>CATIUR010000007.1:57413137-62254387 GCA_949592205.1 Helichrysum umbraculigerum
CAATGGTAATCACTTCCAAATCAGTTTTGGGTGACAACCGATTTCAACCGCTTAAGTGGTTCAACCACTTGTGTAATCACTTGAAAAAGTGGGGCCCAGCATGATAAAATTCCTTTTTTAATGTGTTTTAATTATTTTTGTGTGTTTGTTTTGTATTAAATAATTAAAATGAAAATAAAGTGGTTTGGAAGTGGTTAAACTGTTAGCAGGGATCAGTTGGTGGGGCGCTGATGTGGCGGAAGTGGTTTGAAAGTGGTTTAACCACCATTGGGAAGGCTCTAAGGTGGTTGTAACATTGAAGCTTTAGGAACCTTTCTGTCCTTGAACGGATAGATAAAATCTGGTCAAGAACATGTACTAAATACTAACCATACTTTATTCTTGTAAATTGTAATTAATTTAATTATTTATTTATCATAAAAACACAAATAATTAATGCATTTCAACATTGAACAAACTATGAAAATCAACACCTCAAATTATCAAAACCAACAGATTACAAAACTTAACAAAACTCTCAAAAGTCAAAACCTTAGTATTTGGGTTTGTTTACAACCAAATAAAAACAAACAAAATGAAACTGAACTTTCGTGACCGAATGATCAGCCAACAAATCTGTTACATAATCTTCACCAAGAAGTTGAACAAGATACAGACTCAGTCCCTTAGATTCCTTTTGTCCAGCTTTAACCCTCAAAGTTACTCCTTTCCCAGAACGACAACATTCAACTTCTGTTTATCTAACTATAGAGCCACATTACAAATAGATTTACTTAGATAATCATAAGTAACTAAATCAAGTTAGGATTGACTTTCATTATATCTATTAACAAATATCTGTATGATGTGCTCTTATTAGTAACATTTGACATGTGTAAGAGGTTATAATTTTGTATGAGCAAGAGAACGAATCAAACAGTACGACAAGTTGTTGCCCATTTGGCCGCTAGTTTTGCTTCTTCTTCCATTATAGAAGTAGTACCTTTTAGTTGGTATGGTTTGTTTCCTCATAAAATTACCTCGCTCCCGAGCGTTTGTTTAATTGAGTGAATTGTTGAAGAAGAAAAGGATAGCTAATAGTTCAAACTTTGAATATAGTAGCAAAGTATTTCTCTTAGTCATCTACTTTGTTGATATAAGGGATAGAGTCGGTTAATTAGTAATTCGTTGGTCCTGTCTGTGTATGTTTTCAGTTCTAAATTGTACCTGGATCACTGGATGTTCTTCTTTTCTTTTGCTTGCTTCCACCTTCTTGATGGCCACGCTGTTCAAATGCATAGAGCTATTTAAAATGTATATTTTTAAACGAAAAATGTATTGCACTGATAAACTGATTAAATCTTTATCATGATACTCAGTACGAGTTTTTATATGTGGTACATATAATGCACATTAATATGATGAAAGGTTATATCAGAGCAACTTTCATGTTAAAAACTTACATGATATTCTAATGCTTGCTCGAGCCTGTCGATGACTTTGTCCATCGTAGGACGTTCCTTTTGTAGCAGATAGATGCACTCATATGCCAAGTCTTTAAATGTATTCAAAGAATCATCATCAATTTCTTCTTTTATGTAGACATCAATTAACTTGTCTAGTCCCTTAGCATGGTAGCGTCTGACCAAACTTATCAGATATTGCTTCTTATGGTCTTCGGGCCCTGTTTAGTTCAAAAAAACTCACTCAGTTTGTTTTCCGGAATATTTGTCTAAGAATATCAGAAAACTATAAAAATTGTTCATAAATGTTTTCTATAAAAACAAAAATTCTTCTTTTCCCGTTTATGGTTTTCTACGCTTTCCACCTCTAAAAATTGAAACTTCACTTCAATATATGTTTTTAGAATTTCATTTAGTTTCTCAGAGGCACAATACAGTTCTCATTTTATAGTAAAAATGAAATGGATGATTTGAGAATTTTTTTCTCTAACTAAACATACCTTCAAGGTTTTCTTTTGTACGATAAGCAAGAAACCCACATAGCATTTCAAAAAGTACCACGCCGAATGAGTATACATCTGAAGCACTCCCGAGGCTGCCGGTTTCACGATGACTAGGATCTCTATAAAAGTCAGTGCCTACAATGTTTGTATAGACGACAGTATCCGCCTGATATGCGGGTCCCGATTTAGAAAGTCCAAAATCACATATTTTTGCGTTCAGCTTGTCATCCAACAATATGTTCGCGCTCTTAACGTCTCCGTGTACTACTTTCTTTGCCTTCCCACAGCCCGAGTGAAGATAGTGAAGTCCTCTAGCTGCCCCTAAGCAAATTGTGAGGCGTTGTTCCCAAGTTAGGCGCTTTCTTTTTTCCTCGAGTTTAAGATAATTATCCAGGCTACCATTTTCAGCATACTCGGTGATTAAAATCATTTCATCGTCTTCATCACAATAACCAATGAAAGGGATGACGTTTTCATCGCATAAACTGAAAAGCAATTCAAGCTCGTTAAGGAACTCTTTTTTTCCTTGGCGACCTTCCGGGTTAAGGCGTTTGATTGCACCCAGGCGGTTTTGGCGGCTTTCAGAGAGTTGTATTTTGTAGACTTTACAAGATCCACCATCACCTGCTTGATTAGAGTCTTTTATGGCCTCATCGATCTCTTTCTTTGGAATAAAAAAATCTTTTAGATTTTGATTTTGGTGGCTTGGCATGGTAGATATGGCTCCATCGTTCTGCAGGTGTTCAATTCAAGTTCACACACACACACACACACACACATATATATTTTATATTCTAACATTAAATTGATGCCAGAGTATCCGAATATGAATCAATTTCATGAGTGTGGTAAAAGAAAAGTAATTGTTACTCAGTGAGAGAACAGCAATTGACTTGGAAAGACTTCTAAGTTATTGGGAAATACTAATAATTTACACTTAGTATTTGCGGTTCAAGCTACACATCTCATGATTGTTTTCATTGTTGCGTATGAAACAAAGTAATATTCAACATTCAAGAAAAAATAAGGATACACACTTACTTGAAACTCCAATGCTTTCTCAATTGTCTTGATAATCCTATTCATTGAAGGGCGATCTTTTAAGTTGAAGCTAACGCATTTATATGCAATTTCTCTGAAGGTCTTTAATGATTGCATATCAACTTGGTCTTTTATATAAGGATCGACTAATGTGTATGGTTCGGCATAATAATACTTTCGGACCATATGCATCAGAGTTTGTGATTTACCATCATCAAAGCTCCATTCATGATAAGCCAATTTATAACGATCGTAAGCTACGAATGGCTCTGTCGCAAGCATCCCACTCAAAAGTTCAAACATTACCACGCCAAATGAGTACATATCTGTTTCTACCTTGACAATTTTGCTCTCCTCATAAACAGGGTCACTATAACCTTCTGTTGTCTCAACATTCCTAATGACTTGTGCCTGATTTCTGGGGAGTAGTGTTGAGGAACAAAAACCACAAAGTTTGGCTTCCATTTTATCATCCAACAATATTCTCGCGCTCTTGAAGTCTCCGTGTATCACTTTGCCACGATCCCCAAGACCTGAATGTAGGTACTTGAGTCCTCTTGCTGCCCCTAGACAAATCTTTAGTCTTTGTTCCCATGTTAGGGAATTTCTCTTATTCAGATCATGGAGATAAAGATCAAGGCTACCATTGGTAGCATACTCGGATACTATAATCATCTCATAGTCTTCCTCACGGTAACCAATGAAAGGGATGATGTTTTGATGCTGGAAGCGTGACATCATCTCAAGCTCATTATCGAACTCATTTTCATCCATGTAGCTATCCTCATGGTGGCATTTGATGGCGGCCGTGAAGTTTTTACCCTGCACAGAGAGTTGTCCTTTGTAGACCGCACCGAATTTACATGTTTTAATAATAGCGTCATAGCTGAAGTTTCCAGTGGCCATGTCGATCTCCTTGAGTGAAATTTGAAAATCTGTTGGGTTTAGAAGTCGACGACTTTGTATTTTATCAATAGAAGCAGCTCCATGGTTCTGTAAATATAGACCAAACCGAGTTTATTTTAATGTGCCATGATTCTGGCGCGATTAGCTTAAAGCCAATTAGAAATTAATTCCACTAATTCACCGTTTACTATTTCCTGTTAAACAAAGAAACCAAGTTGACGACATGAATGTATGTAACTTTTTTGTTTGTGTGAGTTTGCCTTATCAAAGGAAATGTCGTTATTAAGACAAAAGCTTAATTGCCAAATTAAGTGATTTGATAACCATGTTGTATCAAACTTACTTTTCCCTTCTTTTAGTATATATGGAAAGATATATTGTATATTTTATTTTACTTTATAATAATTTGATGAAAAGACCGATCCACTTACATGAATGTCCAATGCTTCCCCAATCGTCTTGATGATTATATCCATCTTAGGGCGCTCCGTTATGTCGAAACTAATGCATTTATACGCAAGTTCTTTAACCATAGAGAAAGAACGACGGTCAATTTGATCGCTTATATTGGGATCCATCAAAAAGTCGAATCCTACATCTTGGTAGTATCGGACCCAAGTTATCAGCTTTGCTGGCATACTATTTCCAAGGCTCTGTTCTTTATAAGACAACCTCCCACTGATTATTTCAAACAGTAACATTCCAAACGAGTACACCTCTGACTCTGGTGTGACTCTTTCGAGACAAATGGGGTCGTTGTGGTTATCCGCAAAGCAAAATTCTTTATTAAGTTGTAGCGGATTTGTGGAGAATAATACTAACGATTCTAAACCCGTTATTTTGGCTTCCATATTCTCATGTAACAATATAGATCTGCTTGCTAAATCAGGGTGTACTGCTATCGTGTCCTCCCCAAGACCCGAATAAAGGAACCTGAGTCCTGTAGCTACCTCTCTACAAATCTTCATGCGCTGTCCCCATGTCAGGTTACGGCTCTTTTCCGGGTCTTTGAGATGGTGAGCAAGTGTGCCATTAATAGCATACTCTAAAACTGAAATCATCTCACCGCCTTCATCACAGTAACCAATGAAAGAGTTGATGTTGTCATGATGTAAGATTGACATCATCTCAAACTTTTTAAGATAGTTAACTCTTGCCATGTTATACGTCCGATCTAAGCGTTTAAAGACGACTATGCGTTTTTGCCAGCGATCAGAGAGTTGTGCTTTGAAAAAAGTATATATTCCTCTAGGGTCACTTATCAGGGTTTTAGGGCTGAAGTTTCCAGTGGCCGAGATGATCTCGTCCAATGGAATAAAAAAACTTTGAAGGTCTACCCGTGAAGAAGACATTGGCTTTTGGTATTGGTATAACGACAAAGACAAGTGTTTATGCTTTAAGAAGATTAATGGATTGCTAGCCTTTGTTCTCTACTTGTAATAAGATAAAAAAAAATGCTTGACTGGAACCATTAACTTGATTATTGTAGCTAGAGAGGCTTTGTGTTCAGATAAACACCATTTCAAGTCTCACTTGTTATACTTTTATTTGTTGCGTGAAATACAATCCGACGAGTGAAACAGTTGAATAAAGCGGTTTCCCGGGCACGCGGCCGAGCTTTTTCTTTTTGACAATAACAAAAGAAAGGAAAATGAAATAGGATGGATGACAGAAAAGAAGTGAGGACACCTTTACTTACATTGTCTTCTCAAGTTTCATTTGGGAAAGAAAAGAAAGGAAGTTGAAGGGAACGGGGAAAAAGGTGTGTTCTTAAGTTTGTTTTCAGGGAGGAAGAGAATTGAAGAGGAACCCGAGTTTCAACAAAAGAAAAGAAAATTACTTTATTCTTGAGATGGAGAAAAGTATCAAATTTATCTCCTAAAAAGTAAAAAAAGATTATTAAACTGTGACGTGGCAAAAAATATGGCGCCAAAATTTAAACTTTCCCGCCAAAATTGTTGGAACCCTTTTAACAGGTTTTTTACCCTTACAAAAAATATCCAATCGATTACAGTGAAAATAAAATCATAATCAATAGATAAATTGTATTTAATACCCTTGTCCATCCCATATTACGATTTGGTCTCCACTAGGCACTAACCGTCCCACATTTTCTTCTACTACTTTTTTCTCTCTCAAAATATTTGACTTTTTTATAACTTTAAAATCAGAATCAGATTAACATAATTTCTTTTCTATTGCAATTTAAATAAACACTTCATACATGATCCTATTGATGTCTTGACAACCCACCCACTATTATTCATATATTGTTGTTTCATACATATTTTTTTTACCAGGACTAGATGTTTGACATAATTGTGAATGGTGATTGTCGATAAAAAAAAATTACTGTATGTTTCTTTTCTGATTGCAAATATAAGGAAATAAAAGTTGGATGATGGGTCAATATGGTTTGTGCATCTTTTTGTTCTTCATGTAAATTATTTTTCTCCTACAGTATTTAAATATAGAAATGTTTTGTTTATTTAGGGTAGAAACATAGTTGTTAAACTCTTACGATTCACGAGTCGACTCTTACGATGGCTCAGAAATTCAAAAAACGAGGCGACTCGGACTCCGACTCATAAATGTCTTTGACTCTTACGAGTCATTTATTGACTCTTCCGAGTCGTGGGCGACTCTTACGAGTCTTGGGCGACTCTTACGAATCTTGGGCGACTCTTACGAGTCAGAAACCGGACACACAAAATATAAAATGACAAAATATGATAGGAATGACTAATAATCCATTATAAATTAAACATTTGTGTTATTTAATGACTTTCATCATGTTTTACTTCAATTAAGGATAGAAATCTAAATAATAATATACATATAGATATAAATATATGTATTTATTGTAGAATTATGACTCTTACGAGTCGAGCCGAGTCACGAGTCACAAGTTAAAAATCAATACTCCGATTCACGAGTCGAGTCACGAGTTAACAACTATGGGTAGAAATGTATTTAATTTTCATGACTGATAATTGATTGATAATAGTTGATACGATCGGGAAGTACGAAGTCGATATATATTACTGTATGTTATTATTCAGCGATTGAGACTTTGAACATGCAATTCGGGAAGGCCGTGAAGTATGATATCATTCACAGTACTGTTGCTCGATCAAGGAATTGCTTAATCAACATAAAAACGTACGTACGTTATATTTTCTTTATTTGAACATCGTCCAACTAATACATGACAATAATCTTATGAATTTCTTTCATAGTGATTTATTATTGTTTCTTACTTCAACTCTTATATATAACCATAACCATATATTATTATGTTACAAAGTTCATTTTGGAATTGTGACAATATAGTTGCTGTGAAAAAAGATTTGAGTGTCTCACCAAAATTCAATGTTATGTAACTATGGTTTCATGAGAACTAAAATATAGAGAGATAAAAGCGGTAAGCATTTCAACTTTACGATGAAAACATTAAGATTATGAACACTTATATAAGTTTCTTTTATTTCTCTCTCTTTCTTTTAATGACAAAATCCATATTTACAAAGTTTTAGATAGAATCCATACGTATAAGGTGACAACAACGAAAAAATAATCTTGCAAGCTTTGCTTCTTCTTTTCACGATTGGCATTTGCACTTTTTTTCCAACGTTATTACTTATATTTCACAAAAGACAAATAACATATATAGAGTACTCGGGCATCGCACGGGTAATAAGCTAGTAATTATTTTAAAGTTGAGATTATGAGTATAGGTTTTTCCAGAGAGAAGAACTAGTTTAAAATACATCATAGTTGCGTGTAATACATTCAACAGTACTACCCAAAATACGCACAACCATTAATACCAAATTAACACAATTTACTAAATACATAATTAGGTGTTATATTAAGGTCTGACACAAAATGTTTTAATCCAAAACATATCCAAATCAGAGTAGGCTTGTCAAACATCCCATTCATCCCGTACTTCAAGCTACCCACAATCAGAAGCTATCCCTGCAAGAAGTAGTGAGGTGGGATTAGCACGGTGTTGAGTCACTGGTCGCTGACCATGATGAAGTCACTGGTCGCTGACCAACTCAACTGTTCACTACTCGATGAAGAAATGGATTGTATCGAAGCTGCTGTTGCTGATGATAGGTTTCGCTGATCGTCATTCATTCTGCTTGATATGCTGAGGAAGATTAAAGCTCAACTTGGTGTGTCGCTGATCAACGTCAGCGAGAGCTTTACTTCTTCAAATCAATAAAGGCAAAAGTCACTGCCAGAATAACAGCTAGTCACTGAAGATCTTTAGTTCAAGTCATTCTACAAGAGCATGTTAGCTCGCAGTGAGTGAGGAGGATTACTACATCTTCAGAGACTATCCAATAAAGCCTCTCTATCATCAAGTACTAAAAGTACTGTACTTATCTATACATCAGCAAGAGTGTTCTAGCTTGAAGTATGTCCGAAAGATTACGTGGCAGCAAGTGATTGGTTTTAAGGTAACGAGATATTTGCGGTAACAGAATTGGGACCCGCAGAATGTCGGTTCATCAGAGTTCAAACCAATCAAGCAGCGACACGTGTCCTTCCAAGATCCTATTTTGTAGGCGATATTTTAGGAACTCTTGTAGTATAAATAGTTCAGTGTTTTGTACTGTAGAGGCTAGTCGTTCAATTCGTGTTAATCACTGTACATCAGTGAGTAGTTTGTCTAAGCACGACTTAGCGATCCATCGAGTGAACAGTCAGCGTGTTTGTCCACTGCTGTTCATTTCAACTGTAATAAATTAGCTAAGTGTTTGAATTGGATTAACTTTGGTTAATCCATTCCGCATTCAACACTTGTGAATTTTATGATCAATACAATTCACCATTTCAGCTATTATTACATTGTTGTTTGATATTGTCATATCTGTTATCTGATATACTCTGTTTCTGTTAAAACGATTAAAAACTTTCAATTAACTTAGTTAAAATCAGAAAAAGTTTTTAATTGTATTCAACCCCCCCTTCTACAATTAAACTTTACACTTTACGATTTCAAATCACTAATCAATAGTGATTACGGGACTCTCAATTGGTATCAGAGCAGAGTTGGTTTAAATTCAATTAACCAGGTCTGCAATGGAATCAGTAAAGTACAGCTGTGTTGACTCTGATTATCAAAAAGGAAATGGTTCTACAACCAAACCTCCAGCTTTTGATCCATCAAGGATTGAAAATTGGATGTCCCGAATGATGATGTTTTTAGATCTAATTGATGACCGTCTCTGTAATATAATAACCAATGGTCCCCACATCCCAACCACAATTGTTCCTGCTGTCATGGCTACAGCTACTACTCCTGCTATACCAGAAATGGTTTTGCCTAAAAGAGAGGAACAATGGTCAGATGAGGATAGACGATTGGTTAGATTGGATAAACAAGCTAAAATCTACATAGGCATGGCACTTCCTGATGAAGTGTTCGAATCAATCAGGCTTTGTAGAACTGCTAAAGACATGTGGGATACCCTTAGGAATATATATATTGGAACTCCTGATATTATTCGCTGCAGGGAAGTCAATCTCACTCGCCAGTATGAGCTGTTTGCAATGGAACCAAATGAATCTTTGTCTTCTACTTACACCAGATATCAGTCGCTGATGAACAAAATGGAAAAGGCTGGTATAGGTAAGGAACAGATATTTGTTGTTGAGAAATTTCTTGAGTTGCTGCCAAGGAAAATCTGGGGAACCATTGCCACGTGTACCAGACAAAGGAATGATTATTCAGTTCTTAATCTTACTCAAGTGTATGGTATTTTGCTCAACTGGGAGCAGTCAGAAAAGCAAGCTGATCAGAGTGAGCATATTCGTGCTACTCTTGGAAGTCAGAAGATATCCAATGCCCTTGTAGCAGAGCTTGATGAAATCGATCAGAGACAGAAGTCAAAAGTGTCTAAGAAAAGCTCGAAGTCACTGATAGCTGAAGAAGAAGGTGGTCAGAATGAAGAACAGTCAGAATATGAGTATGATGAAGGATTGGAGAAGCTTGAAGAAGATATGGCCATGATGGTTGCTAATTTCAGAAGGAACACCAGATCAAAAAGATTCGCTGGTGCTCCATCATCTGATAAATTTCAATTCAAAGGTGAATGCTACAAGTGTGGCAAACCTGGTCATTTTGCAGCTGAATGTAGATCAAAGTCAGTAAATCAAGTCCCTGAACCCGTGCCAGACTTCATAAATGATAAGTACAACAAGTGCAAGGAAAAATACAAGAAACTGAAGGCATTGGCTAAATCTGGAAAGAAGAAGGGAAAAGGTTTCGTCTCTGAAGAAGGTTCATTCAGTGATTCTGACTCCTCATCATCCGATGAAGAAGAAGCAATGATTTGTTTAGATAAGGAGTACTGTCTGATGGCTGATGACACTGAACTTCTTGAAGACATCAAAGAAGTCACTCCTAAATGTTCAGCATCTGAATGGGATCCTGAAACTCTTTACAAGGTGCATTGCTTTAAAACATATACAGCTGCTGAAAAAGATAATGTCTTTGAGTCTTTGATAGTTGACTTATCAAATGCTCATGATATTCAAAGAGGGCAGAAACGTAAAATCAGTGATTTACAATCCAAACTTAATGACCAAAATGAAAATGAGTCAAGAATGAAGAAATTAAAACTGGATCTTGATGCACAAACTTATGCAAATCAAGTATGTGTTCAAGAAAAGGTTAAATTTGAAACACAATTTCAACAGCTTAAAAAGATCATGAAATTTTGGTGTAAGTCAAATGATAAAGTCAATCACTGTGTAAATAATCAAATTCCAAAACAAGTCAAAGCTATTTTGGGAGGAGATTATGAATATGCTGCATCCCTCGCTGATTCAACAATTGTTGACCCTATTTTTGATCCCAAGGGTAATTTTTCAGAAGTTGTATTTGAACCCATCTCCATCTTCAGTGAGCCACGACCAAACTATTTTACTAAAAGCAAGTTGGTCACTGAAGATACTGATGTCTTAAATGGTAATAATGAGATGAATGTTTTGAAAACTGTCAAATCATCAGTAACTTCACATCTTATCAAAACCATTGCTGATAATCAAATAATGATCAGCAACTTCACTGACACTGTATCAGTCACTGAGACAACCTCCATCAGTAACCTAAAGTCAAAGATGCAAGAAGTAACAATCAACAAGAAAAGTTGTGTGATTGTGTCAGATCAGCAACTTAAAAAGAGGAAAGTCAAAAAGGCCGGCTATTTAAACAAAAAGTGTTATAAATGTGGCAACAGGCAACATGTGTCATCTGAATGTTCTGTTATACCTTTTGAAAAACAAAACATCATCAGTGAACATTCAGATACTGTTTATTCAAATCAGTGGAAGCCAAAACCAACGCTTGGTCACTATGAACTTGTCTCTGGATGGGTTCATCAACTGAACTAATCATATTCCGGCATGATAAACTCCAATAAATAATTATACTCACTAAGTATTTTTATTTATTGCTGTTTAAACATTTTTTTAATAAAAATATATAATAAAAAATTTGACTATTTAAAATATAACTTTAGAAAAACATAGTCACTGATACAATTATGTTTGAATCTTCAGATATAATAATCAGTTCACTATGCTTATCTAATTTTATAGTTCATATAGTCTCATGAGTATTTATTATGTTGTCATATTAGTTTTATATCAGTGACTCAATTTCTTCTAAGCTGATTTTGTTTGTATTCTAAGTTGTAACTTAATCAGTGAAGAAGCAATCTAATGATGTGTTATACAACTTATATACAACATAATCTCTACTGATGATTTTTTTAATATAAATATTCAAGAATGATAAACTTTTCTCTTTATTTATGAAATGATCACATCTCTATGGTTTATTCAGTATTCTAAGTTGTGTTTAAACCAGCGAGACTACATCCTTGCCTAAATAAAGAGATAATTTTATTTTGCTTGAATGTTTATTTTTTTTATTTTTTTTGTGTGGTAAATCAAGAAATTGGTTATGTATCTTCAGTAACTTTCAAACTCACTGAAGATATCATTTAATGATGTTTTTCCAATCGACAAAACATTCGTTATATTTAGTACATTCTGTATTTAAATTAACGGATTTCAAAAATAAATGTTTTATGGTATATCGGAAAAATCGCGCGCTTCTGACACTCTCTCTCCTATGTCAGCGTACTTTTTCCGGCACACCACTCCCATCACCATTAATGCCACCACGCACCACCATCATAACCCTCTACCACCTCTACCTCTTCCACCACGACTGTCCACGTTGTTTTCATCTCACCCACACGATCATTAGTAAAGTGTACTATTTAAACCTACAAATCAGTAACTTGTCATCTTTTACACTTTACTAATTTTCGAAAAACCCTTGGCATTCAAAAACCCTAAAAATAAGTGTTAACCAAAATTTTCAAAGGTTCTGTAATGACAAAATCAAAATACTTTCTCAACTCATATACTGCAACTCCAGAGACTAAAGCTCTTCGAGCCTCTGCAGTTGGTGAAGAGTATATCATTACAGTTCCAAAAGCAAACTATTTGGGTAATCTTTCATGCCCTAAAACAGAGTACGCGGAGATAATCAATTTCTTAAACAATCATTTTATTCTCCCTGCTCTCACATTATCCCCTGTAAAGATAAATCCAGAATGGTTAAGTGAGTTCTGGTATACATGCACTCACTCAATTGTTAATGGCACCTCACAAATCCAGGGATTCAGTGATAATGGAAAACAAAAAATAATCATTTTTGCACACATCATCCGTACCATTTTACAACTACCTGAGCATGGTACTTACGACCCACTGCCTGACAAAGAAGATGCCAAAGCTGGCATAGTGAATCTCACTGGGATTGACTGCAAATACACTGTGGATAGCAATGGAAATCGTAAGTATACTACTGTTCATAAATCTAAAATGGATGGTGTGTGGAATGCCCTATTTTCAAACTTTATTCAATCTCTGGGCACAAAAACAGGGAGTTATGATCAATTCAACTCCCTAGAAGCACAGATTAGCTGGTCACTGGTCACTTACTTAAAAGTTGACTATGCAAGTGTGATCTTTAATGATATTCTTTCAAGAGTAAATGAACTCTCCAGAGCAAATTCTGTTCCCTATCCTAGGTTTCTCTCACTGATCATTAAAAATCAGTTTGAAGCCTATGATAGACGTTCTTTTAATGGTTTTGAACCTACTCAAATAGGGAGTCAAATTTTTGGTAAAGATGCTACTGTGCTTCTCCCTGATTTTATGAAACAAAAGGGGTTCTTGCACCCCAGCCTTTACAAAGTGTACCTCCGACAGTTCCTGCCCCCCAATCGACCGCGTCACTGATCACACCCCCAGTGACTACTGCTGGTCAACCACCAAAGCAAAAACCACCAACTGGACCAAAGAAAATCAAGTTAAAGTCCCTGACATTAAAGGATCAGGGACAGAGTCACACAAAGACGTCTAAGGACGCCAAGAGTGAAACAGCGACTGAACGTTCAGTTCCTGTGGGCACTCTTGATCAACCTGAGCCTAAAGCTGCTTCACTGGACTCACAAAAGTCCAGTGACTCTAAAAAGGGAAACCTACAGACAACTACAATGGCTCAACCCATTGTTAGTAGTGATTCGGGTGCAACCCACACCCTCTTATCGAGTCAACCCATCAACCACTCATTATCCTCACAAAAGGATAATGTTTCAGTCAAAGGGCAAGTGACATCAGTGGGTGATAACACACCCATCGCTGATGTCACATCACTGGCTACAGACCCGGGCCAACTCTCATCTTTCACTGCACCAACTGACAATGTCTCTCCCCAGTCACAGGGAGAGATACAGGTTGCTATCTCTGTTTCTAATGATCCATCAGCTAAAACACAAGCTGATGATGTTGAGGAAGCCCAGCCTATGGACATATCTACATCTTCATCTGATAAGGATCAGCAACATCGATCCTATAATTTTATTCTTCCAAAGGTGAATCAGCAACCAGATGATACTGATGTTTCATCTCTACCCTTCTCCACTATTCCTCTTGCTGATATCATAACCTCGCCCATCCAGGAATTAGATGCAATGTCTCTTTCCAGTGATAACATCTCTCAACATGCTGCTGATCAACCATTTCAACCAGAAACTGAAATCCAATCCCAACCACAACCAATACCACCACAATCCCCTGTCACTCAAAAGTCACCACAAACCACCAAAACATCAACTTCCACCACATCATCAACAGACAAATTGCTGCTTGATTATATTGCTGCTTCACAGCAACAAATTCGAATGCTCACTGAAGATAGAGAGACCTTGACAGGCCAACTAGCTGATCTCACTAGTAAGGTTCACTCTCTTGCAGCAACTTATGAATCCATTCCAGATTGGAGTGATTCTATCAAAGAAAAGGTCAAATTAATTGCAAATGCTGAAATAGATCACTATCGACTTCTGGAAACTCATGTTAAGTCTCTTGCTGATCTCACCTCATTCACCAGAATCAGCCTCAAAACTCATGAAGATGCAATAATCTCTCTCAATGAAAATCAAAAAACAATGGCATCTTTTGTTGTGGATTATATCACTCATGCTGATAAAATTATCAGCGAACTTCCAAAAATTGTCTCCAACCATCATGAGACCATCACAGGTCTAGAAACTATGCATGTTGATCATCAGAAAATCTGTAATCGACTTGAGGAGATCATTTATTTCGTTTATGAGGCTGAGGGGGAGAATGAAGAAGATGATGATGCTAAGAATTACACCCCCTTTGATAATGATGCATCAGATATGGATGTCGTTGAAGAAAGAGATAATATGGGTGTTTTTCCTGAGTTTCATCCTGATGAACAAAGGAGGTATGACTATCTAGTCAAAGAGTGGGCTGCTGATGAGAATGCACGAGTAAAGGGGAGATCAGAAAGCTTTGATCTGATGAGATGGGAATGGATGTGTAGACAACAAGAAGATGAGGTTATAAATATGGATGAAGGAGATGCTAATGATGGTGATGATAATGATGGTGATAATAATGATGGTAATAATGGAAGTGATGGAAAGAAAAAGGATGATGCTGGTGAAAAAGGTACTGATGCTAGTGCTGATGATAAGAGAGAAGAAAACATTGCTGATCAGCTGAAAAATCAGCAACCAATCATCACAGATGATCAGATGGAAGATCAGCAACCAATCATCACTGATGATCAGATGGAAGATCAGCAACCAATCTCCTCTATTCTTAAAAAGAGAAAAAGGACCAGCAAGTCTCCCACATCAGAGTCCATTCCTCCCAAAAAGATAATCTTCTCTGAGGAAGAAATATCAGCCGCCATGTACAATCTCAAAACCTTCATGGAGCAACCTAAATCCTTATCAGAAACGCCTCATACAGATACTATCATATCTGAGGCATCCCCAGCAACAACAATCATTCCACCAGCAACAATCCAACCAACAGCAATCATACCACCAACAAATCCACCAGCAACATCAACAACACAAACAACAACTTCACCAGCTACCACATTCACAACCCCATCAACATCAATTCCAACAACAACAACTGCACCAGCTACCACAACCACAACAGTAACAACACAGATCACCCTCTCAATCCCCACTATCATTACACCAACAGAAGCAACAACTACTACAACTTATCACCACTCACAACCAGAGATCACAGATCCAGATTCTTCGGTTCCTGCTCATCTTCTGTCATCAGCTTTAACTTCAGAAAGTTCTCATCCTGAAGAAACTGAAAAGCAGCGAATAGAAAGAAAAATAAGAGAGAGACAGAAGCATGAGAGGGAGATGCTCTTAAAATTTCAAGCTGAGCAAGATGCAAAAGAAGAAGAAGAAAGAAAAAGAAAGTTGAAAGAACAATCTGATTCTGATAGAGCTTTTCTGTTGAAGCTGAGTGGAGATGAAGCTATTCAAAGAGAAAGAGAAATCTTCTTAAAAAGACAGCAAGAAGATGAAGATTTTAGGTTGTCTAAACTCCTTCAAGATGTTGAAGAATCTGATCTTCAACAAGAGCTTTGTGCAGATAAAAAGGGCAGCAAGTTGAAAAAGAAAGGGGGAGCAAAGACATCAGCTGATAAAATGTTAGATGAGATTGACAGGAAGAAATATGCTGTCAGAATGACTGGAAGATCAAATCCTGCTCCTATCACCAAAGTCAACTTGAAGAAACCTAAGAACAAATCTCAAGCTCAGCTACTTATCCATAGAGGAATGGAGTCTCAAGCAATTAATCTCGATCAAGTCTGCAAATTACATAGAGAAGAATGGAATGAAATCAGACTTGCCATTAGTCACTCCTCAAGTGCTGCAAAAGAAGAAGTCTTGACTGAGATTGACAGGCTGTTCAAGAAAATGGTGGATCTGCAGCTACTTAGACCAGAAGACACTGTCATATTTGGTTAAGAGATAGTGCAGCCACCAAGCCCAAGATATAGATCAGATACCAACAGAATCATCAGAGTTCCAAACACCAGAAAGTTGAACCTATCCATTCCTGATGGAGTGCCAAGAGTTGAGGGCACTGAAGTTACTGAAGGAGAGAAAGGGATTGTCTACAGAGACTTCAATGGAAAGTTGTGTTTCCAAAGAGAATCAGAACTTGAAAAGATAGATCATGAGCAACTTGTACATCTCATTAGAATAGTCAGTGTGCTTCCTAAAGATTCAGTAATGAGAAAGGCAATTTTTGAAGAAGGGATTGCTAGACAGTACAGGTACCTGCCATCCAGTGACAAATATGAATTGCAGAATGAGTTGGGCATCGTAAAAGAAGAAGAAGTTTGGGGCTATTTAAATTGAAGCTTGTAATAGATTAGGTTTATTGTAACTAAAATTACTTTATGATTTACAGTTCAATAAAACCTAATTTCGCTTTTGAGAATACCAAAGTGCAAAACTCAGATCATATCAAAAGAATCCAAAAAGAAAAATGAATGGATCAAAGTATAAGTCACTGAATGTTTAAAATCTTAAACACTGACTATAAACTTTTCTCAGCAACTAGTTTGTCTAGGGAGCTTCAATCACAATCATTTAGGGGGAGATTGTTGAGTCACTGGTCGCCGACCATGATGAAGTCACTGGTCGCTGACCAACTTAACTGTTCACTACTCGATGAAGAAATGGATTGTATCGAAGCTGCTGTTGCTGATGATAGGTTTCGCTGATCGTCATTCATTCTGCTTGATATGCTGAGGAAGATTAAAGCTCAACTTGGTGTGTCGCTGATCAACGTCAGCGAGAGCTTTACTTCTTCAAATCAATAAAGGCAAAAGTCACTGCCAGAATAATAGCTAGTCACTGAAGATCTTTAGTTCAAGTCATTCTACAAGAGCATGTTAGCTCACAGTGAGTGAGGAGGATTACTACATCTTCAGAGACTATCCAATAAAGCCTCTCTATCATCAAGTACTAAAAGTACTGTACTTATCTATACATCAGCAAGAGTGTTCTAGCTTGAAGTATGTCCGAAAGATTACGTGGCAGCAAGTGATTGGTTTTAAGGTAACGAGATATTTGCGGTAACAGAATTGGGACCCGCAGAATGTCGGTTCATCAGAGTTCAAACCAATCAAGCAGCGACACGTGTCTTTCCAAGATCCTATTTTGTAGGCGATATTTTAGGAACTCTTGTATTATAAATAGTTCAGTGTTTTGTACTGTAGAGGCTAGTCGTTCAATTCGTGTTAATCACTGTACATCAGTGAGTAGTTTGTCTAAGCACGACTTAGCGATTCATCGAGTGAACAGTCAGCGTGTTTGTCCACTGCTGTTCATCTCAACTGTAATTGATTAGCTAAGTGTTTGAATTGGATTAACTTTGGTTAATCCATTCCGCATTCAACACTTGTGAATTTTATGATCAATACAATTCACCATTTCAGCTACTATTACATTGTTGTTTGATATTGTCATATCTGTTATCTGATATACTCTGTTTCTGTTAAAACGATTAAAAACTTTCAATTAACTTAGTTAAAATCAGAAAAAGTTTTTAATTGTATTCAACCCCCCATTCTACAATTAAACTTTACACTTTGCGATTCCAAATCACTAATCAATAGTGATTACGGGACTCTCACACGGAGCTAAGTGAATAGATCCAAAACTATCAATCTAATTTAGCTTAACAAATGTCTACATCAAGCGTTACACACAAATCAAGAAGGATCGGTGGTTCTTGAGATACCCTCATGCCGCGGTGGTTCCTCAAGTAACATTTAAAACCAACTGAAGGCCAAATCAGAGGTTGGACCGATAGTTTGGTACTAATACTACATACAACATAATTTCAGTGTTCAACACATGTACAACGCACTTACGTTGTCCAAAGTAGTAGTACCCAAACCCAACACATTAGTTGACCCCAGACAATTCAATTAGTCCACAACTATCATAGCATATAGGACACCAATAATCATTCAAGGGATAATCATCATGACAATATATTATCTAAACAATCATTGCAATAATCCAGTTTACCCGTTGTAACCATGTTGTTACAACTAACTTAGACTGAGAGTTCAAGATCCACTCACCCTTGTCGATCGCAGTCTCCACTCAAAGGTCTTATCTTATTGAGTCTTCGGTTTATCTGGGAACATAATCAAAACCCGAGTTAGACTCTCATATTTAGGATTCATAGTATAATATTCACATATATAATGCCATATAATGCACATACTATACTTTCAATACAAATTAAATAACATAAGTACACAAGTTATAAGTTCTCAAATTCGTCATTTTAAAACATGCAAACGCGATCCTGGAAGGAGTGAGCTGAATCGCGTTCCACAGTACAAAACATTCTGTTAACAATTTACACTTGCAAACGCGATCCGGACAAGGTGTTAGGATCGCGTTCCCAAGAACAAAACGTGTCCGACCCAAAATAACACTAGCTAACGCGATCCGGGCAAGGTGTTTTAGGATCGCGTTTCAAATAACAAATCATGTTGTAATGAAATAACACATAGCAACGCGATCCTGGTCATGAAGCTGGATCGCGTTCCTCAGTTTTAAAACAGAGTATCAGACCTGCAACAACTTTGAGCTCGAACCAAAAACACATTTTCACACAATTTAGTCACAATACACGAATGTATTCAGTAATTTACATCAAGTATCATCTATAAACATATAACAACAACAATTTACATCATCAAGCTTCAAATCCTAGACATGCACATGAAATCTAACCTAATTTCTAACCAAACCCAATTCATTCAATTGAAACTTGAAAACACCTTTGATTCATTCTTAGATGAGCATGTAATCAGTTAAGAATCATCACACAACCACATTCAAGCATGAATTCACTCCATTTCATCATTAGTCTAACCTAATTCCACTAATTCAAGCACAAACATGAAAATGGGTTAGGCATACTTACAATGGAGATGCTAGAAGGAAGAAGATGATGAAAGTCAGATTATAGCGCAGAATCACAGCTTCAATTGATGATTTGTTTGATGATTTCACTTTGATTTCTAATTGAGGGTGTGTGTGTTCTTGGTGGTTTTAGACCAAAGTCAGGAAATGAGGAAATAAGGGTCGACTAATTCATTTAACCCAACTCAAGTACAGTGTAGTATTATACCCGTCTTAAATCTATTGTCTGGAACCTAAAATCATTTGCGAGAAAATACATTTTATTGTGCCGTCATCTAATTTAATTTAAAACAAGCAATAATTCATTTATCACTATAAGTCATTTGAGCATTGACTTATCAATTTTAATTATCACAATAATACCAATTATTTCTAAATACAATTTAAATACGAAATAAATAAAGAAATTACCGTATTTCAACTAAGCCCAAATCGAGGATGTTACAAATCTTCCCTCCTTAAGGAGATTTCGTCCCCGAAATCTCGTCACGCCCAAAAAGACTAGGATAACGCATCCTCATGCTAGACTCGGTCTCCCACGTAAGATTTGGACCCAAACTATGATTCCACTTAACCAACACCATTGGGATATCCTTCTTTCGAAGTTTATTCACCTTACGGTCTAAAAGTTCTACGGGCTCTTCTATAAGTCTTTGACTTTGGTCAACACGCAAGTCTTGCAATGGAAGAACTTGGGATTGGTCCTCCACATTTCATTTCCTTAAATAACACACATTGAAAGTATTGTGAATACCCGACAATTCCGGAGGAAGATCTAAGGAAACAGTCTGGTCATTGACTACTTGTTGAATTTTAAATGGCCCAATGTATCTAGGAGCTAGTTTACCACGTTTCCCAAACCGGATAACACCCTTCCAAGGTGAAACCTTCAAGTAAACCAACTCACCCTCAACAAAAGAAACGGGTCTGCGATATGGATCGGCATATTGCTTTTGCCTATCACGAGCCGCTTTCAGTCTATCACGGGCTATGGCTATCTTATCGGCGGTAATTTGAACTAAGTCTGGGCCCGAAAAATGTTTCTCACCCGCCTCTAACCAACATGTGGGCGTTCTACACTTACGACCATATAACGACTCATAAGGTGGCATACCTATACTAGAGTGATACGAATTATTATAAGCGAATTCGACCAACGGTAAGTGAGAATCCCAAGACCCACCATATTCTAATATGCATGCACGCAACATATCCTCCAAGGTCTGAATGGTGCGCTCCGACTGACCATCTGTCTGAGGGTGATAAGCCGTACTTAAGTTAACTCTTGTACCCAATTCTCGCTGCAAACTCTGCCAAAAACCCGACACAAACCGAGAATCTCTGTCGGAAACAATCGATAACAGAATACCATGTCTAATCACAACCTCGTTGATGTACAACTGGGCCAACTTACTCAAAGATGCCGACTCACAAGTAGCAAGGAAATGAGCACTTTTGGTTAATCTATCCACAATCACCCAAATCATATCGTTACCCTTAACCGTTTGAGGCAACTTGGTCACAAAATCCATGGTAACATGTTCCCATTTCCACTTGGGAATCTCAAGCTGTTTCAAAGTTCCATAGGGTTTCTGATGTTCGGCTTTTACTTGAGAACAAATATGGCATGATTCTACAAACCGAGCTACATCCAATTTCAAAGTAGGCCACCAATACAATGGTTTCAAATCATGATACATCTTGGTGCTCCCTGGATGAACCGACAATCTATACTTGTGAGCTTCTAACAAGATCACATCTCGTAGACCTCCAATCAAAGGAACCCAAACTCGATTCTGAAAGGTCTTTAATCCTCGAGAGTCCTCAATCAACAAATCCTTTCTTTTATGAATGGCCTCAGAATTTAAGTTATGATCCAACAATGCCTCCATTTGAGCCGATTTCAATTGATTAATCAAATCTGAAGAAACCTCCAAACGCATAAAACAAACCTTTTCCGATTTCCCTTTTCGACTTAGTGCATCCGCCACAACATTTGCCTTACCCGGGTGATATCGTATCTCACAATCATAATCTTTGATCAATTCCAACCATCGCCTTTGACGCATATTTAGCTCTTTCTGAGAGAACATATATTGGAGACTCTTGTGATCCGTACAAATAACACATTTAGTTCCATAAAGATAGTGCCTCCAAATTTTCAAGGCAAAAACCACAGCCGCTAATTCCAAGTCATGGGTAGGATAGTTTATCTCATGAGGTTTCAATTGTCGCGAAGCATAGGCAATGACATGATCACGTTGTATCAAGACACAACCTAACCCCGCAGATGAAGCATCACAGTACACAATGTAAAACATCCCTCGTTTCATTATAAACAATAATATAATAATGGCGACTCGGAAGCGTATATTTAAAACATACTATCAATGTACTCAAAATGTCAATAAACTTTTTCAAACTTATTACATGACATTTCAACAAACTCGGTGTTATATAATTCTAAACATCTCTTTAGTTATCAAAATAACATCAGAGTAAAAGCCTGTCAAACATTCCATCAATTCCAAACACATCCTGCCCTGCCCAATATGTCCCATCTATTTCAACCTGCAGTAAGAACTGTGGTGGGGTTAGCATAAAGCTAAGTGAATGAAACTATAAGCAACAGTCCAACTTAGCCTAACAATCTGTTTACATCAATTAACAATAAACAGAAAATCAATCAATCACTCGACATCCAATCAATGTCATATGCGCAACATCATGAGGATCGGTGGTCCCTGAGACACCCTAATACCGGTTTGGCACTCAAGGAACTCTTATCAATCATCTGTATTGGCCTATACAGAATTACCGATAACCAGTTGTTAATCACACACGACCTAGATCTCTAAACTGACATTTCAAGTTTCCGAGATCTCCTGTCGTCTACAATAACAACCAAGTCCAACTTTCAAGTTAAGTTGACCTCAGAATCTTACATACTAGCTCAAACCGCCAAGTAAACAAACAACCAAACTAACATGGCAAGATATCATAAACAATTATATTCTATCAAAGTAATACTATAAATTACTTGTTGTAAATCAAATCATTACAACTAAATCACACTGAGGTTACAGATCCACTCACCGACACCTCAGCCGCAAGCTCAGAAGTCTAATATTACTGAGCCTTCTCCATATCTGAGAATACAATCAATAAACAATGAGTTAGTAACTTGTCTCAACTGATAACACATAAGTAATTAATATCGTTACACAATCATAACATAATTACATGAATCCAATGATCCCTAAGATCACAGCAAACAAAAGTTCAATTCGGAACAAAATCAAAAAGTCCCGAAATAAGGTCCAAAAACTGTAAAATGCCATTTTCGACCCTTAAACGACACCGAATGGCCAAAAACTGACTAGGCTATAGCATATAGCTTTGATCAGTGGGCCGTTTTCGAGTGACCATGTAAATTTCAACCCAATCGGAGTTTAAAGACAATTTGTCAATTTTTTCCGTGGCAAAAATCACTACTAAACACTTATGCACTTTTGAAATTTGCAAACTCAAAATTTCTGAAAATTTGCTAGAAATCAGCCTTACCCGCCGGGTAAGGCCCATACCCGCCGGGTATCCACAATATTGCACAAGCCGCCGGCTTGGCTCAGAAGCCGCCGGCTTGGCTCAGAAGCCGCCGGCTTCCTACCATCACTCATCCCCGCCGGGTAAGGGAGGTACCCGCTGGGTACTCCCTTCGTCCCAGCCCTCTGCGCTCTGATCAAAACCTAACATACGGGTTTTATATCCAAATCACCCAAACTCGATTTCAAACAGTTATAAACACCTAATAACTTCACATAATCATCCTGAAACCTTTATAACATGTTTCTAACATCTAATTCTTCCAAATCATCATTTTCAATCAAATTGATTTAAATTCAAACTTACCTCAATTGAAGAACACTGAATTGAGATAATGATTAGGATGAAACTAGAATCAATCACAGCTCCAAATTCACTTTCAATTTGTTTTCTAGGTTTTGATTTGGATTTCTAAGGGTTTTGGGTGATTTTGAAGGTTTCTTATGAAACTTTCCTAAAGAGGAAAGTGATATATAAGTCGGCTCCTCAAACCGACTTCAAATATACGGGTATAATTTAATACCCCATCTCAATCTATTGTTTGGAACCCGAAAACCATTTGCGAGTCCAAACATTTTATTGCACCGTCAACTATATTAATTTACAACAATTAATAATTCACTTATCACATTGGAATATTCGATTCCTATTCCAATTATTTCAACTAATTCAAACAATATTATTTCCAAACTCATTTAAATACTTATTTAAATCAAGAAATAATATAAAACAACTAGGTCCATTTCGAGGATGTTACACAATGAAATCATCGGACCCGTCAGGCAATGCTAAAACCGGAGCCTGACACAACAACTGTTTCAAATTCTGGAAAGCCGATTCTTGTTGATCACCCCATAGAAATTTCACATCTTTACGAGTTAACTTAGTCAAAGGACCCGCGAGCTTAGAAAAATCCTTAATGAACTTTCGGTAATACCCAGCTAATCCAAGGAAACTCTTAATTTCAGAAGGAGACTTAGGCGCTTGCCAATTCATGACTGCCCCAATTTTTGATGGATCCACTTTTACTCCATCCTCACAAATGATGTGACCCAAAAATTGTACCTCACGCAACCAAAACTCGCATTTGGAAAATTTAGCATACAATTTCTCCTTTCTTAAAGTATCAAGAACCAAACGTAAATGCATCTCATGATCAGTCTCGGATTTAGAATATACTAAGATATCATCAATGAACACTATAACAAACTTATCGAGAAAAGGTCGACAAACTCTATTCATCAAATCCATGAAGATTGCCGGAGCATTAGTCAACCCAAAAGGCATAACAAGAAATTGATAATGACCATATCTAGTGTGAAAAGTTATCTTAGGAATATCCTCTTCACAAACCCGCACTTGGTGATAACCCGACCTCAGATCAATTTTAGAAAAATACGAGGACCATTGCAATTGGTCAAACAGCTCATCAATTCGGGGCAAAGGGTACTTATTATTTACGGTTCTTTTATTCAGTCCCTATGGTCAATACACATCCGAAGGGTGCCATCCTTCTTTTTCACAAACAACACAGGCGCACCCCAAGGGGAGGAACTAGGTCTAACAAAACCATTATCTAGCAACTCCTGAATTTGACTCATCATTTCACGAATTTTGGAGGGAGCTAATCTATAAGGAGCTTTAGCTACAGGAGTGGAACCGGGAATTAATTCAATTCTATACTCTACATCTCTAATAGGAGGCAAGCCGGGCAATTCATCGGGAAAAACATCCGAGTATTCCGAAACCACTCGGACAGCGGTGACCTTTTTCTTTTCTAATTTAGCGTTGACAACATAGGCCAAGTATGATTCACACCCCTTAGCTAGAGATTTTCTAGCTTTCATCATCGAAATCAAGTGAATACTACCATTTACCCGCACACCCCGAGCCATGACATATGACTCGCCCGAGGTAGGAAGTCTTATTAGCTTTCTATGGCAATCAATGTTGGCCTTATTTTGGCTCAACCAGTCCATACCCAAAACCACATCAAATCCATGAATGGGCATCAAAAGAAAAGAGACAGGAAAACTATGGCTTTCAATCAAAATACTAGCTCCAGTCACTGATGTGGTAACCGGAACCATTTTGCCATTCGCTACTTCAACCTCAATAGGATTTGTAATAACAGAGGGAGTCAATTTCAATTTATCACAAAAGGACATGGATATGAATGAACAATTAGCTCCAGAATCAAATAAGACACATGCTGGTACAGAATTTACAAGAAAAGTACCAGTGATGACGTCCTCTGTCCTGACAGCTTCATCGGCTGTCATTTGGAAAGCCCTGCCCGTTGCCAAAGGTGGATTCTTTCTTTTTTGGCCAGAAGATGAAGAATCTCCGACCGTACCCGTTTTCTGTCTCCCAGCCTCCGGACACAAACCCGAACGGTGACCTTCCTTATGACAATTCCAACACACAGGCTTAGGGAAGTGCAATCCTTGATATCATGGCCAAACTGCCCACACTTGATGCACCTAACCGTCTGAGGAGTGCAAGGACCCATGTGTTTTGATTTACAATTAGTGCACCAGTTTGATTTATCCACTATAGCACCACCACCCGAACCTTGCCCTTTTACCACGAGAAGAACCATGCCACTTTTTCTTCCCCGGACTACCAGAAGACTCACTCTTGGGTTTCATTTGAGACTTGTCCTTCACATCTAATCCTTGAGCCCTAACATCACCATCCACAGAACGGGCTAACTCGAAAGCTTGGTTAAGAGTACCCGCAAGTCTAACAGTCGTCCGATAAGCATGGGGTAACATACCAACAAAGTGGTCAATTTTGGTCCTCTCATCCGGCACTCATTAGTGCACAAACCTCAACTTTTCAGAGAATTGGGAGATAAGGTCATCCATTGTCATATTATCCATCAATTGCATATCCAAAAATTCACGTCTAATACGGGTCATATCGTATCCCGAACAATACTTTTTGCAAACCTCATTATAAAAATCAGTCCACCTAATGGAAGCCCTTTGTTGAGGAGACAAATGGGAGGTAATGGAATCCCACCAACCCATCGCCGGACCCTTGAGAAGCTGAACCGCATAAGGAACCTTGACTTCCTCTTCACATCGACATACCTCAAATTTTATTTCAACATCCCTCAACCAATCCAAAGTCACGGAGGGATTTGAACTACCATAATACTCAGATGGTCCACTAGATTTAAATGTCTTAAAAGAACAAACTTTATGGTGAAATGGCGGAGAAAATACCGGAAACTAAAATCCCGATGGCCTAGAAGATGCAAATGGGGCCGATGTCTGATAGATATTTCCATGAGGCTGTTGGTGGTAGTGCGGTAATGATGAAGTAGTCTGAGATGTCACTACAGTAGGTGATACAGTGCTATAAACTGGTGGTGAAGTCTGAGGAAACTACTGAGATAACCGGGCTTGTTGTTCTAAAAACTGCTGCTCAATAGCTTTAAGTCTAACATTTTCCCCCTCTAAGTGCAACATATAATCCTATTGGCTCATATCCTCGGCCGCGAAGGTAGTACCGGTTTGCCCCTGACTGACATTTTGGGCTTCAGGAGGAGAGACATTGGATACCGGAACATTGATGAAAGTAACGGTCGGGTTCTCATTATCTGCCATATCCTGCATTACAACACATCTCACAACTCGTTAATTGTTAGTACCTACATACTAAGCAATTATTCTATCATAGCTAAATCCCACACCCTGGAATGTTTGACTGACACAATAGATTTGGGATTGAACATTTACAATTGTCCAATTCACCCAAACCTATGCTCTGATACCAACTTATAACACCCTCCAAAATACCTAGGCATTTTTTTATTTTTATTTTCATTACGAAAGCGAACATTTAAAATACATCATAGTTGCGTGTAATACATTCAATAGTACTACCCAAAATACGCACAACCATTAATACCAATTCACACAATTTACTAAATACACAATTAGGTGTTATATGAAGGTCTGACACAAAATGTTTTAATCCAAAACATATCCAAATCAGAGTAGGCTTGTCAAACATCCCATTCATTCCGTACTTCAAGCTACCCACAATCAGAAGCTATCCCTGCAAGAAGTAGTGAGGTAGGATTCGCACGGAGCTAAGTGAATAGATCCAAAACTATCAATCTAATTTAGCTTAACAAATGTCTACATCAAGCGTTACACACAAATCAAGAATGATCGGTGGTTCTTGAGATACCCTCATGCCGCGGTGGTTCCTCAAGTAACACTTAAAACCAACTGAAGGCCAAATCAGAGGTTGGACCGATAGTTTGGTACTAATACTACATACAACATAATTTCAGTGTTCAACACATGTACAAAGCACTTACGTTGTCCAAAGTAGTAGTACCCAAACCCAACACATTAGTTGACCCCCGACAATTCAATTAGTCCACAACTATCATAGCATATAAGACACCAATAATCATTCAAGGGATAATCATCAGGGCAATATATTATCTAAACAATCATTGCAATAATCCAGTTTACCCGTTGTAACCATGTTGTTACAACTAACTTAGACTGAGAGTCTAAGATCCACTCACCCTTGTCGATCGTAGTCTCCACTCAAAGGTCTTATCTTATTGAGTCTTCGGTTTATCTGGGAACACAATCAAAACCCGAGTTAGACTCTCATATTTAGGATTCATAGTATAATATTCACATATATAATGCCATATAATGCACATACTATACTTTCAATACAAATTAAATAACATAAGTACACAAGTTATAAGTTGTCAAATTCGTCATTTTAAAACATGCAAACGCGATCCTGGAAGGAGTGAGTTGGATCGCGTTCCACAGTACAAAACATTTTGTTAACAATTTACACTTGCAAACGCGATCCGGAAAAGGTGTTGGGATCGCGTTCCCAAGAACAAAACGTGTCCGACCCAAAATAACACTAGCTAACGCGATCTGGGCAAGGTGTTTTAGGATCGCGTTTCAAAGAACAAATCATGCTGTAATGAAATAACACATAGCAACGCGATCCTGGTCATGAAGCTGGATCGCGTTCCTCAGTTTTAAAACAGAGTATCAGACCTGCAACAACTTTGAGCTCGAACCAAAAACACGTTTTCACACAATTTAGTCACAATACATGAATGTATTCAGTAATTTACATCAAGTATCATCTATAAACATATAACAACAACAATTTACATCATCAAGCTTCAAATCCTAGACATGCACATGAAATCTAACCTAATTTCTAACAAAACCCAATTCATTCAATTGAAACATGAAAACACCTTTGATTCATTCTTAGATGAGCATGTAATCAGTTAAGAATCATCACACAACCACATTCAAGAATGAATTCACTCCATTTCATCATTAGTCTAACCTAATTCCACTAATTCAAGCACAAACATGAAAATGGGTTAGGCATACTTACAATGGAGATGCTAGAAGGAAAAAGATGATGAAAGTCAGATTATAGCACAGAATCACAGCTTCAATTAATGATTTGTTTGATGATTTCACTTTGATTTCTAATTGAGGGTGTGTGTGTTCTTGGTGGTTTTAGACCAAAATCAGGAAATGAGGAAATAAGGGTCGACTAATTCATTTAACCCAACTCAAGTACAGTGTAGTATTATACCCGTCCTAAATCTATTGTCTGGAACCTAAAATCATTTGCGAGAAAATACATTTTATTGTGCCGTCATCTAATTTAATTTAAAACAAGCAATAATTCATTTATCACTATAAGTCATTTGAGCATTGACTTATCAATTTTAATTATCACAATAATACCAATTATTTCTAAATACAATTTAAATACGAAATAAATAAAGAAATTACTGTATTTCAACTAAGCCCAAATCGAGGATGTTACATTATTTACCCTATCTTTTTTAAAACTAAATATCTCATAAATGGCAAGTTCAAAAATTATAAAAATTGCACTATAAAAATCAACGTTTTCTCCTCTTCGATTAGAGATCGTACAATGTATACTTTCGACAACTTTTTGAAGAAATTCCAAGTATTAGTTAGATCTAGGTCAATCCTACTAAAGAAATTGCACCGGCGTGATGACCTGTAGTTCTGGCACCCTTGAAATCGACGCCCTGGGTTTCGAACCGTCCACGACGTCCATGTTCTTGTCAAATCACCACAGAAACACAATTGATGTTCAATGACTTCGTCATTTTCACTTACGGTCGACATTTTGGGGAAGAATTTTGAAACCCTTATTTTGGAGAAGAGGATATTGAAAAGCGTACAATAAAGTAATAAACCCTAATCAATAACACCTTACCCTTTTATAATAGGTTAAAATGATTAACAAAAAGAAAAAAAATGAGCTAGATAATTATTTATCCACATGGATTGCCATGTAGGCAAAACCGGTTGAGTTGTCCAATTTTTTTGGTATCCGGTACTAATACCCGAAAATAATCGATTTAAATTAGTGGTTCATTTTTAAAGAAAAAAATTAGTTGATATCCGAAAATGCAAAAAATAGAACTATTGATTCATTTTTTGGAAAAAAGAAAAACCAAACTTAAAATAATATATGTCATCATCATAGTTCCTTAATTTATTCATCCAAAACTATACGAATTAAAAATTCCGTCGCAATACGGCAAAGTAAATTGAAAAGGATTGATTTAATTAACTAAATCATTAAAACATGTGTCATCGTCCATTTGAACTACAATCTCTTATATCTAATCTAAAACATTTATTAATTATGCATTTTCAATTTTTGCCTTAAACTTAAATAATGGAATATGCGAAAACCTCGAAATACCCCTTAGATTAAAATTATGTCACCAATTGAATGAATTGTAGAATATGGAAACCGAGAACTAGCTGACGAAAGTGCATGTAGACATGAGAATATGGAAACTATTACACTATCTATCTATATCTATATTTAAAAGAAAAACCTTGGACCAATCATCTCCCTTAATTAGGAGCTAATCCTTCATTAATCCACCATTAGATAAAACAATGACATCATTAGATCCATTGTTATAAATTACTAAAATGCCCCTTATTCAAATTACCATCATCTCTGTAATCTAGGTTTCCTTCCGTTATCAAATTCAGTCCGCTATCAAATTCAGGCCGCTATCAAATGAATTTAAAAAACAACCCTGCAATTGCTCATCTCCCAATTCAGATTCATCTCCAATCTGACTTCCTAAAATGAACATACGTAATCAATTGTTCATAATCCATGCTAATCAATCGCGCCCTATCCGTATCGATGCTTTCTGATTTATGTATGCGAACTTGTATGCTTGAATTGGACAGATTAGATCAGATATGTTGCGGTCTATATTTCTCATCTCCGATTCCGGGTATAATTCTGCAACTCATTAACTAAAGTCTTCTAACCCTTGGAACTGTAAGTGGTTATGTAAATCTTCAACAAAACCTTTGTAACTTCTGTATATCCAGTCATATGATGATTTAACATGGGTAAGTATCTGACTGGATTCAATAAAGCACATTGATAACAACATTGATAAAGTGCACCCCATGTGTTTGATAAAATTCGTAGCTAAGTAAATTAACATTTTGATTGAAAAATTAACTATTTCAATCAAAAATGTGTACGAAATGAAATTTTGTTTGTCAATAAGAATTTAGTTGAGGGTTTTGTATTGCATTATTTGATTGTGTCTTGAACTATTTCTTGTGAAGTGGTTAATCTATAGTTAGAAGCATAATATGTTAACCCGTGACAGGAAGAATTATGTTGTGGTAATGCAACTGTGCATTGACATGTTAGAGGGGGAGTGATTAATATTTTTTATCAGTCATTTTGCTTGTGGTTTATCAACCATATAGATCAGCTGCTACACACGGTGATTTTGATCTTTGCTTTTTGTCATTAATTTGCAGCTGCCACAACCACTTGAACTATGGACTGTTTGGTCTCGCTGCAATTGTAATCATCTGTATTTCAGCCTCCGAATGTGTGGCCTCTCACATGTAAGCAAATTCAATTCTCACACCCATTGAGGTCGTATCTTATCTTTCTGTCAAATTGGAAGTCAGGTTTCTTCCCACAAGTTTTATTGAAAAACGTGGTGGTTCAGATGCAGTTCAACAATGAAGAGGGTTTTGTTGCACAAGATAGGTACAGACCGTGGTCATGTGCAATAGGTGATGGAAAGGGTATTATGGGACCTTCGTTTTCCGATTTATGCAACTGTGAGTTAATCATGATGGTTGGGTTACCTGCTTCCGGGAAGACTACATGGGCTGAAAGATGCGTTATTGAGCACCCCGAAAAGCGATATATTCTGCTTGGAACAAATTTGGCTTTGGATCAAATGAAGGTTGCTTTTTTTTTTAAATTGTGCTCAGAAAAGAAAGTTCTATTGTATGCAAGTGTTATAATACTATTTACTATGTCACGGGGGTGGCAAATGGTTTTGATTTGACTCAAAATGACATGTTTTTATGCACCATTTCAAGCCCATTTTGGCTCAAATCTTTGAATAAACATCGAATAATCAATGTTTTATGCTAAAAATGTAAAATGAGCCAAAGCTTAGACTTCCTTTCGAAAAATCACTTAAAATGCTCAAATAACGAACAAATCAGAGCTAAAACGATCCACTTGCGATTCTGATGTATAATTAAGCTAAACTGGCCTAATTTGTGTCATATTGATCTTCAGGAAAATACAAAACTGTGGCCGCGAGAATCGTTCAAATCTGACAAGAAACGAAGAAGTTAGAGCCAAACGAAGATCACAAGAACTACGACCAGTGCACGAGACTTACGATCCAGCGTACAAGACCACGACCCAGGGTTCACCACCCCATACAGGGCCGTATACCACCCCTAGAGGGCCGTATACGCCCCCTTTAGGGCCGTATACCCCCTCTAGAGGGTGGTATACCCCCTTCTAGGGGTGGTATACCCCCTATTTGGTGCTGGATTCGCCGTATTTCGTGCCGGATACGCCCTATTTGCTACCGAATACGCCCTATTTGCTACCGAATACGCCCCTTTTGGTGTCGAATTCTATAGCTCAGGGGGGTGTTTTAGAAATAATTGGATGCGAGGGTGCTGAATGTAAAATTTGTAATTTGAAGCCTATAAATAGAGGCTTAACCTCCTCATTTTCAACACACCTCCACACCTTCATTTTCACACACTTCTCACTAGAATAGTTAGTAACTTTCTCTCTCTAGCACTACTCTTAGGAGTTAGAGGAGAAATAGTAGGTAGCTAGCTTACGAGCTTTGTACGGAGTCGCTCCGAGACTACGGTTGCGCAGATTTATTGTAACGTCTATCAGGTTTTATTATATTATCCTTTCTTGTTATTTTTAAATATGTTGTGTTGTTGTCATAATTATTTAAGAATGCATGCTATGATAATTGCTATGATAGGCTAGATAAATCTGTGTTTGCTATGATAAACGTTATGCTAGGGTAGTTATGCTTTAAACCATGCTGTTACTCTGCTCGCATGTAATTAGGATATGTTTGAATTTATGAATTAGTTCTTAAAATGTTTTATTTATCCAACTTATGCTGTGGTTTGAAACCTGTTGATATAATCCGGCCAATTGTAAAAATAGGTCCCTTAACTATTCTTTGTCTGAATGATTCGATGAACTCGGCATGGCCGCTATTCTCCTGATTGAAACACATCATAGGAGACACGGAGCATAGGATTAGAGATAAATTAGAATTAATTTCATATATCGAATGTTTTTTAGAGAACTTTCGGAGCATTCGTGACTTAACCATTAATCCAGAAACTCTGCCTGAAACAAACCGATAACTATCCATGTTTCACTACTGCATGTTCTTGTTTGATTGTTGCTTTAGGGTTTGCATGCTAGTATCTGTTTATCTATTGCGGTTGTTGGATTCATGATTAGGTTTTCAAACATAGAATAATTACATACAACAGTTTAACATGCTAGAATAATTGCAATAATCTATATGAAATAATGTCGAACAATTTAAACGATCGTTAGACAGACTTTCCCAACTTATTCCGCGGGGTTACTCCTGTTCACTTTATTGTTTATTCAACAATTCGTGCCACGATACGGACGTCTCTGACGACCGAGACTGGGGAATAGGATTCGAGGTTAGTTGTCGGTTAAATTGGTACTACATTTGGGAGAACTTCCGGTGTAGCTTACACTCCATATCTGTTATCCATGTGACATGTTATTTATTTGATTGTGGACAACTCTACGTTAGATAAGTAATAGGATAGGAGCTATGGCCCATTAGGACATATACAGTAATGATACGGGATCTCTGGGTGAGGCATCGGTAAAACCGTAAAACGGCTCAGTACTTGGTATAGCGCTAGAACCACCTCTGGTGAAGTACAAATGCGTGGAAGCCACGAAAAGGTCGTAGGTAGAATACTATGTTGAACATCATTCAGAGACCCCAAGTCAGCACTGCTAGGATTCATTGTAATTAGAGCCTCAATCCTCATAACTACCCCTAAATAGCATATACCGATGTCATAGCAAACACTCGCGTAATCCTTAGTTCTCTCAGCTACTTCACTCCTCATTTATTTTACTGTCTTTAGTTTACCTAGAATAGAAAACAAAACCCCTCAAAAAAGTTTTAAAACCCTAGCTAAATTACCAAAGATAATTAATCCTCCTAAGATCCCATGCCCGTTGTGGTTTGAAGAACGACACCTGAGTCATACCTGCCGCTTACTATACAAGTAGTAGTATAACTTAGGCTTCCCTGCACTATAAATATAAAACCACCCCTCCGATCGTCCGCTCTGACTGGAAGGCCCGCAACGACCAGGAAGCAATTCTTGAATCGACCGTTGGAGCGCGATCAGGTTTTTGGCGCCGCTGCCGGGGAACTACAACGACCGATTTTAGGAATTTAGTTATCTTAGTTATTTAGCGATCCTTTTGGAAGATCAATATCATCCGGAAGTTCCTTTTCTATCCTTAGGTTAATTTTTCCGTCTTTAGAATAGTTTAGCCCTTCCTTTCCAAAATCCTACTTTCTACCAACAAGTTATGTCAAATCGTATCACTCTCACCTCATCAATTAAGCCACTGCTAGAGGGACGAGGAGGACCGATCGTAGCACCAACAGACGAAACCCTTGAAATTAAGCCTCACTACATTAAAATGATTAAATCTGAGTGTCAGTTTCATGGTCTTTCGGTTGAAAATCCAAATGCCCATCTTAACAAATTCATCAACCTTTCCGACTCTTTCGAACAAATAGGAACTGATAGAAACCTTCTCCGTCTCCATCTGTTTCCTTATTCTTTATCTTCTCGAGCCTTAACATGGTTTTATGATTTCGAACCCAATTCGATTCATACATGGGAGAAGATGGCTACTAAGTTTCTAGCTAAGTACTTCCCTCCTTCCCTACAAACCAAGCTTAAAAATGACATCATTAACTTCCATCAAGGAACTAATGAAACATTAAGCAAGGCTTGGGAACGATTTAAGAATCTTATCGAGAGATGTCAGAATCGTCAGTTGTCTGAAACGGATCTGGTCTGCATATTCTACAACAGCTTAAATCCTCAATACAAACAAACCCTCGATGCCGCTTCATCCAGAAATTTCATGCTACATACTGCATACGAAGCTTGGAAATTGATTGAGACGATAACGATGCATCAACATGACTTGGAGTCAGATGAATCTACTTCGGAAGAAAGGAGTACTTCAAATCAAACCTTAGACAATCTAAAAACTCAACTCTTATCCATCACTCAAATTGTCAAGGATTTGCAAGAATCTTCAAACCCTAAGCCAGAGAAGAAACCTCAAAAGTTCCTCTCAAGCCGAAGGGCCAATGAAGAAATTCTTACAACTAGCGGAAACCCTAATCTCACTTCTTATTCCAAACCTTTCATTCAGCGGTTTACCACACAACCCACTTCCCGATCTTTAGTTCTCTCTACTCCTTCCCCATTGACTTCTCGTCTAAACAACGAAACTTTCAAAAACTTCATTGTTGAGCAAAATAATGTCAATAAAAAGATTGTTGATTTTCAAAACCAAATTGATTATTTGATTAGAATTTCAAACGATTTAATTAAAAACATGGAGGATAATGTTAAGCGGTTGTTTTTAAAAGTTGAGGAGAAGCAAAGGGAGGAAGCGATCTACAACTTTGTCTATCACTCATCCTACGAGCATGATGACATTCTTGTGGTAACTAGAGGAGGAAAAGAGACTAAAAACGAGAAATCCGTAGATATTCCCACAAATGAACCTTCTACTTCTCTACCTACTGATTCAGTACAAGTTGACACCCCCGTCGCTTCTCCTGAACCAGAACCCTCAAAATCCCCTGAAAGTATTAAACTTACACGTATACCTTTCCCTGGTAGGCTTAAGAAAGAGAAACAAGAAGCTCAATTTGGAAAATATCTAGAAATGTTCAAAACCTTACACTTAAATGTTAAACTTTTAGATGCTTTAGTTGAAATGCCTAGTTGTGCCAAATTCTTTAAGGAACTCCTATCCAACAAAGAAAAACTCAGACAAATAGTTAACTTGCCCTTAGATGCAAAGTGCTCTTTGATTATGCAACAAGGACTACCCCCAAAGCTAGGAGATACTGGCCGTTTCACTATTCCTTGTTATCTTCAGGATGTTCAAATAAGTAACGCCTTAGCTGACTTAGGAGCTAGTGTAAACCTTATGCCATACTCGCTTTTAAGGAAACTAGGATTGAACGAACTTTTGCCAACCCCAATGACCATCCAATTAGCCGATAGATCAGTTAAACTCCCTCGTGGAATCGCTGAAGATATTATGGTCTGTGTTGATAAATTCGTCTTTCCTGTTGATTTTGTTGTTATGGATATTGAAGAGGACACCCAAGTTCCACTCATCCTTGGCAGGCCTTTCCTAAACACTGCCAAGGCCGTCATCAATGTTAATGAAAAATCTTTAAAACTTCGAGTTGGAACTGAGGAATTCACCTTCAATGTTGATAAACTAATGAAACATCCTATGGGAAAAGATCTTGGTCTTGTAGATTCTATGCAGGAAATAATTGAAGAACATTTGGAAGAAATTCTCGCAGTAAGCAGCATCAACCCCAACACTATCATCACAACAAGGAAACTATGTGAAGAAAGCATGGGATTATGCTCTGCTCTCTCCAATTCTTCCACCGCATCAAGAGAAGTTCTATTTCCTTTAAAGAACCCTAGCTCGCAGTTCAAAACTATTATGACTGCTCCGCTTGGACATGGCACGCCAGTCACTCTTCTAAGAAGGAATCTAACTCCTGAAGTACATGATTCATCTCTCTCAAGGGAAGAAATTCGAAAGACGCTCAAGGAAATGGAATTAATGTTTTCACCACCTGATTCACAGCTATTTGAAAGCTGTGTACCACAAAGTTCAAATCCAGAAATTACCATAAGCACTTCTTCATTTGCTCAAGCTCAGAAGTTTGCACTTACTGAAGATAACGATATCATCATTACTGAAGAAAATGCAACTTCTACATCATCCACTGTCAAATACGAGCTGAGGAATGATGCATTCTCTGATAAAGCAGAATGGGTTGAAATAGCTTCAGCCAATACATCAGATTCACCTTTTGAAGAATCAGACTTACAAACAGAGTTTGATGAACTCAAGAGAGATGAAATTGCAAGAATGAAGCCTTCTACTGAAGAACCACCAGAATTGGAACTAAAGGAACTACCCTCTCATCTGGAGTACGCTTTTCTCGAAGGAACTTCACATTTACCAGTTATCATATCCAAAGATCTGAAGCCTAAGGAAAAAGCCAGAATCATTCAGGTTCTGAAGTCACATAAAAAGGCAATTACTTGGAAAATCTCTGACATACAAGGGATCAGTCCAAACTACTGCACGCACAAGATCTTAATGGAAAACGACTTCAAGCCATCAGTTCAGAGACAGAGGAGAGTCAACCCGAAGATTCAAGACGTGGTCAAAAAGGAGGTTATCAAACTTTTTGATGCTGGCCTGATATATCCTATTTCAGATTCTCCATGGGTCAGTCCCGTACAGGTTGTTCCGAAGAAAGGAGGAATGACGGTGATTACAAACGAACATAATGAACTCATCCCAACAAGAACCATCACTGGTTGGAGGGTTTGCATTGACTATCGCAAGCTAAACGAAGCCACTCGCAAAGATCACTTCCCTCTGCCGATCATTGATCAGATGCTCAAAAGATTGTCAGGAAATGAGTTCTATTGTTTCCTCGATGGTTTCTCTGGCTATTTTCAAATCCCTCTCGATCCGAAGGACCAGGAGAAGACAACATTCACATGTCCATACGGAACCTTCGCTTACCGACGTATGCCTTTTGGGCTATGCAATGCACCTGCTACTTTTCAGAGATGCATGGTGACGATTTTCCATGACATGATTGAACAGTGTATGGAGATTTTCATGGACGATTTCTCTGTCTTTGGAGACTCCTTCACATCTTGTCTTTCCAACCTAGAAAGGATGCTCACTCGTTGTGAAGAATCAAACCTCGTTCTGAATTGGGAGAAATGTCACTTTATGATGAAAGAAGGAATAGTGTTAGGACATCGGATATCTAAAGCAGGAATTGAAGTCGATAAAGCTAAAGTTGATACTATTTCAAAACTTCCACCACCTACTTCTGTGAAAGCCATCCGAAGTTTTCTAGGTCACGCCGGATTCTACCGTCGTTTTATTAAGGATTTCTCTAAGATTTCTCGACCTATGACTCATCTTCTCGAAAAAGATACTCCGTTTGACTTTATAGATGACTGTCTTAAAGCTTTTAACTACTTAAAGGAACAGCTCGTGCATGCACCGATCATGGTAGCCCCCGATTGGAGCTTACCGTTTGAAATCATGTGCGACGCCAGTGATTTTGCAGTTGGAGCTGTACTAGGACAACGGAAGGAGAAACACTTTCAACCGATTTACTACGCCAGCAAAACTCTCACGGACGCTCAAGAGAACTATACAACCACTGAGAAGGAGTTACTAGCTGTAGTATTTGCTTTTGATAAATTTCGTTCCTATCTTATTTTGTCCAAAACTATTGTCTATACAGATCATTCAGCTCTTAAGTATCTCTTCAAAAAGCAAGACGCTAAGCCAAGATTGTTGCGCTGAATTCTGCTCTTACAAGAATTCGACATAGAAATTAAAGATAAAAAGGGAGCAGAAAACGTTGCAGCAGATCACCTCAACCGATTGGAAAATCCAGCAATGGAAAAGCTTGAAGAAGAAGATATTCAAGACCAGTTCCCGGATGAACAACTCATGAACATCGGAAAGCACCATCAGGGACCTAGTTCATCATACGATCCCTGGTATGCTGACTTTGCCAACTACTTGGTGGGAGGAATAGTCCAGAAAGGAATGTCAACTTCTCGAAGACGAAAGTTCTTCCGCGACTTAAAGAATTACTTTTGGGACGATCCTTTCCTCTTTAAGGTCTGTCCCGATCATATCATCAGAAGATGCGTCGACGGGAAAGAAGCCGAACATATCCTCCACCAAAGCCACCATGGACCAACTGGAGGCCACCATAGAGCTAACAAGACCGCACGGAAAGTATACGACGCTGGCTTCTATTGGCCAACCATTTTTCAAGATTCTTACGACTTGGTAAAACGTTGTGATGCTTGCCAAATGTTTGGAAGTATCTCACAGAGGAGTGAAATGCCACTTACTAACATCCAAGCTTGTGAAGTCTTCGACATTTGGGGATTAGATTTTATGGGACCATTCCCTAAATCTAACGGAAAATAATACATTCTGGTTGCAGTTGATTACGTGTCCAGGTGGACCGAAGCACAAGCTCTCCCAACAAACGATGCCAAGGTCGTCACTAAGTTTCTCAAACAGCTATTTTGTCGATTTGGAGCTCCGAGAGCCATAATCAGTGATCGTGGCACCCACTTCTGCAATTCTCGCCTAATGAGAACATTGCAACAGTACGGAGTAACTCACAAAACTTCAACAGCTTATCACCCACAAACCAATGGGCAAGCTGAAGTAACAAATAGGGCATTGAAGCGAATCTTAGAACGAACGGTGTTCAACCATGGGGAAAAGTGGTCCGATAAATTAGATGATGCGTTGTGGGCATTCAGAACAGCATACAAGACCCCGTTAGGAACCACACCATATCGTCTGGTTTATGGTAAGGCATGTCATCTACTGATAGAGTTGGAGTATAAGGCATACTGGGCGCTGAAGAAATGTAACTTAGACATTCCCACCATAAGATCCCATCGGAGAATGCAGCTTAACAAACTAGTTGAGTTAAGAGATAAAGCGTACGATAGCTCCCTGAAATTCAAAGAGAGAACCAAAATGTTCCATGATTCAAGAATCAAGCTATCAAAGTTTAAACCAGGGGATAAAGTACTTCTCTTCAACTCACGCTTCAAAAAGTTCTCTAGAAAATTCAAAGTCAGGTGGAGCGGACCATTTATAGTCTCAAAGGTATTTTCCTTCGGTGCAGTCGAACTCGAAGCCCCGGAAGGTAACTTTAAAGTTAATGGTCAACGCTTGAAACATTACATTGAGGATTTCCCCATTAATGAGGAAGTCTACATTTTCGAGCCACCTTGAACTATTCCCAGGTATCAAGAGTCAAGCTAGTGACTCTCTCTTAAACAAGCGCTCTTGGGAGGCACCCCAAGCCTATCCTAGAATAATTTGTCCTTTTATTTTTAATTCTTAGTTTAAATCTTATCTAGTACTATCATTCCTAACTAAATGATGCAGGATAACTACTTATCTGACAGCCTTTGAAATTTACAAATCTGAGATAAGTCTTCATTATTTATATATGCAAATGCAGAAGACCTGATGACGCTTACAAATCAAAATATTTTACAAACAATCATCAGTTCTTTTCGCATTTGTATATCCTCATAAACTTTGAATGTAACCTGTGTTATTTATGTTTTTCAGGATGGAAGCCCCAGCTGAAAGCAGTAAGAAAAGTAAGACGAGAAGAGGAACCTGCAGAGGCAAGAAGCAGATGGCTGCTATTCAGGAAGAGAGTCTGATCGATGTACCGATTTCTCTAGGGGAGCATTCGAGACCTTGCTGCACCACAGTCTTCCCCAGCATCTGAGACGATCCCGACCTTTGATTATGGGATTACTACTGCAAATCCAGCAGCTGCTTGGGCGCTCTTTCAGACATTGTCCATTCACCATGATTCGATGTCTGATATCTGCAAGATAGTCGGGCTACCGAGACTTCAGGACCTCCCTTACAGGCTAGGGTCAGGTCCGAGAGCTTCTCGACCACCATGGTCATTCTTCCCTCCTACAGCTGGCACTACTGATGCTCCGGTACAGACTCCTAAGAGTTCACACTTTGATCCTACCGAGATGCTCGCAGCTGCTAGCAGACTTCATGCACCATCGCCTTCTTCTGTCCTCCATGATGCTGCCCTCTCTGCCATCTATGATGCTGCTGTCGCTGAGTTCGACCCTGATACGGATGATCTGCTAGATGAGCTTTAGTTTATCTTTATTATCTTTATGTTTTAGATTTATCTACTTTATGTTTTAGACTTATCATACTACTATGAGACTTGGTTGTTATGACTCTATTTATGGCCATTGCAGAACTCAGTATTCGTAGGAATGGATGATCTTAAAAGAAGTCTGGTCAAACTCCAGCAAATCACTTGCACCACTCCTTCACGAATCTGGTCCTCCATCCAGTGCTCACAAAGCGTAGGGAAGTATCACTCTAGTTCTTATGATCTATCTTATTATAATATATGCTCACGCCCAGTTAAAACTCTAAGTATGGGATTAATACCCCATATCTAGAAAACTTGAAATTTATATTTGACTTAATGCAAAACCCTAAGTGTGAGATTCTCCCTATTTAGTGCAGAAACATTGAGGGCAATGTTTATTTTTAATTGTGGGATAGAAGTATACTCTTCGCTCACTTGTTAAGATCAAATTTTTCGAAATTGTCCTCAGTAAATAAACAAATCCTTATTTTGCCGAAAATTTTAAAATTTTTCCACTACAAAAACGGTCTTGCTTCGACAGTAGTCTAACTACTCATTCAGCATACCGACTCTTCCAAAAGACTTTGAGTCAATAAATTAAGAAGAAATACAGATTTTTTTTGCAAGTATTCAAAAGTCGGTAAAAAGAGGTAGGAACATGCCAGACTCTAAATGATTTTAAAATGAAAGTCTAAGAGGGGCATCGCGTGACTGGATACATACAACCTATATTTGCAGTGAGGTACTTGAGCCTATATTAAGCATTCATTTTTAATGCTTCACTTTCATTTGTTGTGTGTGACCGGTGCATGCATTCGGAATTAGAACTTGCTCCTGGTATGCATTTCGAGACCATATTGACAGGTGCCATACGTGGCATAGGTGCAATTAAATGACCTGGACATTTACTTAGGATAAACCCCATTTTTATCATATCTCTTCAAACCTAACCCTACCAATACTCATTTTCAGTATCGATGATCCGCCTAGAAAACCCTGTTGAGCCTTAAACTTTTTCGTTTCTAAAAACCTAAATTTTTAAACCCACTCACTTCCATACCCACCAAAATCTTATCTTGGAATTTTTAAAATTTATTGAAAAATGCTATTTAGATATTCTTTTTGCTTTCCCTCAAAACTCACAAATTTCGTGTTTACTTAAAAATTCTCGCGTGCGTTTCCATAATCAAAACTCAAAAATCGAGAGTCATACGGTGCGAAAAATTGGCACCAAGTAAATTCGAAGTTGTCAAAGGGTTGGAAAAATGAAAGGATCTCAAAAGGGCAGTAAGAAAAAGAAAATCTCTTAGAAATTCCTTGGCAAAGAAAATCTAAAGCCAAAAATATAGAAAAGAAGAAAAAGAAATGAATATGTATCATCTAAAATAAAGCTAAGTGCTTCAAATCTCTCGAAAACTCCAATTCCTGAAAATATAAATCTTCCGTGTGTTTTCAAAGATAGAAGTCAAAATAGCTATCTTTCTCCCTTATCGATTATCCGTTTCCGTTTTCATTAAAAAGAATGTCTAAGTAAAGTTTTTCGTAAGTTTAAAAGGTCCTAAGATAAGCAAAACCCCTTTTCCTTAAATTACTACCAACCATATCCTTTTAAACCCTCACATTACAACCCTCAAAAATGTCTGGTGATAATTAGTGCCGTCCCTGTCTAAGTGGTGGAGATTTGATTCTCGATCAAGCCTATGACGATAAATGCTGCATGACTGGTATATGAGCGATTTCGTTTGTACTAGAATGATAGGAAACCCGATACACTTTGAGTGAATTAAGTGACCACCTGGTGAGATCGCCCAGTCATGTATATTTCAAGATCGCGAGAATTGAAAGCATGCCTAAGACGATCATTTTATAAATCTTTTGGATACGTCATGGGAACATCTTTCTTCTCCGTACTAGAACAATACTTGTTTCAAATCTGTACCTTGTTCTTCATTTAAAGATTCACTCATAAAAATTATTTTTTGCAAAATTAAAGTTTTTGGCATAGAATGATTTGGAGTTTGCTTGAGGACAAGCAAAAGTCTAAGTGTGGGATATTTGATTTGACTCAAAACGACATGTTTTTATGCACCATTTCAAGCCCATTTTGGCTCAAATCTTTGAATAAACATCGAATAATCAATGTTTTATGCTAAAAATGTAAAATGAGCCAAAGCTTAGATTTCCTTTCGAAAAATCACTTAAAATGCTCAAATAACGAACTAATCAGAGCTAAAACGATCCACTTGCGATTCTGATGTATAATTAAGCTAAACTGGCCTAATTTGTGTCATATTGATCTTCAGGAAAATACAAAACTGTGGCCGCGAGAATCGTTCAAATCTGACAAGAAACGAAGAAGTTAGAGCCAAACGAAGATCACAAGAACTACGACCAGTGCACGAGACTTACGATCCAGCGTACAAGACCACGACCCAGGGTTCACCACCCCATACAGGGCCGTATACCACCCCTAGAGGGCCGTATACGCCCCCTTTAGGGCCGTATACCCCCTCTAGAGGGTGGTATACCCCCTTCTAAGGGTGGTATACCCCCTATTTGGTGCTGGATTCGCCGTATTTCGTGCCGGATACGCCCTATTTGCTACCGAATACGCCCTATTTGCTACCGAATACGCCCCTTTTGGTGTCGAATTCTATAGCTCAGGGGGATGTTTTAGAAATAATTGGATGCGAGGGTGCTGAATGTAAAATTTGTAATTTGAAGCCTATAAATAGAGGCTTAACCTCCTCATTTTCAACACACCTCCACACCTTCATTTTCACACACTTCTCACTAGAATAGTTAGTAACTTTCTCTCTCTAGCACTACTCTTAGGAGTTAGAGGAGAAATTGTAGGTAGCTTGCTTACGAGCTTTGTACGGAGTCGCTCCGAGACTACGGTTGCGCAAATTTATTGTAATGTCTATCAGGTTTTATTATATTATCCTTTCTTGTTATTTTTAAATATGTTGTGCTGTTGTCATATTTATTTAAGAATGCATGCTATGATAATTGCTATGATAGGCTAGATACATCTGTGTTTGCTATGATAAACGTTATGTTAGGGTAGTTATGCTTTAAACCATGATGTTACTCTGCTCGCATGTAATTAGGATATGTTTGAATTTATGAATTAGTTCTTAAAATGTTTTATTTATCCAACTTATGCTGTGGTTTGAAACCTGTTGATATAATCCGGCCAATTGTAGAAATAGGTCCCTTAACTATTCTTTATCTGAATGATTCGATGAACTCGGCATGGCCGCTGTTCTCCTGATTGAAACACATCATAGGAGACACGGAGAATAGGATTAGAGATAAATTAGAATTAATTTCATATATCGAATGTTTTTTAGAGAACTTTCGGAGCATTCGTGACTTAACCATTAATCCAGAAACTCTGCCTGAAACAAACCGATAACTATCCATGTTACACTACTGCATGTTCTTGTTTGATTGTTGCTTTAGGGTTTGCATGCTAGTATCTGTTTATCTATTGCGGTTATTGGATTCATGATTAGGTTTTCAAACATAGAATAATTACATACAACAGTTTAACATGCTAGAATAATTGCAATAATCTATATGAAATAATATCGAACAATTTAAACGATCGTTAGACAGACTTTCCCAACTTATTCCGCAGGGTTACTCCTGTTCACTTTATTGTTTATTCAACAATTCGTGCCACGATACGGACGTCTCTGATGACCGAGACTGGGGAATAGGATTCGAGGTTAGTTGTCGGTTAAATTGGTACTACATTTGGGAGAACTTCTGGTGTAGCTTACACTCCATATCTGTTATCCATGTGACATGTTATTTATTTGATTGTGGACAACTCTACGTTAGATAAGTAATAGGATAGGAGCTATGGCCCATTAGGACATATACAGTAATGATACGGGATCTCTGGGTGAGGCATCGGAAAAACCGTAAAATGGCTCAGTACTTGGTATAGCGTTGGAACCACCTCTGGTGAAGTACAAATGCGTGGAAGCCACGAAAAGGTCGTAGGTACAATACTATGTTGAACATCATTCAGAGACCCCAAGTCAGCACTGCTAGGATTCATTGTAATTAGAGCCTCAATCCTCATAACTACCCCTAAATAGCATATACCGATGTCATAGCAAACACTCGCGTAATCCATAGTTCTCTCAGCGACTTCACTCCTCATTTATTTTACTGTCTTTAGTTTACCTAGAATAGAAAACAAAACCCCTCAAAAAAGTTTTAAAACCCTAGCTAAATTACCAAAGATAATTAATCCTCCTAAGATCCCATGCCCGTTGTGGTTTGAAGAACGACACCTGAGTCATACCTGCTGCTTACTATACAAGTAGTAGTATAACTTAGGCTTCCCTGCACTATAAATATAAAACCACCCCTCCGATCGTCCGCTCTGACTGGAAGGCCCGCAACGACCAGGAAGCAATTTTTGAACCGACCGTTGGAGTGCGATCAGGTTTATACTGTTAGATGAATCTGTCATGGTAGACAAGCTTGCCATATGTTGGTCTTGAGTCTTGACAAACCTGGTCGAAGGTAACTTTAACTTATAAATTATTGTACTGATATTCAAAGTGTGATTAGATGTATGGTGTTCTTATTACTATATTTATTTGAAGGTTTTGGGTCGCAGTAAGGTTTCAGCAGCTCTATGGTGTGAGGAGACTAGGGAGATTGCCATCCGTGGGAGAGTTGGTCATTGACTCTGCCCATATTGCTTGGGCTTTCCACTCTGATTGTCAAGAAAGTTTAATTGAATCTCTTCTGAATAATGAATCATCTTGGCATGAAATGCGCAACCTGGGTCTTGGATATTGGTACACGAATAAATCACAGTTGCGAGTAAAGGTACTGGTTTTCTTCGCTTCCACTTTAAACATATGTGTAGTTTGCAATTTACGGTTCTGAAATCCTCCACTGATGTATTTTTATTGGGAGCACATATATGTTATATTTAATGATTAAGTATCACATCCTTTTGAATCTTACAAATGATTCTTCTGTCCCCTCAAGAGCACCGACATTTGAACATTATAGTAGCAACATGTTCAAATATACAATAAGGTTTATGTAGTCATGGACTCATGCAAGCTTCAATAATTAGCAAATATTCCATTCAATAAACATTATGCAAATGATGATATAACATTCGTAATAAGCTTATATTACTTACAAGTGTAGGGTTATTGCAAATAAAGGGATCTAGAAATAATGAAACAGTCATCTTCTTTAAGTACATGTACTGTATCATTTTATGGGATATTGGGCAAGTTATGTAGTATATTTTATTGAAATATATAGTCTTAGTTTCAGTTTAATCATCTCATGTTTTTTTTTTACTGTCTTCTGTCTTAGTTTTACATACATGTGTTGATGTATCATCTTATGGGTGCATCTGTTGACAATATTGAGACGATACGACATGGTTTTGGCCATAAATAAAGAGATTTTTAGATTATACTGTGATGTGAATAATAGAAGTATTACTACTTATGGATAAAAGTATAAGGATTTGTACACGAACCACAGGCAACCTAAACCACAATGGTGGTGCACCCAATAATTAATCGGTTGTTCAAATTTCTCACAGGAACATGGCCTCTCAACATGTCACAACCAATTCTTGGTGCTCCTGGTCGTAGGAATTATGGTGGGAAAATGGGTGGGTCGGTTTTGTCAGTATGGTCAAAAAATGTTTGAAACGAAACCATTAATTCTTATAGATGCTAAACAAATTAGCTCATCACTTATTAATATTGCTCTTTTTAAGAATAGGCCATGAAGGTAACGAGTTTTGAGTGCAATAAGAGATTAAATTTTTATGGTTTAAAATATAGTCATTGGTAATGTGAGTTTTGGAACTGCCAAATATATTAAGCCTGTCACTTACTTTCATATGTTGAGCTCTAAATAGCTTCGTCCTGTTTACATCTCATAAACACTTTCATGGTAATTTTCACAAGTCCTTTCAGGCCATCATGTCTGATGATGAAGATATAGTCGCACCAGTAGGTAATTTCAATGTAGACGTCATATATTGTTGTTCTTGCTACTTTTTCTAGTATTTTTGTATTTCAATTTATTAAAGCTTGAACAAATGTGTTTTGGGCCGATTCGAACCAAACAAATATACCTTTTTGACTTGAACCCGTTTTGCTACCTATGTCTAAACTAACGATCATACTACCTAATTGCAGGCATGACAGGTTTGATAGACCTGATGTTTGAATACTGTGACTTCCATCAAAGGCAAACTATGGTTCTGGATTGATGCCAAAATCTACCTGTGAAATAAAAATATGTATTGTATAATCTTTTAACAGTAGTATCATTTACTAACAACTGGGTTTAGGTTATATATTTAACCCAATCAAGAATTATTGTGCATGATTGTGACACTCCTCCAAATTAGGTATTATTATACCACTAATCTCATGCATTTTATACGCTAATTCCCTACGAAAAAGAAAATTTAACTACTTTTGTGAGATAAGTCTAGCGTGCCCAACTATTTTAATACGCGATGTATTACTATTTTGTAATTACTTATAATTACACAAAAACAATCGGTTGTGACCCGACAACTACATGAACGTTGATGATACAAATTTTAAATAACGTATAACTATTTTTATAGTAGTTATTTAACTTGAATTATTATGCGAACGATAAAGCATATCGACAAACAAAACGATTATACGTTTTATGTAAAATATAACATACACGACAAAAATACACGAATCATGCCCGACAACTAAATGAGTCAAATTTTATAATTTGTAAACTCTAAATAAAGTATTTGAGATAATACTTCGAAAAATACTAACGCGAAATAACGTTAACAAACTAAACCATTAAAATATGTTTTAACGTATAACGATCGGGTAAACGAACACGGTTTAAATACCTAATTTATTAACTCAAGATATCTTGAGACAAAAATTGTCAAGCCATGCTTTGGGCTTGACTTGGTGAACCGGCCATGCCACTCTACCTATCTCAATTATTTGTTTGAAAACTTTGACACAACAAATACACTACACAAATTCAACTCATACTCACCAACTTCTTTTCTCTCAAACTCTTTCTCTCCTTCTCTGTACACGGCAGTAACAACAACTAAATTCATCCATCATCATCTAACAATATTATCATAATAATCTACCATAAAAATCTGCAAAGGAAAGGAGGGAGAACGAGCAATCAACATCATCATCATCATCTTCCTTGTTCTTCATTTTAAACTTTGTAAGGATCCATTTTCTTCACTTATCTTGCTTGATTTATACTTTATAACATGTTATTAGATCATATATTGAGAGATCTTACATGAAAACTTAATGAAAACCAAATAAAATGTTACTTTGTTGTTGAATACTAATCTGTCCGAAAATTCTATCACCGTAGAAAAATTGTATAAAATCGTACGAGCAACGAAAACACATGAGACCACTTGGAAAATCTTTGTATTTATGTAGGAACAACTTTTGTGAAAAACGTTTCGCTTGAAAGTGAACAGATTCTGAGCTAGTAACCGATTTGGAAAGATTAACTCTGAAAAACGGGTTTCTGGACAGGCCTGATCACGAATTTTTTTAAAATGTTGTGGATGTCTAAAAATCATGAAAATAATACTGGAAGTAGGTGATATATGTGGAAACATTGTGTAAAAATTTCGGATTCGTTCGATAACTTTTGACCCCCGAAAACAGGCCCGAAATTAGATCGAAAAACGTTAAAAATCTGTCAAATGAACTAGCAGTAATAACGAGTTATCAAGGGCAGTAATGTGACACCCGTCAAATTAGGACTAGAAATTAGTTCCTAATCATTATGAAATACGTGTAATTAGTTCTATGTATTAGGCTAATTGTATGTATCAATATATATATTGTTGAATATATATCAGTACGCGATTATATTTAATCGTTCATTTTCAACTCGGCCGAATTCCGATTCAATTATACGGCGTTGGTAAAAAAAATCAAGTGATTAAGTAATATGGAATTGTTATTTAATACCCTCATAATTATTATATATTATTTTGATAATATATCAAGTATCTCGTATCGTACAAATCAAACGTCCACGACAAAACTATATATAAATAATGAATTATTATTGAAATTAATAATTATTATTTACATCAGATAAAATAAAACATATTTCGTTTTATAACATTTTACTCAAACGCAACGAAACCACTCGAATAGTATCCGTCTCTAAAACGTAAAACAAAGATATATTATTATATCCCATCAAAGGTATTTTTATAAAATACTTCCAATAAAAGTATAAACGAATTCATTTTTAGAAATTTATCGATTTAAAACATTATACTACTTTTCGATCGGGTACAAAAACACGGGTATTTTGTACTACGAATGGGAGCCCAACCGACTCCAATTATTGGAGCCGGATGAACAAACCAAACACACCCTCCGTTCATTTCATTTTTCATTCTCAAACTCTCATCCTCACTCTCTCGGCTCTCTCTCTCGAATTCACTCCAAAAACACCAACAATAACAATCAACAACAACATAATCATCATCCTCATCGTGATCATCAAGTTGGATCATCATCATCATCAGTGCATCACCATCGTTTTCGTCCTAAAAATCATTGTAAGAAATCGTTGATTTAAAGTTTGTAATTTCGTTTTTAAATAGCATATATTAACATGTAATAAGGTTAGGATGTATGATTGTTGGCTAAATTGGGTTTGAATTCGGGTTTGGGTATGATTTTGAAACGGCAAACTCGTTACAGACCTTTGAATCCGGCGGATTCATGGTGAATCCGGCGGATTCCCACCCAGAACCAAGAACAACCCGGCGCGTGCAGTTTGTACCCGGTGCGTCCTTTAAATTATCATGAATCCGGTCGGATTCATGGGAATCCGGCGGATTCCCTTCATTTGTCACCAATCCGGCGGATTCAAGGGAATCCGGCGGATTCCCCCCTTATATTTCATGATCCAACGAATCAATAAACTAGCTCGGCGAATTCTAGCTAAAACGGAACAATTAAATTTCTGAAAACATCGATGATTTTACAAGTTAAACCAGGGTAGCTTCTCGATGAAAAATTTATTGTAACGGATTGGGTTCAAATTCGCTCGGTCATTCGAAAACAACCAAATGGTCAAGGCTAAGTACCTTAGCCTAGTCAGTTTTAAGCCATCCGGAGTCATCTAGGTGTTGAAAATGGCATATTTTAGTTTTCGGACCCCCGTTTTTCCATAAACTTAAAACTAAAGGTTTACACTAAGTGTCAGATATCGCAACATATTTCATACTTATACGATACAACATTTAAACACTTCACATACACTTTTATAAGCACAACAAATCATGTATAATAATAATAGTTTGAAATTATTATTACAAACCATCACCAACGACCCGTATACATTTTCAAAACTCAAACATAATCGACAACCAAAGTATTTGGGCATAACTAGTTGAGGGAACAACTAGCATAGATGGTCCGTAGAGTCATCTAATCAATCAAAACCTTGCGCGTTTAATACGCCTGGCAGGTTCAATATCTAATCATTATCAAAACCTTGCGCGTCTAAGACGCCCTGCAGGTTCAGTCGTTGTAACGACATCAAATCATTGTGAATCATTATAATTGTTGGCTAACAATTCATCAGACTCAGGTGAGTCTCATAGCCCCTATTTTTAAATGCTTTTACCTAGGGGTGAGATACATGCTCGTTTTGTTTTACATGTGAACGCAAGTATCAAATTATCACGTATGCTGCATGAGTTGTTTTCATTTAATTAATCAAAGTCCTCTGAAGCATAGTTCTGTTAATATGATTTAGCGTGAATGTTAGTGTATGGTACCATATGGGATTGACAATCCCCGTCCGAGTTAGCAAGCACTAACCTGTCAAACGGACGCATTATCATTTGTTCAAACGTATGTTGATTAGGCATACGCATAGAGGCACCCTCGATCAGGCACTTGATTGTGATCCTGACCCCTCAGTTAAGCTCAGACTATGTGCTCATGTTAGTTGTATAAATCTTTACTTATTTGTTTAATTACAAATATTCATGTGATACTCATTATTCATTTATTTACATGATTTGTAAATCAACTCATTAAATCTTGCGGTTCATAAATCATATATTATCATATCAAACCTGTGAGCTCACCAGCTTTATAGCTGACCTTTTAGCATGTTATCTCAGGTACTCAGCAGTAGGTTGGACTGCCCATCAGGATACTGTAGCTCGAGTCGCATGCAATCATATAAACATCAAGAGATTTCCCTGCATTTCTATATTTTGCTAAAATTAGATATGTATTAGAATCTCTCAAATATCTATGCGAACTCGTCTTTTGTAAAACATATGTAGACTTTTACGTTAATCAATGTAATTTGTAAAACGACGCATGTAGTGGTCGTTCATTATGTATCTTATGTGCTTTGTGTATTGATTAGTCGTGCCCCGATTTGACCCGCTTCCGCATCATAATTTGGGGGTGCGACAGATTGGTATCAGAGCCTAAGGTTATAGTGAACTAGGTTGCATTAGTGGGCCTAGACTATGACCGTTAGGCAGTATTTTCTGTTAAGTGTGATTGGTTCAAGAGTTACATCATACAAGTTTAATTTAACATAGCTTGATCATCTATGTACAATTAAATAAAGATGATGTAAGGCTTGAAATGGTTATGCTGGAATAGGAATACATTAGTTGACTCTGACCTCGAGAGAAACCGGGACTCATAATTGTTGTGCTAGACACTCATAAGACTATTATGTGATATATGTATGTATACATAGATAGTCATAGCTCAAGCACTGTACGCTAGTCTATTATATATTATATATATAGGCACTCACGTATTCAAACACTTTGTCATAGAAATGGCAAACACACCCACCGAAACATCTTCTACTTCATCCCACTCTCGACAACATCTCTTGTAATCACGAAACTCATAGGTAGCTAGGAGGACCACCAAGTCACTTCGAGCGAGACCTTACCCAACTCAAAACAATTTAAATAACCAGGCTAGTTAGCACGTAGTTGCTAGTCAGTTGTAACATCTGCTAAATTAGGGTAATTAATTACGCCTAATTAATTGTAACTAGATGTAATTAGTATGTAATAGGACTAATTGCAGACTCTATTTGTATATATATATAAGGTGATTTATATATATATGTGTGTACTTACGCGATTCGGATGAATCGTGCGAATTAACCGGACGTAGTCCGACATAGTTATTTGGACGTTGGTGACAGAAATTTACTTAGATAATAAGAATGTATTTTGTTATATAAAATACGCAACTGAACGAACATTATTTACATATTATTGCGACGACATTTAAATAATGCAACAAAACGTAATAAACGCGAACTAATAATTTAAATACTTCGACAAATGTTTTTATTATTAATTTCAAGGTATTTTTATTTAAATACTCCAGTTACGTTTTAAAAATATAAACGTTTGGTTAAATATTAAAAACTAGTGATTAAACGATTAGGACATGGAGTCAACACGATGTTTTGGGGAGTATTTCCCCCTCCTTTCTTGGTGGATCAGCCATCAACCCCACCCCCACCCTAATTTCCTCTTTCATTTTCATCATCCCAAACACACACATCAACCACAAACACTCTCAACCAAAAACCACACAAAAATTTCGGAATACAAACCGACCCACGAAAATTACATATTCGGAATCACCATCACGAGTGGAGCAAGAATATCAAGACCGTTTTCATCATTTCATCCTCCGTTTGGCTCGATTTGCAAAAGTAAGAAATTCCTAAAATCTTAGATCTATTCAAATTGGTGTAATGTTTTGATGTTTTGATGTGTACACAACTTAGATATAACCTAATACATGAAGGATACACGATTTTATAGCTCAAAGATGGGTTAGATTTGCGTTTTTGGTCGGAAATTCTTGAAACCCAAAAGTTTCTGGGCTGGTGTTCATACATGCGACACAAGCCTTGTGTCGCATAAACCCGTTTGTGTCGCACCTTGTGTAGTACCAATCCTTTAGTGTCGTAACCTTTGCGACACAATATTGTGTCGCACTCTATGTCGCATACTATGTCGTATTTTATACGACATAACCGTTCTGTCGCTATTGAATTAGCATCGCAAGCTTTTTGCGACACAACCACTATGTCGCAGAGCTCTTGTGTCGCATCCTTCATGCGACACAACCCTTGTGTCGCATACAAATCCTTGTGTCGCAGCTTATGTCGTAGAAAACAGAAAACTTGGAAATTTTAAAGGATTTTCACTATAGAAAAGTCAAAGTTACTGTAGCAAAAAGTCAAATTTTACTGTAGCAATTCACTGTAGCACATTTACTGTAGCAAAGTCAACATTTTAGAATTTTTGCTACAAACCGTCACCAACGGGCCAAACATGTTTTCCAACAAACAAACAATTACAAACATACGGACAAACACTGGATATACTAGTTGTGTACAACTAAACGAAACGTCTCGTGAGACGCATACTTACATAACTTCATATGATTAGGCATTTGAAGGTTACGGGTTCAGAGAACCTACTTGCTTTACTTACTACTTGCTAATTGCAACTGATTACTACAAGACTCAGGTGAGTCTTACGGCCCCACTTTTACTGTTTTATCTTATTGGGGGAGATACATGCTACAGATTTTTCTTGAACACAAGTACTAAACTGCTTACTATACCAAACGAAATTGCATGAGTTGTTTACTATTTACAGAAGTCTCTCCATCATATATCGTTAGTTATGGACTTAAGCGCGAACACTAGTTAATGGATCCATTAGGGAAATGACCCTCCCCGCCCGGGGCAGTAGCGCTGCCACGTACCGATTTACACGTAGAAACGGGTGACTAATTATTCGTTACTGATGCTTGCTCATTTACGAGCATGTCACGGGAGCAAACTTATTACTTACGGGTTAAGCTTCGATTATGAGCCTCATGGCAACGGTATAAACTTACTTAATTACATTTGCTGGATTGCAAATACTGGTTTTACGATTTCTGGATTGAAATTGCTGACTTTACGCCTGCGGGCATTACTGATGAAATCTCGTGTTCAAAGCTAATATTACTTACAAACCTGTGAGATTCACCAACCTTTTGGTTGACACTTTTTAGCATGTTTTCTCAGGTACTCGGATGGAGTAGGATTACTCCAGGATTTTAGCTAGAGTCGCATGATTTCAACACAACTGCATTCACGGAGATTCTTAGCATTATCTTTGTATATTTTGATTATGTAATAGAATCTCCCGCTACACGCGCGGACTCTAGGGAAACTACATTTTTGTATACGAAAACACTAAGTTTTCAAACAATATATCTATGGAATGTAACTAATTTACAAACGTTGCATATAGATGTCGTTTACTTTATCTTTGTGCTGTGATATTTGATTAGTAACACCCCAAACTATGCTTCCGCAAAACAGTGAATTTCGGAGGTGTTACATCAGTAGAGATGGTTATTCAACTCCTCTTGATTGTTCTATAATGTTGATTGTCATATTGTGATGTTGTATATTACCGCATTTGTATATGTACATCTATGATAATCATCATTTATGGATAATCTCTCACGAACCCTATCCTTCTATTCTCAGGAAAATCATGTCGCCAAAGTCAAGGACTTACACTGATGCCCAGATGGCATCTATCATCTCTCAGGCTGTGACTGAAGCCTTGGCGCGACATTCATCAGAGACCCCCGAAAGGAATAGTGGTACTGCCAATACCCCTCCTACTGCCAAGCCTTGTTCCTACAAGGATTTCCAAAACTGCAAACCCCTGAGCTTTAAAGGAACTGAAGGAGCCATCGGCCTAATCAGATGGGTTGAGAAGATGGAATCCGTCTTTCGCATTAGCAAATGTGCGAAAGGGGATAGAGATCAGTTTTCCACATGCACCCTTGCTGACGGTGCCCTCACCTGGTGGAACTCGTATACCCAGTCTGTGGGTATAGATACCGCCTATCTACTTCCCTGGGAAGATCTAAAGAAAATGCTCACAGAGGAGTATTGTCCATCTGAAGAACTCGAGAAGCTAGATGAGGAGTTCTGGCATCTTAAGGTTCAAGGAACCGACATTGTTGGTTATACCACTAGGTTTCAACAACTAGCAACCCTCCGCCCAGCCTTAGTAAGCACTGAGACCGACAAGGTCAAGAGGTACATTCGCGGTCTTCCGGAACCTGTCCGGGGGAACGTCGCTTCTTCCGGCAAAACCACCATTCAGGGAGCAATTCGATTAGCTCATGAGCTCATGGCTATGCAAGAGAGCCAAGGAAACCCTGTCTCATCTTCTGGGAACAATAATAAGAGGAAATGGTCTGGAAATCAGAACCAGCAGACCTTCAAAAAGACTGAGATTGTCAAGAATGACACATCAGGTTCTGGTGAGAGGAAAGGGTACACTGGAAGTAAACCTTCTGTTCAAAGTGCAATCGTCATCATGATGGTCCTTGTAGTGCACCCTGCAACAACTGCAAGAGGTATGGACATCTTACCAAAGACTGTCGAACACCTGCAACCAACCCCACCGCCAACACCAACAACAACCAACCCCGAGCCTGCTATGAGTGTGGAAACACTGGACACTTCAGGAATGCGTGTCCGAAGCTAAAGAACAAGGGTAACAACAACAACGTTGCTAGGGGCAGAGCTTTTGTGCTGAATGCTGGAGAGGCCCGTGAAGACCCTAATGTGGTCACGGGTATATGTCTTCTCAACAATTTAACTGCTTCAATTTTGTTTGATACTGGAGCTGATAAGAGTTTTATATCTGAGGAATTTAGCCCACTATTAGACATTTCACCTGTTGCCTTAGAAGCTAAGTACACTGTAGAGTTAGCTAATGGCAAATTGATCGAGGCCGATAGTGTAATACCAAATTGCACCCTAAACCTCGCAAATGAACTATTTCCCATAAACCTCATACCCATCGAGATTGGAAGTTTTGACATAGTAGTAGGCATGGATTGGCTATCCAAGCATCGAGCTGAAGTTGTATGTCATGACAAGATCGTTCGTATTCCTCTCGTCACTGGTAGTACTTTGATCATACAAGGGGAGACCAGTAGGACGAGATTGAATATCATATCCTGCATGAAGACTCGCAAGTACCTTAGGAAAGGTTATCAGGCAATCCTCGCTCATGTTATTGAGAAGAAGTCAGAAGAGAAGCGACTTGAGGATGTGCCCATCGTCAGAGACTTTCCAGAAGTCTTTCCTGAAGAATTGCCTGGTCTTCCACCACCAAGGCAAGTTGAGTTCTCAATAGACCTTGTGCCTGGGGCAGCACCCGTGGCACGAGCACCATATCGTTTAGCCCCTTCAGAACTTCAGGAGTTGTCTGTTCAGTTACAGGAACTTCTGGATAAGGGTTTCATAAGACCGAGTTCTTCACCATGGGGAGCTCCAGTACTATTTGTGAAAAAGAAGGACGGTTCATTCAGGATGTGTATCGACTACAGAGAGTTGAACAAATTAACCATCAAGAACCGTTATCCACTTCCCCGTATTGATGACCTGTTCGACCAACTCCAAGGGTCAAGTGTCTATTCAAAAATAGATCTACGATCAGGTTATCATCAGTTACGAGTTCGCGATGAAGACATTCCGAAAACCGCTTTCCGAACTCGCTATGGTCATTATGAGTTTCAGGTTATGGCCTTTGGTTTGACTAACGCACCGGCAGTATTCATGGATCTTATGAACCGTGTGTGCAAACCATATCTCGACAAGTTTGTCATTGTTTTCATCGACGACATTCTTATCTACTCACGCAACGAGCAAGAGCACGCGCAACATCTCAAAACCATTCTAGAACTTCTTAGACACGAAGAGTTATATGCAAAATTCTCCAAGTGTGAGTTCTGGATGCAAACTGTTTAATTCCTTGGTCATGTGATTGACAGTCAGGGAATTCACGTAGATCCATCAAAAATCGAGGCTATCAAGTGCTGGCAAGCACCGTCAACGCCGACAGAAGTACGCCAATTTTTAGGATTGGCTGGTTACTATCGGCGCTTCATTGAGAATTTCTCCAAAATAGCACAACCACTCACAACACTGACTCAGAAAGAGAAGAAGTTCAATTGGACTGATAAGCAAGAGTCAGCATTTCAGTTAGTAAAGCAAAAGCTTTGCAGTGCGCCTATCCTATCACTACCCGAAGGTAACGAAGACTTCGTGGTATACTGCGATGCTTCGCATCAGGGACTGGGTTGCGTGTTGATGCAACGAGAGAAAGTCATAGCTTACGCCTCCCGATAACTCAAAGTTCACGAGAAGAACTACACAACCCATGATCTCGAATTAGGAGCCGTAGTGTTCGCACTCAAAATCTGGAGACATTATCTGTATGGCACAAAATGTACCATCTTCACTGATCATAAGAGTCTCCAGCACATATTTGATCAGAAGGATCTCAATATGAGGCAACGACGCTGGGTCGAGTTGCTCACCGATTATGACTGTGAGATCAAGTATCATCCGGGCAAAGCAAATGTAGTTGCCGATGCCCTAAGTCGAAAAGAGCGCACCAAACCTCTTCGAGTCCGAGCCCTCAGTATTACCATTCATAATGATCTAATCATTCAAATCCTCACCGCTCAACTCGAAGCATTGAAACCTGAAAACATCAAGGAAGAGGCCTTGCGAAATATGGAGAATCAATTTGAAACCAAACCCAATTGGGTCAAGTACTTCGCAAACCGAATCTGGTTACCCAAGTTTGGGAATCTTCGAGACTTTGTGATGAATGAAGCTCACAAGTCCAAATACTCTATACATCTTGGATCGGACAAGATGTATCATGGCATCAAGGGACTGTACTGGTGGCCGAGCATGAAAGCAGAGATTGCCACGTACGTCAGCAAATGCCTCACATGTTCCAAGGTTAAAGCCGAATATCAGAAACCCTCCGGCTTGCTCCAGCAACCGGAAATCCCTCAATGGAAATGGGAGCAAATCTCCATGGATTTCATCACAAAACTCCCGAAAACATCAAGTGGTTACGATACTATATGGGTAATAGTTGATCGTTTAACCAAATCTGCTCACTTCCTTGCCATGAAGGAAACCGACAAAATGGAACGTCTCACGCGAATCTATACGAAGGAGATCGTAACAAGGCACGGCGTTCCAATCTCAATTATCTCTGATAGAGACAGCCGATTCACATCTAACTTTTGGCAATCATTGCAAAAGTCATTGGGTACTCGTTTAGATATGAGTACAGCCTATCATCCACAAACCGATGGCCAAAGTGAAAGGATTATTCAAACACTGGAAGATATGTTACGCGCCTGCGTAATTGACTTCGGTGCAAATTGGGAACATCATTTGCCATTGTGCGAATTCTCATACAACAACAGCTATCATACCAGCATTGGAGCTGCACCTTTTGAGGCACTGTACGGTCGTAAGTGCCGATCGCCTATTTGTTGGACCGAAGTTGGAGACAGTCAACTCACTGGTCCTGAGATCATTCATGAAACCACCGAGAAGATCGTTGGTATCCAGCAACGGCTAAAGGCCGCACGTGATCGTCAGAAGAGTTATGCTGACGTGAGACGCAAGCATCTCGAGTTCCAGGTTGGGGATCGAGTATTGCTCAAGGTATCACCTTGGAAAGGTGTCATCCGTTTTGGCAAACGTGGAAAGTTAAACCCTAGATACATCGGACCTTTTGAGATCCTTGAAAGGATTGGTCCAGTCGCATATCGATTGCAGCTACCTCCAGAGCTCAGTAGTGTGCATCCCACATTTCACGTTTCTAACCTAAAGAAATGCTTGTCCGACGAGACACTCATTATCCCGCTCGAGGAAATTCAAATCGACGACAAACTTCATTTTGTCGAGACACCAGTGGAGGTCATGGACCGTGAGGTCAAACAGCTTAAGCAAAGTCGTATCCCAATCGTCAAAGTTCGGTGGAATTCGCGGCGTGGTCCGGAATTCACCTGGGAACGAGAAGACCAGATGCGACTCAAATATCCACATCTATTTTCAGACTCCACTCACACGTCAACTTCGAGTTAAATTTCGGGACGAAATTCTCTTAACAAGGGGAGAATGTGACACCCGTCAAATTAGGACTAGAAATTAGTTCCTAATCATTATGAAATACGTGTAATTAGTTCTATGTATTAGGCTAATTGTATGTATCAATATATATATTGTTGAATATATATCAGTAAGCGATTATATTTAATCGTTCATTTTCAACTCGGCCGAATTCTGATTCAATTATACGGCGTTGGTAAAAAAAAAATCAAGTGATTAAGTAATATGGAATTGTTATTTAATACCCTCATAATTATTATATATTATTTTGATAATATATCAAGTATCTCGTATCGTACAAATCAAACGTCCACGACAAAACTATATATAAATAATGAATTATTATTGAAATTAATAATTATTATTTACATCAGATAAAATAAAACATATTTCGTTTTATAACATTTTACTCAAACGCAACGAAACCACTCGAATAGTATCCGTCTCTAAAACGTAAAACAAAGATATATTATTATATCCCATCAAAGGTATTTTTATAAAATACTTCCAATAAAAGTATAAACGAATTCATTTTTAGAAATTTATCGATTTAAAACATTATACTACTTTTCGATCGGGTACAAAAACACGGGTATTTTGTACTACGAATGGGAGCCCAACCGACTCCAATTATTGGAGCCGGATGAACAAACCAAACACACCCTCCGTTCATTTCATTTTTCATTCTCAAACTCTCATCCTCACTCTCTCGGCTCTCTCTCTCGAATTCACTCCAAAAACACCAACAATAACAATCAACAACAACATAATCATCATCCTCATCGTGATCATCAAGTTGGATCATCATCATCATCCGTGCATCACCATCGTTTTCGTCCTAAAAATCATTGTAAGAAATCGTTGATTTAAAGTTTGTAATTTCGTTTTTAAATAGCATATATTAACATGTAATAAGGTTAGGATGTATGATTGTTGGCTAAATTGGGTTTGAATTCGGGTTTGGGTATGATTTTGAAACGGCAAACTCGTTACAGACCTTTGAATCCGGCGGATTCATGGTGAATCCGGCGGATTCCCACCCAGAACTAAGAACAACCCGGCGCGTGCAGTTTGTACCCGGTGCGTCCTTTAAATTATCATGAATCCGGTCGGATTCATGGGAATCCGGCGGATTCCCTTCATTTGTCACCAATCCGGCGGATTCAAGGGAATCCGGCGGATTCAAGGGAATCCGGCGGATTCCTCCCTTATATTTCATGATCCAACGAATCAATAAACTAGCCCGGCGAATTCTAGCTAAAACGGAACAATTAAATTTCTGAAAACATCGATGATTTTACAAGTTAAACCAGGGTAGCTTCTCGATGAAAAATTTATTGTAACGGATTGGGTTCAAATTCGCTCGGTCATTCGAAAACAACCAAATGGTCAAGGCTAAGTACCTTAGCCTAGTCAGTTTTAAGCCATCCGGAGTCATCTAGGTGTTGAAAATGTCATATTTTAGTTTTTGGACCCCCGTTTTTCCATAAACTTAAAACTAAAGGTTTACACTAAGTGTCAGATATCGCGACATATTTCATACTTATACGATACAACATTTAAACACTTCACATACACTTTTATAAGCACAACAAATCATGTATAATAATAATAGTTTGAAATTATTATTACAAACCATCACCAACGACCCGTATACATTTTCAAAACTCAAACATAATCGACAACCAAAGTATTTGGGCATAACTAGTTGAGGGAACAACTAGCATAGATGGTCCGTAGAGTCATCTAATCAATCAAAACCTTGCGCGTTTAATACGCCTGGCAGGTTCAATATCTAATCATTATCAAAACCTTGCGCGTCTAAGACGCCCTGCAGGTTCAGTCGTTGTAACGACATCAAATCATTGTGAATCATTATAATTGTTGGCTAACAATTCATCAGACTCAGGTGAGTCTCATAGCCCCTATTTTTAAATGCTTTTACCTAGGGGTGAGATACATGCTCGTTTTGTTTTACATGTGAACGCAAGTATCAAATTATCACGTATGCTGCATGAGTTGTTTTCATCTAATTAATCAAAGTCCTCTGAAGCATAGTTCTGTTAATATGATTTAGCGTGAATGTTAGTGTATGGTACCATATGGGATTGACAATCCCCGTCCGAGTTAGCAAGCACTAACCTGTCAAACGGACGCATTATCATTTGTTCAAACGTATGTTGATTAGGCATACGCATAGAGGCACCCTCGATCAGGCACTTGATTGTGATCATGACCCCTCAGTTAAGCTCAGACTATGTGCTCATGTTAGTTGTATAAATCTTTACTTATTTGTTTAATTACAAATATTCATGTGATACTCATTATTCATTTATTTACATGATTTGTAAATCAACTCATTAAATCTTGCGGTTCATAAATCATATATTATCATATCAAACCTGTGAGCTCACCAGCTTTATAGCTGACCTTTTAGCATGTTATCTCAGGTACTCAGCAGTAGGTTGGACTGTCCATCAGGATACTGTAGCTCGAGTCGCATGCAATCATATAAACATCAAGAGATTTCCCTGCATTTCTATATTTTGCTAAAATTAGATATGTATTAGAATCTCTCAAATATCTATGCGAACTCGTCTTTTGTAAAACATATGTAGACTTTTACGTTAATCAATGTAATTTGTAAAACGACGCATGTAGTGGTCGTTCATTATGTATCTTATGTGCTTTGTGTATTGATTAGTCGTGCCCCGATTTGACCCACTTCCGCATCATAATTTGGGGGTGCGACAAGTAATAACGAGTTAACAAGGGCATTAATAATGAGTTAACAAGGCCAGTAATAACGAGTTAACAAGGGCAGTAATAACGAGTTAACAAGAGCAGTAATAACGAGTTAACAAGGGCAGTAATAACGAGTTATCAAGGGCAGCAATAACGAGTTACCAAGGGCAGCAATAACTGATGTCATGACTTACAAAGGCAGTAATAACTGTTGTCGTGACTTACTAAGGCAGTTATAACTAATGTCACAATCTACAAAATCATGAAAATATAAATCTCACTAATTGTCAAACACTTACAATGACTAAACCTTATACGATGATACTCGTACTAAATTAAGAAATTAATAATTTCTTCAAAACAATCAAACTGTTAACATAATTTGACAAACCGTCAAAGTACTTATGTTAATACATTATTGTGTATAGGTTGATTTTCTTCGGGCTACACTACTCTCATCCGCTAGCTATCACATCACCGCTCATACTGTGAGTTCACAACCCCTTTTTACTGTTTTAATGTTTTAAAACTCGGGGTGAAAACACAGAAACTATTTGCTACTGCATGCAAATATTGAATATAGATACTACTTGTATTTATCCGAACTGTTTATAAATACTGAATGTATTTACTCAACTGTTTATGAAATGGTATTTCATATAACTACCTGAACTGCTATTTATGAAATGTTTTTCATACTATTTTGGGAATTTAGACAACGAATCTTGGTACGGACCTAGGCTAACGATGTAGTGCATAAAATTCCTTATGGCTACAGACTATAACCATTAGCTAGGTGACTCTAGCCACTGAGTATACGGATAGTACTATCGCCGTGACGACCCTCCTACAGTTTTAGAGCGTATACTTACATTCCTACTTGGCAAAAAACTACAGCGGGTCGTGGTTTGGTTATAGAGTTAGGTCGCGTTACTTTAACTCATAAGGTCTAGCTAATCTTTGAGGGATCACCGTCTAAGTACTCCCACAAAACTACTATTTAGGAAGTGATTTCCTACGACAACTGCTTTGGAAAGGTTGATCCTTAGTTGGATCGGCCTGTGTTTCCTACTATTATTTATTTGGGAAATGTTAATCTTTAGTTAGGTTAACATGTGTCTCCTACTTGCAACAAATTTGGAAATGTTATTCATACTTGAAATAACTTGTGTTTCCTACAAACTATTACTTTAGGAAATGTTTCTCTTAATTGATAAACTTGTGTTTCCTACAAAGCGAGCAACTACTATTATTTGGAAATGTTATTCTTAAATGATTAACCTGTATTTCCTACACTACATACAAACCTGTGAATTCACTCAACAATTTTGTTGACGGTTTCTCTATGTTTTTTAGGGAATTAGCAACTTAAGTAAGATCTGCATGCATATCAGGACGGACAACCCTGGACTTATTAAAATGCTACTACTTTTGGGACAACGGGATTTCCTTCATATAACCACAATTCTTTGTGGTCATATTTACGAAATCTACTTTTGTGTTATGTATTTTTATAAAATACTGTTTCAAACACCACTACTATTGTTACAACTCTTCTAAGTTGTAACCTTTTGTAAAACTACTTAATTATTGGCATCTTAACACATTATGTTCTGCGATAACCATATGCTTTGGATGTATGTATCTATTGGTTGTAATACTGCTCGCAGCCCCGCCACGTCACTAAGCTTCCGCAAACCACTCTCGTTAATTGTAATTAGCGTTTGGCGGGGTGTGACAATGATGCTTAAAAAAATATTTTTTGTGCAGGAACTGTACACGAGTACCATGCTTTGGATCGATTTGAACAAGATTTTCGGTGTAAAATCAAGGAAGTGGAATCTTTGCATCTTTTTCGAAAAGGTTAGGCGTATGATATTGTCTACTATAAGTCTTTTAACCTACACCAATATTTTTAGATGGTATATAATCTCCATAGTCCATACTACATGATGGACTTACTAATTTAAATAATTCAGGTGTTTTGTCTCCCATTTGACACTAGTATCATTTAGTTACAGCTGGGTTTAGGTTATATATTTAACACTGTGTTCTTATAGCGGAGTGTCTTTTGATATAACAAAGTGAGTTACAGTATCAAATTAAGTAAAGTCATGAGGAACATGAAAAAGAAATCTCTTTGGTCCAAAAGAGGCCTACTTATTGCTTATTAAAACTTTACAACTTACAAAAAATAATATTGTTACCATGGTAAGGTTTTCTTTGAATGAAATGATTTACAAGGTTGTCTGCATTAAAATGTTACTTTGGGTGACTTACAAATCGTTTGAAACATACCTCTTTAATTATTTTATATGTCCCCTTTATGATAAAAATAATCGATTAAACTCATTCATTATTAAATGGGTCGAGAATGAGACCTTAATCAAGGTATCATTCATAATTTTAAGAGTATCCAACCATGGTTTAAGTTGTAGACAATACCTATAAAGTTGTAGACAATATATGAACTAAGACAAACACATTGTTTAAGTAAGCTTATGAAATATTTAATATTGAGCTAATGAACAACATGTAAATAACAATGTTGGATCTAATGTGGGTGAGTCTATTAGTCAAAGAAGTGGAATTACATATGCATGTGGAAAAATTATAACAGTTTCAGGTACGTAAATACGTAGTAACTTGATTATTTGTAGTAGAATTGTGTTCGTAGATGGGGTTAGTAGAATTTTTGAAAGTTCTCGCTATGTATTGTTTAATTATAAGAATATTCGTGAGTGGTTGTATATGATAATATAGTATGATTCTAGATTTTAATTTAGATGTATATATATGGCTAACTAATAAATTTTATATTTGAAAAATATTAACTTCAATAATGATGGTGCCACTATTTGCAGGTACCTTCGTATCAGTTACCATGTACCTCTTTCCATGTGAGCGTCGTCCAAGTTACTTTTGTCTCAAAAGTACAAGATGAAACATTGAAGATGATTTTGATTGGGGAACTTTAAGGGAGGTTAAGAAGTTAAATCTTATTTCATTTCACTTTCACGATTTAAAGATCAAGTATCTATGATGACAAGGTGTTAAAATTCTAAATTGTGCGATATAAAATTACTTCTCTGTTGGTAAAACCTCTTGAAAAGCGGTGGTATGGATTGCACAATAGTGTATATGGAAATTGAAATAATCGGGTATTTTGAAGCTAAGTAAGAAGAAAAACTCTTTTTTATTTACATCTTATAAATGTCAGTTCCATACCTTTGAGCGAGTTTACCCCTCAACGGAGCGATAGGTAGAGTGGCTATGAAAACAAGTGAGAAAAAAAAGTTTGCAACATTTGGTTTATGAATTATCGTTTAATTCTTACACCTTATAAGCCTTATATAAGTTATAGCCCACCATACATGAGACAATGGTCAAGGTATGGGTAAGCCCATTTACAATATATTGTTTATATGATATTGATAAAAAAAAAACACGTAGTTAGTGCAAATGTACAACTACATACGTTCGTTAAAGACATTACATTGTCTCATCCTACAAACAAAAAAAATACTTATTATGCACTTAAAACATAAAACACATTACACTGTCATATCCTACAAGAACAAAAATAAGCATAAATCAATGTGTCGTCCCGCAAATTTTGCGGGTCTTAAATTAGTATTGTCTAACTTTAATAACGTGTTTTTGTTACTTGTTAGTTAAGTTAATAATACAGTTAATGCAATATGAAATATGGAAACTATTACTACGTAATTTTCAATCAATCAATTACATATTAATACAGCTACAAGTTACATTAGGGATGAGGCATGCACACCGAAATACCGAAACCGAACCGGTACCGACCGATACAAATGATACGGTATTTGGTATTTGATTTGGGGCTAAAAAACCGGTACCAACCGGTATGGTACCATGCACACCAAAATACCTAAACCGAACAGGTCCCGGACCGAACCGGTACCGCACCGGTCCCGGACCGAACAGGTACCGCACCGGTCCCGGACCGAACCGGTACCGACCGATACAAGTGGTACAGTATTAGGTAATTGATTTAGGGCCAAAAAACGAACCGGTATCAACCGGTTCGGTACCGGTATGGTACCAAGCTCACCCCTAAGTTACATCCACCTCTAGAAAACCTTTTTTATTTATTCTTCTCCGATTTAGATAAAAACTAGTTCCCCTTTAAAAAAGGTCGTCTTTTTTTTTTTTTTTATTCATTGGTAGCTCGATTTGGTTGTAATAGAAGATGATTATAAAGATCTTTATTTGGTTTTAAACGATGATAATAAAGATGATACCGTTTGCTTTGGGTAGTGTTAATGGGAGGATTTGGCAATGGCGATTTAGGATTTTAGGGTATTTGGCGTGAAGAAGATAGAGCGTGAAAGAAAATATCGAGGGACGTTTATGGGACTCAAGGGGTGTGGTGAATTATTTGAATTAAAGGGTTAAGTGTGTAAATGAACATTTAAAGTTGAAAATATATTACATATAAAATATTTTCACGTTATATTGACATTTTTTGTCTACTAATTCTTTTTATGTAGTTTAGTTGTAATCTTGTTAGGAAAATGATTGAGAGACCTAATTATATAAGCCTAAATCCAGACCTAAAGATATAATTGGTAGATGTGAAAAATTGATTGGACGAGATTAAGAGAGAGAAAAAAATCAACCAATGAAAAAGTTAGATCAGTTTTTAGGTCCACGTAATTAGTCATATATAGCATTACTTATCTTGTTATACTTGGAGACCACGTAATAAGTGTTTTACATTACTATCAGATATTAAAATTGTTTAAAGCTTTACAAAATACACCGTATTGTAATGTTTTTTGAAAGTGACAGACGGTTTTATACCTTTATTACCAACAAAAAATTAGATATCAATATGCTATATATTACAACCATATGAAACCAAAACTATTACTATACCAAGCGATCCTAGAACTACATCGAATTTAAGATGTATATTTCGAATCAATTTTATAACGGTTATTCGCTACTTTATTTTTTGATTTCAAATATGTTTCCGCGGCATAAAGTGGGTTATAAACTAGTTTTTATTAAATTAAATTAAATATTTGGGAACGGATAGGAGGAGAAGGGGAAGGGAGGGAGAGAGGGATGATTTTGCAATTTTGACAAAGTTATGGACTTGCATGCATAATGTATTTTAGATAGTTAAAATCAATACATTGAAGCCATCATGAAAGAAAACGAAAAAAAGAGTTGGGTTGATTTTCAATGGAGGAATGCTATGGAGAAGATGACTATCATTGGCCCACGTTTTTGTACGTTTTTGTTTTATTTAACATTTTCAATAGTGTCCCTATCATTGTATGCATGTATAGTTTTACCCTTCTCAACTTCTAAACACCCCATATATATTTATTAGCCCTTAAACCCGTGTATACACACGGGGTTATGTAAGGTAAAATTAAAATTTTTTAGTATCGGATTTTTTGTTAAACATTAGTTAATTTTGTGATTAAAAGTAAGGATATAATTGAAAGAGGAGAAAAATAAATTAATAATCCATATGCGATTGTTGGTATGAAGAAAATAGGAATCCTATATATAGTCAAATAGCTACCATCCTATATTTAATTATTATAATTATTATTATATTATTGAATTTGATTATGATTAAATAATTTGGTAAAGTTAGACAATTTAAATTTGATTAGGATTAAGATTATGAAATAATTAATTATGATGTCATCATTTTCCTAAATTTTAGCAATTTGATAGAATTAGACAATTTGATTGGCTAATTGAATATTTGATGATATCATCATGTGATTCTTATATACTCCGTATAATTTAAGATGGGGAGTGATCCGTACACCACTATTTTTTATCCATACACCACCAAACATGCTTTGTAATCTTGTATTGTACAACACTGTAAAACATAAAACTGGTGTATGAATAAAAAATATTGATGTACGGATCACTGCATTATATTTATTTATTATTATAATACTTGCACGAAAGTATATGGGATTTTTATACACCTTTGTGCCATTTCACCTTTTTTGCCCATTTAGCAATTTTCTAATGTAAATTACTTGAAATGTATGCCCGTTTGTAAAATTTAACGTTATAGACTTCCAGTATTTTACTTCTACGTTATGAAAAAATTAACTATTCATAAAGAAAACGTAGAAGATATACTCTCTAACTTAAAAAAGAAAAACAGACTTGACATTTTTACATACAAGTAAGTCGTCTTTCGACTTTAAGGGACTATTTCTTTCCTTCAAGAAACGAAAACATCATCATAGGTTAGGTGACCTATTTTAGATATCTTTTTAACTAACATCAATTTACTTAGGATTAAGTGTTTGTAAATGTATTTTGTAAAAATAATGTACTGTTTGTTTATCAAAAAATTAGGGGCTTATTTCGGTGTCTACGCCCGGGGCATCAAAAACCTTAGGACCGGCCCTGTTCTCTGGTCATGATGACAGTGATGGTGGTAGTGGCGGTGGAGCTGCGTGGTGGCAGTAGAGCGGCGATGACGGATGTGGTGGAGCGGCGGTGACGGATGTGGTGGACGGTGGTGATGGTGTATTAGTGTGTGAGTGTTTGTGCATGTTTTGTGAAGAGAAAGAAAGAATTGATAGTCATTGTGTATGTTTTTATAAGATGAAGAGAAATAAAGTAAACTCCCTCTATTCTTTTATTTTACATAAATTACAAAATAGTCATTTGTCGCACTCCCTGACTTTCATTCCTCATTGATCTAAATCTGAATATTTATGTAATTTTGGTTTATGGCGTGTTATGTGTGGCTGCTCGTGAGCCGTGAGACACATGATCGTACACGCACATTTGAGATCTCCTCCGTCCCCCACCCTCTACTGAAAAAGGTAAAACCCTTTGTTTATTCTAAAAGCACACGGAATAGTGACGGCCTAAACACAGTGTTATGAGTGAGAATTTTGTGATGAGGATTTTGTGGAGTGGTAACAATGTTATGGACAGTGTTCTGGAGTTTTTTGTGGAGTTTTTTTTTTTTTTTTTTTAAAGTGACCGATTAATACTGAAGAACAAAAAAAAAACAAAAAAGTACTCCCTCCGTCCCATTTCAATTGTCCATTATTTCCATTTTGGGGTGTACCAAATTAATTGTCCACTTCCATAAATAGAAAGTTTAAGGAAATAAAGTTCTTTTTTACCCCTAGTGTATATATATAAGACAAAAAAATAGGTAAAAAGTAGAGGGTAAAACTGTCATTTTATCAAAAAGTAAGAGAGAGATAGTTATATTTTCTTAAACTGCGTGTCTTTTTGTCTGGTGACAATAAAATGAATTTTTTTCCGAAATAGTACCTTTTCTCCAACAATTTTTAGAATTAGCTTTTTTCCGAAAACATTTTCATAACTAGTAGAAGCGGGTTTCTGAACCCCGCTTTTTCGTCTGCCTTATTTAAAATCGGGCTTCGTAACCCCGTGTTTAAAACATGTCAGAAAGTGAGAGAGAGAAATCGGGCTTCACAACCCCAATTTCAGTTATGTTTTATTTAGGAATCGGGCTTTGGAACCAAGTTTTACGTTAAGTGAGACAAAGAGAGAGAGAAACGGAGTTGGTAACCCCGAGTTCTCTTTAGGGTCATCCCAACTTTTTCAAACAATTTTAGTACTTCAAACATGTAATAAAGATTATTAGTTTATTATTAAAATCTTTATATTTTGTGCATTAAGGTAGTGGCGTTTGTTTGGATGTAAAATATCGATTAATACAGTAACATTGATAATACTATACTTATATTTATTATTATGTATGCATATGCATATATGAGTAATGTTCAAATGAGACAACAATATCACATATGCCACTATTAAACTTAGGATATTGGTAACGTCATATATTATATATTCCATTATAAAACTTAGGATAATGTTATATATTTCAGTCTGATGAATTAATTTTATGCTAAGTTTAATAGTGGCATATGTGATATTGGTAATGTCATATATTATATATTCCATTGAGAAGAGTTCAATTGAGACCATTTATTTTGTGTGAGAATGGGGGAACCAACCATAATGTAACATCCGTAAATCGGACCTAGTTGTTTTATATTATTTAAATTGTTTGGAAATAATATTGTTTGAATTAATTGAAAATAACTAGGAAATAAGTTTCATGACTTATTGTGGTTAGTGAAATATTAATTGTTTTAAATTAATATAGTTGACGGAACAATAAAAGTTTGGACTCGCAAATGGTTTTCGGGTTCCAGACAATAGGTGAGAAGGGGTATTAAATTATACCCGTATAATTGAAGGCGGTTAGTGAGACCGACCTATTTCTCTTTTTACTTACCTCCTGCTTCCCATTTTGTTTCCTGATGCAATAAAAAACACACAAATACAGTAATTGAAATCAAAAGAAATAAAAGAAAATATCTCACAAATGACAAGTCAAAAAATCATGAAAATTGCACCATATTTTTCAACCTTTTATCCTCTTCGATTTGCCGTCCATCAAGGCATACTTCCGGCGAACTTTTTTTTTCATTTTTTTGGTGGGTTTTACATATTAGTAACACATGTGTTAGTGATTGATTATGTAACACCCTGCAAAATTAATCGCGATTACGAACGTTAATCACTTACATTATTAGGCTAATTCCCCAACTTTGAGTGAATTCACAACACATTTTAGAGGTAAGTCTAGCAAAGCCCAACTAGTTAATACGCGTAGTATTACGATTCTTAATTAGTTATAATTATGTACAAAACAACGGGAACGAACGCAACAAAAATATACGACTGTTGGTGAACAAAATTATTTAATAAAACGAGATTATTAAATAACGTTAACGTGTATTAAATATTATGTCAATAATATTTACAAAGTATTATATAACGTAAGACGCTTATTACGTAAACTGAAATGAAACAAAGTTAAAAATTTTATGAACTTAACTAAATTAGTTTTATAAAATATCTCAATTAAAAATATGAAAACATTTAACGATCGGATAAACGAACACCACGCGGAGCGCAAACACGGAACCGCTTACACATTTTGGAACATAGGCGACCCCGATGGAATACTGTTCTGCGATAATCATAAGCTCTGACACGTATGCATGTACAATGTTTACGTGGCATCCCCAGCCAACACTAATGCTTCCGCTAATCAAATCAACGAATTTTGGGGGTGTTACAGATTATACATTTGATTTAGGGTTTAGGGTTAGGGTTTAGAAGGGTTTAGTGTTAGGGTTTAGTGTAATATATAATATATGACATTATTAAACGTGGTCTCAATTGAACTCTTCTCAATGGAATATATAATATATGACATTACCAATATCACATATGCCACTATTAAACTTAGCATAAAATTAATTCATCATAATGGAATATATAACATTATCCTAAGTTTTATAATGGAATATATAATATATGACGTTACCAATATCCTAAGTTTAATAGTGGTATATGTGATATTGTTGTCTCATTTGAACATTACTCATATATGCATATGCATACATAATAATAAATATAAGTATAGTATTATCAATGTTACTGTATTAATCGATATTTTACATCCAAACAAACGCCACTACCTTAATGCACAAAATATAAAGATTTTAATAATAAACTAATAATCTTTATTACATGTTTGAAGTACTAAAATTGTTTGAAAAAGTTGGGATGACCCTAAAGAGAACTCGGGGTTACCAACTCCGTTTCTCTCTCTCTTTGTCTCACTTAACGTAAAACTTGGTTCCAAAGCCCGATTCCTAAATAAAACATAACTGAAATTGGGGTTGTGAAGCCCGATTTCTCTCTCTCACTTTCTGACATGTTTTAAACACGGGGTTACGAAGCCCGATTTTAAATAAGGCAGACGAAAAAGCGGGGTTCAGAAACCCGCTTCTACTAGTTATGAAAATGTTTTCGGAAAAAAGCTAGTTCTAAAAATTGTTGGAGAAAAGGTACTATTTCGGAAAAAAATTCCAATAAAATTGGGACGGAGGGAGTATTAAAATATTGAGGACATCGTTTGGATCAGCGTCTGGCAGAAGATTTTGACGCAAAAACGCCGTCGAGAACGCTGTCACGGAGTGGGAGAACGCCGTTTTACAGTGTTCTCGATGAAAATTTTTGATGAGTACGTTGCCGCTCCGTGTGCTCTAAGTCAGCAACCTATAACTGCACAATTTCCCATGTGACATCGGCAGCTATTTTACCTACCCAATCCCCAACTTCAATCTCCATTCCAATTCATCTTTCTTTCTTCAAAATATCATCTTTGAATCATATTCAACCAACCCATTTCCAAAAAAGTTAGCTTTTGAATCGGGTATCTCCTAGTTTCTTGAATCAGGAACAAAATAAATATTAAAGCAACCAAATTCAGAAAAAAAGTTAGACTTTTGACTTGGGTATGTTACAGTTTCTTAAATTAGGAACAAAAGCAACTAATTTTAGAGAATAAAAAAGTTGTCTTTTTGACTTGGGTATCTTACAATTTCTTGAATTGGGAACAAAACCAACCAAATTTAGAAAACAAAGGTCGACTTTTGACTTGGGTAATTTACAGTTTCCTGAATTAGAAAGTCAGCTACAAGATATGGAAGAAGATAATAATAATATTAGGAGAAGAAAAGAGGGAGTAAATGGGAATTTGATATGGAAACCTATAAATTGGTTTAGAATGTTGAGTGATGAATTAAGTTGGAGATTTGTTTTGGCAGTGGTGATTGTGTACGGAATTAATCAGGGTATAAGTATAGGTTTGTATCGTGTGAGTGTACAATATTATATGAAAGATGTGTTGAAGTTGCAACCTTCTGAAGCTCAATTTTACTCTGGGATTATTCAAATTCCCTGGATTATAAAGCCTCTTTGGGGTCTTATGACTGATATTGTTCCCATTTTCAGATTAAGGAGGCGTCCTTACTTCATTTTTGCTGGTATGTTATACTTCCTAATTTGCTTTTTAGTTTTTAGTGTGGTTTCTAAGTGCAAGATCAGTATTTAACTTTGGAGTTGATATGTAGCTCATTGTTCCGTTGGCAAGAACTTAGGTTTGCGTAATATAGGATGTCGTTTTAGTTCAAATTGCCCTACTTTCTTCCAATACTAATTGGAACTATTACGTGCTTCGCAAGAATGTGTTTTTGTACTAATCTGATGAGTTGGTTTACTATGTTGTGTCATTTAGTTCGAGTAATTAATCGCAAAGATTTATACTGAAACTCCTTGTTAAATCAATTACGGAGTATAAGTTTTTTAGTTTCTTATAGTTTTCAGTTAGAGGTGCCAAGATGTGTGGTTTGGGTAGCGTTTCAAAACGGTACGGTTTGAAAATGTTTATCTATCAGTACGGTTAAAATGGGCTTGACCTGCAAACAATTATTCGCTCATATAATTAATAACCAATGTGCTGATTCTGATAAGAAAACAATATTATTACATATTTACATACCAATCTAAAAGTATAAAGAAACACAATTTAGAAGGTTGCATGCATCACAAATAGGCTTCGGGCTACTTTCAACCAGTTTGACTCGTTTGATCCATTTGACTGTTCCCGTTTAGCAAAGTTTGTTGATTTGACCTATTTGACCTGTATGAGAGACGTCATGTCTCAAACGTGTCAAGATTGCCACATCAAGTTATAGTATCTGGCCTGTAAATGGAAATCAAATTTATTATTATTTTTCATATTTCCAGGTTTAGTTGGCTCCATAGCCATGCTAGTGCCAGCATTTAGCACAAATTTGTCACTTGTATGGGCTGTATTGTCTTTTATGACAGCAGGTGCCGGGGTTGCTATAGCCGATGTGACTATTGACGCTTGTGTAACAGAGAACAGTATAAGCCATCCTTCTCTCGCTGGCGATATGCAGAGCTTGTGTGGAATTAGCTCTTCTGTTGGCCAGCTTGTTGGGTTTGCTATGAGCGGTCTTCTTGTTCACATAATTGGACCTCAGGTTCCCTACTGACCATTTTTTGTTCTCAAGTTTACATTTCATGTAGTCCCCTAATGGCCGTTTTAGTGTTGGACATATACATAATGGACTTGATATCAACCCATGTGCACGATCATAAATTGTGTTTGTTTACTGCAGGGTGTATTTGGAGTACTAAGTATCCCTGCTGGACTCGTCATTCTGGTTGGAATGATGTTGCAAGAACCTCATGTCCATAGTTATTCTCACAAGCGGGTTAGGTTACTTCTGGAAATTTGTTGCACTTTCTCTCATATTGGTTGCAGAATGAGAGAGTTGGATAACAGTTCAAAGTCGATACTTTTTGTTACCATCAAAACAAATTGGTTTGGACCTACTCACAAACATGTTTTTGCTCAATGTATTTGAGGTCTATAATAATTGTGTTAAATATGATTTACAAGTTACATCCTTACAATGATAATTTTTTTTTTCTTTCTAATGGAGTTGGAAGGTTTTATGCTTTTGAGTTTTGGATATACTTCAGACGACTTTCGACCTGTTTCCTTATAGATATAGCACAACCATATTGACCCATTTGTTATTAAGTAAATGGGTCAAAATTGCAACTTCTATTTCTTATCATCACTTGAACCATTCATTCTTATGTAGGTAAGCCAAAAGTTTTCTGATGCTATTAAAACCATGGTATCAGCCCTGAAGACCCCAGATGTTTGGAGACCGTGTTTGTATATGTATCTATCACTCGCACTGGGAGTAGGCATTCATGAAGGAATGTTCTATTGGTACACCGATGCAAAAGCGGGCCCATCTTTCTCCCAGGTATGGATGCCAACACAAGAAAATGGCAATATTAACTTTTTCCCTATTTCAATGTATAAAGAGTGAATTGCATAAATAACAAAATAATTTCTTAACAAGAGTATACCATCATCATGTCATTTGATGCAGGAGGTGATTGGATCAATATTTTCAGTAGGTGCAATTGGTTCCCTTTTAGGTGTTCTTCTGTACCAGAATGTGTTCAGAAGTCATCCATTCCGCGGAGTACTATTTTGGACCCAGTTGCTATTCGGTGCTTCGAGTCTTCTAGATTTAGTATTAGTATTACGTCTAAACTTGAAATTTGGTTTACCGGATTACATCTTTGTAGTCATGGATGAAGCGGTCTCTAGAATGATCGGACGTCTCAAATGGATGCCCCTTCTTGTTCTCAGCTCCAAATTATGCCCATCTGGAATCGAAGGAACTTTCTTCGCTCTACTTATGTCAATTGATCACATTGGAATTCTTACATCATCGTGGGCTGGAAGCATCTTGTTGCTTGCATTAAATGTCACAAGAACACAATTTGATAATTTATGGGTAGCCATTCTGATTCGAAGCTTTGCAAGACTTCTTCCAATTGGGCTTTTGTTTTTGGTGCCCAAAAATGATCCTAATTCATCTATTCTTCCATCTGAACTGTTAACTGGTAAAAAAGGTGATGATGTATTAGAATCGAGTGATTCGGAAATGATCTCGTTGGTTAATAATAACATATGATTTGATGGCGTGTTGTTCGTCATGAAATCATAGTTGCAAATGAGTAGACCAGAAGATGTATGACTTGATCGACGCGTCAAAAGTAACCATTGAACATTCAAGCAGGTTATTCTTTTATGCATTTTTATTCATGTACTACTTTAATTTGTTACTATGACTTGCAATTCAGTTTACACAATTAGAAAGTAGAAGCTGCATTCATACAATCATAGTTTTGTCATTAGTGTATTACTACTGTATTAGTATATAAAAAAATAGTAAGAATGTGATATTGTGATTTATTTGTAGAAATGAGAAGACCATTCAGTTTTAACTGTATGACTTTGTCATGAGCTTGTCACAGATATTTGAGTTTTTGTTACATGGTTGATTTTGCTGTATATAATGTGAAATGTTAATTTTTTTTTTTTTAAATCGAAAAAAAAACCCTGACAAGTTGTATGTACCGGATAACCTAAACTGAGCCACATTTGGTTGCTTATTTTTTGGATAAAGATATTTATGTCTATTTACAATTTACATAAAATATTTACAAATAGTTATGGGTGGTGATTTGTACACCATCAATTTTTAGCTTACATCACTAATGTGTAACAGTCTGTTGTGTATAAATCATCACCCAATAGTCATTCACGAAATGATACGGTCTTATAGTATTAAAAAAGAAAATTATGAGAGAAAAAACAAGTATATTTGATTGGAAGAGTCACATACCACTAGTTTTGTGAATTTTTTTTTGTAAATTACATGTGGGGTAGGGTTCAAATGAGAATAGGAATTTGTGTGAGAATGAGGGAACCAATGATATCAAGTCATGTGTACAAAGAGAATGTTCCACATGTACAAAACCCATTTACCTCCAACATCAATTATCTCACAAACGACAAATCCAAAAATTATGAAAATTGCACCATTAAATTCAGCGTTTTCTCCTCTTCGATTTGCCGTTCCTCAAGGCATATTTTCGACGAAATTTTTTTTATTCATTTTTTTTGTGGGTTTCACATTTACTAACACATGTGTTATAGTGTTGCGTTTAGGGTTTTGTGTATGTGATTTATAAAAAGAAAAGTTTTGAAAAACATTTTATTATTGAAGATCAAGTTTTTTATATATGCTTTTTTACAAATAAGTTTGATGTAGACAAGTAAAAAGGCTTTTAATAGTTATTTATTTGGGATGCTCTAAAGTACTAAAGATATAATCGACAACAAACTGATTTAGTTTATGAAACTTTACATTAAAGTTTTGTGATATAAATTCAAACATATTTAATATTTCTTATAGGCCCTCAAATGAAAACTTTTTTGAACAAAAATAACTTTATAAAAACTTTTCTTCATTAGAGAAAAAACTTTTTTTTAGCGAAAGCTTGAGATTTTTCAAGTCTTGGATGAAAGACTTTTGAAGGTGTGTGTTTGATTTTTGAAAATAAAAGCTTTGCAAAGCTTATTATTGTTGGAGGAAAAACTTTTCACAAAAGCTTTTTTATAAAAAGATGATATGGCAACCAAAAAAGCTTTTAAAAGCTTTTGTTCATTGTAGATGCTCTTAGAGCATCCCAATGTTAGCTATTTACAAAGTTTTTTACAATATATGGTGTAAGAGCTTTTTGTGAAAAAGCTTTTAATCCAACATGAAAAAACTTTTAATCATCTCAAAATCTAATAAAAAAGTTCAAATTTAAAGAAGCTATAGCTTCAAAGATTTGAGATTTGTAAGCTTTTACACCCTCTTTCCTCTCTATTTTATTCATTTTTGATGTTTTTTTGTAAGCAAAGTTTTTTATTACCGGAGGAAAAACTTTTTGTAAAGCTTTTATATAATACCTCTTACACATTTTATTGAAAAAGTTTTGAGAAAAATTATAGAAAATTGATCATTGGAGATGCTATTAAATTCAGATAATAAACTAACAAGTTACTATAAATTATGATTGTTTTTAGTTCTAACAAATTAACAAGTTATTTGACCAAACTAGTCTAGTACTTTAGGATAAGATACCAAAAAATCATGAGTTGTATAGATTACCAAAAAATCGTGACTTGTATAGTTTACAACAAGTTATTTTATTTTGTTAACTTTGTTTTTCTTTAACTATAACGTGTCACGAATTTTACAAACGGGCTGTATAATTGTTTTTTTTTTTTCATGTAACTTTTAGTAAGTTTATTACTAGTATTATATTATTAATTTTAATTTTAATTTTAAATAAGAATAAAATTTTAGGCGTAAAGTTAAGTAATGCCCCTTTTTTTTAATCGACGGCGGAAGAAACGACCAACTTGCCACAACTTGACCTCCATATAGATGTTATCATTGGCAGAACCACCACGCTCTTGTCACCGGGTCAACCCGACTGAGTTTCAGCACACAAATTAGGGTTTCATTTCACTTGATAAAAAATCGCTACCGTGTTACCGGAATCTCATCCCTACCGTTGTCGACAGATGTCTCCGGTGAAAAGAGAGGTTACAGAGGAATCATCATCATCTCAACATCATCCTCCCAATAAGCGATCTAAGGTACTTTATTTGTCATCATATATACGTATGTATGATCATATTTATATTTTTATAATTTCCTGGATCTCCTTGCGTTTGAAACTTTGTATTATCATTATTGATCTACTAATTGGGTCATTATGTAGTTTTATTATGTGACGATATGCGGTTCTATTTTGTTTATGTTAACTGATTGTTTCGAATTAGGATCGCCAGTTGTAGTGTAGATTTCGATATCTGATTGTGATTGTATAACTGAGAGTGATAAGAAGTTAAGAACAGGTGGAATTAAGGCTGTAGTGAATTAAGAATGAGCGTAGGTGTTGTTTTAGGTCTCAGCTCTAAGTTGTAGTTCTATAGATTGCGGAAGATAGCTTGTAAAATGGATGAGCATTTGGGACTTCGAATTGTTATATTTGTAAACCATCTTGTCCCCTAGATTCCCCATAAGTGTTGTTTATTATCCGTTTTGTTTCTAGCAGCAGCATGATTATGGAGATGGTGGTTTTCCTGTATCGCAAATGCAAGTGAATCCGTTAGACGAGCCAAGTCCATTAGGGTTGCGGCTTAGGAAAACTCCGTCTTTATTGGATTTGATTCAAATGAGGCTTGAAGGAAATGCTGCTTCCAAGAGTGGGTCAAATGCTACAAAAGAGCATAAAAGTGTTGCTGCTTCTGCTGCTACCGATAAGCTAAAGGCTTCAAACTTCCCTGCATCACTCCTTCGGATAGGTACCTGGGAGGTGATTTTCTAAATTTCTCTTACTTTTAGATAGTTGTTTTCTTGGTCTTTTGTTGAAAGAGTCATCGAAAGCAGTTTGGATGCATCTCTATATGGTAGCTTGAGGTTGACTAACATGTTTGGTTTATGTAGTATACATCTAAACATGAAGGGGACCTGGTGGCAAAGTGTTACTTTGCAAAACATAAGCTTGTATGGGAAGTTCTTGATGGCGGTCTTAAGAATAAGATTGAAATTCAGTGGTCTGACATCATGGCTTTGAAGGCAACTTATCCAGATGATGGCCCTGGAACTCTAGATATAGTGGTAATCTCTATGGCTCTACCGTAGCTATTGTCAGTTTTAATTCATTCATCTGTACTGCCTGTAATGTTAAATTGACGTTGATGGTTTGTGTTTCTTTCATCTGCAGTTAACTAGGCAACCTCTCTTCTTCAGAGAGACAAATCCTCAGCCTAGAAAGCACACATTATGGCAAGCAACTTCCGACTTTACTGGTGGACAGGCTAGCATACACAGGTACAGGGTCCTTAAGAATTCTATGGTTATGGTCTATTTTTGAGATGGCAGTTTGGTCTCTTTTACTATAAAATGGCCAAAATGGGCTGATTTGGGTTACGTTTTATCTCTGACTGGTTAACTGAGCTTTGTTGAAAGATCTAACTAAAGACTAAAGAGTAAGTAGGGCAAATGAGTCAGATGGGTCAAACATGTTGAAAGTCATACGAAGTATCCAAATGCTCAAAACCTCCCAAATTGCTTATTAAAACATTAGTTTTTTGTATAATAATTAAGGGTAAAAGTGTTTGCTGGTTGACCGGATCTACTGTAAAAGATACCCTTTCGATTTTCGAGCCATTAGCCAACCTGCCCATGTTTCCATCTCTGTTGTGCTCTCATTTTCTATTATCATATTAATATTGTTGTGTTATTGTGAAACAATCGGATCTTGTGTCTCTACTGTTAAAAGCTTTCTGCTGCTACTTATCTTTATGAGCTGTGTTATAAAAGGATACATTTGAAATGCATTTGTATGTAAACTGCCATTATAAGCCAATAACCTGTAAAAAAGTATATGCAACCTTTTAATTTCAGACCACACTTAGCTTAGAATTGGGGAAATGAGAAACAGCTAAAGGAGTCGCGCAACAACTCGTCAGCTCTGTAAATGGGGTACTGTAATAGTACAAAAGTAATCTGTATTCAAACAAATATACTATTTCTTACATATAAGTCATCACTGTAATTCCAGTAATTTCATACTTTTAATGTCAGCAATTCCAGTAATTCATGAAAAATTATTGTTAGCAATGGGTTTACAAGTTGTGCTATTTGACTTGAAATGATTATGTCTGCAGTGTTTCTAGGCTACAGCACGTTATGTTTTGATTTACTGTTATAGAAATGTAGCCCTGCCATTGACTAAAAGAGAGGAAACAGGTGTAACCTGTTTCTCTCTTTGTAGTATAGATGTTCTTTTATTTTTGAAACAAGTCCTTGACCCTAGTGACCAAAAACCACAAATATGTATTTGAACATGCTGCATTTATTTTTCTGCGAAGGCGTCATTGTCTACAGTGTCCACAAGGCTTATTAGGCAAGCACTATGAAAAGCTCATTCAATGTGACCCGCGTTTAAACTGTCTAAGTCAACAAGCGGAGGTACCATTAGAATCCCCGTACTTCGAATCAAGAAGATCATCAGTGTTTGATGAGCCAAGGGAATCTATCGAACATAATTTAAGTAGTGAGGGACCTGCCACCACCCTTGACTTACGTGGAACAACATCATCAGGAGGTCAATCTTCTTCTTCTATTAGTGAGTTTCTTGATCCTGCTGGTAGACCTACGGAATTTCTTCGAGAAACACCTTCACCCAGCTCAGGTGAACATAGTATTCAATTGATTTTTATATTTTCTTTTTCCATGTTTGTGGCTAAGCTATTATGTGGAATGTGAATGTGGCAAAGGCCAAATGCTCTTTGCCTATTTCAAAATTGAATATAATTATTTATGTTTTTTAAATTCTTGTACATTCACTTATTAATTGTATATCCAGTGATGGACACCTCAGCAAATGAAGAAATGAGAAGAGCCGAGATGAAAGAATTGAAAGGCCTTGGCTGTTGGGATCAGATGCAAGTTCCAGGGCTACACTCATCCATGTCGATGAGTGATTTGGTAAATCACATTGAAAACAGAATCACAAAACACAGAACCCCCGGTGACGACCATCCTCTTTCCCATGAAGAACAACAAAGCTTACTCATTCTTGAAGACATTAGTCGATGCTTATTCAATGATGCTCAATACGGACCATCAACTTCTGATGAGAAGTCCATAATGTCAAGAGTTGACTCACTTTGCTGTCTCTTACAAAAAGATCCTGCAACATTTCAAGATGTAAAGGGTGAAAGTGAAGCTGATGGTGGCAATGGGAAACTTATAGTATCAGAAAAGGGTTCTGATGATCCGGTTAGCGGAAGCAAAGTTCTAGAAGATTCTTCCATATTTGAGGATGAAGCAGATGAAAATAAGAAGACAACTGGCATTCCTAGGAACGATTCTGTTGGGGAGTTGCTGCTAAATCTTCCTCGGATAGCGTCTCTACCCCGATTCTTCTTCAACCTAGATGATTTTGGGAATCAAAGTAGATAGTTCCATTCTTATCACAACTATTCTTCTCATGGATTAGTACAAAACGGTATACGACTTGCTAGATCCTTCCATGGCTTTTGTAAGGTATTGGAGATTGAAATTGTTATGATGGATTCGGAGTGAAGGGTATATGCAGATGTAGCTTGTTTGTAATCTTATGATCTTGTATATATATGTTTTTGCCTTTTCCTGGGTTTGAAGGCGTCAGATGTTAAATGGTCATTATTAGAATGCACGAAACATGTAACGCTACAAATCAGAAATGACAAAATGGGCGGGTCAGGGTGTTGGACAATTTTATTTTTTCGTAACTGTAAGAATTGGTTTGGCTGGGTTGATCAAAACTACTGTCAAGATTTAGCTCTGAATATCTAAATAAGTAATGTGTAGAACACAATTCCAAAATGAAACAATTATAAATTCTTAATAATGTCAACTATTGAGGTTTTGTACGTTGGATTTACACTTTGGACAACTCTTGGGATGTTTTCTTTATAATGTTATTCTTTTTTATTTTGCCTCTTTAATTGTAAAAGATAAAAACACATAACCCAAATGAACAGATTCATATATAGCCCGATTCATTCAATCATTAAAAAAAAACAAATTGTACAATATAAATCAATACATTTGGGGCTGTAATTTCTGCCCATTTTCTACTTCTAACAAAGACAGATGTCGCAAATATGCACAGTATCTGGCCGTAACAGTAGAAAATAACAGATAAATGATATATTTTCTAGCTTATTACACACCAAACAAGATGTTTAAAAATAAATAAATGGATGTAAACTTATGGATCTTGGGGGGCTGCTTCATCATCATCCAAGTTCTCAGGTTCCTGAAGCATGTTCATCAACATATCAACTTGATTCTGCAGCATTGCATTCTGTCTCTCAACATCTGCACGCTTGCTTCGTTCATCCAGTAGCTGCAGTTGGAGATGTTCAAGGACACGCGAGTCCTCATCCAATTGTTCGTTTAGTCCATCGATCTCTCTGTCCTGTAATATTAGTTCATGTTCATAGTTCAATTCGATCAATAACCCAACCTACTTAACTTACCCACTGTCAAGTAGAGATTACACTTTTGACTTATTTACTTACGCTTTGACCCTAACAGACCAAATAAGTAATCTAAAAGTAAACAGGTCAATGAGTTGTCCAAACCTCCTAAATCATTTTACTAAAAAATGATGTAAATTTTAAAACATCTGTAGCAATATTTGAACATTAAGCGTTTCAGGTTAACCCAGCCCGACCCGTTCCATATGCATACCATATCTACTTGTTTTGACCCGTTACAAAACCGGCTCACCACACCCCATTTTGACACCTTACATGAAGTGTACCTTTCTGTTCATTTCTTGTACAGCAATTCTGCGCATGCTTTCAACAACATCCACGTTTACAAGCTTCCGTTTCTTCCCAATGAGCCATCCACGAGGGTAACTGGCAGAGTCAAAGTCCGGTGGGGGAAGTAAAGATTCAGCTGAAGGTCTTCTACCATTCAAATCCATTATTGGTTCAAGAGGTTCAAAGAGAGCCTTACGTTTCTCAGAAAGAATAGTCGTCGGCGGAGTAGAAGTTTCATCCATTTTATCATCAGTCGGATCCTCTTCTTCCTTGTTTTCAGTTGGTTTATCAGCCTCGTCTGTAATCTCCTTCTGCAAGTTCTTTGAACTAGCTGCAACAATAAAGCCGCTATATCAATGTAGAAAAAGAGGTAACAAGTAGCAATAACTGTGTTAACAATGGGTTTTCTAATTCCTATATAATTAAACTCCATCAACTATTTTAACATTAGAAAGTTCTTGTAAATAAATTATATTACACATTTACACTCATCGGTTTTCGAGTATTAAGCCTGATCACTTTGTATATACTTTCGATGGTTCAGTACTTTGAGTTACTAAAAATTTATCGAACGTTACCTAAAATTCATGCAACCTTGAAAAATTTCCATCATACGTATCAACTTTCAATCATCGCTATTGCTTGTATCTAACCTCAACTTGTAGGGTTTAGCAGGCGCAACAACCCCTCCATTTTCTTCTATGTTGTTGTATAATTAAATTAATGTACATGTTTGAAAGCACTCATTTAAGATAATGAAATGAATATTTGTTTTGCATCATTTTCCCCTATAAACAATGCTTCTCCTAACCCAACAAACACCTTGTTGTGAAAGGCAAGATAAATCATGAGTGTACACCTAAAATGCCACATCAGCATGCACAAATTCAACTCCAACTGGTAGATTACCTGATCCAGTTGTTCAAAAATTCTTAAACATACATTAAACTCTTTTTGCTTCAACCTTCTATTAACACTAAATATGTGTGACTAATTCTCACACATGCATGGTTCCAGCCTTCCAGGACAGATTCATTATTCAATTTCCATTTCATTACAATTAACATTTTGATTAGTAATTAAAATAATATAAAATAATTCTTAATTATGAACTAAAACCAATTATACTAATTACAATACTCTCAAGTAATTAGTTGGAAAAGATAAAACTAACCACCATGTTAAAAAGCTTACCTAAAGCTAATATGGCATTTTTTGAGAAACCCAAAAGGAGCTAGCACGAGGATGCTTTTATAAAAATTTAATAACCATAACAATTTTGACTTTTTAAAAGTTTGACCTTGAAGACTCCGGTTAGCTCTCCTGTTTCTATCAAACTCAAACTCAAAATTCATACAAGAATTCCCTTTAAACAAATTTAGATCCACTGTTCTTAACAAGTAAAATCCATAACAAGCCGGTAGGTTATCAACCTTTTGCCACAAATTACGATAAACAAAGCTTAATTAATACTAATTAACTAATGAGATAATAATTACCTGATCTTTTCCTGGATTTCCAGAAAACAGGAGTAGTCGTCACCGGAGAAAAACCATTAACAACAACAACACTTTCTTGCACTTTCTTATCTTCTTCCATTTCTTATAATCACAAATATCAGCAGTCAACTTCTTCTTCACAGAAATTTATATATGTTTCTTGAAGTCACATAAAGATAAAGATATGCATATGTATATATAACAAGAAGAAGCTAAACTTCGGTTTTAAAGCTTCTGAATATTGTTCTGGTTAAACGTGTAGTTGTCGCTTACCCACACAAGAGTTATATGGGACCGATTGTATCAATGTTGTTTATGAGATTAATTGGACGGTTAGGATTTGTTGGTTTGTGGGGTCTATTATATAAGTAAGTTTCTTGTCTGCTTTCTTATTACTATATCTATCCATATTGGGACTCTTTTTCTTTTTAATTTTCCTGCCAAAAAGGAATATAATGGGTGGAATAAATTTACTAAAATGCACTGACTTTTGTGCGAATATTACTAAAATTTAAGACCTCAACTTCATTGTAGGATGGTCAACAAAGTAATATAAATGCTTGTGTTGCAGAGAAAAATTGTTATTCGGACACACATTTTAATAAACTAGCGTAATACCCGCGCTATGCAGCGGAATACGACAGTCGTATATTATGTCTGTTCTTTAAGAACTATCCCCGAAAATGACTAAATAACGATAGTTTACTCGTATGTAGAGTTATGAATTCAAAATGCATTGGTGAAGACTGAAAATAATAAATTAATAGTACAAAATAAAATTAGATAAGTTAAATTTGGAAATGTTCAATATTAGTAGTAAAATTAAAAGTTTCTACATGCAAATAAGGAAATAAGTAGTATGATGGGAGATGTAAGAGGGGTAAATCTGTCTTTTTAATCAAATTAAGAATTTTAAGTTTCATTAGTGGACATGTTTTATAAGTATTATTATTATTATAGATAAAAATATTTTAATATGTTATTCAAACCGTATTGTGGTACCCTTTCAACCGGAGTATTAGATTAGGGGTTCAATTCCCGCGAAATGTATAACTTTAGTTAAAGTTACAATTATTAAGGGTAAAGTCGACCATTTGACCCTATCAACGGGTCCTACGATAACATGGGTTAAATTTAATGCCATTAAGTTAAAGCAAGAGATCGACTTTTTTTTTTTAACGAAAAACAGAAATTAAATTAGAATACCTTTCCAACAATTGTTAAAAGAGGGGAGTCGAATTACACCGACCATCCTTTAATAAGGCTTACAACAAGATTAGATCTAATAAAACTTCTAACTCAATATTACAAGACGACTCAAACTAGAACTTCAATATGCTTTATTAATAAGAGCTCATGGTTGAGATAGTCAAATGTAGGACTGGTGAGAAGAACACAAATTATAGGTCGATGCCCATAGAAAGGTCTTCATTTTAATCTTATGCACGATAGATTTCCAACATACATATTTGGTTTGAAAACTAGCTAGCCAAACTGACCATATTGTGCACGGGCCAATTAGAGTCCAATATTTGCGAGCCTTCATTCCCATTCCTTGGTTCCAATCTTCGATAAAGTCTACAACTCTACAAGAGAAGATGGGATTACCCATTCGAAATAATTAGTGAATATATCGAAGATAATAAGTGTAAAACAAAAGCTATGATTAGTTATTTGGTACACTTTATTTGTGTGACATTATAAGGTATTAATTTTTCAAAGGCTGATGATTGTATTAAGGGATAGATGGATTCTGGACTATAACCTTATATAGTATACATTTAAGTTTATTTACCAACTATTTTATGTTTCTTAATAAATGGTTTTTGTAACATAAAATTGTTGACTTATCTTATCTTAAATCTTAAACCCTTATTATTGGTTTAGGTGTTTTTGGCTTAATTACTTATTTTGAGGAGATCCGAAATTACTTATTTACCCCCACTTAATAGCATCTATTTATCCTGCGTCTCTTTCATTCTCTGGAAGCCGGTTGCAGCAGCAGAAGCCCCACCACCACATCCTCTCTCCTTCGTTATGCCAAACAAGCATTCAAACGGTGACCACCTTCAACTCCGGTTTAAAAATTTTTTCGTTTTAGGGGTTTTTATTATCTGCATGTCATTCTTATATTTGATTTTATTTTAGTTCTTTTAGATCTTATATATTTAGGGTTTTTCTGTTTGTGGTTTCTGATTTATGATTCGATATTGATTATTATGGTTTCTAATGTTTGATTTTGATAATATTTGTTTTTATGTTCGTTCGGTTTTGCTTATATCATGTTAGGATCTTGATTCGATTTCTATTATATGTGTCTTTAGTTTTGTTTTTTTCCAGTTGGTTGATTTTGATGAAAAGTTTATTGAAATTATTATGCACGTTTTGGTGTCTGCCTATGTGAAGTTAGAGAAGAAAGACATAGTAACTCCAAAAAGGAGAATTGATTGCTTACCGTCAATTCCATCGAGTAACATCTACTCGTATTTTGTTTTGCTTAGTTAATATTTTTCCAAACAATATTTGGGTACTTCACCTTTTGTTCTCAACTTGAATGTGTTTTTCAGAAAGAAGTGATGATGATCATCTGCATAGCTTGATAGAATTGGATTTTTAGTCTCCTTTTAGATAATGTTTAGTCATTTATGATAATTCATAATTGTGTTGCTTTCTATAAAGGATATAGGTCCCGTGACTTCATTTTTGTTGTTTTACATAGTGTTGATGGATATTAGTTTGTTTCATATGTGTCTTTTTGCAGTATCATACACATAAAGTTATATACCAATGTTGTTATCAGCGAATAACAATCCTAACTTTTGTTGAATTTCTAATATTAATGTGATAATATGAGAGTATATGGACCCAAAATATAAATAAACCCAAGGTGGGTATTACAAAATCTTTTGGAAGCATTGCATGTAGGTTTTTCTTGTAGTAAATCCTTTATCATAAGCCTGTAACAGTCCTAACAAAAACTCAACGGAACAAATGTATAAGAAGCGTAGGCTGTTTTGTTTAGCAGTTTATGCTTTCTTGCCATTTTATATGTTTGATAACATTATTTTCTATAGCTTTTACCGGGTTGTCTTTTATAAGGTGTAGCTGATATAAGATGAGTTTATTCTTGCTAGAGTTCCAACAAACAAGCAATAAGGTATATATTGTTCTTTCTTTTTGATTAAATTATTTTATATTTTATATCCACTGTTTAGAGTGCAAATATACTTATTCATGGGTCCATGTGGGGAATGTATGTGTGTGTGTATGACTGTGTGTTTTAAATGGACCAGTGAAAGAAGTAGATAGAAGGGAGTTGGTCAAATGGGTCGCATGGTTTAAAGGTTGTTTAGAGTCGCATATTATCGTAGCTGACCTTTTAAATAACTCAATTTGAGTATATAGTGTATCATCGTAATAATATTGTTGATTTGTCTCTCTTATCATGGTTGACCCATTAGTTGTTTATATTAAAGTATACAAAATGGACAAGAAGTATTTGCAGTTCACCCTGACCCATCCCAACCTCTTTTAACCTCGACTAAAAAATGGGAAGGTTTCTAATATATTACGGAGTACTTGTTTTTTTGCTACGAGAAATTGAAAAGCAGGAGTAAATTGCACTTTATGGTATTCTTTTTTCAACCAGGTTGTTGAGGTATCAATTACTTTACTTTAATAATTTAGACTATAGAAAATTTTAGTTTCATGCAAATATAACTAATCATCGTTTGGCGTATGTAGTAGGTTTAGATGATCCAAATAGCACCATGGTTTGTCCAGGAGACTGCTAAGAATGCAATCAGCCCGGTGTAAAATTTTACATATACGATTATAGTTATTAACTTTTTTTTGGGTTTCTATTAAATCATATATTTCAGCAGCTTATGAGTCGGCTTTTGTGCCTTGGTTTGGCTTATCAAAATGTACTTCCATGTGAGTTCTTCGAGATATGATTGCATATGTTTAGTTATTAAACATGGCTCAAACCCGTTCAACTAGCAAGTTTCCTATAAATGTCAGTGCAGCAAAACATGTAACACTATATGTTGTGACAACTAGAAAAATGATTATATATATACCATAAACGTATGATTATTCAAATGTACCTTACCACTTGATTTTTCTATGCTGTGACAAATTATGGTGAAGGTGAAGCGGTTCTCCTATCACCTCCCACCAAGGATGCCACCTAAGATAAGGTCTAAATTCAAACAAACTAATCGTTTCTATTTTGTTTGATTAGCTTTAGATGTGTAAATTTCCTTTTTAAATTGAATGGCAGGTGTAGCTTAAGTTGTTAGATGGTGGAGCGTGGATTGGGCGAACGACTTTGGAGGAGTTAATTATGCATGAAGGTTTGGATTCATTATCTAAAAGCAAAAAAGTCTTTTGGTGGGTATGTTTTTGGTCGTATTTGTATGTGTTTTGGAGTTTTAGAAATAGGAAGGTGTTTAAGTCAAAACTGGACGTGATTTCAAATTTATTTAAAAAGATCCAAATTAGGACTTCTGGGTGTATTATGGCTAGAGACAAAATTTGCAAGGATAGATTGGAATGAATGGGAAAATATTCCCATTTGTCATTTTTAACTTGGTGTTTCAAATTTATTTAAAAAGATCCAAATTAGGACTTCTGGGTGTATTATGGCTAGAGACAAAATTGCAAGGATAGATTGGAATGAATGGGAAAATATTCCCATTTGTCATTTTTAACTTGGTGTCATGCTTCTATTTATGCTACTGTATTGTCTTTACTCTTTAGTGTGAGGTCCCAGGGATGCTTTTCGATCGTTTGGTCATACAGAAGTTCATGTGCATCAGTTTATTGTCATTCGGGAGTTATTTTGCTGGCACATGGTCCCAGTTTTTGAATTTTAGTTTGCTAATAGTGTTCACTAGCGCTACTTAATGTGAATGACGGTTTTGAATGGTAGCTAGCTTTCTTAAAAAAAAAAAAGTAGTGCAAAGAAACCTTTGTCATGGAATTAAGTGCTACATGATGGACTTGTTGAACAAATACTATGAGTTGTTATTCTATATATATTAATTAGCGGACACGATTTTACTGTTCACTTCTAGAAGGCATCTTCCGCCTGGATTTTAATATATATACAAAATTGGCTAAAGGATAAACAATTTGGGTTTTGGTTGGACTGGTTGAGGCGCTTGCCTCTTAACAGTTCGTCGCCATATTAATTCCCACCCCATACCCTTTTTTCTTTCTTTAATTTTCACTTTTTGGGTTTTCAAATTTTACATTTTTTACCTTCCAGTTTTAATTTACCTATTTAACCCTTCAATTTTATCCTTTGTCTAATCAACATATTTTCACCCTCACTTTTACGTTTTTAACATACAACCCTTTAAATCAAACATGTTTCTACCTATACATGTTTTTATTTACGTAATTATTTTACCATGTTTTTATTTAGGTAATCAATTTTTGTTATGATTATTGTTAGTTTTCCTTATTTAAATTTTTTCCCAAATTATAAATACATATAAAAATATTCTTTGATTATTTTTATAATAATTTTTGGTAGAAAATACCCCAGTGAAACGGGGTCAAAAACCTTGTTGATATAATTTGTTGCCTCAAAATCAGATATAGAAAATGATATGTTACCGATTTCATATACTATCTCGCAGCATCGCGTTTTATTTACTATTTTATGTTTCTTAATTAATGGTTTTTGTAACATAAAATTGTTGACTTATTTTAATAAGTCATACAACAAAATATATTTTCTTGACAGCCTTTCAGTCATTTATATTCTAATACTAAATAGGGTAAATTACAGAAAGCATCCCTGTGGTTGTCACTTTTTGCAGAGATCATCACTCATGTTCGTTATTTGCAGGGATCATCATCGAACATGTCAAATTCGTCCCAAGTTCGTCACTCCGTCCAAATTCGTTAGCTTTTACCCGTTAAGTGGAAACATGTGCATATCACATGAGGGTAAATAAGTAATTTACTTTTCCCCCTTTCTTCCCTGACCTCTTTCCCTTACCCTAAAACCATCTCCACCCTTAAAACCCAACTGCTTCCCACCACCACTACACCCCTTTCAGAACCTCGAACGCCACCAAAAAATCATCACCTGTAACCAAAATCACCGCGGTCGTCAAAAGCGCTGCCAACAACTAGCTATAACCGTCGCTAGATCTGGGATGTCTAGCCATACCAGGTCATCAGAAAAATGTAAAAAGAGGCGAGATTCAAGTCGATCGGCTTTATCGATTAAACGACCTCGATCAAAGAGGCGAGATTCGAGGCGAGATCCTGTGGAGATGAAGATGAAAGAGCTCGATCAAAGAGGCGAGATTCAAAAAGAGCTCTGAAATTGAAGTCGATTGGTTTTCTCGATTAAACAAGCTCAGATCCTTATGTAACGTAAGTTGATTTGTAACGAAATTCTTAATCGAGCTCATAATTTAAGTTACAATTTGGTTAATTTAACTCTTTGTGTGTGTTATATTGTGTGCATTACAGAGGATATTACCGATTAAATCATTGAGAGAAAAGGATGAAAAATCATTAACTGTTGATTCTGAATTTTTTGCAGGTGGGAAAGGATGAAAAATTAGGGGAAGAAAAGGTGGATAGTTCTACTTCTTGTGGGGCAATTGATTTAAATAAATGAAATGATTATTTGTTGTTTGGCTTTTGAATTTTTGGTCTGTGTTGTTGTAATGGTTAAAAAAGGAGAGAAAAAAGTGGGTATAATGACTTGTTGGATTCTTGTGTTTGAAAATAATAGTAGTGGATGTGTTACGTGATTCGTACACTATATTGAGATGAAGATGAATAAGGATCTAAGCTCATTTAATCCTGTAGATTCGTACACTACAGTGAGTGAAGTAAAATGTTTGATGAAGACGAGGGGCAAAGTAGTCATTTAACATGATTTAACGAATAAAATGTTAGATTTAACGGAGTAGGATGGACTTGGGACGAATTTGACAAGTTCGATGATGATCCCTGCAAATAACGAACATGAGTGATGATCTCTGCAAAAAGTGACAACCACATGGTTGCTTTCTGTAATTTACCATACTAAATAAAGTGTATAGGGTGAGGTTCAAATGAGACTAAAAATTTGTGTGAGACTAAGGGAACCAATGATATCATGCCACATATACAAAGAGTATGTTCCATACTACAAAATCCATTTACCCCAAACATCAATTATCTCACAAACGGCAAATCGAAAAATCATGAAACTTGCACCATAATTTTCAGCATTTTATCCTCTTCTATTTGCCGTCCCTCAAAGCATACTTCCGAAGAATTTTTTTTTTTCATTTTTTTGGTGGGTTTCATACGTTACTAACACATGTGTTAGAGTGTTGCGTTTAGGGTTTGGGGTTAGGGTTTGGGTTTTGGGGTTTCGGGACCCTAAACCCTAAACGATTTATAAAACTCTAAACCCTAAATCATACTAAACCCTAAACCCTACTAAAACATAAAATCTAAACCCTAAACCATGAACCCTGCTAAATCCTAACCCTAAACTCTAACCCTAAACCCTAACCATAACCGTAAATAAAATGTACAATCAATCACTAACACATGTGTTACTAATTTATAAAACCCACTAAAAAACCGAATTTTTTTTATCGAAAGTATACCTTGAGGGACGGTAAATCGAAGAGGATAAAACGCTGAAAAATATGGTGCAAGTTTCATGATTTTTCGATTTGTCGTTTGGGAGATAATTGATATTTGGGGTAAATGGGTTTTGTAGTGTGGAACATTCTCTTTGTACATGTGACATGATATCATTGGTTCCCTTAGTTTCACTCAAAAATCATGGACTCATTTGAACCTTACTAAAAGTGTATATTAATGATTATGTATTTTATTAGACGATAAGCTAATAATTCTTACCTTCGAGTCTCCTTGAGTTTCAAAATGCTTACTTTTCGCTATGAACTATATCAACCATTTTATATACAAAAAAGTATAGTTTGTTAAATTATAAAATTTATTAGACATTTCTTAAAGTTCTGTAACAATATTTTTATGTAGATTTCCACATGCACTTTCTTCTTAAATGCTGTTTATTTCTTAACGTCAAATTTTGCAACTACACAAGCATCAATATGCTTTGACATGGCACTATAAGCCAGTTATTGGTTTTTTTCTATGTGGGTGACTTTGTTGGTAGATATATACAATTGAATTAGGGGTGTCAATTCAGGTCGGGTCGGTTTGGCCCACTTGGGAATCAGGTTAATAGGTCCTAATTAGTCGACTCAAATCCGACCTGATTTTTAAGTGTGTTGAGTATTTCAACTTAACCCAAACCTGTTAACCGGGACCGGACCCAAGTAACCCGTTTATTTAGTTAGGTCAACAGATTCTCGGGTCAGTTTTCAGATAACATGTCAATATCGGGTCAAATAGGTCAATGCCTAAAGTTATAGTTCATCATAAATAAGCATAAGAACGTTTATAAAATCCCAATAAAGATCATATTACCTAGTATCTTTATCTAAATTTAATAATAGACGTAATCAAATACTTTGGTTTGTCAAATTTAAATAATACATTATTTAACCACTTTTAAAATTTATTCGGGTTGTAGGGTCAACCCAAAAACTCATCGGGTGATCTAAACCCGACAAAAAATATAAGGTTGGCGGGTTTAGGGTTGGCGCGTTTGCGAGTCAAAAGCCCCTACCCAACCTTGCTTATTTTTGAGTCAGTTTTTTACGGGTTTCGGGTCGTGTCGGAAAATGGGCCAAATTCTTTGTACAATTAATTTGGACTATGTTCAATTGTTCATTAAAGATAAAGGAAGGAAAAGTTGATCCTGATTCAAGTCCCAATAGCAGGCAAAAATTCTAATTTGAACAAAGACAACACAACAATATATTCAGGCTATGAGTGAATGACTTAAACGGCAAAAACACAAGGATTCACACAATTACTTAAAAGGCAACGATTTCTTAGGACATCCAAGATTAACTTTGTACGAAAAGCTGATGATTTCATGAAAGTACCAGTCTCTCTTTACGTGTTGACGTGAAAGCCAAAAAGACTTCAGAACCGAAAGAAGCCAACATTCCGACCAAGTACCCATTGATAGCTTACACTAATCGGCCATTCATGTAAATCAAAAACACAAAGGCGTCTAAACTAAGAAGAATAAGAAGGTTCGAGGAGTGAATGGACCAAGAAATATATAATTAATTGGGATAGAAAACCAATTGTAGCTAATGGGGACGTAGGGCATAAAAAGTACGTTGTCTAAAAATTGACAAATCAGAAGTTCGTTGTGTTTTTAGAGAATTAACCCTTGAATTAGGCATTCTACTTGGAATAGTCCACATAATAAAAGGTTTTTGTTGAAGTACAAGGATATATGCTGGAAGTTCAAGTCAAATGTAATGGTTACACATGTTAAGATTGTCCTAGTATATTGTCTCTCAGGATCCCCACAAAGCTGCAACTACAATGTTTTCTTTTAGAAACTAAAGACAAGTTCAACTGTTTTTAACCCGAAGAACTTAACGCCATTGTAATATAAGTGAAGGAGCCGGTTTAAGAAAGAAATTCCTATTCATACGTACATGGGTCGAAATGGTCACCTCTTATGCAATCTATCATTAGGGCTCACGTTTCCAACGTATTATAACAAAAGGATACCTGCCACGTCCATTCCCAGTCAAGTCGCAGGGGCCAGGCCCCAAACCACAATCCAATTGCTGCAGCATGTGCAGGTTAACAGATAGTCAAATATCATATTATCGATAGATCCATTGACCTGCAACTGAGAATATGCACATGTAACTACGCCTCATATAAATGGATATCAAACCTAAATATTAAATATACTCTTATTATGCTTGGTACAAAGTACATTTATTAATTGTACTCAAAGAAGTACAGTACTTAGTTATGTATTTTGATGGATGGACATTGAATACTCTGAACCCGTGCTACTTTTAACTGTGTCCAACAGAAGTCACGTGAAAACGTCATACATGATGAACCAAGAAGAACCATAGACAGAAGATGCAGGGACAACCTGCAATCAAAACGTGCAACACATACAACAAGAGACATTACAAACTACTAGTACAACACTAGGATGCCTTAAACACCAACGAGATTATAGGTTTTCATGAAAAGGATGGCAACTTCAAACCGTTTTAGTGATAACGGGTTTATTTGGAGTATATTTTAATCCTAACTGGTCAAATGGTTAAGATTTAAAAGCTGAACAGATAGGGAAACAGGTCAAACACGTTGAGTGGGTTAAGAGTAGCCCACGCATAAGCAGGAGTCTGTGACCTCCTAATATGTAATCATTGAAAACACTGGATCATTGTGGTGACTATACTTATTATATATAATTCTATTGTTTAAACATTTAAAAAGTAGACAAATAATGTTAGCAGGTTAACCCAACCAGTCTTGACCTGTTAGCCACCCTACCCTCCCTGCCCATTTTGCCACTTTCACCATGAACTGCAAAAATGTCAAAAAAGATAACTGAAGTCTATAATTAATTTTGCAAATATTAAAAGTAAACTCTATGAGGAGTATTTGTCATTCAAGAAAGATATTCATATGAAGTATGGATATATTTCTTAAACTACAGTAATGCAGACATCATAAGAGACCAGTTGAAGGTTCTGAGAAGGTACCTGCGTTCGAAATGAATTCCATATCATCTAGAATTTCATGTGCAATTAGCTTATACACAGATAACAGCCAAAAAATATTCATCTACAGAAGAAAGCATAGGTTTTCTTGAAATAATATATCAAAATATATGCTTCTGAGCTTGCCTATAAAATTTCCTAAGTTACAATTTCTGGTTAAAATGTAGGCTTACTGAACGCCTTTTAGAACGGATTAAAATGACTAAAACTTGTCCAAGTGCACTGACGGCAGCCCTGCATATAAAAATACTCGTGCGCCAGTGGCGAATCTAGGATTTAGACTTACTGGGGTCCAATTTTCTAAGTTCACGTCAGGATGAAAAATAAATTGAAAAGGGTATCCTATTTTAATATGGGTCGGGTTGGGACGGATCGTTACAAACACCACTTTACAATAATATGTCATCAATACTTGATACTACTGACAAAAATATATCTTCAAATGTATCTCACAATAAAATATCTGAAAATTTGAATATAATAACCTAAATTAAATTAACAGTCTAATACAAATTAACAATGTGAACAATATAGAGGCAACAATGAATAAGGTGATTAGTTATATAATAGAAAAACCATATAACTTACCATCAAGAATTACCAGAGTGAACAAAAAATAGATTAGTATAACTTAGTGACTCACCAAGAAATAGAAAACGAGTGGAAGAAGCTGGAGTAAAAAAAGTTGAAAAGAAGTCATGGTTGTCCTTTGCTACTTCTTTTTCAAGCGGTAACTAAATTTATGTCTTTATATTGTATTGGTAAATTCTAGTGGGTCAGATTTAAAAATTTCAATCGATAATATTTGGGCTTGGTATATTAAGTGTTAGTTGCTTTTGTTTTGTCCAAAATTTAAATGGGGTCCAAATATATTTACAAGGGGTGTCCAACTTATTTTTATGTATATATCTGTGAAAAAAATGAAGATTTAAGTGGGTGCAATGGACCCCCCTTAATCTACACTAGGTTCGCCCCTGTCGTGCGCCCACTTTTTTACGGAATGAACTTCATAAACCCTCTCTATACTTGTGCAATTTACTTACAAATAGTATTTTACAACTCACTAACTTATAACAAACAAGAACTAACATAACGATAATCCTCTATGCATTATCAGGAACACACGTTGCCATTTTCGTTAGATAAAATTTATTGAAAAAAGTTTTTTACTACACAAATAATTACCATTACGTATCTAAAGAATAGCAACGGACTAAAAAATTATACATTGTATTTGTATCTAAAAATGTTCCAAAGAAGTAAAAAATGTAAAGTAAAGGGGGTAATATTGACATTACTGCAAAGTTGTAAAGTGTTCAATTCGATCTATAGATAGCAACAGAGTTCATCCAGCCAACGCTTCATCTCTATCGCCGGCCTCCACTAACAAAAATCATTAATAATTCTAACATAAAAAATGGTTGAAATCATAGAAACCGAAGAATCGACTACAATCAATGAAGAAGAATCACGGCCGTTGTTGTCAGAATCAAAAACTCGATCTAAATCAGTACGAACTAAAGTACCGGAAGTAGAGGTTCGTCTATTCCGGTGCGGTGAAGGTCCGATCGATACATTCAAATCGAGTTTAGGTGGCTGGGATCAAGATCAGCTTGAAGTACGAGATATATTAGATAAATATGGATTTAAATCGGTGTACGCTTATAATCCGCAATCAGGGAGAGGTGTTCCGATTAGGTTTAACGCTAAAAACGGTAGGTCTATACTTCCGTACAAGGACGGATCTGTTATCTATATCGACGGTGAACCTAAGGTACCTTTAGCAGTTAATTTTGTTTTCCTCAATTTTGATTGATTGTTGATGTTTATTATTGAGTCATAATTGCTGTTGCTGCTGCTGTTATTTATAGTTCCAGTTATTGATCGGTGATTATTACTGTATTATTAGTTCTTATGTAAGCTTAATAGGAATGCATTAAATTCAGGTGTAAGTGTGTGATTTAGAGCATCACATAAGGTTATATCGTAGAATTTAGGGTAAGCGTTTATCTGTTTATTGCTTATTTTTATTTAGAGTAGAAAGTGCAACTGTTTTAACTTTTAAGTGTAGACTCTTTGGTACCTTGAACCTTAACGAGTATTTCAAATACTCCACATCGATGATCAAAGGATGATTGGCTGTTAATGAGGGACTGGTGGGGGATGAGAGTAAGTGAAGATAGGTAAGTATAGAAATGGGGTGAGTAGAGAGGTGGCAAGATAAAGGTCAGTAGATTGTCACTAAATGGAAAATAAGGTGTTGTGTAGCGAAAGAATGCATTGGAAAAATGGAGTGTCAAACATCGACCTGCATGAACTTGTTAATTTTTTTTATCGTAAAATCCCTTAGAGAGTTGTAGACTTGCGGGCTTTATTAACCATTTGCTTGTCATGTCATCGCTGTTTTTCTGAATGTTGATTGTTGTGAGAAAAAAACACAGACCATTTTTTTAAGAAAGACGATGAAATCCCTGCTTGAGAAGGAGGGTTTTGAATTGTTACAGATTCATCATATTCATATCCACATCCATAACAGGTTTAATTGAAAATGAGGTTTTTCTTTTCTTGATTCATCATTTGTTAGAGACTTAGAGTCTCCTTTCATTGCTGAATCGAATCTCCAAAGTTTTGCTCTCTTATTCATTAATGCACGTATTATACATGCATGTGGTACAAGAATCAATTTTATCTGCATATAAGTCTTCTCTTTTATGCACTGAATTTTCTATTTTGACTCTAAAGTAAGTACTCATTGATAAATTTTTTGAAAATATTTGTGGGTTGCAGGACTCGTTAATAAAGCCAATCACCAGGATCTTAATCGGGGTGGTAGTATTAACTGTGATGATTATATTGGTTATGAAGGAGACTCCAGGATGGGCTAAGAAGCTGAACTTCACCGGTGTTAACTTTAACATCCCTCCATGGGTCCTAGCTTGCGTGGTTATTGTTTTCACTCGTTTGAGGAAGAGAACCAGGGATTTCTTCACAAAAAATCGTTGATTATTGTTTTCCATTTGGCACCATCATAATCTAACTACAATTTTCATAAGATGGTTATGCGATAAACTCTCTCATTTTGTAGTTTTTCTCTTTGTAAAAAGCCAAATTTTCCATTCTAAACAAGTGTTTGGATTATCTTATTTTATTGATATATCGGCTTATTAAAAATACAGGTTGTGTTAAAATCATATATCAAAAATTCAAAATATATGTTTGTAAGCCGGCTGCTGATTTTCTCTGTGGTTGATTTTGTTAGTAGATATAACTGAATACCTTTATGGCATGTTCATTTTCAGTTTCAAGACATTTATTTGAGCATGAAAGATAAGGAAACAAGATCTGATCTCAATACAAGTTACTAGCAGGCCAAAATTTTTAATTTGAAGTAACACAGTACAACAAGGAGGCTATGAATTAATTCAACCTAAAAACAGACAATTGAATCTATGCTATTTACCACCACCTCCCAATTCTGGCAAAAACGCAACAAAAGATTCACACAACTACTTTAAACACACTGATTTCGTAATATATCAAAATTTAACTTTGTACTAAAAGCTACTTCCTGAAAGCTAGTAACCGATTAATCTCCCTTCACATGTTGACGTGAATGATGAAAGAGTACAGAACCAAAAGAAGCTAGCATTCCGACCAAGTATCCAATGATAGCACCATAAGTTACACAAATTGGCCATTCCTGTATAAACAAAAATAAGGGCATCTAAATTAAGAAGAATAAGATGGTTTAAGGAGGGAATATGTGAACAGACGAAGAAAATTATAAATAAGAACGAATAGAAAAGTAATTTGACTTGAGCTTTTAGGGTAAGCATTCTACTTGTAACAGTCTACCTAAAAAAACCAACTTCACGAACTTAACGTTTTACCTCGAGAATTATAAGTGTAATGTTTTTTTTCCCGTAGTTAAAAGTCAAGTACAATGGTTAAAATGTTTTTTTTTTCTTTTTTCCAAACATATCGTTTACAGTATCCCTAGTTCCTACAACTACTATGGTTTTATTTAAACACTAAAGTCAAGTACAAATTTTATTCACTGGAAGAGAGTTACAACATATTACCGTACGTTGGAGAGACGTTATAACGTCTGATCTCGGAAAGAGCCTAATGTTAGAATTAGTCAAAAGTTACAGTTTACAATGCCAAGAGAGTGATCTCGAATACATTTTTAGTAGTGCCTTCCTAAGCATTTATATATCTATGCATTATCTAAAGAGAAAACTGTCCTCTTTCTACATCCTCTCATTGAATATGCTCTTCTTTTTACCGTAACGAAACATAGAGATAATATACTGTAGTACAACGTTATATAGAGGTGGCAAGATGGGTAGATTGCACAAGTTGGGTAACGAGTCAAAAACGGGGTTAGGTTGAAAGGCGTCACTTGTAGATATATATCAAAACGAGCCGAGTAGGGTTGGGTTGACCCCAAACACTTTTTTGTTTATCTATCTGTTTATTTATCTAATTATTTTTTATTGTTTTAATAAAAAAAATCATATAATGCATGCATGATATATATGTTACTACTAAAACATTATTAATCATAACAATAATCTAAGTTTAAGAACTATATGATTTAGGAGGTTGTATGCTTTCAAAATATACTTTGAACGACGTTCAGCCTGTTAGACCCGTTTATATTATAAATTAACCCAGGTCATCGAATAGGTCAAAGTTGCCACCTTCTATGTGATCTGTCCTAAGGATTCAGTTCTGAATAGTGAATGTATTATAACAGAAGGATACCTGCCACGCCCTTTCCCAGTCAAGTGGCATGGGCCAGGCCCCAAACCAAGCTCCAATTACTGCACCATGTGCAGGTAAACAAATCATATAATCAATATATTCAATAGGCCTGCAAGTGAAAAGATGCACATGTAACCATACCACATAAAAATGGATATAAAATCAAAGTATTGAATATCCTCATTGTACTCAAAATAAGTACTGTACTTATTTATCTGTTTTGATGGATGGACATTTACTGCTAATCTCATGTTACTTTGATCTGTGTCAGGCGGAAGTCATGTGAATGATTCATATAATCAGAAACGTACTTTGTATGTGCAAATATACGATGCCAATCAACCCAAGATGAACCATAGACGGAAGCTGCAGGGACAACCTGCAATCAAAATATGCAACACCTACATGAGAAATTACAAACTAAAAGACTTGGATGCCTTAAATCACCAATAAGAACATAGGCTACCGTAAAAGGGGTGGAAATTCAACCCGTTTAACTGAAAATAGCTTGATTCAGGCTATATATTGATGCTAACTGGACACATGGTTCGGAATTATGAACTATACAGATAAATATACAGGTCAAACAGATTAACTGGGTTAAGAGTATTCCATGGATTCCATAACCAAGTTTTCGTAACCTCCTAGTTTATTTTTCTCAGGATCATTGTTGTAATAATAATTTTTATAATCATATCTATTATCTAATATATTTATTGTGTATACAATTAAAAAAAATAATTGAAAAATATCAGCAGGTCAACCCAACCCGTCTTGACCCGTTAGCCACCCTGTCCTGCCTGCCCACCTTCGTCATAAACTACAAACAAAGCAAAAAGATGACTGAAGTCTTGAACTAATCTGCAGGTCAAGTATAATAGATATTGGCCAAAGATCCAAAATAAACCATATGAAGAGTATTTATCATTCAAGGAAAAATAAAACATATGAAGTACAGATATCTCATTAAATTTCTAAACAAAAGAGAGTAATCTATAAATTTACACTCACAGTAAATGCGGACATCAGAAGAGACCAGTTGAGAGTTCTTAGAAAGTACCTGCATTCGAAATGAAACAATATTAGCTGGTATTGGATGAACATATGCTTATACAAAGCAAACAGCTGAAAGATATTCGTTTATGGAAGAATCATAGGTTATGTCAAATTCTTGTACCAGAAGATATGCTTCTGAGCGTGCCATATGAAACACATCTATTGCAATTTCAAGTTAAAAATGTAGGATTACTGGAAGGCCTTTTAGAATAGATTCAAATCACTAAAATTCGTCCAAACTACAGTATACAGAGAGAAACCTCCAATTAAATGAAAAGTACATACTGAGTACCAACAGGTGCTCCTAAAGCAATAGCTCCAAGTGCATCGACAGCAGCCCCTGCAATTAATATGCCAAGTGCCTATGGATATTAAACTTTTTCTATAAACACATCATTGAATGATAGCCATGTCTCTATCATGTTATCCATATACTTCAATGATTCTATACATGTACACACATTTTGATTTTTCTGTGTGAAACTGTCAACAACAGCAGAAGATCTAAGAGTAAAAACTAACCAACAGGAAGCCCCAATAAACCTCTAGCTACAGCCTTCAAGTACTGCATGTTACATTTTAGAACCCTAGTAAATCTTAAACATTCGATTTTACATATAATAACTCAATCAATTGAAAATGATTAAATAACAAAAAGATGAATTACCGAGCTCTGATACTTATCTTTCCGGAACACACTGTATATCAGAATCACAACTGGGATCTCAATCAGCTGCAAGAGCAAAATTAAATTCTGCGATTAGAGGGATGTGTTTTTCTCAATGATGGGTAGATATATACGAACCACTGTTAAGTATTCACTCAATTGGATGCTAAACAACGATGGCACTGCATGCTAGTGTACAATTTGCTGAACACCATTATCCTCCAAAAATTTTATTTTGTGCATGTTATATACATTTTATTTAGTGTCCCCAATGGGTAAGCAAGGTCTATTTTGTGCCACCAACTTTCCTGACCCTAATAATTTTCCAAAGCATCTTATTTTAGAGCTTACTTGTGACATTGGATGATTGGAGGATAAACTATTTACTCGGTTTTCTAGTTACAATTTAAAATAATATAGCAGCCTGTTCCTGCTAATTGAGAAGGATAGCGGATCGGTTTGAACGCTAGACAATCACTATAAAAGAGACGAATCAACAATAACAAATAGTTTCAAGTAACCTCATGTGGTGATCAGGAAATGACATAGTGCAAGATGGAATGTTTTGACAACGATGTAAGGAAAAAAAAACCGATTTTACAAGCCAGAATATTAATGGCACACAAAATGCATAAAAGCATAATGTAAATATCTTGCAGCCACATTTAAACTTGACAAACGAGTTTGTATTTCAAATTTCGGATGACCTACAGGCTCAGCTCGGTGATGCTGAGTGTTTTATACGTTTTTACAAACGGATGATACAACTTCTTAAGGAATGTACTTCAACAACCCAATCTATTTGCATTATTATACTTACTACTTATACCTTATTAACATTTATAAAAACAATTATTCATGCATAGACATATACGAGTAGTACTCTTGTCACGAATCATCGATATATAATCGCTGACTTTGTAACTTTCATAATTTATGGTATACTTTTGGTAAATCACACATACCTAGGTTAATATACAACAAACAGTTTTTTATACTATATCTCATTATACTAGTGGCTACTGAAACAAATTTACAGCAACAAAAGCAAAATATCATTGAGAGTTAACTCAAAATTAGAATACAAAAACCTATTCCTGGAATAAACATTTCATATATTTAAACAATAAAAGGAGACATTGTACAATACACAAACATATAATAATATATTACAAAGATTAAAATCGAATAAACGATTAAATTAACGAGTAATTACCGAAACTAAACGGAGTGTTTCAGCTGGATTATCGATCAAATTGATGGAAAATACATTAACTGCCAGCCAAAACGATGACGCTAACGCAATTCCGCAACTCAAATGGGAAACAAGAACTTTTGAAGGTGATACGTTTTGTAAGCCGGTGGAATTTTTAGTGTTCTTCTTCTTAATCTTCATTTGGAAGTTAGTTTTATCGATCTGAGGTTGTTATCGGTGAGAAAACACGGCGAGAAGGTGTTGCCGGAATCTGGAACTTGATTTCGGATCGTGACGGGTATTAAGGTTACCCGAACCCGAATACAGAGTATATTTTTTCTATTTTGAGCCTCGAGCCCATTTAGATTGTGTTGATATGGATCGGTAAAAAACTAAGAGGCCCAACAAAAAGGGGTGATTTTTAATATTTTATATTTGGGATTTGATAAACAACAAGAATTTTAATGCCCTCGCGTTGCGACGGGTTTTAATAGTAAATATTTTTTCACCTAAAAATTAAACCTTAAATTTGGTTTCGGTGCTTTTTAACTTTAATAGAAAAGTAATGAACTCTGATGTAACGCAAAAAGTCACGTTTTTACGTACATTATTCCGCACTATTTAAGCTAATATTTGGTGAAAACATCTTAAAATAACGGTTATTTACTAAAATTCACCAAAATGGTTCAAATGTAGACGTTGCGACAAAAATCACTAAAATATCCAATTAATACGCAAATGAAACATTGATATTAATTACCCATGTTATATTTATCTTAGCAAAAGTAATAACATTGAATTCAATAGTAGCTTTGTGCAGTTTTGTAACTTTATTTACATTTGTCTTTTTTCTAACTTATATATATAACTATCGCATTTAATCAAAATTTTCTTAAATATAGAAATGAAAGCACAAAATGTAACATTAAGTAGTGGTACAACATACTTATTGAATAATTTATACCTTAGTCATCATATATATATGTAAGATATTATCTCTTTCGAAAACTTAAAACATATACACTCTGTAAGAGTTCAAAATATCAACAGATAATAATCATGAGATATAATTATTGTAGCTAATAGTATATGATATTTAGTGACAATATAAAGTTAAAGACTCTTATATCACTTTTATACAACTTCAAAAAAGTTTAGATTTTCAAAATAATAGAAAAGATATTGCCACCTTAAAGGTTTTAAACTCATATATCATTATAGCCCATAACAAAGTCAAGTCTTTTACCATTAAACTATAATTATGTTATTATAATATATTTAGCATCAAAATATATATACAAATTAATGTATCACAAAAAGACAAATGAGTTACTATTTATAATAGGTTGCCAATTGATATTAAGGGTAATGAACATCAACTAAAAATGATTATAAAAGTAGTAGAGAGTGAAGAGCCTAAGATTTGAACATGAATGTCTAAGTACAAAATATGATTAACTCTATCACTTGAGCTAAACTTACTTTACTTATATCAAAATAGAAGTTTTTATATTAGCTTTCAAACCTAGTTATACAAAAGTTTAAACAACTTACTATTCATAGTTGTTTGATAATTGATATTAGGTAATAATTAAATTAAATAAATAAATACTCAACTTTTATCATAATAAAATAAAGAAATTACTATTTATAAGTAGGTTTAAATTAAAGTAAATAAATAAACACTTAACTTTTTATAATTATAATAAGACAAAAAGTTACTATTCATAAATATGGTAAAATTGATATTAGGGGGAAATTTAAGGGCAATAATGATTGATATATAAAATTAAATATCAATTAAACAATAATATTTTCATGTTTAAACTGTATCATAAACATTACCTTTCATATATAATTTGTCATATGGATATTTTTATAGATATTTAGATATTTGATTAATGTAATTTGTTATATAAAAAATGATAAACAATTGCCCTTAGAGTATTGTTTATCAAATTCCATATTTTTTCTTAAAATTGAATTTAAAAGTAAATATTTGATTATTAGTTCATTACGCATTATTTAGTTATAAGATTATTTTCCGCTTTTATACTCTCTCTGTTCGGTTTGCACTTTTACAATGCACACAGTTTTAGGAATGTCAACTAACTACACCTTTCATCAATCGAAAAATATATCTAACCACTAAAGTCTCTTGTAACACGAGCGTTGACACATATTTGGAACAACCTAAAATAACGACATGAAAACTTGTAGTGAGACGAAAATAGTAAGTATCTAGACTAGATAGAAGAGTCGTTAATCTTCGTTACAATATAAGCTTATGTTAATAACTAATTTAAAATTGATAAATGGGTTTTGATAGATAGTTCCGGTTACGCTTTAACCTACTATGTATGCATTCAAACGTTATATAAACATTAAAGTTTTCATAATAAACATGCATGAATCTGTTATATATAATTTGTATATAGAAAGTGACATCGTGAATAATATTAACATGAAAGTTTTTAAGTTTATTAAATGCTTCAATTATATTTATGGTAAGTCTAACTATTGTCCTAAGGAAATTTTATGATCAAAACCTTGAGACTTACAAACAATTTAAATAAACATTTTGTGATCAAAATCTTGACCAAACTTAATTACTTATAAATTAAAGGGTATTTGGGTAACTTTAATCTTCATAAGCTCTCATAAACTATCAAAAGTTAGTTTATCTAGCTTAATTTTTCATAGCTTATTTTTTCAATAAGCTTCTAAATTTTTTTCTACCACACAAAGCTTGTAGCTTGAGGTTATGAAAATAATAAGCTTAAGCTCTAATAAGCTACGTTACCGAACATACCCATAATTAGCGGCTACATTGGGTAGCATGGGGTTTTGAGCATTATGTAGCATATGCATAGTCGGTCAATCATAATTTACTCACATCATAACGAGTCATTTTTTGCCATATTTTATTTTTGAGAAATAAAAGTTAAATGTTAAAAGGGCAAATAGATGAGTTTTTCTCTGTTTAGATTACCGGATGATAAATTATTGTTATTATTGTTTACTCACATGTACACAGTTTGACCTGTGACTGTTTGGGATCATTTCTCTGGCCGATTGGCCACAACCAAGATATGTACGTAATGAGATTTAAACTTGTGACCTCTTTTTAGGATTACTTGGTGAGATTCGAACTTTTGACAGCTTGTGAGAAAACATGACGCCTTATCACGGGCACTAGACCATCTTAATGATGGTTAAAAGGTTAAGTAAAATTATCAAAAGGGTAAAAAAAATGTAAAATGAATAGTTGTAGCCAGAAGAAAAAGTGAAAAAAGATAAGGGGTTTAATTAGAGGGTGTGATGAAGCATGTGGGGGTGGCTAGCTCGAGAATCTGAAGGTGCATAATTTGGGGTAACGCCATCTGGCCACGTGATGGGTGGATTCTGGATTCATTATGGTTCTGAAGGTGCTGATTTTGGCCATAAGTAGTCTGTCCTCCTGAATCCTGATGCTCTTGCTTTTCAACGTGCTTGTGCAACACTTTCTTCAATCTAAGTGTTTTATGTGATTTTATATCTCACTGAGTTTGATTTTAATTTTATTTTTTAATTTTAAGTTTACATGTTACATGTATGTAATCTTTTAGAATTATGATAAAAATAAGTCGTTGTTAGACTTAATTTTAGGTTCTGATACATCAGGTTGTGTTTGCAAATTTTTTTCCTTGGGATCTTAGTGATCATTTTTCGTAGTATTATATAACATGACCAACTTAACAAATGTAAACCAGAAGTTTATTCATATTTGGTAATCGATTTTGTTTTAACGAATTGCCAAAAGTTCGGTTATTTAGGTTTTCAATAATCAACAAAATCTTTGAAGTTCTTCAAAAGATGCAAAATGGTTATGTTCAGATGTTACCTAGTGGTAAGTCTATCTAATATCATCATAAAACGTCTTAAGTTCGAACCTTTCTATCTACGCATTTTGAGGGGTGGTCAGGAAAAGAGTTGAAAACAGCACAAGATTACCTTTCTAAACCGCGTACATCTGAGTTAAAAAAAGATTTATCATCCCCGTATAATCTGAACATGAAAAACTTCATCCGATCATTCTATCTTAATCTAGCTCGACATCCTCTAAAAGCTAAATAAAGCTAAATGGTCGTTCTCTAAACACAAAGATGTAGAGAACAAAAGCAAATACTGTACTTTAATTTTTATTCTTTGAGGAAAACATGAAATTGTTATTGGTATTTATATTTCCAACCTTAATTACGCTCTTTATGAAAACTAAAACATAGATACAAAAAATAGACATTTAAATTTTTTAAAGAATATGTTGAAGTTACATTTTTTTTTGAGCAAAATGTTGAATTTTTCACAGCCAATATTCCAAGTTTCCAACTATTACTTTCGGAGTCAAACCTTGTATACGGCTACCTCAATTATTTGGTCAACTAAAGCACACCTTTGTAATGTGTGTTTCGATGACTTCGTAAAACAAGAATAGTGTGTATCACATTAATTACGTCCAATCATAAATCTTAATTACATTAATTCATTATCATTTCATTAGAGCACTCGGTGTGTCGGCGTTCCCATCAATTTTCCTACTCGAGAACACTGAGTCTCAGTGTTCTGGCACACCCCACCGGTGTTCTCGCAGGTGTTCTCACAAAGTTTTGACTCCACCGTCTAGATAGAGACTTTGAAAGAGTTCAATGTTATCAATTATTAATTTGTTTCTTCCTTTTTCATGCACTGAATTTGTTTATTTATTTAATTTATTTGTTTTTTATATATTAATTTATACAATTATCTTTATCCAAAACAGTGTCCAGAACACTGAGAATTCAGTTTCACCACACCACAAAATCCTCACTTTCAACATTCTCCAGAACACTGTCCCAGAACACCGACACCACACCCTGTTCTCTTAAGAATTTTTTTTATGAAATGATTAGATAAGAGCACATGGCAATATTCTATTAAACAAAATCCATAATAAATATACATATAAATAGAATATTATGTGGACTAAATATAGGTTTATAAGGATATTATGTATCCACATGTTGATTACTAATAAACAACTGCTCGTGAATTGCGATTGCACACTTTTCCTAATATCACTGCGTCTTTCTTTCCAATTTTCTTAATCTCGATAGGCAGTAGCAAGGCCTCTGTCCATGCCATCGTCTAGTTTGTGTAAATGTGGGGATTAAAAAAGTTGTGTACTTATGTCTTGATAAGGAATGAAACGAAGAACACAAGTCTTAAGTGATGTGCCGTAAATATCGCACTCAAAACTTGTGTTTTTCTAGTCTTGACAGTATATGGTGTTATTTTCCCTCTGCAGTTTGTATTTTGCAATTTTTTTTTTTAAAGGCAATTGTGGAATCACCGACGGGCCTTTGGCCCACCCTATCATCTCCACAAGCGGTTACTCCCCTGGGATCGAGTAACCGCCTCTGAGTTTGTAGCCAATGCGACGCACTATAGGGGTTGCTCTCCCATGTCTTGGATGGGTATAGCGTCGCAGGAGTCCCCCTCACAACAAGGCTCGAACTCATCACCTCCAAGAAGAAACCTTATGGAAAACTCCCTGACCACTGGGCCAAGACCCCAATGTAATTTAAGATGTCCTTGTGTGGGTTTGAACCCACGACCTTGTGGTTTAAAACCACGTGGTCTACCAACTGAGCTAGGATGAAGGACTGTATTTTACAAATTCATAAACCAAAGTATCCACAACTTTGACCGAACTCAATGTTAAAGATCTAAGTCACACACATAATAAAAGATTATTTAATTTACTAATACAATTAATTATGGTAAATATCTTACAATCTAGAGACCAAGTATCATATGGGTCTACCTTAAATTCAACAACATGTTAACTACAATTTCTATATAGATATAGATTTGAATTAATGTTTATTTGTAGTTGACAATATGTGACAGTTACTTATTCCGTTAAAAAAGGAAACTATACATTCTGTCCTGTATTATGTACTTATATGTCATGTTATGTATATATATGCATCATCATTTCATGTATCATGTATGTAATATTTATAACATCATGTCCAACCTTTTGAAGCTCAACTAAACGCGGCTGCCTGTTTGCCATTCCAATCCCCCACACGCCTAATTTTAGAAACACCATAGAAACAACCACCCAATTGAACACAACATGTTAACAATTAACAATAATAATAAAACCCTAAATTCTTAATTTTTCTATCTATCCTTCTATTCCTTTTACCTCATAACCCTCTTACCCTAATTTCCAACTATCCAAATTATTGCTTTTTCACTTGTTGTTTATAGCATTTTTTGTGATAATGGATTTGGGTTTCAAGAAGAAGAAGAGGGGTGTAGTGAGTAATGATAATTATGAGCAAATTACAAAGAAAAGGAACCAATTACAACAAGAAGAACATGATGGTTATGGTGATGATGATAGCAAGTATGGAGATGGAATGGTGTGGTGTAGAGGTTGTCTAATTGGAAAAGGATGTTTTGGGTCAGTTTTTATTGCAAATTTAAAGAAACCCAAATCAAGATACACTTCATATCCACCAATTATGGCTGTTAAATCTGCTGAAGTCTCTGTTTCGTCTTCGATTCAAAAGGAAAAAGAGGTTTTGAATAATATTCGCGGGTGTCGCAATGTGATCACATGTTTTGGGGAAGAGATTACAAATGGTGGAAATGGTCAAATGGTGTATAATTTGCTTTTAGAGTATGGTTCTGGGGGAACCCTATCTGATTTAATTAGGCAATCCAATCTCACCGGCGAGACGACTGGTCAGCCTGGATTGTCTGAATTAGACGTTAAACGTCATACTAGGTCAATCCTAATTGGATTGCGTCATATCCATAATTGTGGATATGTTCATTGTGATTTAAAACCTGAAAATATTCTGCTTGTTGGTAATGATAATAAGTTTACAGCTAAAATCGGGGATTTAGGGTTAGCGAAAAGAGCAAAACAAAGCAAGAAAAGTAAAATGGTACCACCTTTTTGGAGAGGTACACCAATGTATTTTTCTCCTGAAGTTGTGATTGATGGTGTTCAAGAAGCTCCTTCTGATATTTGGGCAATTGGGTGTATTGTGCTCGAGATGTTAACCGGTAAACCCCCTTGGGATTCAAATGGTGACGAGATTTTGACTAGAATTGGGGAAAGTAACGAATCGCCTGTTATTCCTAGCACGGTTTCAAGAGAAGGAAGGAGTTTTTTAAAAGGGTGCTTTTCGAGGAAAGCTATGTATAGATGGACGGCTGAGATGCTATTAGCTCATCCGTTTCTTGAAGGGATTGGTGATGATATAGAAGATGATGATCAAAGAGTTGAAGAATCGAGCGATGTTATTGACATAAACGCTATAACTTCTTCAATTATGTCAGAAAGCGATGATGGTGATGAGATCAGTTTCTCTTCGTTTACAGATGGGTCAAGTTATTTATCTGAAAACGAGCTTGATTCTTGGTATCAAGAAGACGTTGATGGGATTGAAAGCAACATAAATTCGTGTTTTTCGGTAGAAGAAATGAGTACTGCTGCACCATTAAATGAAGTACATCCATATACGATAAGTTTCACCATTTCTTAAAGGAGTTTAGTATGTATGTTCATTAGTTTATAAGATATGTAGTGACTGCATCATCATACAGTACTTTTGTTCCATAGTCATATTTAAAATAGAGATTATATTACATTAATTCTTTGTGTTATTAACATCATTTATGTAGTCATGTAAAAGTAGCTATAGCCTATAGGGATGTTGTTTTTGTTCTATTTTGTCAGTTTAAATGATAGCTATATTTGGTATGAGAATTTATGGAATTAGATCTTGATTATTAATTTTCCATTTTAAGCATTATTGTTCTTTAATAATGGTAGCCTGTTTATTAGAATGCATTAATAATGATGCATTTGAAAGCCATCATCATGGGAGATATGATCAGTTTTTCAGTCTGAAAATGGATGAAATGTCAGTTTATACATGGGAAAGTATACTATGAATGTTGGGTGATATCATCATACAGTTCATGAAGTTCAGTGTGAAAAAACTGAAGTTTATCTGCATATTTGCACATAGAATTTGGTGTTTTGACACACTGCAGCATACCATTGTTCGATTGCATATATGAACATTCTATGAACAAATCATTAAAAACTCTGCATCAGAAGTTTTGATATTGAGCTCATATTTGATTATATGCGTACTGTTAACCGGAATTAACGATTTACATGTTTGTAAGTTTTTACGGATATGGTGAGGTGACTTGGCTAAAAAACTGGTGCAGTTATGTAAAGGGTTCATTTAGATTGTTTTCAAGCATCAGTCAGAAATATTGCAGGTGTTCAAGGTTGTACAGGTTTTATGCAATGGTTACTGATTACCTTAAGGACTTAATGTTCTCAATTCTCATCAAGTATTTGTGCCCCTAATTAATATTTTGTGTAATTTTTAATTTGAGCATTTGCTATCTTTAGCATTTACTCCACATGACAAACTTAATATTTTGTTTGTATTTGAAAAATTGCTGGAATCTCCTTATCCATTTTAGGTTAACTAGATAATTTGGATTAGTATATAATTTTATGGATCAAATGTTGAAATGTTTTATAAATAGCCTTATCCATAGTAAAAATAGATTACTGAGGCAACCATATACGGTAGATTCTTGATACACTAATTTCTAATTTAATTTTTTTTTAAATAAAAGTAAAAGAAAAGGGGCAGGTTCTTGACCAACCAGAGAGTGACACTTGTCACCCGGGTCCCCTCTCTCTTCTACATCAGAGACTATTTTGCAATTTTTAAAAAAATGAGGACCTAACCGAAATTTTACCCGAAAATAAATTCAACAAATTTTTAATTCAATAAAAAAAATAAAAAATCACCGCGTTTTTCACTAAAATCAAGTTACTGTTATTTTTTACTGCATTTTACATCCTTCGTACTGCATTTTATGTTTTTTCTGATGTTATAAAGCTAGTTTCTTATAAAATGCAGTAGACTTTCTTTTTTCAACATATGGACGTAAAATGCAGTACGTAGTGTAAAATGTAGTTAAATTTTTTTGGGTGCTTTTTCTTATAAAATGCACTAGTGTAGTATAAAATGCAGTGGCCTTTTTTTTTTTTCTTTTTTTTTTTAACATGTTAACGTAAAATGCAGCTTAAATTATTGAAGTAAGATAAATGTAAAAGACAATAAGAGAAAAATCGTAAAATGCATTGTTTTCTTCCAGATCTACTTAATAGATCTAAAATGCAGTAGCTTAAATATAAGAGAAAGAACGTAAAATGCAGTGTTCTCTTCCAGATCTACTAAAATGCAGTAGCTTAAAATATAAGAGAAAGAACGTAAAATGCAGTGTTCTCTTCCAAATCTACTTAGTAGATCTAAAATGCAGTAGCTTAAACATAAAATGCAGTGACTTTTTTCAGATCTACTTTTTGAGATCTAGATCTGAAAAGTAGATCTACATCTACATATTCAGATGTGGATGTTGAAGGTGGTGGTGGACGTTGACGGTGTAAGTGGTCGTGGACGGTGACGGTGAAGGTGGTGGAAGACGGTGACGGTGAAGTTGCTGATGAACGGTGACGGTGAAGGTGAAAGTGAACGTGGTGGTGGCGGTGAAGGTTGATGGTGATGGTTAAAATGGCGATGAACGTGAACGGAGACGATGAGTGACGACGGTGGTGACGGTGAAGGAGGTGGTGGCGGTGAAAGATGGTGGCAGTGAACTACGGTGGCAGTGGCGGTGAATAACGGTAGCGACAGTAGCGACGGTGGTGGTGAAGGTGGTGGTTGCGGTGGTGGTGATGATGATCGTATTCGGTTTTGTGTGTGTGAGTGTGAAATTTAGTGGAGAGAGAGTGTTTTGGTGTTGTGTGTGTTTGTGTTAATGAGAAAGATCTGACCATGGGGCTGCCCAAGTATTACCCCCTCTCACTTCAATTCTTGATAATTGCACTTAGGCCCCTCCGCCCATATGAGTTTGCAAATAAACCCTTAAGTGACATGAGATGATATTAACCATTAGATCATCAAATGAATGGTTAGGGATCAACCTGCTCCTCCCGCCTTTCTAAATGTCTCTGCTCCTTTGATCCTTTCCTAAAGAAAAGTGTTAATGGGCTAACTAATCCGCCTTCTAACTATTTTGGTACATACTAATTTTTTGTATATATTCGTTGTATCTTAATCTTAAACCCTTATAATTGGTTTAGGGTATTTTGCATAAAACTTATGATTTGTCCTATTGGAAACCAACTATACCCCTTGAAAAGTCAACAATAATGTATTTTTGGAGGAGTCAACATTTCACACATATAATATTTTTCATTTTGGAAATATTTTTTTTTAACCAATTACATAAATCAATATCTATATTTTTCCTAACAATTACTTTCTATTATTACACGGTTTAAAAAAGTCCGGACAAAACAAGTATTTAAAAAAAGAAGAAAAGACAATAAAATATAGAAAAACAAAAATAAATTATCTTTCAATAAACGAATTCTAACTTTCACGATCACACTACTTCATAGATATAACACCAAATTTATTATATTATTTACTTGATCTATGACATATTATTTGTATCAACTACGAAATGATTAATCATAATGACCGATTTTTCAAAAATTATTTCCGCCGCATAGCGCGGGTTATCTACTAGTAATTTATGATTAATGATATATATAGACGGTCCTGAAACTAGACTTAATTTATTTGCTTGTATATTTTCTATCTCTTCATCTTGTTGGTTTAATTTTACAGGTGTTGTTTTAGGACTTAATTTATTCGGTTGGATAAATTCTATTTCTTCAGCTTATTGGTTTAATTTTATAGGTGTCATGTTCACCTTGTATATTTTTTTTCAAGTCCAAAATAGGCCTCTATATCATTTTAAATAATTTATTGATATTGGGTACATATTACATAAACTATTTTTTTTCTTCACACTGAAATCGCAAAAAAATGTTTCAACACATGTTGAACATATATAATACGGAGTATAAATTAAGTTTCTTGTGCTAAATAATGTTAAAGTTGACAACATGTATAATTGGTTACGCAAACTAACTTTAATATGTCGTTTTGTGTTTAATTAAATGGTGCAAGTTATTACTTTAATATAATATATACTCCGTAGCATAATATGCATTAGCATAAAGCTTGGTCCTAGTAACAAGTGGTCCGTCGACTTAAGATTTTTGCTAGACAGGGAAAAAAGAACAAATTTTAAAAATGGTCATAACTATAAGGATAACTTTGGGATGGATAGACTAATTATTAAAGGGTAAGGATCAGGGAGGATGGGGGTTTTAGAGGAGCAGCAAAAGCAGTGCCAATCTCCACCATTCATTTACTTTCAACGATCCAGATCTCGTCAACAAAAAAGGATCTGCGTGCAATTAGTTTTGGTCAAGGGACCAGTTTTGTAAAAATCTTGACACCATCAGTCTAAATAGGTCAGTACGGTCATCACTCTAATTAACTCATACATATTTCTCTCTCTACTGAAACACGAAAACCACCGATCATCGTCACCAATCATCAAACTCCATTTCTTTATCAAACATCGTCACAGATGATCATCGTTGTTCGGAAAAATAATGTCGAAATTGCTTACATCAACTCCGTTGTCTGAAACACCAGATTCTCAGTTAAAAATAGCAAGAAAAGACGCAACTCGTAAGCTTTTCCGATAATACTATGTTTATAAGAAGTTCTCCTTTCTTTTTACTTATAATACTATATTTTATTTAACTACACGTACGAGCGAAAGAAGAACTCGTTACAGATTCGAAGGGAACAAAAAAGACCAAACGATGCACGTTAACTTGTTGTCAGAAGGTAGCGATGAAGCGGAATTGGTAGCTAGAGGTACATAATTGTTTTATATATAAATCTGTTTTTATTTCTACATGCTTTTAGATCTGTAAAAAATGTTAAGAATCACAGCTTAAACTGCATCATTTTACATCTGATCAGTGTTTATTTTAATGATTTTTATATGTTTACAAAATAAATTTTGTAGATTATACTTGAAAATGGAATACTTAGTAATATATAATATTCTAATGCATCTTGAGTATGTATAACTGCATTTTATGACTCTTGAAAACTTTATCATTGTCTTTAAAAGCTCTTTGTTACACTAAAACTGTATATTAATTGTAAAACAATCAACTGCATGTTGAATATTAGTAACTGCATTTTACAAATCTTGAGTACTTTGAAGTGTGTTTTATGATTCTCTTTCACAATACAGAACATATAAAGCATTCATTGATAACAACTTAGCAAGTTTGATGTCATGTCATCCATTTGATCAAGAACTTCTTCAGTTAGCTGTGGAAAGAAATTCGATTTTTGATGTTACTAGAGTGTTAAAGAAGATATCTACATACATAGGGTTGGGATACGTACCTGACTCTGATGATGAAATTTTGTCACCGACATCTCTCTATGTGACAGAAATTGGACAGTCATCGAAGATACAAGAATCCCCGATCCTGATTGTTGATCCATTAACTGCAATACAAAACACAATTTATGAAATACCAGCTGAGGGTACATCTAAAGAGGACAAAATGGTTGAAACTGAACAACAGGAATCTGAGTTGCTTGTAGATCAAAAGATTGAGCATGTTGTTGAAGGTGAAAAGAAAGAAGAAGAGCTGAAAGAAAGTAAGAAGGATGAGTTGGAGAACACTAGTGGACTTGATGGTTTGAAGCAGGATACATCTCTGCTACAAAGTCAGAAAAAATCATATATTGGGGAAGTGAAAAGGAGGAAATTGAATACAAATGATTTCCCAACATTTGAATTGTTGGTATCTCCTGATAATTTACAAAAAGCAGAAGGTGATGTGTTACAACAAACTTTTACAGAAACTGGATTCCTTGGAGGACAGATGATTACGAGTGATGATAAAGGTTGTGTTTTCAATGACCCTGGATTGAGTTCAGTTGCACAACCGTATTCAGAGTATGAAACTCTTTTACAAATTGAAGCCGTAGATTTGGCTTCTGAAGAGTCGCAGAGGGGAAAGGAAGAAGCTGCCAAGAAAAATCATGAAGAGACGCGTAACAGACTTGTGGAGTTAGAAAAGATAGATCAACAACAAAAACAAAACGAATCAGAAACTAGCCCAAAAAAAGAAGAACTACATCTCATCCTTCATTGTTTCCCCTATTTGGAGAATCAAGCCCAATTGGTTCATCTAAATCTGCACCTGCTAGTTCAGTTGCTATTCCAAAACTGATACTTAATTTTCCAAAAGATCTTCCCAAGCCTATCAATCCATTTCCAATTAGCAGGAGTTTCACACCTTCGAAAGAATTAGCAGTTCCTTCAAAACCGGTTGAAGTAAAAGTTGATCCTGATGAAAAAAGTGGGATTAAGGTTGATTTGCAGATTAACCAAACAGTCGAGGTGGAAGTTGATGGTAAGAATGTGATTGTGAATATTTATGATGATCTTTTCTCTCTATATGTTGGGAAAATGGTTTGCGTGGAGTCAAAAATAAATGTACAAGAGGAAAGGGTGTGCAGATTTATCTTCAGTGCCTGCCAACATCTCAAGTAAGTTAATTGATATGCTTATGAAAACACTAACTTGGTAACTGCATTTTTTATATATTTACTGCATTTTACATATTTTTAATGCATTTTGTATAATTTTTCAGTGCATTTTATATATCCTTATTGCTTTTTATATCTGTTTAATGCATTTTATACATCTTTACTGCATTTTAGATTAAAAAAAATTCAAGTAAGTTGTTTGGTACGCTTATATAAACAATAAATAAATAAATTACTGCATTTTATGTATTTTTACTGCATCTTGAACAAACAGGCAAATTTACTTCAAGAATTTTTTTGAGTTGTTTGGATCTTCAATGTTTGGAAAGTTTGCATTCTGGAATTGAAGTACAACAAGAAGTGATTGATGTTTGGAGTTAGATCCTAAATTATGAAGAGTCTCAGGAGTCACCTACTGATTGTAGTCGTGTTTTTGCTGATACTGATGCAATGGTAAAATATTATTAGTTTTTAGCTGACTTGTTTAGATAATGTGATACTCAGATCCTTAATTATGACTAAAAACTTTTATGTTTATACAGACATACAATGCCATAGATCATACAGTCTACCAAACAATTTTTTCTTCAAATTTTGAAAAGAGTATGAAATCAAGTTTGATGCAAACAGCGAAAACAAATTTGAGTGATACTGATGTGGTAATTTCTACATATATCTTATTTATTAAAAATTTTTAGCATAATTTCATGTGTAATTCAATGTGAAAAATGTGTGTATTGGTTGTTCAGGTTTTCTTCCCGATAGTGATGCCGATGTAGGGATATAATTCAAGTATCATCAACCATTACCATCTCATTTGATTCAATTTGAAATGAATAAAATGCAGTAAAATAAATAAAATGCAGTAATTAGTTAATAAATATGCCGAGTGATGTAAAATGTTGTAAGAAGTATTAAAATGCAGTAGAATGAAATAAAATGCAGAATAATGAAATAAAATGCAGTAGGATTTAAAATGCAGTAAAATGAATAAAATGCAGTAATTATTTAATAAATATGATGAGTGATGTAAAATGTTGTAAGAAGTATTAAAATGCAGTAGAATGTAATAAAATGCAGTATAATGAAATAAAATGCAGTAGGATTTAAAATACAGTAAAATGTAGTAAAATCAATAAAATGCAATAAAATGAATAAAATGCATTAATTAGTGAAAAAATATGCTGAGTGATGTAAAATGTTGAAATAAAATGCAATATAATGAAATAAAATGCAGTATCATTTAAACTACTGTAATCATGATGAATTTGGGTTTTGGGTGGGTTTCATGATATAGTTTCTTAGCAAGGACTCTTGTTTATTTCTGTAATGCAGGTTGAAGGAGCTGCTAGTGAGGGTGGTAGAGGTCCTTCTATTTGGGATTCTTTTTCAAGCATCTAACTTTGAAGTTTTTATTTGTAATTATCTATATCTATGATTTAACCCTAGAATGTAACTGAGATTGCTTGGATTCTAATTTTTTAGTTCTTTTTTTTCTGTGCAGAATTTTTTTGTAACGGTTATGGAGCTCCATAATGAGCATGTTATTTAATCTTATAGAAAGTATATTTACTTATTGAATACAAAATTTATTCAGTTTTTGATAAGTATGATTTGTTATCTCCAATTCTGTCTGTTAAAAGTTGTAAACTGAATCTGCAATCTGACCTTAAATCATAACCTTTAGTTTTAATGGTGAATGTTAAGGTCTATTTTTTTGCTGTCTATGTAGAGGTCATGGCATACTATTGTGATGGTAGTTTGATAAAGATAATGTACGTATAGCTATAAAATGCAGTTTTTCATTGTAAAATACACTAAAATCCAAAAAAACAATAAAATGCAGTAAAATGTGGTAAAATGTACGTATAGCTACAAAATGCAGTACTATTAAATTGCAGTCAATTTATGTACTTATAAAATGCAGTTTTCCTTTGTAAATTGCACGAATATCCAAAAAAGCAATAAAATGCAGTAAAATATTGTAAAATGCAGTAGATTCAGTAAATGCAGTAAAATGTGGTAAAATGCAGTGGATTCAATAGTACTACATGTTGTTCTACTGCATTCAAGTAAAATGTTGTTCTACTGCATTCAAGTAAATGCATGAAAATATGGTAAAATGCAGTAGATTTAGAAAATGCATTAACTTAACCTTAAAAGGTAGTATATGTTTTCCCAAATCTACTCATTTAAATCAGTTTTCCACAACCATAAACGTAAAATGCAGTAACTTAAACTTAAAATGCAGTATGTTTTCGAGATCTACTATTTCAGATTAATCTTTTACCACCTTAAAACATAAAATGCTGTAACATATACGTAAAATGCAGTAATTTATATATATATATATATATATATATATATATATATATATATATATATATATATATATATATATATATATTTTCATATTAGTTTTCCACGAGCTTAAGATATGTAAAATTAAGTGATTAAAACTTAAAATACATTTTATGTAAAATGCAGTGAATTTTTTTATGTAAAACTTATTTTATGTAAAATAAAATAATTAAAACTTAAAATGTAGTAGTTAAATCGTAAAATGCAGTGATTTTTTTAATATTTTTCATATTCGTTCTTAACCACATTAAACTTAAAATGCAGTAACTTAAACATATGATGCGGTAACTTAAACGTAAAAAAGAAATAAGTTTTCGAGATCTAGTTTTCATCTCAGTTTTCAACCTCCTTAAACATAAAATGCAGGAACCTAAACGTAAAATGCAGTAAATGTGTTCCCGTATCTAATCATTCAAATCAGTTTTCTATTACATTAAAACGAAAAGTACAGTAACATAACCGTAAAATGCAATGATATTTTCAGATCCACTTTTTTAGGTCTAGATAATCTTAAACATTTTGTGAATAAATGGGGCTGGTATCCATCTTCTTCTGATGTACATCTCCTTCAACCATTCATTATCCTCAAGTCCAACCGTATATGCTCATTGCATAATCCATCTCTCCTGCACTACACCATCCACTAATGGCAGTAGCGAAAATGACTACATTTGGGCTTACTTTCGATTCTTCCATAACTTGCAATAGTGCTTCGGCTTTCTCAGGTTCACCTGCTCGAACGTAGCCTTTTGCCAAGATACTGAATGCATGAATATCGGGTTCTATCCTGGACTTTATCATGTCATCAAAGATATCTTGACATTTTCCCATTAATCCTACTGAACTCCAGGCATTCATAATGGTACTGAATGTAATAACATCTGGTTTGACCCCGAATTCCTCCATCAACTCTAGTGTCTGCCAGATACGTACAAACATAATCAGTTTACTGCTCATTAACCCATTTAAGATTCCTAAAATTTAAGTACTCTTGAAAGCTCAAAGTGAAAAGGCTTAGTGCTGGCATAAGATATATATACATACAAACATACATACTAAAGGTGGCAATTCCAATCCATTAACTTATAAATGGGTCAAGTTGGATGTTGCTTTATCTCAAACGGGTCAAATAAGCTAACAGAAAACGTGTCAAATGGGTTGGATGGGTCGAAAATAATGTACTGCATTTTAAACATTAGCTACTGCATTTTAAACATAATCTACTGCATTTTAAATATTCTACTGTATTTCAAAATAGTACATCACAAAAAAATGATATTATTATGTTGTTCTACTGCATCAAAGTTCATTTACTGCATTTTAAAAGATAATCTACTGCATTTTAAAAATAGTCTACTGCATTTTAAACATTATCTACTGCATTTTAAACATAATCTACTGCATTTTAAATATTGTACTGTATTTCAAAATATTACATCACAAATGATAAATAAGGAATGGGACATCAAAAATTAACTGCATTTTAGGAACACAATATACTGCATTATATGTTGCTCTACTATATTCAAGTTAATTTATTGCATTTTTTAAAAACATACTCTTCTGCATTTTTTTCTACTGTATTTCTTAAAAAGACGCGATATAAAAAGTTATTGATGACTTTTCTTACCGGATTCATAAATCAGGAATTAGTTGCTATACTCCAAAACAAGTGATAAATGCAATAACGAAACCGAGCTATACTTAAAATCTACACAAACTACATTATGATGTCCATTCAAGTGACTGCAAACAGATTTGAAAAGAAGAACATAAATAAGTACTTCATTGAACATACAACAATACGAATAGTAAAAAGGCAGACAAAAACTTCTATGAGGGCTCAACACACTCATCCACTTAAAAAACGGATTTATTAGAAGAAAAAAAAAGGAAACCAAACCACTACCTAAATACATATACATTTTAGTATTTTACAAGCTAAAATGTCTTCCTTTTCACTTGTTCTTGAATGCTCCCATATACGACTGTATGGTAAAATGCTGCCAATGCTGCCCCAACAAATGGGCCCACCCAGAACACCTACTGCCCAAATAAACTATATTATAATATTAACAACAAATTCATATGCAAATATATTATTTAATACATAGTAATTATTAAGTAGAAGCCTTACGTGATCATCCCATGCGTGATCCTTGTTGTAAATAATAGCAGCTCCCAAACTTCTTGCCGAGTTAATTCCGGTTCCAGTGATCGGGATCATTTCCAAGTGGACTAGAAACACTGCGAACCCAATTGGCAGAAGGGCCAAAATCTGAAACATTCAACAAATTAATAAGCGTATACCCAAAGTTACTTCAACTTTCAATGTATGGTAATAGATTAATGGTTACAAAATGGGCCATATGCCATACCGGAACGTGAGAGTCACAGGCATTTCGTTTGGCATCAGTGGCTGAGAAAATAGTGTAAACAAGAACAAATGTGCCTACGATTTCAGCACCAAGGCCACTCCCTTTGGTGTAATAGTGGGCGATTGTGTTAGCACCACCACCGTTTAGTTTGTATTGGGTTCCACCTTAGAAACCACTAACGACACCAGCACCACAAATCGCACCAAGGCATTGCACCACTATGTAGTATATCGTCCTGGTCAACAACAACTTTCGAGCTAGAAATAGCCCAAATGTCACAGCAGGATTAATTTATTTCATAAAATCACTATGTAGTTAACTTATGAAACTGTTGTATGATCAATCAAGTGACTGCTCCTTTTCTAGCATCCTACTATTATCCACCTCCTACTACTACAACTACTATTGAATCATTAATTCCGTATCACATTCATCTCAGCCGTCTTGTTCATCATTAATTCCGTATCTAATCATTTTCCAAAAAAGCATCCATTCCTACTACTACAACTACTATTATCCACCTCCTGCACATTCTCATCAATCCGAAACATCATCATCCCCTGATCCTCACCTAAACTACTACACACACTACTACTCCTTTGCCTCAACTCAGGTGTTTACCTAACCGAACTACTCACAGGATAAACTCGCTTCTCCTCAGGCGGCACATACACTTCCTCATACACCACCGCCATCTCGGTCATCATCACCGCAATACCACAACAATTTATATTGATAATCAATCTATCAGAAATTGAAATTACAATCAGTACTAGTAGTAGAGCTATGGTTAGGGTTACCAGACGTATTCAGATTATCATCATTAACGAAATCAAGTTGCTTTTGTTCATCATCGGCATCTGTAGGTTTAATTTTTTTCTTCTTCTTTTTGTTTATTCGCTTCCATATAGGCATTGTGTTAACAAGAGGTTTGGTTTAAACTGAATCAAATCTGAGTAAGAAAGGTCAAAGGTGGATGGTCATCACCTTCGTCGAAAAAGGAATCAGTGGTGGTTAGAACATCGAACGAGAGGTTACGACCGACGGATCTCAGGTCCGACATTGGTGGTGGTGTGATAGGAAAGAGTGATAAGAAGAATTCAGAGTAGATAGCAAGTGATGAAGATGATGATGAATTTGGAACTGGAATTGGAATTAAACACAAGTGTTTGAAGAATCGTATCTCTGAGAAATGTAGTCTGATTGATTTGGGGATTTCAGGATGAAAACCTAATTCATACTATTTTTTTGTGATTTGCAGTCAGCTCCACAAGTTTGAAACATGTGCAAAAATAGTCCCTGGTGATCTACTGTGCGGGGAACAAAACTACACGTGTGCATATCTGATTGGATCAAATGTTGCCTTCCCTGCTCCTTAAAATGGTGCTGCTCCTATGATCCTTTTCTATTATTAAAAATTAAAAAAGTAGACTATTATATAGTATAAATCCTTGTAAATTCTTTTAATAAAATTAGTTTTGTGACAATAGCAAAATCTGTAAAATTACATCACATTGGATACGACTGTAGGAGGAACAAAGTACAATTGGGCTTTTCCAAGTAGAGATGCGCAAAACCCGGTTTTTGGAATACCCGACCCGACCCGACCCGACCCGAAACCGGTTTTGGTCAAACTTGGTCAAAACCGGTTTGGCCCAAAACCGGTTTGGGTTCAACCCGATTTGGGCACCCCAAAACCCCAACCCGACCCAAACCGGTTTGGGTAGGGTCCAAACCGGTTCGGGTTCAAAACCGGTTTCAAACCGCTTTTTTTTATAAAAATCGTATTTTCGCTCGCACGTCTTCGTTTTAAGGAAAAGCAACGTTTGGGCCAAAATTTTTTCATTAACTTTGTAGAACATTAGTAATGGAAACATAATTGATCAATAACATAACCAAATGGCTTCTAAATCTCCTTAAAAATATTATTGAATCCGAAAATTCTATATAATTCATAAACGTTAGGGCGTTAAGCGTTTTAAGGAAAAGCAACGTTTGGGCCAAATTTTTTTCATTAACTTTGTAGAACATTAGTAATGGAAACATAATTGATCAATAACATAACCAAAAGGCTTCTAAATCTCCTTAAAAATATTATTGAATCCGAAAATTCTATATAATTCAAAGTGAGTTGATACTTTCAAGGAATGTTTTACTAAATGCAAGGAAACATGTGCATAAAAAGTGATACTGTAAGCATAAAGAGTTGTACTTTTCCGTGAATTTAGTAAAAACTTCCTTGCATTTATCAACTCCCAAATCAAAGTTAGGCTTTTTAAGGGAAAACGATGTTTGGAGCAAATTTTTTTTATTGAATTCGTTGAACATTAGTAATACAAACATAATTGAACAATAACTTAAACAATAGTCTTCTAAGTCTTCTTAAAAATATTATCGAATAGAAAAAAGTCTTCAAACATCTTCAAACATTTTATAATCTTCAACTTGTATTAATCTTCAAGTCTTCAAAAGTCTTCAAACATCTTCAAAGTCTTCAAAGTCTTCAAAAGTCGAAATCTTCTTCGGAGGTAGCCTCGCGCGAAGCTTGATCAAGAGCAATTTCTTCGTCGGAAAGTGATATTGTTACACCTTCTTCCACCTCGATATTGTATATGTCTTCTTCGTATTCCATTTCACCTTCAAGACTTGATACATTTTGTATGCGTTCCGCGGCGTCCAAGTGATCCTTCAAGCAAATGCACATCTCTAAGGAGGCCGGTGTGAGTCTTGTTCTTCGTATAGATAATACCCTGCCACTAAGAGAAAAAGCGGATTCCGAAGCTACCGTAGAAGCTTGGACGGTTAGTAAATCTCGGGCCATGATGGCTAGAACGGGAAATTGAGATTCCCTCTCTTTCCACCAAGCCAAAATATCAAATTGTTCGAACTCATTGGGTAGAATAGTGGCCAAAAAATCCGTAGTCGTATATCTCCCATATTCGTTAGTGGTATTTTGGTTACCATCACCCCTTGCCCGTTTATTGTTTTCTTGTCTTAAACTATTATAAAAGTTTAGCATTGGATTGCTAGAAGAAGATGAAGAAAACATTGGGTTAGCCGTACTACCGGACACATGTGTGGTTGAACTATATTTTTGAAAATATACGCCAAATAAATCTCCCAAACATTTGTTAAAATCCGTTTTTGCATTATGTGAAAACAATGGGTCGGCCTCATTCAAATCCAAATTGTGACAAATGTTATCGATAAGCATTTCCACCCCGGTAACGTTCAAACAAGGGTTCATTGCGGCGGAACAAATAATTACCGGTGGCATTTTTTGAAAATATTTTTTTAGTTTTTCTTTCATGGGAGCCACCATTTCTTCAAATATAGGACCTTCATACATGTAGTCGTTTAATTTTGTAGTCATTAACCAAATTTGATTAAGCACCAAATGACTAGTTGGATAATAAACTCCCGATAATAAAGTAGTCGCGGTTTTGAAAAGTTTGAGCAATTCGACCATCTTTTTAATATACTCCCAATATATGATTGGAAATGGTGTTGCAAGACCTTTTGTAACAAGATGATCATGAAAAACTTGTAAAGTATCGCGTTGGCGTAAACCACATACGAACATATGGTAGGTCGAATTCCATCTAACGGGCATGTCCCAATTAGGGGTTAAAAAAATAGAATTCGTATCCTTGCACAATTTCATATAAGATTTGTATCTAGCTTTACCCTTTTGAAAAACGTCTTGCAACATAGATTTAAACCTCGTTTTTACTTCGTCTACATCTTCAACCGCTAGTCCGGCTTGCACAACCAAGTTAATGATGTGTGCAACACATCGACTATGATAAAAAATGCCCTTCAATGGTGGTGCGTATTTTAGTATTAATTTTGAAACGGCAAGTGTATTATTACTAGCGTTGTCAAAAGATATTGAAAAAACCTTTTCTTCCAATTTAAACATTTTAATCACACTTCGTAACATGTAAAATAAGTTTTGACCCGTGTGAGGATACTCAAAGTCTTCAAAAGTAATGGTACGTTTCATCATTTGCCAAGTTGCGGGATCAACCCAATGTGCGGTTACACAAAGGTACGAACCGGGCAAACCATGAGGAGCCGACCAAACATCGGTTGTTAATGATACACATGTATTTAAATTTTCAAAACCGATTTTTAGTTGTTTTTTAGCATCTTTCCACAATTTAAGGGTATCGCGTTTAAGAGTAGTACGACTTACATTGTTATATCGCGGTTGAAGAGTGGTTTGAATCACCCTAGTAAGCCGAGGGTTGTCGAAGTGGTTGAAAGGCAAAGCTTCTTGAATCACATAACCCGCAAAAGCTTGTCGACACCATTCCACATCGTATGTAAATATAGAACCATCTCGTGCCATCGAAGATTGCCCACTTGCTTCCGGATTACCTTTGAGTCCCGCACAATGCTTCTCGGTATGATTTTTCAAGGTGGTGTTGGAGTCGGGTTTGAAGAACAACTTACAACGTTTACAATGCGCTTTAATCGAACCATCCGACAACAACACTTTGTCGTAAGCACTCCAAATCTCCGGATTTCTTTTGTTGGGCAATTGTTTCACAATCGTTGGTGCATTTGAAGAACCAACACCATGGGAAGCCGAAGAAGATTGAGTTGCCATGAGAATTGTGTATGTATATTTATAACTTTTTGAGTTTTGTAGATATGTATGAGTGTTTGTAAGTTGTGAATGAACCACTACTCAAGCTTTGTATTTATAGTAATTTTTGGATGGCAAAAATGTAAAAAAAAACAAAAAAAAACGGTCACAAACGGGTATATAACGGCTATGAAACGTTCCACAAAAAAAACCGGTTTCAAACCGGTTCTCAAACCGGTTTTTCAAACCGGTTCCGGTTAAACCGGTTTCGAACCGGTTCCAATGGTTGAATCTCCAAACCGGTTTCAAACCGTCGGGTAGGGGCAAAACCGAACCGGTTTTGGTCAAAACCGGTTTTGACCGGGTCGGTTTCGGTTTGGAATCGGGTCGGGTCCAAAAAACCGGTTTCAATGTTCACCTCTATTTTCAAGGACGAGCTCGGTTTGGGCCCGACACAGATTATGCATCTTTTGTCACCAATCTATACAAATAACATGTTTTTCCTCTTCAGACTTCAGAGTAGGCGTGCACATCCGAACCAGTTTCCCCGACCCGACCCGACTCCAAACCGAACCCAACCCGGTCAAAACCGGTTTTGACCAAAACCGGTTTCGGTTTTTCCCAATCCGCTGGTTTGAAACCGGTTTGTGTTTTCAACCGTTAGAACCGGTTTGTAACCGGTTTATCGGGAACCGGTTTTTTTGTGGATCCGTTTTATAGCCGTTTATAGCCGTTTTTTATGGGTTTTTTTTTACATTTTTACCATCCCAAATCACTATAAATACAAGGCTTGAGTTTAGGTTCAACCACAAACTTTCAAACACTCATACATATCTAAAAAACACAAAACGCTCTCAAAAACGCAAACTATATTCTCATGGCAACTCAATCTTCTTCGGCTTCACATGGTATTGGTTCTTCAAATGCACCAACGATTGTGAAACAATTGCCCAACAAAAGAAATCCGGAGATTTGGGGTGGTTTCGACAAAGTGTTGTTGTCGGATGGTACGACAAAAGCTCATTGTAAACGTTGTCGGAAATTCTTCAAACCCGACTCCAACACAACGTTGAAAAATTATACCGAAAAGCATTGTGAGGCACTCAAAGGTAATCCGGAAGCAAGTGGTCAATCTTCAATGGCACGAGATGGTTCTATATTTACATACGATGTGGAACGGTGTCGACAAGCTTTTGCGGGTTATGTGATTCAAGAAGCTTTGCCTTTCAACCACTTCGACAACCCTCGGCTTACTAGGGTGATTCAAACCACTCTTCAACCGCGATATAACAATGTAAGTCGTACTACTCTTAAACGCGATGCCCTTAAATTGTGGAAAGAAGCTAAAAAACAACTAAAAATCGGTTTTGAAAATTTAAATACATGTGTATCATTAACAACCGATGTTTGGTCGGCTCCTCATGGTTTGCCCGGTTCGTACCTTTGTATAACCGCACATTGGGTTGATCCCGCAACTTGGCAAATGATGAAACGTACCATTGCTTTTGAAGACTTTGAGTATCCTCACACGGGTCAAAACTTATTTTACATGTTACGAAGTGTGATTAAAATGTTTAAATTGGAAGAAAAGGTTTTTTCAATATCTTTTGACAAAGCTAGTAATAATACACTTGCCGTTTCAAAATTAATACTAAAATACGCACCACCATTGAAGGGCATTTTTTATCATAGTCGATGTGTTGCACACATCATTAACTTGGTTGTGCAAGCCGGACTAGCGGTTGAAGATGTAGACGAAGTAAAAACGAGGTTTAAATCTATGTTGCAAGACGTTTTTCAAAAGCGTAAAGCTAGATACAAATCTTATATGAAATTGTGCAAGGATACGAATTCTATTTTTTTAACCCCTAATTGGGACATGCCCGTTAGATGGAATTCGACCTACCATATGTTTGTATGTGGTATACGCCAACGCGATACTTTACAAGTTTTTCATGATCATCTTGTTACAAAAGGTCTTGCAATACCATTTCCAATCGCATATTGGGAGTATATTAAAAAGATGGTCGAATTGCTAAAACTTTTCAAAACCGCGACTACTTTATTATCGGGTGTTTATTATCCAACTAGTCATTTGGTGCTTAATCAAATTTGGTTTGTGACTACAAAATTAAATGACTACTTGTATGAAGGTCCTTTATTTGAAGAAATGGTGGCTCCCATGAAAGAAAAACTAAAAAAATATTTTCAAGAAATGCCACCGGTAATTACTTGTTCCGCCGCAATGAATCCTTGTTTGAACGTTACCGGGGTGGAAATGCTTATCGATAACATTTGTCACAATTTGGATTTGAATGAGGCCGACCCATTGTTTTCACATAATGCAAAAACGGATTTTAACAAATGTTTGGGAGATTTATTTGGCATATATTTTCAAAAATATAGTTCAACCACACATGTGTCCGGTAGTACGGCTAACCCAATGTTTTCTTCATCTTCTTCTAGCAATCCAATGCTAAACTTTTATAATAGTTTAAGACAAGAAAACAATAAACGGGCAAGGGGTGATGGTAACCAAAATACCACTAACGAATATGGGAGATATACGACTACGGATTTTTTGGCCACTATTCTACCCAATGAGTTCGAACAATTTGATATTTTGGCTTGTTGGAAAGAGAGGGAATCTCAATTTCCCGTTCTAGCCATCATGGCCCGAGATTTACTAACCGTCCAAGCTTCTACGGTAGCTTCGGAATCCGCTTTTTCTCTTAGTGGCAGGGTATTATCTATACGAAGAACAAGACTCACACCGGCCTCCTTAGAGATGTGCATTTGCTTGAAGGATCACTTGGACGCCACGGAATGCATACAAAATGTATCAAGTCTTGAAGGTGAAATGGAATACAAAGAAGACATACACAATATCGAGGTGGAAGAAGGTGTAACAATATCACTTTCCGACGAAGAAATTGCTCTTGATCAAGCTTCGCGCGAGGCTACCTCTGAAGAAGATTTCGACTTTTGAAGACTTTGAAGATGTTGGAAGATGTTTGAAGACTTGAATATTAATACAAATTGAAGATTATAAAAATTATGAAGACTTTGAAGACTTTTTTCTATTCGATAATATTTTTAAGAAGACTTAGAAGACTATTGTTTAAGTTATTGTTCAATTATGTTTGTATTACTAATGTTCTACGAATTCAATAAAAAATTTTTGCTCCAAACATCGTTTTTCCTTAAAAAGCCTAACTTTGATTTGGGAGTTGATAAATGCAAGGAAGTTTTTACTAAATTCACGGAAAAGTACAACTCTTTATGCTTACATTATCACTTTTTATGCACATGTTTCCTTGCATTTAGTAAAACATTCCTTGAAAGTATCAACCCACTTTGAATTATATAGAATTTTCGGATTCAATAATATTTTTAAGGAGATTTAGAAGCCTTTCGGTTATGTTATTGATCAATTATGTTTCCATTACTAATGTTATACAAAGTTAATGAAAAAAATTTGGCCCAAACGTTGCTTTTCCTTAAAACGCATAACGCGCGAACGTTTATGAATTATATAGAATTTTCGGATTCAATAATATTTTTAAGGAGATTTAGACGCATTTCGGTTATGTTATTGATCAATTATGTTTCCATTACTAATGTTCTACAAAGTTAATGAAAAAAATTTGGCCCAAACGTTGCTTTTCCTTAAAACGCATAACGCGCGAACGTTTATGAATTATATAGAATTTTCGGATTCAATAATATTTTTAAGGAGATTTAGACGCATTTCGGTTATGTTATTGATCAATTATGTTTCCATTACTAATGTTCTACAAAGTTAATGAAAAAAAATTTGGCCCAAACGTTGCTTTTCCTTAAAACGCATAACGCGCGAACGTTTATGAATTATATAGAATTTTCGGATTCAATAATATTTTTAAGGAGATTTAGACGCATTTCGGTTATGTTATTGATCAATTATGTTTCCATTACTAATGTTCTACAAAGTTAATGAAAAAAATTTGGCCCAAACGTTGCTTTTCCTTAAAACGCATAACGCGCTAGCGAAAATACGATTTTTATAAAAAAACCGGTTTGAAACCGGTTTTGAACCCGAACCGGTTTGGACCCTACCCAAACCAGGTTGGGTCGGGTTGGGGTTTTGGGGTGCCCAAATCGGGTTGAACCCGAACCGGTTTTGGGCCAAACCGGTTTTGACCAAGTTTGACCAAAACCGGTTTCGGGTCGGGTCGGGTCGGGTTTTCCGAAAACCGGTTTTTGTGCATGCCTACTTCAGAGTAACTATCATTATGTTTCCTAAATGGTTTTAAGTGCTTGTAGACGTACTTAACGAAAATTTAATATTTTTAGAGTGCACTTAACTATTTAAACTTATATTGTGTGTAAATTTGTTGTTTATTGTGATTATATGTATTTTAATGACGTCACCAAAATACAAACAAGGACAATAAATAAATAGTCTCGTTCACACAATAGTGATCAAATTTTATTACGTGCACTATGAAGGTCGACACTTAAGTGAATTTACAAACACTTGAAGCTTTGAAATACTATAGTCATATAGTGACTTCTGTTTATCTCAATATTAAAGGCTTAAAAGTGAACACCATTGCACAAGTAACTAAAATGGTCACACACCTGTGACATCCGTCACCAAAACTTTCATTTATAGGTTCGTTCTTAAAAATCATTTCTTTATCTTGATCAAACATTTCGAATCTTAAACTATATGAGAAACTAAATTCTCGTATGGCGTACTAAAAATTCGATTATTGATAGTCCCGTACACGTATAGATCTGATCGGATCGCTTAACTAATTGTAAGCGTGGAAATCAAACAATCAATAACAAACGTTTTCTATAAGCTTTTGTATATATTCACAATTCAATCGTAAAGCTTTACAATGACACTCTCAATCTCGTTTTCTCCTCTCCTCTCTCACAAAAACGGCTGACCCTATATCTCACACGTCCAACCTAAAACTGAACTTTAACTCGCTATTTACATCAAGGCTATTGGGCCCTGCGACATTAGGCCCAACGTCGCAGGCCCAACCCAATGCGACATAGCCCATGTCGTCGCCATGTATATTCTATATAATTACATTTCGTTTACACACTGAACACTACACATATGCAGACTAATTGACTTTAACAATTACAATAGTTTGACCAACTGACTGACACACAAAATGCACCAACAATCTCCCCCTTGTCAGCAGCTTGGTCAAATAAGTCTTCAATTAGTCTTCATCAACAAACTCTTTCATGTCTTTGACAATCAGAAACTCCCCATTTGAGATAGCATGGTCTTCCAAGAAATCTTGATGTCCAAATTCATGTGACTGACACAAATTTATCATACAATAAGATCTTCAAACTCAGTGACAATCTCTCAATCATCAGCAGCTTCTCCAATAGAATTATCTTCACAATCTTTGGAGAATCACCGACATCCTTTACATCTTCAATATTTGACTTTAACAAGATATGTGATATTGAAGAAAATAACATAGAAATAAAATCTTTTTGAATTTTTCTTTATAAATGAAAAGTAAAGGACGAAGATTAATAAATTGGGAATATGATTGTTTTAAGTCTGCTTAGGGATCATTTCAGGCCAACATGCAATTATTAGGAAATAGTAAGTGTTATTTCGATCATCAGTATATTTGTCCACTTTAAATTTACTTGACATATTTAAAGCACCTTTTATAAAAATTAGTTCAAGACGATCATCGGTATCTGTGAGCTAACCTTTATTGTTAGTATGAATATTAATTTTGTGAAACCTATTATATGATATACTGATAAACTTTAGTAAAACACATAACGCTGCATATTTTACAAACAAGGTAGAGATTACAAGACCAAGTTTATCTCGGCTTTCTCGTAACATACACTTGACCTTTAAATTTAGGCATACATCAAACCTATTATGAAGATACTAGTGGCCCCAGATCTGTACTTAGTACAACAGAGGGTCCCTTAGTATGAACATAACAAGTTTGAGACTATTTGCATAACTAAAGGATTCAGGTCTGTACGTGAGTACAACAATAGTCACCATTAGTTAGGCTAATAATCACATTATTACTATATGCCAATTTTGCATTTACATAATAATTATGACAGCGTATGGTAGTACCTTCATTTATCAATTAAGACTTATGCCATACATCATATAACATTTTTCACAAAGTAATAGACAAGTTTTAATTATTACTTCTTACTCACTCACAAACCGGTGTGTATCATGCCTACCGATACATCATATAATGAAGCCAATGTTTATAGAAGCTATTTTAAATATGCCAGATAAACCTACTGACACATCAAACATAAACCTTAAAATTTCAAATTTTATGCATGTCACCCGATGTACTATCATATCCCAAGTTGTTTACAGACACAACCCATCATCTTTTCAAGACTTAAGAATCTTGCTGTTCACATTTCTGATCCAAATAATCAGAATTTTTAACTTTTAAAATTACTCCCCTTGAACAGCAAATTCTTATAATTCCAAAAATACTCCCCTGTAACACAAAATATATTTTTGTATTTTTAATTTAACAAATTTCGCAACATTGCATTTCTTTGATACTAAAAAGTATAAACAATGACTGTTGCACTACTAACAAATTAATATAGATAAAATTTAAGTAAAAGTTTCAAAATCACATATCAAGTCAAGTCAAATGCCTTTTAGCACTTTTACCATCTCGAAACTTCAATGATCTCATCCATCCAATCACAAATCATCACTCATGAGCACCTTGAAAACAATCTTCCAAAAATATTCACATCCTTGCAGTCACTAAAAATATTAGCTAATAAAAACCTGACTGCACCACCACAAACAATTAAACGTTAGTACTTATGGGACACCCACGCCTTAATTGACTTGGGTTGTCCATGGTCATCCATAATCATCATATCAATGAGTTTATGATATTTTAAAAACTCAGAGGATTTCATTGATGTGTTGTTTGTGGATTTGGGTTTCCAAACCTTTGTAGGTTCAGATGAGTTGTTTTCAACAATGTTGTGCTGTTGAATTTGAGGTTTACTAGGCACAACTTTGTTTACTCTAGCCACGGGTTTTGGAGAAGAGGATGCATATCTTGATATAGGCGAATACGAAGCAAGGCTAGAAAACGATTTTGAATAAGAATTCCTAAAGGAGGAAGTTCTTGGCATCCCTCTACCAAACCTATCTAGGGATAATAACCGACAATCCCTAATTATATGTCCTTGTTGTCCAGAATGGAAACAAGAACTTCGTTCAATGTACGACCTATTCCAATGATTACCCACAAAAGGTTGAGGTGGAGAATGAACTGTTGGAAGCTTAGAAGATGAGGCATTTATAGGACGTGAACACTTATGTGTACACGTTGATGTAGAAGCCTCAGAAGTTGAACAAGTTGATGTTGAAGGTTGTTCACTTGTAGATTTTACATTTGAATCCTTCATTTGATGTTGAACCCTTTTGGATTCATTTTCAACCTTGTTTTTACCCTTTGTATTTGAAACCTTTACAGTTTCATTGGTAAGTATATGATTTTCTGGCTTTACATTAACTTTTTCAACTTTGATTTCAGCCTCTTCCGGTAGATCCTCTATCTCAACACCCTCCTCTACACTAACTGGAGGTGTACTATCAGACTTAACAAAAGTAGGCAAGGGATACTCTGTCCGTTTAGTTTTCTCCTTTGCCTGCCTTTTGGGATTGGATGTAGCTTCTTTAGACTTTGTAGCTGGCCATGATGAGTAGTCAGCCACAAGTTCTTCGGTGCCTTTCTTAACAGGCAGAGGATAGTGATTAGTAGGAGGTGGAACTGAATTATACCCTATTCCAGCCTTACTACTTATATTTGTCCTTTGCTTGTCAACAATTTCATCGAAGATTTTATGAGAGTTCGAGAAACTTGTGATTCCTTTTTTAAAAGAGTCAGACTCAGACTTTAGTTCAGAAAGTTCTTTATTTAACAACTCAATTTCTGTTAAATAGCTCTTAATGGCATCTTGTTGACTGAAAACTTTAGCTTTATATTTCTCAGTGTCAAACTTATGAGCCTCAACTTCCTTTTCATAAAGTATTTCATTAGCTTTTAGAAACTTATTTGACTCAGTGAGTTTCTCGACCTTTTCTCTCAAGTCTACATAGTCTATTTGAAAACATTTTAAAGAAGCTTCCAATTTAATACAAGAGATACATGTAAAAGGTTCTTCAGATTTTGTTTCTACCTCATGTATCTTTGCCAAAAGCGCACGGTGTTGAACCTTTCCTTGAAGCGCACTCCAGTCAAACAATCCTTGATTAAACACCACCATCTCCTGTGATGTTGTGCTATTCTCTGGAGTCTTGGGAGCTGAAGGTGTAGTAAATCCAGATGAGAGATATTTTTCCTTCTCACATTCTTTAGCAAAGTGTCCATAACTCTGACACATTTTACATTTCACCTTGCTTTTATTAAAACCAAGACCTGTATCACCATCATCATCCAGGTCCTTTTTGCCCGTTCTCTGGAGAAACTTCTTAGTTCTTTGGGTTATCATGGCCATGCTCCATTTAATGTCCATTTGCTCGAGATCATCAGAATTAATCTGTTCAAAGTCTTCTTCAGTAAGCTGTAGAGTAATAGCCTTCTTGGAAAGAAAATTCTCATAAGAGTTGAGGAAAGCTGCAAAGATTGTAGCATGATCCTCAGTAGCCTTTGAAGGAGCTGTATGAGCTGTATGAGAAGTATAGGAAGCATATGAAGTGCTAGTAGAAGTAGATGCTTCTGAGTTGGAAGTAGATCTGGAAGTATCATTTAGACTAGGATTTTGAATATTAGCCTCTGACTGCTTTTCCTTTTGATCGTAAGCCGCTATAAGAGCATCCCATAAACCTATAGAAGTTGCTTGATCTTTAAATTTATTAATCACAACTTTTGGCAAGCACTTGGTAATCATCTCATACGCTCTGCTATCTTTATCAAACTCTGCTCGTTCCTTGACTGACATTTGTGCTCTTGACCTAAGCACCCCATCAAGTCTTGGTTGCTCATATCGATCAATGGTGTTAAACCAATTCCACAGATTTGGATCTTTGTATTCAATGAAATTGCATAACTTAATCTTCCAACTCGCAAAATCACTATAGAACAAAGATGTAGAAGGAGGCATTTTCGCACCAAAAGCCATATCCGAATTTTCCCTCCAAAATTGAATTCGAAAATTTCGAAAACTGACAGAGTGTAGCGAAACTTTTCTGACACTAAAATTAGGTACTTTTAAGGTCAAAAATAAAATTTGGTAGTACAAAAATTTTCGCGAATTTTCCGCCAAAATTTCGTCCGAAGACGTCAAAAATTGGCCGGGTAAAATGAAACCTTTTCCAGCCTAAAATTGAACAGTTGTAAGGCTAAGGAAAAATTTTGGAAATGCAATTTTTTTTTTTTTTTTTTTTACGAATCTAGCAGGTACGTGACGTCGCACTCAACGTCGCAGAAGCTAGCGACGTCGCAACCTACGTCGCAGTAACCACTTAAGGTCAAAATAACGACGTCGCAAACGAAGTCGCAAAGACCAGTCAAGGTCAAAATTAACAACGTCGCAGGCTACGTCGCTGGTGACGTCGCAGCTAATGTCGCAGAACTTAGCGACGTCGGAGCTAACGTCGCAAAAACGCGACTGCAGCGGCCATAACCCTAAAAATCGAAAATTTTCGTAAACCTAATGAACTTCGAACGACGATCGACGAACTAGCCCAGAAATACCCTTCCAGAAACGATTTCTTCAACCAACAAATCCCCAAAACGCGATTAATATACCAAAAACACCAAACTCTAAAACGAAAATGTTCAAAGACACGATCTGAAACCAACGAATCCTTGATTCTATGGCTCTGATACCAGTTGATAGTCCCGTACACGTATAGATCTGATCGGATCGCTTAACTAATTGTAAGCGCGGAAATCAAACAATCAATAACAAACGTTTTCTATAAGCTTTTGTATATATTCACAATTCAATCGTAAAGCTTTACAATGACACTCCCAATCTTGTTTTCTCCTCTCCTCTCTCACAAAAACGGCTGACCCTATATCTCACACGTCCAACCTAAAACTGAACTTTAACTCGCTATTTACATCAAGGCTATTGGGCCCTGCGACATTAGGCCCAACGTCGCAGGCCCAACCCAATGCGACATAGCCCATGTCGTCGCCATGTATATTCTATATAATTACATTTCGTTTACACACTGAACACTACACATATGCAGACTAATTGACTTTAACAATTACAATAGTTTGACCAACTGACTGACACACAAAATGCACCAACAATTATTACTTGTACCAGAGTAAATATAAAACAAGAATTAGTGTTTTGCTATTAAACTAAAAGGTTAGAACGTATTAATGACAAAACTAGGGTTTCTGATTTCTTTCGAATCGCGAGGTGAAATACCATAAATCGCGACTCGATTTATACTTCTTCTGGCGACGCGATTTACATACAAACGCGACGCGATCTTACCAAAATCGCGACGCGACCTCGTGTCGGTCAGACCTGGTATATAAACATATTATTAAAACCCTAACTAGTATTTTTCAAACCACAACCGATTTTGGACGAACTCAGACGACTTGTTCTTCACATTTTCGATTCCCAAAGTCTAGGAACTCAAACATTTGATATCTAATCCATTTTGTCGGTCAAGAACTCGCATAAACGTGTTTTTTTTCCGGTAAGATTCGTGTTCCAAACTCTTATATTCTTTGGATTCATATTGCATGGAGTGATTAGATCCTCATAAAATGTTGTTTTCATAGATTCTACGGAAGATAATCGTGCGGTTAATCGTTGATTGGTATAATCTCTATTCGATTCTTTCATTTTTACGTATTTCGATTATTTCGTATTGTCGGTGTTCATTCGGTTCGATCCATTGTATTTCTAGTGAATGAAATCATTAGGATATATGTTAAATCAGTAAATAAGTTTGTTGAAGAGCGAAATATTTGATTGATTAAGTGTTGGGATTGATTAGTTTGAAGATTTAGGTTTAAACTCATAAACCCTAATCTGATCAGATTTGATTCTCGGATTGAAAGGCTTGTAACTATGTCATTTCACGATGATTTTTGATGAAACAAGAGTCTAAACATAAGTATTAAGAGTCTACTTTCGTTTGGTGTTGGTTTCGTGTCCAAATGTTGAGTATAAGTTGGTCAAAATGATTTTATAAAATTGAATGTCATTTCTGAGTTTTTCGGTTCATGATTTCGGTTAACTTGTCGATTTTTGAAACGTATCTTAAATTACGAATTTGGTCTTGAAATTTTTACTGGGATAACTTCAAAATTTTCTGTATAAATATTATAAACTTTCTAATTCTTGAAGTATTTTAAATAAAATATAACTTTGGTAAGGTCAGAAAGTGTTGTCGGTTTAGAGCAGTTCACTATGGCGAATTTTTAAAAATAGTAAATCAATGAAATCAAATCTGGAAAAATTACTGAATGTTCTTAACATATTGAAGTGTCACTGGTAAAATTTGTAGAGTCAAATAATTCCATTAAGTTATGTTTAAAAATTCATGAAGTGGTATAAAAATTCTAGACAGAATCTGAAATACACAATAGAGTTGATTTTTGAGGTTTGAATATGAGGAAACTTAGTAGAGGTGATTTGGACTTGGGATACAATGAAAGGACATAGATATGTCTAGGTGGTAACCTACATATTATATATTCACTTGTAGATTGCGATTGTTTGGTGGATTCTTTCTAAGGGCGATACTTACTTTGGTAATCAAGGTGAGTTTTTGTGGCCCCATTTTCATTACATGTTTTCAAATTGGGGGAAAAGTATGCTCACATGTTTTATCAATTATTTTCATGCTGTGATTACATTCATTTTTATTTTGGACATGTGCTTGAAATGTGTTACATTATGTGGAATTATGTGCATTTACTTGGAAACATTTGAGGCTATTCGTCTTACTCCTTTGGGGGTATTGACAACACGCCGACTTGTTGAGGCTATTCGTCTTGCCCTTTGAGGGTATTGACAACACGCCGATTGGTATCGTTTATTGTGGCTATTCGTCTTGCCCTTTGGGGGTATTGACAACACGCCGACTTATACATGGTTATGCTATTCATCTTACTCTGCGGGAGTAATGACAACACGCATGGTTGTTTGTTGAGAATTGTTCATTTAAACTAATTTCATTTATATGTGCCTTTTCATTGCATTGTCCTACTCAGTTATTTATCACAGCAAAACTTTATTTTATGGTGTGTCGTTTCAAACCTACGAAACTCACCAACATTATTGTTGACGATTTTGAGCATAACTTTTCAGGTAATACTATTGGTTTGAAAATTGAGGACAAGAAAGCTTAGTGGACCTTTAGGTTGCATATAAGCTAAACTTTGAGACTGTTGGATAAGGTGGAACTTTTGCATTTTAATAATTTGGAAAGGCGTGTTTTGCCTTGACATTTACATTGTGGAATTACTGTTTCATTGTTGATATGTACGCATACCGTGAACCACTATTCATGTTACAAGTATTATAACACATTGGAGTTTTATTTTCATATAGATTTCTTTATAATAATGTGTTGTGATCCTATCGTTGTTATATCCCGTTGTTTTCGCTTTAGACGGGGTATGACAGATTGGTATCAGAGCCATTGTTTATAGAGATCTAGAAGGATTGACCTAGACTATAAATAAGGAACCCGCATATAGAATATGAATTAGGAAACTATGTGTGCATATTTCAACATGATTCAATTCTTTTCTAACGTTTGTTGCACAACTCAGTCATGTCAAATAGTAAGGAAATCATCCATATCTCGTCATCATCTGATGAAAATACTGAGCGTACTCCTAGGACGACTAAAGCCCCGACACCGTCTGGACCATCAAAGATGCCGTGTAAGAAAAGGCGTATCGTTAGGAATCAGTATTTTAGAGACTACTTGATGAAGGCTAAACCTCAAAAGATTGCTATGGTTGTTACCCCTTTACCTGACCTGAGAAGGATATGGAAGAAGAACCCAAGGAAGATCCTGAAGAGGAACCCATGGAAGATGGTGATGAGCAAAGGAAACTTGAGGATAAGCTATGGGCACGAGACCTTAAGCCCACGACCTCAGGTGATAGTGTTTGTAGTCGGGCAGGTACTGAGCCGGAAGTAGCATCTCCTTTTCCTCACATACATTAGGAGGAACCTTTTCAAGCCATTTGCACTTGGAGCCCGTGATTATCCTTAGGACCAACCGTATCTATTATCGTACTTTCATTATTGTGACTTGATTTTTCAGTTTGGTTTATGACAATTGATACTTTGGGAATTCTTTACATAAATTATATGAAATAAATCCATCTTTTCTTGGTTATCATCTATTTGACATGTGTTGTGCATATCCATTGTTCCATTGTTAATCTTTGCCCTTTGTACAAGTATATTGTGTTACGAGAACTTGAGGGATAGTTATGTGGGTGAACGAACACTTTTACGATTATGGCGGCCAACGTAATTGAAGAAGGTGTTCCGACATATGCATGTCTATCTAACTGTGTTTGAGTATACAATGTGCTACCTGTAGGGGGTGTATAAAGGATGAGTTGTGTTCACATGTCGTTTGCATCCATTTATGTTTTGAATTTTTAATCTTTCATAAGCGAAATGTTTACTCCCCAATTATGTGAATTGTGCGTCTGTAAACCTTATCTTTATCCTTCACTGTGCTAATCCGTAGTATGTTCCTATTGTAGAAAATGCCAACTAGACGCTCATCCCGAAATGCCAACAGAGGAAATAGAGGAGGCGGCCGAACCGGGGGCTGAAATGGTAGAGGTGGCGGCCGAACTGGTGGCCGTACAGGTGGAAATGAGGGCGAAACGCCTAATGTGGCTGCGATCATTGCAGAACAGTTGCATGCGTTGTTGCCCGGTATTGTGAATCAGGTGACTCAGGGTATATTACAGGGTGCTGGAGAAGAGGCTGGAGGTGATGAGGAAGAGGTAAATGCTAATAATGGTAATAGTGGTGCTAATGGGGCTGGTACTGGAGCAACTGTGGTAGGGTGCACTTATAAGGAGTTCACGACATGTAAGCCACGAGACTATGATGGAAAAGGGGGAGCAGTAGCTTGCTCTAGGTGGATAGAGAAAATGGAATCAGTAATGGACATTAGTAAATGCGTTGAGGAACAAAAGGTAAAATATGCGACGAGTATGCTGTTAGGAAAAGCGTTGACCTGGTGGAATACGCAGGTTCAGGCCAGAGGTAGGGTCGCTGCTTTGGGTATGACGTGGGAGGAATTTAAGGCACTATTGGGAGAAGAGTACTGTTCCACCAATGAGATGAACAAACTAGAGAAGGAGTTTTTAGATCATAAGATGGTGGGGGCCAATCATGCGGCCTACACTGATCGTTTTCATGAGTTGGCTAAATTGATTCCGCACATGGTAACACCGGAGTCTAGGAGAATTAAGAAGTATTTGGATGGGTTGGTGCCCGAGATCAAGGGGATGGTTGAGGTGACTGAACCGGCCACGATTCAGAGTGCGATATTGAAGGCTGGAGGCCTTACCGAGGAAATGGTGCGGAATGGTACTTTGAAGAGGGGTCATGATAAAAATAAGGAGGTTGCTGAATCCAGTAAAGCTAGGGCTAACGAATCGGGTAACAAGAAAGCCAGGGTAGCCAAGACATATGTAGCTGCTAATGTGGAGACGAATGCTTATGGTGGAAATCATCCATTGTGTTCGGGATGTAATTACCATCATTCACCATCTGTGGGTTGTCGTTATTGCAACAAGTGCAACCGATGGGGTCATACACCTGACTTCTGTCGATCTTCTGCACGTGCTGTTGCACCGGTTAATGCGGTAAGAAGTGCTAGGGGATGTTACGAATGTGGAGGCTTGGATCATTTCATCAATGCTTGTCCTAAATTGGTTAGGGCGATAGGAGCTGCAAGGAATAATAATAACCGGGCTTTGACTGTTGGTGGAAATCGAAACAAGGGTCGTGCTGTAAACACTGCTCCTGGGAGATCTTTTGTGATGAACGCTAGTGAGGCACGGCAGGCACCTAACATTGTGACTGGTACATTTCTATTAAATGACCATTTTTCTACGGTTTTGTTTGACAGTGGTGCCAATTTTAGCTTTATATATGTGGATTTTGTGCCTGTACTTGATGTTATGCCTAGTAAGTTGGACGTGTACGAAATTGAAATTGTTGATGGGAAACGGGTAGACTTGAATGAGGTTATTAAAAATTGTACACTCGTACTGGAGGATTATACTTTCAGTATCGACCTAATACCTTTTGGGATTGGTAGTTTTGATGTTATTGTGGGTATGGACTGGATGTCAAAATATAGAGCTGAAATTGTGTGCTTCGAAAAAGTGGTCCGTATATCTTTGTGATGTGACCTAAAAAGTCACGTTTTTAGGCACATTATTCTACACTTATTGGACTTATATTTGGTGAAAACATCTTAAAAACATCTATTATTTACTTAAAATCACCAAAGTGGTCCAATTATAGATGTTGCTGTTAAAATCACTAAAAACATCCGTTAACCACGCAAAACGAGGCAAATAACGTCACCTTAAATATCACCTTCTTGAATTACTTATGGAAATGGATCTAAATTCATATTTTATGATTCCATAGGGAAATCCATGACCGGAGGTTAAAGAATCAGAAGAAACGGACGAAAGACGGACAAGATGTGCAGTCTGGAAGCTCGCCGATCATCATCTGGAACACGCAAAAGTAAAACATCTACAAATTTACCAAATTTGGTACCATTAGAAGCGTAACGGAAAAACGAAGCCAACGGCGCAAGAATCAAGCAAAACGGGCTTAAAACGAAGAAGATACGGACGAACCAAGCAACGCGAGAGGACAAATGGAGCACCAACCCCCCTGTACCGTATACAGTACCCTAGGGGCCGTATACTACACCTTAGGTACCATTTGGTACCTCTTTTGCCTAGTAAATGGTACCTTGGGTACCATTTGACCCCCCTTGTTGCTTCCTCGCCCGGTGTGATGCTTTGATGCTTGTTCTTGATGCTTAAAGACTTGTACCTCTCCTCCACCACTTCTCCTATAAATACTAACCTCATTTCCTCATTTCAAACAAACCTCATTCTCCATTTCCCTCTTTCACATACACACACTATCTCTCTACTTTCTCTCTCTAGTTAGTTTATTAGTTTTAGGTTAGTTTAGGTTAGTAGTTAGTTAGTTCTTGGTTAATATTTAACCAAGACTAACGAAGGGGTAATATTGTAATATTGTTGAAGATATTTGAGGGGCTTATTTGTAATATTGTCGGAGATATTTCGGAAGTTCCGCTCGTTGTAAATCTTTCAGCATATATTCAAGCTACGCACTACTTACGGTTATATCTTTCCTTATCTATCATAATGCATGTTATTATTGTTATTATGCTAGTTTTAGGATTACTTGCCCTGATTAGTGAGTAGTTGTATTGCGTGTATGTTGTGATGTAGTTAGTCGTTAATTGGGATGATGTCATTATGAAACAACGGAGGTAACATTAAACGGCTTTCATTTGTATAGCGCCGGAAACATCACTAATGTGTGGAGTACGGAACGTGGAAGCTATGAAAGTCGTGGGCACAATCCGTTGTGGAATAATGTTCCCAACTATATATTATAAATGAAAACTCGGTGCTTTGATTACACGTTCCATCCATGATCTTAAATCAATTAATGCCCTTCCACCAATAAATGTGGTTAAAACCTTTTTGATAAGACGTCATATCGTGGGTAATTAACTATCTGTGTTTTGATTTAAAAAGCTGTGGAAATACTAAACTAGTAGTGTACACTGTGAATAACTCTTGATTAAATATCTAAGTTTAAACAACATGGTCTAGTTTTGAAGCCGTGGAAATACTGTTCTAAAAAAGTACTGTACACTGTAACTAAACTAGGGATTTATTGGTTAATATTAAGTGAGGGTTGGTTTAAATCATTGATGCGTGTGAAAGCGTCTAGTTTTATTATTTATAAAGTACAGGATATAACAATCACTACTATCACACAACCAGGCAAGAATACCCGATCGAAATAGTATAGCTATGGTAAGTCCAGGTCGATCACATGAACACAAGAACACAGGAACAATGTCATTCAATTAAATTGGAATTATTCAGAAAGCAGTAAAATAGGGGGGTACGTTTTAGTTCCGTGCGAACGTTCAAGATGAACTAATTAACTAAACCAAACAACATAAAAAAAGATAAGGAGGAAAAGATAAACAATTAGAGATAGACATGTAATTGCTTAGAGTCTTCACACTCAGATTCATATTATCCAGTTCATGTGTTTTAATTGTCTGATTGTGATTTCTTTTATATCAACTTAGATACTAATCAAAGAGTCCAAGTTGAATGTAAATTAGCCAACGTTTCGGGTCCAACTAATTTCTATAACCTAAGGTTCCACATTAAACATCGATCCGATGTCACAAGGATGGTGCTCTATTGTGTGCTTTTCCCTAAATTATGCTTTAAGTATTCACAACTTGTTATGATTAACCCTAATGGTATGACTCAACAATACCTACTAATAATCTCTTATTAGCTTATTCATTTTAGATTGTCTAGTTCTTATTTTCTTAACCTTTCAAACTCAATATATTTAGCAATGGTCAAAAACTCTAAAATTAATAACCATCAATAATCAATAATATTAAAGGAACTCAATGTCATCAATATTATCAACCATGTTAAGAAATAATGACTAACAATCACCAATAAATAAGGATTCACGGATAACATAACAATATTCAATCAGAAAATTGATCCAAAACACAATTATAACCTTCCAACAATCATAATCCAAGATTATTAAACTAAACAATATACATAATCTAATTCATGATTCAATTGTACAAAATCAGATTCATAATATCAAAACAAACACATAGACATGTTTATAATTGAAATCGGAAAGAGATACGCAAACCGAATCATAAACCGAACGAAATAGAATCAATAGGAATTGATCCTAGCTTTTTACGCCTCGAAACCGCCATCGAATCGCTCCCGAAATAGGGGAAAACCCCCTCTGGTCGTCTCTGGTCGTATGGTTTAGGTATATGTGAAGTTATGAATTGAAAACCCTAAAATCGGACTTAAATGACTGGAAAAATGATCCATACGGCGGATGGAATAATCCATACGCCGCATGGATGAATTTGGCCCAAAAGTCCAGCCCGCGAAACTTGAAAGCCCAACAGCCCAGCAAAATCAATCCATCCGCCGGATGGATTAATCCATCCGCCGGATGGATGCATTTTCAGTCGAAGTGGCCAAAATGAAAGTTGTAGCCCTCTCTGTTAGCTAAATTTTCCAAGTTGAATCACCTCAATCGGAGTTCGTATGAAGAAGTTATGGCCAAAATACTAACAGCATATCCGAAAACTCAGCTTTTACACTTTTCTTCATTTTCAGCTCATCTTTCATTCTTTTTCCGATTCGAGCTTCATTTATACTTCGATCCAATCCTCTCTTGTCTAATGCTTTGATTCTTTTAGCAACTTTTCTTCGTAAAAAGCTCGTTTTCCGTTTCTTTTCGATCCAAGCTCCAAATAAACTCCTAAATGCAAATATGAACGAAATAAGTATCTTATTCACATAAAATGCATAAGAAATCTATTGAACGAAGGGGTAATTAGTACTATAATCTAGTACATTTTGGCGTTTATTAAACATCCCCCACTTGAATTCTACTTGCCCTCAAGTGGACTATAGATTTAAAACTTATAAACGACAAAATTTAGTAGGTAGACAATGGCGCATCGGGACTTACATACAAGCTAGCATTTCGCAAACCAAATTTTAATCATTAAAATAATTCTACCTTAAAATTTAGCAATCAAGAAACTCTTCTAGGAAACCCAATTTTCTCATTCATTATTATTATGCATACAAGATGGTTCACAATGATTACCGATATTGTTGTCCACCTAAACAATCTATATTTCGGAAATTAAGCTTGACTTATCAATATTCAAGCAGCTTTACCCTTGATTCTCAATAGCAAAATACCCTTATACATATAACATGCTAATATTACACATATCATGGATATCCAATCAAAATAATCATTTTTCAGGTCAAGACATTGGTGACAGGTCTGTGCCTCAACACAACAGAGCGACATAACTTGACCTTGGTTTAGCATAATACCTTTTTAGTCAAACCATTGGTGGCAGATATGTACCTTAGTACAACAAAGCGACATAATTTGACTACATTTTAAAATATTGAGTTCGTTTAAACTCTTTTTGCTCTTTTTCATTAAATATACTGGCGGAGATCAGTTCTGTACTTACGTACAACAGAGGAAACAACACCCAGTATATCTCCAAATGATATTAATTAAATTCCAAAATTATGGCATATCGCACGCTATCATATATAAGAATTAAGACTAAGTCATAAATTGCTAAAGTTCCTCTCGGAATATCACATACTTCTTACATTAATTTTATTTAATAGCTCAACAACTTATATATAGATTGCCTATTGATACATCACATGATGAACTATCTAATATTTTAAAATTTAAGTTCAAATTATCCTTTAAATTTCCCAGATTTGTTACAAGATTTTCTAAACTTAAAGAGAATACATTTTTAAAAGAAAATTTTGGGTTGAAAAATGACTAACATCGAATGCCTTCTAGCTATGTTTCCTAAAAATGCTTTAAAACAAAGTTATAAAGTCTACCAATATTTATTGCTTTATAACTCAGGACAAACACACTTCTTTTCCCACATCCCCCACTTAAAATAAAGCAATGTCCTCATTGCAAAACAAGGAATCGTAAGATAGGGAATAGAAAAGAAGTGAACAGAAAACTCCCCTGAACTTGAAGAAAAATACTTTCTTGATCTGATTCTGAAAATATACAACAGCACACTTCCGTAGGCATCACGATTGCATTTAGCGTATGCAATAAGCCTTTAAACCCCTCGGTATTCCGAGTGGACGAGTTATAGTCTTGTGAGGGTTTCTAGGGAACACACCCATAAAGTTCGAAACTGCAAAAAACTAACAAGAAAACAAAATATAAAATAACTAAAAATTAAAACTAAAAAATTAACAAACAATAACCTACATAAGATAAGGTATAGGAAATAAACAATAATAATTAGTACATAATATATATAACAAACAGAGCAGAAAAATTTTTTTATTCAAAAACATCCTTCCAACCGCCGGCTAGTGCACACAACCGCCAGTTGAACGTATGTGCAAACCAAATTCAAAAACTTCGCTCCATTAAAAATTAAACTAGATAACATGCAGATACATATAATCAACAAGTAAACAATTATATACAATAAAATATCATTATTATTATTTTTTAATTTTTTTTAATTATTTTTTAATTTTTGTTATTTATTTTTGTTATTTTTTATTTTTTCATATATTTTCCAACTTAATCGAATAAGCAACCGTTCCCCAGCAGAATAATAGTCCAATCGGTTAAGTGTTCCCCGGCAGCGGCGCCAAAAACTTGATGCGTGTGAAAGCGTCTAGTTTTATTATTTATAAAGTACAGGATATACCAATCACTACTATCACACAACCAGACAAGAATACCCGATAGAAATAGTATAGCTATGGTAAGTCCAGGTCGATCACAGGAACACAAGAACACATGAACAATGTCATTCAATTAAATTGGAATTATTAGGGGGGTACGTTTTAGTTCCGTGCGAACGTTCAAGATGAACTAATTAACTAAACCAAACAACATAAAACAACATAAAGAGGAAAAGATAAACAATTGGAGATAGACATGTAATTGCTTAGAGTCTTCACATTTAGATTCATATTATCCAGTTCATGTGTTTTGATTGTCTGATTGTGATTTCTTTTATATCAACTTAGTTACTAATCAAAGAGTCCAAGTTGAATGTAAATTAGCCAACGTTTCGGGTCCAACTAATTTCTATAACCTAAGGTTCCACATTAAACATCGATCCGATGTCACAAGGATGGTTCTCTATTGTGTGCTTTTCCCTAAATTATGCTTTAAGTATTCACAACTTGTTATGATTAACCCTAATGGTATGACTCAACAATACCTACTAATAATCTCTTATTAGCTTATTCATTTTAGATTGTCTAGTTCTTATTTTCTTAACCTATCAAACTCAATATATTTAGCAATGGTCAAAAACTCTAAAATTAATAACCATTAATAATCAATAATATTAAAGGAACTCAATATCATCAATATTATCAACCATGTTAAGAAATAATGACTAACAATCACTAATAAATAAGGATTCACGGATAACATAACAATATTCAATCAGACAATTGATCCAAAACACAATTATAACCTTCCAACAATCATAATCCAAGATTATTAAACTAAACAATATACATAATCTAATTCATGATTCAATTGTACAAAATCAGATTCATAATATCAAAGCAAACACATAGACATGTTTAGAATTGAAATCGGAAAGAGATACGCAAATCAAATCATAAATCGAACGAAATAGAATCAATAGGAATTGATCCTAGCTTTTTCCGCCTCCAAACCGCCATCGAATCGCTCCCGAAATAGTGGAAAACCCCCTTTGGTCGTCTCTGGTCGTATGGTTTAGGTATATGTGAAGTTATGAATTGAAAACCCTAAAATCGGACTTAAATGGCTGGAAAAATGATCCATACGGCGGATGGAATAATCCATACGCCGTATGGATGAATTTGGCCCAAAAGTCCAGCCTGCGAAACTTGAAAGCCCAACAGCCCAGCAAAATCAATCCATCCGCCGGATGGATTAATCCATACGCCGGATGGATGCATTTTCAGTCGAAGTGGACAAAATGAAAGTTGTAGCCCTCTCTGTTAGCTAAATTTTCCAAGTTGAATCACCTCAATCGGAGTTCGTATGAAGAAGTTATGGCCAAAATACTAACAGCATATCCGAAAACTCAGCTTTTACACTTTTCTTCATTTTCAGCTCATCTTTCATTCTTTTTCCGATTCGAGCTTCATTTATACTTCAATCCAATCCTCTCTTGTCCAATGCTTTGATTATTTTAGCAACTTTTCTTCGTAAAAAGCTCGTTTTCCGTTTCTTTTCGATCCAAGCTCCAAATAAACTCCTAAATGCAAATATAAATGAAATAAGTATCTTATTCACATAAAATGCAAAAGAAATCTATTGAACGAAGGGGTAATTATTACTATAATCTAGTACATTTTGGCATTTGTCAATCATAAATGGAGAAACTCTGATCTAAAATACAAACTTAGTTTATGAATCCAGAAAGGAAGACGTTGAATCATTAAGTATTCTGACCCTTGTCTATCACCTCTGGATTCTACATAACCTTTAATGGAAAGTAATCAAACACCAACCATGTCTTAATTTTAAATGTTTTATTCAATTGAGTATTATTATGGTGTTAAGAACGATCGGACCGTTAGCGGGTCTGTTACTCTATTCATGCACCCAGGAATCTTTGTATTCCAAAAAGGGTCATTGTTCCGTCACAAGGGCAATGTTGAGAGTCGAACAGCCTCCTCCGTTCAGAATCATAACAGCTTAGTACTCAGTGACATGCTGATTGAGCAATCAATCAATAGGGTGCTAATGCTTACACCATAAATACTTAAGACAAATAAAATACAAATCTTTATAAAGACGTTTTCATAACTTAACTAAAACATCATCTCAATGCAAGGCTAACGAAGTCACAACAAACACCCCCTTTATCCTGACTGCTTTCCATTTATTTTACTTTATTGCGTAGTTTAAATTAGTAGTATAAATTAGAAAACCAACAGAAACAAATTCCCAACTATTTTCTAAAAACCCTTCACTAGCTAAGATCGGACATCGTGATTACTTTGTTTCACAATACAATTGATTTTAAAGAACGAACCTAAGTCATACTTGTCGCTATACACCTCTAGGTCACACACAACTAGTAAACTTAGGCCCCAGCATTTACAAATTTAAAACTCTACACCGACATGCCACTGTGTCAGAGGAATTTGTTTTCTCTTAGCAATAAACACATAAAACAATGCATGTCGGTTCATAAATCAATCCAAGAACCAATGCGACGCATAAAGAAAAATCAGAACATGATTTAAATTATCAACAATCAGCCACGTAACATAAACCTCAAAAACAAAATCAGACTTTCGAACGTAGAGATTTAATAATCGTCACCATATATTTTCTTCACTTGCGTACACCTCTAAATCCTAGATCATGAGCCACCTTGCTCTGATACCAATTGTTTGTCCCTTACTTTGGATCTAGAACGAACCGAGTCACTCTAATTGCTAGCGGAAATAACAATTAGATCACAAATAATCACACGAACAATCAAAACGCAATCAATATCAAACGAACGTAATATTATTGCTTATAGTCGATCAGATTACAGAGAATTTCGACAAATTTCGTTTAGAGTTTCATCCACCCTAAAACAGAAAACACAAATCGTTTTTATACAAAAACTGGCACCTGCGACGTAGCACGCTACGTCGCAGGCCCAAGCCCATGCGACGTCTGCTACGTCGCAGGCCCAAAACCTGACGTCGCACCTGCGACGTTATGCGCTACGTCGCAGGAGTCAGAAACACTATTTCTAATTACAAACTACGAGCTAGACCAACTGACAGACACTAAACATGTACTAACACACTGGCAGCCGGTCCAACGACAGGGTAAAGCCTGACCGACTGTTGGTGGCGCGTCAAGTTTTTGGCGCCGCTGCCGGGGAATCAACTGTAAGACTCAGAGACGTCATAATGAACTTTCTTGCTAGAGAACCATTAGGATGGTTCTCTCTTCTTAAACCCCTAAAAATTCTTTCAATCTTTCCTTTCCCGAATCCTAAATCCTACGGCGTACCCATCCAACAAGAGAAGCGATCATCTTCCCACAATCCTACAACCACCGCACGCATCACTCTCGCCGACTACAACAAACCCTCGACTGAAGTTCAAGGAGGACCCATACGCTACCCGGAGACTGAAGGAGCATCATTCGAACTCAAACACGACATAGTGCAACTGTTCTCGAATAGCTGCCAATTCGTCGGACTACCGAACGATGACCCCTACTCCCACCTAAAAAAATTCATCACCCTATCCGACTCTTTCAAGCAAAATGGGGTTGAGCAAGATACAATCCGACTATATCTGTTCCCCTACTCTCTTTCTACGCACGCACAGTCTTGGTTCGAGGAATTAGAGATTGACTCTATCTCCTCATGGGCGGAAATGAAAACTGTGTTCTTAACATAGTACTTTCCACCATCCAAACGAATTAAGTTAAAGAAAGACATCTTAAACTTCCGACAGTTTCAAGATGAATCAATCTATAGTACGTGGGATAGATTTCAGAGGTTGCTTAAAAGATGTCCTAACCATCAAATCGAGCGATTAACCCAGTTATGCACGTTCTACAATGGTCTTGCACCACACCATAAGCCAATACTCGACACCGCTGCTCGAGGCAACTTCACGCGTTGCACAGACGACGAAGCTTGGAACCTGATTGAGAGCATGACCATGAATCACAACGATTGGAACACTGATGAGCATTCCTCATCAACGGTATCGCTTGCCCTTCCCAATCCCGTGCAAACTGAGGCGATCAAGTCTATCACGAAACACATCGGAACGCTGACCGAGGAAATATGAAAGCTGAAGAAACCTCCTCAACAGGTCTACCATGTTAAGTTCTGCCGGAACTGTACAAATTCACAAGCTACGAACCCTGTTGATGGAACAGCCTACTATGACCAGTTCCAAACTCACCCACGTCCACCTGATTTTACTCAAACCTCTCCTCCTCGAACCCACCAATACCTACCAATTCAACCACCCAACCAATACCCAACCTACACACAACAACCTCAACTCGGTCGTAACCAACCACTGTTGCTTTCTGGATCTTCACCTGAGATGGCCCAACCTTCTGAACCTACCAGACCAATTACTAGCCTAGACGACACCCTCACACAAATCATCCAATCGATTACGGCTAGACTAGACCAGGTTGATCTCTTCTTAAGAGAACAGCTAACCTTACTGAATAGTCTTGTAACCCAAATGGGTCGACTAGCTGAACGTATCGACACTAGACCTCAGGGTAGTCTTCCTAGTAATACCTTTACCGAAGAAGCCAACCAAATGACCAACCAAGACTTTAAGGTGGCACCGAGCCAACCTTCAGTTCTTTCTCCGGTGAAAGAACAATCTCCTGTCACACAGACAGTTGAGAAAAAGTCTACTCCTAACAAGGTGCGCATTCCGTTTCTAGAACGTCTCAAGCAACATCCTAATGAATTCAAAACTTTCAAATATGCCAAATAAGTTAGGAGACTCATGTCGACCAGAGACAAGTTACCCGAAGTGCCTAATCTCCCACTGAACGCCGAATGCTCAACAATCCTCCAAAATCGTCTACCGGAAAAACTAGGAGATACCGGACGTTTTACCCTTCCTTGCTCTATCAACGAATCTGGTGATATTCGCTCTCTAGTTGATCTAGGAGCGAGTATTAACCTTATGCCACATGCGCTATATAAAAGACTAGAATTAGAAGACTTAAAACCTACTAAAATGAGTGTCCAGCTAGCTGACCAATCCATTAGATATCCTAAGGGAATAGCTGCGAACATCATGGTTAAAGTCGACAAGTTCTTTTTTCCAACTGACTTTGTGGTTATGGATATTCAGGAGGATATAAACATCCCGATAATCCTAGGTAGTCCTTTTATGAACACAGCCAGAGCAGTCATCGACGTGCACTCTCATACGATCACCTTGCATGCTCACGGAGAAAGCATCACATTCAAGATCGATAAGACCGACCATGCTTCGATTGAGAATAATGAGCTATTTACTGTCTCTATTAACCAAGTCACATCAGATGACGAGACCTCTGAACCAGCAGCTGAGCAGGAAAAAGAGATGAAGGAAGAAGAGGAGCCTCTTGCCGATGATACTTTTGCTTGTACCCTCGAAGGAATGGTCAATCCTTTCTTGGATCCAACAAGACCACTCACTCACCTTCTAGAAGACATCGAACAGACTCTTTTACGCAATCTGAAGAAAATCTCTGACTCAAAAGCAAGCAGAACAACTAGCTTACAACCACCTATATCTCCTCAAGGGATTCTGTTACGCCCGAAACGGTCGTTCTCGCAACGGGCACAACGGTGGGATGGTTTTAAATTTATAGAGCTGGGGAAATCCTAAGCTAATACATTTAGCCCTAATTAGGTTACTAGGGTAGTAAGTGGTATGTTGACTCAGGTGTCGTTCTTACACTACAACGGGCATTGGATCTTAGGCGTTCTAATTATCTTTTGTAATCTAGCTAGGGTTTAACTAATTTTTGATTTGGTTTTGGTTTTATAACTAATCTATAAAAATAAATGCAGGAAAGAAAAAAGATGTTTGTACGGAGGCTCAAAGAACAGTGGATACGAGAGTGTTTACTATGACGCTGGTATATGCTTTGAAGGGGTAGTTATGGGTGTTTAAGCCACTAGTTATGATGATTAATCCTTTGAACGATTGGAAACTCTAATCAATGCGAAGTATTGTACCTACGACAGTTCCTTAGCTTTCCCACTTATTTAAACGTTATACGAAGTACTGTGCCATTTTATGGTTTTTCCGTAGCATTGACTTAAATCACCAAATCACTCATTGGATACACTATATTCTTAATGACGTATAATTACGATCCTATCAAATATCTAACGTAAAGATCTCTACAATCAGATAAATAATATGTCACATGGATAGCAATTATATAGTATCAAATACACCGGAAGTTCTCCCAAATGTATTGATCAATTCAATTAACAGTTATTCTCTAATCCTATTCCCCAATCTCTGACAAATGTGTGTCGGTATCATGGCACGAATTGTTGAATAAACAATAATGTGAACAGGAGTTACCCTACGGAATAGGTTGGATTAACTTGTCTAACGGTCAATTAAATTGTTCATTATTAATCATACAAACCATCATAACTATTACATGCACATTGCTTTACTGTATAAACATCAACTTATATCTGAAAACCCTAATCATGCAGTTACATATAGTGATCAGAGGTGCAATTCTAGCATGCAACATTCGTAAAGCAACAATCAAACAAGAACATGCAATAGAAAGACACACAGATAACTATTCCTAATTCATACCATTTCACATAACCAGATGATCTGATCATAAATATCCCGAAAGGTCTCTCAAAGATATTTAATATATGAGCTTGAATCTAACCTATCTCTAATCCTATGCTCCGCATCTCTTATGATATAGTTTCAATCTAGAGAATACAGCCATGTCGAGTTCAAATGATTCATCATACATAGAATAGGTAGAGGACATACTACTAATAACTGGCCAGGTCTTAGCAGGTAGTTTATAACCACAACATAAGTTGGATAGGTAAACAATAGAGATTCAGCTCACAAATTCAGATACAGTTTAAATCCATACAGGCAGAGTAACAGCATGTTATAAAGACATAACTACTTAAGCATAACCATTATCATAGCAAACACAGACTTGTCTAACCTAGCATGGCATCTCTAGCAAGCAATATGTAAGTCCCCTAGTTTTAGGATCGATAACTTCGTTATCTTTAGTATTAAGGTGCGGAATCCCTCAATACGGTGTTATCTTACTAGTAACGAATATGTTCGTAATTGCGTTTATAAATCTTAACTTTAAACAAATAATACGTCAAAGCCTAGCCGTTAGGTATAAGTTTTCTCTGGGTTTTGTGAAATTGCAGATCAGAAAAAAGCCAAAAAGTTATGTTTTTCACGAATGAAAAACATTATATACGATCAGCTAGTCTCGGCTCGCATGGGCCTGCGAGTTTGGTCCAACTCGCAGCCCAAACCCAGTAAAGGACTCGGCTCGCTAGACTCAAGCTTCACGAGTTCAGATCTCACCTCACAGCTCAACTCGCTGCGACTTGAGATCTCGACTCGTCTCGCATGAAACGTCTAATTATTTATTTCGTATTTAAACATTCGTCTAACTTAGCACAATAATATGTTTAACGAATATTACTAACAAAACAAATATTTATTTACAAATCTAAACCAATATACAAACATAATAATAATTACACCAGTCCTATTTCAAGCTAGATCTGTTGTCACACTCTATGTTCCAACAGACTCCCCCTTGACAATAGCTCTAACGTCTTTATCTTAACGTTGTCTTTGGTCTTCATTTGTAAATCTTACTACCTGCGTAAATCTTCATCTTGATATAAGTTTTAATCATCAACTGATAATCTCTTGCTAAATCAGCCCATTCAATAGTCGTCAAAATTCTGTTCTCATTTAACTTTAACATATCCTTTCTCGACATATTCATCAGGTGTCGATGATCATAAACTCTAAAGATTTCTCTTTCACCACCTTCAACCTCATCATTAGCTTCAACCATAACAGCTTCTCCAGTTCCTGAATCCACGTGCCAACTCTTCATATTTCCCAGAATATCCTGTGGCATTGTCTTCAGTGGAATCTGCTGTATGCATCTTACAGTTGGATAAATCTTTTTCCTGCTTCTTCTTTCAGTTCTTTGACTTATCTCCTGTAGTTTCACAGTTTTTCCCTTTCTTGGCTTAATCTGAACAAACTTATTTGTACCAACCTCATGTCTAATGATTCTTTCAACACGATTAGCATAATCATCACGACTTGGGTTGTTTATCTCTAATCTAGCCAAATCACGTATTTCATAACGTGGTAGAGAACTAAAAACTGCAAGCTTTCTTTCTAAATATTGAACCCCGTCATATCTTTTGATTGCAAAAAGCTTTAGCTCAGAGTCAAAGTACCATCCAACAATCCCTTTACGAGGAACACGTTTTCCCGTAATATCAACTTCTGAAACTCCAATCTTCTTCTTCAGCTTTGGAAGTTTCCTAAGAAAAACAGCAGGATTCTTGGTAGGTATCAAAGTTTCATCTTTTTCAGAATCGGTTGAGTCATCGATTTCTTCATCTACATCGACAATCATTGGACCTTGTTCATTTTCAATAATAACTTCTGTCCTAGATGGGCTCACATGGTGTTCATCTATATTCGTATCTGGATCTACACCAATGTCTTGCACAATCTCAGGTACAGCAGTCCAATCTGTAGGTGGTAGAAATTCTCAATCCTCAAGATCAAAATCAATGTCTTCATCTATCTCATCAAAAATATCATCTTCCGAATCAGATAGATCAAGCATTTCCAATCCTAAGAGAAAACCACAAATACAAATCAATATTAATAATTAAAACTCTCTTATCGATTTCCCTGAATCAACCTAAGAATTTCTTTATTAATTCTTTTGTATATTTTAACGCAATTTACAAATAACTTATAAAATCTTTAATTGATTACCCTGAATCAATCCAAAATCTCTTAAGTCTACTTAACAAATATTAATTAATTTTAAATTCTAATGCATTGTGAATAATCACCAAACATTTAAATTTACTATTAATTACATTATATAATTTCCAAGTGTTAATTGATCTCATTCATTATCAATTTAACCTTTAAATTATATATCATTTGTCTAGTTAATACGAATACATTTTTAACTTGTTAATTACTTATATACCTTACGGTCTTAAGTCCATAATCAAATCTAAAATGCATATGTTATTATAAAATTTTGACCGCCGAAATTAATCGGAACACGCCGCTCGACTGCTCAATGAGTCGGAAGTCTTTCGATCACTATTTTATCTTAACATAATTATATAAACTTAAATTACATCAAACATATTTTACTTAAAATAATAATAACCTTAAGTCAAATATATTTACACAATAATATTAAGTTTTACAATTGTTCACTACAAACTATTACAAATATTACAGTACTATGATAATACTAAGCTATCTTACCAGCTTCAGTATCACCCGGTACAGTCTTATCTGCACTTGTACCCGCTCCATAACCACTAGCACCAGCATGACCACCAGACTCCCCCTGAATCATAGCTTGCTCACCAGTCTTTGAAGGACCAGTCTGCTCACCACTTGGTGCATTGGGATCATCATCCTTGTCTGAATCTCTCTTCCTCTTCAGCTCATTCTCTCTGCAAGACTCCAGATATACCAATATCTCCCCCTGAGTAGACTGTCCTGAATGCGATCTCAAGACCAGATTCTCCAAAGACGATAACTTCAGTCTCTGCACATTGAAGTCCGCAAGCAAAGTATCATGAGTCTTCATCAACAGATTGTACGATTGACTCTGCTTGAGTATCTGCTGAGCAAGAAGAAGATTATTCGACACCAGCTCTGGAATCTGAGAAGTAAGCTTCTCTAAATCCTTTACCCTAGACTCTAAGGATGTAATCCTTTCAGCATCAGTCGTCGGAGTAACAGGTACCGTTCTTGGTCCAGGCGGTGTAAGAGACTCAATATGCCAGTCTCTGGTCAGCGGTGTATGAGGTTGAGACAAAGCTTGCGTAAGCAAGTTTGTCGCAAATCTAGCTGCTTTATTCGTCGAAAAATTAGCTCCACGAACTAGATCAGCAACCTCATGCTGTAAAATTAAACACAATTAAAATCAGTTATTGTTACAGATTACTCTGTCTCAAACTCTAATTAATTGCATAACACTCATAGTTATAGAACTTATATCTCATACCTGAAGCGGTACAGACATCTGTTCCGAAACCACCGGTGCATCCATCTCCACCTGTGGTGTATCTTGAGCAACTGTATACAGAATTAACTGTCTCAGTTTAACTCCTGATAAACAACAAGTTAAGATTATTTAACTTCTATAATCAATACTAACCTTCTCTAATAGTTAGCATTCTCGGACGCTTCATCGAAGGAATCTCAACCTCCTCAGTACCTTCCTCCAGAATATCCTTCCCTTTTCTCTTCCTTTCAGAGATAGACGGAGGAGGAGAAGGTGTATTCTCAGAATCCTCATCTGAAGCCGTCTCACCATCATGACCTCTAGATGATCTAACAGGATCCTAAAATTTAAATATATTAAACATTTATGATTAGCATAAGCTCTATCATACAAGTTCTATATATTTAAGATTAATCAGATATAATACCTCAGTCGGTACAACAACTGATTCATGTAGCTGTATCTGCTCCCCCTCAAGTAATACAACTTCTGGGTTCGCAGCCTCAGCTTCAGCTTCCTGTATGGTTAATGATATTCATATTTTAAAATCAGAAATAATATCCAAGTAACTAAATATCTAATATCAGAATCATTATATAATAGTATTATGCATCTATGATTAATAAAACAATCTATCAACTAAGCATCTATATTATTACATAAATAAAATATTACCTCAGATGGTGCAAAATAACTATCAATATCCTGAAGCAAATGATTAGTTGCATCATCATTCTGCTCCAAAACCTCTTGCACAACTTGTGCAGCAACCTCTTGATTCACTTGCTGATCAACCTGACCAGCCTGAATAAGAACATCCTCAAGGAGCCCTTGTGGATCTTCAGGTTGAGCCTCCTCCGCAGCAGGTTCCGGTACAACATCAGCATCAGCAGGAGCAGCAGCAGCAGCAGGAGCAACATCTAACCACCCATGATTTGGCGGTGCAACGTAGTTCGGGTCAATAACATACCCAAAGAGTGGTCTGACCTCCGGTTTCACCACTCCCTCCTTCCTAACCGTCTGCATGAACATGGCGTTATACCCACGATGGTCAATCGTATTAACCACTAGATGTGGTTCAGGTATAGCCAAATCCGGTAGACGCGCATGGATAATCAGCATGCAAAATCGCGGGTAAACCAAAAATCTTGATCTAACAGACCCCGATATCTGTTTCGCAATCTCACCAAAAAGATAATCACAAAAACTGTATGGTTTATTATAAACCAGTGACAGCGCAGTCGATAAAATCGCAGGGCTCAACTCATCAAATCCACCCTTCTTTGCTGCAAAAACGATATTCATCACGTGCCAGAGAAACCTCCACTGACCAATAACCAGAGGTTTCTGGAACTGACGTCCGCGTCTATCTCCCGTATAACCCATACGACCTATAGCACCCTCTATAAAATCCATAGGATACTCAATATCCCCATCCTCCTGTTCTACTGTACCTAGCTGCAAAATCTCACGGAGATTACCAGCCGAAAACGTAACAGGTTGGCCACTAACTGTAGCTCGAATCTCTGGCGGGTTGACAGATTCGTCATATACTATATCCGTCAAGAAATCGTTCAGTATAGCCTGAGAGATAGGAGGATTGGCCATAATGGCGTATCTTATCCGTGATCGTGCCAGAAATCTAAGAATATCAGCAACCCTGTCAGCCCGCTTGGCTTCAAGGTTCAGATCCACCAAAATATTGTGGCCCTTGTCAAATGCTCTTGCCATATCTGTAAAATAAACACAAACAACAGATATATTTTTAATGCACGATTAAGAATCTTTAAACTATAACATATTATGAATCGAGATTCATCAAACATCTTAGTTTAAAATTGAAATTATATATAACTTGTTACAAAAATAGTCTCAAGTCGTATATAAAAATTTAACTTATAACTAAAAAGTCTTAAGTCTAATTTAAATCCATTATTATAAAAGTTATTATTAGAAAAAAACTTAACATTTATATAACTACTTAAAAATAAAATTTATCTAAGTCCTGGACTCGCATAAACTGGCTAAGCGAATTAAGATCAACTCGTTTCGCTTATCAACTCGCTACATTTATCAACTCGCTAAACTTATCAAGCGGCTATTGAAGTGAACTCGCTAATCACATCGATTCGCTAGTCAACTCGCTGCGAGTTGATTCAAAACGTCAACTCGTTTGATGAACTGCCGTCGCGAGTTAATTTTCAAAATTGATTAATCCGTTGATTTTAACATGATCTATCGATTGATTTACGTTCATTAATGTTCGTTTAACATAAACCCTAAAGATCCATGTCCAAGAACATCGTAATCGACGCAAATCGTTTAGTTTATAACCCGAAACCCTAAGTTTATAAAAACTTCGATTTCTCGTTATTTACACGGTGAAATCCATAGTATTATACCTCAAAATGTTCGTAAATTGAAGACGTATAAAGTCTACAGATTGAAAAACTCGTTCCCGTACTCTAAAAATCGAAATCAAGCGAAAACTCAAAATCGCCTCGTTTCGCCTGTAAGCCGGATTCGCAAGCTTTAGTGAACTCGCGAAGTTTGTGGGTTCGGTGGGTTGACTTGACTCATTTGACCCTCTTTATACTTTGTATCCGATTCGCGAGATTTCAAATGGATCCGCAAGTCGATGTCAACTCGCAGGACTATTTTAAAACGCGAATTTAATTCTAAGTATAAATAAAACCCGATATTTTACAAGTCTAAATTATAATTAATTTTCACTTGTATTTGTCACGTTTGTTCAACTCAAAAATATTCAGTATAATTTAATTCCGAAGGGTAAATTCTGATAAACACAAAAACTTAAATTAAAAACAAATAAACATACGATAAAAATACAATTATATAAACATTGGTATCAAGTACCATTTTATTAATCACTTGATCAAAACAAACTACATAAACAAAATGAATAAGAATTTATCTGCTTAGGGATCATATTAGAAAGAATAAGTAATTAAGTATAAATTTAAAAGTCTAAGCAGATTGGTAGTATACATACCTCATGAAATTAAAAAAAATTACTATAAAATTACAACTAAATTCATCATTGATACATTTATATTTATAAAACTATATCTTAGGTACCTTTATCCACATAGCATAATTAATAAATGCATTACTCACATAAAGTGAATATTTAATTATAGACAGTCCAAGATGATTACCGGTATTATGATCCACATAAACAAATTATACTCAATTTTCTAAGCAAACACTTTATTGTAAGTATGAGTATTATCAAGTGCTTCCTATTATATGACATACAGAAGAATTTCAAGCAAAACTCATAACACTGCATCATTAAATTTCAAGGTAGCGGTTACTAAATGATGTATCTTTTCGAAACATATAACATACACTCGAATTTTTAAGGTTAGACAAATATCAAACATACTTTGAATATGCTATGTTATCCAAGTCTGTACTTAGTACAACAGAAGATCCCTTCTAGCATAATTCAAAATATATTTGAGAATATTAAGTTAATTAAAGGTTTCAGTTCTGTACTTAGTACAACAAAGTTACCAGTAATTAAGTTAATACCCATATTGCTACTATTTATCACTTTAAATTAAAATGCATGATAACAGTGTATGGTAATACCATCATTCAACATTTAAGACTTAATGTCATACATCATAGAACAGTAACACAAGATAATAAACAAGTAATTAATTAACTTCTTAAGACTTAGAAAATTTCATATAATTTGCCTACCAGTACATCATATGATGAAGCAATCTAAAGTTTTTTACTAAAAATAGACAAATTATCACTTGTGGATATAGGTGTATAATCAAATAAATATAAACACATACCTGATAGAACCGCTGTAGTTCTAAAGCAACTTTATTTGAACCTACTTACCATATCATACTTAGGACTTAAGCTTATTATTGTGAAGCTTATTCTCCTAATGTACTATCATTTCCCTTAGTTTTTGCAAATGAAAACTTAAATGAAGGCGATTCCCCTTAGGTAACAAGCAAATGAATGCCATACGCCTTTTTTTTTTTTTTTTTTTAAATGAACATAGAAATACTAACTATTACAAAAATACCCTTGGAAGACTAATCACTTTGGATTTCTCATTCCGTTTAGTTGAACCAACGTCTCAAATCTTGCTCTGTCGAACGCCTTTGTGTATAAGTCTGCTAAGTTATCCAATGATGGAACCTTAACTAACTTTATCAACTTTTTCTCAGCACAATCTCTAATAAAATGATGTCGAATATCAATATGCTTAGTTTTACTGTGCTTCACCGGATTATTGGTGATCGACATAGTAGATTCGTTATCAATCATCATAGGAGTATTGGTTATATTTAACCCGTAATCCCGCAGTTGCTGTTGAATCCAAAGTACTTGCGAGCAACAGCTGCCCGCTGCAACATACTCAGCTTCACATGTAGAAATGGCTACCGAGGTTTGCTTCTTGCACTGCCAGGATACTAATCTACCTCCTAGGAATTGACATCCTCCGGTCGTAGATTTCCTATTCTGATTGCATCCTCCATAATCCGAATCAGTATAAGCTACGAGATCTAAGTCTCCATCAATCGGATACCAATGACCCAACTTAGGTTTCCCTTTGAGGTAACGAAAGATTCGTTTAACAGCTTGCATATGTGACTCTTTCGGATTAGCCTGATATCTTGCACATAAACAAACAGCAAACATTATGTCAGGCCTAGAGGCTGTAAGATACATTAGTGATCCGATCATGGCTCTATAAAGAGTTAGATCCACATCGCTATCACTCGATGTATCTGGACCTAGTCCATGATTGACTGGAATTGGAGTATTGTAGACCTTACTTTCATCCATATTAAAGCGTTCTAATAGCTCATATGTATATTTAGATTGATGAATAAAGAATCCATCCTTCTTTAGATCAACTTGTAATCCTAAGAAGAAATTCAACTCTCCCATTGCAGACATTTCGAACCTTTTTCTCATAACTTTCTCAAATTCTTGACACATCTTTTCATCAGATGATCCGAAGATAATGTCATCAACATAAACTTGCACGAGAAGAAAGTCTTTCTTTTTCCACTTCACAAACAGTGTACTATCAATCGATCCTCTTGTAAATCCATTCTCAAGTAGATACGTTGATAGTGTTCCATACCATGCCCTTGGTGCTTGATGTAATCCATATAGAGCCTTATTCAAACGATATACTCTATCTGGATACTCAGGATCAGCAAACCCTGACGGTTGTGAAACATACACCAATTCTTCCACTTTGCCATACAAAAAGGCACTCTTAACATCCAACTGATACACTTTTATACCAAAATATGATGCGAATGCTAAGAATACTCTAATTGCTTCTAGCCTAGCAACTGGTGCAAACACTTCGTTGTAGTCAATACCTTCTTGTTGATTAAAACCTTGAACCACCAGACGAGCTTTATTGCGAGTGACGATTCCTTTATCATCTCTCTTGCACTTAAAAACCCATCTAGTTCCAATTGGATATTCTCCCTTTGGTAGGTCAACCAACTCCCATACTTGTAATTTAGAGAACTGAGATAGTTCTTCTTGCATTGCTTCTACCCATGAGCTTTCTTTTAAAGCCATTTGAACATTTTTAGGCTCGACTTGTGAGATAAAGCATGAATATAGACATTGATTAGGAATCCCTGTCTCTTTCATTGCAGTATACAAGCTTTGGTATTCTAAGTTCTCAGACGTACTAGCTCTGGATTGATGCCTAGTTTGAACCGGAGTATTAATATCACCGATGATGTTTTCAACGGGATGATTCTTACTCGTTCTAGTTGTAGTAACCGGTTCAACCGGTATCTCATCTTCCAAATTAGTACCAATCTCTTCCAATTCAGGTACATCTTCCGTACGAGTAGAAGATATCCTTAAGTGTTTCAAAGGAGTAAGTATATCATCAAACTTTGTAGGAAGATCATCAGGATCTTCTGTTTCTTGAGACTTATCCTCTGAAGGTTGTTGTGACTCACTTGTGGAAGCTTTATCTGAGTCAACATTAGTCTTAATTCCAGACTGCTTAACACTTGATGTTGAAGCGGGACCAATATTCTCATCTTCAAACAATAAATGTTCAGCTATCTCTGAATCACTGACATAGTCACTAATAGGAACTTTAAATGATGCAAAAAGATCAGAATAATCAAATTGCCAATCTAAGCCCTTATGAACATCAAGTGAATAGCTCGTAACCTCAATATTATAAACTACCTCCAAACGTCCTGTGACTTTATTAAAGACTCTCTTGTTTGGCGAATTGGGCATATAACCTAGGAAAAATCCTTCGTCAGCCTTCTCACTAAATTTTGCTTGATGTCCAGTCTTTAATATGGTGCATGAAACTCCAAAGGGTTCAAACCCTTTTAAGTTAGGTTTCTTATTGTTCAAAAGCTCATAACAAGTCTTGTTATGTCTCTTAACCGTAAGAACTCTATTAAGAACATAACATGCTGTATTCACTGCTTCTGCCCAAAAGATGACCGGAAGCTTTGAATCAGCAAGCATTGTTCTTGCAGCTTCAATCAACGTTCTATTTTTTCTTTCAGCAACACCATTCGGTTGAGGTTCATAAGGTGCACTGAATTGATGTAATATCCCTTTGCTTAAGCAATAGATATTCAACGTTGAATTTTTGAATTCAGTTCCATTGTCACTACGAATACGCTTAACTCTCTTTTTATAGACATTCTCTACTAGATCAAAGAACTCAATTAGAATTCCGGGAGTTTCATCCTTTGATCCCAAAAAGAATACCCATGAGAATCTAGAATAATCATCTGTGACAACCAAACAGTACCATTTGCCACCTAGACTTCTCTTGCTTATAGGGCCAAAGAGATCCATATGTAGCAATTCAAATGGCGAGGAGATAGAGTTTTCTGTCTTAGGTCTGTGTGGTTTCTTGTGCTGCTTTCCTTTCATGCAAGGAACACACTTATCCTCAGACTCAAAACGTTTTTGTGGTACACCTAGAACCAAACCATTTTTGGTTATATAATTCATCTTTCTCCAGTTTAGGTGTGCCATTCTCCTATGCCATAATAATGCGTCTGTTTTCGAAGCCTTGGATAATAAACATGTAGACACCATTGAAGAGTTAGGAACACCCATGTTGATAGCATAGATGTCCTTCTTCCTTGGCGCCCTCATCAATATCCATTTATCAGGAATTTCGAAACCTGGCTTCAGGACTAAGGCCTCCTTTTCATTGAAATAAACTGGATGACCTTTATCACAGACTTGGGAAACACTCACTAGGTTGTGAGTTAGTTCTTCAACATAGTTCACATCCTCAAGAGTCAAAGTTCCATTTGAAACTTTTCCTTTTCCCGAAATTACTCCTCCTTTATCTCCTGCAAAATTTACCTTTTGCTTGAGACTCTCCTTGAAGTCCTTCAGTAGACTTCTTTCTCCGGTCATGTGCCTTGAGCATCCACTGTCTACATACCACTAGCTGTCCTTGTTCACAGCATGCTCCTGCACATAACACAAAATACGATCAGTTATCAAGAGGGACCCAAGCCATTACGGTCTTGGTTTGTCCCTTATCATCAACAAACTTAAGCTCTTTAAAATAACCATCCTTACTGTTGGTACATGTTTAGTGTCTGTCAGTTGGTCTAGCTCGTAGTTTGTATTTAGATTTGCGTTTCCTGTCTCCTGCGACGTAGCGCATAACGTCGCAGGTGCGACGTCAGGTTTTGGGCCTGCGACGTAGTCAACGTCGCATGGGCTTGGGCCTGCGACGTCGTGTGCGACGTCGCAGATGCCAGATTTTGTATTTAAGCAATTTATGTTTTCTTATTTAGGGTTGACGAAACCCTAAACATAATTAGTCGAAATCCCTGTAATCTGACCGATTATTATTCAATATAATACGTTTCGTTTGATATTCATTGTGTATTGATTATTCGTGTGTTTAGTTTATAACTTAATCGTTGATTCCGCAAACGATTGAGTGACTCGGTTCGTACTAGATCCAAGGTTAGGGACAAACAACTGGTATCAGAGCAGAAAGTGCTCGTTTTGGCGATTCGGATCGAGTTTGGGATTTAAAAGGACGTGATATTCGTGTGTTTTTGTGTTTATCACGTTTCTTTTGTGTTTTTACAGGTTTTCGATCAGTATTACTGGGATTATTGAAGGTTTCCGTCGTTCAACATTCGTGGTTTTCGTGTTAGGGTTAAAAATTCGTTTTTAGGGTTTTTGGCCGTAGATTTTCGCGTTTTGCGACGTTACCTGCGACGTCAGCTGCGACGTTGCGTGCGACGTAGTTATTTTGACTTTAATTAGTCTTCTGCGACGCTGTGTTGCGACGTCTTGTTGCGACGTAGTGTGATTCTGCGACGTCCTCTGCGACGTCATCTGCGACGTACCTCTCAACGTCGCATATTTCTGATTCTTAATTGAATCCTTTGCTTTTGCGACGTACCTATCAACGTCGCATAATCTTTGTGCGACGTACTCATCTACGTCGCTAAGATCAGAAGATTGTTTTTTTTTGATTAAGTAATTAAAATGGCAGCTGATAAAGAGGATATTAGAGGTCTGAGAGAAATGATTAAACAAAGTAATGACATAGGTTCAAGTAATAAACCTCCACTATTTACTGCGGACATGGATTATGTATACTGGAGAGACCGAGTTGAGCAATACATTGATTTTCATTGTCCAGAATTATGGGGACCATTACGCGAGCGTTATGTAGCTCCATTATCTGAAGGGGAATACCGTGGTATTCGTCCTGCTAAGACCTATAAAGTTATGTCTCCCGAGGAGAAGAAAGATTTTGATACTGAAAGAAAGTCTTTTTCAATGATTAAAATGTGTCTAACCAAGGATGTTCTATGGCTTTTCAGAACTCATGAAACAGCCTTTGATTTATGGAAGGCAATTGAAACTCGTTGTGGAGGAAATGATAAGTACAAGGAAGCCAAGCTCGAACTGATTAAGAAACAGTACGATATCTTTGACATCCTTCCTAATGAAGACACGACTTCTTTATTCACTAGGTACTCACGGTTAGTTGGTGAGTTGTTTGAAGGGGGTTATACTTTTCCTTCAATTGAAGTAAATAAGAAGCTACTGGATGTGTTGCCAAGTTCTTGGGATGTTAAAGTTCAATTTTTAAAAGAAAATGAAGAACTTGCAAACATGTCTTTGGATACGTTGATAGGGGATCTTCAAGCTCACGCGATGGAGATTAAGAAGAAAGAAACTAGGTCTGGTGCTGCTGTTCAGAATCCTAGTGTGTATGGTGTTCAGATCAACTCTGGAAAGACTTATGGATCTGGAGTCGCTTTCGTGACAAATACAAATGCTCCATCAACCTCTTCTTCTTCTTCCGATGGGATTCATTCTGTTTTCATGACTGGACCTTCTTCAAATCAACAACAGGTTCAAGTCTCACCTGCTATTCAGGAGCAAGCTGCTATTTACACAGCTTTCTTAAGCTCATACAAGGATTTGGTTACTCAACCGAATCTTACTTTGGAGCTGACTAAGGAAGACTATGCTCAGCTTGATGAAGATGATCTGGAGCAAATGGATCTAACTTGGAATGTGGCAATGATCACCCGAAGAATTCAAAAGTTCTTGCAGAGGACAGGGCGTAAAAGCTTGGAAGGTGATGGAAAGACTGGCTTTGGATTTAACAAGAGTAAGGTCCGATGTTACAATTGTCAAAATTTGGGTCACTTCGCCAGGGAGTGCGAGAAACCCAAAATGCCAGCATCGGGATTCACAACACCTTCTACTCCTCCAAAGGCCAAAGAAATGGAAGTTACCAAGAAAGGGCCTGCTGATAATGCCCTGATTGCTTTTGAGCCTACAAGTCAGGATTGGACGGCTGTCTCCCAGCATTACCAACAGTGTTTGATGGCTCACATTGTGAATGAGGTACCTGATGAACCATTAAATTGTATCTCATGCATTAAGTTAACTGAATCTCTAAAGGCATTTCAGAATGAAACCGTAGAGTTGAGGAAAAAGAATGAAAAACTAACCGAGTCAAATAATTTCTTAAAAGCTAATGAGAAACTTTATGAAAAACATCTTGAGGCTCATCGGTTAGATACTCAGAAATATAAATCTATGGTTTTTAGTCAAGAAGATGCCATTAAAAGCTATCTTGTTGAAATTGAACTACTAAAGAAAGAACTTACAGATTTAAAAGCTGAGTATGAGAATTATAAGAGTAAAATCTTAGGTTCAAATTCCTCAACGGTTGTGTTTAATGAAATTCTTAGCAAGCATGGTACTAGTGGGAAAAAGAATGCGGGATTGGGATACCACTCAGTCCCTCCTCCTACTACTCACTGTCCCCTGCCTGTTAAGGAGGGCTTTGAAGAGATTCCAGTTGATTGGTCAAAGCTTTATGGAATAAAAGCTAAAGATGCTAAAGAGACCAAACACAACAAACCGGCAAAGGAGAAAACCAAGCGGCCAGAGTACCCCTTGCCAACGTTTGTTAAGTCTGTGCATGAATCTCCTGTTAGTGTTAAGGAGAGTGTTGAGTTAAGGAATGAATCTCCTGTTATTATTGAGGAGATTGTTGAGATTGAGGACATTACGGATCAGGAGTATCCTGAGGTTAAGAAGGTTGCAGTTAAACCTGAAAAAGTGATTTCAAAGGTTGAATCTGAAATTAAGATTCAACCAAATAAAGGAAAAGCCAAGGTTTTAAATTCGAAACAACAAACTTTACAGTCACCTGTAAAGATTGTGCAAAGAAAATTATTAAATGAAAATGTTTCGTATGATAAACCATCAACTTCAACCTCTCAACCAAAACAAACATTTTCTAAGACGTGTACTCAATGTTCATGCTCTAGAAATGTTTCTCCACCTCCTGTAGTAATTCTTCAGCCTCAACCGTTTGTTGAGACTCGTTCTTGTTTCTACTGCAAGAAACAAGGACATTTAATTCGTGAATGCCCAAAGCTATCAAATCAGCGCTATGGGAGAGAGATGCCTAGGACATCTATTTACAGAAATTCCTTTTCAAAATCTCCACCTAGGCGTCACTCAAACTCTCCCAAGCCTGTTTTAAAGCCAAGTAATGTTGAGCAAAAATCTTTGCCAATTCAAAAGCCCAACATTACTTCTAATATCAATTCCGAACCTTCTAAAGTTTGGAAACGAAAAGAGTCTGATGTTGACTCTTCAGTCGTCAACAATAACACATCAGATAAAAATTTTAATTTGTTTAAAGATAAAATCCTATCTGACGTGCTTATTGTTGATGACCACGGTCGACCTAAGTCTGTAAAGGCTTGGGTCACCATTTCTCACTAATCTCCTTTGTTTGTGTGTTGCAGCAGTCAGAACGTGTTAAAGATAGTGAATGGTATTTGGATAGCGGCTGCTCGCGACATATGACAGGCGATGTATCTCTTCTTGTGGATATTAAACCATACGCAGGAGGATATGTTGCCTTTGCTGGAGATACTGGGGGAACCATTTCTGGAAGAGGAACGTTAACTAACGGCAATGTTAGTTTTGAAAATGTGAACTACGTGGAACAGCTTACGCACAACTTGCTAAGTGTTTCACAGGTCTGTGATAAAGATTATACCACTGCGTTCACAAAGACAGAGTGTGTGATACTGAAGCCTGGGTATGTCATTCCAGAAGAATGGGTGTTACTGAGAGCACCAAGAAAGAATGACACATACATTCTGAACATGAGAACTGTTGAGACCTCGAACGAGTATACGTGTCTCTTGTCTAAGGCTTCTGAAAAGGAATCACTGCTTTGGCACAGACGAATGGGACATATTCATTTCCGAAAAATGAATTTCTTGACTAAAAATGACCTTGTGCTAGGAGTTCCAAAACAGTCATTTGCTCTAAAGGATGACTGTATCTCTTGCCAAAAAGGAAAGTTACGTAAGAAGTCCCATAAGTCTAAGCAGGTGAATTCCATAAATGCTCCATTGGAACTACTGCATATGGATCTTTTCGGTCCAGTCTCTACTAAGAGCATTGGTGGTCGGTCTTACTGCTTGGTAGTTACTGATGACTACTCAAGGTTTTCGTGGGTTTACTTTTTGACCACGAAAGGGGAAACTCCTGAGATTCTGGTGTATTTGTTGGACAAGTTGGCAAATCTGTGCAACTTGAAGGTGAAAAGGATACGAAGCGATAATGGAACTGAATTCAAGAACTCAACTCTCGAATTGTTTTGTGCTACAAGAGGTATTGAGCATCAATTTAGTGCTCCGAGGACTCCACAACAGAATGGAGTTGCCGAAAGGAAGAACAGGACAATCATCGAGACAGCTCGGACTATGTTAGCTGACTCCAAGTTACCAATTATCTTCTGGGCTGAGGCAGTTAATACTGCCTGTTATGTTCTCAACAGAGTACTCACGGTTAAGAAAAGGAACAAAACGTGTTATGAACTTTTCAATAACCGTAAGCCAAATCTGCAGTTCCTAGAACCATTTGGGTGTCCATGCCTGATCATGATAACAAAAGATAAGGTCTCTAAGTTTGGTGATAAAGCTGTTGAAGGGATTTTTCTTGGATATTCAGTCAACTCTCTGAACAAAAGAGTCTTTAACAAATCAACGAATCAGATTGAGGAGCATTTTGAAGTGAAATGTTTAAGGTATACGGAACCTCCTCAAGGAACGGGTCCGGATTGGTTTTTCAACTATGGAAACCTCTTCAACTCTTTCAATATTCCGGAAGAAGATGAAACGAAAGAATTGGTTTCTATACTTCATGAGCTTGATCTTACTCAAGATACACCAGTAAATAATAAACCAGCCGACCCATCTCCCAATGTAACACCCGCACCTCCACCGACTAATCCTACACCTTCACTTCCAACACCCACACAACCACAACCAACAACCAAATCACCACCAACTACACCATCTCCTACTCCACCATCTTCGGCTGCTCCTTCTAAAACAGTTTATAACTACACAAAGGAGCTTCCATATGATCCAAACATGCCTCCTTTAGAGGAACCTCAAGAAGAAGATGAAATGGAAGAAACAATGGCCTACTCTCACTTATTTTCTCATGAAGATGAAGGAGAAGAAGAAGAGTTAGCCTCTCCTGAGTCTGCTGCTACTCCTGAAACTGAGGGAGATTTGAACAATCTGGGTGTGGATCTTGTGCCAAGTGCCATACCAGAAACTCGTATACATAAGGATCACCCCATTGATAATATCATTGGTGATCCTCATGCATCTGTTCAAACACGTCAACAAGCAAAGCAGACTTCAGCTCAGCAGCTTTTGGGACTTATTGCTCATATCGATTCATGTCATTTGTCTCAAATTGAACCTAAAAAGGTTGAACAAGCCTTAAAGGATCCATCTTGGGTCGAGGCTATGCAGGAGGAACTACAGCAAATAACAAGATGAATGTTTGGGAAATTGTTCCTCTTCCCAAGGGTGCTCACTTGACGGGTACTCGTTGGGTTTACCGTAACAAAATGGATGATCGTGGGGCGGTTATTCGGAATAAAGCCCGTCTGGTAGTTCAAGGATATAGTCAACTAGAAGGTATTGACTATGATGAAGTTTTCGCTCCTGTCGCTCGTTTGGAATCAATTCGGATTTTTCTAGCCTATGCTTCTTTTAAAGGATTCCGCGTGTATCAACTTGACGTAAAGTGTGCTTTTCTTTATGGAGATGTCGACGCAGTGATTTATGTGTGTCAGCCTCCTGGTTTTGAAGACCCAAAGCATCCTAATCATGTTTGCAAGCTGAAGAAAGCTTTGTACGGTCTTCATCAATCTCCTCGACTTTGGTATGAGCGACTTGCCAAGTACTTGCTGAAGAATGGTTTTGATAGAGGACAGATTGATAGCACGCTTTTCATCAAACGGGAAGGAGCGGATTTGTTACTTGTGCAGGTCTATGTGGACGACATAATTTTTGGATCAACTAATGATCAGTTGTGCAAGGATTTTGAAAGCCTGATGAAATCTGAGTTTGAAATGAGTGCTATGGGGGAACTCACGTTCTTTCTGGGACTACAGGTTGAGCAATCTGACAATGGAATTTATATCCACCAGTCAAAATATGTCACTGATATGTTAAAGCGGTATGAATTGCTCAACAGTAAACACTACGGCACTCCAATTGAAGCAAGACACAATCTTGGACCCAATGAGGATGATGAAGATTGCAAGGAGAAAGACTATCGCTCAATGATAGGCTCTCTCATGTACCTGACTGCCTCAAGACCAGATATAGTGTTTGCTGTTTCACTCTGCTCACGATTTCAAGCAAATCCGAAGGTGTCTCATATGAAGGCAGTAAAACACATTTTTGGATATCTCGCTTTTAGGCCATCTCTGGGTCTATGGTATTCAAACGATAAAAACTTTGAGTTAACTGCCTATTCGGATTCGGATCTTGGTGGCTGCAAGATAGATATGAAGTCAACTACTGGAGGATGTCAGTTCCTTGGATCGCGCTTAGTTTCTTGGCAGTGCAAAAAGCAGACTGCGGTTGCTATTTCCACAGCTGAAGCCGAGTATGTTGCTGCTGCAAGTTGCTGTTCTCAAGTTCTCTGGATTCAGCATCAGCTGTGTGATTACGGGTTTAATCTCTCTATGACTCCTATTTACATTGATAATACAGCTGCTATATCTATAACACACAATCCCGTACAGCACTCTAAGACCAAACATATTGAACTGAGGTTCCACTTCATACGGGATTGCTTTGAGAAACACCTTATAGATGTCGTACATATAGATACCCTTAAGCAGTGTGCGGACCTTTTCACAAAAGCCTTTTTGCGATCACGTTTTATTGAACTGGTCAATCTGATAGGTTTAAGGTTCTTTCAGTCAAAGAAATGATTTGTGACTTGGATTTTTTTTTAGGTTTTTAAATTCAATTTAAAAAAAAAAAAAAAATCGCAACAGCCACTCTTTATACTCTTTAGTATTAAAGAAAACGCAAGGTTGCTACATCTTTAAAATAGACGTTGAAGTTGTGTCTATAAACAACTTGGGATATGATAGTACATCGGGTGACATGCACAAAATGGAATTTTAAGGTTTATCTTGGATGTGTCAGTAGGTTTATCTGACACACTTAAAACAGTTTTTATCTAAATTATCTTCATCATACGATGTATTGGTAGGCATGATACACACCGGTCTCTGAGATATTAAGAAGTAATTTAAATACTTGTCTATGATCATGTGGTAAACACCTTGTGATGTACGACTCTATGTCTTAATTCCTTAGCATAGCTTGACATACTTCTATTTTTAGATCGTATATCTGAGATCTTTTGGGGGAGTATGCTGATTGTTTCCTCTGTTGTACGTAAGTGCAGACCTGGTCTCAATTCAGCTTACTCTCAAAACTAAGCAAACGTGAGTCAATGCACTTGCAAAGTCTTAAATTTAAGGTACTAAACAAGGTCGCCACAAATTTGGTTTGACTGCGTTTGGTTTTGCTTACACTTGAATCAAGTTATGTTGCTCTGTTGTACGCAAGTACAGACCTGTCACCGCTGGCTTGATTCTTAAAATTGATTCTCTTATATTCTTTCTAGATTTAGAAACTATGTTCATGTCTAAGTTATAGGGGTATATCTATAGTGGGGACCACGGTGAAATATTCATACTAACAATAAAATGTTAACTCACAGACACGGATGTAACGTGTTTAGGTGGACAAACAATACCAATAATCGTCTTGAAATAATTTTTATAAAAGGTGTTTTAAATGTGCCACGTAAATTTAAAGTGGACAAATATACTGATGATCGAAATAACACTTACTATTCCTAACAAATGCATGTTATTCCGATATGATCCCTAATCAGACAAAACAACTCCGTCACAAAAAATAGAGTGTTAGTAATTTTATTTTGTTAATTTTTTACTTTTTGTAAAATTAAAGAAAATACCAAAAACATTTTTTAGTTTTATGCTTTATTTTTATTCTAAGTTATTTTTCCCAAGTCACGAGTCATTTGGAAATTATTTGCTAAAATAACGAGTAAACGGTTTTTAAAACACTCAAATCACATCCCAACTGCTCTATGCGACGTCCCACTCTACGTCGCCTGCGACGTCCCAGACTACGTCGCACATAGGGTTAGACTATATATAGTCTCAACTGCGACGTAACACGTCACACTATTCATTATTCACTTGCGACGTATCCTGCGACGTAGCAACTGGCCATTTGCGACGTAGCAATTTTTCGAGCATATTTGTGATTTGTAGTCGTTTCCATTCCGATCTATTCACGTAGCTTTGATCTACTCGTTATTCCGCACACTTAGGTACCATATTCACCTTTTCCCACCGTGTATATTACGTTTAATTGCTATATATGTGTTACGGGTTAAAAGGGTTTCGGTTTTGGGTTAAATTCGATGGTCAATTGGATGTTGTAACTATTATAACTTATATTTTCGTAATCACCATCGTAGGCCGCACCTTATTGCGTGATTGATTTCGAAAACCCCTAAAATCGAAAATTAGGGTTTCTGGGTTGGGGTCGACTGTTCGTCAATGCGACGTACGATGCGACGTAGTCGCCTACGTCACTGTACTTAATTATTATTAATTGCCTACGTCGCCCTTCCCTACGTCGCCTTAACTGCGACGTCCGATGCGACGTACCACTCTACGTCGCTATTTTAATAAAGTGATTAAATTCACAATAAATTGCAAAATGCGACGTCCCTCTTGACGTCGCTCGAATTTTCTGCGACGTCCGGCCTTACGTCGCTTTCCAATTTATTTTGATTTTTAGCGACGTACAGTTCTACGTCGCTCTGTGTTAATGCGACGTAAGTGGCTACGTCGCTAGTTCCAGGAAATTTGAAAAGGTTTTTCTTAAAAATGTAACATTTTTGCTAACCTTTTTCGAGTTGCAATCTGTTTCTGTTTTTGCAGATATGGCTTTGATTTTTGAAGCTCGTCACAATACGGCTGCTTACCTTACTGACACTTCTGATAAAGCTGCACCGTATCGTCAGATGATCGCGTTTTTGAGACGTTCAAGGGTATTCCACGCCATTTCCGATAACACTATGGCATTTGGAAATCTGATCAACCCTTTTTGGAGAAATGCGACTGTTGTTACTGATAACGACGTTAGACGATTGGTCTCTACCGTTCTGGGTACGGAGATCACTATTACAGAACAGAGTATTCGGGAACTTTTACAGCTGAATGATCAACCGGATATGCCTGTCGGTTTTGATCATACTTTGTTACTGGAGCTATGCAACAGATAGGATATCCCGGGATTCCCTCTCATCAGTATAGAAAAGCGAATCTCACACGCGTCTGGAGATATTTGATGCATGTGATTATTGTTTGCTTGGGGAATAGGAAAGGTGGAACGGATGGGATGAGCCGAAGTCTGGCTTCTGCTATGTTAGCGTTGGTATACAACAAGCCGTTCAACTTCTCGGGATTTATCTTCAAGGCTATGGTTGATAATGCGAATGCCGGGGATCAGAAATGGATTTTATATCCGAGATTTGTACAGTTGTGTGACACCCCCAAATTTAATGCTTTGCGGAAGCGAGTTTTGGGTGTCACTAATCTAATATCAAAACACCAAAGTACAAGCAAACGACTCTAAATGAGACGTTGTAGAAAATATATTACATTACATAAGTTTTCAAAAGTAATACAAAGCTTAAGTCATAAGTTTGAAACATAGTAGTAAGTTCGCAAAATGATTGCAGAAGATTTTAATACATAACCATTATACAAAATATAATGCAAGAAAATCTTCATGTCTAAATGGATGCATGCGACTCATGATAGCTAGCTTATCCTGTAGGTCATTCCTACTATTGCTGAGTACCTGAGAATACATCACTAAAAGGTCAACCAAAATGGTTGGTGAATCTCACAGGTTTATAGTATACAGTAATAAGCAGTTGAGTAAATCAGTAAGTAAAACGTTTACAATCAGTAAAACAGTAAAGTATAATTGTACAACAGTAGTAATTTAGTAAAATAGTATTTCACAAACATAGTAAAGTCGGTGTAGTCGGTCAATTTATTGCCATGTCATGAGCCATTATAGTCGAAGCTTAACACGTCTGTAGTTTTTGCCCCCGTGAGTACTAATCCAAAAATACTCATATCAAACGAATAAGAAACGCCTGTTTAGACACTTGCGGTTCGTGGTGGCGCTACCACCCCAGGCGGGGATTGTCAGTCCCATATGGATCCATATACTAAAATTCGCGCTTATCTTATAACTGACGACTATAATCAGAGGACTTCATTGGATTAAATAGAAACTCATGCAGTTCAGTAAGGCAATACGTCGGTAATTAATACATTGTATTTGGATTAAAGTCGGTAAAATAATACATTTTGTACTTGTATTATAGTTTGTAAAATAATACCTTTTGTACTGGTATTAAAGTCGGTAAAACAATACATTTTGTACTTGTATTCAAATCAGTAAAATAATACATTTTGTACTAGTATTATAGTTTGTAAAATAATACATTTTGTATTAGTATTAAAGTCGGTAAAACAATACATTTTGTACTTGTATTCAAATCAGTAAAATAATACATTTTGTACTTGTATTATAGTTTGTAAAATAATACATTTTGTATTAGTATTAAAGTCGGTAAAACAATACATTTTGTACTTGTATTCAAATCAGTAAAATAATACATTTTGTACTTGTATTATAGTTTGTAAAATAATACATTTTGTATTAGTATTAAAGTCGGTAAAACAATACATTTTGTACTTGTATTCAAATCAGTAAAATAATACATTTTGTACTAGTATTATAGTTTGTAAAATAATACCTTTTGTACTGGTATTAAAGTCGGTAAAACAATACATTTTGTACTTGTATTCAAATCAGTAAAATAATACATTTTGTACTTGTATTATAGTTTGTAAAATAATACCTTTTGTATTAGTATTAAAGTCGGTTAAAACAATACATTTTGTACTTGTATTCAAATCAGTAAATAAACATGTTTGTAAAACAATACATTTGTAAATGTATTTAGTAATTCAAGTAATCTTAGGAAACAATCACTTTCAGTAAACAAGTACATACAGTAAACAAGTATATTCAGTAACAATACATTTAGTAAACAAGTGATGCATCTCCCCCAAAGTAAAACAGTAAAAAGGGGTAGTGAGACTCACCTGTTGAGCAAGAAATCCTAATGTGCGCGCGTGTACCAATCGTAACCTCCTAATGCCCTAAACACGCGAGATTACATTTTTGTAAGTGTACGCCTAGTAGTTCATTCGTATATTTGTTTACTTAATTGATTGTATTCAACGTATTTGTCTAAGGTTTACGTTTACGCGTTTGTAATCCAATTAAGTTTGTAGTTTGAAAAATGTGCAAGGCCCGTTGGTGTCGGGTTACAATTATATTTGAAAAATATAATTACAAATGTTCCAAGAAAATATACTTTGTATAATGTATTTGTATATTTTATCATTGTATTGTTTACAATTAGTATTGTGTTTGTACAAATCGAGACTTAGTTTATAAAACGAAAATTTGTTGGAAGTGAGTTGGATCCGCCGGATCCTTAGACAATCCGCCGGATCAGTGTCCAAAGAGGGGAATCCGCCGGATTGGTTTGAATCCGCCGGATTTAATGATCTCGAAGGGAATCCGCCGGATTCACCCGAATCCGCCGGATTCATTGAGTTTGAAGAGGATCCGCCGGATCAATATTAGGATCCGCCGGATAGTTCAAGTTTCTGGGCGGGAATCCGCCGGATTCACCTTGAATCCGCCGGATTCAAAGGTCTGGTTCGACTCTGTTCGAGCAGAACACATTCAAACCCAGTTTTTAATCCGCAAACAACCAACAAGGATCTATCCTAACATTAATACATGATTATATACGTTATTTAATCACGAAATTTTAAAGAACAAGTTAGTGATTCCTTACAATTTTTGAAACGAAACGGATGTTGATGATGATGAAGATCACGATGATGATGATGATGAAGTAGCTAGATGATGATGATTATGTTTATGTTATTGTTGTTGCTTGAAATGAAACCGAAAGAGAGGAGAGGAGGGAGCCGAGAGAGTGATAAAAAATGGGTGCGTGTGTGTGTAAAATAATTGAGGTCGGTTGTATATACCGGCCTCAATTATTGAGGTAGTTGAGGTATTTTCGACCCGTGTTTGCGTATCCGATCGTAAAATAGTAAAATCTTTTAAAATGATAATTTTCTAAAAATATAATCGTATACGTTTTCAATCAAAGTATTTTATAAAAATACTTTTAAAGAGATATAAAAATATATCTTTGTTTTTGTCCCGATTGACGGATAGTTTTCTGTATCTAAAATGTATTTAAATTTCAAACGGAGTACGTGGTTATTATTCTCAATAATAATACTTTGTTTAAAAATGTTTCTCACCAACTTTTATTTTGGGTTTCTACGTTTTGTTTGATTCGTGTATTTGCGATTATTCAATTAATCGTTTCGGTTTATATATATAAATATATATAATACTTGTGTACTTGAGTACTGACAAGTATGTAATTACGTGTTTTAAAAGTTTAAATTAGGAGCTAATTTTGGGTTATTTTGACCGGGTGTCACATTCTCCCCTTGTTAAGAGAATTTCGTCCCGAAATTTGTGCTTAGTAATTGTCTGTGTATTTTCTAAGAAAGTGTGTGAGTCTACTGTGAGTGCTATAACCTCATTCTAATAATACCTTCCTCCCCTTGTTAAGCTAACGCCCTACTGGCTATTAAAGGAGTAGAGGAAGTGTGTTGTAAAGTAGTTGACCATTTTGTCGGTAGGACAAGGTCAGTCAGTCAATAAGATGTAGCTACACTTTGTACTAGTAGCCTAAAGTAAATAGTATCTTTCACTATGTTCCCACAATACTAGACCCTATCAGTCTCCTACAGAAACTATATGGTTCAGCCTACATTTGTTTCAGGTGGGATGTTACCCATCGTATATAAAAATAACTTTTAACCGGCATGTTTTCCCGGTATACAACAGAGTAGGATATGTTATTCCTATATATCTGCAAGCTAAACATTGTCTCTTAAAGAAACTATAGAATCTAAATTGTCTCCTTTCCCTAATCCTTTCAAGTACTTAGAATCTAGAGAAACATAATAGTATTTAAGCAACAAGTAAGCTCTACCAAAGTAATTTGTATGTAGGCAGTCGGTAATGGTCAGTGTCGTCATAGTATAAGTTAAATTCTATTAGTTTCGTATAGAATTAAGTTGTTACATGGAAGCGTACCCTTAGTTGTTGTTTGGATTAAACTTAGTCTCACTGACATTTCTTGCCAGGATTTCTTCACTCTCATCAGCTAGTAGTGGGCAGTTAATTTTGTAGTGTCCAGCAGTTCAACACTTGAAGCAGACCTTCAAAGATTTAGAATTAGTGCCCTTAGGAGGTAATTTGCAATCCTCAACTTGGTGTCCAAACATTTTGCATCGGCTGCAGGGCGCGATACAAGATCCTTTGTGGTGTCGGTTGCATAGGGAGCAGAAGGGTAGATTTCCTTTGTAAATACTAACAGTTTTTACTTTCTTTGCTTCAGGTACAGCAGGATTGGAGATGGAAATTTCTTCCAATTTCCTCTTACCGATTGCCACTCTTGGCTCAGTATTCTCCTCAACAGGATCATCATATCGAGTTAATTGTGAGGTCGGGCTATCAACTGCGACATTCGCCTCTTGAATGATTGGTTGAGACGACCTCAGCTGTCGTAGGTTGTCTTCCATTATTAGCATGCGTAGTTCGCATTTGTGAGCGCGCATTTCACTCTGATAAGCAATTTGTCGTAGTTCGATGATGTCTCCCCTGGCTTCAGTCAGCTGACTTCGGAACAAGTCTAGAGTTTCCTTAAGGAAGTGAACAACTTCAGTGCCTATGTTACTAGGAGTGAGTGTATCAAGCAGAGCAGTAGTAGCGGTGTTATTGATGGTGGGGTTAAGAACAGAGTTTTGTTGAGCTGTCCTAGTAGTTCCTTCGATGAAAGTCAATGCAGATTCTGTTGCTGATTCAATCAGTTGTTTCTCAGTTTCCTTCACCGACATCATTTCCTCTGACACCTCCTCAGTTTCTAGCCTCAACTCGCTATCCAAAGTGAGGAGGTAAGGAAACATCACATGCTCCTCACTGAGCTGATCGTCATCCGACGTGTAGTTGTTAGCAGCGTGATTAGTCATTTCCTACAGTTTGATGTTTTTGTGTTAAGGTGATATTTTGGGTAGTTATTCTCAATCACCACTAAAGCACATAGTATTTCATATCACACAATCAGGTCATATTCATCACAACCTAACACAATTCGAGTAAGTAAGAATTGTACACTCCTAGGAATGGATGATTGCACTAATGACCTAGAGTAGTTTATCAATTCCTAATTCTATCTTGTACTTAGAATCTAGGAAATACACAGGAATAGTTAAGCAGTATATAAGATTTTCCAAAGTAAGTATGGAGATAGTAGAGTCATTTATAAACGAATGTACCATCATTGAGCAGGTCAGCAAGCGTCGGGTTTGGGTCTTCCCTAGCACGGAGTACATAGGCTCTTCCTCGAGCAGGGTTGTTGTTTTTGTTTTTCAGTTGAGGGCAATCCTTCCTAAAATGCCCAGTACCATTGCACTCATAACAAGTCTTAGGTGCAGAAGTGTTGGTACCAGTTGCGGCTGTCTTGCAATCCTTGGCCACGTGCCCGAATCTCTTGCATTTGGTGCATGGACACGCACCATCATGATGAAGATTGCATTTTGAGCAAAAGGGTTTGCTTCCCTTATACTCCTTCTTGTCGCCTGAGCCAGTTGGGTAGGTTTTAACATCATCAACCTTTTTATTGGAGGTGGTGGGGTTTCCTTCCCACTTACGCTTGCCAGAGTTTCCAGTAGGTGTTACAGGTGTCTCGCGCCTAACAACTTGCGCCATAAGCTCATGTGACATACGAATAGCACTCTGAATAGTTCCAGGTTTTGACGAAGTAACATTCCCTTGAATATCCTTCGGGAGTCCACGGATGTACCTCTCAATCCGCTTACGTTCAGGATCTACCATAGATGGGCAGAGAAGAGCGAGCTGCTGAAATCGGGTTGTATAGCCGATGATGTCGTTTCCCTGAACTGTCAAATGCCAGAACTCATCTTCCAGCCTCTGGAGTTCCTCATTGGGACAGTACTCATCCCTTAGCATCCTTTTCAGTTCTTCCCATGGGATTCCATATGCAGCATCAATTCCCACAGACTGAATATACGAGTTCCACCATGTCAGAGCACTTTCCAGAAATGTACAGGTGGCATACTTAACTTGGCAGTCTTCCGAACAGTTACTGATCCTAAAGACTGACTCCATCCTTTCAATCCACCTAACCAATCCAATGGCACCTTCTGTGCCCTTGAAGTTCAGAGGTTTGCACTTGAGAAAGTCATTGTAGCTGCAGGGTTTAGCAACAGGAGCATCGTTCACAGACGGTGATGATCGAGTAGCTAGAGCTTCGGCCACTCCTTGAGAAACAAATCGTGCGAGTTCAGCCGCGCTGAAAGTTTGTCTTTTCGGTGGCATGTTCCTTCAATAACAGCCAGAAAAAATGTGAGTTTTTGTGTAAGAGTATGATCATCATAGTTGTATATATAACAGTAATATATTACAACACAAGTGAAAATCACCGGTATAGAATAATGAAGATTGTAATCATTTAACATGCGAGTTCAAAAGATTACAAGATTTTGAGTATTACAAGAGCTGTCGGGGATATTACGTCCGAACAAATATCAGAAGTTATGCGGAATGTGATAGGGATGTAAGAAAAATTTGTGTACTTATAGAAAGTTGGAATTCGGATGTTAAATATGATAAGTGAGTGAGGGACGGTCCTCTGATGACCAGATCGTGTAGAATAAAGTATTGAAGTTCTTAATCTATACCTAGGTAAGTCTATTTCGAAGAGATGACCCTCTCTGTCAGGGCACATCCCGGTACTATTTTCCTGACTCGATCAACTTACCACAGGCCTCTTCTAAAGTGTGTTTGTACAGTGAGTGTGTTACTAAATATCGGAGGATCTTAATAAGCCTAATCATATAGGTGTAACCTATATATACTTATTATCCACCTAGTTGTGTCTATCACAGAACAAGTACAAGTCACGGTTCTCTCGTTGTCAGAGTCAACTAGTGCATTCCTGTTTAACATAACCCCTTTCAGATCTTACATCATCTTTATTTAATTGTACATAGTTGATCAGGCTATGTTAAATTAAACTCGTATGATGAAATCCCTGAACCAGTTATATCTAATGAGGAATACTGCCTAACGGTCATAGTCTAGGTCCACTAAATGCAACCTAGTTTGCTATAACCTTAGGCTCTGATACCAATCTGTGACACCCCCAAATTTAATGCTTTGCGGAAGCGAGTTTTGGGTGTCACTAATCTAATATCAAAACACCAAAGTACAAGCAAACGACTCTAAATGAGACGTTGTAGAAAATATATTACATTACATAAGTTTTCAAAAGTAATACAAAGCTTAAGTCATAAGTTTGAAACATAGTAGTAAGTTCGCAAAATGATTGCAGAAGATTTTAATACATAACCATTATACAAAATATAATGCAAGAAAATCTTCATGTCTAAATGGATGCATGCGACTCGTGATAGCTAGCTTATCCTGTAGGCCATTCCTACTATTGCTGAGTACCTGAGAATACATCACTAAAAGGTCAACCAAAATGGTTGGTGAATCTCACAGGTTTATAGTATACAGTAATAAGCAGTTGAGTAAATCAGTAAGTAAAACGTTTACAATCAATAAAACAGTAAAGTATAATTGTACAACAGTAGTAATTTAGTAAAATAGTATTTCATAAACATAGTAAAGTCGGTGTAGTCGGTCAATTTATTGCCATGTCATGAGCCATTATAGTCGAAGCTTAACACGTCTGTAGTTTTTGCCCCCGTGAGTACTAATCCAAAAATACTCATATCAAACGAATAAGAAACGCCTGTTTAGACACTTACGGTTCGTTGTGGCGCTACCACCCCAGGCGGGGATTGTCAGTCCCATATGGATCCATATACTAAAATTCGCGCTTATCTTATAACTGACGACTATAATCAGAGGACTTCATTGGATTAAATAGAAACTCATGCAGTTCAGTAAGGCAATACGTCGGTAATTAATACATTGTATTTGGATTAAAGTCGGTAAAATAATACATTTTGTACTTGTATTATAGTTTGTAAAATAATACCTTTTGTACTGGTATTAAAGTCGGTAAAACAATACATTTTGTACTTGTATTCAAATCAGTAAAATAATACATTTTGTACTAGTATTATAGTTTGTAAAATAATACATTTTGTATTAGTATTAAAGTCGGTAAAACAATACATTTTGTACTTGTATTCAAATCAGTAAAATAATACATTTTGTACTTGTATTATAGTTTGTAAAATAATACATTTTGTATTAGTATTAAAGTCGGTAAAACAATACATTTTGTACTTGTATTCAAATCAGTAAAATAATACATTTTGTATTAGTATTAAAGTCGGTAAAACAATACATTTTGTACTTGTATTCAAATCAGTAAAATAATACATTTTGTACTAGTATTATAGTTTGTAAAATAATACCTTTTGTACTGGTATTAAAGTCGGTAAAACAATACATTTTGTACTTGTATTCAAATCAGTAAAATAATACATTTTGTACTTGTATTATAGTTTGTAAAATAATACCTTTTGTATTAGTATTAAAGTCGGTTAAAACAATACATTTTGTACTTGTATTCAAATCAGTAAATAAACATGTTTGTAAAACAATACATTTGTAAATGTATTTAGTAATTCAAGTAATCTTAGGAAACAATCACTTTCAGTAAACAAGTACATACAGTAAACAAGTATATTCAGTAACAATACATTTAGTAAACAAGTGATGCATCTCCCCCAAAGTAAAACAGTAAAAAGGGGTAGTGAGACTCACCTGTTGAGCAAGAAATCCTAATGTGCGCGCGTGTACCAATCGTAACCTCCTAATGCCCTAAACACGCGAGATTACATTTTTGTAAGTGTACGCCTAGTAGTTCATTCGTATATTTGTTTACTTAATTGATTGTATTCAACGTATTTGTCTAAGGTTTACGTTTACGCGTTTGTAATCCAATTAAGTTTGTAGTTTGAAAAATGTGCAAGGCCCGTTGGTGTCGGGTTACAATTATATTTGAAAAATATAATTACAAATGTTCCAAGAAAATATACTTTGTATAATGTATTTGTATATTTTATCATTGTATTGTTTACAATTAGTATTGTGTTTGTACAAATCGAGACTTAGTTTATAAAACGAAAATTTGTTGGAAGTGAGTTAGATCCGCCGGATCCTTAGACAATCCGCCGGATCAGTGTCCAAAGAGGGGAATCCGCCGGATTGGTTTGAATCCGCCGGATTTAATGATCTCGAAGGGAATCCGCCGGATTCACCCGAATCCGCCGGATTCACCCGAATCCGCCGGATTCATTGAGTTTGAAGAGGATCCGCCGGATCAATATTAGGATCCGCCGGATAGTTCAAGTTTCTGGGCGGGAATCCGCCGGATTCACCTTGAATCCGCCGGATTCAAAGGTCTGGTTCGACTCTGTTCGAGCAGAACACATTCAAACCCAGTTTTTAATCCGCAAACAACCAACAAGGATCTATCCTAACATTAATACATGATTATATACGTTATTTAATCACGAAATTTTAAAGAACAAGTTAGTGATTCCTTACAATTTTTGAAACGAAACGGATGTTGATGATGATGAAGATCACGATGATGATGATGATGAAGTAGCTAGATGATGATGATTATGTTTATGTTATTGTTGTTGCTTGAAATGAAACCGAAAGAGAGGAGAGGAGGGAGCCGAGAGAGTGATAAAAAATGGGTGCGTGTGTGTGTAAAATAATTGAGGTCGGTTGTATATACCGGCCTCAATTATTGAGGTAGTTGAGGTATTTTCGACCCGTGTTTGCGTATCCGATCGTAAAATAGTAAAATCTTTTAAAATGATAATTTTCTAAAAATATAATCGTATACGTTTTCAATCAAAGTATTTTATAAAAATACTTTTAAAGAGATATAAAAATATATCTTTGTTTTTGTCCCGATTGACGGATAGTTTTCTGTATCTAAAATGTATTTAAATTTCAAACGGAGTACGTGGTTATTATTCTCAATAATAATACTTTGTTTAAAAATGTTTCTCACCAACTTTTATTTTGGGTTTCTACGTTTTGTTTGATTCGTGTATTTGCGATTATTCAATTAATCGTTTCGGTTTATATATATAAATATATATAATACTTGTGTACTTGAGTACTGACACGTATGTAATTACGTGTTTTAAAAGTTTAAATTAGGAGCTAATTTTGGGTTATTTCGACCGGGTGTCACAAGTTGCACATCAATCGTCATCATCCGGATCTTCAGGCACAGGGTGATATCAATCAGCAGCTAAAGATTTCACCGATGATGAGTCGGATTTTCACTATTTGTGCAGGGTATGAGAAAGGGGTCGAGGCACCAAGGGATGTTCCCTTATTCGGTGCTATTGTGGATGAAAATTATGTACCGCCCCCAGAACCTCAGTATATGGATATTCCAGCACCTCAGCAGCCGCAGCAACCGCTTGTGAACATTCCTGTTCAACCTGCGGGGGAGAATGTGGATGCTCTTTTGGAAAATATTGAGCAGTTTGGCCACGTTGACTCAGACAATCCAGCATCTCATGACACGGTTGAAAGTTCTGATTCTGAAGAAAATCCTGTTCAACAACCTGATGATGGCGGGACAACGCCTTCGGATTCTGATGGTGCGGTCCCGCACCCGTCTCAGATGGAAACAATTCGACGTCAGTTTTCTCAGAGGTACAAAAGAATTCAGCGTCGTTTGAAACAGGGGCGTGTGTATGTTCCAAAGAATACTGGCAAACGTATTCGAGACGGTGATGATCCTAAGGATGTAGACTTTGAGCCTCGTCGTCATGTTCGTCGTTCTTCATCAGCCAGAGCTCCAGTCAATCCACAGCAGCAAGCTGATTTTGAGATTCAACCGACTCCAGCATTCATGCATAAGATTATGGATGATATGCAGAAGATGAAGCAAAAGCTGGAGGTTCAAGACGAAAAGATTGCTGAACAAGCTGCGTTGATCGAGGTTCAGTCTAAGGAGCTTGAGGAAACGAAGCTTAGGGTTAATGTTTTGGAAGGCAGGTTACTTGCCTCGGGGGAGTCTGGGTCTGGGATACCCACTTTAGAGTCAAGTGAACCTGCGTCTGTAAATCCCAACCCTGTACTTGAAACTGTTAATGAAAATATTTCTGTTTTGGATTACTTTTGTGTTGATGATATTCCAGGGCAACCGAGACCGCTGGCTGTTGACTATTCATTTACGGACTTATCGTTTATTCAAAGAATGGCTAGTGGAGTTGGCTCTGAGGAAGAAACGAATAATGATTTTCAGATGAATGAGGATGTTTCGATTGAAGAGGAACAGTTGAATTCAGACGAAACGTATGATGATGCACATTCTGGGGAAGCTTATGATGATGCACCTATTATAGAGTCTGATTCAAGTGAAGATGAGAGACCTGCAAAAGCTCAACATGGAGAATCTAGTTCTGCTGCAACTCCAGCTCCAGAGACACAGGCACCGGACTCAGCAGCAAAGAAATTAACTGCTGAAGAAAAGAGAGAGAGAAATAAGAAATGGTGGCCTAAGGGACGAAATCCAGTTCCTATTCCAGTTAAATGTCAAGTGTACCGGGTTAGTCGAAATTATACCGGAGTTATTAAAAGCTGGAAGTGTCAGAGGAATCTTTTTATGATTAAGAGAGAAGATGGAGTTCAGTACTTCATAATGCGTTTTGATAGATTGAGCACGTTGCCAAAAGGAGAGATTAATCGATTAGCTCAGCTTAAATTGATTAATCCGTTTGAGAATGATTATGCCGAGTTCATTCAGAGAAATTTACGTCGGGAAGTGTTATCGAAGACATATTCTAAATTGAAACCGACGTTGGGAACTCGGTATACATGGAAAAGGAAGATTGATCCAGTTACCAGGAAACCTATGGTTAAAGTTCATTATCCGCCTGCTAACTGATTGACCGAGATACCTCTGGAACCAGTTCCTTATTATTTTCTGAGAAGACTTGTAAAATGGGAACTTGATCCACAGACTGGTGAAGCGGTTATTACTTTCGTTCCTGATTCTAAACCGTGGCCAGAAGTTGGAGGTATATGGAATTTGAAGCAAGCAACGTTTAGACTGTATGATCCGATGAGTTTGATTAATTTTCATGAAAAAGATTTAAGAAAACTCTATGATGATCGGATTCGTGTTGGTCAGAAGAATGAGTTCAACAGACGTTTAGCCGAGCAGTTTTACAATGTTGTTACTGTTTGCGTGGCTAATGGAATTCATGCCGATGGTCAATTTCCTTCGGGCTGGGTTTAAAGAAGATTTTTGAAGACCAAGCTGAAGACACGGGGGAGTTTGTTGGTACATGTTTAGTGTCTGTCAGTTGGTCTAGCTCGTAGTTTGTATTTAGATTTGCGTTTCCTGACTCCTGCGACGTAGCGCATAACGTCGCAGGTGCGACGTCAGGTTTTGGGCCTGCGACGTAGTCAACGTCGCATGGGCTTGGGCCTGCGACGTCGTGTGCGACGTCGCAGATGCCAGATTTTGTATTTAAGCAATTTACGTTTTCTGTTTTAGGGTTGACGAAACCCTAAACATAATTAGTCGAAATCCCTGTAATCTGACCGATTATTATTCAATATAATACGTTTCGTTTGATATTCATTATGTATTGATTATTCGTGTGTTTAGTTTATAACTTAATCGTTGATTCCGCAAACGATTGAGTGACTCGGTTCGTACTAGATCCAAGGTTAGGGACAAACACTTCCCATCAGGAGCTTTGGTTACTTTCGAATTAGCTTTAGTTTGTGGACGATCAGCCTTAAGAGGTGAATTTGAGGAGAACCTCTTAGGCACATAATTATGAGCTCTATTATGATAATTATAATTAAACTCATGTGATCGCGAAGTAGTACCACTCTCATAATGACTATGGCCTCTACTTGTAGTTCTAAACCTCGACGGTGTCACATCCCTAGACTTATGGATAGAATTATCACTTTGAGTATATGGCCGTTTAGGTTTAGGTGGAGAGACACTATGCTTACCATCTCTTTTAAGAATGTTAATAGGTTTATTACCTAACTTAGGTTTGGTATCTAACCCATCTACAGTCATACTAGAGTCGGTTTGTGTCTTTTCATCCATCACAAGCTTATATGGTGTTTCAGGCTTTTTGTTAGGACAACACGAAGCCAAGTGTCCCTTTTGATGACACTTGAAACATGACATCTGCTTGCGTGATTTAGGAACTTTTGCATTACCACTCGGAGTCTTAGGCACTAAAGGTTCAGATATTTGTTCCTTATTAACCTTATCATCAGTCTTAGCATCGTTAATCACTCCACCCGATACAAATTGTATTTTGGTGAAATGAGAAGCCTTACTATTATCTGATGAAGGGTTCTTAATAACATCCTTCTGTGCCTCTAACTTTTCCTGATCATTAGTTACTGAAATCTCAGGATTAGCATCTGTCATTTCAGAATCTTCAGGAATAGGAGTGTAATTGGCATTAAAAGGAGGGGATACATCATTGTAACCTAACCCAGTCTTGTCCTTTACACTACGTTGAGAATCTAACATTTTATCCATTTGAGATGTCCTATAGTTCTTAAGTTTACGGTTTTGCTCAATTAACCTTAAGTTAAGGTTCACTATTTCCTGATCCTTACTAGCAATTGTCTCATTTAAGTCTTTGATATTCATATAGAGACCATCTATGACAACATATTTTTCACTTATGGTATCTCTAAGTTTTGTTCTATCCGAAGCATCAGACTTAATTTTATCCTTTAAGGCCTGTTTATCATCACTTAATCTACGAATATCCATAATGGCTTGATCAAGTTCAGATCTAACAGTCTTATAGGATTCCTTATCCATATTCAATTGAGATGACAAATTACTATTTGACACAGTTAAGACACTATTCTGAGATTGTAAATCAGTAACTAAGTAACAAACATCAGCAAGATTAAGAATATCTAAACATACCTTCTTCTTGTCAGTTTGTACTTCAGCCATGCGTGCCACGAATTCTTCAGGACTCATATATGGAATTGAATCCATATATAGCACGTCATCATCACTTTCCTTCACTTCAGACTCAGGCACCTCTACTCTCTGTTCCATATCAGTGGGCATGTAGGACACTGATCCAGCAGTTGTCTCTTCGATCTCGGACATCAAGGCTTCCTCAGAATGAGCTTGCCAATCATAAGAACCATCCAACTGCTTTACCACTAAGGCTTTGGAAGTAAGAGTACTTCCCGAACCTTGTTTTCCTTGTGCTTCTACTTTAGGTCTTTGACATTCTCTAGCAAAATGACCAATACCCTGACAGTTAAAGCATCTGACCTTGGTTTTATCAAACCCTGATCTATTGCCCAACACCTTTCTACCAGTTCTCTTGAGGAAATCTTTAACTTTTCTTGAAACTAATGCTAACATCTCTTGAAGTTCCAATTCCTCAACATAATCCGGATCTATCTGCTCATAATCCTCGTCAAATAGAACAGGATCATTGATCTTTCCCTCTATGTAATTCTCATATGATGCCACAAAGGAAGCAAGAACAGACAGTTACTGTTCCGCAGATTTCACACTCATCGGCATCTTCTGATGCTCTTGAGGTGACTTCTCAGAATTCTTTCCCTTTGTCTCATCACTTGAGGAGGAAATAAAGCATAGATCTTCAGTAATCATTTCTCCATTTTCACCAATATCACCAACTAACAGTGCAGTTGTCGAACTAGAGGACGCAGTCGAAAGATTTGACTTTCCATGATACAACCCAGGGTTCTGAACCTGATCAGAATCACTATCTCTTGACTTTCTGGAGAAATCATAACCTTTCAGCTTGTCAATGACTTGCTCTGAGGTCATAGTAGAATACCTGGTTTCGTTATCCTTAATCATAACGCCATACATTTCCCATTTAGAAGGCAAACCCTCAAGAAACTTGTCGGTTTTAGCTACTTCTTCTTCAACAATCTCATGGTATTCCAGTTCACTTAACAGATGGTAGAAACGCGTGACATAGGCATCAAGATCTTCTCCTTTTAAAGCTTTAAACATAGTAAACTGCTTTTTGAGAAGACTCCTCTTGCCAGCTCTCACCTGTGGACTTCCCTCACCTCTTTTCTCTAGAGCTACCCAGAGCGTTCTAGCAGTATGAAAAGACTTCAGTTGATGAGCAATCTCTTTAGGAAGACACATCTTTATGCATGAATGTGCTTTATTTTCATTTCTGTAAGCTTCCTTTTCTTGATCACTCATGTTCGCATAGGTAAGAACCACAGTGGCATTTTGAACAGTTTGAGTAGGTGCGGTGTATCCACTCTTGATACACATCCAGATTGACAGGTCATGGAATCTACAGTAAGATTCAAATCTGTCCTTCCAATTGTAGTAATCTTCGATCCTCAACAACTTAGGTGGAACGTTTGACTTTCCCACCTCGTGGTCCATTTCGATCATTCTACTTAAGTCAGACATCGTAAAATTAAACTGCTTCGCGAATTCAGAAAACTCAACTCGCAAGACTCAGCTCAACTCGCAATCTCAGCTCGACTCGCAGAATACGTCGATTCGCAAGCCTCAGTTCGGATTGCTAAAGATGTCGATTCGCAAGTGATGTCGATTCGCGAGGGATCTCGGTTCGACTCGCAAGCCTCAGTTCGACTCGCTAGTTCAACTCGGTTCGCAGACGAAGCTGGAACCCTAATCTCGACTCGCGAAACGGCTGTTAAACCCGAAAACGAATTTATAAGGTATTTTTACGACTGAAACTAAGAATTTCGACCGTAAACAAACCCTAAAACGTCCAGAGAATGATTTTGATCGTTAGTATTGCAAGAAAGCACGTAAAAACGACCCGAATAAAAAACGCAATATTACTAAAACTTATGAACACACTCGTATTTAGCCCGAAAGCTCTGATACCAGATGTAAGTCCCCTAGTTTTAGGATCGATAACTTCGTTATCTTTAGTATTAAGGTGCGGAATCCCTCAATACGGTGTTATCTTACTAGTAACGAATACGTTCGTAATTGCGTTTATAAAGCTTAACTTTAAACGAATAATACGTCAAAGCCTAGCCGTTAGGTATAAGTTTTCTCTAGGTTTTGTGAAATCGTAGATCAGAAAAATGCCAAAAAAGTTATGTTTTTCACGAATGAAAAACATTATATACGATCAGCTAGTCTCGGCTCGCATGGGCCTGCGAGTTCAGTCCAACTCGCAGCCCAAGCCCAGTAAAGGACTCGGCTCGCTAGACTCAACCTTCGCGAGTTCAGATCTCACCTCACAGCTCAACTCGCTGCGACTTGAGATCTCGACTCGTCTCGCATGAAACGTCTAATTATTTATTTCGTATTTAAACATTCGTCTAACTTAGCACAATAATATATTTAACGAATATTACTAACAAAACAAATATTTATTTACAAATCTAAACCAATATACAAACATAATAATAATTACACCAGTCCTATTTCAAGCTAGATCTGTTGTCACACTCTATGTTCCAACACAATACAACGTAAACATAATATAAGCAAATCATATTTACGAAATAAAGAAAAGAGATATAAATAAAACCTGAGTAAGTATTACAGACAAATCTTCATGACCCAAAGTCTCGGAGTGACTCCGTACAGACGCTACAACTACCGCTACGCTAACCTAGCTCATCTACTAGCTTAACTCTAGAGAGAGAAAGCTAGAGAGAGACTCTAGAGAGAGAAAGAAAGAGTGTGTGAGAGAGAAAGTGAGAAATATTGAAGGTGAGAGGTGTGAAGGTGTGAGAAATGAGGTAGAGGTGCCCTATATTTATAGGCAAGCCTTGGATCAAGAGTATAAGGCCACAAGCATGCACGTACAAGCAAACGAAGCAAAACGAGAGACCACAAGACCAAACCAGGCCATGTACGGCCCTGCAGAGGCCATGTACGGCTCTTTACAGGCTGTGCACGGCTCTTTGGAGGCCATGTACGGCCCTGTGGTGGCCGTGTCCTAGGCCGTGTGATTTTTTTGGCTTTTCTCGTTGCTTAATTCACGCGTATCTTCTTCGTTTCGAGTCCGTTTGACTTGATTCTTTCGCCTACGGTCTTGTAATTCCGTTACGCTTCTAATGATGCCAATTTGGTAGGAATTGGATGTATGGAGCCCAGGCATGTCCAGAATACGTTTCGTAGTCTTCGGTTGTGCTGTTTCTTGCATATCTTGTTCATCCTTGATCCAATTTGAGCAATCCTTGTATCCACGTTCTCGTAATCTCAATAGCTACGAAATAAGATAATTGTTAGGTCTTGGTATGGAGTTTACAGTAGATTTAGGGTTAGGCTCAATTTGGTGTCCATTTCAACATATTTTCAGCCCTTTTCGTATAGTTTTGGAAAGTCCATCAAGTTTTCACCTTTATAACAAAATGTGATGAATAATGATGTTTTAAGGATGTTTTTGTTATAAACGGCCTAAATATGGGGTTAATAACGCAGTTAAAAAAGTGACTTTTTGATATCGCGTAAAAAGTCACGTTTTTACTACCGATATCTCTCTCATTCTGGAATAATACTTGGCATTTGGACTCAAATAATGCACAAATCAGTGATATTATGCCAAGAAGGTCAAAATGAAGTTGCACAAGAAAAATCAAGCAAAACGATCGAAAAACGAAGATTCCACGTATAATTGAAGATTCAAGACATCAAAACAAGATTTAGAGACAAAGTACCCATCACTGAGATTTCTCTTATCCAAGATGTTCGTTTTCAAAATACGAATCCAACAGAAGAAGAATCGGCAAAAACGGATGAAGAATGAAGATTCTACGAACGCCGGAAGATTCAAACGATTCGTACGAGACATCCAAAGTTCAGAGACATATTTTTGGGATTTATTTTCATCAAAGTCTTCGTTTTTGAAAAACTAATCTAACGCAAAAAGAATCAACTAAAACGGACGCATAACGAAGAAGATACGCACGAATCAAGAAACGAGCAAAAGAAAGCGAACCGGGGCGGCAGCATGGCGTACTAGGCAGGCCACCAGGCCCCCACCGCCGGCCACCAGGCCCCCGGCGCCGTCTTGCATCCCCCCATCCCATTTCCGCTTTTTGGTCCTTGCGCCGTCTGATGCCACACCTTTCCGCAACTTTAGGGTACATGTGCTAGACCTTTACGCGCTTTAGGTATATGTGCTAGACCTTTATCCACCTTTTGCTAACATGTGCCTCAAGATGCTAAAGTGAGCCCCTTTTCAAGTATAAATAGGCCATCAAAGCCTCATTTTCAAGATACACCTTCTTTGCTACACCTTTCTTAGCAAAAAACACCTTCCATACTTCTCTTTAGGCTAATAATTCTCTCTAAATATTAGTTCTACTTTCTCCCTCTATTTTCTTATTCTAAATTAGTAATAGGCTAGTTTAGGAAATTTGTTTAGAATAGAACGAAAGCAAGGAACGTGCTTGTAATCTCTGGTGTACGCTCGGAATTGTGTCAATTAATTCAAGTCTATTCTCTCTCGCATTTAATCCTGGTTCTTTCTATCCTTATCTATCTTAATTAATTACGTTTATATTGATTATGCTAGATTTAGTTATTTCCATGATTAGAGAGTAGTACGCTTGTTGTGTTTGCTTGCGATGTAGTTAGTTAATTATGGGATAATTTATAATTAAATATTAAAGATCGGAACTATTGCTTTGATCATCTTATTGCATGTTCTTGTTTGATTGTTGCCTTAAGATCATCATAGTAGTAAAATATAAACGGTCTTTATTATCGTGAAATAATATGACGGCCCCTATTCGACTGTTTCTCGATATAGTACTGGAAACACTTCAAGGTGGAGTACAAATGTATGGAAGTCGAGGAACGACCGAAGGTAGTCATATTACGAAATGGTACAATATTACGAAGTAATATGACGACCCCTATTCGACTGTTATGCAGTATAGCGTTGGAAACACTTTAGGTGTAGTACAAACATGTAGAAGCTGTGTAACGACCGAAGGTAGTTATATTACGGACTAATATATAAAATGAGAAACCTAATTTAATTAACCTTTCTAAAATAGACTTTTAAACTTCAAATTAATCTATCGCCTTTCCACCAATAAACGTGATTACAAAACCTTTTTAACGACGTCCAATTAAAAGGTAGTCAGTCATCTGTGTCAATATAATTTGACAAAAGGTATGAAACTATGGAACCGCAAGGCTACATGGGGGATTATCGTAGGACAAGACATGGCCAAGGTTTGAAGCGGTGGAACCACTTAAAGTGAGGAATGCTGTGAATAACTAGGGGATTTATTGGGTAGTCTTAAGCAAGGGCTGGTTTAAAGTAATAAATGAACTTTTTGAATATACGAATTTGTTAGGATGACGAAGAATCGTTATATGATTCAGTTATTTCTAGTACCTTAAGATTTTGTTCCCGTTCATATGAAAGTATTATTAAACCATAATTAAGATTTTGCTTATTATTCTAAATGCTTTGTAATGTTACCATAATCTAGCTCCCGGCGTGACATGCTAATGGGATTTTAATTAGTAGGGTATCTAGTGTTTACATACAAGTATTCAAGAATGATAATTAATTAATATCTTTCAAAACAATTTCTCCAAATATCATCGCATAACTTAATTAACGAAGTCTCAGCAAACACTATCTTTATCTTATCTGCTTTATCTTTTATATTAATTTTGCTTTTATTTAATTACTTGCCTAAGTTAGTTATTAGAAAAATCAAAACTCCCCCACTATTTTATAAACCCTTCACTAGTTTGAAAGCCCTCATCTGCCACCCCTTAGTTTCAATTCAGTCGGTTTGAAGAACGACTCTAGGTCATACCTACCACTTGCTCACCCTTAGGATTAGCATTGTTAGGGAAAACTTAGGCCCCGCAATTAAAAATTTAAAACACCCACTGATGCCCGTCACCAGTAGCCGGTGCAACGACAAAGGGTAACTAATTTCCCTTACCGACCGCTGGTGGCGCATCAAGTTTTTGGCGCCGCTGCCGGGGAACCAAATGTACGATCCTTAAGCGTTAAGACGAACTTACTTACTAGTGAACCTTTAGAATTCCTTAAACCCTTACGTCTTTATTTGTTTTTCCTTCCATTTACTACTTTTAGAAATTACCACCCCTATCCATTCAACTAGTCAACCAACTGTCAACGAGACTATGACAGCTGCACGTATCACTCTCGCTGAAGACTCTAAACCTTTGATTGAAGGTCGAGGAAGACCAATCATCTATCCGGAAACCAATAGAACCTCATTTGAATTAAAGCCCCACATTGTTCAATTAGTCCAAAACCTCTGTCAATTTCATGGCCTACCAAATGATGATCCCAACTCCCACCTTGACAAATTCATTTCCTTATCCAACTCCTTTAAGCCGATTGGGGTTAATCAGGATATAGTCTACCTATACCTATTTCCCTACTCACTTACTCTTAATGCACAAACCTGGTTCGAGGGACTATAAATTAACTCTATAACCTCTTGGGTAGAATTAGCAACCAAATTTTTGGCCAAATATTTCCCCCCATCAAAACAAGCCATGTTTAGGACCAACATCATAAACTTCCGTCAAGTGCATGATGAATCAATCTACGATGCATGGGAACGCTTTAAGAAATTGCTTAAGAAATGTCCAAGTCATCGATTTGAGCGTTCAGACCAGTTGCGCATTTTCTACAATGGTCTCTTCTCACATCACCGTCCTTTACTTGATACCGCCTCTCAAGGTAGTTTCATAGACTGTACGGCAAATGAAGCTTGGAGCCTTATTGAGAAGATGACCGTACACAACCATGACTGGAACAGTGAAAATCACTCCTCAATAGTGAATCCACCAACTACACTCGGAAATGAAGCTATCAAAACCCTCACTCAGCAATTGGCAGACCTAACCAAGGAGATTAAGGAATTGAAAAGTCAACAACAGCAAGTCTGACAAGTTCAAACCTGCCTTAATTGTGCTAATCTGAACCACTCAGCCCAAATTCCTCACTCTCATTTAACTTTACTCAATACTAACCCTTTATTGGAAAAAGTAGCAAAATGCGATAAGATTTTGTGTAAAGTTGAATGAAATGAAAAAAGAGTATACGGTCACGATGTTTGCGTCAAAAATAAAGTTAACACACCAACATAGACAACAAATAAGAAATTTTGGCGTCGAATAAAAAAAATTGTTCAAAAATGGTCTCATCAAAAAAATGTAGCTAAGAAACCGTACGCTTATTCTATATAATTTGGATGAGGTTAAATTGAAACGAAATTTGGAAAGTGGTGTTATGATATCGAAGGATTTGAAGATGATAAATAAACTAGTAAGTGAAGCCATGATTGATTTCGCGATATTTCCAACACTTAAAAAAAAAAAAAAAAGTAGCCTTATTGGAAAAAAGTAGCAAAATGCGATAAGATTTTGTGTAAAGTTGAATGAAGTGAAAAAAGGGTATACGGTCGCGATGTTTGCGTCTAAAATAAAGTTAACACACCAATATAGAAAACAAATAAGAAATATTGGCGTCGAATAAAAAAAATTGTTCAAAAATGGTCTCATCAAAAAAATGTATCAAAGAAACCGTACGCTTATGCTATATAATATGCATGAGGTTAAATTTAAGCGAAATTTGGAAAGTGGTCTGATGTGACTCAAATAGTCATGTTTTTAAGGGCAATATTCCGCACTTTTTGGACGTATCTTTAGTGAAAACATTCCAAAATGATCATTATTTACTAAATTTCACTAAAGTGGTCTAAATATAGGCGTTGCTGCAAAAATCACCTAAAACGTCCAAATAATGAGCAAATCAGGACGAATAAACGTGCACAAAATCACCCGGCCTCATTTACCTTATATAGATCACATTCTAACTTCATCATATGATAAAACAGGTAAAATCGAGACGGGAAAATCAAGAATCATGCAAATCGGATAAAGAACGGAGAAGACTGAGCAGTATCAGACCCTATAAAGTCATTTCGGCTATGCTTGAGCTATACACATCCAATTTAAGTGAAGTTGGCATCATTAGAAGCGTAACGGAATTACGAAACCACAGGCGAAAGAATCAGGTCAAACGGACGCATAACGAAGGAGATACGCGCGTTTTAAGCAACGAACGAAATCAGACGAACACCGTATACGGCCCTGGGAACCGTATACGGCCCTATACAGACCGTATATGGCCTTGTATACACCGTATACGGCCCTACCAAGGCCGTATACGGCCCCCTTGCCCCCATATGCTGCATCGTTTGCTTGTACGTGCTGTTTCGCGAGTTGTACTGCTGATTTTTGAGCTTTGCCTATAAATAGGGGATCACTCCTCCTCATTTCAAACACCTTAACACACCTCAACATTTTCACACATTTCTCATTCTCTCACTTTTCTTATTTCTCTCTTTTCTTTCACTTTCTCTCTCTAACTTTCTCTCTCTAGCACTACTCTTAGGAGTTAGAGGAGAAAGGTTAGGGTTGAGCTTACGGTTCGAGTCTAGAGGAAGTTTTAGCTTGGTAATCTTGTTGTAACGAGTTTTTCAAGTTCAGACTATTTGTAATCCTCAGTATTACGCTGCTGTATTCCCGGTGATATCTAAACTTTACTTACTGTTATAATGCTTGTGCTTTATGTTATTTCAGTTTGTATTCTGCATATTGCCATGTTTATAGAGTAGTTTAATATTGTGATTGTTGAAATGTAGATATTAGGAGTAGGGATGATGTTAAATTAATGTTTCATTTATACGATTGGAAATTGTTATGCTGTGTATCTGGTTAAGCTTATCCTGAATATAGATCTAGTCTCTCATCACCCTTTCCAGACTTTCACGTGACTGTTGCCCTAGGATAGGATCTGATCAACCATAATACTATGAATACACAGTTATCTCCAGTTACAGTATGAAACTATGAACTTTCCTTTAAAAGGCACGGTACTTCGTATAGCGTTGGAAACACCTCGTGTGGAGTACAAATACGTGGAAGCTAAGGAAATGCCATGGATTGTTTCATCGTGAATTACCTAGAAGTGATCCTTCTAGAACTGTGGTCTAGGAATCAAAGCTGTGGAAATGCTTGTTGCACTGTACACCGTTAGTACACCTAAGATCTGGAACACTGTGGAAATGCTTAAATGCCCAGTACACCGTCAGTACATCTAGGGTTTGGAACACTGTGGAAATGCCTAATTGCCCTGTACACCATGATTATTCCTAGGGATGAACGCCTGACTGTAAAGGAGGGTCTATATTTATGATGGTTAAGTATGTGCTTCAATAGAAACAATACAGGGTAGTGTCAATCATATACCTAGACATAAACCCTAATCACACCAATAGTTTAACATACACAGGATACAATCAGTATTTGCTATAATGAAAGTAAATAGACGATTAGGTGTTAAGAAAGGTCAGTAAATACAATTGCGGTCTGTTGCCTTATGCCTGATCCCTAGAACAATTAGGGTGACTTTGTCTTAATTAAGCAAAGGCTCAGGGGGGTTTGAAAACAGCCTGATCTGATCAGAGTCATGATAACCTAGGATTCCAGTGACATATGTTTCTAGGGTTTCACCTGAACGTAGGGTCCTAGTGTTTACACCGAAAGTATGTCTACTCTTTATCTGGTAAATCTCCAATCAATTTTATAATGAACATCATCCCGAAACCCTAGTATCCAAGTTTCAGCAATCACATCTCTACCTGTCAGCTTAAACCCTAATTTCATTTCTCGTTATTTATTTTTCTGCATTTAGGATAATTAGAAAACCAAATCAATCCAAGATCTATCTACCTACCCCCATCCTAATTGCGACCATAATCTTTGGTGATCCGCTTTATTTCAATTCGCTCCGATTTAAGAACGACCTCGAGTTATACTTACTGCTTGCTCCCAAGGTAGGTAGTACTTATAGTTTGAGCCCCAGCTCATATAAATTTAAAACTCACTGTCCACCGCTTCTGTTGCTGTTGGAACAACGACCGGAGTCAAATCCGACCGACCGATAGGGGCCGCGACATGGTCTTATGATATCGAAGGATTTGGAGATGTTAAATAAACTAGTAGGTGAAGCCATTATTGATTTCGCGATATCTTCAACACTTAAAAATAAAAAATAAAAAATAAAAAATAAAAAATAAAAAAAAGAAGCCTTATTGGAAAAAAGTAGCAAAATGCGATAAGATTTTGTGTAAAGTTGAATGAAGTGAAAAAAGAGTATACGGTCGCGATGTTTGCGTCTAAAATAAAGTTAACACACCAATATAGACAACAAATAAGAAATTTTGGCGTCGAATAAAAAAAATTGTTAAAAAATGGTCTCATCAAAAAAATGTAGCAAAGAAACCGTACGCTTATGCTATATAATATGGATGAGGTTAAATTTAAGCAAAATTTGGGAAGTGGTGTTATGATATCGAAGGTTTTGGAGATGCTAAATAAACTAGTAAGTGAAGCCATGATTGATTTCGCGATATCTCCAACACTTAAAAAAAAAAAAAAGCCTTATGAGAAAAAAGTAGTAAAATGCGATAAGGTTTTGTATAAAGTTGAATGAAGTGAAAAAAGTGTATACGGTCGCGATGTTAGAATCTAAAATAAAGTTAACACACCAATATGGACAACAAATAAAAAATATTGGCGTCGAATAAAAATAATTGTTCAAAAATGATCTCATCAAAAAATGTAGCAAAGAAACCGTACACTTATGATATACAATATGCATGAGGTTAAATTTAAGCGAAATTTGGAAAGTGGTCTTATGATATCGAAGGATTTGGAGATGATAAATAAACTAGTAAGTGAAGCCACGATTGATTTCGTGATATCTCCAACACTTTACAAAAAAAAAAAAAAAAAAAAAAAAACATTATTGGAAAAAAGTAGCAAAATGCGATAAGATTTTGTGTAAATTTGAATGAAGTGAAAAAAGATTATACGGTCGCGATGTTTGCATCTAAAATAAAGTTAATACACCAATATAGACAACAAATAATAAATATTGACGTCGAATAAAAATAATTGTTCAAAAATGGTCTCATAAAAAAAATATAGCAAAGAAACCGTACGCTTATGCTATATAATATGCATGAGGTTAAATTTAAGCGAAATTTAGAAAGTGGTGTTATGATATCGAAGGATTTGGAGATGATAAATAAACTAGTAAGTGAAGCCTTGATAGATTTTGCGATATCTCCAACACTTAAAAAAAAAAAACCTTATTGGAAAAAAGTAGCAAAATGCGATAAGATTTTGTGTAAAGTTGAATGAAGTGAAAAAAGAGTATTCGGTCGCGATGATTGCTTCTAAAATAAAGTTAACACAACAATATAGACAACAAATAAGAAATTTTGGCGTCGAATAAAAATAATTGTTCAAAAATGGTCTCATCAAAAAAATGTAGCAAAGAAACCGTACGCTTATGCTATATAATATGCATGAGGTTAAATTTAAGCGAAATTTGTAAAGTGGTGTTATGATATTTAATTATTTGGAGAAGATAAATAAACTAGTAAGTGAAGCCATGATTGATTTCGCGATATCTCCAACACTAAAAAAAAAAAAAAAGAAACGTTATTGGAAAAAAGTAGCAAAATGCCATAAGATTTTGTGTAAAGTTGAATGAAGTGAAAAAATAGTATACGGTCGCGATGTTTGCATCTAAAATAAAGTTAACACACCAATGTAGAAAATAAATAAGAAATATTGGCGTCGAATAAAAAAAATTGTTCAAAAATGATCTCATCAAAAAAATGTAGCAAAGAAACCGTACGCTTATGCTATATAATATGGATGAGGTTTAATTTAAGCGAAATTTGGGAAGTGGTGTTATGATATCGAAGGTTTTGGAGATGCTAAATAAACTCGTAAGTGAAGCCATGATTGATTTCGCGATATCTCCAACACTTTAAAAAAAAAAAAAGGCCTTATGGGAAAAAAGTTGCAAAATGCGATAAGGTTTTGTGTAAAGTTGAATGAAGTGAAAAAGAGTATACGGTCGCGATGTTTGCGTCTAAAATAAAGTTAATACATCAATATAGACAACAAATAATAAATATTGACGTCGAATAAAAATAATTGTTCAAAAATGGTCTTATCAAAAAAATATAGCAAAGAAATCGTACGCTTATGCTATATAATATGCATGAGGTTAAATTTAAGCGAAATTTAGAAAGTGGTGTTATGATATCGAAGGATTTGGATATGATAAATAAACTAGTAAGTGAAGCCTTGATAGATTTCGCGATATCTCCAACACTTAAAAAAAAAAAAAACCTTATTGGAAAAAAGTAGCTAAATGCGATAAGATTTTGTTTAAAGTTGAATGACGTGAAAAAAGAGTATACGGTCGTGATGTTTGCGTCTAAAATAAACTTAACACACCAATATCGATAACAAATAAGAAATTTTGGCATCGAATAAAAACAATTGTTCAAAAATGGTCTCATCAAAAAAATGTAGCAAAGAAACCGTACGCTTATCTTCATTATATATAAAGCATCTCTACCATATCTTAATTTTAGTACTCAACACATGGAAAAGACAATATTACCCTTGACTTATTTATAACATTTCCATTAATAACCCTATTCCATTATCTACTATCATTACTACTTATTCTCCACTAACTACACTTCTATTAATACCCTTATCCCATTATCTATTGTTTTTAATTACTACTTACACTCCACTAACTACACTTCTCAGCCATCAAATATTAAATATACCCACTAGAGTCTTTTTTGATTGGTTAAATATCAAAGTGGACACTTATAAAGGGACGGACGGAGTACAATATATTTTTATTTTAAAACATTCACTCACACCTCCATCCACCGTCACCACTTTCAGCGCTGCATTGAACGGGTATTGTGCTAGTGCTATATAATATGGATGAGGTTAAATTTAAGCGAAATTTGGGAAGTGGTGTTATGATATCAAAGGTTTTGGAGATGCTAAATAAACTAGTAAGTGAAGCCATAATTGATTTCGCGATATCTCCAACACTTTTTTTTTTTTTTAAAAGAAGCTTTACGGGAAAAAGTAGCAAAATGCTATAAGGTTTTGTATAAAGTTGAATGAAGTGAAAAAAGAGTATACGGTCGCGATGTTAGCATCTAAAATAAAGTTAACACACCAATATGGACAACAAATAAGAAATATTGGCGTCGAATAAAAATAATTGTTCAAAAATTGTCTCATCAAAAAAATGTAGCAAAGAAACAGTACACTTATGCTATATAATATGCATGGGGTTAAATTTAAGCGAAATTTGGAAAGTGGTCTTATGATATCGAAGGATTTGGAGATGATAAATAAACTAGTAAGTGAAGCCACGATTGATTTCGCGATATCTCCAACACTTTAAAAAAAAAAAAAACCTTATTAGAAAAAAGTAGCAAAATGCGATAAGATTTTGTGTAAAGTTGAATAAAGTGAAAAAAGAGTATACGATCGCGATGTTTGCTTCTAAAATAAAGTTAACACACCAATATAGACAACAAATAAGAAATATTGGCGTCGAATAAAAATAATTGTTCAAAAATGGTCTCATCAAAAAAATGTAGCAAAGAAACCGTACACTTATGCTATATAATATGCATGAGGTTAAATTTAAGCGAAATTTGGAAAGTGGTGTTATGATATCGAATGATTTGGAGAAGATAAATAAACTAGTAAGTGAAGCCATGATTGATTTCGCGATATCTCCAACACTTAAAAAAAAAGAAAAAGAAAAAAAAGAAGCCTTATTGGAAAAAAGTAGCAAAATGCGATAAGATTTTGTGTAAAGTTGAATGAAGTGAAAAAAGAGTATACGGTCGCGATGTTTGTATCTAAAATAAAGTTAACACACCATTGTAGAAAATAAATAAGAAATATTGGCGTCGAATAAAAAAAATTGTTTAAAAATGGGCTCATCAAAAAAATGTAGCAAAGAAACCGTACTCTTATGCTATATAATATGGATGAGGTTAAATTTAAGAGAAATTTGGGAAGTGGTGTTATGATATCGAAGGTTTTGGAGATGCTAAATAAACTCGTAAGTGAAGCCATGATTGATTTCGCGATATCTCCAACACTAAAAAAAAAAAAAAAAAAAAGGCCTTATGGAAAAAAAGTAGCAAAATGCGATAAGGTTTTGTGTAAAGTTGAATGAAGTGAAAAAAGAGTATACGGTCGCGATGTTTGCATCTAAAATAAAGTTAATACACCAATATAGACAACAAATAATAAATATTGACGTCGAATAAAAATAATTGTTCAAAAATGGTCTCATCAAAAAAATATAGCAAAGAAACCGTACGCTTATGCTATATAATATGCATGAGGTTAAATTTAATCGAAATTTAGAAAGTGGTGTTATGATATCGAAGGATTTGGAGATAATAAATAAACTAGTAAGTGAAGCCTTGATAGATTTCGCGATATCTCCAACACTTAAAAAAAAAAACCTTATTGTAAAAAAGTAGCTAAATGCGATAAGATTTTGTTTAAAGTTGAATGACGTGAAAAAAGAGTATACGGTCGCGATGTTTGCGTCTAAAATAAACTTAACACACCAATATCGACAACAAATAAGAAATTTTGGAATCGAATAAAAATAATTGTTCAAAAATGGTCTCATCAAAAAAATGTAGCAAAGAAACCGTACGCTTATGCTATATACTATGGATGAGTTTAAATTTAAGCGAAATTTGGGAAGTGGTGTTATGATATCAAAGGTTTTGGAGATACTAAATAAACTAGTAAGTGAAGCCATGATTGATTTCGCGATATCTCCAACACTTAAAAAAAAAAAAGAAAAAAAAAAGAAGCCTTATTGGAAAAAAGTAGCAAAATGCGATAAGATTTTGTGTAAAGTTGAATGAAGTGAAAAAAGAGTATACGGTCGCGATGTTAGCATCTAAAATAAAGTTAACACACCAATATGGACAACAAATAAGTTATATTGGAGTCGAATAAAAATAATTGTTCAAAAATGGTCTCATCAAAAAAATGTAGCAAAGAAACCGTACGCTTATGCTATATAATATGCATGAGGTTAAATTTAATCGAAATTTGGAAAATGGTGTTATGATATCGATTGATTTGGAGAAGATAAATAAACTAGTAAGTGAAGCCATGATTGATTTCGCGATATCTCCAACACTTAAAAAAAAAAAAAGAAAAAAAAAAGAAGCCTTATTGGAAAAAAGTAGCAAAATGCGATAAGATTTTGTGTAAAGTTGAATGAAGTGAAAAAAGAGTATACGGTCGCGATGTTCGCATCTAAAATAAAGTTAACACACCATTGTAGAAAATAAATAAGAAATATTGGCGTCGAATAAAAAAAATTGTTTAAAAATGGGCTCATCAAAAAAATGTAGCAAAGAAACCGTACTCTTATGCTATATAATATGGATGAGGTTAAATTTAAGCGAAATTTGGGAAGTGGTGTTATGATATCGAAGGTTTGGGAGATGCTAAATAAACTCGTAAGTGAAGCCATGATTGATTTCGCGATATCTCCAACACTAAAAAAAAAAAAAAAAAAAGTCCTTATGGGAAAAAAGTAGCAAAATGCGATAAGGTTTTGTGTAAAGTTGAATGAAGTGAAAAAAGAGTATACGGTAGCGATGTTTGCGTCTAAAATAAAGTTAATACACCAATATAGACAACAAATAATAAATATTGACGTCGAATAAAAATAATTGTTCAAAAATGGTCTCATCAAAAAAATATAGCAAAGAAACCGTACGCTTATGCTATATAATATGCATGTGGTTAAATTTAAGCGAGATTTAGAAAGTGGTGTTATAATATCGAAGGATTTGGAGATGATAAATAAACTAGTAAGTGAAGCCTTGATAGATTTCGCGATATCTCCAACACTTAAAAAAAAAAAACCTTATTGTAAAAAAGTAGCTAAATGCGATAAGATTTTGTTTAAAGTTGAATGACGTGAAAAAAGAGTATACGGTCGCGATGTTTGCATCTAAAATAAACTTAACACACCAATATCGACAACAAATAAGAAATTTTGGAATCGAATAAAAATAATTGTTCAAAAATGGTCTCATCAAAAAAATGTAGCAAAGTACGCTTATGCTATATAATATGGATGAGGTAAAATTTAAGCGAAATTTGGGAAGTGGTGTTATGATATCAAAGGTTTTGGAGATGCTAAATAAACTAGTAAGTGAAGCCATGATTGATTTCACGATATCTCCAACATTAAAAAAAAAAAAAAAAAAAAAGAAGCTTTACGGGAAAAAAGTAGCAAAATGCGATAAGGTTTTGTATAAAGTTGAATGAAGTGAAAAAAGAGTATACGGTCGCGATGTTAGCATCAAAAATAAAGTTAACACACCAATATGGACAACAAATAAGTTATATTGGCGTCGAATAAAAATAATTGTTCAAAAATGGTCTCATCAAAAAAATGTAGCAAACAAACCGTACGCTTATGCTATATAATATGCATGAGGTTAAATTTAATCGAAATTTGGAAAATGGTGTTATGATATCGAATGATTTGGAGATGATAAATAAACTAGTAAGTGAAACCATGATTGATTTCGCGTTATCTCCAACACTAAAAAAAAAAAAAAAAAAAAAGAAGCCTTATTGGAAAAAAGTAGCAAAATGCGATAAGATTTTGTGTAAAGTTGAATGAAGTGAAAAAAGAGTATACGGTCGTGATGTTTGCGTCTAAAATAAAGTTAACACACCAATATAGACAACAAATAAGAAATATTGGCGTCGAATAAAAATAATTGTTCAAAAATGGTCTCATCAAAAAAACGTAGCAAAGTAACCGTACGCTTATGCTATATAATATGGATGAGGTTAAATTTAAGCGAAATTTGGGAAGTGGTGTTATGATATCGAAGGTTTTGGAGATGCTAAATAAACTCGTAAGTGAAGCCATGATTGATTTCGCGATATCTCCAACACTAAAAAAAAAAAAAAAAAGGCCTTATGGGAAAAAAGTTGCAAAATGCGATAAGGTTTTGTGTAAAGTTGAATGAAGTGAAAAAAGAGTATACGGTCGCGATGTTTGCGTCTAAAATAAAGTTAATACACCAATATAGACAACAAATAATAAATATTGACGTCGAAAAAAAATAATTGTTCAAAAATGGTCTCATCAAAAAAATATAGCAAAGAAAGCGTACGCTTATGCTATATAATATGCATGTGGTTAAATTTAAACGAAATTTAGAAAGTGGTGTTATAATATCGAAGGATTTGGAGATGATAAATAAACTAGTAAGTGAAGCCTTGATAGATTTCGCGATATCTCCAACATTAAAAAAAAAAACCTTATTGTAAAAAAGTAGCTAAATGCGATAAGATTTTGTTTAAAGCTGAATGAAGTGAAAAAAGAGTATACGGTCGCGATGTTTTCGTCTAAAATAAACTTAACACACCAATATCGACAACAAATAAGAAATTTTGGAATCGAATAAAAATAATTGTTCAAAAATGGTCTCATCAAAAAAATATAGCAAAGTACGCTTATGCTATATAATATGGATGAGGTTAAATTTAAGCGAAATTTGGGAAGTGGTGTTATGATATCAAAGGTTTTGGAGATGCTAAATAAACTAGTAAGTGAAGCCATGATTGATTTCGCGATATCTCCAACATTAAAAAAAAAAAAAAAAAAAAAAAAAGCTTTACGGGAAAAAAGTAGCAAAATGCGATAAGGTTTTGTATAAAGTTGAATGAAGTGAAAAAAGAGTATACGGTCGCGATGTTAGCATCTAAAATAAAGTTAACACACCAATATGGACAACAAATAAGTTATATTGGCGTCGAATAAAAATAATTGTTCAAAAATGGTCTCATCAAAAATATGTAGCAAAGAAACCGTACGCTTATGCTATATAATATGCATGAGGTTAAATTTAATCGAAATTTGGAAAATGGTGTTATGATATCGAAAGATTTGGAGATGATAAATAAACTAGTAAGTGAAACCATGATTGATTTCGCGTTATCTCCAACACTAAAAAAAAAAAAAAAAAAAAAGAAGCCTTATTGGAAAAAAGTAGCAAAATGCGATAAGATTTTGTGTAAAGTTGAATGAAGTGAAAAAAGAGTATACGGTCGTGATGTTTGCGTCTAAAATAAAGTTAACACACCAATATAGACAACAATTAAGAAATATTGGCGTCGAATAAAAATAATTGTTCAAAAATGGTCTCATCAAAAAAATGTAGCAAAGTAACCGTACGCTTATGCTATATAATATGGATGAGGTTAAATTTAAGCGAAATTTGGGAAGTGGTGTTATGATATCGAAGATTTTGGAGATGCTAAATAAACTAGTAAGTGAAGCCATGATTAATTTCGCGATATATCCAACACTTAAAAAAAAAAAAAAAAAAGCCTTACGGGAAAAAAGTAGCAAAATGCAATAAGGTTTTGCTTAAAGTTGAATAAAGTGAAAAAAGAGTATACGGTCGCGATGTTAGCATCTAAAATAAAGTTAACACACCAATATGGACAACAAATAAGAAATATTGGCGTCGAAAAAAATAATTGTTCAAAAATGGTCTCATCAAAAAAATGTAGCAAAGAAACCGTACGCTTATGCTATAACATATGCATGAGGTTAAATTTAAGCGAAATTTGGAAAGTGGTGTTATGATATCGATGGATTTGAAGATGATAAATAAGCTAGTAAGTGAAGCCATGATTGATTTCGCGATATTTCCAACACTTAAAAAAAAAAAAAAAAGGCCTTATGAGAAAAAAGTAGCAAAATGCGATAAGGTTTTGTGTAAAGTTGAATGAAGTGAAAAAGAGTATACGGTCGCGATGTTTGCGTCTAAAATAAAGTTAATACACCAATATTGACAACAAATAATAAATATTGACGTCGAATAAAAATAATTGTTCAAAAATGGTCTCATCAAAAAAATATAGCAAAGAAACCGTACGCTTATGCTATATAATATGCATGAGGTTAAATTTAAGCGAAATTTAGAAAGTGGTGTTATGATATCGAAGGATTTGGAGATGATAAATAAACTAGTAAGTGAAGCCTTGATAGATTTCGCGATATCTCCAACACTTAAAAAAAAAAACCTTATTGGAAAAAAGTAGGTAAATGCGATAAGATTTTGTTTAAAGTTGAATGACGTGAAAAAAGAGTATACGGTCTCGATGTTTACGTCTAAAATAAACTTAACACACCAATATCGACAACAAATAAGAAATTTTGGCATCGAATAAAAACAATTGTTCAAAAATGGTCTCATCAAAAAAATGTAGCAAAGAAACCGTACGCTTATCTTCATTATATATAAAGCATCTCTACCATATATTAATTTTAGTACTCAACACATGGAAAAGACAATATTACCCTTAACTTATTTATAACATTTCCATTAATACCCCTATTCCATTATCTACTATCCTTACAACTTATTCTCCACTAACTACACTTCTATTAATACCCCTATCCCATTATCTATTGTTTTTAATTACTACTTATACTCCACTAACTACACTTCTCAGCCATCAAATATTAAATATACCCACTAAAGTCTTTTTTGATTGGTTAAATATAAAAGTGGACACTTATAATGGGACGGACGGAGTACAATATGTTTTTATTTTAAAACATTCACTCACACCTCCATCCACCGTCACCACTTTCAGCGCTGCATTGCGCGGGAATTGTGCTAGTGCTATATAATATGGATGAGGTTAAATTTAAGCGAAATTAGGGAAGTGGTGTTATGATATCAAAGGTTTTGGAGATGCTAAATAAACTAGTAAGTGAATCCATGATTGATTTCGCGATATCTGCAACACTTAAAAAAAAAAAAAAAAAAAGAAGCTTTACGGGAAAAAAGTAGCAAAATGCGATAAGGTTTTGTATAAAGTTGAATGAAGTGAAAAAAGAGTATACGGTCGCGATGTTAGCATCTAAAATAAAGTTAACACACCAATATGGACAACAATTAAGAAATATTGGCGTCGAATAAAAATAATTGTTCAAAAATGGTCTCATCAAAAAAATGTAGCAAAGAAACAGTACGCTTATGCTATATAATATGCATGGGGTTAAATTTAAGCGAAATTTGGAAAGTGGTCTTATGATATCGAAGGATTTGGAGATGATAAATAAACTAATAAGTGAAGCCACGATTGATTTCGCAATATCTCCAACACTTAAAAAAAAAAAAAAAAACCTTATTGGAAAAAAGTAGCAAAATGCGATAAGATTTTGTGTAAAGTTGAATAAAGTGAAAAAAGAGTATACGGTCGTGATGTTTGCTTCTAAAATAAAGTTAACACACCAATATAGACAACAAATAAGAAATATTGGCGTCGAATAAAAATAATTGTTTAAAAATGGTCTCATCATAAAAATGTAGCAAAGAAACCGTACGTTTATGCTATATAATATGCATGAGGTTAAATTTAAGCGAAATTTGGATAGTGGAGTTATGATATCGAATGATTTGGAGAAGATAAATACACTCGTAAGTGAAGCCATGATTGATTTCGCGATATCTCCAACACTTAAAAAAAAAAAAAAAAAAAAAAAAAAAAAAAAAAAACCTTATTTGAAAAAAGTTGCAAAATGCCATAAGATTTTTTGTAAAGTTGAATGAAGTGAAAAAAGAGTATACGGTCGCGATGTTTACATCTAAAATAAAGTTAACACACCAATGTAGAAAATAAATAAGAAATATTGGCGTCGAATAAAAAAAATTGTTTAAAAATGGTCTCATCAAAAAAATGTAGCAAAGAAACCGTACGCTTATGCTATATAATATGGATGAGGTTATATTTAAGCGAAATTTGGGAAGTGGTGTTATGATATCGAAGGTTTTGGAGATGCTAAATAAACTCGTAAGTGAAGCCATGATTGATTTCGCGATATCTCCAACACTAAAAAAAAAAAAAAGGCCTTATGGGAAAAAAGTAGCAAAATGCGATAAGGTTTTGTGTAAAGTTGAATGAAGTGAAAAAAAGAGTATACGGTCGCGATGTTTGCGTCTAAAATAAAGTTAATACACCAATATAGACAACAAATAATAAATATTGACGTCGAATAAAAATAATTGTTCAAAAATGGTCTCATCAAAAAAATATAGCAAAGAAACCATACGCTTATGCTATATAATATGCATGAGGTTAAATTTAAGCAAAATTTAGAAAGTGGTGTTATGATATAGAAGGATTTGGAGATGATAAATAAACTAGTAAGTGAAGCCTTGATAGATTTCGCGATATCTCCAACACTTAAAAAAAAAAAACCTTATTGGAAAAAAGTAGCTAAATGCGATAAGATTTTGTTTAAAGTTGAATGACGTGAAAAAAGAGTATACGGTCGCGATGTTTGCGTCTAAAATAAACTTAACACACCAATATCGACAACAAATAAGAAATTTTGGCATCGAATAAAAATAATTGTTCAAAAATAGTCTCATCAAAAAAATGTAGCAAAGAAACCGTACGCTTATGCTATATAATATGGATGAGGTTAAATTTAAGCAAAATTTGAGAAGTGGTGTTATGATATCAAAGGTTTTGGAGATGCTAAATAAACTAGTAAGTGAAGCCATGATTGATTTCGCGATATCTCCAACACTTAAAAAAAAAAAAAAGAAGCTTTACGGGAAAAAAGTAGCAAAATGCGATAAGGTTTTGTATAAAGTTGAATGAAGTGAAAAAAGAGTATACGGTCGCGATGTTAGCATCTAAAATAAAGTTAACACACCAATATGGACAACAAATAAGTTATATTGGCGTGGAATAAAAATAATTGTTCAAAAATGGTCTCATCAAAAAAATGTAGCAAAGAAACCGTAAGCTTATGCTATATAATATGCATGAGGTTAAATTTAAGCGAAATTTGGAAAGTGGTGTTATGATATCGAAGAATTTGAAGATGATAAATAAACTAGTAAGTGAAGCCATGATTGATTTCGCGATATCTCCAAAACTTAAAAAAAAAAAAAAAAAAAAAAAAAAAAAAAATAAAACCTTATTGGAAAAAAGTAGGAAAATGCGATAAGATTTTGTGTAAAGTTGAATGAAGTGAAAAAAGAGTATACGGTCGCGATGTTTGCGTCTAAAATAAAGATAACACACCAATATCGACAACAAATAAGAAATATTGGCATCAAATAAAAATAATTGTTCAAAAATGGTCTTATCAAAAAAATGTAGCAAAGAAACCGTACGCTTATGCTATATAGTATGCATGAGGTTAAATTTAAGCGAAATTTGGAAAATGGTGTTATGATATCGAAAGATTTGGAGATGATAAATAAACTAGTAATTGAAGCCATGATTGATTTAGCGTTATCTCCAACACTTAAAAAAAAAAAAAAAAAAAAAAAAAAGCCTTACGGGAAAAAAGTAGCAAAATGCAATAAGGTTTTGCTTAAAGTTGAATAAAGTGAAAAAAGAGTATACGGTCGCGATGTTAGCATCTAAAATAAAGTTAACACACCAATATGGACAACAAATAAGAAATATTGGCGTCGAAAAAAATAATTGTTCAAAAATGGTCTCATCAAAAAAATGTAGCAAAGAAACCGTACGCTTATGCTATAACATATGCATGAGGTTAAATTTAAGCGAAATTTGGAAAGTAGTGTTATGATATCGATGGATTTGAAGATGATAAATAAACTAGTAAGTGAACCCATGATTGATTTTGCGATATCTCCAACACTTAAAAAAAAAAAAAACCTTATTGGAAAAAAGTAGCAAAATGCGATAAGATTTTGTGTAAAGTAGAATGAAGTGAAAAAAGAGTATACGGTCACAATATTTGCGTCTAAAATAAAGTTAACACACCAATATAGACAAAAATAAGAAATATTGGCGTCGAACAAAAATAATTGATGAAAAATGGTCTCATCAAAAAAATGTTGCAAAGAAACCGTACACTTATGCTATATAATATGCATGAGGTTAAATTTAAGAAAAAATTTGGAAAGTGGTCTTATGATATCGAAGGATTTGGAGATGATAAATAAACTAGTAAGTGAAGCCATGATTGATATCGCGATATCTCCAACACTTAAAAAAGTGGCCTTATTGGAAAAAATGAGTAAAATGCGATAAGATTTTGTGTAAAGTTGAATGAAGTGAAAAAAGAGTATACGGTCGCGATGTTTGCATCTAAAATAAAGTTAACACACCAATATAGAAAACAAATAAGAAATATTGACGTCGAATAAAAAAAATTGTTCCAAAATGGTCTCATCAAAAAAATGTAGCAAAGTAACCGTACGCTTATGCTATATAATATGGATGAGGTTAAATTTAAGCGAAATTTGGAAAACGGTCTTATGATATCGAAGGATTTGGAGATGATATTTAAACTAGTAAGTGAAGCCATGATTGATTTCGCGATATCTCCAACACATAAAAAAAAAAAAAAAAGCCTTACGTAAAAAAAGTAGCAAAATGCAATAAAGTTTTGCTTAAAGTTGAATAAAGTGAAAAAAGAGTATACGGTCGCGATGTTTGCATCTAAAATAAAGTTAACACACCAATATGGACAACAAATAAGAAATATGGGCGTCGAATAAAAATAATTGTTCAAAAATGGTTTCATCAAAAAAATGTAGCATGGAAACCGTACGTTTATGCTATATAATATGCATGAGGTTAAATTTAAGCGAAATTTGGAAAACGGTCTTATGATATCGAAGGATTTGGAGATGATAAATAAACTAGTAAGTGAAGCCATGATTGATTTCGCGATATCTCCAACACATAAAAAAAAAAAAAACCTTATTTGAAAAAAGTTGCAAAATGACATAAGATTTTGTGTAAAGTTGACTGAAGTGAAAAAAGAGTATACGGTCTCGATGTTTGCGTCTAAAATAAAGTTAACACACCAATATAAACAACAAATAAGAAATATTGGCGTCGAATAAAAATAATTGTTGAAAAATGATCTCATCAAAAAAATGTAGCAAAGAAACCGTACGCTTATGCTATATAATATGCATGAGGTTAAATTTAAGCGAAATTTGGAATGTGGTCTTGTGATATCGAAGGATTTGGAGATGATAAATAACCTAGTAAGTGAAGCCATGATTGATTTCGAGATATCTCCCACACTTAAAAAAAAAAAGTAGCCTTATTGGAAAATAGTAGCAAAATGCGATAAGATTTTGTGTAAAGTTGAATGAAGTGAAAAAAGAGTATACGGTCGCAATGTTTGCATCTAAAATAAAGTTAACACACCAATATAGAAAACAAATAAGAAATATTGGCTTCGAATAAAAAAAATTGTTCAAAAATGGTCTCATCAAAAAAATGTAGCAAAGAAACCGTACGCTTATGTTGTATAATATGGATGAGGTTAAATTTAAGCAAAATTTTGGGAAGTGGTGTTATGATATCGAAGGTTTTGGAGATGCTAAATAAGCTAGTAAGTGAAGCCATGATTGATTTCGCGATATCTCTAACACTTAAAAAAAAAAAAGCCTTATGGGAAAAAAGTAGCAATATGCGATAAGGTTTTGTATAAATTTGAATGAAGTGAAGAAAGAGTATACCGTCGCGATGTTAGCATCTAAAATAAAGTTAACACACCAATATGGACAACAAATAAGAAATATTGGCGTCGAATAAAAATAATTGTTCAAAAATGGTCTCATCAAAAAAATGTAGCAAAGAAACCGTACGCTTATGCTATGAAATATGAATGAAGTTAAATTTAAGCGAAATTTGGAAAGTGGTCTTATGATATCGAAGGATTTGGAGATGATAAATAAACTAGTAAGTGAAGCCATTATTGATTTCGCGATATCTCCAACACTTAAAAAAAAAAAATCCTTATTGGAAAAAAGTAGCAAAATGCCATAAGATTTTGTGTAAAGTTGAATAAAGTGAAAAAAGAGTATACGGTCACAATGTTTGCGTCTAAAATAAAGTTAACACACCAATATAGACAACAAATAAGAAATATTGGCGTCGAATAAAAATAATTGTTCAAAAATGGTCTCATCAAAAAAATGTAGCAAAGAAACCGTACGCTTATGCTATATAATATGGATGAGATTCAATTTAAGCGAAATTTGGGAAGTGGTGTTATGATATCGAAGGTTTTGGAGATGCTAAATAAACTAGTAAGTGAAGCCATGTTTGATTTCGTGATATCTCCAACTTAAAAAAAAAAAAAAAAAAAAAAAAAAAAAAAAAAAAAAAAAAAACCTTATTGGAAAAAAGTAGGAAAATGCGATAAGATTTTGTGTAAAGTTGAATGAAGTGAAAAAAGAGTATACGGTCGCGATGTTTGCGTCTAAAATAAAGATAACACTCCAATATCGACAACAAATAAGAAATATTGGCGTCGAATAAAAATAATTGTTCAAAAATGGTCTCATCAAAAAAATGTAACAAAGAAACCGTACGCTTATGCTATATAGTATGCATGAGGTTAAATTTATGCGAAATTTGGAAAATGGTGTTATGATATCAAAAGATTTGGAGATGATAAATAAACTAGTAAGTGAAGCCATGATTGATTTCGCGTTATCTCCAACACTTAAAAAAAAAAAAAAAAAAAAAAGAAGCCTTATTTGAAAAAAGTAGCAAAATCCGATAAGATTTTGTGTAAAGTTGAATGAAGTGAAAAAAGAGTATACGGTCGCGATGTTTGCCTCTAAAAAAAAGTTAACACACCAATATAGACAACAAATAAGAAATATTGGCGTCGAATAAAAATAATTGTTCAAAAATGGTCTCATCAAAAAAATGTAGCAAAGTAACCGTACGCTTATGCTATATAATATGGATGAGGTTAAATTTAAGCGAAATTTGGGAAGTGGTGTTATGATATCGAAGATTTTGGAGATGCTAAATAAACTAGTAAGTGAAGCCATGATTAATTTCGCGATATATCCAACACTTAAAAAAAAAAAAAAAAGCCTTACGGGAAAAAAGTAGCAAAATGCAATAAGGTTTTGCTTAAAGTTGAATAAAGTGAAAAAAGAGTATACGGTCGCGATGTTAGCATCTAAAATAAAGTTAACACACCAATATGGACAACAAATAAGAAATATTGGCGTCGAAAAAAATAATTGTTCAAAAATGGTCTCATCAAAAAAATGTAACAAAGAAACCGTACGCTTATGCTATAACATATGCATGAGGTTAAATTTAAGCGAAATTTGGAAAGTGGTGTTATGATATCGATGGATTTGAAGATGATAAATAAACTAGTAAGTGAAGCCAAGATTAATTTCGCGATATCTCCAAAACTTAAAAAAAAAAAAACCTTATTGGAAAAAAGTAGCAAAATGCGATAAGATTTTGTGTAAAGTAGAATGAAGTGAAAAGCGAGTATACGGTCACGATATTTGCGTCTAAAATAAAGTTAACACACCAATATAGACAAAAATAAGAAATATTGGCGTCGAACAAAAAAAATTGTTGAAAAATTGTCTCATCAAAAAAATGTATCAAAGAAACCGTACACTTATGCAATATAATATGCATGAGGTTAAATTTAAGCGAAATTTGGAAAGTGGTCTTATAATATCGAAGGATTTGGAGATGATAAATAAACTAGTAAGTGAAGCCATGATTGATATCGCGATATCTCCAACACTTAAAAAAGTGGCCTTATTGGAAAAAATGAGCAAAATGCGATAAGATTTTGTGTAAAGTTGAATGAAGTGAAAAAAGAGTATACGGTCGCGATGTTTGCATCTAAAATAAAGTTAACACACCAATATAGAAAACAAATAAGAAATATTGGCGTCGAATAAAAAAAATTGTTCAAAAATGGTCTCATCAAAAAAATGTAGCAAAGTAACCGTAGGCTTATGCTATATAATATGGATGAGGTTAAATTTAAGCGAAATTTGGAAAACGGTCTTATGATATCGAAGGATTTGGAGATGATAAATAAACTAGTAAGTGAAGCCATGATTGATTTCGCGATATCTCCAACACATAAAAAAAAAAAAGCGTTACGGGAAAAAAGTAGCAAAATGCAATAAAGTTTTGCTTAAAGTTGAATAAAGTGAAAAAAGAGTATACGGTCGCGATGTTAGCATCTAAAATAAAGTTAACACACAAATATGGACAACAAATAAGAAATATTGGCATCGAATAAAAATAATTGTTCAAAAATGGTCTCATCAAAAAAATGTAGCAAAGAAACCGTACGTTTATGCTATATAATATGCATGAGGTTAAATTTAAGCGAAATTTGGAAAACGGTCTTATGATATCGAAGGATTTGGAGATGATAAATAAACTAGTAAGTGAAGCCATGATTGATTTCGCGATATCTCCAACACATAAAAAAAAAAAAAAAAAAAAAAAAAAAAAAAAAAAAAAAAAACCTTATTTGAAAAAAGTTGCAAAATGCCATAAGATTTTTTGTAAAGTTGAATGAAGTGAAAAAAGAGTATACGGTCTCGATGTTTGTGTCTAAAATAAAGTTAACACACCATTATAAACAACAAATAAGAAATATTGGCATCGAATAAAAATAATTGTTGAAAAATGATCTCATCAAAAAAATGTAGCAAAGAAACCGTACGCTTATGCTATATAATATGCATGAGGTTGAATTTAAGCGAAATTTGGAATGTGGTCTTATGATATCGAAGGATTTGGAGATGATAAATAACCTAGTAAGTTAAGCCATGATTGATTTCGAGATATCTCCAACACTTAAAAAAAAAAAAAAGTAGCCTTATTGGAAAATAGTAGCAAAATGCGATAAGATTTTGTGTAAAGTTGAATGAAGTGAAAAAAGAGTATACGGTCGCAATGTTTGCATCTAAAATAAAGTTAACACACCAATATAGAAAACAAATAAGAAATATTGGCTTCGAATAAAAAAAATTGTTCGAAAATGGTCTCATCAAAAAAATGTAGCAAAGTAACCGTACGCTTATGCTATATAATATGGATGAGGTTAAATTTTGGGAAGTGGTGTTATGATATCGAAGGTTTTGGAGATGCTAAATAAACTAGTAAGTGAAGCCATGATTGATTTTGCGATATCTCTAACACTTAAAAAAAAAAAAAAAGCCTTGTGCGAAAAAAGTAGCAAAATGCGATAAGGTTTTGTATAAAGTTGAATGAAGTGAAAAAAGAGTATACGGTCGCGATGTTAGCATCTAAAATAAAGTTAACACACCAATATGGACAACAAATAAGAAATATTGGCGACGAATAAAAATAATTGTTCAAAAATGGTCTCATCAAAAAAATGTATCAAAGAAACCGTACTCTTATGCTATGAAATATGCATGAGGTTAAATTTAAGCGAAATTTGGAAAGTGGTCTTATGATATCGAAGGATTTGGAGATGATAAATAAACTAGTAAGTGAAGCCATAATTGATTTCGCGATATCTCCAACACTTAAAAAAAAAAAAAAAAACCTTATTGGAAAAAAGTAGCAAAATGCCTTAAGATTTTGTGTAAAGTTGAATAAAGTGAGAAAAGAGTATACGGTCGCAATGTTTGCGTCTAAAATAAAGTTAACACACCAATATAGACAACAAATAAGAAATATTGGCGTCGAATAAAAATAATTGTTTAAAAATGGTCTAATCAAAAAAAATGTAGCAAAAAAACCGTACGCTTATGCTATATAATATGGATGAGATTCAATTTAAGCGAAATTTGGGAAGGGGTGTTATGATATCGAAGGTTTTGGAGATGCTAAATAAACTAGTAAGTGAAGCTATGATTGATTTTGCGATATCTCCAACACTTAAAAAAAAAAAAAAAAAGCCTTTTGGGAAAAAAGTAGCAAAATGCGATAAGGTTTTGTATAAAGTTGAATGAAGTGAAAAAATTGTATACGGTCACGATGTTAGTATCTAAAATAAAGTTAACACACCAATGTGGAGAACAAATAAGAAATATTGGCGTCGAATAAAAATAATTGTTCAAAAATGGTCTCATCAAAAAAATGTATCAAAGAAACCGTACTCTTATGCTATGAAATATGCATGAGGTTAAATTTAAGCGAAATTTGGAAAGTGGTCTTATGATATCGAAGGATTTGGAGATGATAAATAAACTAGTAAGTGAAGCCGTGATAGATTTCGCGATATCTCCAACACTAAAAAAAAAAAGAAAAAAAAGAAGCCTTATTAGAAAAAAGTAGCAAAATGCGATAAGGTTTTGTATAAAGTTGAATGAAGTGAAAAAAGAGTATACGGTCGCGATGTTAGCATCTAAAATAAAGTTAACACACCAATATGGACAACAAATAAGAAATATTGGCGTCGAATAAAAATAATTGTTCAAAAATGGTCTCATCAAAAAAATGTAGCAAAGAAACCGTACGCTTATGCTATATAATATGCATGATGTTAAATTTAAGCTAAATTTGGAAAGTGGTGTTATGATATCAAAGGATTTGGAGATGATAGATAAACTAGTAAGTGAAGCCATGATTGATTTCGCGATATCTCCAAAACTTAAAAAAAAAAAAACCTTATTGGAAAAAAGTAGCAAAATGCGATAAGATTTTGTGTAAAGTAGAATGAAGTGAAAAGCGAGTATACGGTCACGATATTTGCGTCTAAAATAAAGTTAACACACCAATATAGACAAAAATAAGAAATATTGGCGTCGAACAAAAAAAATTGTTGAAAAATTGTCTCATCAAAAAAATGTATCAAAGAAACCGTACACTTATGCAATATAATATGCATGAGGTTAAATTTAAGCGAAATTTGGAAAGTGGTCTTATAATATCGAAGGATTTGGAGATGATAAATAAACTAGTAAGTGAAGCCATGATTGATATCGCGATATCTCCAACACTTAAAAAAGTGGCCTTATTGGAAAAAATGAGCAAAATGCGATAAGATTTTGTGTAAAGTTGAATGAAGTGAAAAAAGAGTATACGGTCGCGATGTTTGCATCTAAAATAAAGTTAACACACCAATATAGAAAACAAATAAGAAATATTGGCGTCGAATAAAAAAAATTGTTCAAAAATGGTCTCATCAAAAAAATGTAGCAAAGTAACCGTAGGCTTATGCTATATAATATGGATGAGGTTAAATTTAAGCGAAATTTGGAAAACGGTCTTATGATATCGAAGGATTTGGAGATGATAAATAAACTAGTAAGTGAAGCCATGATTGATTTCGCGATATCTCCAACACATAAAAAAAAAAAAGCGTTACGGGAAAAAAGTAGCAAAATGCAATAAAGTTTTGCTTAAAGTTGAATAAAGTGAAAAAAGAGTATACGGTCGCGATGTTAGCATCTAAAATAAAGTTAACACACAAATATGGACAACAAATAAGAAATATTGGCATCGAATAAAAATAATTGTTCAAAAATGGTCTCATCAAAAAAATGTAGCAAAGAAACCGTACGTTTATGCTATATAATATGCATGAGGTTAAATTTAAGCGAAATTTGGAAAACGGTCTTATGATATCGAAGGATTTGGAGATGATAAATAAACTAGTAAGTGAAGCCATGATTGATTTCGCGATATCTCCAACACATAAAAAAAAAAAAAAAAAAAAAAAAAAAAAAAAAAAAAAAACCTTATTTGAAAAAAGTTGCAAAATGCCATAAGATTTTTTGTAAAGTTGAATGAAGTGAAAAAAGAGTATACGGTCTCGATGTTTGTGTCTAAAATAAAGTTAACACACCATTATAAACAACAAATAAGAAATATTGGCATCGAATAAAAATAATTGTTGAAAAATGATCTCATCAAAAAAATGTAGCAAAGAAACCGTACGCTTATGCTATATAATATGCATGAGGTTGAATTTAAGCGAAATTTGGAATGTGGTCTTATGATATCGAAGGATTTGGAGATGATAAATAACCTAGTAAGTTAAGCCATGATTGATTTCGAGATATCTCCAACACTTAAAAAAAAAAAAAAGTAGCCTTATTGGAAAATAGTAGCAAAATGCGATAAGATTTTGTGTAAAGTTGAATGAAGTGAAAAAAGAGTATACGGTCGCAATGTTTGCATCTAAAATAAAGTTAACACACCAATATAGAAAACAAATAAGAAATATTGGCTTCGAATAAAAAAAATTGTTCGAAAATGGTCTCATCAAAAAAATGTAGCAAAGAAACCGTACGCTTATTTTGTTTAATATGGATGAGGTTAAATTTTGGGAAGTGGTGTTATGATATCGAAGGTTTTGGAGATGCTAAATAAACTAGTAAGTGAAGCCATGATTGATTTTGCGATATCTCTAACACTTAAAAAAAAAAAAAAAGCCTTGTGCGAAAAAAGTAGCAAAATGCGATAAGGTTTTGTATAAAGTTGAATGAAGTGAAAAAAGAGTATACGGTCGCGATGTTAGCATCTAAAATAAAGTTAACACACCAATATGGACAACAAATAAGAAATATTGGCGACGAATAAAAATAATTGTTCAAAAATGGTCTCATCAAAAAAATGTATCAAAGAAACCGTACTCTTATGCTATGAAATATGCATGAGGTTAAATTTAAGCGAAATTTGGAAAGTGGTCTTATGATATCGAAGGATTTGGAGATGATAAATAAACTAGTAAGTGAAGCCATAATTGATTTCGCGATATCTCCAACACTTAAAAAAAAAAAAAAAAACCTTATTGGAAAAAAGTAGCAAAATGCCTTAAGATTTTGTGTAAAGTTGAATAAAGTGAGAAAAGAGTATACGGTCGCAATGTTTGCGTCTAAAATAAAGTTAACACACCAATATAGACAACAAATAAGAAATATTGGCGTCGAATAAAAATAATTGTTTAAAAATGGTCTAATCAAAAAAAATGTAGCAAAAAAACCGTACGCTTATGCTATATAATATGGATGAGATTCAATTTAAGCGAAATTTGGGAAGGGGTGTTATGATATCGAAGGTTTTGGAGATGCTAAATAAACTAGTAAGTGAAGCTATGATTGATTTTGCGATATCTCCAACACTTAAAAAAAAAAAAAAAAAGCCTTTTGGGAAAAAAGTAGCAAAATGCGATAAGGTTTTGTATAAAGTTGAATGAAGTGAAAAAATTGTATACGGTCACGATGTTAGTATCTAAAATAAAGTTAACACACCAATGTGGAGAACAAATAAGAAATATTGGCGTCGAATAAAAATAATTGTTCAAAAATGGTCTCATCAAAAAAATGTATCAAAGAAACCGTACTCTTATGCTATGAAATATGCATGAGGTTAAATTTAAGCGAAATTTGGAAAGTGGTCTTATGATATCGAAGGATTTGGAGATGATAAATAAACTAGTAAGTGAAGCCGTGATAGATTTCGCGATATCTCCAACACTAAAAAAAAAAAGAAAAAAAAGAAGCCTTATTAGAAAAAAGTAGCAAAATGCGATAAGGTTTTGTATAAAGTTGAATGAAGTGAAAAAAGAGTATACGGTCGCGATGTTAGCATCTAAAATAAAGTTAACACACCAATATGGACAACAAATAAGAAATATTGGCGTCGAATAAAAATAATTGTTCAAAAATGGTCTCATCAAAAAAATGTAGCAAAGAAACCGTACGCTTATGCTATATAATATGCATGATGTTAAATTTAAGCTAAATTTGGAAAGTGGTGTTATGATATCAAAGGATTTGGAGATGATAGATAAACTAGTAAGTGAAGCCATGATTGATTTCGCGATATCTCCAATACTTAAAAAATAAAAAAAAAACCTTATTGGAAAAAAGTAGCAAAATGCGATAAGATTTTATGTAAAGTAGAATGAAGTGAAAAAAGAGTATACGGTCGCGATGTTTGCGTCTAAAACAAAGTTAACACACCAATATAGACAACAAATAAGAAATATTGGCGTCGAATAAAAATAATTGTTGAAAAATGTCTCATCAAAAAAATGTTGCAAAGAAACCGTACGCTTATGCTATATAATATGCATGAGGTTAAATTTAAGCGAAATTTGGAAAGTGGTCTTATGATATCGAAGAATTTGGAGATGATAAATACACTAGTAAGTGAAGCCATGATTGATTTCGCGATATCTCCAACACTAAAAAAAAAATAATAATAAAAAGTTGCCTTATTGGAAAAAAGTAGCAAAATGCGATAAGATTTTGTGTAAAGTTGAATGAAGTGAAAAAAGAGTATACGGTTGCGATGTTTGCGTCTAAAATAAAGTTAACACACCAATATGGACAACAAATAAGAAATATTGGCGTCGAATAAAAATAATTGTTCAAAAATGGTCTCATCAAAAAAATGTAGCAAAGAAACCACACGCTTATGCTATTTAATATGCATGAGGTTAAATTTAAGCGAAATTTGGAAAGTTGTCTTATGATATTGAAGGATTTGGAGATGATAAATAAACTAGAAAGTGAAGCCACGATTGATTTCGCGATATCTCCAACACTTAAAAAAAAAAAAAAAAAAAAAAAACCTTGTTGGAAAAAAGTAGCAAAATGCGATATGATTTTGTGTAAAGTTGAATGAAGTGAAAAAAGAGTATACGGTCGCGATGTTTGCTTCTAAAATAAAGTTAACACACCAATATAGACAACAAATAAGAAATATTGGCGTCGAATAAAAATAATTGTTCAAAAATGGTCTCATCAAAAAAATATAGCAAAGAAATCGTACGCTTATGTTATATAATATGCATGATGTTAAATTTAAGCGAAATTTGGGAAGTGGTCTTATGATATCGAAGGATTTGGAGATGATAAATAAACTAGTAAGTGAAGCCATGATTGATTTCGCGATATCTCCAACACTTAAAAAATAAAAATAAAAACCTTATTGGAAAAAAGTAGCAAAAATGCGATAAGATTTTGTGTAAAGTAATAATGAAGTGAAAAAAGAGTATACGGTCGCGATATTTGCATCTAAAACAAAGTTAACACACCAGTATAGACAACAAAAAAGAAATATTGGCGTCGAATAAAAATAATTGTTGAAAAATGGTTTCATCAAAAAAATGTAGCAAAGAAACCGTACGCTTATGCTATATAATATGCATGAGGTTAAATTTAAGCGAAATTTGGAAAGTGTTCTTATGATATCGAAGAATATGAAGATGATAAATAAACTAGTACGTGAAGCCATGATTGATTTCGCGATATCTCCAACACACTTAAAAAAAAAAGAATAAAAAGTTGCCTTATTGGAAAAAAGTAGCAAAATGCGATAAGATTTTGTGTAAAGTTGAATGAAATGAAAAAAGAGTATACGGTCGCGATGTTTGCGTCTAAAATAAAGTTAACACACCAATATGGACAACAAATAAGAAATATTGACGTCGAATAAAAAAAATTGTTCAAAAATGGTCTCATAAAAAAAATGTAGCAAAGAAAATGTACGATTATGCTATATAATATGGATGAGGTTAAATTTAAGCGAAATTTGAAAGTGGTGTTATGATATCGAAAGATTTGGAGATGATAATAAACTAGTAAGTGAAACCTTGATTGATTTCACGATATCTCCAACACTTTAAAAAAAAAAAAAAAAAAGAAGCCTTATTAGAAAAAAGTAGCAAAATGCGATAAGGTTTTGTATAAAGTTGAATGAAGTGAAAAAAAAGTATACGGTCGCGATGTTAGCATCTAAAATAAAGTTAACACACCAATATGGACAACAAATAACAAATATTGGCGTCGAATAAAAATAATTGTTCAAAAATGGTCTCATCAAAAAAATGTAGCCAAGAAACCGTACGCTTATGCTATATAATATGCATGAGGTTAAATTTAAGCGAAATTTGGAAAGTGGTGATATGATATCGAAGGATTTGAAGATGATAAATAAACTAGTAAGTGAAACCATGATTGATTTCGCGATATCTCCAACACTTAAAAAAAAAAAAAAAAAAAAAAACCTTAATGGAAAAAAGTAGCAAAATGCGATAAGATTTTGTGTAAAGTTGAATGAAGTGAAAAAAGAGTATCCAGTCGCGATGTTTGCTTCTAAAATAAAGTTAACACACCAATATGGACAACAAATAAGAAATATTGGCGTCGAATAAAAATAATTGTTCAAAAATGGTCTCATCAAAAAAATGTAACAAAGAAACCGTACGCTTATGCTATATAATATGAATGATGTTAAATTTAAGCGAAATTTGGAAAGTGGTCTTATGATATCGAAGGATTTGGAGATGATAAATAAACTAGTAAGTGAAGCCATGATTGATTTCGCGATATCTCCAACACTTAAAAAATAAAATAAAAAAACCTTATTGGAAAAAAGTAGCAAAATGCGATAAGATTTTGTGTAAAGTAGAATGAAGTGAAAAAAGAGTATACGGTCGCGATATTTGCGTCTAAAACAAAGTTAACACACCAATATAGACAACAAATAAGAAATATTAGCGTCGAATAAAAATAATTGTTGAAAAATGGTCTCATCAAAAAAATGTAGCAAAGAAACCGTACGCTTATGCTATATAACATGCATGAGGTTAAATTTAAGCGAAATTTGGAAAGTGGTCTTATGATATCGAAGAATTTGGAGATGATAAATAAACTTGTAAGTGAAGCCATGATTGATTTCGCGATATCTCCAACACTTAAAAAAATAATAATAATAAAAAGTTGCCTTATTGGAAAAAGTAGCAAAATGCGATAAGATTTTGTGTAAAGTTGAATGAAATGAAAAAAGAGTATACGGTTGTGATGTTTGCGTCTAAAATAAAGTTAACACACCAATATGGACAACAAATAATAAATATTGGCGTCGAATAAAAATAATTGTTCAAAAATGGTCTCATCAAAAAAATGTAACAAAGAAACCATACGCTTATACTATTTAATATGCATGAGGTTAAATTTAAGCAAAATTTGGAAACTGGTCTTATGATATCGAAGGATTTGGAGATGATAAATAAACTAGTAAGTGAAGCCACGATTGATTTCGCGATATCTCCAACACATAAAAAAAAAAAAAAAAAAAAAAAACCTTGTTGGAAAAAAGTAGCAAAATGCGATAAGATTTTGTGTAAAGTTAAATGAAGTGAAAAAAGAGTATACGGTCGCGATGTTTGCGTCTAAAATAAAGTTAACACACCAATATGGACAACAAATAAGAAATATTGGCGTCGAATAAAAATAATTGTTTAAAAATGGTCTCATCAAAAAAAATGTAGCAAAGAAACCGTACGCTTATGCTATATAATATGCATGATGTTAAATTTAAGCGAAATTTGCAAAGTGGTCTTATGATATCGAAGGATTTGGAGATGATAAATAAACTAGTAAGTGAAGCCATGATTGATTTCGCGATATCTCCAACACTTAAAAAATAAAAAAAAACCTTATTGAAAAAAAGTAGCAAAATGCGATAAGATTTTGTGTAAAGTATAATGAAGTGAAAAAAGAGTATACGGTCACGATATTTGCGTATAGACAACAAATAAGAAATATTGGCGTCGAATAAAAATAATTATTGAAAAATGGTCTCATCAAAAAAATGTTGCAAAGAAACCGTACGCTTATGCTATATAATATGCATGAGGTTAAATTTAAGTGAAATTTGGAAAGTGGTCTTATGATATCGAAGAATATGGAGATGATAAATAAACTAGTAAGTGAAGCCATGATTGATTTCACGATATCTCCAACACTTAAAAAATAAAATAAAAAAACCTTATTGGAAAAAAGTAGCAAAATGCGATAAGATTTTGTGTAAAGTTAAATGAAGTGAAAAAAGAGTATACGGTCGCGATGTTTGCGTCTAAAATAAAGTTAACACACCAATATGGACAACAAATAAGAAATATTGGCGTCGAATAAAAATAATTGTTTAAAAATGGTCTCATCAAAAAAAATGTAGCAAAGAAACCGTACGCTTATGCTATATAATATGCATGATGTTAAATTTAAGCGAAATTTGCAAAGTGGTCTTATGATATCGAAGGATTTGGAGATGATAAATAAACTAGTAAGTGAAGCCATGATTGATTTCGCGATATCTCCAACACTTAAAAAATAAAAAAAAACCTTATTGAAAAAAAGTAGCAAAATGCGATAAGATTTTGTGTAAAGTATAATGAAGTGAAAAAAGAGTATACGGTCACGATATTTGCGTATAGACAACAAATAAGAAATATTGGCGTCGAATAAAAATAATTATTGAAAAATGGTCTCATCAAAAAAATGTTGCAAAGAAACCGTACGCTTATGCTATATAATATGCATGAGGTTAAATTTAAGTGAAATTTGGAAAGTGGTCTTATGATATCGAAGAATATGGAGATGATAAATAAACTAGTAAGTGAAGCCATGATTGATTTCACGATATCTCCAACACTTAAAAAAAAAAAAGAATAAAAATTTGCCTTATTGGAAAAAAGTAGCAAAATGCGATAAGATTTTGTGTAAAGTTGAATGAAATGAAAAAAGAGTATACGGTCGCGATGTTTGCGTCTAAAATAAAGTTAACACACCAATATGGACAACAAATAAGAAATATTGACGTCGAATAAAAAAAATTGTTCAAAAATGGTCTCATCAAAAAAATGTAGCAAAGAAACCGTACGCTTATGCTATATAATATGGATGAGGTTAAATTTAAGCAAAATTTGGGAAGTGGTGTTATGATATCGAAGGTTTTGGAGATGCTAAATAAACTAGTAAGTGAAGCCATGATTGATTTCGAGATATCTCCAACACTTTAAAAAAAAAAAAAAAAGCCATATGGGAAAAAAGTAGCAAAATGCGATTAGGTTTTGTATAAAGTTGAATGAAGTGAAAAAAGAGTATACGGTCGCGATGTTAGCATCTAAAATAAAGTTAACACACCAATATGGACAACAAATAAGACATGTTGGTGTCGAATAAAAATAATTGTTCAAAAATGGTCTCATCAAAAAAATGTAACAAAGAAACCGTACGCTTATGTTATATAATATGGATGTGGTTAAATTTAAGCAAAATTTGGGAAGTGGTGTTATGATATCGAAGGTTTTGGAGATGCTAAATAAACTAGTAAGTGAAGCCATGATTGATTTCGCGATATCTCGAAAACTTAAAAAAAAAAAAAAAAAAAAAAGAAGCCTTATCGGAAAAAAGTAGCAAAATGCGATAAGGTTTTGTATAAAGTTGAATGAAGTGAAAAAAGAGTATACGGTCGCGATATTAGCATCTAAAATAAAGTTAACACACCAATATGTATAACAAATAAGAAATATTGGCGTCGAATAAAAATAATTGTTCAAAAATGGTCTCATCAAAAAAAATGTAGCAAAGAAACCGTACGCTTATGCTATATAATATGCATGATGTTAAATTTAAGCGAAATTTGGAAAGTGGTCTTATGATATCGAAGGATTTGGAGATAATAAATAAACTAGTAAGTGAAGCCATTATTGATTTCGCGATATCTCCAACACTTAAAAAAGAAAAAAGAAAAAAAGAAGCCTTATTGGAAATAAGTAGCAAAATGCGATAAGATTTTGTGTAAAGTTAAATGAAGTGAAAAAAGAGTATACAGTCGCGATGTTTGCGTCTAAAATAAAGTTAACACACCAATATGGACAACAAATAAGAAATATTGGCGTCGAATAAAAATAATTGTTCAAAAAGGGTCTCATTAAAAAAAATGTAGCAAAGAAACCGTACGCTTATGCTATATAATATGCATGATGTTAAATTTAAGCAAAATTTGGAAAGTGGTCTTATGATATCGAAGGATTTGGTGATGATAAATAAACTAGTAAGGGAAGCCATGATTGATTTCGCGATATCTCCAACACTTTAAAAATAAAAAAAAAACCTAATTGGAAAAAAGTAGCAAAATGCGATAAGATTTTGTGTAAAGTATAATGAAGTGAAAAAAGAGTATAGGGTCACGATATTTGCGTCTAAAACAAAGTTAACACACCAATATAGACAACAAATAAGAAATATTGTCATCGAATAAAAATAATTGTTGAAAAATGGTCTCATCAAAAAAATGTTGCAAAGAAACCGTACTCTTATGCTATATAATATGCATGAGGTTAAATTTAAGCGAAATTTGGAAAGTGGTCTTATGATATCGAAGGATTTGGCGATGATAAATAAACTAGTAAGTGAAGCCATTATTGATTTCGCGATATCTCCAACACTTAAAAAAAAAAAAAAAAAAAAAGAAGCCTTATGGGAAAAAAGTAGCAAAATGCGATAAGGTTTTGTATAAAGTTGAATGAAGTGAAAAAAGAGTATACGGTCGCGATGTTAGCATCTAAAATAAAGTTAACACACCAATATGTATAACAAATAAGAAATATTGGCGTCGAATAAAAATAATTGTTCAAAAATGATCTCATCAAAAAAATGTAGCAAAGAAACCGTACGCTTATGCTATATAATATGCATGAGGTTAAATTTAAGCGAAATTTGGAATGTGGTCATATGATATCGAAGGATTTGTAGATGATAAATAACCTAGTAAATGAAGCCATGATTGATTTCGAGATATCTCCAACACTTAAAAAAAAAAAAGTAGCCTTATTGGAAAATAGTAGCAAAATGCGATAAGATTTTGTGTAAAGTTGAATGAAGTGAAAAAAGAGTATACGGTCACGATATTTGCGTCTAAAACAAAGTTAACACACCAATATAGACAACAAATAAGAAATATTGGCGTCGAATAAAAATAATTGTTCAAAAATGGTCTCATCAAAAAAATGTATCAAAGAAACCGTACGCTTATGCTATGAAATATGCATGAAGTTAAATTTAAGCGAAATTTGGAAAATGGTCTTATGATATCGAAGGATTTGGAGATGATAAATAAACTAGTAAGTGAAGCCATTATTGATTTCGCGATATCTCCAACACTTAAAAAAAAAAAAAAAACCCTTATTGGAAAAAAGTAGCAAAATGCCATAAGATTTTGTGTAAAGTTGAATAAAGTAAAAAAAGAGTATACGGTCGCAATGTTTGCGTCTAAAATAAAGTTAACACACCAATATAGACAACAAATAAGAAATATTGGCGTCGAATAAAAATAATTGTTCAAAAATGGTCTCATCAAAAAAATGTAGCAAAGAAACCGTACGCTTATGCTATATAATATGGATGAGGTTCAATTTAAGCGAAATTTGGGAAGTGGTGTTATGATATCGAAGGTTTTGGAGATGCTAAATAAACTAGTAAGTGAAGCCATGATTCATTTCGCGATATCTCCAACACTTAAAAAAAAAAAAAGCCTTTTGGGAAAAAAGTAGCAAAATGCGATAAGGTTTTGTATAAAGTTGAATGAAGTGAAAAAAGTGTATACGGTCGCGATGTTAGTATCTAAAATAAAGTTAACACACCAATGTGGACAACAAATAAGAAATATTGGCGTCGAATAAAAATAATTGTTCAAAAATGGTCTCATCAAAAAAATGTAGCAAAGAAACCATACGCTGTTGGTACATGTTTGTGTCTGTCAGTTGGTCTAGCTCGTAGTTTGTAATTAGAATTGAGTTTCCTGATTCCTGCGACGTTGGCTGTAACGTCGCAGGTGCGACGTCAGGTATTGGGCCTGCGACGTAGTCAACGTCGCATGGGCTTGGGCCTGCGACGTCGTGTGCGACGTCGCAGGTGCCAGATTTTGTATATAAACGTTTTACGTTTTCTGTTTTAGGGTTGACGAAACCCTAAACGCAATTAGTCGAATCCACCTGTAATCTGATCGGTTATAATCAATATACAAGCGTTTTGTTCTTATTCTATTGTGTTTGATTATTCATTGTGTTCATATGATAACTTAATCGTTGATTCCGCAAACGATTGAGTGACTCGGTTCTGTTAGATCCTAGGTTAGGGACAAACAACTGGTTTCAAAGCAGAAAGTGCTCGTTTTTGGCGATTAGGATCGAGTTCGGGATAAAGCGACGTGATTCTCATATTGTTTTGTGATTATTACGTTTGTTTTTTTTTTTTTGTTTTTACAGGTGTTCGATCGATATTACTGGGATTATTGAAGGTTTTCGTCGATCTTCATTCGTGGTTTTGGTTTTTGAGTTAAAAATTCGTTTTTAGGGTTTTTGGCCGCAGGTTTTGCGTTTTGCGATGTTACCTGCGACATCAGCTGCGACGTCGCTTGCGACGTTAGTGATTTGGACTTTAATTAGTCTGTGCGACGTACTATTGCGACGTCATCCGCGACGTCGCTATTTTGACTTTAATTAGTCTTCTGCGACGCTGTGTTGCGACGTCTTGTTGCGACGTAGTGTAATTCTGCGACGTCCTCTGCGACGTCATCTGCGACGTGGTATTCTACGTCGCTTACATCTGATTCTTAATTGAATCCTTCGCCTTTTGCGACGTTACTCTCGCCGTCGCATAATCTTTGTGCGACGTTATCATCTACGTCGCTAATATCAGAAGATTGTTTTTTCGATTAAGTAATTACAATGGCAGCAGATAAAGAGGATATTAGAGGACTGAGAGAAATGATTAAACAAAGTAATGACATAGGTTCAAGTAATAAACCTCCACTATTTACTGCAGATATGGATTATGTATACTGGAGAGACCGTGTTGAACAATACATTGACTTTCACTGTCCAGAATTATGGGGACCATTACGTGAGCGTTATGTACCTCCATTAGCTGAAGGGGAATACCGTGGTATTCGTCCTGCTAAGACATATAAAGCAATGTCTCCCGAGGAGAAGAAAGATTTTGATACTGAGAGAAAGTCATTTTCGATGATCAAAATGTGTTTAACCAAAGATGTTCTATGGCTTTTCAGAACTCATGAAACAGCATTTGATTTATGGAAGGCAATTGAAACTCGTTGTGGAGGAAATGATAAGTATAAGGAAGCCAAGCTCGAACTAATTAAGAAACAGTACGATATCTTTGACATCCTTCCTAATGAAGACACGACTTCTTTATTCACTAGGTACTCACGGTTAGTTGGTGAGTTGTTTGAAGGGGGTTATACTTTTCCTTCAATTGAAGTCAATAAGAAGCTACTGGATGTGTTGCCGAGTTCTTGGGATGTTAAAGTTCAATTTTTAAAGGAAAATGAAGAACTTGCAAACATGTCTTTGGATACGTTGATAGGGGATCTTCAAGCTCACGCGATGGAGATTAAGAAGAAAGAAACAAGGTCTGGTGCTGCTGTTCAGAATCCTAGTGTGTATGGTGTTCAGATTAACTCTGGAAAGACTTATGGATCTGGAGTGGCCTTTGTAACAAATACAAATGCTTCATCAACCTCTTCTTCTTCTTGTGATGGGATTCATTCTGTTTTCATGACTGGACCTTCTTCAAATCAACAACAGGTTCAAGTCTCACCTGCTATTCAGGAGCAAGCTGCCATTTACACAGCTTTCTTAAGCTCATACAAGGATTTGGTTACTCAACCGAATCTTACTTTGGAGCTGACTAAGGAAGACTATGCTCAGCTTGATGAAGATGATCTGGAGCAAATGGATCTAACTTGGAATGTGGCAATGATCACCCGAAGAATTCAAAAGTTTTTGCAGAGGACAGGGCGTAAAAGCTTGGAAGGTGACGGGAAGACTGGCTTCGGATTTAACAAAAGTAAGGTCCGATGTTACAATTGTCAAAACTTGGGTCACTTCGCCAGGGAATGCGAGAAACCCAAAATGCCAGCATCAGGATTCACAACACCTTCTACTTCTCCAAAGACCAAAGAAACGGAAGTTACCAAGAAAGGGCCTGCTGATAATGCCCTGATTGTTTTCGAGCCCACAAGTCAGGATTGGACGGCTGTCTCCCAGCAATACCAACAGTGTTTGATGGCTCACATTGTGAATGAGGTACCTGATGAACCATTAAATTGTATATCATGCATTAAGTTAACTGAATCTCTAAAAGCATTTCAGAATGAAACCGTCGAGTTGAGGAAAAAGAATGAAAAACTAACCGAGTCAAATAATTTCTTAAAAGCTAATGAGAAACTTTATGAAAAACATCTTGAGGCTCATCGGTTAGATACTCAAAAATATAAATCTAAGGTCTTTAGTCAAGAAGATGCCATTAAAAGCTATCTTGTTGAAATTGAACTGCTAAATAAAGAACTTACAGATTTAAAAATTGAGTATGAGAATTATAAGAGTAAAATCTTAGGTTCAAATTCCTCAACGGTTGTCTTTAATGAAATTCTTAGCAAGCATGGTACTAGTGGGAAAAAGAATGAGGGATTGGGATACCACGCAGTCCCTCCTCCTACTACTCACTGTCCCCTGCCTGTTAAGGAAGGCTTTGAAGAGATTCCAGTTGATTGGTCAAAACTTTATGGTTTAAAAGCTAAAGATGCTAAAGAGACCAAACACAACAAACCGGCAAAGGAGAAAACCAAGCGGCCAGAGTACCCCTTGCCAAGGTTTGTTAAGTCTGTGAATGAATCTCCTGTTATAGTTGAGGAGAGTGTTAAGCTAAAGAATGAATCTCCAATCTGTGTTGCGGAGATTGTTGAGATTGAGGACATTACGGATCAGGAGTATCCTGAGGTTAAGAAAGTTGAAGTTAAACCTGAAAAAGTGATTTCAAAGGTTGAACCTGAAATTAAGGTTCAACCAAATAAGGGAAAAGCCAAGGTTTTAAACTCGAAACAACAAACTTTACAGTCACCTGTAAAGATTTTGCAAAGAAAATTAGTAAATGAAAATGTTTCGTATGATAAACCTTCAACTTCAACCTCTCATCCAAAACAAACATTTTCTAAAACTTGTACTCAATGTTCATGTTCTAGAAGTGTTTCTCCACCTCCTGTGGTAATTCCTCAGCCTCAACAGTTTGTTGAGACTCGTTCTTGTTTCTACTGCAAGAAACAAGGACATTTAATTCGTGAATGCCCAAAGCTGTCAAATCAGCGCTATGGGAGAGAGATGCCTAGGACATCTGTTTATAGAAATTCTTTTTCAAAATCTCCACCTAGGCGTTACTCAAACTCTCCCAAGCCTGTATTGAAGCCAAGTAATGTTGAGCAAAAATCTTTGCCAATTCAAAAGCCCAACGTTACTTCTAATACCAATTCCGAACGTTCTAAAGTTTGGAAATGAAAAGAGTCTGATGTTGACTCTTCAGTCGTCAACAATAACACATCAGATAAAAATTCTAATTTGTTTAAAGATAAAATCCTATCTGACGTGCTTATTGTTGATGACCACGGTCGACCTAAGTCTGTAAAGTCTTGGGTCACCGTTTCTCACTAATCTCCTTCGTTTGTGTGTTGCAGCAGTCAGAACGCGTTAAAGATAGTGAATGGTATTTGGATAGCGGCTGCTCGCGACATATGACAGGCGATGTATCTCTGCTTGTGGATATTAAACCATACGCAGGAGGATATGTTGCATTTGCTGGAGATACTGGGGGAACTATTTCTGGAAGAGGAACGCTAACTAACGGCAATGTTAGTTTTGAAAATGTGAACTACGTGGAACAGCTTACGCACAACTTGCTAAGTGTTTCACAGGTCTGTGATAAGGATTATACTACTGCGTTCACAAAGACAGAGTGCGTGATACTGAAGCCTGGGTATGTCATTCCGGAAGAATAGGTGTTACTGAGAGCACCAAGAAAGAATGACACATACATTCTGAACATGAGAACTGTTGAGACCTCGAACGAGTATACGTGTCTCTTTTCTAAGGCTTCTGAAAAGGATTCACTGCTTTGGCACAGACGAATGGGACACATTCATTTCCGAAAAATGAATTTCTTGACTAAAAATGACCTTGTGCTAGGAGTTCCAAAACAGTCATTTGCTCTAAAGGATGACTGTATCTCTTGCCAAAAAGGAAAGTTACGTAAGAAGTCCCATAAGTCTAAGCAGGTGAATTCCATAAATGCTCCATTGGAACTACTGCATATGGATCTTTTCGGTCCAGTCTCTACAAAGAGCATTGGTGGTCGGTCTTACTGCTTGGTAGTTACTGATGACTACTCAAGGTTTTCGTGGGTTTACTTTTTGACCACAAAGGGGGAAACTTCTGAGATTCTGGTGTATTTGTTGGACACGTTGGCAAATCTGTGCAACTTGAAGGTGAAAAGGATACGGAGCGACAATGGAACTGAATTCAAGAACTCAACTCTCGAATTGTTTTGTGCTACAAGAGGTATTGAGCATCAATTTAGTGCTCCGAGGACTCCACAACAGAATGGAGTTGCAGAAAGGAAGAACAGGACAATCATCGAGACAGCTCGGACTATGTTAGCTGACTCCAAGTTACCAATCATCTTCTGGGCTGAGGCTGTTAATACTGCCTGTTATGTTCTCAATAGAGTGCTCACGGTTAAGAAAAAGAACAAAACGTGTTATGAACTGTTTAATAACCGTAAGCCAAACCTGCAGTTCTTAGAACCATTTGGGTGTCCATGCATGATCATGATTACAAAAGATAAGGTCTCTAAGTTTGGTGATAAAGCTGTTGAAGGGATTTTTCTTGGATATTCAGTCAACTCTCCGAACAAAAGAGTCTTCAACAAATCAACGAATCAGATTGAGGAACAGTTTGAGGTAAAATGTTTAAGGTATACGGAACCTCCTCAAGGAACGGGTCCGGATTGGTTTTTCAACTATGGAAACCTTTTCAACTCTTTCAATATTCCGGAAGAAGATGAAACGGAAGAATTGGTTTCTATACTTCATGGACTTGATCTTACTCAAGATACACCTGTTAATACTAAACCATCCGACCCATCTCCCAATGCAACACCCGAACCTCCACCAACTACACCTACACAAACAACACCTACACCATCACAACCAACACCCACACAACCACAAACAACAACCAAATCACCACCATCTACACCTACACCATCTCTTACTCCACCATCTTCGGCTGCTCCTTCTAAAACAGTTTATAACTACACAAAGGAGCTTCCATATGATCCAAACATGCCTCCTTTAGAGGAACCTCAAGAAGAAGATGAAATGGAAGAAACAATGGCCTACTCTCACTTATTTTCTCCTGAAGATGAAGGAGAAGAAGAAGATTTAGCCATTCCTGAGTCTGCTGCTACTCCTGAAACTGAAGGAGATTTGAAGAATCTGGGTGTGGATGTTGTGCCAACAGCCATACCAGAAACTCGTATACATAAGGATCACCCCATTGATAATATCATTGGTGATCCTCATGCATCTGTTCAAACACGACACCAAGCAAAGCAGACTTCAGCTCAGCAGCTTTTGGGACTTATAGCACATATCGATTCATGTCATTTGTCTCAAATTGAACCTAAAAAGGTTGATCAAGCCTTAAAAGATCCATCTTGGGTCGAGGCTATGCAGGAGGAACTACAGCAAATAAACAAGATGAATGTTTGGGAAATTGTTCCTCTACCCAAGTGTGCTCACTTGACGGGTACTCGTTGGGTTTACCGTAACAAAATGGATGATCGTGGGGAGGTTATTCGAAATAAAGCCCGTCTGGTAGTTCAAGGATACAGTCAACAAGAGGGTATTGACTATGATGAAGTTTTCGCTCCTGTCGCCCGTTTGGAATCTATTAGAATTTTTCTAGCTTATGCTTCTTTTAAAGGATTCCGTGTGTATCAATTTGACGTGAAGTGTGCCTTTCTATATGGAGATGTTGACGCAGTGATTTATGTGTGTCATCCTCCTGGTTTTGAAGATCCAAAGCATCCTAATCATGTTTGCAAGCTAAAGAAAGCTTTGTATGGTCTTCATCAATCTCCTCGACTTTGGTATGAGAGACTTGCCAAATACTTGCTGAAGAATGGTTTTGATAGAGGACAGATTGATAGCACGCTTTTCATCAAACGGGAAGGAGCGGATTTGTTACTTGTGCACGTCTATGTGGACGACATAATTTTTGGATCAACTAATGATCAGTTGTGCAAGGATTTTGAAAGACTGATGAAATCTGAGTTTGAAATGAGTGCTATGGGGGAACTCACGTTCTTTCTGGGACTACAGGTTGAGCAATCTGACAATGGAATTTATATCCACCAGTCAAAATATGTCACTGACATGTTAAAGCGGTATGAATTCCTCAACTGTAAACACTACGGCACTCCAATTGAAGCAAGACACAATCTTGGACCTAATGAGGACGATGAAGATTGCAAGGAGAAAGACTATCGCTCAATGATAGGCTCTCTCATGTACCTGACTGCCTCAAGACCAGATATAGTGTTTGCCGTTTCACTCTGCTCACGATTTCAAGCAAATCCGAAGGTGTCTCATATGAAGGCAGTAAAACGCATTTTTGGATATCTCGCTTTTAGGCCATCTCTGGGTCTATGGTATTCAAACGAGAAAAACTTCGAGTTAACTGCCTATTCGGATTCGGATCTTGGTGGCTGCAAGGTAGATATGAAGTCAACTACTGGAGGATGTCAGTTCCTTGGATCGCGCTTAGTTTCTTGGCAGTGCAAAAAGCAGACTGCGGTTGCTATTTCCACAGCTGAAGCCGAGTATGTTGCTGCTGCAAGTTGCTGTTCTCAAGTTCTCTGGATTCAGCATCAGCTGCGTGATTACGGGTTCAATCTCTCTATGACTCCTATTTACATTGATAATACAGCTGCTATATCTATAACACACAATCCCGTACAGCACTCTAAGACCAAACATATTGAACTTAGGTTTCACTTCATACGGGATTGCTTTGAGAAACACCTTATAGATGTCGTACATATAGAGACCCTTAAGCAGTGTGCGGACCTTTTCACAAAAGCCTTTTTGAGATCACGTTTTATTGAACTGGTCAATCTGATAGGTTTAAGGTTCTTTCAGTCAAAGAATTGATTTGTGACTTGGATTTTTTTTTTAGTTTAAAAAAAAAAAAAAAAAAATCGCAACAGCCACTCTTTATACTCTTTAGTATTAAAGAAAACGCGAGGTTGTAACATTTTTAAAATAGACGTTGAAGTTGTGTCTGTAAACAACTTGGGATATGATAGTACATCGGGTGACATGCACAAAATGGAATTTTAAGGTTTATCTTGGATGTGTCAGTAGGTTTATATGACACACTTAAAATAGTTTTTATCTAAATTGTCTTCATTACACGATGTATTGGTAGGCATGATACACACCGGTTTGTGAGTGAGTAAGAAGTAATAATACAACTTGTCTATTACTTTGAGAAAAATGTTATATGATGTATGACGTATGTCTTAATTGATAAATGGAAGTAATTACATACACTGTCATAATTATGAAATGTAAAATTGGCATATAGTAATAATATGATTATTCGCCTAACTAATGGTGACTATTGTTGTACTCAATGTACAGACCTGAATCCATTAGTTATGCAAATAGTCTCAAACTTGTTATGTTTATACTAAGGGACCCTCTGTTGTACTAAGTACAGAACTGGAGCCACTAGTATCTTCATAGTCGGTTTGATGTATGCCTAAATTTAAATATCAAGTGTATGTTACGAGAAAGCCGAGATAAACTTGGTCTTGTAATCTCTACCTTGTGTGAATATGCAGTGTTTTGTTTTACTAAAGTTTATCGGTATATCATATAACAGGTTTCTCAAAATTAATATTCAAACTAACAATAAAAGTTAGCTCGCAAATACGAATGTAATATGTTTAGGTGGATAAACAATACCAATAATCGTCTTGAAATAATTTTTATAAAAGGTGTTTTAAATGTGCCACGTAAATTTAAAGTGGACAAATATACTGATGATCGAAATAACACTTACTATTCCTAATAATTGCATGCTATTCCGATATGATCCCTAATCAGAAAAAACAACTCCGTCACCAAAAATAGAGTGTTAGTAATTTTATTTTGTTATACTTTTACTTTTTGTGATATTAAAGAAAATACCAAAAAGATTTTTTAGTTTACTTATTTCATTTTATGCTTTATTTTTATTCTAAGTTATTTTTCCCAAGTCATGAGTCATTTGGATATTAATTGCTAAAATAACGAGTAAACGGTTCTTAAAAAAATTCAAAATCGACTCAAATCACATCCTAACTGCTTTATGCGACGTCCCACTCAACGTCACCTGCGACGTCCCAGTCTACGTCGCACATAGGGTTAGACTATATATAGTCTCAACCGCGACGTAACGCGTCACACTATTCACTATTCACTTGCGACGTAGCCTGCGACGTACCATTGGCGATTTGCGACGTAGCACTTCTTCGAGCATTTTTGTGATTTGTAGCCGTATTCACTCCGATTCACTCTCGTAGTTTTCTTCTACTCGTTATTCCGCACACTTAGGTACCAATCTAACCTATTTTCACCGTGTAATTATGCGATAATTGCTATGTATATATTACGGTTTAAAGGGTTACGGGTTTTGGGATAAATTCGATGGTGTATTGTAAGATTTACGTGTTATAAATTATATTTTTGTGATCACCATTGTTAGCCGCACCTTTTAGTGCGTTTGATTTTGAAAACCCCTAAATTTGATGGTTAGGGTTTCTGGGTTGGGGACGAGTGTTCTTTGGTGCGACGTACGCTGCGACGTCGTGGCCTACGTCGCTCTGCTTAATTAATATTAATAGTCTACGTCGCCCTTCCCTACGTCGCCTTTACCGCGACGTCCTACGCGACGTCCCGCACTACGTCGCTATTTTATTAATGTGATTAAATTCACAATAAATTGCAAAATGCGACGTACCTCTTGACGTCGCTCGAATTTTCTGCGACGTCAGGCGTTGCGTCGCTTTTCAATTTATTCTGATTTTTGGCGACGTACTATTCTACGTCGCTTTGTATTATGCGACGTCAGTGGCTACGTCGCTAGTTCCAGGAATTTTATAAAGGTTTTACAAAAAAAAAATGTAACATTCTTTGCTAACCATTGTCGAGTTGCAATTTGTTTTTGTTTTTGCAGATATGGCTCTTGTTTTCGAAGCGCGTCATAATACTGCTGCTTACCTTGATGATACTTCTGATAAAGCTGCACCGTATCGTCAGATGATTGCATTTTTTAGGCGATCAAGAGTATTCCACGCCATTTCGGATAACACTGTGGCTTTTGGAAATCTGATCAACCCTTTCTGGAGAAACGCAAATGTTGTTACTGATAACAACGTTCGAAGACTGGTTTCTACGGTTGTTGGTACGAAAGTCACTATTACAGAACAGAGTATTCGAGAACTGTTACAGCTGAACGATCAACCGAATATGCCAGTCGGTTTTGATCATATTTTTGTTACGGGGGCTATGCAGAGGATTGGATATCCCGGGATTCCCACTGATCAGTATAGGAAAGCGAACCTCACACGTGTTTGGAGATATCTGATGCATGTGATTATCGTTTGTTTGGGAAATAGGAAAGGTGGAACGGATGGTATGAGCCGAAGTTTGGCTTCTGCTATGTTAGCATTAGTGTACAACAAGCCGTTCAACTTCTCGGGTTTTATATTCAAGGCTATGGTCGACAATGCAAATGCCGGGGATCAGAAATGGATTTTGTATCCGAGGTTTATTCAGCTGCACATCAATCGCCATCATCCAGACCTTCAGGCACAGGGTGATATTGATCAACAATTAAAGATTTCACCGATGATGAGTCGGATCTTTACCATTTGTGCAGGTTTTGAGAAAGGGGTTCAGGCGGCAAGGGATGTTCCCTTATTCGGTGCTATTATTGATGAGAATTACGCGCCGCCTCCGGAACCTCAATATATGGACATTCCGGCACCGCAGCAACCGCAGCAACCGCTTGTGAACATTTCTGTTCAAGCTGCGGGGGAGAATGTAGATGCTTTTTTGGAGAATATTGAGCAGTTTGGCCATGTTGAATCGGACGACTCAGCATCACATGAGACTGTCGAAGGTTCTGATTCTGAAGCTGCAGTAAATGTAGGTCCTCAGGATGGGGGTCCGACGCCTGAGCACTCAGACGGTACTGTTCCGCATCCCTCTGAGATGGAACGTATCCGGATTACCGATTCATTCAGATATTTGAGAATTCAGCGTCGGATCAGGGCAGGACGCAAGTATGTACCTCCAAGGGATACTGGGAAACGTACTAGAGGTGACGATGATCCTGCTGATGAGACTTATCGACCGAGTCGTCGTGTTCGTCGCTCTTCGTCAACACGAGCTCCAGTCAACCCGTCGCCTCAAGATGCTTTTGAGATTCAACCGACACCAGCTTTCATGCAAAAGATAATGAATGATATCCAGAGTATGCAGCAAAGGATGATAGCTCAAGATGAAAAGATTGCTGAGCAAGCTGCGCTGATCGAGGTTCAATCTAAGGAGCTTGAGGAAACGAAGATTAAGGTTAATGTTTTGGAAGGCAGGTTACTTGCCTCGGGGGAGTCTGGGTCTGGGATACCCACTTTAGAGTCAAGTGAACCTGCGTCTGTAAATCCCAACCCTGTACTTGAAACTGTTAATGAAAATATTTATGTTTTGGATTACTTTTGTGTTGATGATATTCCAGGGCAACCGAGACCGCTGGCTGTTGACTATTCATTTGCTGACTTATCGTTTATTCAAAGAATGGCCAGTGGAGTTGGCTCTGAGGAAGAAACGGATAATGATTTTGAGATGAATGAGGATGTTTCGATTGAAGAGGAACAGTTGAATTCAGATGAAACGTATGATGATGCACAATCTGGGGAAGCTTATGATGGTGCACCGATTATAGAATCTGATTCAAGTGACGATGAGAGACCTGCTAAAGCTCAACATGGAGAATCTAGTTCTGCTGCAACTCCAGCTCCAGAGACACAGGCACCGGACTCAGCAGTTCCTGAAACTGAATCTTCTGATGTTCCTAAGAAGAAATTAACTGCTGAAGAAAAGAGAAAAAGAAATAAGCAATGGTGGCCTAAGGGACGCAATCCAGTTCCAATTCCAGTTAAATGTCAAGTTTATCGAGTTAGTCGAAATTACACTGGAGTTATCAGAAGCTGGAAATGTCAGAGAAATTTGTTTATGATAAAGAGAAGAGATGGAGTTCAGTACTTTAGAATGCGTTTTGATAGATTGAGCACGTTGCCGAAAGGAGAAATAAATCGTTTAGCTCAATTGAATCTGATCAATCCATTCGAGAATGATTATGCTGAGTTTATTCAGAGAAATTTACGTCGGGAAGTGTTATCGAAGACATATTCTAAATTGAAACCAACATTGGGCACTCGGTATACGTGGAAAAAGAAGATTGATCCAGTCACCAAGAAGCCTATGGTTAAAGTTCACTATCCGCCTGCAAAATGTTTGACTGAGATACCTCTGGAACCTGTTCCTTATTATTTTCTGCGAAGATTCGTTAAATGGGAACTTGATCCATAGACTGGTGAAGCGGTTATTACTTTTGTTCCAGATTCTGAACCGTGGCCAGTAGTTGGAGGTATATGGAATTTGAAGCAAGCAACGTTTAGAATATATGATCCGATGAGTTTGATTAATCTTCATGAAAAAGATTTGAGAAAACTCTACGACAATCGGATTCGGGTCGGTGGAAAGAATGAATTCAATAAATGTTTAGCCGAACAGTTTTATAATGTGGTTACAGTTTGTGTGGCTAATGGAATTCACGCCGACGGTCAATTTCCTGCGGGCTGGGTATAAAGAAGATTTTTGAAGACCAAGCTGAAGACACGGGGGAGTTTGTTGGTACATGTTTGTGTCTGTCAGTTGGTCTAGCTCGTAGTTTGTAATTACAATTGAGTTTCCTGATTCCTGCGACGTTGGCTGTAACGTCGCAGGTGCGACGTCAGGTATTGGGCCTGCGACGTAGTCAACGTCGCATGGGCTTGGGCCTGCGACGTTGTGTGCGACGTCGCAGGTGCCAGATTTTGTATATAAACGTTTTACGTTTTCTGTTTTAGGGTTGACGAAACCCTAAACGCAATTAGTCGAATCCACCTGTAATCTGATCGGTTATGATCAATATACAAGCGTTTTGTTCTTATTCTATTGTATTTGATTATTCATTGTGTTCGTATGATAACTTAATCGTTGATTCCGCAAACGATTGAGTGACTCGGTTCTGTTAGATCCTAGGTTAGGGACAAACATACGCTTATGCTATATAATATGCATGAGGTTAAATTTAAGCAAAATTTGGGAAGTGGTGTTATGATATCGAAGGTTTTGGAGATGCTAAATAAACTAGTAAGTGAAGCCATTATTGATTTCGCGATATCTCCAACACTTAAAAAAAAAAGCCATATGGGAAAAAAGTAGCAAAATGCGATAAGGTTTTGTATAAAGTTGAATGAAGTAAAAAAAGAGTATACGGTCGCGATGTTAGCATCTAAAATAAAGTTAACACACCAATATGGACAACAAATAAGACATATTGGTGTCGAATAAAAATAATTGTTCAAAAATGGTCACATCAAAAAAATGTAGCAAAGAAACCGTACGCTTTAGTTATATAATATGGATGAGGTTAAATTTAAGCAAAATTTGGGAAGTGGTGTTATGATATCGAAGGTTTTGGAGATGCTAAATAAACTAGTAAGTGAAGCCATGATTGATTTCGCGATATCTCGAACACTTAAAAAAAAAAAAAAAAAAAGCCTTATGGGAAAAAAGTAGCAAAATGCGATAAGGTTTTGTATAAAGTTGAATGAAGTGAAAAAAGAGTATACGGTCGCGATGTTAGCATCTAAAATAAAGTTAACACACCAATATGGATAACAAATAAGGAATATTGGCGTCGAATAAAAATAATTGTTCAAAAATGGTCTCATAAAAAAAAATGTAGCAAAGAAACCGTACGCTTATGCTATATAATATGCATGATGTTAAATTTAAGCGAAATTTGGAAAGTGGTCTTATGATATCGAAGGATTTGGAGATGATAAATAAACTAGTAAGTGAAGCCATGATTGATTTCGCGATATCTCAAATACTTAAAAATAAAAAAAAAACTTATTGGAAAAAAGTAGCAAAATGCGATAAGATTTTATGTAAAGTAGAATGAAGTGAAAAAAGAGTATACGGTCGTGATATTTGCGTCTAAAACAAAGTTAACACACCAATATAGACAACAAATAAGAAATATTGGCGTCGAATAAAAATAATTGTTGAAAAAATCTCATCAAAAAAATGTTGCAAAGAAACCGTACGCTTATGCTATATAATATGCACGAGGTTAAATTTAAGCGAAATTTGGAAAGTGTGCTTATGATATCGAAGAATTTGGAGATGATAAATAAACTAGTAAGTGAAGCCATGATTGATTTCGCGATATCTCCAACACTTAAAAAAAAAAAAGAATAAAAAGTTGCCTTATTGGAAAAAAGTAGCAAAATGCGATAAGATTTTGTGTAAAGTTGAATGAAGTGAAAAAAGAGTATACGGTTGCGATGTTTGCGTCTAAAATAAAGTTAACACACCAATATGGACAACAAATAAGAAATATTGGCATCGAATAAAAATAATTGTTCAAAAATGGTCTCATCAAAAAAATGTAGCAAAGAAACCACACGCTTATGCTATATAATATGCATGAGGTTAAATTTAAGCGAAATTTGGAAAGTGGTCTTATGATATTGAAGGATTTGGAGATGATAAATAAACTAGCAAGTGAAGCCACGATTGATTTCGCGATATCTCCAACACTTAAAAAAAAAATAACAAAAAAAAAAAAAAAAAAAAAAACCTTGTTGGAAAAAAGTAGCAAAATGCGATATGATTTTGTGTAAAGTTGAATGAAGTGAAAAAAGAGTATACGGTCGCGATGTTTGCTTCTAAAATAAAGTTAACACACCAATATAGACAACAAATAAGAAATATTGGCGTCGAATAAAAATAATTGTTCAAAAATTGTCTCATCAAAAAAATATAGCAAAGAAACCGTACGCTTATGCTATATAATATGCATGATGTTAAATTTAAGCGAAATTTGGGAAGTTGTCTTATGATATCGAAAGATTTGGAGATGATAAATAAACTAGTAAGTGAAGCCATGATTGATTTCATGATATCTCCAACACTTAAAAAATAAAATAAAAAACCTTATTGGAAAAAAGTAGCAAAATGCGATAAGATTTTGTGTAAAGTATAATGAAGTGAAAAAAGAGTATACGGTTGCGATATTTGCATCTAAAACAAAGTTAACACACCAGTATAGACAACAAATAAGAAATATTGGCGTCGAATAAAAATAATTGTTGAAAAATGGTTTCATCAAAAAAATGTAGCAAAGAAACCGTACGCTTATGCTATATAATATGCATGAGGTTAAATTTAAGCGAAATTTGGAAAGTGTTCTTATGATATCGAAGAATATGGATATGATAAATAAACTAGTACGTGAAGCCATGATTGATTTCGCGATATCTCTAACACTTAAAAAAAAAAAAGAATAAAAAGTTGCCTTATTGGAAAAAAGTAGCAAAATGCGATAAGATTTTGTGTAAAGTTGAATGAAATGAAAAAAGAGTATACGGTCACGATGTTTGCATCTAAAATAAAATTAACACACCAATATGGACAAAAAATAAGAAATATTGACGTCGAATAAAAAAAATTGTTCAAAAATGGTCTCATCAAAAAAATGTCGCAAAGAAAATGTACGATTATGCTATATAATATGGATGAGGTTAAATTTAAGCGAAATTTGAAAGTGGTGTTATGATATCGAAAGATTTGGAGATGATAAATAAACGAGTAAGTGAAACCATGATTGATTTCACAATATCTCCAACACTTAAAAAAAAAAAAAAAAAAGAAGCCTTATTAGAAAAAAGTAGCAAAATGCGATAAGGTTTTGTATAAACTTAATGAAGTGAAAAAAGAGTATACGGTCGCGATGTTATCATCTAAAATAAAGTAAACACACCAATATGGACAACAAATAACAAATATTGGCGTCGAATAAAAATAATTGTTCAAAAATGGTCTCATCAAAAAAATGTAGCCAAGAAACCGTACGCTTATGCTATATAATATGCATGAGGTTAAATTTAAGCGAAATTTGGAAATTGGTGTTATGATATCGAAGGATTTGAAGATGATAAATAAACTAGTAAGTGAAGCCATGATTGATTTCGCGATATCTCCAACACTTATTAAAAAAAAAAAAAAAACCTTATTGGAAAAAAGTAGCAAAATGCGATAAGATTTTGTGTAAAGTTGAATGAAGTGAAAAAAGAGTATCCGGTCGCGATGTTTGCGTCTAAAATAAAGTTAACACACCAATATGAACAACAAATAAGAAATATTGGCGTCGAATAAAAATAATTGTTCAAAAATGGTCTCATCAAAAAAATGTAACAAAGAAACCGTACGCTTATGCTATATATTATGCATGATGTTAAATTTAAGCGAAATTTGGAAAGTGGTCTTATGATATCGAAGGATTTGGAGATGATAAATAAACTAGTAAGTGAAGCCATGATTGATTTCGCGATATCTCCAACACTTAAAAAATAAAAAAAAAACCTTATTGAAAAAAAGTAGCAAAATGCGATAAGATTTTGTGTAAAGTAGAACGAAGTGAAAAAAGATTATACGGTCGCGATATTTGCGTCTAAAACAAAGTTAACACACCAATATAGACAACAAATAAGAAATATTGGCGTCGAATAAAAATAATTGTTGAAAAATAGTCTCATCAAAAAAATGTAGCAAAGAAACCGTACGCTTATGCTATATAACATGCATGAGGTTAAATTTAAGCGAAATTTGGAAAGTGGTCTTATGATATCGAAGAATTTGGAGATGATAAGTAAACTTGTAAGTGAAGCCATGATTGATTTCGCGATATCTCCAACACTTAAAAAAAAAAAAAAAAGTTGCCTTATTGGAAAAAAGTAGCAAAATGCGATAAGATTTTGTGTAAAGTTGAATGAAATGAACAAAGAGTATACGGTTGCGATGTTTGCGTCTAAAATAAAGTTAACACACCAATATAGATAACAAATAGGAAATATTGGCGTCGAATAAAAATAATTGTTCAAAAATGGTCTCATCAAAAAAATGTAACAAAGAAACCATACGCTTATGCTATTTAATATGCATGAGGTTAAATTTAAGAAAAATTTGGAAACTGGTCTTATGATATCGAAGGATTTGGAGATGATAAATAAGCTAGTAAGTGAAGCCACGATTGATTTCGCGATATCTCCAACACATAAAAAAAAAAAAAAACCTTGTTGGAAAAAAGTAGTAAAATGCGATAAGATTTTGTGTAAAGTTGAATGAAGTGAAAAAAGAGTATACGGTCGCGATGTTTGCTTTTAAAATAAAGTTAACACACCAATATAAACAACAAATAAGAAATATTGGCGTCGAATAAAAATAATTGTTCAAAAATGGTCTCATCAAAAAAATGTAGCAAAGAAACCGTACGCTTATGCTATGTAATATGCATGATGTTAAATTTAAGCGAAATTTGGAAAGTGGTCTTATGATATCGAAGGATTTGGAGATGATAAATAAACTTGTAAGTGAAGCCATGATTGATTTCGCGATATCTCCAACACTTAAAAAATAAAAATAAAAACCTTATTGGAAAAAAGTAGCAAAATGCGATAAGATTTTGTGTAAAGTATAATGAAGTGAAAAAAGAGTATACGGTCACGATATTTGCATCTAAAACAAAGTTAACACACCAATATAGACAACAAATAAGAAATATTGGCGTCGAATAAAAATAATTATTGGAAAATGGTCTCATCACAAAAATGTTGCAAAGAAACCGTACGCTTATGCTCTATAATATGCATGAGGTTAAATTTTAGCGAAATTTGGAAAGTGGTCTTATGATATCGAAGAATATGGAGATGATAAATAAACTAGTAAGTGAAGCCATGATTGATTTCACGATATCTCCAACACTTAAAAAAAAAAAAAAAAGAATAAAAATTTGCCTTATTGGAAAAAAGTAGCAAAATGCAATAAGATTTTGTGTAAAGTTGAATGAAATGAAAAAAGAGTATACGGTCGCGATGTTTGCGTCTAAAATAAAGTTAACACACCAATATGGACAACAAATAATAAATATTGACGTCGAATAAAAAAAAGTGTTCAAAAATGGTCTCATCAAAAAAATGTAGCAAAGAAACCGTACGCTTATGCTATATAATATGGATGAGGTTAAATTTAAGCAAAATTTGGGAAGTGGTGTTATGATATCGAAGGTTTTGGAGATGCTAAATAAACTAGTAAGTGAAGCCATTATTGATTTCGCGATATCTCCAACACTTAAAAAAAAAAAGCCATATGGGAAAAAAGTAGCAAAATGCGATAAGGTTTTGTATAAAGTTGAATGAAGTGAAAAAAGAGTATACGGTCGCGATGTTAGCATCTAAAATAAAGTTAACACACCAATATGGACAACAAATAAGACATATTGGTGTCGAATAAAAATAATTGTTCAAAAATGGTCTCATCAAAAAAATGTAGCAAAGAAACCGTACGCTTATGCTATATAATATGCATGAGGTTAAATTTAAGTGAAATTTGGAAAGTGGTCTTATGATATTGAAGGATTTGGAGATGATAAATAAACTAGCAAGTGAAGCCACGATTGATTTCGCGATATCTCCAACACTTAAAAAAAAAAATAACAAAAAAAAAAAAAAAAAAAAAAAACCTTGTTGGAAAAAAGTAGCAAAATGCGATATGATTTTGTGTAAAGTTGAATGAAGTGAAAAAAGAGTATACGGTCGCGATGTTTGCTTCTAAAATAAAGTTAACACACCAATATAGACAACAAATAAGAAATATTGGCGTCGAATAAAAATAATTGTTCAAAAATTTGTCTCATCAAAAAAATATAGCAAAGAAACCGTACGTTTATGCTATATAATATGCATGATGTTAAATTTAAGCGAAATTTGGGAAGTGGTCTTATGATATCGAAAGATTTGGAGATGATAAATAAACTAGTAAGTGAAGCCATGATTGATTTCATGATATCTCCAACACTTAAAAAATAAAAAATAAAAACCTTATTGGAAAAAAGTAGCAAAATGGGATAAGATTTTGTGTAAAGTATAATGAAGTGAAAAAAGAGTATACGGTTGCGATATTTGCATCTAAAACAAAGTTAACACACCAGTATAGACAACAAATAAGAAATATTGGCGTCGAATAAAAATAATTGTTGAAAAATGGTTTCATCAAAAAAATGTAGCAAAGAAACCGTACGCTTATGCTATATAATATGCATGAGGTTAAATTTAAGCGAAATTTGGAAAGTGTTCTTATGATATCGAAGAATATGGATATGATAAATAAACTAGTACGTGAAGCCATGATTGATTTCGCGATATCTCTAACACTTAAAAAAAAAAAGAATAAAAAGTTGCCTTATTGGAAAAAAGTAGCAAAATGCGATAAGATTTTGTGTAAAGTTGAATGAAATGAAAAAAGAGTATCCGGTCGCGATGTTTGCGTCTAAAATAAAGTTAACACACCAATATGGACAACAAATAAGAAATATTGGCGTCGAATAAAAATAATTGTTCAAAAATGGTCTCATCAAAAAAATGTAACAAAGAAACCGTACGCTTATGCTATATATTATGCATGATGTTAAATTTAAGCGAAATTTGGAAAGTGGTCTTATGATATCGAAGGATTTGGAGATGATAAATAAACTAGTAAGTGAAGCCATGATTGATTTCGCGATATCTCCAACACTTAAAAAATAAAAAAAAACCTTATTGAAAAAAAGTAGCAAAATGCGATAAGATTTTGTGTAAAGTAGAACGAAGTGAAAAAAGATTATACGGTCGCGATATTTGCGTCTAAAACAAAGTTAACACACCAATATAGACAACAAATAAGAAATATTGGCGTCGAATAAAAATAATTGTTGAAAAATAGTCTCATCAAAAAAATGTAGCAAAGAAACCGTACGCTTATGCTATATAACATGCATGAGGTTAAATTTAAGCGAAATTTGGAAAGTGGTCTTATGATATCGAAGAATTTGGAGATGATAAGTAAACTTGTAAGTGAAGCCATGATTGATTTCGCGATATCTCCAACACTTAAAAAAAAAAAAAAAAGTTCCCTTATTGGAAAAAAGTAGCAAAATGCGATAAGATTTTGTGTAAAGTTGAATGAAATGAAAAAAGAATATACGGTTGCGATGTTTGCGTCTAAAATAAAGTTAACACACCAATATAGATAACAAATAGGAAATATTGGCGTCGAATAAAAATAATTGTTCAAAAATGGTCTCATCAAAAAAATGTAACAAAGAAACCATACGCTTATGCTATTTAATATGCATGAGGTAAAATTTAAGAAAAATTTGGAAACTGGTCTTATGATATCGAAGGATTTGGAGATGATAAATAAGCTAGTAAGTGAAGCCATGATTGATTTCGCGATATCTCCAACACATAAAAAAAAAAAAAAACCTTGTTGGAAAAAAGTAGTAAAATGCGATAAGATTTTGTGTAAAGTTGAATGAAGTGAAAAAAGAGTATACGGTCGCGATGTTTGCTTTTAAAATAAAGTTAACACACCAATATAGACAACAAATAAGAAATATTGGCGTCGAATAAAAATAATTGTTCAAAAATGGTCTCATCAAAAAAATGTAGCAAAGAAACCGTACGCTTATGCTATGTAATATGCATGATGTTAAATTTAAGCAAAATTTGGAAAGTGGTCTTATGATATCGAAGGATTTGGAGATAATAAATAAACTTGTAAGTGAAGCCATGATTGATTTCGCGATATCTCCAACACTTAAAAAATAAAAATAAAAACCTTATTGGAAAAAAGTAGCAAAATGCGATAAGATTTTGTGTAAAGTATAATGAAGTGAAAAAAGAGTATACGGTCACGATATTTGCATCTAAAACAAAGTTAACACACCAATATAGAGAACAAATAAGAAATATTGGCGTCGAATAAAAATAATTATTGTAAAATGGTCTCATCACAAAAATGTTGCAAAGAAACCGAACGCTTATGCTATATAATATGCATGAGGTTAAATTTTAGCGAAATTTGGAAAGTGGTCTTATGATATCGAAGAATATGGAGATGATAAATAAACTAGTAAGTGAAGCCATGATTGATTTCACGATATCTCCAACACTTAAAAAAAAAAAAGAATAAAAATTTGCCTTATTGGAAAAAAGTAGCAAAATGCAATAAGATTTTGTGTAAAGTTGAATGAAATGAAAAAAGAGTATACGGTCGCGATGTTTGCGTCTAAAATAAAGTTAACACACCAATATGGACAACAAATAATAAATATTGACGTCGAATAAAAAAAAGTGTTCAAAAATGGTCTCATCAAAAAAATGTAGCAAAGAAACCGTACGCTTATGCTATATAATATGGATGAGGTTAAATTTAAGCAACATTTGGGAAGTGGTGTTATGATATCGAAGGTTTTGGAGATGCTAAATAAACTAGTAAGTGAAGCCATTATTGATTTCGCGATATCTCCAACACTTAAAAAAAAAAGCCATATGGGAAAAAAGTAGCAAAATGCGATAAGGTTTTGTATAAAGTTGAATGAAGTGAAAAAAGAGTATACGGTCGCGATGTTAGCATCTAAAATAAAGTTAACACACCAATATGGACAACAAATAAGACATATTGGTGTCGAATAAAAATAATTGTTCAAAAATGGTCACATCAAAAAAATGTAGCAAAGAAACCGTACGCTTTAGTTATATAATATGGATGAGGTTAAATTTAAGCAAAATTTGGGAAGTGGTGTTATGATATCGAAGGTTTTGGAGATGCTAAATAAACTAGTAAGTGAAGCCATGATTGATTTCGCGATATCTCGAACACTTAAAAAAAAAAAAAAAAAGCCTTATGGGAAAAAAGTAGCAAAATGCGATAAGGTTTTGTATAAAGTTGGATGAAGTGAAAAAAGAGTATACGGTCGCGATGTTAGCATCTAAAATAAAGTTAACACACCAATATGGATAACAAATAAGGAATATTGGCGTCGAATAAAAATAATTGTTCAAAAATGGTCTCATAAAAAAAAATGTAGCAAAGAAACCGTACGCTTATGCTATATAATATGCATGATGTTAAATTTAAGCGAAATTTGGAAAGTGGTCTTATGATATCGAAGGATTTGGAGATAACAAATAAACTAGTAAGTGAAGCCATGATTGATTTCGCGATATCTCCAACACTTAAAAAAGAAAAAAGAAAAAAAGAAGCCTTATTGGAAAAAAGTAGCAAAATGAGATAAGATTTTGTGTAAAGTTAAATGAAGTGAAAAAAGAGTATACGGTCGCGATGTTTGCGTCTAAAATAAAGTTAACACACCAATATGGAGAACAAATAAGAAATATTGGCGTCGAATAAAAATAATTGTTCAAAAATGGTCTCATCAAAAAAAATGTAGCAAAGAAACCGTACGCTTATGCTATATAATATGCATGATGTTAAATTTAAGCGAAATTTGGAAAGTGGTCTTATGATATCGAAGGATTTGGAGATGATAAATAAACTAGTAAGTGAAGCCATGATTGATTTCGCGATATCTCCAACACTTAAAAAATAAAAATAAAAACCTTATTGGAAAAAAGTAGCAAAATGCGATAAGATTTTGTGTAAAGTACAATGAAGTGAAAAAAGAGTATACGGTCACGATATTTGCGTCTAAAACAAAGTTAACACACCAATATAGACAACAAATAAGAAATATTATCGTCGAATAAAAATAATTGTTGAAAAATGGACTCATCAAAAAAATGTTGCAAAGAAACCGTACCCTTATGATATATATATAATATGCATGAGGTTAAATTTAAGCGAAATTTGGAAAGTGGTCTTATGATATCGAAGAATATGGAGATGTTAAATAAACTAGTAAGTGAAGCCATGATTGATTTCGCGATATCTTCAACACTCAAAAAAAAAAAAAAAGAATAAAAATTTGCTTTATTGGAAAAAAGTAGCAAAATGCGATAATATTTTGTGTAAAGTTGAATGAAATGAAAAAAGAGTATACGGTCGGGATGTTAGCGTCTAAAATAAAGTTAACACGCCAATATGGACAACAAATAAGAAATATTCACGTCGAATAAAAAAAATTGTTCAAAAATGGTCTCATCAAAAAAATGTAGCAAAGAAACCGTACGCTTATGCTATATAACATAGATGAGGTTAAATTTAAGCAAAATTTGGGAAGTGGTGTTATGATATAAAAGGTTTTGGAAATGCTAAATAAACTAGTAAGTGAAGCCATGATTGATTCCGCGATATCTCCAACACTTAAAAAAAAAAAAAAAAGCAATATGGGAAAAAAGTAGCAAAATGCGATAAGGTTTTGTAAAAAGTTGAATGAAGTGAAAAAAGAGTATACGGTCGCGATGTTAGCATCTAAAATAAAGTTAACACAACAATATGGACAACAAATAAGACATATAGGCGTCGAATAAAAATAATTGTTCAAAAATGGTCTCATCAAAAAAATGTAGCAAAGAAACCGTACGCTTATGTTATATAATATGGATGAGGTTAAATTTAAGAAAAATTTGGGAAGTGGTGTTATGATATCGAAGGTTTTGGAGATGCTAAATAAACTAGTAAGTGAAGCCATGATTGATTTCGAGATATCTCCAACACTTAAAAAAAAAAAGCCTTTTGGGAAAAAAATAGCAAAATGCTATAAGGTTTTGTATAAAGTTGAATGAAGTGAAAAAAGAGTATACGGTCGCGATGTTAGCATCTAAAATAAAGTTAACACACCAATATGGATAACAAATAAGAAATATTGGCGTCGAATAAAAATAATTGTCCAAAAATGGTCTCATCAAAAAAATGTAGCAAAGAAACCGTACGCTTATGCTATATAATATGCATGGTGTTAAATTTAAGCGAAATTTGGAAAGTGGTCTAATGATATCGAAGGATTTGGAGATAATAAATAAACTAGTAAGTGAAGCCATGATTGATTTCGCAATATCTCCAACACTTAAAAAATAAAAAAAAAAACTTATTGAAAAAAGTAGCAAAATGCGATAAGATTTTGTGTAAAGTAGAATGAAGTGAAAAAAGAGTATACGGTCGCGATATTTGTGTCTAAAACAAAGTTAACACAACAATATAGACAACAAATATGAAATATTGGCGTCGAATAAAAATAATTGTTGAAAAATGGTCTCATCAAAAAAATGTAGCAAAGAAACCGTACGCTTATGCTATATAATATGCATGAGGTTAAATTTAAGCGAAATTTGGAAAGTGGTCTTATGATATCGAAGAATTTGGAGATTATAAATAAATTAGTAAGTGAAGCCATGATTGATTTCGCGATATCTCCAACACTTAAAAAAAAAAAAAGAATAAAAAGTTGCTTTATTGGAAAAAAGTTGCAAAATGCGATAAGATTTTGTGTAAAGTTGAATGAAGTGAAAAAAGAATATACAGTTACGATGTTTGCGTCTAAAATAAAGTTAACACACCAATATGGACAACAAATAAGAAATAATGGCTTCGAATAAAAATAATTGTTCAAAAATGGTCTCATCAAAAAAATGTAGCAAAGAAACCATACGCTTAGGCTATATAATATGCATGAGGTTAAATTTAAGCGAAATTTGGAAAGTGGTCTTATGATATCGAAGGATTTGGAGATGATAAATAAACTAGTAAGTGAAGCCACGATTGATTTCGCGATATCTCTTAACACTTAAAAAAAAAAAAAACCTAGTTGGAAAAAAGTATCAAAATGCGATAAGAATTTGTGTAAAGTTGAATGAAGTGAAAAAAGAGTATACGGTCGCGATGTTTGCTTCTAAAATAAAGTTAACACACCAATATATACAACAAATAAGAAATATTGGCGTCGAATAAAAATAATTGTTCAAAAATGGTCTCATCAAAAAAATGTAGCAAAGAAACCGTACGCTTATGCTATATAACATGCATGAGGTTAAATTTAAGCGAAATTTGGAAAATGGTCTTATGATGACGAAGGATTTGGAGATGATAAATAAACTAGTAAGTGAAGCCATGATTGATTTCGCGATATCTTTAACACTTAAAAAAAAAAAAAAAAAAAAAAGCCTTATTGGAAAAAAGTAGCAAAATGCGATAAGATTTTGTGTAAAGTTGAATGAAGTGAAAAAAGAGTATACGGTCGCGATGTTTGCGTCTAAAATAAAGTTAACACACCAATATAGACGACAAATAAGAAATTTTGGTGTCGAATTAAAAAAATTGTTCAAAAATGGTCTCATCAAAAAAATTTAGCAAAGAAACCGTACGCTTATGCTATATAATATGGATGAGGTTAAAATTTAAGCGAAATTTGGGAAGTGGTGTTATGATATCGAAGGTTTTGGAGATGCTAAATAAACTAGTAAGTGAAGCCATGATTTATTTCGGGATATCTCAAACACTTAAAAAAAAAAAAGGCCTTATGGGAAAAAAGTAGCAAAATGCGATAAGATTTTGTATAAAGTTGAATGAAGTGAAAAAAGAGTAACACGGTATCGATGTTAGCATCTAAAATAAAGTTAACACACCAATATGGACAATAAATAAGAAATATTGACGTCGATTAAAAATGATTGTTCAAAAATGGTCTCATCAAAAAAATGTAGCAAATAAACCGTACGCTTATGCTATATAATATGCATGATGTTAAATTTAAGCGAAATTTGGAAAGTGGTCTTATGATATCGAAAGATTTAGAGATGATAAATAAACTAGTAAGTGAAGCCATGATTGATTTCGCGATATCTCCAACACTTAAAAAAAAAAAAAAACCTTATTGGAAAAAAGTAGCAAAATGCGATAAGATTTTGTGTAAAGTAGAATGAAGTGAAAAAAGAGTATACGGTCGCGATATTTCCGTCTAAAATAAAGTTAACACACAAATATAGACAACAAATAAGAAATATTTGCGTCGAATAAAAATAATTGTTGAAAAATGGTCTCATCAAAAAAATGTAGCAAAGAAACCGTACGCTTATGCTATATATTATGCATGAGGTTAAATTTAAGCGAAATTTGGAAAGTGGTCTTATGATATCGAAGGATTTGGAGATGATAAATAACCTAGTAAGTGAAGCACGATTGATTTCGCGATATCTCCAACACTTAAAAAAAAAAAAAGTAGCCATATTGGGAAAAAGTAGCAAAATGCGATAAGATTTTGTGTAAAGTTGAATGAAGTGAAAAAAGAGTAAACGGTCACGATGTTTGCGTCTAAAATAAAGTTAACACATCAATATAGAAAACAAATAAGAAATATTGGCTTCGAATAAAAAAAATTGTTCAAAAATGGTCTCATCAAAAAATGTAGCAAAGAAACCGTACGCTTATGTTATATAATATGGATGAGGTTAAATTTAAGCAAAATTTGGGAAGTGGTGATATGATATCGAAGGTTTTGGAGATGCTAAATAAACTAGTAAGTGAAGCCATGATTGATTTCGCGATATCTCCAACATTAAAAAAAAAAAAAAGCCTTATAGGAAAAAGTAGCAAAATGCGATAAGGTTTTGTATAAAGTTGAATGAAGTGAAAAAAAAATATACGGTCGCGATGTTAGCATCTAAAATAAAGTTAACACACCAATATGGACAACAAATATGAAATATTGTCGTCGGATAATAATAATTGTTCAAAAATGTTCTCATCAAAAAAATGTAGCAAAGAAACCGTACGCTTATGCTATATAATATGCATGAGGTTAAATTTAAGCGAAATTTGGAAAGTGGTCTTATGATATCGAAGGATTTGGAGATGATAAATAAACTAGTAAGTGAAGCCATGATTGATTACGCGATATCTCCGACACTTAAAAAAAAAAAAAAAAAAAAAAAACCCTTATTGGAAAAAAGTAGCAAAATGCTAGAAGATTTTGTGTAAAGTTAAATGAAGTGAAAAAAGAGTATACGTTCGTGATGTTTGCGTCTAAAATAAATTTAACACACCAATATAGACAACAAATAAGAAATATTTGCGTCGAATAAAAATAATTGTTCAAAAATGGTCTCATCAAAAAAATGTAGCAAAGAAACCGTACGCTTATGCTATATAATAAGGATGATGTTCAATTTAAGCAAAATTTGGGAAGTGGTGTTATGATATCGAAGGTTTTGGAGATGCTAAATAAACTAGCAAGTGAAGTCATGATTGATTTCGCGATATCTCCAACACTTAAAAAAAAAAAAAAGCATTATGGGAAAAAACTAGCAAAATGCAATAAGGTTTTGTATAAAGTTGAATGAAGTGAAAAAAGTGTATACGGTCGCGATGTTAGCATCTAAAATAAAGTTAACACACCAATATGGACAACAAATAAGAAATATTGGCGTCGAATAAAAATAATTGTTCAAAAATGGTCTCTTCAAAAAAATGTAGTAAAGAAACCATACACTTATGCTATATAATATGCATGAGGTTAAATTTAAGCGAAATTTGGAAAGTGGTCTTATGATATCGAAGGATTTGGAGATGATAAATAAACTAGTAAGTGAAGCCGCGATTGATTTTGCGATATCTCCAACACTTAAAAAAAAAGAAAACATTATTGGAAAAAAGTAGCAAAATGCGATAAGATTTTGTGTAAAGTTGAATGAAGTGAAAAAAGATTATACGGTCGCGATGTTTGCTTCTAAAATAAAGTTAACACACCAATATAGACAACAATTAAGAAATATTGGCGTCGAATAAAAATAATTGTTCAAAAATGGTCTCATCAAAAAAATGTAGAAAAGAAACCGTACGCTTATGCTATATAATATGCATGATGTTAAATTTAAGCGAAATTTGGAAAGTGGTCTTATGATATCGAAGGATTTGGAGATAATAAATAAACTAGTAAGTGAAGCCATGATTGATTTCGCGATATCTCCAACACTTAAAAAAGAAAAAAGAAAAAAAGAAGCCTTATTGGGAAAAACTAGCAAAATGCGATAAAATTTTGTGTAAAGTTAAATGAAGTGGAAAAAGAGTATACGGTCGCGATGTTTGCGTCTAAAATAAAGTTAACACACCAATATGGACAACAAATAAGAAATATTGGCGTCGAATAAAAATAATTGTTTAAAAATGGTCTCATCAAAAAAATGTAGTCAAGAAACCGTACGCTTATGCTATATAATATGCATGAGGGTAAATTTAAGCGAATTTTGGAAAGTGGTCTTATGATATCGAAGAATTTGGAGATGATAAATAAACTAGTAAGTGAAGCTATTATTGATTTCGCGATATCTCCAACACTTAAAAAAAAAAAGCCTTATGGGAAAAAAGAAGCAAAATGCGATAAGGTTTTGTATAAAGTTGAATGAAGTGAAAAAAGTGTATACGGTCGCGATGTTAGCATCTAAAATAAAGTTAACACACCAATATGGACAACAAATAAGAAATATTGGCGTCGAATAAAAATAATTGTTCAAAAATGGTCTCATCAAAAAAATGTAGCAAAGAAACCGTACGCTTATGCTATATAATATGGATAAGGTTCAATTTAAGCGAAATTTGGGAAGTGGTGTTATGATATCGAAGGTTTTGGAGATGCTAAATAAATAGTAAGTGAAGCCATGATTGATTTCGCGATATCTCCCACACTTAAAAAAAAAAAAAAAAAAAAAAAAAAAAAAAAAAAAGCCTTATGGGAAAAAAGTAGCAAAATGCGATAAGGTTTTGTATAAAGTTGAATGAAGTGAAAAAAGTGTATACGGTCGCGATGTTAGCATCTAAAATAAAGTTAACACACAAATATGGACAACAAATAAGAAATATTGACGTCGAATAAAAATAATTGTTCAAAAATGGTCTCATCAAAAAAATGTAACAAAGAAACCGTACGCTTATGCTATATAATATGCATGAGGTTAAAATTAAGCAAAATTTGGAAAGTGGTCTTATAATATCGAAGGATTTGGAGATGATAAATAAACTAGTAAGTGAAGCCACGATTGATTTCGCGATATCTCCAACACTTAAAAAGAAAAAAAGAAAAAAAAAAAAAAAAACCTTAATGGAAAAAAGTAGCAAAATGCGATAAGATTTTGTGTAAAGTTGAATAAAGTGAAAAAAGATTATACGGACGCGATGTTTGCGTCTAAAATAAATTAACACACCAATATAGACAACAAATAAAAAAATATTGGCGTCGAATAAAAATAATTGTTCAAAAATGGTCTAATCAAAAAATTGTAGCAAAGAAACCGTACGCTTATGCTATATAATATGCATGATGTTAAATTTAAGCGATATTTGGAAAGTGGTCGTATGATATCGAAGGATTTGGAGATGATAAATAAACTAGTAAGTGAAGCCATGATTGATTTCGCGATATCTCCAACACTTAAAAAAATAAAATAAAATAAACCTTATTGGAAAAAAGTAGCAAAATGCGATAAGATTTTGTGGAAAGTTGAATGAATTGAAAAAAGAGTATACGGTCGCGATGTTTGCGTCTAAAATAAAGTTAACACACCAATATAGACAACAAATAAGAAATATTGGCGTCGAATAAAAATAATTGTTGAAAAATGGTTTCATCAAAAAAATGTAGCAAAGAAACCGTACGCTTATGCTATATAATATGCATGAGGTTAAATTTAAGCGAAATTTGGAAAGTGGTCTTATGATATCGAAGGATTTGGAGATGATAAATAAACTAGTAAGTGAAGCCATGATTGATTTCGCGATATCTCCAACACCTAAAAAAAAAAAAAAGATTAAAAAGTAGCCTTATTGGAAAAAAGTAGCAAAATGCGATAAGATTTTGTGTAAAGTTGAATGAAGTGAAAAAAGAGTATACGGTCGCGATGTTTGCGTCTAAAATAAAGTTAACACACCAATATAGTAAACAAATAAGAAATATTGTCGTCGAATTAAAAAAATTGTTCAAAAATGGTCTCATCAAAAAAATGTATCAAAGAAACCGTACGCTTATGCTATGTAATATGCATGAGGTTAAATTTAAGCGAAATTTGGAAAGTGGTGTTATGATATCGAAGGATTTGGAGATGATAAATAAACTTGTAAGTGAAGCCATGATTGATTTCGCGATATCTCCAACACTTAAAAAAAATAATAATAAAAAAATAACCTTATTGGAAAAAAGTAGAAAAATGCGATAAGATTTTGTGTAAAGTTGAATGAAGTGAAAAAAGAGTATACTGTCGCGACGTTTGCGTCTAAAATAAAGTTAACACACCAATATGGACAACAAATTAGAAATATTGATGTCGAATAAAAATAATTGTTCAAAAATGGTCTCATTAAAAAAATGTAGCGAAGAAACCGTACGCTTAGGCTATATAATATGCATGAGGTTAAATTTAAGCAAAATTTGGAAAGTGGTGTTATGATATCGAAGGTTTTGGAGATACTAAATAAACTAGTAAGTGAAACCATGATTGATTTCGCGATATCTCTAACACTTAAAAAAAAAAAAAAAAAAAAAGGAAAAACCTTATTGGAAAAAAGTAGCAAAATGCAATAAGATTTCGTGTAAAGTTGAATGAAGTGAAAAAAGAGTATACGGTCGCGATGTTTGCGTCTAAAATAAAGTTAAAACCAATATGGACCACAAATTAGAAATATTGGCGTTGAATAAAAATAATTGTTCAAAAATGGTCTCATCAAAAAAATGTAGCAAAGAAACCGTACGTTTATGCTATATAATATGCATGAGGTTAAATTTAAACGAAATTTGGAAAATGGTGTTATGATATCGAAAGATTTGAAGATGATAAATAAACTAGTAAGTGAAGCCATGATTGATTTCGCGTTATCTCCAACACTTTAAAAAAAAAAAAAACAAAGAAGCCTTTTTGGAAAAAAGTAGCAAAATGCGATAAGATTTTGTGTAAAGTTGAAGGAAGTGAAAAAAGAGTATACGGTCACGATGTTTGAGTCTAAAATAAAGTTAACACACCAATATAGACAACAAATAAGAAATATTGGCGTCGAATAAAAATAATTGTTCTAGAATGGCCTCATCAAAAAAATGTAGCAAAGAAACCGTACGCTTATGCTATATAATATGCATGAGGTTAAATTTAAGCGAAATTTGGAAAGTGGTGTTATGATATCGATGGATTTGAAGATGATAAATAAACTAGTAAGTGAAGCCATGATTGATTTCACGATATCTCCAAAACTTAAAAAAAAAAAAAAAAAAAAAAAAAAACCTTATTGAAGATGATAAATAAACTAGTAAGTGAAGCCATTATTGATTTCGCGTTATCTCCAACACTTAAAAAAAAAAAAAACAAAGAAGCCTTATTGGAAAAAAGTAGCAAAATGCGATAAGATTTTGTGTAAAGTTGAATGAAGTGAAAAAAGAGTATACGGTTGCGATGTTTGCGTCTAAAATAAAGTTAACACACCAATATGGACAACAAATAAGAAATATTGGCGTCGAATAAAAATAATTGTTCAAAAATGGTCTACTCAAAAAAATGTAGCAAAGAAACCACACGCTTATGCTATATAATATGCATGAGGTTAAATTTAAGCGAAATTTAGAAAGTGGTCTTATGATATCGAAGGATTTGGAGATGATAAATAAACTAGTAAGTGAAGCCACGATTGATTTCGCGATATCTCCAACACTTAAAAAAAAAACCTTATTGGAAAAAAATAGCTAAATGCGAAAAGATTTTGTGTAAAGTTGAATGAAGTGAAAAAAGAGTATACGGTCGCGATGTTTGCGTCTAAAATAAAGTTAACACACCAATATCGACAACAAATAAGAAATTTTGGCGTCGAATAAAAATAAATATTCAAAAATGGTCTTATCAAAAAAATGTAGCAAAGAAACCGTACGCTTATGCTATATAATATGGATTAGGTTAAATTTAAGCGAAATTTGGAAAGTGGTGTTATGATATCGAAAGATTTGGAGATAATAAATAAACTAGTAAGTGAAGCCATAATTGATTTCACAATATCTCCAAAACTTAAAAAAAAAAAAAAAAAAAGAAGCCTTATTAGAAAAAAGTAGCAAAATGCGATAAAGTTTTGTATAAAGTTGAATGAAGTGAAAAAAGAGTATACGGTCGCGATGTTAGCATCTAAAATAAATTTAACACACCAATATAGACAACAAATAAGAAATATTGGCGTCGAATAAACTTTATTGTTCAAAAATGGTCTCATCAAAAAAATGTAGCAAAGAAACCGTACGCTTATCCTATATAATATGCATGAGGTTAAATTTAAGCGAAATTTGGAAAGTGGTGTTATGATATCGAATGATTTGAAGATGATAAATAAACTAGTAAGTGAAGCCATGATTGATTTCGCGATATCTCCATCACTTTCAAAAAAAAAAAAAAAAAAAAAAAAAAAATACTTATTGGAAAAAAGTAGCAAAATGCGATAAAAGTTTGTGTAAAGTTGAATGAAGTGAAAAAAGAGTATACGGTCGCGAAGTTTGCGTTTAAAATTAAGTTAACACAACAATATAGACAACAAATAAGAAATATTGGCGTCGAATAAAAATAATTGTTCAAAAAAGGTCTCATCAAAAAAATGTAGCAAAGAAACCGTACGCTTATGCTATATAATATGGTTGAGGTTAAATTTAAGCGAAATTTGAGAAGTGTTGTTATGATATCGAAGGTTGGAGATGCTAAATAAACTAATAAGTGAAGCCATGATTGATTTCGCGATATCTCCCACACTTAAAAATAAATAAAAAAAAGCCTTACGAGAAAAAAGTAGCAAAATGCGATAAGGTTTGGTATAAAGTTGAATGAAGTGAAAAAAGAGTATACGGTCGCGATGTTAGCATCTAAAATAAAGTTAACACACCAATATGGACAACAAATAAGAAAGATTTGCGTCGAATAAAAATAATTGTTCAAAATTGGTCTCATAAAAAAAATGTAGCAAAGAAACCGTACGCTTATGCTATATAATATGCATGAGGTTAAATTTAAGTGAAATTTGGAAAGTGGTGTTATGATATCGAAGGATTTGAAGATGATAAATAAACTAGTAAGTGAAGCCATGATTGATTTCGCGATATCTCCAACTCGAAAAAAAAAAAAAAAAAAAAAAAAAAAAATAACCTTATTGGAAAAAAGTAGGAAAATGCGAAAAGATTTTGTGTAAAGTTGAATGAAGTGAAAAAAGAGTATACGGTCACGATGTTTGCGTCTAAAATAAAGTTAACACACTAATATAGACAACAAATAAGAAATTTTGGTGTCGAATAAAAAAAATTGTTCAAAAATGGTCTCATCAAAAAATGTAGCAAAGAAACCGTACGCTTATGCTATATAATATGGATGAGGTTAAAATTTAAGCGAAATTTGGGAAGTTGTGTTATGATATCGAAGCTTTTGGAGATGCCAAATAAACTAGTAAGTGAAGACAAGATTTATTTCGCGATATCTCAAACACTTAAAAAAAACAAAAAAAAAACCTTATGGGAAAAAAGTAGCTAAATGCGATAAGGTTTTTTGTAAAGTTGAATGAAGTGAAAAAAGAGTATACGGTCGCGATGTTAGCGTCTAAAATAAAGTTAACACACCAATATAGACAACAAATAAAAAATATTGGCATCGAATAAAAATAATTGTTCAAAAATGGGCTCATCAAAAAAATGTAGCAAAGAAACCGTACGCTTATGCTATATAATATGCATGAGGTTAAATTTAAGCGAAATTTGGAAAGTGGTCTTATGATATCGAAGGATTTGGAGATGATAAATAAACTAGTAAGTGAAGCTTTGATTGATTTCGCGATATCTCCAACACTTAAAAAAAAAAACCTTATTGGAAAAAAGTAGCTACATGCGATAAGATTTTGTGTAAAATTGAATGAAGTGAAAAAAGAGTATACGGTCGCGATGTTTGCGTCTAAAATAAAGTTAACACACCAATATCGACAACAAATAAGAAATTTTGGCGTCGAATAAAAATAATTATTCAAAAATGGTCTCATCAAAAAAATGTATTAAAGAAACCGTACGCTTATGCTATATAATATGGATGAGGTTAAATTTAAGCGAAATTTGGGAAGTGGTGTTATGATATCGAAGGTTTTGGAGATGCTAAATAAACTAGTAAGTGAAGCCATGATTGATTTCGCGATATCTCCAAAACTTAAAAAAAAACAAAAAAAAAACCTTATTGGAAAAAAGTAGTAAAATGCGATAAGATTTTGTGTAAAGTTGAATGAAGTGAAAAAAGAGTATACGGTCGCGATGTTTGCGTCTAAAATAAAGATAACACTCCAATATCAAGAACAAATAAGAAATCTTGGCGTCGAATAATAATTATTGTTTAAAAATGGTCTAATCAAAAAAAATGTAGCAAAGAAACCGTACGCTTATGCTATATAATATGCATGAGGTTAAATTTAAGCGAAATTTAGAAAATGCTGTTATGATATCGAAAGATTTGGAGATGATAAATAAACTGTTAAGTGAAGCCATTATTGATTTCGCGATATATTCAAAACTTAAAAAAAAAAAAAAAAAAAAAAAAAAAAAAAAAAAAAAAAACCTTACTGGAAAAAAGTAGGAAAATGCGATAAGATTTTGTGTAAAGTTGAATGAAGTAAAAAAAGAGTATACGGTCACGATGTTTGCGTCTAAAATAAAGATAACACACCAATATCGACAACAAATAAGAAATATTGGCATCGAACAAAAATAATTGTTCAAAAATGGTCTCATCAAAAAAATGTAGCAAAGAAACCGTACGCTTATGCTATATAATATGCATGAGGTTAAATATAAGCGAAATTTGGAAAATGGTGTTATGATATCGAAAGATTTGGAGATGATAAATAAACTAGTAAGTGAAGCCACGATTGATTTCGCGATATCTCAACATTAAAAAAAAATAAAAATAAAAAATAAAAAAAAAACATTATTGGAAAAAAGTAGCAAAATGCGATAAGATTTTGTGTAAAGTTGAATGAAGTGAAAAAAGAGTTTACGGTCGCGATGTTTGCACCTAAAATAAAGTTAATACACCGATATAGACAACAAATAAGAAATATTGGCGTCGAATAAAAATAATTCTTCAAACATGGTCTCATCAAAAAAATGTAGCAAAGTAACCGTACGCTTATGCTATATAATATGGATGAGGTTAAATTTAAGCGAAATTTCGGAAGTGGTGTTATGATATCGAAGGTTTTGGAGATGCTAAATAAACTAGTAAGTGAAACCATGATTGATTTCGCGATATCTCCAACATTAAAAAAAAAAAAAAAAAAAAAAAAACTTATGGGAAAAAAGTAGCAAAATGCGATAAGGTTTTGTATAAAGTTGAATGAAGTGAAAAAAAGGTATACGGTCGCGATGTAAGCATCTAAAATAAAGTTAACACACCAATATGGACAACAAATAAGAAATATTGGCGTCGAATAAAAATAATTGTTCAAAAATGGTCTCATCAAAAAAATGTAGCAAATAAACCGTAAGCTTATGCTATATAATCTGAATGATGTTAAATTTAAGCGAAATTTGGAAAATGGTCTTATGAAATCGAAGGATTTGGAGATGATAAATAAACTAGTAAGTGAAGCCATGATTAATTTCGCGATATCTCCAACACTTAAAAAAAAAAAAAAAAAAAACCTTATTGGAAAAAAGTAGCAAAATGCCAAAAGATTTTGTCTAAAGTTGAATGAAGTGAAAAAAGAGTATACGGTCGCGATGTTTGCGTCCAAAATAAAGTTAACACACCAATATAGACAACAAATAAGAAATATTGGCGTCGAATAAAAATAATTGTTCAAAAATGGTCTTATCAAAAAAATGTAGCAAAGAAACCGTACGCTTATGCTATATAATATGCATGAGGTTAAATTTAAGCGAAATTTGGAAAGTGGTGTTATGATATCGAAGGATTTGGAGATGATAAATAAACTAGTAAGTGAAGCCATGATTGATTTCGCGATATCTCCAAACTTAAAAAAAAAAAAAAAAACTTTATTGGAAAAAAGTAGCAAAATGCGATAAGATTTTGTGTAAAGTTGAAGGAAATGAAAAAAGAGTATACTGTCGCGATTTTTGCATCTAAAATAAAGTTAACACTCAATATGGACAACAAATAAGAAATATTGACGTCGAATAAAAATAATTGTTCAAAAATGGTCTCATCAAAAAAATGTAGCAAAGAAACCGTACGCTTATGCTATATAATATGCATGAGGTTAAATTTAAGCGAAATTTGGAATGTGGTGTTATGATATCGAAGGATTTGGAGATGATAAATAAACTAATAAGTGAAGCCATGATTAATTTTGCTATATCTCCAACACTTAAAAAAAAAAGAAAAGAAAAGAAAAAAAACCTTATTTGAAAAAAGTAGCTAAATGCGATAAGATTTTGTGTAAAGTTGAATGAAGTGAAAAAAGAGTATACGGTCGCGATGTTTGCTTCTAAAATAAAATTAACAGACCAATATAGAAAACAAATAAGAAATATTTGCGTCGAATAAAAAAAATTGTTCAAAAATGGGCTCATCAAAAAAATGTAGCAAAGAAACCGTACGCTTATGCTATATAATATGGATGAGGTTAAATTTAAGCGAAATTTGGGGAGTGGTGTTATGATTTCGAAGGTTTTGGAGATGCTAAATAAACTAGTAAGTGAAGCCATGATTGATTTCGCGATATCTCCAACACTTAAAAAAAAAACCTTATTGGAAAAAAAGTAGCTAAATGCGAAAAGATTTTGTGTAAAGTTGAATGAAGTGAAAAAAGAGTATACGGTCGCGATGTTTGCGTCTAAAATAAAGTTAACACACCAATATCGACAACAAATAAGAAATTTTGGCGTCGAATAAAAATAATTATTAAAAAATGGTCTTATCAAAAAAATGTAGCAAAGAAACCGTACGCTTATGCTATATAATATGGATGAGGTTAAATTTAAGCGAAATTTGGAAAGTGGTGTTATGATATCGAAAGATTTGGAGATAATAAATAAACTAGTAAGTGAAGCCATAATTGATTTCGCAATATCTCCAAAACTTAAAAAAAAGAAAAAAAAAAGAAGCCTTATTAGAAAAAAGTAGCAAAATGCGATAAAGTTTTGTATAAAGTTGAATGAAGTGAAAAAAGAGTATACGGTCGCGATGTTTGCTTCTAAAATAATATTAACAGACCAATATAGAAAACAAATAAGAAATATTTGCGTCGAATAAAAAAAATTGTTCAAAAATGGGCTCATCAAAAAAATGTAGCAAAGAAACCGTACGCTTATGCTATATAATATGGATGAGGTTAAATTTAAGCGAAATTTGGGGAGTGGTGTTATGATATCGAAGGTTTTGGAGATGCTAAATAAACTAGTAAGTGAAGCCATGATTGATTTCGCGATATCTCCAACACTTAAAAAAAAAAACCTTATTGGAAAAAGTAGCTAAATGCGAAAAGATTTTGTGTAAAGTTGAATGAAGTGAAAAAAGAGTATACGGTCGCGATGTTTGCGTCTAAAATAAAGTTAACACACCAATATCGACAACAAATAAGAAATTTTGGCGTCGAATAAAAATAATTATTCAAAAATGGTCTTATCAAAAAAATGTAGCAAAGAAACCGTACGCTTATGCTATATAATATGGATGAGGTTAAATTTAAGCGAAATTTGGAAAGTGGTGTTATGATATCGAAAGATTTGGAGATAATAAATAAACTAGTAAGTGAAGCCATGATTAATTTCGCGATATCTCCAACACTTAAAAAAAAAAAAAAAAAAAAAAAAACATTATTGGAAAAAAGTAGCAAAATGCCAAAAGATTTTGTCTAAAGTTGAATGAAGTGAAAAAAGAGTATACGGTCGCGATGTTTGCGTCCAAAATAAAGTTAACACACCAATATAGACAACAAATAAGAAATATTGGCGTCGAATAAAAATAATTGTTCAAAAATGGTCTTATCAAAAAAATGTAGCAAAGAAACCGTACGCTTATGCTATATAATATGCATGAGGTTAAATTTAAGCGAAATTTGGAAAGTGGTGTTATGATATCGAAGGATTTGGAGATGATAAATAAACTAGTAAGTGAAGCCATGATTGATTTCGCGATATCTCCAAACTTTAAAAAAAAAAAAAAAACTTTATTGGAAAAAAGTAGCAAAATGCGATAAGATTTTGTGTAAAGTTGAATGAAATGAAAAAAGAGTATACTGTCGCGATTTTTGCATCTAAAATAAAGTTAACACTCAATATGGACAACAAATAAGAAATATTGACGTCGAATAAAAATAATTGTTCAAAAATGGTCTCATCAAAAAAATGTAGCAAAGAAACCGTACGCTTATACTATATAATATGAATGAGGTTAAATTTAAGCGAAATTTGGAATGTGGTGTTATGATATCGAAGGATTTGGAGATGATAAATAAACTAATAAGTGAAGCCATGATTAATTTTTCTATATCTCCAACACTTAAAAAAAAAAAAAAAAAAAAAGAAAAAAAACCTTATTTGAAAAAAGTAGCTAAATGCGATAAGATTTTGTGTAAAGTTGAATGAAGTGAAAAAAGAGTATACGGTCGCGATGTTTGCTTCTAAAATAAAATTAACAGACCAATATAGAAAACAAATAAGAAATATTTGCGTCGAATAAAAAAAATTGTTCAAAAATGGGCTCATCAAAAAAATGTAGCAAAGAAACCGTACGCTTATGCTATATAATATGGATGAGGTTAAATTTAAGCGAAATTTGGGGAGTGGTGTTATGATATCGAAGGTTTTGGAGATGCTAAATAAACTAGTAAGTGAAGCCATGATTGATTTCGCGATATCTCCATCACTTAAAAAAAAAAACCTTATTGGAAAAAAGTAGCTAAATGCGAAAAGATTTTGTGTAAAGTTGAATGAAGTGAAAAAAGAGTATACGGTCGCGATGTTTGCGTCTAAAATAAAGTTAACACACCAATATCGACAAATAAGAAATTTTGGCGTCGAATAAAAATAATTATTCAAAAATGGTCTTATCAAAAAAATATAGCAAAGAAACCGTACGCTTATGCTATATAATATGGATGAGGTTAAATTTAAGCGAAATTTGAAAAGTGGTGTTATGATATCGAAAGATTTGGAGATAATAAATAAACTAGTAATTGAAGCCATAATTGATTTCGCAATATCTCCAAAACTTAAAAAAAAGAAAAAAAAAAGAAGCCTTATTAGAAAAAAGTAGCAAAATGCGATAAAGTTTTGTATAAAGTTGAATGAAGTGAAAAAAGAGTATACGGTCGCGATGTTAGCATCTAAAATAAATTTAACACACCAATATAGACAACAAATAAGAAATATTGGCGTCGAATAAACTTAATTGTTCAAAAATAGTCTCATCAAAAAAATGTAGCAAAGAAACCGTACGCTTATCCTATATAATATGCATGAGGTTAAATTTAAGCGGAATTTTGAAAGTGGTGTTATGATATCGAAGGATTTGAAGATGATAAATAAACTAGTAAGTGAAGCCATGATTGATTTCGCGATATCTCCATCACTTAAAAAAAAAAAAAAAAACTTATTGGAAAAAAGTTGCAAAATGCGATAAGAGTTTGTGTAAAGTTGAATGAAGTGAAAATAGAGTATACGGTCGCGATGTTTGTGTCTAAAATTAAGTTAACACACCAATATAGACAACAAATAAGAAATATTGGCGTCGAATAAAAATAATTGTTCAAAAAAGGTCTCATCAAAAAAATGTAGCAAAGAAACCGTACGCTTATGCTATATAATATGGTTGAGGATAAATTTAAGCGAAATTTGAGAAGTGTTGTTATGATATCGAAGGTTGGAGATGCTAAATAAACTAATAAGTGAAGCCATGATTGATTTCGCGATATCTCCCACACTTAAAAAAAAATAAAAAAAAGCCTTACGAGAAAAAAGTAGCAAAATGCGATAAGGTTTGGTATAAAGTTGAATGAAGTGAAAAAAGAGTATACGGTCGCGATGTTAGCATCTAAAATAAAGTTAACACACCAATATGGACAACAAATAAGAAAGATTTGCGTCGAATAAAAATAATTGTTCAAAATTGGTCTCATCAAAAAAATGTAGCAAAGAAACCGTACGCTTATGCTATATAATATGCATGAGGTTAAATTTAAGCGAAATTTGGAAAGTGGTGTTATGATATCGAAGGATTTGAAGATGATAAATAAACTAGTAAGTGAAGCCATGATTGATTTCGCGATATCTCCAACTCTTAAAAAAAAAAAAAAAAAAAAAACCTTATTGGAAAAAAGTAGGAAAATGCGAAAAGATTTTGTGTAAAGTTGAATGAAGTGAAAAAAGAGTATACGGTCACGATGTTTGCGTCTAAAATAAAGTTAACACACCAATATAGACAAAAAAATAAGAAATTTTGGTGTCGAATAAAAAAAATTGTTCAAAAATGGTCTCATCAAAAAATGTAGCAAAGAAACCGTACGCTTATGCTATATAATATGGATGAGGTTAAAATTTAAGCGAAATTTGGGAAGTTGTGTAATGATATCGAAGCTTTTGGAGATGCTAAATAAACTAGTAAGTGAAGACATGATTTATTTCGCGATATCTCAAACACTTAAAAAAAACAAAAAAAAAACCTTATGGGAAAAAAGTAGCTAAATGCGATAAGGTTTTGTGTAAAGTTGAATGAAGTGAAAAAAGAGTATACAGTCGCGATGTTTGCGTCTAAAATAAAGTTAACACACCAATATAGACAACAAATAAAAAATATTGGCGTCAAATAAAAATAATTGTTCAAAAATGGGCTCATCAAAAAAATGTAGCAAAGAAACCGTACGCTTATGCTATATAATATGAATGAAGTTAAATTTAAGCGAAATTTGGAAAGTGGTCTTATGATATCGAAGGATTTGGAGATGATAAATAAACTAGTAAGTGAAGCTTTGATTGATTTCGCGATATCTCCAACACTTAAAAAAAAAACCTTATTGGAAAAAAGTAGCTAAATGCGATAAGATTTTGTGTAAAGTTGAATGAAGTGAAAAAAGAGTATACGGTCGCGATGTTTGCGTCTAAAATAAAGTTAACACACCAATATCGACAAAAAATGAGAAATTTTGGCGTCGAATAAAAATAATTATTCAAAAATGGTCTCATCAAAAAAATGTAGCAAAGAAACCGTACGCTTATGCTATATAATATGGATGAGGTTAAATTTAAGCGAAATTTGGGAAGTGGTGTTATGATATTGAAAGATTTGGAGATGATAAATAAACTAGTAAGTGAAGCCATAATTGATTTCGCAATATCTCCAAACTTAAAAAAAAAAAAAAAAAAAAAAAAGCCTTATTAGAAAAAAGTAGGAAAATGCGATAAAGTTTTGTATAAAGTTGAATGAAGTGAAAAAAGAGTATACGGTCGCGATGTTAGCATCTAAAATAAAGTTAACACACCAATATGGACAACAAATAAGAAAGATTTGCGTCGAATAAAAATAATTGTTCAAAATTGGTCTCATCAAAAAAATGTAGCAAAGAAACCGTACGCTTATGCTATATAATATGCATGAGGTTAAATTTAAGCGAAATTTGGAAAGTGGTGTTATGATATCGAAGGATTTGAAGATGATAAATAAACTAGTAAGTGAAGCCATGATTGATTTCGCGATATCTCCAACTCTTAAAAAAAAAAAAAAAAAAAACCTTATTGGAAAAAAGTAGGAAAATGCGAAAAGATTTTGTGTAAAGTTGAATGAAGTGAAAAAAGAGTATACGGTCACGATGTTTGCGTCTAAAATAAAGTTAACACACCAATATAGACAAAAAAATAAGAAATTTTGGTGTCGAATAAAAAAAATTGTTCAAAAATGGTCTCATCAAAAAATGTAGCAAAGAAACCGTACGCTTATGCTATATAATATGGATGAGGTTAAAATTTAAGCGAAATTTGGGAAGTTGTGTAATGATATCGAAGCTTTTGGAGATGCTAAATAAACTAGTAAGTGAAGACATGATTTATTTCGCGATATCTCAAACACTTAAAAAAAACAAAAAAAAAACCTTATGGGAAAAAAGTAGCTAAATGCGATAAGGTTTTGTGTAAAGTTGAATGAAGTGAAAAAAGAGTATACAGTCGCGATGTTTGCGTCTAAAATAAAGTTAACACACCAATATAGACAACAAATAAAAAATATTGGCGTCAAATAAAAATAATTGTTCAAAAATGGGCTCATCAAAAAAATGTAGCAAAGAAACCGTACGCTTATGCTATATAATATGAATGAAGTTAAATTTAAGCGAAATTTGGAAAGTGGTCTTATGATATCGAAGGATTTGGAGATGATAAATAAACTAGTAAGTGAAGCTTTGATTGATTTCGCGATATCTCCAACACTTAAAAAAAAAAACCTTATTGGAAAAAAGTAGCTAAATGCGATAAGATTTTGTGTAAAGTTGAATGAAGTGAAAAAAGAGTATACGGTCGCGATGTTTGCGTCTAAAATAAAGTTAACACACCAATATCGACAAAAAATGAGAAATTTTGGCGTCGAATAAAAATAATTATTCAAAAATGGTCTCATCAAAAAAATGTAGCAAAGAAACCGTACGCTTATGCTATATAATATGGATGAGGTTAAATTTAAGCGAAATTTGGGAAGTGGTGTTATGATATTGAAAGATTTGGAGATGATAAATAAACTAGTAAGTGAAGCCATAATTGATTTCGCAATATCTCCAAAACTTAAAAAAAAAAAAAAAAAAAAAAGCCTTATTAGAAAAAAGTAGGAAAATGCGATAAAGTTTTGTATAAAGTTGAATGAAGTGAAAAAAGAGTATACGGTCGCGATGTTAGCATCTAAAATAAAGTTAACACACCAATATGGACAACAAATAAGAAATATTGGCGTCGAATAAACTTAATTGTTCAAAAATGGTCTCATCAAAAAAATGTAGCAAAGAAACCGTACGCTTATGCTATATAATATGCATGAGGTTAAATTTAAGCGAAATTTGAGAAGTGTTGTTATGATATCGAATGTTGGAGATGCTAAATAAACTAAAAAGTGAAGCCATGATTGATTTCGCGATATCTCCCACACTTAAAAAAAAAAAAAAAAAAAAAAAAAAAAAAAAAGCCTTAAAAGAAAAAAGTGGCAAAATGCGATAAGGTTTGGTATAAAGTTGAATGAAGCGAAAAAAGAGTATACGGTCGCGATGTTAGCATCTAAAATAAAGTTAACACACCAATATGGACAACAAATAAGAAAGATTAGCGTCGAATTAAAATAATTGTTCAAAATTGGTCTCATCAAAAAAATGTAGCAAAGAAACCGTACGCTCATGCTATATAATATGCATGAGGTTAAATTTAAGCGAAATTTGGAAAGTGGTGTTATGATATCGAAGGATTTGAAGATGATAAATAAACTAGTAAGTGAAGCCATGATTGATTTCGCGATATCTCCAACACTTAAAAAAATAAATAAATAAAAAAAACCTTATTCGAAAAAAGTAGGAAAATGCGAAAAGATTTTGTGTAAAGTTGAATAAAGTGAAAAAAGAGTATCCGGTCGCGATGTTTGTGTTTAAATAAAGTTAACACACCAATATCAACAACAAATAAGAAATATTGGCGTCCAATAAAAATAATTGTTGAAAAATGGTCTCATCAAAAAATGTTGCAAAGAAACCGTACGCTTATGCTATATAATATGCATGAGGTTAAATTTAAGTGAAATTTGGAAAGTGGTGTTATGATATCGGATGATTTGGAGATGATAAATAAACTAGTAAGTGAAGCCATGATTGATTTCGCGATATCTATAACACTTAAAAAAAAGAGAAAAAAAGAAGCCTTTAACGGAAAAAAGTAGCAAAATGCGATAAGATTTTGTGTAATGTTGAATGAAGTGAAAAAAAGAGTATACGGTCACGATGTTTGCGTCTAAAATAAAGTTAACACACCAATATAGACAACAAATAAGAAATTTTGGTGTCGAATAAAAAAAATTGTTCAAAAATGTTCTCACCAAAAAAATTTAGCAAAGAAACCGTACGCTTATGCTATATAATATGGATGAGGTTAAAATTTAAGCGAAATTTGGGAAGTTGTGTTATGATATCGAAGCTTTTGGAGATGCTAAATAAACTAGTAAGTGAAGCCATGATTTATTTCGCGATATCTCAAACACTTAAAAAAAAAAAAACCTTATGGGAAAAACGTAGCAAAATGCGATAAGATTTTGTATAAAGTTGAATGAAGTGAAAAAAGAGTATACGGTCGCGATGTTAGCATCTAAAATAAAATTAACACACCAATATGGACAACAAATAAGAAATATTGGCGTCGAATAAAAATGATTGTTCAAAAATGGTCTCAACAAAAAAATGTAGCAAAGAAACCGTACACTTATGCTATATAATATGCATGATGTTAAATTTAAGCGAAATTTGGAAAGTGGTCTTATGATATCGAAGGATTTGGAGATGATAAATAAACTAGTAAGTGAAGCCATGATTGATTTCGCGATATCTCCAACACTTTAAAAAAAAAAAAAAACCTTATTAGAAAAAAGTAGCAAAATGCGATAAGATTTTGTGTAAAGTTGAATGAAGTGAAAAAAGAGTATACGGTCGTGATGTTTGCTTCTAAAATAAAGTTAACACACCAATATAGAGAACAAATAAGAAATATTGGCGTCGAATAAAAATAATTGTTCAAAAATGGTCTCATAAAAAAAATGTAGCAAAGAAATTGTACGCTTATGCTATATAATATGCATGATGTTAAATTTAAGCGAAATTTGGAAAGTGGTGTTATGATATCGAAGGATTTGAAGATGATAAATAACCTAGAAAGTGAAGCCATGATTGATTTCGCGATATCTCCAACACTTAAATAAAAAAGAAAAAAAAAAGTAGCCTTATTGGAAAAAAGTAGCAAAATGCGATAAGATTTTGTGTAAAGTTGAATGAAGTGAAAAAAGAGTATACGGTCGCGATGTTTGCGTCTAAAATAAAGTTAACACACCAATATAGAAAACAAATAAGAAATATTGGCTTCGCATAAAAAAAATTGTTTAAAAATGGTCTCATTAAAAAAATGTAGCAAAGAAACCGTACGCTTATGCTATATAATATGGATGAGGTTAAATTTAAGCGAAATTTGGGAAGTGGTGTTATGATATCGAAGGTTTTGGAGATGCTAAATAAACTAGTAAGTGAAGCCATGATTGATTTCGCGATATCTCCAACACTTAAAAAAAAAAAAGCCTTATGGGAAAAAAGTAGCAAAATGCGATAAGGTTTTGTTTAAAGTTGAATGAAGTGAAAAAAGGGTATACGGTCGCGATGTTAGCATCTAAAATAAAGTTAACACACCAATATGGACAACAAATAAGAAATATTGGCGTCGAATAAAAATAATTGTTCAAAAATGGTCTCGTCAAAAAAATGTTGCAAAGAAACCGTACGCTTATGCTATATAATATGCATGAGGTTAAATTTAAGCGAAATTTGGAAAGTGGTCTTATGATATCGAAGGATTTGGAGATGATAAATAAACTAGTAAGTGAAGCCATGATTGATTTCGCGATATCTCCAACACTTAAAAAAAAAAAAAAAAACCCCTTATTGGAAAAAGTAGCAAAATGCCATAAGATTTTCTGTGAAGTTAAATGAAGTGAAAAAAGAGTATACGGTCGCGATATTAGCGTCTAAAATAAAGTTAACACACTAATATAGACAACAAATAAGAAATATTGGCATCGAATAAAAATAATTGTTCAAAAATTATCTCATCAAAAAAATGTAAAAAAGAAACCGTACGCTTATGCTATATAATATGGATGAGGTTCAATTTAAGTGAAATTTGGGAAGTGGTGTTATGATATCGAATGTTTTGGAGATGCTAAATAACCTAGTAAGTGAAGCCATGATTGATTTCAGGATATCTCCAACACTTAAAAAAAAAAAGTAGCCTTATTGGAAAAAAGTAGCAAAATGCGATAAGATTAGTGTGTAAAGTTGAATGAAGTGAAAAAAGAGTATACGGCCGCGATGTTTGCATCTAAAATAAAGTTAACACACCAATATAGAAAACAAATAAGAAATATTGGCTTCGCATAAAAAAAATTGCTCAAAAATGGTCTCATCAAAAAAATGTCGCAAAGAAACCGTACGCTTATGCTATATAATATGGATGAGGTTAAATTTAAGCAAAATTTGGGAAGTGGTGTTATGATATCGAAGGTTTTGGAGATGCTAAATAAACTAGTAAGTGAAGCCATGATTGATTTCGCGATATCTCCAACACTTAAGAAAAAAAAAAAGCCGTATGGGGAAAAAGTAGCAAAATGCGATAAGGTTTTGTATAAAGTTGAATGAAGTGAAAAAAGAGTATACGGTCGCGATGTTAGCATCTAAAATAAAGTTAACAAACCAATATGGACAACAAATAAGAAATATTGACGTCGAATAAAAATAATTGCTCAAAAATGGTCTCATCAAAAAAAAAATGTAGCAAAGAAACCGTACGCTTATGCTATATAATATGCATGAGGTTAAATTTAAACGAAATTTGTAAAATGGTCTTATGATATCGAAGGATTTGGAGAAGATAAATAAACTAATAAGTGAAGCCTTGATTGATTTCGCGATATCTCCAACACTTAAAAAAAAAAAAAAAAAGCCTTGTGGGAAAAAGTAGCAAAATGCGATAAGATTTTGTATAAAGTTGGATGAAGTGAAAAAAGAATATACGGTCACGATATTAGCATCTAAAATAAAGTTAACACACCAATATGGAGAACAAATAAGAAATATTGGCATCGAATAAAAATAATTGTTCAAAAATGGTCTCATCAAAAAAATGTAGCAAAGAAACCGTACGCTTATGCTATATATTATGCATGAGGTTAAATTTAAGCGAAATTTGGAAATTGGTGTTATGATATCGAAGGATTTGTAGATGATAAATAAACTAGTAAGTGAAGCCATGATTGATTTCGCGATATCTCCAACACTTAAAAAAACACTTTATTGGAAAAAAGTAGCAAAATGCCATAAGATTTTGTGTAAAGTTGAATGAAGTGAAAAAAGAGTATACTGTCGCGATGTTTGCGTCTAAAATAAAGTTAACACACCAATATTGACAACAAATAAGAAATATTGACGTCGAATAAAAATAATTGTTCAAAAATGGTCTCATCAAAAAAATGTAGCAAAGAAACCGTACGGTTATGCTATATAATATGCATGAGGTTAAATTTAAGCGAAATTTGGAAAGTGGTCTTATAATATCGAAGGATTTGGAGATGCTAAATAAACTAGTAAGTGAAGCATGAATGATTTGGCGATATCTCCAACACTTTAAAAAAAAAAAAAAAAGCCTTATTGGAAAAAAGTAGCAAAATGCGATAAAATTTTATGTAAAGTTGAATGACGTGAAAAAAAAGTATACTGTCGCGATGTTTCCGTCTAAAATAAAGTTAACACACCAATATGGACAACAAATAAGAAATATTGGCGTCGAATAAAAATAATTTTTCAAAAATAGTCTCATCAAAAAAATGTAGCAAAGAAACCGTACGCTTATGCTTTATAATATGCATGAGGTTAAATTTAAGCGAAATTTGGAAAGTGGTGTTATGATATCGAAGGATTTGGAGATGAAAAATTAACTAATAAGTGAAGCCATGATTGATTTCGCGATATCTCCAACACTTAAAAAAAAAAGAAACTTTATTGGAAAAAATTAGCAAATTGCGATAAGATTTTGTGTAAAGTTGAATGAAGTGAAAAAAGAGTAAATTGTCGCGATGTTTGCGTCTAAAATAAAGTTAACACACCAATATGGACAACAAATAAGAAATATTGGCATCGAATAAAAATAATTGTTCAAAAATGGTCTCATAAAAAAAAACGTAGCAAAGAAACCGTACGCTTATGCTATATAATATGCATGAGGTTAAATTTAAGCGAAATTTGGAAAGTGGTGTTATGATATCGAAGGTTTTGGAGATGCTAAATAAACTAGTAAGTGAAGCCATGATTGATTTCGCGATATCTCCAACACTTAAAAAAAAAAAAGCCGTATGGGAAAAAAGTAGCAAAATGCGATAAGGTTTTGTATAAAGTTGAATGAAGTGAAAAAAGAGTATACGGTCACGATGTTAGCATCTAAAATAAAGTTAACACACCAATATGGACAACAAATAAGAAATATTGACGTCGAATAAAAATAATTGTTCAAAAATGGTCTCATCAAAAAAATGTAGCAAAGAAACCGTACGCTTATGCTATATAATATGAATGAGGTTAAATTTAAGCGAAATTTGTAAAATGGTCTTATGATATCGAAGGATTTGGAGAAGATAAATAAACTAGTAAGTGATGCCATGATTGATTTCGCGATATCTCCAACACTTAAAAAAAAAAAAAAGCCTTGTGGAAAAAAAGTAGCAAAATGCGATAAGATTTTATATAAAGTTAAATGAAGTGAAAAAAGAATATACGGTCGCGATATTAGCATCTAAAATAAAGTTAACACACCAATATGGACAACAAATAAGAAATATTGGCGTCAAATAAAAATAATTGTTCAAAAATGGTCTCATCAAAAAAATGTAGCAAAAAACCGTACGCTTATGCTATATAATATGCATGAGGTTAAATTTAAGCGAAATTTGGAAAGTGGTGTTATGATATCGAAGGATTTAGAGATGATAAATAAACTAGTCAGTGAAGCCATGATTGATTTCGCGATATCTCCAACACTTAAAAAAAAAAAAAACTTTATTGGAAAAAAGTAGCAAAATGCGAAAAGATTTTGTGTAAATTTGAATGAAGTGAAAAAAGAGTATACTGTCGCGATGTTTGCGTCTAAAATAAAGTTAACACACCAATATGGACAACAAATATGAAATATTGGCGTCGAATAAAAATAATTTTTCAAAAATAGTCTCATCAAAAAAATGTAGCAAAGAAACCGTACGCTTATGCTATATAATATGCATGATGTTAAATTTAAGCGAAATTTGGAAAGTGGTGTTATGATATCGAAGGATTTGGAGATGATAAATAAACTAATAAGTGAAGCCATGATTGATTTCGCAATATCTCCAACACTTAAAAAAAAAGAAACTTTATTGGAAAAAATTAGCAAATTGCGATAAGATTTTGTATAAATTTGAATGAAGTGAAAAAAGAGTATACTGTGACGATGTTTGCGTCAAAAATAAAGTTAACACACGAATATGGACAACAAATAAGAAATATTGGCATTGAATAAAAATAATTGTTCAAAAATGGTCTCATTAAAAAAATGTAGCAAAGAAACCGTACCCTTATGCTATATAATATGCATGAGGTTAAATTTAAGCGAAATTTGGAATGTGGTCATATAATATCGAAGGATTTGGAGATGATAAATAAACTAGTAAGTGAAGCCATGATTGATTTCGCGATATCTCCAACACTTAAAAAAAAAAAACTTTATTGGAAAAAAGTAACAAAATGCGGGGTAAAATTTTGTGTAAAGTTGAATAAAGTGAAAAAAAGTATAATGTCGCGATGTTTGCATCTAAAATAAAGTTAACACACCAATATGGACAACAAATAAGAAATATTGGCGTCGAATAAAAATAATTTTTCAAAAATAGTCTCTTCAAAAAAATGTAGCAAAGAAACCGTACGCTTATGCTATATAATATGCATGAGGTTAAATTTAAGCGAAATTTGGAAAGTGGTGTTATGATATCGAAGGATTTGGAGATGCTAAATAAACTAGTAAGTGAAGCCATGATTGATTTCGCGATATCTCCAACACATTAAAAAAAAAAAAAAAAAAGAAGCCTTATTGAAAAAAAGTAGGAAAATGCGATAAAATTTTGTGTAAAGTTGAATGAAGTGAAAAAAAAGTATAATGTCACGATGTTTGCGTCTAAAATAAAGTTAACACACCAATATGGACAACAAATAAGAAATATTGGCGTCGAATAAAAATAATTGTTAAAAAATGGTCTCATTAAAAAAATGTAGCAAAGAAACCGTATGCTTATGCTATATAATATGCATGAGGTTAAATTTAAGCGAAATTTGGAAAGTGGTCTTATAATATCGAAGGATTTGGAGATGATAAATAAACTAGTAAGTGAAGCCATGATTGATTTCGCGATATCTCCAACACTTAAAAAAAAAAAACTTTATTGGAAATATGTAGAAAAATGCGATAAAATTTTGTGTAAAGTTGAATGAAGTGAAAAAAGAGTATACGGTCGAAATGTTTCTATATAAAATAAAGTTAACACACCAATATGGACAACAAATAAGAAATATTGGCGTCGAATAAAAATAATTGTTCAAAAATGGTCTCATCAAAAAAATGTGGCAAAGAAACCGTACGCTTATGCTATATAATATGCATGAGGTTAAATTTAAGCGAAATTTGGAAAGTGGTGTTATGATATCGAAGGTTTTGGAGATGCTAAATAAACTAGTAAGTGAAGCCATGATTGATTTCGCGATATCTCCAACACTTAAAAAAAAACTTTATTGGAAAAAATTTGCAAAATGCGATATTATTTTGTGTAAGGTTGAATGAAGTGAAAAAAGAGTATACTGTCGCGATGTTTGCGTCTAAAATAAAGTTAACACACCAATATGGACAACAAATAAGAAATATTGACGTCGAATAAAAATAATTGTTCAAAAATGGTCTCATCAAAAAAATGTAGCAAAGAAACCGTACGCTTATACTATATAATATGCATGAGGTTAAATTTAAGCGAAATTTGGAAAGTGGTGTTATGATATCGAAGGATTTGGAGATGATAAATAAACTAGTAAGTGAAGCCATGATTGATTTCGCGATATCTCCAACACATTAAAAAAAAAAAAAAAAAAAAAAAAGCCTTATTGAAAAAAAGTAGTAAAATGCGATAAGGTTTTGTATAAAGTTGAATGAAGTGAAAAAAGAGTATACGGTCGCGATGTTAGCATCTAAAATAAAGTTAACACACCAATATGGACAACAAATAAGAAATATTGACGTCGAATAAAAATAATTGTTCAAAAATGGTCTCATCAAAAAAATGTAGCAAAGAAACCGTACGCTTATGCTATATAATATGAATGAGGTTAAATTTAAGCGAAATTTGTAAAATGGTGTTATGATATCGAAGGATTTGGAGATGATAAATAAACTAGTAAGTGATGCCATGATTGATTTCGCGATATCTCCAACACTTAAAAAAAAAAAAAAGCCTTGTGGAAAAAAAGTAGCAAAATGCGATAAGATTTTATATAAAGTTAAATGAAGTGAAAAAAGAATATACGGTCGCGATATTAGCATCTAAAATAAAGTTAACACACCAATATGGACAACAAATAAGAAATATTGGCGTCAAATAAAAATAATTGTTCAAAAATGGTCTCATCAAAAAAATGTAGCAAAAAACCGTACGCTTATGCTATATAATATGCATGAGGTTAAATTTAAGCGAAATTTGGAAAGTGGTGTTATGATATCGAAGGATTTAGAGATGATAAATAAACTAGTAAGTGAAGCCATGATTGATTTCGCGATATCTCCAACACTTAAAAAAAAAAAAAACTTTATTGGAAAAAAGTAGCAAAATGCGAAAAGATTTTGTGTAAAGTTGAATGAAGTGAAAAAAGAGTATACTGTCGCGATGTTTGCGTCTAAAATAAAGTTAACACACCAATATGGACAACAAATAAGAAATATTGGCGTCGAATAAAAATAATTTTTCAAAAATAGTCTCATCAAAAAAATGTAGCAAAGAAACCGTACGCTTATGCTATATAATATGCATGAGGTTAAATTTAAGCGAAATTTGGAAAGTGGTGTTATGATATCGAAGGATTTGGAGATGATAAATAAACTAATAAGTGAAGCCATGATTGATTTCGAGATATCTCCAACACTTAAAAAAAAAAGAAACTTTATTGGAAAAAATTAGCAAATTGCGATAAGATTTTGTATAAATTTGAATGAAGTGAAAAAAGAGTATACTGTGACGATGTTTGCGTCAAAAATAAAGTTAACACACGAATATGGACAACAAATAAGAAATATTGGCATTGAATAAAAATAATTGTTCAAAAATGGTCTCATTAAAAAAATGTAGCAAAGAAACCGTACCCTTATGCTATATAATATGCATGAGGTTAAATTTAAGCGAAATTTGGAAAGTGGTCATATAATATCGAAGGATTTGGAGATGATAAATAAACTAGTAAGTGAAGCCATGATTGATTTCGCAATATCTCCAACACTTAAAAAAAAAAAAACTTTATTGGAAAAAAGTAACAAAATGCGATAAAATTTTGTGTAAAGTTGAATAAAGTGAAAAAAAAGTATACTGTCGCGATGTTTGCGTCTAAAATAAAGTTAACACACCAATATGGACAACAAATAAGTTATATTGGCGTCGAATAAAAATAATTGTTCAAAAATGGTCTCATCAAAAAAATGTAGCAAAGAAACCGTACGCTTATGCTATATAATATGCATGAGGTTAAATTTAAGCGAAATTTGGAAAGTGGTGTTATGATATCGAAGGATTTGGAGATGCTAAATAAACTAGTAAGTGAAGCCATGATTGATTTCGCGATATCTCCAACACATTAAAAAAAAAAAAAAGCCTTTTTGAAAAAAAGTAGTAAAATGCGATAAAATTTTGTGTAAAGTTGAATGAAGTAAAAAAAAAGTATAATGTCACGATGTTTGCGTCTAAAATAAAGTTAACACACCAATATGGACAACAAATAAGAAATATTGGCGTCGAATAAAAATAATTGTTAAAAGATGGTCTCATTAAAAAAATGTAGCAAAGAAACCGTACGCTTATGCTATATAATATGCATGAGGTTAAATTTAAGCGAAATTTGGAAAGTGGTCTTATAATATCGAAGGATTTGGAGATGATAAATAAACTAGTAAGTGAAGCCATGATTGATTTCGCGATATCTCCAACACTTAAAAAAAAAAAACTTTATTGGAAATAAGTAGCAAAATGCCATAAAATTTTGTGTAAAGTTGAATGAAGTGAAAAAAGAGTATGCGGTCGAAATGTTTCTATATAAAATAAAGTTAACACACCAATATAGACAACAAATAAGAAATATTGGCGTCGAATAAAAATAATTGTTCAAAAATGGTCTCATCAAAAAAATGTGGCAAAGAAACCGTACGCTTATGCTATATAATATGCATGAGGTTAAATTTAAGCGAAATTTGGAAAGTGGTGTTATGATATCGAAGGTTTTGGAGATGCTAAATAAACTAGTAAGTGAAGCCATGATTGATTTCGCGATATCTCCAACACTTAAAAAAAAACTTTATTGGAAAAAATTAGCAAAATGCGATAAGATTTTGTGTAAAGTTGAATGAAGTAAAAAAAGAGTAAACTGTCGCGATGTTTGCGTCTAAAATAAAGTTAACACACCAATATGGACAACAAATAAGAAATATTGACGTCGAATAAAAATAATTGTTGAAAAATGGTCTCATCAAAAAAATGTAGCAAAGAAACCGTACGCTTATGCTATATAATATGCATGAGGTTAAATTTAAGCGAAATTTGGAAAGTGGTGTTATGATATCGAAGGATTTGGAGATGATAAATAAACTAGTAAGTGAAGCCATGATTGATTTCGCGATATCTCCAACACTTAAAAAAAAAAACTTTATGGGAAAAAAGTAGCAAAATGCGATAAGATTTTGTGTAAAGTTGAATGAAGTGAAAAAAGAGTATACTGTCGCGATGTTGGCATCTAAAATAAAGTTAACACACCAATATGGACAACAAATAAGAGATATTGACGTCGAATAAAAATAATTGTTCAAAAATGGTCTCATCAAAAAAATGTAGCAAAGAAACCGTACGCTTATGTTATATAATATGCATGAGGTTAAATTTAAGCGAAATTTGGAAAGTGGTCTTATGATATCGAAGGATTTGGAGATGCTAAATAAACTAGTAAGTGAAGCATGAATGATTTCGCGATATCTCCAACACTTTAAAAAAAAAAAAAAACCTTATTGGAAAAAAGTAGCAAAACGAGATAAAATTTTATGTAAAGTTGAATGACGTGAAAAAAAAGTATACTGTCGCGATGTTTGCATCTAAAATAAAGTTAACACACCAATATGGACAACAAATAAGAAATATTGGCGTCGAATAAAAATAATTTTTTCAAAAATAGTCTCATCAAAAAAATGTAGCAAAGAAAACGTACGTTTATGCTATATAATATGCATGAGGTTAAATTTAAGCGAAATTTGGAAAGTGGTGTTATGATATCGAAGGATTTGGAGATGATAAATAAACTAGTAAGTGAAGCATGAATGATTTCGCGATATCTCCAACACTTTAAAAAAAAAAAAAAAAGCCTTATTGGAAAAAAGTAGCAAAATGCGATAAAATTTTATGTAAAGTTGAATGACGTGAAAAAAGTATACTGTCGCGATGTTTGCGTCTAAAATAAAGTTAACACACCAATATGGACAACAAATAAGAAATATTGGCGTCGAATAAAAATAATTTTTCAAAAATAGTCTCTTCAAAAAAATGTAGCAAAGAAACCGTACGCTTATGCTATATAATATCCATGAGGTTAAATTTAAGAGAAATTTGGAAAGTGGTGTTATGATATCGAAGGATTTGGAGATGATAAATAAACTAGTAAGTGAAGCCATGATTGATTTCGCGATATTCCAACACTTAAAAAAAAAAACTTTATTGGAAATAAGTAGCAAAATGCGATAAAATTTTGTGTAAAGTTGAATGAAGTGAAAAAAGAGTATGCGGTCGAAATGTTTCTATATAAAATAAAGTTAACACACCAATATAGACAACAAATAAGAAATATTGGCGTCGAATAAAAATAATTGTTCAAAAATGGTCTCATCAAAAAAATGTGGCAAAGAAACCGTACGCTTATGCTATATAATATGCATGAGGTTAAATTTAAGCGAAATTTGGAAAGTGGTGTTATGATATCGAAGGTTTTGGAGATGCTAAATAAACTAGTAAGTGAAGCCATGATTTATTTCGCGATATCTCCAACACTTAAAAAAAAACTTTATTGGAAAAAATTTGCAAAATGCGATAATATTTTGTGTAAGGTTGAATGAAGTGAAAAAAGAGTATATTGTCGCGATGTTTGCGTCTAAAATAAAGTTAACACACCAATATGGACAACAAATAAGAAATATTGACGTCGAATAAAAATAATTGTTCAAAAATGGTCTCATCAAAAAAATTTAGCAAAGAAACCGTACGCTTATACTATATAATATGCATGAGGTTAAATTTAAGCGAAATTTGTAAAGTGGTGTTATGATATCGAAGGATTTGAAGATGATAAATAAACTAGTAAATGAAGCCATGATTGATTTCGCGATATCTCCAACACTTAAAAAAAAAAACTTTATTGGAAAAAAGTAGCAAAATGCGATAAGATTTTGTGTAAAGTTGAATGAAGTGAAAAAAGAGTATATTGTCGCGATGTTTGCATCTAAAATAAAGTTAACACACCAATATGGACAACAAATAAGAGATATTGACGTCGAATAAAAATAATTGTTCAAAAATGGTCTCATCAAAAAAATGTAGCAAAGAAACCGTACGCTTATGTTATATAATATGCATGAGGTTAAATTTAAGCGAAATTTGGAAAGTGGTCTTATGATATCGAAGGATTTGGAGATGCTAAATAAATTAGTAAGTGAAGCATGAATGATTTCGCGATATCTCCAACACTTTAAAAAAAAAAAAAACCTTATTGGAAAAAAGTAGCAAAATGCGATAAAATTTTATGTAAAGTTGAATGACGTGAAAAAAAAGTATACTGTCGCGATGTTTGCATCTAAAATAAATTTAACACACCAATATGGACAACAAATAAGAAATATTGGCATCGAATAAAAATATTTTTTTCAAAAATAGTCTCATCAAAAAAATGTAGCAAAGAAAACGTACGTTTATGCTATATAATATGCATGAGGTTAAATTTAAGCGAAATTTGGAAAGTGGTGTTATGATATCGAAGGATTTGGAGATGATAAATAAACTAGTAAGTGAAGCATGAATGATTTCGCGATATCTCCAACACTTTAAAAAAAAAAAAAGCCTTATTGGAAAAAAGTAGCAAAATGCGATAAAATTTTATGTAAAGTTGAATGACGTGAAAAAAGTATACTGTCGCGATGTTTGCGTCTAAAATAAAGTTAACACACCAATATGGACAACAAATAAGAAATATTGGCGTCGAATAAAAATAATTTTTCAAAAATAGTCTCTTCAAAAAAATGTAGCAAAGAAACCGTACGCTTATGCTATATAATATCCATGAGGTTAAATTTAAGAGAAATTTGGAAAGTGGTGTTATGATATCGAAGGATTTGGAGATGATAAATAAACTAGTAAGTGAAGCCATGATTGATTTCGCGATATCTCCAAACTTAAAAAAAAAAAAAAAAAACTTTATTGGAAAAAAGTAGCAAAATGCGATAAGATTTTGTGTAAAGTTGAATGAAATGAAAAAAGAGTATACTGTCGCGATGTTTGCATCTGAAATAAAGTTAACACACCAATATGGACAACAAATAAGAAATATTGACGTCGAATAAAAATAATTGTTCAAAAATGGTCTCATCAAAAAAATGTAGCAAAGAAACAGTACGCTTATGCTATATAATATCCATGAGGTTAAATTTAAGAGAAATTTGGAAAGTGGTCTTATGATATCGAAGGATTTGGAGATGCTAAATAAACTAGTAAGTGAAGCCATGATTGATTTCGCGATATCTCTAACACTTAAAAAAAAAAAACTTTATTGGAAAAAATTAGCAAAATGCGATAAGATTTTGTGTAAAGTTGAATGAAGTGAAAAAAGAGTATACTGTCGCGATGTTTGCGTCTAAAATAAAGTTAACACACCAATATGGACAACAAATAAGAAATATTGACGTCGAATAAAAATAATTGTTCAAAAATGGTCTCATCAAAAAAATGTAGCAAATAAAACCGTACGCTTATGCTATATAATATGCATGAGGTTAAATTTAAGCGAAATTTGGAAAGTGGTGTTATGATATCGAAGGATTTGGAGATGATAAATAAACTAGTAAGTGAAGCCATGATTGATTTCGCGATATCTCCAACACTTAAAAAAAAAACTTTATTGGAAAAAAGTAGCAAAATGCGATAAGATTTTGTGTAAAGTTGAATGAAGTGAAAAAAGAGTATATTGTCGCGATGTTTGCATCTAAAATAAAGTTAACACACCAATATGGACAACAAATAAGAGATATTGACGTCGAATAAAAATAATTGTTCAAAAATGGTCTCATCAAAAAAATGTAGCAAAGAAACCGTACGCTTATGTTATATAATATGCATGAGGTTAAATTTAAGCGAAATTTGGAAAGTGGTCTTATGATATCGAAGGATTTGGAGATGCTAAATAAATTAGTAAGTGAAGCATGAATGATTTCGCGATATCTCCAACACTTAAAAAAAAAAAAAAACCTTATTGGAAAAAAGTAGCAAAATGCGATAAAATTTTATGTAAAGTTGAATGACGTGAAAAAAAAGTATACTGTCGCGATGTTTGCATCTAAAATAAAGTTAACACACCAATATGGACAACAAATAAGAAATATTGGCGTCGAATAAAAATATTTTTTTCAAAAATAGTCTCATCAAAAAAATGTAGCAAAGAAAACGTACGTTTATGCTATATAATATGCATGAGGTTAAATTTAAGCGAAATTTGGAAAGTGGTGTTATGATATCGAAGGATTTGGAGATGATAAATAAACTAGTAAGTGAAGCATGAATGATTTCACGATATCTCCAACACTTTAAAAAAAAAAAAAAAGCCTTATTGGAAAAAAGTAGCAAAATGCGATAAAATTTTATGTAAATTTGAATGACGTGAAAAAAAGTATAATGTCGCGATGTTTGCGTCTAAAATAAAGTTAACACACCAATATGGACAACAAATAAGAAATATTGGCGTCGAATAAAAATAATTTTTCAAAAATAGTCTCTTCAAAAAAATGTAGCAAAGAAACCGTACGCTTATGCTATATAATATCCATGAGGTTAAATTTAAGAGAAATTTGGAAAGTGGTGTTATGATATCGAAGGATTTGGAGATGATAAATAAACTAGTAAGTGAAGCCATGATTGATTTCGCGATATCTCTAGCACTTAAAAAAAAAACTTTATTGGAAAAAATTAGCAAAATGCGATAAGATTTTGTGTATAGTTGAATGAAGTGAAAAAATAGTATACTGTCGCGATGTTTGCGTCTAAAATAAAGTTAACACACCAATATGGACAACAAATAAGAAATATTGGCGTCGAATAAAAATAATTGTTCAAAAATGGTCTCATCAAAAAAATGTAGCAAAGAAACCGTACGCTTATGCTATATAATATGCATGAGGTTAAATTTAAGCGAAATTTGGAAAGTGGTGTTATGATATCGAAGGATTTGGAGATGCTAAATAAACTAGTAAGTGAAGCCATGATTGATTTCGCGATATCTCCAACACATTAAAAAAAAAAAAAAAAAAAGATGCCTTATTGAAAAAAAGTAGTAAAATGCGATAAAATTTTGTGTAAAGTTGAATGAAGTGAAAAAAAAGTATAATGTCACGATGTTTGCGTCTAAAATAAAGTTAACACACCAATATGGACAACAAATAAGAAATATTGGCGTCGAATAAAAATAATTGTTAAAAAATGGTCTCATTAAAAAAATGTAGCAAAGAAACCGTACGCTTATGCTATATAATATGCATGAGGTTAAATTTAAGCGAAATTTGGAAAGTGGTCTTATAATATCGAAGGATTTGGAGATGATAAATAAACTAGTAAGTGAAGCCATGATTGATTTCGCGATATCTCCAACACTTAAAAAAAAAACTTTATTGGAAATAAGTAGCAAAATGCGATAAGATTTTGTGTAAAGTTGAATGAAGTGAAAAAAGAGTATACGGTCGAAATGTTTCTATATAAAATAAAGTTATCACACCAATATAGACAACAAATAAGAAAATTTTGGCGTCGAATAAAAATAATTGTTCAAAAATGGTCTCATCAAAAAAATGTGGCAAAGAAACCGTACGCTTATGCTATATAATATGCATGAGGTTAAATTTAAGCGAAATTTGAAAAGTGGTGTTATGATATCGAAGGTTTTGGAGATGCTAAATAAACTAGTAAGTGAGGCCATGATTGATTTCGCGATATCTCCAACACTTAAAAAAAAACTTTATTGGAAAAAATTTGCAAAATGCCATAAGATTTTGTGTAAGGTTGAATGAAGTGAAAAAAGAGTATACTGTCGCGATGTTTGCGTCTAAAATAAAGTTAACACACCAATATGGACAACAAATAAGAAATATTGACGTCGAATAAAAATAATTGTTCAAAAATGGTCTCATCAAAAAAATATAGCAAAGAAACCGTACGCTTATGCTATATAATATGCATGAGGTTAAATTTAAGCGAAATTTGGAAAGTGGTGTTATGATATCGAAGGATTTGGAGATGATAAATAAACTAGTAAGTGAAGCCATGATTGATTTCGCAATATCTCCAAACTTAAAAAAAAAAAAAAAAAACTTTATTGGAAAAAAGTAGCAAAATGCGATAAGATTTTGTGTAAAGTTGAATGAAATGAAAAAAGAGTATACTGTCGCGATGTTTGCATCTAAAATAAATTTAACACACCAATATGGACAACAAATAAGAAATATTGACGTCGAATAAAAATAATTGTTCAAAAATGGTCTCATCAAAAAAATGTAGCAAAGAAACAGTACGCTTATGCTATTTAATATCCATGAGGTTAAATTTAAGAGAAATTTGGAAAGTGGTCTTATGATATCGAAGGATTTGGAGATGCTAAATAAACTAGTAAGTGAAGCCATGATTGATTTCGCGATATCTCTAACACTTAAAAAAAAAACTTTATTAGAAAAAATTAGCAAAATGCGATAAGATTTTGTGTAAAGTTGAATGAAGTAAAAAAAGAGTAAACTGTCGCGATGTTTGCGTCTAAAATAAAGTTAACACACCAATATGGACAACAAATAAGAAATATTGACGTCGAATAAAAATAATTGTTCAAAAATGGTCTCGTCAAAAAAATGTAGCAAATAAAACCGTACGCTTATGCTATATAATATGCATGAGGTTAAATTTAAGCGAAATTTGGAAAGTGGTGTTATGATATCGAAGGATTTGGAGATGATAAATAAACTAGTAAGTGAAGCCATGATTGATTTCGCGATATCTCCAACACTTAAAAAAAAAAACTTTATTGTAAAAAAGTAGCAAAATGCGATAAGATTTTGTGTAAAGTTGAATGAAGTGAAAAAAGAGTATACTGTCGCGATGTTTGCATCTAAAATAAAGTTAACACACCAATATGGACAACAAATAAGAGATATTGACGTCGAATAAAAATAATTGTTCAAAAATGGTCTCATCAAAAAAATGTAGCAAAGAAACCGTACGCTTATGTTATATAATATGCATGAGGTTAAATTTAAGCGAAATTTGGAAAGTGGTCTTATGATATCGAAGGATTTGGAGATGCTAAATAAACTAGTAAGTGAAGCATGAATGATTTCGCGATATCTCCAACACTTTAAAAAAAAAAAAAACCTTATTGGAAAAAAGTAGCAAAACGTGATTAAATTTTATGTAAAGTTGAATGACGTGAAAAAAAAGTATACTGTCGCGATGTTTGCATCTAAAATAAAGTTAACACACCAATATGGACAACAAATAAGAAATATTGGCGTCGAATAAAAATAATTTTTTCAAAAATAGTCTCATCAAAAAAATGTAGCAAAGAAAACGTACGTTTATGCTATATAATATGCATGAGGTTAAATTTAAGCGAAATTTGGAAAGTGGTGTTATGATATCGAAGGATTTGGAGATGATAAATAAACTAGTAAGTGAAGCATGAATGATTTCGCGATATCTCCAACACTTTAAAAAAAAAAAAAAAGCCTTATTGGAAAAATGTAGCAAAATGCGATAAAATTTTATGTAAAGTTGAATGACGTGAAAAAAGTATACTGTCGCGATGTTTGCGTCTAAAATAAAGTTAACACACCAATATGGACAACAAATAAGAAATATTGGCGTCGAATAAAAATAATTTTTCAAAAATAGTCTCTTCAAAAAAATGTAGCAAAGAAACCGTACGCTTATGCTATATAATATCCATGAGGTTAAATTTAAGAGAAATTTGGAAAGTGGTGTTATGATATCGAAGGATTTGGAGATGATAAATAAACTAGTAAGTGAAGCCATGATTGATTTCGCGATATCTCTAGCACTTAAAAAAAAAACTTTATTGGAAAAAATTAGCAAAATGCGATAAGATTTTGTGTATAGTTGAATGAAGTGAAAAAATAGTATTCTGTCGCGATGTTTGCGTCTAAAATAAAGTTAACACACCAATATGGACAACAAATAAGAAATATTGACGTCGAATAAAAATAATTGTTCAAAAATGGTCTCATCAAAAAAATGTAGCAAAGAAACCGTACGTTTATGCTATATAATATGCATGAGGTTAAATTTAAGCGAAATTTGGAATGTGGTGTTATGATATCGAAGGATTTGGTGATGATAAATAAACTAATAAGTGAAGCCATTATTGATTTCGCGATATCTCCAACACTTAAAAAAAAAAGAAACTTAATTAAAAAAAAATAGCAAAATGCGATAAGATTTTGTGTAAAGTTTAATGAAGTGAAAAAAGATTATACTGTCGCGATGTTTGCGTCTAAAATAAAGTTAACACATCAATTTGGACAATAAATAAGAAATATTGGCATCGAATAAAAATAATTGTTCAAAAATGGTCTCATCAAAAAAATGTAGCAAAGAAACCGTACGCTTATGCTATATAATATGCATGAGGTTAAATTTAAGCGAAATTTGGAAAGTGGTGTTATGATATCGAAGGATTTGAAGATGATAGATAAACTAGTAAGTGAAGCCATGATTGATTTCGCGATATCTCCAACACTTATAAAAAAAAAAAAACCTTATTAGAAAAAAGTAGCAAAATGCGATAAGATTTTGTGTAAAGTTGAATGAAGTGAAAAAAGAGTATACGGTCACGATGTTTGCGTCTAAAATAAAGTTAACACACCAATATGGACAACAAATAGGAAATATTACCGTCGAATAAAAATAATTGTTCAAAAATGGTCTCATCAAAAAAATGTAACAAAGAAACCGAACGCTTATGCTATATAATATGCATGATGTTAAATTTAAGCGAAATTTGGAAAGTGGTCTTATGATATCGAAGGATTTGGAGATGATAAATAAACTAGTAAGTGAAGCCATGATTGATTTCGCGATATCTCCAACACTTAAAAATAAAAAAAAAAACTTATTGGAAAAAAGTAGCAAAATGCGATAAGATTTTATGTAAAGTAGAATGAAGTGAAAAAAGAGTATACGGTCGTGATATTTGCGTCTAAAACAAAGTTAACACACCAATATAGACAACAAATAAGAAATATTGGCTTCGAATAAAAATAATTGTTCAAAAATGGTCTCATCAAAAAAATGTTGCAAAGAAACCGTACGCTTATGCTATATAATATGCATGAGGTTAAATTTAAGCGAAATTTGGAAAGTGTTCTTATGATATCGAAGAATTTGGAGATGATAAATAAACTAGTAAGTGAAGCCATGATTGATTTCGCGATATCTCCAACACTTAAAAAAAAAAAGAATAAAAAGTTGCCTTATTGGAAAAAAGTAGCAAAATGCGATAAGATTTTGTGTAAAGTTGAATGAAGTGAAAAAAGAGTATACGGTTGCGATGTTTGCGTCTAAAATAAAGTTAACACACCAATATGGACAACAAATAAGAAATATTGGCGTCGAATAAAAATAATTGTTCAAAAATGGTCTCATCAAAAAAATGTAGCAAAGAAACCACACGCTTATGCTATATAATATGCATGAGGTTAAATTTAAGCGAAATTTGGAAAGTGGTCTTATGATATTGAAGGATTTGGAGATGATAAATAAACTAGTAAGTGAAGCCACGATTGATTTCGCGATATCTCCAACACTTAAAAAAATAATAATAAAAAAAATAACAAAAAAAACCTTGTTGGAAAAAAGTAGCAAAATGCGATATGATTTTGTGTAAAGTTGAATGAAGTGAAAAAAGAGTATACGGTCGCGATGTTTGCTTCTAAAATAAAGTTAACACACCAATATAGACAACAAATAAGAAATATTGGCGTCGAATAAAAATAATTGTTCAAAAATTGTCTCATCAAAAAAATATAGCAAAGAAACCGTACGCTTATGCTATATAATATGCATGATGTTAAATTTAAGCGAAATTTGGGAAGTGGTCTTATGATATCGAAAGATTTGGAGATGATAAATAAACTAGTAAGTGAAGCCATGATTGATTTCATGATATCTCCAACACTTAAAAAATAAAAAAAAAACCTTATTGGAAAAAAGTAGCAAAATGCGATAAGATTTTGTGTAAAGTATAATGAAGTGAAAAAAGAGTATACGGTCGCGATATTTGCATCTAAAACAAATTTAACACACCAGTATAGACAACAAATAAGAAATATTGGCGTCGAATAAAAATAATTGTTGAAAAATGGTTTCATCAAAAAAATGTAGCAAAGAAACCGTACGCTTATGCTATATAATATGCATGAGGTTAAATTTAAGCGAAATTTGGAAAGTGGTGTTATGATATCGAAGGATTTGGAGATGATAAATAAACTAGTAAGTGAAGCCATGATTGATTTCGCGATATCTCCAACACTTAAAAAAAAAAAAACTTTATTGGAAAAAAGTAACAAAATGCGATAAGATTTTGTGTAAAGTTGAATGAAGTGAAAAAAGAGTATATTGTCGCGATGTTTGCATCTAAAATAAAGTTAACACACCAATATAGACAACAAATAAGAAATATTGGAGTCGAATAAAAATAATTGTTCAAAAATGGTCTCATCAAAAAAATGTAGCAAAGAAACCGTACGCTTATGCTATATAATATGCATGAGGTTAAATTTAAGCGAAATTTGGAAAGTGGTGTTATGATATCGATGGATTTGGAGATGCTAAATAAACTAGTAAGTGAAGCCATGATTGATTTCGCGATATCTCCAACACTTAAAAAAAAAAAAAACTTTATTGGAAAAAAGTAACAAAATGCGATAAGATTTTGTGTAAAGTTGAATGAAGTGAAAAAAGAGTATATTGTCGCGATGTTTGCGTCTAAAATAAAGTTAACACACCAATATAGACAACAAATAAGAAATATTGGAGTCGAATAAAAATAATTGTTCAAAAATGGTCTCATCAAAAAAATGTAGCAAAGAAACCGTACGCTTATGCTATATAATATGCATGAAGTTAAATTTAAGCGAAATTTGGAAAGTGGTGTTATGATATCGAAGGATTTGGAGATGCTAAATAAACTAGTAAGTGAAGCCATGATTGATTTCGCGATATCTCCAACACTTTAAAAAAAAAAAAAGAAGCCTTATTGAAAAAAAGTAGCAAAATGCGATAAAATTTTGTGTAAAGTTGAATGAAGTGAAAAAAAAGTATACTGTCACGATGTTTGCGTCTAAAATAAAGTTAACACACCAATATGGACATCAAATAAGAAATATTGGCGTCGAATAAAAATAAATGTTCAAAAATGGTCTCATTAAAAAAATGTAGCAAAGAAACCGTACGCTTATGCTATATAATATGCATGAGGTTAAATTTAAGCGAAATTTGGAAAGTGGTCTTATAATATCGAAGGATTTGGAGATGATAAATAAAGTAATAAGTGAAGCCATGATTGATTTCGCGATATCTCCAACACTTAAAAAAAAACTTTATTGGAAAAAAGTAGCAAAATGCGATAAGATTTTGTGTAAAGTTGAATGAAGTGAAAAAAGAGTATACGGTCGAAATGTTTCTGTATAAAATAAAGTTAACACACCAATATAGACAACAAATAAGAAATATTGGCGTCGAATAAAAATAATTGTTCAAAAATGGTCACATCAAAAAAATGTGGCAAAGAAACCGTACGCTTATGCTATATAATATGCATGAGGTTAAATATAAGCGAAATCTATATAATATGCACAACTGATATTCATTGCGTATTGATTGAGACACTAAAATGTGGCAAAGAAACCGTACGCTTATGCTATATAATATGCAAAGAAACCGTACACTCATTTCAAACTCAGATTTCATCAATCTTTCAAAATCCTTGCACAACTGATCATTAGTTGATCCAAAAATTATGTCGTCCACATAGACCTGCACAAGTAACAAATCCGCTCCTTCCCGTTTGATGAAAAGCGTGCTATCAATCTGTCCTCTGTCAAAACCATTCTTCAGCAAGTACTTGGCAAGTCGCTCATACCAAAGTCGAGGAGATTGATGAAGACCATACAAAGCTTTCTTTAACTTGCAAACATGATTAGGATGCTTTGGGTCTTCAAAACCAGGAGGCTGACACACATAAATCAATGCGTCGACATCTCCATAAAGAAAAGCACACTTTACGTCAAGTTGATACACGCGGAATCCTTTAAAAGAAGCATAGGCTAGAAAAATCCGAATTGATTCCAAACGAGCGACAGGAGCGAAAACTTCATCATAGTCAATACCTTCTAGTTGACTATATCCTTGAACTACTAGACGGGCTTTATTTCGAATAACAGCCCCACGATCATCCATTTTGTTACGGAAAACCCAATGAGTACCCGTCAAGTGAGCACCCTTGGGTAAAGGAACAATTTCCCAAACATTCATCTTGTTTATTTGCTGTAGTTCCTCCTGCATAGCCTCGACCCAAGATGGATCTTTTAAGGCTTGTTCAACCTTTTTAGGTTCAATTTGAGACAAATGACATGAATCAATATGAGCAATAAGTCCCAAAAGCCGCTGAGCTGAAGTCTGCTTTGCTTGTTGACGTGTTTGAACAGATGCATGAGGATCACCAATGATATTATCAATGGGGTGATCTTTATGTATACGAGTTTCTGGTATGGCACCTGGCACAAGATTCACACCCAGATTGTTCAAATCGCCCTCAGTTTCAGGAGTAGCAGCAGACTCAGGAGAGGCTAACTCTTCTTCTTCTCCTTCATCTTCATGAGAAAATAAGTGAGAGTAGGCCATTGTTTCTTCCATTTCATCTTCCTCTTGAGGTTCCTCTAAAGGAGGCATGTTTGGATCATATGGAAGCTCCTTTGTGTAGTTATAAACTGTTTTAGAAGGAGCAGCCGAAGATGATGGAGTAGGAGATGGTGTTGATGGTGGTGATTTGGTAGTTGTTTGTGGTTGTGTGGGTGGTTGTGTGGGTGTTGGTGAAGGTGTAGGTGTAGTTTGTGGAGGTGTAGGATTAGTCGGTGGAGGTGCGGGTGTTGCATTGGAATTTGGGTTGGATGGTTTATTATTAACAGGTGTATCTTGAGTAAGATCAAGCTCATGAAGTATAGAAACCAATTCTTCCGTTTCATCTTCTTTCGGAATATTGAAAGAGTTGAAGAGGTTTCCATAGTTGAAAAACCAATCCGGACCCGTTCCTTGAGGAGGTTCCGTATACCTTAAACATTTCCCTTCAAAATGCTCCTCAATCTGATTCGTTGATTTGTTAAAGACTCTTTTGTTCGGAGAGTTGACTGAATATCCAAGAAAAATCCCTTCAACAGCTTTATCACCAAACTTAGAGACCTTATCTTTTGTGATCATGATCAGGCATGGACACCCAAATGGTTCTAGGAACTGCAGATTTGGCTTACGGTTATTGAAAAGTTCATAACATGTTTTGTTCTTTTTCTTAACCGTGAGTACTCTGTTGAGAACATAACAGGCAGTATTAACTGCCTCAGCCCAGAAGATAATTGGTAACTTGGAGTCAGCTAACATAGTCCGAGCTGTCTCGATGATTGTCCTGTTCTTCCTTTCTACAACTCCATTCTGTTGTGGAGTTCTTGGAGCACTAAATTGATGCTCAATACCTCTTGTAGCACAAAACAATTCGAGAGTTGAGTTCTTGAATTCAGTTCCATTGTCGCTTCGTATCCTTTTCACCTTCAAGTTGCACAGATTTGCCAACTTGTCCAACAAATACACCAGAATCTCAGGAGTTTCCCCTTTCGTGGTCAAAAAGTAAACCCACGAAAACCTTGAGTAGTCATCAGTAACTACCAAGCAGTAAGACCGACCACCAATGCTCTTAGTAGAGACTGGACCGAAAAGATCCATATGCAGTAGTTCCAATGGAGCATTTATGGAATTCACCTGCTTAGACTTATGGGACTTCTTACGTAACTTTCCTTTTTGGCAAGAGATACAGTTATCCTTTAGAGCAAATGACTGTTTTGGAACTCCTAGCACAAGGTCATTTTTAGTCAAGAAATTCATTTTTCGGAAATGAATATGTCCCATTCGTCTGTGCCAAAGCAGTGATTCCTTTTCAGAAGCCTTAGACAAGAGACACGTATACTCGTTCGAGGTCTCAACAGTTCTCATGTTCAGAATGTATGTGTCATTCTTTCTTGGTGCTCTCAGTAACACCCATTCTTCTGGAATGACATACCCATTCTTCAGTATCACACACTCTGTCTTTGTGAACGCAGTGGTATAATCTTTATCACAGACCTGTGAAACACTTAGAAAGTTGTGCGTAAGCTGTTCCACGTAGTTCACATTTTCAAAACTAACATTGCCGTTAGTTAACGTTCCTCTTCCAGAAATGGTTCCCCCAGTATCTCCAGCAAAGGCAACATATCCTCCTGCGTATGGTTTAATATCCACAAGAAGAGATACATTGCCTGTCATATGTCGCGAGCAGCCGCTATCCAAATACCATTCACTATCTTTAACACGTTCTGACTGCTGCAACACATAAACAAAGGAGATTAGTGAGAAACGGTGACCCAAGCCTTTACAGACTTAGGTCGACCGTGGTCATCAACAATAAGCACGTCAGATAGGATTTTATCTTTAAACAAATTAGAATTTTTATCTGATGTGTTATTGTTGACGACTGAAGAGTCAACATCAGACTCTTTACGTTTCCAAACTTTTGAAGATTCGGAATTGGTAATCGGAGTAATGTTGGGCTTTTGAATTGGCAAAGATTTTTGCTCAACATTACTTGGTTTCGAAACAGGCTTGGGAGAGTTTGAGTAACGCCTAGGTGGAGATTTAGAAAAAGAGTTTCTATAAACAGATGTCCTAGGCATCTCTCTCCCATATCGCTGATTTGACAGCTTTGGACATTCACGGATTAAATGTCCTTGTTTCTTGCAGTAGAAACAAGAACGAGTCTCAACAAACGGTTGAGGCTGAGGAATTACCACAGGAGGTGGAGAAACATTTCTAGAACATGAACATTGAGTACACGTCTTAGAAGATGTTTGTTTTGGTTGTGAGGTTGAAGTTGATGGTTTATCATACGAAACATTTTCATTTAATAATTTTCTTTGCAAAATCTTTACAGGTGACTGTAAAGTTTGTTGTTTCGAGTTTAAAACCTTGGCTTTTCCCTTATTTGGTTGAACCTTAATTTCAGGTTCAACCTTTGAAATTACTTTTTCAGGTTTAACAGCAACCTTCTTAACCTCAGGATACTCCTGATCCGTAATGTCCTCAATCTCAACAATCTCCTCAATAATAACAGGAGATTCATTCTTTAACTCAACACTCTCCTTAACACTAACAGGAGATTCATGCACAGACTTAACAAACGTTGGCAAGGGGTACTCTGGCCGCTTGGTTTTCTCCTTTGCCAGTTTGTTATGTTTGGTCTCTTTAGCATCTTTAGCTTTTATACCATAAAGCTTGGACCAATCAACTGGAATCTCTTCAAAGCCTTCCTTAACAGGCAGGGGACAGTGAGTAGTAGGAGGAGGGACTGAGTTGTATCCCAATCCCTCATTCTTTTTCCCTTTAGTACCATGCTTGCTAAGAATTTCATTAAAGACAACCGTTGAGGAATTTGAACCTAAGATTTTACTCTTATAATTCTCATACTCATCTTTTAAATCTGTAAGTTCTTTCTTTAGCAGCTCAATTTCAACAAGATAGCTTTTAATGGCATCTTCTTGACTAAAAACCTTAGATTTATATTTTTGAGTATCTAACCGATGAGCCTCAAGATGTTTTTCATAAAGTTTCTCATTAGCTTTTAAAAAATTATTTGAGTCGGTTAGTTTTTCATTCTTTTTCCTCAACTCAGCGGTCTCTGTCTGATATGCCTTTAGAGATTCAGTTAACTTAATGCATGAAATACAATTTAACGGTTCATCAGGTACCTCATTCACAATGTGAGCCATCAGACACTGTTGGTAATGCTGGGAGACTGGTGTCCAATCTTGACTTGTAGGCTCAAAAGCAATAAGGGCATTATCAGCAGGCCCTTTCTTAGAAACTTCCATTTCTTTGGCCTTTGGAGGAGTAGAAGGTGTTGTGAATCCCGATGCTGGCATTTTGGGTTTCTCGCACTCCCTGGCGAAGTGACCCAAATTTTGACAATTGTAACATCGGACCTTACTCTTGTCAAATCCGAAGCCCGTCTTTCCATCACCTTCCAAACTTTTACGCCCTGTCCTCTGCAAGAACTTTTGAATTCTTCGGGTGATCATCGCCACATTCCAAGTTAAATCCATTTGCTCCAGATCATCTTCATCAAGCTGAGCATAGTCTTCCTTAGTCAGCTCCAAAGTAAGATTTGGTTGAGTAACCAAATCCTTGTATGAGCTTAAGAAAGCTGTGTAAATGGCAGCTTGCTCCTGAATAGCAGGTGAGACTTGAACCTGTTGTTGATTTGAAGAAGGTCCAGTCATGAAAACAGAATGAATCCCATCGGAAGCAGAAGAAGAAGTTGATGGAGCATTTGTATTTGTCACGAAGGCGACTCCAGATCCATAAGTCTTTCCAGAGTTGATCTGAACACCATACACACTAGGATTCTGAACAGCAGCACCAGACCTAGTTTCTTTCTTCTTAATCTCCATCGCGTGAGCTTGAAGATCCCCTATCAACGTATCCAAAGACATGTTTGCAAGTTCTTCATTTTCTTTTAAAAATTGAACTTTAACATCCCAAGAACTTGGCAACACATCCAGTAGCTTCATATTTACTTCAATTGAAGGAAAAGTATAACCCCCTTCAAACAACTCACCAACTAACCGTGAGTACCTAGTGAATAAAGAAGTCATGTCTTCATTAGGAAGGATGTCAAAGATATCGTACTGTTTCTTAATCAGTTCGAGCTTGGCTTCCTTGTACTTATCATTTCCTCCACAACGAGTCTCAATTGCCTTCCATAAATCAAAGGCTGTTTCATGAGTTCTGAAAAGCCATAGTACATCCTTGGTTAGACACATTTTAATCATTGAAAAAGACTTTCTTTCAGTATCAAAATCTTTCTTCTCCTCGGGAGACATAGCTTTATAGGTCTTAGCAGGACGAATACCACGGTATTCTCCTTCAGCTAATGGAGGTACATAACGCTCACGTAATGGTCCCCATAATTCTGGACAATGAAAATCAATGTATTGCTCAACTCGGTCTCTCCAGTACACGTAATCCATGTCCGCAGTAAATAGTGGAGGCTTATTACTTGAACCTATGTCATTACTTTGTTTAATCATTTCTCTCAGTCCTCTAATATCCTCTTTATCAGCTGCCATTTTAATTACTTAATCGAAAAAACAAAATTCTGATATTAGCGACGTAGATGGGTACGTCGCACAAAGATTATGCGACGTAGATAAGTACGTCGCAAAAATAAAGGATTCAATTAAGAATCAGATTTATGCGACGTTGAGAGGTACGTCGCAGAGGACGTCGCAGAGGATGTCGCAGAATTACGCTACGTCGCAACACAGCGTCGCAGAAGACTAATTAAAGTCAAAATAGCGACGTCGCAGATGACGTCGCAACGGTACGTCGCACGAACTAATTAAAGTCCAAAAACACTACGTCGCACGCGACGTCGCAGCTGTCGTCGCAGGTAACGTCGCAAAAACGCGAAAATCTGCGGCCAAAAACCCTAAAAACGAATTTTTAACCCTAACACCAAAACCACGAATGAAGATCGACGAAAACCTTCAAGAATCCCAGTAATAATGATCGAAAAACTGTAAAAACACAAAACAAACGTGATAAACACGAAAACACACGAATATCACGTCCTTTTAAATCCCAAACTCGATCCAAATCGCCAGAAACGAGCACTCACTGCTCTGATACCAGTTGTTTGTCCCTAACCTTGGATCAAGTACGAACCGAGTCACTCAATCGTTTGCTGAATCAACGATTAAGTTATACACTAAACACACGAACAATCAATACGTAATGAATATCAAACGAAACGTATTATATTGTATTATAATCGGTCAGATTACAGAGATTTCGACTAATTGCGTTTAGGGTTTCGTCAACCCAAAAACAGAAAACACAAAACGTTTAAATACAAAACTGGCACCTGCGACGTCGCACGCTACGTCGCAGGCCCAAGCCCATGCGACGTTGGCTACGTCGCAGGCCCATACCTGACGTCGCACCTGCGACGTTGCACGCTACGTCGCAGGAGTCAGGAATACTAATTCTAATTACAAACTACGAGCTAGACCAACTGACAGACACTAAACATGTACTAACAAGTGGTGTTATGATATCGAAGGATTTGGAGAAGATAAATAAACTAGTAAGTGAAGCCATGATTGATTTCGCGATATCTCTAACACTTAAAAAAAAAACTTTATTGGAAAAAATTAGCAAAATGCGATAAGATTTTGTGTAAAGTTGAATGAAGTGAAAAAAGAGTATACTGTCGCGATGTTTGCGTCTAAAATAAAGTTAACACACCAATATGGACAACAAATAAGAAATATTGACGTCGAATAAAAATAATTGTTCAAAAATGGTCTCATCAAAAAAATGTAGCAAAGAAACCGTACGCTTATGCTATATAATATGCATGAGGTTAAATTTAAGCGAAATTTGGAATGTGGTGTTATGATATCGAAGGATTTGGAGATGATAAATAAACTAATAAGTGAAGCCATGATTGATTTCGCGATATCTCCAACACTTAAAAAAAAAAGAAACTTTATTGGAAAAAAAATAGCAAAATGCGATAAAATTTTGTGTAAAGTTGAATGAAGTGAAAAAAGATTATACTGTCGCGATGTTTGCGTCTAAAATTAAGTTAACACACCAATTTGGACAACAAATAAGAAATATTGGCATCGAATAAAAATAATTGTTCAAAAATGGTCTCATCAAAAAAATGTAGCAAAGAAACCGTACGCTTATGCTATATAATATGCATGAGGTTAAATTTAAGCGAAATTTGGAAAGTGGTGTTATGATATCGAAGGATTTGGAGATGATAAATAAACTAGTAAGTGAAGCCATGATTGATTTCGCGATATCTCCAACACTTAAAAAAAAAAAAAAACTTTATTGGAAAAAAGTAACAAAATGCGATAAGATTTTGTGTAAAGTTGAATGAAGTGAAAAAAGAGTATACTGTCACGATGTTTGCGTCTAAAATAAAGTTAACACACCAATATAGACAACAAATAAGAAATATTGGCGTCGAATAAAAATAATTGTTCAAAAATGGTCTCATCAAAAAAATGTAGCAAAGAAACCGTACGCTTATGCTATATAATATGCATGAGGTTAAATTTAAGCGAAATTTGGAAAGTGTTGTTATGATATCGAAGGATTTGGAGATGCTAAATAAACTAGTAAGTGAAGCCATGATTGATTTCGCGATATCTCCAACACTTAAAAAAAAAAAAAAAAAAAGCCTTATTGAAAAAAAGTAGCAAAATGCGATAAAATTTTGTGTAAAGTTGAATGAAGTGAAAAAAAAGTATACTGTCACGATGTTTGCGTCTAAAATAAAGTTAACACACCAATATGGACAACAAATAAGAAATATTGGCGTCGAATAAAAATAATTGTTAAAAAATGGTCTCATTATAAAAATGTAGCAAAGAAACCGTACGCTTATGCTATATAATATGCATGAGGTTAAATTTAAGCGAAATTTGGAAAGTGGTCTTATAATATTGAAGGATTTGGAGATGATAAATAAACTAGTAAGTGAAACCATGATTGATTTCGCGATATCTCCAACACTTAAAAAAAAACCTTTATTGGAAAAAAGTAGCAAAACACGTTAAGATTTTGTGTATTGTTGAATGAAGTGAAAAAAGAGTATACGGTCGAAATGTTTCTGTATAAAATAAAGTTAACACACCAATATAGACAACAAATAAGAAATATTGGCGTCGAATAAAAATAATTGTTCAAAAATGGTCTCATCAAAAAAATGTGGCAAAGAAACTGTACGCTTATGCTATATAATATGCATGAGGTTAAATTTAAGCGAAATTTGGAAAGTGGTGTTATGATATCGAAGGATTTGGAGATGATAAATAAATTAGTAAGTGAAGCCATGATTGATTTCGCGATATCTCTAACACTTAAAAAAAAACTTTATTGGAAAAAATTAGCAAAATGCGATAAGATTTTGTGTAAAGTTGAATGAAGTGAAAAAAGAGTATACTGTCGCGATGTTTGCGTCTAAAATAAAGTTAACACACCAATATGGACAACAAATAAGAAATATTGATGTCGAATAAAAATAATTGTTCAAAAATGGTCTCATCAAAAAAATGTAGCAAAGAAACCGTACGCTTATGCTATATAATATGCATGAGGTTAAATTTAAGCGAAATTTGTAAAGTGGTCTTATGATATCGAAGGATTTGGAGATGATAAATAAACTAGTAAGTGAAGCCATGATTGATTTCGCGATATCTCAAACACTTAAAAAAAAAAAAAAAAAAAAACCTTGTGGGAAAAAAGTAGCAAAATGCGATAAGATTTTGTATAAAGTTGAATGAAGTGAAAAAAGAATATATGGTTGCGATGTTAGCATCTAAAATAAAGTTAACACACCAATATGGAGAACAAATAAGAAATATTGGCGTCGAATAAAAATAATTGTTCAAAAATGGTCTCATCAAAAAAATGTTGCAAAGAAACCGTACTCTTATGTTATATAATATGCATAAGGTTAAATTTAAGCGAAATTTGGAAATTGTTGTTATGATATCGAAGGATTTGGAGATGATAAATAAACTAGTAAGTGAAGCCATGATTGATTTCGCGATATCTCCAACACTTAAAAAAAAAAAAACTTTATTGGTAAAAAATGTAGCAAAATGCGATAAGATTTTGTGTAAAGTTGAATGAAGTGAAAAAAGAGTACACTGTCGCGATGTTTGCGTCTAAAATAAAGTTAACACACCAATATGGACAACAATTAAGAAATATTGACGTCGAATAAAAATAATTGTTCAAAAATGGTCTCATCAAAAAAATGTAGCAAAGAAACCGTACGCTTATGCTATATAATATGCATGAGGTTAAATTTAAGCGAAATTTGGAAAGTGGTGTTATGATATCGAAGGATTTGGAGATGATAAATAAACTAGTAAGTGAAGCCATGATTGATTTCGCGATATCTCTAACACTTAAAAAAAACTTTATTGGAAAAAATTAGCAAAATGTGATAAGATTTTGTGTAAAGTTGAATGAAGTGAAAAAAGAGTATACTGTCACGATGTTTGCGTCTAAAATAAAGTTACCACACCAATATGGACAACAAATAAGAAATATTGACGTCGAATAAAAATAATTGTTTAAAAATGGTCTCATCAAAAAAATGTAGCAAAGAAACCGTACGCTTATGCTATATAATATGCATGAGGTTAAATTTAAGCGAAATTTGGAAAGTGGTGTTATGATATCGAAGGATTTGGAGATGATAAATAAACTAGTAAGTGAAGCCATGATTGATTTCGCGATATCTCCAACACTTAAAAAAAAAATACTTTGTTGGAAAAAAGTAGCAAAATGCGATAATATTTTGTGTAAAGTTGAATGAAGTGAAAAAAGATTATTCTGTCGCGATGTTTGCGTCTAAAATAAAGTTAACACACCAATATGGACAACAAATAAGAAATATTGACGTCGAATAAAAATAATTGTTCAAAAATGGTCTCATCAAAAAAATGTAGCAAACAAACCGTACGCTTATGCTATATAATATGCTTGAGGTTAAATTTAAGCGAAATTTGGAAAGTGGTGTTATGATATCGAAGGTTTTGGAGATGCTAAATAAACTAGTAAGTGAAGCCATGATTGATTTCGCGATATCTCCAACACTTAAAAAAAAACTTTATTGGAAAAAATTTGCAAAATGCGATATTATTTTGTGTAAGGTTGAATGAAGTGAAAAAAGAGTATACTGTCGCGATGTTTGCGTCTAAAATAAAGTTAACACACCAATATGGACAACAAATAAGAAATATTGACGTCGAATAAAAATAATTGTTCAAAAATGGTCTCATCAAAAAAATGTAGCAAAGAAACCGTACGCTTATACTATATAATATGCATGAGGTTAAATTTAAGCGAAATTTGGAAAGTGGTGTTATGATATCGAAGGATTTGGAGATGATAAATAAACTAGTAAGTGAAGCCATGATTGATTTCGCGATATCTCCAACACTTTAAAAAAAAAAAGAAGCCTTATTGAAAAAAAGTAGCAAAATGCGACAAAATTTTGTGTAAAGTTGAATGAAGTGAAAAAAAAAGTATTCTGTCACGATGTTTGCGTCTAAAATAAAGTTAACACACCAATATGGACAACAAATAAGAAATATTGGCGTCGAATAAAAATAATTGTTCAAAAATGGTCTCATTAAAAAAATGTAGCAAAGAAACCGTACGCTTATTCTATATAATATGCATGAGGTTAAATTTAAGCGAAATTTGGAAAGTGGTCTTATAATATCGAAGGATTTGGAGATGATAAATAAACTAGTAAATGAAGCCATGATTGATTTCGCGATATCTCCAACACTTAAAAAAAAAACTTTATTGAAAAAAAGTAGCAAAATGCGATAAGAATTTGTGTAAAGTTGAATGAAGTGAAAAAAGAGTATACGGTCGAAATGTTTCTGTATAAAATAAAGTTAACACACCAATATAGACAACAAATTAGAAATATTGGCGTCGAATAAAAATAATTGTTCAAAAATGGTCTCATCAAAAAAATGTGGCAAAGAAACCGTACGCTTATGCTATATAATATGCATGAGGTTAAATTTAAGCGAAATTCGGAAAGTGGTGTTATGATATCGAAGGATTTGGAGATGATAAATAAATTAGTAAGTGAAGCCATGATTGATTTCGCGATATCTCTAACACTTAAAATTTTTTTTGTGTAAAGTTGAATGAAGTGAAAAAAGAGTACACTGTCGCGATGTTTGCGTCTAAAATAAAGTTAACACACCAATATGGACAACAATTAAGAAATATTGACGTCGAATAAAAATAATTGTTCAAAAATGGTCTCATCAAAAAAATGTAGCAAAGAAACCGTACGCTTATGCTATATAATATGCATGAGGTTAAATTTAAGCGAAATTTGGAAAGTGGTGTTATGATATCGAAGGATTTGGAGATGATAAATAAACTAGTAAGTGAAGCCATGATTGATTTCGCGATATCTCTAACACTTAAAAAAAACTTTATTGGAAAAAATTAGCAAAATGTGATAAGATTTTGTGTAAAGTTGAATGAAGTGAAAAAAGAGTATACTGTCACGATGTTTGCGTCTAAAATAAAGTTACCACACCAATATGGACAACAAATAAGAAATATTGACGTCGAATAAAAATAATTGTTTAAAAATGGTCTCATCAAAAAAATGTAGCAAAGAAACCGTACGCTTATGCTATATAATATGCATGAGGTTAAATTTAAGCGAAATTTGGAAAGTGGTGTTATGATATCGAAGGATTTGGAGATGATAAATAAACTAGTAAGTGAAGCCATGATTGATTTCGCGATATCTCCAACACTTAAAAAAAAATACTTTGTTGGAAAAAAGTAGCAAAATGCGATAATATTTTGTGTAAAGTTGAATGAAGTGAAAAAAGATTATTCTGTCGCGATGTTTGCGTCTAAAATAAAGTTAACACACCAATATGGACAACAAATAAGAAATATTGACGTCGAATAAAAATAATTGTTCAAAAATGGTCTCATCAAAAAAATGTAGCAAACAAACCGTACGCTTATGCTATATAATATGCATGAGGTTAAATTTAAGCGAAATTTGGAAAGTGGTGTTATGATATCGAAGGATTTGGAGATGATAAATAAACTAGTTAGTGAAGCCATGATTGATTTCGCGATATCTCTAACATTAAAAAAAAAAACTTTATTGTAAAAAATTAGCAAAATGCGATAAGATTTTGTGTAAAGTTGAATAAAGTGAAAAAAGAGTATACTGTCGCGATGTTTGCGTCTAAAATAAAGTTAACACACCAATATGGACAACAAATAAGAAATATTGGCATCAAATAAAAATAATTGTTCAAAAATGGTCTCATCAAAAAAATGTAGCAAACAAACCGTACGCTTATGCTATATAATATGCATGAGGTTAAATTTAAGCGAAATTTGGAAAGTGGTGTTATGATATCGAAGGATTTGGAGATGATAAATAAACTAGTTAGTGAAGCCATGATTGATTTCGCGATATCTCTAACACTAAAAAAAAAAACTTTATTGTAAAAAATTAGCAAAATGCGATAAGATTTTGTGTAAAGTTGAATAAAGTGAAAAAAGAGTATACTGTCGCGATGTTTGCGTCTAAAATAAAGTTAACACACCAATATGGACAACAAATAAGAAATATTGACGTCGAATAAAAATAATTGTTCAAAAATGGTCTCATCAAAAAAATGTAGCAAACAAACCGTACGCTTATGCTATATAATATGCATGAGGTTAAATTTAAGCGAAATTTGGAAAGTGGTGTTATGATATCGAAGGATTTGGAGATGATAAATAAACTAGTTAGTGAAGCCATGATTGATTTCGCGATATCTCTAACACTAAAAAAAAAAACTTTATTGTAAAAAATTAGCAAAATGCGATAAGATTTTGTGTAAAGTTGAATAAAGTGAAAAAAGAGTATACTGTCGCGATGTTTGCGTCTAAAATAAAGTTAACACACCAATATGGACAACAAATAAGAAATATTGGCATCAAATAAAAATAATTGTTCAAAAATGGTCTCATCAAAAAAATGTAGCAAAGAAACCGTACGCTTATGCTATATAATATGCATGAGGTTAAATTTAAGCGAAATTTGGAAAGTGGTGTTATGATATCGAAGGATTTGGAGATGATAAATAAACTAGTAATTGAAGCCATGGTTGATTTCGCGATATCTCCAACACTTTAAAAAAAAAAAAGAAGCCTTATTGAAAAAAAGTAGCAAAATGCGATAAGATTTTGTGTAAAGTTGAATGAAGTAAAAAAAGAGTAAACTGTCACGATGTTTGCGTCTAAAATAAAGTTAACACACCAATATGGACAACAAATAAGAAATATTGGCGTCGAATAAAAATAATTGTTCAAAAATGGTCTCATTAAAAAAATGTAGCAAAGAAACCGTACGCTTATTCTATATAATATGCATGAGGTTAAATTTAAGCGAAATTTGGAAAGTGGTCTTATAATATCGAAGGATTTGGAGATGATAAATAAACTAGTAAATGAAGCCATGATTGATTTCGCGATATCTCCAACACTTAAAAAAAAAACTTTATTGAAAAAAAGTAGCAAAATGCGATAAGAATTTGTGTAAAGTTGAATGAAGTGAAAAAAGAGTATACGGTCGAAATGTTTCTGTATAAAATAAAGTTAACACACCAATATAGACAACAAATTAGAAATATTGGCGTCGAATAAAAATAATTGTTCAAAAATGGTCTCATCAAAAAAATGTGGCAAAGAAACCGTACGCTTATGCTATATAATATGCATGAGGTTAAATTTAAGCGAAATTCGGAAAGTGGTGTTATGATATCGAAGGATTTGGAGATGATAAATAAATTAGTAAGTGAAGCCATGATTGATTTCGCGATATCTCTAACACTTAAAAATTTTTTTGTGTAAAGTTGAATGAAGTGAAAAAAGATTATTCTGTCGCGATGTTTGCGTCTAAAATAAAGTTAACACACCAATATGGACAACAAATAAGAAATATTGACGTCGAATAAAAATAATTGTTCAAAAATGGTCTCATCAAAAAAATGTAGCAAACAAACCGTACGCTTATGCTATATAATATGCATGAGGTTAAATTTAAGCGAAATTTGGAAAGTGGTGTTATGATATTGAAGGATTTGGAGATGATAAATAAACTATTAAGTGAAGCCATGATTGATTTCGCGATATCTCTAACACTTAAAAAAAAAAACTTTATTGTAAAAAATTAGCAAAATGCGATAAGATTTTGTGTAAAGTTGAATAAAGTGAAAAAAGAGTATACTGTCGCGATGTTTGCGTCTAAAATAAAGTTAACACACCAATATGGACAACAAATAAGAAATATTGGCATCAAATAAAAATAATTGTTCAAAAATGGTCTCATCAAAAAAATGTAGCAAAGAAACCGTACGCTTATGCTATATAATATGCATGAGGTTAAATTTAAGCGAAATTTGGAAAGTGGTGTTATGATATCGAAGGATTTGGAGATGATAAATAAACTAGTAATTGAAGCCATGATTGATTTCGCGATATCTCCAACACTTAAAAAAAAAACTTTATTGTTAAAAATTAGCAAAATGCGATAAGATTTTGTGTAAAGTTGAATAAAGTGAAAAAAGAGTATACTGTCGCGATGTTTGCGTCTAAAATAAATTTAACACACCAATATGGACAACAAATAAGAAATATTGGCATCGAATAAAAATAATTATTCAAAAATGGTCTCATCAAAAAAATGTAGCAAAGAAACCGTACGCTTATGCTATATAATATACATGAGGTTAAATTTAAGCGAAATTTGGAAAGTGGTGTTATGATATCGAAGGATTTGGAGATGCTAAATAAACAAGTAAGTGAAGCCATGATTGATTTCGCGATATCTCCAACACTTAAAAAAAAAATTTATTGGAAAAAAGTAGCAAAATGCGATAAGATTTTGTGTAAAGTTGAATGAAGTGAAAAAAGAGTATACGGTCGAAATGTTTCTGTATAAAATAAAGTTAACACACCAATATAGACAACAAATAAGAAATATTGGCGTCGAATAAAAATAATTGTTCAAAAATGGTCTCATCAAAAAAATGTGGCAAAGAAACCGTACGCTTATGTTATATAATATGCATGAGGTTAAATTTAAGCGAAATTCGGAAAGTGGTGTTATGATATCGAAGGATTTGGAGATGATAAATAAATTAGTAAATGAAGCCATGATTGATTTCGCGATATCTCTAACACTTAAAAAAAAACTTTATTGGAAAAAATTAGCAAAATGCGATAAGATTTTGTGTAAAGTTTAATGAAGTGAAAAAAGAGTATACTGTCACGATGTTTGCGTCTAAAATAAATTTAACACACCAATATGGACAACAAATAAGAAATATTGACGTCGAATAAAAATAATTGTTCAAAAATGGTCTCATCAAAAAAATGTAGCAAAGAAACCGTACGCTTATGCTATATAATATGCTTGAGGTTAAATTTAAGCGAAATTTGTAAAGTGGTCTTATGATATCGAAGGATTTGGAGATGATAAATAAACTAGTAAGTGAAGCCATTATTGATTTCGCGATATCTCCAACAATTAAAAAAAAAAAAAAAGCCTTGTGGGAAAAAAGTAGCAAAATGCGATAAGATTTTGTATAAAGTTGAATGAAGTGAAAAAAGAATATATAGTCGCGATGTTAGCATCTAAAATAAAGTTAACACACCAATATGGAGAACAAATAAGAAATATTGGCGTCGAATAAAAATAATTGTTCAAAAATGGTCTCATCAAAAAAATGTAGCAAAGAAACCGTACGCTTATGCTATATAATATGCATGAGGTTAAATTTAAGCGAAATTTGGAAAGTGTTGTTATGATATCGAAGGATTTGAAGATGATAAATTAACTAGTAAGTGAAGCCATGATTGATTTCGCGATATCTCGAACACTTAAAAAAAAAAAAACTTTATTGGAAAAAAGTAGCAAAATGCGATAAGATTTTGTGTAAAGTTGAATGAAGTGAAAAAAGAGTATACTGTCGCGATGTTTGCATCTAAAATAAAGTTAACACACCAATATGGACAAAAAATAAGAAATATTGACGTCGAATAAAAATAATTGTTCAAAAATGGTCTCATCAAAATAATGTAGCAAAGAAACCGTACGCTTATGCTATATAATATGCATGAGGTTAAATTTAAGAGAAATTTGGAAAGTGGTGTTATGATATCGAAGGATTTGGAGATGATAAATAAACTATTAAGTGAAGCCATGATTGATTTCGCGATATCTCTAACACTTAAAAAAAAACTTTATTGGAAAAAATTAGCAAAATGCGATAAGATTTTGTGTAAAGTTGAATGAAGTGAAAAAAGAGTATACTGTCGCAATGTTTGCGTCTAAAATAAAGTTAACACACCAATATGGACAACAAATAAGAAATATTGACGTCGAATAAAAATAATTGTTCAAAAATGGTCTCATCAAAAAAATGTAGCAAATAAACCGTACACTTATGCTATATAATATGCATGAGGTTAAATTTAAGCGAAATTTGGAAAGTGGTGTTATGATATCGAAGGATTTGGAGATGATAAATAAACTAGTAATTGAAGCCATGGTTGATTTCGCGATATCTCCAACACTTTAAAAAAAAAAAAGAAGCCTTATTGAAAAAAAGTAGCAAAATGCGACAAAATTTTGTGTAAAGTTGAATGAAGTGAAAAAAAAAGTATTCTGTCACGATGTTTGCGTCTAAAATAAAGTTAACACACCAATATGGACAACAAATAAGAAATATTGGCGTCGAATAAAAATAATTGTTCAAAAATGGTCTCATTAAAAAAATGTAGCAAAGAAACCGTACGCTTATTCTATATAATATGCATGAGGTTAAATTTAAGCGAAATTTGGAAAGTGGTCTTATAATATCGAAGGATTTGGAGATGATAAATAAACTAGTAAATGAAGCCATGATTGATTTCGCGATATCTCCAACACTTAAAAAAAAAACTTTATTGAAAAAAAGTAGCAAAATGCGATAAGAATTTGTGTAAAGTTGAATGAAGTGAAAAAAGAGTATACGGTCGAAATGTTTCTGTATAAAATAAAGTTAACACACCAATATAGACAACAAATTAGAAATATTGGCGTCGAATAAAAATAATTGTTCAAAAATGGTCTCATCAAAAAAATGTGGCAAAGAAACCGTACGCTTATGCTATATAATATGCATGAGGTTAAATTTAAGCGAAATTCGGAAAGTGGTGTTATGATATCGAAGGATTTGGAGATGATAAATAAATTAGTAAGTGAAGCCATGATTGATTTCGCGATATCTCTAACACTTAAAAATTTTTTTGTGTAAAGTTGAATGAAGTGAAAAAAGATTATTCTGTCGCGATGTTTGCGTCTAAAATAAAGTTAACACACCAATATGGACAACAAATAAGAAATATTGACGTCGAATAAAAATAATTGTTCAAAAATGGTCTCATCAAAAAAATGTAGCAAACAAACCGTACGCTTATGCTATATAATATGCATGAGGTTAAATTTAAGCGAAATTTGGAAAGTGGTGTTATGATATTGAAGGATTTGGAGATGATAAATAAACTATTAAGTGAAGCCATGATTGATTTCGCGATATCTCTAACACTTAAAAAAAAAAACTTTATTGTAAAAAATTAGCAAAATGCGATAAGATTTTGTGTAAAGTTGAATAAAGTGAAAAAAGAGTATACTGTCGCGATGTTTGCGTCTAAAATAAAGTTAACACACCAATATGGACAACAAATAAGAAATATTGGCATCAAATAAAAATAATTGTTCAAAAATGGTCTCATCAAAAAAATGTAGCAAAGAAACCGTACGCTTATGCTATATAATATGCATGAGGTTAAATTTAAGCGAAATTTGGAAAGTGGTGTTATGATATCGAAGGATTTGGAGATGATAAATAAACTAGTAATTGAAGCCATGATTGATTTCGCGATATCTCCAACACTTAAAAAAAAAACTTTATTGTTAAAAATTAGCAAAATGCGATAAGATTTTGTGTAAAGTTGAATAAAGTGAAAAAAGAGTATACTGTCGCGATGTTTGCGTCTAAAATAAATTTAACACACCAATATGGACAACAAATAAGAAATATTGGCATCGAATAAAAATAATTATTCAAAAATGGTCTCATCAAAAAAATGTAGCAAAGAAACCGTACGCTTATGCTATATAATATACATGAGGTTAAATTTAAGCGAAATTTGGAAAGTGGTGTTATGATATCGAAGGATTTGGAGATGCTAAATAAACAAGTAAGTGAAGCCATGATTGATTTCGCGATATCTCCAACACTTAAAAAAAAAATTTATTGGAAAAAAGTAGCAAAATGCGATAAGATTTTGTGTAAAGTTGAATGAAGTGAAAAAAGAGTATACGGTCGAAATGTTTCTGTATAAAATAAAGTTAACACACCAATATAGACAACAAATAAGAAATATTGGCGTCGAATAAAAATAATTGTTCAAAAATGGTCTCATCAAAAAAATGTGGCAAAGAAACCGTACGCTTATGTTATATAATATGCATGAGGTTAAATTTAAGCGAAATTCGGAAAGTGGTGTTATGATATCGAAGGATTTGGAGATGATAAATAAATTAGTAAATGAAGCCATGATTGATTTCGCGATATCTCTAACACTTAAAAAAAAACTTTATTGGAAAAAATTAGCAAAATGCGATAAGATTTTGTGTAAAGTTTAATGAAGTGAAAAAAGAGTATACTGTCACGATGTTTGCGTCTAAAATAAATTTAACACACCAATATGGACAACAAATAAGAAATATTGACGTCGAATAAAAATAATTGTTCAAAAATGGTCTCATCAAAAAAATGTAGCAAAGAAACCGTACGCTTATGCTATATAATATGCTTGAGGTTAAATTTAAGCGAAATTTGTAAAGTGGTCTTATGATATCGAAGGATTTGGAGATGATAAATAAACTAGTAAGTGAAGCCATTATTGATTTCGCGATATCTCCAACAATTAAAAAAAAAAAAAAAGCCTTGTGGGAAAAAAGTAGCAAAATGCGATAAGATTTTGTATAAAGTTGAATGAAGTGAAAAAAGAATATATAGTCGCGATGTTAGCATCTAAAATAAAGTTAACACACCAATATGGAGAACAAATAAGAAATATTGGCGTCGAATAAAAATAATTGTTCAAAAATGGTCTCATCAAAAAAATGTAGCAAAGAAACCGTACGCTTATGCTATATAATATGCATGAGGTTAAATTTAAGCGAAATTTGGAAAGTGTTGTTATGATATCGAAGGATTTGAAGATGATAAATTAACTAGTAAGTGAAGCCATGATTGATTTCGCGATATCTCGAACACTTAAAAAAAAAAAAACTTTATTGGAAAAAAGTAGCAAAATGCGATAAGATTTTGTGTAAAGTTGAATGAAGTGAAAAAAGAGTATACTGTCGCGATGTTTGCATCTAAAATAAAGTTAACACACCAATATGGACAAAAAATAAGAAATATTGACGTCGAATAAAAATAATTGTTCAAAAATGGTCTCATCAAAATAATGTAGCAAAGAAACCGTACGCTTATGCTATATAATATGCATGAGGTTAAATTTAAGAGAAATTTGGAAAGTGGTGTTATGATATCGAAGGATTTGGAGATGATAAATAAACTATTAAGTGAAGCCATGATTGATTTCGCGATATCTCTAACACTTAAAAAAAAACTTTATTGGAAAAAATTAGCAAAATGCGATAAGATTTTGTGTAAAGTTGAATGAAGTGAAAAAAGAGTATACTGTCGCAATGTTTGCGTCTAAAATAAAGTTAACACACCAATATGGACAACAAATAAGAAATATTGACGTCGAATAAAAATAATTGTTCAAAAATGGTCTCATCAAAAAAATGTAGCAAATAAACCGTACACTTATGCTATATAATATGCATGAGGTTAAATTTAAGCGAAATTTGGAAAGTGGTGTTATGATATCGAAGGATTTGAAGATGATAAATAAACTAGTAAGTGAAGCCATGATTGATTTCGCGATATCTCCAACACTTAAAAAGAAAAGGCCTTATGGGAAAAAGTAACAAAATGCGATAAGATTTTGTATAAAGTTGAATGAAGTGAAAAAAGAGTAGACGCTCGCGATGTTAGCATCTAAAATAAAGTTAACACACCAATATGGAGAACAAATAAGAAATATTGGCGTCGAATAAAAATAATTGTTCAAAAATGGTCTCATCAAAAAAATGTAGCAAAGAAACCGTACGCTTATGCTATATAATATGCATGAGGTTAAATTTAAGCGAAATTTGGAAAGTGGTGTTATGATATCGAAGGATTTGGAGATGATAAATAAACTAGTAATTGAAGCCATGATTGATTTCGCGATATCTCCAACACTTAAAAAAAAAACTTTATTGTTAAAAATTAGCAAAATGCGATAAGATTTTGTGTAAAGTTGAATAAAGTGAAAAAAGAGTATACTGTCGCGATGTTTGCGTCTAAAATAAAGTTAACACACCAATATGGACAACAAATAAGAAATATTGGCATCGAATAAAAATAATTATTCAAAAATGGTCTCATCAAAAAAATGTAGCAAAGAAACCGTACGCTTATGCTATATAATATACATGAGGTTAAATTTAAGCGAAATTTGGAAAGTGGTGTTATGATATCGAAGGATTTGGAGATGCTAAATAAACTAGTAAGTGAAGCCATGATTGATTTCGCGATATCTCCAACACTTAAAAAAAAAAAAAAAGCCTTATTGAAAAAAAGTAGCAAAATGCGATAAAATTTTGTGTAAAGTTGAATGAAGTGAAAAAAAAGTATACTGTCATGATGTTTGCGTCTAAAATAAAGTTAACACACCAATATGGACAACTGTTGAGTCACTGGTCGCTGACCATGATGAAGTCACTGGTCGCTGACCAACTCAACTATACACTACTCAATGAAGAAATGGATTGTATCGAAGCTGCTGTTGCTAATGATAAAGTTTCGCTGATCGTCATTCATTCTGGTCGATATTCTGAGGAAGATTTAATACTCAACTTGGTGTGTCGCTGACCTACGTCAGCGAGAGCATTACTTCTTCAATATCAATAAAGGCAAAAGTCACTGCCAGAATAACAGCTAGTCACTGAAGATCAGTTGTTCAATTCATTCTACAAGAGCATGTTAGCTCGCAGTGAGTGAGGAGGATTGCTGCATCTTCAGTGACTATTCAATAAAGCCTCTCAATCTCCAAGTACTTAAAAGTACTGTTCTTATCTATACATCAGCAAGAGTGTTCCAGTTCAAAGAATGTCCGAAAGATTACGTGGCAGTAAGTGATTGGTTTTAAGGTAACGAGATATTTGCGGTAACAGAATTGGGACCCGCAGAATGTCGGTTTATCAGAGATCAGGACCAATCAAGCAGCAACACGTGTCCTTCCGAGATCCTATTTTGTAGGCGATATTTTAGGAACTCTTGTAGTATAAATAGTTCAGTGTTTTGTACTATTGAGGCTAGTCGTCACATGCACCGTTCTTCTGTTTGTCAGAGAACCAGTTTGTCTAGGTGTATGTTAAGACTCAGCGAGGTTAACTATCAGCGTGTATGTCCACTGTAGTTAATTCTCTTCATTGTAATAATCTAGCTAAGTGTTTGAATTGGATTAACTTTGGTTAATCCATTCCGCATTCAACACTTTGTGAATTTAATAAATACAATTCACTTTCAGCTACTATTACTTGTCTTTCCTTGATTCTGTTATATCTTTAACTTGTTATTTCAATACCGTCATACTCTATTATAGGTAATCAATTTAAGATAAACTGAAACACTCGGTAAAATCTGAAATTGTATTAAATTGTATTCAACCCCCCCCCCCCTTCTACAATTAAACTTTACACTGTGTGATTCCAAATCACTAATTAATAGTGATTACGGGACTCTCAATTGGTATCAGAGCAGAGTTGGTTTAAATTCAATTAACCAGGTCTGCTATGGAATCAGTAAAGTACAGCTGTGTTGACTCTGATTATCAAAAGGGAAATGGTTCTACAACCAAACCTTCAGCTTTTGATCCTTCAAGGATTGAAACTTGGATGTCCCGGATGATGATGTTTTTGGACTTAGTTGATGATCGTCTCTGTAATATCATAACCAATGGTCCCCATATCCCAACTACTATTGTTCCTGCTGTAATTGCAATAGCTACTACTCCAGCTATATCAGAAATGGTTTTACCTAAAAGAGAGGAACAATGGACTGATGAGGATAGGCGATTGGTTAGACTTGATAAACAAGCTAAAATCTACATAGGCATGGCACTTCCTGATGAAGTGTTCGAATCACTTAGGCTTTGTAAAACTGCTAAAGATATGTGGGATACCCTTAGGAATATATATATTGGAACTCCTGATATTATTCGCTGCAGGGAAGTCAATCTCACTCGCCAGTATGAGCTGTTCGCAATGGAACCAAATGAATCTCTGTCTTCAACTTACACCAGATACCAGTCACTGATGAACAAAATGGAGAAGGCTGGTATAGGCAAGGAACAGAGATTTGTTGTTGAAAAGTTTCTTGAGTTGCTACCAAGGAAAATCTGGGGAACTATTGCAACGTGTACCAGACAGAGAAATGATTATTCAATTCTGAATCTAACTCAGGTCTATGGTATTTTGCTCAATTGGGAGCAGTCAGAAAAGCAAGCTGATCAGAGTGAGCATATTCGTGCTACTCTTGGAAGTCAGAAGATATCCAATGCCCTTGTAGCAGAGCTTGATGAAATCGATCAAAGACAGAAGTCAAAGGTGTCAAAGAAGAGCTCGAAGTCACTGATAGCTGAAGAAGAAGAAGGTCAGAATGAAGAAGAGTCAGAATATGAGTATGATGAAGGATTGGAGAAGCTTGAGAAGGATATGGCCATGATGGTTGCTAATTTCAGAAGGAACACCAGATCAAGAAGATTCGCTGGTGCTCCATCATCTGATAAATTTCAATCTAAAGGTGAATGCTACAAGTGTGGCAGAATTGGTCATTTTGCAGCTGAATGCAGATCAAAGTCAGTGCATCAAGTTCCTGAACCCATGCCAAATGTCAGAAATAACAAGTACAACAAGTACAAGGCAAAATACAAGAAATTGAAGGCATTAGCTAAATCTGGGAAGAAGAAGAGAAAAGGATTTGTTGCTGAAGAAAGTTCACTCAGCGACTCTGATTCATCCTCTTCATCTGATGATGAAGAAGCAATGCTTTGTCTAGACAAAGATTACTATTTAATGGCTAATGATGCTGAATTCCATGAAAATATCAAGGAAGTTGCTCAGAAATGTTCAGCATCAGGATGGGATTCTGACAGCATCTACAAAAGCATTCTTAGAGAAACCATCTGGTATTTGGATAGTGGATGTTCCAGGCATATGACAGGATGCAAGTCGCTGCTCAGTGACTATCAGGATGAAAAAGGTCCTGATGTAGTGTTTGGTGATAACAAAGTTGGGAAAACCAAAGGGTACGGAGTCTTATCCAATGGTAATGTAATGTTCAAACGAGTAGCATATGTAGAAGGTTTGAAGCACAATTTATTAAGCATCAGTCAGTTCTGTGATTCAAAGAACAAAGTACTTTTCGATCATGAAGCTGGTGTTGTTTACAACAAAAAGGGAAGTGCTGTTCTTGCTGCAAACAGGAAAGGGAATACTTATGTGGTCAATATGGATTCAGCACAATCAGGAACATGTTTTTACTCAAGAACCGTTTCAGAAGAAAAATGGCTATGGCATAAGCGACTTTCTCATATGAACCTCAAAGCAATTAATAAACTAAGCAAAAATGATTTAGTCACTGGACTACCAAAGATGTCTTATGACAAAGACAAGCTTTGTTCAGCATGTGAAAAGGGAAAGCATCACAGCTCGTCCTTCAAAAGCAAACAGACTTCTTCAGTAACTGAATGTTTTTACTTGCTACATATGGATCTGTTTGGACCAGTGAGTACAGCAAGCCTTGGAGGAAAAAGGTACTGTTTGGTCATAGTAGATGAGTACTCCAGATACACTTGGGTATTCTTTCTCAAAGCCAAAAGTGAAGCTGCCAGCGAGATCATATCCTTTGTCAGAAAGATGGAAAATCTAAATGATGTCACGATAAAACATCTGAGAAGTGATAATGGTACTGAATTTCGAAATTTTGACCTTGAAAATTTTTGTGATTTAAAAGGTATTTCTCAAAATTTTTCAGCACCACGAACACCCCAACAAAATGGGGTGACAGAAAGGAGAAATAGAACCTTGATTGAATCTGCAAGATCAATGCTTATTGATGCTGGTCTCAAGACCTATTTTTGGGCCGAAGCAGTGAGTACTGCCTGCTACACTCAAAATAGGTCACTGATTGTAAAAAGACACTGTAAGACAGCATATGAGCTATTAAGGGGGAGAAAACCTGATATAAGTTTTCTTCATGTTTTTGGTAGTACCTGCTACATTTTAAACAAAAGAGATCACTTAGGAAAGTTTGATCCCAAAGCTGATGAAGGAATATTTGTTGGTTACTCAATCATTTCTAAAGCCTTCAGAATTTATAATAAACGATGAGAATGTATTGAGGAATCAATGGATGTTACTTTTGATGAATCATATGATAAGTCACTCACTGATCCAAAAGAATATGAAAATCTTGTTTTTAACAAAATGGATAGTGACTTATCAAATGAAATCAAATCAAATGATAAGAAATATAAAAATTTCTCATCTGATTCTGAAGATGAAGATAATATTCCTGAAGACAATTCCAGTTCTACTTTAGCTGTGAATAATTCAGGAACATCATCTTTACCTACAGATGTCCCATCATCATCAACTCAATGTCCAAACCAAAACTCGCATAACAATAATACTCATGCTACAGATGTTGATGTTAGTACATGTTTAGTGTCTGTCAGTTGGTCTAGCTCGTAGTTTGTAATTAGAATTAGTATTCCTGACTCCTGCGACGTAGCGTGCAACGTCGCAGGTGCGACGTCAGGTTTTGGGCCTGCGACGTAGCCAACGTCGCATGGGCTTGGGCCTGCGACGTAGCGTGCGACGTCGCAGGTGCCAGATTTGTATAAATTCGTTTTTTGTTTTCTGTTATAGGGTTGACGAAACCCTAAACGCAATTAGTCGAAATCTCTGTAATCTGACCGATTATAATACAATATAATACGTTTCGTTTGATATTCATTGCGTATTGATTGTTCGTGTGTTTAGTGTATAACTTAATCGTTGATTCCACAAACGATTGAGTGACTCGGTTCGTACTAGATCCTAAGTAAGGGACAAACAACTGGTATCAAAGCAGAAAGTGCTCGTTTTGGCGATTCGGATCGAGTTTAGGATTTAAAAGGACGTGATATTCGTGTGTTTTTGTGTTTATCACGTTTGTTTTGTGTTTTTACAGGTTTTCGATCATTATTACTGGGATTCTTGAAGGTTTTCGTCGATCTTCATTCGTGGTTTTCGTGTTAGGGTTAAAAATTCGTTTTTAGGGTTTTTGGCCGCAGATTTTCGCGTTTTGCGACATACCATTGCGACGTAAGCTGCGACGTCGCGTGCGACGTAGTAATTTGGACTTTAATTAGTCTGTGCGACGTACTCTGCGACGTCATCTGCGACGTACTCTGCGACGTCATCTGCGACGTACCTCTCAACGTCGCATAGTGTGATTCTGCGACGTCATCTGCGACGTACCTCTCAACGTCGCATAGTGTGATTCTGCGACGTCATCTGCGACGTACCTCTCAACGTCGCATATTTCTGATTCTTAATTGAATCCTTTGCTTTTTGCGACGTACCTCTCGCCGTCGCATAATCTTGGTGCGACGTACTCACCTACGTCGCTAAGATCAGAAGTTTGTTTTTCGATTAAGTAATTACAATGGCAGCTGATAAAGAGGATATTAGAGGTCTAAGAGAAATGATTAAACAAAGTAATGACATAGGTTCAAGTAATAAACCTCCATTATTTACTGCGGACATGGATTATGTATACTGGAGAGACCGAGTTGAACAATACATTGATTTTCATTGTCCAGAATTATGGGGACCATTACGCGAACGTTATGTACCTCCATTAGCTGAAGGAGAATACCGTGGTATTCGTCCTGCTAAGACCTATAAAGCGATGTCTCCTGAGGAGAAGAAAGATTTTGATACTGAAAGAAAATCTTTTTCTATGATTAAAATGTGTCTAACCAAGGATGTTCTTTGGCTTTTCAGAACTCATGAAACAGCCTTTGATTTATGGAAAGCAATTGAAACTCGTTGTGGAGGAAACGATAAGTACAAGGAAGCCAAGCTTGAACTGATTAAGAAACAGTACGATATCTTTGACATCCTTCCAAATGAAGACACGACTTCTTTATTCACTAGGTACTCACGGTTAGTTGGTGAGTTGTTTGAAGGGGGTTATACTTTTCCTTCAATTGAAGTGAATAAGAAGCTACTGGATGTGTTGCCAAGTTCTTGGGATGTTAAAGTTCAATTTTTAAAGGAAAATGAAGAACTTGCAAACATGTCTTTGGATACGCTGATAGGGGATCTTCAAGCTCACGCGATGGAGATTAAGAAGAAAGAAACTAGGTCTGGTGCTGCTGTTCAGAATCCTAGTGTGTATGGTGTTCAGATCAACTCTGGGAAGACTTATGGATCTGGAGTCGCTTTTGTAACAAATACAAATGCTCCATCAACTTCTTCTTCTGCTTCCGATGGGATTCATTCTGTTTTCATGACTGGACCTTCTTCAAATCAACAACAGGTTCAAGTCTCACCTGCTATTCAGGAGCAAGCTGCCATTTACACAGCTTTCTTAAGCTCATACAAGGATTTGGTTACTCAACCGAATCTTACTTTGGAGCTGACTAAGGAAGACTATGCTCAGCTTGATGAAGATGATCTGGAACAAATGGATTTAACTTGGAATGTGGCGATGATCACTCGAAGAATTCAAAAGTTCTTGCAGAGGACAGGGCGTAAAAGCTTGGAAGGTGATGGAAAGACTGGCTTCGGATTTGACAAGAGTAAGGTCCGATGTTACAATTGTCAAAATTTGGGTCACTTCGCCAGGGAGTGCGAGAAACCCAAAATGCCAGCATCGGGATTCACAACACCTTCTACTCCTCCAAAGGCAAAAGAAATGGAAGTTTCTAAGAAAGGGCCTGCTGATAATGCCCTGATTGCTTTTGAGCCTACAAGTCAAGATTGGACGCCTGTCTCCCAGCATTACCAACAGTGTCTGATGGCTCACATTGTGAATGAGGTACATGATGAACCGTTAAATTGTATTTCATGCATTAAGTTAACTGAATCTCTAAAGGCATATCAGACAGAAACTGCTGAGTTGAGGAAAAAGAATGAAAAACTAACCGACTCAAATAATTTTTTAAAAGCTAATGAAAAACTTTATGAAAAACATCTTGAGGCTCATCGGTTAGATACTCAGAAATATAAATCTAAGGTTTTTAGTCAAGAAGATGCCATTAAAAGCTATCTTGTTGAAATTGAACTACTAAAGAAAGAACTTACAGATTTAAAAGCTGAGTATGAGAATTATAAGAGTAAAATCTTAGGTTCAAATTCCTCAACGGTTGTTTTTAATGAAATTCTTAGCAAGCATGGTACTAAAGGGAAAAAGAATGAGGGATTGGGATACAACTCAGTCCCTCCTCCTACTACTCACTGTCCCCTGTCTGTTAAGGAAGGCTTTGAAGAGATTCCAGTTGATTGGTCCAAGCTTTATGGTTTAAAAGCTAAAGATGCTAAAGAGACCAAACATAACAAACTGGCAAAGGAGAAAACCAAGCGGCCAGAGTACCCCTTGCCAACGTTTGTTAAGTCTGTGCATGTATCTCCTGTTAGTGATAAGGAGAGTGTTGAGTTAAAGAATGAATCTCCTGTTATTATTGAGGAGATTATTGAGATTGAGGACATTACGGATCAGGAGTATCCTGAGGTTAAGAAGGTTGCTGTTAAACCTGAAAAAGTGATTTCAAAGGTTGAACCTGAAATTAAGGTTCAACCAAATAAGGGAAAAGCCAAGGTTTTAAACTCGAAACAACAAACTTTACAGTTACCTGTAAAGATTTTGCAAAGAAAATTAGTAAATGAAAATGTTTCGTATGATAAACCATCAACTTCAACCTCTCAACCAAAGCAAACATTTTCTAAGACGTGTACTCAATGTTCATGTTCTAGAAATGTTTCTCCTCCTCCTGTGGTAATTCCTCAGTCTCAACCGTTTGTTGAGACTCGTTCTTGTTTCTACTGCAAGAAACAAGGACATTTAATCCGTGAATGTCCAAAGCTGTCAAATCAGCGATATGGGAGAGAGAGATGCCTAGGACATCTGTTTACAGAAATTCTTTTTCAAAATCTCCACCTAGGCGTTACTCAAACTCTCCCAAGCCTGTTTCGAAACCAAGTAATGTTGAGCAAAAACCTTTGCCAATTCAAAAGCCCAACATTACTTCGATTACCAATTCCGAATCTTCAAAAGTTTGGAAACATAAAGAGTCTGATGTTGACTCTTCAGTCGTCAACAATAACACATCAGATAAAAATTCTAATTTGTTTAAAGATAAAATCCTATCTGACGTGCTTATTGTTGATGACCACGGTCGACCTAAGTCTGTAAAGGCTTGGGTCACCGTTTCTCACTAATCTCCTTCGTTTGTGTGTTGCAGCAGTCAGAACGTGTTAAAGATAGTGAATGGTATTTGGATAGCGGCTGCTCGCGACATATGACAGGCGATGTATCTCTTCTTGTGGATATTAAACCATACGCAGGAGGATATGTTGCCTTTGCTGGAGATACTGGGGGAACCATTTCTGGAAGAGGAACGTTAACTAACGGCAATGTTAGTTTTGAAAATGTGAACTACGTGGAACAGCTTACGCACAACTTGCTAAGTGTTTCACAGGTCTGTGATAAGGATTATACAACTGCGTTCACAAAGACAGAGTGTGTGATACTGAAGCCTGGGTATGTCATTCCGGAAGAATGGGTGTTACTGAGAACACCAAGAAAGAATGACACATACATTTTGAACATGAGAACTGTTGAGACCTCGAACGAGTATACGTGTCTCTTGTCTAAGGCTTCTGAAAAGGAATCACTGCTTTGGCACAGACGAATGGGACATATTCATTTTCGAAAAATGAATTTCTTGACCAAAAATGACCTAGTGCTAGGAGTTCCAAAACAGTCATTTGCTCTAAAGGATGACTGTATCTCTTGCCAAAAAGGAAAGTTACGTAAGAAGTCCCATAAGTCTAAGCAGGTGAATTCCATAAATGCTCCATTGGAACTACTGCATATGGATCTTTTCGGTCCAGTTTCTACAAAGAGCATTGGTGATAGGTTTTACTGCTTGGTAGTTACTGATGACTACTCAAGGTTTTCGTGGGTTTACTTTTTGACCACAAAGGGGGAAACTCCTGAGATTCTGGTGTATTTGTTGGACAAGTTGGCAAATCTGTGCAACTTGAAGGTGAAAAGGATACGAAGCGACAATGGAACTGAATTCAAGAACTCAACTCTCGAATTGTTTTGTGCTACAAGAGGTATTGAGCATCAATTTAGTGCTCCAAGAACTCCACAACAGAATGGAGTTGCAGAAAGAAAGAACAGGACAATCATCGAGACAGCTCGGACTATGTTAGCTGACTCCAAGTTACCAATTATCTTCTGGGCTGAGGCAGTAAATACTGCCTGTTATGTTCTCAACAGAGTACTCACGGTTAAGAAAAAGAACAAAACGTGTTATGAACTTTTCAATAACTGTAAGCCAAATCTGCAGTTCCTAGAACCATTTGGGTGTCCATGTCTGATCATGATAACAAAAGATAAGGTCTCTAAGTTTGGTGATAAAGCTGTTGAAGGGATTTTTCTTGGATATTCAGTCAACTCTCCGAACAAAAGAGTCTTTAACAAATCAACGAATCAGATTGAGGAGCATTTTGAAGTGAAATGTTTAAGATATACGGAACCTCCTCAAGGAACAGGTCCGGATTGGTTTTTCAACTATGGAAACCTCTTCAACTCTTTCAATATTCCGGAAGAAGATGAAACGGAAGAATTGGTTTCTATACTTCATGAGCTTGATCTTACTCAAGATACACCTGTTAATAATAAACCATCCAACCCAAATCCCAATGCAACACCCGCACCTCCACCGACTAATCCTACACCTCCACAAACTACACCTACACCTTCACCAACACCCACACAACCACCCACACAACCACAAACAACTACCAAATCACCACCATCAACACCATCTCCTACTCCATCATCTTCGGCTGCTCCTTCTAAAACAGTTTATAACTACACAAAGGAGCTTCCATATGATCCAAACATGCCTCCTTTAGAGGAACCTCAAGAAGAAGATGAAATGGAAGAAACAATGGCCTACTCTCACTTATTTTCTCATGAAGATGAAGGAGAAGAAGAAGAGTTAGCCTTTCCTGAGTCTGCTGCTACTCCTGAAACTGAGGGAGATTTGAACAATCTGGGTGTGGATCTTGTGCCAGGTGCCATACCAGAAACTCGTATACATAAGGATCACCCCATTGATAATATCATTGGTGATCCTCATGCATCTGTTCAAACACGTCAACAAGCAAAGCAGACTTCAGCTCAGCAACTTTTGGGACTTATTGCTCATATTGACTCATGTCATTTGTCTCAAATTGAACCTAAAAAGGTTGAACAAGCCTTAAAAGATCCATATTGGGTCGAGGCTATGCAGGAGGAACTACAGCAAATAAACAAGATGAATGTTTGGGAAATTGTTCCTCTACCCAAGGGTGCTCACTTGACGGGTACTCGTTGGGTTTTCCGTAACAAAATGGATGATCGTGGGGCTGTTATTCGAAATAAAGCCCGTCTAGTAGTTCAAGGATATAGTCAATTAGAAGGTATTGACTATGATGAAGTTTTCGCTCCTGTTGCTCGTTTGGAATCAATTCGAATTTTTCTAGCCTATGCTTCATTTAAAGGATTCCGCGTGTATCAACTTGACGTGAAGTGTGCCTTTCTATATGGAGATGTCGACGCAGTGATTTATGTGTGTCAACCTCCTGGTTTTGAAGACCCAAAGCATCCTAATCATGTTTGCAAGCTGAAGAAAGCTTTGTATGGTCTTCATCAATCTCCTCGACTTTGGTATGAGCGACTTGCCAAGTACTTGCTGAAGAATGGTTTTGACAGAGGACAGATTGATAGCACGCTTTTCATCAAACCGGAAGGAGCAGATTTGTTACTTGTGCAGGTCTATGTGGACGACATAATCTTTGGATCAACTAATGATCAGTTGTGCAAGGATTTTGAAAGATTGATGAAATCTGAGTTTGAAATGAGTGCTATGGGGGAACTCACGTTCTTTCTGGGACTACAGGTTGAGCAATCTGACAATGGAATTTATATCCACCAGTCAAAATATGTCACTGACATGTTAAAACGATATGAATTGCTCAACTGTAAACACTACGGCACTCCAATTGAAGCAAGACACAATCTTGGACCTAATGAGGACGATGAAGATTGCAAGGAGAAAGACTATCGCTCAATGATAGGCTCTCTCATGTACCTGACTGCCTCAAGACCAGATATAGTGTTTGCTGTTTCTCTCTGCTCACGATTTCAAGCAAATCCGAAGGTGTCTCATATGAAGGCAGTAAAACGCATTTTTGGATATCTTGCTTTTAGGCCATCTCTGGGTCTATGGTATTCAAACGAGAAAAACTTCGAGTTAACTGCCTATTCGGATTCGGATCTTGGTGGCTGCAAGATAGATATGAAGTCAACTACTGGAGGATGTCAGTTCCTTGGATCGCGCTTAGTTTCTTGGCAGTGCAAAAAGCAGACTGCGGTTGCTATTTCCACAGCTGAAGCCGAGTATGTTGCTGCTGCAAGTTGCTGTTCTCAAGTTCTCTGGATTCAGCATCAGCTGCGTGATTACGGGTTCAATCTCTCTATGACTCCTATTTACATTGATAATACAGCTGCTATATCTATAACTCACAATCCCGTACAGCACTCTAAGACCAAACATATTGAACTTAGGTTCCACTTCATACGGGATTGCTTTGAGAAACACCTTATAGATGTCGTACATATAGAGACCCTTAAGCAGTGTGCGGACATTTTCACAAAAGCCTTTTTGCGATCACGTTTTATAGAACTGGTCAATCTGATAGGTTTAAGGTTCTTTCAGTCAAAGAAATGATTTGTGACTTGGATTTTTAAGTTTTTAAATTCAATTTAAAAAAAAAAAAAAAAAAAAAAAAATCGAAATCGCAACAGCCACTCTTTATACTCTTTAGTATTAAAGAAACCGTAAGGTTGCTACATTTTTAAAATAGACGTTGAAGTTGTGTCTGTAAACAACTTGGGATATGATAGTACATCGGGTGACATGCACAAAATGAAATTTGAAGGTTTATCTTGGATGTGTCAGTAGGTTTATCTGACACACTTAAAACAGTTTTTATCTAAATTATCTTCATCATACGATGTATTGGTAGGCATGGTACACACCGGTTTGTGAGTAAGTAAGAAGTAATAATAAAACTTGTCTATTACTTTGAGAAAAATGTTATATGATGTATGACATAAGTCTTAATTGATAAATGGAAGTACTATCATCCACTGTCATAATGTAAAATGGGCATATAGTGATACTATGATTATTCGCCTAACTAATGGTGACTATTGTTGTACTCACGTACAGACCTGAATCCATTAGTTAAGCAAATAGTCTCAAACTTGTTATGATCATACTAAGGGACCCTCTGTTGTACTTTGTACAGATCTGGGGCCACTAGTATCTTCAAAGTTGGTTTGATGTATACCTAAATATAAATATCAAGTGTATGTTACGAGAAAACCGAGATAAACTTGGTCTTGTAATCTCTACCTTGTGTGGTGTTTGTTTTACTGAAGTTTATCAGTATATCATATAATAGGTTTCTCAAAATTAATATTCATACTAACAATAAAGGTTAGCTCACAGACACGGAAGTAACGTGTTTAGGTGGACAAACAATACCAATAATTATTTTGAAATAATTTTTATAACAGGTGTTTTAAATGTGCCACGTAAATTTAAAGTGGACAAATATACTGATGATCAAAATAACACTTACTATTCCTAATAAATGCATGTTATTCCGATATGATCCCTAATCTGACAACTCAACTCCGTCACCAAAAATAGAGTGTTAGTATTTTATTTTGTTCTATTTTTTACTTTTTGTAAAATTAAAGAAAATACCAAAAAGATTTTTTAATTTTATGCTTTATTTTTATTCTGAGTTATTTTTTCCCAAGTCACGAGTTATTTGGAAATTATTTGCTAAAATAACGAGTTAACGGTTTTTGAAACATTCGAAATCGAATCAAAACTGCTCTATGCGACGTCCCACTCTACGTCGCCTGCGACGTCCCACTCTACGTCGCCTGCGACGTCCCAGTCTACGTCGCATGTAGGGTTAGACTATATATAGTCTCAACTGCGACGTAACATGTCACACTATTCACTATTCACGTGCGACGTAGCCTGCGACGTAGCATTGGCGATTTGCGACGTAGTAATTTTCGAGCATTTTTCGTGATTTGTAGCCGTTTTCATTCCGATTCACTTACGTAGTTTCGATCTACTCGTTATTCCGCACACTTAGGTACCGATTTTACCATTTTTCACCGTGTATATTATGTTTAATTGCTATGTATGTATTACGGGTTAAAAGGGTTTTGGTTTTGGGATAAATTAGATGGTCTATCGTGTAAATTACTGGTTATAAATTATGTTTTCGTGATCACCATCGTTAGCCGCACCTTGTAGTGCGTTTGATTTTGAAAACCCCTAAATTCGAGGGTTAGGGTTTCTGGGTTGGGGACGCCTGTTCGTCAGTGCGACGTACGCTCCGACGTCGTGGCCTACGTCGCTTTAATTAATTATTATTAATTTTCTACGTCGCCCTTCCCTACGTCGCTTTTACTGCGACGTCCGATGCGACGTACCACTCTACGTCGCTATTTTAATAAAGTGATTAAATTCACAATAAATTGCAAAATGCGACGTCCCTCTTGACGTCGCTCGAATTTTCTGCGACGTCCGGCCTTACGTCGCTTTCCAATTTATTTTGAATTTTAGCGACGTACAGTTCTACGTCGCTCTGTGTTAATGCGACGTAAGTGGCTACGTCGCTAGTTCCAGGAAGTTTGTAAAAATGTAACATTATTTTTCTAATCTTTTTCGAGTTGCAATCTGTTTCTGTTCTTGCAGATATGGCTTTGATTTTCGAAGCTCGTCACAATACGGCTGCTTACCTTACTGTCACACCCCCAATTTCATGATTTGCGGAAGCGACGATTTGGGTGTGACTAATCAATATACAAAGCACCAAAGTATAAGCAAACGACTCTACATGAGACGTTTATAAATATTACAAAAGTAATACAAGTTTTGAGTTAAAGTTTACAACATAATAGCGAGTTCGCAAAAGTAGTTTTGAAGATTTTAATACATAACCATTATACAAAATATAATGCAGGAAAATCTTCATGTCAAAATGGATGCATGCGACTCGTGAGTAGATAGCTTATCCTGAGGGCCATCCTACTACTGCTGATCACCTGAGAATACAACGCTAAAAGGGTCAGCTATAAAGCTGGTGAATCTCACAGGTTTAACATAAACATTGATGTGATCAACATGATAATTTGACGATAATAAAATGTTTCGTCTGAACAAGGATTTAAATTAATAAACCAAACAATGATTTAAAACAATTAAGTTTTCTAAAACCATGATTTAACCAATTAAGGTTACTAAATAATGATTTGAACCAACGCAGGTTCCTCAAACAACCATGAAACCAACGCGGGTTTTCTAAACAATGATTTAACAATTTTGTTTTCAAAACAATGATGAAACCAACGCAGGTTTCCTAAACAATGATTAAACAGTTTAGTTTTCAAAACAATGATGAAACCAACGCAGGTTTCCTAAACAATGATTAAACAGTTTAGTTTTCAAAACAATGATGAAACCAACGCAGGTTTCGAAATAATGATTTTTAAACAATGGTGAAACCAACGCAGGTTTCGTAATATTGAACAAACCAACGCAGGTTTTAGAACAACATTAAATTTAACAATGATGAAACCAACGCAGGTTTCGTAATATTGAACAAACCAACGCAGGTTTTTGAACAATAATAATTTAACAATGATGAAACCAACGCAGGTTTCGTAATATTGAACAAACCAACGCAGGTTTTGGAACAATAATAAATTTAACCATGATGAAACCAACGCAGGTTTCGTAATATTGAACAAACCAACGCAGGTTTTGGAACAATAATAAATTTAACCATGATGAAACCAACGCAGGTTTCGTAATATTGAACAAACCAACGCAGGTTTTGGAACAATAATAAATTTAACCATGATGAAACCAACGCAGGTTTCGTAATATTGAACAAACCAACGCAGGTTTTGGAACAATAATAAATTTAACCATGATGAAACCAACGCAGGTTTCGTAATATTGAACAAACCAACGCAGGTTTTGGAACAATAATAAATTTAACCATGATGAAACCAACGCAGGTTTCGTAATATATGATTTAACAATGATAATCATGACCAAATAATGGTAGTCAAACAATGTAACTAATATAGTTATCTGAACTAAATAATCATTTAATTCCTTGAGTTAATTCTGAAATTAACTAATCAAATAACATATGATCACGAAAACATGTAAGCATTGTATCTCACCCCAATATTTGAAACAGTAAAAATGGGGCTGTGAGACTCACCTGAGTCTATCCGAGCAGTGAATATATCCAACGAGGAACGTATGGTCCAAAGTCTCCTAATGTCCTAAACACGCGAGATTCTAATGAGCATTTGATTGTATAATCCTTATTTGTATTAATATGTATTCGATCATATTATATTCCAATGTTTAAGTTTGTATTTCCGTTTCAAAGTTTGTAAAAATGTCACTGAATAATTCTGACCCAGATTAGAAAATCACGCGATCGCGTGAACTTCCCAACCGATCGCGTGACATCCCCCTTGACCCGATCGCGTGACCCTTTCGGCCGATCGCGTGACTTCCCCGTTTACCCGATCGCGTGAACTCTTTGAACCGATCGCGTGACAAGTTAAAAAGTTGGCTTCTTTTGTACATCACGCGATCGCGTGATAGTATTAAATCGTAAAACATGTTTTTCACTTGGAAATGACGCGATCGCGTCATTCCTTTGGAGCACTGTAGCTCATCGTTTTCACAGAGTCTGGTTCTCAAATTTATAATTTTCTACATATGTTTTGGTCTCAAATCTTTCACAATAAGCTATAAACATGTTATAATATGTATATTAAACACGAATTTAAACAAAAGTTAAAGTTTCCTTACAATTAAAAATTGAGACCGAGAGATGATGACGATGATGAATTTGATGATGATGATGATCCAAGATGATGATAATGATGATGAATTTGATGCTAAATCTTGTTATTGTTAGTTGTTGTTGTGGTTTGGAGTTGGAACCGAGAGAACGAGAGAGAGCAAAGTGTGCGTATGTGTGCATTTTACATTATTGGAGTCGGGTATATACACCGGCTCCAATAATTGATATTGGTGGGTATTTTCCGACCCGTGTTCATGTACCCGATCGTTATTTAGTAAAATGTTTTCAAACGATAAATTTCTAAAATTTAAATCGTATAGGTTTTTATTTGAAGTATTTCACAAAAATACTTTTAGTGTGATACTAAATTATATCGTTGTTTCACTTTGAACTTACGGATACTTTTAATTATCCAAAAAGAGTTTTACAAATTTTCTGAGTATCGTAATATTATTTCTGTTAATAATATTCTATTTGGAAATGTTTTGGGACAACTTTTATTTTTATGTTTCCTCGGTGGTTTCAGGTTTGTTCGCGTGTGATTATTAAATAATCATTTCATGTTATATATATATATAGTTATATATATTATCCGAATACTTTGTTTTTGATTCGTACCGAGTACGAATAATTAAAGTTTAAATTGGCCCCTAATTTTGGCCCTTTTTGACCGGGTGTCACACTTACTGACACTTCTGATAAAGCTGCACCGTATCGTCAGATGATCGCATTTTTGAGACGTTCAAGGGTATTCCACGCCATTTCCGATAACACTATGGCGTTTGGAAATCTGATCAACCCTTTTTGGAGAAATGCGACTGTTGTTACTGATAACGACGTTAGACGATTGGTCTCTACCGTTCTGGGTACGGAGATCACTATTACAGAACAGAGTATTCGGGAACTTTTACAGCTGAATGATCAACCGGATATGCCTGTCGGTTTTGATCATATTTTTGTTACCGGGGCTATGCAACGGATAGGATATCCCGGGATTCCCTCTGATCAGTATAGAAAAGCGAATCTCACACGCGTCTGGAGATATTTGATGCATGTGATTATTGTTTGCTTGGGGAATAGGAAAGGTGGAACGGATGGGATGAGCCAAAGTCTGGCTTGTGCTATGTTAGCGTTGGTATACAACAAGCCGTTCAACTTCTCGGGATTTATCTTCAAGGCTATGGTTGATAATGCGAATGCCGGGGATCAGAAATGGATTTTATATCCGAGATTTGTACAGTTGCACATCAATCGTCATCATCCGGATCTTCAGGCACAGGGTGATATCGATCAGCCGCTAAAGATTTCACCGATGATGAGTCAGATTTTCACTATTTGTGCAGGGTATGAGAAAGGGGTCGAGGCACCAATGGATGTTCCCTTATTCGGTGCTATTGTGGATGAAAATTATGTACCACCCCCAGATCCTCAGTATATGGATATTCCAGTACCTCAGCAGCCGCAGCAACCGCTTGTGAACATTCCAGTTCAACCTGCGGGGGAGAATGTAGATGCTCTATTGGAGAACATCGAGCAGTTCGGGCATGTGGACTCAGACAATCCAGCATCTCACGACACGGTCGAGAGTTCTGATTCTGAAGAACCGGCCAATGTAGGTCCTCAGGATGGGGGTCCGACGCCTGAGCATTCGGATGGTACTGTTCCGCATCCCTCTGAGATGGAACGTATCAGGCTTTCCGATTCATTCAGATATCTAAGAATTCAGCGTCGGATCCGGGCAGGACGCAAGTATGTACCTCCAAGGGATACTGGGAAACGTACACGAGACGGTGATGATTCTGCTGATGAAACTTATCGTCCTCGTCGTCATGTTCGTCGCTCTTCGTCAACTCGAGCTCCAGTCAATCCTCAGCGACAACCTGATTTTGAGATTCAACCGACTCCAGCTTTCATGCAAAAGATTATGGAAGATATGCAGCAGATGAAGCAAAAGCTGGAGGCTCAGGATGAGAAGATTGCTGAACAAGCTGCGTTGATCGAGGTTCAGTCTAAGGAGCTTGAGGAAACGAAGCTTAGGGTTAATGTTTTGGAAGGCAGGTTACTTGCCTCGGGGGAGTATGGGTCTGGGATACCCACTTTAGAGTCAAGTGAACCTGCGTCTGTAAATCCCAACCCTGTAATTGAAAATGTTAATGAAAATATTTCTCGTTTGGATTATTTTTGTGTTGATGATATTCCAGGGCAACCGAGACCGCTGGCAGTTGACTACTCATTCGCTGACTTATCATTTATTCAGAGGATGGCCAGTGGAGTTGGCTCTGAGGAAGAAACAGAGAATGTTTTTGAGATGAATGAGGATGTTTCGATTGAAGAAGAGCAGTTGAATGCAGATGAAACGTATGATGATGCACAATCTGGGGAAGCTTATGATGGTGCACCAATTATAGAATCTGATTCAAGTGAAGACGAGAGTCCTGATAAAGCTCAACATGGAGAATCAAGTTCTGCTGCAACTCCAGCTTCAGAGACACAGGCACCGGACTCAGCAGCGAAGAAATTAACTGCTGAAGAAAAGAGAGAGAGAAACAAGAAATGGTGGCCTAAGGGACGAAATCCAGTTCCTATTCCAGTTAAATGTCAAGTGTACCGGGTTAGTCGAAATTATACCGGTGTTATTAAAAGCTGGAAGTGTCAGAGGAATCTGTTTATGATTAAGAGAGAAGATGGAGTTCAGTACTTCAGAATGCGTTTTGATAGATTGAGCACGTTGCCAAAAGGAGAGATTAATCGATTAGCTCAGCTTAAATTGATTAATCCTTTCCAGAATGATTATGCTGAGTTCATTCAGAGAAATCTACGTCGGGAAGTATTATCGAAGACATATTCGAAATTGAAACCGACGTTGGGAACTCGGTATACGTGGAAAAAGAAGATTGATCCAGTCACCAGGAAGCCTTTGGTTAAAGTTCACTATTCGCCTGCTAACTGTTTGACTGAGATACCTCTGGAATCAGTTCCTTATTATTTTATGAGAAGACTTGTAAAATGAGAACTTGATCCACAGACTGGTGAAGCGGTTATTACTTTCGTTCCAGATTCTGAACCGTGGCCAGAAGTTGGAGGTATATGGAATTTGAAGCAAGCAACGTTTAGACTGTATGATCCGATGAGTTTGATTAATTTTCATGAAAAAGATTTAAGAAAACTCGATGATAATCGGATTCGTGTTGGTCAGAAGAATGAATTCAACAGACGTTTAGCACAGCAGTTTTACAATGTTGTTACTGTTTGCGTAGCTAATGGAATTCATGCCGACGGCCAGTTTCCTGCGGGCTGGGTTTAATGAAGATTTTTGAAGACCAAGCTGAAGACACGGGGGAGTTTGTTAGTACATGTTTAGTGTCTGTCAGTTGGTCTAGCTCGTAGTTTGTAATTAGAATTAGTATTCCTGACTCCTGCGACGTAGCGTGCAACGTCGCAGGTGCGACGTCAGGTTTTGGGCCTGCGACGTAGCCAACGTCGCATGGGCTTGGGCCTGCGACGTAGCGTGCGACGTCGCAGGTGCCAGATTTGTATAAATTCGTTTTGTGTTTTCTGTTTTAGGGTTGACGAAACCCTAAACGCAATTAGTCGAAATCTCTGTAATCTGACCGATTATAATACAATATAATACGTTTCGTTTGATATTCATTGCGTATTGATTGTTCGTGTGTTTAGTGTATAACTTAATCGTTGATTCCGCAAACGATTGAGTGACTCGGTTCGTACTAGATCCTAAGTAAGGGACAAACAGTTGATTTGCCCTCTGAACCCTCACAAAGTAATCAAGTCACTGCTGAACCTCAGCGAATGACTAAGTGGACAAAACATATTGATAATCAATTGATTATTGGTAATCCACAATCTAGGGTTCAGACAAGATCAGCAACTGCTAACTTTTGTTTGTTTGTAAGTTTTGTGTCCCTAATAGAACCAAAGAAGGTTGATGAAGCACTTACTGATCATCACTGGATAGCTGCCATGCAAGAAGAGCTATCTCAGTTTGAAAGAAATAAAGTTTGGAAGCTTGTACCACAACCCACTGGAAAGTCAGTAATTGGAACACGATGGGTGTTCAGAAATAAAATGGATGCTGATGGCGTGGTTACAAGAAACAAAGCTAGACTAGTTGCACAAGGTTACTGTCAGCAAGAAGGCATCGATTATGACGAAACCTTTGCACCAGTAGCTAGGCTTGAAGCAATCAGGCTATTTCTTGCTTATGCAGCTCACAAGAAGTTTAAAGTATATCAAATGGATGTGAAAAGTGCCTTTCTGAATGGCAAGCTGCAGGAAGAAGTGTATGTCAAGCAACCACCTGGATTCATTAATCCAAAACATCTGGGTTATGTGTACAAACTCGATAAAGCCCTGTATGGACTAAAACAAGCTCCCAGAGCGTGGTATGATACTCTCTCTGTCTATCTGATAAAATGTGGCTACGTCAGAGGGAAAATTGATAGCACATTATTTATCAAAAGAGATAAGAGAGATGTCATATTAGTCCAGATCTATGTTGATGATATCATATTCGGATCTACTAACAGCGATATGTGCAAGGAATTTTCTGATCTCATGACCAAAAGTTATGAGATGAGCATGATGGGTGAATTAACATTTTTTCTTGGTTTACAAATAAAACAAACCAAAACTGGAATTTTCATTAGCCAAGGAAAATATGTTAAAGACCTATTAAAGAAATTTGAATTTGCTAACTGCTCAACCCTTGCTACACCTATGTCACCTGCAGTAAAGTTACATGTTGATCCTGATGGTAAATCTGTAAACATTACTGCTTACAGAGGAATGATCGGGTCGTTGCTGTATCTAACTGCTAGTAGACCAGACATTATGTTTGCTACATATCTCTGTGCTAGGTATCAAGCTGATCCTAAGGAATCACATTTGCTCGCTGTTAAAAGGATCTTTAGATATCTGAAGGGTACTCCTAATCTTGGTCTCTGGTACCCATCTGGTTCAGATTTTTCCCTAAAAGGGTACTCTGATTCTGATCATGCTGGATGCAAACTGGATAGAAAAAGTACATCTGGTAGCTGTCAATTTCTTGGAGAAAAGCTCGTAAGCTGGTCCAGCAAGAAACAAAACTCAGTCTCAACTTCAACTGCTGAAGCTGAATATGTTGCTGTAAGTGCATGTACTGCTCAAATTCTCTGGATGAAAAATCAGCTTGCTGACTATGGTTTTGACTTCAATGAAATACCAATCTACTGTGATAGTCAAAGCGCTATAGCCATTGCCAACAATCCAGTAATGCACTCAAGGACAAAGCACATTGATGTCCGATATCATTTCATCAGGGACCATGTGATGAAAGGTGATATTGAATTACACTTTATTCCAACTGATTACCAACTCGCTGATTTATTTACAAAACCTTTAGATAAGAAAAGATTTAATTTTCTTATCAGCGAGCTTGGCATGTTAAACTTAAATGACTAACTCAGCTATCAAGCTCAGTTAGTTATTTTTGTTTAAAGTTTTTTTTTATTTTGTATCTATTATGTCTCTATATGACCTATATTGTTATTTACCTGTATTTTGTTTTGCTAATCTAGTTAGTATTCTAAGTTATAACTAGATCAGTGAAAGATAAATATAGTAAAATATTACATAGTTCATATCAGACATAATTAAAAAAAAAAAAAAAAATCAGTGAGAATAGGGAGACCTAAGGAGACCTATTCTTTAGCTGATCTTGTTAGTATTCTAAGCTGTAACTCTTTCAGCGAAAGATAAGTCTCTATAACCTTTTATCAACACTCATACTCAATAAAAAAAAAATTATGATTCATATTTACCAGTGATCAAATCTCTCTGATTTTGTTAGTATTCTAAGTTGTGACCAAATCAGTGAGATTACATCTCAGGCAAATTAAATCCTATAATTTTTATGAGTGTTATTTTCGAGGTCTCCCTGATTCTTTCATCATTATTTGAAGGGATGTGTCACTAAATTGCACCTCTGACACTATTTCTTCCTTACGTCACATATAGGCGCACCTTTCAAATCACCATTAATACCACCAAGCTCCACAATCATTACTCCTATTTCATTTAAACATCATAAATTATCACCCCTATGCCACCCCTATCTACCACCACCATCAACCACGCTTTCCCAATTTTAACCACTTGTTAAATCAAGAGTGTCTATAAATCAAACAAAATGATTTCATTTTTCAATTCAAAATAAACTCTTGGTCTTCATAATCTTTTTCAAACACCCTAACCAACAAAAATCTTTCCGATTTCTGTAACAGCAAATTCAAACGTTTTAAAATCGTCTACCTCTTTTAGTTGATAAGGAATTTTGTCATTACAGCATTCAAAAATCACTTTTCTCACCATAAAATCTCCTTTTCATAAAAACAGAGTATGAAATTAATCTCATCACTTGATAGATCAGGGTAAACTTTTTTTTCAATCAACCTGGTCTATAATAGCCTTGTTTTTTACTTAGTCCAGTGATGCCATTTTTATCTACTCTGCTAGGATTACAAGGTTTTCTTGTAATCCAGTATGAAACTGCTGTACACCCGTCTGATTCTGCCCCCCCCCCCCCCCCCCCCCATCGATCACGTCACTGCTCACACTCCCAGTGACCAAAGCTGATCATCCTCCATCCAAGAAGAACTCAAACTCTTTTTCCAAAAGTTTGAAAATAAAGGCCCTGTTTCTAACAAATCCAGGGATCAAGAGTGAAATAGTCACCGAACGTTCAGTCTCTATGGGCACTCTTGCTAAAACCAAAACTTACTTTTTGAGTCAACCCATAAGCCACTCATCATCCTCACAAAAGGATGCTGATTCATTCAAAGGGCAAGTGACATCAGTGGGTGATAACACACTCATATCTGGTGTCACATCACTGGCTACAGACCCGGGCCAACTCTCTTCTATCACCACACCAGCTGTCAATGTCGCTCTCCAGTCACAGAGAGTGATACAGGCTGCACTTTCTGTTTTTAAAGATCCATCAGTTAAAACACAAGCTGATGATGAGAAAGCCAAAACTGATTCACAACATGATCACATAGTTACTATAGCATTTTCTGTTATCATCAAGGGGGAGAGATATCTACATGAAGAAATTGCTGATGCTTACAGAAAAATACTAATCCACTTTTTGATATCATCAAGAGGGAGAAAACGTGCAAATGAATGCAAAAATCAATGGTATTCATATGTAGAATTGTTGCTGATTGGAAATCATCTATTTGGTTCATATTACAGGGTCAACATATCTACAACTCACGTGGAAAAGTTGCTGACGCTATTAGAACCATATAGAAAAGTTGCTGACGCTATATGAAAAAATTGCTGACGCTATGAAAGTTACTAATGCATGGGAATTATCTTTGCGGCTTCTATCTCAAAAATACATATTCCCTGTATTGGTGTTACAATTTTCCTGGCAATTTTTATTTCATATCAGCTTAGCAATGAATCCTTCTCCATCAACTGCAGCTCAAATATGTCTCATTGATTTTCAGGGTTAAAGCTGCATGAAGAAGGATATTTGCATATAATATTTCCTTCACAGTATCTTCTCTCTGATGATAAGTGCACTGTGATGAGGTATATTCTCACTGATGAGATTGTATTCACTGACGCCGTCTCTATATCTCTTCCTGATAAAGCTTTGAATCATATACCAAGAAGGATGAATGTTTGGCCTGATTTCTCTCTGGTTGAAGGTCTTCCCGTTTACAAAATGACATCTATCAAGGAATGTGAGTCAAAACTAAAGATATCAAAAGTTGTTGAATTTCTTGATCACTGAAGAAGATTGTCTTATCTAAATCAGATTAGAGTATTGTAACTAAAAATGATCATGTACTGTATTTTTTTTTTGGTTTCAATAATATTTGAACTTAGTGCAAAACTTAGATCATATCAAAAGAATCCAATCAGAAAGATGAATGGATCACAAGTTACAGTCACTGAATGTTTAAATTCTTAAACACTGACTATAAACTTTCACAGCAACTAGTTTGTCTAGGGAGCTTCAATCACAATCATTTAGGGGGAGATTGTTGAGTCACTGGTCGCTGACCATGATGAAGTCACTGGTCGCTGACCAACCCAACTATACACTACTCAATGAAGAAATGGATTGTATCGAAGCTGCTGTTGCTAATGATAAAGTTTCACTGATTGTCATTCATTCTGGTCGATATTCTGAGGAAGATTTAATACTCAACTTGGTGTGTCGCTGACCTACGTCAGCGAGAGCATTACTTCTTCAATATCAATAAAGGCAAAAGTCACTGCCAGAATAACAGCTAGTCACTGAAGATCAGTTGTTCAATTCATTCTACAAGAGCATGTTAGCTCGCAGTGAGTGAGGAGGATTGCTGCATCTTCAGTGACTATTCAATAAAGCCTCTCAATCTCCAAGTACTAAAAAGTACCCTTCTTATCTATACATCAGCAAGAGTGTTCCAGTTCAAAGAATGTCCAAAAGATTATGTGGCAGCAAGTGATTGGTTTTAAGGTAACGAGATATTTGACGTAACAGAATTGGGACTCGCAGAATGTCGGTTTATCAGAGATCAGGACCAATCAAGCAGCAACACGTGTCCTTCCGAGATCCTATTTTGTAGGCGATATTTTAGGAACTCTTGTAGTATAAATAGTTCAGTGTTTTGTACTATTGAGGCTAGTCGTCACATGCACCGTTCTTCTGTTTGTCAGAGAACCAGTTTGTCTAGGTGTATGTTAAGACTCAACGAGGTTAACTATCAGCGTGTATGTCCAATGTAGTTAATTCTCTTCATTGTAATAATCTAGCTAAGTGTTTAAATTGGATTAACTTTGGTTAATCCATTCCGCATTCAACACTTTGTGAATTTAATAAATACAATTCACTTTCAGCTACTATTACTTGTCTTTCCTTGATTCTGTTATATCTTTAACTTGTTATTTCAATACCGTCATACTCTGTTATAGGTAATCAATTTAAGATAAACTGAAACACTTGGTAAAATCTGAAATTGTATTAAATTGTATTCAACCCCCCCTTCTACAATTAAACTTTACACTGTGTGATTCCAAATCACTAATTAATAGTGATTACGGGACTCTCAACAACAAATAAGAAATATTGGCGTCGAATAAAAATAATTGTTCAAAAATGGTCTCATTAAAAAAATGTAGCAAAGAAACCGTACGCTTATTCTATATAATATGCATGAGGTTAAATTTAAGCGAAATTTGGAAAGTGGTCTTATAATATCGAAGGATTTGGAGATGATAAATAAACTAGTAAGTGAAGCCATGATTGATTTCGCGATATCTCCAAAACTTAAAAAAAAAACTTTATTGGAAAAAAGTAGCAAAATGCGATAAGATTTTGTGTAAGGTTGAATGAAGTGAAAAAAGAGTATACGGTCGAAATGTTTCTGTATAAAATAAAGTTAACGCACCAATATAGACAACAAATAAGAAATATTGGCGTCGAATAAAAATAATTGTTCAAAAATGGTCTCATCAAAAAAATGTGGCAAAGAAACCGTACGCTTATGCTATATAATATGCATGAGGTTAAATTTAAGCGAAATTCGGAAAGTGGTGTTATGATATCGAAGGATTTGGAGATGATAAATAAATTAGTAAGTGAAGCCATGATTGATTTCGCGATATCTCTAACACTTAAAAAAAAACATTATTGGAAAAAATTAGCAAAATGCGATAAGATTTTGTGTAAAGTTGAATGAAGTGAAAAAAGAGTATACTATCGCGATGTTTGAGTCTAAAATAAAGTTAACACACCAATATGGACAACAAATAAGAAATATTGACGTCGAATAAAAATAATTGTTCAAAAATGGTCTCATCAAAAAAATGTAGCAAAGAAACCGTACGCTTATGCTATATAATATGCATGAGGTTAAATTTAAGCGAAATTTGTAAAGTGGTCTTATGATATCGAAGGATTTGGAGATGATAAATAAACTAGTAAGTGAAGCCATTATTGATTTTGCGATATCTCCAACAATTAAAAAAAAAAAAAAGCCTTGTGGGAAAGAAGTAGCAAAATGCGATAAGATTTTGTATAAAGTTGAATGAAGTGAAAAAAGAATATACAGTCGCGATGTTAGCATCTAAAATAAAGTTAACACACCAATATGGAGAACAAATAAGAAATATTGGCGTCGAATAAAAATAATTGTTCAAAAATGGTCTCATCAAAAAAATGTAGCAAAGAAACCGTACGCTTATGCAATATAATATGCATGAGGTTAAATTTAAGCGAAATTTGGAAAGTGTTGTTATGATATCGAAGGATTTGGAGATGATAAATTAACTAGTAAGTGAAGCCATGATTGATTTCGCGATATCTCCAACACTTAAAAAATAAAAACTTTATTGAAAAAAAGTAGCAAAATGCGATAAGATTTTGTGTAAAGTTGAATGAAGTGAAAAAAGAGTATACTGTCGCGATGTTTGCGTCTAAAATAAAGTTAACACACCAATATGGACAACAAATAAGAAATATTGGCGTCGAATAAAAATAATTGTTCAAAAATGGTCTCATCAAAAAAATGTAGCAAATAAACCGTACGCTTATGCTATATAATATGCATGAGGTTAAATTTAAGCGAAATTTGGAAAGTGGTGTTATGATATCGAAGGTTTTGGAGATGCTAAATAAACTAGTAAGTGAAGCCATGATTGATTTCGCGATATCTCCAACACTTGGAAAAAAAAAACTTTATTGGAAAAAAGTAGCAAAATGCGATAAGATTTTGTGTAAAGTTGAATGAAGTGAAAAAAGAGTATACTGTCGCGATGTTTGGTCTAAAATAAAGTTAACACACCAATATAGACAACAAATAAGAAATATTGGCGTTGAATAAAAATAATTGATCAAAAATGGTCTCATCAAAAACAAAAATCCCATAAAAAGCTAGCTTCTCCATACAACGAGGGGTGGTGAGCGGAGTGAGGGCAATGTAGCAAAGAAACCGTACGCTTATGCAATATAATATGCATGAGGTTAAATTTAAGCGAAATTTGGAAAGTGGTGTTATGATATCGAAGGATTTGGAGATGATAAATAAACTAGTAAGTGAAGCCATGATTGATTTCGCGATATCTCCAACACTTCAAAAAAAAAACTTTATTAAAAAAAAGTAGCAAAATGCGATAAGATTTTGTGTAAAGTTGAATGAAGTGAAAAAAGAGTATACTGTCGCGATGTTTGCATCTAAAATAAAGTTAACACACCAATATGGACAACAAATAAGAAATATTGGTGTTGAATAAAAATAATTGTTCAAAAATGGTCTCATCAAAAAAATGTAGCAAAGAAACCGTACGCTTATGCTATATAATATGCATGAGGTTAAATTTAAGCGAAATTTGGAAAGTGGTCTTATGATATCGAAGGATTTGGAGATGATAAATAAACTAGTAAGTGAAGCCATGATTGATTTCGCGATATCTCCAACAATTAAAAAAAAAAAACTTTATTGGAAAAACGTAGCAAAATGCGATAAGATTTTGTGTAAAATTGAATGAAGTGAAAAAAGAATATACTGTCGCGATGTTTGCATCTAAAATAAAGTTAACACATATATTGACGTCGAATAAAAATAATTGTTCAAAAATGGTCTCATCAAAAAAATGTAGCAAAGAAACCGTACACTTATGCTATATAATATGCATGATGTTAAATTTAAGAGAAATTTGGAAAGTGGTCTTATGATATCGAAGGATTTGGAGATGATAAATAAACTAGTAAGTGAAGCTATGATTGATTTCGTGATATCTCCAACACTTTAAAAAAAAAAAAAAAGCCTTATGGGAAAAAAGTAGCAAAATGCGATAAGATTTTTTGTAAAGTTGAATGAAGTGAAAAAAGAGTATACGGTCGCGATGTTAGCATCTAAAATAAAGTTAACACACTAATATGGAGAACAAATAAGAAATATTGGCGTCGAATAAAAATAATTGTTCAAAAATAGTCTCATCAAAAAAATGTAGCAAAGAAACCGTAAGCTTATGCGATATAATATGCGTGAGGTTAAATTTAAGCGAAATTAGGAAAGTGGTCTTATGATATCGAAGGATTTGGAGATGATAAAAAAAACTAATAAGTGAAGCCATGATTGATTTCGCGATATCTCCAACACTTAAAAAAAAAATAGAAGCCTTATTGGAAAAAAGTAGCAAAATACGATAAGATTTTGTGTAAAGTTGAATGAAGTTAAAAAAGAGTATATGGTCGCAATGTTTGCATCTAAAATAAAGTGAACACACCAATATAGACAACAAATAAGAAATATTGGCGTCGAATAAAAAAAATTGTTCGAAAATGGTCTCATCAAAAAAATGTAGCAAAGAAACTGTATGCTTATGCTATATAATATGGATGAGGTTAAATTTAAGCGAAATTTAGGAAGTGGTGTTATGATATCGAAGGGTTTGAAGATGCTAAATAAACTAGTAAGTGAAGCCGTGATTGATTTCGCGATATCTCAACACTTAAAAAAAAAAAAAAAAAAAAAAAAAAAAAAAAAAAGGGTTTTGGCAAAAAAGTAGCAAAATGCGATAAGGTTTTGTATAAAGTTGAATTAAGTGAAAAAAGAGTATACGGTCGCGATGTTAGAATCAAAAGTAAAGTTAACACACCAATATGGACAACAAATAAGAAATATTGGCGTCGAATAAAAATAATTGTTCAAAAATGGTCTCATCAAAAAAATGTAGTAAAGAAACCGTACGCTTATGCTATATAATATGCATTAGGTTAAATTAAACCGAATTTTGGAAAGTGGTGTTATGGTATCGAAGGATTTAGAGATGATAAATAAACTAGTAAGTGAAGCCGTGATTGATTTCGCGATATCTCAACACTTAAAAAAAAAAATAGAAGCCTTATTGGAAAAAAGTAGCAAAATGCGATAAGGTTTTGTGTAAAGTTGAATGAAGTGAAAAAAGAGTATATGGTCGCAATGTTTGCGTCTAAAATAAAGTTAAGACACCAATATAGACAACAAATAAGAAATATTGGCGTCGAGTAAAAAAAATTGTTCGAAAATGGTCTCATCAAAAAAATGTAGCAAAGAAACTTTATGCTTATGCTATATAATATGGATGAGGTTAAATTTAAGCGAAATTTGGGAAGTGGTGTTATGATATCGAAGGTTTTGGAGATGCTAAATAAACTAGTAAGTGAAGCCGTGATTGATTTCGCGATATCTAAACACTTAAACAAAAAAAAAAAAAAAGCCTTATGGCAAAAAAGTAGCAAAATGCGATAAGGTTTTGTATAAAGTTGAATTAAGTGAAAAAAGAGTATACGTTCGCGATGTTAGCATCAAAAGTAAAGTTAACACACCAATATGGACAACAAATAAAAAATATTGACGTCGAATAAAAATAATTGTTCAAAAATGGTCTCATCAAAAAAATGTAGTAAAGAAACCGTTCGCTTATGCTATATAATATGCATGAGGTTAAATTAAACCGAAATTTGGAAAGTGGTGTTATGATATCGAAGGATTTAGAGATGATAAATAAACTAGTAAGTGAAGCCGTGATTGATTTCGCGATATCTCCAACACTTAAAAAAATAATAATAAAAAATAAAAAACTTATTGGAAAAAAGTAGCAAAATTCGATAAGATTTTGTGTAAAGTTGAATGAAGTGAAAAAAGAGTATACGATCGCGATGTTTGCATCTAAAATAAAGTTAACACACCAATATGGACAACAAATAAGAAATATTGGTGTCGAATAAAAATAATTGTTCAAAAATGGTCTTATCAAAAAAATTTAGAAAATAAACCGTACGCTTATGCTATATAGTATGCTTGAGGTTAAATTTAAGCGAAATTTGGAAAATGATGTTATGATATACAAGGAATTGGAGATGATAAATAAACTAGTAAGTGAAGACATGATTGATTTCGCGATATCTCCAACACTTAAAAAAAAAAAAAAAAACCTTATGGGAAAAAAGTAGCAAAATGCGGTAAGATTTTGTGTAAAGTTGAATGAAGTGAAAAACGAGTATACGGTCGCGATGTTAGCATCTAAAATAAAGTTAACACACCAATATGGACAATAAATAAGAAATATTTACGTCGAATAAAAATAATTGTTCAAAAATGGTCTCATCAAAAAAATGTAGTAAAGAAACCGTACGCTTATGCTATATAATATGCATGAGGTTAAATTTAAGCGAAATTTGGAAAGTGGTGTTACGATACCGAAGGTTTTGGAGATGATAAATAAACTAGTAAGTGAAGCCATCATTGATTTCGCGATATCTCCAACACTTAAAAAAAAAAATAATAAAATAAATAAGACTTATTGGAAAAAAGTAGCAAAATGAGATAAGATTTTGTGTAAAGTTGAATGAAGTGAAAAAAGAGTATACGGTCGCGATGTTTGCATCTAAAATAAAGTTAACACACCAATATAGACAACAAATAAGAAATATTGGCGTCGAATAAAAATAATTGTTCAAAAATGGTCTCATCAAAAAAATGTAGAAAAGAAACTGTACGCTTATGCTATATAATATGGATGAGGTTAAATTTAAGCGAAATTTGGGAAGTGGTGTTATGATATCGAAGGTTTTGGAGATGCTAAATAAACTAGTAAGTGAAGCCATGATTGATTTCGCGATATCTCCAACACTTAAGAAAAAAAAAAACCTTATTGGAAAAAGTAGCAAAATGCGATAAGATTTTGTGTAAATTGAATGAATGAAAAAAGAGTATACGGTCGCGATGTTAGCATTTAAAATAAAGTTAACACACCAATATGGACCACAAATAAGAAATATTGGCATCGAATAAAAATAATTGTTCAAAAATGGTCTCATCAAAAAAATGTAGCAAAGAAACCGTACGCTTATACTATATAATATGCATGAGGTTAAATTTAAACGAAATTTGGAAAGTGGTGTTATGATATCAAAGGATTTGGAGATGATAAATAAACTAGTAAGTGAAGCCATGATTAATTTCGCGATATCTCCAACACTTAAAAAAATAAAAAAATAAAAACCTTATTGGAAAAAAGTAGCAAAATGCGATAAGATTTTGTGTAAAGTTGAATGAAGTGAAAAAAGAGTATACGGTCGCGATGTGTGCATCTAAAATAAAGTTAACACACCAATATGGACCACAAATAAGAAATATTGGCATCGAATAAAAATAATTGTTCAAAAATGGTCTCATCACAAAAATGTAGCAAAGAAACCGTACGCTTATACTATATAATATGCATGAGGTTAAATTTAAGCGAAATTTGGAAAGTGGTGTTATAATATCGAAGGATTTGGAGATGATAAATAAACTAGTAAGTGAAGCGATGATTGATTTCGCGATATCTCCAAAACTTTAAAAAAAAAAAAAAAAAAAAAAAAAAAAAAAAAAAAAAAAAAACCGAATTGGAAAAAAGTAGCAAAATGCAATAAGATTTTGTGTAATTCAATCCCATATTATTTAGAATTTAATTTAGCCCGTCATAAATTCGGTATGTATATTTTGATTATTTTATGCTTTTAGAAATATACGAATAAAATTATATAAGTTGCGTAATACATAATAACAATCTTATGTACAATTCCTACAAAACATAATCTATGTGCATTTTAGAAATTGTTTCTTATTTTTAGCAACTAAATAATAAGTGGATAAAGAAACTTATTGTTTTAAGAAATTCATATTTTCAATCAATATAAGTACCTGTATTGTTGTTAGTTGTCACAAATAATAGATATAATAAACCTTACCTTAGTATACATAGATTTTTCAATCAGTGATTGCGTCGACTCATCCACTGTTTGGAAATTCAATTGTCGACTTTATCGAATTCCAAATATTGTTTCAATCTTTCTGTCACCAAGAATATTATGTTTGCCATCTCTGCACTCTTGTAAGCAATGTTAAGCATAATTTCAAAACTTATTGTATTAATCTCTTTAAGTCATTTTAATTTTTATCACTATTGTAACTCGTGTAAAAATTAATCCTTAATACTTAAAATTTCTAATATTTGTGTAGCTAATACAAATAAAGATGAGATAATCATATAAATCTGAAAACAGTAAACTTTCTATTAATCAAATATGAAACTAAAAACAGTAAATTTTAATATCCAAATAACATTCAGAACCTAAAACTTTATTAAACAGAAAACAGAAGAAAGTAACTAGCTATTAAAGAACGAAGAAGTTGCAAATGATATCGAAGGATTTGGAGATGATAAAGTAACTAGCTATTCAAAAATGGTCTCATCAAAAAAATGTAGCAAAGAAACCGTACGCTTATGCTATATAATATGCATGAGGTTAAATTTAAGCGAAATTTGGAAAGTGGTCTTATGATATCGAAGGATTTGGAGATGATAAATAAACTAGTAAGTGAAGCCATGATTGATTTCGCGATATCTCCAACACTTCAAAAAAAAAAACTTTATTGGAAAAAAGTAACAAAATGCGATAAGATTTTGTGTAAAGTTGAATGAAGTGAAAAAAGAGTATACTGTCGCAATGTTTGCGTCTAAAATAAAGTTAACACACCAATATGGACAACAAATAAGAAATATTGGCGTTGAATAAAAATAATTGTTCAAAAATGGTCTCATCAAAAAAATGTAGCAAAGAAAACCGTACGCTTATGCTATATAATATGCATGAGGTTAAATTTAAGCAAAATTTGGAAAGTGGTCTTATGATATCGAAGGATTTGGAGATGATAAATAAACTAGTAAGTGAAGCATGATTGATTTCGCGATATCTCCAACAATTAAAAAAAAAAACTTTATTGGAAAAACGTAGCAAAATGCGATAAGATTTTGTGTAAAGTTGAATGAAGTGAAAAAAGAGTATACTGTCGCGATGTTTGCATCTAAAATAAAGTTAACACACCAATATGGACAACAAATAAGAAATATTGGTGTTGAATAAAAATAATTGTTCAAAAATGGTCTCATCAAAAAAATGTAGCAAAGAAACCGTACGCTTATGCTATATAATATGCATGAGGTTAAATTTAAGCGAAATTTGGAAAGTGGTCTTATGATATCGAAGGATTTGGAGATGATAAATAAACTAGTAAGTGAAGCCATGATTGATTTCGCGATATCTCCAACACTTCAAAAAAAAAAACTTTATTGGAAAAAAGTAACAAAATGCGATAAGATTTTGTGTAAAGTTGAATGAAGTGAAAAAAGAGTATACTGTCGCGATGTTTGCGTCTAAAATAAAGTTAACACACCAATATGGACAACAAATAAGAAATATTGGCGTTGAATAAAAATAATTGTTCAAAAATGGTCTCATCAAAAAAATGTAGCAAAGAAAACCGTACGCTTATGCTATATAATATGCATGAGGTTAAATTTAAGCGAAATTTGGAAAGTGGTCTTATGATATCGAAGGATTTGGAGATGATAAATAAACTAGTAAGTGAAGCCATGATTGATTTCGCGATATCTCCAACAATTAAAAAAAAAAAACTTTATTGGAAAAACGTAGCAAAATGCGATAAGATTTTGTGTAAAATTGAATGAAGTGAAAAAAGAATATACTGTCGCGATGTTTGCATCTAAAATAAAGTTAACACATATATTGACGTCGAATAAAAATAATTGTTCAAAAATGGTCTCATCAAAAAAATGTAGCAAAGAAACCGTACACTTATGCTATATAATATGCATGATGTTAAATTTAAGAGAAATTTGGAAAGTGGTCTTATGATATCGAAGGATTTGGAGATGATAAATAAACTAGTAAGTGAAGCTATGATTGATTTCGTGATATCTCCAACACTTAAAAAAAAAAAAAAAAAAAAGCCTTATGGGAAAAAAGTAGCAAAATGCGATAAGATTTATTGTAAAGTTGAATGAAGTGAAAAAAGAGTATACGGTCGCGATGTTAGCATCTAAAATAAAGTTAACACACTAATATGGAGAACAAATAAGAAATATTGGCGTCGAATAAAAATAATTGTTCAAAAATAGTCTCATCAAAAAAATGTAGCAAAGAAACCGTACGCTTATGCGATATAATATGCGTGAGGTTAAATTTAAGCGAAATTAGGAAAGTGGTCTTATGATATCGAAGGATTTGGAGATGATAAAAAAAACTAATAAGTGAAGCCATGATTGATTTCGCGATATCTCCAACACTTAAAAAAAAAATAGAAGCCTTATTGGAAAAAAGTAGCAAAATACGATAAGATTTTGTGTAAAGTTGAATGAAGTTAAAAAAGAGTATATGGTCGCAATGTTTGCATCTAAAATAAAGTGAACACACCAATATAGACAACAAATAAGAAATATTGGCGTCGAATAAAAAAAATTGGTCGAAAATGGTCTCATCAAAAAAATGTAGCAAAGAAACTGTATGCTTATGCTATATAATATGGATGAGGTTAAATTTAAGCGAAATTTAGGAAGTGGTGTTATGATATCGAAGGGTTTGAAGATGCTAAATAAACTAGTAAGTGAAGCCGTGATTGATTTCGCGATATCTCAACACTTAAAAAAAAAAAAAAAAAAAAAAAAAGCCTTATGGCAAAAAAGTAGCAAAATGCGATAAGGTTTTGTATAAAGTTGAATTAAGTGAAAAAAGAGTATACGGTCGCGATGTTAGCATCAAAAGTAAAGTTAACACACCAATATGGACAACAAATAAGAAATATTGGCGTCGAATAAAAATAATTGTTCAAAAATGGTCTCATCAAAAAAATGTAGTAAAGAAACCGTACGCTTATGCTATATAATATGCATTAGGTTAAATTAAACCGAATTTTGGAAAGTGGTGTTATGGTATCGAAGGATTTGGAGATGATAAATAAACTAGTAAGTGAAGCCGTGATTGATTTCGCGATATCTCAACACTTAAAAAAAAAAATAGAAGCCTTATTGGAAAAAAGTAGCAAAATGCGATAAGGTTTTGTGTAAAGTTGAATGAAGTGAAAAAAGAGTATATGGTCGCAATGTTTGCGTCTAAAATAAAGTTAACACACCAATAATTATTGGCGGTGAGTAAAAAAAATTGTTCGAAAATGGTCTCATCAAAAAAATGTAGCAAAGAAACTTTATGCTTATGCTATATAATATGGATGAGGTTAAATTTAAGCGAAATTTGGGAAGTGGTGTTATGATATCGAAGGTTTTGGAGATGCTAAATAAACTAGTAAGTGAAGCCGTGATTGATTTCGCGATATCTAAACACTTAAACAAAAAAAAAAAAAAAAAAAGCCTTATGGCAAAAAAGTAGCAAAATGCGATAAGGTTTTGTATAAAGTTGAATTAAGTGAAAAAAGAGTATACGTTCGCGATGTTAGCATCAAAAGTAAAGTTAACACACCAATATGGACAACAAATAAGAAATATTGACGTCGAATAAAAATAATTGTTCAAAAATGGTCTCATCAAAAAAATGTAGTAAAGAAACCGTTCGCTTATGCTATATAATATGCATGAGGTTAAATTAAACCGAAATTTGGAAAGTGGTGTTATGATATCGAAGGATTTAGAGATGATAAATAAACTAGTAAGTGAAGCCGTGATTGATTTCGCGATATCTCCAACACTTAAAAAAATAATAATAAAAAATAAAAAACCTTATTGGAAAAAAGTAGCAAAATTCGATAAGATTTTGTGTAAAGTTGAATGAAGTGAAAAAAGAGTATACGATCGCGATGTTTGCGTCTAAAATAAAGTTAACACACCAATATGGACAACAAATAAGAAATATTGGCGTCGAATAAAAATAATTGTTCAAAAATGGTCTTATCAAAAAAATTTAGAAAATAAACCGTACGCTTATGCTATATAGTATGCTTGAGGTTAAATTTAAGCGAAATTTGGAAAATGATGTTATGATATTGAAGGAATTGGAGATGATAAATAAACTAGTAATTGAAGCCATGATTGATTTCGCGATATCTCCAACACTTAAAAAAAAATAGAAGCCTTATTGGAAAAAAGTAGCAAAATACGATAAGATTTTGTGTAAAGTTGAATGAAGTTAAAAAAGAGTATATGGTCGCAATGTTTGCATCTAAAATAAAGTGAACACACCAATATAGACAACAAATAAGAAATATTGGCGTCGAATAAAAAAAATTGTTCGAAAATGGTCTCATCAAAAAAATGTAGCAAAGAAACTGTATGCTTATGCTATATAATATGGATGAGGTTAAATTTAAGCGAAATTTAGGAAGTGGTTTTATGATATCGAAGGGTTTGAAGATGCTAAATAAACTAGTAAGTGAAGCCGTGATTGATTTCGCGATATCTCAACACTTAAAAAAAAAAAAAAAAAAAAAAAAAGCCTTATGGCAAAAAAGTAGCAAAATGCGATAAGGTTTTGTATAAAGTTGAATTAAGTGAAAAAAGAGTATACGGTCGCGATGTTAGCATCAAAAGTAAAGTTAACACACCAATATGGACAACAAATAAGAAATATTGGCGTCGAATAAAAATAATTGTTCAAAAATGGTCTCATCAAAAAAATGTAGTAAAGAAACCGTATGCTTATGCTATATAATATGCATTAGGTTAAATTAAACCGAATTTTGGAAAGTGGTGTTATGGTATCGAAGGATTTGGAGATGATAAATAAACTAGTAAGTGAAGCCGTGATTGATTTCGCGATATCTCAACACTTAAAAAAAAAAATAGAAGCCTTATTGGAAAAAAGTAGCAAAATGCGATAAGGTTTTGTGTAAAGTTGAATGAAGTGAAAAAAGAGTATATGGTCGCAATGTTTGCGTCTAAAATAAAGTTAACACACCAATAATTATTGGCGTCGAGTAAAAAAAATTGTTCGAAAATGGTCTCATCAAAAAAATGTAGCAAAGAAACTTTATGCTTATGCTATATAATATGGATGAGGTTAAATTTAAGCGAAATTTGGGAAGTGGTGTTATGATATCGAAGGTTTTGGAGATGCTAAATAAACTAGTAAGTGAAGCCGTGATTGATTTCGCGATATCTAAACACTTAAACAAAAAAAAAAAAAAAAAGCCTTATGGCAAAAAAGTAGCAAAATGCGATAAGGTTTTGTATAAAGTTGAATTAAGTGAAAAAAGAGTATACGTTCGCGATGTTAGCATCAAAAGTAAAGTTAACACACCAATATGGACAACAAATAAGAAATATTGACGTCGAATAAAAATAATTGTTCAAAAATGGTCTCATCAAAAAAATGTAGTAAAGAAACCGTTCGCTTATGCTATATAATATGCATGAGGTTAAATTAAACCGAAATTTGGAAAGTGGTGTTATGATATCGAAGGATTTAGAGATGATAAATAAACTAGTAAGTGAAGCCGTGATTGATTTCGCGATATCTCCAACACTTAAAAAAATAATAATAAAAAATAAAAAACCTTATTGGAAAAAAGTAGCAAAATTCGATAAGATTTTGTGTAAAGTTGAATGAAGTGAAAAAAGAGTATACGATCGCGATGTTTGCGTCTAAAATAAAGTTAACACACCAATATGGACAACAAATTAGAAATATTGGCGTCGAATAAAAATAATTGTTCAAAAATGGTCTTATCAAAAAAATTTAGAAAATAAACCGTACGCTTATGCTATATAGTATGCTTGAGGTTAAATTTAAGCGAAATTTGGAAAATGATGTTATGATATTGAAGGAATTGGAGATGATAAATAAACTAGTAATTGAAGCCATGATTGATTTCGCGATATCTCCAACACTTAAAAAAAAAAAAAAAAACCTTATGGGAAAAAAGTAGCAAAATGCGGTAAGATTTTGTGTAAAGTTGAATGAAGTGAAAAACGAGTATACGGTCGCGATGTTAGCATCTAAAATAAAGTTAACACACCAATATGGACAATAAATAAGAAATATTTACGTCGAATAAAAATAATTGTTCAAAAATGGTCTCATCAAAAAAATGTAGCAAATAAACCGTACGCTTATGCTATATAATATGCATGAGGTTAAATTTAAGCGAAATTTGGAAAGTGGTGTTATGATATCGAAGGTTTTTGAGATGCTAAATAAACTAGTAAGTGAAGCCATGATTGATTTCGCGATATCTCCAACACTTAAAAAAAAAAAAACTTTATTGGAAAAAAGTAGCAAAATGCGATAAGATTTTGTGTAAAGTTGAATGAAGTGAAAAAAGAGTATACTGTCGCGATGTTTGGTCTAAAATAAAGTTAACACACCAATATAGACAACAAATAAGAAATATTGGCGTTGAATAAAAATAATTGATCAAAAATGGTCTCATCAAAAACAAAAATCCCATAAAAAGCTAGCTTCTCCATGCAACCAGGGGTGGTGAGCGGAGTGAGGGCAATGTAGCAAAGAAACCGTACGCTTATGCAATATAATATGCATGAGGTTAAATTTAAGCGAAATTTGGAAAGTGGTGTTATGATATCGAAGGATTTGGAGATGATAAATAAACTAGTAAGTGAAGCCATGATTGATTTCGCGATATCTCCAACACTTCAAAAAAAAAAACTTTATTAAAAAAAAGTAGCAAAATGCGATAAGATTTTGTGTAAAGTTGAATGAAGTGAAAAAAGAGTATACTGTCGCGATGTTTGCATCTAAAATAAAGTTAACACACCAATATGGACAACAAATAAGAAATATTGGTGTTGAATAAAAATAATTGTTCAAAAATGGTCTCATCAAAAAAATGTAGCAAAGAAACCGTACGCTTATGCTATATAATATGCATGAGGTTAAATTTAAGCGAAATTTGGAAAGTGGTCTTATGATATCGAAGGATTTGGAGATGATAAATAAACTAGTAAGTGAAGCCATGATTGATTTCGCGATATCTCCAACACTTCAAAAAAAAAAACTTTATTGGAAAAAAGTAACAAAATGCGATAAGATTTTGTGTAAAGTTGAATGAAGTGAAAAAAGAGTATACTGTCGCGATGTTTGCGTCTAAAATAAAGTTAACACACCAATATGGACAACAAATAAGAAATATTGGCGTTGAATAAAAATAATTGTTCAAAAATGGTCTCATCAAAAAATTGTAGCAAAGAAAACCGTACGCTTATGCTATATAATATGCATGAGGTTAAATTTAAGCGAAATTTGGAAAGTGGTCTTATGATATCGAAGGATTTGGAGATGATAAATAAACTAGTAAGTGAAGCCATGATTGATTTCGCGATATCTCCAACAATTAAAAAAAAAAAACTTTATTGGAAAAACGTAGCAAAATGCGATAAGATTTTGTGTAAAATTGAATGAAGTGAAAAAAGAATATACTGTCGCGATGTTTGCATCTAAAATAAAGTTAACACACATATTGACGTCGAATAAAAATAATTGTTCAAAAATGGTCTCATCAAAAAAATGTAGCAAAGAAACCGTACACTTATGCTATATAATATGCATGATGTTAAATTTAAGAGAAATTTGGAAAGTGGTCTTATGATATCGAAGGATTTGGAGATGATAAATAAACTAGTAAGTGAAGCTATGATTGATTTCGTGATATCTCCAACACTTAAAAAAAAAAAAAAAAGCCTTATGGGAAAAAAGTAGCAAAATGCGATAAGATTTATTGTAAAGTTGAATGAAGTGAAAAAAGAGTATACGGTCGCGATGTTAGCATCTAAAATAAAGTTAACACACTAATATGGAGAACAAATAAGAAATATTGGCGTCGAATAAAAATAATTGTTCAAAAATAGTCTCATCAAAAAAATGTAGCAAAGAAACCGTACGCTTATGCGATATAATATGCGTGAGGTTAAATTTAAGCGAAATTAGGAAAGTGGTCTTATGATATCGAAGGATTTGGAGATGATAAAAAAAAACTAATAAGTGAAGCCATGATTGATTTCGCGATATCTCCAACACTTAAAAAAAAATAGAAGCCTTATTGGAAAAAAGTAGCAAAATACGATAAGATTTTGTGTAAAGTTGAATGAAGTTAAAAAAGAGTATATGGTCGCAATGTTTGCATCTAAAATAAAGTGAACACACCAATATAGACAACAAATAAGAAATATTGGCGTCGAATAAAAAAAATTGTTCGAAAATGGTCTCATCAAAAAAATGTAGCAAAGAAACTGTATGCTTATGCTATATAATATGGATGAGGTTAAATTTAAGCGAAATTTAGGAAGTGGTGTTATGATATCGAAGGGTTTGAAGATGCTAAATAAACTAGTAAGTGAAGCCGTGATTGAATTCGCGATATCTCAACACTTAAAAAAAAAAAAAAAAAAAAAAAAAAAAAAAAAAAAAAGCCTTATCGCAAAAAAGTAGCAAAATGCGATAAGGTTTTGTATAAAGTTGAATTAAGTGAAAAAAGAGTATACGGTCGCGATGTTAGCATCAAAAGTAAAGTTAACACACCAATATGGACAACAAATAAGAAATATTGGCGTCGAATAAAAATAATTGTTCAAAAATGGTCTCATCAAAAAAATGTAGTAAAGAAACTGTACGCTTATGCTATATAATATGCATTAGGTTAAATTAAACCGAATTTTGGAAAGTGGTGTTATGGTATCGAAGGATTTGGAGATGATAAATAAACTAGTAAGTGAAGCCGTGATTGATTTCGCGATATCTCAACACTTAAAAAAAAAAATAGAAGCCTTATTGGAAAAAAGTAGCAAAATGCGATAAGGTTTTGTGTAAAGTTGAATGAAGTGAAAAAAGAGTATATGGTCGCAATGTTTGCGTCTAAAATAAAGTTAACACACCAATATAGACAACAAATAAGAAATATTGGCGTCGAGTAAAAATAATTGTTCGAAAATGGTCTCATCAAAAAAATGTAGCAAAGAAACTTTATGCTTATGCTATATAATATGGATGAGGTTAAATTTAAGCGAAATTTGGGAAGTGGTGTTATGATATCGAAGGTTTTGGAGATGCTAAATAAACTAGTAAGTGAAGCCGTGATTGATTTCGCGATATCTAAACACTTAAACAAAAAAAAAAAAAAGCCTTATGGCAAAAAAGTAGCAAAATGCGATAAGGTTTTGTATAAAGTTGAATTAAGTGAAAAAAGAGTATACGTTCGCGATGTTAGCATCAAAAGTAAAGTTAACACACCAATATGGACAACAAATAAGAAATATTGACGTCGAATAAAAATAATTGTTCAAAAATGGTCTCATCAAAAAAATGTAGTAAAGAAACCGTTCGCTTATGCTATATAATATGCATGAGGTTAAATTAAACCGAAATTTGGAAAGTGGTGTTATGATATCGAAGGATTTAGAGATGATAAATAAACTAGTAAGTGAAGCCGTGATTGATTTCGCGATATCTCCAACACTTAAAAAAATAATAATAAAAAATAAAAAACCTTATTGGAAAAAAGTAGCAAAATTCGATAAGATTTTGTGTAAAGTTGAATGAAGTGAAAAAAGAGTATACGATCGCGATGTTTGCGTCTAAAATAAAGTTAACACACCAATATGGACAACAAATAAGAAATATTGGCGTCGAATAAAAATAATTGTTCAAAAATGGTCTTATCAAAAAAATTTAGAAAATAAACCGTACGCTTATGCTATATAGTATGCTTGAGGTTAAATTTAAGCGAAATTTGGAAAATGATGTTATGATATTGAAGGAATTGGAGATGATAAATAAACTAGTAATTGAAGCCATGATTGATTTCGCGATATCTCCAACACTTAAAAAAAAAAAAAAAACCTTATGGGAAAAAAGTAGCAAAATGCGGTAAGATTTTGTGTAAAGTTGAATGAAGTGAAAAACGAGTATACGGTCGCGATGTTAGCATCTAAAATAAAGTTAACACACCAATATGGACAATAAATAAGAAATATTTACGTCGAATAAAAATAATTGTTCAAAAATGGTCTCATCAAAAAAATGTAGCAAATAAACCGTACGCTTATGCTATATAATATGCATGAGGTTAAATTTAAGCAAAATTTGGAAAGTGGTGTTATGATATCGAAGGTTTTGGAGATGCTAAATAAACTAGTAAGTGAAGCCATGATTAATTTCGCGATATCACCAACACTTAAAAAAAAAAAAAACTTTATTGGAAAAAAGTAGCAAAATGCGATAAGATTTTGTGTAAAGTTGAATGAAGTGAAAAAAGAGTATACTGTCGCGATGTTTGGTCTAAAATAAAGTTAACACACCAATATAGACAACAAATAAGAAATATTGGCGTTGAATAAAAATAATTGATCAAAAATGGTCTCATCAAAAACAAAAATCCCATAAAAAGCTAGCTTCTCCATACAACCAGGGGTGGTGAGCGGAGTGAGGGCAATGTAGCAAAGAAACCGTACGCTTATGCAATATAATATGCATGAGGTTAAATTTAAGCGAAATTTGGAAAGTGGTGTTATGATATCGAAGGATTTGGAGATGATAAATAAACTAGTAAGTGAAGCTATTATTGATTTCGTGATATCTCCAACACTTAAAAAAAAAAAAAAAAAAAAAAGCCTTATGGGAAAAAAGTAGCAAAATGCGATAAGATTTATTGTAAAGTTGAATGAAGTGAAAAAAGAGTATACGGTCGCGATGTTAGCATCTAAAATAAAGTTAACACACTAATATGGAGAACAAATAAGAAATATTGGCGTCGAATAAAAATAATTGTTCAAAAATAGTCTCATCAAAAAAATGTAGCAAAGAAACCGTACGCTTATGCGATATAATATGCGTGAGGTTAAATTTAAGCGAAATTAGGAAAGTGGTCTTATGATATCGAAGGATTTGGAGATGATAAAAAAAACTAATAAGTGAAGCCATGATTGATTTCGCGATATCTCCAACACTTAAAAAAAAAATAGAAGCCTTATTGGAAAAAAGTAGCAAAATACGATAAGATTTTGTGTAAAGTTGAATGAAGTTAAAAAAGAGTATATGGTCGCAATGTTTGCATCTAAAATAAAGTGAACACACCAATATAGACAACAAATAAGAAATATTGGCGTCGAATAAAAAAAATTGTTCGAAAATGGTCTCATCAAAAAAATGTAGCAAAGAAACTGTATGCTTATGCTATATAATATGGATGGGGTTAAATTTAAGCGAAATTTAGGAAGTGGTGTTATGATATCGAAGGGTTTGAAGATGCTAAATAAACTAGTAAGTGAAGCCGTGATTGATTTCGCGATATCTAAACACTTAAACAAAAAAAAAAAAAAAAAGCCTTATGGCAAAAAAGTAGCAAAATGCGATAAGGTTTTGTATAAAGTTGAATTAAGTGAAAAAAGAATATACGTTCGCGATGTTAGCATCAAAAGTAAAGTTAACACACCAATATGGACAACAAATAAGAAATATTGACGTCGAATAAAAATAATTGTTCAAAAATGGTCTCATCAAAAAAATGTAGTAAAGAAACCGTTCGCTTATGCTATATAATATGCATGAGGTTAAATTAAACCGAAATTTGGAAAGTGGTGTTATGATATCGAAGGATTTAGAGATGATAAATAAACTAGTAAGTGAAGCCGTGATTGATTTCGCGATATCTCCAACACTTAAAAAAATAATAATAAAAAACCTTATTGGAAAAAAGTAGCAAAATTCGATAAGATTTTGTGTAAAGTTGAATGAAGTGAAAAAAGAGTATACGATCGCGATGTTGCGTCTAAAATAAAGTTAACACACCAATATGGACAACAAATAAGAAATATTGGCGTCGAATAAAAATAATTGTTCAAAAATGGTCTTATCAAAAAAATTTAGAAAATAAACCGTACGCTTATGCTATATAGTATGCTTGAGGTTAAATTTAAGCGAAATTTGGAAAATGATGTTATGATATTGAAGGAATTGGAGATGATAAATAAACTAGTAATTGAAGCCATGATTGATTTCGCGATATCTCCAACACTTAAAAAAAAAAAAAAAACCTTATGGGAAAAAAGTAGCAAAATGCGGTAAGATTTTGTGTAAAGTTGAATGAAGTGAAAAACGAGTATACGGTCGCGATGTTAGCATCTAAAATAAAGTTAACACACCAATATGGACAATAAATAAGAAATATTTACGTCGAATAAAAATAATTGTTCAAAAATGGTCTCATCAAAAAAATGTAGCAAATAAACCGTACGCTTATGCTATATAATATGCATGAGGTTAAATTTAAGCGAAATTTGGAAAGTGGTGTTATGATATCGAAGGTTTTGGAGATGCTAAATAAACTAGTAAGTGAAGCCATGATTGATTTCGCGATATCTCCAACACTTAAAAAAAAAAAAAAACTTTATTGGAAAAAAGTAGCAAAATGCGATAAGATTTTGTGTAAAGTTGAATGCAGTGAAAAAAGAGTATACTGTCGCGATGTTTGGTCTAAAATAAAGTTAACACACCAATATAGACAACAAATAAGAAATATTGGCGTTGAATAAAAATAATTGATCAAAAATGGTCTCATCAAAAACAAAAATCCCATAAAAAGCTAGTTTCTCCATACAACCAGGGGTGGTGAGCGGAGTGAGGGCAATGTAGCAAAGAAACCGTACGCTTATGCAATATAATATGCATGAGGTTAAATTTAAGCGAAATTTGGAAAGTGGTGTTATGATATCGAAGGATTTGGAGATGATAAATAAACTAGTAAGTGAAGCCATGATTGATTTCGCGATATCTCCAACACTTCAAAAAAAAACTTTATTAAAAAAAAGTAGCAAAATGCGATAAGATTTTGTGTAAAGTTGAATGAAGTGAAAATAGAGTATACTGTCGCGATGTTTGCGTCTAAAATAAAGTTAACACACCAATATGGACAACAAATAAGAAATATTGGTGTTGAATAAAAATAATTGTTCAAAAATGGTCTCATCAAAAAAATGTAGCAAAGAAACCGTACGCTTATGCTATATAATATGCATGAGGTTAAATTTAAGCGAAATTTGGAAAGTGGTCTTATGATATCGATGGATTTGGAGATGATAAATAAACTAGTAAGTGAAGCCATGATTGATTTCGCGATATCTCCAACACTTCAAAAAAAAAAAACTTTATTGGAAAAAAGTAACAAAATGCGATAAGATTTTGTGTAAAGTTGAATGAAGTGAAAAAAGAGTATACTGTCGCGATGTTTGCGTCTAAAATAAAGTTAACACACCAATATGGACAACAAATAAGAAATATTGGCGTTGAATAAAAATAATTGTTCAAAAATGGTCTCATCAAAAAAATGTAGCAAAGAAAACCGTACGCTTATGCTATATAATATGCATGAGGTTAAATTTAAGCGAAATTTGGAAAGTGGTCTTATGATATCGAAGGATTTGGAGATGATAAATAAACTAGTAAGTGAAGCCATGATTGATTTCGCGATATCTCCAACAATTAAAAAAAAACAAACTTTATTGGAAAAACGTAGCAAAATGCGATAAGATTTTGTGTAAAATTGAATGAAGTGAAAAAAGAATATACAGTCGCGATGTGTGCATCTAAAATAAAGTTAACACATATATTGACGTCGAATAAAAATAATTGTTCAAAAATGGTCTCATCAAAAAAATGTAGCAAAGAAACCGTACACTTATGCTATATAATATGCATGATGTTAAATTTAAGAGAAATTTGGAAAGTGGTCTTATGATATCGAAGGATTTGGAGATGATAAATAAACTAGTAAGTGAAGCTATGATTGATTTCGTGATATCTCCAACACTTTAAAAAAAAAAAAAAAAAGCCTTATGGGAAAAAAGTAGCAAAATGCGATAAGATTTATTGTAAAGTTGAATGAAGTGAAAAAAGAATATACGGTCGCGATGTTAGCATCTAAAATAAAGTTAACACACTAATATGGAGAACAAATAAGAAATATTGGCGTCGAATAAAAATAATTGTTCAAAAATAGTCTCATCAAAAAAATGTAGCAAAGAAACCGTACGCTTATGCGATATAATATGCGTGAGGTTAAATTTAAGCGAAATTAGGAAAGTGGTCTTATGATATCGAAGGATTTGGAGATGATAAAAAAAACTAATAAGTGAAGCCATGATTGATTTCGCGATATCTCCAACACTTAAAAAAAAAATAGAAGCCTTATTGGAAAAAAGTAGCAAAATACGATAAGATTTTGTGTAAAGTTGAATGAAGTTAAAAAAGAGTATATGGTCGCAATGTTTGCATCTAAAATAAAGTGAACACACCAATATAGACAACAAATAAGAAATATTGGCGTCGAATAAAAAAAATTGTTCGAAAATGGTCTCATCAAAAAAATGTAGCAAAGAAACTGTATGCTTATGCTATATAATATGGATGAGGTTAAATTTAAGCGAAATTTAGGAAGTGGTGTTATGATATCGAAGGGTTTGAAGATGCTAAATAAACTAGTAAGTGAAGCCGTGATTGATTTCGCGATATCTCAACACTTAAAAAAAAAAAAAAAAAAAAAAAAAAGCCTTATGGCAAAAAAGTAGCAAAATGCGATAAGGTTTTGTATAAAGTTGAATTAAGTGAAAAAAGAGTATACGGTCGCGATGTTAGCATCAAAAGTAAAGTTAACACACCAATATGGACAACAAATAAGAAATATTGGCGTCGAATAAAAATAATTGTTCAAAAATGGTCTCATCAAAAAAATGTAGTAAAGAAACCGTACGCTTATGCTATATAATATGCATTAGGTTAAATTAAACCGAATTTTGGAAAGTGGTGTTATGGTATCGAAGGATTTGGAGATGATAAATAAACTAGTAAGTGAAGCCGTGATTGATTTCGCGATATCTCAACACTTAAAAAAAAAAATAGAAGCCTTATTGGAAAAAAGTAGCAAAATGCGATAAGGTTTTGTGTAAAGTTGAATGAAGTGAAAAAAGAGTATATGGTCGCAATGTTTGCGTCTAAAATAAAGTTAACACACCAATATAGACAACAAATAAGAAATATTGGCGTCGAGTAAAAATAATTGTTCGAAAATGGTCTCATCAAAAAAATGTAGCAAAGAAACTTTATGCTTATGCTATATAATATGGATGAGGTTAAATTTAAGCGAAATTTGGGAAGTGGTGTTATGATATCGAAGGTTTTGGAGATGCTAAATAAACTAGTAAGTGAAGCCGTGATTGATTTCGCGATATCTAAACACTTAAACAAAAAAAAAAAAAAAAAGCCTTATGGCAAAAAAGTAGCAAAATGCGATAAGGTTTTGTATAAAGTTGAATTAAGTGAAAAAAGAGTATACGTTCGCGATGTTAGCATCAAAAGTAAAGTTAACACACCAATATGGACAACAAATAAGAAATATTGACGTCGAATAAAAATAATTGTTCAAAAATGGTCTCATCAAAAAAATGTAGTAAAGAAACCGTTCGCTTATGCTATATAATATGCATGAGGTTAAATTAAACCGAAATTTGGAAAGTGGTGTTATGATATCGAAGGATTTAGAGATGATAAATAAACTAGTAAGTGAAGCCGTGATTGATTTCGCGATATCTCCAACACTTAAAAAAATAATAATAAAAAATAAAAAACCTTATTGGAAAAAAGTAGCAAAATTCGATAAGATTTTGTGTAAAGTTGAATGAAGTGAAAAAAGAGTATACGATCGCGATGTTTGCGTCTAAAATAAAGTTAACACACCAATATGGACAACAAATAAGAAATATTGGCGTCGAATAAAAATAATTGTTCAAAAATGGTCTTATCAAAAAAATTTAGAAAATAAACCGTACGCTTATGCTATATAGTATGCTTGAGGTTAAATTTAAGCGAAATTTGGAAAATGATGTTATGATATTGAAGGAATTGGAGATGATAAATAAACTAGTAAGTGAAGCCATGATTGATTTCGCGATATCTCCAACACTTAAAAAAAAAAAAAAAAACCTTATGGGAAAAAAGTAGCAAAATGCGGTAAGATTTTGTGTAAAGTTGAATGAAGTGAAAAACGAGTATACGGTCGCGATGTTAGCATCTAAAATAAAGTTAACACACCAATATGGACAATAAATAAGAAATATTTACGTCGAATAAAAATAATTGTTCAAAAATGGTCTCATCAAAAAAATGTAGCAAATAAACCGTACGCTTATCCTATATAATATGCATGAGGTTAAATTTAAGCGAAATTTGGAAAGTGGTGTTATGATATCGAAGGTTTTGGAGATGCTAAATAAACTAGTAAGTGAAGCCATGATTGATTTCGCGATATCTCCAACAGTTAAAAAAAAAAAACTTTATTGGAAAAAAGTAGCAAAATGCGATAAGATTTTGTGTAAAGTTGAATGAAGTGAAAAAAGAGTATACTGTCGCGATGTTTGGTCTAAAATAAAGTTAACACACGAATATAGACAACAAATAAGAAATATTGGCGTTGAATAAAAATAATTGATCAAAAATGGTCTCATCAAAAACAAAAATCCCATAAAAAGCTAGCTTCTCCATACAACCAGGGGTGGTGAGCGGAGTGAGGGCAATGTAGCAAAGAAACCGTACGCTTATGCAATATAATATGCATGAGGTTAAATTTAAGCGAAATTTGGAAAGTGGTGTTATGATATCGAAGGATTTGGAGATGATAAATAAACTAGTAAGTGAAGCTATGATTGATTTCGCGATATCTCCAACACTTCAAAAAAAAACTAGCAAAATGCGATAAGATTTTGTGTAAAGTTGAATGAAGTGAAAAAAGAGTATACTGTCGCGATGTTTGCGTCTAAAATAAAGTTAACACACCAATATGGACAACAAATAAGAAATATTGGTGTTGAATAAAAATAATTGTTCAAAAATGGTCTCATCAAAAAAATGTAGCAAAGAAACCGTACGCTTATGCTATATAATATGCATGAGGTTAAATTTAAGCGAAATTTGGAAAGTGGTCTTATGATATCGAAGGATTTGGAGATGATAAATAAACTAGTAAGTGAAGCCATGATTGATTTCGCGATATCTCCAACACTTCAAAAAAAAAAAACTTTATTGGAAAAAAGTAACAAAATGCGATAAGATTTTGTGTAAAGTTGAATGAAGTGAAAAAAGAGTATACTGTCGCGATGTTTGCGTCTAAAATAAAGTTAACACACCAATATGGACAACAAATAAGAAATATTGGCGTTGAATAAAAATAATTGTTCAAAAATGGTCTCATCAAAAAAATGTAGCAAAGAAAACCGTACGCTTATGCTATATAATATGCATGAGGTTAAATTTAAGCGAAATTTGGAAAGTGGTCTTATGATATCGAAGGATTTGGAGATGATAAATAAACTAGTAAGTGAAGCCATGATTGATTTCGCGATATCTCCAACAATTAAAAAAAAAAAACTTTATGGGAAAAACGTAGCAAAATGCGATAAGATTTTGTGTAAAATTGAATGAAGTGAAAAAAGAATATACTGTCGCGATGTTTGCATCTAAAATAAAGTTAACAAATATATTGACGTCGAATAAAAATAATTGTTCAAAAATGGTCTCATCAAAAAAATGTAGCAAAGAAACCGTACACTTATGCTATATAATATGCATGATGTTAAATTTAAGAGAAATTTGGAAAGTGGTCTTATGATATCGAAGGATTTGGAGATGATAAATAAACTAGTAAGTGAAGCTATGATTGATTTCGTGATATCTCCAACACTTTAAAAAAAAAAAAAAAGCCTTATGGGAAAAAAGTAGCAAAATGCGATAAGATTTTTTGTAAAGTTGAATGAAGTGAAAAAAGAGTATACGGTCGCGATGTTAGCATCTAAAATAAAGTTAACACACTAATATGGAGAACAAATAAGAAATATTGGCGTCGAATAAAAATAATTGTTCAAAAATAGTCTCATCAAAAAAATGTAGCAAAGAAACCGTACGCTTATGCGATATAATATGCGTGAGGTTAAATTTAAGCGAAATTAGGAAAGTGGTCTTATGATATCGAAGGATTTGGAGATGATAAAAAAAACTAATAAGTGAAGCCATGATTGATTTCGCGATATCTCCAACACTTAAAAAAAAAATAGAAGCCTTATTGGAAAAAAGTAGCAAAATACGATAAGATTTTGTGTAAAGTTGAATGAAGTTAAAAAAGAGTATATGGTCGCAATGTTTGCATCTAAAATAAAGTGAACACACCAATATAGACAACAAATAAGAAATATTGGCGTCGAATAAAAAAAATTGTTCGAAAATGGTCTCATCAAAAAAATGTAGCAAAGAAACTGTATGCTTATGCTATATAATATGGATGAGGTTAAATTTAAGCGAAATTTAGTAAGTGGTGTTATGATATCGAAGGGTTTGAAGATGCTAAATAAACTAGTAAGTGAAGCCGTGATTGATTTCGCGATATCTCAACACTTAAAAAAAAAAAAAAAAAAAAAAAAAAAAAAAAAAAAGCCTTATGGCAAAAAAGTAGCAAAATGCGATAAGGTTTTGTATAAAGTTGAATTAAGTGAAAAAAGAGTATACGGTCGCGATGTTAGCATCAAAAGTAAAGTTAACACACCAATATGGACAACAAATAAGAAATATTGGCGTCGAATAAAAATAATTGTTCAAAAATGGTCTCATCAAAAAAATGTAGTAAAGAAACCGTACGCTTATGCTATATAATATGCATTAGGTTAAATTAAACCGAATTTTGGAAAGTGGTGTTATGGTATCGAAGGATTTGGAGATGATAAATAAACTAGTAAGTGAAGCCGTGATTGATTTCGCGATATCTCAACACTTAAAAAAAAAAATAGAAGCCTTATTGGAAAAAAGTAGCAAAATGCGATAAGGTTTTGTGTAAAGTTGAATGAAGTGAAAAAAGAGTATATGGTCGCAATGTTTGCGTCTAAAATAAAGTTAACACACCAATATAGACAACAAATAAGAAATATTGGCGTCGAGTAAAAAAAATTGTTCGAAAATGGTCTCATCAAAAAAATGTAGCAAAGAAACTTTATGCTTATGCTATATAATATGGATGAGGTTAAATTTAAGCGAAATTTGGGAAGTGGTGTTATGATATCGAAGGTTTTGGAGATGCTAAATAAACTAGTAAGTGAAGCCGTGATTGATTTCGCGATATCTAAACACTTAAACAAAAAAAAAAAAAAAAAAGCCTTATGGCAAAAAAGTAGCAAAATGCGATAAGGTTTTGTATAAAGTTGAATTAAGTGAAAAAAGAGTATACGTTCGCGATGTTAGCATCAAAAGTAAAGTTAACACACCAATATGGACAACAAATAAGAAATATTGACGTCGAATAAAAATAATTGTTCAAAAATGGTCTCATCAAAAAAATGTAGTAAAGAAACCGTTCGCTTATGCTATATAATATGCATGAGGTTAAATTAAACCGAAATTTGGAAAGTGGTGTTATGATATCGAAGGATTTAGAGATGATAAATAAACTAGTAAGTGAAGCCGTGATTGATTTCGCGATATCTCCAACACTTAAAAAAATAATAATAAAAAATAAAAAACCTTATTGGAAAAAAGTAGCAAAATTCGATAAGATTTTGTGTAAAGTTGAATGAAGTGAAAAAAGAGTATACGATCGCGATGTTTGCGTCTAAAATAAAGTTAACACACCAATATGGACAACAAATAAGAAATATTGGCGTCGAATAAAAATAATTGTTCAAAAATGGTCTTATCAAAAAAATTTAGAAAATAAACCGTACGCTTATGCTATATAGTATGCTTGAGGTTAAATTTAAGCGAAATTTGGAAAATGATGTTATGATATTGAAGGAATTGGAGATGATAAATAAACTAGTAAGTGAAGCCATGATTGATTTCGCGATATCTCCAACACTTAAAAAAAAAAAAAAAAACCTTATGGGAAAAAAGTAGCAAAATGCGGTAAGATTTTGTGTAAAGTTGAATGAAGTGAAAAACGAGTATACGGTCGCGATGTTAGCATCTAAAATAAAGTTAACACACCAATATGGACAATAAATAAGAAATATTTACGTCGAATAAAAATAATTGTTCAAAAATGGTCTCATCAAAAAAATGTAGCAAATAAACCGTACGCTTATGCTATATAATATGCATGAGGTTAAATTTAAGCGAAATTTGGAAAGTGGTGTTATGATATCGAAGGTTTTGGAGATGCTAAATAAACTAGTAAGTGAAGCCATGATTGATTTCGCGATATCTCCAACAGTTAAAAAAAAAAAACTTTATTGGAAAAAAGTAGCAAAATGCGATAAGATTTTGTGTAAAGTTGAATGAAGTGAAAAAAGAGTATACTGTCGCGATGTTTGGTCTAAAATAAAGTTAACACACGAATATAGACAACAAATAAGAAATATTGGCGTTGAATAAAAATAATTGATCAAAAATGGTCTCATCAAAAACAAAAATCCCATAAAAAGCTAGCTTCTCCATACAACCAGGGGTGGTGAGCGGAGTGAGGGCAATGTAGCAAAGAAACCGTACGCTTATGCAATATAATATGCATGAGGTTAAATTTAAGCGAAATTTGGAAAGTGGTGTTATGATATCGAAGGATTTGGAGATGATAAATAAACTAGTAAGTGAAGCTATGATTGATTTCGCGATATCTCCAACACTTCAAAAAAAAAACTAGCAAAATGCGATAAGATTTTGTGTAAAGTTGAATGAAGTGAAAAAAGAGTATACTGTCGCGATGTTTGCGTCTAAAATAAAGTTAACACACCAATATGGACAACAAATAAGAAATATTGGTGTTGAATAAAAATAATTGTTCAAAAATGGTCTCATCAAAAAAATGTAGCAAAGAAACCGTACGCTTATGCTATATAATATGCATGAGGTTAAATTTAAGCGAAATTTGGAAAGTGGTCTTATGATATCGAAGGATTTGGAGATGATAAATAAACTAGTAAGTGAAGCCATGATTGATTTCGCGATATCTCCAACACTTCAAAAAAAAAAAACTTTATTGGAAAAAAGTAACAAAATGCGATAAGATTTTGTGTAAAGTTGAATGAAGTGAAAAAAGAGTATACTGTCGCGATGTTTGCGTCTAAAATAAAGTTAACACACCAATATGGACAACAAATAAGAAATATTGGCGTTGAATAAAAATAATTGTTCAAAAATGGTCTCATCAAAAAAATGTAGCAAAGAAAACCGTACGCTTATGCTATATAATATGCATGAGGTTAAATTTAAGCGAAATTTGGAAAGTGGTCTTATGATATCGAAGGATTTGGAGATGATAAATAAACTAGTAAGTGAAGCCATGATTGATTTCGCGATATCTCCAACAATTAAAAAAAAAAAACTTTATTGGAAAAACGTAGCAAAATGCGATAAGATTTTGTGTAAAATTGAATGAAGTGAAAAAAGAATATACTGTCGCGATGTTTGCATCTAAAATAAAGTTAACACATATATTGACGTCGAATAAAAATAATTGTTCAAAAATGGTCTCATCAAAAAAATGTAGCAAAGAAACCGTACACTTATGCTATATAATATGCATGATGTTAAATTTAAGAGAAATTTGGAAAGTGGTCTTATGATATCGAAGGATTTGGAGATGATAAATAAACTAGTAAGTGAAGCTATGATTGATTTCGTGATATCTCCAACACTTTAAAAAAAAAAAAAAAAGCCTTATGGGAAAAAAGTAGCAAAATGCGATAAGATTTTTTGTAAAGTTGAATGAAGTGAAAAAAGAGTATACGGTCGCGATGTTAGCATCTAAAATAAAGTTAACACACTAATATGGAGAACAAATAAGAAATATTGGCGTCGAATAAAAATAATTGTTCAAAAATAGTCTCATCAAAAAAATGTAGCAAAGAAACCGTACGCTTATGCGATATAATATGCGTGAGGTTAAATTTAAGCGAAATTAGGAAAGTGGTCTTATGATATCGAAGGATTTGGAGATGATAAAAAAAACTAATAAGTGAAGCCATGATTGATTTCGCGATATCTCCAACACTTAAAAAAAAAATAGAAGCCTTATTGGAAAAAAGTAGCAAAATACGATAAGATTTTGTGTAAAGTTGAATGAAGTTAAAAAAGAGTATATGGTCGCAATGTTTGCATCTAAAATAAAGTGAACACACCAATATAGACAACAAATAAGAAATATTGGCGTCGAATAAAAAAAATTGTTCGAAAATGGTCTCATCAAAAAAATGTAGCAAAGAAACTGTATGCTTATGCTATATAATATGGATGAGGTTAAATTTAAGCGAAATTTAGTAAGTGGTGTTATGATATCGAAGGGTTTGAAGATGCTAAATAAACTAGTAAGTGAAGCCGTGATTGATTTCGCGATATCTCAACACTTAAAAAAAAAAAAAAAAACAAAAAAAAAAAAAAAGCCTTATGGCAAAAAAGTAGCAAAATGCGATAAGGTTTTGTATAAAGTTGAATTAAGTGAAAAAAGAGTATACGGTCGCGATGTTAGCATCAAAAGTAAAGTTAACACACCAATATGGACAACAAATAAGAAATATTGGCGTCGAATAAAAATAATTGTTCAAAAATGGTCTCATCAAAAAAATGTAGTAAAGAAACCGTACGCTTATGCTATATAATATGCATTAGGTTAAATTAAACCGAATTTTGGAAAGTGGTGTTATGGTATCGAAGGATTTGGAGATGATAAATAAACTAGTAAGTGAAGCCGTGATTGATTTCGCGATATCTCAACACTTAAAAAAAAAAATAGAAGCCTTATTGGAAAAAAGTAGCAAAATGCGATAAGGTTTTGTGTAAAGTTGAATGAAGTGAAAAAAGAGTATATGGTCGCAATGTTTGCGTCTAAAATAAAGTTAACACACCAATATAGACAACAAATAAGAAATATTGGCGTCGAGTAAAAAAAATTGTTCGAAAATGGTCTCATCAAAAAAATGTAGCAAAGAAACTTTATGCTTATGCTATATAATATGGATGAGGTTAAATTTAAGCGAAATTTGGGAAGTGGTGTTATGATATCGAAGGTTTTGGAGATGCTAAATAAACTAGTAAGTGAAGCCGTGATTGATTTCGCGATATCTAAACACTTAAACAAAAAAAAAAAAAAAAAAGCCTTATGGCAAAAAAGTAGCAAAATGCGATAAGGTTTTGTATAAAGTTGAATTAAGTGAAAAAAGAGTATACGTTCGCGATGTTAGCATCAAAAGTAAAGTTAACACACCAATATGGACAACAAATAAGAAATATTGACGTCGAATAAAAATAATTGTTCAAAAATGGTCTCATCAAAAAAATGTAGTAAAGAAACCGTTCGCTTATGCTATATAATATGCATGAGGTTAAATTAAACCGAAATTTGGAAAGTGGTGTTATGATATCGAAGGATTTAGAGATGATAAATAAACTAGTAAGTGAAGCCGTGATTGATTTCGCGATATCTCCAACACTTAAAAAAATAATAATAAAAAATAAAAAACCTTATTGGAAAAAAGTAGCAAAATTCGATAAGATTTTGTGTAAAGTTGAATGAAGTGAAAAAAGAGTATACGATCGCGATGTTTGCGTCTAAAATAAAGTTAACACACCAATATGGACAACAAATAAGAAATATTGGCGTCGAATAAAAATAATTGTTCAAAAATGGTCTTATCAAAAAAATTTAGAAAATAAACCGTACGCTTATGCTATATAGTATGCTTGAGGTTAAATTTAAGCGAAATTTGGAAAATGATGTTATGATATTGAAGGAATTGGAGATGATAAATAAACTAGTAAGTGAAGCCATGATTGATTTCGCGATATCTCCAACACTTAAAAAAAAAAAAAAACCTTATGGGAAAAAAGTAGCAAAATGCGGTAAGATTTTGTGTAAAGTTGAATGAAGTGAAAAACGAGTATACGGTCGCGATGTTAGCATCTAAAATAAAGTTAACACACCAATATGGACAATAAATAAGAAATATTTACGTCGAATAAAAATAATTGTTCCAAAATGGTCTCATCAAAAAAATGTAGTAAAGAAACCGTACGCTTATGCTATATAATATGCATGAGGTTAAATTTAAGCGAAATTTGGAAAGTGGTGTTACGATATCGAAGGTTTTGGAGATGATAAATAAACTAGTAAGTGAAGCCATCATTGATTTCGCGATATCTCCAACACTTAAAAAAAAATAATAATAAAAAAAATAAGACTTATTGGAAAAAAGTAGCAAAATGAGATAAGATTTTGTGTAAAGTTGAATGAAGTGAAAAAAGAGTATACGGTCGCGATGTTTGCATCTAAAATAAAGTTAACACACCAATATAGACAACAAATAAGAAATATTGGCGTCGAATAAAAATAATTGTTCAAAAATGGTCTCATCAAAAAAATGTAGAAAAGAAACTGTACGCTTATGCTATATAATATGGATGAGGTTAAATTTAAGCGAAATTTGGGAAGTGGTGTTATGATATCGAAGGTTTTGGAGATGCTAAATAAACTAGTAAGTGAAGCCATGATTGATTTCGCGATATCTCCAACACTTAAGAAAAAAAAAAAACCTTATTGGAAAAAGTAGCAAAATGCGATAAGATTTTGTGTAAATTGAATGAATGAAAAAAGAGTATACGGTCGCGATGTTAGCATTTAAAATAAAGTTAACACACCAATATGGACCACAAATAAGAAATATCGGCATCGAATAAAAATAATTGTTCAAAAATGGTCTCATCAAAAAAATGTAGCAAAGAAACCGTACGCTTATACTATATAATATGCATGAGGTTAAATTTAAACGAAATTTGGAAAGTGGTGTTATGATATCGAAGGATTTGGAGATGATAAATAAACTAGTAAGTGAAGCCATGATTAATTTCGCGATATCTCCAACACTTAAAAAAATAAAAAAATAAAAACCTTATTGGAAAAAAGTAGCAAAATGCGATAAGATTTTGTGTAATGTTGAATGAAGTGAAAAAAGAGTATACGGTCGCGATGTGTGCATCTAAAATAAAGTTAACACACCAATATGGACCACAAATAAGAAATATTGGCATCGAATAAAAATAATTGTTCAAAAATGGTCTCATCAAAAAAATGTAGCAAAGAAACCGTACGCTTATACTATATAATATGCATGAGGTTAAATTTAAGCGAAATTTGGAAAGTGGTGTCATAATATCGAAGGATTTGGAGATGATAAATAAACTAGTAAGTGAAGCCATGATTGATTTCGCGATATCTCCAAAACTTTAAAAAAAAAAAAAAAAAAAAAAAAACTAATTGGAAAAAAGTAGCAAAATGCAATAAGATTTTGTGTAATTCAATCCCATATTATTTAGAATTTAATTTAGCCCGTCATAAATTCGGTATGTATATTTTGATTATTTTATGCTTTTAGAAATATACGAATAAAGTTATATAAGTTGCGTAATACATAATAACAATCTTATGTACAATTCCTACAAAACATAATCTATGTGCATTTTAGAAATTGTTTCTTATTTTTAGCAACTAAATAATAAGTGGATAAAGAAACTTATTGTTTTAAGAAATTCATATTTTCAATCAATATAAGTACCTGTATTGTTGTTAGTTGTCACAAATAATAGATATAATAAACCTTACCTTAGTATACATAGATTTTTCAATCAGTGATTGCGTCGACTCATCCACTGTTTGGAAATTCAATTGTCGACTTTATCGAATTCCAAATATTGTTTCAATCTTTCTGTCACCAAGAATATTATGTTTGCCATCTCTGCACTCTTGTAAGCAATGTTAAGCATAATTTCAAAACTTATTGTATTAATCTTTAAGTCATTTTAATTTTTATCACTATTGTAACTCGTGTAAAAATTAATCCTTAATACTTAAAATTTCTAATATTTGTGTAGCTAATACAAATAAAGATGAGATAATCATATAAATCTGAAAACAGTAAACTTTCTATTAATCAAATATGAAACTAAAAACAGTAAATTTTAATATCCAAATAACATTCAGAACCTAAAAACTTTATTAAACAGAAAACAGAAGAAAGTAACTAGCTATTAAAGAACGAAGAAGTTGCAAATGATCTTCAGAAGTGATAGTAGATTTTCAAGCTTAATTCCCATGCATAGGTCTTCCAAAGTTCTCATGATAAATTCTTCGAAAGTATATATAGATTTTATTAGTTATCTCGGGTATTGGCGAAGCAAATTCAGAGAAACTCTCATGATGAATCCTTTCATCATCTTTTATCTCTATGAGTATGGCAGCTATTCTTCTAACCTTTTTAGCTATTTTTCCATCTTCATCAGTAAACATGTAATTATCTTCAACCTCTGTTTCTCGTTCCACATGTTTATGCCTTAACGAATCCAATAATCCAAAGAAATCTAAATGTATATCATGATAGTCATATGTGTTGTGGGTTCTTACTGCCATTCCCATGTCTTTTAAGATTCCCTTATAGTATCCTTCTTGATGATCCGTTGTTATCCCAGAATACCTAAAAGTATTTACTAACTGATAATAAACTTCAGATAACCCTAAATGAAAAAGATTATTTCTTTGATTGTAGTGAATTCCAATGTAGACTAGCTGCAACTCCTTTTTAGCATAAGTGACCAAGTTTGCCATTGGTTCATCAGAGAAGTACTCAGGAATTACACGTGTTATTTTGGCATATTCTCCATAGTAAAACTCATCGACAATTTCTTGAACATAGAAATCAACCGTACAATCGATGAAAAATCTTCCAGAACTAATATGCTCTGTAGCCTTCATCGAATTGAAGAAATCTTGAAAGTTTTCAAGTAAACATATGTCAGCCATATTACTTAAGTTTCCAGTGGCGTATTCTATCATTTCCTTAAGCTCTCCTAACATTTCTCTTTGTTTATCAGAATAAGGAAACAACGATTTCTCAAATGTTCCATGCACATAAACATACTTCAACAGCTGCTCCTCACAAAAAGTTGGATCTACCATCTCATGTTCACTCATAATATCATCCTTCAGCTTATTCACATAGTTGATAAAATCATCTGTATCTCTAGTCTCATTAGATATAACCCAAGCATTGAATTGTTCTTCCATTTTCGTAATTAACTCTTTCTGATAATGTAAGTCCCTAGTTCTTAGGATCGATAACTTCGTTATCTGTAGTATTAAGGTGTGGAATCCCTCAATACGATGTTATCTTACTAACAACGAATATGTTCGAATTGCGTTTTAATAAAGCTTAACTTTAAACGATGAATCGTCAAAGCCTAGCCGTAGGTTTTGTTTTCTCTGGTTTTCTGAGTTCGCAGGAATGAAGAATGCAAAAGTGATAAAAGTGTTAACGATTTTCTAAGGAAAATCGTTTATATGTTTCTGTCTCGGCTCGGCTCGCATGGGCTGGCGAGTTCGGTCCAACTCGCAGCCCAAGCCCACTATAGGACTCGGCTCGCCAGACTATACTAATGTTCCGCGAGTTCAGATCTCATCTCTCAGCTCGATTCGCTGCGACTTGAGATCTCGACTCGCCTTGCACTAAACGTATATACTTATTTCGTATTTAATAGTTCGTCTAACTTAACAAAATAATATGTTTAACGAATATTACTAACAAAACAAATATTTATTTACAAATCTAAACCAATGTACAAACGTAATAATAATTACACCAGTCCTATTTCAAGCTAGATCTGTTGTCACAATCTATGTCTCAACAGACTCCCCCTTGACAATAGCTCTAGCGTCTTTATCTTCACGCTCTCTTTGATTTTCAAGAGTAAATCTTACTACCTACAAAAATTTTAAGCTTGATGCATGTTTTAACCATCCTGTGATAATCTCGTGCTAAATCACCCCAACCAATAGTAGATATGATCTTGTTATTGTACAACATAATCAGATCTTTCTTTGATAAGTTCATCAGGTGTCTGTGATCATATACACGAAGAATCTCTTTTTCTCCATCAGGATAATCATCATCAGCTTCAATCATAAAGGCTTCTCCAGATCCAGCATCTAACCCCCCAATATTTCAACTTTCCCAAAATATTCTGAGACATAGTCTTCATAGGTATTTGCTTAATGCATTTGACCGCTGGATAAACCTTCTTCCTTCTTCTTCTTCCTGTCCTTTGACTAAGTTCGTTCAACTTTATCGTTTTTCCTTTCCTTGGCTTAATCTTTGAGAACTTCATAGATAATCCCTCAGTCCTAATGATACGCTCAACATACTTAACATAGTCATCATCACTTGGATTTATCATATCTAATCTAGCCAAGTCTCGAATCTCATATTGAGGCAACGAACTAAACACTGCAAGCTTCTTCTCAAAATATTGAACCCCGTCAAACCTTTTGATCGCGAAGAGCTTCAGATCAGAGTCATAATACCATCCAATAATGCCAGTTTTAAGTACACGCTTTTCCAGTAATATCAACTTCTTTCAAAATGCGTGGCTTATTTTCCTTTTTCTTCTTTAGCATTTATTGGATAAACATAGGATTACCAACCATATGTTTGTATTTATCCTCTATTTCTTCAACTTCAGTATCCGAATCTTCAGAAGCATTCTCAAAAGCTTCTAAATCAATAACTGATTCTCCTTGTTCATTTACAAAAACAAATTCAGTCGTTGATGGATTCACAACATGTTCATCTACATTTGCATCCAGATCAACACCTTCATCTATCACAGATTCAAATACTGCAGTCCAGTCTTCAGGAAGTTTGAACTCTCCTTCTTCAATATCATAATCAATCTCTTCATCTATCTCATCCAAAATATCATCTTCTGAATCTGATAGATCTAGCATTTCCATTCCTAGAGAAATACAAATATATTAATAATTCAAATTCTTCATTAATTTCGCTGAACCAATCTAAGAATTTCTTTATTAATTCTTTTGTATGTTTTAACCTAAAATATAAACGCAATTTACATATAACTTATAAAATCTTTTATTGATTACCCTGAATCAATCCAAAATCTCTTAAGTCTTATAACCTACTTAACAAATAATAATTAATTTTAAATTCTAATGCATTGTGAATAATCACCAAACATTTAAATTTACTATTAATTTCCTTATATAATTTCCAAGTGTTAATTGATCTAATTCATTATCAATTTAACCTTTAAATTATATATCATTTGTCTAGTTAAAACTAATACATTTTTAACTTGTCAGTATACAAACTCTCAAGTCTAAAATGCATATGTTATTTTAAAATTTTGACCGCCGATATTATTCGGAACACGCCGCTCGACTACTCAATGAGTCGGAAGACTTTCGATCACTATTTTATCTTAACATATAATTATATAAACTTAAATTACATCAAACATATTTTACTTAAAATAATAATAACCTTAAGCCGAATATATTTACACAATAAAATTAAGTTTACATTTGTTCACTACAAACTATTACAAATATTACAGTACTATGATAATACTAAGCTATCTTACCAGCTTCAGTATCACCCGGTACGGTCTTATCTGCACTTGTACCAGCTCCAGAACCGCTTGCACCAGCATTACCACCAGACTCCCCCTGAATCATAGTTTGCTCACCAGTCTTTGAAGGACCAGTCTGCTCACCACTCGGTGCATTGGGATCATCGTCTTTGTCTGAATCTCTCTTTCTCCTCAGCTCATCTTCTTTGCAAGACTCCAGATATACCAATATCTCCCCCTGAGTAGACTGTCCTGAATACGTTCTCAAGACCAAACTCTCCAAGGAAGATAATTTCAGTCTCTGAACATTGAAGTCCGCAAGCAAAGTCTCATGAGTCTTCATCAGTAGATTGTAAGATTCACTCTGTTTGAGCATCTGCTGAGCAAGAAGAAGATTATTCGACACCAGCTCTGGAATCTGAGAAGTAAGCTTATCTAAATCCTTTACCCTCGACTCTAAGGACGTAATCCTTTCAGCATCAGTCGTTGGAGTAACAGGTATCGTTCTAGGTCCAGGCGGTGTAAGAGACTCAATATGCCCGTCTCTTGTCAGCGGTGTATGAGGTTGAGACAAAGCTTGCGAAAGCAAGTTTGCCGCAAATCTAGCTCCTTTATTCATCGGAAATTTTGCCGCACGAACTAGATCAACAACCTCATGCTGTAAAGTTAAACACAATTAAAATCAGTTATTGTTACAGATTACTCTGTCTCAAACTCTAATTAATTGCATAACACTTATAGTTATAGAACTTATATCTCATACCTGAAGTGTAACATCCTGTTTCTGGGCCTGGAAATAAATTATATTTTATTAAGTTTAAATGGTTTATTTGGAAAATAAACAAGTTAAAGAGCCTCAGTTTTTATTGTGATTAATAAAATATAGTTTGTTTTAAATAAACAAAGTTCACGGTAAAATAAAAGTATTTTGACTTACGGGTATTTTCGGGTTCCAGACAATAGGCTAGGAAGCGGGTATAAGTTACACCTAATTAAAAGATGGGGCGGTGGATGACCGACTCATTTCTTGGTTCCTACCTAACTCTCATTTCCTTTGAAACACTCTCAAACCCTCATCTCCATCATTTGTAAATTAAATCAAGAACAAATCATTGTGACTAAATTTTGCTAAAGGAATCTGATTATCATCATCTCCTACATCATCTTCATCATTAGATTGTAAGTGTTTTGGTGTTTTTAAGTTCATTTTATTGAAATTGGGTATATGATGAATATTGGTGTTTGGTATGAATTGAAGCTAGGAAATTATGTTTTGTTAACTACTTGTTAATTATTCATTGATATGAGTTGATTTCATGAAGATTATATACTAAAATTGATAGTGTTCTTGATAGTTAGTTCATAAGCAAGGTTATGATGATTTTGGGGTTTTGATGATGATATATGCTAGGATTACATGTTAGAATTGTTGGTTAGTTGTTATCATATGATTATGGTTGATACTTGAGGTCATTTGCTGAGTAAATTCGTGTTCATAAACTGATTTGGTGAATTTTGGGGTTTTGGGTTTGTGTTGTGTTCTTGCTAAAAGTGCAGGTCATTTTGAACTATCAAACGCGATCCCGGCCTTGTCTCCGGATCGCGTTCCTTAGTTATAATTTGGTATAGTCGATTTTTGGTCATACGAACGCGATCCAGCCCTTTGTTCCGGATCGCGTTGCCATGTGTATTTCGGTGACAGAACTTTTTCTAAAGGTGAACGCGATCCAGCCACCCTGATCCGGATCGCGTTCGCATGAATAATTTTGACGGGTTTTGTAAATTTTGAAAATGCGTAAGTCTTTTCAGGGTCACGGTTATGTAACAATTTCATTAACTCGGTTTGGGATGAGATTCACATGTTCACTCGGAAATGGCCCAATGGTCAAAACTATATTCTAATAGCCTAGGTGGTTTTTGGCCATTCGGGGTCATTTAAAGGTCGAAAATGACATTTTACAGTTTTTAAACATTAGTTCGGGATTTTTAATTTCAATTATGATTGAACTTTTGTTTACTTAGACTTTAGAGATTACTTGATTTGATAAATATGTTATGATGATGATTATGAGACGAGTTATTGACTTGTTATCTTTGTGTTCTCAGATAAGCGGGCGGCCACTCAGTAAGATTAGACCACTGAGTTGGTAATCAGACGATAATATTCGGTGAGTGGAATTGTATTCCTCGGTTCAATTCCGTTGTAACGAGTTTGGTTGCAACGGATGAACTTTCGGTTATTGGTTTGACTTGTTATCGGTTATTGGTTAATACATTGACATGATTGTTGATATTGTGATTTGGTTTACTTGGTTATTATTGGTATTAATTGTTGGCATGATGATTATGCGGTTTGAATAGGTTAGCTACATATTGTCATGACTATTATGAAATATGTGATGCTTGGGCCGTTTGGCATATGTGATTTCAGAGGTCAACGCTGGTTGGGTTTGTGGCTATTGTTGGGCTGCCTGGGTTTCCCGATACATGTAGTTGAGGGATGAATCCTTGTCAGTGAAGATAGCTTCAAACTATCGGTAAGCCACTGTTGGGGCCGACAGTGGTTGTAGGCTTTCGCTGGTTGGCTAACCAGGGGCCGCCGGTCCTCTTTGACGATACGTGTTTATGATTGCGAAGCTTTAGGCGGTAATCATAATTTGTGTGATTGTTGTTTACGATGCTTTAGGCTGTAAGCATTATTTGTTGGTTTGGGTTGTGCGTTGTAGGCTTGTTATTTCTGAATTGAACCGTCGGTTACGGTTCCATTCACTTAGCATTGGCTAATCCCTCGTTGTTAATCTTTTTGCAGGCTTTTAATAGGTGTGGACCGGGTTGTAGATGCTTAATGGGATGGTTGACTGTCATAGCGCTTACTCTGACAATTTTGGGGAAATCTAACTTTTGGTTTTGAATAGTTTTCTTAATGCCCGGTTGTTTAAGTAAATGTTTGTAACTAAACTTATATATGTGTGTAAATGTTTTGAAAACTTGGTACTTTTGAACTTATGTAAATCGGTAATTATGTTTTGGGACCACGCTTTTAATGTATAATATAAAGTAATATGATATGTTTCGGTTTGTTAAAAGGCGGGGCCTTACATGAAGCGGTACAGATATATGTTCAGAAACCACCGGTGTATCCTTCTCCACCTGTGGTGTATCTTGAGCAATTGTATACATAATTAACTGTCTCAGTTTAACCCCTGATAAACAACAAGTTAAAATTATTTAACTTCATAACAAATACTAACCTTCTCTAATAGTCAACGTCCTCGAACGCTTCATCAACTGAGTAACAGTCTCCTCAGCATCCAAATCATGAACAATGAAATCTGGATCTGGTTCATTGACTTTACGCTTGAGCTTTAGCTTCTGAGCAGGATCAACCTCAAGCCTTGATCGTTGCTCAGTCATTCCAGCCAGAATACTCGTGGATAAATCAACAAGATCATCCTCGGTATCACTGGAATCGTCAGTTGTATGTCCATCATACTTGCCAGATGGACCCACTGGTTCCTAACTATATTTACCATTTATGATTAAGATAAAACTCTATCAAAGTAGATAAATATATATTTTAGATTATTCAGCTTTAATACCTTAGCAGGTAAAACTGCTGAACTATCAATCTGCCTTTGCTCACCCTCAGGTCTAGTAACCTCGGGGTCTGCAATCTCAGCTTCCTGTATATATAATGATATTCATATTTTATAATTAGGAATGTTACCTAATCAACTAAATATCTATATCATAATCATTATATATAATAATATTATGCATTTATGATTAATAAAAACAATCTATCAACTAAGCATCTATATTATTATATAAATAAAATATTACCTCATGTGGTGCAAAATAACTATCAATATCCCGTAGCAAGGGATCAGTAGCATCATCATTTTGAACCAAAACCTCTTGCACAACTTGTGCAGCAACCTCTTGGTTCACTTGCTGATCAACCTGACCAACCTGAATAAGAACATCCTCAAGGAGCCCTTGTGGATCTTCAGGTTGAACCTCCTCAGCTGCAGGTTCAGGTAAAACATCAGCAGCAGCAGCACCAGCAGGAGCAACGTCCAACCACCCATTATTTGGTGGTGGAACGTAGTTTGGGTCAACAATATACCCAAAAAGTGGTCGTTCCTTCGGTTTCACCACACCTTCCTTCCTAACTGTCTGCATAAACATGGCATTATATCCACGTTGATCAATGGTATTCACCACTAAAAACGGCTCAGGTATAGCCAAGTTCGGTAGACGCGCGCGAATGATAAGCATACAAAACCTCGGGTAGATCATAAATCTAGATCTAACAGAACCCGATATCTGTCTTGCAATCTCACCAAAAATGAGATCACATAAACTGTATGGTTTATTATAAACCAGGGACAGTGCAACCGATAATATAACAGGGCTTAACTCATCGAAGCCTCCCTTCTATGGTGCAAAAACTGTATTCATCACATGCCACAGAAACCTCCACTGTCCGAGTACCAGAGGCTTCTGAAACTGATTCCCGCACCTATCTCCCGTATATCCCATACGGCCGATTGCCCCCTCAATAAAGTCCATGGGCATCTCCAAATCCCCATTCTCTTGTTCTTCAGTCCCCAGCTGTAATACCTCACGAAGATATCCAGCAGTAAATGCAACCGTTTGACCATTAACCATTGCTCTAATCTCTGGTGGATTGACAGATTGGTCATGCACGATATCCGTCCAGAAATCGTTCAGTATAGCCTGAGAAATAGGTGGATTGGCCGTAATAGCATATCTAATACGCGACCGTGCAAGAAAGCGAAGAATATCAGCCACCCTATCAGCCCTCTTGGCCTGTAGATTCAGATCTACTAGAATATTGTGGCTTTTATCAAATGGTCTCGCCATATCTGTATAATAAACACAAATAACAGATTAAATGCACGTGTAATATATTTTTAAACTATAACGTATTATGAATCGTAATTCATCTTACATCCTAGTTTAAATGTAAACTTATATATATAACTTGTTACATAAATAGTCTCAAGTCGTATACATATATAAATCAATATATATGATATACCGCTAATATAAAATTAGGACACGCTACTAGATTACGTTTTGAATCGGTAGACTTTCGATATATATATATATATATATATATATATATATATATATTGTCATAGGAATCCAAAAATATACTAGTTATTACTTAAAAAGTCGTAACTCTTAAATTTTTTTTTTTTTTTTTTAATTTCTAAGTTCTGGATTCGCATAAGACACCTAAGCGAGTCGAGTTCAACTCGTTTCGCTTATCAACTCGCGATTGGATCTGCAGCCAAGTGAACTCGCTAATCATGTCGATCCGCAGGTCAACTCGTTGGTCGATCCGCTAATCAACTCGATCCGCTAGTCAACTCGCTGCGAGTTGAATCGAAGGTTCAACTCGTTCGATGAACAGCCGTCGCGAGTTTAAACTTAAAATCGATGATTTTGTTAGTTTTAACACGATCAAACGATATATTTACGTTTATTAAAGTTCGTTTAACATTGATCCTAAGGATTCGTGTTCTAACAAGCCGTTAATCTACGTGAATCGATCAAACATTAAACCGAAACCCTAAGTTTATAAAAACTTCGATTTCTCGTTAATTATACGGTGAAATCCGTTGTATTTTACCTCAATATGTTCGCAATCTAAAGGTGAATAAAATCTACGGATCAAAAACTCGTTCTCCGTACTCGTAATATCGAAATCAAACGAAAACTACGTTTCGCCTCGTTTCGCCTGGAAGCGGATTCGCCAAGTTGAAGTGAACTCGCGAATGCTGTGGATCCGGTGATCTGTTGACTCGTTTGACCTCCCCTATTATACTCTCTATCCGATTCGCGAGAATTCAAGTGGATCCGCAAGTTGACTAAGTCGACTCGCAGGAATAAATAAAAAACGCGAATTAAATACTAAGTATAAATTAAAATCCCTCATTTGTACAAGTCTAAAATAAAAGTATTTTTCACTTGTATTTGTTACGTCTGTTCAACTCAAAAATATTCTATATAATTTAATTCCGAAGGGTAAAACCTAATAAACACAAAAACTTAAATTAAACATAAACTAAAATAAGATAAAAACACAATTATGTAAACATTGGTATCAAGTACCATTTTATTAATCACTTGAGCAAAACAAAATACATAAACAAAATGAATAAGAATTTATCTGCTTAGGGATCATAATAGAAAGAATAAGCAATTAAGTATTTATTAAAAAGTCTAAGTTGATTGTTAGTATACATACCTTATGAAATTCAAATAAATTACTATAAAATTACAACTAAAATTTATCATTTATACATTTATATTTATAAAACTATATCTTAGGTACCTTTATCCACATAGCATAATTAATAAATGCATTACTCACATAAAGTGAATAGTTTATTTATAGACAGTCCAAGATGATTACCGGTATTATGATCCACATAAACAAATTATACTCAATTTTCTAAGCAAACACTTTATTGTTGGTATGAATATTATCAAGTGCTTCATATTATAGGACATACTGAAGAATTCAAGTAAAACGCATAACACTGCATCATTAAATTTCAAGGTAGTGGTTACTAAATGATGTATCTTTTCGAAACATATAACATACACTTGAATTTTAAGGTTAGACAAATATCAAACATACTTTGAATATGCTATGTTATCCAAGTCTGTACATAGTACAACAGATAATCCCTTCTAGCATAATTCAAAGTACATTTGAGAATATTAATTTAATTAAAGGTTTCATATCTGTACTTAGTACAACAAAGTTACCAGTAATTAAGTTAATACCCATATTGCTACTATTTGTCAATTAAAAAGCATGATAACAGTGTATGGCAATACCATCATTCAACAATTAAGACTTAATGTCATATATCATAGAATAGTAAGACAAGATAATAAACAAGTAGTTAATTAACTTCTTAAGGCTTAGAAAATTTCATATAATTTGCCTACCAGTACATCATATGATGAAGCCATCTAAAGTTTTCACTAAAAATAGACAAATTATAACTTGTGGATATAGGTGTATAATCAAATAAATATAAACACATACCTGATAGAATCGTCGTAGTTCTAAAGCAACTTTATATGAACCTACTACCATATCATACTTAGGACTTAAGCTTATTATTGTGAAGCTTATTCTCCTAATGTACTATCATTTCTCTTAGTTTTTGCAGATAAAAACTTGAAAAAAATTTCAAAGAATATTATATTTATATTCTTTAATGAAGGCGATTAGGTAACAAGCAAATGAATGCCATACGCTTTTTTTTTGTTGGTGCATTTTGTGTGTCAGTCAGTTGGTCAAACTATTGTAATTGTCAAAGTCAATTAGTCTACATATGTATAGTGTTTAGTGTGTCAACGAAATGTAATTATATAGAATATACATGGCGACGACATGGGCTATGTCGCATTGGGTTGGGCCTGCGACGTTGGGCCTAATGTCGCAGGGCCCAATAGCCTTGATATAAATAGCGAGTTAAAGTTCAGTTTTAGGGTTGGACGTGTGAGACATAGGGTCAGCCGTTTTCGTAAGAGAGGAGGGGAGAAAACGAGTTTGAGTTTGTATTCTGTAATCGTTTATATTTCAATTGTGAATATACAAAAGATTATATAGAAAATCGTTTGTGTTCGTGAAGTATTATCATGTGTTTATTATTCTATACGATCCGATCAACGCGTAAAGGGACTATCAAATTGGTATCAGAGCCATAGAATCAAGGATTCGTTGGTTTCGGATCGTGTTTAGAACGTTTTTGATTAATTCGCGAAGGTATTAATTGTTATTAATCGTTTCTGAGTTGATTTGCTTGATTATATCGATTTCTGGAAGTGTTTTTGGGTTAGCTCGACGTTTGGATTTCCAAATTTCGTTAGGGTTTCGAAAATTTTCGATTTTAGGTTTTTTCAGCGGCTGGATTCGCGACTTTGCGACGTTATCTGCGACGTCTCCTGCGACGTTATTAATTTTGACCTAGTTTGGTCTTTGCGACTTCGTTAGCGACGTTATTTTGACCTTAAGTGGTTATTGCGACGTAGGCTGCGACGTCGCTAGCCTCTGCGACGTTGGATTGCGACGTTATACACTACGTCGCATTTTCGATTCTTAATTGAGTCATCGGACTTCTGCGATGTTGCTAATTTTTTCTGCCACATTACCCTCGCTCTAGATTCGTAAAAAAAAAAAAAAAAAGTTTTTTGGCGGGAAATCTCCGAAAAATTTTTCATTTCCAAAATTTTTCCTTAGCCTTACAACTGTTCAATTTTAGGTTGGAAAAAGTTTCATTTTACCCGGCCAATTTTTGACGTTTTCGGACGAAATTTTGGCGGGAAATTCGCGAAAAATTTTGTAATTTCAAATTTTGTTTTTAAGCTTAAAATAGCTTAATTTTAGTGTCGGAAAAGTTTCGCTATTCTCGGATATTTTTTTAATTTCTTTAATCCGATTTTGGAGGGAAAATTCGTAAATGGCTTTTGGTAACAAAGTGCCTCCTTCTACATCTTTGTTCTATAGTGATTTTGCGAGTTGGAAGATTAAGTTATGCAATTTCATTGAATACAAAGATCCAAATCTGTGGAATTGGTTTAACACCATTGATCGATATGAGCAACCAAGACTCGATGGGGTGCTTAAGTCAAGAGCACAAATGTCAGTCAAGGAACGAGAAGAGTTTGATAAAGACAATAGAGCGTATGAGATGATTACCAAGTGCTTGCCAGAAGTTGTGATTAATAAATTTAAAAATCAAGCAACTTCTATAGGGTTATGGGATGCTCTTATAGTGGCTTACGATCAAAAGGAAAAGAAGTCAGAAGATAATATTCAAATTCCTAGTCTAAATGATACTTCCAGATCTACTTCCAACTCAGCAGCATCTACTTCTACTAGCACTTCATATGCTTCCTATACTTCTCATACAGCTCATACAGCTCCTTCAAAGGCTACTGAGGATCATGCTACAATCTTTGCAGCTTTCCTCAACTCTTATGAGAATTTTCTTTCCAAGAAGGCTAGTACTCTACAGCTTACTGAAGAAGACTTTGAACAGATTAATTCAGATGATCTCGAGCAAATGGACATCAAATGGAGCATGGCCATGATAACCCAAAGAACTAAGAAGTTTCTCCAGAGAACGGGTAGAAAAGACCTGGATGATGATGGTGATACAGGTCTTGGTTTTAATAAAAGCAAAGTGAAATGCAAGAACTGTCAGATTCATGGGCACTTTGCTAAGGAATGTGTGGAGAATAAAAATCCTTCATCTGGATTCACTACACCTTCAGCTCCCAAGACTCCAGAGAATAGCACAACATCACAGGCGATGACAGTGTATTCTCAGGAAATGTTTGATTCAAGTGCGACTCAAGAAAAGGTTCAACACAGTGCGTTCTTGGCAAAGATACATGAGGTAGAAACAGAATCTGAAAAACCTTTTACATGTATCTCCTGTATTAAATTGGAAGCTTCTTTAAAATGTTTTCAAATAGACTATGTAGACTTATGAGAAAAGGTTGAGAAACTTACTGAGTCAAATAAGTTTCTAAAAGCTAATGAAAAACTTTATGATAAGCAGATTGAAGCTTATAAGTTAGATACTCAGACTTTTAAGGCAAAAGTTTTTAGTCAACAAGATGCAATTAAAAGTTATTTTACAGAATCTGATTTGTTGAATAAAGAACTTTCTGAGCTAAAGTCTGAGTCTGACAATTTTAAAAAGGGGATCACAAGTTTCTCGAACTCTCAAAAGATCTTCGATGAAATCGTTGACAAGCAGAGGACAGATAAAAGTAAGGCCGGAATAGGGTATAACTCAGTTCCACCTCCTACTAATCACTATCCTCTGCCTGTTAAGGAAGGCACCGAAGAACTTGTGGCTGACTACTCATCATGGCCAGCTACAAAGTCTAAAGAAGCTACATCCAATCCCAAAAGGCAGGCAAAGGAGAAAACTAAACGGACAGAGTATCCCTTGCCTACTTTTGTTAAGTCTGATAGTACACCTCCAGTTAGTGTAGAGGAGGGTGTTGAGATAGAGGATCTACCGGAAGAGGCTGAAATCAAAGTTGAAAAAGTTAATGTAAAGCCAGAAAATCATATACTTACCAATGAAACTGTAAAGGTTTCAAATACAAAGGGTAAAAACAAGGTTGAAAATGAATCCAAAAGGGTTCAACATCAAATGAAGGATTCAAATGTAAAATCTAAAAGTGAACAACCTTCAACATCAACTTATTCAACTTCTGAGGCTTCTACATCAACGTGTACACATAAGTGTTCACGTCCTGTAAAAGCCTCATCTTCTAAGCTTCCAACAGTTCATTCTCCACCTCAACCTTTTGTGGGTAATCATTGGAATAGGTCGTACATTGAACGACGTTCTTGTTTCCATTGTGGACAACAAGGACATATAGTTAGGGATTGTCGGTTATTATCCCTAGATGGGTTTGGTAGAGGGATGCCAAGAACTTCCTCTTTTAGGAATTCTTTTTCAAAATCTTTTTCAAGGCGTCGTTCCTATTCGCCTGTATCTAGTTGGGCATCAAACTCTCCAAAACCTGTGGAAAGAGTAAACAAAGTTATGCCTAGTAGACCTCAAGTTCAAAAGCAAAACATTGTTGAAAACAAATCATCTGAACCTAAGTAGGTTTGGAAAGCTAAATCCACAAACAACGCATCAATGAAATCCTCTGAGTTTTTAAAATATCATAAACTCATTGATGTGATGGTTACGGATGATTTTGGACAACCCAAGTCTATCAAGGCTTGGGTGTCCCATAAGTACTAACGTTTAATTGTTTGTGGTGGTGCAGTCAGGTTTTAATAGCTAATATTTTTAGTGACTGCAAGGATGTGGACATTTTTGAAAGATTTTGTCATGGTGGTTATGTGTGATGAGTTGTGATTTGGATGAGTTTATTGAAGTTTCGAGGTGGTAAAAGCGTTAAAAGGATTTGATTTGACTTGATATGTGATTTTGAAACTTTTATTTTAAATTAAATTATTAGTGCAACAGCCATTCTTTATACTTTTTAGTATTAAAGAAATTCAATGTTGCGAAATTTATTCAATTAAAAAATACAAAAATATGTTTAATGTTTAAGGGGAGTATTTTTGGATTGGATATAAGAATTTGCTGTTCAGGGGGAGTAATTCTGAATATTAAAAATTCTGATTATTTAATTCAGAAATGTGAACAGCAAGATTCTTAAGTCTTGAAAAGACGATGGGTTGTGTCTGTAAACAACTTGGGATATGATAGTACATCGGGTGACATGCATAAAAATGGAAATTTTAAGGTTTATGTTTGATGTGTCAGTAGGTTTATCTGGCATATTTAACACATCTTTTATAAACATTAGCTTTATCATATGATGTATCGGTAGACATGATACACACCGGTTTGTGAGTGAGTAAGAAGTAATATTAAAACTTGTCTATTACTTTGTGAAAAATGTTATATGATGTATGAAATAAATCTTAATTGATAAATGGAGGTACTACCATACGCTGTCATAATTATTATGTAAGTGCAAAATTGGCATATAGTAATAATATGATTATTAGCCTAACTAATGGTGACTATTGTTGTACTCACGTACAGACCTGAATCCATTAGTTATGCAAATAATCTCAAACTTGTTATGTTCATACTAAGGGACCCTCTGTTGTACTAAGTACAGATCTGGGGCCACTAGTATCTTCATAATCAGTTTGATGTATGCCTAAATTTAAAGGTCAAGTGTATGTTACGAGAAAGCCGAGATAAACTTGGTCTTGTAATCTCTACCTTGTTTGTAAAATATGCAGCGTTATGTGTTTTACTAAAGTTTATCAGTATATCATATAATAGGTTTCACTAAATTAATATTCATACTAACAATAAAGGTTAGCTCACAGATACGGATGTAATATGTTTAAGTGGATAAACAATACCGATAATCGTCTTGAACTAATATTTATAAAAGGTGCTCTAAATATGTCAAGTAAATTTAAAGTGGACAAATATACTGGTGATCGAAATAACACTTACTATTTCCTAATAATTACATGTTGCCCTGATATGATCCCTAAGCAGACTTAAAACAATCCTATCCCCAATTTATTTTAATCTTCATTCTTTACTTTTCATTTATAAAGAAAAATTCAAAAAGATTTTATTTCTATGTTATTTTCTTCAATATCACATATCTTGTTAAAGTCAAATATTGAAGATGTAAAGGATGTCGGTTATTCTCCAAAGATTGTGAAGATAATTCTAACGGAGAAGCTGCTGATGATTGAGAGATGGTCACTGAGTTTGAAGATCTTATTGTATGATAAATTTGTGTCAGTCACATGAATTTGGACACCAAGATTTCTTTGAAGACCATGCTATCTCAAAGGGGAGTTTCTGATTGTCAAAGACATGAAAGAGTTTGTTGATGAAGACTAATTGAAGACTTATTTGACCAAGCTGCTGACAAGGGGGAGTTTGTTGGTGCATTTTTTATGTCAGTCAGTTGGTCAAACTATTGTAATTGTCAAAGTCAATTAGTCTGCATATGTATAGTGTTTAGTGTGTCAACGAAATGTAATTATATAGAATATACATGGCGACGACATGGGCTATGTCGCATTGGGTTGGGCCTGCGACGTTGGGCCTAATGTCGCAGGGCCCAATAGCCTTGATATAAATAGCGAGTTAAAGTTCAGTTTTAGGGTTGGACGTGTGAGACATAGGGTCAGCCGTTTTTGTAAGAGAGGAGGGGAGAAAACGAGTTTGAGTTTGTATTCTGTAATCGTTTATATTTCAATTGTGAATATACAAAAGATTATATAGAAAATCATTTGTGTTCGTGAAGTATTATCGTGTGTTTATTATTCTATACGATCCGATCAGCGCGTAAAGGGACTATCATTTTTTTTAATGAACATAGAAATACTAACTATTACAAAAATACCCTTGGAAGACTAATCACTCTGGATTTCTCATTCCGTTTAGTTGAACCAACGTCTCAAATCTTGCTCTGTCGAACGCCTTTGTGTACAAGTCTGCTAAGTTATCCAATGATGGAACCTTAACTAACTTTATCAACTTCTTTTCAGCACAATCTCTAATAAAATGATGTCGAATATCAATATGCTTAGTTTTACTGTGCTTTACCGGATTATTGGTGATCGACATAGTAGATTCATTATCAATCATCATAGGAGTATTGGTTATATTTAACCCGTAATCCTGCAGTTGCTGTTGAATCCAAAGTACTTGAGAGCAACAGCTGCCAGCTGCAACATACTCAGCTTCACATGTAGAAATGGCTACCGAGGTTTGCTTCTTGCACTGCCAGGATACTAATCTACCTCCTATGTTAGGATTTATTAATTTGATGAGACAAAATAAAAGACGAAAGTTGAGGGACTAAAGTTGAATAGTTTTATTTTTATTAGTCTCCTAGTATAATTATGATTTCTTGTAACCCTAGATGTCTCTATTATATAAAGAGACATAGGGACGTAGGTTTTGGGTGTGCACACAATGTAGACGTCTAGTAATTTGTTATCCCTAAGGTTCTTGTAACCCCGATACGAAATAGTATCCGTCGTTATTATTATTAATAATATGATTAGGGATTTGGCCATTGATAATATTGATGTTTGTTCTTATTCCTCTGCATAGTATTATCATTGTTATCGTTTATTGTTAATCCTAGATCAAGATCTAAAAAATCTCGAGCTAGATCGTTATTAGTTTTTCACAAATTGGTATCAGAGCAGGTTGCTCGTGATCTAGGATATACAAAGTGTACGATTAAATAAGTTTGGAGATTCTGGGATTATTCGTCGCAAGTCTGATTCTTTTAGAGTTTATTTTATCTTCGTGCAGATCAAGATTTAGTTTGGTGCTGCTTCATCTATTTAATATTAACCAATTCTTGGTTGAATTAATCCCTGCCGACAATTGAAAAAAATTTACTCTAGCCGACATAGATTGCATGAGTGGGCAAGCCAATTAAAAAAAATTTTATCTTGCCAACAAACTTTATTGTTTAATACTCAAATTGTTTGTTGCATCTGAATTTACTTCTGTTTGTAAGTCCCCTAGTTTTAGGATCGATAACTTCGTTATCTGTAGTATTAAGGTGCGGAATCCCTCAATACGGTGTTATCTTACTAACAACGAATATGTTCGTATTGCGTTTTAATAAAGCTTAACTTTAAACGATGAATCGTCAAAGTCTAGCCGTAGGTTATGTTTTCTCTGGTTTTTCTGGTATCGCAGATCAGAATCGTATGTTAAAAGTGTTAAAGATGTTGAGGTTTTTCACGATTGAAACAACCTTTTATATTTTGTCTCGACTCGGCTCGCATGGGCCAGCGAGTTCAGCCCAACTCGCCTTGCAGCCCAAGCCCATTACCAAGCTCGACTCGCTACTGACTTCCACGAATTAAGTTCTCATCTCGGCTCGCAAAGTTCGCGACCTGAGAACTCGACTCGCACATAATGTATTTATTTCGTATTTAACATTCGTCCAACTTAACACCATAATATGTTTAACGAATATTACTAACAAAACAAATATTTATTTACAAATCTAAACCAATATACAAACATAATAATAATTACACCAGTCCTATTTCAAGCTAGATCTGTTGTCACAATCTATGTTCCAACAGACTCCCCCTTGACAATAGCTCTAGCATCTTTATCTTCACGCTTGTCTTTGGTCTTCATTTGTAAATCTTACTGCCTGCGTAAATCTTCATCTTGATACAAGTTTTAACCATCAACTGATAATCTCTTGCTAAATCAGCCCATTCAATAGTCGTCAAAATTCTGTTCTCATTCAACTTTAACAGATCTTTTCTCGACATATTCATCAGGTGTCGATGATCATAAACTCTAAAGATTTCTCTTTCACCACCTTCAACCTCATTATCAGCTTCAACCATAACAGCTTCTCCAGTTCCTGAATCCACGTGCCAACTCTTCATATTTCCCAAAATATCCTGTGGCATTGTCTTCAGTGGAATCTGCTGTATGCATCTAACAGCTGGGTAAACTTTCTTCCTTCTTCTTCTTCCTGTTCTTTGACTTCTCTCTTGTAATTTCACAGTCTTTCCCTTTCTTGGCTTAATCTGAACAAACTTATTCGTACCAACCTCATGTCTAATGATTCTTTAGCATAATCATCACGACTTGGGTTGTTAATCTCTAATCTAGCCAAATCACGTATTTCATAACGTGGTAGAGAACTAAAAACTGCAAGCTTTCTTTCAAAATATTGAACTCCGTCAAACCTTTTGATCGCAAAAAGCTTTAGTTCTGAGTCAAAGTACCAACCAATAATCCCTTTACGTGGTACACACCTTTTCGTAACATCAACTTCAGAAATTCCAATCTTCTTCTTCTTCTTTGGAAGTTTCCTAAGTACAACAGCAGGATTCTTGGTTTGAACAAGAACTTCTTCTTCTTCATCAGAGGTTGAATCATCAATATCTTCATCTATATCGACAATTGTTGGACCTTGTTCATTTTCAATAACAACTTCTGTCCTAGATGGGCTCACATGGTGTTCATCAATGTTTGCATCTAGATCTACACCCATGTCTTGCACATTCTCAGGTACAGCAGTCCAATCTGTAGGTGGTAGAAATTCTCCATCCTCAAGATCAAAATCAATGTCTTCATCTATCTCATCAAAAATATCATCTTCCGATTCAGATAGATCAAGCATCTCCAATCCTAAGAGAAAAACATAAATACAAATATATTAATAATTCAAATTCTTCATTGATTTCCCTGAACCAATCTAAGAATTTCTTTATTAATTCTTTTGTATATTTTAACCTAACATATAAACGCAATTTACATATAACTTATAAAATCTTTTATTGATTACCCTGAATCAATCCAAAATTTCTTAAGTCTACTTAACAAATATTAATTAATTTTAAATTCTAATGCATTGTGAATAATCACCAAACATTTAAATTTACTATTAATTACCTTATATAATTTCCAAGTGTTAATTGATCTCATTCATTATCAATTTAACCTTTAAATTATATATCATTTGTCTAGTTAATACGAATACATTTTTAACTTGTTAATTACTTATATACCTTACGGTCTTAAGTCCATAATCAAATCTAAAATGCATATGTTATCATAAAATTTTAACCGCCGAAATTAATCGGAACACGCCGCTCGACTACTCAATGAGTCAGAAGACTTTCGATCACTATTTTATCTTAACATAATTATATAAACTTAAATTACATAAAACATATTTTACTTAAAATAATAATAACTTTAAGCCAAATATATTTACACAATAATATTAAGTTTTACAATTGTTCACAAATACTAACTACAGTCTATACTAAAGTCAAGCTAATGTCTCACCAGCTTCATCTTCAGTCTGACCTGTACCAGTACCAGAACCACTTGCACCAGCATTACCACCAGACTCCCCCTGAATAGTAGCTTGCTCACCAGTCTTTGAAGGACCAGTCTGCTCACCACTCGGTGCATTGGGATCATCGTCCTTGTCTGAATCTCTCTTCCTCTTCAACTCATTTTCTCTGCATGACTCCAGATATACCAATATCTCCCCCTGAACAGACTGTCCTGAATGCGATCTCAAGACCAGACTCTCTAAAGAAGATAACTTCAGTCTCTGTACGTTGAAGTCCGCAAGCAAAGTATCATGAGTCTTCATCAACAGATTGTATGATTCACTCTGCTTGAGAATCTGCTGTGAAAGAAGAAGATTGCTCGACACCAGCTCTGGAATCTGAGAAGTAAGCTTCTCTAAATCCTTTACCCTCGACTCTAAGGATGTAATCCTTTCAGCATCAGTCGTTGGAGTAACAAGTATCGTTCTTGGTCCAGGCGGTGTGAGAGACTCAATATGCCAGTCTCTGGTAAGCGGTGTATGAGGTTGAGACAAAGCTTGCGTAAGCAAACTTGTCGCAAATCTAGCTGATTTGTTCGTCGGAAAATTAGCTCCACGAACTAGATCAGCAACCTCATGCTGTAAAGTTAAACACAATTATAATCAGTTATTGTTACAGATTACTCTGTCTCAAACTCTAATTAATTGCATAACACTTATAGTTATAGAACTTATATCTCTTACCTGTAGCGGTAAAGACATCGATTCAGTAACCACCGGTGCATCCATCTCCACCTGCGGTGTATCCTGAGCAACTGTATACAGAATTAACTGTCTCAGTTCAACTCCTGATAAACAACAAGTTAAGATTATTTAACTTTTATAATCAATACTAACCTTCTCGAATAGTAAGCGTTCTCGGACGCTTCATCAAAGGAATCTCAACTTTCTCAGTACGTTCCTCCAAAATACTCTTACCTTTTCTCTTCCTTTCAGAAGCAGATGGAGGAGAAGAAGGTGTATTGTCAGTATCTTCATCTGAAGCCGTCTCACCATCACGACCTCTAGATGATCTAACAAGATCCTAAAGTATAAATATATTAAACATTTATGATTAGCGTAAGCTCTATCATACAAGTTCTATATATTTAAGATTAGTCAGATATAATACCTCAGTCGGTACTTCAACTGATCTATCAAGTTGTATCTGCTCATCCTCAAGTAATATAACTTCGGGATTTGCAGCCTCAGCTTCAGCATCCTGTTTGTGTAATGATATTTATATTTTAAAATCAGAAATAATATCCAATTTACTAAATATCTAATATCAGAATCATTATATAATAATATTATGCATCTATGATTAATAAAACAATCTATCAATTAAGCATCTATATTATTACATAAATAAAAGATTACCTCAGGTGGTGCTAAATAACTCTCAATGTCTTGAAGCAAAGGATTTGTCGCATCATCATTCTGCTCCAAAACCTCTTGCACAACCTGTGCAGCAACCTCTGGATTCACTTGCTGATCCACCTGACCAGCCTGAATAAGAACATCCTCAAGGAGCCCTTGTGGATCTTCAGGTTGAGCTTCCTCAGCTACAGGTTCAGGTACAACATCAGCCTCAGCAGGAGCTACGTCTAACCACCCATGATTTGGCGGTGCAACTTAGTTCGGGTCGACAATATACCCAAAAAGATCTCGCTCCTCAGGCTTCACAAGCCCTTGTTTCCTCACAGTCTGCATAAACATAGCATTATACCCTCTGAGCCCAATAGTATCTACACGCAAGTGTGGCTCAGGAATAGCAAGCTCTGGTAGACGAGCTCTAATAATCAACATACAAAAACGCGGGTAAACCATAAATCGTGATCGAACAGAACCCGATATCTGTCTTACAATCTCTCCAAAAATGTAATCACAGAAACTGTATGGTTTATTGTAAACCAGGGACAGTGCAGCCGATAGAATAGCAGGGCTTAACTCATCAAAACCACCCTTCTTTGGTGCAAAAACGGTATTCATCACGTGCCATAGAAACCTCCACTGACCAATAACAAGAGGCTTCTGGAATTGACGTCCGCGTCTATCTCCCGTATAACCCATACGTCCGATAGCTCCCTCTATGAAATCCATTGGATACTCAACATCCCCATTCTCTTGTTCCTCTGTACCAAACTGCAAAATCTCACGGAGATTTCCAGCACTAAACACAACAAGTTGGCCACCAACCGTTGCTCTAATCTCTGGTGGATTGACCGATTCGTCATGCTCTATACCCGTCCAGAAATCAGTCAGAATCGCCTGAGAAATAGGAGGATTTGCTGTAACAGCATACCGTATACGTGAACGTGCCAAAAATGAAAGCACCTGAGCTACTTTGCTAGCTCCCTTTGCACGTACATCTAGATCAACAAGGATGTTGTGACCATTGTCAAATTGTCGAGCCATATCTGTAAAAACACAAATGACAACAACAATTCAAAGCAAATTAAAAATATTTAAACTATTACATATTATGAATAGAGATTCATCAAACATCTTAGTTTAAATTTGAAATTATATATAACTTGTTACAAAAATAGTCTCAAGTCGTATATAAGAATTTAACTTATAACAAAAAGTCTTAAGTCGAATTTAAATTAATTATATAAAAGTTATTACTTAAAAAGTCTTAACATTTATATCACTTCTTTAAAAAAAATAAAAAATTTCTAAGTACTGGACTCGCATAAACTGGCCTAACGAGTTGAGGTCAACTCGTTTTGCTTATCAACTCGCTAAACTTATCAAACAGCTATTGAAGTGAACTCGCTAATCTCATGGATTCGCTAGTCAACTCGCTGCGAGTTGAATCGAAGTTTCAACTCGTTCGATGAACAGCCATCGCAAGTTTAAACTTAAAATCGATGATTTTGTTAGTTTTAACACGATCAAACGATACATTCACGTCTATTACGGTTCGTTTAACATCAATCCTAAGGATTCGTGTTCTAACAATCCATTAATCGTCGTGAATCGTTCAAATTATAAACCGAAACCCTAAGTTTTTTTAAAACCTTCGATTTCGAGTAATTTAAACGGTGAAATCCGTTGGTTTATACCTCAAAATGTTCGCAAAGACGTCTTGAATATAATCTACGGATTCAAAAACTCGTTCCCGTACTCGTAAAATCGAAATCAAACGAAAATAACTTTTTCGCCTCGTTTCGCCTGTAAGTGGATCCGCACAGAGTAAGTGAATTCGCGAGTAATGTGAATTCGGAGATCTGTTGACTCGTTTGACCTTCCGTTTTATATCCTTTACCCGATTCGCGAGATTTCAAGTGGATCCGCAAGTTGATGTCAACTCGCAGAAACAATTAAAAACGCGAATTTAATGCTAAGTATAAATGAAAACCCGATATTTTACAAGTCTAAAATAAAATTATTTTTCACTTGTATTTGTCACGTTTGTTCAACTCAAAAATATTCAGTATAATTTAATTCCAAAGGGTAAAACCTAATAAACACAAAAACTTAAATTAAACATAAACTAAAATAAGATAAAAACACAATTATATAAACATTGATACCATTTTATTAATCACTTGAGCAAAACAAAGTACATAAACAAAATGAATAAGAATTTATCTGCTTAGGGATCATATTAGAAAGAATAAGCAATTAAGTATTTATTATTAAAAAGTCTAAGTAGATTGGTAGTATACATACCTCATGAAATTTAAATAAATTACTATAAAATTACAACTAAATTTATCATTTATGCATTTATATTTATAAAACTATATCTTAGGTACCTTTATCCACATAGCATAATTAATAAATGCATTACTCACATAAAGTGAATATTTAATTATAGATAGTTCAAGACGATTACCGGTATTATGATCCACATAAACAAATTAGACTCAATTTTCTAAGCAAACTCTTTATTGTTAGTATGAGTATTATCAAGTGCTTCCTATTATATGATATACTGAAGAATTCAAGTAAAACACATAACACTGCATCATTAAATTTTCAAGGTAGCGGTTACTAAATGATGTATCTTTTCGAAACATATAACATACACTTGAATTTTTAAGGTTAGACAAATATCAAACATACTTTGAATATGCTATGTTATCTAAGTCTGTACGTAGTACAACAGAAGATCCCTTCTAGCATAATTCAAAATATATTTGAGAATATTAATTTAATTAAAGGTTTCAGTTCTATACTTAGTACAACAAAGTTACCAGTAATTAAGTTAATACACATATTGCTACTATTTGTCAATTCAAATTAATATGTATAATAACAGTGTATGGCAATACCATCATTCAACAATTAAGACTTAATGTCATACATCATAGAATAGTAACACAAAATAATAAACAAGTAATTAATTAACTTCTTAAGGCTTAGAAAATTTCATATAAGTTGCCTACCAGTACATCATATGATGAAGCCATCTAAAGATTTAATAAAAATAGACAAATTATAACTTGTGGATATAGGTGTATAATCAAATAAATATAAACACATACCTGATAGAACCGCTGTAGTTCTAAAGCAACTTTATTTGAACCTACTACCATATCATACTTAGGACTTAAGCTTATTATTGGGAAGCTTATTCTCCTAATGTACTATCATTTCCCTTAGTTTTTGCAAATAAAAACTTAAATGAAGGCGATTCCCCTTAGGTAACAAGCAAATGAATGCCATACGCCTTTTTTTTTTTTTTTTTTTTTTTTAATGAACACATGAATACTAACTATTATAAAAATACCCTTGGAAGACTAATCACTCTGGATTTCTCATTCCGTTTAGTTGAACCAACGTCTCAAATCTTGCTCTGTCGAACGCCTTTGTGTATAAGTCTGCTAAGTTATCCAATGATGGAACCTTAACTAACTTTATCAATTTCTTCTCAGCACAATCTCTAATAAAATGATGTCGAATATCAATATGCTTAGTTTTACTGTGCTTCACCGGATTATTAGTGATCGACATAGTAGATTCGTTATCAATCATCATAGGAGTATTGGTTATATTTAACCCGTAATCCCGCAGTTGCTGTTGAATCCAAAGTACTTGCGAGCAACAGCTGCCAGCTGCAACATACTCAACTTCACATGTAGAAATGGCTACCGAGGTTTGCTTCTTGCACTGCCAGGATACTAATCTACCTCCTAGGAATTGACATCCTCCGGTCGTAGATTTCCTATTTTGATTGCATCCTCCATAATCCGAATCAGTATAAGCTACGAGATCTAAGTCTCCATCAATCGGATACCAAAGACCCAGCTTAGGTTTCCCTTTGAGGTAACGAAAGATTCGTTTAACAGCTTGCATGTGTGACTCTTTCGGATTAGCCTGATATCTTGCGCATAAACAAACAGCAAACATTATGTCAGGCCTAGAGGCTGTAAGATACATTAGTGATCCGATCATGGCTCTATAAAGAGTTGGATCCACATCGCTATCACTTGATGTATCTGGACCTAGTCCATGATTGACTGGAATTGGAGTATTGTAGACCTTACTTTCATCCATCTTAAAGCGTTCTAATAGCTCATATGTATATTTAGATTGATGAATAAAGAATCCATCCTTCTTTTGATCAACTTGTAATCCTAAGAAGAAGTTCAACTCTCCCATTGCAGACATTTCAAACCTTTTTCTCATGACTTTCTCAAATTCTTGACACATCTTTTCATCAGATGATCCAAAGATAATGTCATCAACATAAACTTGCACGAGAAGAAAATCTTTCTTTTTCCATTTCACAAACAGTGTACTATCAATCGATCCTCTTGTAAATCCATTCTCAAGTAGATACGTTGATAGTGTTCCATACCATGGCCTAGGTGCTTGATGTAATCCATATAGAGCCTTATTCAATCGATATACTCTATCTGGATACTCAGGATCAGCAAACCCTGGCGGTTGTGAAACATACACCAATTCTTCCACTTTGCCATACAAAAAGGCACTCTTAACATCCAACTGATAAACTTTTATACCAAAATAAGATGCGAATGCTAAGAACACTCTAATTGCTTCTAGCCTAGCAACTGGTGCAAACACTTCATTGTAGTCAATACCTTCTTGTTGATTAAAACCTTGAACCACTAGACGAGCTTTATTGCGAGTAACGATTCCCTTATCATCTCTCTTGCACTTAAATACCCATCTAGTACCAATTGGATATTCTCCCTTCGGTAGGTCAACCAACTCACATACTTGTAATTTAGAGAACTGAGATAGTTCTTCTTGCATTGCTTCTACCCACGAGCTTTCTTTTAAAGCCATTTGAACATTTTTAGGCTCGACTTGTGAGATAAAGCATGAATATAGACATTGATTAGGAATCCCTGTCTCTTTCATTGCAGTATACAAGCTTTGGTATTCAGAATTCTCAGACGTACTAGTTCTGGATTGATGCCTGGTTTGAACCGGAGTATTAATATCACCGATGATGTTTTCAACGGGATGATTCTTACTCGTTCTAGTTGTAGTAACTGGTTCAACCGGTATATCATCTTCTAAATTAGTACCAATCTCTTCCAATTCAGGTACATCTTCCGTACGTGCTGAAGATATTCTTAAATGTTTCAAAGGAGTAAGTATCTCATCAAACTTTGTAGAAAGATCATCAGGATCTACTGTTTCTTGAGACTTATCCTCTGAAGGTTGTTGTGACTCACTTGTGGAAGCTTTATCTGAGTCAACATTAGTCTTAATTCCAGACTGCTTAACACTTGATGTTGAAGCGGGACCAATATTCTCATCTTCAAACAATAAATGTTCAGCTATCTCTGAATCACTGACATAGTCACTAATAGGAACTTTAAATGATGCAAAAAGATCAGAATAATCAAATTGCCAATCTAAGCCCTTATGAACATCAGGTGAGTAGCTTGTAACCTCAATATTATAAACTACCTCCAAACGTCCGGTGACTTTATTAAAGACTCTCTTGTTTGGCGAATTGGGCATATAACCTAGGAAAAATCCTTCGTCAGCCTTCTCACCAAATTTTGCTTGATGTCCAGTCTTTAATATGGTGCATGAAACTCCAAAGGGTTCAAACCCTTTTAAGTTAGGTTTCTTATTGTTCAAAAGCTCATAACAAGTCTTGTTATGTCTCTTAACCGTAAGAACTCTATTAAGAACATAACATGCTGTATTCACTGCTTCTGCCCAAAAGATGACCGGAAGCTTTGAATCAGCAAGCATTGTTCTAGCAGCTTCAATCAACGTTCTATTTTTCCTTTCAGCAACACCATTCTGTTGAGGTTCATAAGGTGCACTGAATTGATGTAATATCCCTTTGCTTAAGCAATAGATATTCAACGTTGAATTCTTAAATTCTGTTCCATTGTCACTACGAATACGCTTAACTCTCCTTTTATAGACATTCTCTACTAGATCAAAGAACTCAATTAGAATTCCAGGAGTCTCATCCTTTGATCCCAAAAAGAATACCCAAGAAAATCTAGAATAATCATCTGTGACAACCAAACAATACCATTTGCCACCTAGACTTCTTTTGCTTATAGGGCCGAAGAGGTCCATATGTAGCAATTCAAATGGCGAGGAGATAGAGTTTTCAGTCTTAGGTCTGTGTGGTTTCTTGTGCTGCTTTCCTTTCATGCAAGGAACACACTTATCCTCAGACTCGAAACGTTTTTGTGGTACACCTAGAACCAAACCATTTTTGGTTATATAATTCATCTTTCTCCAGTTCAGATGTGCCATCCTCCTATGCCATAACAATGCGTCTGTTTCCGAAGCCTTGGATAATAAACATGTAGACACCATTGAAGAGTTAGGAACACCCATGTTGATAGCATAGATGTCCTTCTTCCTTGGCGCCCTCATCAATATCCATTTATCAGGAATTGTGAAACCTGGCTTCAGGACTAAGGCCTCCTTTTCATTAAAATAAACTGGGTGACCTTTATCACAGACTTGGGAAACACTCACTAGGTTGTGAGTAAGTTCTTCAACATAGTTCACATCCTCAAGAGTCAAAGTTCCATTTGAAACTTTTCCTTTTCCCAAAATTACTCCTCCTTTATCTCCTGCAAAATTTACTTTTTGCTTGAGACTTTCCTTAAAATTCTTCAGTAGACTTCTTTCTCCAGTCATGTGTCTTGAGCATCCACTGTCTACATACCACCAGCTGTCCTTATTCACAGCATGCTCCTGCACATAACACAAGATACGATCAGTTATCAAGAGGGACCCAAGCCATTACGGTCTTGGTTTGTCCCTTATCATCAACAAACTTAAGCTCTTTAAAATAACCATCCTTCCCATCAGGAGCTTTGGTCACTTTCGAAGTAGCTTGAGTTTGTGGACGATCAGCCTTAAGAGGTGAATTTGAGGAGAACCTCTTAGGCACATAATTATGAGCTCTATTATAATAATTATAATTAAACTCATGTGATCGTGAAGTAGTACCACTCTCATAATGACTATGGCCTCTACTTGTAGTTCTAAACCTCGACGGTGTCACATCCCTAGACTTATGGACAGAATTATCACTTTGAGTATATGGCCGTTTAGGTTTAGGTGGGGAGACACTATGCTTACCATCTCTTTTAAGAATGTTAACAGGTTTATTACCTAACTTAGGTTTGGCATCTAACCCATCTACAGTCATACTAGAGTCGGTCTGTGTCTTTTCATCCATCACAAGCTTATGTGGTGTTTCAGGCTTTTTGTTAGGACAACACGAAGCCACGTGTCCCTTTTGATGACACTTGAAACATGACATCTGCTTGCGCGATTTACTCACTTTTGCTTTCTCATCCGGAGTCTTAGGCACTAAAGGTTTAAGCTGTTCCTTATTAACTTTATCATCAGTCTTAGCATCGTTAATCACTCCACCCGATACAAATTGTATTTTGGTGAACTGAGAAGCCTTGCTATTATCTAATGATATGTTCTTAATAACATCTTTCTGTGCCTCTGACTGTTCAGGTTTATCAGCTACTGAAATCTCAGGACTAACTTTAGTCATCTCAGAATCTTCAGGAATAGGAGTGTAATTGGCATTAAAAGGCGGGGATACATCATTGTAGCCTAACCCAGTCTTGTCCTTTACACTACGTTGAGCATCTAACATTTTATCCATTTGAGATGTCCTATAGTTCTCAAGTTTACGGTTTTGCTCAATTAACCTTAAGTTAAGGTTCACTATTTCCTGATCCTTACTAGCAATCGTCTCATTTAAGTCTTTAATATTCATATAGAGACCATCTATGACAACAGATTTTTCACTTATGGTATCTCTAAGTTTTGTTCTATCCGACGCATCAGACTTAATTTTATCTTTTAAGACCTTTTTATCATCACTTAATCTACGAATATCCATAATAGCTTGATCAAGTTCAGATCTAACAACCTTATAGGATTCCTTATCCATATTTAATTGTGATGACAAATTGCTATTTGACACAGTTAAGACACTATTCTGAGATTGTAAATCAGTAACTAAGTAACAAACATCAGCAAGATTAAGAATATCTAAACATACCTTCTTCTTGTCAGTTTGTAATTCAGCCATACGTGCCACTAATTCATCAGGACTCATATCTGGAGCTGAATCCATATATAGCACGTCATCATCACTTGCCTTCACTTCAGACTTAGGCACCTCTACTCTCTGTTCCAAATCAGTTGGCATGTAGGAAACTGATCCAGCAGTTGTTTCTTCGATCTCGGCCATCAAGGCTTCCTCAGATTGAGCTTGCCAATCATAAGAGCCATCCAACTGCTTCACCACTAAGGCTTTGGAAGCAAGAGTACTTCCCGAACCTTGTTTTCCTTGTGCTTCTACTTTAGGTCTTTGGCATTCTCTAGCAAAATGACCAATACCCTGACAGTTAAAGCATCTGACCTTGGTTTTATCAAACCCTGATCTATTGCCCAACACCTTTCTACCAGTTCTCTTGAGGAAATTCTTCACCTTTCTAGAAATCAACGCAAGTTGATCTTGAAGCTCCAATTCCTCAAGATAATCAGAATCTATCTGCTCATAATCCTCATCAAACAGAATAGGATCATTGATCTTTCCCTCTATATAGTTTTCATATGATGCCACAAAGGAAGCAAGAACAGACAATTGCTGTTCAGCAGATTTCACACTCATCGGCATCTTCTGATGCTCTTGAGGTGACTTCTCAGAATTCTTTCCCTTTGTCTCATCACCAGAGGAAGAAATAAAGCACAGATCTTCAGAAATCAGTTCTCCATTTTCATTAGTATCACCAACTAACAGTGCAGTGGTCGAACTAGATGACGCAGTCGAAAGACTTGACTTTCCATGATACAACCCAGGGTTCTGAACCTGATCAGAATCACTATCTCTTGACTTCTTGGAGAAATCATAACCTTTCAGCTTGTCAATGACTTGCTCTAAGGTCATAGTAGAATACCTAGTTTCGTTATCCTTAATCATAACGCCATACATTTCCCATTTAGAAGGAAAACCCTCAAGAAACTTGTCGGTTTTGGATACTTCTTCTTCAACAATTTCATGGTATTCTAATTCACTTAGCAGATGGTAGAATCGTGTGACATATGCATCAAGATCTTCTCCTTTTAAAGCTTTAAACATAGTAAACTGCTTTTTAAGAAGACTCCTCTTGCCAGCTCTCACCTGTGGACTTCCCTCACCTCTTTTCTCTAGAGCTTCCCAGAGCGTTCTAGCAGTATGAAAAGACTTGAGTTGATGAGCAATCTCTTTAGGAAGACACATCTTTATGCATGAATGTGATTTATTCTCATTTCTGTAAGCTTCCTTCTCTTGATCACTCATGTTCGCATAGGTAAGAACTACAGTAGCATTTTGAACAGTTTGAGTAGGTGGGGTGTATCCACTCTTGATACACATCCAGATAGACAGGTCATGGAATCTACAGTAAGATTCGAATCTGTCCTTCCAATTGTAGTAATCCTCGATTCTTAACAACTTAGGTGGAACGTTTGACTTTCCCACCTCGTGGTCCATTTCGATCATTCTACTTAAGTCAGACATCTTAAAAATGTAAAATTAAACTGTTTCAGCGAATTCAGAAAACTCAACTCGCAAGACTCAGCTCAACTCGCAATCTCAGCTCGACTCGCAGAATTCGTCGATTCGCAAGCCTCAGTTCGGATTGCTAAAAGATGTCGATTCGCAAGTGATGTCGATTCGCGAAGGATCTCGGTTCGACTCGCAAGCCTCAGTTCGACTCGCTAGTTCAACTCGGTTCGCAGGCGACGCTGGAACCCTAATCTCGACTCGCGAAACGGCTGTTAAACCCGAAAAAACGAAAATTTAAGGTATTTTTACGAACGAAACAGAGAATTTCGACTGTAAACTAACCCTAAAACTTCCAGAGAATGATTTTGATCGTTAGTATTGCAAGTATGCACGTAAAAACGACCCGAATCAAAAACGCAATATCACTAAAACTTATGAACACACTCGTATTTAGCCCGAAAGCTCTGATACCAGATGTAAGTCCCCTAGTTTTAGGATCGATAACTTCGTTATCTGTAGTATTAAGGTGCGGAATCCCTCAATACGGTGTTATCTTACTAACAACGAATATGTTCGTATTGCGTTTTAATAAAGCTTAACATTAAACGATGAATCGTCAAAGTCTAGCCGTAGGTTATGTTTTCTCTGGTTTTTCTGGAATCGCAGATCAGAATCGTATGTTAAAAGTGTTAAAGATGTTGAGGTTTTTCACGATTGAAACAACCTTTTATATTTTGTCTCGACTCGGCTCGCATGGGCCAGCGAGTTCAGCCCAACTCGCCTTGCAGCCCAAGCCCATTACCAAGCTCGACTCGCTACTGACTTCCACGAATTCAGTTCTCATCTCGGCTCGCAAAGTTCGCGACCTGAGAACTCGACTCGCACATAATGTATTTATTTCGTATTTAACATTCGTCCAACTTAACACCATAATATGTTTAACGAATATTACTAACAAAACAAATATTTATTTACAAATCTAAACCAATATACAAACATAATAATAATTACACCAGTCCTATTTCAAGCTAGATCTGTTGTCACAATCTATGTTCCAACACTGTCGATATTGTTAGTCCCTGTTTAACTTAATAAACAATCTTACGTAATAAGCCTTGAATATATTATTGAGAAGTTGCGGAATCACACTCAATAATATTAAGAAGATCAGCGAATATTAATTAATATGATGAACACAATAATATATCGAAAGCTTCAATCTTATTAATGATATAAGACGAATACACTTGATGTATTAGGGTTACAGAAAACCTTGAAGCTGCGCAATTCACATTAACCTATCTAGGTCTAAAGGATCTCTATTTATATCACATAGAGTCCTATACAATCTCCTACGAATATGGAATAAAATAACTTCCATAACCGACTCATACTTATCACAAAATCATAAACAGTTGTAACTACCATTCTGAAGTAAACAGTTGTAACTGTTACACATTCAGTGGTAACTGCTTCAATTGTAACATACGACTAAGTACAAATATATAATCAGTGTTAACTGTTTCATATATAACTAACAGTTACAAATACATAAGCAGTTTTAACTACTTACAGACACATAACTATCAGTTGTAATCTATCTTCAATCAGTTGTAACACTAGTCTTCTCGTCAGTTTTCTTCTATCAGTTGTAACTTCGTAAAGACAGTTTTAACCTTCAAAACAAACAGTTTTAATCACTTATACTCTGTCATCATCAACAACTTCAACTCAGACCTGAAACAGTTTTGACCCAATAATCTCCCCCTAAACTTAATCTGTCCTTCACAGCATTAAGTTTCTTCTAATCCTCCATTATAAGCTTCACAAAATTCTTTCAAAACTGTTAGTCTTTTCTTCTCTTCCTCCTATCAATCTCCTCCTTCTTATGAATCTGATTTAACACCATATATACCAATTCCAGAGCTACATCATCTAAAACTGCAGCTTGTAGCCTTGCATTTCTCAAGCCAATCAAAAATCTCAGATTTATATCATAAAATATATCTGTCAATAACCACATAAATACTGCATCATCCATAACAATCTGATGTACTCCAGGTTTGGCATGATAAATCCAATTTTTAACCTTGCTAAAAGTAGCAAACTGAAATGGAAACTCTTCTGGCTCAAACATAGCCTTAATCCAATGCCATGTAACTTTCTCAACCAGATTATCAAACCTTTTCAAATCTAAATCCTTTTCCATCCCAATCTCATACATTCTCACCAAATCAGTCCTACTGATCCTCTTTATCAAATCCCTAAAAGATCTCCACCAAGATACATTTCCATCTGCTCTTTCAACTTTAATCTTGTGAATCTTAACAGGATTTACAAATTGCTCAATAGACCAATCAATGATACCAGGTAATTCAACATTAATTACCTCAGATTCCATAGGCTGTAACAGAATAAACTCCTTCAATTCATCAATATTCCTTTCTCTATCAGGAATTTCATCTAACTCTTTCTTCTTTCTTTCAAGTTCATCTTTCTTCCTCTTCTCAGCTTCTATCTTTTCTCTTTTTCCCTTTTCTTCCTTTTCTTTCAATTTCCTTTCTTTTTCAGCCTTTTTTCTTTCCTTTTCAGCTTCCTTCTTTTTCTTTTCAGCTTCTTTCTTTTCTTTTTCTTTCTTTTCAATCACATCAGGATTCATATCATCTTTATCCCATAACTCCTGCAATCTCTCTAAACTCATCTGTTTCAATGCATTCAAAGGAATATACCCACATTTCAGCTTTGCAATTAAGTTCTTCTTCATTTGAGCTTTTGTTGGTGGTTTTGCAGCCTTTTTCTTTCTTGCTTCTTCTGCTTTCTTTTTCTTAACCTGATCAACAAGATATTCAATGTCATCCTGTCTCTGCTCTTTCAGCAAATATTCATCCCATTCTGCCACTTGCTCTTTTGTCATTTTCACAAACTTTCCTTCCTCAATCTCAACATCAATCAATCCCTCTGCATTTAGCTCAGCCTGTAATCTTTGAGCATATTCAGTATCATGAGCAGTTACTTCTGGTGGCACTGGTTTTTGCTTTTTCTTCTTTGGTTCTTCTACCAGTTTTCCCTTGCCCTTATCTTTTGGATCAATCTTTGGCAATTCTTTCTGTTGAACAGGAGCAGCAGCAGGTTCTCTAATCTGAAATCCAGGCAAAGATGGTTGTTGTGTAGATTTCTTCTTTGGAGTTTCAACCTTCTTTCCTGTTCCTGTCATCTTAGCAGTTTTAACTGGAATGCTCTTTTTCCTAGTCTTTTCAACTTGTTGAGCATCAGTTTTTACTTCTTCTTTTTCCACTGCTATCTCTGGTTTACTCACCTCATCACCATCATCACCATCAATTTTTAACTCCTCAGTCTTTTCATCCAAATCAACCTCTACAGTCTGCTCCTCTGACCCAATAACCTCAGTATGTTCAGAGTTATTTTCATCTGCCACTGAGTCATTCATCTCTGTTTCCACTGTCTCATACACTGACTCATTAACCTCTGGCTATGTAGGTGGTGTTGGAGGTGTATGCACAAATTCATCATCCACTGGTTGTTCCATTTCAATCTCTTCATCAACTTTGTCATCATCAGACACAACCTTATCCTCCTTATTCATCTTATCACCCAAATTTGTCCAGACCTTCTCCCCCTTTTTTGAAAGCATTTTATGGAAACTGGTAAGCATCCTCAGGTTCAGAAGTATCATGAACCACATATGTCCTCCCTTACTTCAAACATTTAATAACAATCTTCTCTAACTGCTGCACTCTCCTCTGCAACTGAGTGATAATTTCATCCTTAGCTTTGTTTTTCTTCCTCTCCTTTACAAATTCAGCCCATACATAATCAACCATTTTCGTCAATTCCAAGTTAGTTCTAGCCTCAACACCTTCAGGATGTGAATCCTTTGGTGAATCATTGACATCATCAAACTCTGACTCATGCCTAGCATGATCATCAAAGTCCCCTTGGTTCTTGGTACTGGGACCACTAGGATCATCTACAGGTGTAGAATCATGTCCATGTGTTGCCTCTGATGGGGTCTTATTAATGTTACTTCTGTCCTGCTCTGCCAGTGGGCTAGAAGCAGTAGAAGCAGCCCTCTCAGAATGATCAGCCTCCTCCTCATAGATCATCTGTTGTGATGAATCATTTGACTGAGACACCTGAGCAGCAGCAGCCTCAGATGCCTGTGTTCTAGCCTTTTTGGCTTTAGTAGATTTAGCTGTTTTGGTCCCTTGTTTTCTTTTATTACCCCCAGCTACTGTGGGTTGAGAAGTGGTGGGTGGAACCATTCTCTCAGTAGTTGGTTCAGCTTCAGTTGGTAGTACTGATGCTGTGGTGGAAGGTGCAGGAAGCATTGTAGAAAATAATGCTGTAACCTTCCCAGAAAATTTAGTATCTCTCTTCATATTTACAAAAACTTTTGGTTTAAAAGAGACAATACCAATAACTTTCTCAAGTGCAGTTAAGTTAGGAATTTGTTCATTTAAGAACAACTGCACAAAACGTGGATACATCAAAAATTTAATCTTTGGCTGCTCAATGTTTCTAAGCATACCAGAAAATATCAGATTTGAAAAATTAAACCTTTGACCAGTTGCAAGACAAGCAATTGCATAAGCAATGTTGCTTCCAAACTGCTCAAAAGATGATCTCTTAGATGACAAGCAGTGTAAAATTGTATGTATCAAAAACCTCCACTGATGAGAAAATAAGGTTTTCTGAAAAGTAAAAATTTCAAAAGAACCCTCATAACCCATCAATCGTAAAGTATCATACATAACAGTATCATCTAAAGAAGATATACCTGCCTCATCATCTAGTTGTAATGAAGCTCTAACAGTAGCTTCTGTGATTACAACACGTGTATCCATAACTTCTGAAACGATTCTTTTAATCCCCTGTTCCTCTTCTATTGATGCATTCACCCAGAAATTGTTGATATGATCGTGAGATATCCTGGGTGCCACAGTGAGAGCATGACGAATATGTGAAGCACGAAGGAAATCAATGATTTCCACATACTCGTTTGCCTCAGCAGGTTTCATCAAGAATGCAATCATATTATGATCTTTTCCAATCGGTAGTTGAACAGTAGACGAAGTCGATGCCATGATAAGAAATCAAGTAATCGAGAAGAATCGAAGATGATTTTACAGAATCGAGAATCGATGAGACTTAGCGCAGTGGTTTGTATGAGTAATTTTGAGAGCGTATTGAGAAACCCTAAGTGTTGAAAGTTAAATACTGAAATTAGATCAGTTGTAAACCCTAATTTGATCAGATCCCCAATTATAACTAAAACAGTGTTAATTAAGTAAAATAACACGTTCAGTGATAATTGTGAAAATAACCATCAGTGGTAATCAACACTTGGTTTCTCAAATGCATCATTTACATAATAAAGCTAGCAGTGCTCACTTGTACAAGCAGTACCAACCGACCAAGGCAGTGCTAACTTAATACAAGTAGTACTTCAGTTCTAGCAAAATCATATAAACAAAGCAGTGGTTGATTTTTTTTTTTTTTTTTATACCGAAAATTAAACTCCACAACCAGTGAAACTTCACAAACACCTGCATAAGTTAGACTCCAAGACATAGCAATATAACCTGCAGTGGTAATTCCAAACAATAATACAAGTATATACAGTGTTAACTATACACCTACAGTGGTGAAATGATTATTACCACTATTTATACTAAAAGTAGGAAACAGTGATAACGAAACACAATACACACAATCAGTGTTTAATTAACAAATCAGTATTAACCCAAATTGAAATCACAGTAGATATTATTCACAGAAAGCAGTGATAAGAAAAATAACTTATGACAAATTGATCATTCCAATACTAGTAACCAAGAATGTGAATCTGCCTACATCAAAAGCTTTTGTAAACAGATCAGCAAACTGATTATCAATATAACTTTCAAAATTTGAATAAGTCTTTTCTCATTACAATCTCTAATGAAATGATATCTGATTTCAATGTGCTTTGTTTTAGAATGTTTAACTGGGTTATTAATAATACTGATTGCAGAGTTGTTATCAATAAAAATAGGAGTATTAAGAAAGGTAAAACCGTAATCTAACATCTGATTCTGAATCCATAGCACTTGAGCACAGCAACTTGCAGCTGCTACATATTCTGCCTCTGATGTAGATGTAGATACAGTGGTTTGTTTCTTGCATTGCCACGAAACCAATCTTTCTCCCAAAAATTGACAACCTCCTGATGTAGATTTTCTGTCCAAATTAGCTCCTCTATAATCACTATCTGTGTAAGCTATCAGATCAAAAGAAGTAAACTTTGGATACCAAAGGCCCAATTTTGGTTGACCCTTTAAATATCTAAATATTCTTTTGACTGCAAGAAGATGTGACAGCTTTGGATTAGCTTGAAATCTAGCACATAAGCACACTGCAAACATGATGTCAGGCCTTGATGAAGTGAGATACATAAGAGACCCGATCATTGATCTATAAAGATGTTCATCCACACTCTCCCCCTCAAGATCTGCATGTAATTTCTTGTTTGTCTCAACTGGTGTGCTTGCAACTTTAGCATCTTTGTACCCAAACCGATCCAGTATATCATTAACATACTTACTTTGATGAATAAAGATTCCTTCTTTCTGTTGCTTTACTTGCAGCCCCAAGAAAAATGTTAATTCCCCCATGGAGCTCATCTTGAACTTTTCATGCATCAATGATTCAAACTCCTTGCAAAGACTATCCTTTGTTGAACCAAAAATGATATCATCTACATAGACTTGAACCAGTAGTATATCATTCTTAATTCTTTTAGTAAACAAAGTTTTATCTATTGCACCCCTTTTGAATTCATTCTGCAACAGATAATCTGAAAAAGTATCATACCAGGCTCTAGGTGCTTGATGTAAGCCATAAAGAGCTTTATCCAGTTTGAAAACTTTATCAGGAAACTTAGAATCTTCAAACCCTGGTGGTTGACATACATAGACCTCTTCCTGTATAGTGCCATACAGAAAAGCACTCTTAACATCCATCTGATACACAATGAATCCCTTGAATGAAGCATAAGCCAAAAACAATCTAATTGCCTCGATTCTTGCAACAGGTGCAAAAACCTCATCATAATCAATCCCCTCTTCTTGTGAATACCCCTGTGCAACCAATCTAGCCTTGTTTTTGATCACTATACCTCTTTCATCCTTCTTGTTTTTGAAAATCCATTTAGTACCAATTGCCCTCTTCCCTTTAGGCAAATCAACCAATGTCCAGACTTCTTGAATCTTAAACTGAAGCAACTCCTCTTGCATAGCTTCAATCCAACTAGGATCTCTCAAAGCTTCAGTAACCTTCTTTGGTTCTGTTTGAGACAGAAAACAAGCAAATAAAGAAGTATTAACAGCTTCTGTATCAAGATTTACTTCATCCTCATTTGCTGAAGCTTCATACACCTGACTTTGATTTCTTGTTTTAACAGCAGATTCAATATCTCCTATTACATTCTCAAGTGGATGATCTTTATGAGTAATGTATTTAGATGCTGCTGTTTCTTGAATCTCCACCTCCAAGTTGGTAAAATTTCCTTCTTGTCCAGACTCACTACTTGACACTTCTCTTGTAATTCTCTTTGACACGGGAGTAGAGCTCATCAAATGTAGATAATTCAATTGTTCCTGCTCTGTGTCAAGATGCTTTGTTGGTGTTTGATCAACATCCACACCTGCCTTTGTATTCTTCTGTACTGGACTCATATCACTGTCTTCTGTACTGTCTTCCATAACTGGTCTATCAGAATCATCAACATGAGTAAATGATGTTTCATCTGATTTTCTTGTTTCAAGATTCTGTGATGTCTTTGGTTGATCAGTGTCAAACACTTCTGGGGGATCAGGAGACCAAATTGGAAATAATATGTATTCCAATGAATCATTCTTCTTTTCAACTGATATTCCTGAGTTTGCTCTACCTTCTTCATCACCTGTTCCTGCATTTGTACATGCACTTGTACCTGCACTAGTATCCACATTTGTATATCTAAAAGCAGTATTAAGTGCATCAATATCAAACAGTGATTCAGGACCTTTTCCTTCAGGATTAACAGTGTTTTCATTAAAAGTGATGTGCATTGATTCTTCTATGATCCTGGTTCTTTGATTGAATACCCTATAAGATTTACTTTGAATAGAGTAACCAACAAATATCCCCTCATCTGCCTTACTTTGAAACTTACCTACGTGATCTTTGGTATTTAAGATTGTACAAGGACACCCAAAAGATTTTAAGAAACTAACCAAAGGCTTTCTCTTAAACAACAGTTCATATGGTGTCTTGTTATGAGGCTTAACAACTAATACTCTATTCTGAACATAGCAAGCTGTGCTAACTGCCTCTGCCCAAAAGGACATAGGTAGCTTTGCATCAGATAGCATGGTTCTAGCAGCCTCAATCAGTGTCCTATTCCTCCTTTCAGCTACTCCATTTTGTTGAGGAGTTCTAGGTGCACTAAATTCTCTCTTAATACCTTTAACTTCACAGAATTTATCCATCTCATGATTTTTAAATTCTGTTCCATTATCACTTCTGATGATCTTTACTCTTTTATCCAATTGATTTTCCATCTTAGTTATAAATGATCTAAGTATTTCACCTGTCTCATCCTTTGTCCTAAGAAAGAAAACCCATGTAAATCTAGTATAATCATCAATAATCACAAGACAGTAAGACTTTTTCCCCATACTACTGATACTGGTTGGTCCAAATAAATCCATATGCAATAAGTGTAAGGGTGTGCTATTTGTGTTCACAGTTTTGGACTTAAATGAGGATTTGTGTTGCTTTCCCTTTTGACAAGAAACACAATGATCATCACATGAATAGACCTTTTCAGGCAAACCTCTAACAAGCTTGTTTTTGACAAGTTTATTAATAGTTTTGAAATTTATGTGACACATCCTCCTATGCCACAGTTCAGATTCATTCACACTTGCTTTCGAAATAAGACAGTTTAAATCAGGTTGAGGTGTCATATTTACTAAGTCACACTTATATACATCATCTTGCCTTGGAATTCTCATCAAAATCATGTTTTCTGGTATTTTGAATTCCTTGGACAAGATAAGGCATTCAGTGTCAGTAAAATGAACTGGGTTCTTTTTATCTGTGATTTGACTCACACTTAGTAAATTATACCTCAGTTGTTCCACAAAATAAACATTATCAAAACTTAGCTTTTCACTCTGAACTGTTCATTTCCCTGTGATCCTTCCTCCTTTTGGATTGCTTCCAAAAGCTACATATCCTCCATCAAAAGATTTGAAATCCTGTAGCTTTTCTTTGTCTCCAGTCATGTGCCTTGAGCATCCACTATCAATATGCCATAAGCTCTTTGGCTTGCCCTGCACAAACAGTCAAAAAGAGAATTAATTTCTCTTAGGAACCCAAACCAATTTGGCTTTGGGTTTCCCATGTGCATTCACATATTCAACTTTTTTGAAGATTATTGATTGTGAAGCACTATTGGTATTTGGATCTGTTAATTTATCAGACTTAATAGGTGTCCAAATCCAACTTATTTTAGACTTAAAAGTGTTCTTTGGCTTAACAGTTTTAACTGTTTTACCGATTGAAGATTCAGTGTTAATTTTGTTAACACTGTTTTTGTATTTAGTTACCACTGTTTTAGTCTTTGAGCTTTTGGCTAATTTTGTTATTACTGCTGCAGTAGATTTACCTTTAACAGTGTTTAACATGGTAGCCTTTGAGTTTATCTTCTGAACTCTGGCAGTATGATTAACTTTTGATTGAAAATTTTGTTTGTTAATCATATTTGATTTTGTCCATGACTGTTTTCTAATCCTTTGAACATTCTCAGGATTATGATAACAGTCATATTGAAGATGACCCATTTTTCCACATATAAAGCAAGACATTTCTTTAATCACAGTAACATTATTACCCAGTTTTTGTGAAATCATTTGATTCCAATTTCTTTGATTACCTCTGGGTATTTGATTTTGAAAACTCTGTGAAGAAGAAGTACTTGCTTTACATTTACAATTAACACAGTTATTCACAACAGATTCAACAACAGGTTTAGTAACTGAATTAACTGTATTACTAACATATCCTAACCCATGTTTAGATTTGTTAGTATTCAAGCTCACCTTCTCTAAGTCCAGTTTAACCTTTTCCTTAAACATTTTCTTACCCTCTTCTAGTTTATCAGTTTTAAGATTAGAAACTAGATCAGAAATTACTCTCTTCATATCCTCACATGTTGACTCAGACTTAGATGATTCAGATTTTACACTCTTCTCACTATCAGATGTCCTATCACTCTGATCATCTTCTTCAGTCCAGTCACTAACTTCACCTTCTACAAACAGTTCATCATCAGATAAACTTTTAATTGGATCAGCCTTTTTAACCTCATCTATCATTCCTCTTTTAAGTGAATTGATATCAATTTCACTTTTAGGAGGAAAGTAGGTGTGATTATAAGGTGGAGGTACATTATTGTACCCTAATCCAGTCTTAAGTTTATCATGAATCTGTGAATTAATAAGTTTATTTACACTCTTTGAAGCATGTTCTAATTTACTTACATCAAGCCTTATACTATCTCTTTCACATGTGACCTCAGTAAGTTTCTTAGATAACAACTCAACTTTATCTTTAAAAGTGTCTCTCTCCCACCTAGCATATTCAATGTCATATTTAAACTGTGTTGCATTGACTTCATATGCCTTTATTTGATTTTCCAGATTTTCAATGACTGCAATGGTATGTTTACTTTTGATTTCCCATTGTTTTAGTTCCTCACACACTTTTATATTATGATCCCTGTAATGTTTAACAGTTTGTTTACAAACAGCAGAACATAATTTATTTTGTACCTCAGTAGGAACTTCTGACTTTTTGTCAGATTCTGCAATGGCCATGAGACATTGATTCTTCACAACATGTTCTTCTTGATCACTCCAGTCCCATCCACATCCATCCATAGACACCAAAGCATTTGCTGAAGCCCCCTGAATTGGAATGTTTCTTGTCTGTGTTCCAGTGCTTCCAGATCTCTGACCATTACCATTCTGCTCTTGCCTAGGGTTTCTGCATTCTCTTGCAAAGTGTCCCATCTTGTGACAGTTGAAACACTCAATCTTGCTCTTATCAAACCAATTTGCATCATTCCTCTTGTATGCAAAGTTATTTCTACCAGTCCTCTGCATGAACCTTTTTGCTCTCTGAGTAATCAATGCAATTTGCCACTTGATGTCCATCTCCTCTAGATCATCACCATCAAATTGTTCCAGATCTTCATTAGTAAGTGAAGAATTCACATTACTTGCAAAGAAAGATTCTAATATCTGATCATTAGAACTGTTTGATGATGATCCTGCTCCTCCTGAAACATAAGTAGAACCCATTTGACTTGATTCTACCTTTGTTCCAGCCATAGACATAAAAGCAGCATTATGACTATACCCAGTTGCTTGCTTCTTACTTTCCACCTCAGACTCAAAGTTCCTCAGATCATTGTATATATCTTCTAATTCCTTAACTTCAATGTCTAAACTCTATCTCAATCCAACAGTATAGATTGTCCATTCATCACCTAATGATCTCAAGAACTTTCTGTTAAGATCTTCTTTGTCAATCTTAACCTTGTGATTTTCCAATTCTTCAACTAGTTTAGTAAACCTATCAAAGGTTTGAGTTAGAGTTTCAGTTTTCACATGGCTAAAATTTTCAAATTGTTGCTTTAACAGAGATCTTTTATTCTTTTTGGTGTTATCATTACCACCAAACCTCTTCTCAATCGCCTCCATTAGTACCTTTAGATCTTCACAATTATCAAATCTGCTCTGATGCTCATTCGGAATGGATAGCAACAGAGTACTAAGTGTCTTGTACTCAGTAGATCTGATTTTCCTCTCTGCTTCAGATGTTGGTGGTGCTCTTGGTTGCTTTACTCCATCACCATCAAGCGTTACTGGAATACCATTAACAACAACTTCCCACATCTGATAATCCGTGAGAAGCATATATTGCCTGATTCTGACCTTCCATAGGTCAAACTCATCAGGTTTAAGCATTGGAATCTTTGTAGCTTGAATTCCTTCATTACCTTCAGTCGCCATTGAAATCAAAACTTAATATCTGAACTAAAACTCAAATACTAATACTAATAATCCCAGATCTTCCTGTCTTCAAAGCTTCACAAGCTCTGATACCACTTTGTTAGTCCCTGTTTAACTTAATAAACAATCTTATGTAATAAGCCTTGAATATATTATTGAGAAGTTGCGGAATCACACTCAATAATATTAAGAAGATCAACGAATATTAATTAATATGATGAACACAATAATATATCGAAAGCTTCAATCTTATTAATGATATAAGACGAATACACTTGATGTATTAGGGTTACAGAAAACCTTGAAGCTGCGCAATTCACATTAACCTATCTAGGTCAAAAGGATCTCTATTTATAACACATAGAGTCCTATACAATCTCCTACGAATATGGAATAAAATAACTTCCATAACCGACTCATACTTATCACAAAATCATAAACAGTTGTAACTACCATTCTGAAGTAAACAGTTGTAACTGTTACACATTCAGTGGTAACTGCTTCAATTGTAACATACGACTAAGTACAAATATATAATCAGTGTTAACTGTTTCATATATAACTAACAGTTATAAATACATAAGCAGTTTTAACTACTTACAGACACATAACTATCAGTTGTAATCTATCTTCAATCAGTTGTAACACTAGTCTTCTCGTCAGTTTTCTTCTATCAGTTGTAACTTCGTAAAGACAGTTTTAACCTTCAAAACAAACAGTTTTAATCACTTATACTCTGTCTTCATCAACAACTTCAACTCAGACCTGAAACAGTTTTGACCCAACAGATATCTTAATTGATTGGCTAAGAGGGTTGGTAAAATCTGGAAGTCAACGAATGAAAACTAGAGAAAACTTTTGCAATAATTAATTCACCGACTTATTTCTTGTAGTTTATCTCTTAACCGACTTCTAGATTTGATTGGAATATTGCCGACATGATGTTTGATTGTATTATTAAATTTAGGCAATCAAGTATCTTTCAATGGTGATTCAATGTGTGGAAGCTACAAGATTAACTTCGATGATAGGGTTTTTAAGTTAATCAACCAGATTCGTTCATCAAGTACAATCAGGTTAGGGTTTCTGAAGTTTCATGGAAGAGATGCAGGTGATCAAATATTACCGAAGTCAGACTAGAGTTTATCTTCAAACCTCACTTCGAATTAAAAGAAGACGCAGAAAGATAGAGCAGCAGGATATTCTCATGTTTGAAAAAGGGCTGCTGATTGTTGAAGGGTTTAATAGATACTCGTTGTTTAAAGTTACCTGCTACGTTATTACAAGGAAGGAGATGTTTTGTATGCTGCGTTTGTATGTTACTTGCAGGAAAGTTGAAGAAACTTATTGTTCTTTGAAACGTGTTTACTACTCGAGGGAGTACAGAGAATTTTTCTGCAAAACCCTACTTTGATCTAAACAGAAAGTGGTGCAGAAAAGTTACAGCAGGAGGTTAATGTTGAACGTGATGCTCTTGCTTTGCAGTCTAATACAGTTTATATATATGATTCATAGGTTGGAACTCGTGTTTCTTGTAAAATTCCTGATGAATCTATGCTGCAGAAACTAGTAACACTGATACGCAATTACAGAGCAGAGATCTGAGTTAAAACAGTGTGTTTCATGAATGTTATCACTTACGACTGTTTGGGTATTTTGGTTAAGTGATTACCACTGTTAGTGGGAATACTTACCACTGTTTTTGAAGGTTTTATCACTGTTTCTTGCTCGTTACCACTGTTTGTTGAAAGATTACCACTGTTACTTTAAAAGGGTTATCACTGATTTTTGAAGACTTACCACTGTTGTAGTAAACGGTTACCACTGTTAATACAAAACAGTTAACACTGTTAGTACTAATTGGTTACCACTGTTACTTCAACTGATAGTTTTGGATCTCGATTAACAATTATTTTTATTGATTTAATGGCTCATTTTTGAAGATTATCTGAAGAAGTGATTACGAAGAAGATCGATTATAGCTTATTTGATGTTGTAGTTGAGTTTGACAGGTTTGTATCTTATCATATCTTAAAGTGGGATGATACACTTTGAAGATAACTTGTTTGGTTTGTATGGTGACGACGAAGACTTGACAGAATCTAGCAAACGTGTGAGATTAAACTTAGGATGCTCAATGCTCACATTTGCTATCACTTGAAAGAGTTTGGAGTGCTCGGTGACTTATTAAAGATTAGAGATTTTAGTAGATTTCTCTAAGGTTTTCTAACCCTGATACAAAGAAGAATGTATCTGTCTTATAAGGATTTTTGTCAAAGAGATCTTATGATTGTGATCTACTTATATATGAAATATAAGTTCGACGTCGTGGTTAGTACAAGATATAAGGTACAGGTTTGGAAGATTGGACTTCTTTATCAAGTTTGTTATATTCTGTTTTCTTCATATGTGATCATTACATAGAGCTGATAGAATTCAAGATTCAAGAGATGGTTAAAACATTCATTTGAGGGGAAGCTTGTTGTTTAAAGTGTTTAACCATCAGGATATGTTCATGCATTGATTGAGGAAAAAGTTGAAAAGATTCAAGTTGCTTATCTTTTTGAAGACCCCTATTGGATTATGACAAAAAGGGGAAGAAGATTTGAAGGTCAAGATTTGCAGCTTATTATGCATGACATGTTTACAAGAAATCAAGAACTAAGGGGAAGTTTGCGCGAGAAGATGTTTATTTTGTCATCATCAAATAGGGGAAGATTGTTAGGATTTATTAATTTGATGAGACAAAATAAAAGACGAAAGTTGAGGGACTAAAGTTGAATAGTTTTATTTTTATTAGTCTCCTAATATAATTATGATTTCTTGTAACCCTAGATGTCTCTATTATATAAAGAGACATAGGGACGTAGGTTTTGGGTGTGCACACAATGTAGACGTCTAGTAATTTGTTATCCCTAAGGTTCTTGTAACCCCGATACGAAATAGTATCCGTCGTTATTATTATTAATAATATGATTAGGGATTTGGCCATTGATAATATTGATGTTTGTTCTTATTCCGCTGCATAGTATTATCATTGTTATCGTTTATTGTTAATCCTAGATCAAGATCTAAAAAATCTCGAGCTATGTCGCATTGGGTTGGGCCTGCGACGTTGGGCCTAATGTCGCAGGGCCCAATAGCCTTGATATAAATAGCGAGTTAAAGTTCAGTTTTAGAGTTGGACGTGTGAGACATAGGGTCAGCCGTTTTTCTAAGAGAGGAGGGGAGAAAACGAGTTTGAGTTTTTATTCTGTAATCGTTTATATTTCAATTGTGAATATACAAAAGATTATATAGAAAATCGTTTGTGTTCGTGAAGTATTATCGTGTGTTTATTATTCTATACGATCCGATCAGCGCGTAAAGGGACTATCATTTTTTTTAATGAACATAGAAATACTAACTATTACAAAAATACCCTTGGAAGACTAATCACTCTGGATTTCTCATTCCGTTTAGTTGAACCAACGTCTCAAATCTTGCTCTGTCGAACGCCTTTGTGTACAAGTCTGCTAAGTTATCCAATGATGGAACCTTAACTAACTTTATCAACTTCTTTTCAGCACAATCTCTAATAAAATGATGTCGAATATCAATATGCTTAGTTTTACTGTGCTTTACCGGATTATTGGTGATCGACATAGTAGATTCATTATCAATCATCATAGGAGTATTGGTTATATTTAACCCGTAATCCTGCAGTTGCTGTTGAATCCAAAGTACTTGAGAGCAACAGCTGCCAGCTGCAACATACTCAGCTTCACATGTAGAAATGGCTACCGAGGTTTGCTTCTTGCACTGCCAGGATACTAATCTACCTCCTAGGAATTGACATCCTCCGGTCGTAGATTTCCTATTCTGATTGCATCCTCCGTAATCCGAATCAGTATAAGCTACGAGATCTAAGTCTCCATCAATCGGATACCAAAGACCCAGCTTAGGTTTCCCTTTGAGGTAACGAAAGATTCATTTAACAGCTTGCATATGTGACTCTTTCGGATTAGCCTGATATCTTGCGCATAAACAAACAGCAAACATTATGTCAGGCCTAGAGGCTGTTAGATATATTAGTGATCCGATCATGGCTCTATAAAGAGTTGGATCCACATCGTTATCACTCGATGTATCTGGACCTAAGCCATGATTGACTGGAATTGGAGTATTTTAGACCTTACTTTCATCCATCTTAAAGAGTTCTTATAGCTCATATGTATATTTAGATTGATGAATAAAGAATCCATCCTTCTTTTGATCAACTTGTAATCCTAAGAAGAAATTCAACTCTCCCATCGCAGACATTTCAAATCTTTTCCTCATGACTCTCTCAAATTCTTGACACATCTTTTCATCAGACGATCCAAAGATAATGTCATCAACATAAACTTGTACAAGAAGAAAGTCTTTCTTTTTCCACTTCACAAACAGTCTACTATCAATCGATCCTCTTGTAAATCCATTCTCAAGTAGATACATTGATAGTGTTCCATACCATGCCCTAGGTGCTTGATGTAATCCATATAGAGCCTTATTCAAACGATATACTCTATCTGGATACTCAGGATCAGCAAACCCTGGCGGTTGTGAAACATACACCAATTCTTCCACTTTGCCATACAAAAAGACACTCTTAACATCCAACTGATACACTTTTATACCAAAATATGATGCGAATGCTAAGAATACTCTAATTGCTTCTAGCCTAGCAACTGGTGCAAACACCTCATTGTAGTCAATACCTTCTTGTTGATTAAAACCTTGAACCACCAGACGAGCTTTATTGCGAGTAACAATTCCCTTATCATCTCTCTTGCACTTAAATACCCATCTAGTTCCAATTGAATATTCTCCCTTTGGTAGGTCAACCAACTCCCTTACTTGTAATTTAGTGAACTGTGATAGTTCCTCTTGCATTGCTTCTACCCACGAGCTTTCTTTTAAAGCCATTTGAACATTTTTAGGCTTGACTTGTGAGATAAAGCATGAATATATGTGACAACTCTCCAAATTAGGTATTAATTAACATTTAAGCATGTGCATTCTTACGCTAATTTCCTGGTTAAGTTTTAACAAAAATTTTTGATGTGATGTAAGCCTAGCAAGCCCAGTACTTTTAAAACAAAAAGTATTACTTAATACGTAGCTATTTAAAGTTATGTACAAACGTATCGGAACGAACCCGACAAAAATATATAACAAAAATTCGTGACACAAAAATAATTTATATTTCAATTATTAATTACGAGTATGTATATATCTATAACATATAGATAGAACGAATTAAATATACGTTTAACATAAAATGTATTATAAACAAACAGAAACAATTCTAAAACGTACATAAAAGGTCCAAATCTAAAAAGTGTTATTTTTCTAAGTCGTTGTAAAGTATTTAGAACATTACCTCAAAATATGAATTCGCAACTTAACTGAAATTTGGCGCTCAATTATATGTGCGCAGTAAAATGTACAAAATTGTACATCTATTTAAAATAATGATAACATCATTATACTGATTATAAATAACGAACCAGGAGAACACCTACAAAATAAAAATATAAAATGTTTATTTTTATATTGCTATAATTATACCCGTACTCGAAACTGATGTACCAAAAATGGCCACCAAACTCAAATAATTGAGCGACCGTCTCTGCTTCAAGCCATACTCGTTTGAATTATTATACTCCCTCCGTTCTCTTCCTCTGTGATCATTTACCACACCCACAAATCATCATCACATATCTATCTCATTTTCTTCCTCAATAAGTAAAACACAAGATCAGAACCAGGAAGCAGTAGCAGGAGTAGAACAACAAGTCAGAGACTTGATCATATTCACCATCATCGTCCATCATTTTCATCTCCTTTCTCTTTGTAAGGAAACTCCTAATTCTTAATTTCTTTACTTTGATTTCGTTTTCTAACTTGTAAATACATCATAATCTAAGTATATAACACACAAAACATGAAAGATTTATGATTGATTCTTGAAATGAGTTTATAAAACCAAAACTATAAAACAAAAATAGATACATTAAAACTAGTTAAAATGGTGCAATAATGTGTAAAAATGACACATAACATTTGTTATAAACATTTGGTAACTTTGGGTAAAGGATTTGAGCCGAATAAATTCGGATATATATGTGAACAGACAAGAACAGGGGACTGAAAACGAGTTGGATCCGGCGGATCCTCTGCTGAAAACCAAACGAATCCGGCGGATTCGTGGTGAATCCGGCGGATTCCCCTCATTTTGACCCGATCCGACGGCTGCGGCTGGGTAAAAGGACCGGCGGATCACCATATAAACTAGGTGCATAATGCTAAAACTAGGTGCATAATGGTAAAACTATGGTAAAACTAGGTGCTTAATGGTAAAACTAGGTGCATAATGGTAAAACTAGGTGCATAACACATAAAAACTAGATAGAATCCTGCGGATTCACATACTGGGTCAACACCTGACTTTGAATTTTAAATCCGTTAACGATTTCATTTATACGAGACATTTACGAGACATTGTGAGCTATTAATAAATACATAAATGAGATATATCCGAGACACCGACTTTGGACTTATTTAAATTAGTACGAACAAACGATATATGAATGAATATATATATGACATATATATGTATACGAACTTATGAACTATACGATTTGAATACGATTACAATTTCGGGATATTTAACACTTATTAAACAAACGTAACGATAATAAAAACAAATGATATTTATTAATCGGAATAAATATATTAACAAGTTTTATAACAAATAAAACTCGACACGTTTTAAATACGAAACAACGCATTACAATATATATATATATTCGAGGACACACGATGTATATAGACACAAACGTATGCGTTTTCTTAAACAAATGAAAACTTTTATATATTTTGATATACGTAAACAATGTATTGATTAAACATATTTACATACGACATTTAAGAATATATATTCACAAATATATATATACAATGATATTGGAATAACGTTTGAATTATACGTACAACTATATACAAAGTATACATGCAAAAGACAACAAAACGATCTTCCGTTATATATAGACAATTAAATAATTGTTTGTACACTTAACAAGTATACGATTTGAGGAATAATAACAATGTTTCAACGATATGTCACTAATAAAGTTAACAACTTATATTCTTAAGAAATTAACCATTTCTACAAAACAAACAAACAATTAACATAATTGATTTAAACAAATCAAACGTACTTATGTTAATATATTTATTGTATATAGGTTAACAAACCTTGGGCAATTATCCGTTTGGCTGCTAGCTTTCCTACCGAGCAAACCACCGTGAGTTCATAGCCCCTACTTTACAAATGTTTTATGCTTTTAAACATAGGGGTGTAAACATAGAAACTGCATGCAAACACATGCAGCAAATTATATAAATGCTTTATTTGCTTTATACAACTGTTTGATATGAAATATTATTTCACAACTGTTTTGGGAATTAGATAACAAATCCTAGTACGGACCAGACTTGAGATGTGTGCATGAAAGACCTTATGTCATGCAGACTATAACCATTAGCTAGGTGACTCTAGCCACTGAGTATACGAATAGTACTATTGCCGTGACGACCCTCCTGTGGATGGAGCGTATACTTAACTGTCCTTCAGGCAAGAAACATAAGTTTTGGTTGTGGTTTGGTTATAGGGTTAGGTCGTGTTACTTTAACCTGCGAGGTTTAGCTCACCTTTCAGGGGATTATAGTCTAAGCATTCCCACTTACTATTTAGGATGAACTTATCCTACAACTGTTTTATACCGGTATACTTACTGGTTATATTTATATGATGGTAAACTACCAGATATACATTTTGGGTAACAACCCACATAAAACTATATTTTAGGGTAACTATCCCTACAATCTTATAAATTTCAAAACCTACAAACATTTATTTATTGAATAACAATTCAATAATCTAAACATAAATGGTTTAACATACCTTACATTTATACAAAACCTGTGAATTCACTCAACTTATTTGTTGACGACTTTCTTTCTATGTTTTATAGGAAATTAGCTACGTAAGTAAGAATCGCATGCATTCAGGATGGACAACCCTGGACTACTTAGGATGCCATATATTTTGGGACGACTTTTGAGGATTTCCTCTGTATTACTGCAGACGTTGCAGTTATACTCATGAAATCTTATCTTAACATATGTATTGTAAAACTTAAATGTTTTAAACTTTATTACTACTGTACGACTTACATAGTCGTACTACTTTTGTAATAACCATTTTAAATTGGCATCCTTTATATATTATGTTCTGTATGATCATATGCTCTGATACGATGAATGCACAATCGTAACGTCAGCACCCCCGCTGTTAAACTGTTTACACAAGATGCTTCCGCTAATTATAAATTGCTTCCGCTAAACATTAAATAAACACAATTACCGATTTTGGGGGTGTGACAGACTTGGTATCAGAGCCATTGGTTATAGCGAACTAGAAGTCTTTAGGTGACTGAAAACCTTAGAGACCTAGACTATAGCCTTGGCTAGAACATTCATGCATTCATACATACATACGTTTGCATACATCTAACATACGACTGACACGCCACACACAATTTCCCTTGTCAAAGTATGTCTAGTCAATCACTTTACCATGTTTATGCTTCGGATGAAGAGCCGACCGAGGCTACTTTTGAGGGTCCCACGATCACTGTAGAGGATGAGTCATCTGTTCATTTGAGAGATATGTCGGATGACACTAGTGACGCTTACATTGCGCCACCACCGATAGCACATGAGGCTACCCCTATTACTACAGGTATTCACCATCAGGCTGCTGACACTTCTCGCAGGCCTGTGTATAGGAGGACACTGAGGATGTGTGTCCGAGATCTTCCTATTGGTCCGTTAGCACCAGCGGACGAGTCTGTTGAGTCTCCACAGAGGGCACCCAGGTTTGCTCATCTAGAGTGGATGACTCCTATGTTGAGGCACTGGAGGTCATTAGAGGGTTTTCCCTCCACATTTGAGACAGGAGAGTCTTCACGACCCCCAGCATCACTGCCTACCACTGGAGAGACGATAGAGCAGACTCTCCCTACATTAGTTGCTGTTATGCATACATTGTTCTGTATTACTTCTAGCAGGGGTTCTCACCTTGGACAGGTACATGATGAGGTCTCCCGTCTGTATGGCGACATGGCTGGTATGCATGAGCGTCATCACTTTCTGTTGAACCATGTGTTTACTGCCCAGGAGATAGCAGAGTCCGCACATGCTCGTGTGAGGACACTTGAGAGACGTGTTAGGATTGCAGGGCTTGTGGTTGGTGCTTGTGTGGTGATGGCTGTGTTGAGGATAGCCGTGGGATCATTTCTACCGTATTTCCGTTAGACTTATGTAGGGCGGGTTGTGCCTACTTAGGATTATATATACTATGTATTAGATTTGGAACTTTGGTTCGACGGGTATAGACATACCTGTCATGTTTTGTACATCATTTGGATCGACGGTGTGTATACAGACCCGTCATGCTTTGACTAGTCTCTGGATCGATGGGTATTTAGGATAGATCCATCCTGTTTTGTATAAAAACTTGTGAACTAACTATGATCAGTTATATGATATGGCATATGTAATTGGTTTATTATTATTGTTTATGTTACTGTGCATTGTGATTGGATTATATATTGACAATAGAGACTAAATAACTATGGATACTAAAATATGTCTTTGTAACCTATAGATATTTTGAAACTGGGAAAAATGGCAGAACCTGTCATAAGTGAATACTCATCAGATGAGGACATAACCGTCGACGAGCAAATACAGTATGTATATGTCGACACCGAAACAATTCCGATAGTGGAACTTGTGGAAGAAGAAATCGAAAACCACCAATTCGCCATGGTCGACATAGAGGAGTACGAAAGGGTACGAGACCAGGCTGAAAGATTGGATGGTCAAAATTGGGAGCTTGTGTTCAAATGTAGGAACCATGAGCTAGAATTGAGAATCTTAAAGAGGCCTATGATTGTCCGAGTTAAGGATAAAATACGCTTCTGGAAGAAAGTGGCTAGTAATCGCAAGAAAAGAGTTGAGTCTTGGATCAAACGTTTGTGCAAATGCTCAACTGAGAATGATCTGGGCTATTGTCCGACTCTGCGATACAAAACTATGCTGGAAACACGGTACTTCTCTCCCAATCTGAATCAGGAGTAAAGTGAAATATTTACACTACGACAGAGAACATAGCTAAAGATAGCTTAATAATGAACTGATGAAGAACTGTCGTAGGAATGTAACTATTTTGTTAAGATCTAGGTATAGTTAAGTTTAGTCTAATTAGTACTATAGCAACTCGTGTTGTATGGGAAACCACTATTGATGGATATAGAAGATATCATCAAGTTTTGTATGAAACGATGTAAGGATGTTTTAGTTAATGTATAATATAACTTAGGTTCAATTCGAAATTTCGTGCGAATTATATTCATTTCTATATATACATGTGATAGAAAATTTACCGCGTGATAATTGTTTAAAACCATTTCCTGCAAACTTTGAAAACCTACTACGCCTTGAATTATTGAGTTTATCTTGAATTCCCTAAAACATTGTTTGCGCTTGATCGATGATGAAAAGAAATATGTATTTGGCATTATATAATGACGCCTGGCCAACGTGATTATATTGTACAAAGTACATATGGGTGTTTCAAAGTCGTGCGACATTCAATGTGAAACCTTATTCTTTCAAATTCTCCATACTATTCATTTGATAGACAATGTGAAATCTTGTTCATCACATTCATTATCTTGGCATTGACTTCTACATTATATTCATCGCAGAACTGAATCATGCCGCCAAAACGACGAATTACTAGGAACAGTCAGAAGACAACTGTACCCCCTACACCTGAAACCATTCCACCCCCTAACACTGAGGAAACTACTGAGCAGATGATAGCTAGACGCATTGCTGAAGGTATTGCCGAGTATGAGGCAAGTCGAAACCGTGAGAATGGGATTAATAACAGTGGATCGACCCCTGTTAATGCTGAGACTGTTGTGAATACTCGCCGAGGGTGTTCATATAAGACGTTTCAGGCTTGTAAACCACCTCCTTTCTGTGGCACTAAAGGTGCTATTGGTATTATACACTGGATAGAAAAGATGGATTCTGTGTTAGACATCAGTGATTGTCTACCAGACACTGCGGTGAAATATGTCGCCTGCACACTGGCTGATAAAGCTTTGACTTGGTGGAACAGTCAAGATCAGTCGATGGGACGACCAGCTGCTTATTCCATGACATGGGAAACATTGAAGCATATGATGATGGAAGAATTCTGCCCCCGCAGTGAGATGCAGAAAATTGAGACTGAGCTATGGAACATTGTTATGATTGGTGCTGATATCACTAGTTATACAACCAGGTTCCAAGAACTAGCTCGTCTTGTGCCACATATGGTAACACCTGAGTACAAGCGTATTGAAGGCTATGTGTATGGACTGGCACCACAGATCGGGAGTTTAGTTACGTCCTCCAAACCTGACACCTTCAGGAGCGCTGTTACCCTAGCGCAGAGTTTGACTGATGAAGCAGTTAGAATGGGGACGCTGACACAGAAAACTGTGCCAGCCAAAGTTGAGCCGATCAATACTGAAGCTGGTAGTTCTGGAGGTAAGAAGCGTAAATGGAATGACCGTCAGGGTCAATTCAACAAGAAAGGATCTGGAAATCCTAAGTCTTATGCTGCTACCATTGTAGAACCGAAACCATACTTAGGTAACAAACCTAAGTGTGATAAGTGTAGCAAACACCATGAGGGTGAGTGTTGGTTTTGCGACAGCTGTAAGGGATGGGGTCACAAAACCCAAAACTGTAAGGTTAACCCTACCCCTAAGGGAAACACTGCTCGCCAGAACCAGGGTTGTTTCGAATGTGGCGACACGAGGCATTATCGAAACCGATGCCCTCGAATCAATAATCAAAACCGTAACGCCAACAACGCACGTAACCGCAACAACAATGGAAACAACCGTGGAAACAACAACGACCGAGCCAACAATAACAATACTAACAACAACAACAATCAGCCAGCTCGTGGACGCGTGTTCATGTTAGGAGCACCAGAGGCACGTCAGGATCCTAACACAGTCACTGGTACGTTTCTAGTAAACAACCACTTTGCTTCTGTGTTATTTGATTCCGGTGCTGATTTAAGCTTTGTGTCCACTGAGTTTAGACCACTATCAGAGATCGAATCCCTTAAGCTAGATAACAAATACACTGTAGAGCTAGCCGATGGTAAGTTGATTGAATCAGGAGAAATAGTACCAGGATGTTCCTTAACGTTAGAAGGTCATTCTTTCAAAATAGACTTACTACCGGTAGAACTAGGGAGCTTCGATATAGTGGTTGGCATGGATTGGTTGTCACTGAACCGCGCGGAAATCGTCTGTCATGAGAAGATTGTACGGTTACCCTTACCGTCAGGAGAAATATTGATGATTCAAGGAGAAAAGAGTAATCGTGTGGTGAAAACGATTACATGCATGAAAGCAAATAAGTATCTACGAAAAGGGTACCAAGCATTTTTGGTACATGTTGTGGATAAGAAACCCGAGGAACGACACATAGACGACGTGGCCGTAGTACGCGAATACCCAGGAGTATTTCCTGATGAGCTACCAGGGTTACCACCTCCACGGCAGGTTGAATTTCATATCGACCTAGTGCCGGGAGCTGCACCGATTGCTCGTGCGCCTTATCGTCTAGCTCCATCAGAAATGCAGGAACTGTCTGCACAGTTACAAGAACTGTTGGACTTAGGATTCATCCGACCGAGCTTTTCACCGTGGGGAGCTCCGGTTTTGTTCGTCAAAAAGAAGGATGGATCAATGCGGATGTGTATCGATTATCGGGAACTGAACAAAGTGACGATTAAGAACCGATACCCATTACCACGCATCGATGACTTGTTTGACCAGCTGCAAGGGTCAAGTTATTACTCAAAGATCGACTTGAGATCGGGTTACCATCAACTGAAGGTACGGGATGAGGATATCCCTAAGACTGCGTTTAGGACTCGATATGGTCATTACGAGTTCCTGGTTATGCCGTTTGGGCTAGCAAATGCGCCAGCAGTGTTCATGGATCTAATGAATAGAGTATGTAAACCTTACTTAGATAAGTTCGTCATCGTGTTCATTGACGATATCTTGATATACTCGCGAACGAAGGAAGACCATGAACAACATCTGAGGCTGATTCTTGAATTACTGGAGAAAGAGAAGCTTTATGCAAAGTTCTCTAAATGCGAGTTTTGGATGCGTGAGGTTCATTTCCTTGGTCACGTGATCAATAACAAAGGAATTCACGTGGACCCATCCAAAATAGAGGCGATTAAGAATTGGGAAGCCCCAAAAACCCCAACTGAGATACGACAATTCCTTGGGCTAGGCGGTTACTACCGAAGATTCATTGAGAATTTCTCGAAGATAGCTCAACCAATTACTGCCCTAACGCAAAAAGACAAGAAGCTTGATTGGGGCGAGAAGCAAGAGAATGCTTTCCAATTGTTGAAGGAGAAATTGAGCACCGCACCTATCCTATCCTTACCAGAAGGAGTAGAAAACTTTGTTGTCTACTATGATGCCTCACATCAAGGATTAGGTTGCGTGCTAATGCAAAACGACAAAGTCATTGCTTACGCGTCTCGTGAATTGAAGATTCACGAGAAGAACTATACGACGCATGACTTAGAGCTAGGAGCAGTCGTTTTTGCCCTTAAGATTTAGAGACACTACCTATACGGTACGAAGTGTACGATCTTTACTGATCACAAAATGTGACACCCCCAAATTTTATGATTTGCGGAAGCTTGATTTGGGTGTCACTAATCAATATACAAAGCACACAAGATATAATGAACGACCACTATATGCGTCGATTTAAACTTGTATAGATAAAATAAATGTTTACATCAAAATATAGTTACATTAGCTCGGTTCCTGAAATTGAGAGATTACATAGCATAATTACTTTTACAAAATATAATAATGCAGTCCAATCTCTAGTTGTATGTATGCTGACTCGAGCTAATAATTCCTGCTTGTGCAGCCAAACTACTGCTGGGTACCTGTGATAAATACTAAAATGGGTCAGCGAAAACGCTGGTGAGCTCACAGGTTTGTATGTCAATGTATAGTTGTAAGAACCGCAAGATTTATATTGAATTTAAAATGCAATTAAGCAAGATAAAAGTTATACTGTCCATGAGCACATAGTCTGAGCTTAACTTGATTTGTCAGGCCCAATTAAGGAAACCTAACTTGAAATGCCTCCTACGAGTGCCTAATCAACACTCGTCTTCCCAAATGCTAATACATCCGTTTGACCGGTTAGTGCGTGCTAACCCGGATGAGGATTGTCAATCCCATATGATATCATATACTAACATTCACGCTATAAATACTAGAGACTATGCTTATGGAGGACTTTAAATTGATTAGCTTGAAACTCATGTAGTATTTGAAGTTTGGCACTTGCGTTCTACTTGTAAAACAAAATCGAGTAGTAATATCACACCCCTAGTTGAAAAGCAGTGAAAATGGGGCTATGAAACTCACCTGAGTCTTGAAATGTTAAGCAATTAAACTTGAAGTAATTAGCAGTGTGTTGGTGTCCAAAGACTTGAAACCTGAATGTGTCCACGACACTTGAATTGTTATTAATTGTACCGGTATCTCGAAAGACTACCATTTAAATTGTTTGTTTAACTTGATGTCCAAATTACCCCGATTTGGTTGATTGTATTGTTACAAGTTACTACGACTTGTTTGATTGACTTGATACAAGTTACAACGACTTGCTTGATCTTTGAAGTATGTTTTGAAAACGTGTACGGCCCGTTGGTGATTACTTGCAACACTAGTCTTGATGTTATCTCATTGATTTAGAAGTGTTATACTTGAAAAGTAAATTCTAATTATGATTGAAAAGTTGTATCGCGTAAGCGTTTTGAAGTTGTACAAGTTTGACATTTGGTGTAAAAATGTGCTTACGGAATCTAAGTACGGGGGTCCGGGGGCAGCGCCCCTGGTTAGCGGGGTCCAAGGGGCGGCAGCCCCTGGCGGGGTCCAAGGGGCAGAGCCCCTGGCTGGGGTCGAGCTGCCAGGTCAGCTTGGAAAATTTTTATTTCTACTATATTGCTTTAAGGAAAAACGCATCCGGACTTGAATTTGAGTGAAATCAAGTGATAAAATTTCGAGCCTCGACACTTAGTAAAAATCTGCGTTTTTGAGGTTCTGGTTTGTGCGACGTAGCCTGCGACGTAGGGTTTTGCGACGAAGAGGGTTGCGTCGCTAAAGTCGACAGTGCTAAATCAATAGCGACGTAGGGTGCTACGTCGCTAATGCGACGTAGGTTCGGTTTGCGACGTTAAGGTCTGCGTCGCTATGTGCGACGTTCGCAAGTCAATGCGACGTAGTAAGCTGCGTCGCTATATGCGACGTTGGGGATATAGTGCGACGTAGGTCGCTGCGTCGCATTTGCTCCAGGCCAAATGCGACGTACGGGGTCTGATCGGAATGTAAGCTTCAAAAACGCATTTTCCGGCCATCGATCGGCCTAATATTTTTACCCAACCCATTTAAGGACATTACAAGGTTATACAAACAACTAGCAAGTTATAAAACTTAAAAACGAGAGTTTTCGGAGTTGTGTCGGAAACTTACAAATCGCCGAAATGAAATTCCGGAAAGATAGAAGTGTAGATCGTCGCGAGGTGGTCGTTTATTTCCAAAGGGGCTTGAAGATCCAAGGTCGTTTGAGGTGCTTATTTTGTGATTTTGATGAAGATGATAATGGTGGTGGTGGGTGTTAGTTGAGAGAAAAGAGAAGGAAGAGAGAGAGAGAGTAAAAGAGAAATGAGAAAGATGGTGGTGATGAGGGGTTTAAATCCCCTTTTCAGTCTACGTCTTCTTGTCCCGTGTGGTGCTCGTTTTCCCGATCGTTTAACGTTAAATATTTATTTTATAAACTAAATTTTACGTTTTAAGTTACGAATTTATTATAAAATGTTTTATTAAAAGAATTTATCAATTATCCATTTGGGATATCTAAATTGAAATTCGTTTTATTTGTTTGCGCGTTTGTATGTTTAATAGCATATACGTTAATTGTTTAATAAAAACTTGGATACGAAATATTATTATGAATAATATTTTGAATAAATTGGAGTTACTAAATAATATTTGTATTACTTAATAAAATTGTTCACCAACTTCCGTATTTATTTAATCGAATTACATTCGATTTGAAACTCGTACGATTTAAACAAATCGCATAATTGTAGATATATATTCAACAATATATATAATAATTGATACATTAATTAGTCTAACACAGAACTAATTACATGTATTGAAACTTGATTAGGCACTAAATTCTAGTCCTAAATTGACGGTTGTCACATTCTCCCCCTGTTAGAAGAATTTCGTCCCGAAATTTACGTTGAAGTTGTGTTTGACGTCGAATCAGTGAAGAGTTGAGGATACTTGAGTCGCATTTGGTCTTCCCGTTCCCAGGTAAATTCCGGACCGCGCCGCGAATTCCACCTAACTTTGACGATGGGAATACGACTTTGTTTAAGTTGTTTGACCTCACGGTCCATGATCTCGGCGGGTTCCTCAACAAAGTGGAGTTTTTCGTCAACTCGAATTTCATCGAGTGGAATGATAAGTGTCTCATCAGACAGACACTTCTTCAGATTTGAAACATGAAATGTGGGATGCACGCTGCTGAGTTCAGCTGGCAGCTGCAATCGATAAGCCACTGGACCGATCCTTTCGAGGATTTCGAATGGTCCAATGTATCTGGGATTCAACTTCCCTCGTTTGCCAAATCGGATTACGCCTTTCCAAGGCGATACTTTGAGTAGAACTCGATCCCCAACTTGGAATTCGAGTGTTTTGCGTCTCACGTCAGCATAACTTTTCTGACGATCACGCGCGGCTTTGAGTTTGTTTTGAATTTCAACGATTCTCTCGGTCGTCTCGTGAATGATTTCTGGACCTGTGAGTTGGCTATCCCCAACTTCGGTCCAACAGATAGGTGACCGGCACTTACGACCGTACAATGCCTCGAAGGGTGCGGCTTTGATGCTGGTATGGTAACTGTTGTTGTACGAGAACTCGCACAATGGTAGATGTTTTTCCCAGTTTACACCGAAATCTACTACGCAGGCCCGTAGCATGTCTTCCAGTGTTTGAATGGTTCGTTCACTTTGGCCGTCGGTTTGAGGATGGTACGCGGTACTCATATCAAGTCGAGTACCCAGAGATTTTTGAAGTGATTGCCAAAATTGTGAAGTGAAACGACTATCTCTATCGGAGATAATTGAGATTGGAACACCGTGTTTGGTCACGATTTCTTTCAGATAAATGTTGGTGAGGCGTTCCATTTTGTCGGATTCCTTGATTGCCAGGAAGTGAGCAGATTTTGTGAGACGATCCACGATCACCCAAATGGAATCGCAACCGTTCGAGGATTTGGGTAGTTTGGTTATGAAGTCCATGGTAATTTGTTCCCATTTCCATTCAGGAAGACTGGGTTGTTGAAGTAAACCAGAAGGTTTTTGATATTCGATTTTGACCTTGGAGCAAGTAAGGCACTTGCTGACATAGGTGGCGATTTCAGATTTCATGTTCGGCCACCAGTAGAAGTCCTTGATACCGTGGTACATTTTATCGGATCCCGGATGGATAGAATATTTGGACTTGTGAGCTTCATCCATCACCAAGTCTCGTAGGTTCCCAAATTTAGGCAACCAGATTCGGTTTGAGAAATACCTAATCCCGTTAGGTCTGATTTCGAGTTGTTTATCCATGCCCCGCAAGGTTTCATCTTTAACATTTTCGGGTTTTAAGGCTTCGAGTTGAGCAGTGAGGATTTGAATGTTTAAATTGTTGTGAATGGTCATACTGAGGGCTCGAACCCGAAGTGGTTTCACTCGCTCTTTTCGACTAAGGGCATCAGCAACAACATTTGCCTTGCCTGGATGATATTTGAGTTCGCAGTCGTAATCGGTAAGCAACTCGACCCATCGACGTTGCCTCATGTTGAGATCCTTCTGATCGAATATGTGTTGAAGGCTTTTATGGTCGGTGAAGATTGTACATCTGGTACCGTAAAGGTAATGTCTCCAGATTTTGAGGGCAAAAACGACAGCTCCTAGCTCGAGGTCGTGGGTGGTGTAATTCTTCTCATGAATCTTGAGCTGTCGGGAAGCATAAGCTATGACTTTGTCTCGTTGCATAAGCACACAACCGAGACCTTGATGAGAAGCATCGCAGTATACCACGAAGTCATCGGTGCCTTCGGGTAATGAGAGGATAGGAGCACTGCAAAGCTTTTGTTTTAAGAGTTGGAATGCCGACTCTTGTTTATCAGTCCAGTCAAACTTTTTGTCTTTCTGGGTCAGAGTCGTGAGTGGTATGGCTATCTTGGAGAAATTTTCAATGAATCGTCGAAAGTATCCGGCCAGTCCTAGAAACTGCCGTACCTCCGTCGAAGTGGTTGGCGATTGCCAATCTTTGATAGCTTCGATTTTTGATGGGTCAACGTGAATCCCCTGACTGTCAATCACGTGACCAAGGAATTGAACGGTTTTGATCCAGAACTCACACTTAGAGAACTTGGCATAGAGCTCCTCGTGTTTAAGTAGTTCAAGGATGGTTTTGAGATGTTGCGCGTGTTTTTCTTTGCTTCGTGAATATATGAGGATGTCATCGATAAAGACAATGACAAACTTATCAAGGTAAGGTTTACACACCCGATTCATAAGGTCCATGAATACAGCCGGTGCATTGGTTAGGCCGAATGGCATCACTTGGAATTCGTAATGCCCGTAACGAGTTCTGAAAGCGGTTTTTGGAATATCGGCATCGCGGACACGCAATTGGTGATAACCGGATCGGAGATCAATCTTTGAATAACAACTCGACCCTTGAAGTTGGTCGAACAGGTCATCAATTCGAGGAAGTGGATACCGGTTCTTGACAGTCAACTTGTTCAACTCTCGATAGTCGATACACATTCGAAAAGAACCGTCTTTCTTCTTGACAAATAGGACCGGAGCTCCCCAAGGTGAAGAACTCGGCCTGATGAATCCTCGTTCCAGGAGTTCCTGTAACTGGGTGGACAGCTCCTGAAGTTCGGATGGAGCTAAACGGTATGGTGCTCGGGCCACCGGCGCAGCACCTGGTATAAGATTGATTGAGAACTCAACCTGTCTTGGTGGTGGTAGACCAGGTAGTTCTTCAGGAAAGACTTCTGGAAAGTCTCGAACAATTGGAACATCCTCAAGTCGCTTCTCCTCCGACTTTTTCTCCATGATGTGCGCGAGGATTGCTGGATAACCCTTTCTCAGAAATTTTCGGGTTTTAAGACAAGATATGATGTTAAGCCTCGTCCCTCCGGTCTCCCCCTGTATGACTAGGGTTCTACCGACAGTGAGAGGTATGCGAACAATTTTGTCATGGCAAATGATTTCGGCGCGATGCTTGGATAACCAGTCCATGCCCACAATGACATCGAAACTTCCTATCTCAACAGGCATAAGATCTATGGAGAAGGTTTCGTCGGCTAGATTTAAGGTGCAATTAGGTATCACACTATTGGTTTCTATCAATTTGCCATTTGCTAGCTCTACGGTGTACTTAATGTCTAAAGCAACAGGTGTAATGTCAAGTAGAGGGCAAAATTCATTGGAAATAAAACTCCTATCGGCACCAGTATCAAACAGTATGGAAGCAGTTAAATTGTTGAGGAGGAACATACCCGTGACCACATTCGGGTCCTGACGGGCGTCTCCTGAGTTGATCACGAAGGCGCTACTTTTGGTGTTATTGTTGTTGCGGTGGTTGTTGTTGTTGCCCTTGTTCTTCAATTTTGGACAAGAATCCCTAAAGTGTCCAGGGTTTCCACATTCGTAGCAGGACTTAGGTTGTCGGGCATTTTTGTCAGAAGGGTTGTTGTTGGATTTGGGGGTTCGGCAATCCTTAGTCAAATGCCCGTACCTCCTGCAGTTGTTGCAAGGAGTACCGCACTGACCGAAATGGTGGTAGTTACACTTGGGGCAATAAGGCCTGTCCCCGGTGTAGCTGCGGGTGGTTTCAGAGTTGGTGGTATAGACTTGGATGGCGTTGTTTTTCTTGTTTGAGTTGTGATGGTGTTCAGAGGATTTGCGTTTGTTGTTGTTGGAGGATGAGGTGTTGGAGGTCTCACGGCTGACAACTAGAGCCATGAGTTCGTGGGCCAATCGAATGGCACTTTCAGTAGTAGTTGGTTTGGATGAGGCGACGTTTCCTTGAATGTTCTCAGGAAGTCCACGAATGTATTTCTTAATGCCCTTACTTTCTGGTTCGACCAAACCCGGGCATAATAGAGCAAACTGCTGGAATTTGGTGGTATAATCAGCGACATTATTTCCCTGCACCTCCAGATGCCAGAATTCTTCTTCCAGCCTGTGCAATTCCTCTTCAGGACAGTATTTCTCTGTCAGTTTCTTCTTCAGTTCGGCCCAAGGAAGTCGGTTTGCAACCTCAAGGCCTACAGAGTTTGCGTGGGTTTTCCACCACGTGAGTGCACCTTCCTGAAAGGTGTAAGCAGCGAATTTGACCTTGTTGTTCTCAGTGCAGTCGCAGAGACTGAAAACAGATTCCATACGCTCAATCCAACGGATCAAGCCAATGGCACCTTCCGTGCCCTTGAAGTATAGCGGTTTACAGCTAAGAAAGTCCTTATAGGAGCAAGGTTTGGGTGGTGGAGTATTGGTTGCTGTGTCCTCGCTACCGGGTGGTGTTCGGGTAGCCAAGGCTTCGGTCACACTGCGGGCAATTATTCCCGCGATTTCAGCTTCGCTAAGGGTAATTTGACGACGAGGAGGCATGATGCTGAGTAAGAAAGAACAAGGAAACGAAATAAGATACTAGTCCGAGTATGATGAACTAGTGGTGTGTTTGTCATTCCGAGACAAAACGTTGGAAAGAAAGAGGCCTATATTCATATAATATAATATAGCCTAAAGTTGTAATGAGGTCTATTCATGTATATATGTATATCACATAACAACCTATTGAGTGTCTAGCACAGACGTGTTTTGAGTCCCGTTTCTCTCGAGGTCAGAGTCAACTAATGCATTCCTTTTCAACATAACTCTTTCAGATTTCACATCATCTTTCTTTAATTGTACATAGTTGATCAGGCTATGTTAAATTAAAGTCGTATGATGTAATCCCTGAACTAGTCATAACTAATAAGGAATACTGCCTAACGGTCATAGTCTAGGCCCACTAAATGCAACCTAGTTCACTATAACCTTAGGCTCTGATACCAATCTGTGACACCCCCAAATTTTATGATTTGCGGAAGCTTGATTTGGGTGTCACTAATCAATATACAAAGCACACAAGATATAATGAACGACCACTATATGCGTCGATTTAAACTTGTATAGATAAAATAAATGTTTACATCAAAATATAGTTACATTAGCTCGGTTCCTGAAATTGAGAGATTACATAGCATAATTACTTTTACAAAATATAATAATGCAGTCCAATCTCTAGTTGTATGTATGCTGACTCGAGCTAATAATTCCTGCTTGTGCAGCCAAACTACTGCTGGGTACCTGTGATAAATACTAAAATGGGTCAGCGAAAACGCTGGTGAGCTCACAGGTTTGTATGTCAATGTATAGTTGTAAGAACCGCAAGATTTATATTGAATTTAAAATGCAATTAAGCAAGATAAAAGTTATACTGTCCATGAGCACATAGTCTGAGCTTAACTTGATTTGTCAGGCCCAATTAAGGAAACCTAACTTGAAATGCCTCCTACGAGTGCCTAATCAACACTCGTCTTCCCAAATGCTAATACATCCGTTTGACCGGTTAGTGCGTGCTAACCCGGATGAGGATTGTCAATCCCATATGATATCATATACTAACATTCACGCTATAAATACTAGAGACTATGCTTATGGAGGACTTTAAATTGATTAGCTTGAAACTCATGTAGTATTTGAAGTTTGGCACTTGCGTTCTACTTGTAAAACAAAATCGAGTAGTAATATCACACCCCTAGTTGAAAAGCAGTGAAAATGGGGCTATGAAACTCACCTGAGTCTTGAAATGTTAAGCAATTAAACTTGAAGTAATTAGCAGTGTGTTGGTGTCCAAAGACTTGAAACCTGAATGTGTCCACGACACTTGAATTGTTATTAATTGTACCGGTATCTCGAAAGACTACCATTTAAATTGTTTGTTTAACTTGATGTCCAAATTACCCCGATTTGGTTGATTGTATTGTTACAAGTTACTACGACTTGTTTGATTGACTTGATACAAGTTACAACGACTTGCTTGATCTTTGAAGTATGTTTTGAAAACGTGTACGGCCCGTTGGTGATTACTTGCAACACTAGTCTTGATGTTATCTCATTGATTTAGAAGTGTTATACTTGAAAAGTAAATTCTAATTATGATTGAAAAGTTGTATCGCGTAAGCGTTTTGAAGTTGTACAAGTTTGACATTTGGTGTAAAAATGTGCTTACGGAATCTAAGTACGGGGGTCCGGGGGCAGCGCCCCTGGTTAGCGGGGTCCAAGGGGCGGCAGCCCCTGGCGGGGTCCAAGGGGCAGAGCCCCTGGCTGGGGTCGAGCTGCCAGGTCAGCTTGGAAAATTTTTATTTCTACTATATTGCTTTAAGGAAAAACGCATCCGGACTTGAATTTGAGTGAAATCAAGTGATAAAATTTCGAGCCTCGACACTTAGTAAAAATCTGCGTTTTTGAGGTTCTGGTTTGTGCGACGTAGCCTGCGACGTAGGGTTTTGCGACGAAGAGGGTTGCGTCGCTAAAGTCGACAGTGCTAAATCAATAGCGACGTAGGGTGCTACGTCGCTAATGCGACGTAGGTTCGGTTTGCGACGTTAAGGTCTGCGTCGCTATGTGCGACGTTCGCAAGTCAATGCGACGTAGTAAGCTGCGTCGCTATATGCGACGTTGGGGATATAGTGCGACGTAGGTCGCTGCGTCGCATTTGCTCCAGGCCAAATGCGACGTACGGGGTCTGATCGGAATGTAAGCTTCAAAAACGCATTTTCCGGCCATCGATCGGCCTAATATTTTTACCCAACCCATTTAAGGACATTACAAGGTTATACAAACAACTAGCAAGTTATAAAACTTAAAAACGAGAGTTTTCGGAGTTGTGTCGGAAACTTACAAATCGCCGAAATGAAATTCCGGAAAGATAGAAGTGTAGATCGTCGCGAGGTGGTCGTTTATTTCCAAAGGGGCTTGAAGATCCAAGGTCGTTTGAGGTGCTTATTTTGTGATTTTGATGAAGATGATAATGGTGGTGGTGGGTGTTAGTTGAGAGAAAAGAGAAGGAAGAGAGAGAGAGAGTAAAAGAGAAATGAGAAAGATGGTGGTGATGAGGGGTTTAAATCCCCTTTTCAGTCTACGTCTTCTTGTCCCGTGTGGTGCTCGTTTTCCCGATCGTTTAACGTTAAATATTTATTTTATAAACTAAATTTTACGTTTTAAGTTACGAATTTATTATAAAATGTTTTATTAAAAGAATTTATCAATTATCCATTTGGGATATCTAAATTGAAATTCGTTTTATTTGTTTGCGCGTTTGTATGTTTAATAGCATATACGTTAATTGTTTAATAAAAACTTGGATACGAAATATTATTATGAATAATATTTTGAATAAATTGGAGTTACTAAATAATATTTGTATTACTTAATAAAATTGTTCACCAACTTCCGTATTTATTTAATCGAATTACATTCGATTTGAAACTCGTACGATTTAAACAAATCGCATAATTGTAGATATATATTCAACAATATATATAATAATTGATACATTAATTAGTCTAACACAGAACTAATTACATGTATTGAAACTTGATTAGGCACTAAATTCTAGTCCTAAATTGACGGTTGTCACACAAAAGTCTCCAACATATATTTGATTAGAAAGAACTCAACATGAGACAGAGACGTTGGGTTGAACTGCTGAATGATTACGACTGTGAAATCAAGTACCATCCGGGCAAAGCTAATGTAGTAGCGGATGCCTTGAGAACGTATGAAAGACGAATCCCTCAAAGGGATGGAGAAACAACTGGAGTCTAAGGAAAATGGAGTATTATACTTCATGAATCGAATTTGGATTCCTTGTGTTGATGAGCTACGTAGCCTAGTATTGGACGAAGCTCATAAGTCCAATTACTCGATACATCCTGGTGCCGATAAGATGTACCACGATCTGAAAGAATATTACTGGTGGCCTGGCATGAAAAGAGATATTGCCGCCTACGTTAGTAGATGTCTGACTTGTGCAAAAGTCAAAACTGAATATCAAAAGCCGTCTGGGCTTTTGCAACAACCTGAGTTGCCCAAATGGAAATGGGAGCACATCGCAATGGATTTCATAACGAAGCTACCGAAAACATCATCTGGAATGGACTCCATATGGGTGATAGTCGACAGACTGACAAAATCATCTCACTTTCTAGCCATCAAAGAGACAGATAAGATGGAAAAACTGGCTAGAATATACATAAAAGAAGTTGTTTCTAGACATGGAGTTCCATTATCTATCATCTCTGATAGAGATGCACGTTTCACCTCCCGCTTCTGGCAAACGCTGCAACAAGCTTTAGGCACTAGACTCAACATGAGTACCGCCTACCATCCACAAACCGATGGTCAAAGCGAGCGAATGATACAAACGCTTGAAGACTTACTACAAGCCTGCGTGATTGATTTCGGAGGAAACTGGGATGTTCATCTCCCTTTAGCCGAATTCTCGTACAACAATAGTTATCATACGAGCATACAAATGGCGCCTTTTGAGGCATTGTACGGACGCAAGTGCCGATCCCCACTATGTTGGGCAGAAATGGATGATAGACAGTTATCAGGTCCTGAGATAGTTCAAGAGACAACGGACAAGATATCTCAAGTGCTTAATCGATTGAAAACAGCACGAGATCGACAAAAGAGTTATGCAGACAATAGACGAAAACCTTTAGAGTTTCAGGTAGGTGACAGAGTCCTACTCAAGGTATCTCCTTGGAAAGGAGTTGTGCGATTTGGAAAACGTGGTAAACTGAACCCACGTTACATTGGACCTTTCGAGATCCTAGCAAGGATTGGTCCCGTAGCTTATAAGCTTAAACTGCCACAGGAACTTAGTAATATTCACGACACCTTTCACGTGAGTAACCTTAAAAAGTGTCTATCGGACGAGACACTAATTATCCCTCCTAACGAAGTTTTCATTGATACAAAACTCAATTTTGTGGAGGAACCCATCGAAATAATTGATCGGAAAACACATAAACTCCGACGCAGTCGGATCGAACTAGTCAAGATTCGATGGAACTCAAAACGCGGTACAGAGTCTACCTGGGAACGTGAGGATGAAATGCGCAAGAAGTATCCCCACCTATTTGAACCCGTGACCACGACTCACGACACAAATTAAATCTCGGGACGAGATTTCCCTAACAGGGGGAGAATGTGACAACTCTCCAAATTAGGTATTAATTAACATTTAAGCATGTGCATTCTTATGCTAATTTCCTGGTTAAGTTTTAACAAAAAATTTTGATGTGATGTAAGCCTAGCAAGCCCAGTACTTTTAAAACAAAAAGTATTACTTAATACGTAGCTATTTAAAGTTATGTACAAACGTATCGGAACGAACCCGACAAAAATATATAACAAAAATTCGTGACACAAAAATAATTTATATTTCAATTATTAATTACGAGTATGTATATATCTATAACATATAGATAGAACGAATTAAATATACGTTTAACATAAAATTTATTATAAACAAACAGAAACAATTCTAAAACGTACATAAAAGGTCCAAATCTAAAAAGTGTTATTTTTCTAAGTCGTTGTAAAGTATTTAGAACATTACCTCAAAATATGAATTCGCAACTTAACTGAAATTTGGCGCTCAATTATATGTGCGCAGTAAAATGTACAAAATTGTACATCTATTTAAAATAATGATAACATCATTATACTGATTATAAATAACGAACCAGGAGAACACCTACAAAATAAAAATATAAAATGTTTATTTTTATATTGCTATAATTATACCCGTACTCGAAACTGATGTACCAAAAATGGCCACCAAACTCAAATAATTGAGCGACCGTCTCTGCTTCAAGCCATACTCGTTTGAATTATTATACTCCCTCCGTTCTCTTCCTCTGTGATCATTTACCACACCCACAAATCATCATCACATATCTATCTCATTTTCTTCCTCACTAAGTAAAACACAAGATCAGAACCAGGAAGCAGTAGCAGGAGTAGAACAACAAGTCGGAGACTTGATCATATTCACCATCATCGTCCATCATTTTCATCTCCTTTCTCTTTGTAAGGAAACTCCTAATTCTTAATTTCTTTACTTTGATTTCGTTTTCTAACTTGTAAATACATCATAATCTAAGTATATAACACACAAAACATGAAAGATTTATGATTGATTCTTGAAATGAGTTTATAAAACCAAAACTATAAAACAAAAATCGATACATTAAAACTAGTTAAAATGGTGCAATAATGTGTAAAAACGACACATAACATTTGTTATAAACATTTGGTAACTTTGGGTAAAGGATTTGAGCCGAATAAATTCGGATATATATGTGAACAGACAAGAACAGGGGACTGAAAACGAGTTGGATCCGGCGGATCCTCTGCTGAAAACCAAACGAATCCGGCGGATTCGTGGTGAATCCGGCGGATTCCCCTCATTTTGACCCGATCCGACGGCTGCGGCTGGGTAAAAGGACCGGCGGATCACCATATAAACTAGGTGCATAATGCTAAAACTAGGTGCATAATGGTAAAACTATGGTAAAACTAGGTGCATAATTGTAAAACTAGGTGCATAACACATAAAAACTAGATAGAATCCTGCGGATTCACATACTGGGTCAACACCTGACTTTGAATTTTAAATCCGTTAACGATTTCATTTATACGAGACATTTACGGGACATTGTGAGCTATTAATAAATACATAAATGAGATATATCCGAGACACGGACTTTGGACTTATTTAAATTAGTACGAACAAACGATATATGAATGAATATATATATGACATATATATGTATACGAACTTATGAACTATACGATTTGAATACGATTACAATTTCGGGATATTTAACACTTATTAAACAAACGTAACGATATTAAAAACAAATGATATTTATTAATCGGAATAAATATATTAACAAGTTTTATAACAAATAAAACTCGACAAGTTTTAAATACGAAACAACGCATTACAATATATATATATATATATTCGAGGACACACGATGTATATAGACACAAACGTATGCGTTTTCTTAAACAAATGAAAACTTTTATATATTTTGATATACGTAAACAATGTATTGATTAAACATATATACATACGACATTTAAGAATATATATTCAGAAATATATATATACAATGATATTGGAATAACGTTTGAATTATACGTACAACTATATACAAAGTATACATGCAAAAGACAACAAAACGATCTTCCGTTATATATAGACAATTAAATAATTGTTTGTACACTTAACAAGTATACGATTTGAGGAATAATAACAATGTTTCAACGATATGTCACTAATAAAGTTAACAACTTATATTCTTAAGAAATTAACCATTTCTTCAAAACAAACAAACAATTAACATAATTGATTTAAACAAATCAAACGTACTTATGTTAATATATTTATTGTATATAGGTTAACAAACCTTGGGCAATTATCCGTTTGGCTGCTAGCTTTCCTACCGAGCAAACCACCGTGAGTTCATAGCCCCTACTTTACAAATGTTTTATGCTTTTAAACATATGGGTGTAAACATAGAAACTGCATGCAAACACATGCAGCAAATTATATAAATGCTTTATTTGCTTTATACAACTGTTTGATATGAAATATTATTTCACAACTGTTTTGGGAATTAGATAACAAATCCTAGTACGGACCAGACTTGAGATGTGTGCATGAAAGACCTTATGTCATGCAGACTATAACCATTAGCTAGGTGACTCTAGCCACTGAGTATACGAATAGTACTATTGCCGTGACGACCCTCCTGTGGATGGAGCATATACTTAACTGTCCTTCAGGCAAGAAACATAAGTTTTGGTTGTGGTTTGGTTATAGGGTTAGGTCGCGTTACTTTAACCTGCGAGGTTTAGCTCACCTTTCAGGGGATTATAGTCTAAGCATTCCCACTTACTATTTAGGATGAACTTATCCTACAACTGTTTTATACCGGTATACTTACTGGTTATTTATATGATGGTAAACTACCAGATATACATTTTGGGTAACAACCCACATAAAACTGTATTTTAGGGTAACTATCCCTACAATCTTATAAATTTCAAAACCTACAAACATTTATTTATTGAATAACAATTCAATAATCTAAACATAAATGGTTTAACATACCTTACATTTATACAAAACCTGTGAATTCACTCAACTTATTTGTTGACGACTTTCTTTCTATGTTTTACAGGAAATTAGCTACGTAAGTAAGAATCGCATGCATTCAGGATGGACAACCCTGGACTACTTAGGATGCCATATATTTTGGGATGACTTTTGAGGATTTCCTCTGTATTACTGCAGACGTTGCAGTTATACTCATGAAATCTTATCTTAACATATGTATTGTAAAACTTAAATGTTTTAAACTTTATTACTACTGTACGACTTACATAGTCGTACTACTTTTGTAATAACCATTTTAAATTGGCATCCTTTATATATTATGTTTTGTATGATCATATGCTCTGATACGATGAATGCACAATCGTAACGTCAGCACCCCCGCTGTTAAACTGTTTACACAAGATGCTTCCGCTAATTATAAATTGCTTCCGCTAAACATTAAATAAACACAATTACCGATTTTGGGGGTGTGACAATATAGACATTGATTAGGAATCCCTGTCTCTTTCATTGCAGTATACAAGCTATGGTATTCTAAATTTTTAGACGTACTAGCTTTTGATTGATGCCTAGTTTGAACCGGAGTATTAATATCACCGATGATGTTTTCAACGGGATGATTCTTACTCGTTCTAGTTGTAGTAACTGGTTCAACTGGTATATATCATCTCCTAAATTAGTACCAATCTCTTCCAATGAAGGTACATCTTCCGTACGAGCAGAAGATATCCTTAAGTGTTTCAAAGGAGTAAGTATATCATCAAACATTGTAGGAAGATCATCAAGATCTTCTGTTTCTTGAGACTTATCCTCTGAAGATTGTTGTGACTCACTTGTAGAAGCTTTATCTGAGTCAACATTAGTCTTAATTCCAGACTGTTGAACACTTGATGTTGAAGCGGGACCAATATTCCCATCTTCAAACAATAAATGTTCAGCTATCTCTGAATCACTGACATAGTCACTAATAGGAACTTTAAATGATGCAAAAAGATCAGAATAATCAAATTGCCAATCTAATCCCTTATGAACATCCGGTGAGTAGCTCGTAACCTCAATATTATAAACTACCTCCAAACGTCCTGTGACTTTATTAAAGACTCTCTTGTTTGGCGAATTGGGCATATAACCTAGGAAAAATCCTTCGTCAACCTTCTCACCAAATTTAGCTTGATGCCCAGTCTTTAATATGGTGCATTAAACTCCAAAGGGTTCAAACCCTTTTAAGTTTGGTTTCTTATTGTTTAAGAGCTCATAACAAGTCTTGTTATGTCTCTTAACCGTAAGAACTCTATTGAGAACATAACATGCTGTATTTACTGCTTCTGCCCAAAAGATGACCGGAAGCTTTGAATCAGCAAGCATTGTTCTTGCAGCCTCAATCAACATCCTATTTTTCCTTTCAGCAACACCATTCTGTTGAGGTTCATAAGGTGCACTGAATTGATGTAATATCCCTTTGCTTAAGCAATAGATATTCAACGTTGAATTCTTAAATTCTGTTCCATTGTCACTACGAATACGCTTAACTCTCTTTTTATAGACATTCTCTACTAGATCAAAGAACTCAATTAGAATTCCAGGAGTTTCATCCTTTGATCCCAAAAAGAATACCCATGAGAATCTAGAATAATCATCTGTGACAACCAAACAGTACCATTTGCCACCTATACTTCTCTTGCTTATAGGGCCAAAGAGATCCATATGTAGCAATTCAAATGGCGAGGAGATAGAGTTTTCAGTCTTAGGTCTGTGTGGTTTCTTGTGCTGCTTTCCTTTCATGCAAGGAACACACTTATCCTCAGACTCGAAACGTTTTTGTGGTACACCTAGAACCAAACCATTTTTGGTTATATAATTCATCTTTCTCCAGTTCAGGTGTGCCATTCTCCTATGCCATAATAATGCGTCTGTTTCCGAAGCCTTGGATAATAAACAGGTAGACACCATTAAAGAATTAGGAACACCCACGTTGATAGCATAGATGTCCTTCTTCCTTGGCGCCCTCATCAATATCCATTCATCAGGAATTTTGAAACCTGGCTTCAGGACTAAGGCGTCCTTTTCATTAAAATAAACTGGATGACCTTTATCACAGACTTGGGAAACACTCACTAGGTTGTGAGTTATTTCTTCAACATAGTTCACATCCTCAAGAGTCAAAGTTCCATTTGAAACTTTTCCTTTTCCCGAAATTACTCCTCCTTTATCTCCTGCAAAATTTACTTTTCGCTTGAGACTCTCCTTGAAGTCCTTCAGTAGACTTCTTTCTCCGGTCATGTGCCTCGAGCATCCACTGTCTACATACCACCAGCTGTCCTTGTTCACAGCATGCTCCTGCACATAACACAAAACACGATCAGTTATCAAGAGGGACCCAAGCCATTACGGTCTTGGTTTGTCCCTTATCATCAACAAACTTAAGCTCTTTAAAATAACCATCCTTCCCATCAGGAGCTTTGGTTACTTTCGAAGTAGCTTGAGTTTGTGGAAGATCAGCCTTAAGAGGTGAATTTGAGGATAACCTCCTAGGCACATAATTATGAGCTATATTATGATAATTGTAATTAAACTCATGTGATCGCGAAGTAGTACCACTCTCATAATGACTATGGCCTCTACTTGGAGTTCTAAACCTCGACGGTGTCACATCCCTAGATTTATGAATAAAATTATCACTTTGAGTATATGGCCGTTTAGGTTTAGGTGGGGAGACACTATGTTTACCGTCTCTTTTAAGAATGTTAACAGGTTTAGTACCTAACTTAGGTTTGGTATCTAACCTATCTACAGTCATACTAGAGTCGGTTTGTGTCTTTTCATCAATCACAAGCTTATGTGGTGTTTCAGGCTTTTTGTTAGGACAACACGAAGCAACGTGTCCCTTTTGGTGACACTTGAAACATGACATCTGCTTGCGTGATTTAGGAACTTTTGCATTACTACTCAGAGTCTTAGGCACTAAAGGTTCAGGTATTTGTTCCTTATTAACCTTATCATCAGTTTTAGCATCGTTAATCACTCCACCCGATACAAACTATATTTTGGTGAAATGAGACTCCTTACTATTATCCGATGATTGGTTCTTAACAACATCCTTCTGTGCCTCTGACTTTTCAGGGTCATTAGTTACTAAAATCTCAGGATTAGCATCTGTCATTTCAGAATCTATCGAGTTACTAGTGTAATTGGCATTAAAAGGATGAGGTACATCATTGTATCCTATCCCAGTCTTGTCCTTTACACTGCGTTGAGCATCTAGCATTTTATCCAAATCTAAAGTTCTGTAGGACTCAATCTTACGATTTTGTTCTACTAACTTATGCTTAAGCTCAGCTAACTCTCTATCCCTATCAGCTATAGTTCGATTTAAGTCATCAATGTTCATATAGAGACCATCTATGATTATTGCCTTTTTCATTTATGGTATCTCTAAGTGCAATCTTATCAGAACTATCAGACTTAATCTTATTCTTAAGATCTACCTTATCTGTACTTAACCTAAGGACATCACTTTTAGCTTGTTCTAGTTCAGATATTAGTCTTATTAGAATCATTAAAAATGCTAACTTGGGATGACAAATTCTATTTCGACACAGTTAAAACACTTAATTGTGATTGTAGATCAGTAACTAGATAACAAACATCAGCAAGAGTAAGAATATCCAAACATACCCTTTTTTGTCAGTTTGTACTTCAGCCATGCGTGCTACAAAGTCATCTGGACTCATATTAGCAGTTGAATCCATATAGAGCACGTCATCATCACTTGCTTTCTAATGAATCTCTGGCACCTTTATTTCAACATCAATAGGCATATAGCTATTGGACTCAGCAGCTATCTCTTGATCTTCAATCTCAGCCATGAGAGCTTCCTCAGACTGAGCTTGCCAATCATAAGATCCATCCAACTATTTCACAACTAAGGCTTTGGAAGCTAAGGTACTTCCCGAACCTTGTTTGCTATTGCCAGTTTCAACCTTAGGTCTTTGACACTCACGAGCAAAGTGTCCATAACCTTCACAGTTGAAGCACTTGATCTTGGTTTTATCAAACCCTGATCGATTTCCTACCACTTTTCTACCAGTTTTCTTCAAGAAATTTTTGACTCTCCTTGATAACATTGCAGGTTGATCCTGGAGATCTATTTCCTCAAGATAATCAGGGTCTATCTGATCATAGTCTTCATCAAACATAATCGGATCATTGATTTTACCCTGAATGTAGTTTTCATAAGAAGCAACAAAGGATGCAAGGACAGATAACTGTTGCTCAGCAGATTTCACACTCATTGGCATCTTTTGATGTCCTTGAGTTGACTTCTCAGCAGGTGTACCTTTAGATTCATTACCTGATGAGGTAAGAAGGCACACGTCATCTATTATCATTTCACCATTTTCATCAGTATTACCCACTAAAAGTGCAGTGGTCGAACTAGATGAAGAAGTTGAGAGATTCGTTTTCCCATGATATAGCCCAGGATTCTGAACCTGATCAGAATCAGTTTCTCTCGATTTCTTTGTGAAATCATAACCTTTTAGCTTGTCAATGACCTGCTCTAAGGTCATGGTTGCATACCTTTCATCGTTGTCTTTGAGCATTACACCATACATTTCCCACTTAGACGGCAAACCCTCAATAAATTTGTCGGTTCTTTCAGTCTCAGTAGTAACAATCTCATGGTTGTCAAGCTCACTTAACAAGTGGTAGAATCTAGTGATGTAAGCATCAAGATTTTCTCCCTTTAAAGCTTTTATAACAGTAAACTGTTTCTTGAGAAGATTCTTCCTGCTTGCCTTCACTTGAGGACTTCCCTCACATCTTTTTTCTAACGCTTCCCAGAGCGTTCTAGCAGTTTGAAAAGACTTGAGTTGATGGTTTATCTCCTTTGGTAAACTCATCTTAATTGCAGAATGGGATTTATTCTCCAATTCATAGTCCTTCTTTTGTTGATCGCTCATCCGGTTATAAGCAAGAGTAACAGTTGCATTATTAACCGTTTGAGTAGGTGCAGTGTATCCATTCTTGATACACATCCAGATCGACAAATCATGGAATCTACAGTAAGATTCAAATCTGTCCTTCCAGTTATAGTAATCTTCGATTTTTAACAACTTAGGTGGAACGTTTAATTTTCCCACCTCATGTTCCATCTCGATCATTCAACTAAGATCAGACAACTTAAAAACGTAAAGTAAAACTGTTTTGCGAATTCAGAACAACTCGATTCGCAAGACTCAGTTCAACTCGCAATCTCAGCTCGACTCGCAAGTCTCAGTTCGGATTGCTGTGATGTCGATTCACAAGCGATTTCGATTCGCGAGAAATCTCAGTTCGACTCGCAAGTCTCAGTTCGACTCGCTAGTTCAACTCGGTTCGCAGGCTACGCTGAAACCCTAATCTCGACTCGCGAAACGGCTGGAAAACCCGAAAAACGAAAATTCAAGGTATTTTTACGATTTAAACAGTAAATTTCGACCGTAAACTAACCCTAAAACGTCTAGAGAATGATTTTGATCGTTAATATGTACTCATGCACGTATAAACGATCCGAATCAAAACGCAATTATCACTAAAACTCTCGAACAATCTCGTATTTAGCCCGAAAGCTCTGATACCAGATGTAAGTCCCTAGTTCTTAGGATCGATAACTTCGTTATCTGTAGTATTAAGGTGCGGAATCCCTCAATACGATGTTATCTTACTAACAATGAATATGTTCGAATTGCGTTTTAATAAAGCTTAACTTTAAACGATGAATCGTCAAAGCCTAGCCGTAGGTTTTGTTTTCTCTGGTTTTCTGAGTTCGCAGGAATGAAGAATGCAAAAGTGATAAAAGTGTTAACGATTTTCAAAGGAAAATCGTTTATATGTTTCTGTCTCGGCTCGGCTCGCATGGGCCGGCGAGTTCGGTCCAACTCGCAGCCCAAGCCCACTATAGGACTCGGCTCGCCAGACTATACTAATGTTCCGCGAGTTCAGATCTCATCTCTCAGCTCGATTCGCTGCGACTTGAGATCTCGACTCGCCGTGCACTAAACGTATATACTTATTTCGTATTTAATAATTCGTCTAACTTAACAAAATAATATGTTTAACGAATATTACTAACAAAACAAATATTTATTTACAAATCTAAACCAATGTACAAACGTAATAATAATTACACCAGTCCTATTTCAAGCTAGATCTGTTGTCACAATCTATGTCTCAACAGATAATCGGTATACTCTAAAGTAGACTTATGTATGACTTCCATAATAAATCTAAGCTCATCTTCATGGTTTTCTAAGTAGTGAAACATATCTTCCTTGGTTGAAACCACGGGAGGATGTTCAGAATAATCTTCTTCAGTTGTTAGCTTGATTTTCTTGTTTTGTTCAAAAGAATGATCATCTACCTCTATATCTTTAAAATCCATATTATCACTTCCAAAGTCCACTTGCATCGATTCCATTCTTAATAAGAGTTAATTTTCTCTGTGCACAAAAAAATAGCACATAGTTGTAAATCCCTAACTAGATCTTCAGTAAAGCTTTGTTAATTGTTAAATAACTGCGGAATAATTATTTAGCAAAACAATAGATATAATATAAACTTGCTCAACACGTAATAACCAAAAGCTTCAATCTTATTAATTCAATAAGACGAATACACAGACGTATTAGGGTTTTTACCTTGAAGCTAATTCATACGTTCTAGATTCTAAGGATCTCTATTTATATACCATAGAGTCCTTTACAAGTCATCCTACATATATGGAAACAAAATACAATCCATATATAACTCAAACTCATGTAACCGCCATACAAAACATAAACAGATAACTACTTAATACAACTATCCGTTATAACCACAAATGGTTAAACAGTCATAACTACTTGATCCGTGATAACTTCAGCAACATCCTTCAACCAGTCATAACTCTCTTCTTCTACTAGTTACAACTTCAGTCATAATCACTTCATTCAGTTATAACTCCTTGTCTGTTCTTCAACCAGCTAAAACTTGTTTCCTCAGGCAGTCATAATCACAGTTATAATGACTTGTACGAAATCACCAGTAATAACACAGAGTGGTTATTTCAACCCATTTAGATTCTGACTTTACAATAGTTTAGATTACTTATCTAATCCTATTTCATCTAAAGTAACTTATTATACATATTGAATGATTATATTAAATTCTTATACATTGCTGGTCAAAAGATCTCGGTAGCTCCATTGATAGTACACAAAAGAGGAGAAACAGGTCAGCGCGAAGCGTATTAAAAACCTATTTCTTTTGCGAAGCACCTTACCTCTTATATGATAAATCAATGAGGTAGGGCTTTACTCTCCTTATACCTTTGTTTTTGTCAGTATTCTCAATGGGTGAGCCGATTTTTCTTGTTGATTTTGCAAAGTATTAGAAATAAAAATTATACAGGGAAAATAATTAGTTTAATTAAAATACACCGCATCCCCGGCAGCGGCGCCAAAAACTTGATGTGTGCTAAGTATAGGCAATTATAATCACAAGTTTTAAATGAAGGAAATACTAAATAATACTATCACACAATTCAGGCAAGATTAACCCGTTCGTATAATAGAGCTTTATAAGTAAGTCCAAGTTCGAACGCAGGGAACGTGATTCTAATTTATAACTAATTATCTATTTACTCCTAATTACAACCATTTACAATTATTCACAATAATATACAAGATAAGGGGGACGTTTTAGTTCCGAACGAACATATTTATAATTGATACAGATTCTAATAGATAAGTATAAGGTTCAACTTAAGAATACTCAATTGTATAGAAGATTATAATTATTCAAACTATTATTTACTAAACTTATTATACTTATTTATGTCTATTTGCTCGTTGGCTATTATTATTGGTGTATTACTAATGTAGAAAATTACTTAAGCTTAAGCTAATCATCATCATAGCAACACAATCATAAGGTTACACAAAGTATCACTAATTATTAAGATCTATCAGCAGTTTATTAATACAATTTAATCGGTATGACGTGAATCACAATATTACTTTATATCAATGAATTATTCTTCGTCTATCGCATAAGGTTAAGATCAAGACATAAACACAATCACTTAATTTATAAAAACTTAATATGGTCATCCTCATTTAATATAAATCAGTTAACTATGTCAAGAACAATCATTAATATATTATAATATAGACAATTCTTGTATAATAAACATTCAATAATATAGTTCCAACATAAACATAAATTCATATAATAAACTTAATAAACACTCATTCAAATAATTATAACGAAAACCTAATTCACAATTAAATCAAATAAACAATATCCATAAATTAACTCAATAAGGTTATTAAAGTTACAAGGATAAAGAAATCAAACCAATTGTCAAACCAGCTCTTCCTAGGGTTAAAAACCTTCAAACCTTAGCTCCTTAGCCTCCAAATTCGCACCTTAAGTCGACCTTCAACCCTAATATTCAAATTTGTATTCTAAGAATCGTATATGGTTAACCCTGAACTAGGCCTCTATTTATAGTTTTACAAACCGTCAGTTCAACCGCCGGTTGGAACCTCCAACCGCCGGTTGGGCTTAACTTGAGTCCTACTCCAACTCCGCGTCTGGAACCACCTTTGATTAAATATATACAACCGTCGGTTGAAGATCTCAACCGTCGGTTGAGCTTGATTTCCAGAATCTTCCAACTTCGGGTTGGGCTTTACTTTGGGCTCTCTTCTTTTCTTTTACGGATTTTAATCTTCATTTTGGCCCAATTCTTCAATATTATCACTTTAGTCTTTAATTCTTAAAGGTTTAAGCTCCTTTTCTTCAAGTACTTCATTTTCTTCAGTTTTTGGATTCGTTCTCGTTCCTTTGTCTTCAATCTTTAATTAAAATACATCTCTGCAAATATTAACAAAATAAGTATCTAAAATCATATAAATGCAATAAAATGTATATAAATATAGGGATAAAACAGTATAAAATATAGTATCTATTTGATGCTTATCAGTAGTAAAAAACTCGGAGAACATCATTTGGTTGTGGCTATCATGTCTGTAAAGACCGGTCTATGATTGATTACTAAGTTGTATAATGTGTATATGTAATTTCGTTGTTTTGTAACATATAATATATTGGAATTGAAGTTTCTATTTAATTATTGTATATTATTAGTTTTATACAAATTGTTTGTGATTTCTGCTTTGAATTCTGTTTATGCTTATTTCTAATTTTGCTTTTGTTTCTATGGTTGCTGTAGTAATTAGAATTAAATATTAATGACTTAGAAAACGGTTTTTTTTTATGTAAATAGTTCTCTAAATTAATATAGAGACCGGCTTATATAAGAAAAAATGGTCTTTGTACTCTAAGAAGAGACACCGGTTTTATAAATGTCATACAAACCTCCCCCTTTAGAAACCGGTTTAAGAACCGGTCTCTAAGGCATTCAAACACCGGTTTCTAAAGCCTTTTTATGTGGTAATGATTGTTTCGCGATATCTCCAACACTTAAAAAAAAGAAGCCTTATTGGAAAAAAGTAGCAAAATGTTTTGTATAAAGTTGAATGAAGTGAAAAAAGAGTATACGGTCACGATGTTAGCATCTAAAATAAAGTTAACACACCAATATGGACAACAAATAAGAAATACTGACGTCGAATAAAAATAATTATTCAAAAATGGTCTCATCAAAAAAATGTAGCAAAGAAACCGTACGCTTATGCTATATAATATGCATGAGGTTGAATTTAAGCGAAATTTAGAAAGTGGTGTTATGATATCGAAGGTTTTGAAGATGCTAAATAAATTAGTAAGTGAAGCCATGATTGATTTCGCGATATCTACAACACTTAAAAAAAAACAAAAGAAGCCTTATGGAAAAAAAGTAGCAAAATGCGATAAGATTTTGTGTAAAGTTGAATGAAGTGAAAAAAGAGTATACGGTCGCAATGTTTGCGTCTAAAATAAAGTTAACACACAAATATAGACAACAAATAAGAAATATTGGCGTCTAATAAAAAAAATTGTTCAAAAATGCTCTCATCAAAATAATGTAGCAAAGAAACCGTACGCTTATGCTATATAATATGGATGAGGTTAAATTTAAGCGAAATTTGAAAAAGATGTTATGATATCAAAGGTTTCGGAGATGATAAATAAACTAGTAAGTGAATCAATGATTGATTTCGCGATATCTCCAACATTTAAAAAAAAAAAAAGCCTTATGGGAAAAAAGTAGCAAAATGCGATAAGATTTTGTATAAAGTTGAATGAAGTGAAAAAAGAGTATACGGTCGCGATGTTAGCATCTAAAATAAAGTTAACACACCAATATGGACAACAAATAAGAAATATTGGCGTCGAATAAAAATAATTGTTCAAAAATGGTCTCATCAAAAAAATGTAGCAAAGAAACTGTACGTTTATGCTATATAATATGGATGAGGTTAAATTTATGCGAAATTTGGAAAGTGGTATTATGATATCGAAGGTTTTGGAAATGCTAAATAAACTAGTAAGTAGATTTCTGAACATCAACCACATGTGCCAAAAATGCCTGACACCCATGTGACAAATGTCGTTTAGCACGAGCAAAAGTGCAAATAGATAGCGAAAATTTTCTCTTTTCCCCATAAATATCTATTACTCCCCCACTTGGTGAGTTAACCCGAATAATTTTCTTTTCACATTGAATAATAGCTCCATGCTTTCCTAACCAATCCATACCAACTACTACATCGAATTCACCCATTTGCATAGGGATAAGGTTTATGATGAAGGTTTCACTATTAATTACTAACTGACACCCACGATAAACATTGGTCACATAAATAATTCTATCATCAGCAACCTCCACATCTAGTGGAGCATCTAATTCAGAAAGAGGAATTGAGAAATTTAGACAAAACTTCTCAGATACAAATGATCTTGAGGCTCTCGAATCAAACAGTATGTATGCAGGTTTAAAATCAATTAAGAAGGTACCTGTTAACACATCGGGGGCTCTTTGAGCTTCTTCAGCAGTAATTTGAAATGATCGACCTTTAGCTTTTGGAGGTTCATCAGTTTTCCTTTCATTATATCGACGAGGTGGAAGTGGAGCAGATTGAGCCCTTAGATCAGGACATTCAGCTTTAATGTGTCCCGGCTTATAACAATTATAACATACCCTAATTGGGTTAGGGCAATTGTAACACCCCCAACTTTAATGATTTGCGGAAGCACGATTTGGGTGTTACTAACCAATAATCAAAGCACAAAGATATATAGTAAACGACTCTATATGCGTCGTTTTAACAAAATATATTGATAATTGAAATGTTTACAACATTTAAAGCTTTACATAGCTCGAGTTAAATAAAAGGAGATTTCAGTACATAAGTACTTGTACAAAATATACTAATGCAAGAAAATCTCAATCGTCTGTATGCTGACTCGAGCTAAAAGTCCTGAAGCAAAAGCAACCTACTGCTTGGTACCTGCGATACATGCTAAATGGGTCAGCTAAAGCTGGTGAGCTCACAGGTTTGAAATCAAGTAATATAGTATGAACCGCAAGATTTAAATAATTGAATTGCATCCAGCAATTGATAATGAATATGTATACAGCCATGAGCACATAGTTGAGCTTAACTCGAGGGCCGGGTCCCCTATAGAGAATTCCGGGCGAGGTGCCTCCACGAATGCCTAATCAACATTCGTCTTCCCAAATATTAGTACGTCCGTTTACCCGGTTAGTGCTTGCTAATCCGAACGAGGAGGGTCAATCCTATATGGTACCATATACTAATATTCACGCTACAACGTATTAACAACTATGCTGACGGAGGACTTTAAATGATTAGTTGTGAAAAACTCATGTAGTATATGAAATGTTTGTACTTGCGTTCACATGTTAAAATTGAGCAATATATCACACCCCTGAGTAAAACAGTAAAAAGAGGGGCCATGAGACTCACCTGAGTCTGAAAGCGTTTAAATAAACGTAAGTTGATTAGCCGAGTGATGAAGTCCAAAGACTTGTAACCTGAGGGTGTCCACGACACGCGATGGTTATAAATGTGAGTAGGTATCTATCAAGACTACCTTGTAGTTGTCGGTCCAACTAGAATGTCCAAATTATATTTGGTTGATTGATTCGAATGTTTGAAAATATGTACGGCCCGTTGGTGACGGATTTGTAATAATAATCTCAACTATTATCATTTTGATTTCGTGGCGTTTTACTTGAAAAATGTGTTTTGATTGTGTTTTAGAAGCCGTTACGGAATCTAAGTACGGGGGTCCGGGGGCAGCGCCCCTGGTAGCGGGGTCCAAGGGGTGGCAGCCCCTGGCGGGGTCCAAGGGGCAGAGCCCCTGGCTGGGGTCGAGCTGCCAGGTCAGCTTGGAAAATTTTTATTTCTACTATATTGCTTTGACGAAAAACGCATCTGGGATCTGAATTTGGGTAAAATTGAGTGATAAATTTCGAGTCTCGACACTTAGTAAAAATCTGTGTTTTTGAGGTTCTGGTTTGTGCGACGTTGGGTGCGACGTCGCAGATCCTGACTGCGACGTTGAGCATGGCGTCGCTATGTGCGACTTTCGCCATTTAATGCGACGTTGTACGTGGCGTCGCTATATGCGACGTTGTTGATTTTTGCGACGTAAGGGCTTGCGTCGCTAAATGCGACGTGGTGAGGTATTGGCGACGTTAAGGCTGATGTCGCTATACGCGACGTCGCAATTTAATGCGACTTTGTGACTGACGTCGCACCATGCGACGTCACGAGGGGTTTTGCGACGTTGAAGCTGACGTCGCATAAATCTGGGTCCAAAAGCGACGTTACGGTCTGATGGCCGGAAAATGTGTCCAAAACGAGTTTTTCGGTTTCCGTTCGGTCCAAAACTTTTACCCAACCCATATTTGGACATTATAAGTTGATCCAAACCACTAACAAGCAAAAACACTTAAAAACGAGAGATTTCGGGATTTGTCGGAAACTTACAAAGTGTCGGATGAAAAAATCTGAAAAGATAGGATGATGGATCGTGTTGTCGTGGACATTTTTCTCCAAACGAGTATGGTGATCCGAGTGCGTTTCGTGTTCCTTTTTGGCGATTTAATGGGGTGGTGGTGGTTTTTCTTTTTAGAGAGAAAATGGGAGAAGAGAGTGGTAAGAGAGAGAGTGGGTGGAGGGAGAATGAGGAAAGAAAGGGGAGAGTTGGGGGTTATCCACCAACTTTTCAGTCTCCGTTCTCCATGCGGTGTTCGTTTGCTCCGTCGTTTAAATGTTAAATAATTATTTTACATATTAAATGGTAAGTTTTAAAATACAAATTTATTACGCGATATTTTAGTTAAATATTTTACTAATCAATTTATATTTGAGTTATAAAATGTAAGTTATTTTGTTTTGTTTGTACGATACGAATTGAAATTTGAATATTATTAGAATAATATTTTTAACATAATAGTGTTACTTAATAAAATTTGTCACCAACGTCCGTATTTATGGAACCGAAATACATTCGATTTAATTTGCGTACGATTTAATCAAATCGCATTTTCGTATATATTCAACAATATATAATTCGATACATAAATTAGCCTAACACAGAACTAATTACATGTATTAACATATGATTAGGCACTAATCACTAGTCCTAATTTGGCGGGTGTTACAGCAATCATGGGCAATATGACCCACTCTCCCACATTGATTACACGCACTTGACCCGAACCTACACTCTCCGAAATGCCTTTTATGACAAGTCTTGCATTCCGGAACTTCCTTCCTTTCTCCTCGTCTCTCCTCCTTCTTGGAACCTTCACCAGATCTAAATTTCTTTGAAGAATAAGAAGATTGTTCGGCTTTCCTCTTAGCAACCCTACGACCCCATTCAAGCTCTTGGAACCGAGCTTCATCAATCATCTCTTAAAGACTTTGACAACGTTTTGGGTTAACAAATTGACGGATTTCTGGCTTCAAAATATGATGAAAATGCTCCATTAACCTCTTGGGATTCTCCATATACTCCGGACAAAAGTGTGCTCGATCCAAGAATAAACCAACAAGCTCATTTATCGACTCTGTCTTTTGTTCCATAGATAGAAATGCACGACGAATTTCTTGCAGATCAGCTTCTTGAGAATAAGCATTATTAAACATCTCCTTAAATTCCTTCCAAGTTAAATTCTTAATTGCCTCAGCGCCTTTAGTACGGCACTGAACTTCCCACCAACCTTTAGCGCGAGATTTAAGAAGATTAGCTGCATATCGTACCTGAAATCTCTCGGGACATTCAATAGTAGCAAATGCCCCTTCAACTTCAGAAATCCACCTTTGAGCTTTAATAGGATCCATATCCCCTTCGTAAGATGGTGGATTACAAGAAGAAAAGTCTCGATAACTGATCTTTTTCTCTTCTGGAACTTGTACCACCGGTGGATCAACATGTGGTATATTACCAAAAGTATTCGCCTCTTCCTCACGTCTATAAAATTCATCGGTAATGGTCTCCGAAATCCTACTAAGTAAAAGAGGTAAAGATGCTTCTTGAGCGTGAGCGATTTCTTGAGCAATTAAAGTTCTTAATTCAGGTAAAGATAGCCTAGCTTCATTGGCAGGAGATCTTGGTCTTTCACCACCGCCCCCTGCTTCCCTATTCAGGGCTCTACCGTGAGGATTTAATCCTAGATTTAGATCAATATCCCTTTCATCCATCTTTACTGAAAATAGACATAAGATATTTAATATACACATACTTTAACAATTAACATGCCTATTTTACCTTAACTTATAACAATTAATAACCACTAAGATGTGACACCAGACGATTTAGGGTTACTGATTAACCTGCTAGAAACCCTAATTACGTGTGTTTAGTTTAGTATTAGGCTAAATACTTGTAATTATTTGTAACTATTTGTATATTTAAGTGAACATACACCCCCGTAATTGTTTTACATTACGCTTACGTGATTAGTTGTAATTATGCTTACGCAATTTGATGAAATTGTGCAAAACAATCGGACGGAGTCCGACACAGTATAAATACAGACGTTGGTGAAAAACTTTTTATAAATAACTTAAATCTATTTTTAGAAGTTATTTATCATTATTTATTATTTAATTTAAAATAATACACGAAAAACTTAGGCGTTTTGGTTAAAACGTCTCAAACGCAACAGAAACGCGCGGAACGCGCCTGACAATCGAACGAAAGACAAAATATATTTTAATACTTTAAAATATATTATTATGTATGAAATTATTTTTGAAAACCCCATATAATAGTTCGTCAATGAAAAACGTCTATTTAAAACGCTACGCGATTAAACCTCCGTAAAACGTGCACGCAAATCGAGGCCGATAAATTAACGGAACATTTTTATAAATGTTTTCAAGCATCTAGATAAAATATTTCAAGTGAAAATATCTAAATTAAAAGTCGTCACTTAAAAACGCGTATAAAATATTTAACGTACGAATATACGTCTAAACAAACGAGTAAACGAACGGGGAACGTAACTAACTAAATAGGAAATGAGAAATGACCAAAATACCCTTGTGTGGGGCCCCCAAAACCGGCCCATGTGATCCACCTCTCCCCTCACCCACTTATGTCTCATGCTAGGCCATCATGAGATTCTTTCTTCTCACACCACACATATCTCATGCAACAACATCATTTCCTTCATTTTCACTTGTCACTCCACACCAAAATCCTCCCAATCTCTCTCTATTTCCAGAAAAACTCAGCCCCTTTCACCACCTTGAACAACCACCATCATCCACCAAGGAACCACCACTAACCACCATCTAGATACATCATCATTTTACAAGAAAACTAGCTCAAGACAACAAGCATCATCATCTCATCCCAAATTCATCAAACACCATTGTAAGGAATCCTATTTCTACTTCCATTATACTGATTTACATGTTAATATGTTCATCTATCACTAATATGTCCAAAATCCTTGTTAAAATACGTTTTTACCAAACATATACAAAAACACAGAATCTGTCCCAGAAAAATCAGTTTACAAAAACGAGCATATCTGGAGTTGTAGGAAGCACTAGACAACGAATTTTTTTTTAAAAGTTGCGTATTGAAAAGATCTACAACTTTTGTGTTTTACACTTTTTCCAGATCCGTACGTATTTTTGGCTATAAACTGTTCTTTGAGTCTGGTCTGGAAGTTTTCGGAAAATGAGTACGGTTCATACGCGAATTTGTTTAAATATGTAAATGGACACTATGGTTGCTGTAAAAATTATATGTTAGACTAGATACATACATGATCAGTTGGTAAAAATCTAAGACCCTAGTTTGGACCATAAGTGGTAGAAATAAAATGGCGAACCAAACCGACAAAAGTCGAAAAATATGAAATCTTGAAATCTTAGGTTGCATGTTAAGAACCAACACTTTGGGTGAACTCCGACACGAACCGATAAATTATTTTGACTCTATAAACTGATGTATGGTTTGGGTAAAAGTTTCGGGTCAAACCGAGTAGGTTTGACTAAGTCAACAAAAACGGCTCGGTAGCTAAAAACGACAAAACTTACTATTTTTGGAAAGTGGTAACAAAAATGTGTTAGGATGGCTTAATTATTGTCCTTGACCAGAAACGAGACTTGAAAAGTTTCCCAAATTAGAAACCGACATATAAATCATAAGTGACTCTATAAGTGACTCATAAATCATAAGTGACTCTATAAGTGACTCATAAATCATAAGTGACTCTATAAGTGACTAATAAATCATAAGTGACTCTATAAGTGACTCATAAATTGAGAAGTGACTCATAAAATCAGTAAGTGACTCATAAATTGAGAAGTGACTCATAAAATCAGTAAGTGACTCATAAAATCAATAAGTGACTCATAGATTGAGAAGTGACTCATATAATGACCAGGTTTGACCAACCTTGACTAGTTTGACTAGGTTTGACCAACCTTGACTAGTTTGACTAGGTTTGACCAACCTTGACTAGTTTGACCAACCTTGACTAGTTTGACCAGGTTTGACCAGGTTTGACCAGGTTTGACCAGCTTTGACCAACGAGTTGACCAACTTTGACCTACGGTTTAAGACTTATACAAACTAGAATAATCTATTTGCAACACACGATTTGTACTACTAAATAGTATACAACAAAACAAACTTGATAATAATGTCTAAATGAATTATTATTACAAACTTTCACCAACGGGTCGTACACGCTTTTAATAAACAAACTTGAACAACTAATTTGGACATACTAGTTGATGAACTAGCTCTAGGTGGACATTAACCCTCCACCTACATGATTGGCTTAAGTGGACATTGACCCCCACTTATACAATCGCTATAGATGGTCTTATAAGACATCTACTTACACAACCTTATACGTTAGGACGTTAGAAGGTTGCGCTTTGGACCTTGCTTGCTATTTGATATTGCTTGCTTACTATTTGCTAGAACTCAGGTGAGTTTCATAGCCCCCTTTTTACTTGTTTTTGAACTGTTTTGGGGGAGAATACATACACATGCTTTTACAGATTTGTGCTTAAACAGAAGCAGAAACTTTTACAGATTTTACTTATGATTGCTAGAAACAGAAACAGAAACTTAAACAGAAACTTAAACAGAAACAAAACATATACTTATTGCATGAGTAGCAGAACTAATCCACCAATAAGACCTCAATTTCATGGTTCGTTAATTTCATAAAGCGCGAATAATTGTGAATAGTACTATTGGGATTGACAATCCCGTCCGAGCTGGTCGCTCCAGCTAACCCACGGGCGCATAATTATTTGAATCAGGATGTGTCCCGGATTAGACACATAGAGGCAGCAGAATTTGTTAAAGCTTCGGATACATGAGCTCATGGCAATACTAAACAGGACTATAGTATACAATACTATAGTATACAATACTATAGTATACAGAATCTTTATTATACAGAAACTTTGTTATGCAGAATTTGATTTCACACAGAAACTTTGTTTTACAGAACTTTGTTATGCAGAACTTGATTTCACACAGAAACTGTCTTTACAGAACTTTATTATGCAGAACTTGACTTAACACAGAAACTCTGTTTTACAAAACTCTATTTTACAAACAGAAAACATGGTGTTCACATGAATACTTTACAGAACAAATCTATGAACTCACCAACTTTATGTTGACCCTTTTAGTATGTATTCTCAGGTTTGCAGACGCAGTAGGACTACCCACAGGAAACAAGACATTAGGATGCTTTTGGAAAGCATAGCTTGAGTCGCATATTTTCAAACAAGAGATTTAAATTGCATTACGACATTTTGTATCAACGATTATGTATTATAAATCTCTAGACTATGTTTGCGAACTTTAGAATCTTATGTAAACTTTTATTTATGGAATGTAACGTTTTCAAACGTCTCATATAGAGGTCGTTTGCTTTAATCTTTGTGTTGTGATATTTGATTTGGTCGTAGCCCCCAGGACACCTCATGTTTCCGCTGCCACGCGTTTTGGGGGTGCGACAGATTGGTATCAGAGCCTAAGGTTATAGCGAACTAGGATTGCATTAGTGACCTAGACTATAACCATTAGGTTAGTATTCCTCATTTGGTATGACTGGTTCATCAATTGCATCATTCGAACTTAATTTAACATAGCCTGATCAACTATGTACAATTAAAGGAGATTCGATGCAAGACCTGAAATGGTTATAGTGAATAGGAATACATTAGAAGACTTTGACCAAGGTTAGAAACGGGACCAACCTTTATATGTGCTTATGTGCTAGGCTTTTATGTGTATATATATGTATATATACGTATAACCTTACGTACACTAAACTTACTTGCCACCCTTTACGGCAACCACTCCCACAACTACGTCACCCGACATAGAAAACGAGACTCAACCCTTATATGCCACTGAGGAGACTTCCTCGCCAACCGAATCAGGTAACGATATAATCGAATAGGACTCACTTGAGGAGAATCCACCTAAGGATTCGCCACCCAAAATAAGTGACGCCTACTTCACCCTTTTCTTTCCGCTCACAACCAAATCGCTCGGGAACACGTAAAGAACTTCAACCGTACGATGCTTCGTCACTTCATACTCTTCATACCCACTTTTATCATAGACCCATGGAGCGCGCGTGCTACACACGACTAGAAGGGCAGACCTCCTCGAACTAGACCTTATCCTATTCACACTACCTACTCGAAATAATATCTCCAACACTTGGATGGATTCCAACGACTTAGCTATGACTCGGTTTATGACTTTAACTACTCTGGACATAAGCCTTGTAATCATTTTGAACTTGCACCTCAGTGTGGTTATAGAAATTTGCTTCCTTGTTTTACTTAATTATTCCGACGTGTCATAAACACCTGTTTTACTTTCCTTTATACACCTGCAATGACCTTAAATCCTACTCAACGACATCTTACGTGCCTCTCATTTTCTTACTTTTAGAATCATGGCACCAAAACGTCAAATGAGCTCCGCCGATATCGAAAGACTCATCAATCAGAGGGTTCAAGCAGCCCTAGAAGCTGCCAGAAACAATCCCAATCCAAACCAAGGGAACCCTGGAGGGGCAGGCAACAACCCACCTGTGCCAAAGCCCTGCACCTACAAAGATTTCACAAATTGTGAACCCCTTAATTTCAAAGGAACCGAAGGAGCCGTCGGTCTCATGCACTGGATTGAGAAAATGGAGTCCGTTTTTCGAATAAGTAACTGCCAAGAGGAAAACAAAGTAAAATTCTCTACCTGCACACTAGCTGAGGGTGCACTCACTTTCTGGAACTCATACGCCCAAACCCATGGTATTGATGCTGCCTATCAAATATCCTGGGATGAACTCAAAAACCTGCTGAGGGAAGAATACTGTCCTCGTGAGCAACTCCAACAGCTCGAACAGGAATTCTGGAACCTCACAGTTCAAGGAAACGACATCACCAGCTACACAACCAGGTTCCACCAGCTTGCTCTTCTTTGCCCATCCATGGTGGACCCCGAATACAAACGTATCGAGAGATATATTTGGGGGCTACCTGACTTAATCCAAGGGAATGTCACCTCTTCCAAACCCGGGACCATCCAAAGTGCTGTCCGCATGGCACATGAACTCATGGCCCATATTGTCCGCCGAGAGACAACCACTGAGAAAGCCACCGGGGACAACAAAAGGAAATGGTCTGGCAACAACAACACCCAGCAACAGCAGCAAAACAAAAAGGCTGATACCGTGAAGGCCTATGCTACCGGATCTGAGGAAAAGAGTAGTTATGAAGGACGCAGGACCTACTGCCCTAACTGTAATCGTCATCACGAGGGCCACTGTGGTGCACCTTGTGGGAAATGCAAGATTGTTGGACATCAGGCTAAAGATTGCAAGTTTCCCACCACAGCCACCAACTCTAATGCACCAAGACCTTGTTTCGAGTGTGGCGACACAGGGCATTTCATGAGAGATTGTCCACAACGTAAAAACAGAAATAACAACCGAAACAACAACGCGTGACTGGACCCATAACTTTGTTACGGGTACGTTACCACTCAATAACTTGTCTATTTTGATCTTATTCGGTACTAAATTACGTGATCACGCCCCACAGACTTAGAAGCTAAGAATAACGCATAAATAATAGATTGATTTTAACCGTAAAATCGTAATTCAGAACCTCATTTCGAATTCCATTTCCTTTCTCGATGCCGTCTAAGGATCTCAGCCGAATAGTTGCCATGAGAAACCTATTGTATTCTTACTGTTACCAGTAGAACATCGATCTAACGAGGGGAGAAAAGATAAAATTAAAATTATTTCGTTAAGAAACTTACAGAAACCTTACAACAGAAAACCAGGAACTTAGACCCTGATGGCTTACCCATCAACCAGGCCCGGTGAATCTCACGACGAGGTCCGAATTCACTTGTAGATAAGAAACTCAGATACACTAGAACCACCCACTTACTCACAGTCCCCACATAGACCGTAACTAAAAACTAATTTCGGGACGAAATTCTCCTAACAGGGGGAGAATGTGACACCAGACGATTTAGGGTTACTGATTAACCTGCTAGAAACCCTAATTACGTGTGTTTAGTTTAGTATTAGGCTAAATACTTGTAATTATTTGTAACTATTTGTATATTTAAGTGAACATACACCCCCGTAATTGTTTTACATTACGCTTACGTGATTAGTTGTAATTATGCTTACGCAATTTGATGAAATTGTGCAAAACAATCGGACGGAGTCCGACACAGTATAAATACAGACGTTGGTGAAAAACTTTTTATAAATAACTTAAATCTATTTTTAGAAGTTATTTATCATTATTTATTATTTAATTTAAAATAATACACGAAAAACTTAGGCGTTTTGGTTAAAACGTCTCAAACGCAACAGAAACGCGCGGAACGCGCCTGACAATCGAACGAAAGACAAAATATATTTTAATACTTTAAAATATATTATTATGTATGAAATTATTTTTGAAAACCCCATATAATAGTTCGTCAATGAAAAACGTCTATTTAAAACGCTACGCGATTAAACCTCCGTAAAACGTGCACGCAAATCGAGGCCGATAAATTAACGGAACATTTTTATAAATGTTTTCAAGCATCTAGATAAAATATTTCAAGTGAAAATATCTAAATTAAAAGTCGTCACTTAAAAACGCGTATAAAATATTTAACGTACGAATATACGTCTAAACAAACGAGTAAACGAACGGGGAACGTAACTAACTAAATAGGAAATGAGAAATGACCAAAATACCCTTGTGTGGGGCCCCCAAAACCGGCCCATGTGATCCACCTCTCCCCTCACCCACTTATGTCTCATGCTAGGCCATCATGAGATTCTTTCTTCTCACACCACACATATCTCATGCAACAACATCATTTCCTTCATTTTCACTTGTCACTCCACACCAAAATCCTCCCAATCTCTCTCTATTTCCAGAAAAACTCAGCCCCTTTCACCACCTTGAACAACCACCATCATCCACCAAGGAACCACCACTAACCACCATCTAGATACATCATCATTTTACAAGAAAACTAGCTCAAGACAACAAGCATCATCATCTCATCCCAAATTCATCAAACACCATTGTAAGGAATCCTATTTCTACTTCCATTATACTGATTTACATGTTAATATGTTCATCTATCACTAATATGTCCAAAATCCTTGTTAAAATACGTTTTTACCAAACATATACAAAAACACAGAATCTGTCCCAGAAAAATCAGTTTACAAAAACGAGCATATCTGGAGTTGTAGGAAGCACTAGACAACGAATTTTTTTTTAAAAGTTGCGTATTGAAAAGATCTACAACTTTTGTGTTTTACACTTTTTCCAGATCCGTACGTATTTTTGGCTATAAACTGTTCTTTGAGTCTGGTCTGGAAGTTTTCGGAAAATGAGTACGGTTCATACGCGAATTTGTTTAAATATGTAAATGGACACTATGGTTGCTGTAAAAATTATATGTTAGACTAGATACATACATGATCAGTTGGTAAAAATCTAAGACCCTAGTTTGGACCATAAGTGGTAGAAATAAAATGGCGAACCAAACCGACAAAAGTCGAAAAATATGAAATCTTGAAATCTTAGGTTGCATGTTAAGAACCAACACTTTGGGTGAACTCCGACACGAACCGATAAATTATTTTGACTCTATAAACTGATGTATGGTTTGGGTAAAAGTTTCGGGTCAAACCGAGTAGGTTTGACTAAGTCAACAAAAACGGCTCGGTAGCTAAAAACGACAAAACTTACTATTTTTGGAAAGTGGTAACAAAAATGTGTTAGGATGGCTTAATTATTGTCCTTGACCAGAAACGAGACTTGAAAAGTTTCCCAAATTAGAAACCGACATATAAATCATAAGTGACTCTATAAGTGACTCATAAATCATAAGTGACTCTATAAGTGACTCATAAATCATAAGTGACTCTATAAGTGACTAATAAATCATAAGTGACTCTATAAGTGACTCATAAATTGAGAAGTGACTCATAAAATCAGTAAGTGACTCATAAATTGAGAAGTGACTCATAAAATCAGTAAGTGACTCATAAAATCAATAAGTGACTCATAGATTGAGAAGTGACTCATATAATGACCAGGTTTGACCAACCTTGACTAGTTTGACTAGGTTTGACCAACCTTGACTAGTTTGACTAGGTTTGACCAACCTTGACTAGTTTGACCAACCTTGACTAGTTTGACCAGGTTTGACCAGGTTTGACCAGGTTTGACCAGGTTTGACCAGCTTTGACCAACGAGTTGACCAACTTTGACCTACGGTTTAAGACTTATACAAACTAGAATAATCTATTTGCAACACACGATTTGTACTACTAAATAGTATACAACAAAACAAACTTGATAATAATGTCTAAATGAATTATTATTACAAACTTTCACCAACGGGTCGTACACGCTTTTAATAAACAAACTTGAACAACTAATTTGGACATACTAGTTGATGAACTAGCTCTAGGTGGACATTAACCCTCCACCTACATGATTGGCTTAAGTGGACATTGACCCCCACTTATACAATCGCTATAGATGGTCTTATAAGACATCTACTTACACAACCTTATACGTTAGGACGTTAGAAGGTTGCGCTTTGGACCTTGCTTGCTATTTGATATTGCTTGCTTACTATTTGCTAGAACTCAGGTGAGTTTCATAGCCCCCTTTTTACTTGTTTTTGAACTGTTTTGGGGGAGAATACATACACATGCTTTTACAGATTTGTGCTTAAACCGAAGCAGAAACTTTTACAGATTTTACTTATGATTGCTAGAAACAGAAACAGAAACTTAAACAGAAACTTAAACAGAAACAAAACATATACTTATTGCATGAGTAGCAGAACTAATCCACCAATAAGACCTCAATTTCATGGTTCGTTAATTTCATAAAGCGCGAATAATTGTGAATAGTACTATTGGGATTGACAATCCCGTCCGAGCTGGTCGCTCCAGCTAACCCACGGGCGCATAATTATTTGAATCAGGATGTGTCCCGGATTAGACACATAGAGGCAGCAGAATTTGTTAAAGCTTCGGATACATGAGCTCATGGCAATACTAAACAGGACTATAGTATACAATACTATAGTATACAGAATCTTTATTATACAGAAACTTTGTTATGCAGAATTTGATTTCACACAGAAACTTTGTTTTACAGAACTTTGTTATGCAGAACTTGATTTCACACAGAAACTGTCTTTACAGAACTTTATTATGCAGAACTTGACTTAACACAGAAACTCTGTTTTACAAAACTCTATTTTACAAACAGAAAACATGGTGTTCACATGAATACTTTACAGAACAAATCTATGAACTCACCAACTTTATGTTGACCCTTTTAGTATGTATTCTCAGGTTTGCAGACGCAGTAGGACTACCCACAGGAAACAAGACAGTAGGATGCTTTTGGAAAGCATAGCTTGAGTCGCATATTTTCAAACAAGAGATTTAAATTGCATTACGACATTTTGTATCAACGATTATGTATTATAAATCTCTAGACTATGTTTGCGAACTTTAGAATCTTATGTAAACTTTTATTTATGGAATGTAACGTTTTCAAACGTCTCATATAGAGGTCGTTTGCTTTAATCTTTGTGTTGTGATATTTGATTTGGTCGTAGCCCCCAGGACACCTCATGTTTCCGCTGCCACGCGTTTTGGGGGTGCGACATAAGACTTCATTCTCTTGACATCTCGTGTTTTCCATGACACCGTACAAAGTCATATGATAATTCCTGTGTTGGCCAGGCACACTAATTATCACATTACCACATACGTCACCATGGTCCACACGTGACACCTCGATTCAGAAATCTTAGCACTTCATCAATTAGTCAAATAATATCACAAAATAATTAAATATAATGCTCAAACAATAATAATAGTGGTTTAAGATCAAGTACCCACTAATGGTGAATACCCGAATCCCTTAAACCAAGCTCTGATACCAACTTGAAACACCCCGATTTTTTTTTTACTCATTTCGTAAAATCCTACGTTTTAATATGACATTTTAGACTTGTTGTATCATTCCCTAGATCAAATAAGGATTTAAATAAGAAAATGTTGAATTTATAAGAGATTCCCCATGAATGACTCCCATTCCCCAGGAATGAAGCATGCTGTTAGTAATTTGAGTCGGATTCCCCAGGAATGACTCTCATTCCCCGGGAATCAAGCCTGCTGTCCATTTTACCATCTTCCGAAATTCGATCGTGCATATCTTAAAAACGACAAGTCCAATGACCATGAAAATTTGCAGGCACGTGTAAAATGATATTTCAAACATTTCCCAATTTCCGCTTTTCGTAAATTCGCGTTTTATCAAGAATTAGACTAGTGACCTCTTTATGGTCATTTTCGACCCATTCTAAAGACATACCAAATTCCAATCCACCCAACATCAGACTTCAACCTTTTTACCACATTTATAATACCATATTTAGGACTTAATGCCATATTCGCATTCATCATACCCAAACCACAACTCATTCTAGCCGTTTACCCATTAAGTGACCCATTTGGGCACTTTAACGACCCGTTTGGGTCTTTACCCAAATAACCACTATTCCAACACCTAAATCACATTTCTTTGACTATTCTAAGTCAACCTAGGCCACTTTCACTATCAATACTTCAACTTAACCATTAACATCAAAATTTCCATAAAAACCATTATATTCACATTATAGTTATCTAGTGTACAATATCATCATCGCCAAAACTATCAATGAGTATAACATAACTCATTGACTAATTTAACTTTCACATTTCAACATGTTTGACTTTGACCATCAACATAACATGACTTTCAACTTTACATGTCAAAACATTGTTTCTTTACCAAAAAGGGGTGTACATAACATATCATGAGCATGATTTAAGAAGATTAAAACTTGTTACCATCACATAACAAGCTCCACCATTAGGTCCTCATAGGCTTCTTGCCCAAATCAACTTTCTTTTCACTTGCTTCACCTACAAAATTTAAACTTAACACAATAAGCACATTGCTTAGTAAGTAATGGACACTTAAACAATAACTTTAACACTTTAACATATTAAGGATCCTTAATCACTTCCACAAGTTAACCTCAAAGGATTAACTACTTCCACAAGTGATACCAATGCCATTCCTTGGCTAACATCAAGCAAATGACATGGTAATCACTACTTTAACAATAATCCCATTACTTACCTTACTTTTGAGATAAAGAACCACTTGAACCAACTTGAGCAAAATCAATTCCTTTATCACCTAAACATAATCACATAATTCACATAAATCACTTAACCACATAATCAATTCTTTACTTATAAAATAGGTGTTAATTCACTAACACCACTTTACTCAATTAATTTGGTTATCACTTTCTTACTTCTTAACTTTCATTATAATCACATATCATGGTTATTTACATATCACTAACTTCATCACTTTCATATTAATTCTCTTTACAACTTACTAATTTAACAATATCCATAAGCATATGTTTAATTATACATAAACTTTAACATATTAACTTCAATAATCATGTTAACATCATGTATCTAGCATTATCTTATCCAATTCATGATTAAAACTAAATATCATTCAAAACCCCATAGTTAGGGTTTAATTCTAACCATTCAAACATCAAATTGAACACAGGAACATGTTAAACATACCTTAAACCTTGAGATTAAGTGATTACAATCACTAATTAGCAAAACCCTAAGTGATTTACTTTTAATTAAACCTTCCTCCTTGTATTTCTTCAAAACCGACTTCATAAGAACAAAATGCGTGATATTTCTGAATTTTAATTATTAGTATACAGTAGAATAGTATAGAAGCAGCATTTTTATACTGCAGTTTGCGATTTAAACCTTCAACTTATAGTACTTGTCACTTTTAGTCCCTCTCCTAACTTATTCATTAAATGACAAGTCCCAAAGACATAAAATGTATTTCACAGCTAGTCCTTTTTAACTTAAACAATTAAAATAATATATTTTAAAGTTTTAAACTTACAAAATTTGGGGCGTTATAGAAACCGTACGCTTATGCTATATAATATGGATGAGGTTAAATTTAAGCGAAATTTGGAAAGTGGTGTTATGAAATCGAAGGATTTGGAGATGATAAATAAACTAGTAAGTGAAGCCATGATTGATTTCGCGATATCTCCAACAGTATAAAAAATGAAGCGTTTTTGGAAAAAAGTATCAAAATGCGATAAGATTTTGTGTAAAGTTGAATTAAGTGAAAAAAGAGTATATGGTCTCGATGTTTGCATCTAAAATAATGTTAACACACCAATATATACAACAAATAAAAATATTGGCGTCGAATAAAAAAAATGTTCAAAAATGGTCTCATTAAAAAAATGTAGCAAAGAAACCGTACGTTTATGCTATATATTATGGATGAAGTTAAATTTAAGCGAAATTTGGAAAGTGGTATTATGATATCAAAGGATTTGGAGATGAAAAATAAACTAGTAAGTGAAGCCATGATTGATTTCGCGATATCTCCGACACTTAAAAAAAGGGGGGAAAAAAATGCCTTACTGGAAAAAGTAGCAAAATGCGATAAAATTTTGTGTAAAGTTGAATTAAGTGAAAAAAGAGTATACCGTCGCGATGTTTGCATCTAAAATAAAGTTAACACACCAATATAAACATCAAATAAGAAATATTGGCGTCGAATAAAAAAAATTGTTCAAAAATGGTCTCATCAAAAAAAATTAGCAAATAAATTGTACGTTTATGCTATATAATATGAATGAGGTTAAATGTAAGTGAAATTTGGAAAGTGACGTTATGATATCGAATGATTTGGAGATGATAAATATACTAGTAAGTGAAGCCATGATGGATTTCGCGATATCTCCAACACTAAAAAAAATAAATAAAAAAACCTTATTGGAAAAAAGTAGCAAAATGCGATAAGATTTTGTGTAAAGTTGCATTAAGTGAAAATATACGGTCGCGATGTTTGCATCTAAAATAAAGTTAACACACCAATATAGATAACAAATAAGATATATTGGCGTCAGTTCAAAAATGGTCTCATCAAAAAATTGTAGCAAATAAACCGTACGCTTATACTATATAATATGGATGAGGTTAAATTTAAGCGAAATTTGGAAAGTGGTGTTATGATATCGAAGGATTTGGTGATGATAAATAAACTAGTAAGTGAAACCATGATTGATTTCGCGATATCTCCAACAGTAAAAAATAAGGGTTTAGTATCTGGAAATACATCAAACTTGGACGCGATCTTAATTGTGTGTACTCAACTGATTTTTTTTCCATTGTGTGTACCCAACTTCAAAAAGTGTATTTTTGATGTATTTTGTTGATGTGTCGTTTGTTTACGGAGCCACTTGGCATCTGCAAAGATCGACACGTCATCAAAAGTGTACTTTATTACTTAGTCTAGCTTTTATGGAAGCTTTAACAATTTATGGCCTGGTTGTAGCATTAGCACTTTTATTTGCTAATCCCAATAAGTCGACGGCCTTACACCATTGGGAGACTTCGAATAAACTGGAGTACATATAGGATAGACCGGTGCTAAAACCTTTTCTCAAGATATCTTCCAGCTCGAGAGAGAGGGCCCCACAAGTTTTGAATTCGCCGCTGGTCTATCGAGAGGGAACGAGGAATTCTCAATGAAAAAAGTGCTCACTGAACCGAACGTGAAAGTCGTTTTCCATCAGACGGCTGTTCCCGTAACTCTACTCTCGACATACATCAAAAATACACTTTTTGAAAGTTATGTACACACAATGGAAAAAAAATCAGTTGAGTACATACAATTAAGATCGCGTCAAAGTTTAATGCATTTTCAGATACTAACCCTATAAATAATCAAGTAATACATATAAGTAACTAAGTAACTAGCTGATTCTGTCCATATATATATTCAAAGTTTTACACCATTTAACATGAATGAGAATACATCCAATAAATTGATTCATTATCTAAATAGGTTGTTGTAGTGACATAACCATAAACTTCATATCAATCTCCTATTAAAACATAACTACAACCTCAATCTCTTACATTTAATAGGACTAATTTAATTTTAATGCTAGAATATTATACAAGTTGAAATTGAAATAAGTTGAAGTAATGCCATAACCATAAAATTAATCATGCTAAACTATTGACAAAATCATATAATTAAACGTGAAATCGAACTTAAGACCATTAAATTGAGATATAAACAGGTTGAAATAATGACCTAGCCATAGAATTATACATGAAATCATGTTACTATCTAAACTTAAAACTATAAAATTAGATACAAGGTTAACCACAAAATTGAAATCATGTTACTATCAAATGATAATCAAGTTGAAAGAAAATGAAATTAAACGTACAGATCAGCTCGACGATCACGGTAACGATACCATAACAGAATCGGCGAAACAGAGGCGGTTACGGTGGCCGGCGAAGGTGCGAGGAGACTAGCCGGCGACGGTTTGAGGAGGCTGCCGGCGGAGATTCACTGCCTAAAAAGTTTTTCTTATTTTACCTTATTTTATTTTCTTTTATGTTTCCTCACTTTTGTTTAAAAAAAAACAGTCGGCCAATTAGTCTTGTACCTATTCATTCATAGTTCATACCAATTAACTAAATGGACTACATATTTATTAGGCCCACCACCTAATATCTGTCTTATATAGTTATATAAGGGCATGTCCGAGTGTTGTTTATATATATTCTTTCTTGAAAATAACCCCTTACACCTTGCCGTTTCCATAACCCAATTGCGATTAAAATCGCTTCCATAGGCGTGATAATCAAATTTTCTAATTTTCATCCATCAACACAATCTAATCGTTGTTTTACTTTTTATCTTTGAATAAATAAATAATCAAAATCAATCGTACAAATTTCCTTGATTTCCGTATCTCGACATGTCTTCTTCCTCAATTGTGATTAAGGTTAAGTATGGTGAAACACTCCGCCGTTTCCATGTGTCTCTTGATGATAAGAAACTTGCTCTTGACATTGCTATGTTAACAGACAAGATTCGCAGTCTCTTCAGCTTTTGTTCTGATGTTGCGTTTACGCTCACTTACGTTGATGAAGACGGTGATACAGTTACGCTTGCTGATGATGAAGATCTTCATGATGTTGTTCGTCAGTCTTTGAATCCCTTGAGGATTACTGTAACATTGAACAATGGCGTTTTCAGTGGATCGCGTGGGAATTCAACTCCACTGAGATCAATTCAATCGTCATCAAAGAAGCGAAAGAAGAAATTAGTGTTGGAAGAAAACGGCAAAAGGAAGAAGAAACGTCAAGATCTTTCCGATGTTAGAGAATTAGGCCATCAAATACTCACATCCAGAGCTCAGTATCCGTTTGTTGGTCGGAAGGTTAAGATACCAGGAATGACCCGGCTATATAAATATGCGGATGAAGAAGAAGAGGCCATGTTTCAGGATCCGTCCCTGGTTCAGAAGGTTAACATACAGGTAAGGACTCGACGGTATAAAGTTGCGGGTGAAGAAGATATACTGGGTGTCAAAATGTTGAACTTGATTCCTCTGTTTCAGCTCCGTCCTCGGTAAGGGCTGGATGGTATAAACTTGCGGGTGAAAAAGATGGTACCGGGTGTCAAAATGTTGAATTTGAGTCCTCTGATTCAATTTTGGGATTCTCCTCTACCGATTCCGAAACTAATGCTGCATTTAATACTTGGTATATGCGATAGGCCAATCCGGGGCATGTGGGCCCGTATCAAACCTTTACCCATGATAACTGGTTACCTGATCCGTCCATTTTGCAACATCTTTGCAGGCTTCATATTTCTCATGTTTGTTCTTATAATTAACTAATTTATAACCCACGAATTCGCTACATTGAACTTGAGAATATGTGGTCATTCAACGAAATATATGAAACTTTTATGTCAGAATATTTGTTATTTTGTTTAATTAGATATTGTTGTGTATTTGTTTGGCAAAATATTGATTATGGTGTGTTCCTTTTTAAAGTTAAATTTTATTATAGCGTGATGTATATAATATTCATTGTGACGATGGTCATAGTCGAAACATGATGTAGTATATGACAAGTTTAACATAAATACGTAGATAAGTAGACCGCAGAGTATGCTTTGTGAGAGCTGGAGATGTTGCTGACTACATCAGAATTGATCACCGTGTAGTGATTAGATTTCACTCACTAAAATCCTTTGTGTCACAAATAAGAGTCACAGTAGGCCATTTGTATTGTTGTCGATGCACTTTTTACGATTTGCCGTCCCAAATTCATAAAGACATCATCCGACACTAGTAATGAGTTCCGCGAACTACTGTTAAGTGGAATGATGAAAAAGAAAATGTCTGATCTTAAAAAATATCAAGTTTAAACAATCTCGAAATGGAAAATGGAAAACGTTAAAAGTCTTGGACGAGTATTTTTGACAGATTATGTGACGAGCACAATTCACTTAGGTTCAAACTAAAGTGGTATATATTCTCATTTAACCTGGTCATCTTTGGTTCAAGAAATTTGATTTACGTACTGTGAGTTCTTCGGCATTTGATTATTATATAGTATTAAGTTAACTTTGTTTCTTAATAAGTTATTTTCATATCTGCTATTATATTTGTTCAAGCGTAAAAACACTTAAGTATAATGAGGATGATGATGTATGAGGAATTAAGCTTGTCACACTCCGATTAACGTGCAAACCCAGAGTCGAGACTAAGTCAATCGAGGGTGGTGAAAGCCTAATTCTTGAAGAGCAATTCGTGAGGAATAACTCTGTGGATTTATGAGGTGTTGTTCTGAAATGAAAGCATAACACTGGTATTTATACTCAAACCCTAAGCTGACGTGGAGGGTTTGGTCGTGGGGGAGCACGACACTTCCTGCGTGGATCGCTGACGTGGAAGCTCGGTCGTGGGGGAGCACGACACATCCTGCATGGATCGCTGACGTGGAAGCTCGGTCGTGGGCGAAGACGACATTTACTGTGTGCCGGCTGACGTGGACCAATCGGGTGAACCGACCAGGTTAATGGCCAGGGCATGCAAATAGTGTAACACCCGCATAATTAGGATAATTAGTTATGCCAAATTGTTTGTAACTAGTTGTAATTAGTATGTAATAGGACTAATTACAGGCTCTATTAGTATATATATATATATATATAAGGTGATTTTTATATATATGTGCATACTTACGCGATTTGGATTAATCGTACGCATTAACCGGACGGAGTCCGACACAGTTATTTGGACGTTGGTGACAGAAATTTACTTAAATAATGAGAAAGTATCTTGTTGTATAAAATACGCAACTGAACGGCCATTATTTACATATTATCGCGACGACATTTTAAATAATGCAACAAAACGTAATAAACGCGAATTAATAATTTAAATACTTCGACAAATGTTTTTATCATTAATTTCAAGGTATTTTTATTTAAATACTCCAATTATATTTTAAAAATATAAACTTTTGGTTAAATATTAAAAACAAGTGATTAAACGATTAGGACACGGAGTCAACACTGTATTTTTGGGAGTATTTCCCCCTCCTCCCTTGATGGATCAGCCATCAACCCCACCTCCACCCCAAATTCCTCTTTCATTTTCATTTTTACCAAACACACACAAACCATAAACTCTCTCAACTCAAATCACACCCAAATTTTCAGAATCAAATCTCGACCACGAAAATTACATATTCGGAATCACCATCACGAGTGGAGCAAGAATATCAAGATCGTTTTCATCATTTCATCCTCCATCTAGCTCGATTTGCAAAAGTAAGAAATTTCTAAAATCTTAGATCTACTCAATTTGGTGTAATGTTTTGATGTTTTGATGTGTACACAACATAGTTATAACCTAATACATGAAGAAAACACGTTTTTATAGCTCAAAAATGGGTTAGATTTGCGTTTTTGATCGGAAATGTTCGAAACCCGAAAGTTTCTGGGTTGGTGTTCATCATTGCGACGTCGTGGGCGACGTCGCACAAATACTCAACGTCGCATATAGCGACGCCAGCCTTTACGTCGCATTAATTTGTGAGGTCGCATATAGCGACGCAGACTCTAACGTCGCAGACTCAAACAACGTCGCACTTAGCGACGACCCATATTACGTCGCATTAATTTGCGAATGTCACACTTAGCGACGTCGTACTCAACGTCGCAATCCTTGCCTGCGACGTCGCACCCAACGTCGCAGAAATCAGAATTTTTAAAGAGATTTTCACTAAAACTATGTAGAAAATGTGCATTTTTCCCTCCGAGCTGACTCGGCAGCTCGACCCCGACCAGGGGCTCTGCCCCTTGGACCCCGCCAAGGGGTTGCCACCCCTTGGAACCCCGCAACCAGGGGCGCTGCCCCCGGACCCCCGTCGTTTCAGTACAAAATGTTTCAAACGCAATGATAATACTTTGACTATTACTAATACAAACCGTCACCAATGGGCCAAACATGTTTTCTAACAAACGAACAATTACAAACATACGGATAAACACTGGATATACTAGTTGTGTACAACCAAACGAAACGTCTCGTGAGACGCATACTTACATAACTTCATATGATTAGGCATTTGAAGGTTACGGGTTCGGAGAACCTACTTGCTATAATTACTACTTGCTATTTGCTACAGCTTATTTCAAGACTCAGGTGAGTCTTACGGCCCCACTTTTACTGTTTTATCGTATTGGGGGAGAAACATGCTACTACTTTTCCTTGAACACAAGTACTAAAACTGTTTACTATACCAAACGGAATTGCATGAGTTGTTTACTATTTACAGAAGTCTCTCCATCATATATCGTTAGTTATGGACTTAAGCGCGAACACTAGTTAATGGATCCATTAGAGAAATGACCCTCCCCACCCGGGGCAGTAGCGCTGCCACGTACTGATTTACACGTAGAAACGGGTGACTACTTATTCGTTACTGATGCTTGCTCATTTACGAGCATGTCACGGGAGCAAACTTATTACTTACGGGTTAAGCTTCGATTATGAGCCTCATGGCAACGGTATAAACTTACTTATTTACATTTGCTGGATTGCAAATACTGGTTTTACGATTGCTGGATTGCAATTGCTGATTTTACGCCTACGGGCATTACTAATGAAATCTCGTGTTCAAAGCTGATATTACTTACAAACCTGTGAGATTCACCAACCTTTGGTTGACACTTTTTAGCATGTTTTCTCAGGTACCCGGATGGAGTAGGATTACTCCAGGATTTAACTAGAGTCGCATGATTTCAACACAACTGCATTAACGGAGATTCTTAGCATTATCTTTTGTATATTACGATTATGTAATAGAATCTCCCGCTATACGCGTGGACCCTAGGGGAAACTACATTTTTGTATACGAAAACACTAAGTTTTCAAACATTATATCTATGGAATGTAACTAATTTACAAACGTTGCATATAGATGTCGTTTGCTTTATCTTTGTGCTGTGATATTTGATTAGTAACACCCAAAACTATGCTTCCGCAAAACAGTGAATTTCGGGGGTGTTACAAATAGTACCTGAATATAACGGTTGCGGATTGTACTATTGTCAGAGAATGTCGGGCATGCATTGTCATATTGCGGTCGTACCGTTGTTATGCAGTTGCAACGGCAGGTGTTGTGGTTCGACCCGGGACGTACCCGGACCCATGTTTGACCATGGCATTAGCGCCGATGCTGAGAGCTAAAAGAGCTAGCCTCATACGTTATCCGGAGCTAGGTTCGGCACCGATCCGAGGTCGTGATACTTAGTGCAGTCTGTCGTCCGTACCGAGGGCTACTAGAGCTGACGGCGGATATTATCCGAGTCCTGGCTCGGTACGGACCCGAGGTCACCTTATGTGGTGTAGGCTGAGGTCAGATGGCGTACATCATTAAGTCCTCCCAGTCCGTTATTATATTCCGGGAAGGGGTATGATGGCGGACTTAGAATAAATGACGTGGCACAGCAATGATGGCCTTGCAGTCTTGGCGGCGTGCAATAAATGTATGTCTTTTCGGATGTCGCAGCTGGAATGCGATGGGACGGCTTACAGATGTTGCGTCATCATACATCTGGATACACGACGGTTCGTTTGCCAGATTGTGAGATCTGTCGACACGGGCAGTGCGAGGCGTGGTAACCAAACGGTAACTCCTTGGTTGTGAGATCTGCTGACACGTGTAGGGCGAAGATTAAAGCCCACAAGGCCCGGCCCATGAAAATTTGCCTATAAATAGGAAATCCCCGTTTTTACATCATTTTTTACGCCAGTTAAAAATTTCGAGAGCAATCCGGCAAATTCAAACGTTCCGTCAACTGTTCCGGCGTATCAACCCAGATTCCGATTACTCTCAAACAAACCCAGGTCCGTCACTTGTATCTCCAAACTTTTTTCTTCCTTCACATATATACATGCCATGGCTGCCCCTGAGAACGTAGCAGAGGTCCGTGTGGCTGCGGCTGGGTCCAGCAAAGGTCCAAACGTGGCTTATGAGGTCAGTTCGGTGAAACCTGAGGACATTCCGGATATCTTGAGGAGTTTCAGATGCCTTGAGAGGTTTAACCCTGTAGCCCCCACCAACAAGCAATGCGCCGACGCGCCATCGAAGGGTAAGGTGGCCGTATACTGGAAAACTATGGAGAAAGGCAATCTCCGTATGCCGCCGACCCCGTTCTTCTTGGACGTGTGCAAACATTACAAGGTGGGGTTCATTCAGCTGCACCCCTTCGGCGCGCAGAAGGTGACCATTTTTGAGATGTGGTTCAGATCGTTGAACCTGAGGCCATTGGTTAGGGTTTTCCAGGCCTGCTTTAAGCTGACCCCGAGTGCCGGCACGGGGTGGTACACCTTTGCGAAGAAGAACAACATCGTAGGTTTTGCGGAGTCGTCTTTGCACGACTGGCGTGACACCTTTTTCTTCATTGACCAGACTGTAATCCCTGATAACGCTGTGGAGACGTTGGTGTGGCAGTACGAGCGCCCAAAGAACGTCAGCCTCACGCCAAAACTAACAGGGGAGGAGAACGTGTTACTGGCAGCGTGCCGAGATGCGAACCTGGAGATGCGCGAGTATCACTCGTTTGTGCTCGTTATGGGTTGCATCTGCTCGTTTTGGCCGCATGACGGTCAGATACCCGTTGTCAAGCAGGGTGGCCATGGTATAGGGTGGGGCTTGTTTTCTTATTTTAATGCTTTTGTACATATGCCCTGTTTACTGACTGTTTGTGTTCCGTTGGTACAGATATGGATCTGAACTCCATCTTGAAGGTGCCCAGCTTATCCGGCCTCAAATATGTCAGGAGGTCAGTGGAGGATGTTCCTGACAACGGCAAAGTGACCGGGGCGACGGTTACCTTTGCCGAGCCCGTGATTACGACCACCGTTCCTCTGTCGGCATACTCCGATGTGGAGGCATCCGGTGCCCAGCCGCTTGCCAAGCGCAAGGGTCCGGAGGCGGGTAAGAAGGGATCCGGGGCACCGACGAATAAGAAAAAGAAGATGCCGCGAGAGGTTGCTGAGTCCAACCTGGCGAATTTTCAGTCCGCGCCGAGCACAGGAGGGCGCTACATTATACCTGAGGACGGTCCGTAATGCTGCCCTATTCTATGCTGGCAAGTGGTGTTTTTGTGCTAACTATTTGTTGTCTGTACAACGAAGATGGATCCACTTCTTGCCACTACGGAGCAGGTCAGCAGTGTACTTGTTCTCCAGGACGATGAGGAGGAGGAGGAGGAGGAGGAGGAGGGGGCGACGGCGACAGGCTGGTTCGCCGCAGCCGGTCCTCAGGGCTTGCTGCCACCTCTTCCGGTACGGTGCCCACGGGTGATGGGGCTTGCTAGCGCCTTGAAGAGCCGGTGACGGTGTTGGACAGCCTACCGCAGCAGGCGCCTGTCGAGCCCCGACCGACGAGTCCTCTGAAGGCGGCTACGCCTCCGCGTCCAGACAGTATGAGGTATTTATTGGACCTCACTCTGCCTATACATTGGTGTGCATAGCTTTTTAACTTGGTGTTTTAACCAGGTCTGATAGAATAGCTATTCTCAGGTCTATGCTTCCGGAGCAGTTCGTTCCGGAGCGCTTCTTGAAGGTGCCCACCTTTGGCCCTGCAGACTCCGGAGCTGATGCCTTTATCCCGGCCTGGGATTTAAAGGTTGATAATCTGGCCGTAGACGCGCATTCGCTACGGGAGTTTGCTCGCCATGCCATTCCGCCGGCCGTTTCGGACAAACTTGCCCGGTTGCCTCCTGCAGACGCCAAGAAGGCATGCCTGCTCATGTCTTTCTGGGACTATGCGCTGCAATGTGACGAGCAGGCGCGCTCTGAAAAGATGGCGGAGCAGTGGAGGATGAACACTGCCGAGCTCCAGCGCTAGGAGGAGGAGATTGGCATGCTGAAGGCTCGAGTGCAGGAGCTGGAAAGGGTGGTGGGACCGGCCAATGAAGCAAGAATGAAAGCTGAGGCTGAGGTCCGGAGGGAGAGGGCTCTGCGGGTGGAGGCGGAGTCAGCGCTCGCACCCCTGCAGGATCGGGTGCGAGCTACAGAGACGGAGAGCGCTGCGCTTGTTGAGAAAGACAAGCAGCTCCAGAGCAGGTAAAATAACAACTCATTTATACTTGAAATATATTCGATGCTTATTGGTTAAGCTTGCGTGCAGGTTTGAGGACCTGGCTGCGGACCTGGCCGCCGCCAAGAAGGATGTGACAGAGCTGGAGGCCGCCTGCGACCTCCATATCAAAGATTATAATGATTTGAAGATTAAGAAGGCTGAGCTGGCAGGTGACTTGGAGCGACTCCGGAAAGGCATTCCTGGCTTGGTTAAGCTGGCCTTGGCGTCGGACGACATGACGGCTCCGTTCAAAGAGTTCGTAGCTGCTGTCCAGGAAGTGGAGGTGCTGCAAACGATCAACCTCATTGCGGAGCATGTTCCTGAACTCCCAGCTCCACTTCCAGATGCCATTGCATCTAAAGTAAACCCGGACTGCTTCGAGCATGCGCAGCGGGCGGGTGAGGCGCTGAAGACAGTCTCCATCCCGTTCGTAGAAAGAATAGGTAGTGAGGAGGAGTTATAGTGGATGATATTTTGGAGATGCGGCCTTAGATTGATAGGCTCACTTGTGAGGTCGGCATCTCCGTTTGTGTAGATATACATGTTGTATAAATGCAACGTTATTTTTACAATTGCACGTGTTTGAACTAGTTCTGAGTGCATTTAATATTTGTTGCCATGACTTAGTAGATTTCTAAACTACTTTATGAGTTGGTGTGTGGAGGAGGCGTACCTCGGCTCGACCAATTTGTTCCGGTCGCACCCCGGCGATGAGCACGAGCTCGGGGGGACCTCTGCCTTCGGGAAGCTAGAAGGCATTCCCTTATGTGGGCAGGCTCGCGACGCCTCCGGTCTTAACTGACTGCAGCAGTCATAGGCCTGAGCCATGGCGACGACGCCTGAGGACGGCTTTTTTTTTTTTTTTGCAATGTTATGTACAGCGTATTGTGCAAAAGCAATGAACTTGTAAAACAGAATAATAATATGCAATCAAAAACTTTTTATTGATAAGGATAGATGCTACGAAGGCGGGGGATCAGTCCGGCCTGAGTTTTTACAAATTTTGATTACATATAACATTTCTTTAAATTTGTCGCATGCCACGTCGCACCGACTTGCCATCCAGAGTGGCCAAAACGTATGAGCCGTTTGCGTTTGCTTCCATGACCTGGTACGGGCCTTCCCAACGCTGCCCAAGCTTTCGTGTGTTCTCAAATTTGCTGGCCTCATTGTTGCGCCAGACTAGGTCTCCGACCTGAAAGGACAATGGGCGAACGCGCTTATTATAGTAGCGAGCCATTTTCTGCTTGTTCGCGGCTTGGCGAATGGCTGCCATTTCTCGGCGCTCCTGTAGCATGTGGGTGTTCTGTTGCTGGACTTTCAGGCTTCTATCCTCGGTGAAGTTAATGATTCTTTCACTGGGAACGCTGATCTCGGCTGGGATGACCGCCTCGCAGCCGTAGACAAGGCTAAAGGGGGTCTCACCAGTGCTTTCTTTGGGAGTAGTGCGGTGTGCCCATAGTACGTTAGGAAGCTCATCTACCCAACCGGTACGACTCTCACCGAGCCTAGCTTTGATACCGGCTACCAGATCTATGTTTGTGACTTCAACCTGGCCGTTGGCCTGAGGGTGGTATACCGAGGTCAGTGTTTGTTTCACATTGAGTCCCTCGCACCATGCCTTGAACGGGTTCTGCGCAAACTGTTTTCCGTTGTCGGTGATGACCTCGTGCGGTATGCCGAACCGACACACGATGTTGTCCCATACAAAGTTGCGAACCTTCTTACCACTGATTTGGCGCAACGGTTTGGCTTCAACCCACTTCGTGAAGTAATCAATGGCCACAATAAAAAACGTCACGTTTCCGGGCCCAGGTGGGAAATGTCCCACAATATTAATGCCCCACTTGAAGAAAGGCCATGCTGACGAGATGGGGATTAGATCATGCCTTGGCGCCCTAGCAATAGGCGCGTGAATCTGACAGGAAGTGCAGTGCCTGGTTACCTCAGCGGTATCCCTGTACATGGACGGCCAGAAATAGCCCATGCGCATGTTCTTTGCCACGACAGTCTTGTGGCCGGAGTGCATGGCGCATGACCCTTCATGCACTTCACGAATGACATTCTCAGATTGTTTCGGGCCCAGGCACCGTAAGTTCGGCCCCAGGTATGCTTTCTTCATGAGTTCGCCTTTTTCAATAAAAAATATTGGTGCCTTCATTCGAATTTTTCTTGCCTCGATCGGGTCCTGTGGAAGGACGCCGGACCGGATATAGGACATGATCGGGGTCATCCAGTTGTCCCCCACTTCTTCAACCTGGGCCACTGAGCTGGTTGGGTGAATTGATTTCTGCTCCAGGACCTCCACCAGAACTTTCTTGGTGAGGTGGGCAAAGGTAAGCGATGCCATCTTGCTCAAAGCGTCGGCTTTCTTGTTCTTGTTTCTTGGGACCTGCTCAATTTCAAACGTTCTGAATTGCTTCACCGCCTCCTGTACAAGTGCCAGGTACTGCTTCATCGTCGAGTCTTTTGCCTTGAAGGTACCGTTGAACTGGTTGGCCACCAGCTGAGAATCAACGTATGCCCTGAGGTCCTTAATGTCCATTTCAACTGCAACCCGGATACCGGACAACAACGCTTCATACTCGGCCTCATTATTGGAGGCGGGGAAGCCAAAACGGAGAGAGTAGGTGTGCTCTTCCCCGTCAGGACTGATGAGTATGAGTCCGGCACCGGCACCTTCTGAGCTTGAGGCCCCATCAGTAAACAATTCCCATGTGGCTGGCTTTTCGCGGGTAGGGGCGGTCGAGGTGCACCTAGCCTCTACCCCCCCCCCCCCCCCGGAAGCTCGGCAAGGAAATCAACCATTACTTGACCCTTGACCGCTCTCCGGGGGCAAAACGTGATTTCGTGCTCGCCCAATTCAATTGCCCATTTGGCTAGCCGGCCCGAGATTTCCGGCTTTGAGAGTACTTGCTTGATTGGTTGGTCTGTGAGGACCGTGACCGGATGACCCTGAAAATACCGGCGCAGGCGCCGTGCTGAGTGTACCAATGCGAGTACAAGTTTCTCAATTGGTGAGTAGTTCAGCTCTCCTGGCTGCAGGGCACGGCTAACAAAGTATACCGGCATCTATGTTTTATCGCGCATAGCTATGAGTACGGAGCTAACAGCGCACTGAGATGCGGCCAAGTACAGCGTAAGCGTTTCACCGGGAATGGGGGTTGTAAGAGTTGGTAATTCTGTCAAGAACGTCTTCATGTCCTGGAACGCTTGCTCAGCCTCCGGTGTCCAGGAGAAATCCTTTTTGTTTATGCAGCCTTTTAGCGTATCAAAGAACGGCAGTGAGCGTTCAGCAGCCTTGGAGACGAAACGAGCCAAGGCCGCTAACTTTCCATTAAGGCTCTGCACGTCTTTTTTGTTTTGTGGGGACACCATGTCGGCGATTGCCTGAATTTTCTTTGGATTCGCCTTGATGCCTCTCGGGGTCACCATATGCCCGAGGAATTTGCCTTCTTCCATGTCAAACGAACACTTGGCCGGGTTGAGCTTCATAGTGATCTTCCGCAACGAGGTGAACGTTTCTAGAATATCCATGAGTAAATGGGACTCGATGTTGCTTTTGATGACGATGTCGTCAACGTATGCCTCTAAGTTGCACCCAATTTGTGTTTTAAAAGCGCCGTCGACGACGCGCTGGTATGTGGCGCCTGCATTCTTGAGACCGAATGGCATTTTGGTGTAGCAGAAAATGCCTTGGTCCGTATGGAATGCTGTTTTTTCCTCGTCGTCCTCAGCCATCAATATCTGGTGGTACCCCTTGTAGGCATCCAAGAAACACTTGAACCTGAACCCGGACAAGGATTTAACTTTCCAGTCAATCTCAGGGAGTGGGTAGTTGTCCTTCGGGCATGCATTGTTGATGTCCTTAAAATCAACGCACATCCACCACGAGCCGTCAGATTTTTTAACAAGGACAGGGTTGGCAACCCAAGTCTGATACTGGACCTCACGCATGATGCCAGCGTGAACCAACTTGTTGACCTCTTCACAAATAAAATGACTCCGGTCAGGGGCCATGCCCCTCTTCTTCTGTCTGACCGGAGTGATGTTCGTATTGACGTTTAGCCTGTGCTCAGCAATTGACCGCGACACGCCGGTCATTTCGGAGTCTTGCTAAGCAAAGACATCCGTGTTACTTGCGAGGATTTCACACAACTTCAGTCTGGTCGGTGGGCTCAGAGCCAGGCCGACTCGGACTTTCTGCTCTGGGAACCTGGGGTTGACGGCTACTAACTCATCGCTAGTCATGGCGAACGGGCCCGGAGCCACCGTTAATACCTGAGCACATAAGGGTATGGCGGTGCCTGCTGTTTGCAAAGTGGAAATGCCTGTCGGAGTTGGGAATTTCATTAACCCATGGACAGTTGAGGTGATGGCTCCAAATTTATGGAGAGCGGTGCAGCCTAGGAGCACGTTGAATCTGGACGGGGCGTGCACGATGACAAATTCCAGTTCGGTGGTCCGGCAGTACGGGTATTCGCCCAACGTAACATCCAAGACAAGCCTGCCAATTGGCCATTTAGTTTCGTTGGCATAGCTGGACAGCGGGGATAGGGGTTCCTGCAACCTTCCCTGTATGGGCTGTGGCAACTGTAGGAAGCAGTGTTCATACATGACTTCGACGGCGCTACCTGGATCAGTGTACACCCTGGAAACCTGGCAGTTTCCGATACGCGCCGAGATAACAACAGGCTCTGGGAGGACGGAGCTCCGCAGAGGTGGGAATGATATGGGTGCCAGCTGCCAGTCTTGTAATGTTTCTGCTTTCCGTTTCAAGCTTGGCCGCGCAGCCTGAATCATGTGGATGACGGCGTCCGGAGGATCACGAGGATCGTCCTTCCGCTGCCAACCGTAAGTTTTAGTGCCGTCTGCTTTCTTGAACTTCTTTCCAGGCAGCAAATGGTTATGCTTGCCGGCCTGGATGGCTGCCTTAATCTCCTTTTTCAATTGTCGACAATCATCGGTGTCGTGCCCGTATTCCTCATGAAAATCACAGTACTTCCCATTTTTGGGAACGTCGCGATGTTCCTATAGAGGCGGAGGGTTAAACACACTCCGTGCCGCCGTTTCGGTGAGTAGAATTTTCTTTGGTGACTTGGTGAGCGAAGTCAGCAGAGAATTCTTGTAATATGGCTGACGACGGGTCGCCTCGCGATTATCACCACGGCGGGTATCGTGCCGTGTGTAGCGACGGAAGTCCCATCTCTGGTTGTCGCGCTGGCCGGATCCGGATCCACCCTCATGATGGCGGGCCTGAGGACGGTCATGCTCGATCCGGTGCGAGTCCCGGCCCGGCGTGGTGTGCAGATCTTTGTCTTCTCCCAAACGTAAGTAGTCCCGAGCCATAGCGATGGCCTCGGAATACACTGTTGGTAACTTCCTCTTCAACCGATAGTACAGTGTGGGATACCTTTCCTTGATGATGCCGTAGATGAAACCGGCAATTTGTTAACTTGGGTGCAGATCGTTGATCTTCTGACACTCCGTTGTGAAACGGGTGATGAAATCACTAAGTGTCTCACGGCTACCCTGTTTGATCTTGAAGACGTCGAGATGGGTGAGCGTATGTTGCTTCAGATTGTGGTATTGTTGTAAGAATTTGAACCTGAGATCGGCATAGCTAGCCACGCTACCAGCCGGTAGTTTCTCAAACCAACCGCGGGCGTTACCCAGCAGCACCTGAGGGAACATGTAGTAAGCCACAGCGTCCTCCCAATGTTCTGTTTTTATGGCACCCTCAAACCGTTGTAGAAAGTCTTCGGGGTCTGAGTCCCCCGAGTAGGTACCGATTGTCAACGGAATAGTGAGTTTCGCAGGTAACGGATGGTTCGCGATTTTTGCATTGAACCTGGCCGTGGTGGTGGAGACGGGCACCGGCTTCTTCACCTTCTCACCCTGTATGGTGGAATAAAAATTTGCTATTAAGTTATCTGTTGCCGACTCGTCAGAGTATGCCGGCATAGCGCCCAGTGGAGCGGCGCTAAGGATCAAATCAGCCAGCATCTTACGGCTCGCAGCCCTGTCCATCCCACCTTGGTGCACCGGTGGCGGGGGCACATTCCGACGCGGCGGAGACGGCGACGGAGGCCGTGGTTCAGGCGTCACAACGAAACCCATTTCTGCCAACATGCGTTGGGCTTCAGCATTGGAGATGGATTTGGGCGTTGAAGATGTGTTTTGTGGTGTACATTCCGGCGGTGGCCTGTTATCAGAGTCAGCGTCATTCTGATTGAAGACCAACTGCCGTGGATCAATCCTGTTGCTCACCGTCGTGCGAACGACGGTGGTCGGGGGGATTGATCGGAGAAAGGTGGTGGTGGTGGTTGGTCGGGAGTAGCACCGTCGCCACCATCAGTAGGTTTAGTGTTAACCATTGTGTCGGAAAGTTTTCCGGCGTACGGATGGCTAAAAAGTGGTCGTTTTCTGGTAAATCAACCGTGGATGGCGCCAATTGTTCAAGCGTAAAAACACTTAAGTATAATGAGGATGATGATGTATGAGGAATTAAGCTTGTCACACTCCGATTAACGTGCAAACCCAGAGTCGAGACTAAGTCAATCGAGGGTGGTGAAAGCCTAATTCTTGAAGAGCAATTCGTGAGGAATAACTCTGTGGATTTATGAGGTGTTGTTCTGAAATGAAAGCATAACACTTGTATTTATACTCAAACCCTAAGCTGACGTGGAAGGTTTGGTCGTGGGGGAGCACGACACTTCCTGCGTGGATCGCTGACGTGGAAGCTCGGTCGTGGAGGAGCACGACACTTCCTGCATGGATCGCTGGCGTGGAAGCTCGGTCGTGGGCGAAGACGACATTTACTGTGTGCCGGCTGACGTGGACCAATCTGGTGAACCGACCAGGTTAATGGCCAGGGCATACAAATAGTACCTGAATATAACGGTTGCGGATTGTACTATTGTCAGAGAATGTCGGGCATGCCTTGTCATCTTGCGGTCGTACCGTTGTTATGCAGTTGCAACGGCAGGTGTTGTGGTTCGACCTGGGACGTACCCGGACCCATGTTTGACCTTGGCATTAGCGCCGATGCCGAGAGCTAAAAGAGCTAGCCTCAGACGTTATCCGGAGCTAGGTTCGGCACCGATCCGAGGTCGTGATACTTAGTGCAGTCTGTCGTCCGTACCGAGGGCTACTAGAGCTGACGGCGGATATTATCCGCCGTCCAGGCTCGGTACGGACCAGAGGTCACCTTATGTGGTGTAGGCTGAGGTCAGATGGCGTACATCATTAATATTTAAGGCCGGGTTTATTAACATCTCAGGTGACTTGCATTATGAATGATATGACTTTATATTTTTTGTTGTTTTTATGTTATTCATCGACGAGTTCTATTGATACTGTAATTTCTCTCTAATTTTGGGATACCTCTAACTTGGTTGATAACACAAGTATATACATTCTTAAATGTACGTAGGAAAAGATATGTTCTTGAACATACTTATGTTCCTGATTCCTGAATATATGAAAGTGATTTTGTTAAATCATAGTTATATTTTTGGGCCAATTTAATTACTGGTATTGGGATAAAAATATCTTCGTGCTGCTGGAAAATGAGAAATTATGTCAAAGTATTTTTGCCTGATATGTTAATGATATCCTGTTTGATCTGAATCTATGATGAGTGATTCATTTGATATTCGACTTTTGAGATACCTCTATCGAAGAGTTGTATTAAAGTGATTCATTTGATTTTGTATTTCGGCTTTAACTTTGAGATACCTCTAAGTTAAGGTGTATCTATGTTGGTTGATAACCCATAGAGCTTAATAAGTAAGCCTCTGTCAATAATATATGCACAAGTGTATTAAAAGCAAACATAACATATCCCTAACTCCTAAGCATATGAGATTGATTTTGTTGAATCTTTATTATTTGATCCCACAATTTAATACGGAGTATTAAATTTTGTAGTAACTTGAAAAAATATATAGTCCTAGTGTTTGGTCTTAATCTGTTATTTAAAGTTGACCTAAAGTATAAAGACTGAACCAAAAACTGGGACACCGTACCGGTGATTAGTGACGCACCAACAGGTTTGATCCTAGCTGGAATCGGGCATAAAAGTCCCAAGCTCGACAAGACTAATTGGTTCCGTTGATTGTAGATCAGTCTTTATTTTCTCAGATACAATCTTTGTTTTCTATAGAGAGGTATTTCATATGTGCGAAGTGCGAAATGAGAAACAAGAACAGATACTACACTTGATCTTGGTTATTTTGTTTAGTGAAGTGATGTGGAATGCATTAGAACTTAGAAAGAACCTTTACTGATAGTAATCAATATCTTCCATTTAAAGCTTCAGCCTTTTCACAGTTCCTATATCCGCTATGATCAAAGACCTCAAAAGTCAAAAAAACGGAAGAATTATAAATCTCCAAAATAATAGATAGAAATACCGCAAATAAAGCCATTGCGACACCCATCAAAGGGGTTGTTCCCCACCCAGGAGCTACTTTACCATATTTTGAATTCAAGGGTTTTAATAAATTCCCTACAGTAGTTCGTCGTGGACCAGATTTAGAACCGTTCTCAACAGTTTGTGTAGCCATAAATCCTATTGTATTCATTGAAATATGTTGACTTTGTATACCATCACATTGTAAATAAACGATCTTATCATAGATCCATTGTGGTCTTGAAATTATATTATAATAATGGAAACAGCAATTCTTGGGGTCAAATAAAGACAAAAAAGGATATGTCAGTGACCTAGCACGGCAAAGCACTCTCCGAGGCCCTGGAATGTCTCATTTTTTGGTAAGAATCTCCGCAGTAATGTCTCTGTTAGATTTTCCGGTCGAAATACGGGAAAAGTCCATTCAATTCTTGATGGAAATGGAGTTTTGCGAATTCTCCCCGGAACTGGAAGATCATTTCGAGATCTTCGAACATATTCGAGGGTTCAATGTCACTTTCCTCCACCCCGCGTCCTTAACAGTCGAGCTATTTCTTTCGAATCCTTCCAATCTCTTACTATTTTTCATAGAGGAGACAGCCCACACCGTATCACCTACCGATTCTGAGAAAGATTTCTGTATATACGCCCAAAGCGCTCAATAATATCAGAATCTGAAAAATCCAAAAGACTCTGCCCTTCCATCCCTTGGATAGATAGAGAGGGAGGGCAGAGCTTTTGGTTTTTCATGTTGTCAAAGAGTTGAACAATGTTTTTTTCGTGTTGTTAAAGAGTTGAACAGTGGATTAACCCACAATCGGCCATGGGGTCACGAGGATCTGATCCTCAAAGTCAAAACAAGATACTTCTATTGTTCTTCTTTTTTCTGTGTTTTTATACTAATCCTTTTACCATGTTTCTAATAACCCATTTGGTAACTGATTCTGCAGTTCAACTTATGAATACAATTGTTTTAACTCTGTTTATCATGGAAAATAAAATGGTTAATAATGAACACATCTAGCACTAGAACTTGACCCATACAAAAAGACTTTTGAACTAAAGTTTGGAGGGGTGAGCCAAGCCAAGGCAGTAGTGCAACACCAAGGCGACTAGCAAAGACCCCAACAGCAAGCTATTGTAATGGGCCTTTCCCCATAAAAAATAAGATTAATATCGAGTGAACCGATGGTTCACATATCAGATATTAAACTGATAAGAACAGATACTACACTTGATCTTAGCCAAAAGGCCGAGAAAGGTATGCTTTTTCATATCTTAGGCCTCTGTTTTTATAGACAGTCTCCTCTTACTTTCTTTCTTTTGCTGGGCGATGTGGGATTCATCTTAAATAGCATGACTTTAAGCTTTCATTTCTTTCCTTGTTGGGTATCCTGACTTTACATTTACAGTACCATTATGAAGATTATAAGCAAATTTATTTAATGCCACCCAAAAAGTGTCATCCCATTTTCTTTTTTTTTTAATAAGCAATATAGTCTTTCTTTTTCTTATCCAACCAACCAATATTTATAAGATATTCAAAATAAAAAAGTAAGGTAAAAACTTCAAAATGAAGTTTCTCATAGAGTTGCTTTTACATGATATATTCTTCATCAAACATTGGTATCCATTAACTGCAATTCAAGCATCAGCATAACACTATACAGCTATTCAAAATTAGCCCAAATGAAAATGAGATCAAAAATCATCATGTACCTATTCTTTGTGTTCTCATGTGAATATGTATTATCAAGTGCTGTGGCTGATAATGGTCTAACCCAATCAAGAAGGACAAGTCTAAAGCAAGAACTTCATGGTTAGTATGCAATTATTCATCCGTTTTCTCATATTTTAACCCTGTACTTACATACATCATACTTTAATCATAGTAAGTTACAGGGGTGGAAGCAACTGCTAACTTAAATCGCAACAAAAACGAAGTAATACATGAGAGTGATTATATTTTAAGACATGGTGGTGGTGGAGGTGAAAATTTTGATCGTAGTCATCGTGTTCCACTTCCACGAACCAATGCACAATTGAAGCTTAAAAAGTCCTTCAGTATCACTTTTGGACCCTGTTTTCTTCTTTTTTTTGCTTTCTAAGACTAAAATTTGAGATTGTTTTTCAGAAAGTTTGTCTGTAACCTTAAGTGTGATGATCAAATATGTATGTTTATGCTATACTTTGTTACTTACATTGATACAAAGTTGTGATAAACCGATAAGCTGATGAAACTGTTTCGGCCTCCATTGACATATAACAATGTGTCTGGGAAAGGTTTTATGGATAATAATAATAATGAGTACTATTAAGCCACTTAAATATCATACAAGAACTTGCTAAAAAGCTTCATGTGTTCTGCTTGCAGTGATATAGCAATTGACAAACTCCCATCATTAATCGGGCTCGGTAACACAAAACTCAGCCCTTCAAAAGCAATCCCACCTGGTCCCATGAATATGGGCCGACCCCATCCAAAGTCAGCATCATGAATAGGGAGTCTAGCCCAGCTAGTTATCCCAAGATTTGGGCACTTAAATGTATGTGCACCACGAACCAAGGCCTTTAGATCGGGCTGGAGTTCCAAGTAATCAAGTGCTGATTTTAGATAATCGTTGTTGAATCTATATTTATTGATCCCACAATTTAATACGGAGTATTAAATTTGTAGTAACTTGAAAATATTAGTCCTAGTGTTTGGTCTTAATCTGTTATTTAAAGTTGACCTAAAGTATAATGACTCAACCAAAAACTGGGACATCGTACTGGTGATTAGTGATGTACCAACAGGTTTGATCCTAGCTGGAATCGGGCATAAAAGTCCCAAGCTCGACAAGACTAATTGGTTCTGTTGATTGCAGATCAGTCTTTATTTTCTCAGATACAGTCTTCGTTTTCTATAGAGAGGTATTTCATATGTGCGCAGTGCAAAATGAGAAAGAGAACAGGTACTACACTTGATCTTGGTTATTTTGTTTAGTGAAGTGATGTGGAATGCATTAGAACTTAGAAAGAACCTTTACTGGTAGTAATCAATATCTTCCATTTGAAGCTTCAGCCTTTTCACAGTTCCTATATCAACTATGATCAAAGACCTCAAAAGTCAAAACAAGATACTTCTACTGTTCTTTTTTCTGTGTTCTTATACTAATCCTATTACCATGTAACTGATTCTGCAGTTTAACTTATGAATACAATTATTTTAACTCTGTTTATCATAGAAAATAAAATGGTTAATAATGTGCACATCTAGCACTAGAACTTGACTCATGCAAAAAGACTATTGAACTAAAGTTTGGAGGGGTGAGCCAGGCAAAGGCAATAGTGCAACGCCAAGGCGACTCGTAAAGACCCCAATAGCAAGCTACTGTGGTGGGTCTTTTCCCATGAAAAATAAGATTAATATCGAGTGAGCCGATGGCTCACATATCAGATATTAAACTGATAAGAACAGATACTACACTTGATCTTAGCCAAAAGGCCGAGAAAGGTATGCTTTTTCATATCTTACGCCTCTGTTTTTATAGGCAGTCTCCTCTTACTTTGTTTCTTTGGTTGGGCGATGTGGGATTCATCTCAATTAGCATGACTTTCAGCTTTCACTTCTTTCCTTGTTGGGTATCCTGACTTAACATTTACCATTTTCTAATTTCATAGAAAACACTATAGTGAGATTACAGACACTGTGAGCCTTTCCAGCAATAACTAAACTTATAGGTGACATTCTTCAGAAAATGCAAGTAATCATAGATTTAGTAATAATAGTCTTTCTTTTTCAGCAACAAAGCAGGATCACTAAAGAGTATAATAGTCTTTCTTTTTCTTATCCAACAACCGATTAATATTTATAAAATAATTAGAAACAAAAAAAGTAAAGTAAAAACTTCAAAATGAAGTTTCTCATAGAGTTGCTTTTGCATGATATATTCTTCTTCAAACATTGGTATCCATCAACTGCAATTCAAGTATTAGCATAATACTGTACAGCTATTCAAAATTAGCCCAAATGAAAATGAGATCAAAAATCATTATATACCTTTTCTTTGTGTTTTCATGTGATCATGTATTTTCAAGTTCTGTGGCTGATAATGGTCTAACCCAATCAAGGAAGACAAGTCTTAAGCAAGAACTTCATGGTTACTATGCAATTATTCATCCATTTTCTCATATTTTGACCCTATACTTGCATACATCATACTTTGATCATAATAATTTACAGGGGTGGAAGCAACTGGTAACTTAAATCGCAACAAAAACGAAGTAATACATGAGAGTGATTATGTTCTAAGACATGGTGGCGGTGAAAATTTTGATTGTAGTCATCGTGTTCCACTTCCACGAACCAATGGACACTTGAAGCTTAAAAAGTCCTTCAGTTTCACTTTTGGACCCTGTTTTCTTCTCTTTTTTGCCTTTTAAGACTATATTTTGAGATTGTTTTTCAAGAAAGTTTGTCTGTAACCTTAAGTGTGATGATCAAATATTCAAATAGGTATTTATGTATATGACCATACTTTGTTACTTACATTGATATAAAGTCGTAATAAACCGATAAGCTGATGAAAAACTTTTTCAGCCTCCATTGACATACAACAATGTGTATGGGAAAGGTTTTATGGATAATCATAATGACTAATATTAAGCCATTTAAATATCATACAAGAACTTGCTAAAAAGCTTCATGTGTTCCGCTTGCAGCGATATAGCAATTGACAAACTCCCATCATTAATCGGGCTAGGTAACACAAAACTCAGCCCTTCATAAGCAATCCCACCTGGTCCCATGAATATGGGCCGACCCCATCCAAAGTCAGCGTCATGAATAGGGAGTCTAGCCCAGCTAGTTATCCCAAGATTCGGGCACTTAAATGTATGTGCACCACGAACCAAGGCCTTTAGATCAGGCTGGAGTTCCAAGTAATCAAGTGCTGATTTTAGATAATCGTTGTCCATCTTTGCTAAAGCATCGTGGATTTTACTAGCAGCATACCACGTAGGCTTTGACTGTAGCTCGCCGGCTACAGCTATCGGGGTAGTCGTGAATATGACATTCCCGAAATAGCCAGGTGGCAGTGATGGGCGGAGGCGGGCCCGCCCATCCGTTGCTATGTAAAGCTTCGTGTCCTGATCCTCGGGAAGGCCACGGGCTTTACATACAGACCTCCAAACATGGCCCGAAAGCATTTCATAAGAACTGTAACTGATTGTGTTGCCATCTTCCTTAGATTTGGCTTTTAGTGCATTGAGTTGGTCTCGAGTTAATTTGAAAATGGAGACGGCGGTTTCAGGGACGGTTTGGTCATCTGTGGACTTGGGTGTGGTTTTCATTGGAGGGGCGGGCTGGTACTCGACATGGTTGAACGCGGGCTGAGGGGGGTCACGGGCTCGTAAAAGGGTCCGGTCAATAAAGGGTGGGATGGTCAGGTCAAGACCACGAGCCATATCTGACCATGTGTTGATGAAATGCAGCCCAGATGCACCATCTGCAGCATGATGTTGCATCCCAACTCCTAGTGACACCCCACCACATTTAAAGTAAGTGACCTGCATTTTTTCATATATAATATAAGATTATAACTAATAATAGTTCATTTTAATAATCGACAAGAATACTCTGTTTTCAAAAAGAAAGGAAAAATTCCACTAGAAAACATACACGACGTGTTAAAATAGATAATTAAGATAAAAAAAATTAATCTATCTAAAAATATCATATAAAATGTTGTTTATAGATAAATGAAATGTAAATTAACTGAAAAGGAATTACAAAAACATCATAAAAATATAATTATTTTTAGTGAAAAACAAAAGTAGTTGCTAGAAAACTTGACGAGGAAATTGAGTTACAAAGTCTCACGTTGTGTCATTCCAATTAATTAAACTTAATAATTATTATATGTAAATAAAATACTACTCCGTACTATATATTAGAAGAACAATTAACAATTTATTTAGTTCGATTGATTAGATCATATATTCCAATTTGACGATCGATTAAGATATCTCAAACGTCATGTTGACGTCAACACGATATTATATTCTGGAACCCAACCCAAGAACAATTATACCGGAAACTGACAAACACATGTTCCATAACTTAATTTCTTTTTATGTAAAAGTGTAAATGATCATGCAAAATTTATGAGTCTTAAAGTTTTTTAATGTCAACTTCACATATGATACAGTAAATGATAAGATGAATAATTGTATTGTATAACATATATAACAATAAAACATAACATTTGTAATACCTGTAACACAAGCAGAGGATATGATTCAATTCCTTTTGAATAATCAACAGCCGGAATAAGTTTTCGAAGCTCTAACGTGGGCGCAAAGTCACCAAAATCGTCAACAACGCCATCAGATTCGGCTTCAACAAACAACACACCTTGTCCTTGACAATCGATTTCAATTCGACCATCTTCATCTCTTTTCAACCGCCCTCCCATTGGATAAAAAGGAACCAACGCTTTACTTAAGGCGTCTTTCATTACCTTGGGATCAAAAAAGTTCGTCGCGCCATTAGGCCGATAGAAATACACACTTGGTGTGTGAAAATTCGGAACCACGAGGTCCACATTTGAGTTCCACAGATTTATCTGTGGCGTTTCTTCTGCGGGCCTCACCATCGTTGATTCTCTTACCTCGATCTTCATCTTTATCTTTATCTTTTTCGTTTAACGAACTGTATGCAAAAAAAATGTAACTATATGAACAAATGTACAAGTTGAAAAATTATTACTATAAATGGATGAATTAGATGAATTTTACCTTTGAAGCAATTAACGAAAATAAGGTATGAAAAGTGTTTAATGTAGAAGGGATTTTAGGGAAGGTGGTATATTTGGGTTGGTGAACTTTTGGTTTGAAGTGGGTTTGGGTTTGGGGACTTAAAAAAATGAGAGATCATGAAACGGTTTTTATAGTACAATTTTTTTTTTTTATGGTTTCACCAACCACACCTAAAGGGGAAGGCCAACTTATGGTTGCAAAGCTGATTTGGGAGTTGGGACGCATTAGTCAATTAAAATAATATTAAATATTTTAGCTTAGTAACAAGTAAAAGATAAATAATACGGAGTATTAAATATGATAATATCATAATTAAGTACACAAGTTTGACTGAATTTTTCTAACTTAATTAAAAATAATAATAATAATAATTGAAGTGATTATAAATTGGGTATGATGAGAAGTTTAATGATTATTTATTGCAGGTGAACAATAACTTTTAGACATATATATAAGGGAATATCTATCCATACCATTATTTATTACTCACCATACCATTTTTACATTAAAAAAATACAGAAAGGTACGAAAAAGTACAGAATAAGTACAGAATGTAAGAATAAATGATGGAATAAAGTACAGAAAAGGTACAGAAAAGTTAATATAAAATTAAAAAATGGTATGAAAAGCATGGGCCTATATATAAATAGTAATATGTACTTTTGTGTTAAGACGGATCGTACTATACGTTAAAGTCACGTAATACAATGGTGATATTTACGTTATCTATTTTTAAGTGTGTACTACAAAATCACTTTATCAGTTCATAAAATACAACATATACATGCATACTATGTAGGAGGGATGATCATTAGTACCAAAATTTCAATACCGTACTCATACCATAACGGTTCTGTATCCGTACCGGTACCATACCACTTCAAATGATACGGTATTCGGTACATATAAAACTTATTTTTTTGGATGCGGTACTTTTGGTATGGTACTGGTATTTTTCCGGTTTAGTATCCCGTACCGGTATATAATATCCAATCTTTTTGCCACTATATAATTATACGATAATATTGTCTATTAAGAAATAAGAACGGCTACTGATAACACATGTTATATATACTGCGACTGATGAGTTTTTAACATTCACAAAACCTAAATTCTAATCATCATCAATTATTAAGGATCACAATTAACTACAATTGTCATCATAATATGCAACCACCATCATCGTTACCATCATCGTCGTCAACAACAACAACAACAAAGAATATGAAAGTACCTATATCCTTTATACGCAAACATATAAAATCATATAGTTACAATTTACGACACTCTGAGTAATGAGAATCATCTTTTAGGATCATGTTTATTTTATTTGTTTAATATCATAATTGTCAACTTTATTTATTTATGTTGTAATATGATCAATGTTGTTGTTGATAATGTGGTACTTGATTAATTAATGTGACAATATTGACTATTGGGTACTTTATTTCGAAAACATAAACATGGAGATTCTGTCATTTTTTTGTTTAAGTTACGATACTTGGTCCAGTTTAATATTGAGGTGATTCTATGTTTTTATGTTGTATCACTTTTTACAACTGAATATTGTTCACTTTTATATTTTTATATTTCTGGGACCAAACAAGTATAGTACCATTTTTTACCATACCAGTACCCGTACCGTATCGGTACCAATACCACTTCAATTGGTACGGTATTTGATACTCACATTATGGCCAAAAGGAAAAGCGGTACCAACCGGTTTGGTACGGTACGATACCGGTTCTGTACCACGCTCATCCCTACTGTGTAGCATATGTATTATAAAATCGTGATGTAAATATTACGTAGTACTAATTAAGCATACTTAAAAATGCCTATGTAAAAAAGAAACTTATCATATAAATGGTGCAGTGGGACGCATTTAAATGAAAAAAAAAAAAAAAAAAAGGAGAAAATTTTATAAGGATAAAACTTGTTTATGTACAACTCTTAATGAAAAAAAGATAACTTTATACGGACTATAAGTTTTTATATTCTACTATTTTTAGTAGACTCCTTCCGTCCCACCACAAGTGTCCACATCACTATTTTGGGTTGTCTCAAATAAGTGTCCACTTTCATATTTCAACCAATCGAAAGAGACTTTAGTGGGTAGATATGTTATTTGATTGGTGAAAAGTGTAGTTAGTGAAGAATCCTAAAACTGTGTGCCCAGTCAAAATGGACACTTTAACTGGGACGGAGAGAGTAACAAGTTTATGTGTCTTTTAAAATAGAGATTTGAAGAATTACAAAAGGAAATCCTCCAACTTAACAAACCCTACGTGTATTTGACAAATAGATTGTGCGTTTCTTTCTTGGGTAAATGGCGCAGATTGGCAACGAACTTTTCTTTTTTTGTCGAGTTAGGGTATGAACCCAATTTATTATACAGGTCGGTAACGATAACTTTTTTTTACCTAACTCGAAAAGTTCATTACCTAACTCGAAACATAATTCGAAAGTTTGTTACCTAACTCGAAACATATATTGGACACGAACTTTTGAATTATGTTTCGAGTTATGTAACAAACTTTCAAATTATGTTTCGAGTAAGGTAACAAACGTTTTTTTTACTTAACTCGAAAAGTTCGTTACCTAACTCGAACTTTTTTTTAAAAGTTCGTCACCGACCTGTATAATAAATTGGGTTCATACCCTAACTCGACAAAAAAAATAAAGTTCGTTATCGATCTGCATCATTAACCCTTCTTTCTTTCACCAACTCCACATTTGCGATGAGAGCGATTCATACACCTTATAATTTATAATTTAGATGTACACCAATAGATATGGTTATAGCATTGTCATTAAAACACTTAAAAACATATTTTTCATACAGCTAAAAAGAAATAGGTAGAAATCATCACTCGTTCGCAATATACTCCCTCCGTCCCGGTTTAATAGTCCATTATTTCCATTTTGGGATGTCCCAAATTAATTATCCATTACCAAATATAGAAAGGTAACATAATTATTTTTACTATATTGTCCCTACTTTAAAAATTAAATTACAAAAGTGAAAGGAAGTTCAAATTAATTGGTTAGGGGTAAGAATGTCATTGTGCAAAAAGTAAGTACTCGTAATAATTATTGTGTTTATCTTAAACTGCGTGTAGTTCTGTCTGGGGACAATTAAATTGGGACGGAGAGAGTACGATCTATGAGGGGCTAGCTAGCAATATACGTAGTACACACCTATTATAAAACGCTAGACGTTAGGTAGAGTTCGAACAGAAAAAAAAAAAAAAACAAAACTTGAAACACATGTATATATGACTCACTTTGTGTTAACATGATTATATGGATTTTGTATTTGTGTTAGGTACAGGATCCCGACAATATCATACACTCTCATAAATTAATAAAAAGGTACGAAATACTTGATAAATAAAGTTTATTTTCCATTTAAAAATTCAGAAATCTGAATGTAGCCATAGAATCATATGCAGGGAACACCCCCTGTACCGCTATATCGATAGGATAAATAAATATATCAACAAATGTAATAAGATTTGCGAATAGCTAGGTGTCAGATCGGTAATTTCAACACATATGTATTTTTTTAATGGAAAATGATAAAGACTCAATAAAACTCTAACACGTGCATTAACAGTTGTACTCTTACCATAATAAATATTATGGCCCCCTGAATTTTAGTTGACCTCACCTGAATTTTTGTTGAAATACAATCATTTTATGTGTGTCCAAATTGTTTATTGACAGCGCTGTCGTTAACAATACCCTTATTTAATTAAAATGTAAAAAATTAATTAAATAAAAAAAGTTGGGCTACAAGGGTGAAAAAAATTAAAAAAAGTGTTATAGCACAAAGATGGTGAAAATATGATTAAGGATAAGGAAGGTGATATTGGTGGGTCGTAGAGAAGTAGGTGAGATAGTGACCCAAAACGTCAACACTTCACCAACTCTATTAACATTAAAAAAATATATTTGGATGTTTATTGAACATATATATGAGTGGGTCGGATCAAAAAGTCCAACCTAACCCGACTAACAAGTGGTCGCATGTGGTGAACCCAAATGGCTCTTGATTCGTTTCCGACTTGGTGGTGTGTTAGTTGAAATCATGGTTTTAGGCTAATGGTTTCCTAATGTCTTGAAATGGGGTTGTTTAGTACTTATTAGTTATTATCTTAATGAAATGATTAGTTTTTGTTAATCGGATATACTCCCTCCGTCCCAATTTTATTGTCCCCGGACAAAAAACACGCAGTTTAAGAAAATATCACCCTCTCTCTTACTTTTTGATAAAAAAGACAGTTTTTCCCTTTACTTTTTACCTACCTTTTTGTCTTACATATATAAATTAGAGGCATAAATGAACTTTATCTAATTATTCTTATCTATTTATGGATGTGGACAATAAAATTGGGACATCTCAAAAAGGAATACTAGACAATAGAATCGGGACGGAAGTAATTGTTTTTTTATGACGCAATTTGGTCATTGTGACGTTCCGTCAACCAACTTTATCAAAAAGTTAGTTCAATCAACATTGAAATATGTGTATAATTAGAGGCGGCGCTAGGAAATCGTAATAGAGAGGATGAAAAATTGAAAACAATTTATTTATGTTAGGGGTGAGCGTGGTACCATACCGGTTGGTACCGGTTTTTAATTTGTCCCAAATCAAAAACCGAATACCGTACCATTTGTATCGGTTGGTACCGGTTCGGTACCGGTCCGGTACGGTTCCGGTTCGGTTTAGGTATTTTGGTGTGCATGGTACCGAACCGGTACCGACCGGTTGGTACCGGGTTTTTTTTTGCCCCAAATCAAAAACCGAATACCGTACCATTTGTAACGGTCGGTACCGGTTCGGTACCGGTCCGGTTCGGTACCGGTTCGGTTTCGGTATTTTGGTATTTTTGCTCATCCCTAATTTATGTTTCTTATATAGTTTTATGGGGGCGAAATTTTAAAATGTCATTAATACCTTAAAACAATAAAAAAAATTACGTAATTTGAAATTTCTTGTGGAGACGGCTGCCTACGCTGCCCCGCCCTATCTCTGCCCCGCCCTATCTCTGCCCCTGTGTATAATGGTTAAACATAAAATTAAATACAAGGTTGACGACATTACACTTTATATAGTTCAACCAACGTTGAAAATAACGTAATTAAAAGCTAGATACAAGTTTAACACGTCTAAATTTGATTCAGGCACATTAATTGAAATGTGAATAATTGTTACTATCATCATTTAAGAAAACTATATTTATGCATCCAAACAAAGTTCAATTGCAACTTGTACAAATCAAAGAATAGTTTATTACTACTTCCGTCCCAAAATTATTATCCAGTTTTTACTTTCTGAAGTCTTTCTTTTTCAACTTTGACCATAAATATTTTTGTTAGTGTTATATAATACTCCGTAGTTGATGAAAATTATACCAATAAAAATTAATTTAAAGCTCAATCCATTCATATATTGCATCAAGTATTATATAACACAAACAAAGATATTTAATGTCAAAGTTTTAAAAAAAGACTTCAGAAAATCAAAAATGGACAATAATTTTGGGATGGGTGTAGTACTAATCTATTTATACATTATAAGAAAACCCTTAAAAGAACAATGACCGTTAGATGAAGGATCAACTTTGATGATCTAACCATTAATAGATTTAATTTAATGACATACTTAATCATATATTATGTGTAGTTAAACGGCACTATGTTTGTACAACTTGGAATAAAATATCATGATCTATTTATTGTATTTTATGCTATATCTATAGATCAACAATGTGAACCAGCATCTTGGTAATCTATGTTAATAAAATGAAATAAATTTAGATGCTTTCTGATCGAATGATTTAAGCATTATTTTTGGTACTATGTTTGTACCACTTGGAATAAAATCTCATGGTCTATTTATTGTATTTGATGTTATATATCTATATATCATCAATGTGAAACAAAGCATCTTGATAATCTATGTCTAACTTTTTTTTTTTTTTTTTTTTGTTAGAGAGTGTTCTAAACACTTCCATTACTTTGTTGATATTCTTAAGATAATGTAGGCTAAACGAGTATGGAGCACTGATTCATTACAGACCAATAGAAGACTTGGTGAAGTTCAAAGCTAAATGTATTTGTAGTGGTTGATCACACACGTTCTCTCAAATAAAGAGAGATTATGAACTTTCTTGGTGAAGTTATCTTAAATCTTATCTTATACCAGTAATAATTTATGAGAAATGTATCAACATATATATGGCATACGAGCTGTTAATCTGATATGACCTTTGATTTTTATTGTATGTTGGCCAGTGGCATATTAACAATACATTCACTTCATTCCGTTGATCTTTTGATCTCTATTAGTTTTTACTTAGCTTTGAATATATTTTTACTTGTCACGAAGATTTTGGCATGTGATTTTGTAGGAGGGCTGATTTTCTATTTTTTTTGGGAAATATTTTTGGGAATATGAAACTAATACATTAACAATTATAAGTACAAAAGATAATAATGGACTTTCAATTCTCATGAGTACTCACGACCTTTAAATGAGATCGAGAGTACTAAAATTAATAGTCCAATATCGACAATAAGCTTATCTTGTCGTTACTTTTTGGTCAAAATGGATTTATTTCAACCACTTGAAAAACTGGATATTATACGATGTACACTATTATTCGATTATGGGAACTTTTATGATATAATAGAGTTGTGTGGACCCACAAAATAGATAAAAAGCGAAAATAAATGGGTTGTCCAAATTAACGACCCGTTTGGTCCGGATATAAATAAATAAATGATAGATAATTTTTATAAAAAAGTTATCATTAGAGTGGTTTAGTGGTAAGGCATCATGATTTCTTTGTAATAAGAAGTATTGATTTTGAACCTCGTTTAGTAAAATATTCGTGGAGTAACTAGGAAAGGTCGTGATGACGTACCTCCGTATTGGTATGCTGATACCGAAACACCTTGTACCTAAAAGAGAACCTTTAAAGCATAACAGGCTTATAAGGAAATATCAAGTCACAGGTCTTCTCCCTACCGAAGGGTAATGTCTGATGAGTTGTCACATCTAATTAATGCTGCAAGTGGCGGCGGTAGCACTTATATCCAGCGGGCAATAGAGGAATACCGAAATGGGTAAAAAGAAGGGCATGTGAAGCATTATAAATAGCCGTCCAACCACCAGTTGTTGGGCATTGATGACAGGTATTAAATATGCTCTGATACCGAAAGAGACCATTGACTTTCGTGGCGTATAACTCGTGTCTACCCAAACGGTAGTCAGGGTTACCAATAGGGAATCGCCAACCGAAAGGGATTTTTCCCCTTTCGGTTCAAGGTCTCATCAACAGCACACCGAGCAATCCTTCGGTCCTGCCTCCCGAAATAGAAACCAATCCTCACCCGACGTGTTACTTCACATTTGGAGCAACATTTGGCGCCATCCGTGGGACCGAAAGATTACAACGCACCAATAAACCAGTATGACAAACATAGCACCAGAAGATCCACCTTCGGCGGGACAGGATGTCGGAGGTGAAACAGGTGCGCCAACAAACGAGATCACACCTATATTTGTTAAAAACAATCTTGAGAAGTTACGAACAATCATGGATACCATCGAGAAGGAAGACCCGAGAGGGGCACCTCGGAAGCTATCGTACGAAAACCCCGATACGTCGGAGGATGAAATGACAAGTCGCACAGGGAACACACCCAAGAAATCCCGAAAGATAGAGGAGCGTAAAATACACTCCAAAAAGAAACGACCTAGGTCGAAGGGAAAGCGTGTCAAAAGGTTGCAGAGAACCGGGACCAAGTCGTCAAAAAAGAATTATGCTACAACGTCAAGTGGCTACACCGCAACCACAAGCGATACTTCCCTAAGTACCGATAGTTCGGAGGATGAACTGAATTCCCCCTACAAACCATCGGTTGCAAGAAGGTTCACCTCAAGAATAACCAATTGCCGAAGGCCTTCCCGAATGAGAATGCCCTCTCACGTAAGGATCTATGACGGAACAACAGACCCGGATGACCACTTGAGCCTCTTTTCGGGAGTGGCTGAAATGGAACAGTGGTCCATGCCTCTATGGTGCCATATGTTCGCACAAACATTATCCGGGTCAGCTCGAATGTGGTTTGATAGTCTTCCAGTGGGAAAGATTGATAGTTTTGAAGAACTAAGAAGAGTTTTCTCCACACACTTCACCTCCCAAAAAAGGTACACTCGGCACGCGGTGGAGATACATGACATAAAGCAGCGAGAGAGAGAAACACTTCAAGAGTTCATGGACCGGTTCAAGACGGAGAGTATTGAAATAGGTGGCACCACTGAACTCATGCAGATCTCTGGTTTCATGCATGGGATACGGAACAAGCAGCTCATAGAGAAGTTAAACAACAAAGTGCCGAATTCAACGGAAGAAATGTGGGAAATTACTAAAGCCTTCATACGAGGAAAGGAGGCAGCGGCCTCGCAGGTTCCTGACTCCACCACCCGAAAGGTGATGCCCAAAGGGCAGAATACTTGGAAAGGCAACGTGACTCCTCGTCCATTCCTGACTTACGGTTCAAGCAGACCGGAGCACCGCAAAGTTCCTCAAACTACTATTCCACCGGCCACGTATCACCGAAGGAATATGTCCTTCACGGAGCTCACAAAAACGCCCAGTGAAATCTTGGCCACTGAAGAAGCTCGTTCGATCTTCAAACCTCCGGGCCCCCTAACCGGAACTCCTGAGCGGAGGAATATGGATAGGTTCTGCGAATTCCATAATGATCGGGGCCATCATACAAATGACTGTTTTCAACTTCGAAGACAAATCGAAGAGGCACAGAAATCAGGACAGCTCACTCATCTGATAAAAGATGTTAGGGGTGGGACAGCCGTTAAACAAGAAAGTAAAGCCATCGTACCACTTGGTCAGAAAGACAGTGGGTCGAAGGGGCGCGGAAAATCTATAATGGTGACATACTCCGAATATAGTCGGTCCAAACGAAAGGAACGCTCAGAAGACTGGATGGAAGAGCCAATCACTTTCCCAACTGAACCAGGAAATCCTCCGACTAGTGACCCACTGGTCATAAAAACTGAAGTCGGAAATCAAATGGTACATCGGATTTACGTAGATGGAGGTAGCGCGTCCGAAATCATGTATGCGCATTGTTTCCGAGCGTTAGAACCAGAAGTTCAGCAAAGGATTCGAAATACCGGAGGACCCCTTGTAGGATTCGCAGGTGAAAGAGTATGGCCGATGGGTGAAGTGGCTATACCGGTAACCTTTGGTGAATACCCATTAAGCCGAACACTAATCCTACGATTCTTGGTGGTCGACGTACCTTCGTCCTACAACATTCTACTAGGGCGTCCAGGCCTTTCTGCCCTACGGGCTGTAGCATCCACCAAGCATGCAATCATGAAGTTCCCAACTCCACATGGCATCGCAACGGTCAGAGCAGATAGAAGAGAAGTTCGCGAAAGCTTGCAAGCCGAAAGGGAATTATATAAAGAAAGCTCTCACGAGGCCCCGGCCGAAAAACCACTGGAACCTGGGGGCTCGAAGGATATGACCCCCGAAGAAACTGAAGAAAAGGTTATTCTTAATCCTCAATGCCCGGAACAGCCAGTATCAATCGGTAGTAGAATACCGGAACATGTAAAAACGGGGTTACTACTCCTGTTAAAAAAGAACATGGACGTCTTCGCATGGACAGAGTCCGACATGACCGGCGTACCGAGGGACATTATCGAACACCGTCTGAACCCAGATAGAAGTATAAGACCTGTGGTGCAGAAAAAGAGGTCGTTGGCACCAGAAAGGAGTAAAGCGGCATGTGAGGCAGTGGATAAGCTAGTAGATGCCGGAATTGTAAGGGAAGTAAAGTACCGTACCTGAATCGCCAACCCGGTGATGGTAAAGAAGAATGATGGTTCATCGAGAATGTGCGTCGATTTCAAGGATATTAACGCCGCTTGCCCGAAGGATCCCTACCCCTTACCGGAAATAGATTGGAAGGTCGAAGCTCTTTCCGGCTTCAAGTATAAATATTTTATGGACGCATACAAAGGATACCACCAGATTCAGATGGCAAAAGAAGATGAAGACAAAACGGCTTTTCACACAGATCAAGGGGTATACTGCTACCGAAAGATGCCTTTCGGTCTAAAGAATGCGGGTGCGACATATCAGCGTTTGGTCGATCGAAGTTTCAAGGAACAGATTGGGAGAAACCTGGAAGCTTATGTCGATGATATAGTGATAAAAAGCAGGGCACCGCAGGCAATGCTTGCCGACGTACAAGAAACCTTCGACAACCTACGGAAGATAAACATGAAGCTAAACCCAAAAAAATGTACTTTTGGGGTGGAAGAAGGCAAATTCTTGGGACATATCATCACGGAAAGAGGTATAAGGGCAAACCCTGACAAAACAAAGGCTATCGTCGACATGCGTCCGCCGAAGACAATAAAGGAGGTCCAAAGCCTAAACGGGAAATTGGCAGCATTAAACAGATATCTGTCACGCTCTGCCGAAAGATCACTTCCGTTCTTCAAAACATTGAAAAGCGGTGTAAACAAACGAAACTTCAAATGGACGGTTGAGGCCGACAGGGCCTTCGAAGAAATAAAGCTTGTCCTCGTATCCCTACCGATGCTTGTAGCACCAAAAACTGGAGAATCACTGTACCTATATCTAGCAGCAGTGAATGAAGCAGCCAGTGCAGTACTAATGGCTGAAAGGGAAGGTAAACAGCTACCAATATATTTAATTAGCCGGGCACTACACGGTCCGGAAATGAATTATCCTCCCCTAGAAAAGTTGGCTTTATCTTTGGTTCATGCCTCGAGACGCCTAAGGCGATACTTCCAGGCGCATCAAGTAATCGTGATAACCGATCAGCCAATCCCGCAGGTACTGCACAAACCGGAAGTATCAGGCCGATTAGCAAAATGGACAATCGAGCTTGGCGAACATGGCATTGAATATTAGTCACGAACAGCAATCAAAGGCCAGATATTGGCGGATTTCGTTGCTGAAATGCCGACAGGGGAAGTACCAAAAGAAACCGAATGGAGCTTATTCACCGATGGGGCATCAAATAGCTTCGGTTCTGGTGCAGAACTTATCCTTACAGATCCTATGGGAATAGAGCACACGTATGCACTGCGTTTCGGTTTCGATGCATCCAACAATGAAGCAGAGTACGAAGCATTGCTAGCAGGGCTTCGTTTGGCCTCACGATTGGGTGTCGAGAGGTTAAAGGTTTTCGTAGACTCAAAGCTAGTAGCCAATCAAATAAATGGAGACTACGAGGCAAGAGGTAACGTGATGAAAAGGTACCGAGACAAAGCGAGAGAATTGATGAATAATTTCGAAAGAGCAACGATAGAACAAGTACCACGAAGCAAGAACCACAAAGCAGATGCGTTGAGTAAATTAGCCTCAGTGGCTTTCGAACACCTAACAAAAAAAGTTCTCGTAGAAACACTGGGCAAGCCCTCGGTCATGTGTGATGAAGTAAATTTGGTTGTAACCGAAGACGGGACAACTTGGATGACACCAATTTATAGGTACCTAACCGAAGGTATCCTTCCGGAGGATGACAGGGAAGCACAAAAGATAGCTGCTAAATTCCTACGGTTCGAGGTCGAAGACGGGATTCTGTACAAAAAATCATACTTGGGACCAATGTTACGGTGTGTCGGACCCCTTCAGGCCAATTACGTCATTAGAGAAATTCATGAGGGTTCATGCAGGTTACATTCTGGTCCAAGGTCGGTGGTGGCAAAAGCGATGAACGCAGGCTATTACTGGCCTACAATGCATCAGGATGCAGTACAAGAGATACGAAAGTGTAGGGCATGCCAAATTCATGCGCCAATACCCAAATTGCCGAAACAGAATATGATACCCGTCGTAAGCGCTTGGCCTTTCCGCAAATGGGGAATGGATATAGTTGGTCCTTTCCCACAAGCTCCAGGAAAATTAAAATTTCTCCTAGTGGCAGTAGACTATTTCACAAAGTGGGTCGAAGCAGTGCCACTAGCAAGGATAACGGGAAAGAATGTGAAGAAATTCGTATGGGATAATATTGTCTGCCATTTCGGCGTGCCTAAGGAGATTGTTACAGATAACGGGAAGCAGTTTGCTGACAACCCCTTCAGAGGATGGTGCGAAGAAATGAATGTGAAACAAATATTCACGTCGGTAGCTCACCCGCAGGGAAATGGTCAAGTCGAAAGGATAAACCGAAGCATTGTAGAAGGACTAAAGGCACGGATAGACACGGACGGTTCCAATTGGACGGACCACTTGCCACATGTGCTGTGGGCACATAGAACAATGATAAAAACAAGTCATGGAGAAACACCTTTCAGCCTAACTTATGGATCAGAGGCCATTATACCAACAGAAATCGGAATCCTGACTTACCGAACCTCAGGTGAAAGGGATGCCGGAAACGACAAAGAATTGTTGCTAAACCTGGACTTGTTAGAAGAAAGACGTGAAATAGCCGCCATCAGAGAGGCTAACCACAAGAAGAAGATAGAGCAATAATACAACCAACGCGTCAGGCTTTCGACATTCCGTGTCGGAGACTATGTGCTACGGAAGAATGAAGCAAGCAGACAACAGAACCTAGGGAAGATGGGCCCAAAATGGGAAGGCCCATATCGTATAGCCAGGGCTTACGGCAACGGTTCCTACGAGCTCATAGACGAAAAGGGAAAAGCATTGCCAAGAAGTTGGAATGGAGTGAACCTCCGAAAATTCTACTTTTGAGTATACCGATAGGGGGACTAATTTTAATATACTAGTCCCAATTGTACTTTTGATAAATATTAATATATTTACGCTGTGAGCAGCGCTTTACCACTTCGCAATTTGATATAAGACATAGGGTTGAGCTTACCTCTCTAACCCGCTCCGGCACACCGACATAGATTGGTGTACCGAAATAATGGTTGCAAATGTTCAACTTAAAGTCACATAAATCTGCAAAGGACGCTTTGCTTAACGATCACTGACCAACAACATTGTCAATAGCCTTCGGCCCATGACAAGAGTTACGGCCTAATCAAGTGCCGATATATAAATACAAATTGTCAATAGCCTTCGGCCCATGACAAGAATTACGGCCTCATCAAGTGCCGATATATAAATACAAATTGTCAATAGCCTTCGGCCCATGACAAGAATTACGGCCTAATCAAGCGCCGAAATATAAATACATATTGTCAATAGCTTTCGATCCATGATAAGAATTACGGCCTAATTAACCAGATGCCGAATAAAAAACAGCCCAACAAACACACAACAGTTCATGCGCGAGTGATAAACGAGATAAAAAAGGATAATAGACAAACGGCACGAGGCCGACGAATATATTACAGCAAAATATTGTTCGGAAATGTATCAACTACAATTTACAAATTTCTAAGTATCAGGAGTCGGAGTAGGCTTGATAGCTTTAAAATCATCAATCGAGACGTCACCACTTTCGGCAATCTTCTGAAGATAGGGATATTGCACTTGTCCCAACTCATCACCAGCAGCGTCTAGGAGACTTTCGGCCTCTGGATAATAACCCTCCGACGTCTCGATAGGAACATCCATGCTGGCATTATGGTAACCAAGGACCACGCCCTCATGACGACCATAGGTTATGGCCACATTCTGAACAACAGCAACAGATTGCAAGTATTCATAGCTCTGACGAAGGGTCTCGAAGGCATGACCGGAAAAATGAGCGGCGAACCACCTACGTTCCTCCCGTAATTTTTCATTTTCCTTGGTCAGCTCATCAATTACCTGTTGCTTCGACCGTTCCATTGCTAGGAGCCTTTCGGCGCCACTGCTCCTTTCGGTAGCTAGGGATCTTTCATGATCGGCAATGGAGGTGGAGAGCTCATCAATCCGCTGCTGCATACGACTACCCTTCTCTAAGGCTTTTTCCCTTTTCTTCTCCATTAACCGCAGCCTTTCGGTCACCACCCAAAAGTTAACCTCATCCAAGACACACTCATCAGTCCTTGCTTGAAGCTCAGAAATGCGGGCATCACGTTCTTGGAGATCAGCAAAGGCTTTGTCTCTCTTGACGTAGGGCCTCATAACATACTTCCCACCTACGAACCGCTTCCCTTCAATGAGTAACGGCAGCAGCCTCATGATAGTAGTAATCGGACATAACCTACAAAAAAAAAACTTAGTATACATTTCGTAATCCTCGTTCGGATTTATTAAAAATTACTAGTGTTCATACCTGGACGGAGGATTTGGTGGCCATGGCACGTTTCTCACCATGAGTAGCCAACCCGCGTATCAGCTCTCGGCAGACGAAGGGATCATCGAGAACATCTTTATTTTTTATGTCCCATTGGGGACGAAAGATTTTCTCACTGAACTCCGCCTCGAGTTCATCAACATCAACCTCGGCATATCGAGACCTAGGAGCATCAGAATCCACCCCGCTCGCAAACTCCTCAAACTTATGTAAATTACTCCCCTCTCCCAAAAACCTTCCCCCAACATCGTCGTACCTATTGTCAATCTGATCCTCTGACCCACTCGGTATATCATCAACATCCATAACCTCTTCCTGCCTGGCACCAACAACGTTATCTGTGGACAACGGCCGCTTATGTCTCGAACCTATAAGACGAAGAACATCTTGCGGGTCAATACACCGATCACTTGGACTACGCTTCAGCTTTTGGAAGCCTGGATCATCCATAAAAACTTCGGGTGTGGACCACCCGGATGCAGGGGGCGTACCACCCAGAAAAGAATCGTTGTAAGTATCAAAATCAGAAATATCACCTGCGGTATCGGTGTCTGTTGACTCATCAATTAGCTGACGTTGAGAAGACTCGACCGCCTGCTTCTTCTTCTTCGGTGGAGACTTAGCAGGTTGGGCTGCACGTTTGAGCCTCTTTTTCGGCTGCTTGTCGCCTTCGGCTTCGCTAGCATCTTTCCTTTTCGGCTGCGAAACCTTGGTAGAAATCTCAGGTAAAGGTGCAGGTTCGACAAGCTGCACAGTTTCATCCGAAGGAGGAACAACGATGTCTGGCCGAACAGAGGTATGCACTGGCTCTTCTGGCCAACGCGGGCGAGAGCCGCTAGTAACTTCGGTCAAGTCCTTCTTCTGAAGGAAGGCTCTCAAACTCATCTCTGCGCAAAAATAAAGAAAAACGGTAAGCTCAGATAAACAAACTGTAAAGATTAGCATCTACCGACAGCCGAAACAGAAAGCAACAAGGTCACACACACCTGCCCCTTCGAACATCAAAGTCGGAATCGAATCCGCATCCGCCCAAACCCGACTAATGCCAGCAACGATCAACGCTTGCTCAAAAAAGCTACGGACACGCATTTTGTTTGTGGTCAATGTCCTAACAAGGTCGGCCCCAGCTTCGGCGTCGGTGGGCATGTCATCCTTTATAACAGCACCGAAGGGTTTCCAAACCATCTTAAAGGGCACGGCAGAAGCTTTGATATAAAAAAAAATGATCTTTCCATTTTTTCACACTGGTAGGGTATTGGGTGATGCAACTTTCTATTGGTTTCGGTCGAAGCTCGACCGCAATCCAATTACCCTTCCGGCTAAGGGTATAGAAACGACAAAACAAGGGAACTGTGGGTTCGAAATCAAGGGATCGACATTGAATTTCGAAACAAGAAATTTTAAGTGCGGCACCGGGAGTTAGTTGAGATATGTGGAAATTGTGATATTGCATCACAGTAAGGAAGAAGCGGGAAAAAGGTATACGTAGGTTTGAACAATTAAAAAACGGGTATAAACACCTATCATACCCTCCGGAAACTCGTCTATACGTTTATTGGGTCCCGGAGCGGTAGGGTTAAGATCCATGGGTATATTGAAGGTGGCACAAAAAATATTAACACTGGTCTGAGTCATTACGGAGAAGCTCTTATCCCACTTGCCGATAGCCATACCGTCGGCCATGTCGAAGGATTATATAACTACATATACCGAAAGAAAAAGGAAGACTATAAAAACAAAAAGCAACATACAACTCATATAAAGTCCGGTACCGTACAACTATGACCGAAGGGGGAGCATGGCAGGAAGACCTTTATAAAAGGAAATAACAATACAATAATAATGTGGTGGAAAAGAAATAGAGTACCTTAAACGGAGGGAGAATTTAACTTTCGGCAGCAGAGCAGAAGGGTTTCGGTGCCAGAAATGCCTTTCGGTCGCAGAGCCAAGAGAGTGAAATAATGTGAAAATGACCGGTTTGCACATATTTATAAGAGGTAAATATAACCGTTACGGGAATGCGTACCGACGCGCCCTTCTGGCTAACCGACGCACCCTTCTGACAGATTGACATGACAACGTAATGATGACTTTACACGCGTCAGCATACAAGGTTAACGACAAGGCAGACTACGCAGACCTACCTAGCTTCGGCAGACTACAGACAAATAAAAAAAAATTTAAATGAATCTATTTCGGCATAAAACACTGATTTTTTGCCAAAATAGATTGGGGGGCTGATGACGTACCTCCGTATCGGTATGCCGATACCGAAACACCTTGTACCTAAAAGAGAACCTTTAAAGCATAACAGGCTTATAAGGAAATATCAAGTCACAGGTCTTCTCCCTACCGAAGGGTAATGTCTGATGAGTTGTCACATCTAATTAATGCTGCAAGTGACGGTGGTAGCACTTATATCCAGCGGGCAATAGAGGGATACCGAAATGGGTAAAAGAAGGACATCTGAAGCATTATAAATAGCCGTCCAACCACCAGTTGTTGGGCATTGATGACAGGTATTAAATATGCTCTGATACCGAAAGAGACCATTGACTTTCGTGGCGTATAACTCGTGTCTACCCAAACTGTAGTCAGGGTTACCAATAGGGAATCGCCAACCGAAAGGGATTTTCCCCCTTTCGGTTCAAGGTCTCATCAACAGCACACCGAGCAATCCTTCGGTCCTGCCTCCCGAAATAGAAACCAATCCTCACCCGACGTGTTACTTCACCTTTGGAGCAACAGGTCGAAATGGGAATACTCGGTTAAACGATGTAAATCTAAGTCACATAAAGACTCGTCTTCTAAGTTAACCTAAGGAAGGAAACATATATGTTTTGTTAATCCGTTTATATATTTAACCAAAAGTATCTACTATATAAAAAATGCTAGGTAAATTTAACCTCTTTTCGAGAATGTGAATCATGAAAGTAGAAAAATAGATAAATTAAATTAACACAAACTTGAAGTATGGAGGCAGTTAAATGTTATAGAATTAACGTGAGCGTTTGGTTTGTATAGGGGTTTAGGTATACGTATTGATTTGAAATTAACCACAAAAAATAACTATTGATGTTTATGGTTTGACCGTAATTAGAGATGGTGATGGATCGTATATAAATTGGGTGAAGTCACATCCACATCCGATTCATATCCATTTAATTTTAATGTAATCATTCATATTCATATCCGCCGTGTTAAGCGGGTTAATGAATCAACCATTGGATATCAACATTTATTTACATAAATTAATTTTTAAATGAAAATAATTTTACTTATTACAAATATAATCAAGATAGTAGCACTAAACTATTATAGATGATACTAAACGCTTATATTGAATACAAAACTAAGAGTTAAATTTGAAGTTTAGATAATTACATAATAGACAATGCTTAAAATCGACAAAATATTAATGTTGAAAATATATTATATCCGATAACTTGATATTACAAAGAGTTTTTCATCATCAATTAGTCATTTCAAAACTAACGTAAGACTTTTATTATAAAGTTAGTTCAAGCAACATTGAAATATGTGTGTAATTAGTTAAGAAAAAAATTAGACACGAGCTTAGGTTAAGATTACACTTTATACCGTTTAACCAACAATTACAATAACTTAGTTAAAATTAGATATATACAAGTTTAAGATGTCTAAATTTGATTTGTGTACATTTATTATTGAAATGTGAATAATTGTTACTATCATCACTTAAGGAAACTATTTGGATTCAAACAAAGTTGAATCGAAACTTGTTACATTTTAAAAATATACTTTAGTGTTAGTTTGTATATGGAGTAATAAGATTTAATTATTAGTAAAGTCATATTCCAATCTCAATTACCACTAAATAAATAAAAAGGGAAAATAATTGAGTTGTCAAAATTGAAGTCCGACTATAAATAAATGCTAGATATACACTAAGAACTATCTATTATTAAATTAAATAAAAATAGTCAAATTGTCACAAGTCATGATTCCCACACAAACCGTATGTCCGTATCATGTTCAAACCTATCTTGTTAGGATATCCGAACAAATGCAATAAACAAATACATACAAATAAAAACTTTTATTTAAATTGCAAATAGAATTCAGATGTACAACAAATTTATTAAAATTTATTAATGATAATTATTTATAGAGCAAACTAATTGTATTTTTTTAGGTATTGGTTCATGTACGCAAAGTTGCTTTTGGACGGAAGTGAACGGCAGGTGGAGGAATGACTATGGTGATGCCATGTGTGCCTTATCATTTGATCATTTCCCTTTCATTTTTTCATTTCTTTAATCTTTATCATTTTTCCTTTATTTTTTTTACTTAAACTTTTTAGTGTTTTATTTTTTTTACATTAATTTTGTTTTTTTTTTTTTAAACATTTTTTAAAGTGTTTGTTAGTTATTATCAGTTTTTTTCAACTTTTCATTTAACCTTTTTCACAGCTTGTTTATCATTATTTTTGTTTTTTTTTTCCACATTTTCAACCTTTTTATGTTGTTGTTTTAACTTACGTTGTTATATTTAAATACAATTTTATATATAGTATTACAAAAAAAATTATGTGATGCACCATATTCGTACCTTGAATAAAATAAATTTTGATATAACAAAGTTATAACTTCAATGCATTGTAAAATTAAAATTATGATCCACCATATTTTTAACTATGATGCACCAAAAATTATACACTAACGATGTTCATCATATATATATATATATAAAAGTCGGAGCGTCATATTTATAACTATGATGCACCATATTTTATAACTATAATGCATTATATTTTATAACTATGATGCACCATGTTTTATAACTATGATGCACCACCTTTTAATTCAATAACGATATTTTATCGTATATTTTGAAAGTCGATACATGCTATTAAAACACTCGATGCACCATGTTTTATAATTATGATGAAGCATGTTTTTATAACTATGATGCACCATGTTTTATAACTATGATGCACCACATTTTAGTTCAATAACGATGTTTTATAGTATATTTTAAAATTCAATGCATGATATTTTAAACACTCGATGCACCATGTTTTATAACTATGATGAATCATATTTTATAACTATGATGAACCATGTTTTATAACTATGATGCACCATTTTTAATTTTATAACGATGTTTTATAGTATTTTTGAAAGTCGATGCATCATATTCAGCGAAAATCAGTGTATCATAGTTATAATGTTGGTGAACACAATAATAATTTAGTTTTATTGCATCTTGTTTTTAATATTAATGTGCATCATTATATTTAATATATGCTGCATCACATATTTTAAAATGATATAAAAAATAAAAACTAAATAGGAAAACAGGTTTAAAAACTATTTTTTTTTTAGATTTTTAAAGTAATATTTTTCATTTTTAGATTTTTAAAGTGATATTTTTCAAAAACAAAAAAAGATAACAATTTTTATTTAATTATTTATTAATTTTTTAACAAAAGTTTTATAGAAGATTTTACATGTTTAAAAATTTAATTTTAAATTTTATTTAATAATAAAAATTTTTTAATAAAAAGTAAATTAAAAAAAATGAAATAGAACAAAATTGAAGAAATAAAGAAAGGGGGAGAATTGGATAAAAAAAGGTGGAGAAATGAGAAATGGAGGGGAAATGAATAAAAAGGTGGAGAAATGAGGAGACACTTGTCAGTTGTCACCTTCTCATTGACTTCTCTCACTTCCCTCACTTTTACCCCTTCTTTCAAGGAACCTCACCCATTTTTTTAATACTAAACAAATTTAAAATGCTAATTCTAATATAAAAACTCTTGCCAAATTCAAAATGGACTTAAATACAAAAACTAGTATTTATCAAAAACTAAATTTATCAAACAAACCCTTAAGCTTAAGTCATTTCACTAACATATATCTAAACCAGTATATAAATAGCCTACGTTAACTAAAATCAGTTAATATTAACATATGAGCTAATAATATTACGCATAGATAGAACATGATAGGTCTATCGCCGTGTAGGCTAGAATTTTTGTTATTTATTATGTCGATATAAATAGCAAATTGGTTCCATTTGCCAAATCTCTATCATCATTCGTTCAAGTAAAAAGGATAAACAGTAAATAAATAATTGTAAAACAAAAAGACCTTTTTATATGTTACAAAAATGTAATTTTGAGATGTTTCATTTATCAACATTTCCACTTTTAGGTTCTTTATATCAATTGGATTCATTTATGCGCAACTAAGGGTGTGTTTGGCAACAAAGAGCTGGAGGTTGTGACTGGAGCTGGGGCTGGAACTGGAGCTGGGGCTTGGGCTTCTATTCAAAAGTCACTTCAAAAAGCTTCTTGTTTAGGGGTTTCTGAGGGCTTATTTTTTCAAGAAGCCCAATTTTTTTTATGTTACCAAACAAGGCTTATAGCTGGGGCTTATAAAAAATAGAAGCTCTTAGAAGCCCCTCATCCAAACACACCCTAAGTTTGCAAATGTTATAATTTCTTTCACATTCTATGGGTGTGTTTTGGAAAACTAGCTGGAGATAGAGCTGAAAGTTAGAAGCTGGAGATGGAGATTTTCTTTGGGGCTGGAGCTGGAGCTTTTAGTTTTTTAATATGTGCTTGGTAAACTAGTTGGGGTTGGAGCTTATTTATGTAAAATTAAACAAATGGACATGATGATTTAAAACTCCAAATTTTTAATAATTATAAAAAGGGTATTGTAGTAATTTGTTAACAATATTATTATATAAAAGAATTTTGCATAGATTAGTTTATAAGTACTTTATGTTTTATTACTTGTAACTTATTTAAGGGCACTATAGAAATTAATCATGTAAGATGGTTATGGTATAAATAAGTCTCTTAACCCTAACCATCACTGATCTTTGGCTAAACTTTTCTCCTGCACTTTCATATCAATACAACAGCCGTATCATCGTTTTTCATCTCTATTCTATAACACCACAGAAATTCAAGAAACATTTATATATATATATATATATATATATATATATATATATATATATATATATATATATATATATATATATATATATATATATATCAATCGGAAGCGAGAAATACAAATCATGCATTATAGATTGCGTATATCATATTTTCAAAAGCACAATCTATACATGCATGATGAGTTGGTACAACAACCATAATAACTTCAAACATCAAGGTAGGTGTTATTTAAACTCAAAACATATGATTAAAACGATAACATGTTTGTATATTTCAGAGTAAGCAGTCAAACATTCTTCAAATCCAACTTCTTGCCCACCTACATCAAAAGTAATCTGCAAGAAGTGAGGAGAGGGGTTAGCACGAAGCTAAGTGAATAGATCACTACTAACAACCTAAACTAGCATAGCAATTGATCACCACAAGGCATCACAACAAATACATCAAAGAGGATCGGTGGTCCTTGAGGTACCCTCATGCCGCGGTGGTTCCCCAAGTAACACTTATAACCACTGAAGGCCAAACAGTGATCTTACCGATAGTTTAGTACTATTACTACATACGACATAACTTCAATAAACAACACATGTACAAAGTCATCATGTCGTCCAAAGTAATAGTACCCAAACCCAATATCATATTGACCCCTGACAAAATAGCACATTCCATAATCCTCATGACAATATGCACTTATACAAAGCATAACAGTAAAACCATGTTTACCCATTGTAACCAGATTGTTACGACTAATTCAGACTGAGAGTCAATGATCCACTCACCTTGATAATCACAACCTCCACTCAAAGTTCTAATTATTGAGTCTTCGGTTTATCTGTAATCACCACAGGATAATACGAGTCAATAACTCATTCCAAATATCCGTATGCTAAATTAAGGACATCATTGAAATCAAACATGATATCTCAATTTACAACACTTCAACACGCATATTAATTCATAATTTAACCTATCATGATACTATATTACATGCCACTAAATCATATAAGCATATAACTTATTTATTAGCAAGGGATTTAAAATGAAAACTGGTTTGCTGAAAATGTCCACGTACCCGCCGGCTGAGGTCCATGAGCCGCCGGCTTAACCCAAGGACCCGCCGGGTCCACCCACAATCCGCCGGGTGAATTAAGTTTTTCACTAACAGAAACAAAATGTGTTTTAAAGCCTGTAGGAGCCGCCTGGTTGGCAAAGAAGCCGCCGGTTCCCTTAAAATACTAACAACCCGCCGGCTGAGACCCCAACCCGCCGGCTTGTTCATCGTTTCCAGCACCTGCTGCTGCTGTCCAAGCTTAGCACGAACACAAAATCACAAACTACTAATTCAAGGTACACTACACGATTTTACCTATCTAATAACCTCAACTATCATCATATATCATGTCATATCCACAAAACAACATCATCAAGCTTCAAGATTTACCTAAGCATCAATTTAACCTAACTATTTAAATTTCCAAATTAAACTCAAATCCAAGATGTGTGAGAGCAAGTTACTTACAAATTGTAGAGGAACAATGTGATGAACTAAAGACTACTAAGATGATGGTGATCACATGAGCTAGATCAAAGCCCCAATTTTCTTTTATGTGTGTGTGTTTTGTTTTGGAGAAGAGAAACCAAATGAGAATGAAAAGGGAAAGGTGGGAAGTTAGGTCGGTCTAACTTCCACCTCCATATTATACAGTGTACAAATTTTATCCGCTCTAAATCTATTGTCTGGAACCTAGAAACCGTTGGCGAGAAAATACATTTTATTTTTACCGATAACTATAACAATCTAAAACAAGCAATAGTTCATGTATCACAATAAATCATTTGGGCATTTAACCTATTAATTTCAAGGAACCAAATAATATAAATTATTTATAAACTCAATTAAATAATCGAATGAATTAAGTAAATTACCAAATTTTTCCTAGGCCCGATACGAGAGTGTAACAAATCTTCCCTCATTAAGGAGATTTCGTCCCCGAAATCTCGCCATGCCCAAAAAGATTAGGATAACGCGACCTCATGCTTTCCTCCGTTTCCCACGTAAGGTTAGCACCCAAACTATGTCGCTACTTAACCAAAACCATGGGTATCTCCTTCTTTCGAAGCTTAGTCACCTTTCTATCTAGAAGCTCTACAGGTTCCTCTACAAGCATCTGATTTAAGTCAACACGCAGGTCTTGTAAGGGAAGGACTTGGGATTGGTCCTCCACCTTACATTTCCTTAAGTAACAAACATTAAAGGTGTCATGAATACCCGCTAATTCTGGAGGAAGGTCTAACGATACCGTCTGATCATTAACTATTTGACGAATTCTAAATGGCCCAATAAACCTAGGAGCAAGCTTACCACGCTTACCGAAACGAATCACTCCTTTCCAAGGGGAAACCTTTAAGTATACCAATTCACCTACAACAAACGAAACTGGACGACGCCGCGGATCGGCATACTGTTTCTGTCTATCACGGGCAACCTTTAATTTCTCACGAGCAATTACTACCTTATCTGCTGTAATCTGAACAATATCCGGACCCGCAAACTGCTTCTCACCCTCTTCTAACCAACAAGTGGGTGTTCTACAACGACGCCCATAAAGCATTTCATACGGGGACATACCTATACTCGAGTGAAAGGAATTATTATACGCAAATTCCACCAATGGTAGGTGCGAATCCCAAGACCCGCCATATTCCAACACACAAGCACGCAACATGTCCTCCAAAGTTTGGATTGTGCGCTCAGATTGACCGTCTGTCTGAGGGTGGTAAGTCGTACTCAAATTGATTCTAGTACCCAATTCCTTTTGCAAACTCTGCCAAAATCCAGACGTAAACCGAGGATCTCTGTCCGATACAATAGATAACGGAATCCCATGTCTCGAAACAATCTCACTGATGTACAACTGAGCTAATTTACTCAAAGATGCCGTCTCACTAGTAGCCAGGAAGTGAGCACTCTTAGTCAGTCGGTCCACAATCACCCAAATCATGTCATTTCCTCGAACGGTTTGCGGAAATTTAGTTACAAAATCCATCGTAATATGCTCCCATTTCCACTCGGGAATCTCGAGTTGTTTCAATGATCCATAAGGTTTCTGGTGCTCGGCCTTAACTTGCGAGCATATATGGCAAGATGCAACCAATCGAGCAACATCCATTTTCAACGTAGGCCACCAGTACAAAGGTTTCAAATCATTGTACAGTTCGTACTCCCGGGATGAACCGATAATCTAGATTTATGGGCTTCCATCAATATCACATCACGAAGTCCTCCAAGCAAAGGGACTCAAACACGCGATTGAAATGTCTTTAATCTACGAGAATCATCACATAACAAATCTTTTCTTTTCAGTAAAATCTCGACTTTCAAATTATGATCTAACAATGCTTCCATTTGTGCCATTCTCACTTTGTCAATCAATTCCGAAGAAACCTCTAATCGCATAAAACAAATCTTCTCAGATTTTCCTTTTCTACTCAAGGCATCCGCAACCACATTTGCCTTACCCGGATGGTATCAAATCTCGCAATCATAATCCTTTATCAATTCCAACCATCGCCTCTGACGCATATTTAGTTCCTTCTGAGAAAACATGTACTGAAGACTCTTGTGATCCGTACAGATAACACATTTCATTCCATACAAGTAGTGTCTCCAAATTTTCAAAGCAAAAACTACAGCTGCGAGTAGGGATGGCAATTGTCACCCGATCCGATGGATATCCACCCGATCCATCCACTTATTGATGGATACGGACGATCTAAATGGATGAATAGTGGATATGGATATGGATGTGGATGAATATTGGATGGGATATGGATGACAAGTTATCACCCATGGATTTATCCATTAACCCGAAATACATATACATATACATACATATACATATATAGGTATATATACACATATAAATTTACATATTCACGTGTATATATAGGTATATACACATATAAATTTACATATCCATGTACATATAAACCATATACTATTAATGTGTTATTAAATATATAAAGTCGTAAATTTTTAAAATTAAATGTATATTTGAGGGGTTTTTTTGGATTATTGATTTATATAACAAATCGAAATGCATAAATATATCGCGCTGAACCAAGTCTTGCTTTCGACCATACAGTGAAGTCACAATCCACGATTAAAGACAATCAAAACAAGTGTGATTAACCGATTAACATAGAGATTACACATTTGTATTTGTTCAAATATATGTTTACTTATAATTGTAACCAATTATGTTTCATTGACGATAATTGTTACTCGCTCTTGTGAATAGATTTCCGTATATTACGTTATATTTATTTTTTTGTTACAATATTTGTTGGTTTCATTTCATATTAGGAAATTTTTAACGTTTTTTTGAATATCCAACGGACATCCATTAACCCGCTTAATCCATCGGATATGGATATGGATGGATGAATTGAAATTAAATGGATATGGATATGGATATGGACGAAAATATTTAAATGGATATGTATATGGATATGGCATCATCCGATCCATATCCGATCCATTGCCATCCCTAGCTGCGAGTTCCAAGTCATGAGTAGGGTAATTCTTTTCATGAGGCTTAAGCTGACGAGAAGCATATGCAATGCCTTGATCACGTTGCATCAGAACACCGCCCAAACCCGCATGCGAAGCATCACAATACACAATGAAATCATCGGACCCATCAGGCAAAGCTAAAATTGGAGCCTGACACAATAACTGCTTCAAGGTTTGGAAAGCCGACTCTTGTTGATCATTCCACTGAAACTTAACATCCTTTCGAGTCAACTTCGTGAAAGGACCCGCAAGCTTAGAGAAATCCTTTATGAACTTTCGATAGTAACCCGCCAAACCAAGAAAACTCTTAATCTCTGAAGCAGACTTAGGTGCTTGCCAATTCATAACTGCCTCAACCTTAGATGGATCTACTTTAACTCCATCCTCACAGATAATGTGTCCCAAAAACTGGACCTCACGCAACCAAAACTCACATTTGGAGAACTTAGCATACAACTTCTCCTGTCTCAAGGTGTCAAGTACCAAACGCAAGTGCAATTCATGGTCGGATTCAGACTTGGAATAGATCAATATGTCATCAATGAACACGATAACAAACTTATCAAGATATGGTCGACAAACTCTATTCATCAAATCCATGAAGACTGCAGGAGCATTAGTCAACCCAAAGGGCATAACCAGAAATTCATAATGACCATATATGGTGCGAAAAGCTGTCTTAGGAATATCCTCCTCGCAAACCCGCACTTGATGATAACCCGACCTTAAGTCAATCTTAGAGAAGTAGGAAGACCCTTGCAATTGATCAAATAGTTCATCTATTCGGGGCAACGGGTATTTATTCTTTATGGTTCTCTTATTCAACTCCCTATAATCGATACACATCCGAAGGGTGTCATCCTTTTTTTTAACAAACAACACAGGTGCACCCCAAGGAGACGAACTAGGCCTAACGAAACCCTTATCTAATAGCTCCTGGATTTGGGACATCATTTCATGAATTTCAGAGGGAGCTAACCTATAAGGTGCCTTAGCCACAGGAGTAGAACCAGGGATCAAGTCAATTTTGTATTCTACTTCTCTAATGGGAGGTAAACCAGGCAGTTCACCAGGGAAAACGTCTGGGTATTCAGAAACCACCCGGACATCGGGAACAGTTATCTTTTCTAATTTAGCATCAATAATATAGGTCAGGTAAGATACACACCCCTTAGCTAGAGACTTACTAGCTTTCATCATGGAAACCATAGGAATGCCACCTCGCTCCCGCTCCCCTCGAGCCACAACATATGACTCATCCGATATTGGAATTTTAATTAACTTCTTATGGCACTCTATGATTGCCTTATTCTTACTTAACCAATCCATGCCTAAAACCGCATCAAAACTGGGGATAGGCATCAATAGAAGAGAAATGGGAAAACTATGATCCTCAATCAAAATGCTAGCTCCCAGTACCGATGTGGTAAACGGAACTATTTTGCCATTTGCTATCTCAACCTCAATAGGATTTGTAATACAAGTGGGAGTCAATTTCAATTTATCGCAGAAAAGCATAGATATAAATGAGCAATTGGCTCCTGAATCAAACAGAACACTTGCTGGTACAGAGTTGATAAGAAATGTACCAGTTATAACATCTTCAGTTCTGACAGCTTCATCAACTGTCATTTGAAACGCTTTGCCCGTTGCCGTTGGAGGATTCTTTCTTTTCTGGCCAGATGATGAAGACCCTCCGGCCGTACCCAACTCTTGCTTTCCCGCCTCTGAACACAAACCCGAACGATGTCCTTCCTTATGGCAATTCCAACACACATGCCTAGGGAACGCACAATCCTTGATGTCATGGCCATGTTGTCCATATTTGATACACCTAGCAGTTTGAGGAGTGCAAGGTCCCGTGTGCCTCGATTTACAATTATGGCACCAATTTGATCTATCCAACAAATTACCACCCGAACCTTGCTTTCTTAGTTGATGAGATCCCTGCCATTTCTTCTTTCCAGGACTACCCGAAGAATCACCTTTGGGTTTAAATGGAGATTTTTCCTTAACCTCCAAGCCTTGTGCCCTAATGTCTCCATCCATAGAACGGGCAAGATCAAAAGCTTGGGTAAGAGTACCCGCAAGTCTCACAGTCGTCCGATAAGTATGCGGTAACATTCCCACAAAATGGTCAATCTTCATACGTTCATCCGGTACCCATTGTTGCACAAATCTTAGCTTGTCAGTGAATTGAGAAATGAGATCATCCATCGTCATCCTATTCGTTAATTACAAATCCAAAAACTCACGTCGAATCCGAGTCATGTCAAATCCAGAACAATATTTCTTACAAACTTCATTGTGAAAATCGGTCCATCTAATTGATTCTCTCTGTTGTGGTGTCAAATGGGAAGTAATCGAATCCCACCAAACCATGGCCGGACCCTTAAGGAGTTGTACCGCAAATGAAACTTTCATCTCCTCCTCACACCTACAAACCTCAAATTTTCTTTCCACATCTCTCAACCAATTCAAGGTAACGGAGGGGTTTGTACTACCAGAGTAATCGGAGGGTCCACTAGACTTAAAAGTCTTGAAAGAGCATAGCTTAGGTTGACTCTGAGCTTGGAATATCGGGGTCCGATAACCAGAAGGTCCAGAAGAGAACGGAGCCGACGTCTGATAGGTACCATGGTATTGCTGCTGATAATAATAAGGCTGAGATATAGGAATCTGTGAGGTCACCAAAGGAGGTGGTACAGCGTTAACAATAGGTGGCAATGATTGCAAGACTTGTTGAGAAGACCGGGCTTGCTGTTGCTGCAAAAACTGCTGTTCAATTGCCTTAAGTCTAATGTTTTCAGACTCCAAATGTATCATATAATCATCCTGATCAAAGTCCCCCGCTGAAAAGGAAGTACCAGTTTGACCCTGGCTAACATTTTGGGTTTCGGGAGGGGATACATTAGTTCTAGAGGCATCACTGGGTGTATCGGCTGGAGGTTCAGTATCTGCCATATCTGTATCAAAACACATCTCATAACACGTTAATTGTTAGTACCTACATACTAATCAATATTTACATGCTAACTAAACCCCACTCGTAGGAATGTTTGACTGACACAAGTAGATTTGGGATTGAACACTTAACCCATGCTCAATTCGCCCAAACCTAGGCTCTGATACCAATTTATAACACCACAGAAATTCAAGAAACATTTATATATATATCAATCGGAAGCGAGAAATACAAATCATGCATTATAGATTGCGTATATCATATTTTCAAAAGCACAATCTATACATGCATGATGAGTTGGTACAACAACCATAATAACTTCAAACATCAAGGTAGGTGTTATTTAAATTCAAAACATATGAATAAAGCGATAACATGTTTGTATATTTCAGAGTAGGCAGTCAAGCATTCTTCAAATCCAACTTCTTGCACACCCACATCAAAAGTAATCTGCAAGAAGTGAGGAGAGGGGTTAGCACGAAGCTAAGTGAATAGATCACTACTAACAACCTAAACTAGCATAGCAATTGATCACCACAAGGCATCACAACAAATACATCAAAGAGGATCGGTGGTCCTTGAGGTACCCTCATGCCGCGGTGGTTCCCCAAGTAACACTTATAACCACTGAAGGCCAAACAGTGGTCTTACCGATAGTTTAGTACTATTACTACATACGACAAAACTTCAATAAACAACATATGTACAAAGCCATCATGTCGTCCAAAGTAATAGTACCCAAACCCAATATCATATTGACCCCTGACAAAATAGCACATTCCATAATCCTCATGACAATATGCACTTATACAAATGTGACACCCCGCAATTTTGAATGCAATTAAGTACACTAAACATTTGCATTTTAGGCTAATTCCCTACTTAAGTGAATTCACAACAAATTTTAGAGGTAAGTCTAGCAAAGCCCAACTAGTTAATACGCGTAGTATTACATATATCGTAATTAGTATAATTACGTACAAAACATTCGAAACGAACCCGACAAAAATACGGACGTTGGTAAAAACATTTCTATAAATAACTTGAATCTATTTTTAGAAGTTATTTATCCTATATTGTTATTTTTATATAATAGTACACTAAAAACTTAGACGTTTTGATTAAAACGTAACAAACGCAGTAAAAACGCGCGAATCGAATTAGGCAACCAAATGAAACTCAATAAATATTTCGGTAACTCAAAATAAAGTATTTTAAGAATACTTCAATGAAAAATTATCCCAAATATATCGTTAATTTAAAAACGACTCAAAATAAAGTTACGCGATTTAACGTTTTAACACGAAAATAACGGGTAAATTACCTAAATACGTAAACACAGTCTAAGATTGAAATTGAATCATCAACCCACCCAAATGGGGCCCATGAGGTCAGCCACCACCTTTTCCCCCTATCAAATCTCATGCATTTACTTTCTCCTTCCCCATTCATATGACATGCAAAACACTCATTTCCTCATTTCAACACTTCACACTATTCTCAAACTCTCTCCACCTTCTTTCTACAAACACTTTCTCACTCTAAAATCTGAGATTATCTCAGATTTCCAACCACCAAAATCCACCATACAACCACCAAGTACCACCATAAACCACCACCATCATTCTCAAGTTTTTGCAAAAGGATTTCAAGATTTCTACACAACAAGTGTTCCTCATCATCATCTCAGCCTTCTCTTCATTATTCCACCATTGTGAGGACTCTTTCTTCACCTATTTTACTCTTATAACATGATATTAAGTTCACTCAACAAGTATTATAAAAAGATATTACACAAAAACCACTTTTCTTAACTTGAAATTAAGAAAATGTGAGAAATACTTTCTGTCCAGAAAGTTTTGTTCATTTCTACGAATTTTATAAAATTCATTTATTCATGAAAATAGACGTTTTTATAGTCAAAAATTAAGTTCAAGAAGTAAGCTTTCCAACCCCGTAAACCTCATATTTTTCTGAGCTCGAATACTATTTTTAATAATTTTTGTAACAACACATATACAATCTGCCTAGAAAAGTCAGAAACTTTAGTCTTCTGGATTTCACCATATCTTGAGCTATACTACTCCAAATGACCTGAAACCACTGCCAAAATCTCAAAAATTTTGTTAGTTACAAATGTTGTAATGATAACTTTTTCTTAAAAAGTTGTATATTATGCCCAAAAACAAGATCTTCAGGCATGTGTCCAGATTGGTCAACTGTTGGACCTCAGAGGACACATGTAATTTTTAAAAATACTTAAGCTTCCTTAAAATTCATGGAAAAATTAATGGAAGTAGTTAACATACGGTGGAACAACTGGTATTTTTTTTGGGAATTATTTCATAATGTACAATTTTATAAAAATTCGATAAACAGGTACATTTTCTAGAAAATGCAAAGTATGGACTGATTTTGTATAAAAATGAAAACCGACACTTTCAAACATAATATAAGTGATGTAATTTACTTTTATGGACTGTTGAACATATCTAAGGTTTGGGCAAAAGTTTCAGGTCAAACCGAGAAGGTTTGACCAAGTCAATGAAAACGGGGCTCGCTTTTGAAAAACGTCAAATTACTATTTTAGAAAGACTTGTGAACAAATGGGTTTGGGTGACTTATTAAGTGACTTTGACCAAAATGAGACTTGAAAACATAAACCTAACGAAAAACCGACACTTAGAACCTTTGGACCAAAAATTGAAACTTTATTCTCACTAAGTATTCAACTTGCGTAACAACCGATAACGACATACAAACACAACTCGATAACACATAATATATACTAATGAAAAGTATACAACGAACAAACCTAATAGTAATGTCTTTTAAGAATTAATATTACAAACTTTCATCAACGGATCGTACACGTTTATTTTCAAAAACAAAATACAATTGGACACACTAGTTGAGTGGACATTAGCATGGATAGTCTATAGAGATATCCACTTACTTAAACTTGTAATCTCATACGTTTAGGACGTTAGAGACCCTACCTGGACTTACGCTTTGCTAGCTCTCACGCATTTAGCTCACGAGGTGAGTTCACAGCCCCTACTTTACTGTTTTACTACTTTTGAACAGGGGTGGAAAACATAGTACAACTTTGATTGCTGCCATAACTTACTTTGTTTTAGCAAATTGATAACATATTGATTCCTTCCAATTATCAATTACTAATGATGATTTCATGTTCTAATTGATAACAAAAGTGCTTTGAACTAAACGTATACATTTTTATGAATGATTTCATACAACAACTACTTACAAACGTTTCAAGCTTTCGAACAAACAATCTTTTATGAAACGACATTTTCATAAACACTTAAACAAAAAGTCCCTACGTCTTGGGCATACAGAAAGTCCCTACTTCTTGGGCAAGGTTCCATCCTACGTCTTGGGTGAAGGCTCTACTTCTTGAGCAGATGGGTCCTACGTCTTGGATGCCAGTCCTACTTCTTGGGCACAACCTAAAAAGTCTCTACTTCTTGGGCAGATACTTCTAGGTCCTACTTCTTGGACAAAACCTTAAGTTCATACTTCTTGGACAACTAATAGGATACTATTTTCCTACTATAACTTAAACTGTACTTTTGGATAACATTCTAACCAAACTATGCTTGTTGATTAACATTACTTGAATTGTTATGGCAAAACGTTACAAACACATTTGGTTACCAAACTTTACACGCAAACATAAAACCTGTGAATTCACTCAACATTGTTGTTGACTTTTTACTATGTTTTTCAGGGAATTAGCTACGCATATAAGACTGCATGCATATGGAACTAGGAGACCCACGACGAAATAGGATGACATCTTAACTACGTACTATTCAGCAATAATCATACGCTCTGATGCATGAATGTCCAATGTTGACGTCAGCGCCCCCGCTCGATCTAATGCTTCCGCAATCATCTAATAAACTGTAATTAACGAATTTGGGGGTGCGACAGATTGGTATCAGAGCCATTGGTTATAGCGAACTAGGATTCTTTAAGCGACCTAGAGACCTAGACTATAGCCTTGGCTAGGACACTAATGCATACACATACATTTGCATACGTTTAACCCAATACACGACAACATTTGTTACGACACATCGACATACGCGAACCAACCGACCGATACTATCGTACACTTATTCTACTTGTTTTATTGTATGGTTGACTTTGCCATGGACTCCTTGAACCGTACTACACCCAATTCGCTGACTCGTATGAACCTGATCGTATTAAGGCAGTTGATGAAAAGAAGTATATGTATTTAGCATCATATAATGACGCCTGACCAACATGATTATATCATACGAAGTACATATGGGCGTTTCATAGTCGTAAGATACGTGATGGGGATATCGCTAATTCTTCTTAATGCTCGATAACAGAAACATGTGAGACTTCATTCTTCACATTTCTTACTTTGGCATTGACTACTCTATTCTGCTTGACTATTGTGCAAACAAACTCTTATTCTCGAACGGACCGAGCGAATTCGTACTAAACGTTTAACGATTAGGACCGACAACTCATCAATCGAATGGACGGATGAAACAAATGGAGATCACGATACGTATCGGAGTAACGAGCCTTCTTAAGTACTATGCAGAACGAATTCTCCCACGAATAGCAAACCTTATAGGATAATTTTCTACAAATTATATTTTGAAACGGTTATTTCAACAAACAACTATACTGGAAGGTTTTCCTACTATTTATTCACCGGGTTGATTTCCAAATGAACACTACTATTTATACACTGAAATAATTTTCTAAAACATATACGAATTGCTCACTATTTTGATTGAATATCAACGATTTATACATAACTTGTTTATATTTAAACAACAAAAGATTTACAAGTAAGTTTATCAACTGTTTTAAACAACTACTCTGTCATGATTTGACCACGATTTGAACAACAATTTAACCGTTTCGAATTGCCAACTGTTTTGACAAAAGTTTGTTCATTTTAAACAACAACCGCAATGTTAATGTTCCAACAGCTCCTGGACGCACGAACATACTTAAATAAAAGGGTACACAACCGGATCCCTACGTCAACATCGATACGTCTTAGTAAACTCCGATTACTCTTTAACGTTACATTATTCGAATGTCTTGAATTTAGCGCTTGGAGAACCTGGACTGCTGTTGAACATATAACTTATTGAACTATATAACGAGTATACTTAAGCCGTTAGAACATTTACAACAACCTAAAGCTACTATGGTGACAACACGACTTCTCGGAAACACACGCGTCTGACGTTCCGACATGGATAAAAATCTCGGGACGAGATTTCTCTAACAGGGGGAGAATGTGACACCCCGCAATTTTGAATACAATTAAGTACACTAAACATTTGCATTTTAGGCTAATTCCCTACTTAAGTGAATTCACAACAAATTTTAGAGGTAAGTCTAGCAAAGCCCAACTAGTTAATACGCGTAGTATTACATATTTCGTAATTAGTATAATTACGTACAAAACATTCGGAACGAACCCGACAAAAATACGGACGTTGGTAAAAACATTTCTATAAATAACGTGAATCTATTTTTAGAAGTTATTTATCCTATATTGTTATTTTTATATAATAGTAAACTAAAAACTTAGACGTTTTGATTAAAACGTAACAAACGCAGTAAAAACGCGCGAATCGAATTAGGCAACCAAATGAAACTCAATAAATATTTCGGTAACTCAAAATAAAGTATTTTAAGAATACTTCAATGAAAAATTATCCAAAATATATCGTTAATTTAAAACGACTCAAAATAAAGTTACGCGATTTAATGTTTTAACACGAAAATAACGGGTAAATTACCTAAATACGTAAACACAGTCTAAGATTGAAATTGAATCATCAACCCACCCAAATGGGGCCCATGATGTCAGCCACCACCTTTTCCCCCTATCAAATCTCATGCATTTACTTTCTCCTTCCCCATTCATATGACATGCAAAACACTCATTTCCTCATTTCAACACTTCACACTATTCTCAAACTCTCTCCACCTTCTCTCTACAAACACTTTCTTACTCTAAAATATGAGATTATCTCAGATTTGCAACCACCAAAATCCACCATACAACCACCAAGTACCACCATAAACCACCACCATCATTCTCAAGTTTTTGCAAAAGGATTTCAAGATTTCTACACAACAAGTGTTCCTCATCATCATCTCAGCCTTCTCTTCATTATTCCACCATTGTGAGGACTCTTTCTTCACCTATTTTACTCTTATAACATGATATTAAGTTCACTCAACAAGTATTATAATAAGATATTACACAAAAACCACCTTTCTTAACTTGAAATTAAGAAAATGTGAGAAATACTTTCTGTCCAGAAAGTTTTGTTCATTTCTACGAATTTTATAAAATTCATTTCTTCATGAAAATGGACGTTTTTATAGTCACAAATTAAGTTCAAGAAGTAATCTTTCTAACCCCGCAAACCTCATATTTTTCTGAGCTAGAATACTATTTTTAATAATTTTTGTAACAACACATATACAATCTGCCTAGAAAAGTCAGAAACTTTAGTCTTATGGATTTCACCATATCTTGAGCTATACAACTCCAAATGACTTGAAACCACTGCCAAAATCTCAAAAATTTTGTTAGTTACAAATGTTGTAATGATAACTTTTTCTTAAAAAGTTGTATATTATGCCCAAAAACTAGATCTTCAGGCATGTGTCCAGATTGGTCAACTGTTGGACCTGAGAGGACTCATGTAATTTTTAAAAATACTTAAACTTCCTTAAAATTCATGGAAAAATTAATGGAAGTAGTTAACATACGGGGGAACAACTGGTATTTGTCTTGGGAATTAATTCATAACGTAAAATTTTATAAAAATTCGACAAACATGTACATTTTCTGGAAAATGCAAAGTATGGACTGATTTTGTATAAAAATGAAAACCGACACTTTCGAACATAATATAAGTGATGTAACTTACTTTTATGGACTGTTGAACATATCTAAGGTTTGGGCAAAAGTTTCAGGTCAAACCGAGAAGGTTTGACCAAGTCAATGAAAACGGGGCTCGCTTTTGAAAAACGTCAAATTACTATTTTAGAAAGACTTGTGAACAAATGGGTTTGGGTGACTTATTAAGTGACTTTGACCAAAATGAGACTTGAAAACATAAACCTAACGAAAAACCGACACTTAGAACCTTTGGACCAAAAATTGAAACTTTATTCTCACTAAGTATTCAACTTGCGTAACAACCGATAATGACATACAAACACAACTCGATAACACATAATATATACTAATGAAAAGTATACAACGAACAAACCTAATAGTAATGTATTTTAAGAATTAATATTACAAACTTTCACCAACGAGTCGTACACGTTTATTTTCAAAAACAAAATACAATTGGACACACTAGTTGAGTGGACATTAGCATGGATAGTCTATAGAGATATCCACTTACTTAAACTTGTAATCTCATACGTTTAGGACGTTAGAGACCCTACCTGGACTTACGCTTTGCTAGCTCTCACGCATTTAGCTCACGAGGTGAGTTCACAGCCCCTACTTTACTGCTTTACTACTTTTGAACAGGGGTGGAAAACATAGTACAACTTTGATTGCTGCCATAACTTACTTTGTTTTAGCAAATTGCTAACATATTGATTCCTTCCAATTATCAATTACTAATGATGATTTCATGTTCTAATTGATAACAAAAGTGCTTTGAACTAAACGTATACATTTTTATGAATGATTTCATACAACAACTACTTACAAACGTTTCAAGCTTTCGAACAAACAATCTTTTATGAAACGACATTTTCATAAACACTTAAACAAAAAGTCCCTACGTCTTGGGCACACGTATAGAAAGTCCCTACGTCTTGGGCATACAGAAAGTCCCTACTTCTTGGGCAAGGTTCCATCCTACGTCTTGGGTGAAGGCTCTACTTCTTGAGCAGATGGGTCCTACGTCTTGGATGCCAGTCCTACTTCTTGGGCACAACCTAAAAAGTCCCTACTTCTTGGGCAGATACTGCTAGGTCCTACTTCTTGGACAAAACCTTAAGTTCCTACTTCTTGGACAACTAATAGGATACTATTTTCCTACTATAACTTAAACTGTACTTTTGGATAACATTCTAACCAAACTATGCTTGTTGATTAACATTACTTGAATTGTTATGGCAAAACGTTACAAACACATTTGGTTACCAAACTTTACACGCAAACATAAAACCTGTGAATTCACTCAACATTGTTGTTGACTTTTTACTATGTTTTTCAGGGAATTAGCTACGCATATAAGACTGCATGCATATGGAACTAGGAGACCCACGACGAAATAGGATGACATCTTAACTACGTACTGTTCAGCAATAATCATACGCTCTGATGCATGAATGTCCAATGTTGACGTCGGCGCCTCCGCTCGATCTAATGCTTCCGCAATCATCTAATAAACTGTAATTAACGAATCTGGGGGTGCGACAACAAAGCATAACAGTAAAACCATGTTTACCCGTTGTAACCAGATTGTTACAACTAATTCAGACTGAGAGTCAATGATCCACTCACCTTGATAATCACAACCTCCACTCAAAGTTCTAATATTATTGAGTCTTCGGTTTATCTATAATCACCACAGAATAATACGAGTCAATAACTCATTCCAAATATCCGTATGCTAAATTAAGGACATCATTGAAATCAAACATGATATCTCAATTTACAACACTTCAATACGCATATTAATTCATAATTTAACCTATCATGATACTATATTACATGCCACTAAATCATATAAGCATATAACTTATTTATTAGTAAGGGATTTAAAATGAAAACTGGTTTGCTGAAAATGTCCACGAACCCGCCGGCTGAGGTCCATGAGCCGCCGGCTTAACCCAAGGACCCGCCGGGTCCACCCACAATCCGCCGGGTGAATTAAGTTTTTCTCTAACAGAAACAAAATGTGTTTTAAAGCCTGTAGGAGCCGCCGGGTTGGTAAAGAAGCCGCCGGTTCCCTTAAAATACTAACAACTTGCCGGCTGAGACCCCAACCCGCCGGCTTGTTCATCGTTTCCAGCACCTGCTGCTGCTGTCCAAGCTTAGCACGAACACAAAATCACAAACTACTAAATCAAGGTACATTACACGTTTTTACCTATCTAATAACCTCAACTATCATCATATATCATGTCATATCCACAAAACAACTTCATGAAGCTTCAAGATTTACCTAAGCATCAATTTAACCTAACTATTTAAATTTCCAAATTAAACTCAAATCCAAGATGTGTGAGAGCAAGAAGTTACTTACAAATTGTAGAGGAACAAGGTGATGAACTAAAGACGACTAAGATGATGGTGATCACATGAGCTAGATCAAAGCCCCAATTTTCTTTTATGTGTGTGTGTTTTGTTTTGGAGAAGAGAAACCAAATGGGAATGAAAAGGGAAAGGTGGGAAGTTAGGTCGGTCTAACTTCCACCTCCATATTATACAGTGTACAAATTTTATCCGCTCTAAATCTATTGTCTGGAACCTAGAAACCGTTGGCGAGAAAATACATTTTATTTTTACATATAACTATAACAATCTAAAACAAGCAATAGTTCATGTATCACAATAAATCATTTGGGCATTTAACCTATTAATTTCAAGGAACTAAATAATATAAATTATTTATAAACTCAATTAAATAATCGAATGAATTAAGTAAATTACCCAATTTCTCCTAGGCCCGATACGAGGGTGTTACGTATTCTCAATACGATTCATCAATAGTTTGATTAGATCGATTTAAATTAGTATCAGAGTCAGGTTATTGTCTATTGATTTGAATCTATCAAGAGGGTTTTGAAAAACAACTACCGGTTGATCTATAATCAGTGATATTATATATTAGGGTTTTTGGAAAAACTTCGATCTTTTGTTTGATTATTTTCAATCGAAAAGGTGTTTACGAATTTGTTCCATACACGAATCGTTTGGTAGTGATATCATACATTCTCATTGTGTTTGATTTCATTTAAAGGTTTGATCGTATTTGTGTTTTGCTCGGAAGTTTGACCCAGATTTGAGATTTGCAATTTTAGCGTATTACATTCCTTACGCTAGATTTGTTTCAATTGTTCACCTACTACGCCAGGTTGTTGGATATCAAGTCTACTACACCACTCTTTGTTACGCCAGTTTTTGGGTTGTAGTTCATCCTTTACGCCAAATTCTTTTTGTTCCAGCAAGTCTATCACGCCTGATACGAAACTATTACACTAAAAACCAATCTATTACACCAGTTTTTGTCGCAAGGTTATTACATCTAGCACAGACCCTCTCCTACGCCAGTTTTCAGTCAAGTTTAATACGTTGTATTACACCAGATTTTGTGACAAACAAATCTATTACGTCAGTTTTGCCTAAGTCTATTACGCCAGATTTGAGAGAGCAAAGATATTATGTCAACTTGTCTATTACACCAACTAGTGTATTACTCCTGATTTTGTGACAAGCCGTTCTATTACACCATCCACACCAACCAGTGTATTACACCAACAACTAGTTTATTACACCAGATTTTGAGAACGGGATAAGTGTAAATCTTGAAGTACTTTAAGATGTCTCGTGAAACGTTGTCAATTGGGTCTGAATCTGCATCAGAACTTGAGGTACTTGCTTTCAATGAAATTCAGTTAATTCTCATAAAAAGTAAAATGAACTCATATCAGGAAAAGATTGATTTGGAAAAATCTAGAGTTGCTAAACTAGAAAAAGAGGTTGCTAGTAATGTTAGGGCTGTAGAAACTGTGATGAGGGAAAAGGCTATTCAAGAAAATCAACTCCTATTTTATAAAAGGAAACATGAATCATTTATTTCGGAACAAGAAAAACTGACAACTCGAATTTCTGAATTAAAAAGGAACTTTGAGGAATCGGAACGTTTGCAAAGAGTGTGTACTTTGAAAAACAACTATGTTTTAACTGAAAATGTTAAAATTTATGCTCGAATCAAAAAACTTGAAGAAAAGTTTCTTAAAAGAGGCCAAACTGATCAAACGATTTTTCTCAATAAACCTAAGGAAATCAAGTATTTTAATCCTAGGGAAGGTTTGGGATTTGACAATCATTGCTATTTACAGAAAGCAATTTCTAATATAGCACCTTTGTATGCTAAAGAATACATGGGTCGGGGTGTACAAATGAATTTTATGAAACTAACCAATGACGGAGAAGAAATTGAAACATTCAATAGGGCAAGATAAGACAAAGCTCAATTTTCATTTAATTATGAGGAATTAAACAAGAGTTATGGTGATCGAAAAATCCCACTTTCCGATGAATCCAAAACTGGAACTTGAAACAAATGATAAACCTTCTTCAAATGAAGTTGTTCAACAAGTGGTAGCTGCTAAGGTTTACATTCCAAACTAGGTTTTGGAATATAAAATCATTGAATTAGAAAAAAAAATTACCACTCAAATAAACGATTTTGAAAAGGAACGAGCTAATCTCTTAAGCACTATTGAACAACTCAATAGTTCCTCTTCGTCTTCTCAACCACACCAGGTGTCAAAATCCCAATTGGAACTCGATTTTGATAAAGCTATGGATTCAAAGGGATCTTTTGATGATGATTTAATTCAAAAGGAACAAGGGTTTGATAATTTTTCAACCTCTGAGAAACCGCAAGTGTCCAAAGCAGCAAAACCACATGTGAATGTTCCAAAGAAGATTTACACCGATAAATCTTCTAACCCATTTTCGAAAAAGATTTCTCAGTTTACTAATTATTCTTTGCAAAATAATAAGAGGTATTCTAATAAGTCACAATTAAATGGAACATTCACACCTCAAAAGAATTTTGATCTTCCCGATGCATATGGTTCAAAGGTTTCAAAGGAATCGGTTTCACGATTTCTGAAGCAAATAAAAGTTTGGAAACCGAAGCAAAGTTCTTCTGAGAAATCTTCTCAAACCAAATCTTTCAAATATTCGAGATCGAGAATGTTTGAACTTGCGCCACAAAAGTCTTTTTATCCGGTGAAAAGACGAAATGATTTTGTAACCCCTACTTCCAAAAGATTTCAATCACCGTTGATTCCACAAACTTTATTTCGAAAAGAAACACCGAGTTTCAACTCAAAGTGGAGTTCAACGTCAGTACTTCAAATAGACACAACTTACAACTGGTTTTCAAAGTTTTCAAAACCCATTGGCACCGTGCTTAAATGGGTTCCCAAAGTTGTGGTCTAGTTTCGAAATCTATGGCTTTTGTACATTTCAGTACAAAACCCGCCCTTTAATGAATGAGCTCAAAGGAAAGATTGAACTTTTCAATGAAAAGTTTCATGTTTAGAAAACAGATTTTTCAATGTTCAAGGTCGAGCTCCCATCATTACTCTTTTGAAGAAAAAGTATGATATCTTTGAGGGGGAGCTCGCACAATTGAAAAATATGTATCAATTCATAATATTTATGCATATGTTAAGGGGAATTGTTTTTACAAGGCTAAAACTTTCAAGTGTTCAAATTTTTTATCTATTCAAAACACTTTGGATGTTTTTCAAATCATTTTTGGTTTTATCATGTCGGAGAAATCTCATCGAAGGAATCCAACCAACGACTTTAAATCACAATGATTTGATATCATGATCAACTCATGATCATATTTGGCAAATGCTGAAATCTGCATAGAGTGTTATAGTATACAATCATCTCCTACGATCCACCAAAGCCGGTTGGATCTACCCCAGGAGCCACCTACCAAAACTAGGATGGGAGGGTCTTTTAGGTCTAGGTGAGCAGGATCATGTATCATGGGATCTTGATTAGTGTGTGATGAGATAAAATTTTGAGAGGGGTGATGGAGAATGGGGTGCAAATCAGCAAAAACATCAAAATGCCAACATTGCATGACAAGTTCACCAATGACTGAAATGAGGGAGGAGTTGAAAAATATGTGAGGTTGAGTGAGGAGTGTGTGACAGGTTTAAAAGAAAACGAAAACCCTTCCTAAAATACTAAATCTCCGGGTTACCACATAATCTATCAGTTTTCATACGTTGATTTCTGGTATTGAAGAAGACATCATGGACCCAGTGATGCAATGCACATTACCCTCCTTGCCACTCAAGTACTTCTTGAAAAGTTCTTGTTTCAATTCTCACGGAGACTTAGCACATACTCTATTAACTTCTCATTTAGAGAATGTTGATATTGAAATATGAGAACAGTCAGCTCCAGTCCTCGACTTCATTTTTTGCACTTATAGAGTCTAGATCCTATTGTGTTAAAAACACATCTTTAGGAAACAGGTGTTCTTATACACTACATGTCTTTGTGACATCTTTGCAAGTTTTTGCGACTTTGCCGAAACATTCATAGTGATATCTATATATAGGTATTCCACGATGATTGAATGGAAATTCTACCAATGCTATCATCAAAGCTGATAAACGCTCAAAAGTACTATATTTTAGTAGTATTTTGCCCCTAATCTTGAATGTTTTTATTGCATTTTGTTTAGAATAGATATTGATTTCGTTCATATTTGCAAATAGACGTGGAAATAGAGCGTTTATGGAAAAGAAACGGAAAACAGTCAATAATCAAGCTAAATGATACATATTTGAAGAATAAAGTAAAGCCGAAGTCGAAGAAAAGAAGAAGTGAAGAAAATCAAAAATCGGCTGGAAAATGCATCCATACGCCGTATGGACTGCAGCAGTGGAGGCCCAGGTTACGCGGACTTGGGCTGGGCTTGAAATCAATCCATACGCCGTATGGAAATCCATACGCCGTATGGATCATAATTCCAGGAAGTATAAAAACGCGTTTTAAACCCTATTTCGAGAGTTTTTCAGTGTTTTTCGATTTCTTTCGGTTCCAGATGACTTTTAGGGTTTATATTTCGTATTTTAGGGTTAGTTTGGAGGTACGAAGGCTAAAGATCGAGGATAATTCGTTCTAATCTTTCGTAGTTCATCGTTAATCGATTCGGTATATTTCGTTTCTTTATTTTCATTGAAGAATTTGATTTAATGGATCTGAATATTTCTGTTTTGATGATGAATTGAATATTAATGTGATTGTGTAGTTGATTTAAATTAGATTATGATTATTGAACGATTATAATTGCGTATTGAATAAGTTATTTGATTGAAAACGATTATATTACTCGTGGACACTTGTTTATTGGTAACTAGTTATTATTGTTGCTTCACGTGGTTAATAATGTTGATGAGATTGAGTTCCTTTAATGTTATTAACTATTGATGGTCATAACTTTAGGGTTTTGAATTATCACTAAATACGTTGAGTCTGATAGGTCGAGTATACAATAATAATCCGCCTTCCCTTTAGTAGTTTCGCGAAGGTGGAGTCTAAAAAAATGTAACATCTGCCGACTCCTTTGCTCAGTGAACCCCGCATCTGAGCTTTAAAATGAGCAAGACAATAAGTTAATTAATGGGTATTGTTGAGTCATACCAATAGAGTTAATTATAACGCGTTGTGAATGTTTAATGCATAATTTAGGGAAAGGCACACAATTGACTGATCATCTTGTGACATTGGAACCAGTGTTTCATGTTGGACCCTAGATTATAGGAATTAGTTGGACCCGAAACGTTGGCTAGTTCATATTCGACTTAGTATTCATTGAAGAATTTGGTATTAAGTTGATCTAAAAGAATCACAATTAAATAATCAATACGTAATAAATCGGGAAATATGAATCTAAATGACATTAACTATACAATTACTTATCCCTTCCAATTAGGATTTGTCGTTATTATTTATTTATTATTTTAATTTAAAGTTTTATTTACGTTTGTTTATTTTTAATTAAATGTTTTCTGAATTGTTCGTACGGAACTAAAACGCCCCCCATATTTACTGTTTTCTAGTTAATAGTTAATTGTTAATTTCTGTTTTAAATATTCCACCTTTTCCCTGTGTTCGAATCTGACTTGCCGAATCTATATTTACAATCGATCGGGTATTCTTGCCTGGTTGCTTGAAAGTATTTATTAGGTATTTCTATTTATAAATTATAAAACAAGACGCGCTTTCATAGGCGACATCAAGTTTTTGGCGCCGCTGCCGGGGAAAGCGGTTGTGTTTATTTAAATAGAAATTAATAATTTTTAATTCTTTCTTTTTAAAAGCTACTTTTGTTAATTAAGTTTCAGCAAAGTTGTTTTAATAAGTTTAATTAATTTTGTAAAAAAAAAAAAAAAAAATTTTAATACATCACTGGTTGAAACTAATTATCTGTTAATTGGTTAAACTTTTGGGGTTTTAGTTTCAACCGGCGGATGGAAATCCGTCCGCCGGTTGGAGTTCCATTTATTTAAGATTGTACATGTTATTTAATTTTTGTTTATCTTGTGTGAACTAACTTGTTTTTTGTTAGTGGTGTTTTGTATTTCAAGATTTATTTTTATTTAGGTTTGTCCAATGGCGAGGAGTTTTGAAAGTGATGCAAATGATAATAACATGGTTAAGAGGGATCAGTCTGTTACTTCGGATGCTAGTTCCGCCAAAAGGGTGCCTCCTTATACCCAATTAGGCCGTATTCCCGTTCCTATTACTTCATCTTGTCAGGGGTTGCTATCAGCACTTGAGGAGTTTAGAGGGGATATACCTTTCAGTTCTGAGATTATTAGCAAGTCCACTGTGGATTTTACTGATAGTCAGAGGGTTTTGGTAAATGATGTGTTAGAGGCAGCTTTGATTGAGAGTCAGTATGGGATTGATAGGCAATTCTATATTGCTCTCACTACTTTTGGGGAATCTCTAGAAACTAGAATTAAGGAGGAAGAGAGATTCTACAATGCTCAGAAGAAAAGATACACAGAGATTTATGAGATTCTGAGGCATTCTGCATTTCCTTATTCGGCAAATCAGACCGCGTGTCTTGGCCGTATGCTTAGGGCTCTGTACGAGGCTACTGGTCATCCAAAGGCAGAAGCAGACAAGGAATTTAGGTTTGGTTTAAGAGAACTGGTTCGATTGCTACATTCAGATGACCATTTGACGGATATTACATCTCATCGGTTCATTGTTACGAGCACTATTCATTACTATCTTCATGAAATGGTGACAAAAATGGATCGCTTTGCTAAGGAAGAGGAAGAAAGGCCACACCCGGATTTCATTCATCCTCATTTCGATATTGATTTGGCTACTTATGTGGTACTGAACTTGGATGTTTTAGTCGATAACAATAAGGTTCTAACTATGAGGGAGCATTTCCACTATGGGATGGTGGAAATATATACTAAATTGGTAGAAATCTTCAAAGATTCAGGATTAGAACTAACTTGTGTTCAGAATGAGGTAATTGCAGGGATTGAAACTAGAATAAGAAGTTTAAGGAAAGAACCGTTTCTGAGTAAGCATGCTGGGATAGTGGCAGATTGTTTGGAGTTTATGAGTGATTTTGAGAAGCATCATCCCGGTCGTGAGTACAAGCTGGTAGGTGATAAGTTAGTATTGGCACCTGAGGGAGTAATTAATAAGGTGATAAAAGGAATCAGCTGGAACTTGGTCTATCTTCAACATGTTACCAATGGACACTTAGAAAGTTTTGCAACTTTTGGTAATGGGGTTGAAAATGTAGTTACTGAAATGATGAAGAGCTTCCTTGTCCTCTATCCATTGAACTAATTTCATCGTTTCATCCTCTTTTATATTCCTTATGCTATTGGATTGCTTCTAACATTCTGGTTTATTTTGGATTATGCTAGACTTTTGTTTGTTTTGGATTTTTGTTTTTGAATGTGTGATTTGAATATTAAGTATTATTTTGAATGTTTTTCTTTTTTATGTTTGTTAATTATTGTTATTTATTTTATAGTGTGGAATTGTGAAGATTTTGAAGTCGTGATTATCATCTAGGTTTGAGAGTTAATTATATAAAGTTAGTGATGAATTTGGGTTAAAATTGGGTTGAAAATCGTTTTTTGAAAAATTCTGATTTTTCAATCCATACGCCGTATGGAATCCATACGCCGTATGGATTGATTGGGCCGCTGGACCGGGCCGTTGACTGGGTTTAATGAGTTGACATGGGCCTGTTTAATCCATACGTCGTATGGAATCCATACGCCGTATGGATCAAAAATGCAGAAAACCGCCAGCAGCTACCTTCTTCCCCATTTTTCATCCCAAAACCATTTTTCTAAAAACCATCCACGGCTTCCACTACCACCACCCCCAAACGGAAATTCCGGCCAAGCATTCATCGCCATTTTTACATAATCGTGTTACACGCACTTTCCTCTACAAGGTATAACTTCCCGTTTTCATTTTCGTTGGTTAATTCGTTCGTTTGGAAGTTAGGGTTTATTATAAGTTTTTGGGTATTTCGGATATGCGTATGATTATTAGCATGTTTTGATTGATTTATGTTCTAATTGCTATGTGCATTGCAATGTCATGTTCGTTTTTCTATTGTATTGCATATTAGGTGTTATTCGAATTATTCGTTAGTAATGATTAAATGAGAATATGAGTTGTGCCCAATTGTGCTATGTTTTAATTTAGTGCTTATTAATTTTCTGACCACATGATGATTAATGCAAATATTTGTTTGGTACACAAGTGTTTGTGATTACAGTTATGTGATAAATTGTTATTTTGATTAATTGTGTTACAATAACTCATTTTGAGATTGTATGAATGTTTGCTAGTTGCTAATACTCGAGTTTAGTGATTGTGCAAATTCGTATATTCATAATGGTACCAAGTTATTATAATACATTTAATTAGGCAATTGTCATGAATATTTAATTAAGTATATATATGTATGCATATTGAGTAGTTTTTGTTTAAAAATTGCAATTTAGGTTCATGAAATTGGTTGTTGCGGTAGTTTTAGGGTAAGCCATTATGGTGGATTATTCAATTTTAAGCCGAAATGCTGCCGAAATTTTTAGTAACCTTCTTGCAATTAACTGCTTTTTTAGTATTATTAACAATTGTTTTGTTTAGCAGTTATCATGTCTAACAGGAGAGCACGAGGAGGTGAAACTTTGGGAAACCCGTTGATTAGATCACATAGATACCTCACTTTTCATGGGTCATATTCTGAGACTGCTAGGATGCAGTTTAGAGATCGTCTGGCTTCCAATATTGGCCAGTCTATTGAGGTGTTTGATGCTGTTAACTGGAATGCTTTGGAGCATGTGATTGCTAGAGAGGGGTTTACTAATGGTGCTGACGCCATTAGGAATTTACTTGTTGTTCCATATGTACTAGAGGATGGAAACATTGGATTTGTTTCCTACGCTTGGTCCCGGTTATTCAGTATCAGGGAGGATATCTACAGAGAGTTGGTTGTAGAGTTTTACAGCACTTTTAGGTTTGATGCCAGGTCGACCCAATGGACGGAGAACTCCATTTTCTTCCAGCTAGGGGGACAGCCCAGACAGATGACCTTGGTTCAGTTTGCTTTGGGATTAGGGCTTTATGAGCCCAATGAGTTGGATAACCCTCACTTTCTAAACCACATTTCTGCAGGTGCTGTGAAGAAGCTCACTGATTTGGAGATTGAGCAGGAGTGGCAGTTTATTGCCCAGGGTAATTATGGTAGTTCGACACCTTCTTACACGCGTATTCGAGGTCCTAGTCATCGACTCATTCACAGATTGTTGACATACACCATTGTGGGTCGCAAGGAGGGGCCTGAGAAAGTTTCGAGGCCTGACTTGTTTTATTTGAGTTCGATTATCAGGAAGAGGTTAGTGAATGTACCTTGGAGGTTGGCTAAGTGGATGTCGAAGAGAGCTACTGGTACTAGAGATGGTAGTAGTTTGTGTGGAGGTCACTTTGTCACTCGATTGGCGAGATACTTTGGTTTGGCTACTCAGGATGAGATGGGCTCTTGTACGATTGTTCAGCCTAGTATGGGTTGGCTGACTGCACGCCGGTTGGAGGCGTTTGCTCTCATTTAGCCATGCACCACGTATGGTGGTCCTGCAGAGATGTATTACTGGGTTCCGATTACTCCAGTAGGACAGACTCTGCAGTCGAGGCAGGCTAGGGCTAGAGGAGATACGAGTGGCAGTGATAGAGGTCGAGGTACGGCACGAGGCCGTAACAGAGGGTATGCTACAGAGTTTGATCAGTTGTCTCAGCAGATGCACCAGATGCAGTTACAGCAGACTCAGAGGTTTGATCAGATAGATCTGATGCAGAGACAGCATTTCCATCAGACCAGTGCACACTTGGACTACCAGGATGGTTTGTTTGAGCAGCTGTTTGGTCTGTTTCCTTCTGGACCCGCGTATCAGCCATTTCAGTACCAGATGCCACCTGAGTTCATGCCACGACCACCACCACCATCGCAGTCAGAGTATGGAGCGCCTTCTCATCAGTACCAGTACCGCCAGGATGGCGACAGTGATTAGGATGATGTTCATCCTATTTGGTTTATGATTCCAGACACTATTATTATTATTGTTTTATTATTATTATTATAACTGTTTTTATTTGTAGGTTTTATTAATTGTGTTGGATTGGTAATTTTGGGACTTGGTAGTAATTGTTTTTAATTAGGATGTTTTTATTTGGTATTATTTACTTATGTTTGATTGGTTGTTCCCTCATAATTGTGTTGTGAGTACGTGTCATGCTGGCAGTAAGTTCAGCGCAACGAATAATTGAATCGAATGGATGTGGGGAATTCGTATCATCCTTGTCATTAAACTGCACACTATTCCAGGGGAGTTTTTCTGTTCTAAGTTCTTTTCTCTTTTTCCCGTTTTAAGTATGTCATTATTTGTACAATGAGGGCATTGTACATCTTTAAGTGGGGGATGGGAGAGAAAGGAAGTTTAATTTCCACATAATTGTTCTGTTAAGAAGTAGATGATTTTGTAATTTGGTTAATAGTTATCTTATTAAGGTAAGTAACTAGGAGGTTATGAGTTGCCCATTTTTCAACCAAATTTTTGCATTTAAAATTTTGTTTTCTAGAGATAATTATTTTGTAACTTGGTAGGTTGAACTTAAAATTTTCTACACTTTTAATTAAATACTAAAGCTATTAAAAATATTATTTAGCTTCATTATATGATGTATTGATAGGCGATTTATATGAGAATGTTTGAGCTGTTAAGAAATGATAATTAAGGAGTAAATGTTACTTGTAGATGAACTTTAGCTATGTATGACGTATGTCTTAATTTTCATATTAGTAATATGTGATATGCCATATTTTTGAGAATTTAATTAACATCATTTGGGGATATACTGGGTGTTGTTTCCTCTGTTGTACGAAAGTACAGACCTGGTCTCCGTCAGTATATCTAATGAAAAAGAGCAAAAGAGTTTAATAGCTCATGATTTTTAAATGTGGTCAAATTAAGTCGCTTTGTTGTACTAAGGTACAAACCTGTCACCAATGGTTTGACTAAAAACATTATTGCTAAACTAAAATCAAGTTATGTTGCTTTGTTGTGTTGAGGCACAGACCTGTCACCTCTGTCTTGATTTGAAAAATGATTGTTTTGATTAAATTTCAAGATATGTAATATTGGAATATTATGAGTATGAAAGTATATAGTTTTTGGAAATCTAAGGGAATATTTACACGAATAATAATAAGTTGAGCTCGAGTATTCAATTATAGATTGTTTAAGTGGATAACAATATCAGTAATCATTGTGAACTATTTAATGTTTTAGAATAATAACTCTATGTGTAGATCAATTTTTGTAAATCTCGTAGTTTCTTAATAATTGTTTTTAGAATTAACAGATTTTTAAATTTAAACATTTGAGTTGAAGATGTGTGATGTTGTGTAATTCCTATTTTAGTTATTTAAATTAATAGAGATGACTGTTTTCCTAAGAATTTGATTTTTGAATCGATAGTCTACTTGAGGACAAGTAGGATTCAAGTGGGGGATGTTTGATAAACGCTCAAAAGTACTATATTTTAGTAGTATTTTGCCCCTAATCTTGAATGTTTTTATTGCATTTTGTTTAGAATAGATATTGATTTCGTTCATATTTGCAAATAGACGTGGAAATGGAGCGTTTATGGAAAAGAAACGGAAAACAGTCAATAATCAAGCTAAATGATACATATTTGAAGAATAAAGTAAAGCCGAAGTCGAAGAAAAGAAGAAGTGAAGAAAATCAAAAATCGGCTGGAAAATGCATCCATACGCCGTATGGACTGCAGCAGTGGAGGCCCAGGTTACGCGGACTTGGGCTGGGCTTGAAATCAATCCATACGCCGTATGGAAATCCATACGCCGTATGGATCATAATTCCAGGAAGTATAAAAACGCGTTTTAAACCCTATTTCGAGAGTTTTTCAGTGTTTTTCGATTTCTTTCGGTTCCAGACGACTTTTAGGGTTTATATTTCGTATTTTAGGGTTAGTTTGGAGGTACGAAGGCTAAAGATCGAGGATAATTCGTTCTAATCTTTCGTAGTTCATCGTTAATCGATTCGGTATATTTCGTTTCTTTATTTTCATTGAAGAATTTGATTTAATGGATCTGAATATTTCTGTTTTGATGATGAATTGAATATTAATGTGATTGTGTAGTTGATTTAAATTAGATTATGATTATTGAACGATTATAATTGCGTATTGAATAAGTTATTTGATTGAAAACGATTATATTACTCGTGGACACTTGTTTATTGGTAACTAGTTATTATTGTTGCTTCGCGTGGTTAATAATGTTGATGAGATTGAGTTCCTTTAATGTTATTAACTATTGATGGTCATAACTTTAGGGTTTTGAATTATCACTAAATACGTTGAGTCTGATAGGTCGAGTATACAATAATAATCTACTTTAAAATGAGCAAGACAATAAGTTAATTATTGGGTATTGTTGAGTCATACCAATATAGTTAATTATAACGCGTTGTGAATGTTTAATGCATAATTTAGGGAAAGGCACACAATTGACTGATCATCTTGTGATATTGGAACCAGTGTTTCATGTTGGACCCTAGATTATAGGAATTAGTTGGACCCGAAACGTTGGCTAGTTCATATTCGACTTAGTATTCATTGAAGAATTTGGTATTAAGTTGATCTAAAAGAATCACAATTAAATAATCAATATGTAATAAATCGGGAAATATGAATCTAAATGACATTAACTATACAATTACTTATCCCTTCCAATTAGGATTTGTCGTTATTATTTATTTATTATTTTAATTTAAAGTTTTATTTACGTTTGTTTATTTTTAATTAAATGTTTTCTGAATTGTTCGTACGGAACTAAAACGCCCCACATATTTACTGTTTTCTAGTTAATAGTTAATTGTTAATTTCTGTTTTAAATATTTCACCTTTTCCCTGTGTTCGAATCTGACTTACCGAATCTATATTTACAATCGATCGGGTATTCTTGCCTGGTTGCATGAAAGTATTTATTAGGTATTTCTATTTATAAATTATAAAACAAGACGCGCTTTCATAGGCGACATCAAAAGCCAACATTGAAAGTAGGTCACTCAATTGATCCATTTACATGATTCAGTTGATGTGTTAACTGGTAATCTATGTGATCCAGGAGTTGGTAATTTCAGGAATGTGTTTTTCAGAAATTACAAACAACTTTTCTTTGTTTACTCAGTGAATTGTTATATTACCCGGTTCTTAACAATATTTATGTTTTATCGAATTTTTATGATCATTTTCCGCATCATTATCTCTAGATAATTGATTTGATCATAATATTTATCAAATTCATGAATTTTGGTTCACATTTCATGGTGCTTGTTGAAGATTCAACATTTCACGGGAAAAAAAAATTGGTTGGTGAGGATGATCATTGGTTAAGGAGAGATTGTTAGGTTCTTCTAATTTTTTCAACACCTTGGATTATAGAAGATTCATGATGCTCATGATAATTCACAAGCATCATGAGGGGGAGAGAAGGGGAGAATTTGTAGATGAAGAGAAAAGATCCAAATGGTTGAAGATTGTGTTCATAAGTAAAGGTTAGAAAGAACAAGAGGTTGGAAAAGTTTAAAGAAGTGTGCTGAAAGAGAAGAGCTTAAAGTTTAAATCAACAAGAGTTACAGAAAGTGAAGTAATGTTTGAAAGTGATCGAATGTGTAAGGAGCGATTGAGAGAGGTCTTGGAAACCTGTGAAGGTTGAAAAGCCCGAGGTTTCAGGAGATCATTTGGAAGAAGAAAAATGAAATCTGCTTAACAAATGTTGTAGTGTTTAAAGAAAGATATAGGGGTTCAATGAATGACGGGAAGGCGAAGCCATTGTGTTGGAAAGTTACAAAGTATTTCAATGACGATATTCAGTGTCTTTCTACATGGTTGAAGATAGTTATTGGTTTGAGGGGGAGCAGATTCAAAGGATGATAAAGAAAGACTGATCAAACTTCAGAAGAAGAGTATCAGTTTGAGGGGGAGCAGTGAAAGTTGATCAAGCTCTTAAATATGAAATATCAGTTTGAGAAGGAGCCTGAGGATAAAGAGTTAAAAGATGTTTTCAATGGCAACAATTTTTTTTTGGAGTATACTTTCAAGATAAAGTTCATTTATAGTATGCTTTTAGAGTATGAGCTTCAAAGAAAATAATTTCAACATTCGTTCAAGCAAAAGAGTTGTCGTTGATGAACAAGAACAAGAATTGTCTTCAAGAATTCCTTCAAGAATCAAATTCAAAGAATTGAACAAGTGCTCGGGCTTTGTACTGATATCTATGCTAAATCCTAGGGGGAGATTGTTAACAATATTATTATATAAAAGGATTTTGCATAGATTAGTTTATAAGTACTTTGTGTTTTATTACTTGTAACTTGTTTAAGGGCACTATAGTAATTAATCATGTAAGATGGTTAGGGTATAAATAAGTCTCTTAACCCTAACCATCACTGATCTTTGGCTAAACTTTTCTCCTGCGCTTTCATATCAATACAACAGCCGTATCATCGTTTTTCATCTCTATTCTCAATACGATTCATCAATAGTTCGATTAGATCGATTTCATAATTTAATAATTAAGAGATGGTGATTCTTTGAGAAGCTAGTTTTAGTGGCTTCTAGTTGAGGGAATTATTATCTTAAGAATCCCTATTCTAGTTTTTATGCCAAACAAGCATTGTGAATTTTGAAGAGATGGAGATTCTTGAAATTAGAATCTCAATCTCCAATAATCTCTAAGAATCCCCTAAAATTTTGTTTCCAAACACACTCATATCATTATTGTGAAAAGACACATTGAATATATTTCTTAATTAATTTCTTTAACATTCAAAATCACTTTTTAACTATCTGATACATATTATTCTTTAAAATTTTTCAATGATTACTATTAAAATAACTTTTGAAAGCTATGATATAAATATAAACAAAAAATTTTAACTTTTTTTTGAACTTTTTTACAGTCGTTACTGTTGTGATTATTTAAGATAATCACAAAATTTAACATGATAATCACATGTGATTATTCTCTAATATAATGTGATTATCATGTGTTCGAGATAATCACAAGATATGACATAATAATCACATATTATTCATCTGATTATTAAGTTATAAAATGTGATTATTGTGAATAAAAAAGTTAATAAATAATAATTAAAATAATAATAAAACGTAGAAAAAAAATTTATTTGAAAAATAGATTCTAAAAATTATTTGAAAAAGAAGCTACGAAGAAAATTTTATAAAATAACGTGGTTTGGATAGCTAAAATGTGATTTTGAAGTGTTTCCTACGTTCTCACGAAATTAGTCTTCTTATTTGAATCCACGACTATATATATATATATATATTTATTATTACATAAAAATTATAATACCAAAATAAATTAAAAACTTGATTACACAAAAAATAAAAAATAAAATTCAACTATAATAGAAAATTTGTAAATACAAAATGTTTGCATAATGAACATTTGAAAAAAAAACTTTTTACTATACGTATTCAATATTTTTTGTCTAATGAAGAAACTTAGTTTTATATGTACAGAGAGGGAAAGCTGTGTACAACGAAAAATGTGAGAAATTCATGATTGATGAGTAGAACAAATATTATGAAAAAATAATTAATAGATAAATTGGTCCTATGCAATGACAGATTGTTAAAATTATTAGATTTTATTGTTACCATTTGATTTCTATGCGTTCTAAATTCTTCATTTGGTCTTATAACTAATGTTTTCTCAACAAATCTACGATTTTAGGTGGATTAGACAATGCTTTAATCGAAGTGTCGTTGTTTGGCAACAGTTGAGGATACAAAATAAAAGTTTATTTTCTTCCATTTTAATCAAAGAAGATCATATACATATAACATCGTAAGAATCAATATTACCTTTTACGGGCGTGAGCCGTGCGTTGCACTGCTTTAGTAGTTACTAGTAGTAATAATAAAATCACAGTGTACTTAACTTTAAGTATTTGACAAATACAATCGTCCCCAATAGAGAAAAAAACCTACAACATAAATTTTAATGTGAATTTATCCAGTGAGGCATCAAGAGCCTTGCGACAAGATGCGGACGTTTCTCATGCTATGGTTCCCTCCGGTCCGTCTCGTAAATCCAATGTTTTAAAAACCGGTTTAAACCGGCCGGTCGGACCGGTTAAACCGGAATCGGGAAGAAAAGCGGTTCGATGTATGTAGTGTAAATTTACCGGTTCGACTGGATTGAACCGGGATCGGGAAGGAATCCGGTTCAATAAAAAAAACCGGTTTTCAAAACACTGCGTAAATCAGATCAAGTAGTAACCAGATTTTGCATGATGTTAACAACTTAACATTGTAATAAGGGTGGTGATATTTCCACCCCTTATTTTGATAGATCCACCATTTTTTTGCATCGAAAGTTTGTACTGTACAAACTGTTACTGCACAGAAATTGTGGATTTATCAAAAATGTGGGTGGATATATCATCACCCTTATAATAATGGCGTGCTTTGCACAAGGTTTTATGATAGATGCTTATTTTGACACATAAAATATGATGCATTATGCCTCATGCCTAAATCATACCTAGATGATTTATTATAATATTTTTTATTTTCTTATAAAAATATTATCAAAGAATTTACAAATAAAAAGATATGAAGTTGCATGAATTAGCGACGACAATTTTTCATGACAACTTCACATTAAAGTAGTTGACACAAGGCATATAAGATGATTAAATGTTTAACATCATGCTTAAATGGTTGTAACTAAGGGCGGAGTCAGGATTTGAATTTGAATGGGGCTGTTATCGTTTTTATTACGATCTAAGACTAGACATGCAAATCGAAAACCGGTTTTTTTAAAAACCGCTCGAAAAACTGAAACCGGTTTTTATAAAAACCGGTTTTTTTAAAACCGAAACCGATTTTGGGAACCCGAACCGGTTTGATCGGTTTTAGGTTTGCCCGTTCCAACCGGTTTTTTTCCGGTTTAATAACCGGTTTTAACCGGGTTTTTTTTTCAAAAAATTGAGCGGGTTTGGGCCATTTTTGAATTTTTTGGGGTGTTTTTGCCCCCTCACTCACACTATAAATAGAGGTAGTTAGTTTAGGTTCGAATCACACCAATTTCTATCATTTTCTATCATATTCTCTCAAAAACTCTATCTATATATATATATATATATATATATATATATATATATATATATATATATATATATATATATATACACACACACACACACACACACACACACACTTTTCGTTTGCGAAATGGAAAATATACAATCTCAAGCTTCCGGTTCCGGTTCCGTTGGTAGCAATGTACGAAATAAAGTTTACACAAACAGTGATATCGTGCAAGTTAAATCAACAAACCGGAACCAAGAAATTTGGGTGAATTTTGATTTGTGCATTATGAATGATGGGGTGAGTAAGGCTCGTTGCAAGAAATGTGGGAACTTTTATAACGCCTTATCAAACTCCACATTACGAGCTCACATGACCGCGGCTTGTAGATCGATTAGTCAAGATGCCTCACAATCGACACTTGGTTCGGATGGTGGGGTATTTATATACGACAATGATGCTCTTAGAGAAGATTTTACGAAGTTTGTCATCCAAGAGGCGCTTCCATTCAACCACTTTGACAACCAACGGCTTACGAGTATCATCAAAAAGAGACTACAACCGCGATACCAACAAGTAAGTCGTACTACCCTTAGAAACGATGCGTTTAAATTATGGAAAAATGCTAAAAAAGATATAATTGATGGTTTTCTAAACTATAAACATGGCGTTTCTATTACTTGTGATATTTGGACCGCACCACATGGTACGGCAAATTCTTAAAACGCTCGAACGTGTTTGAATTATATAGACTTTTTAGATTCAATAATATTTTTAGGAAGATTTAGAAGCCTTTTGGTTAAGTTATTGATCAATTATGTTTCCATTAATAATGTTCTACGAATTCAATGAAAAAAATTTGGCCCAAACATCGATATTCCTTAAAACGCTTAACGCTTGAACGTGTTTAAATTATATTGACTTTTTAGATTCAATAATATTTTTAGGAAGATTTAGAAGCCTTTTTGGTTAAGTTATTGATCAATTATGTTTCTATTACTAATGTTCTACAAATTCAATACAAAAAATTGGCACAAACATCGATTTTCCTTAAAACACTTAACGTTCGAACGTGTTTGAATTATATAGACTTTTTAGATAAAAGTTATGTTTGTATTTTTTTTATTTTCATTTGTATTATTTAACTTTTGTTATACAATTATACCGAATTCGAATCCGTAAAAAAACCGAAAAAAATAACCGATTAAAACAGGTTCAAAACCGATTCCGAACATTTAAAACAAAAAAAAACCGATTCCAAAAAATCGAAAACTGAAAAAACCGAAACCGATAAAAAAAACGGTTTTTTTAAAACCGGTTTTTAAAAAGGATGATGATCCTTACACCACCAAAATTATCCATACACCACTAACTTTGCTTTACAGTGTTGTACAGTACAACACTATAAAGCATATTTAGTGGTGCATGGATAATTTTTGGTGGTGTAAGGATCACTTCCCTTTTAAAAAACAAAAAAAAAACTATTTTTTCGCACCTCTATCTAAGACCATGAAAACCAAGTACTGAATAGTTAATACTAGATACTAACCAATAATAATTCACTCAAATTTTTTATATATACATGTCAAAAGTAATAACTCAATAACAAAATTAAAATATATATAGAAAAGTTATTTCATTGATGTGTATAATTTACAAATCATATTAACCTAATTACTCTTTGGACACTCATCACGGTGTTCTTGCACAAAGTCTCCAAAACGCTCTTTTTGTGTTTTCTTCTTCTTTTTATTTTCTTTTTCCCCTCACACAGATTTTATTTAGACAAATAAAAATAGAATTCTCAGAACACTGTAAATTCAACATCTTCCACACCACACTTTATCAACAACAATATTTGTGTGAGGACATTGTAAAAACAGTGTCACGACACTCTATGCTCTTAGGATTTTCGGTTTTTTTGTCATTCATTTTTATGCTAGCCTGCTAGGTGTGTTAAGGAGGGCAGACTAAATAATTCATTTGAGATCATGGGCCATGGGTGCCATTGAACTATGTAACATTGGGCTTATTAGGGGGCTGAGCACCACCTAGTAGGCTAGTACAGTAGAACCCCTTTGTTAGCATGTTCGTAAAATAAATCTAGAATCATCATACTTTTCTGTAGGTAATGAATGAAAATCAAATTGTTCATTGTAATAATTTGCAAGCAAACGATCCATATGAATTATGTTTTCTACCTAAAGGAGTCATTTGAAGAGGATCACATGAATATACGCGAACGAATCAGAGGTATCTCATGTATTTAAATCGATGTGTATAGTACAAAAATGTCAACTTTACGTGATCTAAGCCGAAAAAAATAGCTATATAACTCTATAAGATACGCAAAAGTATAACCATATTGTTAGATCGATTGTATATTAATGTAAACTAGGTTTTAAACCCATGTATAAACACGGGTGGTGTAAGATAAATTAATTAAAAATATATATAACATTTTTCGCTCAAAATAAGTAATCGTTATATATAAGTTTTAATTAAATAGGCAATAATTATGTTAAGATCAAATTGTATAATAGTATACTATGATAATAGAATATATAGAGTTCGTATATTAAGCAAGAAAATTCTAATCTAATAATCTAAAACATGGATTGTAAGTCGTTATATTTTTTGTTGTTGTACATCCTTGAATAGTGCATTTTTCATAGTGATTGTTGAAGGGTTTTTAAGAATTTATACGTTATAAAAGTTTTAATCTTTATTCACAATAAATACAATTAATGATGCGGAAGCGTTATAAAAATATTTAATCACGTTAAATTAAACCCTTTAGCCAAGATCTATAATTTTCATAATAAAACATGTACACAAATTAATTACACATAATTAATAGTTAGTAAGAAACATTCTTACATTGAGTATTCGGCAAGATCTCTAGTCTTCTACTCGTTGCTAAAGTACGAGTCAACTTATCTTGAACTTCACTTGAAACCTTGAAATCGACTAGCTAGGGATACGTTAGGTATCCACCTTTGAATCACAGTTGAATGGACGGTAGTATCCTAAATGTGTACTTAATACCCAAACAAAGAACACGATCAAATCGCGAGTCCAATAACCCCTAATTGTGGTTGGCAGAAAATCGGCTTGGGCTCTGTTTGTACGGTCAGCCCGCACAAGCTTAAGAATCCATAGCTTTAGCCGAAAACCTCCACGCGCGTAACTCTGCAGTCGAAAACCTCCGGGCACGCAACTCTGCAACACAAATGGAAATCTAGCGTTAGGTGAAAGACGGGGATGGTCCCCGTAATTCACCTCCGGCGTGAGAATCAGTCACTCGATCGGAAAGTATGAATATTTGATAAAGATTAGGGTTGATATGAATATTTGAGAGAAATTAGGGTTTGTATGAAGAAGATGAATATACCTTTGCAAATGAGGAATGAGCCCCTTTTATATTGATATTTTTCTTGGGCAACAAGTTCATTTGGACCAATCATATGATGGCACTCAGAATTATTCCTTTTGGACCAATCACGTGTGTCCAAGTAACCTTTCATTGGTCCCCACTTCAACTCTGCTGCGCCCGTAAGTATGATGTGCGAACCTCCAGGCGGAGATTGATTTTATTAGATAGTTTGATGGCGAATTCCCATATGGTAACACGTGTTACTTAACACGTGTTTTACGCCACAAGACTTATAAATAATTTTCCTCCGGCCTTGAGGTAAAATGTTATTTAGTCACGTAGAGAAAGAATATCTCCAAGCACAGACATACTGGCTGGAGTAGAAGGTGGTTACACCATTAAGTCCCCCTAGTCTAGTGAGAGATAGCAGCATGCTAGATGTTACTAGACTCAAGGCAGATGCTTTATTTCCTATAGGCAGACTCTTCGGATTACCTCTAGTTGGATAAGTTATGTCATCTTTGCACCATTCAACAATTTTAGCGCTCCATTAAGAAATTATGATGAAAATCTTTACATTGAGTTGCGTCTATACTCCTTGCTTTGACGGAAGGAGAGGATTTAGATGATTATTGGCGCCTTGGTATGATATACTTAGAAAACTTGATCGTAACTTTCTTCATTTAGATACCTCGATAAGAATTCTCCACCATGATTTTCCTAATGTGTACTGAGGTGTTTTTGGTGTAGCATCTACGTCTTCCTTTGACGCCTTTATATCTTTATGTGCAATAACTAATGTGGATGCCAAATGTCACTGGTAGTTATACCTGGTTAAAACTATGGGGATCGGTGTTGCTTCTAAGGTTTGAGAAGGAAATGTTGATATCTTCCTTGCCATGGTGTAAGCATGAGGTTACTTCGGGTATGGATATCGTATATATAACAATTGAATTTTTATAGTTAGGTCATCATTGATTTTGTTGACGGTGATGATGTATGGAGTTTAAGATTGTTGGCTTAAGGAGTATCTATGGTCCTTATTTGGTTTTAACATTCGATGTCATCCAAGACAACGTGAGGATTTGGTTGGAGGTTTAAGTACTTTGGGATCCGTGAAAATTTAGATATGAGATGGGAGGTATATGTGCTAGTCAATAACTTCATGCTTGAACATATTCGGCAAGTTGGGCATGATCCTTCTGGTCAGAAGGTTTTTAAGTTGACTGACGGCTGGAGAAAATATTTGATGGGCCTTTGAGGTTTCTTGGAGGAGGTTAAAACGAAAATAATTTTTACCTTTCTAATGTAGTTGTAATTGATAAGAGAGACAAGTTGTTCTTGGACGATGACTCTAAACTGGTTAGTACAAAGAAAAGAGGTATTAATGTTGAGAAGAAGATTACCGTGCTAGAATAAAATTTCTAACTAGCTGAAGAGAAGATTTTTTTTCTTTCCAAGATTAAATAGAAGAATCTGGAAAAGGTCCCTGCCCATTATTCTCAATACCCTTAATTTCTGAGCCCATGGACGAACCCCAATATTCTTTGATGTTTGAAGGTAGCTCTAAACCATCTAGCATTCCATAATGCTCAATCCAAGGCACTAGCGAAGATCGTTTTCTTCTGATGAAGGTTGATTGGGGAGATCGAGGATTTTCATAATATTCTCCTCCCATTTGTGGGTATGTCAGGTTATACCCTCCATGCGTAAAATTAATCTACCCCCTATATTGGGGTGAGTACACAGAATCTCCTCCTGGCTGGGGTTACATGACCCTGGCTTTATGAAACTTTCAGGAACTTGGCTTCCTATCTGGGCATAATACCCTAATGGATAGAAGTGACCTTGTGTGCCCTGAGGTTTATTATGTTCTGTTACGACTTGGGCGTTTGTCATTACTGCTCTAGATGTAATGTTTTTTGGGTGAGTGGCATCAAAGAGGAATTCCATGTGGGTAGTGGATTTGTTATCATGTTGGTAACGTGTTGGTTTTGTATAGGTGGTAGGATTTGGTCAGGGATGATTTTTGATAAAAGGAAGTTAGGTTATGTCATCCAAGCATTATTAGAGGGTACTTGAAAACTTCTAGGCATACCTGGACCTTCTGGCATGCTCTGGCTAGTAATCTGATTATTGATACTTGACTCGATTCATGTTGGAAGCAACTTTCTCTAGGCATGCGGGAGATGGAAGCATCTTGGGGGATAACAAAGAGTATCTCCTTCTTCCATGAGAAAATGGAACATGAAAATGAAGGCATTTAGCTGGAGCTTATTTTTCATCAACCTAGAAGATTATGAGTAATTCCTATCTTTCGTACTAAAAGATTTTAGATATCAATTCTGCCGACTCTACGGAACAATTTCCGATGGAGAAAAATCAACTTGGGTTTGCTGAGAAGAAAGCTTATCTTGAACATATGTTGATAATTTCTGATTACAAGTTGAAGGTTGCCGATGAGAATACTGTTCTTTCTTAAGAAATCTTTAATGTACTATAATGTTGAGCTTTCAAATAGCAAGAATTTCTGGAGGCTGGTGGCTAATGCCTTAATGCATTCTGGAGATACAACTGGCCAGAATATGTTGGAACTTTTTATTTTTTGTTTTTTACTCTAGGCACCTTGTGAAAATGTGAGCTTGGAAGATAATTCATAGTACAAACCTCGAGGCAAGGAAAATTATGATGTTACTGTTGCGGTTATGAACGATACCCATTTCGTTTCCTCCAGAAGCTTATCAATGCTTCTCATCATCTAATAGAGAAACCCTCCGGGTTGAGCCATATCGTAGCTCGGAAAACCCTCCATCTTGAATTGTTGTTTTTGATGAAAAACTTGGTTATTTTGCTCATGATTATGTAAGCTCTCTATTGGGTAATCTCCTTTACTCTCTCATATTTTGATGCTTGCTTTGGTTGTGATACTCTGAATAAAACTGGTGTGGTTGGATGTCTTTATCCCTTTTATCCTTATATCCTATGCTTTCACAATCTGGTCATCATATTTTGACATTCTTCATATGAATGTATGGATTTCCAACCACGCAGTTAAATTTCTGCTTAGAAGTAATAAGTATCTACTTCTATATCACGTCACGGCATACACGTGAGTTTTGTAGGAAAACATTTCTTTGGAAAAACAGTTTCCCAGGGGATCATTTTCCCGAAGTGTGGAATTGATACCCTTATCCGGATTTATACACCTAAAGTGTGGCGTATTTTTGATTGAACTACATTTCAATCCCTGTCATGGGTTGCTATCCCACTTACAGTGCTTGGGGTTCCTTAAGTGTGTTTGCCCCGAACTTTATCGACCCTCTGACCAAACACGGGGCAGAGTTTCTAAGGTTAACTCATGATCTTAGGTAGCTTATATACAGATATAATTTTTTGCTAACACAATTTTCTATCTCATCAAAGTTTAATAACCCTATTTTGTGTACGTAGCAAAACACGTGCTAGTCGCCATGAGATAATTTGCAAAAAGTTTACACGTAAAATCTTTTCAAGTAAGATGCGTACCATATGAGTTTGAAGAGCTTTCCATGCATGGTTTGAAGCTTGTAAGAGCTACTTCTACAGGCCTCTGTCACTTGGTAATTAAGGACCTTTCCATGTATACCCAAGTTTTCCTTGGGATTCTGCCCATCTAGCTTCATTTTTCATTAGCACATGTTCTCCTACCTTGAAGGAAATACCTCTTGTCTCTGGTTGTAGTATTTCTTTTGCTGTTTTTTGTATCCAGCTTTTTTTATGGCGGCTATTTCCCGTATTTTTATAAGAGATCTATGTTTTCCATTAGACGCGTCTCCTTATCTTTTTTATCTGCATGGAGGTATCGATATGAGGGTGTGCTTATCTCTGATGGGAAAAGTGTTTCAATCCCATATACGAGACTAAATGGAGTTTCACAGTTACTTCTTTCGGTTGTAGTCCTAAGAGCCCATAATACGTTTGGCAATTCGTCTACCCATCCTTTCTGACATTTTCACTGTCGTGCTCTAATTCCTCTTACCGCATCTCTATTTGTAATTTCCACCTACCCATGATCCTGTGGGTGGTACGCTGAGGTGCATGAATTTTGAATCCTAGGACCTTCACACCAAATTCTGAATGGGTTGTCCGCAACAAAGTTTGCCATTATTTCTCACAATGACTTTCGGGACTTTGGTTGTGGCTAGAGGTTCCACTACGAAACACATAGTAAAGTAGTCTGATACTGCCAGGAGGAACTTCACACTGCCAGAGCTTCACAAGGTGGGCCGACTATCAATTCTCCACTTGAGAAAGGACCGGGTAGAAGTTACCGGGATCAATTCATACTTTCGTTGTTTTTACACCAGAGCGTGGACTTTGTAGGATTTACTACTCTGTAGCTCTTGTTTCGCGTTACTGTTCACAGTTGGCTAGAAGTATCCCAAATTCTTGACTTTTTCTATCACAGTTTTCTGGTCGGAGTGCAACCCACATAAACCTTTGGGAAGCTCATGTATTGCTCTCTCTGCATCTGAAGGCCCTACACACCTAAGCCATGACTGGAAATATGATCTCCAATACAGTACATTTTCAAGAAACGTGTAATCTGGTGCCTTAGCGTGTATCTATTGAGCTCCTTAATTATTGCTTGGAAGGGTACCATGATAGAGATATTCAATTGTTGGCTTCGTCCATGTATCCATTTCTTCTTCCAAGTTCATAATTTCCACACCACTTTCAATTGAACTCTTAATTAATACTTTCACCTTCACCTGGGTGGCAATATTCCTGCCAAGAGGTTTCAAACTTGGCTTCATCATCATAGGTTGGAGATTCAAACCTCAAGGCACATTCAAACTCTATTTTCTCCGGGTTAGTTAGTATCCACCCTGAACCGGCTCTCTCCGAGCTAGATAGACCATTTGTGTACAAAGACCAAAGTTTTTTCTCTAAGTATTCTTCCACAATTTTTCCTTCTACTTTCAACTTCATAGTGATACCTTTGACTGCCATCTTGGTTATGAAAGTTCCGTGTATTGATATGCGGGGCTGGAAGGTTATGTCATGCTCTTTAAGCTCCATTTCCAATTTAGCTAAGCTTCCAAACCTTTCTAGATTAGCCAACACGTGTCGCAGAGATTGATCCATTATTACCATCACATGGTGTTTTTGGAAGTATCTTCTCAAACACCTGGTCGAATGTACTAATATTAACTTTTTCTTAGTGGGGTAACTTTCCTTATGGTCATGAGGTGTTTTGCAAATAGAATACATGGGGATTTGAAGTTTCTTTATTAACTTTTTCTTAGTGGGGTAACTTTCCTTATGGTCATGAGGTGTTTTGCAAATAGAATACATGGGGATTTGAAGTTTCTTTCTTCTGACCAAGTGTATTGCATCAATCGACTGGGTAACTATTAAAAGTTACATAAATAATGTTTCTCCTGGGATAGTCGCTTTGAGAGTGGGTAGCTCTTGCAGGAGATTTTTCATATGTTTAAAATCCTTCTCTTCTTCCTCTATCCAGAACGGATGTTTTTCGTTGACACGATCCTTCAATATTTTAAAGGTATTAGTGACTTTTCTTCTGCCTTGGATAAAGATCGGCTGGGTGGTGTAAATTTTTCACTTGAAATTTGCACTTTCTTGATAGACTTTGAGTAACTCCACCCTAGCACTGCCTGGAGCCTTCGTAGGTTGGCTTTCCTGCCTTTTTAAATCATCATATGTTCATGAAACTGGTCCTTTTCCTCTGCCTTCAATGTGTACATTTCTTGACTTAACCATGTGTGGCTTATCTTTAAGGTTCAAATATTACTAACTCTATCTTTCAACATGACTTCCTCAAAAGTCCATCTACTTTTGCCATCGAATGCTACTTTCAAGAATTTTCGATACACTTTACTTGCATCTTTTCATTCCCTAGCTAAAAAATTAACCTTTCGATTGACATCTATTTTCGAATAATAATATTCCGGGTAGAGTTTATACCGGGATGAACAACTAACTGGTGTTCAACATTGAACTCTTCTTGATCTCCTTTAGGCTTGTTTATCATATGTCTTCCAGGCAGTCCTCCCATACGTGCCGAATTCCAGGCACACATATTGACATTATTTTACAATGAATAAGGTATTTTTGCTCTAAATACTTCATATAATGTTTGTTCACATCATTCGGTTGTCCACAAGATAAATTAAGGATGACAACCTTCAGCCCAGAAACTTTATCAAAAAGAATCATATTCCTACCTTCTCTCTTAGTCCCGCCTTTCAAGTTGGAATATATTGTGCCCACTCCATTCAGGGCTGGAAATTTCATTATACCATGCACAATAGAACTACCGCTCCGAATAAACTCACGGATGGTCGGGCCAATATGATATTATATGATATTATACGTGCTGACCTTTGGGTAAGATCCCGAGATTACTCTCAAACTAGACACTTCTAGTGGCCAAGAGATTTCTCCTGAAAATTAAATCAATGGTCTAGTAACCTCCTTTCTCATGGCCGGCATTCCAATTGATAATCGCCTAAAAAAGCTTTCATACATCATGTTAGAAGAGCTTCCTCCATCTAAATAAGCTTTATGGACTTTCTTTCCAGCCACCCTTATAGTAATCGTCATTGGATTTTCTAAAGGCACAATGCCTTTCAAGGGAGGAAACAAGATTTCTTCCTACTCCCATTACTTCGTAGCCTTTGATCTTCCACTTGCTCCTATAACCGGAGTATGTATAATCATAACATTATCCCTTATTGGTTGTTCTTCTTTTTCTTTTTTCTTCCAGCTACAGTCAATCTTTTGATCTGAACTATTCCTTTCTTTGTGGGAGCTTACTTTGCCTTTGCCTTCATCTTTTACCCATTGTGCTAAACTCTTCACCTCCTAAGATTTTTTTATTTCGATTTTTATAGTCTCGGTGTAACGTGACCATAATTTGCATGGTAGTCGCACTACATCCTAATAACCATGCTCTTCATCTTCCGGGATAACTTTACACCTTTATTGAAAGCTCTAGCTTCATGCGTTGTAGTTGAAACTTTTTTAGGACACTTTGAAAAACTATTGAGCAAGTCATCACTTTGCTTTCTCTTATGGTTAGAGGAACTACTACCTTCCCCCTTTTCTCCTCCATACAACCTTTTCATGCCGCTATTTTTTTTATTTTTATTTTTATTTATTTTTTTGGTCGGAGATGTTTCTGAACCTCCTTGCATCTGCTCTGATTTCTTTCGATACCATTCAGCATAGGTTTTCACTTTCGCCAAGTCAAATCACCACTTATAAAATAGTATTTATTCGATCCCTTCTTGTTTCCTAAATTGGCAAAGGAATTGGGTTTCTAACTCCTCAAATTTATTTATTCCTCCAGGCAAAGGCTACAGTACTACAACCTCGCCGCACCGACTAATGTCAAAGAAAACATATGACACAAAGCAGGTTCCGTCCATTTTCTTGCCTTCTCAACTCTTTTGAGGACCATCAAGTGGGCATACGGGTCACCTTCTCCGTTATACTCCTTCACATTAGAGGGAAGCTCTAAATCATCTTGCATATCACAAATCTTTATCCAAGGAGCTAGAGGTAATTGTTTCTTCCGAGTGAATAAATTAACCTCTGACTATATGGCGGGAGTTCTCCCTAGGTTTCATCTTTCCACTTGGGCATAATGGATCGTAGATTCTGGGAGATAAATCGGATGGTATACACCTCTTAAATTGTGGTAACAGGATGACATAACCTTATGGGTGGAAGGTTGGAACTTTTTTAATTGATGACTCCGCCTAGAGTTTGATTGATGGTAGGAGGATAATGACTATATGGAGAAGAATATTTGTCTGCTCTTTGAGATAAGTTATGGTTTTTGATTCCGAGAAGACTTGACGAACTTGTCTAACAAAGGAAATCTAGCATGGAGTACTTGCCACTTGAGATCTTTAATAACGAATAGGGAATGATATGGCCATTACCTTAGTGACTTGTGGTGCGCCCAAAGGGGATACCGGCCGGAATGTTTTGGTTCACCCCATGCGAGGTAGTAAAGCCTTGATATTTGATCCAAGGCATACCCATGGAGAGGAAAATAATTCTGGGTGAAAGGATACATGGTAAGTGGTGATGATTAAATCATACTTGGTTCTTTTTTATTTGTATAGTTGCTTCTATTTGTTGGGGTGCTTGTTTATATGAAGGTTTCGTTAGCTTCCGTAATACCTCCGGGTAGAGGTAAGGTAATTAAACCTAAGAAGGATATATCGCCTTGACATCAGGTTACAGCCCTGGCATCTTCTCTTATCACCATTTCTTTACATATTTCTTCATTAATTTGTTCATGTGATTCTAAGATAGACCTCGAACTAGGGATGTTAGGACATTTCTCTAGATGTTCCGGGTGTCAGATTACGGCCTTATTCCTATCTCTAGGCAGAAACTTTGACGGGTTCACATACTCATCCTAATATTTTGATGAAATCAAATTTGTTGTATGAACTAATGTTCTATAATTTGGTGTATCACTAGGGTGAGAAATAAATTTTTGCCACCTCTAGAATAATCAGATGTGAAGTCAGGCGGAGGAAATAAACCTCCATCACTACTTGGAAAAACTAGATCCGAAATTGGGCGGAGGAAACAAACCTCTACCACCACCAGAAAAACCAGATCTGAAATTGGGCGTAAATCATTGCCGGAAAATTCACATGTAAAACCTTGTGGTTAAATCAAACTTTCGCCATCACCGGAGAAATATGGTGTTGACGTTAGCGTAAACTTTTGAGGGTAAAAATCAGCTAAAGCCACTAGAAATCGAGAAATTAACTGTTAAAAACTACAAAGGTTTAGAGTTAATTACAGTCGTGGTCCCACTGGGTGTGCCATTTGTTTGTACGGTCAGTCCGCACAAGTTTAAGAATCCATAGCTTTAGCCGAAAACCTCCACGCGCGTAACTCTGCAGTCGAAAACCTCCGGGCACGCAACTCTGCAACACAAATGGAAATCTAGCGTTAGGTGAAAGACGGGGATGGTCCCCGTAATTCACCTCCGGCGTGAGAATCAGTCACTCGATCGGAAAGTATGAATATTTGATAAAGATTAGGGTTGATATGAATATTTGAGAGAAATTAGGGTTTGTATGAAGAAGATGAACATACTTTTGCAAATGAGGAATGAGCCCCTTTTATAGTGATATTTTTCTTGGGCAACAAGTTCATTTGGACCAATCATATGATGGCACTCAGAATTATTCCTTTTGGACCAATCACGTGTGTCCAAGTAACCTTTCATTGGTCCCCACTTCAACTCTGCTGCGCCCGTAAGTATGCTGTGCGAACCTCCAGGCGGAGATTGATTTTATTAGATAGTTTGATGGCGAATTCCCATATGGTAACACGTGTTACTTAACACGTGTTTTACGCCACAAGACTTATAAATAATTTTCCTTCGGCCTTGAGGTAAAATGTTATTTAGTCACGTAGAGAAAGAATATCTCCAAGCACAGACATACTGGCTGGAGTAGAAGGTGGTTACACCATTAGGCTCCTTGGTGGGGCCGGTCGACGAAACCAAGAAGGGAGGGAGATGAAATAAAGTTAGGGTATTATCAACTAATAACTTAACCCCTAACCCTCTATTTATAGGTTCAATAAACTTGTCCAACAAGTTTACTTAAGTTTACACCTACAGTCTCTCTAATTTAATTACTTATTAAACTAATCCTAAAGTTAACAATTTATAACTTTATAGTTTAATAATAATTAAACTAGTAAATTTATTTACAAAAAGAATTATAAATAAATCCTTTTATAAATAATTATACTTGGTTATTTATATAATAAATGTTTCAATTACATATGACCAACTTATTCATTTCACATAAATGAACAATATCTAATATCTAATTATAGTATCACACTACTTATTCAGTTGTGCTCATCGGTGTGACTCTGCGGTGTTCATGTGAAGCTGGATTTGACATTATTTATATTAATATTAAGCACATAATCTTTCAGACTCCCACTTGTGCGAAATAATAGCATCGTTAAAATATCATGTACCTAAGGCGGTCCCTACTAGGATACTTAGGTTAACCAGATCAATGAAGCAATCACTCCTCGTAGCTTTACAGTCTATCTGAAATAAAATTTAAACGGTGAGGGTATGGCTATATCATTTTGCACTTTCTTAAGATATATTAGAGTATAAGGCATGAACCATATCAACCTTACAATATTCAATTCCAATTTCCTAATACAGATTTGTACCGACTAAGCAAGTGACTTATTCACGAGTATGGCCATACATTTCTTCAGTCCAAATCATCGACGGCCTAGGAGATATCTCTCTTGTTTTACAAGAGTTGCAAAGTCCCATCTTGCGAGTTAAACTAGAAATCACAACATGTGTTCTTCGTCAGCCAACGAATAACCGTTATTGATGCTCATTTACGAACACCGTTAAATCTCATTAGAAAACAAGTAGGTTCACATGCGAAAATCTAGCCTGCTCAGGTCAGAGGATAGTGCGCCACGATTGAGAATACCCATGACAATGGTCCACGAAGTATTCACTCAATATGTGGGTCAATCCAACATTTAATCGCATTAAGTGCTAGTGATCAGGCATCACAAATTAACAGTGACTGTACCTTATCTACAGGATAAGTTGCTTCTTAAAGCTGTAACATACCATCTTTCACTATAACCGATATCCCTATTGTAGTTCCCACGACAATAAACGGTTATGGATATGTGTCTCATACACTTTAGAATAAGTTTGCCTTATTCATGGATACTAAAATATACTAAATACGAACAACATGAAGGCCTTGTCATATCTCAACGAGTCATCCAACCTTAACATGCTTCAGTTCATGGTTTCGAAATCGGATCATGATATATGAATATAGATAGAACTATTTCTAATCAATCCATTTCAATTATATTTATTAAGATATATTTCTCTAAACATAACTTATTAAATATCTATCCACTAATCAAAATCTTAAAGACTTTTAGATTATATTTGTAGTAGCTATAATTCAAATCTTTGTTAATGTTATCTAATGATCATTTAATACGCACATCGAAGTAAAACATATTAGATCATGATATCATTTATGAAATTGAATGCTTCAAAAATTTCAATTATTATTTTAAAAACCCTTGTATACACACATATTTAACTAAACATGCAATTATAATATACATTTGATAATGACAATGCTAAAGAAATGTTATTATCTTTAAACCTGTATATGTACACGGATTTTTAATAAAAACGTTTAATTGGTTAATTGAAAGATCGAAGAATATGGTCGGTTATTAAAATATATCCAATTTATAATAATGAACAATTTTCTTTCCTTTTGTTTTATTCATCAAAATCTAACTAGTTAAGAAGATTATATGAAATATTTTATACATGCTTCAAAATTTTCAAATTTTTGTAAAACAATAGAGATTATTATTATAATATTTTATATTAAATTATTCATATGTGTAAACAATATAGCAATATGAAATTGACTTTGTTTGCAATCTATACACTGAAGCTTTCGTGAGCATGAGAGAAAATTTTGATGGTAGGATGATATGTTTATTTAATTATATATTAAGAATCATATTTTATCTTTAGAAGAGAATTTTTAGGTAAATTGAAGCATTTGATTGGTTAATTGAAAGTTTATTGAAATTGAATTTCAATTATTATTTTGAAAACCCTTGTATACACACATGTAACACCCCAAATTTGAGGTTATTATTTTCGTACGCGAGGGTATAAGTATTTTAAAGTATTAGTATTCTATATGATATAAAATAATAGAATACGTAAATGATTTTCCAGTTCCAGACTGCAAGAATAAAAGGGATAGACTCTAATTATATGCATACACGTATCAGTTTCATTCTCATCTTGTTTCACTTCTAAAAAGTTCCAGAGTTCATTTTTGAAGAAACCAAAATCACAGGAGTAATATATCATCTTCAAATCATCCAATTAAATTTTTAATTCAAGTTCTTAACACTCAAATCATCACCTCTTTCATTATCTTCAATAATTGTAAGTAAGTTTCTTCATCCATTTAACCTAAGTTTTGGGTTTTTAGTGGGTTTGGTAAAATTGGTGATTTTAATACGAAATTAGGATTCTAAATTGATGAAGTTAGTGTTTACTAGTGTTATTATACTAGTTGATAATCATTAAACAAGTTGAAAGTGATGAAATCATCACTTGTGTTTTTGGGTAATTGTGGGGGTTTTGTTAAAAGTGTGAAGTTTTATGTTAATCAACTAAATATGTAATTAGAGATGTTAGTATAGTATGAATGATATGTTTAAACAAGAATCCAAGTAAATAAGTAAGGGTTTTTATAACACCCTTCATTTCCAAAGCCATTTTTTTTTTATTATAACCGGAAGCGAAAGTCCAACAAACATTAATAATTATACATTATATAATACTCATATTAGTCAATCTATTTCAAAACATAATTTATCATTTTGGGTGTTACATAATTTGAAAGACAACAATGATTTTATAAAATCAAAGATCAGAGTAAACATCGGGTCATCAACATTCCATCCAGTCAGCTGCTCCTTGCTCATCCCATAATCTAATCATATCCTGCAAGGAGTGGTAATGTGGGGGATTAGCTCAACGCTAAGTGAATGAACTAATAACCATCAACACAGCTTAGCCTAACAAATATGTTTACAACTAAGCATAGCATACTAAACGAGTTTACAGCAACAGCATCGTAAACACACAACCATTTGTTTACAGCATAAAGCATCGCAAACAAATATCATCCAAGAGGATCGGCGGTCCTTGAGGCGCCCTCATGCCCGGGTGGCCCCCAAGCAACCTCACACCAACTGCAGGCCAATACAGCGGTAAACCGATAGCCTAGGTACTATTTACCCACACAACACAGTAGTCCTATAACCAACCGTGTACAAGGACCTGTGTTGGCAACTCAATAGTAACCTTAAGCCCAAACCATGTTGACCTCTGAAAATACATATGCCCAAAGGCCAGATATCACAAAATCTATATCTATCAAGGCAATAGGTCAATCAACAGTTTATAAGCAGTAAAACCACGTTTACCCGTTGTAACCAAATCTGTTACAACTAAGTTACGCTGAAGGTTACAGGTCCACTCACCAATACCTCCGTCGTCCACTCAGTAGTCTAATGTCAATGAGTCTTCTCCATATCTACGAACATTATAAACAATGAGTTAGTAATTAATTCATATCATATAACTCATTCAACTTAATAATGTTAATCACCATCATTAATCCCTTATAATATAATCATTAACAATACTTATCAATTATACACTAATAACATCAACTTAACACATGGATTCTTCAAAATCAACCAAACTCATAAACTTTATTAATGATCATATATCAACTTCATCATTTCTAAGTTAGGCTTACGTTATAATCATGAATTAAACACTAACTAACAACTCTACACAACACCAAGCTTCAATCCATGAATATTCAACTAAACCCATAACTATCCATATGATTATCTCTTCATTCTTAAACTAAGATTAAGGTTATAATCCACATATAAACATCAACTAACTATTATGCAAGTATTTCAAGCTTCAATTTCAAGTAAATCATGCTAATTCCATCAATTACCCAAAAACCCATTTTGATTACAACTTGTATAACATGATTACTTCATTTATAGGTTAAATTAATATTACTAACCATCTTATAAACACTTATTAACATCACCTTAACCAATTTCATACTTTAAATTCGGATTAAAGTCATTAACCCATCAAAATCATCATAAACCCTAAGAATCACCATAAATCTATAATCTTAAGCTTGAATCTAGTTAGTAATCAACAATAACATGTTTAACTAACAACAATTTCACAAAATCAAACCCTAATTTCGGATTAAACCAAGAACATCAAAAACCCCCAAATTCTAGGTTATGAAAAATGAAGAACATGTGATTATACCTTGTTTGATGATGAAGGAAGCTTGAATCCAAGCTTAGAAGCTTCAATTTGATGTTCCTCATGATTTTGATAATTGATTTAGGGTTAGAAGTGTGTGTGTATTCGTACGTATGTATGTATGTGTGTGGAATTAAAACCGATCCATCCCATATAATATAATACATAAGTGTTAATTTTCATTCCCCGTATTCATTATTGTCTGGAACTTAAAAACCATTTGCGGGGAAATACAATTTTATTTTACCGTCAACTAAATAATTTTAAAACAAGTAATATTTTACTATCCAGAATAACTCATTTAGCTAATGGACCTATTAAATTTATAATTATTCACAAGACATTAATTATTTAAAAACACACTTAAATAATTAAATAAATAAAGAAATTACCGATTTCGACTAGGCCCAAGACGAGGATGTTACAGTTTTGATTATGATTATGATTATGATTATGATAATAGAGCAAATGATTATGTTAGTGATTGATACTTAAATGATGTTTAACCAAAAGTGGGGGAGAAATCATAGGGGTTATAAAGTTAAATTGATGAATTCTAGAGATTTAAATGTGTTGTTACGTGTTATATGTTTAGGTGTTAAACAGTTGGGAATATCATTATTTGTCATATCTCATTAATCATCGATCAAAGGCTAAGGTGAGTATTATAGGGATTGATCAAGTAATGGTTGTATGTGTTTTCGGATTGCTTCCGAGCAAGAGGATCATACAATCATGTGGAAGTTAATTGTAATTTATGTGTTTTAATTTGAGAATCATTATGGTTAAGTTATATGAATGATTGTGTATGTTACCGGATTGCTTCCGAGCAAGAGGTTTGCACAATCAAGTGGAAGTTACTTGTTTCTAATGATTGAATTATGTGAATGGGCAATAATGTAGAGATTGGCTAGCATGGCTAGCATAGACTTGTTTCTTGTGTTTGGTATCCAATTCGACTTGATTTGGTGCCTTGCATACTTGTTTCTTATGGCCACGGATCCGCATAGTGTTTGATCTCTACATATTGTGCCGGTAGTTATTTGAATAAGTTTATATGTTGATTATAGTGATTGTTGAATAATGTTGTGGATTACTTGTTTGATTCCCTATATGCTCATTAAGCATGTGTGCTTATTCTTTCAAGTGTATAACGTTTTAGGTGATCTTGAGAATAGAGAGGGCCAGGAGATTAAGAAGTGATAGTGTGGATTGCTAGCTAGTGGTGAGTTGCATGTTCCTCTCTTTTAATTATCGTTTAGAATGAATCTTGTGTAATGCGCCCAAATTATTATGTTTTGAAAGTCAAACAAGATGTTTATGGGTTGGTTTTAAAAGTATGTTGACTTTGAAAGTCAACCAAGATGTATAGTTGTATGTACATGTTTTGGAAAACGATGAAGTTTATATGAATGTAAATTATCTATTTTGGTTATATGTATGCAAAGTAGTAACGTGTCATTTTGATTGGTTAGTTGAACGAAAGTTGACAAATAGTCAACTACTTTGATAATGGTCAAATATGTGTGAGTGGAGTTGTGTTTTGGGTCAGATTGTTGTTAGTATGTTAAACGGATCAAAAAGTGTCAAAATGGGTAAAAAATGGGTCGTGTGGTAATTTTTAATGAGTTAGTGTTATTGTATGATTGAAATATGTTTTAGACTTGTTTTAGCATATTAAATAAGTGTGCAAAGGTTCTTGGTCATATTCTTTATAGTTTGAGATTGGACTTATCACCAAAAAGTGGCAAAAATGGTTAAAAGCTATCCACACGTCCAAATCTTGCGTTTTTGTGAAATTAAAAAAAGTGTAAAAAGGGAAATGTTCATTTTGATGATATAAAGGTGCCTGCAAAATTTTAGAGTCTAACTCTTAACGAGTTAAAAGTTATGCGCATCTGAAGTTGGACTTTTGAGTTGTTTTGAACTACAGGTGGTCACCAGGCGAGATTTGGGATCACCTGGCGAAATTTTTGGAAATGCAGGTTTCACCGGGCGAAAATGGTGATCACCTGGTGAAAATGCTTCTGTCCAAAAGTTCATCCAAAATGTTTCTCGTTGCGTCTTTAAGCGTTTGGACCTCATATTATAGTATGTATGAGCAAATTTAATGAGATTTTCATAGAAAATTTTTTTTTAAGTTTCGGGGCGTTTCAAGTTGGTATTAGAGCGATAGTTTAAGAGAATTAAGTGCTCCACTTTAGGATTGCCTAATCTTAAACTATTTTTAATGCATGATATTGCTTTGTAGTTGCAATTTAGTAGTTTTGTTTTTATATGATTATGTGTATGACTTCAAGAACGGTTTTTGCCTTAGCTTAATTACGTTTAAGAATGATGAATAGAAGTGTGTGATTAGTTTAATATGACCAACGCTGTTATATTACACTAGTGCACATGGGTGTATCAAATGCTTTTAAATGTAATGTGGTTTTGGTGAGGAACTGTTTAGAAGGTCAAAGATTAAGTGTTTCTTTAAATTGTTTATATTATGTGGAGGTTGAATAAGCTAATTGAATTGTTAACTTTTATAGTAAATGGATGCACAAACAAATAAAGATGATGAAAGTTCTCGGGTTCCTTCTCCCCCGCGTGAGGAGAATATTAATTAAAGAAGTTTAAGTCCCGAGGACGAAGTAGTAATAAAACAGGTTATTGGTCGAGCCCTTGAGGCTTTTACCCCAACGATATTATCTCAGGTTGAGCAATTAATGATCCCCAAAATGGAACAAATTGTGACTTCTAAATTTGCTGAATTTGAGAATAAACACCCTATATTAGCATTTCCTCCACTGAATGCGGAACTTCTAGCCGCTCGAGGTGCAATAAACACAGAGAAAGAAAATTTTGATTATAAAAGATCTTCTAGTTGTAAACCACCTGAGTTTGAGGGAGAGTTAAGTCCTGTTGCTAGTCTCAGATGGTTGAGTCGGATGGAAGAAACCTTTATGCTTTGTAAGTGTCCAGATAGGTTAAAGGTGTTATTTGCAGCGCATCAATTGAAAGGGAGTGCACACGAGTGGTGAAATTCCCAAATCGAAACCTATGGTTTTAAAGCAGCTTCCCAGTTTTCATGGGATAAGTTTAAGGAAATGTTTAAGGGAGAATTCTCACCACCCGCGGAGATGGAAAAGCTTAAGGGGGAATTTCTTGCTATTAATCATGGGAGTAGATCGGTTGCTGAATATTCTAAAATATTCCACGAAAAATCTCGTATTTGTCCTGAATACACATCGAATCTGAAGTTGTTGACTGGTCATTTCTATCGTCATTTGAATACCGAAATCCGTGAGTTTATTGATCATGTATTCTATAATTATATTCCTATGATGTTGAATCGAGCTTTGGTTAGGGAGAAAGATTTACAAGCTAAAACTACCGAAGTTGCACTTAAGAGAAAAGTTGAACACTCGACTACTTCACAATCTCCACCGTTTAAGAAGCTACGAATTGAGGAAACACCACAACCACAGACACAACAACAACCTCGTCCCCAAACCCAAATAAGAGAATTACCTATGTGTGATAAGTGTGGTAGGAGACATACCGGTGAATTCAAATGTTTCAAATGTGGAAAACCCGGGCATATGGCTCCTAATTGCCCAAGTCCTTATCGTTTATGTTATTATTGTTTTAAGGATGATCACCTTCAAGCTGATTGTCCTGACAAAAAGGAAGCTAGACGAAAAGAATTGGAGACGAAGTTAGCAACAACCGGGTCAAGGTCTAGGCCTCGTTCTTTTCAGTTGACCGCTGGAGAGGCAAAAGAGTCATCCGATGTGGGGTCAGGTACCTTATCATTTTACACCTTCCCACATTATTATTAACTCTGGAGCCACTCAACCGTTGATATCGTTTTGTTTTCTGAACCTTTGAATATTCTTATTGTTTGATTGACTTATTCCTTATAAGTAGTTTTCCTTGAAGTATTTAACTGAAAGGAAGTAACTGTTTATAGCGTAGTCACCTGATACGCGGTTAGCTCCGGTACGAATCCGTGGTACGGATTCGCAATTCGCTAGGTTCCTAAAATTCGGTTCGAAGGAGGGTAGGTTCATTTCGATTTTTTTCGGTACGATCCGGTACGATGTACCCAAAGTTAGCATACAATAATAGGTTCGAATATTAAATACTCCAAATTTTAAAAGTATATTCAATACTTCAAAAATCAAAACATATTACAAGTCTTTAAACTTAGAAGTTAAAATACAATAATAGGTTCGAATATTAAATTCTCCAACTCAAGGGACTAATGTGTATTATGTTTAAACTTGTTTGTAGGTATTTTGATAGTTTGTTGACAAAAGGCAAGTTGATCAAGATAAGGGACCATAGTTGACAAAGCTTGAAAGACGATTACCTTATCTCTAACCACATCTTCACACATCATATATATTATCCTTATCTCTAATAATTCACACACATGTTCACTGATAATTATCCAGGCCTTCACCACCCACCGGAAATCACCTCGAGCCCGCAGCAGCCGCCGCCACCACCACCACCATCATCTCCCCTCCGGCCACCACTAATGCCTCCACTCCAAACTCTATACATATACGTAAGATTCGATGTACCACCAACTATTGAATCGCGAATTTGATCTCTGAATTCGCTGAACCAAGACTGAACAGATTCGCCGAATGCACTCCATATGGTTCGCCATTTTTAGCTTCGAATTCGCGAACCAACAACGAATGGACACGCTTTCGAACCCCGAATGGGTTCGACCAAACCAATTCGAAATTTGCCATGGATGCAGCGAATTGTGTGACTATGGTTTATAGTGTATCGAGTAGTGGTTCGTGAGAACACAATCCAAATAAGTGGGGAAAGTTGTAACACCCCAAATTTCAGGTTATTATTTTTGTACGCGAGGGTATAAGTATTTTAAAGTATTATTATTCTAAATGATATAAAATAATAGAATATGTAAATGGTTTTCCGGTTCCAGACTGTAAGAATAAAAGGGATAGACTGTAATTATATGCATACACGTATCAGTTTCATTCTCATCTTGTTTCACTTCTAAAAAGTTCCAGAGTTCATTTTTGAAGAAACCAAAATCGCAGGAGTAATATATCATCTTCAAATCATCCAATTAAATCTTTAATTCAAGTTCTTAACACTCAAATCATCACCTCTTTCATTATCTTCAATAATTGTAAGTAAGTTTCTTCATCCATTTAACCTAAGTTTTGGGTTTTTAGTGGGTTTGGTAAAATTGGTGATTTTAATACGAAATTAGGGTTCTAAATGGATGAAGTTAGTGTTTACTAGTGTTATTATACTAGTTGATAATCATTAAACAAGTTGAAAGTGATGAAATCATCACTTGTGTTTTTGGGTAATTGTGGGGGGTTTGTTAAAAGTGTGAAGTTTTATGTTAATCAACTAAATATGTAATTAGAGATGTTAGTATAGTATAATGATATGTTTAAACAAGAATCCAAGTAAATAAGTAAGGGTTTTGATTATGATTATGATTATGATTATGATAATAGAGCAAATGATTATGTTAGTGATTGATACTTAAATGATGTTTAACCAAAAGTGGGGGAGAAATCATAGGGGTTATAAAGTTAAATTGATGAATTCTAGAGATTTAAATGTGTTGTTACGTGTTATATGTTTAGGTGTTAAACAGTTGGGAATATCATTATTTGTCATATCTCGTTAATCATCAATCAAAGGCTAAGGTGAGTATTATTGGGATTGATCAAGTAATGGTTGTATCTGTTTCCGGATTGCTTCCGAGCAAGAGGATCATACAATCATGTGGAAGTTAATTGTAATTTATGTGTTTTAATTTGAGAATCATTATGGTTAAGTTATATGAATGATTGTGTATGTTACCGGATTGCTTCCGAGCAAGAGGTTTGCACAATCAAGTGGAAGTTACTTGTTTCTAATTATTGAATTATGTGAATGGGCAATAATGTAGAGATTAGCTAGCATGGCTAGCATAGACTTGTTTCTTGTGTTTGGTATCCATTTCGACGTGATTTGGTGCCTTGCATACTTGTTTCTTATGGCCGCGAATCCGCATAGTGTTTGATCTCTACATATTGTGCCGGGAGTTATTTGAATAAGTTTATATGTTGATTATAGTGATTGTTGAATAATGTTGTGGATTACTTGTTTGATTGCCTATATGCTCATTAAGAATGCGTGCTTATTCTTTCAAGTGTATAACGTTTTAGGTGATCTTGGGAATAGAGAGGGCCAGGAGATTAAGAAGTGATAGTGTGGATTGCTAGCTAGTGGTGAGTTGCATGTTCCTCTCTTTTAATTATCGTTTTGAATGAAGCTTGTGTAATGCGCCCAAATGATTATGTTTTGAAAGTCAAACAAGATGTTTATGGCTTGGTTTTAAAAGTATGTTGACTTTGAAAGTCAACCAAGATGTATAGTTGTATGTACATGTTTTGGAAAACGATGAAGTTTATATAAATGTAAATTATCTATTTTGGTTATATGTATGAAAAGTAGTAACGTGTCATTTTGATTGGCTAGTTGAACGAAGTTGACAAATAGTCAACTACTTTGATAATGGTCAAACGTGTGTGAGTGGAGTTGTGTTTTGGGTCATATTGTTGTTAGTATGTTAAACGGATCAAAAAGTGTCAAAATGGGGAAATGGGTCGTGTGGTAATTTTTAATGAATTGGTGTTATTGTATGTTTGAAATATGTTTTAGATTTATTTTAGCATACTAAATAAGTATGCAAAGGGTCTTGGTCATATTCTTTATAGTTTGAGATTGGACTTATCACCAAAAAGTGGCAAAAATGGTTAAAAACTAGCCACACGTCCAATAATCTTGCGTTTTTGTGAAATTTGAAAAAGTGTAAAAATGGAAATGTTCATTTTAATGATTTAAAGGTGACTGTAAAATTTTAGAGTCTAACTCTTAACGAGTTAAAAGTTATGCGCATCCGAAGTTGGACTTTTGAGTTGTTTTGAACTACGGGTGGTCACCTGGCGAGATTTGGGATCACCTGGCGAAATTTTTGGAAATGCAAGTTTCACCTGGTGAAATTGGTGATCACCTGGTGAAAATGCTTATGTCCAAAAATTCATCCAAAATGTTTTCCGTTGCGTCTTTAAGCGTTTGGACCTCATATTATAGTATGTATTGGCAAATGTAATGAGATTTTCATAGGGAAAAAAAATTTCTAAAGTTTCGGGGCGTTTCAACACATATTTAACTAAACATGAAATTATAATATAAATTTGATAATGACAATGCAAAAAAAAATATTATCTTTAAACTCGTATATGTACACGGATTTTTATAAAAACGTTTAATTGGTTAATTGATAGATCGGAGAATATGGTCAGTTATTAATATGTATCCAATTTACAATAGCGAACAATTTTCTTTCATTTTGTTTTATTTATCAAAATCTAACTGGTTGAGAAGATTATATGAAATATTTTATACGTGCTTCAAAAATTTCAAATTTTCGTTTAACAATAGAGATTATTATTATAATATTTTATATTAAATTATTCATATGTGTAAACAATATAGCAATATGAATTGACTTTGTTTGCAATCTATATGATGAAGCTTTCGTGAACATGAGAGAAAATTTTGAAGGTAGGATGATACGTTTATTTAATTATATATTAAGATTTAGATTTTATCTTTAGAAGAACATTTTTAGGTAAATTTAAGCATTTGGTTGGTTAATTGTAAGTTTATTGAAATTGAATTTCAATTATTATTTTAAAAACCCTTATATACACACATATTTAAATAAACATGAAATTATAATATAAATTTGATAATGACAATGCAAAAAAAATGTTATTATCTTTAAACTCGTATATGTACACGGATTTTTAATAAAAATGTTTAATTAGTTAATTGAAAGATCGAAGTATATGGTCTGTTATTAATATGTATCAACCATAGCGAACAATTTTCTTTCCTTTTGTTTTATTTATCAAAATCTAACTGGTTGAGAAGATTATATGAAATATTTTATACATGCTTCAAAATTTTCAAATTTTCGTAAAACTATAGAGATTATTATTAAAATATTTTATATTAAATTATTCATATGTGTAAACAATATAGCAATATGAAATTGACTTTATTTGCAATCCATACGTTGAAGCTTTCGTAAGCATGAGATAAAATTTTGACGGTAGGATGATATGTTTATTTAATTATATATTAAGATTTAGATTTTATCTTCAGAAGAGAATTTTTAGGTAAATTGAAGCATTTGATTGGTTAATTAAAAGTTTATTGAAATTGAATTTCAATTATTATTTTAAAAACCCTTGCATACACACATTTTTAACTAAACATGAAATTATAATATAAATTTGATAATGACAATGCAAAAAAATGTTATTATCTTTAAACTCATATATGTACATGGATTTTTAATAAAAACATTTAATTGGTTGATTGAAAGATCGAAGAATATGGTTGGTTATTAATATGTATCGAATTTATAATAGCAAACAATTTTCTTTCCTTTTGTTTTATTTATCAAAATCTAACTGGTTAAAAAAATTATATGAAATATTTTATATATGCTTCAAAAATTTCAAATTTTCGTTTAACAATAGAGATTATCTATATCTTCTATATATATATATTTAAAAGAAAATCCTTAAACCAATACCCACCCTGGATTAGGAGATAATCCTTTATTAAGCCACCATTAGATAAAATAATGACATCATTAGACCCATTAATTGTGTTACAAATTACTAAAATGCCCATTATTGAAATTTAAACACGATGTGCGTACTTTTTTTCCTTCAAGCCTTTCTCTACAATTGTTCTATCTTCTACAAAATGTATGCGATCCGTTCATCTTCGCTGACAACAGGTATGCGATGTTGATTTGTTGCTTCATCAATTTTGATTCGCTCATCATCAACAGCAGGTATGTGATTTTTCTTTATGTTGATTTTTGAAATTAGGGTTTATAGGATTAATTTGAATAAGGGATTTTGATTCTGTATACGATTTTATTGATGTTCTAAAGATGATACAGCTTGAATTAATAGTTCCTTGTCGATTATGATTTGTTGATTGCTTCCATCAAGATCGATTTGTTCATCATCAACACTAGGTATGCGATGTTGCATTAGTTTGGATTTCAATAATCAATTTCTTCTCAGTGTTTTTCTATATCAACATTGGCAAGTTTATTTAACAATCAAGCTTTTCTTTTATGATAAACCTTTCATTGATACTCTGTATTATCCTTATTCTGGTATCATCTTGCAGGCCTGAATTTCTACTCCTACCATCTACGTTCAGTGATTTGAATGTGTTCTTATTAAGTTGGGCTTACAACAGGTACATAATTATTATTATTACTATTGCGTTATGTTGTTCTTTTGATTACCATGTCAAGTTTTATCAAATATCATTTGGAAATGCATACTTATCTCAATTTCGAATATAGTAGGTAGAAAAAAACAGAAAAAAACTCTCTTTTTAATCCAACTGTTACGTGTTTGATGAAATGCTCGAATAAAATCTTTTTTGGAGTTAGAATGACTTATGACGTTTCTTTAATTTTGATGTCAATGCTCTAAGGATATGATGATTTTTGTGAGCTATCCCTTTTGGCTCCCAAGTTTAACAAGAGAGAATAAGCATCCTACTTTATCACTATGTTACCAACCTGGCAACCTATAACCTATACAAATTAAATGGTGTTATAACTTGAATATATCATGCCGATTGAAGTTTTATTTGATTGTTTATTTGTCTTATGTGACAATCCTCCATTTAGGGTATTAATCCTTACTTAATTTCATGCATTACCTAGAGTAATTCCCTGATTAGTGAATTCAAAACGATTTTTATGTGTAAAGTTTTGTGAAACTTACTATGTGATATGTGACGTATTAGACTTGTAGTTATATGTATATATAATTACGTACGAAATGAACATATTAAACTCGACAGACTGAATACAATATAGTTGGTGATACGAAATAATTAATAATTCGAAAATTATTAATTACAAATATTAGATATTTATATTATTAAAATAATATCATAACTTATACGTTTTATATTAAACGTATCAAACACGAATCATAAAGTTTCAAAAAGAACTTCAAAATACTTTTGAATAATTTTTGTTTGAAATTATTATAGAAAAGTATTAGAACAAAAATAAAACGGAAACCTTTAGACTGCTATTTGGGATGCGTTATACACGAACAGGAACAATTATAAAACGTGCCTAAAGGTCAAAAATAATAAAAATATTATTTTTCCCATTCCTGTTTTAGTATTTGGAACATTACTTCAAAATATTACCTCGAAATTTGATCAAAATTTGGCACCCAATTGAGCGCCTTGCGTAAATACTTTAAATAATTTTAATAATTATTTCAATAAAGTATTTCACTTTTATAATTAGCAATTATTAGGTTTAAAATAAAGTTTAAACTAACGATTAATTAACATGTACACTGAGTACAACTAATTATACCCGTACACAAAATTAACGGGTTAAATACCCAAACCAGTATACAAATTAAAAGATGTCAGTCGACATCTTCTGTACACTCCCTCACCCTCATTTGACAAAATGAACTTAAATCCATTTAAAACACATGCTCCCTCCATGCTCCAATAATTCACAGCTACCAACCATTTTCCTTTTCTTTCTTTCTCTGGACTCCATCGTATAGCAGCAGCAGTAAAGAAGCAGAAGAAGCAACAAAGACAGGAAATAAAATTCATCATCTTCTTCATCCCTTTAACCTTCAAACATTCAAACTCACATCACCATCAAAAATGATCACATAACTATCATCAAATCATCATCATCTCGTCGATCATCATCATCAACATCGATATCATCATCATAATCTAAATCTCATAGTGAGGAGCTTTTTTTTTCCTCATTTAAATTTCATTATATCAATTATTATGATTTTGAAATTTGGTTGATTTAACAAGTTAAAAACGAATTTAAAACCAAAGATATATGTATATGTTTGTATATCAGAGGCGATATGTGAGCACAGTGTGGGTTAATATAATACAAAACATATATATACATATTATTACACTTAAATAACAAGATGGATTATATTAGCTCAGTGGTTAAGTTCTTGGGCTTGAAGGGATGGTCATGGGTTCGAGTCCCATGATCAGTTTTAATTTCATTTATTTTTTCGAAATAATATGTTATATATATACATATTTACAACATATAATCAAATGTAGGTGTGTAGCTTAGTGGTAAAGCTGAAGGTTTTAAGTGAAAGGTTAGGGGTTCAATCCCAGTTACCTGTTTTAATTTATATTCAATTTTGGCTAAATGGTTATTAAGGAATATAAGTACATACGTATCAAATAAATCAAGTAAGGCTATTGTAGCTTGGTGGTTAGGCGTTTGTTTGTTGGAAACCAAGGTCGCAGGTTCGAACCTGTCTTGTGACTTGGTTTGAATCATATTTTTTTTTTTTATTATAAATGGGCCAGATGGATGGGCTTCTAATTGGGCCGAAAAATTATGAACCAAAACTATAAATGGGTTAAACAAATAAATGTTGGGCCAGTCACAGTTGGGCCGAGTGTAATTGGGCTGGAATTTGGGCCTTTGTATATATAACGAATTGGGCCTGGGCTTTTACTAACTCTGGGCCAGATTGTTTCTATTTAAAGACTAGGCCTATTCATTTTTCTATTGGGCCGAAAGTTTTAAAACATAAATATATCTTGGGCTAAATATATGGATCAAGTATTATGGGCCAAACAAATACTTAACTTTAATAACGTGTACGACACGAAACATTATTTTTAATCGAGTAGTTATTTGGTTAAAATGGACTAAATGGATTACGACAATAGTATTATGTTTATGCGAAAACGATAACTTATATTTATATATAAATATATATAGATACGACATTTCGACAAAGTGTATTTATATACGTACGAACAAACAAAGTTATTTTGATAACTACATGATTATGTTTTTAAAACATAATCCACGACGATAAAACTATATATGTATATACGCGACATTAATAGCAACGTATATATATAAACGACGACGATACATAATATATTAGAATATATATATTCAATTAATAAGTATATATATACTTATACGCAACAACTATTTCAACTTAACAATTAGTCCATATACTTATGTAAAGTATATTTAATTGTGTCTAGGTATTTGAGAGGCACACTTGGACTACCGCATATTATTAGCTGAAGACTTGCAAACCGTGAGTTCACAGCCCCTACCTTTTACTCGTTTTAAATGCTTTTAAAATCGGGGGTGAAAAACATAGAACTATGTGTTATTACATGCTACTTGTTTTATATAAATGCTTGACATGCTTTTATAAATTGATTTGTATAAATGCTTTATGCTTTATAAATCAACTGTTAACTATATGAAACGTTTTCACAACATTTTGGGAATAAGACAACGAATCTTGGTACGATCCTAGGTTTACGTGAGGTAGTTGTAGTGCACATAAGTCCCAGTGCTTGCAACCTATAACCATTAGCTAGGTGACTCTAGCCACTGAGTATACAGATAGTACTATCGATTTGACAACCCTCCCAGGATATAACTCGTTGGTCATTCCAACCACACGACGGCAGTCGTAACGAGGAGTGTATACTTACCGTGTTACTGAGGCAACAACAAAACAACTAGTCGTGGTTTGGTTATAGCACTAGGTGTCGTTACTTTAACTCTAAAGGTTTAGCTCACCTTAGAGGGATCATCGTCTATATTTTCCACAAAACTATACAACTATTTTATAGGAAAAGTTGTTCCTATACATGACTACTTAAAGGAAACGTTTACCTTGATTGGATAAACCTTGTTTTCCTGCAACTATTTTATAGGAAAAGTTGTTCCTATACATGACTACTTAAAGGAAACGTTTACCTTGATTGGATAAACCTTGTTTTCCTGCAACTATTTTATAGGAAATGTTTTTGAATATACTTGTGTCTCCTACATGACAAACAACTACTACTATTTAGGAAATGTTAATCCTTAATTGAATTGACCTGTGTTTCCTAACAACTGCTACCTTTGGAAATGTTACTCTTAATAGATTAACTTGCGTTTCCTACAAAAACAATTAACTATGTTTAAGAAGATGAGTTCTTACAAACTATTTATTTGGAAATGTTACTCTTAATAGATTAACTTGCGTTTCCTACAAAAACAATTAACTATGTTTAAGAAGATGAGTTCTTACAAACTATTTATATGGAAATGTTTACCTTGATGGATAAACCTGTATTTCCTGTGATAACTATTATGATAGGTGTTCATACACGATTACTTTATAGGAAATGTTTACTTAAATGTTAAACCTGTGTTTTTTATAAACTATTTGAAATGGAAATGTTTACTTGTTAAACCTGTATTTCCTACCAACTATTTAACTAGAAACGTTTTCCTTGATCTGATAAACTGTTGTTTCTTACAAAGTACATGGGAAATGTTTATCATATTTGAATAGACAAGTTTTCCCACTTAACGATTTACTTGTATTGACAACGATTATTAAACTACAAACTTAGTTTGGAAATGGTATTTTCCTGAGATTACTTATTTGGAACTATACAACTGATAGGAAATGTTTACTTTGATTAGTTAAACCTTTGTTTCCTACACATACTTATTAGGAAATGTTTATGATTAAACTTGTGTTTCCTACGCAACTACTTACTTGTAGTAAGAATGACATTCTTACTTTATATAGAAAATGTTTTCTTTAACTAGAACAACTTGTATTTCCTACTAAACTTATAAACATAATGTTTTGCTGTAAATGAATGAGTTATTCATAACTTGGTTTGACCACTATCAACTAAACCTGTGAATTCACTCAACATTCAATGTTGACGTTTTACTATGTTTTTCAGGGAATTAGGACTCAGGTACTGATGCATGCATAATGGACGTATGTTACCCACGACGAATTAGGATGCCACTTTTGGGACAAATGTATTTTTACAACACCTGATTTCTATGACTTGACAAGTCGTAGTTTTTGTAAATACTTTTATATTAATGGCATCTTAATTACTGTTCTGCAATTATCATAAGCTCTGATACGGTGAATGCATACTACTTACGTCAGCACCCCCGCTGTTTACTCAAAAGCTTCCGCTAATTATCTAATGCTTCCGCTAAGTGTTTAATAAACACGATTACCGATTTTGGGGGTGTGACAGACTTGGTATCAGAGCCATTGGTTATAGCGAACTAGAAGTCTTTAAGTGACCTGAAGGTCTTAGAGACCTAGACTATAGCCTTGGCTAGAACAATCAAGCATTCATACATTGCATAAATCTATTTCACTACGTAAATATTAAGTATATTACGAGAGTGTTTAACGAACGTCCTATACATGTGATCGACTCCGACGAGGAACCGTCCGAGCACAACTATAACGACGATGCTGCAATTGTCAACAAAAACTTAACGAATATGCCTACTTCCACGTCCAATGTGACACCGAGTGTAGAAGAAACAACGAACATGTTTGAGGAACTACTAAAGGGGACTACCTTTTAAGAAACTCAAGAATACCCATGCTACCTGTGCCCGAGTACAGATGCTAGAAGAGCGTGCTCGAGTGGCAGATAGTGTAGCTGGAGCCAGCATGATGATGACTATATGAGGGTAGTTATAGGAACGTACTTACCCAATCTTCGTTAAACTTACAAATGGCGGGATGTGTATATACTGTACTATACTAAAATTTATATTCGATGGATATATATAAATCCCATCACACATTAGATGAACACTCTAGTATGTACGTCTTCACTGCTTGCGTTCCTTGAATCACTCACATATATATTCGTAACTCTTGTATTGAGTTTGTACGAACCTAATCGTGTTAAGCGGTGATGAAAAGAAGTATGTATTTAGCATCATATAATGACGCCTGGCCAACGTGATTATATTATGCTATGTACATATGGGTGTTTCAAAATCGTAAGATGCGTAATAGGGGGTAACAATAACCCTTCCTTATTCATTCAATACTTTAGCAACGAAACATTAGGAATGATCGACTAAATGACACACTACCCACGATTGAAGCAATATGAAAAATCATTTATTAGTGAGTAGCTGTAACTATTACCCGAAACGAGGTGACTCGTACTCACAACAACGCCACGAAGGATAACCGAAACACTAGAGTTGAAATTAATGGAAACCCAACTGAAGGAAAATGCTCATGAAATGTGAGAGACACTACAGTGGAGAGTGTACTCTCAGTAGTAACTGCGAGCAGTAGGGTCATCGAACCCAAAATCGCCGAACCAACCCTTCTACCAGAGCCAACGATGAGCGACAAAGCAATGGGTGTTTCAAGTGTGGTGACCCAAAACCACTACCGAAACCAGTGCCCAAAGCTCAACAATTGCAACAAAGGAAAAAAAAAATCATTATGCCTCTATGATATTAATTTAGATGTCAATTTGAGTTTATGTCTAGTGAAGTTAGATCACTATTAGACATTGAATCTCGTAAGTTGGATAACAAGTACACTATAGAACTAACCGATGGTAAGTTGATCGAATCAGGAAAAATAGTACCGGAATGTGCCCTAACGTTAGAGGGACATTTCTTCGAGATATACTTACTATCGGTAGAGTTGGAAATTTTCGACATCGTAGTCAGGATGGACTGGTTGTCGAAGAATCTTGCAAAGATTATTGTTTTGATAGATGGTACATCTACCATTACCGACAGGGGAAACCTTGGTGATACCAGGAGATAAGAGAATGAGTGCTGTAAAGATGGTTACTTGCTTAAAAGCTAGTAAATATCTTCGAAAGGGATATCCAACATCTTTGGCACACATCATAGAAAAGAAACCCGAGGAGTAGCGCATAGACGACATACTTATAGCGCGAGACTATCCAGGAGTGCTTTCCTGATCCAGGATTACCACCTCTGTGACAAGTCAAGTTTCGCATCGATCTGGTGCCAAGAGTCGCACCAATCGCTCACTCACCTTATTGTCTTGCTCTATCGGAGATGCAAAAGTTGTCTGCGCAGTTGCAAGAACTCCTAGACTTAGGATTCATCCGACCGAGCTATTCGCCTTGGGGAGCTCCGGTTTTGTTTGTCAAGAAGAAGGATGGATCCATGAGGGTGTGCATCGACTACCGAGAGTTGAACAAAGTAACTATTAAGAACGAATACCCGTTACCACATATTGACGATCTGTTTGATCAACTGCAAGGGTCGAGTTACTATTCAAAAATCGACCTACGACCTAGTTACCACCAATTGAAGGTACGAGAAGAGGATGTACCGAGAACCGCGTTCAGGACTCATTATGGTCATTACGAGTTCCTAGTCATGCCTTTTGAATTGACTAACGCGCCTGCAACATTCATGGATTTCATGAACAAAGGGTGCAAACCGTATCTCGATAAGTTCATCATTGTGTTCATTGACGATATCTTGATACGTTCGCAGACGAAAGGGGATCACGAACAACACTTGAAACTTATCCCCCAATTAGTCGAGAATGAAAAGCTTTATGCTAAGTTCTCGAAATGCGAATTTTGGATAAGAGATGTTCATTTCATAGGTCACGTGATTAACGACGAGGGAATTCATGTGGACCCATCCAAAATAGAGGCGATCAAAAATTGGGAAGCATCGAAAACCCCTACAGAGATTCGACAATTTCTTGGTCTGGCTGGCTATTATCGTCGATTTATCAAAAATTTCTCGAAGATAGCTAAGTCACTCACCACCTTAACGCAGAAGGATAAGAAATTCGAATGGGGAGAGAAACAAGAGAATGCCTTTCAACTGTTAAAACAAAAGTTGAGCACCGCACTAATTCTATCTTTACCTGAGGTAACAGAGAACTTCATCGTTTACTGTGATGCCTCACACCAAGGCTTAGGTTGTGTTCTCATGCAAAACGACAAAGTTATCGCTTATGCATCTCGTCAATTGAAGATTCACGAGAAGAATTATACAACTCATGACTTAGAGTTGGGAGCAGTCGTTTTTGCACTCAAGATTTGGAGACACTACCTATATGGTACAAAGTGTACGATTTTCACCGACCACAAGAGTTGACAACACATATTCGACCAAAAAGAGCTTAACATGAGACAGAGACGTTGGGCCGAATTGCTGAATGATTACGACTGTGAAATTAAGTACCATCCGGGCAAGGCTAATGTAGTAGCGGATGCCTTGAGTCGTAAAGAGAACGTTAAACCTCGCAGAGTTCGAGCCTTGGTATTGACAATCCACTCGAATCTCATTACTCAAATTCGTGACGCACAACGAATAGATTTCACCGCCGAGCGCATGAAAGACGAATCCCTGAAGGGAATGGAGAAACAACTTGAAACCAAAGAAAATGGAGTGTTATACTTCATGGACCGAGTTTGGGTACCATGCGACGATGAATTACCCAAGCTGATTTTGGATGAAGTTCACAAGTCCAACTACTCGATTCATCCTGGTGCAGATAAGATGTACCAAGACGTGAAATGTTTCTATTGGTGGCCTAACATGAAAAGAGACATCGCTACTTATGTCAGCAAGTGCCTAACTTGTTCAAAGGTCAAGGTTGAGTATCAAAAACCTTCAGGACTTTTGCAACAACCAGAGATGCCACAATGGAAATGGGAGCACATAACGATGGATTTCATCACAAAACTACCAAAGACATCAGCTGGAGCTGATTCAATATGGGTGATTATCGACCGATTGACGAAATCAGCTCACTTCATTGCTATCAAGGAATATGATAAACTAGAGAAACTGGCAAAGATCTATATCAAAGAGATCGTTTCTCGACACGGTATACCATTGTCCATTATATCTGATAGAGATAGCAGATTTACATCTCGCTTCTGGCTGTCACTACAACAGGCTTTAGGTACTCGACTTGACATGAGTACAGCCTATCATCCACAAACCGATGGCCAGAGCGAACGAACGATTCAAACGCTCGAGGACTTGTTGCGAGCATGTGTGATCGACTTTGGAGGAAACTGGGATACTCATCTCCCACTAGCAAAATTCTCGTACAACAACAATTATCACACCAGCATACAGATGGCGCCATTCGAAGCACTGTATGGACGCAAATGCCGATCACCACTCTGTTGGGCAGAGATGGATGACAGACAACTATCCGGACCTGAACTTGTCCAAGAAACCACGGACAAGATATATCAAGTACTCAACCGATTGAAAACGGCGAGAGACAGACAAAAGAGTTACGCCGATAACCGCCGTAAACCATTGGAATTTCAAGTAGGTGACAAGGTCCTACTCAAAGTATCGCCTTGGAAAGGGATAGCACGATTTGGCAAACGAGGAAAATTGAACCCGCGATATGTTGGACCTTTTGAAATCCTTGCCAGGATTGGTCCTGTCGCTTACAAACACAAATTGCCACAAAAGCTTAGTAACATTCACAACACTTTTCACATCAGTAATCTTAAAAAGTGTCTGTCGAACGAAACACTCATCATTCCTCCTGACGAGGTCTTTATTGACTCAAAACTAAATTTTGTGGAGGAACCCATCGAAATAATTGACCGCAAAACCCACAAACTCCGACGCAGTCGGATCAAACTCGTCAAAGTTCGTTGGAACTCGAAGCGCGGTCCTGAGTCTACTTGGGAGCGCGGGGATGAAATGCGAAAGAAATACCCTCAACTTTTCGAAAACGTGACCGAGACTCACGACTCAACTTAAATCTCGGGACGAGATTTCGCTAACGGGGGGAGAATGTGACAATCCTCCATTTAGGGTATTAATCCTTACTTAATTTCATGCATTACCTAGAGTAATTCCCTGATTAGTGAATTCAAAACGATTTTTATGTGTAAAGTTTTGTGAAACTTACTATGTGATATGTGACGTATTAGACTTGTAGTTATATGTATATATAATTACGTACGAAATGAACATATTAAACTCGACAGACTGAATACAATATAGTTGGTGATACGAAATAATTAATAATTCGAAAATTATTAATTACAAATATTAGATATTTATATTATTAAAATAATATCATAACTTATACGTTTTATATTAAACGTATCAAACACGAATCATAAAGTTTCAAAAAGAACTTCAAAATACTTTTGAATAATTTTTGTTTGAAATTATTATAGAAAAGTATTAGAACAAAAATAAAACGGAAACCTTTAGACTGCTATTTGGGATGCGTTATACACGAACAGGAACAATTATAAAACGTGCCTAAAGGTCAAAAATAATAAAAATATTATTTTTCCCATTCCTGTTTTAGTATTTGGAACATTACTTCAAAATATTACCTCGAAATTTGATCAAAATTTGGCACCCAATTGAGCGCCTTGCGTAAATACTTTAAATAATTTTAATAATTATTTCAATAAAGTATTTCACTTTTATAATTAGCAATTATTAGGTTTAAAATAAAGTTTAAACTAACGATTAATTAACATGTACACTGAGTACAACTAATTATACCCGTACACAAAATTAACGGGTTAAATACCCAAACCAGTATACAAATTAAAAGATGTCAGTCGACATCTTCTGTACACTCCCTCACCCTCATTTGACAAAATGAACTTAAATCCATTTAAAACACATGCTCCCTCCATGCTCCAATAATTCACAGCTACCAACCATTTTCCTTTTCTTTCTTTCTCTGGACTCCATCGTATAGCAGCAGCAGTAAAGAAGCAGAAGAAGCAACAAAGACAGGAAATAAAATTCATCATCTTCTTCATCCCTTTAACCTTCAAACATTCAAACTCACGTCACCATCAAAAATGATCACATAACTATCATCAAATCATCATCATCTCGTCGATCATCATCATCAACATCGATATCATCATCATAATCTAAATCTCATAGTGAGGAGCTTTTTTTTTCCTCATTTAAATTTCATTATATCAATTATTATGATTTTGAAATTTGGTTGATTTAACAAGTTAAAAACGAATTTAAAACCAAAGATATATGTATATGTTTGTATATCAGAGGCGATATGTGAGCACAGTGTGGGTTAATATAATACAAAACATATATATACATATTATTACACTTAAATAACAAGATGGATTATATTAGCTCAGTGGTTAAGTTCTTGGGCTTGAAGGGATGGTCATGGGTTCGAGTCCCATGATCAGTTTTAATTTCATTTATTTTTTCGAAATAATATGTTATATATATACATATTTACAACATATAATCAAATGTAGGTGTGTAGCTTAGTGGTAAAGCTGAAGGTTTTAAGTGAAAGGTTAGGGGTTCAATCCCAGTTACCTGTTTTAATTTATATTCAATTTTGGCTAAATGGTTATTAAGGAATATAAGTACATACGTATCAAATAAATCAAGTAAGGCTATTGTAGCTTGGTGGTTAGGCGTTTGTTTGTTGGAAACCAAGGTCGCAGGTTCGAACCTGTCTTGTGACTTGGTTTGAATCATATTTTTTTTTTTTATTATAAATGGGCCAGATGGATGGGCTTCTAATTGGGCCGAAAAATTATGAACCAAAACTATAAATGGGTTAAACAAATAAATGTTGGGCCAGTCACAGTTGGGCCGAGTGTAATTGGGCTGGAATTTGGGCCTTTGTATATATAACGAATTGGGCCTGGGCTTTTACTAACTCTGGGCCAGATTGTTTCTATTTAAAGACTAGGCCTATTCATTTTTCTATTGGGCCGAAAGTTTTAAAACATAAATATATCTTGGGCTAAATATATGGATCAAGTATTATGGGCCAAACAAATACTTAACTTTAATAACGTGTACGACACGAAACATTATTTTTAATCGAGTAGTTATTTGGTTAAAATGGACTAAATGGATTACGACAATAGTATTATGTTTATGCGAAAACGATAACTTATATTTATATATAAATATATATAGATACGACATTTCGACAAAGTGTATTTATATACGTACGAACAAACAAAGTTATTTTGATAACTACATGATTATGTTTTTAAAACATAATCCACGACGATAAAACTATATATGTATATACGCGACATTAATAGCAACGTATATATATAAACGACGACGATACATAATATATTAGAATATATATATTCAATTAATAAGTATATATATACTTATACGCAACAACTATTTCAACTTAACAATTAGTCCATATACTTATGTAAAGTATATTTAATTGTGTCTAGGTATTTGAGAGGCACACTTGGACTACCGCATATTATTAGCTGAAGACTTGCAAACCGTGAGTTCACAGCCCCTACCTTTTACTCGTTTTAAATGCTTTTAAAATCGGGGGTGAAAAACATAGAACTATGTGTTATTACATGCTACTTGTTTTATATAAATGCTTGACATGCTTTTATAAATTGATTTGTATAAATGCTTTATGCTTTATAAATCAACTGTTAACTATATGAAACGTTTTCACAACATTTTGGGAATAAGACAACGAATCTTGGTACGATCCTAGGTTTACGTGAGGTAGTTGTAGTGCACATAAGTCCCAGTGCTTGCAACCTATAACCATTAGCTAGGTGACTCTAGCCACTGAGTATACAGATAGTACTATCGATTTGACAACCCTCCCAGGATATAACTCGTTGGTCATTCCAACCACACGACGGCAGTCGTAACGAGGAGTGTATACTTACCGTGTTACTGAGGCAACAACAAAACAACTAGTCGTGGTTTGGTTATAGCACTAGGTGTCGTTACTTTAACTCTAAAGGTTTAGCTCACCTTAGAGGGATCATCGTCTATATTTTCCACAAAACTATACAACTATTTTATAGGAAAAGTTGTTCCTATACATGACTACTTAAAGGAAACGTTTACCTTGATTGGATAAACCTTGTTTTCCTGCAACTATTTTATAGGAAAAGTTGTTCCTATACATGACTACTTAAAGGAAACGTTTACCTTGATTGGATAAACCTTGTTTTCCTGCAACTATTTTATAGGAAATGTTTTTGAATATACTTGTGTCTCCTACATGACAAACAACTACTACTATTTAGGAAATGTTAATCCTTAATTGAATTGACCTGTGTTTCCTAACAACTGCTACCTTTGGAAATGTTACTCTTAATAGATTAACTTGCGTTTCCTACAAAAACAATTAACTATGTTTAAGAAGATGAGTTCTTACAAACTATTTATTTGGAAATGTTACTCTTAATAGATTAACTTGCGTTTCCTACAAAAACAATTAACTATGTTTAAGAAGATGAGTTCTTACAAACTATTTATATGGAAATGTTTACCTTGATGGATAAACCTGTATTTCCTGTGATAACTATTATGATAGGTGTTCATACACGATTACTTTATAGGAAATGTTTACTTAAATGTTAAACCTGTGTTTTTTATAAACTATTTGAAATGGAAATGTTTACTTGTTAAACCTGTATTTCCTACCAACTATTTAACTAGAAACGTTTTCCTTGATCTGATAAACTGTTGTTTCTTACAAAGTACATGGGAAATGTTTATCATATTTGAATAGACAAGTTTTCCCACTTAACGATTTACTTGTATTGACAACGATTATTAAACTACAAACTTAGTTTGGAAATGGTATTTTCCTGAGATTACTTATTTGGAACTATACAACTGATAGGAAATGTTTACTTTGATTAGTTAAACCTTTGTTTCCTACACATACTTATTAGGAAATGTTTATGATTAAACTTGTGTTTCCTACGCAACTACTTACTTGTAGTAAGAATGACATTCTTACTTTATATAGAAAATGTTTTCTTTAACTAGAACAACTTGTATTTCCTACTAAACTTATAAACATAATGTTTTGCTGTAAATGAATGAGTTATTCATAACTTGGTTTGACCACTATCAACTAAACCTGTGAATTCACTCAACATTCAATGTTGACGTTTTACTATGTTTTTCAGGGAATTAGGACTCAGGTACTGATGCATGCATAATGGACGTATGTTACCCACGACGAATTAGGATGCCACTTTTGGGACAAATGTATTTTTACAACACCTGATTTCTATGACTTGACAAGTCGTAGTTTTTGTAAATACTTTTATATTAATGGCATCTTAATTACTGTTCTGCAATTATCATAAGCTCTGATACGGTGAATGCATACTACTTACGTCAGCACCCCCGCTGTTTACTCAAAAGCTTCCGCTAATTATCTAATGCTTCCGCTAAGTGTTTAATAAACACGATTACCGATTTTGGGGGTGTGACATCTTAACAATCCATCTGTTGCTAGAGTTGGGAAGCAAAGGATGTTGAAATGGAAAGTTTAGGCAGAAGTTATATTTCAGAGCAAAAACCATGCAAAAAAGGTTAGCATACTTTTTGGCTCTAAATATATGATTTTGTCCAGCCTAGACTTTTGGTTCCCAAGTTATTGGAGAAGTTTCAGTAGGTTGCAGAGCTATGAAAACTGATAAGATGACTACCCGGTACCCATATACTTGAGATAGTATATATCAATTGAAATATTAAACTTTTAGTTCTATTGAAACTCGATTTTATATATTGTGGCCTTGTGAAATGTGATGTTAAACCAATGTTAATTGGAAAGATCAGGAAAGCTTGGGATGACTACATTATGATAACTCGATTGTTTTATCTATTTTTTAAGGTTTGCCCGATAGCTGAAAAACTAAGATTTTGGGACTTTTTACTATTTGGAGCAATTTTGCAATATTTATGCCTCAATAGTAAGCCTTCTCTATGTCTTGTGTTTTTAAGCTACTATATGGTTTTTCAACTTCATGCTGTACTGAAAAATGTCAAAAATTGCATACATTCTGTAACGGCTTGCTTTGGTAGAAGGCCTACTATTGAGGCATAGAATAGCCCACAAAAAGTTGAGGTACCCAGCACCATCACATTTGTATTTGCATTAGACATTCCCAAATTAGTTTCACTTTAATTATTATTACAACTGACCTGCTTAATGCTATTCAGCACTTATACCTTCTTGTGCATCCCAAATCAATTTGAAGTGCAGATATAATAGAAAATGAATGATGGTGTAGCATGGCGTGGCGTATTTACATCTATTGATGATATGTTTCAGTTGTTTTACTTATATTAAAGATTTCAATTTATGCAGCAGGTTGTTGGGACATTATACATACATCAGCAGAACTGTGTTTTAGTAGCCTATGGAAGTTATAGAAAGATATCAGCATTTCTTCGTGGTTTTGACCTTTGCATTGGTCTGTTTTCGTGATCGCTCTTATTAACTACTGCAGTGTGCTACTCTCATATCAATTTTAGGCCAAATGGTACACAGTAATCATGGTTCAGTACATTCAATAAAGAGACTAAGGAGACTGCATAACAAGGTAACAAACTTTCTAAGATCTTGGTTGAACGAACGAAAGCCGACCTGGTCAGCAGGTCAAACTGAGGTAGGAATAGCTGACTTGTAGGTAACCTTGACTTTCTGACGTATACTATCACCTAGAATGAATTCTTATAAAAGACAATTAAGGTGCCCGTAAAATACGTTTATAATTCATATTTGTTAATTTGAGAAAGTGGCATGAATGAATTCGAGAAATCTATTTGTAGTTGTAGATCAAAGGATTTCTAAGTGAATCTAATGCTTTGATGATTGGGTTCTAAATCTTATATAGTTATATGGGTGAAAACATGAAATACAAGTATACATTAATAGGTTCCTTGCCCGCTTGGATGGTTGAATTCTATCATGCAGTTGATACAGTGGCTGATATATGCTATACACACCTCGCTACTACTCAGGTGGGAGTAGTTTATGAAATGGATCATAAGCATGTTCTAAATGGGTATATAGATTAGAATGTAGGTGTCAAAGAAGTCTACTAGGTGATCAGAATGTAGGTGTCAACTCCTAGCTCATTTAATTAGCCGTTTGTAGATACATTCATCAATAACTATTTGGTCATCTTAATGGGATTATCTAGAACCGTGTGAGGTGGTCATCTTAAGTTGATGTATGTCAAGTCCAGGTTATGTACAAATGTGATTATGGACTTTTTCTCCAATTATCGTCTATAGTATTGTAGTACACATTCACCCAATGTCTAAAAGATTTGATACTTATACCAAATGTACAAAAGATATTTGAGATCCCAGGTTTCTAATCACGAGGTTTGCTAATCATTTTTTTCATGTTGTATTATCAGTTAGCAAGTCTTTAGTTCGATATGTTGGATGTGAAGCCTTCGGATGATGAGACTGACATACAAAATGTGTGAAGACTTGGATAATAAAGGTAGCACCTTGAATATACCCACAGATACAACCTGATGATCCATTTTATTTTTACTTCATTTTATAATTACATGTTTCACATGCCAGTGGTAAAAGACAACTCGAAGCAACATGTGTCACTTAATATGCAGAGTGCTTTAACCAATCTATAAAGTAGTCGATTTGTTTAACCCATTCATTTAATTACTTGGCTTTGCCCTAGCATTGTCTAATGTTTCTCGATTTCATTCAGCACATAGGAACTTACTTTACTTCGATCTAATTGTTTCTCTGTAACTAAAAGCATTCATATTCTATCACGTAAAAAATAGTTACATAGATGAGTGGGTTGGGCAATGTGTCAAAATGGGCTGGGTTAACCCGTAAACGTTTCTTTATTTCAATGATAGTCTAAATCTCTGACATTTTGTTCTTATGCTTCCGTGTACTTGCAGTTACAATTTATCTATCAGTTTAGTCATTGCATTTTGAGCCTATTAGGCATCTCAGATGCTAATTGTCTCAAATTATCAGTTTCCAGAGACAATTAGATCGAACTACTATCAATGCAGTTCTCAAGGTATCAACTTCTTCTGAACTGTGTAAAATTAATTGATTAAAGGTGTGGTCTGTTAAATTATTTGAGTTGCTATCATATTTAGCTCCGAAAGGGAAGTGGTTCAAAATGCATTATGTTTCACTAAATTGAAAAATATTCAAATCCCATTTTTAGCAGATTGGTAATTTATAAAATGGATCATAAATTGTTTGTTGGTTGATTGGTTGACCCTCTTATCTTTTCAGCACATTATGTCACCTATATTTGTATTGTATATATAGGTGTTCCGTAGTTACTGATATGTGTGGCAAGATGGATGGTGGGTTAGTTATCTGGGTGATGTTAAAAATAATGCCTTTTTAAATTACAGGTCAAAACGACATCATTAAAATTGAAATAAAAATAGTTAATACGGGAGTGTTAGAAGTTCAACATACCGTCACTAACCGAATGGCACAGGCTGAAATGTGGTATCATGTAGGTTCGTACACAGGCACATAACATTATCCTGCATCATCATATTATTATTTGAAAGAAAAAAAAGACCATTGTGTGTTTGATCCTTTGTTATTAAGTTGTTGCAGGCTGATATGGAGAGAAATATATCGCAGTCACATAAAGAAAGAACCTTGTGTCATCATAAAGAGGTGATTATAAACGATAATATTAATATTACTGTGATTATAAGGTTTATTAACGAAAATTGCAACAATGACGGTACTTTCTTAATTCAAAATTGTGCTTAATGTTTGGGTGTGGGGACTGATAACACCATTTGTAATTGCTTGAATCAAAGCTTGGATTTCCTTTTTGTATCATCAAAGTTCAAATATTTTGGATATCTTAATGATAATATCATTTTTAACAATTATAAATTATATGTGACGAATAACACTCCAAATTAACTATCTTAATATATAAGCTAGCTTATATATTAAACTATAGATGGCATCTATAGTATAAGTGTTTTCACACAGATAACCGTTAGAGTTGTTACAATGGTACACATGTGGCTATATATCTTTTTCTCTAACCACTTGGAATGAAACTCTTTCATGATTAGATGCATACAAATTACAACAGAAAGCATTGGGTAAAGACAGACTTCCACAAACCTTTTCCATGCTTTTTTCTTTTTGATTCTGACAATGTAATTGCATTTATTAAGATGCATAGAATTCGGTTGTTTTTCTAACGATTCCTATTATTTTGTGTGACGTTTTTGTTTTCTTTATGCATTTACATGTGAAGGTTTAATATTTTTTAGTTTATGTTCTCAAGTAAATTGATATTTGTATTCTCATTTCGTTTATATCTAGGGATTTGACTTTTAATATCTAGCTGATTTATTATTTGGTTATAAACAGGGTCATCTATTTTTGAAGATATATTCGATGATAGCATTGCATTGTTCAGAACCAAAGGTGTGTAGATTATTTATATACTTGGTTTGGTTTAGCTCTTTTTTAGTATTTGGGGTTGAAAGTTTAGCGTACTTTCTTTTTTGTTATAGGGATTTGGGGTTTGGATTTATACATAGATTATACATTTTTTATGAGATTTGAGCTTTTTATCATGTGAAATCGAATTAGCATTTTGAGTGCTTATCAGATGGGCTTGGTGTAACACAGTTAACTACAGTATCAACCTTCTTTTAGAAATATTTTACCTTCTTGTCTCTCTGATACACAATAATTTCTTGCTCTAAAAAACTTGTGGTACTTATAACAGTTCTGTTATCAGGTGCCACTAACAAAGCTTCATCATGAACAAATATGGATATGGCAAAGTGTATAAAGGGAAATTAGCAGCTTGTGATCAGGTTTGTGATCTTTGATTGGTGTAGAGTTTTAATAAAAAATGATTATTAAATGTTATTAGTGAGCAATTGTATCGAAGTATGAGTGTGGGATAACTTGTGTGTGGGTGCAGATTGTTTCTATTAAGAAATTGGATCCTGATGGGGATCAAGGGCTTAGAGAATTCTTGACTGAACTGTTGACACTAGGTGTGGCTGATCACCTGAATCTGGTGAAAATGATTGGTTTTGTGGCTTTGTGCTAAAGAAGAACAAAGGAAATTAGTCTATGAATACATGTCATAAGGTTCTTTGGAGGACCATTTGTACGGTACACTATTTGATGCATCTTCGTGTTCATTTTGTGATTTTAAGTTTGTTAGGCATATCAATCAATAGGCTTTATTTCAGCAGGATCCAAGTGAGAAAATCACTGATATGATGAAAGGGGAAGCGGATCTAATCATTGAAAACTACACTAATGGAAATCTTGTAGCATATGTTATGGTTAGTAAACTTGGATACACTAATGTGTCAACCTTGTCGTTAGGTTATATCTTTGATATATATTAAATTCTGATACAAGTTCCTGCTTTTTCTTTCTTAGTGAACACTAGCTTAATCTTGATCAGTAGCGTTCTTTTACTAAACCTAATCACTGGGTTATACATTGCTAATATGAAGAAAGAAATATATGCTAATCGTGCTAAGGACATCTTCCAAATTACAGATATTAGGGTGTGTTTTTTGTTTGAACAAATTGAATAAATTTTAGTTTTTTTGCTGTAGGTGAAGTTGGTTCATGATTCAAGACCAATTATTCACAGAGTTTCCAATCTTTTGTTGAAAGTTTATTCGCTTCTGGTTTTATATAGGTTGGTAAGCTCACAAAATCTCTTTATATGTCTAATTTGTTAATTAGAATGTTAATTGAGGTGTCATTATGCAGTGTTAATGAGGGGAATCTTAGATAAAAACAAGTTCTTCTGGTTTTATATAGGTTGGTAAGCTCACAAAATCTCTTTATATGTCTAATTTGTTAATTAGAATGTTAATTGAGGTGTCATTATGCAGTGTTAATGAGGGGAATCTTAGATAAAAACAAGTTCGAGTGTTACAACACTTTCGAGTGCATAAGTTAGAGTAAGTTCCGAATTCTTATTCTATATGAACGAAATGCGTCATTTTGTTTTGTTTAATGCCAGTCAAAAATAGTCATTTGCCTTTTCTTTATTGGGGATATTCGACTATTCGAGTGCATGTAGTATAGTAGTCTTTATGGCTAGATAGTTTTCGAACCCTCTAAACTGTATTGATGAGAAGTTCTCATTTTAGATATTATACATGGGTAGCTCTCATTTATACAAGTTTGTAATATTAGTTAAGTGGAGTTATGCAAAGATTATATGGTTTATGCTTATTTTAAAGGATATAAGAAACATCAATGGGAATAACTTTTTGATCTGTAAACCTTTTTAGTAGTTTTAGTAGATGATATTTAGTTTGGTTTCATTGCGGATTGTCACACATTCATTTATTGTTGGGGGTCAAGAAAGATCAATGTTTCATATTTTAATCAGATAATGATTGTTTTTAGAACATGATCGTATATTAGTTTGGTTTCCTTGCATTTAAGGGTTGTACCACATGCATTTAATTGTTGTATATTAGAAACATCAGTTCTTCAGCCTTCATGATTATTTAAAACATCTAGCTTATTTGAACCAGAGAAAGAGTCCTTTTTAGAACCTGAAAAAATTAGCTTTTCTTCAGATTGGAACTTGACATTGGAGATTCTTAGTTTTATTTATTTGCATTTAAGGGTTGTACCATATGCAGTTATTGTTGTATATCAAGAAATATTATTACTTTGAGGAACTTTAATGACACTTAGTTTGGTTTCATTGCATTTAAGAGTTGTAAGGCATTCATTTATAATTGTGTATCAAAAAATTACTGGTTGAAGTTATTTGAAAGATTACAATGATTTAAACCAAAGAAGATTGCTTTAAGAAAATAAAATGTAAAAGTATTTATTTTTTTAAATTGAAATTATTTTTATGAATAATTTAGATCATGGAATTTTTTTTTTCTTCATGTATCTATGTTGTATAACACAATATTAAGACTTGGATTTAATTAAATTGAGTTTTTGAAGAGGTCAGGTGGTGGGATGGCGACATGTAAAGACTTCTAGGATGAACAGTTTGGTCAAACAAGCAAAAAGTTTCAAGAATGAAGGAGAGAAAGGAGTGGGTGGGAACGATGCTTCTAAAAGGAAGAAAAATGTAAGCCATGAAAATGAGAAGGAAGAAACTGCCACTAAAGAAACATGGCATTATGGATTCGCACAGGTTAATATGGACGGATCCGATCGGAAGGAAAGTTGATCTGAATGCACATGATTGTTATGAAACTTTAGCTCACGCTCTTAAAGTAATGTTCTTAAAAGCATCCACGAGTATCACTTCTATCCAAAAGTATAATTTTTAGAATGTGTGAAATCTAGATGTGGCAAAAATGGGTGGGCATAATTTTTAGAGATGAACATAACATGAATTGACCCATTCATAATAAACTTCAAAACTCACTCGAACATGATAATTGTACGAACAATATACATGTAGACGTTACTAATTGGCGTTTACTAACACAAAGGTTATTTGTAAAACTAAGCTTACATTAGAGGTTCATCACCACAAATCCACTCGATTCAAACATTGAAGAACAAATTTAGTCCAGATATACCTATGATGCACTATAATTATGTATTATGTATACACGCACGATTCCGCGAATTTCGCGGGTCTTAAACTAGTTATTATAATATTTATATTTTTTTATTCATATGTGTAAACAATATAGCAATATGAAATTGACTTTGTTTGCAATCTGTACGTTGAAGCTTTCGTGAGCATGAGAGAAAATTTTGACGGTGGGATGATATGTTTATTTATTTATATATTAATATTTAGATTTTATTTTTAGATGATAATTTTCAGGTAAATTGAACTATTTGATTGATTAAATGAAAGTTTATTGAAACAGAAACATTTGATTAGTTATTAAGTCAATACCAACAATCTAGATGTAACAATTGTCAAACTGATGTAACAATTAAATACTCGTCATGTAATCACCTACAACATGAAACTGATGTGTAACAACGTGAGTTATTGTTATTGGACAAATGAAAAATCCACATATAACTCATGAACTCTAATTGTCAATTAAGAAATGTAAAATATGAAATAATTATAATTATATTATATTAAAATATTTAATTTTTTTAATTGATTTTGTATATTCCATTCGATGACATATACGAGGATTAATATAATTAAAATAATTATAATTATATGATAAAAACGTTTAATTGGTTTATTGAAAGTTTATTGAAATAGAAGCATTTGATTAGTTATTAAGTCAATACCAACAATCTAGATGTAACAATTGTCAAACTGATGTAACAATTAAATTGACTTTGTTTTCTTTTATTGAATTAGAAGCATTTGATTAGTTATTAAGTCTCAATTTTAACAAAAATTTTCATCATAAAGGTTTTCTTTTAGGGAATGGTTCGGAGGGGAAGGGAATTGGAGGGGTAGGGACTATTTTGCAATTTTGACATAATTTTGGACCTGCCCGAAAAACTGTCCAAGAAAATATCAAAAAATTGTTCAAATTTTTTTTTTTTCAATCAGAAAACTTGTTAATATGCAAGATTCAGTCAAATTGTTAAAAACGTAAGATGCAGTAACAAATACACAGATGCAGTAACAATAATACATGACGCAGTAAACAAATTAATACTAATTTTTTATTCAAACATAAAATCAAGAATTTAAACACATTAAAAAGCTAAAAAAAATTGTAAGATGCAATAACAGTATACAAGATGCAGTAAACAAAAACTAGCACAAATATACATTACTTGCATTTCAAGATGCAGTAATGTAAGATGCATTAACGTAGAATGCAGTATCGTAAGATGCAGTAACGTATGATGTAGTAGAATAAATGTACGATGCAGTTAGATCAAAAAGTAGATCTACTTTCAGATCTACTTTTTACATCTTAAATCTACGAATTTCAAGATCTAGATCTATAAAATGAAGGTGGTAATAAAGATGATAACGTAAGTGGTGGTGACGATGGAGCGGCGGTGGTGGCGTTGGAGTGGTGGTGGTGGAGCGGCGGTGGAACGACGGAGAAGATGGAGAAATGATCACGGTTGGTTACGTCCGGTGGAGGCCGGTTCACCAACGGTGGTGGTTCGCATCTCAACTATCCGACCACAAATTCACCGTCGTTTCTCCACCTCTTTTTCCGGTCACAACGCGGTGGTGGACGGAGGTGGAGGTGGTGGTGGACGGAGGTGGGGTGGTAGACGGAGGTGGTGGTGGATGGAGGTGGTGGTGTGTGAGTGTTTATGTGTTTTGTGAGAGAGAGAGAGAGAGAGAGAGAGAGAGAGAGAGAGAGAGAGAGAGAAAAGAGTTAGAGAGTGTGTGTTTTTGTGAAAGTGAAATGAAACTGACCAACATGCCCAAATTTAACCCCTTAATCTTTTTTAATATATATTACAATTCAGTCCCTCTACTCAAAATATTGCAAAATGACCCCGCGTGATCTGCACCATTGATCTCGAAAATGGATGGTAGTGATGACCTTCCCCTCTTAGCTCTCCAAAATAGCTCTTCCCCTCTGATCTCAGATCTTTCTTTTATTAATATTTAGATTATTATTATTAAATTTAGATTTTATGTGATCGATGCCGAAAATGATAGCAAAACAAGGAAATCGAATCCAAGACACTACTGGATCCGTATTATTCAATCGGTGTTGTTTTTCACGGGTTAGGCCCAAATATTTGACATTTTATAGCCCATAACAAAGTAGGAATAGGATCTTGAAGGCATATTTGACATATTCAGTAAGCCGTTGGCCCAATTGCCCAAAGGCGATTTATCACTCTGAACTTATCGCACACTTTAGTAAATCATCATCAATCAAATTTCAATAAACATGGATTAGTCAATTCCAGTTATTTTAAGTTAATCGACAAAATATTGAAAGAGAACTTTATACGTTTAAAAACTATATTTCAAAGATAATTTATGCCCAAGTAGTCATTCTTTTGGTTATGATCGACAAATCTATTACTCGTAAAAGACTAAAAAGTTACATTTTATGCATTTTAATTACGGGTGAACTTTCTAATTAAACTTAATCAAATAAAATAATATTCATTTTATAAACTTTTTAATTTCCATTTATTATTATGTATTACTCTCTCAACGTACAAATTAATTAAAAATAATAGTTCAAATATGGTATGAGATCAGAGGGACAACTGCATTTTGAGAGAACACTGCATTTTATGTAAAATGCAGTATTGTTAAATGTAACAAATCTTGACCGTTGATGACAAAATCAGTGGCACAGATCATCTGCTCTGTTTTCCCCTCAAAATGAAGATTCCCCTCATGACATTACCCATATTAACCTATGTTCTTAATTTATAAGTTAGACAACTTTATTTTATTATTAACATAAACGAGCAAGTAAAAATAATAACAGACTTAGTTTAAAAACGCAAAAGTTTTCTTTGACAAACCTATAGATACCACATTCGTCACATTCCACACGTATTAACAATAAGTTAAAACTACCGAGCTTTATACAACTCTGAAGTCTTCTATTATGAATTATTCTTTAAGTTATACGTGACTATAAATTCAAAATTCAATAAATTGAAAAATATAAATCACGACCATTGACTTTGACATCCTCAAGTTTGGTGTGTGTGAATAAAACGTTGTTGATAAAGAATATGCCATGATTTGAACTTTTCTATCAAGTGGTAGGTTTACTGTACACGTGATTTCGACCTCCTTTCATAAAATTATTATTTTATTATTTTTCAAACCAAGCGAACTCGTTTTTTTTTTTTTTTTTATTTCAAAGTGAATATATTATAATAATACAACTGATGGAACTGGAGTACTGGACATGACACCAACATAATATAAAATATAAAATACGTGGACAAAATGATTGGAAATCATACATAAAATATTAGTTTCTTTAAAGTACGATTGATCATAAAATAGTGGGGAAATCAAAAATTTGATCCGTTTACCAACCCCATTTTAACAAAATAATCCGTTGACTTCCCTTTTTAACAAAGTAATCCACCGATTGACGCTGCAATGGCGCCCCGGCGCCCCTGACACAACCAACCACCCAAACATTGCCACGTGTACGAGGATCCAACGCCAAAAAAAAAACATCCGGCGCCCCATTATTTTTTTGTCGCCCCTCTCCTTATTTTTGGCGCCCCATGATTTTTTTTGGCCCCATCTCCTTCATTTTTGGCGCCCCATGAATTTTCTTGGCGCCCATCAATTTGTTTGGCGCTGGATCCTCGTACACGTGGCAATGTTTGGGTGGTTGGTTGTGTCAGGGGCGCCATTTGCGGCGCCAATCGGTGGATTACTTTGTTAAAAAGGGAAGTCAACGGATTATTTTGTTAAAATGGGGTTGGTAAACGGATCAAATTTGTGATTTCCCCTAAAATAGTGAGTAACTTTTATATAGCATGGACAAAATACAAGACAAACCAAACACCAGAAAATATATTGAAGCTACGGAGTACTATTTTAAGAGCCAAATTAAAGATAACTTACCGATGGTTAATCACAATTCACCGCATTAACAATTTGCTTTTACTCGGCCGATATAGCTTAAAGGCTAAGTACCAACTTAGCTTATCCATTAAGCAAAGAAAAAATTGTACTAAGCATCCGCAAATCGATAATTAATGCGTCATTATAATGCCAATCAATGCTCTATTTATTTTCTGTTCAATGATCTAACGATGTATGCTGAAATAACGAGGACTTATTTTCAAACATAACTGATGACAATGATGTTGTTTGATACGTGTAAATTTTGTAATGATAGAACCATTGTTGATAGTGAAAGTTGTTTGTGAACTAGTTTGATCATGTACCACAATATATTCCAATCTATAATTAATTCTTTAATAGATCTGTAATTCTTTGATGTAATTTACTAATAAACATCCTAAACCAAATTAGCATAACACCATGTTTCGTCTTTTACTAGTTTGTTAAATACATGGATTACAATAACAACCTTCTTTTTTACTACTGTATAAATTACAATAATTTGAAACTTAAAATTTATTTTGGTACGGGAACGAAGCAGGTTCATTTTGAGAGGAAATAGAGGCCGACAATCACAGTTTTTGACTTAATGTGATTCACAACACTACAATTTCCATGCACATATCATTTTACGTAATATGCATTATTGTGAAGATACAACGAATTTGAACCGTTGATCACCAAAGTTAACGATTGAGATCACCTGCTTTTGTTTCCCCCAGTTGTCACTCGTAAACTTACCGTTTACTAATAATCACATTCTGTAAATAATTATTGCTCCAATACATAAACGGAAAGAAGTAAATATAATAACCACAAATTGTAAAAAGGTAAAGAAAAAAAATGCACAAATTTTATTGACCAACAACGAGATATGGTTCGCATCTACACGCGTCCTGTTGCCGCATCAATAGAACTTAAATTTCGAGAGTGGCCCCTCGATCTTTCAACTTCTACCCAGTTCTTTTTCAGATTTAGAAATGTGCTCAAATTATATCGGAAAGGAAAATGATAACGACAGCCCCTGTCAATAAGAATTTAAAACACGCATTAATACTTGTACCCATACCATAATAACCCCCTGAATTTAAGTTGGCCCCCATAAATATCAGTTATAATACAACCAATTTATGCACGTTATTGACAGCACTTAGGGCTGTCATTTATAATACCGTATTGGAAATATTACAAAGTTGACCAATTTTCTTTAAAATCGAATTATATTCTTTTTTGACAAAATTACACTGTTCATCCCTGTGGTTTGTCCAAAATTACACTGGTCGTCCCTGCAAGTTTTTTTTCGCATTGGTCGTCCCTGTCATTGCACGTTGTTTCACTGGCAGTCCCTCTCCCTAACGGGCGTTAATATTGGCCGTTAAATCTCGTCACGTGCACGGCATGTGGGGGTATTTTGGTAATTTAACTCGCCCTTTCTCATTTAATACGCCATCCACCCCCACCAACCTCACATTTTCATCTTTTTCGCACCATATCACCAAAACCCTTTTTCATCTTTTTCAGTTTCAATCGATCAATTAAAACCCTAGCTTGCACAATTGACTATCACATGTAACAATGGTATCGAAGTTATACACTATACGAGCAGCAAACGTTCAATACGATTTGGAGACACGATACGGTACGAGCAATACTCAGTAATTCTAGAATTTTTATGTGAATTAATTTTTGTTTCTAACCTAAAAATGTAAAATTTTGCTGTGACAGCTCGATATCCATCTCAGTTTTCGATTAAGCTTCATCATGGTGGAGCTTTTACGAATCCACCAGGGAGGAGGTACATCAATGGTAAGGTTAGTTATGTTGATGCCATTGATATTGACACATTTTATGTTCATGAGATTAATGATATGTTAGAGGATTTAGGGCATGATGGTTTCAGTTTGATGGTTTACCATTTTCAAAGACCATATACCATTTTAGACTATGGGTTGGAGCCTCTAGGGACTGATATAGACATCCATAATTTGAGCCAGTATGTGGGAAGGCATAAGGAGATTTCTGTGTATGTTGAGCATGAAAAAAGTGCCATTGATATTGACACATACAGTCCAAATCAAAAAAAGGTAGTAATACAGGAATTTGTAGATGATGTGCCACAACAGAGTGTAGGTGAACCAAAGGGTGTAAAGGGGAAAAAGGTTGTTCATAAACTGCCTAGTGCCAAGAAGAGACTTCAACTAGAATGGACAGCCAGTGACCCAAATGTGAGTAGCAATGAACCAATTGTTAGTGAACCTGATCCACCAGTGAGTGAAAGACAACCAAATGTGAGTGAGAATGAGCCACCAGTTAGTCAAAGTCAACCAATTGTAGGTGATAGTCAACCAACAGTAGTTGACATGAGTCAAAATGATGGTGTTGATGTAAACAGAACAGTCTATATCAGTGACAACACTAGGTTTGGTGATGCATTAGACAATGATTTGGAACCTATGTTTGGCCTTCCAGCTAGTGATCAATATGAAGATGCAGGTTTAGACAGTGACAATGAAAGTTGGGGGGAAGAAAATGATAGTGATTATATTGTGGATGAAGATAACACAATAGAGGATGTTGATGTTGACATGACAGACTTCCATTTTAGTATTGATAAGGATGTTGAGTTTATGGGAAATGGTGGACAAACCAGTGTTGAAAATGACCCCTTTGCTGCAGATGAAGCACTATTAGATGTGATGAACAATGATGAATTTTCAAGTAGTGAGGAATCTGAAGATGGACTTGAAAGCATAAGGAAGAAGAAGCTCAAAGAATTAAGGAAACAGGAGAAGGAGAGCAGGCAGATCAACAAAACTTTCTTCTATGTTGGGTAGCAATTTTCATCGGCAGAAGAGGTAAAAGCTCGAATCAGATTACATGCTATTGAAAGTAGGAGAATGTTGACATTTATTAAGAATGATAGGGATCGGGTAAGGGCAGGGTGTGAGGGTGTTTTGCCAACCTTTGTCAACAGTGAAATAAATGGTCAATGTCAATGTTCACAAAATGTTAAAAAGGCAGTGGGGCCCACAGAAAAGCAAGTGGTAGGTGAGAGAGTTGATGTAGGTGGCATTGATCCAATTAAAAGCAATGGCAAAATGGTAAAGAAGACAAAAGTGACAAACCCTAATAGGGAATCTTCGAAAGGAAATAAGAAAAAGAAGAGTGTGGATAAGCCTATGCCAGTTGAGAAAAAGAAAAGGAAACCCAAGAAACTTGACTGTCCTTGGGTTATACAAGTTTCTAAGCTAGCAGGAAAGGAGACATGGGAAGTGAAGACATTTAAAGAGCATCACAAATGTCTACAGTCAAGGGAGATCAAGCAATGTACTTCACAGTATCTGTCTACTAGGCTAGTTGAGCAGCTTGAGAGCAACCCAAAGATTCCACCAAAAGCTGCTCATAGCCAATTTGAAAAAGATCTGGAGTTAAATGTTTCAAAGATGAAGTCCTATAGAGCACTGAAAAAGGCAAAAGAATATGTTGAAGGTGATTTCATAGAACAATATGCCCACCTTAGAGATTACATAGAGGAGTTGAGGAAAGCAAATCCAGACACAACAGTAAAAATTGATGTTGAACCAGGGAATCCTAATTCAAACACAAGGGTGTTCAAGAGAATCTATATCTACTTGGGCCCATTGAAAATGGGGTTTAAAAAAATGAGAAGGGATTTGATAGGTTTAGATGGTGAACATATGAAAGATCCAGCTACTGGTCAACTGTTGACTGCAGTAGGGGTTGATAACAACAATGGTATCTACCCAGTGGCTTTTGCAGTTGTAGAGACAGAGAACTACAATGCATGGTGTTGGTTTCTTGAGACTTTAGGTGATGATCTTGGACTGGATATCCACTCCAACTTCACTTTCATGAGTGATAGACAAAAGGTACAACTACATATTTTATGCATGTTTTATACTTTATAATGTTATTTATAGTTCAGGTTTAATCATACACATATTTAATGCTAGGGTATTTTGCAAGCATGTGCAAGGCTATTTCCACAAGCTGAGCACAGATATTGTCTCAGGCATATCCACCAGAATATGAAGTCAAAGTGGAATGGTGAAGCCTACAAGAAGTTGCTGTGGAAGTGTGCTACAGCCTTAACAGTTCCACATTTTGAAGCAGCAATGCAAGAGGTAAAAGAGTTCAATGAAGCAACTTACAAATGGCTTGCCAGAATTCCACCCCAATCCTGGTCAAGAAGCCATTTTACAGGTATGTTTTTTTATAGTTCTTTCTATATGTGTGAATGAGTATGATTCATGAGTTTCACCAGTGTTATAATTCCATACATTTTATTAAATACAGGAAGGGCAGTGTCTGATGTTCTGTTGAACAATATGTGTGAGTGCCTTAATAGGTGGTTATTGGATGGTAGGAATAAGCCAATCATTACTTGTTTAGAGTTTTGTAGGGAATACTTGATGAAAAGAATAGTCACAGTTAGGAAAGTAATTGCCAAATGTGATGGACCATTGACACAGACTGCAACTAAATTGTTTGAGGCCATCAAGACAGAAGCAGGGAAATACACTGTAACTTGGAGTGGAAGTCAAAAGTACCAAGTCAATGGTCCACACAATGATCAGTGTGTTGTTGATGTTGGTGCTAGAGTTTGTGCATGTAGGAGATGGGAGATCACAGGTATGCCTTGTAAGCATGTTGTTGCTGCAATTTGGAACATGGCTATTAATGGGCTAGAGGTTGGGATTCCAGAGAGGTGGGTGCATGAAGTGTATTGGTTGGACACATGGAAGAGTGTATACAGTCATACCATTAATCCAGTAAATGGCAGGACAATGTGGGCTAAGTCAAAGGTGCCCACAACTTTACTTCCACCATTGAAAGTTACCCAACCTGGTAGGCCAAAGAAGAATAGAAGGAAAAGTGCAGATGAGTTGGAAAGCATGAACAAAGATGGTAAATTGTTAAGGGCAGGTAAGGCTGTTTGTTGTGGGCATTGTGGTCAGTTTGGGCATAACCGAGTTGGGTGCAAATCAACTGGTGTCTCAGTCAAAAGAAGGGAAGCTGCAACAGATACAAGAGCCAAGAAGAAGGCAAGAGCAGAACCAAGTGGAACAAAGGAGTGACTATGGTCTTCAATGTGTAATGTCTTTTGGTTTTTGGTGTTATGTGTTTGTTAATCAACTTTCATGTGTAATGTGTACTGTAACACCCAGTATTTGGGTCTAGTAGTATTAAATATTTTCTGACTGTGAATTATTATTAAAATGTGTCAGAAAGTAATTTTGTTGTGCTAGTTGAAAATAAATGGGTAAGAGAGTCGAATAATTTATTGTGATTAATAAATTATTATTTGTTTTAAATTAATCTAGTTGACGGTAAAATAAAATGACGTTTTCCCGCAAATGGTTTTCAAGTTTCAGACAATGATAAGTACGGGGAATGAAAATTAACCAATTATATGTTATACTCTATTTTGAGTCGGTTTATAATTTTCATCATATATCTATATACATACATACGTACGCATATACATACTTACCAAAACATGAGAAACCCTAAATCAATTCACCCAAATCATCTCATAACATGGAATTGAAGCTCTAGAACTCAAATTGAAGCCTCTTTAATCAATCTAATCAAGGTATAATCTTGTGTTCTTCATTTTCTAAAATCTAGAAATTAGGGGTTTTGGTGTTCTTGATCAAAATCCGAAATTAGGGTTTCAAAAGTGTACATTGAGGTTAGTTAAGCTTCAATAACATGTATTAATCATTCCATCATCATTGTAAACATGTTTTAATTACTAGTTCTTGAATTTTATGTAACCCTAGAAATTGGGTTTTAAGTATTTGATTGAATTAGTATGTGTAATTTGAAATTGAAGCTTGAAATGCATTAATAATTGTTAGTGGATGTTAATTTCATGATTAGAAGTGAAACCCTACCTTGAAAATGTAGAAAATGATGAATGATCATATAGATAGTTATGGGTTTAGTTGTTTATGTAAAATTCATAGCTTTAAAGCCTAGAGTAATGATGTTTAATTAAATAAGTGTTGATTCATGATGATGATTAGTTGTGTTCAAGCTAAAATGTGTAAAGTTAATTAAGTGTTTAGGGTAGTTATGATAATTATGAGGTGTTTTGATGGATTAGTAATAATTATAATAGATTAAATGATGAAGTGTTGTTAATGATCATAATTTGATAAGTGATGGCGAACTAATGATGTTAAAGGTAATTATTCATACTCTTGGAATGAATAATGTGAAATGACTATAAGTACTAATTTGATTAATGTGTAGTTGAAAAATGATTATCATGATATCTAACTCAAGAAGTATGAATTTGGTATTGATAATTGGAATTGTTGATATAAGTATATTTGAATGGTGTTGTATACCTTTGAGACATGTAACTAACTTGTATTATTCTACTGTATTGTCAGATGTGCAGAAGGCTCAGTGATATTAGACTACTGAGTGGATGCCTGAGGTGGTCGGTGAGTGGATCTCTAATCCTCAGCGTAACTTGGTTGTAACAAGTTTGGTTACAACAAGTAACGTGTTATTACTTTATTATTTGCATTGATGTTTATGCGGATAGTAATAATACTGTTGATATGTTGACTAGTTGAATATGTGACTTGTTGATTACGTGATCACTTGAATTAATTGGCCTTCGGGCATTAGTTGTTAATGAGGCAACGAGTTGTTGAACTGTTGGTTGGGCTAGTTGATTATACAAAGTTTAACACACCTCCTGTGTTAGTTGAAGATAATCACTAGCTATCGGTCTCGTCCGTATGGCCATACGGATAGGTTGGGTAAGTGTTTTGATATGTTGACTAGTTGAATATGTGACTTGTTGATTACGTGATCACTTGAATTAATTGGCCTTCGGGCATTAGTTGTTAATGAGGCAACGAGTTGTTGAACTGTTGGTTGGGCTAGTTGATTATCCAAAGTTTAACACACCTCCTGTGTTAGTTGAAGATAATCACTAGCTATCGGTCTCGTCCGTATGGCCATACGGATAGGTTGGGTAAGTGTTCTTGGGGAGCCTCCCGGGTTAATGGTTAGCCCCAGAGCCGCCGATCCTCATTATGGTGTTGTTGATTAGTTGAATTGTTGCATTGTTGAACTGATGCATTGTTGATGTGTTGTATTGTGTACTTGCTTGTTTAGTGCTAATTGTTGTACACAAAGTTGTTGAGCTAAGTTAGGTTGTTGATTAGTTATCTGCTCACTTAGCGTTATGCTAATCCCCCACATTATCCCTTCTTGCAGGTTTTGGCTATTTTATTGGGTGGGCAAGAAGTTGGACTAGAAGGAATGTTTGACCTTGAGGCATTACTCTGATAGTGGAATTGTATAAAATAATGTTTTAACATGTTTTTATATAACACCTATGTCGAGAAGTTATGTTTTTTAAAAGGTTGAATTTTATATGTTGATAAAATGGTGTAAACTATCACTAGTTATTTGAACTTACGCTTCCGATTTACTATATTAAATTGAGTATAAATGAGGGGTGTTATAAGTTGGTATCAGAGCATAGGTTTGGGTGAATTGTACATTATAAGATGTTCAATCCCAAACCTAGATTTGTGTCAAGTCAAACATTCCAGGGGTGGGGATTAGTGGTTGTATGAGAAAGTTGTTATTGAATGTGTACTAACCTATAATCAGTTGCAAGATTGTTGTTTTGGTTGCAGAGACGGAGGAACATGAGGAACCGTCTGGTATTCTCAATGATTCCTCAATACTTGTGGGCCTAGATGTATCAGGTACTTTCTAATAAGCTTGAATTGTTTGATTTGCCATGATATGATTATTAGTATAGTAAATTGGATTAAACTGCTATGACTCCTCAGTGATGAGTCCTTGATGATTGTTGCTTGTCAATATGATGATGAGATATTAAATAAGATGTTTAACATCATATGAAGGTGTAATATATTGTTGCATTGAGTAGACACATTGTTGAATAAGGTGTAATAGTTGTATTATGTGGATTTAATGGTGTCTACAATATGAAATTAAAATATGAAATCGGTTGTATGAATTGTTATGTGAAATAATAATTTTGAAAGTAATATGATTAGCAAAGTTGAAATGACTCCATGTAGTGAAATGAGATGTTAGAATATATCAATTGAAGTAATATGGAGTTGTATAGATGTTCAAAATAAGAAGGTGTCCATTAATTGGAATGTGTGTCGTTGACTTGGAAAAGTCAAAGTCGAAGGTGGAAAGGTCCAATTTGGTAATATATACCATTAAGTGGTGAATATGGTAAGATGTTTATGTGTTTAATAATGATCATGATTGTGATTGAATTATGATCTATATACTAAAAGTGGTCAAATAATGAAGTCGAGGTGGTCAACCAAACTTATATGTATTGACAAGTTGTGAAAAGTCAAAGTGATCATGAAATTGGAAAACTTGTTGTGATTGGTCTAAATATAGTGATTTTAATGTGAATTGGTGCTTTAGGTTATAGTATGCCACTAATGGTGAAAAATAGTTTGTTGGACTTAGAATAGTCAACGTAATGTGGAATGGGTGTTTGAATAGTGATAATATGAGTTGAAACCCAAAAAGGGTTGTCAATGTGCCCAAAGGGGTCACTTGATGGTCAAAAGGTTATAATGAGTAGTGGTCTGATTAAAAAGAATGTTAAAGTGACTTTAAGTCATAAAGATAGTAATAAAAGGTGATGAAAATGATTTGAGTAGTCAATGTAGTTATTTTCTTTAGAGTGCCCAATTGGACCCCTAAACGGGTCATCGAGTGAAAATACGATAGGAAGGGTATATTGGGGTGATGAATATGCCCACACGTCTTAAATATATATAGAAACATGTTGGTAAAAGGTTGAAGTCTGAAACCAAGCCATTTGGAATATGGCGTGTCCACTAAATGGTCGGAAATGGCCTAAAATGAGTTACACGTCCGTTTTCGCGTAAAAAGTGAAAATTGAAAAATTGTAAAAAGGGAAAGTTTTATTTTGACTATATAAAGGTGCCTGCAAAATTTCAGACCCTAATTCTTTACGGTTTGTGAGATATGTGCGTTTGAATTTCGCATTTTTGCACTAAGTTGTGCAGGCTGCTGTGCAGACAAGGGACCCGGCGGGTCTTATGGGGGACCCGGCGGCTAGTGGTACAAAACCGACGGCTGGTCACCCAAGCCGGCGGCTGCTATAGCCCAAATAAGGCAAAATATTTCTGTTCGGCAAAAATTTAATTCACCCGGCGGCTGGAGGGTGTAAGCCGGCGGCTCCTATATAGAACCCGGCGGCTTCTCTGTAGAAGCCGGCGGTTTGTGGGTATTTACAGGATTAAAATAATTTTTTTTACGATTTTCGACGTTCGACGTAACGTTTGACGTAGAAAATTTCGCTAGAAAATTTCGGTGTCCGATTCAGACGAAATTTACATGTCCACTCAAAAACGGGCCAACAGTCAAAGCTCATCGCTTTGCCATGAGCCCTGTCAGTTTTCGGCACTTCGGGGTCGTTTGGGGCCCGAAAATCGCGTTTTATTGTTTTTCGAATCTTATTTCGAACTTTCGACTTACGTTTTGTATTGGGCTTTTGTTTCTTTGAGCCCAGAGATCATTCCTGTGACTATATGCAATATTAAAAGTTGATTTAAGAGGTTCACATATTTTATGGTGTATGCGTCGGTTGTAGGCAGTTTATTTAACTGCAGATTATACCAGTAAATGGTATTGTTGATTGCTACTAGCAAGAATTAGTAAACCTTGATTATAAGAATTATGTGGACTATAAGATGTGAATTAGTTGAACATGATGAAGTAACTGAATTATGCAAAAGTATTAAAAATGTATTAAATTGAGCATTTTAAGAAGTAGAGGATAAGTGCATGAGCTTATAATTATGTGATGATCGAATATGAAATGCTCAATTATAAATTAACAAAAGGTTTATAGATTGATGAATATGTGTTAAATATTACACCTCGTATTGATGAAATGTTGGTACTGAAGGTACTAGAAGTATTAATTGTCATACTAGTAGTTTAATTGGAAATCGGGTAATAAAGAGGTTGACTGATGTACATGTATTAGACATTACCCTATGTTAATAATATATATTGAAAATGGTGTTGAATGTCTATGTTGAAGATACCTACCTGATGATACAAGTAATGTATATTAAAAGTGATAAGTTGAAAATAATAGCAAGTTAATGTTTGGGGATATACTTGCTATTACAGGTTGTCAAAGTGTGTAAACTGTTGATATCAGTGTTATGATATATGTTAGAGTAAAGATTAATGACTTGAAGAGGAATGGTATGAAGTTGCCTGAGAATGAAGTGTGACTGACATAATATGACGACGTCTGGCCAACGTATTTATATTATGCCATTTCACATGAAGTTGTTGAGGCTACTAAGTACCAGAAAAAGTTAAGTGGTTGTAAATTAATAGGTAGGATATGTTGACTTGTAGTTGGGTGATAGTCAATGATTGACTAAAATAAAAGAGTAATAAACCATTAAGTTGTTGTTTAATGTGGTACCTATGGTACAAGAGATATGTATATAGTTAATTGCATCTAGTAATCTTTAAATGATGATTTAAACAAAGTAGAGGTCAGTTGATTGTGAATACTATTGAGTAAATGTTGTTGAATGGGTGATTAATGACAACATCTTGTGTTGTAATAATACCATTGATGATGTTTGGTATTAACAGGTGTTGTTTAGCATCCAAATTGGTGTGACGTGATGCTAGTTGATTACATGATAATAATTGTAACTATAGAATTTGACCTCTACATAGGGCTTATTAGTTATTCTTATATGTTGATGATTATATGATTGTGGATTCCTGCCGAGTAAAGGATTTTCATATAATCAAGTTGTGTTTATAATTATCAGTGTAAAGTAGTAAGTTTAACCAGTTGCCAAAAGTAAAGAATTTCTAGCAAGTTGTAAATTGAGCTGAACTTTTATTGTTAATGTGCATGTTGCGGTATGCAATACCACTTGTTGTGAATAGTGTAAAGTTGAAATATTTACATGGATATGTGTTACTTTGATTACTGGTGATTACGTAATTTAAATTGTTACATGACTAAGTATGACTGGTCATGCAAGTGGTCATTTAAATTTATCAGAGAAAGGATGTAAGAGCAATGCTGGTGCATTGGAACATATAGATCATGTACCTTTGGATAGGTGCATGTGGAAAGAATTGAAAACAGGTTTATATATATTTACAAGTTGCTCAAGGGAATAATACATGATGTGTGTATATATATATTGTAATTAAACAGTTGATGATGCTACATTGTGTGCTGAAAATAACATCTTGTGCTAATAAATTAAATAGAGGTAAAACATAATCTATGTGTTTAAGTGAGTTCGGTGGAAATACACATTGGTAGTGTGTAAATTGATGTATTAATATCTACCTATATAAGTATATGTTGACTTATAGGTACATTTTGTGAGTATATGGTTAAAGATATGCATAAGTGATGGTATGCATAAGTGATGGTATGCATAAGTGATTAAACTGGTACACACATCTAGTGTGCATCTAGTAATGAGTAATTATTTGTATGAGAAGTAGAGTAGTATTGAATAGAAATGAAAGTGAGTAGGTAGTTCTAATTATTCTAGACCGAATAAGGGTGATCAGATTTCGAGGACGAAATCTCTTTAAGGGGTGGAGATTTGTAACACCCAGTATTTGGGTCTAGTAGTATTAAATATTTTCTGACTGTGAATTATTATTAAAATGTGTCAGAAAGTAATTTTGTTGTGCTAGTTGAAAATAAATGGGTAAGAGAGTCGAATAATTTATTGTGATTAATAAATTATTATTTGTTTTAAATTAATCTAGTTGACGGTAAAATAAAATGACGTTTTCCCGCAAATGGTTTTCAAGTTTCAGACAATGATAAGTACGGGGAATGAAAATTAACCAATTATATGTTATACTCTATTTTGAGTCGGTTTATAATTTTCATCATATATCTATATACATACATACGTACGCATATACATACTTACCAAAACATGAGAAACCCTAAATCAATTCACCCAAATCATCTCATAACATGGAATTGAAGCTCTAGAACTCAAATTGAAGCCTCTTTAATCAATCTAATCAAGGTATAATCTTGTGTTCTTCATTTTCTAAAATCTAGAAATTAAGGGTTTTGGTGTTCTTGATCAAAATCCGAAATTAGGGTTTCAAAAGTGTACATTGAGGTTAGTTAAGCTTCAATAACATGTATTAATCATTCCATCATCATTGTAAACATGTTTTAATTACTAGTTCTTGAATTTTATGTAACCCTGGAAATTGGGTTTTAAGTATTTGATTGAATTAGTATGTGTAATTTGAAATTGAAGCTTGAAATGCATTAATAATTGTTAGTGGATGTTAATTTCATGATTAGAAGTGAAACCCTACCTTGAAAATGTAGAAAATGATGAATGATCATATAGATAGTTATGGGTTTAGTTGTTTATGTAAAATTCATAGCTTTAAAGCCTAGAGTAATGATGTTTAATTAAATAAGTGTTGATTCATGATGATGATTAGTTGTGTTCAAGCTAAAATGTGTAAAGTTAATTAAGTGTTTAGGGTAGTTATGATAATTATGAGGTGTTTTGATGGATTAGTAATAATTATAATAGATTAAATGATGAAGTGTTGTTAATGATCATAATTTGATAAGTGATGGCGAACTAATGATGTTAAAGGTAATTATTTATACTCTTGGAATGAATAATGTGAAATGACTATAAGTACTAATTTGATTAATGTGTAGTTGAAAAATGATTATCATGATATCTAATTCAAGAAGTATGAATTTGGTATTGATAATTGGAATTGTTGATATAAGTATATTTGAATGGTGTTGTATACCTTTGAGACATGTAACTAACTTGTATTATTCTACTGTATTGTCAGATGTGCAGAAGGCTCAGTGATATTAGACTACTGAGTGGATGCCTGAGGTGGTCGGTGAGTGGATCTCTAATCCTCAGCGTAACTTGGTTGTAACAAGTTTGGTTACAACAAGTAACGTGTTATTACTTTATTATTTGCATTGATGTTTATGCGGATAGTAATAATACTGTTGATATGTTGACTAGTTGAATATGTGACTTGTTGATTACGTGATCACTTGAATTAATTGGCCTTCGGGCATTAGTTGTTAATGAGGCAACGAGTTGTTGAACTGTTGGTTGGGCTAGTTGGTTATCCAAAGTTTAACACACCTCCTGTGTTAGTTGAAAATAATCACTAGCTATCGGTCTCGTCCGTATGGCCATACGGATAGGTTGGGTAAGTGTTCTTGGGGAGCCTCCCGGGTTAATGGTTAGCCCCAGAGCCGCCGATCCTCATTATGGTGTTGTTGATTAGTTGAATTGTTGCATTGTTGAACTGATGCATTGTTGATGTGTTGTATTGTGTACTTGCTTGTTTAGTGCTAATTGTTGTACACAAAGTTGTTGAGCTAAGTTAGGTTGTTGATTAGTTATCTGCTCACTTAGCGTTATGCTAATCCCCCACATTATCCCTTCTTGCAGGTTTTGGCTATTTTATTGGGTAGGCAAGAAGTTGGACTAGAATGAATGTTTGACCTTGAGGCATTACTCTGATAGTGGAATTGTATAAAATAATGTTTTAACATGTTTTTATATAACACCTATGTCGAGAAGTTATGTTTTTTAAAAGGTTGAATTTTATATGTTGATAAAATGGTGTAAACTATCACTAGTTATTTGAACTTACGCTTCCGATTTACTATATTAAATTGAGTATAAATGAGGGGTGTTATATGTACAGTCAAGTAATTAGGGTACTTTAGACTTGTTTTAAGTTAAATGTGTACTGTAATGTCTTTTGGTACTTTGTGTTGGTTGCTATGTAATCAAACATGTTGGTTATTAGGTGATTTCTCATTTTGAATGTATGCTCACTTTAAGTGTGACAATTTCCTGCTATTGTCTTTAAATTTCCTGCTTTGAACATGCTAATTTCCTTCATTCTTCCTGCAATTGATACATTCTACTACATTTTTGACCAAAATAAGTTCAGTACATTACTTACCATAATACCAAATTACATAATGCATTCTACTGCATTTTTGACCATAATTGGTACATATTACTTAGCAGATTGACACTAACAGATTACACCAAAAAGTCAGCTGCAATTACACCCAAAAGCTACACTACTACAATTCTGCTAATCAACATAACATACTTCTCCTAATGCATCCATTTCAAGCTCCACTTAACATACACTGCAAATGATACCCAGCTGCACATTAACAGGAATTTGAACATGCTAGCTTCACTTTTAGCTTCTTTCACTTTCTCTTCGAGCAGATTTTTGGACCTCAATAATCCAGGGATAATATCAACAGCTCGAGTACACATGGGTGGATCATACCAGTCTATAAACCTGCAATTAGACCACTAAAACAAAAAAAAACGGGATTACATTTTGAATCGATTTGAACCCGAATGAAAAAAGGCTCGAAATTAAACCATACCTTTATAGGACAACCATAGAATCGACGGTCGGGATTTTGTGCAGTCCACGAAGTGCGAATTACAGATGGCCTTCCACACCAACAATTCACCATTTCGATTTTGAGGTTTGTAACAAATTGATTTTAGGGTTTTGATGAAATGGGCGGAGTGATTTTAGGGTTTAGATGCAACGGATATATAACGAGTGAGGTTGGTGGGGGTGGATGGCGTTTTAAATGAGAAAGGGCGAGTTAAATTACCAAAATACCCCCACATGCCGTGCACGTGACGAGATTTAACGGCCAATATTAACGCCCGTTAGGGAGAGGGACTGCCAGTGAAACAACGTGCAATGACAGGGACGACCAATGCGAAAAAAACTTGCAGGGACGACCAGTGTAATTTTGGACAAACCATCGGGATGAACAGTGTAATTTTGTCTTCTTTTTTTAGCGATTATGTATTACTCTCAAAATTACTGAATATTTTTATTAAAGAAAAACTACAGATTTATCATAAACATCAAAACTAAAATAAAACTTGTAGATTAAGAAAATTAGTGATTTGTTTATTTCCATTCGATCAGTTTCATCTTACATTTTGAAGATAACAAGGATTCCATTTTTAGCCAAAATGGTTGATGGTGAGTTCGGCATATGGATAAGAACGAATTTTTAAATTCTTTATTTTGTTTAAATTGTCTATTTTCTGTGGTATAGAACATCCATTGATAATGAAAGTTGTCTTGTAACTTTGTGGCATGATACGGAGTAAAAGATTACGGAGTAAAAGATTACTCCGTAATAGTTATACACTAGTTTAATATATTAAGGGAAAATTGTCTAAATTATAAACGAACTATCAAAGTTATCGGTAACAGAAACGAGCTTTCAATTTAAAAATTTTAATTTTCTTCGGATTTTTTGTAACATGTTACCTAGCTAAAAATTAGAAAATAATGATGTGTTATCTTAAATATTACTAGAATTATGTAAGAATTAAAAGTTGGTTTTGATAGTTGATTTCCATTTTCAAAAGTCACCAATAATTTGATAGTTGATCTCAATTTTCAAAAGTCATGACCAAATCATATAATAGTCGTTTATGAGCAATATACCCTTTAACAAACTTGTTAATAACGGTAATACGAGTGTCACTTGGTAAAAGTAATAATCAATATAAACTTGAGCTTATGCTATTGGAATTGAAATCTTATTCGTTACTTCTTTGGTTATTATTGTGATATCAAAACATACATTAATTAGTTTTTGTCTTACATATAATTAAGATTCAACTAATTTTGTAGTTTTTCCTGTAATAATAGGTTCCTAATTTTTTATATAAATAAAAGGTTATGTTCACGAATTCATAATTGCTTCATTAAGATATTTGAATATGCATGAAACGTAAAACACGCGTCACTTAACTAAAATTTAAGGACTAAAACTCATGAGGACATGGAATATGTTATTTCCGGTACATGTTTTTACGTCGTAACGGAATAGGGCGATTGTTATCGATTTTCATAAATAAAATGGAGTTAGTAAGGAAACATTTAACTCGTTCCTCGCACACAATGACTAGTCTTATCCGAATCCATGTTTGAACGTGTAATTTTATCCCGAAATTTATTGCACTTGCATGCATATATTTATGTAAAAATTATATGTAACCTATCCAAACTCAGAAACTAATTATCCATTTAAATTAAATATTTAAATTCCAATAATCCACAAGTTATTGAAAACGCAAAAACAGTTAAAAGTGCAGTTTTTGGACCAATTAAAATACATCCATTTGTCGATGTCACTACACGTGTTCAGCTGCCGCATGCCCTCGTCATCTGAAACAAAATTTTACAAAAGGCCCCTTGTTCTTTCAACTTATGGTAGTCTTACCCCTGATTTCTTTCTAGATTGCAAAAAAAGGTTGTGGACTTGTAGGCTACAGTTCGTGATTGACTTCTATCATTGTATTTTTGTTGTTTGTTTAAAATTGTTATGTGAACTTAAAGCGTGATCAAAATCAGATATAAATGTAACTTAATGAAAGAAGGCATTTTAAATGGTGTATAGTTGCATTATTAAGACTAAGCTTTCCTTTTATTTATCTTAGCTTATATAAAACTGGATGAGATTAATAACCACATATTTTCGGATGTACATACTAGTGTTATTGTTATACTTTACAAATTTAGGCTTAACATTGATCTGGTACTTATATATTTTTATAGTTATGAAAATCTAAAACGACGTTGGCAAGATTTGCAAAAAATGTTTTTGAGTACCATAACTCACTCGATCTTTCAAAAGAAACCTAATACATATGGCAGAACATATCAATTTTAATCTTAAAACACACAAATATCTAGTATTTATACAACATCATAGAACGAATTGACCTAAGTTTATGTCTTGCCAACATCATTCTTATCCGAAACCAACTTTGATATTTTTATGTGTAGGAAACAAAAAATAAGGATAAATAAAACAAAATTTAGACAACTTGCTTCTGTGATATTTAGCTTACATGTATACTTTTAACATATAACATTCATACCTCGCTACAAACAAGAAAAGACACATCAATATCCATTCGATAAACTTAAAAATACTTTAGAGATAAATTCTCACAAATATTCTTACATACACCTTCGATAATTGCAAATAAAGTTAGGATTAATACACATTAAACTTTCACAAAGTGTTCAATTTAGGGAATAATCTATTTTTGTAACAAAAAGATAACTTAACTTTTCAAATTTTTCATATAATGAAAATAGAACCGGTTAGCAACATTTTGATTCATCTTTTTGAACAATTTTTTAAACTTTAGTTATCCTAAAACACATTTTATAATGTTTAGTTGTCCCTATACACATTACGTATAGTTAGGGTTGAATTAAGTAAACAAAATTTGTTCATTCTTAGAATTAAACATTTTGTGAAAATTTGATATCCTTATTGTGTATTAACCTATAAAGTTACAAACAAGATTAAAAGAAGTGGATCTATGTGTAAATCTGCAAAAGTTACTGCCTTTTATGTAAAATCCAAAAATTGAAGGACTATTAAGGGTAAATATAAAAAAAATCCCAAAACCAGAAGTGGTAATCTGACTAGGATTGTAAAACAGGGGGAAGAGATAAGCCATAAAACATTGGAAGCCACGTCATCATTTCACAAGCATCCATCAGTGACCACACAAGATAAGGACCTACTAACTACATTCTCTCTCACACACAACACCTAAACACACACTATTATATCCTTCCCTTCCCTTTTATCCTGGCCTATATCTATAACCCCAAATTACGCCATTTCTTCTGACCTTTTCCTTCACTCAAACAAAATTATTTATTTAATCCATAAAAATCATATTCTTCAACTCTTCGTAACGGAATCGTTTATTGAATATTTAAATTTAAATCAAATATCTTCATCTTTGATCGCTATTTCACACCTTATATAATCCACAATTTCATATATATAAATCCATTCGCACAGGTTCATTTTCGTATATCTCAATCCGCAATCTAAAAAAAATATCTCAATCAGCAAGAGCTTACTTTTGATTTAAGAAAAAATTATTTATGGCGAGTGCGGCTGGATTGATCAGCGGATACGTGTCATCGTCGACGTCATCATCGTCGTCGTTCGGAAAATTGAGAAATTCGCATAAGAAGAAAGGAAACCGCGGCGGTGATCGGAGGTTTAGGGTTAGTTGTGTGTCCACTAGTCCTGTTGCTTCAGATCCGTATAAAACTTTGAGTATTCGTCCTGATGCTTCTGAATCCGAGGTCAAAAAAGCTTTTAGACAGCTAGCTTTGAAGGTAAATTAATTACTCCAATGTTTTCTTTCATCAATCAATTTATTTATAAACCTCCTAATTTATTGGATGAAATTAATCGTATGTATTTGGGATCGAATTTCAGTATCATCCGGACGTATGCAGAGGAAGCAATTGCGGTGTTCAATTTCATCAAATCAATGAAGCTTACGATGTACGTTTTCGTAATTATTATTTTATTTTTATTATTAATCTAATAATTTGAATAATTAATAATTAATAAAATTGGGGATGAATTTTAAACAGATGGTGATGAGTAATCTAAGAGATGAAACAAGTGTGGTTTCGGAGATGGAGATGTATGGACCGTCGGATGAAGGGATAGATGAGCCGATGAGAGGAATGGACGATCCAGATTGGGACATGTGGGAGGAATGGATGGGATGGGAAGGTGCTGGAATCAGGGACTATTCGTCGCATATTAATCCATATATCTGAATCTGAAAACACAAGATTATGATGATCCATTGGTTTTACGGAGTATTATTTACCTTTCGAGATCAATAATGATTTAATGTTAATGTTAATTTTAATTTGAAGTGTCTGTATTTTGTATATAAAAAAAGTAGTTTTGTAGAGATGATGGTATTTATGTTCACATCTCTCATTGTACATAATCATAATCTAGTTCTTTATTATGTTTAATCTTGTGTAATTATGGTTTAAATCTATGGTAGTCGGGAATAAAGTTTCCTTGAATTTTAATCTTTTTGTTGTGACTTTAGGGTGCATATTATTTGGGTTATTTGCTTTTTGTTTGGTTTTGTTCCCTTTTGATGCCCACTAATATAATATTCAAATGTGGTAGTGTATTTAAGTATGTTACTGTTAAGTTATCTGTAGTTATACCTGTGGATGCAATAATTCTAAAAGGATTTAAACGTCGATGACTTATTTTCTAGTTGTGTGACATCACTTCTAATATTTCTTTTATCGGCAATTATTATGTACATGACATCAACCAAATTCTTTAATATTGTCGCGCGTAAATAATTATTGCATGACATCAATATTAATTTTAGTCTTCGTTTATAATCTACCACCAATAGTACTATTGCATGACACTCGATGGTTCTAATTTTGATTGATCACTTGGTGGGTTTATAGGTCAGGTTTTTTAACAATATATCATTGCATGACATCAATGGTTCTAATTTTGATTGATCACTTGGTGGGTTTATATATAGGAAAATTACAAATTTGATCCGTTTACCAAAGCAATTTACACAAAATAATCCGTTGACTTTCGTTTTTAACAAACTAATCCACCCATTGGCGCCGTACCGGGGCGCCGGCGCCCCTGACACAACCAACCGCCCAAAACGTGACACGTGTACGAGGAAAAAACATGGGGCGCCGTGTGTATGATGTGGGGCGCCAAAAGAAGGGCAAAAAAAGGGTGGGGCGCCAAATGAAAAAACATGGGGCGCCAAAAAAATAATGGGGCGCCGGGTTTGCTTTTTTCCTCGTACACGTGTCACGTTTTGGGCGGTTTGGTTGTGTCAGGGGCGCCGGCGCCCCGGTACGGCGCCAATGGGTGGATTAGTTTGTTAAAAACGAAAGTCAACGGATTATTTTGTTAAATTGCTTTGGTAAACGGATCAAATTTGTGATTTCCCCTTTATATATTTTCTGTTTCAGTTTTTTGAACACTGAACTGAACACCGAAACTCAATCGACAACTCCTCGTGCTCTAAACGAAACATGATATAAATAACGCATCAACATAAAAGTTGTAAATTTAACTCATTAAGAGAAGTTTGGTTAGTAGCTTTTGGTATTTCGTTTGTAAAATATTGTAGTATTGCTTCATTGTTGTCGACACCTATCACGGTTGCATGACACTGATCCATTTATTTAATTTCAAAATTGACTGAGTAACAAAAACTAACTTTTTAAGCTTGTGACCTTTTTTACGCTCTTATGCTTTGAACATGTACAAAGTAAATTGCATCCTTGAAAACTCTATTAGCAATGGACTTGCAGTTTTTCTTCTAATGAGCTTTACTTATCCAAAACAATCATGATTATCCACAATATTCTTTCTTTTTTAAGAAAGAAACAAAAGGCTAATTTAACAATTACAAATCAAATGGGATAGTTCAAACTCTAAAGAAGGATTACCAATACGGCAAATGATATGAATATTATTTTAACGACCGGCACACGAATAACTCCATGTTGTAATTATGCTAAGAGATGTCTTCATGCATAAACATATTCCTTACGCTTTATAAAAATACATTTGTCACTCGAACGTTGAAACTGTGATCATCCATCACAATAAAGCAACATAACCCGTTACTCCAAGGCTAAAGTATCTCCAATAGTTCATGAAGAGGTAGCAAAATATTTGGTTTGTTTTGCTGTCCCCGTCTTGTAGACTTGTTTTTGTCTGTGTTATTGTTTGTTCTAATTGATTTGCTTTCCATTAAAAAAAAAAATTTAGAAAAGAAATTACTCATGTAGAGCCTCTAGAGGTAGCAAAATGGGCAGGCAGATGGGCTAGATAAATTGGGTTGAGTTTCGACTGACCCTCAAACACTTTTGTACCCACTTTTAAAAATATTTCATAGAAAAGCTAATGAATTATGTGATAAAAATGTTTATTAGTACGAAAAATTATATCTAAAGGTTTAAACAAAAGAATTTAGGAGGTGGTACGCATTGAAGTACACTTTAAGCAACTTTCAACCCATCTAAGGGAAAAGAAGGCTAACATAAAGAATGAAGCAAGAAATCTTGATAGAAGTATTCAAATTTTGGTTTTTGTTTACATTCATTAAACTACTAATCTAAGGGAAAAGAAGGCTAACATAATGTACCAAGAGATATTGGTATTGCAAGATTGTGATGGTTCAAAACCACAAAACAGAAAGTATTTAAATCTGAATGTATTTCTTACTATTGATATGAAAACTGTAAGTTGAATACCTGGGGACGAAGAATGGGAGTCCCTGTTTGTAAAATACACGCCTCAGAGGATCGAATGGAGATATTTTACTTGCTCATAGACGAAGACAAATAGAAATTCCAGAATATAGAATTCAGGGACATGAAAGCAACACGCGCTTGAAGAGGAATTGCCCTGTCAACATATGAAAAAAATAATTCATTTACATCTATTTCAATACTAAAAATGCTATAGAAAACAAGGAGAAAAAGATACCAGAAATTAATCACGCTAACAGGAATCCAGAATCTGAATCCTGCGAGATATTCACATTGGGTTTAAAGAGATGTTCATATTACTAAGTGGAGCGAAATGAACAGGAACTGAAGTATATAATTACCAAAAAGTAATGTGCGAAGAGCATCCTTTCGATACTTGTTTGGAAGCTCTGTAAGCTTGCCTTGCCACAGATTATTCCATGCAAAAACTACGGCAATAACAGCTGGACCTAATATAATTTGGTTCAATATTACCTGCATAAGAATGGAAAGAAGAGTGTCATTCTTGATTCTTTTAGACTTGATAGTTGATATCAATCTAGTTGAAAGGGAATACCTTTATCATCACATTCTGTGCTGTCTGTTTCGGCATCCAACGATCAAGATACTGGTACCAGACATACGAGCCAGGTCCATATAAAAGAAACCCATATGAACCCATTCGGAGGGCTCGAAGCCAGTTGTGGTCCACGAGACTCCATGTCACGTCATCCTAAGCATGGTCCATCAGAGTCAATAAATAAGTTTCCAAGTGATGTCCAACATGCAACACACATTATCTATCTCCTATTAAAAATTTTATCACATGCAAGCTGCAGCAACAATCCTCTCTCAATTCCATTTTCTATACCAAGTGAAAGAAAATGGAGATAACTCATGTATGCAACTGTAGGTTGGACTTGTATTTTCAGTTACGTCAGCAAAATAACGATATTTTCAATTCATAAAACATAGAACATACCAACTTCATCAAATTGCTCATTTAGAGTACTCAACTTTCTTTTGATTAATTATAAGTGTCTAAGTTTTCTTAATGATCAAAAAGGGATTAATAAATTTACCTTTAGAAGCATCACGAATTCACGATACCTAAAAATTAAAAAGAAGCTTCCAGGACAGTTTTGTAACTACATTATTCTAGCTTTTACGATCAGATATTGATATTTTTTTTACCTCTTGAAGCATCAACACACCTATAAAAAATCCCATAACTTTCAAATTGATAAAAAAGAACTCCTTATTATTGCATACCTTTCTTTGATAAAGAATTTGGATATCCCAGGTGAACAATTTGATAAAGTTGGTACTTTATTATGTCATTTGTCCAAAAGTAAACATCAAATCTCGACAGAACACACAAACTTTTTCTAAACTAGCATTGGTTTTCATTGTGATATGATCATTCAATTCACCTAAACGCAGCTTTAAAATTAGTAATGCACCCGAGAAAAGTTATTTGAATACGATCACACTCATTAGTAGTTAATTCTGCTCAAACTAGTTCAAGAAAGACATACGAGCCAGGTCCATATAGAAGGAACCCATATGAACCCATTCGGAGGGCTCAAAGCCAGTTATGGTCCACGAGACTCCATGTCACGTCATCCTAAGCATGGTCCATGAGAGTCAATAAAAAAGTTTCCAAGTGATGTCCAACATGCAATACACATTATCTATCTCCTATTAAAAACTTTATCACATGCAGCAATAATCCTCTCTCAATTCCATTTTATATACCAAGTGAAAGAAAATGGAGATAACTCATGTATGCAACTGTAGGTTGGACTTGTATTTTCAGTTACGTCAGCACAATAACGATATTTTCAATTCTTAAAACATAGAAAATACCAGATGAATCAAATTGCTCAATTGGAGTACTCAACTTTCTTTTGATTAATTATAAGTGTCTAAGTTTTCTTAATGATCAAAAACGGATAATTAAATTTACCTTTAGAAGCATCATGATACCAAAACAATAAAAAGAAGCTTCCAGAAGAGTTGTGGAACTACATTTTTCTAGCTTTTACAATCAGATAGATATTTTTTTTTTACCTTTTGAAGCATCAAGGCACCCAAAAAAAATCCAATAAACTTTCAAAATTGATATAAAAGAACTTATTGTTGCATATCTTTCTTTGATAACAAATTTGGATATCCCAAATGAACAATTTGATGAAGTTGGTACCTTGTTATGTCATTTGTCCAAAAATAAACATCAAATCTCTCAAGAGGACAAACAAACTTTTTCTAAACTAGCATTCATTTTCATTTATGATATGATCATTCAGGCCAACTACATGCGGCTTTAAAATAAGTAATGCACCCAAGAAAAAGTTATTTTGATAACACTCATTAGTAGTTAATCCTCCTCAAACTAGTTCAAGAAAGACATATGAAGTGTAACTGTTTCTTTCTTGTTCATGTAACCAACTACATAAGACCTTTCTCATTATGAATTATATGAATATAGCCAATTGATCTCAGGTTAGGGGATAACGTACGACAATACAAACTAACAAATGAGAAAGATTATACCATGTCAATATCTAAGCAATGACTACTATTTAGTCTAGATTACATCAATTCAATTATAAAGAACTATTCCTTCGTTATAATGTCCATTTAGTTTAGCACTATACAACAATCATTTAATAACTGGCTTGCAATTAAAGATCAAAGCTTTCTTAATTTCCATTGTGATACCTATATGTAAATTCAGAACAACGGAAAAAGCTTTCCAAATCATCACATTTAGGATTTATTTCTCCTTAAACTAGTTCAAGAAATCCACTTGTAGTCTCACTGTTTCTTTATTGTTCATGTTACTACATACCAACTACATAACACCTTTCTTCTTAAATATATACAAATACATATGCAAAAAATCCTACTTGATCTTTTATGCTATTATAAGGCATAATTTATGACAAAACATATTCACAGATAAGAGAGTATTATTAATACCATAAGTCCATAACTAATCAATGAATAATTTTTTATTATAAATATCATCAATTCAATCAAAAGATCAAAACTTTATTATTACAAAATGTTCATTCAAGTGTAGCTTGCAAAAAGAAAAGAAACTGACCTCATGAGCTGAAATGGGGTTGTGGTGATTTTGGTTTTTAACCCATTTTTCTCGGAGCTGAGCAATGGTGTCACCGGTAACTGCAAGAGTGGCGGCTGTGGCGGCTTGTTTCATAGGGAAACCAGCCCATGAACTACCACCTAAATTTCCGGAAGAAGATGAAGATGATTTGGGTGATTTGTTATCTCCATTTTCAGAATCAAAAGGCCGCCGCCTCATTCCCCAGATTCCGCCATTGCCAAACCCACCACCACCACCACCCAGTGAACCCATTCTTATTTTTTATTTATTTATTTTATTATTCTGAGGTTCTAATTAGTGTCTCCATATCTTTTAGGTTTTGCTTTCTGTTGGTTGACTAAATACTTTTAAGTTGCATCTTTTTAATTTTTAAAGTCAATTTCCATTTTACTTGAAAAATTTTGATTCGTCATCTTAAATAAATACCCTTATAAATAATTACCCCCTCCGTCCCAATTTTATTGTCCCCAGACAAAAAACATGCAGTTTAAGAAAAACGTCACTATCTCTCCTACCTTTTGGTAACAAGACAATTTTACCCTTTACTTTTTACATACCTTTTTGTCTTACATATATAAATTAGGGACATAAATGAACTTTATCTCATTATTCTTTTCCATTTATGGAAGTGGACAATTAAATTGGGACATCCAAAAAAGGAATAGTGGACAATAGATACGGGACGGAGGGAGTAATAAATATAGTAAATAAATATTTTCTTTTTTAACCGCTACTTTTATATATATTCTTATCAAACATTTTTTCATTATATAAGTACACACATACAATCCCACAAAATATATTTTGTACTTCTAACTTCTCTTTCTCCCCAAAATTTATAATAATCACATAGAAAAAGATAAGTTCGATGTCATCACAAAATTTATAATAAGGACTTCTTCTAATGTATTTTATTTAATTTTAATATTGAGCTATTTATTTGTTTTAAAATTATTAAAATAATTGAATTTTAGAAAGAAAAAAAATAATAATAGAAAACTAAAAAACTCTAAAATTTGAGTGCTTGTCATAGACATAATATTAATTAAACACTAAGTTGCGTTTGGTTCGCGAAATTTAACAGAATTTAGTGGAATTGGAATCTCCATTTCAATCCACAAACATGTTTGGTTCACAGATGAATTGAGTTGTAAGTCATCAAAAATTCTCATTCAATGGAATTCATATTTTATGATGAATTTCAATTTCATCAAGAATATTTTGCGAACCAAATGCAACGTAAGGGTTTGTTTAATAGGAGTGAATGATGAAGAATGAAATTGTAACAAAGAATGAAAATGATCATAAAAGGAACGGATTTGGAGAATTATAATTGATTCTACTCTTTGGATGATGAGAAATGGATGTAGAGAAATTGTATTAGGGAATTATTCTCAAGTTTGATAGTGTGTATGAAATGGAATGGAATTGAAACAAATAGGTCCCATTTGCTTTTTCTTAAATGGCTAAATATTACAAAGGCTTTAATAATTATAATTAAGTCATTTAGACATGTTTGTTTTTTTAACATTCAAATGTTCAAACATATAAAATAAATACTTCCTCCGTCCCAATTTAATTGTCCCCAGATAAAAAACACGGAGTTTAAGAAAGCATCAACTTATCTCTTACTTTTTGATAAGATGACAGTTTTACCCTTTACTTTTTATCTGTTTTTTTGTCTTATATATATAAATTAGGGGTATAAAATAATTTTATTTCATAATTTTTATTTATTTATGAAAGTGGATAATTAATTTAGGACAGTCCAAAATTGAATACTGAACCATAAATTTAGGACGAAGAGAGTAATAATTAATTATATATGACTTATTTAAAAACAAACATCATGTATTCATACACGTTATATATACCAACAACAACAAAAAAATGGTTTAAACTTTTTTTTTCTTCTCATGTTCGTGTGTTACGTAATATTATTGCCAATTATGTTAGTTATGTTAGTATTATTTATTGGGATTTGATAAACAAAGCCCTAAGGGCCTTGGTTAAGGGATTTAAAAAAAATAAATTAATTCAAATTAATAGACAAGATATATAGCCACTTCCCACGTATCTCTCTGGTCAACCAACTTCCCTCCATCTTGTTTCGGTAAAAACTAACTTCCCACTTTTTTCCGAAACAATTCACGTACTTCAAATTAATTCATCTACTATCAGATTCAATATCATATAAAATAGATTCGTCATGCTAATATTCAAAAGCTTCTCCAATAAATTATAAATCAAGCAACCCTTGAATCTGAATCTGCGGTTACGGCAATCAGCGGTAAAAACATGCCTCTTATACCTTTGATATTGCGACTAACAATTCGTTTAAATTAAGGTTTCGTATTGAAAATTGGATGTGTGTTTGTAACTGTTTGAATATTAGAATTGACTGGTAGGATTAAATAGATGCTCTTTCAATTTGATATTTCAAAAGGATTTGTGTGGTTCCGTTATGTTGTCACCGCCTTTGACATGATTATCTGACCAATTGTTAATTTTTTTTTTTTGAAAGGCAGAAGAACTATATTATCAAAGGCCAATAGCAAGGCGCTAAAAGCCACCAAAGTTTACATACACTGAAATGCAAGATTACAAATACCCCAACTTTCCGGATCTTGACTGCGAGGATGCTTAAAGGGATGAAAAAAACCTAGGAAAACCCAGGAAAAAATCCCCGAAAATACTAGAGGCCGCGCCACCGGTTTTCACTCTAGCTCGTTTTTGAAAGCATCCCAAACAGAACCGGAAAAACAATATACACCATCAAGATACACACAAAAACCAAAAAGCCCTAAACAATAACTTTTACAATTTAAAATGACACCATTTTTCCCAAGATAAATCGTTCCTTCTAGCTCTTCCTTTGACCCATAAAAAAGAAAGGCTTTGCATTTCGTCCTTGATTCGAGTCCAAGATGGGGGGATGCCCTTAAAGCACGCATCATTTCTTGCTTTCCACAAGCACCAACAAGCTGTGAGAACTATCGCTTTTATGAAAGGGATCGATGCATTATTTCCTTCCCTAGCTATATCATACAAATCTCGGATAGAGAAAGCATATATAGGCGTCAATTTACACCAAGAGCTCACATAACTCCATAGCATGTTAGCTACCTCACACGAAACCAACAGATGATAAACAGATTCTTCAAAATTATTACATAAAGGGCAAAGTAAGGAAGGAACCTGGATTTTTCTTTTAGCCAAAGCATCCCTAGTGGGGAGACGATCCATTTCAGCTCTCCAAAAAAATAGATTTACCTTACCTGGAACCCATTTGCACCATTTAAAGTGGAAATCATAATCATGAGCAGAAAGATTACTCATGATTTTCCGTACAGCAGCAACCGAAAAAGAACCAGATGTATCGCCCTTCCAGATGCACTTATCATTTACCCTTTCAATGAAACTTGAGATATCGAGATTAAGACCCGCCAAATCCTTCTGTATTCTACCAATGTTTAGCCATGTACTCGACATTCCTTTCCTGAATGGTAACAAATGAGACCCATTTGAGCTGCCGTGAATTGATACAATGATTTGACTCCATACTTTATTCGTTTCTTGATGAAAACTCCACCACCATTTCATGATTAAACTGATGTTCATCTGTTTAAGTGAGCCAAGACCGAGGCCCACTTTTTCCTTTGGTGCTATTACTCTTTCCCAACATACCCAATTAATTTTGGAGGCATTCTCCGTTCCTCCCCATAAGAATTTCCTCCTAATTTTCTCCAAGCTTTCAATCACTTTGACCGGAGCTTTGAAAATCGAGAAGTAATATATTGGAAGACTATCAAGAACTGCTTTGATGAGAATAATTCTACCAGCCATAGACAATGATTTAGCTTTCCACGATGATAGCCTAGACTTGAATAAATCAATAATTTCATCCCAATGCTTACATAGGTTCATGTTTGCACCCATCTTGAGGCCTAAATACACAAATGGCATTTTTTCAACTTTGCAACCAATTTTATCAGGAACAATATTAACAGCATATTCAGAGACATTGAGACCAAAAATATTACTTTTAGACAAGTTCATTTCAAGTCCTGAAACCAAAGAGAAACACCTCATGATTCTAGCTACATTCAACACATTAGTGACCGACCATTCTCCTAATATAATTAAGTCATCCGCGAACATGAAATGGGAAACAATGGGACCATGATTTGGCAAACGGATTCCTCTCAATAAGCCCAGGAATTTGGCTTTCTCAAGAACACAGTTTAAAGCTTCCATTGCTAAGATGAAAATAAAAGGGGATAAAGGGTCGCCTTGCCTCACACCTCGTGAACAATGAAACATATCAGATGGTGAGCCATTAATAAGGACAGAGGCTGAAGAAGAGGAAAGAATACCCGATACCCATTTCCTCCACAGATGTGGGAAGTTCATTTGTTCGAGGATTGAGTCAATGAACTTCCAGTTAACTGAATCAAAGGCTTTATTGAAATCCACCTTAAACAAGACAGCCTCATATATTTTTTTTTTTTTGCCCATGAAATAATTTCATTAACGACTAAGGGCCCATCAAGAATACTACGCTTTTCCATAAAACCCGACTGAGCTTCAGGAACCACCGAGCCAATGACTTGTTTTAGCCTATTTGCCAAGATTTTTGAAACCAATTTTGGCAAACAACCAACGAAGGAAATTGGACGGAATTCATCAAAATTTTGAGGGTCGCACACTTTTGGAATTAAAGTAAAAAAAAAGACGAGTTACAGACCTGACTGATGATCCCATCCGAGTGAAATGAGTCCAACATCTTCTTGAAGTCTCCTTGAAGTAGATTCCAAAACCTCTTTATAAAGGCAAAATTGAAACCATCCCGACCCGGGGCTTTATTGCTATCACATTCCCATACAGCTTTTCTTATTTCCTCCATGCTATACGGTTTTATGAGTCCCTCTGCCTCAGTGTTTGAAAGCTTTTGCACCTTATCAATCAGAATTCTAGGCCTGCTCAGCAGTGGTTCCATAAATTTTCTGCTAAAAAAAATGGTCGCATGAATCTTGATTGCTTTCGGTTCCTGAATCCAGCAATTATTAACCCAAATTCCATTTATATTATTTACAACATTTCTAGCATTTATACATCCGTGAAAAAAGCAGAATTTTCGTCCCCCTCAATGGCCCATTTGACTCGTGCTTTTTGCTTTAGATCCTGCCTTTTAGCGTCTTCTAATTCCATGAGTACTTTTTTAGCTTTCATTTTCCTTTGCACTTCCTCGTCCAAAAGCTCTCTTGATTCAGCTATTATGTCAAAATCAGCTAACTCCTTTTCCATTTTTAGTATGCGGCCACCATCTTTGACTTTCTCATTTCCGATCCAAACCTTTACTGCTTCCTTGACATTTTTGAGCTTAGAGTGTAACATATAATCCATCCTTCCTTTTTTAACCTCTTTATTGTACGCATCCGTTACCACCTCTTCAAGTCCATCCATAGCTAACCATGATGAGAAAAATTTAAAAGGTTTTGGGCCCGAGTTTCTTTTGTTAGTACTTAGAACCAAAGGGTGATGATCCGACCATTTCTTAGGCAAAGCCAACAAGGAAGCATTTGGCCATTTGTCCTTAAAAAGATCACAAACCAAAACACGATCAATTTTGCTCATTTTAGACCCATTTTCTAATGCATATGTGTATTTGAAACCCCCCATATTATATTCAAACAGATTAGCATCTTCAATGAAGTTATTGAACATCCTTGCCCAAAAACTATTAAAAACTGAATTTAGTCTATCCGACGGGAAATGAACTTCATTATAATCACCCAACATAATCCAGAGACCCGACTTGGATTCTTTGATGTTGCTCAAATTAGACCAAAGCATGCCTTTTTCCTTATTTCCTTGAGGTGCATAAACATTCGCTATATTGATCCAAGTGGAGTCACTTACGATATATCCCGAAACAATTAAAGCATTTTGCATTTTAACTATGTTCGAGAGCTTGAATTTCGAAGGATCCCATATGCTAATGATGCCACCAGACCGCCCCTGTGCTTCAATATCTGCAAAGTCAAATATGTTGTTTCCCCGAATTTTACGTATGTCTAAAGCAGAACAGTTACTGAGATGTGTTTCCTGAATGCATAAAAAATCAAAATGATTAGACTTCCTAAGTTTATTAATCCAATCAATTTTCCTGTCATCCTTAACCCCCCTTATATTGAGAGACAAAAAATCCATTACGCAACAATATTATTCTTTTCTCCACTGATAATTTCTCTCAGATTATCTTCAAAACCTTCAAGATTGATACCTACACATCTCCCTACTTCCATGGTGATATGAACTTCCTTATTCAATTCAAAATTTGAGGAAGTAATATTACCTGCGAATTCAATTGAATCACCACTGACCTCGACCGAATTTCTGGGTATTCTAGGAGGCCTATTCAAATCGACACTTTCCTCCACTATCTCATCAATTGACGGAAAGTCGGAATCTTTTGTATTCGGATCCCCTTTTCTTGCGGTGTTAACTGAATCTCCTTCATCTTCCGGATGAGAATTGACAAAATCACAACTCACTGCTCTCTTTCTTTTCACTTTTTTGTTACCCCCATCTTGCAATTCACAAGAGTAAAGCTTAGTTCTTCCTTTGATTTTCGCTTTGGTCTGAGGGCTACCGAATCTTTTTCTTTTCCTGTTATTATCCCTTCCCAGATTGAAGATTAGATCGTGTAGGTTGAAAGGGTCGGAATCCTCAATTTGTTGATTATCGCTGCTTTTATTGTTTAGTCCATTAGGCCCACCTTATCCTACTACTTGTATTGTTGGGCTATTGGAAAAAAAACCCATATTCTCTTGTAACCTTGGGCTTGAGGAGGAAGAGCCCATACTGGTAAAATGAGAATCTACACCAACATGATATGTCCCACCCCCATGCATACGTACACCATTCTCATTATCAATAACCCTATCGTTTCCTGTGTCGGCGTTTTTGAATTTTCCAAGTTCCAAAGCCCCTGACTTTTCACTTGCTTCATCTTATTTTTCGTCTTCTGAGCTTCCTCTTGGCTTTTCGTCTTCTTTGATTACTGGCTCATTCATCGGAGATTTTTCCGGCGATACAATTTTCCTAGTCGGAATAACCCTTTTCATCGGATTTAAGAAATCGGGTATCCAAATTTCCTTGCTCACTGAAATATCAATTTTGAATCTAATACCTCTCCACAGAACGATACAATTGGGAGTTAGTTGTTCCCCTACTTTTACTGATACACCGATTTGCTTGCAAGAAATATCCGCATCTTCAATATCCGCTTCAGGTAGGAAGACAACTCTACCTAATGCACATCCAATTTGGTTAAAAACATCCGTATCCCATGCATGGACAGGAACACCATATAGACTTGTAAGGCCCGACCTTTCGCAAACCAAAACATAACATTTTAATATTATAAAAACAAGTGGAAGCGCGTCCTCACAACATTACTATCCGTTAATTACATCAAAATCGCCATTTGAACACACCAAAGGCCTTTTTCTAAAGTTATAATGTTTCCAAGTTTAACGACTACCAAAATATAGCAACATTAGTTTAGATTTACAACCATATTAATTACAACCCATATTAACACAAAACGGGCCTTATATAAAACGTTTTCTCAAAACACATCAACAAAAGATCAGAGTTGCGCCAAGCTTTAGTCAAACTTCCAGTCAACATCTACAACCCGAACATCTACATCAACAACAAGCTAACATAATCTGCAAAAAGGATCAACAACGAGGGATTAGCACACGCTAAGTGAATGGAACCGTAACCGACGGTTCAACCCACTCATAACAAGTCTTACAACTAAGCAACAACAACAATTAAACACATAAGCACATAACGTCAAGAGGACCGGCGGTTCCTGGTATCCACCCAACCCAGAAACCACGACTACTGGGTGCCACGCCATTCCCAGCAATCAACCGATAGCTTGAGTACTACCTTCACTGACTAGGATTATTCTCAACTATGTGTCTCAAAGAAACCTCGACAACTACACAGTAGTACTCAAACCCAACCAACAACAGTTGACCCCTGAAAACAACCATATTGCATTCACTATGGAAAAGCACACAACAACAAGCAACAGTTCACAACTGTTATCAACAGAGCAACAATTCAACAATAATCACACAGCAACTCATATATTCAGCAGCAGAAACAAACAGACAAGACTGGTACCAGTACGACTAATAACAACAACCTACTGATATAAACTATCCTGGTTTACCCGTTGTAACCGAACCCGTTACAACTGGGTGGAACCGAGGACTACAATTCCACTCACCGAATATTTACGCCTGATCGCCAACTCAGAGGTCTTATCTTACTGAGTGGCCGTCCGCTTATCTGATAATAAAATAATAACACCAAGTCAGTAATTGTTCAACACTAATCACAATACTTATATCATAATCTCATATATCATATATCACTTAACATTAAAATCAATATCAGAAAAGCAACAGAAGCCGCCGGCCTGGGTAGGGAAGCCGCCGGCTTGGCACCCTGGCCCGCCGGGTGAATTAACTTTTACAACATCAGAACTCAAATCTCTTAATTAAGCATGTTCAAACCGCCGGCTTGGGGTCCAAACCCGCCGGCTGACCACATGAAGTCGCCGGCTTCAATGATCAAGCCGCCGGCTTGATCATAAAATCAGCAGCAGCAGAAACAGCAAACAACCTACGGGCTTTAACACCCAAAAACTCAAATCTACACTTCTATCCTTCGATTATTGACAATAAAAACAACATATAAACATACACTAACATACACCAACATCAAACAACCTATTTAGCATCATATTCCATCATGCAATCATCATTTATATCTCTAAAATCACTAAACCCTAACCTATGAACTCAATGAAGAACACTAGCCATTTCTACCATTCAATCATCATTACAATCATGTAAAATCGTCATATAATCATATTGTAACTAATCTCTAGCATCAATTTCATACAAAGCTTAAATCTTCATCATTTACCTAATTTTTATGAAATATACTCAAGAACACCAAGAACACTAGATTACTTACAATCAAATGAAGAAGAAGCTATAGATGATGATGATAATCAGTTCCCTTTAGCTAGATTTAACCTCCAATTTATGATTCTTGATTTAAATTTGAGTTAGATGAGAGGATGAGAGTTTGAGAGAAAGTTAAGAAAATTTGGGGGAAAAAGTTGGTGGAAATGAGTCGGTCCACACATCGACCCCAACTCTTATTTAGTATAAATTATACCCTCTTTTAACCTATTGTCTGGAACCCGAAAATACCCGTAAGTCACAGTACTTTTATTTTACCGTCAACTTTGTTTATTTAAAACAAACAATATTTCATTAGTCACAATTAAAACTGAGGCTCTTTTACTTGTTTATTCTTAAATAAACCAACTAAACTTATTAAAATACAATTTATTTCCAGGCTCAGAAACAGGAAGTTACAAATCTTCCCCCCGTAGAGGATTTCGTCCCCGAAATCCAATCCCATACATAAATAGACCAAACACTACAATTTCACATAAACATACAATACTATAAACTATATTACATCAGAGTCAATATAGAATCTACCTAGGTTATTTACTTCGAGCAATTCCCCCACTGTCATTTGATCTCCTACTGTCATTTGAAATGCTCGAGGAGGCGCCATTTTTCTCTTCTGTCCAATTGATGATGCAGAACCCGAACCAGAATCCGAACTTCCCGCTGCACCCAAACCTTGCCTAACATTCTCCGGACATTGCCCCGCCCGATGACCCTCTTTCTTGCAGTTCCAACACACAGACTGAGGAAAGGTACACTCTCTACTACCATGCCCAAATGCTCCACACTGAATGCACCTTAATGTTTGAGGAGTACATGGACCCGAATGCCTCGACCTACAAGCGGCACACCAAGGGTTTGGATTACTACCAATCGAACCCTCACTAAACTCAATCCTTCGGTTCTGACTCTTATTTCCAGTAGTACCACTCTTAGACTGTTGCACCAACTTATTCTTACCCAATTTCTCCCATGCTTGATTGTCACTATGCACAGACCTAGCTAACTCAAAAGCCTCGGTCAAATTACGAGCCAACCTCACTGATGTCCTATACTGTGGTGGTAAAGTCTTAACAAAATGGGTAATCCTAGTCCTCTCGTCCGGTACCCATTGCTGAACAAACCTTAACTTGTCGGTGAATTGATTAGTAAGCTCATCCATTGTCATTTTCTCAGAAAACTCCAAATCCAGAAATTCCTGCCTAAGTCTAAGCATATCAAACTCAGAGCAGAATTGCTTACTAATCTCTCTATGAAACTCAGCCCAATTAATTCTAGATCTTTGCTCCGGTGTCATTTGTGCAGTCACAGAATCCCACCAGTTCATCGTTTGACCTTTCAATAACTGAACCGCATATTTAACTCTTAACTCATCTTCACACTGACACACCTCAAATTTCCTCTCGGTGTCCCTTAACCAGTTCAATGTCACCATCGGATCATTACCTCCCTCAAATTCTTTGGCTCCACACGCCTTAAAAGTCTTAAATGAACATAACTTATTCTGCTGCGGATAAGGAAACTGATAACCGATGTTCCTCTGCTGAGTTGCCCTAGCTTGTTGCTCCAAATACAACTGTTCAATTTTTCTAAGTCTTATAACCTCATCCTCCATATGCAACAAATAATCATCTTGACTAGTTTTATCCTGATTCACATTTGAAGTACCACCCTGATTAACATTTTGATTTTCTGGAGGTGGAAGCTCAGTTCTAGAGGCATTATTGGGAGTCGTGTTCTCATCATCTGCCATTCCTGTACTCACAATCAAAACACAACTTGCAACTTGTTAATCGTTAGTATCACCTATACTAACCAATCCCCAACCAAAAGCTAATCCCACAAACCGAAAAGTTTGACTAACACCAAATAGATTTGGGATTGAACATTCGCAAATGCCCAATTCACCCAAACCTATGCTCTGATACCAACTTGTAAGGCCCGACCTTTCGCAAACCAAAACATAACATTTTAATATTATAAAAACAAGTGGAAGCGCGTCCCCACAACATTACTATCCGTTAATTACATCAAAATCGCCATTTGAACACACCAAAGGCCTTTTTCTAAAGTTATAATGTTTCCAAGTTTAACGACTACCAAAATATAGCAACATTAGTTTAGATTTACAACCATATTAATTACAACCCATATTAACACAAAACGGGCCTTATATAAAACGTTTTCTCAAAACACATCAACAAAAGATCAGAGTTGCGCCAAGCTTTAGTCAAACTTCCAGTCAACATCTACAACTCGAACATCTACATCAACAACAAGCTAACATAATCTGCAAAAAGGATCAACAACGAGGGATTAGCACACGCTAAGTGAATGGAACCGTAACCGACGGTTCAACCCACTCATAACAAGTCTTACAACTAAGCAACAACAACAATTAAACACATAAGCACATAACGTCAAGAGGACCGGCGGTTCCTGGTATCCACCCAACCCAGAAACCACGACTACTAGGTGCCACGCCATTCCCAGTAATCAACCGATAGCTTGAGTACTACCTTCACTGACTAGGATTATTCTCAACTATGTGTCTCAAAGAAACCTCGACAACTACACAGTAGTACTCAAACCCAACCAACAACAGTTGACCCCTGAAAACAACCATATTGCATTCACAATGCAAAAGCACACAACAACAAGCAACAGTTCACAACTGTTATCAACAGAGCAACAATTCAACAATAATCACACAGCAACTCATATATTCAGCAGCAGAAACAAACAGACAAGACTGGTACCAGTACGACTAATAACAACAACCTACTGATATAAACTATCCTGGTTTACCCGTTGTAACCGAACCCGTTACAACTGGGTGGAACCGAGGACTACAATTCCACTCACCGAATATTTACGTCTGATCGCCAACTCAGAGGTCTTATCTTACTGAGTGGCCGTCCGCTTATCTGATAATAAAACAATAACACCAAGTCAGTAATTGTTCAACACTAATCACAATACTTATATCATAATCTCATATATCATATATCACTTAACATTAAAATCAATATCAGAAAAGCAACAGAAGCCGCCGGCCTGGGCAGGGAAGCCGCCGGCTTGGCTGGGAAGCCGCCTGCTTGGCACCCTAGCCCGCCGGGTGAATTAACTTTTACAACATCAGAACTCAAATCTCTTAATTAAGCATGTTCAAACCGCCGGCTTGGGGTCCAAACCCGCCGGCTGACCACATGAAGCCGCCGGCTTCAATGATCAAGCCGCCGGCTTGATCATAAAATCAGCAGCAGCAGAAACAGCAAACAACCTACGGGCTTTAACACCCAAAAACTCAAATCTACACTTCTATCCTTCGATTATTGACAATAAAAACAACATATAAACATACACTAACATACACCAACATCAAACAACCTATTTAGCATCATATTCCATCATGCAATCATCATTTATATCTCTAAAATCACTAAACCCTAACCTATGAACTCAATGAAGAACACTAGCCATTTCTACCATTCAATCATCATTACAATCATGTAAAATCGTCATATAATCATATTGTAACTAATCTCTAGCATCAATTTCATACAAAGCTTAAATCTTCATCATTTACCTAATTTTTATGAAATATACTCAAGAACACCAAGAACACTAGATTACTTACAATCAAATGAAGAAGAAGCTATAGATGATGATGATAATCAGTTCCCTTTAGCTAGATTTAACCTCCAATTTATGATTCTTGATTTAAATTTGAGTTAGATGAGAGGATGAGAGTTTGAGAGAAAGTTAAGAAAATTTGGGGGAAAAAGTTGGTGGAAATGAGTCGGTCCACACACCGACCCCAACTCTTATTTAGTATAAATTATACCCTCTTTTAACCTATTGTCTGGAACCCGAAAATACCCGTAAGTCACAGTACTTTTATTTTACCGTCAACTTTGTTTATTTAAAACAAACAATATTTCATTAGTCACAATTAAAACTGAGGCTCTTTTTTATTAAAATACAATTTATTTCCAGGCCCAGAAACAGGATGTTACAAGACTTAACCATACGATTTTCTCCATGACGATCTCTTGGCCATGCCAAAGAAATAAGGAAATAAAAATTCCACTTCAATCTTCTTTTTTCCTTAGAAATGCATTTGCTCTGCTATGAGATTCAAAAGTTAGCAACACGTTAAATCCACCAATATATCTTATCTCAATTCCATGATCGTTTAACCGTTCCATATAAGTATCTAATTGGTTCAAAACGTCAATGTTTTTTACTTCTCCCACCAATGATCTACCGTTGCAGTAGTCCATAAGTTTTGAATCCCCTTTGACTACTATCTCCTTGGGTTTTGTCTCATGATTTTTCTTGCCTGTAAGTGCTTCCATAAAGGAGGAGATGTTGCCCGATGACTGAAAATGTTTCTCTTTGCTTTTCGTGACCTGGTTAACCATAGCATTATCAGGTTTTCCCACCTTGTTACCTTTAACGTCAAATCTTGCCAAGTTGGCCGATAACTTCGCTCCCTCGATTTTAATGTTCCCTAATTCATATTCCATTTTTGATATACTCTTGACGCCCCTAAATCTTACGAAAGCAAATCTTCCACCATATCTATCCTTCTTGTTAGGAATGAATACGTCTACTAACCTCCCTAGATTTTTACATTCAGACCAGAGTTGTTTATTGGTGATACCTTCCGGCACATTGGCAACAAAGAAAGTTGAAGTATCCTGTTGGTTTATTTGCTGATATTGTTTTCTTTCTGAGTTATGGTTTTGATTGGCATTTTTCCTTTTCCTGTGTTCCACTTTCCTCCATTCACACTTCAATGATACTAGTTTGACATACAATTAATAATTCAATTGTTAAAAAGGGGGAAAGTTGTTTACGAGAAAAATGTGGGATGTGGTTGACCAGAGAGAGACGTGGGAAGTGGGCATATATATCTTGTCTATTAATTTGAATTACTTTATTTTTTTTAAATCCCTTAACCAAGGCCCTTAGGGCTTTGTTTATCAAATCCCTTATTTATTTTATATGAATTTACAGTATATGTTAGTGATTTGATTGCCAATTAAGCACTTTTTTTTCGACTAAACGAGACCGTAATCATCACGTTATTATTAAATTTTTTGTTCTCATTTTCCCGCTTTCATTCCGATTGACACGCGTCCTTCATTTTTTAATTATATCATCAGCCTTCAATTTTGAAAAGTTATATTCCCAAGTAATTCATCTTCCATCTTAAACGTAAACCCTAATAAGGGGATGTCTCAATCGATACAAGATCAGTAAGCGTTTTTTTTACAAATTGAAATTGAAGAACCCATGTTTATTCGTCTTCTTTCTCTAGAATTGGAACTTTTGGAAACCGGCCATTAAATTTAGTTTTCTGGTACGTGTTTACAAACGCCCCTTTTTTCTTATAATTTCATCTTCTAAATCGATCGATGTTATGTATCGTAAATAGATTGTTTTGATTGTGTTTGATTCAGAATTATGCCCCTATCAATTTAATCAATCATTTTCCAAACTTATTTAAATAGTATCTCGTGATTATACACATAAGGAAGTTTCCCTCTGATCTGTATCCATTTAAGGAAACAGTGCTTGCAAAAATGTGATTTTTAGATTATATTACTGTTTCCTTTGTTTCAATTTCACATTTTATTTATGAACTGAATCAATTAACTATCGATGTTTCGGTTTTTTGAATTATGGTACTAAGCTTTAGCGTTTGATAAAATTGTTAGTTATCCTTTTGTATGTGTAGGGTTGCTGCTGTCGGATCGTCTGAAATTGCTTTTGGTTAGTGATGTAGTTGAAGTTCATCTATGGAAATTGTTTTCGATTTGGTGCGCCTTTAGTAATTGAATTCTTTTGTTTTATCTCTTTTGGTATACTTTTGAAGGGGCTACTGTTGTGCAGTGAGACTGATGATTTTTGGTATCAATATACCGAATCCTTATTTACTTTGAAGTTACCCGTGTATTACACGGGTTAATAACCTAGTATAATAATAGTAGCAATGAGTAGCTGCTGGTCATCTTGCCCTTTTTGCTTGCAACAAGTTCTTTCAGTAGACCTCCAAAGGTATTATAAGCATCTCAATTGCAAAACACATGTTTTGATTGTTGCCGTATTAATTTATTGAATGAATGCAGGCACGCCAACAATCACTTTGAGGATGAACCCGCCCAACATACTCCGGTATAATTTCTTTAGCCACCATCATGTTTGTCTTCTTTCTTTCTCTGTTTTCCTCCTTGTGAAATTTGACCTATTAATTGAATTTACCCTTCCCTTTTTGCAATATATATGCAAAATTTGCCATTTGTTGACTTTTTAAACGTTTTATAGCATTTTTTGTATGAATTTGTTGTTATCCGCAAATGTGCATGGTAAATTTAGGGGTGCCACAAGTCTATGCGAATCTTTCTTCTGGATGCTAAAAGTTTAAAAGTGGCTGCCACAAGTGTAAATTCTCCAGGATAATAAAGTCCATGGCAGTTACAATCTCAACTGTAATTGGAAACGTGAAATTTTGGCATCTCATATACATTTACCCCATGGCAGGTTATGCAATTGGAAATGTGCGAAGCTCCTATTGATGATAAAATCCATTGTTTAGTCCGTTCACAGGTGAGAGATCTGAGGTTTGAGATGAAGCCTGATTTGATCACCTTGTTGAACAACTGCCTAGAGCGCGATACCACTATATCTATATTGTCAGGTTATGTTGATCATTTCCAGAGTTTAGAGTTTAAAGATGTGGGGTGGGGGTGTGGTTGGCGTAACATCCAAATGCTTACGTCTCATTTGCTTTTTCAAAGTCAAGAAGCAAGAAAGGTTCTCTTTGGTGGAGCTGGCTTTGTTCCAGACATTACTTCACTCCAAAGATGGCTTGAAATTGCATGGGATCAAGGATTCGATACACCAGGATCAGATCATTTTCATCATAAAATATATGGGAAACGTGCTTGGATTGGAACCACTGAGTGTGCTGCACTTTTTCGTTCTTTTGGCCTCCGTGCCCGTATTGTGGATTTTGTCTCTACTTCAACTCATGATGTCAAAAGCCAAGTTATTGGACCAATGGATAGATATTTGAAAAGACCACATACGGATGCGGGTTCCAGTAGTGACAACAAGTATACTCAAACAGTTGATGGTCATCAGCTTCTCGCCAATTGGGTGTGGTCCTACTTTTCTGACAATGATAGGCTCAACAATTCAAGCCCCAACCAAGTTGTTGTCACTCAGAAAGCGTAAGTTCATTCTTTTTAAATAGATAGCGGCTATTTGTATTTTTATTTTATACTTTTTTGATTTTCTTGTGATCAGGCCTTTGTATTTCCAGCACGATGGACATTCAAGAACTATAGTTGGAATTCAACTAAAGTGTCTTCCAAATGGAACACAGCAACACAACCTACTAATCTTGGATCCTTCTCATGTGAGTACATTCATGCTTGTTAGTTGCTATGTTCTTTTTGCAAGTAATATGCCCTACTTTCCTGAATAACCACAATTAATAGAATACGTCTTTATCTAAATAATTGCTGCCAGAAAACGCAAGTTCTAGAAAGTTGCCTGAGAAAGAAAGCTGGATGGCAACGGTTTATAAAAAGAGGGGTTCACACACTGAAAAAGACAGAGTACCAGGTTGGTTGATAATAATAATAATAATATGTATTGAGCTTATCTAGAAGTAACCCAACGAATAAGCTAACGATGTGGTGTTTGCTTCAGTTGTGTTTTATGGACCCTGGGATTGCCACCGGAGCCGAATTGGAGAAGCTTAAGACCTTGGATAGTACCCGTATCGAATTTTAACATCTGTGTTTATTGTGCAGTCAGCTTCAGCACAGTGTTGTCTAATGAGATGAGATGTTCTAATTTATTCTCTTTTGATGAAACTGAGTATTAAGGTAGTAGTAATCTATCAATGTTAAGTGTTAACCATCACATATTGGATGGACAACTTTTTGCTGAAGATGCAAACCATTTTAATGGGCCGTGTGAATGATGTCTACGTGTTTGTTAAATATTTAAATATACGGAGTAAATTTTACTGGTGTACTAGTTCAGTAATTGTTTTAGCCTCAATAGCGACACCATATGTGGTGGGACACGATTTACGAGGACCAAACCGACCACAGCTTTGATCCAACGATCATGTACAACTCTCCTTTAAGTAGATTGACATGAATCATAGAAATTATATTTGCCGGGGTATCCCCTTTACCCATGAATCATAGAAATTGTTTGAATTTCTAAATTATGTATGTGGTTATTGCATTTCATTCGCTACGTAACCTACTTACCTACCTCTTTGTCCTGAGATTGACAACCTAACCCTTTTATTACACATCTTGTATGCTAAAAAAGAAGGAACAACCTATATCGTTTGGCTATCATTTCACCACAAACCCGAAGAATTTTCGGGTCAAATTCCGATACAGACCACCATTGTCAGAGACTTTGTTGTTACAAATGTAGTGATAGTAGGTGAGGTTTTTTTTTTTTTTAAAGAGTTAAAGAAAGAGAAAAAGGGAGATAGAGGGTTTAGAGCTGTAAGGATTTAGGGGGTTTTGAATGGAAAGAAAAATGAGGAAGATGATGTGAAAGTTTGTGTGTTGAAAGTTATGGTGGAATAAGATGAAGATAAAAAATAAATAAAAAGGAAAATGTAAAATATTATGTAGGATGGAAAAGAAATTAAAAGCACGAAATTATCCAAATCATATATTGAAAGGCAATACAAACTTTTTTTTTTTGAACAACCAAGCAAAGGGAACGGAATAGGAGCTTCGGCACCGCCATCACCCCAATAACCGAACCCAAATATATTATATAAAGCTAGCAAGATGCTAGATAGAGTTACAAATAGGAAATAAATACAGCATGTTTCATATTATAAGCAAAACAAAAGAAACTTAACACACCCACGGACTATTGCACCATTCCGACCATTGCATTTTCACACCTTTAGAACCACTCCTATTCTTCATCCAGAAAAACGTTTTCCCAGTTAGCTGCATTGGTAAATTAGCAAACTCAGTGATACATTTGTCTTTAAATAGAACCTCATTCCGGAATTTCCAAACGAGCCAACAATATGTGTAAATCACCCCTGTAAATAGACTCTCTTTTCTTCCTTTGAATCCGTTTATACTCGACCAGTTAAGTAAATCTTCCAGGTTGTTAATGATGTTTGAATCAACCTTCCACCAATTTCCAATGGCTGATATCAATTCCTTGGTAAAATTACACTCGAAAAAGAGATGCTCTTCAACTTCCTGATGGTTACCACAAAATGGACACAAGTCATTAATTATTTGAACACCCCTTTTCACCAAATTGTATTTCGTTGGCAACCTTCTCCACCTGATTCTCCAAGCCGCAATTATGACTTTCTTCGGAATAAGAGGCGTCCATTTTACCGATATCCTATATCTTGGCGATAGTATAACATCATCTAATGCTTTCCTTAATGATGCAAATCCATGCGCAAACTTAAAAACAGACTATTTAGTTACTTGTTAGAAGTAAGGGACAGTAGGTAGAAGTGTAGAACGTTTGGGAAACCATACGGATGATTTAAATAAGTTATATTGATTTCAGCGAAGCATATATTTCCAGCACTTTAATCATGTGTGTCTATTAAATATGTATAGTATAGTATTTGATCTAACTATTGTAAATCATACACCGACCACATTTTACCACCACTTTTATCATTTCCAATTTTACAGTACATTTGCACGCGTTTTATAAAATAATCAATAATTACAATGTAAAAGTCATCAATAATTACAATGTAAAAGTCAGTTCTTTCAATGAAAGTTTCAATCTCTCTCTCTCTCTTTTTTTTTTTTACAAATAAATAGAGAAAATACCGTTGAGATGCGGTTTCTAAAGTATCCATAGTTACTTTTATTTTTCGCGAGATCGTTGAGATGCACTTCTCTAACGTAGGGTTGCAAACGAGTCGAACTTTTATCGAGCAACTCGGGCTCGGCTCGAGCTTGAGCTTGATCGAGCCGAGCTTTTATCGAGTTCGAGCCCGAGCATAAAAATCAAGCTCGAAATATATATCGAGCCGAGCTCGAGCTTTTAAGAGAGCAGCTCGAACTATTATTGAGCTTTTCGAGCCTTAATAAACATCTATATTTGTATATACATATATGTGTAATTTTTGATATGTAAACAATACTATTATTATATTTTGAAATTGTTAAAGTATTTTACATAGTTTTTGACTTGTTTTCAAGATTTATTTTAATTTTATATATATATATATATATATATATATATATATATATATATATATATATATATATATATATATATATGTAACACCTCCAAATTTGTTTAGCGGAAGCGTTTAGTTTAAGTACTGGGGTGTCACAATAACAAAGCATGCATACGTATCAGAGCTTATGATTACAACAGAACAATATATATTAAGATGCCAAAAGTATTAATTACATGTTTACGATTCATCAAATCGTATAAGTTAAAAGTAGTAAGTTTACAAAAGTAGATTTCTGAAATATGACTAAAACAATTCAGTTATACTAAAGAAATCCATATGTTTTTCCAAAAGTTGGCATCCTAAAGCTTCACGGGTCGCCTAATTCTCCATGTGGTGGCGATTCTTACATGCGCAGCTAATTCCCTGAAAAACATAGTAAAAGTCAACAACTAGGTTGAGTGAATTCACAGGTTTTATATTTACAATTTCAGTTGTGATAAACCACTGTTGTTTATAACGTATCGTTGGGATGTCACCCAAAAGTATAATTCATGAAATCAAATATGTTCCTTAATAGTTGTTCGTAGGAATGTTCGTATCCTATTAGTTGTAGGAAAAACAGTATCCTGTGTTCAAGTATGTTTTGTAGGATTATACGTATCCTAATCGTAGATATGTTTCGTTGGGATATCGTCCAAAAATATAGTTCAAGTTATAGTAGGAATGTAAGTATCCTATTAGTTGTTCGTAGGTGTACACTCCCGTAAGACCCGTATCTGGACCACGTACGGCAGTGTTACAATCCTAATCGTTTGGTGGGTCCATGTTAGTAGGAAACCCATTGCCCATGTCAAGTAGGGACTTTTCAGTAATGTTGCCCATGTCAAGTAGGGACTTTTCAGTAGTGTTGCCCATGTCAAGTAGGGACTTTTCAGTAGTGTGGCCCATGTCAAGTAGGGACTTTTCAGTAGTGTTGCCCATGTCAAGTAGGGACTTTTCAGTAGTGTTGCCCATGTCAAGTAGGGACTTTTCATTACCCAGTCCGTTATATAAAGTGTTGCTGGTTATCCTCCAGCGTTCTCAAAACTTGTTTATGTGTTTACAGCGTTGGTAGTATGAAAATAATATGTAACACCTCCCCTGAGACCCGTACCTGGACCACGTGCGGTCAGTGTTACATACTATGTAGAAATCGTCAGTTTGTTTATCAGTTTACCAGTTCCATGTACTCCACTTGTTTGAGTAAAATAGTATACAACCATGTTTGTATAAAAGTGTTTGACTATGTTTTCCACCCCTGTTCAAAGCAGTTAAAACAGTAAAAGTAGGGGCTGTGAACTCACCTGTTGAGTTAAGTAGTGCGAGTGCTAGCAAACCTAAGCCCAATTACAGTCCAGAATCTCCTAACGTCCTAAACGTACGAGATTTAATAAGTATGTGGATGTCTAAGTTAATCATCCATGCTAGTGTTTGTACAACCAAGTTATATTCAAAGTGTTTGTTAAACGTTTACGTTTGCATTTCGTTGTTTGTGAAAATGTATACGACTCGTTGGTGATAGTTTGAAATTATAATTCCAATAAAATAGCGTGTTTGTACTGTTTGTAAAGTTCACATATAGTATCGTATGTAAGTATTCGTTATCGGTTAAGTTCGACACTTGGTGTAAAAAGAGTTTGCAACATTTCTGTTTTCTGCGACACAGTATGCGACACTAATGTGGTTATGCGACACAATGGTTGTGTCGCATAAGGGTACGACACAAAGGCTATGCGACACAAGGGTTGTGTCGCATAGGCGATCGATGCTAATTCAATAGCGACACTAGGGTTGTGTCGCAGAGATTCTACGACACAGTGGTACGACACAACATGCGACACAATGGTTGTGTCGCATGGATGGTTTATGCGACACAATATGCGACACAGTCGTTGTGTCGCAAAGATGAACACCCAGACAGTAGCAGCGGCTGTCGTGATTTTCCGACCAAAAACCCGATTTTAACCCGTTTTCCGGCCATAAAACTTTGATTTCTTCCATTATATAGTTAAAACAAAGTTGTGTGTTCAATATTATACCCATATATCACATAAAAACGAGTAAATCTAAGTTTTTAGAAATTTCTTACAATTGCGAATCGGGACCGATTGAGGAAGAAGATGATGATACGACTTTTGTTAATGTTGTTCCTTGCGTAATGGTGATTCCGAAAATGTAGATTTCGTGGGTTGATTTGCGAATCCGAATTTTTGGTGTGGATTTGGTTGAGAGAAAAAGTGTGTGTTTTTGGTGAGGATGAAAATGAAATGAGAGGAAGAATGGAGATGGGAGGTGGTTTTGTCCCACTTTTCATCTCCTGTGATTTTGTCCCGTGTTTGTTTACCCGATCGTTAAATGTTACATTATTTTAACTAACATATTTTTTAATTACAATGCTTCATTATATTTTTAATTAGGATCTTTTTATGAAATTTAATAAATTAAATTTTAAGAATTTTTAGCTTTGTTTTATTTTTAAATTATACGTTTTAACATTTTGCGTTATAAAATAATATGTAAATATTATCAACATAATATTTAATTGTAATTGACGTTATTTAATAACTTTGTTTTATTAAATAAATTCGTTCACCAACCGTCGTACGTTTTGTCGCGTTTGCTCAATTCGTTTCGTATGTAATTACAAATAAGTAACACTACGCGTATTAACTAGTTGGGCTTTGCTAGACTTACCTCTAAGATGTGTTGTGAATTCACTCAAGTAGGGAATTAGCCTAATAATGCAAGTGATTAATGAAATTAATCGTGTTCAAATTTGCTAGGTGTTACATTCTCCCCATGTTAGAGAAATCTCGTCCCGAGATTTAAATTCAAGTCGGATCGCCCGCGGCGTATGTTCTCCGATAAGTCATGTTGTTAACAATAGTAATAGTTTGCGTGGCGTTCAATTGTTGCCAGAAAAGTTCAATCAGTTTTAGTATGCTCGCGGCATAGTTCAATATGTTGTGTGTTTCGTTTCGTGGTCAGAGTTTACCAAGTATTGTGTTCGAATCGACATTCGAGAAAAACGTATGTTAAATCGTAGCAATAGTCGCTAAAACGTACCGTGCTAGTTGAGATCCGCGACCGTTTCTGGTGCACGGAGGATGTATGCGCGGCTACGCCCCGGTGGGATGGTTGCGATGCGATTGTTGTTGTTTTGATTGTTGTTCCCGGGGTTGTTCTGGTTGTTGTTATTCTGATTGTTGTTGGCGTTATTGTAACACCCCGAATTTCAGGAAATTAATATCGTACGCGGATATATTTTTATTACGAAATATTATTATGTAGATAACGAGATATAGTGAAAAACGTAAATGGATTTATCAGTTTCAGACTGTAGAGTTTAAAAAGGTAATAAAAGTAAATAGATATATACGCATATACGTGGGTATCTTTATCGAGTTTCTTTCCAAACAATTCCAGATACATTCCAGGGACTAAAGAAAATCACAGGAGCTAGTCTTAAGAATCAAAATCAGTTTCTAAATTTTCAATTCAAGTTTCTAGGGTTCAATTCATCATCTCTTCCATCTTCTCAAACTTTTGTGTTAAAGAAGTGGAGGCTTATGTTGATCAAGATGGTAAAATTGTCGTCTAAGAGATTGTGGTGAGTGATACGAGGGTTAAACAGGTGATTTGGTTGTGTAGTACCGTATAGCTTGCGGGCTAGAGGTTTGCACAATCAAGGAAAGTTAATTGTTAGGTTTGTTTATTTATGTTTATTGCTTATAATAGTTAATTGTGTTAAATTACTTGTTATATTTAATTGTTATGTGAATACATGTTATTTGGAAAAGTCAGTAGTGATTATCTCATTAGCGAGTAATGAGTATGTCACTAGCTTGAAGGTAAAGGAATAAGTTAATTGTGAACGGTATATGATTCGATTGTGTTGGATCCGGATTGCTTCCGAGCAAGAGGCTACACAATCGAGTGGAAGATGATTTGTTGATATATGTTGACTAAATAGTGATTATCTGGTGAATAGTGTATGATTTGATTGTGTTGGATCCGGATTGCTTCCGAGCAAGAGGCTACACAATCGGGTGGAAGTTTCTTGTTATATATATGATTTCTTATGTGTTTACTTAATGTTAATATGTTATGCTGAAAGTTGTTGTTGATTAGTGTTGGGATTATGGTTAATGAAATTATGGAAATGATTATGTGTAAGGATACAGTGGTGATCAGAGAGCTAACTATGGTTAGCATAGTGTACAGAGATACAGAGCCCAGTGATTATGTGTTTAAATTGTATGTGTTATATGGATTGCTTGTTTAATTGCCTGTGTACTCACTAAGCAGTTGTGCTTACCCGTTTCAGTGTTAATGTTGTAGGTTGATGTTTTGCTAGCGACATGTGGATAGAAGGGTTATGAGATGCTAGTGACATGGATATGGAGCATGCTTATGGTTAGATTATGCTCATTCTTTTGAATTGTTGTTTTGATGATCAATTGTGTAAATCGCCTAATTATGGTTTTAAAGAGTAAAGTGTATAACGATTGATGTAGTTATGTTTTAAAGAGTCAAAATATGTTATGGGTTGTGATTGGCTAGTCAATGGGTCAAAATAGTCTTTGTGGGTCAGTGGGTCAAAAAGGGGCAATATGGGTCATTAAATGCACTTACGGTCTAAACCGGGTTAGAGAAGGGTTAAGGGTGTGGTGAAGCATCCTGCAACTTTGTTTTGATGTATATGATGAGTAGTCAAAAGCACAATATCTCAGCCTTCATGGTTTGAGACTTGGTATGTTCACAAAATGGTCGTTTTTGGGTCAAAAAGAGTCATACGCCAAAATCCCGTGTTATTGTGAAATTTGGAAAAGTGCAAAAAGGGAAGTCTTCAATTTGGTCATATGAAGGTGCACGCAAAATTTCAGGTCAAACGGATGCACGAGTAAAAAGTTATGCGCGTTTGAAGTTGGTTAAAAAGTTGACTTTTGCTGACTTCTGGATTTACACTAAGGAACGCGATCCTGACAACTTGAGCCGGATAGCGTTCGCAAGGCAAAAATGGTAACCGAAAGTTTATAACTAAGGAACGCGATCCCGCCCACTTTCCCGGATCGCGTTTGACATTAAAAAAATGAAATTTTAGGTCTTAAAAAGCTTGTTTTAACTAGGGAAAACTATTAAGATTAAATTATACATATGGGTTAGTCTTGGGACATTACCGAGAGTAAAAAAAAAATGGTTACGTTTTCGGGGCGTTTCAGTTATAGAGTTGGGGGCACTGATTTCGGTAGTGTCCCGGGTCGCCACATCTGAAACAGCCATTGTTTCGTTGTTCGTTGTTCGTGTGGTGAGTTCTACAAGCTTCGGTTCTGTGTCCAAATCGGTTGCATTTATCACAGAAGAAACAATCCCCTTCGTGGTGTTTTTCACATTTTCCACACTTAGGCCTTTTGCCTTGGTATGTTTTTGGTTCGGGGTTGGTGATTGCGACGTATGCTCGAGTGATCCCCGGGTTTACATTTTGTTGACCTTGACGGTAGTTACCATCGTTGTTCCACTTTCGTTTATTGTTTTCGGAGTCGCCCGTATCAGTACGGGTAGGTTCAGCTTTCCCTGTAGTCGTTTTCAGGGTTCCAATCAAGACCGCGTCGTCGGTCAAGCTTTGAGCCAGATCAACTGCGCTCCTAAAAGTAGCTGGTTTGGAGGACATAACCATGCCTCGGATTTGTGGTGCCAAACCCCTGTTATAACGCTCGATGCGTTTGCTCTCGGGGGTTACCATATGGGGCACTAGGCGTGCAAGCTCCTGGAATCTAGTTGTGTAACCAGAAATGTCAGCGCCGGTCATTTGTATGTTCCAGAATTCAGTTTCAAGTTTCTGCATCTCGTTGGGAGGGCAAAATTCCTCCATCATCATTTGTTTCAAAGTTCCCCAGGTCATGGAGTAAGCAGCTGGGCGTCCCATAATCTGGACTTGAGCGTTCCACCAGGTTAGCGCTTTGTCGGCTAGAGTGCAGGTGGCGTATTTCACAATTTTGTCGGTGGCACAGTCGCTGATGTCGATCACCGATTCCATTTTCTCAATCCAGTGGACCAGGCCAATGGCCCCTTCGGTCCCGGTGAAGGTGCTAGGTTTACAAGACTGGAAGGTTTTGTAGGAGCACCCCTGCTGGGTATTGTTTGGGGTTTCGCTGTTAACTGGAGTGGCTCCGCTATTGTTGGTCAGGTTTTCACGATTGCGGTTGGCCTCGTATTGAGCGATGGCTTCAGCCACGCGGCGTTCGATTATTTGCTCGTTTGTTTCCGGAGGCGGAGGTGGAGTATTTCGGCGACTGTTTCGAGTATTTCTTTGTTTAGGCGGCATGTTGACGTTCTGCGATGAAAAGATGCAGAAGTCAATGCCAATGTAAAGTATGTGAGGAATGAAGTTTCACATATTTCAAGTTTGTCGATTTTCAAGAAAAATTGCCGAATCCCCATCACGTATCTTACGACTATGAAACACCCATATGTACTTAGTATTATATAATCACGTTGGCCAGACGTCATTATATGATGCTGAATACATACTTCTTTTCATCAACCGTTTAATACGATCAGGTTCATTTGAGATAAGAGTACAATGAACGAGTCGAATGTGGTAAATAGTTCACGCGTATCGAGGTATCATAACGATAGTTTAGATGTATGCAAATGTATGTATGCATGTACGTTCTAGCCAAGGCTATAGTCTAGGTCTCTAGGTCTCTAAGTCGCCTAAAGTTTCCTAGTTCGCTATTACCATTGGCTCTGATACCAATCTGTAACACCCCCAAATTTGTTTAGCGGAAGCGTTTAGTTTAAGTACTGGGGTGTCACAATAACAAAGCATGCATACGTATCAGAGCTTATGATTACAACAGAACAATATATATTAAGATGCCAAAAGTATTGATTACATGTTTACGATTCATCAAATCGTATAAGTTAAAAGTAGTAAGTTTACAAAAGTAGATTTCTGAAATATGACTAAAACAATTCAGTTATACTAAAGAAATCCATATGTTTTTCCAAAAGTTGGCATCCTAAAGCTTCACGGGTCGCCTAATTCTCCATGTGGTGGCGATTCTTACATGCGCAGCTAATTCCCTGAAAAACATAGTAAAAGTCAACAACTAGGTTGAGTGAATTCACAGGTTTTATGTTTACAATTTCAGTTGTGATAAACCACTGTTGTTTATAACGTATCGTTGGGATGTCACCCAAAAGTATAATTCATGAAATCAAATATGTTCCTTAATAGTTGTTCGTAGGAATGTTCGTATCCTATTAGTTGTAGGAAAAACAGTATCCTGTGTTCAAGTATGTTTTGTAGGATTATACGTATCCTAATCGTAGATATGTTTCGTTGGGATATCGTCCAAAAATATAGTTCAAGTTATAGTAGGAATGTAAGTATCCTATTAGTTGTTCGTAGGTGTACACTCCCCTAAGACCCGTATCTGGACCACGTACGGCAGTGTTACAATCCTAATCGTTTGGTGGGTCCATGTTAGTAGGAAACCCATTGCCCATGTCAAGTAGGGACTTTTCAGTAATGTTGCCCATGTCAAGTAGGGACTTTTCAGTAGTGTTGCCCATGTCAAGTAGGGACTTTTCAGTAGTGTGGCCCATGTCAAGTAGGGACTTTTCAGTAGTGTTGCCCATGTCAAGTAGGGACTTTTCAGTAGTGTTGCCCATGTCAAGTAGGGACTTTTCAGTAGTGTTGCCCATGTCAAGTAGGGACTTTTCATTACCCAGTCCGTTATATAAAGTGTTGCTGGTTATCCTCCAGCGTTCTCAAAACTTGTTTATGTGTTTACAGCGTTGGTAGTATGAAAATAATATGTAACACCTCCCCTGAGACCCGTACCTGGACCACGTGCGGTCAGTGTTACATACTATGTAGAAATCGTCAGTTTGTTTATCAGTTTACCAGTTCCATGTACTCCACTTGTTTGAGTAAAATAGTATACAACCATGTTTGTATAAAAGTGTTTGACTATGTTTTCCACCCCTGTTCAAAGCAGTTAAAACAGTAAAAGTAGGGGCTGTGAACTCACCTGTTGAGTTAAGTAGTGCGAGTGCTAGCAAACCTAAGCCCAATTACAGTCCAGAATCTCCTAACGTCCTAAACGTACGAGATTTAATAAGTATGTGGATGTCTAAGTTAATCATCCATGCTAGTGTTTGTACAACCAAGTTATATTCAAAGTGTTTGTTAAACGTTTACGTTTGCATTTCGTTGTTTGTGAAAATGTATACGACTCGTTGGGTTGGTGATAGTTTGAAATTATAATTCCAATAAAATAGCGTGTTTGTACTGTTTGTAAAGTTCACATATAGTATCGTATGTAAGTATTCGTTATCGGTTAAGTTCGACACTTGGTGTAAAAAGAGTTTGCAACATTTCTGTTTTCTGCGACACAGTATGCGACACTAATGTGGTTATGCGACACAATGGTTGTGTCGCATAAGGGTACGACACGAAGGCTATGCGACACAAGGGTTGTGTCGCATAGGCGATCGATGCTAATTCAATAGCGACACTAGGGTTGTGTCGCAGAGATTCTACGACACAGTGGTACGACACAACATGCGACACAATGGTTGTGTCGCATGGATGGTTTATGCGACACAATATGCGACACAGTCGTTGTGTCGCAAAGATGAACACCCAGACAGTAGCAGCGGCTGTCGTGATTTTCCGACCAAAAACCCGATTTTAACCCGTTTTCCGGCCATAAAACCTTGATTTCTTCCATTATATAGTTAAAACAAAGTTGTGTGTTCAATATTATACCTATATATCACATAAAAACTAGTAAATCTAAGTTTTTAGAAATTTCTTACAATTGCGAATCGGGACCGATTGAGGAAGAAGATGATGATACGGCTTTTGTTAATGTTGTTCCTTGCGTAATGGTGATTCCGAAAATGTAGATTTCGTGGGTTGATTTGCGAATCCGAATTTTTGGTGTGGATTTGGTTGAGAGAAAAAGTGTGTGTTTTTGGTGAGGATGAAAATGAAATGAGAGGAAGAATGGAGATGGGAGGTGGTTTTGTCCCACTTTTCATCTCCTGTGTTTTTGTCCCGTGTTTGTTTATCCGATCGTTAAATGTTACATTATTTTAACTAACATATTTTTTAATTACAATGCTTCATTATATTTTTAATTAGGATCTTTTTATGAAATTTAATAAATTAAATTTTAAGAATTTTTAGCTTTGTTTTATTTTTAAATTATACGTTTTAACATTTTGCGTTATAAAATAATATGTAAATATTATCAACATAATATTTAATTGTAATTGACGTTATTTAATAACTTTGTTTTATTAAATAAATTCGTTCACCAACCGTCGTACGTTTTGTCGCGTTTGCTCAATTCGTTTCGTATGTAATTACAAATAAGTAACACTACGCGTATTAACTAGTTGGGCTTTGCTAGACTTACCTCTAAGATGTGTTGTGAATTCACTCAAGTAGGGAATTAGCCTAATAATGCAAGTGATTAATGAAATTAATCGTGTTCAAATTTGCTAGGTGTTACAATATATATATATATATATATATATATATGCATGTAAGCGAACTGAACGTTCGGCGAACTATTCGTGAACCGTTCGGCGGGAAATTCGTTTATGTTCGTTCGTTTCGTTATATGAACGAACATGAACAAATTTTTACGTTCGTTTAATTATATGAACGAACATGAACACAGGTCTCGTTCGTTCATTTACGTTCGATAACATGTTCGTGAACGTTCAGTTAAATATTCGTTTATTAACTAATAGTTTAATTAAATTAATACATATTTGCATATGTTATTTTAATAAAGCTAAATATCAAATAGAATATTATTATTATTTTGATATTTTCATTTGATAATATTAAACATCTAGATATTTTTTTATATTTCCATATTACATTTCCCTCCACTCCAAAAACACATTTACACTCTCCCTCCACTAGTTCCAGATGTGCTGCACTTTCCAACGATCGGACCAAGCAAATGATATTATCTTTATATTGTGATCGTTTTGTAATGTTGAATATGCATCGCAAAGTTTCAATTTATATAATATATATGTGTAGATGTGTGTGTATATATATATATATATATATATATATATATATATATATATATATATATATATGTGTGTGTGTGTGTGTGTGTGTGTGTGTGTGTGTGTGTGTTCGTTTATGTTTGTTAAGGTTCGTTTAAGATATTAATGAATAAATGCATTAAATTATGTGTTTGTTCGTGTACGTTCGTTTATGTTCGTGAACAAACAAATTTTCTTAATGAACGAACATGAACAACAAAATCAGTTCGCCTATTCGTTCGTGTTCGTTCATTTGTTCGTCAAAACCTTAATGAACGAACACGAACAGACTCCGTTCGTGTTCGTTCGGTTCGTTTACAGGCCTATATATATATATATTTGAGATGATTTTTATTAATGATATTTACTTTTTGAATAGATATAAAATAATTTTGAATACAAAAAAAAAATTATATTAAATTTCGAGCTTTTCGAGCCGAGCTCGTGCCATTAAAAAATGTTTACGAGCCGAGCTCGAGCCTGCATCGTAAAAGCTCGTCGAGCTATCGAGCCGAGCTCTAGCTTACCCTATATGAGTCGAGCCGAGCTTGAGCCCTGTCGAGCTCGAGCCCGGCTCGACTCGGTTACAGTCCTACTCTAACGGTCCTATGATTTCACATATTTCATAAGCTAAATATCATAAATACCGTTGAATATTTATTTTATTTTTTATTTAATTTTTTACGATTTGAATATTTTTTGGGGTCCTACCCAGCAGTGGCGGATCCAGCAATTTTTATCGTGGGGGCCAAAACAAAACAAAATATTAACTATGAGAATTTCTTTAAGTAAGAACGATCACTAGTATCACACTCTTCGTCTTCTCTAAAGGAAAACAAGCCTCGTCGAGTAGAGTTAAGGCATGCCTACGAGGGAGGAAAGTCAATAGCGTAGATAAGGAAGTGGTTATTCTTGTTTGTTCATATTACAATAACAATGTTACTTACAAAATAATAAAATTACAACTACAAGGTGTTAAAATAGCATTATAAAAAAAAGTGCACAATACAATTTAAAATTAGACAACCCACATAAAAACTGCACAAAATAGTTAAAATAGCAAAAATGTTGCTCCAAAACCACGTGATATTTGGCAAAAACTAAACTAAAAATGCCAAAAAAAACCTTATACAACGTAGTAAAAATGGAACAAAATTACATACCACTACAATTGACTTCTACATTTTTTGATATATCGGAAATGTATAATTACATCTTTATTTATAACAGTTGCAAATGTTTCTCTCTCTCACACAAATTACTTAGGGTATTTTTAAATTATATATCTATCTTTTTTTTTTTTTTTTTTTTTTTTTTTTTTTTTTTTTTTTGAACGGCAAATAACTCCTTCGGATCAGTAATGGAGTATCATCGTGCCACCACTACTGACCCCACCTTTTGCCTCACCTAAGAAGAAACCCTCTAGAGAGGCTCGAACCCGAGACCTCTCCATCATTGGGAAAACTCCTTACCTCACTCTTACCACTTGGGTAAGAGGTCATTGGTATATATCTATCTTTTTAATCTCATGTATTTACTAATTACTTTTGCCATAATAACAAGCATATATAATGATCAATTAGAAACAATTTTAAAAATATACTTTCACTACTTCTCATGAGTCTAAAGTCTAAACAAAATACTTCGTAACAACTTAAAAGATCATATCATATATTATATATCTTATATAATTATAATAATAATAATAACTTGAAATTACATAAGCTTCTATATTTTGAAACAAGAGATAAAATTGGGCTTTGATTTCATTAAGTGGATTTTAATTGGGGGCTAACGAGCAACAGTTGATTTGGGCTTAATTTTCAAGTTATGAATTTCAATTGGGGCCGAATGATTTTTGGATTATGGGCCATCTAATATTACCTTTGAGATTAACATTACTTGGGCCAAGTTTATGGGGTTCCACAGCCCCAATAATAAAACACTAAATCTGCCCCTACTGCCCAGTGCCCCCATAATAAAGCACTAAATCTGCCCAGTGCTTACCTCCACCTCTCATAAGAGGCGGAGCTAGAAGGGGGCAGTGGGGCCAGTGGCCCCATAATAAAGCACTAAATCTGCCCAGTGCCTACCTCCACCTCTCATAAGGGGCGGAGCTAGAAGGGGCAGTTGCCCCCCTAAAAATAAAAAATTATCGAAATTTTTTTTTTTTAAGAGTTAATTACGCCGTTCGTTCTTATGGTTTGTCAAAAATACTGATTTAATCCTTTGAACTTTTTAATTACGTTGATCATCCTTATTTTTGAAAGTTGTTACCTCGTTAATCCTTTAGTCTAACGGACGTTAATATCTTCGTTAACCCTAGACATGTGCTTCGCACACGAGGGCATACAAGTCATTTATCCATATATCTACTAGTAAAATCTAAAAAAAAAAAAAAAAAATCTAAATTAGTAATAGCATCATCATCCTTCCCATGATCCGATCCGATCCCATCCACCTGTTACTTCTCTCCATCATAGTCCAAGCAACATCTTTTTCTCCAATCTTTGTAAAAACCCAACTTTCACAAATTTTAACATGCACAAAATAGTAAAAACTAACTCACTGATTCACTCTTTCTCCCACATTCATAACTCCATTTCCACAACCTTATCCTCCCAAACCCACCACCATGTCACCACCACCGTACCTAACCATCACCCCAGCCAACACCCAAATCGGCTGAATAATCAAAGCCACTACCACCACCACGAACCAGCAGCCCACCCCCCACCCCGCGCGCGCAATTGTCACCAACCAACCGCCACCACCGCGAACCATTCGCCACCAACCCAAATTTCGTTGTGCTATGGATTAATTAACGGCGGAAAGCAATTGTCGGATAAATTAACGAAGGGAAAAGGGTTGAAGATATCTGTCGGCGGCGGTGTCGGAGATCCAGAAGCTCCGGCAAACTTCATCAAGTATTTCTTTTTCTTGTTATGAATCCGGTTTAATGAGTATTTTAGATTTTGGATCCGTTTTTTCCCATATTGGGGTTTCAAGAAGTAGTTCAGTTCCATTTAAAGTTTGTTTCGTGAATCTTTCCTTTTTGATTTGTGGTAGTTCAAAGGGTTATACGTGAGTGATAATGGTTGTATAGTTGTGTCGTTGGTGGGAGAAGAAAGGTCTGCAAAATGGCTAGGGAAGAATGGAAGATGGTCTATTAATTTATGCTAAAATAAAAATAAGATTAAAAGACGAAATTACCCTCATGTGCAAGGCACATGTCTTGAATTAACAGAATACATTAACGGTCATTACACTAAAGGACCAACCATACAACAACTTTCAAAAATAAGGATGATCGACGTAATTAAAAAGTTCAAAGGATTAAACCAGTATTTTTCGATAAACTATAAGGACGAACGACGTAATTAACTCTTTTTTTAAAATTAATTAGTGGCCGTTTAGAATTTTGACCCCGTGATAGAAAGAAAAAATAAATAAATTTTCCCCCCTTCTAGAAATTCCAAGCTCCCCCCCGCTCCTCATCCTCCGCCGGCTCTCCTCTCCACCCTCATAAACACAATTCGATCTTCCATCACCCCTTATATACATACATATATAATGATAATAATGATGATTAATAGACAGGGGCGGAGGTAGAGGGGGGGCATGGGGGGCAGTTGCCCCCCAAGAATTCTCAAATAATGTAAAAAAGAAAATTTTTTAAGGGTATTTGCGATATTTCATAAGTTTTGTCCCCCGAAAACATGAACAAATAATTTAAAAAAAAATTTCCCCCTACTTCTATATCCTAACTCCGCCCCTGTTAATAGATATGGATCGCAGATGCATAATGGCCGACGACGAAGAAATCTCCAGTTTGTTTGCAAGTTTAACGACCCAATTTGAATTATCATGTGACAGATTTTTTACTTTTCGACGTTGTTATTGGAGCAAAACAACTGCATCATCAACCACCGGTGAGACTGATAAATTAAATTTCAATTGTATGTTTTATGTATATAATAATTTTATTATTATAATATAATACTCCGTATAGTAGTAGTTTTAGTACTGAGTAATATTATCTATAATATTAATATACATAATTACAAACTCCCTCCGTCCCGGTTTAATAGTCTATTATTTCCATTTTGGGATGTCCCAAATTAATTGTCCATTACCAAATATAGAAAGGTAACATGATTCTTTTTACTATATTGTCCATACTTTAAAAATTAAATTACAAAAGTGAAAGGAAGTTCAAATTAATTAGTTAGGGGTTAGAATGTCATTGTGCAAAAAGTAAGTAATAATTATTGTGTTTATCTTAAACTGCGTGTAGTTCTGTCTGGGGACAATTAAATTGGGACGGAGGGAGTATTAAATTGATGATTGTTGGTTTTAATCCGTGTTTAGGAATAATTAGTGTAAGTAGTAATTAAATTGATTGAATTGTATTGGATCAATTACAGATGATGATGGTGTTTGGAGGAGGATGATAAAGACCGCATTTTGTTGCATTAGAGCCCCTCCCTGAATGGTGGTTTAGTTCAGTTTTGGGCAGCCACCACCACTGGGACTGAAACGCTACTATCAACTTCTAATCAACCTTTCGTCTTTGATCATCCGGCTCACCCTGCTCTTCTCAAATATTTGTTGTTTTCTCTTGACTGTCAGTCTAGTATTATTGTTCCTCCTCATAATAATGACAGTAGACTGTCAGTCTTCTACTACTACTACTACTACTACTACAACTAGAACAACGATGATATCATCAAATGGTCCAATAGCCAGTGCGTTCCTCAATCGTTTTCCAGAGGTAATTATGGATCTGTCGACGACTCGCTCACCATTGGTGGATAAAGCCGTAGAATGTGGATTCACTTGTTGTATATTGCTGCCCGTTTTTTATCCAAGTCATACCTCTAATTGTGTTGGTGTTATTGAGTGTTGTATGATGGAGTCTGAAGATCTTTTTTTAATTTACAAGAGACTGGAACTTGCAGTAGAGGTATTTCCTTCTTCTACCTCATTTGTTTATTCATTGATTTATCACCCCTTAATTTATTCCTAACGCTTTTACTTGTCTTTCTTCCCGTCTTTGCAGTGTGGTGGTCTGACTATTTATCGTGTACCAGAATCTCTTCTGCCTTACCAGGTAAGTAGTATGTGCTGTTGTTTCTCTACTTTGTTTGTTTATCCGTCCATCCGTTCGTTCATTCAAATAAAATGATTTAATGGTTATTCAGTCACCTAATTAGTGTATGAAAAACAGTAGTCAAGGACGGAGTTTATATTGGGCATGGATATGGGGTCATGGCCCCTCCAAATACAGAATACAGAAAGCATATAGGACTAAAACTAATGAAGCCTTTGACAATTTGCCTTTTTTTTTTGTCGTCCATCAATCTTGATTCTGTAAACATTCAAGCTCCATTATGTACATTCAATAAATACAAGATAACAAGGGTCTTCTAACATTTAATCTAAACGTTCTTTTCTAGTTCCATTGAATAAGTTAGATTTATGAAATTATTATAGTTCTAATGGTTTATGGTTTATAAAATGTCTGCAGACTCCAACTATGATGTATATATTTGTTGAAAATTTTGATTTATGATAAACTTACTTTTATTCTAACTTCTACTAGTTCAAATGATATTAAAGTTAAATCTAGACACTGACCCACTGTTGATGACATTAGTTTTTAGACTACAATTGCCGTTATCTCATCATAGTTGGGCTAACTGCTTCATTATGTGTATCACGCCTTGTGTCGTTTAGTGTTCTCTTTATTAGAATGTTTTACTTATATGATGCCTATAAGAGACCATATATAATGCTTGAATGTTTTTGGCCCCTAAGAGACTATATATTATGCTTGAATGCCTATAAGAGACCATATATATAATGCTTTTATGATTTATGGTTTATAAAATGTCTGCAGACTTCATCTATGACGTATATATTCTTTTGAAATTTTGATTGATGATAAACTTACTTTTATACTAAATTCTACCGGTTCAAATGACATTATAGTTACATGTAGCCACTGACCCACTGTTGATGACAGTCGTTGTAGACTAAAATTGCCGTTATCTCGTCATAGTTTGGCTAATTGCTTAATTATGTGAAATCATCTTTGTGTCGTTTAGTGCTCTCTTTCTTAGAATGTTTTACCTTTACAGTAGTACTTGTACTAGAAATCGGATGTTTTATTTTGTAGGTGTTATTGATTTACTTCTAACTCTCGCTCATTTTGAACAATAAACAGACTTGGCCCGGTCTCAATCTTGCTAAAGATGAAATTGAAGTGGCATTAAAGATTGCTTGTGAATCACATCGTATAAGTATTGCTCAAGTTTGGGTCCGTAATGATACTCATGTCTCTTGCCCACCACAACTTTCATCGGCTCATCGCCCTCGGATATTGATAAAGCTGATGGGAAATATATGCCACAACGGTAAATACAAACAGCGGAACCAAACCCGTTAGACAATACTTTCCCGACCCGTATGAACCAATAAGGATACTAACAATTAGGGTAACCTAAATGCAATCTAAATCTGTCCCAAATCAGCTTCAAATCACAGCAAACAAGTAATAACCAAGAACACACAACAACACAAGATTTTAGCGTGGAAAACCTCTCAAACCGAGAGTAAAAATCACGGGACCTTCGGCCACTTAAAATCCACTAATATCAACAAGAGAGCAATACAATCAGGTCTTCCCTAGATTCACTAGAGGTATACAATAATCATCATACTCTTGAACAACAACATCAACAAGTATGGAATCAATCTAGAGCAAAAGAAGAAAATTATACCCTTATAAAACTGCTACTGTCCAGCCTTCGTAACTCGACCTCCAGACCTCAGAATGAAAAACTGAACGGTCAAAACGTTGGCCCAGATGTCAGGAACATGCTGTCCAAAAATGAAGATGATCCGACGGTTCAATCTCCGGGGATCGTCAATTCTTCTGGGCTGCTACAGTGGAATACGGGTTTGAAGAAATCTCTCTTTTTCTTTTTCTCTCTATTCTCTCTTTTGAATAATATGGCTGCACACATACTTCCACTGACCTAAAACATTCGGTACATAAATATATGCATTTGGGCCTAAAAATTCATTTTGGGCTTAATTTGTTTTGGGCCACATAATTGGAAACCCAAAATAAAACCCAACAAAAGCTGTCATTGCTAAGTTGTGTGGTTATTGTGCTGCTACTACTTGCGATGCTGATTATTTTTATATCAAGTTTTATTATGATGCTTGTGACCTGTTTCCTTTGCAAACTGGGTTGGCGCTTCCTAGGGTGGCACTTGACACTCTTGAACCACACTTCTCTGAAGATGTTTTTGACCTAGGACTTGACGGGATTTTGGGGCATCTCTGTTCCAATAGTGAATCTAGCTGTCTTGTGATTTGCTTAAGGAGTACTCACACCGGATATGTTGATTATGCCTTTGAATTCTTGTGGAACTCGAGTCGAAACAAGTTCATCCTCATGGAGTCTCTGTTATCAACACTAAAGATGTGTTTGCCAAGCTTCAAATTTGCATCTGGTGCACAACTTGGTGAAGAAGTACTTGTTCAAGATGTTGGCAGTGATTCTAAACTCGGACAATCTTTCAAGATTCTCCCAAGGAACATGCTATCACAAGGTTAAATATCATAATAATCTTGCGTTTCCAAGTTACTTGCTTGTTTTAAATACAAATGTATCTGTTCTTTTTCGCTTATAACATCCATGACCTCATGTAACCGAATTGCTTGCTACTTATCAATCTCTTTCTTAATTATGTTTTATACATGGGCCTTTATTTGCATTTAATCCAATGTTGTCGCCATCACAGAGTTGCGAAGATCAAAGCTTGCGAAGAGAACCTTCAGTGACTTGTACGAGGGTGAGGGCCATCAACCGTTGGAGAAGTGCCGTAAAGGCATTGATGAAGTGCCGTAAAGAACCCATTCAAAGTGAGTGTGCTAGTTGACGAGTAAAGCCCTCTTGAATGTTTTGCTAAGGGGACAAGATATATATGCCACATAATAATATTAGGTGCTGTTTGTTTTTTAGTTATAAGATATTTAATCAATGTTTATTATGACCATGTTTGCATGACTGCATAAGACCCTCCGTAACGCGCTGATGTGGCCCGCGTTCTCACCCTCCACAACGCCAGAACGCCGCTAACGCGGCGTTCTGGCCGGCGTTCTGCATGATATAACGAGACGTTTTTTGGCGTTTTGGTGGGTCCCACGCGCTTTTTTATTTCTTTTCCCTTTTCTTTCGGCTATTAATTCGAGGATAAAACAAAAAAAACGTTTTTTTTTTAAAATTTGACCGTTTGAAAAAAAAAAAAAAAAAAAATTAAATTTTAAAACCCACGCTCCCCAACCGTTTTTTTTCAAAAATTTTCAATTTTTTTTTCAAACCACTTCTATATCTATATATATTACACCATTCACACTCCATTTTCATCAAAATCAAACTACTTTAACCTTTATTTTATAAACTTTCTTTACTATTTTATACACTTCTACTTCCCACACTTTCCTCATCATTTTTAATAAATATTCCATCCACTTTCACCACCATTATACACATCCATCTAATATATTTTCTACACCATTTTATACCATTTTCATCACATAATTTCACAAAATGGATTCGATAAATAAGATTTGTGGATCCGACTCCGACGATGACAACATGTGGCAACTTTTGCAACAATACCAAGCTCAACTAAGTAGTGACGTCGGACAAAGTTCAAGAACATCACGCAACCGAAGCTACATTCCAAGAGACCGTGAAGGTGCCCAACAACGTCTTTGGGACGACTACTTTTCCGAGCACCCGAGGTATCCTCCAAATTTGTTCAAACGACGCTTCCGTATGAGTCGAGGTTTATTTGTGCGAATAGTACAAGGTATATCCGACTACTCCATCGAACCTATTCCCGAACACTTTCAATTTTTTAAACAAAAACCGGATGCACTTGGTCGGCTTGGTTTTACGCCGCTACAAAAGTGCACTTCCGCCATGCGCCAATTGGCGTATGGCACAGCCGCGGATATGTTCGATGAGTATTTACAAATGGGTGAAAAAACATCGCTCGACTGTCTAAACAACTTTTGTAAGTGTGTCTTTGATTTGTACTCGACGGAATATTTGAGAAAGCCGACCGCTACAGATATTGCTCGGCTATATGTAGCACACGAGCAGAAGCATGGGTTTAGAGGAATGCTAGGGAGCATTGACTGTATGCATTGGCAATGGAAAAATTGCCCGAATGCATGGAAGGGGCAGTACACTAGAGGTGATCACGGACACCCCACCATTATGCTTGAAGCTGTTGCTTCATACGACATGTGGATATGGCATGCTTTTTTTGGCATGGCGGGTTCGAACAACGACATCAACGTATTAAACCAATCTCCGTTGTTCGATTCTATCAAAAATGACACTGGGCCACCCGCAGATTTCACTGTCAATGGACATCACTACACTAAAGGGTATTATCTTGCAGATGGTATTTATCCGGATTGGTGTACACTAGTCAAAGGCTTTCACTCCCCTACTGATGACAAACGAGCCAAGTTCAAGAGATTTCAAGAAAGTGCTCGAAAAGATGTCGAACGGGCTTTTGGCGTACTGCAAGGCAGGTTTGCAATTTTAAAAATTGCGGGGAGAGCTTTGAGTGTCAACAAGATGCGAAGACAGATGTATACTTGTGTCATACTACACAACATGATTCAAGAGGATAACGGCTTCGCAATATCATCTATCGAGCAGGAAATGATCGACGACCCTGCTAACCGACCTCGTCGTGATTTTAGGACTCGTGTTCAAGATAGAGAGGCTAGAGCCAAGGAAATACGGGACAAAAATGTGCACGACCAACTGCGGACCGATCTCACCGAGCACATTTGGATGCTACCACCAAACTTTCGCAGCTTACCACCATCCACGGCTTAGTTATTTTACTATAAACTATTGTATTGTATCGTATTTTATTTTAATTATTGTATCGTATCGTAATTTAGTTTAATTATTCGTATCGTATTGTATTTTAAATTTAGTGTGATGTATTTTATTTTAAAAAAGTAATGTATTTCATTTTCGATGAATTAATGTATGGTTTTTATTTTAATTATTGTGGTGTATTGTATTTTTAATTAAAATGTTTTGTATTGTATTTTAAATAAAAGATTAAATTTAGTTAGTTAGTGGTGGGTCCCAGAATGGAGAAAAAAAGTGGCGTTCTGGTGTTATGATTAGGGGCGTTCTGGTGTTATAGTTTGATGCTGATGTGGCGCTGATGTGGCAGCTGAAAAAGTGGCGTTCTGGTGTTACGGTTACGTATGGTCTAAGAAGATTGTTTGTTTTCATGTCAGCGTACAATTTGGTTCTAAATTACTTTAATGTTTATTTTTCTATGGAATTATAATAAACTATCAATTATTGGCATACACTCTATGGGTAAGGTTCAAATGAGACTAAAAATTTGTGTGAGAATAGAGATACCAATGATATGGTGCCATGTGTACAAAGAGAATACAAAACCCATTTACCCCTTAAGTTAAATATCTCACAAACGACAAATCGAAAAATTATGAAAATTGCACCATTAGATTCAGCGTTTGATCCTCTTCGATTTGCCGTCCATTAAGGCATACTTTCGACGAGTTTTTTTTCCATTATTTTTAGTGGGTTTCACATTACTAACACGTGTGTTACAGTTTTGCGTTTAGGGTTTGGGGTCTAGGGGTTAGGGTTTAGGGTTGGGAGTTTGGGGTTAAACCCTAACACTAAACCCTGTTAAACCCTAACACTAAACCCTGCTAAACCCTAACCCTAAACCCTAACCCTAAACCCTAAATCAAATGTATAATCAATCACTAACACATGTGTTACTAATATGTAAAACCCACCAAAAAAATGAAAAAAAAAAGTTCGTCAGAAGTATGCCTTGATGGACGGCAAATCGAAGAGGATAAAACGCTGAAAAATATGGTGCAATTTTCATGATTTTTCGGCTTGTCGTTTGTGAGATATTTAATTTTTAAAAACGTGGATGAGAGAGAAAAAAGTGACACATGACATATTGTGGTTGGTTCCCCATTCTCACACAAAATAAATGGTCTCAATTGAACTCTTCTCTACACTCTATTATAGTACTCTCACTTTTTTAAATAATAAAATCGTTTGTTAAAAAAATTCACAAACTCCTTGAATGTTGTAAAAAGAAATTATTTCAACTTTTTCATTATATTTTTAAATACCTTTTATCCTGAGTAAAAGTAATTTTACACAATCAACTTTTTAATTTAATTTTTAAACTCACATACATTACATTCTATATATCTAATAGGAAACACATATTACACAAACATGTTTCACATATATGATACTAAGGTAGCGTTTGGTTCATGCTTTTCAATCCTTGGCAAGAAGACGACGAACTTGAAACTTCCGTGTGGGGTGGCATTTGAAATCCTTCACCTTATCTAAGAATTTAAAAATCCTTTATTCATAGGATTTTAAAAGCTACATGTATTTTAAGTACTTTAACCATAGGATTTTGTAGTATTTGAAATCCAAATCCCATCAAACACTCCAACCAAACACCACCTTAAGAATATAACTTTTTCTTAGTTACTGTATTATACTACTCTCATTTGTAATAATGAAATCAGTTGTTCAAAAAAATTAAACAACCTTCTTGAATGTTGTAAAAAAAAGGGTTAATAGACATCTATGTTGTTCGTATTGAACAAATTAAACTTAATGCAACGTAAGCAAAAGAAAATCCAATAAAGCAATATTACCGGTTCTCCCGGTTACAAATTAGCATATAGCCGACAACGATACAAAAAAAATTAACCATCAAAACGTGTCAACTATACAAATTACCATATAGTCGATGGGAGTTAGAGTGCATCGGACTATCACTCGGTTTTGGTCAAAACGTCTTTTACCAAAAAAAATTAGCTAGAAAAAACGTGTCAACTATGCTGATTTTGTACAAAAGAAAAAGAAAAGAAAAAAGAATTAACTATATTGAGAAAAGAAGTTTGAGTGTTTGACCGAGTTTTACCAAGTTATTCGAAAAAAAAATCCCTAATTAACTAAGGAGGCGTCGATTTGAAGAATTTGAACGATCTTTGTTTATATCTGTAAGTAGTTATGTTCATGTTGTAGTCTATATTTAAACGTAAAATTTTGAACTTTATTATTTAAATGGAAAAATAAACAAGTATTCTCCGATCACTCTCACCTACCTAAAGTCCAGTGGCGGATCTAGGATGCAAAATCACGTGGGTCGAAATTCATTAAAGCTACAAAATGACTAAGTTATCTATAAGATAAGTATCAACTCGGATCGAGTCGGTCGGGTCGGGTTAACTAAATTGTGATTGCAAAAGGTTTATATAGAAATGATTGGAAATTTTACATTATTATCATATAATTTGCAGCTATGGTAAATTTTCTCGAGACCAAAATAAAGTACCACATTTAGAAATATCAAAAATTTTACTCAAGCATAAATTTATAATGTTTACTTAAACAACTCAAGAGCGAGAAAAGTTGAAGTAATATTATGAAGTTAAACGAAAATTATCATCAAACATTTGAATTATCTTTTAGTTGTTTCATTTCAACTATCTTTGCTATTTGTCTTTGCATAGCCTACCATGAATAATTATTTAGACTGTATACATTTATATTACCGAGTATTATTATTACAAAAAAGCCCATTAATTACCTATATTGTTATGTGTCATCTTTTTCCATAAGACAGGTTATTTTTTTGAGACTAGTGTTTTCTATGCAACATTCACTTGTACAATACAAATGATATTGCATATTACTCTATTTTCCCCTTTTATTCTCTCTAACTCCACACCATCTTCTTCTTTTTTTTTCTTCTTCCCTGCTAACCCTCCATTACCCAAATCAGAAAACCCGAATTTATGCAAATTGAACTACGAAGCTGAAATTTATGAACATTTCCCCCCCTTTTTATGACTATGTTCAAGATTAAAAGTTTAGGTGGGTCAAATTTCAATTTTAAGGTGTGTCAATAAGAAAATTAACATAGAATCTCTAGAGCATTTTGTAATCTAAGGTGGGTCAACTGACCTACCTTACAACAGCATAGATCCGCCTCTGCTACAGTCAATACTCACTATAAAGTTTCCGACTACTCGAGTATCACCTAGCGAGTTTTATAACCTTTCCCAAATTAGGTGTAACAAAATTAATACTACGTAATAAATACCTTCTGAGAAATGATAGTTCACATTATTTTTCATAACTTTTATTCTTTGTTTTTTTCACTAAAATATAACCAATCATCACTTATTCACTGTTTCACGGATACCCTATAGTTCAAAGGTGGTGATTTATACACCATCACATTTTAGCCATACACCATCAAATGTGCTTTACATAATTGTATAGTACAACACTCTAAAGCATATTTAGTGGTGTATGTCCAAAGTGGTGTGGTGTACGGATCATCAACCATAATTCAATAATCAATATTGACTAATTTCCCCTGTTTATAATATTCACAAAATCCAATGTATAATTTATTAATTTATAAAGAAAGTGCACAGAGATATAAATTACTAAAGTTCAAGGATGATTCAGTAAAAAAAGTGTAAACTTAAGGGGTAAAGAACCAAAGATGTAACGCTATCTTTTTTCTTTCCCAAAAAAAAAAAAAAAACGAGAAATAGTTATTTTGTGTTCAGGTTCTTCAAAAACAAGTTAAGAAACTGTAAAAACGTACTTTTCGTTAAAAATGGCGGTTGCCAAGATAAAACACAACTGGTACTGCACAACGTACAATCAATCAATAAATAATTTTAATAATAACTTACATGCTCGACAAACACTCTTCAATTATTCCACGAAACGCCGCTCGCTTCGATCCCAAAACGATTGATCACTCGAAATTGCGTACATATACTTTTTTGTACGTATATATGCTTTAAGTTTTTATGCTTCCAGTCTTTATAGCTAACGGTTCCGGTTAATTCTGATCTGAATGTTGATTTTGCAGGTTATCTAATCATTTTATGATGACGTAATCAATTTTATTCCAGAGTGAAACCCTAATTCATCTATACAGGAAGACATGAGGTGAGTAACTGCATAATTCAATCAGATTCTTATAGATTGACTCGTTATTCCTTAATTATTAGTATTATTATTAGTTATCCTCAGTTATTAAGTTCAGGTGTCTTACTTTTTAATTAGCATAACACGTGATGTGTCAACTTATATTGTTTTCGCATCGATAATAAATATCGAAAAAGGATAGATGGACCTACTCAGATAGATCTAATGTAGGCCTAAAAATGTGAGACAAACTTATAAGAGTAGAAGACGGACACCGCATCGACTAATATATGCATTAGACATATTTTTAGAATTTTAGGTTCATCTAATTAGGCATATGTAACATTACTCGTAAATGTACGTTCCAAGTTGGCTGCATACAGTCAAAATAGGATTGTGTTTGATACATTTTAATATATTTAGCTATATTAATATTAAAAATATTTGAAAGTAGATCAATAAGTAACTCTGTTCTGCAAAATAGATTAATAGTTAACTCTGGCCTCTATGCTTAATGTGAATGTTTATGCTGTTAGACATTGCTGATGGGAGACATAAAAGAGCGTTTACTGCCGAAACCGGCATCAGCAGCAAACCTTGGAGATGCATCATATAGGCCGTTTGCATCGTTTCGGCAGCCGTATCAAGGTGTGGATGTTTCAGGCTTGAAAAAGCGTGGTCAAGGCCTTCGTTCATGGATTCGTGTTGATGCATTAACTGGTGATTCACAAGTTATTGAGATTGATAAGTTTACTGTGATGCGACGGTGTGATCTACCTGCCCGTGATCTTCGGTTACTTGATCCGTTGTTCGTGTATCCCTCAACAATTCTTGGAAGAGAGAAGGCGATTGTTGTGAATTTGGAGCAGATACGTTGCATTATAACAGCGGATGAAGTTTTGCTTTTGAATTCTCTTGATAGTTATGTATTGCAGTATGTGGTTGAATTGCAACGAAGATTGAAAGCTCAAGGGCCTGGTGAGGTTTGGCAGTCAGAAGGGTCAGACTCGAACCGATGGAGAGGGAGTAGGGAATTTGGGGATGCATCTAGGAACACATCGTATGATTATTTGCCCTTTGAATTCAAGGCTCTGGAAATCGCTCTTGAAGCTGCCTGTACGTTTTTGGATACACAGGTTTGATGTATAACCAATTTTCGATTTCATAATTGCTTATCACTGACTGTCAAAATCCATGAAAAGTTTAGTACGAATGAGATTCTTGTGAGTATGATCATTTGTACTCTTCTGTAACAAAATAATAAGTTCTTGCATATTGTTAGTATGTCTTCTGAGGCCAACTTGAATGTATCACTAATAAGTTACCCAACAGCCTGGGAAGTAGCTTATTCGATTCTATTCTATACATAATCTCTTTCACCATGTATGTTCACGTAATGAACTGTAAATACGGTTTTTCGAATACTGAACAATAAAGCGTCACTTCAGTTCTTAGTCAACTTTTTTGATGGAATAAAGAAGATAAAAGAGAAGAATTAAGAATTATGTATAGATGTAATGAAAGCTAAAGGAGTAGAAGATGCAGCTTTATGTCTTTATATGTCTAAGCAATCAAAACTCATTATGTGTTGCATCATTATCCCTTAAACATTCACCTCCTTTCCCATTTCCTCTCTTTATTTATTGCTTCTACTCTTATCTTAATATGGAGGTGTTAGTGTTTCTGTCTCCTATCGAAAAGCAAGTCAAGTTGGATGTATTTTATCTAGGCTTTATTTCCCAATGTGCTATTTAGGAAGATTGTTAGGAGCTATAAATAGAGGAACAGGGTATAGCTTCATAAGAGAAAGAAAAGTAATGTTGAACAGACGTTGACTTGGTGTTTTTGGTAAGTTCTTACCCTTTTTGCCAAAAGTGCTAATAGGTTAATGATGTCTTAATGTATAAACTACCCACACCCTTTTGATAACGTCCAGATAGGAGCAATGCGTCTGCTGTCAATTTGTCATGTAGTTATTGTACACCATCTGATAGCAAGTTGGTGCAACATGTTACTGAGTAAATTAAAAGCTATTGTTCCCACTGTCCCATGTAAATTGCAGAAAAACCCCATTGAGGTAGTACCACAGAATGCTTGCCGCAGCTGATTATATTTTGGTGTCTCTATCTTGAAACCTGTAATTCCCTGAATAAGTCGTATTGTGTAATATTCACCATTGCTGGTTTTGTATTCTCTTGTAAAATCATTTTATTACTTTATCTGATAATACTCTGCTCATTAATTCATCAGGCAGCGGAATTAGAAATTGAAGCGTATCCATTGCTAGATGAACTTACATCAACAATCAGTACTTTAAACTTGGAACGGGTTCGAAGACTGAAAAGCAGACTTGTTGCATTGACTCGGAGGGTCCAAAAGGTGCTGTAGTCTTTGTCTTTAATAAATTTGTGATGCATTTGGCAATTTCTGTTCATTTACTTATAATGGGCTGATCTAGGTCGTGCCTCATATGAACGAGATAAATGAGTCAGATAAATTGCTAAAAAGGTGAAGGGCAAATGGGTTTAAAGTCATCCGAAGTCTATTACCAACGTATACAAGTTTTAAATTACTTTTATTCTAATACACTGTCTTTGTGATCATGATTAATCCAGTAAATATTATACTAATATTTACATTATAACTTTGTTTTCTTCCAAAGTTAGACAAAGAAGTGTATGCAGGTCAACTCAAGTATCCTACCTAGCATTTGACAAACAGTAATATAAGTTGACCCGTTACCCACCCATCTTGTGACCTCTGTTTTTGTTTTCTTCATGCACAAGGACAGTTGATCTTTAAACCATTATTATTTTGACAATTACTTGCATACCAGGTAAGAGATGAAATAGAGCAGCTAATGGATGATGATGGAGATATGGCTGAAATGTACCTGACTGAGAAGAAAATGAGAATGGAGACATTATCCTACGGTGGAGATCAATCCATGATTGGATACAGGTCAATCGATGGTCCACAATCTGCTTCAGCTCCAGTATCTCCTGTTTCTTCACCTCCAGATTACCGAAAGCTTGAAAAATCTTTTAGCTTTGCAAGGAGTAGGCATGATAGCATGCGTAGTTCTGAAAGCACCAAGCAAAACATTGAGGAGATGGAGATGTTGCTGGAGGCTTACTTTGTTGTCATTGACAGCACTCTTAATAAACTGACATCGGTATTGATTTACCTCAAACCATGCAATTATATTGGTTTCTATATATCACTCCTACTTGACCTCTTTGTTTTTGTGATACACCAGCTGAAGGAATACATTGATGACACAGAAGACTTCATCAACATTCAATTGGTATGTTCCGTTTATTAAGAAAGAGATCTACTGAGTTGAAAATACTAAACAAGTCTTTTAATGATTAGTGATACTTTGAGGCTTCTAGAAGACTAGAAAGTTGTAGTCTAAATCCTTAATGCAGTAGATACTTCCCAAAGGTAGAGGTGGCAAATAGGCGGGTCAGGCAGTTTGGTTGGCAGATTAAAGTGGGTAATTATAGATCATTACAATAATAATATGATTTTTATCAAATAAAGCTTTTTAGGAGGATGTATCATTCTAGAGTCCTCAATTCATTTGAGTATTTGACTCATTTCCTTTTAAGGTTGCTTTTACCAATTTGACCCATTAGAGATAAATCATATCCCAAATGAACCCATTCGTAAGTTATTACATGTTGAAGTAAGATTGTGGTTGTTCAAGGTTGATTGAAATATAAAATAAAGTTTTATTCTCTTAACTGGATAAACTTGAATTATTTTTTGGAAGAATATGATGCCAAAGCAATAGTAGACTTGCTTTGATGCGACATTAATTTCACTGATCATATGATATGAACATTTGGGTTGCAGGATAATGTGCGGAACCAACTTATACAGTTTGAGTTATTACTGACTACTGCTACATTTGTGGTTGCCATATTTGGAGTAGTAGCAGGCATATTTGGCATGAATTTCCCGATAACATTATTTGATAACCCATCAGCTTTCGAGTGGGTATTGTTCATCACAGGAGTCACTGGAATCGTCCTATTCTGTTCTTTTTTGTGGTTTTATAAGTCTAGAAGAGTGATGCCTTTTTAGATACTCATGTTAGTTTTTTCTTTCTTTTCTTTTGGGGTGTAATTGTAAAGGTTGATGATTTAATGGCATGAAAAATCCGGTCTATTTGGTCACTATACAACTATTGCAAAAATGCACATAAAAAACTTGTTTAAGAAGTAAATATCATTTGATTAAATTGATTCAATTACTACTTGCTAACTTCATTAAATTACCAGTCATATCTCATATGTGCATTTATCGTTTCTTGATAAGATGGTTTGAAAAATATTTGTTGATCCAAATAAAATTGAATTGACATAATTTTCGTTACTTTACTAATCTTTAACTATTGATTTGTAAACTTACCTGCGGTTTATCGTGGAGAAGATGAACAGGAACTTCTATAAGATTTTGTCACTACGACAGTAAAGTTTGATTATGTTTTTCTTTATTAGTGTGGATTCCTAAATTAACTGTAGATTAAATATTTTTTACGTAACTTTCGAACTATGGAGTGTTTGGAGTAGCTTATAAGCTTATTTTTCGAGTTATGGGCTTATTTATTTTTTAAAAAGTCAATAAGCTCTATTTTCTGGTCTTGTGGGTTATAGATAGATTAAAGAAACAATAAGATCAACTTGATAAGCTTATAACCCCGGAAAATGGACATTATTGGCTTTTTAAAATTGAAACAAGTTAGAAAATAAGTGAATATAAAATGCGACTATATCAGTGGGTGTTGTTAACAGGAACAGGAACAGGAACAGGAACATGAACATGAATTGGTGCAACCAACCATATCCGTATAATAACACTAGTATGAGCTAGCCAAGTAGAGAGTATATATCACCAGCAACAAAATAAAAAAATATATAAAAAATACACAAGCAGTGAAATACAAAGATAGCAAGAGTTGTATATAAACTGATGCATATATCACCAAAGATCCATTTAATTACTAGTAAAACATAGACATATAAGTAGTAATTACTAATTAGAAGGGAGGCTCAAACAAATGCTTCTTGTTGGGATGGTCAAGTTTAGGCAAAACAGGATCAAAAACAAAGCAATCAAAAACGAAGTTGGTCTTCCTCCAGAAAGTGCAGTGATTGGTAAGTACTTTAGCAGGATGACCAGGGGTGCGGCTTGGAATGGACAAGGTCCAACAACACCCTTTACAAATCACTCGTTCTTCAGGATGACTAAAAATGGTTGCTCTGACCAAAAACAAACATCATAATCGATCATAATCATTATTTAGTTATATAATAAGGTTCAAATTAGGATTTGAAAGAAAGAAAAAAAAGGGCTTACACGAATAAACAACCCTTGCACCTAACGTTCTGCAACGTACACACAATAGAAGAAGAAGAAGGATTAAAAAATTAATAATACTAATAATTTAATAATACTAATAATACACAAAAATTAATAAATTAATAAATTCCATGAAGTAAGAGTTTGGATACTTGGCGAGAAGTCTACGGTTGACCCGAATCTTCTTCTTCCTCATCCTCCTTTCTGGTTCTGGTTCCGGTTGTGGTTTCATCTCATCAACAACTTCAATTAGCGATTTCTGTTCGATATAACAAACACAGTGAATATATATACATATAGTTTTATTGCATTTATTATTCAAAAAGCACATTTTTAAATATAATCATAATCATTGATACTCACCATCTCCATCGCACCGCACGTACAAAAACAAACCCTAGAAGATAATATATACGGAGTAATATATATACTACTACGTAGTACAATATAAATTTATATTAACAACATTAGTGCCTAAATCTCTTAAATTTACCCAAACCTCCCTAACGTCTTCAAATCTCTTAAATAGTCCCCTCCCCTCCCTTTTAAAAGTTTACGTACCATAACAACTTTTTACCTCTCTCAAAAGTCAAAACCTACACCTTTTTAATCCATGTACATGGCTACCACAAAAAGTTACATTTATAGTTGTTGAATTCTTCATATGATCATAAAGTGTATATGCTCTCAGCAACATGTACGTGACTAGTTCAAGTGTTTGTAGTTTGTGATCCCATAGCCTACGTCTTGTTATATCTATAGGAATGCTTGTCTCTTTTAGAGGTTTTATGTAAACTTTTTGGTTGGGTGATATACAATTTTATCTATTTCTTCAACATTAACAATTTGGAAAAGCATAAAAAACACTACAATATATACATTAGCAATTTCAAAACTATACGTCGTAAACTTACTAGTGTAATACCTCGGCAGCGCCCCAGGAAAACCGTGTTCTTTTACGATGTTCAGTCTCCAATTCTCAAACTGAGTTATAACCGATAATCCATTTGTCTTTTAAAATCTGAACCAATAGTCGATAGCTTGTATGCTGTGTAGCACAGTAGCATGATGAAAAAAATGTTATCCGACAGCCCTTCGGGTCACTTATTTATAGTGGCGGATCTTGAACTTTTTTATTAGGGGGGCCAAAATCATAATTAACATAAGTATAACTTTGTTTTATCGAAAAATGGATCTATATACTGCGGTAATACTACTGTTTGAAAAAAAACTATAACAGATTTTGAAACAATAAATATAACAATTAAAAATTAAACCCAGCTCCATTATTTTTATTTGCCTATGAATACATTTATTACAAATCAAGATATCTAAATATGTGATTGAAACCAAAGTTTAAAAACTTCAAAGGACTCAATGTAATCTAAGTCAAACTCTAAAGATTTTAAGGAACATATTATAACTTTTTGAGGGTCCATATTGTAAATTTTCTTTGTCCCTTATCTGGTTTTTATCTTTTTACTTTTGAGTCATCATCTTCTTTGGTGAAAGTATGTGGTTTGCAGAAAAAAGTTCCCTGAAAACATTACTAAATATATATGAAACCCATATTATATCTCATAGTTTTGGGGGGGCCACAACCCCCTCTTGCCCCTTATAAGATCCGCCATTGAGTTACTTATTAAGTTGATCTCAATCTACACTTCCAATGGCTACTTTTTACACGTTACACTTGATGAAAGCGATGCAATAATTGTCCATGCTTAATTTCATTTGATTATTGTAGTCTTGTTTCACCACAATCTAACCTATTCTACTACCTAAGTGTTTGCTTAAACTATAAACTCAATTTGAAAAGCTAAAATCGAACTAAAATTTGATTTGGTTCCCTATCAGCTCTATACGTACGTGGGTTCTCTTATTTTTACCACCTCAGCGCCACATGAGCATATCCTCCTATAGACACACAACTGACACACTCACTACCAACAATGACCGTGTCACTTTGATATTGGATCTCACATTTACCAATATACCATTAATTATATATACTAAAAAAAAACACTCACTCGGCCCCACTTACCATTTCCCCAAAGTGACACACTCCCATCCACACGCTGAACTGACACGCCCGTGCCATTCGTTTCTCTTCAACTGGATGTATCGGTTCGCACGGGGAAACGCCCGTTAGGAGTGGCCTAACATGGTGTTATAGATGATGTGGTATGGTGTTATAGGATAATATGATGTTAAGGATGGAGATGGTCTAAGGAGTATTACCTTTAATTCATTAATTAATTGTACCATGGTCACGCCACGAATTAAGGTGACAAGTTGGCGGAGGTATACAAATGGGCTTAACTCTTAAGCTTGAGACAGGGGTAACCCTGACCTGACCCAACTCAAAAATATAGACAAAAAACCACCCTAAAAAAGTCTGACCGAAGCTGACTTGGATGAAAGCCCAAACAACCTGGCCCAAGCCAAGTTTAGCCTGTCCTAGCCCATTTAGGCATTAAAAAGGCCTATTTTTTTTTGTCAAGGCCCAGGTTTTTCTAAACTCGGATCACAGCCCGAACTACGTGTAACCCTAATGGCAGGGGCAGTACCAGAAAAGAATTCAAACAGAGGCGATATTTAGCATTATACGTCAAATCGAGTCATCAACTTGATTTTGTTGCGTTAACCAAATCGATTTTAGTTCGAACCAAAGTGGGAAAATGTAATCATCAAAGTATATACTTTTAAAATTATTATGTTCATATAAACATATAAGTATTAATAACTACAAACAAAGAAGAGGTTGGGAAAGAGGAGAGAGAAATAAATGAGAAAAAAAATTAACAATGGGGAGAGATTCGAAGGAAAATGGGGAAAAAAACAAAAAAGTGCAAGCTACGGGAATTGAACATGAACCATACTCAAAGAAACGCAACCTATTTATTCATCAAAGAAACGCTACCATCATCGAAGAATTTTGCACCCCCACCCCCACCCCCCCCCCCCCACCCCCCCATCCCCCGCCAAAAAAAAAAAAAACACACATAAACATTAGTACCACCCTTGCCTAGTGGTGATGGTGAGAGAAGCAGCAAGAGATGAAGTGTTGATGACATTGTCTATCCAACTTTTTAAAGGTGTGATATATATCATTACTATATAAAAATAACAAGTTGTCTTCGAAATTTGACACATAAGACTCTAATAATTTGACACCTAATACTCTAAAAATTTGACACATCATCTTTATCACTTCTAATATTTTATTTCGTTACTACTTACTAATCAAGTCTACCGATTACTACTTACTAATCAAGTCTACCCATTTTAAATTTAAACACCAAAGTGGGAAAATGTAATCATCAAAGTATATACTTTTAAAATTATTATGTTCATATAAAAATATAAGTATTAATAACTACAAACAAAGAAGAGGTTGGGAAAGAGGAGAGAAAGAAATAAATGAGAAAAAAAAATTAACAATGGGGAGAGATTCGAAGGAAAATGGGGAAAAAACAAAAAAGTGCAAGCTACGGGAATCGAACATGAACCATACTCAAAGAAACGCAACCTATTTATTCATCAAAGAAACGCTACCATCATCGAAGAATTTTGCACCCCCACCCCCAACCCCACCCCCCCCCCCCCCACCCCCCGCCAAAAAAAAAAAACAAAAAAAAAACACATAAACATTAGTACCACCCTTACCTAGTGGTGATGGTGAGAGAAGCAGCAAGAGATGAAGTGTTGATGACATTGTCTATCCATCTTTTTAAAGGTGTGATATATATCATTACTATATAAAAATAACAAGTTGTCTTTGAAATTTGACACATAAGACTCTAATAATTTGACACCTAATACTCTAAAAATTTGACACATCATCTTTATCACTTCTAATATTTTATTTTCTTACTACTTACTAATCAAGTCTACCGATTACTACTTACTAATCAAGTCTACCCATTTTAAATTTAAAGACTAATTAATTCCATTTACAAAACACATGTTGTAATAATCATTATACCAAACTTATATCAAATCATCTTATTTTAACAAATAGACATTTTAAAAATTGGCCAATTGCACTTTTACCCAATGCTTTAAAAATTTAACACATCATGATATATTTCTAATATTTTCTTTACTATCTACAACTAAGTGTCACTTAAAATTTTAAAAATAGCAAATTCCATTTAGAAAATATTTTTTATGTATATAAACATCCATGTAATCATACGTAGCACTATCACGTGCAAAAACAATCTAATAGGCGAAAGTGCTCATCAGACCACCTCTCTTGTCTGATCTAAAGTTAAAGAAACAAAGAACATTGTTTATTAAGAAGTTTTGTAAAACGCCAACCATACAGAGAAGTATATATCCATTGTCCCGATCTCACCTAACATGCCTCAAAGCTTGACAAGTCGTTGCTTTAAAAGTCGACACGTGTCAAGCATATTTAATTAAAATAATCAATTCTATCTACTAAAGGGGGGATACGCTGACATCATAAAGCTGAGTTGGCACACTATAAAGCAATGGAATACGCTGATGTGTCATGCTCACATTAATCCGCTGATGTTATAATGTAGTATTATTTTCATCTGAATTCTTTTTTTAAAATCAAAAATGAATTATGCAAGTTTCTAAATCATGAATTTACAATTAAAATACAATTAAAGCCTTATTGGTTTAAATTTAAATTTGTTTCCATTTCCCAATGGTGACTTGCAAAAAGGTAATAATGAACATATCTTTTTACTTTTCCCTTGATATTGTTGCTATCTATAAGCCAAAAACTTTTCACTTTCCCCTTGATATTCTCCCATCTACACGCCACATACTTTTACAGGGAATATCAAAGGCTTTCTTCATATTTAAATAATACATTACCATTCCATCAAAACACAATTTTTAATAGATTAAGTGTTTTAAAAAAACCTTTGTGGTCACCATTTACATTAATAAAATTAAGTGAATGCATTACACTAAATTGCCTACAAACATAGTAATACAAATTAATATGTAGAAATTACGAACACATTATAACCATATAGTTAGAATTTACGTAGTAATATTAAAATTTAATTTTTGATTAAACCCGTGTTTTCACAGGTCATTAAACTAGTCTATCTACTAAAAGGTGGATTCAGATGATGTCATCAAGCTGATATGGTCCAATCTACGGAAGTAATTTTGATGACGTGGACATGGTAGGAATCAAGAAATTTTGTGGTAATTTTGATTTTTTATAATTGTTTTCAATAATTAACAATATATAAATAAGGTAAATGATAAAGAAAGCCCTAAGGGCGGTCAATAAAACTCTAACACGTGCATTAACATTTGTGCTCTTACTTTGATAAATATTATGGCATCCTGAATTTTAGTTGACCCCACCTGAATTTTTGTTGAAGTACAATCATTTTATATGTGTCCAAATTGATTATTGACAACCCTTAAGGCTGTTGTTAACAATACCCTATAAATAAAACCCTTTTTGATGTCTGGTTTTGTTCGAGTTTCGATACATGTAGGCATGTAGCCAATATAATGCAAGTAATCTTCATGATTGTGATTCTATTTACAAGCAACCATTTTCTTTACATAAAGCAATATTGAAAAGATAAATATTTGTAGGCTTTTGTTTGATTGCTTCTCTCCACCGCTATATGCATGCTTTCTCACAAGTGAAAAGAGCATTGAAAAAAATAATTAGTAATCATGAAATCTTACATAAAAGATTCATGCATGCATGCTTTTGTGATTTCCTAGGTATTATGCATGTAGATTACTTATACATTCTTACACTCAAGCATACTTTAATTCCTTTTTGTAGTACCTTTCACGCCATTTTCTTTGTATTCATATACACCACCAAAATGCTTCTCATGATTTATTTTTCCATTCTCACTTAGCTCAAAATCACAATATTACTTACTGCTCTTCCAAAGAAATATTGGAAATGGATCTATTACCGAATTCCTTTCCCATCTCCGATATATTATTGTCAATCTTCTTGAATACGGTTTCTCATTGCGATTTTTCGTCTGTGTAGCCACTGGTAAGGTTTGGAAGTCGGGGTCGAGTCGGCCGGAACCTTGGAAGGACTAATCGGTCAAGTCGGGGACTAGTCAGATTTTGACTTTTGTTGACTTTTCTTTTAAATAATAAATTTCAAAATTATATGTGTAAAAATACTTGAGAGCCATAAATATAAACATAAATAAACATAGACTCTAAAATAATTATCTTGAAATATAAACATAATAGTTCAATTATTGAAAAACTCAGTAAAAAATTATCTTAAAAATATTGACTAAAACCCGACTTTGACCAGACTTTAACCCGACTTTGACTGCCTAAACACGACTTTGACCCGTTGACCCGACTTTTTAGACCGTCTTGAGCCTAGTCAAGTCGGTCTCCTCCTACAGCCCGACTAGTCCCCAACTTGGCAGCCGACCCGGCCGACTTTTACAACACTGGCCACTAGTGATAATGGTTCCGGTAATGAATCTAATCATGGGAGCATATTCATATGTGGCATATAGTCTACTTCTGCTCAAAGATGGCAAACAAATGCCTGGCCATAAATGTTAGTGTGAGGTGTACAACTTGTTGGGAAAATTAAGTGACATAAATTTTTTTTGTCACACTATAGATTTGATGAGACAAAGTGTAAACCGATTAAGAAGCACAAGTTGGAATATTTGCAAGGTAAATGGAAGGATGGGCAAATTAGTACTGCTAGCACAAAATAATGGGAGGATGGACATCCTGGCTACCTCTATTTCTGCTTGTAAGTATTCATCAGTTAGTACTGCTAGCACAAAAGTTAATACTGCTCGTGGAGTTTCTACATTAAAGTTCGTACTACCAAGCTAAGCTTCAAGATTAATACTGTTAGAAGGATTACTACTGCTCGCCATTGTTAATATTGTTAGTAGTATTTTAGCAGTTACTACTGCTTGTTGTAAATTACATTGTTAATACTGCTAGTGTAATTTACAAGTGTTAGTACTGCTTAGTGGGTGTGTCAGATTACCTAATAGGTAATAGTACATGTATAGTAACTGCAGACCATGCTTTAAAGTTGCTCACTATGCTTGGATAGATTTGTTTCCATACATTTATTAGGAAAACTTGTAAAGGACAACTCTATAATTTATAAATACAGTGCATTGTCCTTAGAAGTATGGAGGACATTAATTAGGTCTGATTTTTAAAGTAATTGTGTTTCCAATGTAAGTCTTGTGGGTCTCTATAATTAAAGAGACCCATAGATGTAACACCCCCGAAATTCACTGTTTAGCGGAAGCAGGTTTTGGGGTGCTACTAATCAAATATCACAGCACAAAGATAAAGTAAACGACATCTATATGCAACGTTTGTAAATTAGTTACATTCCCATAGATACAATGTTTGAAAACTTAATGTTTTCGTATACCAAAAAGGTAGTTCCCTAGAGCCCACGCGTATAGCGGGAGATTCTATTACATAATCAAAATATACAAAAGATAATGCTAAGAATCTCCGTTAATGCAGTTGTGTTGAAATCAAGCGATTCTAGCTAAAGTCCTGGAGTAATCCTACTCCGTCCGGGTACCTGAGAAAACATGCTAAAAAGGTCAACACGAATGTTGGTGAATCTCACAGGTTTGTAAGTAATATCAGTTTTGAACACGAGATTTCATCAGTAGTGCCCATAGGCGTAAAATCAGTATTTGCAATCCAGCAAATGTAAAACCAGTATTTGCAATCCAGCAAATGTAAGTAAGTAAGTTATACCGTTGCCATGAGGCTCATAATCGAAGCTTAACCCGTAAGTAATAAGTTTGCTCCCGTGACATGCTCGTAAGTGAGCAAGCATCCGTAACGAATAATTAGTCACCCGTTTCTACGTGTAAATCAGTACGTGGCAGCGCTACTGCCCCGGGCGGGGAGGGTCATTTCCCTAATGGATCCATTAACTAGTGTTCGCGCTTAAGTCCATAACTAACGATATATGATGGAGAGACTTTTGTAAATAGTAAACAACTCATGCAATTCCGTTTGGTATAGTAAACAGTTTAGTACTTGTGTTCAAGAGAAAGTAGTAGCATGTATCTCCCCCATTAAGATAAAACAGTAAAAGTGGGGCCGTAAGACTCACCTGAGTCTTGTAATAAGCCGTAGCAAATAGCAAGTAGTAAATATAGCAAGTAGGTTCTCCGAACCCGTAACCTTCAAATGCCTAATCATATGAAGTTATGTAAGTATGTGTCTCGCGAGACGTTTCGTTTAGTTGTACACAACTAGTATATCCAATGTTTGTCCGTATGTTTGTAATTGTTTGTTTGTTGGAAAAACATGTTTGGTCCGTTGGTGATTTAGTTGAAACGTTAATCTCGACGTATATATATTTGTTTGGAGTGTTATGCTTGAAAGACATGTTTCAATGTCCCGTAGATGTTATATTGTATAATCGTTTGAAGTCCCAAATGTTTAACACTTAAATTGGAATTAAGTTGTAAAACTGCTGTGTTTTGCGACACAATTATGCGACACAAAAGTTTGTCGTGCGACACAAGGATTGTGTCGCAGACGTCATGCGACACAAGGATGCGACACAAGGATACGACACAAAGACTGTGTCGCATCGGATACGATATGCTAAATTAATAGCGACATAGCGGTTGTGTCGTATAAAAATACGACATAAAATACGACATAAAGTGCGACACAATATTGTGTCGCAGAGGTTACGACACTAAAGGTTTGGTACGACACAAGGTGCGACATAACAGGCTTTATGCGACATAGTATGCGACACAAGGCTTGTGTCGCATTGATGAACACCAACCCAGAAACCCAGAAACTGACGATATTTCACGATCCAAAACCCAAATCTAACGTATTTTTAGGCTGTAAATTCATGTTTTCTTCATACATATGGATCATACCAAGTTGTGTAAACATTATAACATCAAAACATTACACCAAATTGAGTAAATCTAAGATTTTAGAAATTTATTACTTTTGCAAATCGAGCTAGATCGAGGATGAAATGATGAAAACGGTTTTGATATTCTTGCTCCACTCGTGATGGTGATTCCGAATATGTAAATTTCGTGGGTCGGTTTGTGAATCTGAAAATTTGTAGGAAATTTGAGAGAGAGTTAGGGTGTGTGTGTGTTTTGTTTGGATGAAAATGAAAAGGGAATTGGGGTGGGGGGTTGGGTTTTGGCTGATCCAAAAGAAGGGAGGGGAAAAATATCCCTCAAAACCCAGTGTTTACTCCGTGTCCTAATCGTTTAATTTCTCGTTTTTAATATTTTACCAAGCAGTTATATTTTTAAAATGTGACTGGAGTATTCAAATAAAAATATCTTGAAATTAATAATAAAAACATTTGTCGAAATATTTAAATTATTAATTTGCGTTTAATACGTTTTTGTTGAATTATTCGTAATGTCGTCGCGATAATATAAATAATGTTCGTTCAATTGTGTATTTTATATAACAAAAATACGTTCTCATTATTTAAGTAAAATTTCTGTCACCAACGTCCAAGTAAACTGTGTCGGACTCCGTCCGGTTAATTCGTACGATTCATCCAAATCGCGTAAGTACACACATATATATATAAATCACCTTATATATATATATACAAATAGAGTCTGTAATTAGTCCTATTACATACTAATTACAACTAGTTACAAATAATTATGCATAATTACTTATCCTAATTATGCAGGTGTTACATTCTCCCCTTGTTAAAGAAATTTCGTCCCGAATTTAGCTCGAATGCACGGACGGTGTTTTGTCTGGGAAGAGATGTGGGTATTTCTGTCGCATTTGGTCTTCCCGTTCCCAGGTGAACTCAGGGCCACGCCTAGAATTCCACCTGACTTTATGATGGGAATAAGACTCTGTTTCAATCGCTTGACCTCGCGGTCCATGATTTCCATAGGTTCCTCGACAAAATGAAGTTTATCATCGATTTGGATTTCGTCGAGCGGTATAATCAGTGTCTCGTCAGACAGACATTTCTTCAAGTTAGAAATGTGGAATGTGTTGTGTACGCTGCTAAGCTCAGCAGGAAGTTGCAGGCGGTATGCCACTAGACCAATCCTTTCAAGGATTTCGAATGGTCCGATGTATCTAGGGTTTAGTTTGCCTCGTTTTCCGAATCGAATGACACCCTTCCACGGTGACACTTTGAGAAGTACCTTGTCCCCTACTTGGAACTCAAGGTGTTTGTGTCTCACCTCAGCATAGCTTTTCTGACGATCACATGCGGCTTTCAGCCGGTTTTGAATACCAATGATTTTCTCAGTAGTTTCGTGAATGATTTCTGGACCCGTGAGTTGGGAATCTCCTAACTCAGTCCAACAGATAGGTGATCGGCACTTACACCCGTAGAGTGCCTCGAAGGGTGCAGCCTTAATGCTGGTATGGTAACTGTTGTTGTACGAGAACTCGCACAACGGTAAATGATTTTCCCAAGAAGTACCGAAGTCAACTACGCAGGCTCGTAGCATATCCTCCAATGTTTGAATAGTTCGCTCGCTTTGGCCATCGGTTTGCGGGTGATAAGCAGTACTCATATCCAGACGAGTACCAAGAGATTTCTGTAGTGATTGCCAAAAGTTAGAAGTAAAACGGCTGTCCCTATCCGAGATGATCGAGATAGGTACACCGTGTCGCGAGATGATTTCTTTGACGTAGATGCGAGTCAGACGCTCCATCTTGTCGGTTTCCTTGATGGCCAGAAAATGAGCAGATTTCGTGAGACGGTCCACGATCACCCAAATGGTATCGCAACCACTCGAAGTTTTTGGTAGTTTGGTAATGAAGTCCATGGTAATCTGTTCCCATTTCCATTGAGGAATTTCAGGTTGTTGGAGCAATCCCGAGGGTCTTTGGTGTTCGGCCTTGACTTTGGAACAGGTTAAGCATTTACTGACGTACATGGCGATGTCAGCTTTCATGTTAGGCCACCAATACAACCCTTTGACGTTGTGATACATCTTGTCAGAACCGGGATGTATAGAGTATCAAGATTTGTGAGCTTCAGCCATCACCAAATCTCGCAAGTTTCCGAATTTGGGTAACCACACCCGGTTAGAGAAGTATCGAGTCCCATCGGGTTTGATTTCGAATCGTTTATTCAAGCCTCGTAAGGCTTCATTTTTCAGGTTTTCATCGCTGAGTGCTTCGAGCTGAGCGGTAAGGATTTGAGCAGGGAGCTCGTTATGAATTGTCATGGAAAGTGCTCGGACTCGAAGGGGTTTCACTCGTTCTTTTCGGCTTAAGGCATCGGCAACTTCGTTAGCCTTGCCCGGATGGTACTTGATCTTGCAGTCGTAGTCACTAAGTAACTCAACCCAACGACGTTGCCTCATGTTTAGATCTTTCTGATCGAATATGTGTTGGAGACATTTGTGATCGGTAAAGATAGTGCTTTTCGTACCGTAGAGATAATGTCTCCAGATTTTTAATGCGAAGACCACGGCACCTAACTCGAGGTCGTGGGTCGTATATTTTTTCTCGTGGATTTTTAGTTGTCGTGAGGCATAGGCAATGACTTTTTCCCGTTGCATTAACACGCAACCAAGTCCTTGGTGTGAGGCGTCGCAATAAACTACGAAATCCTCGGTGCCCTCGGGTAAGGACAAGATTGGTGCACTGCAAAGTTTGTGTTTCAATAGCTGGAAAGCTGACTCCTGTTTATCAGTCCAATCGAACTTCTTATCTTTCAGAGTCAGTGTTGTTAAGGGAACAGCTATTCTTGAAAAGTTTTCAATGAATCGGTGGTAATAACTAGCAAGACCTAAGAATTGTCTCACTTCGGTTGGAGTGGTCGGTGACTCCCAGCCCTTGATTGCTTCAATCTTGGCAGGGTCAACATGAATTCCTTGGCTGTCAATCACGTGCCCGAGGAATTGAACGGTTCGAATCCAGAACTCACACTTAGAGAATTTGGCATATAACTCTTCGTGTCTAAGGAGTCCTAGAATGGTTTTCAGATGTTGAGCATATTCCTGCTCATTGCGAGAGTAAATCAGGATGTCATCGATAAACACAATGACGAATTTGTCAAGATACGGTTTGCACACCCGATTCATAAGGTCCATGAATACGGCCGGTGCGTTGGTTAAACCGAATGGCATTACTTGGAATTCGTAATGCCCGTAACGAGTTCGGAAGGCTGTCTTCGGAATATCATTGTCGCGGACTCGGAGTTGATGATAACCTGACCGTAGATCAATCTTTGAGTAAACACTTGATCCCTGGAGCTGGTCAAATAGGTCATCGATTCTAGGAAGCGGGTACCGATTCTTTATGGTTAGCTTATTCAGCTCTCGGTAATCGATACACATGCGGAACGATCCATCTTTCTTTTTCACGAATAAGACCGGAGCTCCCCAAGGCTAGGAACTTGGCCTAATAAATCCTCTGTCCAGGAGTTCCTGTAGTTGGTTAGACAACTCGTGCATTTCGGATGGTGCTAAACGGTAAGGGGCTCGTGCCACGGGTGCAGCTCCTGGCACAAGTTCGATTTGAAATTCAACTTGTCTAGGCGGCGGAAGTCCGGGCAAGTCTTCAGGAAAGACTTCCGGGAAATCCCGCACGATTGGAACATCCTCAAGTCGCTTCTCCTCCAACTTCTTCTCCGTTACATGTGCGAGGATGGCTTGATACCCTTTTCGTAGATATTTTCTAGTTTTGAGGCATGATACAATATTCAGATTCCGTCTGCCGGTCTCCCCTTGTAGGACTAAGGTTCCACCGGAGGCAAGAGGTATGCGAACGAGTTTGTCATGACAGATGATTTCAGCTCGGTGCTCGGATAACCAATCCATACCGACAATAATATCGAAGCTGCCGATCTCGACAGGGATTAAATCAATGGGAAACGTTTCGTTCGTAAGGTTAAGTGTACAGTTGCGTATGATGCTATCAGTCTCAATCAGTTTGCCGTTAGCTAATTCTACAATGTATTTAGCATCTAAGGCAGTGGGAGTTATATCAAGTAAAGGGCTAAACTTTTCAGAAATGAAGCTTCTATCGGCACCAGTATCAAATAATACAGAAGCAGTAAGGTTGTTGAGAAGGAACGTACCCGTCACGACATTCGGGTCTTGTCTGGCTTCCCCAGCCTTGATAACGAATGCTCTACCGCAAGCAGGGTTGTTGTTGTTTTTCAGCTTTGGGCAATCTTTCTTGAAATGCCCTGTATTTCTGCACCCAAAGCAGGCCTTTGGTGCATTAGTGTTGGGGGTAGGAATGTTGGTTCGGCAATCCTTGGCTAGGTGCCCGAACCGTTTGTAGTTAGCGCAAGGGCAAGAACCGTCATGATGACGATTGCATTTGGGACAGTAGGGTCTGTTCCCGCTGTACCCTTTCTTCTCCGAAGTCCTCGATGAATAAGCCTTAACAGACTCAGGCTTCTTGTTGGTGAGTTGGTTGGATGAGTTGGGGTTTCCTTCCCATTTGTGTTTGTTGTTTGTAGATGGGGTTGAAGTTGTGCCATGGCGGACAGAATTTGCCGTTAGCTCATGAGCCATACGGATGGCGCTCTGAATAGTACCCGGTTTGGATGAAGTCACCAGGTCTTGGAATCTCTCGGGAAGTCCATCGACGTATTTCTCGATCCTCTTGTACTCAGGATCGACCATGGTTTGGCACAGAAGTGCCAGTTGGTGGAAACGGTTGGTGTATTCGGTGATGTCATCCCCCTGCATCTTGTGGTTCCAAAATTCCAATTCCAGCTGTTTTAATTCATCCCTGGGGCAGTACTCGCCCCTCAACATCTCCTTCAACTCCTCCCACGGGAGTTTGTAAGCATTAGCAACACCCACAGTCTGGGCATAGGTGTTCCACCAGGTGAGTGTGGTGTCAGTAAAAGTACTAACGGAGAACTTAATCTTGTCTCCCTCCGCACAGTTGCAGATAAGAAATACAGATTCGACTTTCTCGATCCAGCGTACTAGACCGATAGCTCCCTCAGTACCTGCAAAGTTCAGAGGTTTGCAGTTCTGGAAGTCTTTGTAAGAACAGGGTTTGGGTTGTGGTCCATTAGTAGCTGTATCTTCGCTACCAGGAGTCGATGTTCGGGTAGCTAGGGCTTGGGCCACACTACGGGCAATCAGACCCGCAATTTCAGCTTCACTGAGGGTGATCTGTCGACGAGGAGGCATGATGCTGAACAAGAAAAGAACAAGGAAAGAGGAATAAGATATTTGCATGAAATTATGATATGTCACAAGTGTAAATGATGAGATACACGATAACAGTACGAAGTGACAATCACATTTCATTTAGATAAACAAGTTGAATACAAGGTACGGGTTTCCAAAAGATTACAGAGTAATAGTAGTACAAAAGTACCGGGAATTGTTACATCCGGTTGAATTACATAGGCCCTAATAAAGTAGTTAGCTGGTTACAAGTTACAGGCTGATCTAATCTTGATGCAGATTAATTTGTTCCATCAGCGCGACAAGGCGGTCCACGGTTTCTGCTAGTCTGTTGGTTTGCCTGGCGTTGTCTTCAACCAAGGCCAGTCGTTGTACTAGTGCTCGAGAGTGATCCTCAGTCTCCTGTGAACGCTGTTCACATTCCTCTAGTCGGTTCCTTACGAGTTCATCCGCACCTAATTCGGCGGTCATTGAATCCTGAATTATGCTTACAGAGAGGTTGGTATCCTCTTGTTCTCGCTGGAGTTGGGATATGTGATCAAGTGCCTGGCGAAGCAGGTAGGTCATTCGGTGTTGTTCCCATTCGAGATGTTCGAGCCTTTGCTCCTGACGGCGAAGTTGGGTAGCCAACACTGGCATCGTGAGATGTGCCGAGTTCTGAGAGTTATGAACCGAATAGGGGCTGGTTCGAGGTGACCTTGTGTTCCTCCTGGCTACTCGTGGGTTTCGTGACCCATGTGAGTGAGAGTGTGACGGATTAGGTGGTGTGTTTGCCATTCCTGTGGCAGAGTGTAAGTAAGACGAGGCTAATATATATAAGTATATAATATCCAGCCTAGTGTCTAGCACGTATCAAGTAATGGTCCGGTTCTCTCGTGGTCAGAGTCAACTAATGCATTCTTGTTCAACATAACCATTTCAGACCTCACATCATCTTTCCTTAATTGTACATAGTTGATCAGGCTATGTTAAATTAAAGTCGTATGATGTAATTCCTGAACCAAACATGCCTAGTAAGGAAATACTGCCTAATGGTCATAGTCTAGGCCCACTAAATGCAACCTAGTTCACTATAACCTTAGGCTCTGATACCAATCTGTAACACCCTCGAAATTCACTGTTTAGCGGAAGCAGGTTTTGGGGTGCTACTAATCAAATATCACAGCACAAAGATAAAGTAAACGACATCTATATGCAACGTTTGTAAATTAGTTACATTCCCATAGATACAATGTTTGAAAACTTAATGTTTTCGTATACCAAAAAGGTAGTTCCCTAGAGCCCACGCGTATAGCGAGAGATTCTATTACATAATCAAAATATACAAAATATAATGCTAAGAATCTCCGTTAATGCAGTTGTGTTGAAATCATGCGACTCTAGCTAAAGTCCTGGAGTAATCCTACTCCGTCCGGGTACCTGAGAAAACATGCTAAAAAGGTCAACACGAATGTTGGTGAATCTCACAGGTTTGTAAGTAATATCAGTTTTGAACACGAGATTTCATCAGTAGTGCCCATAGGCGTAAAATCAGTATTTGCAATCCAGCAAATGTAAAACCAGTATTTACAATCCAGCAAATGTAAGTAAGTAAGTTATACCGTTGACATGAGGCTCATAATCGAAGCTTAACCCGTAAGTAATAAGTTTGCTCCCGTGACATGCTCGTAAGTGAGCAAGCATCTGTAACGAATAATTAGTCACCCGTTTCTACGTGTAAATCAGTACGTGGCAGCGCTACTGCCCCGGGCGGGGAGGGTCATTTCCCTAATGGATCCATTAACTAGTGTTCGCGCTTAAGTCCATAACTAACGATATATGATGGAGAGACTTTTGTAAATAGTAAACAACTCATGCAATTCCGTTTGGTATAGTAAACAGTTTAGTACTTGTGTTCAAAAGAAAGTAGTAGCATGTATCTCCCCCATTAAGATAAAACAGTAAAAGTGGGGCCGTAAGACTCACCTGAGTCTTGTAATAAGCCGTAGCAAATAGCAAGTAGTAAATATAGCAAGTAGGTTCTCCGAACCCGTAACCTTCAAATGCCTAATCATATGAAGTTATGTAAGTATGTGTCTCGCGAGACATTTCGTTTAGTTGTACACAACTAGTATATCTAATGTTTGTCCGTATGTTTGTAATTGTTTGTTTGTTGGAAAAACATGTTTGGTCCGTTGGTGATTTAGTTGAAACGTTAATCTCGACGTATATATATTTGTTTGGAGTGTTATGCTTGAAAGACATGTTTCAATGTCCCGTAGATGTTATATTGTATAATCGTTTGAAGTCCCAAATGTTTAACACTTAAATTGGAATTAAGTTGTAAAACTGCTGTGTTTTGCGACACAATTATGCGACACAAAAGTTTGTCGTGCGACACAAGGATTGTGTCGCAGACGTCATGCGACACAAGGATGCGACACAAGGATACGACACAAAGACTGTGTCGCATCGGATACGATATGCTAAATTAATAGCGACATAGCGGTTGTGTCGTATAAAAATACGACATAAAATACGACATAAAGTGCGACACAATATTGTGTCGCAGAGGTTACGACACTAAAGGTTTGGTACGACACAAGGTGCGACATAACAGGCTTTATGCGACATAGTATGCGACACAAGGCTTGTGTCGCATTGATGAACACCAACCCAGAAACCCAGAAACTGACGATATTTCACGATCCAAAACCCAAATCTAACGTATTTTTAGGCTGTAAATTCATGTTTTCTTCATACATATGGATCATACCAAGTTGTGTAAACATTATAACATCAAAACATTACACCAAATTGAGTAAATCTAAGATTTTAGAAATTTATTACTTTTGCAAATCGAGCTAGATCGAGGATGAAATGATGAAAACGGTTTTGATATTCTTGCTCCACTCGTGATGGTGATTCCGAATATGTAAATTTCGTGGGTCGGTTTGTGAATCCGAAAATTTGTAGGAAATTTGAGAGAGAGTTAGGGTGTGTGTGTGTTTTGTTTGGATGAAAATGAAAAGGGAATTGGGGTGGGGGGTTGGGTTTTGGCTGATCCAAAAGAAGGGAGGGGAAAAATATCCCTCAAAACCCAGTGTTTACTCCGTGTCCTAATCGTTTAATTTCTCGTTTTTAATATTTTACCAAGCAGTTATATTTTTAAAATGTGACTGGAGTATTCAAATAAAAATATCTTGAAATTAATAATAAAAACATTTGTCGAAATATTTAAATTATTAATTCGCGTTTAATACGTTTTTGTTGAATTATTCGTAATGTCGTCGCGATAATATAAATAATGTTCGTTCAATTGTGTATTTTATATAACAAAAATACGTTCTCATTATTTAAGTAAAATTTCTGTCACCAACGTCCAAGTAAACTGTGTCGGACTTCGTCCGGTTAATTCGTACGATTCATCCAAATCGCGTAAGTACACACATATATATATATATAAATCACCTTATATATATATATATATATACAAATAGAGTCTGTAATTAGTCCTATTACATACTAATTACAACTAGTTACAAATAATTAGGCATAATTACTTATCCTAATTATGCAGGTGTTACAATAGACATTTAGAAGGTGTGTTACCTGTCAAAGGTAAACCACAGTGTTACCTAGGGTATTCACTCAGATGTTACCTAAATGTTATCTTTAGGTAAACCCGATCTAATAACTTGAGATTGCTACCTCCAAGGTTTTGTAAACCCTGATACATAGTAGATGTATCCGTCTTATTAATCTTCTCGATTAATAAGATTGGAGGTTATCCCTAAGGCTGTAACCCTGATACAAAAACAGTTGTATCTGTCTTGTTAATTTTATTAATAAGATTAGGGATTTGGTATCAAAACCTTCTTTGTATTCTTCATGGGAAAATGATTGGTAGGCCTAAGTTAAGAGGACTAGATTTAGGCCTAAGGATGTGATTGGTGGGATTGAAAAATTGATTGGATGAGATTAAGAGAGAGAAAAAAACAACCAATCAGAAAGTTAGGTATGTTTTTAGGTCTACGTAAGTAGGCCTATTTAGCATTACTCTCCTTCATGTTCTTATAAGATTGTTTCACTTCTTTTGCTTGGTGCTTAAACGGGACCACACACAACTTATTATGCGGCAGTCCTTACTTTATTTGTGCCAAAAATTAGAATTTTGTTTCATGTATCATAAAAATGTAACGTCTAATATTGAGTCCAATATTAGTGTCTTGATGAGTTGATATTGGTCCTATATTGGAAGCAAATATCTGATTATTGCAATGAAAAAGACGAAAATAGTATAGAGAGACTCAAGGTTTGATGTTAGATTTACTCCTTTTTAAAAGCTATTTTCAGGCTATCCAATAATTTCTTGAAGGAAATGGTGTCGGTGCTTAAGTTGCTTTACAAATGCAATATAACACCCTTCAATTTCAGAACCATTTTTTTTTATAACCGGAAGCGAAAGTCCAACAAACATTAATAATTTTACATTGTATAATACTCATGTAAAGTCAATCTATTTCAAAACATAATTTATCATTTTGGGCGTTACATAATTTGAAAGACAACAATGATTTATAAAAATCAAAGATCAGAGTAACATCAAGTCGTCAAACGTTCCATCCAGTCAACAACTCCTTAGCCATCCCGTAATCTAATCATATCCTGCAAGGAGTGGTATGTGGGGGATTAGCTCAATGCTAAGTGAATGAACCAATAGCCTACAGGGCAACCTAGCATAGCAAATCTGTTACAACTAAGCATAGCATAATAACCGAGTTTACAGCAACATCATCATAAACACAACACATTGTTTACAGCATATAGCATCGTAAACACATAATTCAAGAGGATCGGCGGTCCTTGAGGCACCCTCATACCCGGGTGGCCCTCCAAGAAACCTCACACCAACTGCAGGCCAATACAGTGGTAAACCAATTGTGACAACCGTCAATTTAGGACTAGAATTTAGTGCCTAATCAAGTTTTAATACATGTAATTAGTTCTGTGTTAGGCTAATTAATGTATCAATTATTATATATATTGTTGAATATATATCTACAGTTATGCGATTTGTTTAAATCGTACAAGTCTCAAATCGAATGAATTTCGATACAATAAATACGGACGTTGGTGACCAATTTTATTAAATAACGCTTTTATGTCAAAAATATTATTATTATAATATTTCGTATTCATTCGTATCGTACAATCAGAAAGTTACACAATTTAAAATGTAAAATGCGCAAACAAATTAACTTACCTTTTTATAATTCAAATATAAAGTGATTAGTAAAATATTTAAATAAAATATAGCGTAATAATTTGTATTTTAAAATGTACCAATTAATATTTAAAATAATTATTTAACGTTTAAACGACGGAGCTAACGAACACCGCACGGAGCGGAAACGCGGGGCGAAAATGGGGGCTTAACCTCCCATCCCCACCCACTTTTCTTTCATTCTCATTTCTATCTCTCTCTCTCCTTCATCTTTTTCTCTCAACTTTCATCACCACCAAATTCTCACAAAATCACAAAATAAACACATTAAACGACTTCAAAACACTATACTCCTTTGGAAATAAACGACCACCTCGCGACGATCTACAATCCTACCTTTCCGGATTTTCATTTCATCACTTTGTAAGTTTCCGACAAATTACGAAATCTCTCGATTTTACTTACTTTTCATATATTATTGTTTGGATAAGCTTAATATGTCCCTATGAGGGTTGGGTAAAAGAATCAGACCAAACGGAAACCCGAAAACACGTTTTTGGCTCGAAATCCGTCAAACAGGTGATAGTGTCGCATGGATGAACCCAGATATGCGACACTACTAGCGACACTCCTTAAGTGCCGCTATACCTCCGATACCGACACTCCTTAAGTGTCGCATAAGCTCAAATGTTGACCTCTGACCGTCACTACTTAAGTGACGCCCCCATTATCTATACCGACACTTCATAAGTGTCGCATATAATCCCATTTTAATCTATAACCGTCACTCTACAAGTGACGCCATACTATTTTACGCGACACTTCGATAGTATCGCTATGATACACGTCACTCCTTAAGTGACGCCCAAATATCCGAAATCATTATTTTATACGACACTCCATAAGTGTCGCAGTTATGCTGGACCCGTCACTCCTGAAGTGACGCATACTGTTTCACGCGACACTAGACCAGTGACGCTATACCTTCGAATCTGACACTTCACACGACACTTCCTTAGTGTCGCATGATTTTCCTTAGTGACGCCTATAGTGACGCATAAAACAGCAGATTGTCCAACTATTTTTACACCAAGTGTCGAGATTTTACAACTTCAATTACTTATTCCATACGACTTTTAGAACATGATGGGACTTATATTTCAAGAGTAACACTTCAAAAACAAGACGATAACAACAACACTTTTATTTCAACAATTCACCAACGGGCCGTACGCGTTTTCAAAACATACTTCAACACTCAAACAAGTCGTTGTAACTTGTGTCAATTCAATCAAACAAGTCGTAGTAACTTGTAACAATACAATCAACCAAATCGGGGAAATTTGGACATTAAGTTAGACAAACAGTTTAAATGGTAGTCTTTCGAGATACCAATACAATTAATAACAATTCAAGTGTCGTGGACACATTCAGGTTTCAAGTCTTTGGACACCAACACACTGCTAATTACTTCAAGTTTATTAAGTTAAACACATCAGGAATCAGGTGAGTTTCATAGCCCCATTTTCACTACTTTTACCAGGGGTGTGATATTACTGCATCATTTTGTTTTACAAGTAGAACGCAAGTGACAAACTTCAAATACTACATGAGTTTCAAGCTAATCAATTTAAAGTCCTCCATAAGCATAGTCTCTAGTATTTTATAGCGTGAATGTTAGTATATGATATCATATGGGATTGACAATCCTCATCCGGGTTAGCACGCACTAATCGGTCAAACGGATGTATTAGCATTTGGGAAGACGAGTGTTGATTAGGCACTCGTAGGAGGCAAATCATGTTAGGTTTCCTTAATTGGGCCTGACAAATCAGTTAAGCTCAGACTATGTGCTCATGGACAGTATAACTTTTATTTTGCTTAAGTGCATTTTAAATTCATTATAAATCTTGCGGTTCTGACAATTATACATTGACATACAAACCTGTGAGCTCACCAGCGTTTTCGCTGACCCATTTTAGTATATATCACAGGTACCCAGCAGTAGGTTGACTGCACAAGCAGGGATTTCTAGCTCGAGTCAGCATACATACAATTAGAGATTGGACTGCATTATTATATTTTGTAAAAGTAATTATGCCATGTAATCTCTCAATTTCAGGAACCGAGCTAGTGCAATATTATTTTTGATGTAAACGTTAACTTTATTAATACAAGTTTAAAACGACGCATATAGTGGTCATTCATTATTATCTTTGTGCTTTGTATATTGATTAGTGGCACCCAAATCAAGCTTCCGCAAATCATTAAATTTGGGGGTGTCACAGATTGGTATCAGAGCCTAAGGTTATAGTGAACTAGGTTGCATTTAGTGGGCCTAGACTATGACCGTTAGGCAGTATTCCTTATTAGGTATAACCAGTTCAGGGATTACAGCATACGAGTTTAATTTAACATAGCTTGATCAACTATGCACAATTAAATAAAGATGATGTAAGATCTGAAGGAAGTTATGGCTGAACAGGATACATTAGTTGACTCTGACCTCGAGAGAAACGGGACTCAAAACACGTCTGTGCTAGACACTCAATAGGTTATTATGTGATATACATATATATACATGAATAGACCTCATTACAACTTTAGGCTATATTATATTATATGAATATAGGCCTCTTTCTTTCAAACGTTTTGTCTCGAAATGACAAACACACCACTAGTTCATCATACTCGGACTAGTATCTTATTTCATTTCCTTGTTCTTTCTTACTCAGCATCATGCCTCCACGTCGTCAAATTACCCTTAGCGAAGCTGAGATCGCGGGAATAATTGCCCGCAGTGTGACCGAAGCCTTGGCTACCCGAACACCACCCGGTAGCGAGGACACAGCAACCAATACTCCACCACCCAAACCTTGCTCCTATAAGGACTTTCTTAGCTGTAAACCGCTGTACTTCAAGGGCACGGAAGGTGCCATTGGTTTAATCCGTTGGATTGAACGCATGGAATCTGTTTTCAGTCTCTGCGATTGCACTGAGAACAACAAGGTCAAATTCGCTGCTTACACCTTTCAAGAAGGTGCACTCACGTGGTGGAAAACCCACGCAAACTCCGTAGGCCTTGAGGTTGCAAACCGACTTCCTTGGGCCGAACTGAAAAAGAAACTGACAGAGAAATACTGTCCTGAAGAGGAATTGCACAGGCTGGAAGAAGAATTCTGGCATCTGGAAGTGCAGGGAAATGATGTCGCTGATTATACCACCAAGTTTCAGCAGTTTGCCTTATTATGCCCGGGTTTGGTCGAACCAGAAAGTAAGGGCATTAAGAAATACATTCGTGGACTCCCCGAGAACATCCAGGGAAACGTCGCCTCATCCAAACCAACCACTACTGAGAGTGCCATTCGATTGGCCCACGAACTCATGGCCCTAGTTGTCAGCCGTGAGACCTCCAACACCTCATCCTCCAACAAACGCAAATCCACTGAACACCACCACAACTCAAGCAAGAAAAACAACGCCATCCAAGTCTACACCTCCAACTCTGAAACCACCCACAGCTACACCGGGGGCAGACCTTATTGTCCCAAGTGTAACTACCATCATTTTGGTCAGTGCGGTACTCCTTGCAACAACTGCAGGAGGCAAGGGCATTTGACTAAGGACTGCAGAGCCCCCAAATCCAACAACAACCTCTCTGACAGAAATACCCGACAACCTAAGTCCTGCTATGAATGTGGAAACCCAGGACACTTCAGGGATTCTTGCCCAAAGTTGAAGAATAAGGGCAACAACAACAACAACTCCCGCAACAACAACAACGCCAAAAGTACCGCTTTCGTGATCAACTCAGGGGACGCCCGTCTGGACCCGAATGTGGTCACGGGTATGTTCCTCCTCAACAATTTAACTGCTTCCATTCTGTTTGATACTGGTGCCGATAGGAGTTTTATTTCCGATGAATTTTGCCCTCTACTTGACATTACACCTGTTGCTTTAGACGTTAAGTACACCGTAGAGCTAGCAAATGGCAAGCTGATAGAAACCGATAGTGTGATACCTAATTGCACTTTAAATCTAGCCGACGAAACCTTCCCCATAGATCTTATGCCTATTGAGATAGGAAGTTTCGATGTCATCGTAGGCATGGACTGGTTATCCAAACATCACGCCGAAATCATCTGCTATGACAAAATTGTTCGCATACCTCTCACTGTCGGTAGAACCCTAGTCATACAGGGGGAGACCGGAGGGACGAGGCTCAACCTCATATCTTGTTTAAAAACCCGAAAATTTCTGAGAAAGGGTTATCCTGCAATCCTCGCGCACATCATGGAGAAAAAGTCGGAGGAGAAGCGACTTTAGGATGTTCCAATTGTTCGAGACTTTCCAGAAGTCTTTCCTGAAGAACTACCTGGTCTACCACCACCAAGACAGGTTGAGTTCTCAATCGATCTTGTACCAGGTGCTGCGCCTGTGGCCCGAGCACCATACCGTTTAGCTCCATCCGAACTTCAGGAGTTGTCCACCCAATTACAGGAACTCCTGGAACGAGGGTTTATCAGGCCGAGTTCTTCACCTTGGGGAGCTCCGGTCCTATTCGTTAAGAAGAAAGATGGTTCCTTTCGAATGTGTATCGACTATCGAGAGTTGAACAAGTTAACTGTCAAGAACCGGTATCCACTTCCTCGAATCGATGATTTGTTCGACCAACTGCAAGGGTCGAGTTGTTATTCAAAGATTGATCTCCGATCCGGTTATCATCAATTGCGTGTTCGCGATGCCGATATTCCAAAAACCGCTTTCAGAACCCGTTACGGGCATTACGAATTCCAAGTGATGTCATTCGGCCTAACCAACGCACCGGCGGTATTCATGGATCTTATGAATCGGGTGTGCAAGCCTTATCTTGACAAATTTGTCATTGTCTTCATCGACGACATCCTTATATATTCAAGAAACAAAGAAGAACACGCGCAACACCTCAAAACCATCCTTGAACTGCTTAAACACGAGGAGCTCTATGCCAAGTTCTCTAAGTATGAGTTCTGGATCAAAACCGTTCAATTCCTTGGTCACGTGATTGACAGTCAGGGGATTCACGTTGACCCGTCAAAAATCGAAGCTATCAAAGATTGGAAATCGCCAACCACTCCAACCGAAGTACGGCAGTTTTTGGGACTTGCCGGGTACTATCGAAGATTCATTGAAAATTTCTCCAAGATAGCCATACCACTCACGACTCTAACCCAGAAAGACAAAAAGTTTGACTGGACTGAGAAACAAGAGTCGGCATTTCAACTCTTAAAGCAAAAGCTTTGCAGTGCTCCTATCCTATCATTACCCGAAGGCACCGATGATTTCGTGGTATACTGCGATGCTTCTCATCAAGGTCTCGGTTGTGTGCTCATGCAACGAGACAAAGTCATAGCTTATGCTTCCCGACAGCTCAAGATTCATGAAAAGAATTACACCACCCACGACCTCGAGCTAGGAGCTGTCGTTTTTGCCCTCAAGATCTGGAGACATTACCTTTACGGTACCAGATGTACAATTTTCACCGACCATAAAAGCCTTCAACACATATTCGATCAGAAGGATCTCAACATGAGGCAACGTCGATGGGTCGAGTTGCTTACCGATTACGACTGTGAACTCAAATATCATCCAGGCAAAGCAAATGTTGTTGCTGACGCCCTCAGTCGAAAAGAGCGAGTGAAACCACTTCGGGTTCGAGCCCTCAGTATGACCATTCACAACAATTTAAACATTCAAATTCTCACTGCTCAACTCGAAGCCTTAAAACCCGAACATGTCAAAGATGAAGCCTTGCGGGGCATGGATAAACAGCTTGAAATCAGACCTAACGGGATTAGGTATTTTTCCAACCGAATCTGGTTGCCTAAATTCGGGAACCTACGAGACTTGGTGATGGATGAAGCTCACAAGTCCAAATATTCTATCCACCCGGGATCCGATAAAATGTACCACGGTATCAAGGACTTCTACTGGTGGCCAAACATGAAATCTGAAATCGCCACCTATGTCAGCAAGTGCCTTACTTGCTCCAAAGTCAAAATCGAATACCAAAAACCTTCTGGTTTACTTCAACAACCCAGTCTTCCTGAATGGAAATGGGAACAAATTTCCATGGACTTCATAACCAAACTACCCAGATCCTCGAACGGTTGCGATTCTATTTGGGTGATCGTGGATCGTCTCACCAAATCTGCTCACTTCCTGGCAATCAAGGAATCCGACAAAATGGAACACCTCACCAACATTTATCTAAAGGAAATCGTGACCAAACACGGTGTTCCAATTTCAATTATCTCCGATAGAGATAGTCGTTTCACTTCACAATTTTGGCAATCACTTCAAAAATCTCTGGGTACTCGACTTGATATGAGTACCGCATACCATCCTCAAACAGACGGCCAAAGTGAACGAACCATTCAAACACTTGAAGACATGCTACGGTCCTGCGTAGTAGACTTCGGTGTAAACTGGGAAAAACACCTACCATTGTGCGAGTTCTCGTACAACAACAGTTACCATACCAGCATCAAAGCTGCACCTTTCGAGGCACTGTACGGTCGTAAGTGCCGGTCACCTATCTGTTGGACCGAAGTTGGGGATAGCCAACTCACAGGTCCAGAAATCATTCACGAGACGACCGAGAGAATCGTTGAAATTCAGAACAAGCTCAAAGCCGCGCGTGATCGTCAGAAAAGTTATGCTGACGTGAGACGCAAGCCACTCGAGTTCCAGGTTGGGGATCGAGTTCTACTCAAAGTATCGCCTTGGAAAGGCGTAATCCGATTTGGCAAACGAGGGAAGTTAAATCCCAGATACATTGGACCATTCGAGATCCTCGAAAGGATTGGTCCTGTGGCTTATCGATTGCAGCTGCCATCTGAACTCAGCAGCGTGCATCCCACATTTCATGTTTCAAATCTGAAGAAGTGTCTGTCTGATGAGACACTTATCATTCCACTCGATGAAATTCGAGTTGACGAGAAACTTCACTTTGTTGAGGAACCCGCCGAAATCATGGATCGTGAGGTCAAACAACTTAAACAAAGTCGTATTCCCATTGTCAAGGTTAGGTGGAATTCGCGGCGCGGTCCGGAATTCACCTGGGAACGGGAAGACCAAATGCGACTCAAGTATCCTCAACTCTTCATTGATTCAACGTCAAACACAACTTCAACTTAAATTTCGGGACGAAATTCTTCTAACAGTGGGAGAATGTGACAACCGTCAATTTAGGACTAGAATTTAGTGCCTAATCAAGTTTTAATACATGTAATTAGTTCTGTGTTAGGCTAATTAATGTATCAATTATTATATATATTGTTGAATATATATCTACAGTTATGCGATTTGTTTAAATCGTACAAGTCTCAAATCGAATGAATTTCGATACAATAAATACGGACGTTGGTGACCAATTTTATTAAATAACGCTTTTATGTCAAAAATATTATTATTATAATATTTCGTATTCATTCGTATCGTACAATCAGAAAGTTACACAATTTAAAATGTAAAACGCGCAAACAAATTAACTTACCTTTTTATAATTCAAATATAAAGTGATTAGTAAAATATTTAAATAAAATATAGCGTAATAATTTGTATTTTAAAATGTACCAATTAATATTTAAAATAATTATTTAACGTTTAAACGACGGAGCAAACGAACACCGCACGGAGCGGAAACGCGGGGCGAAAATGGGGGCTTAACCTCCCATCCCCACCCACTTTTCTTTCATTCTCATTTCTATCTCTCTCTCTCCTTCATCTTTTTCTCTCAACTTTCATCACCACCAAATTCTCACAAAATCACAAAATAAACACATTAAACGACTTCAAAACACTATACTCCTTTGGAAATAAACGACCACCTCGCGACGATCTACAATCCTACCTTTCCGGATTTTCATTTCATCACTTTGTAAGTTTCCGACAAATTACGAAATCTCTCGATTTTACTTACTTTTCATATATTATTGTTTGGATAAGCTTAATATGTCCCTATGAGGGTTGGGTAAAAGAATCAGACCAAACGGAAACCCGAAAACACGTTTTTGGCTCGAAATCCGTCAAACAGGTGATAGTGTCGCATGGATGAACCCAGATATGCGACACTACTAGCGACACTCCTTAAGTGCCGCTATACCTCCGATACCGACACTCCTTAAGTGTCGCATAAGCTCAAATGTTGACCTCTGACCGTCACTACTTAAGTGACGCCCCCATTATCTATACCGACACTTCATAAGTGTCGCATATAATCCCATTTTAATCTATAACCGTCACTCTACAAGTGACGCCATACTATTTTACGCGACACTTCGATAGTGTCGCTATGATACACGTCACTCCTTAAGTGACGCCCAAATATCCGAAATCATTATTTTATACGACACTCCATAAGTGTCGCAGTTATGCTGGACCCGTCACTCCTGAAGTGACGCATACTGTTTCACGCGACACTAGACCAGTGACGCTATACCTTCGAATCTGACACTTCACACGACACTTCCTTAGTGTCGCATGATTTTCCTTAGTGACGCCTATAGTGACGCATAAAACAGCAGATTGTCCAACTATTTTTACACCAAGTGTCGAGATTTTACAACTTCAATTACTTATTCCATACGACTTTTAGAACATGATGGGACTTATATTTCAAGAGTAACACTTCAAAAACAAGACGATAACAACAACACTTTTATTTCAACAATTCACCAACGGGCCGTACGCGTTTTCAAAACATACTTCAACACTCAAACAAGTCGTTGTAACTTGTGTCAATTCAATCAAACAAGTCGTAGTAACTTGTAACAATACAATCAACCAAATCGGGGAAATTTGGACATTAAGTTAGACAAACAGTTTAAATGGTAGTCTTTCGAGATACCAATACAATTAATAACAATTCAAGTGTCGTGGACACATTCAGGTTTCAAGTCTTTGGACACCAACACACTGCTAATTACTTCAAGTTTATTAAGTTAAACACATCAGGAATCAGGTGAGTTTCATAGCCCCATTTTCACTACTTTTACCAGGGGTGTGATATTACTGCATCATTTTGTTTTACAAGTAGAACGCAAGTGACAAACTTCAAATACTACATGAGTTTCAAGCTAATCAATTTAAAGTCCTCCATAAGCATAGTCTCTAGTATTTTATAGCGTGAATGTTAGTATATGATATCATATGGGATTGACAATCCTCATCCGGGTTAGCACGCACTAATCGGTCAAACGGATGTATTAGCATTTGGGAAGACGAGTGTTGATTAGGCACTCGTAGGAGGCAAATCATGTTAGGTTTCCTTAATTGGGCCTGACAAATCAGTTAAGCTCAGACTATGTGCTCATGGACAGTATAACTTTTATTTTGCTTAAGTGCATTTTAAATTCATTATAAATCTTGCGGTTCTGACAATTATACATTGACATACAAACCTGTGAGCTCACCAGCGTTTTCGCTGACCCATTTTAGTATATATCACAGGTACCCAGCAGTAGGTTGACTGCACAAGCAGGGATTTCTAGCTCGAGTCAGCATACATACAATTAGAGATTGGACTGCATTATTATATTTTGTAAAAGTAATTATGCCATGTAATCTCTCAATTTCAGGAACCGAGCTAGTGCAATATTATTTTTGATGTAAACGTTAACTTTATTAATACAAGTTTAAAACGACGCATATAGTGGTCGTTCATTATTATCTTTGTGCTTTGTATATTGATTAGTGGCACCCAAATCAAGCTTCCGCAAATCATTAAATTTGGGGGTGTCACACCAATAGCTTAGGTACTATTTACCCACACAACACAATATTCCTATAACCAACCGTGTACAAGGACCTGTGTTGGCAACTCAATAGTATCCTTAAGCCCAAACCATGTTGACCTCCAAAAAGCACATATGCCCAAAGGCCAGATATCACAAAACATATATCTATCATGGCATCATGTTAATCAACAGTCAATAAACAGTAAAACCACGTTTACCCGTCGTAACCAAATCTGTTACAACTAAGTTACGCTGAAGGTTACAGGTCCACTCACCAATACCTCCGCCGTCCACTCAGTAGTCTAATGTCACCGAGTCTTCTCCATATCTATGAACATTATAAACAATGAGTTAGTAATTAATTTATATCATATAACTCATTTAACTTAATAATGGCAAGCTAGGATAAATCAACAAGTTATAACAACTCCTTTTATGATTACACCATTACCTCAATACTTGATGTCACTATTAACAATAATCAAGTGGTAATTAATTAACATACCATTTCACAAGTAATTAAGTTCAATACTTGCAATTATATTAACAACAATTATCAATTATGTGTCACAACATAAGCTTAAAACTTTCATTCTTACTTTACTCAATTGTATCAAAATTCGATATATGTGATTCCATCAACTTAATCACATTTCATCATCAATAACCTACAATAGCATGATCGTTAACAACTAACAACAACTATATTTATTAACTCAAGCTTAAGAGCTTCAATTCTTAAAATACACCTTAAGTTCAAGACTTTCTTCATGAACATATATCAACTTCATCAATTCAAAGTTAGACTTAAGTTCTAATCATGAATTAAACACAATTTAACAAGTCTAACATAACCATAAGCTTCAATTCATGTTAATCATGCTAATTCCATCAATTACCCAAAAACCCATTTTGATTACAACTTATATAACATGATTAATTCACTTCTAGGTTAAATTAAGATTACCAACCATCTTATAAACACTTATTAACACTACCTTAACCAATTTTAAACTCTAATTTCGGATTAAAGTCATTAACCCATCAAAATCATCATAAACCCTAAGAATCACCATAGATTTATAATCTTAAGCTTGAATCTTGTCAGTAATCAACCATAACAAACTTAACTAACAACAATTTACACTTTTGAAACCCTAATTTTGGATTTTGATTAAGAAGACCAAAACCCCTAAATTCTAGGTTTTAGAAAATGAAGAACATAAGATTATACCTTGATTGAGATGATTAGAGAGGCTTGAATTCATGTTTAGAAGCTCCAATCTGATGATTCTTCATGATTTTGTGAATTGATTTAAGGTTGGTGTGTGTGTATGAATGTATCGTATGTATGTAGGTGAGAAATGAAAGACCGAATCAAAATATATTGAGGTATCATCTAATTGCTTTAATCCCATTCCCCGTACTTATCATTGTCTGGAACTTAAAAACATTTACGGGGAAACACTATTTTATTTTACCGTCAACTCTATTAATTTAAAACATGTAATATTTTACTATCCACAATAAGTCATTTAACCGTTTGACCAATTATTCTCAATGCCCAAATAATATAAATCATTTATGACGCAATTTAAATAATTAAATAAAATGAATAAATTACCGATTTCAACTAGGCCCAAAACGAGGATGTTACATGCAAAGCTACTAATACCATCTACCAGGAAAAAAAATCTGGTTCTTGCTGATATTGCAATATTGATCTAATTCAAACAAATATATATGAATTTTTATTCTGCAGATTCAAGTTTAAAATCTGATTCACGTTGACTATACAGCTTGTTTCTGTTAAATTTGTGTGTAGATATAAATATATAATCTTTATTTAGGTACTGATCTTTTGGTTAAGGTTAAAGGTGGGTAACACCTATACATGATCTTTTGGTTATGTTTGTATCCAACATATGTTGTTTACGTTTCTTGATTTTTTAAACTGTATATTATTATTAGAGTAAATTATACCGATCATCCATGTGTTTTGCACAAAATTACACCGATAGTCCTAATTTCTTGGAAATTACATCGATCATCCCTGAATGATACCAAAATGCATGGCGGTAGTCCCTCCCACTAACGACGGGTAAAAAAATCCGTTAAGTGTTTCATATGACTCAGCACATGAGGGTACATAAGTCTTTGTGTCGAGCTTCAAAATACGTTAGTTAGGTTGGTTTGGGGAAGTAGAAAAGGGTAAAACGACTTATGTATCCTCATTTGTGAGTCATGTGACACACTTAACGGAATTTTTTATCTGTCGTTAGTGGGAGGGACTACCGCCATGCATTTTGGTATCGTTCAGGGATGATCGATGTAATTTCCAAAAGATAAGGACCATCGGTGTAATTTCGTGCAAAGCACAGGGATTATCGGTATAATTTACTCTTATTATTATCAACATTGTTTCTATTATAAAACATGTTGATACTAATTATACTACTTTAGATGTAGCATTAACCACAAAACCTTAAACATAGTCTATTAGAGATACAAGTGGATGTACATTTGTTGACTTTATTAGGTCAAACAGATGTCAAGCAATTAAGCATGTGTTGCATAGATGGTGGTAATTTGGGTATGATATGTCCAGGAAATTCTGAAAAACATATATTACCTTATTGGAAGAACGAAGAAGTGCAAACGTGGTTCAATGTGACTTCTTTATGTTAGAATGACCATATCAACTACATTGAAGATGTTGGAGTTGAAGAATGTATTAATTATGTGACAAAATTTCACCATATGTATGAAGCTAGATGGTAAACTAGTGGATGAGGAGAAGGGAAAGAGAAATCAAGTATGAAGCTGGATGTATATAAATATGTTAAAGATGAAGAAAAGCTATAGTTTGACTTCTGAAAGTCAAAGAATATATGACAGGAAGAATATGAGCCTTATTGTAGATTTTTGGAACCTCTAGCATAGATAAAGAATATTGGCCCAACTTATATACTGATATACCGCACATTAACAAAAGTTAAGATTTTATTTGTTGAATTGATAATGGAATGGGATGTTTTCGTTACGAACAATAGGCAATAATAAGGGATGTATTGTATGTTACCAGTCTAAAGTGGATAAGGAATAGTTTAAGTTAATATGACGTCGACTTACAAACTTTTTTTTTTCGTAATACTCCGTATTAAATAAGGGAGATGATATTTTCACCATTGAATTTGATAAATCCACCATAATTGTGCATCACCTGTTTGTACAATACAAATACTTGATGCATAGTTGTGATGGATTTATTAAATTCAATGATAAAAATATCACCACCCATTAAATAAACTTGGTGCTCGGATACAATCAAGTCTTGGAGTCTGTCACATTTTTTTAGTGGAAACCCATTAAAGCCACGTAGCACCAAAACACATTCATTTAAAACTATCCGACTAGCACGAGTGTGGAAACCAACTTATCATTTCAATTGATGTTTTCTGCTTATGTTGCTCGCACAATCAATCAACGTACACGTTCTCATCGCTTGTTTCCTTTTATTCTAACATCACAAACAACCCAACATGCTCCTTCATCTCCCTCCTATTCACATTCGACAAATCCTTTCATTCAGGCATTTCGTCGAACACTTGGCACTAAGTCGCAAAACCTGAATTACAGACATTTTTCAACATTCAACCCATCCATTGCTCCCAACCTCTACGAAACCACAAACTTTAAACAATTAGCAGAGTGTACTAATGAAAGCACAAAGCTGGATGTGATTAAATTAGTCAAATTGTTACGCGGTAATTTTAATCTTGAAGAGGGAGAGTCAATGTGTTTTCTTGACGGGTCTGGAATCAACCCGAGTAACGATTTGATTGTTTCTGGGATTTGGGAATTAAGGGATGAATGGAAGTTAGCATTTTTAGTATTTAAATGGGGTCAGAAATGGAAATGTGACGATGAAAAAGCTTGGAGCTTGATGATATGGGTGTTGGGGAATCATAAAAAGTTTAACAATGCTTGGTGTTTAATTAAAGATTTATATCAATCTTCAATGGATACTCAACGCCCAATGTTCATCATGATTGACAGGTAAATCAAAATTACTCTTATTTTAGTTCTTTGGTATCGTTTCTTTAATCTATGACAGTTTATTGTAATCTGTTATTTATTCGGTTTCTTGTTAACTTCTTGTCTGATTGGTATATTAATAGATACGCAGCTGCAAATGAACCGGCTGAAGCAATTCGTGCATTTCAGATAATGGAGAAGTTCAAATTGAGTCCTGATCAGAAGGCATTCTATAAACTTCTAGATACCCTTTGTAAGCATGGAAACGTTGAAGAAGCGGAAGAGTTCATGTATTTAAACTCGAAACTGTTTCCGCTTGAAACTGAGGGGTTCAACGTCATTCTTAATGGTTGGTGTAATATATTCGTTGACATAATAGAAGCCAAGAGAGTTTGGAAAGAAATGGACAAATGCCACGTCATTCCAGATGAATATTCGTACACTCATATGATTTCATGCTTCTCGAAAGTCAACAACCTCTTTGAGTCGCTAAGATTGTATGATGAAATGAAGAGAAGAGGGTGGAGACCAAACAGAATGGTTTATAATTCGTTGGTTTATGTACTTGCGCACGAGAATTGTCATGAAGAAGCCCTTAGAATATTGGGTAAAATGAAGGAGATGGATTTGAATCCTGATTCCAGTACTTACAATCATTTAATACGTCCCTTATGTACAGCGGGAAAATTGGAGGATGCAAGAAATATATTATCAAAAATGTTGGAAGACAATATAAAACCTACTATCGACACATATCATGCGTTTCTTGATGGCAAAGACTTATCGTTTAAAGAAAATTTGGAACTTCTTGAACGAATGGTGAAGTCTGGGAATGGACCAAGCAAGGATACTTTCCTTATACTTTTTCATAAATTTTTGAGTGTAAATGACACTGAAAGTGCATTAAAAATTTGGGTGAAAATGAGAGAATATGAAGTTGCACCTGATTCTGCACATTTTGTGATGATGGTAAATGGGTTGGTGAGGGACGGGTTATTAGCTAAAGCTAGGGAACTACGTGCGGAAATGATATCAGTTGGAATTAAAGAAGATCCTAAAATTACAAAGATGTTGAAGGATTCGTCACAGGATGATGAATGTAGGAAAACAAAGAAAATGGTTATAAGAGAAGTGAAACGTGATGCAAATGTTGCGCGTGCGCATCATGGGAAGAAATGGTTTCGTGGTAAACGGTCAAGAACGTAAACAACAATCGGTATGACTTCAAACTTAGACAAACTTTAATTTAAAAAAAGTAGCATATAGTTTATCGGGTGTATTAAAATATCTTGCATGTACCTGTTTTATATAATCTTTTTTTTGATCAAACTGTTTTATATAATCTAACATAACAAAAACTTATACTGTCTTGGTTGGTGGAAAGTAAATTCTACAATTTTGGAATGAAGTTGATCCAATCTTCACCGTAGCATAAATGTGAAAGTACTTGATTCGGAGATTTAGATGCTCGAATGAAATATTAATTTAACTTAACATGATAAGATTAGTTTACCAATGGCCATTGATTCCGATGGTTTTATGGAAGATAGACTATTCTAGGTCCGAGAATGATAAATGTGCGATGTATTTTAGTACATTTGAAAAGTTGTATATACAACTTTGTATGGGGTATCAAATACCAAGTTTGATTATTCTATATGTGGTCATGATGCAAATAGGTGATGAGTTTGGGTCTTGGTGAATAGGCATAAGACAATCAAGTCCCAATCAAGTCGAATAAGGCAGAGTTGATTAGAATAGGCCTCATCAAATGATAGTTGTTTACTCGTTTATGCGAGTGGCTGGAATAAGTAATGATCATCTTAGTAGCTGCTTCAGGTTCATAAATGTAATAGCCATTGGACGTGAAATGTTATACCTGATGAGTACGCAAATGGCTTGGGATTTAACAAGAGTCTTGAACCAATTGAGTTGATCTACGTAAGTAGTAAAGGATATGAAATATAATGGAGGAGGTTTTTCCATGTTCAGGTTACCCGGGGTGGGCAAGTCTTTGTTAACTCCAATGTGCGCAGTCTAACCGGGCTGTTTCCGACCCTTTATCTTGTCTACCTACGGAGTTTTAAACCTTACCTTTTGTGAGGACATATGTACGCCTTATCACTAGGTCACCTTGGTGATCGTTGAGGTTATGAAATAGTAATCTTTCAATTGACTTCGTAGACTGTAGATGAAAAGGCATGTAAAAGAAAATGTTGGGAGATGATGATATGATGCATGTGGATGGCAGAAATTAAGGCAAGAGTTTCCAATTTCATATCACGTACGGTCAATCAGGGGCGGAGCTAAGGGGGGCATGGGGGGTAGTCGCCCCCCCTAAAAATATAGAATTGTGGAAAAAAATAATTTTTCTAAGGTTATTAATGATAGTTTTGGAGTTTTGCCCCCCAAAATGATAGGAAAAGGGGAAAAAAAAAATTTTGCCCCCCTGTACGAAAATCCTAGCTCCGCCCCTGCGGTCAATATGTAAGCATCAGCAAGTTGTTTAACAAGTTTATTAGCACACACGATTTGGAATACAAACATTATGGATCAAGTAAACCTTTTCAAAGATTAATTAGTTTGAGGTTTTCGACAGTAGGCCTTGAAAGCTTTCTTGTACAGTTCTAGATCGAAACTGGGAGATGGTTTTTCAAATTGAAATTATCTACCAAGATGACCAGAAAACATGAAATGTCAAAGTCCAAGATGCTTATATTTTGTTACCTTTACATTATAGAGTCTTCCTCTTATGAAACTAATAATAATGGCGGTCTTGGAGATTTATATAAAGACGTCGTTAAGTATTCCTTATACTTTGTCAGCTCCTAAAAGTCATACACATATATCTATATAAACAAAAAAGTAATGTTGAAAACTGGTTGAATTTGACACAATTTTGCCTGTGTATGGGGACCATAGTAACACTACTAGAATCCCCATTTAACGTAAGGTCCAGAATAGTAATAGTAGTAGTGGTATAAATTAGCAAGTAAAGGGTAGACACGTAGTCGTAGTTTTGGACATAAACTACAAGTGATTATATGAAATTAATTATGAAATAAAATAAAGAAATGCGGTGGTCAAATGGTCAATAGATGCATGTGCGAGGTGTGAAAGCAGTAAAAGCAGCCAATGGGTGAAGGGCTAATTGTAGGCGAGAAGAGAGTACACGGATCTTCAAAATCTTCATTTAGTTGTAGTAATTGAAAAAGAAGCTAAACGACCCCAGGTGTTTGTTGGGTACTAGTCTTCTTCATTGATATAGTAACTACTACAATTAATCTCTACTTTTAACTTTAACTAAATTTTAAGATACAGCTCTCAAATATATGAGCCACAATTCAATTTCAAATTCTATATTGTCAAACACAATAGAGTCTTGACAATATCGTCAAGCGAATTGTCGTTCCGAGGAAAAAGTAAGAGACGAAAATGATGCTAAGAGCACGCGGAGTGGTGACATTGTGTTTACAATGTTCTGGATGAGGATTTTGCGGTGAGGATTTTGTGGTGTGGTAACAGTGTTCTGGACAGTGTTCTCAAAGCTTATTTTTGTTTTTATATTAATTCTTTGTGTGGGGCAAAAGCAACAAAAATGAGAACACCGAACAAAACAACATCTGATTTTGGACACTGAGTGAAGAACACCGACGAGAACACTGATGAGAACACTGAGGCGGAGTGGCAGAACACTGTGTTACAGTGTTCTCGATGGAGAATTTTGAAAGAAAACCGTCCACTCCGTATGCTCTAATAACTACTAGATCGATGTCAATGAACGACACATTCAAATTAAGGTAACATGGATTACAAGCTAGATGAATTGTTTCGATTGGACTTGTGACCATATGTCATACTTATGGTAAACCAATGTTCTGGAAATCGAAATCTTACTTTCCGTCGACTCCATTATATCCACAACATTAGTCTCGGAACATATGTTCATACGATAAGTATATGACTACGTAAATAAATTTTGTCCAAGAGGAAATTAAATAATATTATCATTTATTTTGAAAAAGAGAGCATGCAAAAGTATTTGCACAATAAATAATCCATGTTGAATTTAAGGACCACTTTGAATCTATGGATAAACTGGACCACTTAAAAGGGTCCTCACGGATCCATTTTTCCACGTGAAATTAGATAGAACAACGTCCAACTATTTTACTATCAAACTTAATCAAAGTTCATGGTTAATTAAGTCAATAATTCATCACTCCTACTATTAAGAAAATAAAAATCAATAAGAACATGCGAAAGAAATCGAAATTAAGTATCAAGGTCCTTTGGCTCAGCAGTATATATATATCGAGACAATATGCATAGATTATGTCTCGGATATATAGATAAGTACATGAGATGTGTATTGAGGGTACGTATTAGCGTTAAAAATAATTAAAAGCCGAAATAATCTCAAATTCTCAATCTTTTATATGAACAATTTAAAGTATCGCTGGTATGAGCCATTGATTGAAATGGGTAACTCCATTAAATTGGAAACAAACCAACTTGCCACTAGCTACTTGGGTACAAATTTTCCCTCCTAATTAATCTCCTTGCAATATGAAGCTTCCTACCAGCCACTAGCATTTTCTTTAACCATGTGGTATCTACATCATCCATGATCTCATCACAAATCTATGGCTAGCTACCACTTTTGTGTATGGTTTTGTTGAACCATTCTTCCTGAAATTGCTGCGGCTAATGCTGCTTTGAAGCTAGGATCTTTTGTCAATGAAGATGCCATTTGATCTACCAAAAACTGTTGAAATTCGGGTGAGTCAACTCTTCGGTTACCATCTACAACCTTGGGTTCTTCTGAAGAGTTGTTAGTTGGTGGTTTTGGTGGGTTTGTTAAGTCTAGAGTGATTGTGGGTCCGGATGAGCTGAGTGAGGCCGAGCACGGGACTGAACCGAGCGTGGTTGTTGCCATTGTTCGGTTCAACCCTGAGCTCGCTTGCTCATGTTTTGATTGGTTTGGATGATTGTGTTCTCCTTCATAAGTTGCAACCAATATTGATTGATCCTCAACACTTCTTTGAACCTAATTTATGAATAATAAAACAATTAGAACACGAAATCTAAATCGATCATATGTTCGAATATAAATTAGATTAGAATTCAGCAAGGGTTTCTCACCTTCTTTTTGACTGGACATGTTGGAGCATGAGAGCATTTAAAATAAGCTCTAGGAGAAGGATTATCTCTTGTGACCTTTTGTCCATATTTCCTCCATTGATATCCATCTTTAACCAACTGTTTATGACAATTATAAAATTTACATTTAGAAATTTTGGCAAACACTAGAATTTAACATAATTCAATTATAGCTATGAACTTGATCATGTTCTAGATATATAAATAACTTTCTTGTTTCTTTCTTGACTAACTCCTACATGTCATGCATCAAATTTAATAATGCAAATTTGTTACACATGTGATGTATATAATTAAGAAATTATGTGGACTTACAAGGCCGGTATCGGAAGCTTCGGTACGAACACAAACCCTAGAAATCTTGGCTTTAATGTGCTGTTCTTGTCTAGGTTTCTTACAAGAATCTTCATCACTTGAACTACTTTCAGAAATGCCTCTTTCATTGTTGATAGTTTGATTCATAGGGTTTTCAGGCTTCCGTTTCTTAAAGTTGTTGTTGTTGTTGTTGTTGTTGTTGCTATCAGATGGTGCTGGATTCTTGATCATATACTCAGCCAAATAGTTTTGCAAAGCAGTGTAGTTTTCACACATGACAGTCAACGTGTCAGTCAACTTCTTGTTTTCTGCACTCACCCTATTCAATTCCTCTACTAAAGCACCAGCAGCCTGCTAATAAGAATTCCCACAAAACCCTAAAGATAAGCTACAGAAAGATATATACATATAGGGGAAGGATATACAAATAACCAAAATATATAATGGAATATTCATCGATGAATATATAAGCAAAAGTCATTGCTTATATATATGTTTTCCTCAGAAATGTAACTCCATATGAACTAAAAGTGAAAATGGTGTATATATACCTCATCTTTAACATTTGACATCTTCAATCCAAGCTCAATGAAGTTGCTATGAGCTTCTTGTTTCTGTCAGACAAAAACCAAGAAACATTGTAAGCTAAAGACAAATACCCAAGATGTGTTTGTGTTCATAACTTCATATATGTTGTAATATTACATACATGTTGATGTGTACATATGTTAGAACTTACAGGAACTAGAGATAAGAAGTGGGTAGGATTGGAGTTAAGATCCAAAGAAGTATTAACCAAGCTTGTGTATTCCATTGAAACTAAGATTGGTTCTTGCAAGTAACTAAGCCCTTTCTGGATTGAAGTAGCTAGATTAATCTTCTTGTTGTTGTTGTTTAGAGAGAGATATTGGAAGGTGAACTGAAGAACTAAATAAAAAGGAAGAGTATAATATATAGATAGGTAGGGATGTGCAAGTTGATCAGTGGGAAGAAAAAAGGAAGGTGCATTGGCTTTGCTAGCTACAGATATTGTTATGGTCAAGATAGAGATGGGGGGTATATGTATATTATTATGTCTAGTTCTTCTTATTATTATTTAAAATGAGCTTCTCATTTGTATTATTCTATATTTTGTTTTTTTAAATTCTAATAATCAACACTTGTTGTTCGTCGTCTACCATTAATTCGACAGTTATAGATGAATCGTCTTAATGTGATACCGTTGCAGTCAAGATTATATATAAGATACATTTTTCTCTCTTTCGATTTGTATTCTTTAAAGTATTCAACGTTCATGAAAAAAGGATGTCTAATACCAGTAGTATTTTTACATTTCGACCTTCGTTCAGTTGAAGATGTTCTTAAAAGGCAATGTTTAATTAATGTTAATTACTTTTAACTTTTAGTGTTTGATTTGAAAAGTAATTTATACTTGTAGACAAGACTAAAAAATCTCTTAAATCGAAATCAAGAAAAATACGTCATATAGATGAGTTATAAAAGGGAGCTGATAAATACAACATGAAAAGTGTTTCATACACCAAAATTATGCTTTAGCATACTTGTGCAGTAAACTATAATAAGTGTACAGTTTGGTGTGTGTAAAACAAATTTGATGTTGTATTTATCAATTCCCTTATAAAACGGACTATGTTTCGAGACAAAATAGTTGGAAATAAATTTTTGTTATATATAGTTAAAAACTATATTAAATATTAAATATTAAATATTAAATATGGTAGGAGGACAAGCAAGAAAAAGGAAAAGTGAAGGAGAAGTGAGATAAAAGTAGTAGAGGTCTTGTCGGCTGTTGGAGTATTAAGAAGGTGTAAGAAGTCTTTGCAATTAGTCAAAGTCAAGCCCACCATTACCCGACGTTACTTGCAAACTTTTCAATTTCTACAATACTTTCTATTTTTTTAATAAATTATCTTCTTTATCTTTATCATGTTTAAAAGAAGAGACATTATAATATCTTACTCGATCTTACATTAAATTAAATATATATATGATCAAAAGTTTATCTCGTTCATATAAAGTTACCTTTAATTTACTATACGTAAATGAAGATGTATGTATTAAATTACATGTTAAATACCACTTGAGTTACATAAAAGTTATTGTAGAATCATTCCTTATGGTAGGAATCGTAAAAACGACTTTTTTCACTTTTAATTTCAACGTAGGTACACTTTTTGCAAAAAAAATAATAATGCCAAAATAATTAAAACTTTATCCTCTTTAATATTAGATCGGTTTAAAAACAATAAAAAATATATGATACACAAATTAAAGTTGTGTATCACAACTTTTTATATGTGATACACACTGAATTCTTAATGATGTGTATCACATATTTTTAAAATTTTTTATCTCACATTAAAAAGCATAAAGTTCTAATAATTTTGATATAAATATTTTATCAAAAAAAATATATAATCTTGATGTTAAAAATAAAAATGTACGTTTCTACCGTTCCCACTATAATAAGTGTTCTTATTTGAACATTCCCCTAATTTTTCATTATATTCTAATCTTACTTAACATTTTATGCAACGTCATACCATCATTTACGAAGAAAGATTATAACTTATGTATTTATGTAACTATGTATTCATGTTATGACGAATTATAATGGGTAATAAAAAAAATTAAATTCTAAGCTAGTTACATGTATTTAGACTTGCTGCATTATATGACACATGATTTATGATTTATTCGCCGTTTCTCATTATTTTTACCTGCAATTTTTCATGTCTAAGTCAACTATTTACGGACAAATAATCCATATATACAGTAAAATTGCACAAATGATTCCGTATTGTTAGTTTTAAAGTGAGGAATCGTTTGTGTGTATAAATATATATATATATATATATATATATATATATAATTAAATTATATTTGTGCACTAAATAAAACAGATGATATGTCCATTTTTAAGATCTAATTTTAAACATACAAATTATGCTGATCTGGCAAATTTTTTTATTAGAAAAAGGTTGGAGCACGCCTACACCTAAAATATATCTTCACCAAATTGATATTATTTGAATGTTGTTATCTGTACACTTTATAAATTGTTTGGTTATTTTCTTCGTAGTTTTACAAAATTGAAGATCGGAAAGTACCATAATACCTCTACTTATACTGAAAAAGACTAAGGGGCTGTTTACTTTTTTTTCTATTAAGTGCTGTTTACATATGATGTTTGTCTGGATAAATATGTCTGTTTATAACAAGTGCTGTTTATGTAAATGTAATTTTTGTTTTGACCAAAATGATGAACTTAAATGATATAAAGTTTGAATAAAAAATGACGTGTTCAAATTCTGTTGGAGAAAAAATGTTGAAAAAAATGTATATTTATCATTAAGTGCCTCTTTTTGGTAAGGGCTTCATTTTTCCTCCTATTTCAGAAACAGACATTCCTTTCAGATTAAGTGAAAAAGAAACAACAATTTATCTGTCTGGATTAAGAAGTGTCTGGAAACAGACCATTAAGTGAAAAGTAAACAGGCCCTAAACTACCCTATAACTTTTATGGAAAGAGCGTTAATGATTATTACATTCTATTTTTTACTCATTTTAAATTACATTTCATATTGTAGAATTATTATATATATAAAGAATATACTAAGAGGTTTCAAGCACTTTAATTAATTCTAATTTAACATTCCAAATATAATTGAATTTTCAATATTAAAAGTAACAATGAATCATTATATAATACAATTCTCGATAATTGAATTTTGTTGATATTCCTAACGATCAAATGTCATCGAATTATCAAATCAAAAGCATGATCCCATTAATCATTACTACGTAATTTATTAAATGTCATCGATTTGTTTTGCATATGTTTATGCTTCACAAAAAAAGGGCTATCTCTCTCCATACCATTTTTAATTACTCATCCTACCATTTTTTTATTAAAAAGAAAAAGGAAATGTACAGAAAAAGTACAGAATGCAAGAAAAAGTGATTTAAAAAAATACAGAAAACAAAAAAGTTAATTTAAAAATAAATAAATGGTATGAACAGTAATAACCTAAAAAAGTCCTTTCGATCGAAATATGTACAGTTAAGTTTAAACTCATTGAAGTTGCATTAAAAAAACAGAAAGAAAATAATAATTAACTAATGATTTCTAAACATATGAACATAGAAAAAAGCCAAAATAAGCGTATATCTATATTAATTTTATTTATACGTCCACATTGACCTAACCCCTTTTGCGTATATCCATTTAATTTAATTTAGCTAATTCTTTATCCACCGTTCTCATGGGCCGACATGCCATCTTTAATACCAATACATTGAATGCAATTGGTATTTTGTACGCTGAGGGTCTCAATTCTCGTCACCACGCGAAACACGACCCTAATACCATTGTCGACTCGCAACTCGATCAACTCGTAAATTGAAATCATAAGACTCAACTCGTGACTCGAATCGCAAAAATCATAATACACACATATGATATTAGTTACATAAATTACTATCAGCGTATCTTATCGATCATAATTTTCATTTAATATACTATCGTGTTTATTTTGTACGTTTAAAAACTTAGGATTTGAGATTAAGTGTGATAATGTGACCCAATAACACTCTTGTAAAAGACTCCTTAAATCTTCCAGATAACATATAATTGTTGATTGGTTACTTTATAAACTTAAATGTATGAAAATGTAATTATGTGTGCTCTACATTATAGTGAGTATACTATTCATGCTTCCTTTTTGCGTAATTAATGAACTTGATAGTCATAGCTATTGTATTATGAGGTGAAACATGGTATTATTAAAAGTTGACACGTCACCAAAATAAATACAACAACAATAAATTGATGTCAAACTTGGTTGTCAGATATATAATGTAAAACTTTGTTGCATGCAATGAATAATGTCAAACTCCAAATAATTACATTTTCGTTCACTTGAGCATTACATATATACGACCAGCAACACAATAAGATGAGATGTTTGAAGTGCAGATTATGTTCGTCTTTGTTTTGGGATTGTGTAATAGTATGTGTTAGTGAGCAATTCTAAATGTTTGTTATCTACCAAGATGATCAAAAGAATATACACTATTTATTTTTTTACATTACTCACTACATTTCAGAATAAGCTGTCACGTTTAAAAGTAACACACTACAACAAATATATCATTTATCCACACTTTTTTTCTCCACACTTTTTAAAAATGTGTGAAATTATGTTGAATTATCCACACTTAAAAATGTGGAGAAATTTGTTACTCACTACGTTTCAGAATAAGCTGTCACGTTTAAAAGTAACGTACATATTTAATTTACCATTTTATCTTCTCAATATACTTTCTTTCAAAACTAATACATCGGAGTTTGTGAAGAAAAAAAACACCGGTAATATTATAATTTGCACTACCGTAAGTTATTAAATTTTGTGAAAACTGATTTTGTACACTTATTATGGGATGGAAGGAGTATAAGAAATTAAAATGATAAAAGATCTATAGAAACTTAATCGAATTTAAAAAATATAATATAATTTAGTTTATTAGATTAAATTGTGTACGATATGATCATATGGAAAACTTGTACCTATCCTAAAGATATATATGAGTAATTATAATGTAAAAAAAGAATCAAATGAACTTTGTTTTAATAATGTCGTGTTAAATGAATAGAATAAAAATAAGGAGATAGAAGATATATGGATTTGATATCACATATTTTGACAACATTTTTCACGTTATAATAAGAAGGTTTTAAATAATGGAAGTGGCGAGAACACTTTTTAAATAATAGCTTTTGTTACGTAGGATACGTTCCTCGTGCGCGTAATGCTATTGCACCGTGTTTATTTTTTTTATTATTTTATTATTTTATTTATTATATATTATTAAATTATTAAATTAACGGGTCAATTTGTGATATCTAATTATGACACGACAACGCATAGTGAGTCGGTGTTAAAATCACTTATTCGAAACTCTTAAAATGGATTCAAACTCATCTTTTATGGAAAATATTGTTTGTTCCAGAAAAAGTACTAGAAAAGCTTAGTTTAATCAAAATGGGGAAGGGACAAGCTCTTTTAAACTAGGGTACATAAATAATAAATAATAAATAATAATAATAATAATAATAATAATAATAATAATAATAATAATAATAATAATATAATAATAATAATAATTTATCGGTCCTACCACAAGTGTCCACGTTACTATTTTGCGTTGTCTTAAATAAGTGTCAACTTTCATGTTTCAACTAATCAAAAGAGACTTTAGCAGGTAGATATGTTATTATTTGATTGGTGAAAATTGTAGTTAGTGGAGAATTCTAAAACTGTGTGCAAAGTTAAGGTGAACACTTTGAAAATGATGAAATCAGTAACAACAACAACAACAACAATAATAATAATAATAATAATAATAATAATAATAATAATAATAATAATAAAGGAGAAGAAAAAAAAGTAGATATACTATCAAATAGTCTCGTGATCAAATAATGATCAATATGAAAAAGATAAATTGGATAATTCACTCTTAAATATGGACGTGATTACGTGAATTTTCCAAGTAAAAAAGTAAGTTAGGTTTAATTTAGTCTAATGCATTCTTAAAATCCTTCTTGTTGTGTTACTATTTTTTGAATCGGTTGATTTGATTGAACATTATCGCTCCATCCGTCCTAATATAATTGTTCATCTTTTATTTTCATCTTTTTTCAAATCAGTTGTCCACTGCTAAAAATCAATAAGGAGTTTTGATCGAGGTTATCATATTACCATTAATTGATAATATTATTACAAAGTTTGAAGAAAGTAGTAATGAATTAGTTAATCGTAAAATTGTCATTCTGTAAAAAGTAAGAAATAGTTAGTATTAATGATTATGTTTTTTAAACTGTGTGTTTTTATCTGGTGACAATTATTTTGAGACAAATGGAGTATTTTATTTTTCTTGAAGATGTGGTTATTAATTGATAATATTATTACAAAGTCGTGTGTCAATGTGTCATGTATAAAAGATATTAAGGTTCGTTATAATGAGTATTCTGTGTACAAAAATTTCTTTAAATGTATATATATATATATATATATATATATATATATATATATATATATATATATATATAAGGGAAATGTTCAAATGAGACTAAAAATTCATGTGAGAATAGAGGAACCAATGATATGGTGCCATGTGTACAAAGAGAATACAAAACCCATTTACCCCTTAAGTTAAATATCTCACAAACGACAAATCGAAAAATTATGAAAGTTGCACCATTAGATTCAGCGTTTGATCCTCTTCGATTTGCCGTCCATTAAGGCATATTTTCGACGAGTTTTTTTTCATTATTTTTAGTGGGTTTCACATTACTAACACGTGTGTTATATTGTTGCGTTTAGGGGTTGGGGTTTAGGGGTTAGGGTTTAGGGTTGGGAGTTTGGGGTTTCGCCCCAAACTCCCAACCCTAAACCCTAAACCCTAACCCCTAAACCCCAAACCCTAAACCCTAAACTCTTTATAAACTCTAAACCCTAAATCATACTAAACCCTAAACCCTAAACCCTGCTAAACCCTAACACTAAACCCTGCTAAACCCTAACACTAAACCCTAACTCTAAACCCTAACCCTAAACCCTAAATCAAATGTATAATCAATCACTAACACATGTGTTACTAATATGTAAAACCTACTAAAAAAATGAAAAAAAAAAAAGTTCGTCGGAAGTATGCCTTGATGGACGGCAAATCGAAGAGGATAAAACTCTGAAAAATATGGTGCAATTTTCATGATTTTTCGACTTGTCGTTTGTGAGATATTTAATTTTTAAAAACGTGGATGAGAGAGTATAAAGTGACACATGACATATTGTAGTTGGTTTCCCCATTCTCACACAAAATAAATGGTCTCAATTGAACTATTCTCATATATATATAGATTTGATTTGATTTTTGAAGCATAAAAATTCGGAGTAAGCATAGTACTCCAACTTATATTTGAAGCAAACACTTTCATTACGTGGAGTCACAATTATTTTTAAAGATATTGTTAGAAAATGAAGTTCTTAAACTGAAATCTAAGCAACTTATAAATAATCATGTTTGAAAAGCTTCAAATGAGTGTGTTCTCAAGTTTATTTTAGGGTAGAGAAGAAAGGAAGAGAAATGATTTAAAATAGAATTGTATTCTTAAGTTTTTTTATAAAAGGAAAATAAGAGGGGAAAGCTTTAATACATTTTTGTTCCAACATCTTACTCATATTTTTGAGATGATTAGAGATGAACCACTTTCTTTCATTTGTCTTCCCTCTAACTTAAGAACACAATATACTAACTTTTCTTTAGTCCCTTTCCCTTCTTTTCTTTTCTTCTTTTTTCTTTTCTCTTTTTTTCACTTACTTTTCAACTCGAGAATAGTTTAGAAGGTGAAGAATCATTTAAATTGTCGATCGAGACATTGGCCTAAAACGAATCACCGAAAGATCAAAAACATTTAATGCTATTGTCAAGAGTGTAGGTCCTACGAATATACCATCAATTAATTTGACTTGTTAATATAATTAAAAAAATCTATTTTTCTATATTGATTACCTACTTAATGTGTTCACTTTAAAAACATAAGTAATGCTAAATAAACCTACTTATGTAGATCTAAAAACAGATCTAACTTTCTGATTGGTTACTTTTTTTCTCTCTCTTCATGTCATCCAATTAATTTTTCAAACCCACCAATCACATCTTTAGGTTTAAAATTAGTCCTCTAACTTTAGGCCTACGAATCATTTTCCTAAAAACATATTTAGTCTTATAAATGTGTGATAATCAAAATCTTACCCAACGAAATATTAATGTACCTTTTATTATCTTTTGAATTACTTAAAGTGAAATGTAGAGAGTAATATACTAACTTTTCAAACGTAAATTTTATTACCGTTTATCTATAGTAATATGTATAAAATATATATGTATGGGTTCAAATGAGAATACAAATTTGTTTAAAAATGGAGGAATCAATTTAAGCCACTCATTTTCATCAAATACTCATTTCCACCATCTTTTTTAAAATTAAATATCTCACAAATGACAAGTCACAAAATTATAAAAATTGCACCATAAAATTCATCATTTTATCCTCTTCGATTTGGCGTCCCTCGAGACAAACTTTTGATAACTTTTTTTCTTTCATTTTTTGGTGGGTTTAAAAATTAGTAACACGTGTATTACACTACTAGAAAAGTTGCCATCACCAACGAAATATTAGCAACTACATGGAAATCATGGCAATATTCACAGTTTAGCAATGACTTTAGCCACGAATATAGGCAAAATGAGATTATAAGGTTAGCAACGACATAATCGTTGCCAAATTCGTTGCTAACGTGTGATTTTTTTTTTGGAGGGAACACTCCCACCTTTAATTAGTACCTACTTTTATTAAATAATATTGCTGAGGCAAGTTAGCAACGACTACCAATCGTGGCTATATTGATTTAGCAACAACTTATATTAAAATCGTTGCTATTTTACTCAAAATTATTCGAGGGAAATTATTGATGGGCAAATTTATTGGAGGGGAAAATATTGGAATTTCTTTGAGGGAAACTAGTTGATGAAAATTATTGGAGGGAAAACTCCCACCATTATTATCAACAAAGTATTTTATAAGTAGCAACGATTATATTATAATTGCTATTCAAATTAGCTTTTATTATGGCATAAACGTGTGTGTGTGTGTGTGTGTGTGTGTTGTGTATATATATATATATATAACTATGTTTAATTTGGCATAGAAGATCAGGTTTTTACCCACGATATCTATTCAATTTACAAATTTTAATTATCAAAATAGTCCAAATACTATGATTATTCATATTAATTTATTGAACAGGTAAAAACAAAGATGATGTAAAACGAATCAAGTAAAACGGTCAAAAAATGAAGATTTTAGAGCGAATTCAAGATCAAATACTAGTGAACTTACTTTACCAAGCCAGGAGACTGATCTTATGGATTTCTTGGTTTTAAAATGTTTGTTTTGACAAATCGAAACCAATGCAAAAAGAATTAAGTGAATCGGCCAAGTAATAAAGATTTCTAAACGCATCAAAGTTTAAATACTTATGGCCTTACTCCGACAAGATTGGAAACTTATACCAGAGATAGTTTGGCATAAAATTCTTCGTTTCGACGAGACGGATTCAAGACAAAAATAATTGACCCAAGCGGACGCATAACGAAGAAGGTATGACGCAAAACGTAAACTGAACTGGAGCAAAAACTACGATAACTGGACCGGCTGATATCGCTCATTTTGTACATTTATATCTAACGCGATATCATTGTTTTTAGGTTTATTTTTAGTGAATTCTTAGAACTGTCGATACTTAGTTGTGAAAATTTTGATTTCCAGGTTAATATGTTGAAGTTCTGAAGGACGGTGTCGAGTTAGTGAAGTTTTGGAGCTAAAAGATGAAAATGTAGCTGGATGTCTGAGTACAACTGAGGAACGCGATCCAGACCATCTTTGCCAGGATCGCGTTCACACGTTTAAATTCATCACAGAACACTTTCCTTTTAGGGAACGCGATCCCAACCTCTCAAAGTCAGGATCGCGTTTGCCTTTGAAATTCTGGAAAGTCAGGATCGCGTTTATATCATCAGGATCGCGTTTGTGGGCGGTTTTTCAGCAGTTTGAAAGTTTTAATATACGTTTTTCTTTCATTTGAAGATAACTTTCACTTTTAGAAAAACCTAGACACGAATTTTCTCTCTATTTTTGAAGCCTTACTCATTGTTGAAGATTGATTGCTCGTTCTAATCATTTGGATATTACGGATCATCAATTAACAAGTGTAATCGCTCGTTCTCTATTTTATTTCTATATAATGATGATTACTTCGATTTCACTTGTATTATTTGATTTATCTTTCACAATTATGAGTAGCTAAACTTATTAGACACTTGTTTGAGTGAAATAGCTAATGATTAGGGGTATTTCTCTTGTGATATTCATGTGAATTAAATTACATTTAATCGAGTGCTTATGAGTTAGGGTTTTATGATTACATCTAAATTATCTGATGAACAAATAAGTGGTTATAGCGGATGTTTATCATTTATATGTTTGTTATCAATTGTTTGTCTATGAATAATTGAGTTTTGATTGCGAACGCAGATAAATTATAATTTAGATGATTAAACCTGAAGTTGTAAGTTGATGAATTTGGCGAATGTCTTTCATAGATTAAATTGTACTTTGAATAATTGAGATTAGAGTTTAGGTGATGGTGAATGTCTAACCTAGTCTAATTTAGATGAACATGAATTGTTATTAATTTGTTCTGATTTAATACCCCGAAGTCATTAGTGAATCAATTCAAACAAGTGTCGTTTCTAGAATTCGAAAAAGTTAAATTAAATCAATCTGACTCTTCCTGAGTCCACCTGCTTATTTAAATTAATTTAGTTGTAAGCAAAGTGACAATTCGGTCACACAAAAACCCAAGTCTTTTCTGTACTAAGTTAATTGCATTTAAATTATAGTTCTCGATCACATAGTCTCTGTGGAACGAACCAGTACTTACTGTTGCCATACTATACATGATAGGGTATACTTACCTTAGTTGTGTAATAGTTAAGTCAGTATTTATTAGTTTATTTTATAACTTGTTTTTACACAATCACCGGCCGACTGGCAACCGAATCCGGAAGGCTGCCATCCGGATTTAGGTTTAGGGTTTAGGGTTTAGGGTTTAGGGTTTGGGGTTTAGGGGTTATGGTTTAGGGTTTGAGGTTTGACTTATTGTTTGTGAGATATTTGAATTTCATAAATGTGGAGGAAATTGGTATTTGATGAAAATGAATGGTTGAGATTGATTCTCTTATTCTCACTCAAAATTGTTGTACTCATTTGAATCCTACTCTAATATCCTATTTGTAGAAATTCTTAATATTATGGATTTTATAATGATAGCCCTTATGGCTATGTTTAAGAAAATATTCTGTGCATAAATGATGGTACATTAAGGTTAGTGGGGTGGTTTATGGTTTAGGGTTTAGGGTTTGAGGTTTAGGGGTTATGGTTTAGGGTTTGAGGTTTGGGGTTTCACCCTCGAAACCCCAAACCTCAAACCCTAAACCCCAAATCTTAAACCATAAACACTTTACAAAACTCTAAACTTTAATCATACTAAACCCTAAATCATACTAAACTCTAAACCATACTAAAACCTAAACCATACTAAACCTTAAACACTAACCATAAACCCTAACCACAAATTAAATGTACAACCAATCACTAACACATGTGTTATTAATTTGTAAAACCCACCAAAAAATGGGAAAAAAAAAGTTGTCAAAAGTATGCCTTGAGGGACAGCAAATTGAAGAGGAGAAAACGCTGAATTTTATGGTGCCATTTTTGTAACACCCCAATTTTATTAGGAATTTAATTTCGTACTCGGATATAATTTTATAATGAAGCAATATTGTGTAAATATTAAGATATAGTGAAAAACGTAAGACAGTTTCTCAGTTCCAGACTGTAAAATAATAGGGATTTAAAAATAAAATAGATAGATACGTGTATAGCTAGTGTTTATCCCATTTTCCTTCCTGTAAGCTCCAGAATACACCTACAGACTTCAGAAAATTCACAGGCATCAATTCTCCATCTCCAAACTTTCAATTAAACCCTAGAATCAAGCTAGTAATCATCTCTTCTTCATCCCTAACCACTGTAAGTTGATTCTCTTAAAATTTCTTGACCTAATTTGGGGTTTTAAGTGGGTTTCATGGGGTTTTGTAAATTAGTGGGTTTTAATACGAAATTAGAGTTAGAAATTGTTAGAATTGTTGTTAGTAAGTGAATTAGTAGTGATTCTTAATCATATTACAATTTAAAAGTGATAAATTTGTGATGGGTGTTCTTGAGTAAACATGGGGTTTTGATTATATGCTTATGATTAGTGTTAACTAGTTAAAAGTGTGAATTATGATGCAATTAGATTATGAAAACTATGTTAGAACATGATTTACGTGGAAGTTTTAATAAATTGATTAGGTTAACCAAAGTGGGGGAGGGTTTAAGAGTGGTTATTAGCTTAGAGTCATGAATTTCTTGAATTTAAATATGTTGTTATGTGATATGTGTATAGGTAATAAGAAGTTGGAAGTGTTACCTTTGGTTGTACATTGTGAATCATCATTTCAAGATTTAAGGTGAGTAGTATAAGAATTAATCAAGTAAATGGTTATATGTGTTTCCATATTACTTTCAAGTAAGAGGAGCATATGACCATGTGAAGTTAATTATGCTTTATTTGTTTAAATTGTTACTTGTGAAAGTGTTATGACATGAATTAATTGTACATGTTACCGGATAGCTTCCGAGCTAGAGGTGGGTACAATCAAGTGGAGATTTAGTGTATTATTTGTATATGATCATAGTGATATGAATTGTGATTGTACATGTTACCGGATAGCTTCCGAGCTAGAGGTGGGTACAATCATAAGTTAGTGATATGAGGCTTATGAAGTTAGTGATATAGAGTTGCTAGTTTTACTAGCATAGTGTTTATGTAGCCATGTTATATATTATTTGATTAAATTGCTTATATGCTCACTAAGCAAAAGTGCTTATTGTTTAAGTGTTTCATGTTTTAGGTGGAAGTGGGCAAGGAAGGGGGAAAGCGGTTAAGGATAATTAGCGTGGATTATCGAGGGTGTAATATGGCAAGTTTTCTTCTCTTGAAGTATCGTTTGATCTAGCTTGTGTAATAATCGCCCTTTTAAGACATGTTTTAAAAGATAGTCATGGTGAGCCATGACATATGAAATTTTGATGTGGTTTGACTTTCAAAGTCACGAATACTTGAATATGATGTAAATTATGGTCTTGTAGTTTTAAAGTTGTGTTTGAATATATTAAAGTTTATAAAATGTGTTCATGGTGAAAGTAGTCAAAAATGTTTTTTTATTGGATATAGAGTATTGACATGTAGTCAAACCTTTCTTTAGTCAATTATGGGTTGTGATTGGCTAGTCAATGGGTCAAAACAGACTTTGGGGGTTAACGGGTCAAAAAGGGTCCATTTGGGTCGTTAAATGTATCTACGGTCTAAAATGGATTAGAGAAAGATTAAGAGGTTGTGGTTGAGTCCTTTGACTTTGTTTTGATATGTATGAAATGTGGTTAAAAGTTGTAACACCCTGTTTCTGGGTCTGTTAGTATGTTAATATTTTTAGACTGTGAGGTATTATTTAATGTGTCAGAAAACAGGTTCGGTAGTTTATTTGAAAATAAATGGGTAAAAGAGCCTAATAATTTATTGTGACTAATAAATTATTAACCGATTTAAATTAATTTAGTTGACGGTAAAATAAAATGGTATTTCCCCGCAAATGATTTTTAAGTTCCAGACAATAATAAACACGGGGAATGAAAATTACACACTTATATGCTATAATCTATGGAATAAATCGGTTTTTATTCCCACACAATACATACATACGTATGTTCATACATACATATGAAACCCTAGATGGATTCACCTCCTCTCTTCAAATCAAAGCTCTCAAGCTCCAATCCAAGCTTCAAACACATAGATTAATCATCCTTCAACCTTTCTAATTGCTTGGTAAGTTTTATTTCTCTAATTTTATAAACCTAGAAATGATGTTTTGGGGTTTTAGCAAATTAGTGACATTAAATTCGAAATCAAGGGTTGAGGTTGCTAAAATGATGCTACTTGAGCTTATTAATGATGATGATTAACATCAATGAAGCTAGGGTTTATGAATTGTTTGAGTGTTCTTGATATTGATGATGATTAAGATAAAAGTTGTTTGATTGATATGAAATTGAAGCTTGTTATGCTTATATAATTGCTAGTTGAGGTTTGTATGAGGATTATAACTTATATCCTAACATAGAAATGAAGAAAAATTATGTATGATCATATAGATAGTTTATGGGTTAGTTGGTAAATCATGAATTGAAGCCTATTGTTATGTTATTGTTGTTAGTTAGTGCCTAATTCATGATTATAAGTTTAGTTGTAACTTGAAATTAAAGAATTTGATTAAGTGTTCTTGAGGTTATTGATGAACTTGATGATGATAATGAATTATATGATAAAATTAGCATTTTGGTGATTAAGAACACTTAATTGATGATTAAAGATGATGATTGTGTGAACTTAATTGTTAAGTATTCATTAGACTTAAATATTGAAAGTTTGGTGAATTGTTGATGGTAGAGGTTAATAACCTTAGTTGTGGTTTAACTATATTGGTTAGTGATGATTGAAGTGGATTAATGTGATGAGATGGTCATGATAATTATAAATTGAAAGGGATTGTGAATCATGTTGTTACGATGCTAATTGTAATGTAGGCATAATGTTATATAAATATATATATATATATATATATATATATATATATATATATATATATATATATATATATATATATATTTTGAGACAAGTAACTAACTTGTGATATCATGTTGTATTCTCAGATGTGCAGAAGACTCAGTGATATTAGACTACTGAGTGGATGCCTGAGGTGGTCGGTGAGTGGATCTCTAATCCTCAGTATAACTTGGTTGTAACGAGTTTGGTTACAACAAGTAACATATTATTACTATTGTAGTTGCCATGATGATTATTATAGTTAGTAATAATATGGTTGATATAATAACGTTGACCTGATGAATATGTGATTTGTTGATTATGTGATCACTGGACTTGTTGTTGGCCTTCGGGCATCAGTTGTTAATGAGGTCAACGAGTTGTTGTTGAACTGTTGGTTGGGCTAGTCGGTTATTCAAGGTTTAACACACCTCCTGTGTTAGTTGAGAATAACCACTAGCTATCGGTCTCGTCCGTTATGGCCATACGGATATGGTTGGGTAAGTGTTCTTGGGGAGCCTCCCGGGTATTATGGTTATCCCCAGAGCCACCGATGCCTCATTATGAAGTCCGTTGCTTGTTGAATAGTTGCTTTGATGATAAGTTGACCAGTTGAACAGTTGCCCTGTTGCTTTGCTAAATGGTGGTATTGTCTACTTTGTTGGTTATGTGTTAATTGTTGTATGCAAAGTTGTTGAGCTAAGTTAGACTGTTGATTAGTTATCTGCTCACTTAGCGTTATGCTAATCCTCCACATTAACACTTCTTGCAGGTTAAGCATTATTATCGGGTGGGCAAGAAGTTGGACTGGATGGAATATTTGACGTGGCGTGACTCTGATATTGATTTGTTTAAATCGATGTTTTATCTTGTTTTTATATAACACCTCTGTTGATAAATTATGTTTTGAAAAGGTGGAATTTTATATGTTGATAAAACGAGGTAAATTATCACTATATCTATTTGGACTTACGCTTCCGATTTACTATATTTAAATGAGATTAAAATGAGGGGTGTTATAAGTTGGTATCAGAGCATAGGTTTGGGCGAATTGGACATTGCAAAGTGTTCAATCCCAAATCTATGGTAGTGTCAAGTCAAACATTCCTGGGAGTGCGGGATTAATAGTTGCATGAGAAATTAGTTGTTGAAAAAGTACTAACCTATAACATGTTGCAAAAGTGTTGTTTTGTTGCAGAGACGGAGGAATGTGAGAAACCGAAGGGTATTCTCAATGATTCCTCAATACTTGTGGGCCTAGATATATCAGGTATTTTCTAATAAGCTTGGTGTATTTAATAAGCTCGAATTGTTTGATTGGCCATGATATGATTATTAGTAGAGTAAATTGGATCAAACTGCTATGATTTCTCAGTGATGAATCCTTGATAATCGTTGCTTGTAAATCTGATGAGGAGATACTAAATGAGATGTTTAACATCATAAAAAGGTGTAGTATATTGTTGAATTGAGTATACACATTATTGAATAAGTTGTAATAGTGCTATTATGTGAATTTGGTGTTTCGAGGTTATAATGTGACACCGATGGTGGAAGTAAAGTTGTTTGACTTGGTAAAGTCAAAGAAGTGTATAATGGGTGTTAAATTAGTGAACATATTGGTTGAAACCCAAATGGGTTGTTAAAGTGCCCAAATAGGTCACTTGATGGTTAAAAGGTTAAAGTGAGTAGTGGTCTGATTAAAAAGAATGTTAAACTGGCTTTAAGTCATAAAGATAGTAGTAAAAGGTGATGAAAATGATTTGGGTAGTCAATGTGATTATTTTCTTAAAAGCGTCCATTTGGACCCCTAAACGGGTCAACGTGTCAAAACAATGTAGAATGAGTGTTTGTAGGTGATGAATATGCCCACACGTCCCAAATGTATATAGAAACATGTTGGCAAAAGGTTGAAATCAGAAAGTAAGCCATTTGGAATATGGCGTGTCAACCAAAATGGTCGAAAATGGTCAAAAATGAGTCGTACGTCCGTTTTATCGTAAAACGTGTAAATTGAAAAAGTGTAAAAAGGGAAAGTTTCATTTTGGCATAGTGGACGTGCCTGCAAAATTTTAGAGTCTAACTCTAAACGAGTAAAAAGTTATACGCGATTGAAATTGGCTAAAAATATGAATTTTCCTGAAACTCAGATTTCTACTTGGGAACGCGATCCCAACAATATTTTCTGGATCGCGTTCGTATGTGTTATTTTGTCACAGATTATTTTTATGCTTGGGAACGCGATCCCAGCCATTTTCCAGGATCGCGTTTGTGTGTGTATTTCGGGTTCATATGCGTTTTCTCTTGGGAACGCGATCCCGCTCACTTCTCCGGATCGCGTTTGTATGCTTAATTTGGTTACAGAACATTTTTAACTGAGGAACACGATCCTGACCCGTTTTCCCGGATCGCGTTAGTTAGTATAAAAAAAAAAAAAAAAAAAAAAAAAAAAAAAATTCTTGCGACGTTCGACGTAATACTTGACGTAGAAAATTTTTGAAAATTTCGGTGTCCGATTAAGACAAAATTTACAGGGTCACTTGGAAACGGCTCAACGGTCAAAGCTCATCGCCTCGCCATGAGCCCTGTCAGTTTTCGGCACTTCGGGGTCGTTTGGGGCCCGAAAATCGCATTTTATTGTTTTTCGGACCTTATTTTGAACTTTTAGCTTACGTTTTGTATTGGGCTTTTATTTATTTATGCCCAGAGATCATTCCTGTGACTATATGTAATATTAAAAGTTGTTTTAAGAGGTTCACACCTTTTATGGTGTATGAGTTAGTTGTAGGCAGTTTATTTAACTGCAAAATATGGCAGTAAATGGTATTGTTGATTGTTTCTAACAAGGGTTAGTAAATGTAACATCCTCTCCAATAGCCTGGTATTTTCTATTTATAATTGCGTATGTAATTGTTTTAAATAAATTTGTGATATAATTATTTAACTATGAAATTTGGTGAAATAGGTCTCAGGACGTATTGTGGATAATGAAATGTTGCTTGTTTTAATATATTAAAGTTGACGGTACAATAAAATGAATTTCTCGCATCTAGCAATTAGGTGCCAGACAATAGATTTAGAGCGGGTATTAATACCCAAAGTTGTAGGTCGGTTTTAATAGGGACCGACCTAACCTTTTATCACTTTACCATTTCATTTCATTTCCTTTTCTCTTTCAAACAAAACACTTAAACCCTAACTATGATCCTCTAAAATTACCCATAATCATAAACAAGATTTAAAGCTTCAAGTTGTGATTCAAGTTTGTTGTTTTCATCTTTTCTAGACTTCATCTTCTTCAATTAGTAAGGTAAGAAAACTTATAGTTTATAAGTTCATATGTTAGGTTTGATGAATAATTGATGGATTGATTTGATTTTTGAGTTTATGTGATGTTTATTTGTGATATATGATGTTATGTGATGATTCTTAACTAGTTAGATGCATTAGAATCGAGTTTGATGAGCTTGAATTATGAAAATGGAATTTGTGTTCGTTCAGGTCTGTTCTTGAGCTGAAGAACAGATGAACGCGATCCCGGCTATGGTTCCGGATCGCGTTCCCTTGTTGTAAACGACCTATTCGAGTTTTTGGCCTTTGAAACGCGATCCAGGCCAAGTATCCGGATCGCGTTTGCTAGTGTTATTCGGTCACAGAATTTTTGCTAAAGGACGAACGCGATCCAGCCTGAATAGTCAGGATCGCGTTTGCATGTTAAATTTTGATGGATTTTTATAAATTTCATATATGCATAGGTGTTTAGAGGTTGTGTTAATAGTGACATTTATTGGATGCTATTGTGGCATTTTATAATAATGCTCATTTTGATATTTACGAATTATGAGGCAAAGTACTAACTTATGTTGAATTATTGATTCTCAGATCCTCCGAAAGATAAGTGATCTCTGGAATCAGAGATTTTGAAGGCAAAGGTATCGGTGAGTGGATTCAGAGCTCACCATTTAATTTAGTTGTGATCATTTGATTGCAACGAATAAACGTGAATATGTTTTGTTGATTAGTTGATATACCTTGTTGACTGTGAACCTATGTGCTATGTGTTTGGCCTTCGGGCATCAGTTGTTAACGAGGTCAACGAGTTGTTAAATGGTTGGTTGAACTAGGCAGGGGTTGAATGAATGATACAGAGTCGTACTTCATTTGTTGTGTGTTTGATTCTGTATTTGAGTTCAACTACCACTAGTTATCGGTCTCGTCCGTATGGCCATACGGATATGGTTGGGTAAGTGTTCTTGGGGAGCCACCCGGGCATTACGGTTATCCCCAGAGCCACCGATCCTCGTTAAGTTGTTGTTGATTTGTTGAATATCGTATTGCGGTTGTTTGAAGCACTTATATGATTATGCTAAGTTAGATGTTGTGTTATGAACTCACTCACTTAGCTTTGTGCTAATCCCTCGTATTTACTTTCTGCAGATTATATTTTGAATAGGTGAGTAGCAGAAAGTAGATGCTTAGGAGCTGGGGAATGTTTTGACAGCTTGCTACTCTGATTATGTTTTGTAACAATTAATGTTAAGTTTTATATAATACCCCGTATTATGTGTTTGTTAACCCTGTTTAACTCGACATGACTTAACTTATAATCGGTTTATGATTTTTGTTCTAACGTATATTAATTAAATATGTTTTAATTTACTTCGCTTCCGTGTTTTCAATATAATATTATTTATGGAAAATGAGGGGTGTTATAAGTTGGTATCAGAGCATGGTTTTGGGGTAATTGAGCATTGTAGAATATTCAATCCCAAAACTGTAGCGTGGTATGTCAAACATTCCTGGGTATGGGATTTAGCATTGGTTGTGAAATTGTTGGTAGATAGGTACTAACGATTAACAAGTTTCAAGTGTTGTGTTGATTTCAGAAATGGCAGATGACGAACAACCGATCCCCAACCCCAATAATGCCTCTCGGTATGTTGTTCCTCCTGTTGTGACAAATGTTCGGGAAGGTACATCTCATCCAGGCGGTGAAGAAACCAATAGGGATGAGTATATCCATGAGATAGAAGATGAATTGATATTTCTGAGAGAGTTTAAAAGGAAAGCTGAGGAAGCTGCAGCTAGGCAACTTTTGCAACAACAATCTTCGGTGTTTGGTGCTAGTCCATCTTCTCAGACTAATAAGATGTGTACTTTTAAAACTTTTATGTCTTGCTAACCACCGGAATTCCATGGAAGTACCAACCCAACTGTGGCTTTAAATTGGTTAAGAGATATGGAACGCAAGTTTGATGTGATTAGTTGTGAGGAAGAATCCAAGGTCAAGTTTGCTGTGCAGTGCCTGAAGGACGATGCCATGGTTTGGTGGGATTCAATTACTGGGCATTTTACTCCACAACAAAAGGAATCTTTACGATGGAATGAATTTCATCAAGTAGTGCGTAATCAATATTGTTCTGATTTCCATATGGCACAAATTAGGAGGGATTTTGTGAATCTACAATTAACGGATAATATGACCATGGAGGAGTTGATAGCTCAATTTACGGAAAAACTTCGATTTGTACAACAATGGGTTCCGGAGGAGAAGACGAAGATAGAGCAGTTTGTGGATACTTTACCCCATAACTATCGTACTACCGTGAGACTAGCCACTAGTTTATCTCAGGCTTTTAATCTTGCTCGATCCGTGGATAGTGACATTAGAGGGTCTCGTGAAACACGATCTAGAGATAATTCTTCAAAGTCTAGAGCGGATTCCTCTAGTAAAGGGAAATCAAATTGGCAAGGTAATCGTCAGACAAAGAAGTATGTTAGTAAGAGTAGTTCGTCGGGAAGTTCGAACTGGTGTAGTACATGCAAATCTAGACATTCAGGGCCGTGTACTCCGCAAACAAATAAGTGTCTGAAATGTGGTGATCTTGGTCATGAGATAAGAAATTGTCGTTATCCGAACTTTGTGTGTTGGACTTGTAAAAAGGAGGGACATCGAGTGGGGCAATGTCCAGGGCGGGGAAATCGGGGCTTGGTTCGGTCGGGAGTTCGGCATCTTCCGGTCAGAAAAGGAAGAATCCTCCACCAGCAACCAGTCGGGCTTTTCAAATGACAGTCAATGAGGCTGTGCATACAGAAGATGTTATAACTGGTACATTCTTTATAAACTCTGTACCGGCTCGTGTTTTATTTGACTCTGGTGTTACTTGTACTTTTATATCTGTATGCTTCTGCGATAAGTTGAAATTAGTGCCTACTGTGATAACCAAACCCGTAGAAGTAGAAATTGTTAGCGGTAAATTAGTTCCTGTTACCACCTCGTTGACTGGAGCTAATATTGTGATTGATGACCGAACTTTCCCTATTTCATTCTTGTTGATGCCAATCCCTAGTTTTGACGTAATAGTTGGTATGGATTGGTTAAGTCAGAATAGGGCTAGCATTGATTGCCACCAAAAGTTGATTAGGATCCCAATCTCCGACGGGTCATACGTTGTGGCTCGAGGAGAACGGGATGGTATGTCTATTCCCCTGATTTCGATGATGAAGGCTAGGAAGTCATTATCCAAAGGTTGCGAGTCCTACTTAGCTTATGTAGTTGATGCTAAACTTGAAAGAAAAGTTATTTCCGATGTACCGGTTGTGTGTGAATACTCTGAGGTATTTCCTGATGAGTTACCTGGGTTGCCACCAGTTAGGGAAGTTGAGTACCGTATTGATCTTGTGCCGGGTTCGTCGCCTGTAGCTAAAGCTCCTTATAGGTTAGCGCCTTCTGAGATTCGTGAAATGATGAATCAGATACAGGAACTGTTAGATAAGGATTTTATTAGACCTAGTTCTTCGCCGTGGGGTGCACCAGTATTATTTGTGAAAAAGAAAGACGGGTCTATGCGCATGTGTATTGATTATAGGGAGTTGAACAAGAGGACGGTAAAGAATAAGTACCCTCTTCCTAGAATAGATGATTTATTTGATCAGTTGCAGGGTTCTTCAGTGTATTCTAAAATTGATTTGAGATCGGGTTATCATCAAGTCCGGGTTCGTGAAGAAGATATTCCGAAAACTGCTTTTCGTACTAGGTATGGGCATTATGAATTTTTGGTTATGCCTTTTGGTCTGACGAATGCTCCAGCTGTGTTTATGGATTTGATGAATCGGGTTTGTCGACCTTTCTTGGATAAATTTGTTATTGTTTTCATTGACGACATCCTCGTGTATTCGAAATCTGAAGAGGAGCATGCCATGCATTTAAGATTAGTTCTGGATACGTTGAAGCGAGAACAGTTGTATGCTAAGTTTTCTAAATGCGAATTTTGGATTCGAGAGGTTCAAATTTTGGGTCACATAATTTGTAAGGATGGTGTGAAAGTGGATCCAACTAAAGTCGAGGCTGTGATGAAATGGAACGCCCCAAAGTCTGCTTCGGAAATAAAGAGCTTTCTTGGATTAGCGGGTTATTACCGGAAGTTTATATAAGATTTTTCTAAGATTGCGGGTCCGTTAACCAAATTAACCCGTAAGGATGAGAAATTCGTATGGACTGATCGTCAGGAGCATGCATTCCAAACGTTAAGACAAATGTTGTGTCAGGCACCGGTGTTAGCATTACCTGAGGGTTCAGATGATTTCATTGTTTATTGTGATGCTTCTTTTTCGGGCTTGGGCTGTGTTCTTATGCAAAGGGATAAAGTTATTGCCTATACTTCTCGTCAGTTGAAACCGCATGAAAAGAATTATCCCACTCACGATTTAGAATTTGCAGCGGTTGTATTTGCCTTAAAACTTTGGAGACATTACTTGTACGGGACTAGATGTGTTGTTTGTACTGACCATAAAAGTCTGCAGTATGTGTTTTCCCAAAAAGAGTTGAACATGCGTCAGAGACGATGGCTTGAATTAATCAAAGACTATGATTGTGAAATTAGATATCACCCAGGCAAAGCTAATGTGGTTGCGGATGCTCTAAGCAGAAAGGGTGTTTCTGATCGAATCTTTTATCTGAAGGTAAATGTTTCCTCTGACTTGGTTGATCGAATCAAAATTGTACAATTAGAAGCTTTGTTGGATCACAACTTAAAGTCCAAAATTATGTTGAAAAGAAAAGATGAATTAGTGGACGATTCTAGAGGATTGAAAACTTTTAAGTCTCGGGTGTGGATTCCTTTAATTGGCGGAATTCGGGATACGATTTTGAATGAAGCTCATAAGTCTAAGTTAACTGTTCATCCTGGTAGTACTCGAATGTATAACGACTTAAAACCTTTGTATTGGTGGCCCACGATGAAAACTGACATTGCACGGTTTGTTGGTAATTGTCATATCTGCGCGCAAGTTAAAGCTGAACATCAAAAGCCGTACGGATCACTGAAACAGTTGGAAATTCCCGAGTGGAAATGGGAACATATAACCATGGATTTTGTAACTAAACTGCCGCGTACCATTCGAGGTAATGACATGGTTTGGGTTATCGTTGATCGGTTGACAAAAAGCGCACATTTTCTTGCTGCAAGTGAGACCACCTCGTTGACTAAGCTCGCCCAGTTGTATCTTAATGAAATTGTATCAAGACATGGTATTCCAGTGTCAATTGTGTCAGACCGAGATTCCCGTTTTGTTTCGCATTTTTGGCAGAGTCTTCAACAAGAATTGGGTACCCGTGTAAATCTAAGTACAGCGTATCATCCTCAAACAGATGGGCAATCAGAACGAACGATTCAAACATTAGAGGACATGCTTCGTGCCTGTGTGTTGGAATATGGAGGTTCATGGGATTCACATCTTCCGTTGGTCGAATTTGCTTATAACAATTCGTATCACTCGAGTATCGGTATGCCTCCGTATGAAATGTTGTATGGCCGTCGTTGTAGAACACCGACATGTTGGTTGGAAGCCGGTGAGAAACAGTTTGCTGGACCCGACATTGTGCAAATGACCGCGGATAAGGTAGCAATTGCACGTGAGAAGTTGAAAGCCGCACGCGATAGACAGAAAAAGTATGCGGATCCGAAAAGGCGACCGGTTATATTTTCTGAAGGTGAGTTAGTCTACCTTAAAGTTTCTCCGTGGAAAGGTGTAATTCGTTTTGGGAAACAGGGAAAGTTGGCACCTAGATACATTGGTCCGTTTAAGATTCGACAAGTGGTTAACGAACAGTCAGTGACGTTGGATCTTCCTCCTGAGCTTTCGGGTATTCATAGTACGTTTAACGTGTGTTATTTGAGGAGGTGTAACATTGAGGACCAGTCACAAATACTTCCTTTGAAGGATTTAAAAGTTGATAGAACTCAAAAGTTAGTTGAAGAACCGGTAGAAATCCTAGATAGGAAGGTTACCAAACTTAGGAAGAAACAAATTCCTATGGTGCTTGTAAAGTGGAAACATAGTTTAGGTTCCAACCTGACTTGGGAGACTGAGGAGTCGATGAAATCCAGATATCCTGGATTGGTTGATAGAGCTGAGATTTCGGGGACGAAATCTCCTTAAGGAGGGGAGATTTGTAACATCCTCTCCAATAGCCTGGTATTTTCTATTTATAATTGCGTATGTAATTGTTTTAAATAAATTTGTGATATAATTATTTAACTATGAAAGTTGGTGAAATAGGTCTCAGGACGTATTGTGGATAATGAAATGTTGCTTGTTTTAATATATTAAAGTTGACGGTACAATAAAATGAATTTCTCGCATCTAGCAATTAGGTGCCAGACAATAGATTTAGAGCGGGTATTAAATACCCAAAGTTGTAGGTCGGTTTTAATAGGGACCGACCTAACCTTTTATCACTTTACCATTTCATTTCATTTCCTTTTCTCTTTCAAACAAAACACTTAAACCCTAACTATGATCCTCTAAAATTACCCATAATCATAAACAAGATTTAAAGCTTCAAGTTGTGATTCAAGTTTGTTGTTTTCATCTTTTCTAGACTTCATCTTCTTCAATTAGTAAGGTAAGAAAACTTATAGTTTATAAGTTCATATGTTAGGTTTGATGAATAATTGATGGATTGATTTGATTTTTGAGTTTATGTGATGTTTATTTGTGATATATGATGTTATGTGATGATTCTTAACTAGTTAGATGCATTAGAATCGAGTTTGATGAGCTTGAATTATGAAAATGGAATTTGTGTTCGTTCAGGTCTGTTCTTGAGCTGAAGAACAGATGAACGCGATCCCGGCTATGGTTCCGGATCGCGTTCCCTTGTTGTAAACGACCTATTCGAGTTTTTGGCCTTTGAAACGCGATCCAGGCCAAGTATCCGGATCGCGTTTGCTAGTGTTATTCGGTCACAGAATTTTTGCTAAAGGACGAACGCGATCCAGCCTGAATAGTCAGGATCGCGTTTGCATGTTAAATTTTGATGGATTTTTATAAATTTCATATATGCATAGGTGTTTAGAGGTTGTGTTAATAGTGACATTTATTGGATGCTATTGTGGCATTTTATAATAATGCTCATTTTGATATTTACGAATTATGAGGCAAAGTACTAACTTATGTTGAATTATTGATTCTCAGATCCTCCGAAAGATAAGTGATCTCTGGAATCAGAGATTTTGAAGGCAAAGGTATCGGTGAGTGGATTCAGAGCTCACCATTTAATTTAGTTGTGATCATTTGATTGCAACGAATAAACGTGAATATGTTTTGTTGATTAGTTGATATACCTTGTTGACTGTGAACCTATGTGCTATGTGTTTGGCCTTCGGGCATCAGTTGTTAACGAGGTCAACGAGTTGTTAAATGGTTGGTTGAACTAGGCAGGGGTTGAATGAATGATACAGAGTCGTACTTCATTTGTTGTGTGTTTGATTCTGTATTTGAGTTCAACTACCACTAGTTATCGGTCTCGTCCGTATGGCCATACGGATATGGTTGGGTAAGTGTTCTTGGGGAGCCACCCGGGCATTACGGTTATCCCCAGAGCCACCGATCCTCGTTAAGTTGTTGTTGATTTGTTGAATATCGTATTGCGGTTGTTTGAAGCACTTATATGATTATGCTAAGTTAGATGTTGTGTTATGAACTCACTCACTTAGCTTTGTGCTAATCCCTCGTATTTACTTTCTGCAGATTATATTTTGAATAGGTGAGTAGCAGAAAGTAGATGCTTAGGAGCTGGGGAATGTTTTGACAGCTTGCTACTCTGATTATGTTTTGTAACAATTAATGTTAAGTTTTATATAATACCCCGTATTATGTGTTTGTTAACCCTGTTTAACTCGACATGACTTAACTTATAATCGGTTTATGATTTTTGTTCTAACGTATATTAATTAAATATGTTTTAATTTACTTCGCTTCCGTGTTTTCAATATAATATTATTTATGGAAAATGAGGGGTGTTATAGTAAACATTGAATAGCTAATCATATGAACTATATTATGTGGACTAATTGAAATGAGATGAAGTAATTGAACTACTTAAGAGTATTATAAAATGTTGAATTAAGCGTTTTAAGAAATTACAAAATAAGCATATGAGCTTATATTGATGTAATAGTTGAGCATGAAATACTCAATTGTGATTTGATTAAAGGTATATAGATTGACGATTATGTGTTGAATATTATACATAATATTGATGAATTGCTTAGTACAAGTGTACTATAAGTATTAAGTTGTATAAATAATATTTAATATTGAATTGGGTAATAAAGAAGTTGCTTGATATATTCGTGTCAGACATTGATGTAGTATGTCTGTATTGTTATATATACATGATCATATGAGTAGTTCACATTAAAAGTGATAAGTTAAAAATAGTAGCAAGTTAATAATTGGGAATATACTTGCTATTACAGGTTGTTATAATTGTGTAAATTATTGAAATTACTGTTGAGAATTATGTGAGAGTAAAGATAATTACTTAGGAGATAAATGGTATGAAGTGGCCTGAGAATAAAGTGTGACTGACATAATATGACGACGTCTGGCCAACGTATTTATATTATGCCATTTCACATGGAGTTGTTGAGGCTACTAAGTACCAGATAAAGTTAAGTGGTTTTAAAATATCCGGTAAGATATGTTGATCTGTAATTGATAAATAGTCAATGATGGACTAATATAAAAGAGTAATAAACCACTAAGTTGTTGTTGCTAATGTGATATCTATGGCACATTTGATGTGTATGTGTGATGCATTGTCGATAGTAAGAGTTAAAAGTTGATTTAAGCAAAGTAGAGGTAAGTTGAATATGAATAATAATGTTGAATAGATGATTAATGATAGCACCTTGTGTCGTTGAAATACCATTGATGATGATACATGGTATAACAGGTGTTGTCGTAGCATCCAAATTGGTGTGATAGGATGCTAGTTGATTATATAATAATAGTTTTAACCATAAGAATTGACCTCTACCTATTGCTTATTATTTATTCTATATGTGATTATGATTATATAAATTGTGATTCTTTGCGAATAAGAGTTTCATATAATCAAGTTATATTTGTAATTACAAGTTGTAAAGTTGAAATTAGGTACTTTGTAACACCCCAAGTTTCAGGTTTTAAAATCGTACGCGGATATATTTTTATAATGAAATAGTATTATGTAGATAACGAGATATAGTGAAAAACGTAAACGATTTTACCAGTTCCAGACTGTAGAGTTTAAAGAGGATAAAATAAGTAAGTCGACTTATTTAGATATGTACGTATGTATGTTTATCCCAATTTATTCATTCATGTTCCAGACATAAGAAAATACACAGGGAGTTGAGAGAAAACGCAGGAAGCTTTCACAAGTCAAAAATCAGTTTCAAAACTATGATTCAAGCTCTAATCATTCGAATTAATCCTTCTTTGATCATCTCTAACATCTTGGTAAGTGATTTTCTTGTATTTTAACTTAGGGTTTATGGGTTTCATGGGGTTTCATGGAGTTTTAAGAAATTGAGGGTTTTAATCCGAATTTAGGGTTTTAAATTGATGGAATTGATGATAATTAGTTGTAATAAGCTTGTTAGTGATCATATAACATCATGAAAGTGATTAATTTGAAGTATGTAGCTTATGATCAAAGTGGGGTTTTGGTGGGGTTTTATAAAACTAGTGATTTATGATATGAAATTAGTTTAATTAGTGTTTGTTAGTGTTTTTATGATTGTTAGTGATGATATAACATGATAGAAAGTAATGAAATTATGATTTAGTGTTTATGAGAATTTTAGTGTTTATGTTAGATTATCATGAAACTATGAAATAAGCTTAATAGTGTAATTAGAAGTGTTAATAGAGTATGAATATGATTAGTAGTTAGTTTAATGATGATTAGTGTTTAAAAGTGTTGTATGTATCATGTATGGAATTATGTAGGTGATTAGAGACATGGAAGCTTATGTTGATCAAGATGGTGAAATCGTTTAAAAGAGATTGTGGTGAGTGATACGGGGGGTTAAACAGGTGATTTGGTTGTGTAGTACCGTATAGCTTGCGGGCTAAAGGTTTGCACAATCAAGGAAAGTTAATTGTTAAGTTTGTTTATTTATGTTTATTGCTTATAATAGTTAATTGTGTTAAATTACTTGTTATGCTTAATTGTTATGTGAATACATGTTATTTGGAAAAGTCAGTAGTGATTATCTCATTAGCGAGTAATGAGTATGTCACTAGCTTGAAGGTAAAGGAAAGAATTGGTGGAGAATAGTGTATGATTCAATTGTGTTGGATCCGGATTACTGTTGGGTAAGAGGCTACACAATTGGGTGAAAATTAATGTGTTAATTTATGTGGATTAAATAATTGAGATTATGTAGTTATGATGTTATTTTGAATTGATAGTGTATGATTCGATTGTGTTGGATCCGGATTGCTTCCGAGCAAGAGGCTACACAATTGGGTGGAAGAAAATGTGTTTACATATGTGGATTAATTAATGAAGATAGTGTAGTTATAATGTTATGTGAATCGATTGTTGGGTGATTATGTAGTTTGTGGATTTTATGGAATATGCTTATGTAGTGAAACAGTGTTAGTATGCATACCGTTGTGGTATGGTACTCAGTGAAATAGTGTTAGCATGCATATCGATGTGGTATGGTGCTCAGTGATCAGTGTTCAGTGTTTTCAGAGATCAATGATTTTGTGTTTATGTGAATTGCTTGTTTGATTTGCCTGTGTACTCACTAAGCAGTTGTGCTTACCCGTTTCAGTGTTTATGTTGTAGGTTGATGTTTTGATAGAGACATGTGGATAGAAGGGTTATGAGAAGCTATTGACATGGATATGGAGCATGCTTATGGTTAGAATATGCTTCTTTCTTTTGAATTGTTGTTTTGATGCTCAATTATGTAAATCGCCCAAACAATGAGTTTTCGAATTAAATATGTTGGTCAATGTATAGTAGTTGACTTTGAAAGTCAAACAGAGTTATGGTGTCTAGTGTATGTGGTTGTCAAGTGTATGAAGTCGTATGATTGGTTTGGTTTGGGTTAAAGTGGTGAAAAGTGATTTAGTGTCGAATGTGATTGGTTGGTCAAATGTGAAGTGGACACATTGTCAATAGCCTTGAATTGGTCAAACAAATGTGGTTTGAGTGTTGAATTGGTTGAAAAATGGTTGAATTATGAAATGGGTCATTAAGGTGTCAAAATGGGTTGAAAGTGGTCATGTGGTGAATTTAATGTGTGGTGGTGTCATGGGTTGGTTTTTATTTGCTTCAAGTTTGTTTTGAGGAGTTAAATAAGTGTGCAAAAGAGTAGAGTTTAATTGTGTGTGGTTTGTGATTTGAGTTGTAGTCAAAAAGTGGTTAAAATGGTCGAAAAGTGGTTATATGTCCGTTTTCTCGTAAAACGTGAATTTTGAAAAAGTGCAAAAATAGAAAGTTTCAGTTTGGCATTATGGAGGTGCCTGCAAATTTTCAGGGTCTAAGTGTTTACGAGTAAAAAGTTATGCGCGTCGGAAATTCGTATTTTGGTATTAGTTTGTGTGAAGCCTTGATTCCTGGGGAATCGGAGTCATTCCTGAGGAATCTGAACTTAAGTTCTAACAGCAACTCTGATTCCTGGGGAATGAGAGTCATTCCTGGGGAATCCGAATCCAAGTGTTAACAGCATGTCTGATTCCTGAGGAATGGGAGTCATTCCTGGGGAATCTCTTGTAAATTCACATTTTTGTTATTTGAGTCATTATTTGATTAAGGGAACGATATAACGAGTCTATAATGTCATATTTTAGATGTGGGACCTAATAGAGTGTGTTTTCAGTGTTAGGTAAAAAAAAAAAAAAAAAAAATGGTTCTGTTTTCGGGGCGTTTCAAGTTGGTATCAGAGCAATGGTTTAAGAGAGTTAGGTGATCCATGATAGGATTGCTTAAACTTAAACCATTTATGATTATTGAATTGATATGATTATGATTATGTTTAACAGTGAAATTGAGTCTATGATATATAAGTACAGAGATGGATTGATAGAGGTAAGAGTAAGTGTTTACGTGAAATTATTTGTTGTAGTTGCTTGTGAAGTAGTTTTGATTATGTGCTTAATTGTTAAATAGTTATTGTGTGTTATGTGCTTAGGTGGGAATCACATTAGAAAACGATGATATGAGATAGCTTGAGAATGAAGTGTGTATAACATAATATGTCTACGCCTGATCACCGTAGTTATATTATGCTAGTTCACATGGAATTGTTGGAGTTATCAAATATCAAAGTGATTTAGTGTGATTGTTGAGATAAAGTGTAAGGGAAGAGGTGTTTAACATATGTAAATTACGGATTAGATATTATGATAGGCAGAGATAATAGAGAAAGTAGAAGAAATAGACTTGTATCTAGTGATACGTATTTCACTAAATAATGTGAAACCAATATGTAGGGGGTATATGATTAAGAACTTGTAGAGTTAGTATTAGTAATGTACGTGGTGGTGCTAGAGAATAGTAATATATGCGTTTAAGTATGACCAGTGAACTAAGTGAAGTGTTTTGAGCAAGATTAAGCGTTTGTGTATGAACAGAGATAGCGTTAAGACTGAGTAGTATGAGTGTCATTCGTGAGGACACGAATGAAATAAGTGGGGGAGAGTTGTAACACCCCAAGTTTCAGGTTTTAAAATCGTACGCGGATATATTTTTATAATGAAATAGTATTATGTAGATAACGAGATATAGTGAAAAACGTAAACGATTTTACCAGTTCCAGACTGTAGAGTTTAAAGAGGATAAAATAAGTAAGTCGACTTATTTAGATATGTACGTATGTATGTTTATCCCAATTTATTCATTCATGTTCCAGACATAAGAAAATACACAGGGAGTTGAGAGAAAACGCAGGAAGCTTTCACAAGTCAAAAATCAGTTTCAAAACTATGATTCAAGCTCTAATCATTCGAATTAATCCTTCTTTGATCATCTCTAACATCTTGGTAAGTGATTTTCTTGTATTTTAACTTAGGGTTTATGGGTTTCATGGGGTTTCATGGAGTTTTAAGAAATTGAGGGTTTTAATCCGAATTTAGGGTTTTAAATTGATGGAATTGATGATAATTAGTTGTAATAAGCTTGTTAGTGATCATATAACATCATGAAAGTGATTAATTTGAAGTATGTAGCTTATGATCAAAGTGGGGTTTTGGTGGGGTTTTATAAAACTAGTGATTTATGATATGAAATTAGTTTAATTAGTGTTTGTTAGTGTTTTTATGATTGTTAGTGATGATATAACATGATAGAAAGTAATGAAATTATGATTTAGTGTTTATGAGAATTTTAGTGTTTATGTTAGATTATCATGAAACTATGAAATAAGCTTAATAGTGTAATTAGAAGTGTTAATAGAGTATGAATATGATTAGTAGTTAGTTTAATGATGATTAGTGTTTAAAAGTGTTGTATGTATCATGTATGGAATTATGTAGGTGATTAGAGACATGGAAGCTTATGTTGATCAAGATGGTGAAATCGTTTAAAAGAGATTGTGGTGAGTGATACGGGGGGTTAAACAGGTGATTTGGTTGTGTAGTACCGTATAGCTTGCGGGCTAAAGGTTTGCACAATCAAGGAAAGTTAATTGTTAAGTTTGTTTATTTATGTTTATTGCTTATAATAGTTAATTGTGTTAAATTACTTGTTATGCTTAATTGTTATGTGAATACATGTTATTTGGAAAAGTCAGTAGTGATTATCTCATTAGCGAGTAATGAGTATGTCACTAGCTTGAAGGTAAAGGAAAGAATTGGTGGAGAATAGTGTATGATTCAATTGTGTTGGATCCGGATTACTGTTGGGTAAGAGGCTACACAATTGGGTGAAAATTAATGTGTTAATTTATGTGGATTAAATAATTGAGATTATGTAGTTATGATGTTATTTTGAATTGATAGTGTATGATTCGATTGTGTTGGATCCGGATTGCTTCCGAGCAAGAGGCTACACAATTGGGTGGAAGAAAATGTGTTTACATATGTGGATTAATTAATGAAGATAGTGTAGTTATAATGTTATGTGAATCGATTGTTGGGTGATTATGTAGTTTGTGGATTTTATGGAATATGCTTATGTAGTGAAACAGTGTTAGTATGCATACCGTTGTGGTATGGTACTCAGTGAAATAGTGTTAGCATGCATATCGATGTGGTATGGTGCTCAGTGATCAGTGTTCAGTGTTTTCAGAGATCAATGATTTTGTGTTTATGTGAATTGCTTGTTTGATTTGCCTGTGTACTCACTAAGCAGTTGTGCTTACCCGTTTCAGTGTTTATGTTGTAGGTTGATGTTTTGATAGAGACATGTGGATAGAAGGGTTATGAGAAGCTATTGACATGGATATGGAGCATGCTTATGGTTAGAATATGCTTCTTTCTTTTGAATTGTTGTTTTGATGCTCAATTATGTAAATCGCCCAAACAATGAGTTTTCGAATTAAATATGTTGGTCAATGTATAGTAGTTGACTTTGAAAGTCAAACAGAGTTATGGTGTCTAGTGTATGTGGTTGTCAAGTGTATGAAGTCGTATGATTGGTTTGGTTTGGGTTAAAGTGGTGAAAAGTGATTTAGTGTCGAATGTGATTGGTTGGTCAAATGTGAAGTGGACACATTGTCAATAGCCTTGAATTGGTCAAACAAATGTGGTTTGAGTGTTGAATTGGTTGAAAAATGGTTGAATTATGAAATGGGTCATTAAGGTGTCAAAATGGGTTGAAAGTGGTCATGTGGTGAATTTAATGTGTGGTGGTGTCATGGGTTGGTTTTTATTTGCTTCAAGTTTGTTTTGAGGAGTTAAATAAGTGTGCAAAAGAGTAGAGTTTAATTGTGTGTGGTTTGTGATTTGAGTTGTAGTCAAAAAGTGGTTAAAATGGTCGAAAAGTGGTTATATGTCCGTTTTCTCGTAAAACGTGAATTTTGAAAAAGTGCAAAAATAGAAAGTTTCAGTTTGGCATTATGGAGGTGCCTGCAAATTTTCAGGGTCTAAGTGTTTACGAGTAAAAAGTTATGCGCGTCGGAAATTCGTATTTTGGTATTAGTTTGTGTGAAGCCTTGATTCCTGGGGAATCGGAGTCATTCCTGAGGAATCTGAACTTAAGTTCTAACAGCAACTCTGATTCCTGGGGAATGAGAGTCATTCCTGGGGAATCCGAATCCAAGTGTTAACAGCATGTCTGATTCCTGAGGAATGGGAGTCATTCCTGGGGAATCTCTTGTAAATTCACATTTTTGTTATTTGAGTCATTATTTGATTAAGGGAACGATATAACGAGTCTATAATGTCATATTTTAGATGTGGGACCTAATAGAGTGTGTTTTCAGTGTTAGGTAAAAAAAAAAAAAAAAAAATGGTTCTGTTTTCGGGGCGTTTCATACTTGCAAAAGTGAAAATCTCTAACAAGTTGTTAGTTGTAAATTGAGTTTAACTGTTATTGTTAATGTGTATGTTGTGGTATTCCTTACCACGTGTTGCAGTTGTTGTAGAGTTGAAATATTCACATGGATTTGTGTTACAGTTGTTACCGGTGATTATGTGTTTTAAATTGTATACATGATTAAGTATGAAAGGTCATGTAAGTGGTCAGTTGACTTATTAGAGATATGATTTAAGTACAATATATGTGCATGTGGAAAGAATCGAAAGAGTATATGTATATAAATAAGTTATTCAAGGGAGTAATGTATGATATGTATATGATGTGATTAAGTATTTGATGATATGATACTGGTTGTTGGATGGTGTCCTTTATGATAGTAAATTAAAGTACAACTTAAGTGTTTGGGTGAATTTAGGTGAAATACATACGAGTGATGTATAAGCTGATCAAATAGTATATGATTATATAAATCCAGGGATATATCTTTGATGTTGGGTAATGGAAAGATATGCACATGATGATACCCTTGGGTGAATTAAATTGTAACTACATATTGGGTGTATAGTAATAAACAAGGAAGTGGTTAGAAGTGTATAAGAATATGACTAGTGATTTAATACAGTCATACATATTGTATGCATATAGTGATGAACATACATGTAGTTGGAATTGTAAAAGGGGTATAGTCTTATTAAATTGAAGATATAATATAAGATGAAGCTCTCATGAGAAGTGAGAGTTAGTATGTGATTGAGTTTCCTAGATCAATTAGGGATGATCAGATTTCGAGGACGAAATCTCTTAAGGAGGGGAGATTTGTAACACCCTGTTTCTGGGTCTGTTAGTATGTTAATATTTTTAGACTGTGAGGTATTATTTAATGTGTCAGAAAACAGGTTCGGTAGTTTATTTGAAAATAAATGGGTAAAAGAGCCTAATAATTTATTGTGACTAATAAATTATTAACCGATTTAAATTAATTTAGTTGACGGTAAAATAAAATGGTATTTCCCCGCAAATGATTTTTAAGTTCCAGACAATAATAAACACGGGGAATGAAAATTACACACTTATATGCTATAATCTATGGAATAAATCGGTTTTTATTCCCACACAATACATACATACGTACGTTCATACATACATATGAAACCCTAGATGGATTCACCTCCTCTCTTCAAATCAAAGCTCTCAAGCTCCAATCCAAGCTTCAAACACATAGATTAATCATCCTTCAACCTTTCTAATTGCTTGGTAAGTTTTATTTCTCTAATTTTATAAACCTAGAAATGATGTTTTGGGGTTTTAGCAAATTAGTGACATTAAATTCGAAATCAAGGGTTGAGGTTGCTAAAATGATGCTACTTGAGCTTATTAATGATGATGATTAACATCAATGAAGCTAGGGTTTATGAATTGTTTGAGTGTTCTTGATATTGATGATGATTAAGATAAAAGTTGTTTGATTGATATGAAATTGAAGCTTGTTATGCTTATATAATTGCTAGTTGAGGTTTGTATGAGGATTATAACTTATATCCTAACATAGAAATGAAGAAAAATTATGTATGATCATATAGATAGTTTATGGGTTAGTTGGTAAATCATGAATTGAAGCCTATTGTTATGTTATTGTTGTTAGTTAGTGCCTAATTCATGATTATAAGTTTAGTTGTAACTTGAAATTAAAGAATTTGATTAAGTGTTCTTGAGGTTATTGATGAACTTGATGATGATAATGAATTATATGATAAAATTAGCATTTTGGTGATTAAGAACACTTAATTGATGATTAAAGATGATGATTGTGTGAACTTAATTGTTAAGTATTCATTAGACTTAAATATTGAAAGTTTGGTGAATTGTTGATGGTAGAGGTTAATAACCTTAGTTGTGGTTTAACTATATTGGTTAGTGATGATTGAAGTGTATTAATGTGATGAGATGGTCATGATAATTATAAATTGAAAGGGATTGTGAATCATGTTGTTACGATGCTAATTGTAATGTAGGCATAATGTTATATAAATATATATATATATATATTTTGAGACAAGTAACTAACTTGTGATATCATGTTGTATTCTCAGATGTGCAGAAGACTCAGTGATATTAGACTACTGAGTGGATGCCTGAGGTGGTCGGTGAGTGGATCTCTAATCCTCAGTATAACTTGGTTGTAACGAGTTTGGTTACAACAAGTAACATATTATTACTATTGTAGTTGCCATGATGATTATTATAGTTAGTAATAATATGGTTGATATAATAACGTTGACCTGATGAATATGTGATTTGTTGATTATGTGATCACTGGACTTGTTGTTGGCCTTCGGGCATCAGTTGTTAATGAGGTCAACGAGTTGTTGTTGAACTGTTGGTTGGGCTAGTCGGTTATTCAAGGTTTAACACACCTCCTGTGTTAGTTGAGAATAACCACTAGCTATCGGTCTCGTCCGTTATGGCCATACGGATATGGTTGGGTAAGTGTTCTTGGGGAGCCTCCCGGGTATTATGGTTATCCCCAGAGCCACCGATGCCTCATTATGAAGTCCGTTGCTTGTTGAATAGTTGCTTTGATGATAAGTTGACCAGTTGAACAGTTGCCCTGTTGCTTTGCTAAATGGTGGTATTGTCTACTTTGTTGGTTATGTGTTAATTGTTGTATGCAAAGTTGTTGAGCTAAGTTAGACTGTTGATTAGTTATCTGCTCACTTAGCGTTATGCTAATCCCCCACATTAACACTTCTTGCAGGTTAAGCATTATTATCGGGTGGGAAAGAAGTTGGACTGGATGGAATATTTGACGTGGCGTGACTCTGATATTGATTTGTTTAAATCAATGTTTTATCTTGTTTTTATATAACACCTCTGTTGATAAATTATGTTTTGAAAAGGTGGAATTTTATATGTTGATAAAACGAGGTAAATTATCACTATATCTATTTGGACTTACGCTTCCGATTTACTATATTTAAATGAGATTAAAATGAGGGGTGTTATAAAAGTTTAAAATCTCAGTCTTTATAGTTTGTGTATTAGTATGTTTACCAAAATGGTCGTTTTAGTGTCAAAACGAATCACACGCCAAAATCCCGTGTCGTTGTGAAATTTGAAAAAGTGAAAATGGGGAAATGTTTAAATGGTCAAGGTAAAGATGCACGCTAAATTTCAGGTCAAACGGATGTACGAGTCAAAAGTTATATGTGTTTGAACGTCGGTAGTTTTGATAAAAGAGGGCAGTTTTGAGAGTAGCGATATGGGTAACGGGGCAGTTTTGAGGGCAATTTTGAGGGCAAAGAGACAGTTTTGAAGGGAAAGTGTAAACATGAAAAACGTTCATTTTGTTGTAGAGAAGGTGTCTATAAAATTTGGTGGTATAACTGTTAACGAGTAAAAAGTTACGCGTGTTTAAAAAAGGCAGTTTTGACCAAAATGGGTAGTTTTGAAAATGGGCAGTTTTGACCCATAACGTATAATGCACATTTAACTCATGTAGTCTTGCTTATATGATCTTATATCGTATTTAAATTGATTGTTGGGACAAAAAGAAGAGTGTATTAGTAATAAATAAAAAAATTAGTTCTGTTTTCGGGGCGTTTCAATTTTCATGATTTTTTGACTTATTGTTTGTGAGATATTTGAGTTTCAGAAATGTGGGGGAAATTGGTATTTGATGAAAATGAATGGTTGAGATTGATTATCTTATTATCACTCAAAATTGTTGTACTCATTTGAATTCTACTCTAGTATCCTATTTGTAGAAATTCTTAATATTAGGGATTTTTCTAATGATAGCCCTTAGGGCTATGTTTAAGAAAATATTCTGTGCATAAATGATGGTACATTAAGGTTTGTGGGGTGGTTATTAAAAGGTTAGTGAGTTGGTTATTTCCATCGTACAACAAAACAATGCGTGTCTGAATATGTTAAACACAGCCCTAAGGGCTGTCGTTAAAAAAATCTATATAGTTATCTAATTCTCATTTTACAATATAACCCTATTATTTTTACATAATTTTTTTACTTTTCACGACCTATATCTTGAACTCTACATGCATCAAACTATTATTATCTTACAATCACGGGTAATGAGTTAATCCACCAGTAATTTAAAAACTAATATATGACTATCATTGAGTCACTCTTTACAATAAAAATATATAACTCCCGCCCTATATAACTCCGCTGCATAGCGCGGGTGTTATGATAGTCTATTTTATAGATATCCATCTTTACTAAATCACAACCGCCAGATTATTGTAATACCCGGTATTATAACAAGATTGAACACTTTTATTTTTCCATTTATATTAATTTTTGTCTTTTTGGGCATGATAAAATAGTACTCTCCATGTCCCACTACAAGTGTCTACATTACTATTTTGAATTGTTGATAAAATAACTGTCCACTTCCATGTTTCAATCTATCAAAAGAGACTTTAATGGGTGGATATGGTTTATTATTGGTGAAAAGTGTAGTTAGGGTGTGTTTGGCCTACAAGCTTATTGGAGCTTATGAGAGCTTAAGCTTATTTTTTCTATAAGCTTAAGTTTCTAGCTTTGTTTGGTAGACAAAACTTGAAGAGCTTATTGAAAAAATAAGCTCTGAAAAAATAAGTTACTTGAAGTAGCTTATTTTAATAAGCTCCAATCTTATGAAATGAAAAATTACATAAATACCCCTTAAATCATTATATATTATACATTTTTTGTCCTTTTATGTCAATTTACATCTTTAAGCTCCAGCTAGTTTTACCAAACACTTTTAAAAAATAAGCTTCAGCTTCTAACTTAAAATATAAGCTCCAGCTACAAGCTCCAACTATAAGCTTTCAACTCCAGCTACCAGCTAGTTTTGCCAAACACACCCTTAGTGTGAAATCATAAAACTATGTGCAAAATCAAAGTGAACAGTTTGAATGGGACGGGGGAGTATTTAAATAAGAATCTAACAGTATATGGTGGAAGCCATATCTATGCAACTTGTTTGGGTGTGCCACTCTTGGTAGTTCTATAATCAATTTTTTCTATATTAAATACATTTAAATTAATTTAATTTAGTATGTATGTAATTTTAATAAAATTTATATAGAAGGTTAATATCCTAAAGAAACAGTAAGTCATTCAAAATAGAACCAATCCACTTGATTTATCTTTTTCATTGAATTTTAATAAAAAAAAAAATACTCAATATATTTTTTCGGTCAAAACTAAAACTCAATATATTTTTTCGGTCAAAATAGTTCTATGATACCAAAACATATTACGAGTCAAATGTTAAATATAAAGACATGCCAAGTAGGCAAATAGCCAAGTATACTATAGAGATATGTATATAAGAAACTATTTCAATAAGAATTCATACAATACGAATTCAAATATCATAATTGAACTACGGAAGTCGCCAAATTCACAAACGTAACAATAATGCAGGTTACACTGAATCATATATGCTTGAATGAAGTATAACGTTTACATAAACGATTTTAATTCAAATTTGTGTGAACTTAAACCGATCATTAATTAAGTCCTCTTAAACAGTATGATAAAAAAAAAAAAAAAAACACAATACGATTATGCACTAGTTCTAATTTTATGATAACTATATGTAGAGGTACGACGACGTCATAATAACTGATCAATGTCATTCACGAATAATGACCAATCATGGCCTAAATAAAGAAAGTCAAATAATATTCTTTAAAAGTCAAAATTAGACATAAGTATATACTAGACTATATACTACGGAGTATATGATACTAATTATTGTACTACTTTTCTAAATGAGACTGAAGCTAAATAAACCGGGGGCTGGCTGCTTTTGATTTAGAGTTTGTGTTCATTGAACCGTGAAGTGTTTAGTTTTTTCTACATGTTCCACACGTACATGAACCGGTTTACTAAAATGTCCATGTACAATTCATCTGCATGATTGTACAAGTCAATAGTCAAGAGTCGATGCTTGACAAGACAAGTAAAAAACTAAAACGTGAAAGCAAAAAAGCGATGAATTCAAATTCAGTCTTGAAATTGTGTGTTGTGGAAAGCGTACTATGACTTTTGCAGCCATAATGGAAATTTGGGTAGATAGTTGTTTTATGAGGATTAGAATAATTAATTTATTATATCATTTGGTTCAACACTTGATTTCAACTAAATAACTATAACCAATTTGATTAATTTATTTTTTATTATTCCCGTATGAATCAATCAAGATGTTTGGAAACACATAAAACGATTGCATCTTAAATAAAATTCGGGGGATAAAAATTTTGTTATTATCTGAATACGTATTTCTATGCATGTCCTGATGTATTAACGAAATCAAGGACTTTCCTATTAATTTTCTAAAAATATACATGTTTCACCATAGAACTTAGAACATAAACGAAAACGGGGACATTTTAAGGATTTGAGTCTAAATTCATTGATTTCAAACACACGTGCAAAGAGATAAACGCCAAAAAAATAGAAAAAGAGAGAAAGAAGAGACCAACTCGGACCTTTCTGGTAATTTGAATCTTGTGATGTTTGTCTATTTGTCGGCCCGTCCAATAATAAATAAAATTCTATATAAATAATAATTATAATAATAAATAACATTAATAATATAAATTCTAATTTATGGAGTAAAACCAAACTCCTACGCACCTTTAAGCCTACGGTTTATTATTTCATTATGTATTAAGCTTTATATTTTTTTTACCATCATGTGAGTCGAACTTGAAAACTTCTATTTCGTCTATTGTATGTAAACTTCCCTTTTTGGTTAAAAACAAAAAAGGAAAGTTTTCTATTTTGACTTTACTCAAAAAGGAAAGTTTACATACAATAGACGATATTTACAAGTTCAATACATACAATAAAACAAATGAAAGTATGTCTCATACAATAGCAAATTGTGCAAAGTTTAATACATAACTAAACAATCCTTAAGCCTACTTTCTTGACTTTAACTTTTTCTTGATACCCTTTTAGATCTATCAAAACCTATATTCAAGTGATTGGTGGTTGGTGCGACTTTTTAATGAGTAAAATATGATGTTTATAAAAAAGAAATATTGAAAATGAGGTAATTTTCTTATATGTATAGTATAGTAATTTAATAAATATTGCAAAAATTGCTTTAGCTAAAAGGGGTTACAAGGTTAACTTGATTTAAATTATATGGTTTTCATTGGTATATTATATATTAGAATGTAATCATTAGAGTTAAAAACCAACACGAAAACATAATCTTTTTCACGTGTAAATCAAATTTATGTGTGATTTTAGTAACAGAAAGTTTCACTAATAATTTGAAAATTTATTAAAGAAACCAAAAAATCAGAAAATGTGAAGTTTGTTTGAAGAATAATTCTGAAAAGGAGAACTCGATAGGTGCGTCTAGTTCAGGAAAACTTCTAATGTTCGTTTTCTCGAGAAATTTTTTATGAAAACTATAAAACGTGTTAAATTTTGTGCTTTCAAGTCAAAGTTTTATTTTAAAGATAGAAAACTCGGTTGTCTCTTTAATAACTACAAATAAAATGTGAATACTATGATTATAATTTTTGGGATGAGAAAAATACCGAATTAATCAAACCATGACCAAATTGATCGATAAAATCGAACCAAATTAACTAAAAAATTTGGATTTAAACAACATATTCATGTCAAATAAACCGCCCTACGTATATAAGTTATGGTAACTACTGGAATAATCGTCTAAAAATACTCCCAAACAAATACACATGTTTTGTCATCATACAAATACACATGTTTATATTAGTATAAAATGTAGACTGAAAAAGTGAAATATCGTCATCATTAGTTAATTAAAGATTCAAAACACGTTTAACTTTGAGAACGGATTACGAAAATAGGGGTGCGTTTAGTTACAGAAAACTCCTCACTTTTCTAGAAAAATTCTCTAAGAAAACAATAAAATTAGAAAACGTGTTCAAATTCGAGTTTTCTAAAAATTTTTCTAAGAAAAGGAAAATCCTTGTTTTCCTTTTTATAACTACAAAGTTGAAAACTACTTTTGATAGTTTTCTAAGTTTTCCATCTCTACTATTCCTTGAAAAAGGAAAACTCCAACCCTTGCAGCTAAACACGTTTTCTAAATTTTCCATGCTTTTCTAGAGAAGTAAAATACTTCTCATTCTCTAGAGAAATGAAAAAAGAAAAATAGAGAAACTTCTCTGTAACTAAACGTGCACTAAGTGTGTAACAAAATTTCTACTACAAGTGATTTTCCATTGGATGGGGCGCACAAATAAAAAAAATTTGATATAATATACAATAATTACTACAAAAATAAGAAAAAATAACACTAAAGGACAAAAAGACGATGATCGCAACTGTGAATTCTAATAAAATGGCAAATGAAACTAAATAACGTTTTTAAGAAAGTCAAGTTTACAAAATTGCATACGACAAATTGAATCGACAGAATGATGAGAATGTAATATTCGACGGATTTTCTAAAATATTCATTTTTTTTTAGTAACGGGATTAATCATGTGCTATGTGACAAACAAGATTTTGAAATAATTAGAACATGTTGTAATTAATCGTTGTTTTGATGATGCGGGAAACATGTGTTATTTTTAGTGTGTTCCAAGTTTAACACCATCGTAATAACATAGTGGTGGAGATTATCAAGTATTGTATGTGTAAGCGCACACGGCCACCGATTTTTAGGGGCTTCTAAATTTTACGTACACTGATAATATTATATGTTTGATGTTTGAAAAAAATTAGTGGTAGTACAAAAAAGAAAAAAATAGCATGCACTATTTATTTGTTATATATAAACAAAAATTAATAAATATGCCCGTAACACAAAATCGAATATGCATGGTGTGATCATGTTACACTCATGTGATAATAAAAGTCTTTTTAATCATGTTATACTCGTCTTGAAGACATTCAAGAATAGTAGACAATCTAATATCAATACAAATGAAGTTTATGTGGTGTTAAATTTGCTCAAGAGTTTCTCGTCTTATACCAATATGTAGTAAGTATTTTCTAAAATGGGTTGATTGCATACAAATTGTTGTTAACTAATCTTGTCAATGTAGTAGCTGTCGAAATAATTTTTTTTAAATTATAAGTTGTTGATAACATACTTGTGGTTCACAATAACTTTTGTATATTTATAGCAATTTTGTGACGTTAATGTATACTTCTGTGTATAAACTTTGTCTATTAGGGCATATTTTTTAATATCGTACGGGGCCTCCCATTCGCCGGCCCTGTAATAACGTTATATAATAAGATGTATGTTGCTATCGGACTGTTTAAAAAACAATTGCCAAAACATCGATCACATTAGTTATTATGTCCTTAATTTGTGATAATTAGTGATTAATCCCTCCATCCAAATTAAAGTGGACACTATGACAATGCAAACAGTTTTACAAATTTTCATTAACAATCTACTTCACTAATTAAATAACATATCTACCCACTATAAGTTCTTTTGATTGGTTGTTGCATGAAAGTCGATACCTATTTGAAACAATCCAAAATAGTAGTAATCAAGACATTTGAAATAAGACGGATGGAGTAATAAATAGCTAAAAATTATTAATTTTTTTTTTAAATAAGACGGATGGAGTAATAAATAGCTAAAAATTATTAATTTTTCTTTCTTCCCATGTCATAGTATTTTTTTATGATAATTCAATTTCGAATTTAGTAATTATACGAAATATATATGAAGATCCCATGTGTTTGATATGTTCTTGTGTTTTCATTAAAATTAGGGAAACCAAACTAAAACAGAGATTTATATAATGTCAATATTGATTTTCGTATGGTATGGTCGATTAATGTGGTTTGACTTTTCAAGGGCATTGTTTGAATAACATTTGATTCTAAGGAGAATTTATATGCCCTCGCGTTGCGACGGGGAGATCTAAATTGACAATAATCGATAGGGTGTGGTTCGAGGGAGGAAGCCAAAAAAGGAGAGAAGGGGACGGCAAAAAGATCACAGCCGTCAATTTCAAAAAATAGATCTAATCTACGGATAAAAAGGACGCGGTGGCATTTTCGTAATTAATATCAACTTTTTGGATAGCTGCTGCTGCTATTATAACGTTGACGAAAAAGGTGCATCACAAAGTAAAACTGGTACATCACATTGCAAAAACGGTGCATCAAAGATTAAAAACATGATGTATTACAGAGTAAAAATGGTGCATCATAACAGATATTAATGTTCATCGTAATAGATAAAAATATGCATAAAGATGGTACATCACATTGTAAAAAATGGTGCATCATATAGTAAAAACATAATGCATTACAAAGTAAAAAAATGGTGCATCATAGAAGATAGTAAGGTTCATCGTAATAGATAAAAATGTACATACATCACATTGTAAAAAATGGTGCATCAAAGAGTAAAACATAATGCATTACAGAGTAAAAAAAACTGATGCATCATGTAACAACCGGCAAATTAGGACTAGAATTAGTGTCTAATTCTTTGTTAATACATGTAATTAGTTCTGTGTTAGGCTAATTAATGTATCAATATATATATTGTTGAATATATACGAATACGCGATTGAACTTAAATCGTCGCAATTTAAATAGAATGAAATTCTATTCGGTTAATACGGACGTTGGTGAACAAATGTTTATAAACTAAAATAACGCAATTATGACCGAAATGCTATTTTATAATAATTAGTAATTATCTCGTATCACTCGATTAAAGTTTACACAATTTAAAAATAAAAGTACTTAAATTTATTTAAAACTATATCATATTTCAAACTATTAAGAATTTAAAGAAATAACACAAGTAAATTATTTAACAAAAGTTTGTAATTTTAAAATATAAAATTAAACTCGTAAAATAAATATTTAACGCCTAAACGACGGAGAAAACGAACATCACACGGAGCATGGAACGGGGATTGGGTGAGGTGAGGCTTTCACCAACACCCCACCTCCTCTTTCTTTCTTCCTTTATCATTCTTTTCTTTTCTTCCTTCTCTCTCTTTCTTTTTACTCTCAATCACCAAACCACCTCCATCCTCAAAAATCGTCGATTACTACCACTAAACGCACCCGAATCATACCACCCCTTTGGAATAAAAGAACCACGGCATCACGATCTACATTCCCATCTTTCCGGATTTTCATTTCGGCATTTCGTAAGTTTCCGACAAAACCCGAAACTCTCCGTTTTTACTTATTTTTACGTTTTTATGGGTTACATATGCTTAAAATGTCCAATAATGGGTTGGGTAAAAGTATTAGATCGAACGGTGGCCGAAAAACTCGTTTTCGACACAAACTCCGGCCAACAGACTATAATGCCCCAGAATTTACAACTGTTTTTTTTTTTTTTTTTACAATGCGGAAGCTCAAGTCCCAAAACATATATATATATAAAATGACATGTCGTCATCTTCCATTACCTAAGTTCTAAGTATTGATTATTACCGTTTACAAAACAATCCATTATATCCTGGGCATTATATAATCAAACATTTTAAACTGTATTAAATAATATCAGAGTAATCCTAGTCAAACATTCTTCAGTTACTCCTTGACCCGCCCATAACAATAGATATTAACCTGCAAGGAGTAAACAACGAGGGATTAGCACGAAGCTAAGTGAGTTAACTCATCACTAACAATACAACTTAGTTTAACACTATGAGTTCACCACATTTAACACTTTGACTCAACATCACCAGAGGATCGGTGGCCCTTGTGGCGCCCTCAGCCGCGGTGGCCCACCAAGCGACACTTACACCAACTGCAGGCCAATACAGTGGTTAACCGATAACTGTTTGTTACCTTTAGTCAACACAAGCCTTACTTACAACGAATGTTCACAACCCTTGTGTTGACTAACCTGTAACCACACAGTCCAACATAGTTGACCTCTATTAACACAATTACCAATAGGTCACTTAACACTTAACACTTTAACACTTTAACACAATTCACAATTCAACTTAACACAGGTATAACACATAACACTTGAAGTAACCACAATAGTGATCACTAAATTATAGTGAGAGATCAAAGTCCACTCACCGACTACCATAGTCGCCCACTCAGTAGTCTAATATCACTGAGTCTTCTCCATATCTGGAAGTACAACAAAATACACAAGTCAGTTACTTGTATCAATGTGAAATACTATCACATAATGTAATCAAAATCTAAATAACTCAATCAAGTAATTACAACACAATAATGAGTTAATCCAAATCATCAATCCATCACTCCCATGGAATTGGTTATACTTGATTCAAGCATTCCAGTATTCAACTTTTCAAATTATGACTTATAGTCATTTAACACAATTCAATCCAAGATTAATAATAACCAATTTAACTTCACTATCAAATTATGAACATAGAATCATATCATCACATTGATCCAAATCAATTATAGTTAATCAATATAAATAACCATCAACCTCATATATTAAGAATTCACAATTTAACTCCTCCATTAATAAACACTTTCACTTGTATATAATTCACACAACTTGATTAATCCACTATTAGGTTATATTAAAGCTACTAACACTCTTATTAACACTTATTAACACCATTTCAACTAATATCAAGCTTTAGTTTATGATTAATACCATTAACCCATCAAAACCCCATGAACTCATCAAATCATTTTATCACCTTCTTCATTTCTAACTTAGGGTTTACATGATAATCATCATTTAATCATCAACTAACGAGAATTTAATCACTACATCTCTAAATTTTTGGATTAAAATCAATAACCCATCAAAATCATCAAAAACTTAAGAACCAAGATTAATTTACAAACTTAAGCTAGAATCTTGCTAGATATCAACAACTATAAGCTTAACTAACATCAATTTCACATAATCAAACCCCAATTTAGAATTATCACCAAGAACATCAAAAACCCCCAATTTCTAGGGTTTAAAATTGAAGATTAAGAACTTACAAGTTGAAAGGAAGGATTAGAAGATGAAAATCTTCATGTTAGAAGCTTGAATCCGAATTATGAAGCTCCAATTTTGATAATTTCTTCATTTTTTGAGTTAGGGTTTGTGTTTGTATGTATGAATGTATGAATACGTACGTATGTATGTGTGTGTGGGAATAAAACCCGATCCATCTCATATAATATACCATATAAGTGTTAATTTTCATTCCCCGTATTTATTATTGTCTGGAACTTAAAAACCATTTGCGGGGAAATACAATTTTATTTTACCGTCAACTAAATAAATTTAAAACAATCAATATTTCACTAGCCACAATATTTCCTGAGGCTTATCGACCTATTAATTTTACAATCAAACGCAATAACAATTTTAAATCGCATTTAAAATTTACAGAAAATACCTATTACTTCTAGGCCCAATTTGAGGATGTTACAAATCTCTCCCCCTTAAAGAGATTTCGTCCTCGAAATCTAATCAACCTTGATTATTCTAAAGTACTTAATTACTTGACATCTCTCATTCCTTATGAGATTCTACTAACACCATATTTACAGTTTATTAATATTGTACTCTTCGTACTACTCTAACATCGTAATTACTCATCACTATATTCACCTAAAGTGTGTAAACAACTTAAATCACCTATGCATGACATGCTTATGCATACATTTCACTACATACACCGTGTACCTACATATATTTATATAGATATATGTTATTTTATCAATTTACACACCACCAGTGTGCATCTCAATTACATTCACGCAAACACATACATTGTGTCTTATACTCAATTTAACTTGCATATAGTATAATACTACTCACATTATTCAACAACAAGCGTGATATTATCACTTACAATAATTACTCCCTTGAGCAACTCTTAATTATATGCACACAATTTAAATTCTATCTACATATACATATCCACATGTACATGTTTCTATTTCTTACCTTAACATATGATATGTATCTAAATCATATCTTCATGCATACTATGATCACTTAAGGAAATTATTCCCAATTAATCACTTTAAACAGGTAATCACTTGACGTAAGTGAATAACATCATCATACACATAACATACTCTTAACACTAGAAACTAGCGATGTAACATCCTCGAAATGGACCTAGTTGTTTATATATTATTTCTTGATTTAAATATGTATTTAAACGTGTTTGGAAATAATATTGTTTGAAATAGTTGAAATAATTGGAATAGGAGTCGAATATTCCAATGTGATAAGTAAATTATTAATTGTTGTAAATTAATATAGCTGACGGTGCAATAAAATGTTTGAACTCGCAAATGGTTTTCGGGTTCCAGACAATAGATTGAGATGGGGTATTAAATTATACCCGTATATTGAAGGCGGTTTAAGTTGGGCCGACTTGTATATCACTTTCCATTTAAGGAAAGTTTCATATGAAACTTCAAAACTCACATAAACCTTATGAAATCCAAATCAGAAACTTGAAACCTACGAATTGGAGCTATGATTGATTCTAGTTTCACCATTATTATCTTTCAATTCAGTGTTCTTCAATTGAGAGGTAAGTTTGAATCGAATCAAATAGTTTATAAGTTTTGAAATGATTGATTTGGATTGAAAAACATGAATTTAATGTTAGAACTTCGTTATAACTGTTGCATATTGATTATGTGAAGTTATTAGGTGTTTAAAACAGTTAGAAATCGAGTTTGGGTGATTTGGGTATTAAAATCGCGAGTTAGGGTTTGATCAGGGATGAAGATGAGCTGAAAAAGGTTCAAACGCGATCCCAGAACCCTAGCCAGGATCGCGTTCGTTAGTTATAAAAGGAATCGGACGAGTTTTGTTCTTGGGAACGCGATCCCAAGAATTTGTCCGGATCGCGTTGCTTAGTTATAAGTTGTCACAGAATTAAATTACAAAGAGGAACGCGATCCCACCATTGTTTTCTGGATCGCGTTTGTTAGTGCGTTTTGTAAATTTTGGAAATGCATAAGTGTTTAGAAGGTGGTGTTTTTAGCGACACTTGAAATTGACAAATTTTCATTAACTCGGATTGGGTTGAAATTTACATGGTGACTCGAAAATGGCCCAATGATCAAAGCTCTATTCTAAGAGTCTAGATGATTTTTGGCCTTTCGGGGTCGTTTAGGGGTCGAAAATGGCATTTTACTGTTTTTGGACCTTAATTCGGGACTTTTTGATTATGTTCCGAATTGAACTTTTGTTGCTGTGATCTTAGGGATCACTTGATACATGTAATTATGTTATGATTGTGTAACGATGTTAATTACATAAGTATTATCAGTTGATACAAGTTACTAACTCATTGTTTATTGATTGTATTCTCAGATGTGTAGAAGGCTCAGTAATATTAGACTTCTGAGCTTGCAGCTGAGGTGTCGGTGAGTGGATCTGTAACTTCAGTGTGATTTAGTTGTAATGATTTGATTTACAACCAGTAATTTATAGTATTACTTTGATATGATACATCTGTAGAGATATCTTGCCATGATAGTTTAATTAGTTGCTTACTTGGCTGATTGTGCTAGTATGTAAGATTTTGAGGTCAACTTGATTTGATGGTTGGACTTGTTGTTGTTGTAGACGACAGGAGATCTCGGAAACTTGAAATGTTGGTTTAGAGATCTAGGTCGTGTGTGATTGACAACAAGTTATCGGTAGTTCTGTATGGGCCAATACAGATGATTGATAAGAATTCCTTGAGTACCAAACCGGTATTAGGGTGTCTCAGGGACCACCGATCCTCATGATGTTGCATGTATGACATTGATTGGATGTTAAGTGATTGATTGATTTTCTGTTTATTGTTAATTGATGTAAACAGATTGTTATGCTAGGTTGGACTGTTGCTTATAGTTTCATTCACTTAGCTTTATGCTAACTACACCACAGTTCTTCCTGCAGGTTAAAATAGATGGGACATATTGGGCAGGGCAGGAGGTTGTTGGACTGAATGGAATGTTTGACAGGCTGTTACTCTGATTTAATTTTGATAATCAAAGAAGTATTTGAATTATATAACACCGAGTTTGTTGAAATGTCATGTATTGGATTTGAAAAAGTTTATCGACATTTTGAGTACATTGATAGTATGTTTTAAATATACGCTTCCGAGTCGCAAATATTATATTAAATGTTTATAATTAACGAGGGGTGTTATAAGTTGGTATCAGAGCAATAGTTTGGGTGAATTGGACATGACAGAATGTTCAATCCTAAACTTTGATTGAGTTAAGTCAAACATTCTAGTGGGTGCGGGTTTAGTTGATTAGTGAATGTGTGAGAAAGTGATTGGTTGAATATGTACTAACTCTTAACAAGTTGTGAAGTTGTTGTTTTGATTGCAGAGATGAATTCTTGGCTTAAGATTTGTCAGGTAATCTTCGATAAGCCTATGTTAATTTACATTAACTTGAATTGTTTACTCTGTTATGTTGAGTAAGCTTTGTTGTAAAGTTAATTGAGTCAGACTGATATGATTTCCCAGTTTTGAGTCAACTAATGATTGTTATAGGTTGACATGAGGATAGAGGTATTGAATGGGATACTCATTGTGGTGATTATTTCTGATTGAATTGAAAATGCAGAAATGTGATTAAATAAGTAGATAGAGAGTTGATTAAGGTTTTAGCAAGATTTATGTTAGAACCTAAGGAGTGTCTTTATTGGTGAGACGAAGATAATTGATAGCATTATGTTAATGGATTGATCACAAGGTGTGATCTAAATCCTTGTTAAGGAATGTTGTGTCATTTGATTGGAGGATGACTGCTATTTGAGAAAATATGTGTTTATGTGGCTATATGATACGTTTTGATTATAGCTAAACAGTTGATCTAAACCAAGATGAATATGTTTATGAGAAAAGTAGAAAATAATAAGGTGAAATTGATTTGGGAAGTGATAGATCTTTCTAATCAATTGTAAATTAATAAATGAAATGTTTTGTAGTAACATGATTGAGTAGGTTTGTTGTGACAGTGATGCTTGATGGTATAGCATATGTCAAAATGATGATAATTAATTAAGATGTGTCCTGAATTTGGAAGTAAATAGGGACATTGATTAGTGTTAAGTATTGAAACAATGATGATGAGTTATCATGTGTTTGAGGTTTCAGATAAGTGATATACTGAGTAATTCAGTGTTGAATATTAGAACATTGTGTGTATGTGAAATGGCTTGCATATGTAAGGTTAAATATGTAAGTAGTAAGCTGATTTTGAGTATGTATCAGCTGTTAGAAACTATTAAATAGATGTTGATTGATTTGAAATCATAAAGTATTAAATATTTATGAGATAAGAGGAGATCACATTGATAATTATAATGTAGAGTAGCCTGAGAATGGATTGTGAAGAACATAATCTTGCAACGCCTGATCACCGTTGTTATATTATGTGGTGTCACATGAACTTGTTGAGGCTACTTGGTATAAAAGAAATGTAGTGTGATTTTGGAAAGTTGAGCATGAAAGTGTGCTAAAACGTTTAAATATTGTTTTGATAAGGAAACGATCAGTGATGGGACTGTGACATGTAGACTTTGAGAATGTAAGTGTAAATAATATTTGTCATTGATAGAGGTTTTGATGATAAACCTAGTTGACTAATTTGATGTTGTTGAAAATATAGTTGTGACTGATTGTGTCAAATTGTCCATAGGTGGATTTGTAAAGTGTTTAAATGAATCACTATTTGGTATCTGGATTGTATGAAGCCAAAGTTGATATTGTCTTGCTTGAGGAATTCCTAGCATTATTGAATGTAATAATGTGAAGTTTATGTTTGAAAGTAAACATAAAATATGAAATGACTTGTATAGAGCCAAGACTGATGTAGGTTGTTTCTGTCCTTGTGAAGGATTGATAAGATTATTGAAAGTAATAATTTAAATAATATGTTTGAAAGTAAACATATAATATGAAATGGTTTGTTGGGAGTTAACTTGATGGTATGTTAACTTTGAAGGTCAAACCATGAATAGAGAATTGTGTATAAAATTAATTGCTTGTGATTGGTTTGAGTTTGGGTCAAACTTGAGAAAAGCAGTTAGAGAGTTTTATTGATTTGTTGATTGAAATCAAAGTTGACCTATAGTCAACTGTGTGTGTTGAAATAGTCTAACCTAGATTGAAATGTTATGATTGTGTGGAATGTGATTGAATTCCTTGGTTAGTCAAAACATGTTGAAATGGGTCATTTAAGATCCAAAGGAGATAGATGAATTGTTTAAGTTTGTGAAACTTGATTATTACTTAAAGCTAGTATTAAGTAATTGAAATATTGTTAATTGTAATTGAGTATTCAATTAAGTAATATTGGATATTTGAGCTGAATATATGTTAAGGAATTATACAGATGTGAAGTCATGTTATGATAGGACAGTTATAATTTGTTGAAAGGTGCAAATTAAGTTACATTGATTAGAATTGTGATAAGAAATTTCTTACCAGTGTATGAGGCTTGTGATGATAGCTTTGATTGGGTAAGAATGTAAGATAAGAAATAATTGAAAGTTATTATTAATAGTGGCATAAGTTGATTGGGTACCTCATGGTGAGTTACTTAAGTATTGAAAGAATTGAATGGATTCTTTAGTTAATTGTTGATTGTATACAAATGAAGTAAGTGATAAAGTAGTAAATTAGGATTAGATCCAAATAAGAAATGATATGAAAGGATATCTGGAAGTTGAATTGTTTAAGTTATATACGAGTTGGTAAGTATATAAGTGAAACATAGAGTTGTTGATTGATAATTGTTCCATGTCCTGTGGTATGGATATATGATGATTGGTAATAATGTGAAGGCTTGAAAAAACTTTAACAGTCTGAATGGCCTAGGATATGGAATTAAATGGAATTGAGGTGTAAGTGTCCATTTTAGATAGTTGCCTGAAATTGTGTATGTATGTGTGGTATACATGAAAATAAATGGCAGGATGAATTTTAATAGAATGAATTAAAATATGCCATAAGTTGTGTAAAGTTAGTTAATTGTGATTAACTTGATGTAGATTTTGTTAGAAGTGTGTTGAAAAGTAGCACATTGTGATATTATGATGCTTGACATGTAGTATCATAATATTGATTAATGTTGACTTAGCTGCTAGATTGATGGAATTTAGTACTAAGTGATTGGGTGATTAAAGTCATATAAATTCTAAAAGCTTGTGATTAGTAGCTTAAGATTGTAAAGTAATTAATTGTTTGCTAAGATAAGATTATGGATGTCTTACCAGTTTAAGTAATATATGAATTCTAACTTGATGGTTAGTTAGATTTTGAAAATAAATAGTAAGTATTGATAAGTGTATTGAAATATATAATCATTAGTGCTGTGATTATTGAGTGGACAACTGTTGTTGTTGACAATTGATAGGTTGTAATAAAAGGAGTTACAAGCAGAAATAAGTCAATGTAGAGGTTGATTGAATGTAGGTAATATTTGATTTTAGTACTTTTGTTGATTGAGCAAAGTACTTGTTGATTGTGGTTTTACCTACTGAGTTTGACCTCTGCTTTGCTTATTAAGGTGATATGAATCTGAATTACTTTTAAGTAAATTGAAATGATATGTGAATATGATTGGGTATTCAAAAAAGTATAGGTATGAAACTTTTGGATGAAAAGTTGACCGAGATTTGAATTTCAGATCTTTGATGGTAGAGATTTAAGATTATGATTTGTATATTAGGCTGATTGTTAGTCGTGAACTGAAATTAACTTTCATTGTTGTTAAGTGTGTTGTGGTTCTATAACCACTGTTATTGTTATTGTTTCTGTTTTATTGTTAACAGTGATGAACAGTGAGAATAGGTTAAAGATTTTAGCATGTTGCTAATTTCTGGTTGCATAGACCTATTAAGTGATGTTAGGTTTCACTTGTTGAAGTAAGTGTTTGTCTATAAGATATATCTGATTGATGATATTGATTAGATGCACTGTATGTGTGCGTAGGAAAAGACAGAAGCATGTACATTTAGATATGTACATGTGGAAAGAATTCAAAAATTCTAAGTATAGTTGTAAGTTGCTATTGAGGATTAAGGTATGATAAGATATATGTGATTATATCACATTAGTCAGACTGATAGATGTTAGATTTCGGGGACGAAATCTCTTTAAGGGGGGGAGAGTTGTAACATCCTCGAAATGGACCTAGTTGTTTATATATTATTTCTTGATTTAAATATGTATTTAAACGTGTTTGGAAATAATATTGTTTGAAATAGTTGAAATAATTGGAATAGGAGTCGAATATTCCAATGTGATAAGTAAATTATTAATTGTTGTAAATTAATATAGCTGACGGTGCAATAAAATGTTTGAACTCGCAAATGGTTTTCGGGTTCCAGACAATAGATTGAGATGGGGTATTAAATTATACCCGTATATTGAAGGCGGTTTAAGTTGGGCCGACTTATATATCACTTTTCATTTAAGGAAAGTTTCATATGAAACTTCAAAACTCACATAAACCTTATGAAATCCAAATCAGAAACTTGAAACCTACGAATTGGAGCTATGATTGATTCTAGTTTCACCATTATTATCTTTCAATTCAGTGTTCTTCAATTGAGAGGTAAGTTTGAATCGAATCAAATAGTTTATAAGTTTTGAAATGATTGATTTGGATTGAAAAACATGAATTTAATGTTAGAACTTCGTTATAACTGTTGCATATTGATTATGTGAAGTTATTAGGTGTTTAAAACAGTTAGAAATCGAGTTTGGGTGATTTGGGTATTAAAATCGCGAGTTAGGGTTTGATCAGGGATGAAGATGAGCTGAAAAAGGTTCAAACGCGATCCCAGAACCCTAGCCAGGATCGCGTTCGTTAGTTATAAAAGGAATCGGACGAGTTTTGTTCTTGGGAACGCGATCCCAAGAATTTGTCCGGATCGCGTTGCTTAGTTATAAGTTGTCACAGAATTAAATTACAAAGAGGAACGCGATCCCACCATTGTTTTCTGGATCGCGTTTGTTAGTGCGTTTTGTAAATTTTGGAAATACATAAGTGTTTAGAAGGTGGTGTTTTTAGCGACACTTGAAATTGACAAATTTTCATTAACTCGGATTGGGTTGAAATTTACATGGTGACTCGAAAACGGCCCAATGATCAAAGCTCTATTCTAAGAGTCTAGATGATTTTTGGCCTTTCGGGGTCGTTTAGGGGTCGAAAATGGCATTTTACTGTTTTTGGACCTTAATTCGGGACTTTTTGATTATGTTCCGAATTGAACTTTTGTTGCTGTGATCTTAGGGATCACTTGATACATGTAATTATGTTATGATTGTGTAACGATGTTAATTACATAAGTATTATCAGTTGATACAAGTTACTAACTCATTGTTTATTGATTGTATTCTCAGATGTGTAGAAGGCTCAGTAATATTAGACTTCTGAGCTTGCAGCTGAGGTGTCGGTGAGTGGATCTGTAACCTCAGTGTGATTTAGTTGTAATGATTTGATTTACAACCAGTAATTTATAGTATTACTTTGATATGATACATCTGTAGAGATATCTTGCCATGATAGTTTAATTAGTTGCTTACTTGGCTGATTGTGCTAGTATGTAAGATTTTGAGGTCAACTTGATTTGATGGTTGGACTTGTTGTTGTTGTAGACGACAGGAGATCTCGGAAACTTGAAATGTTGGTTTAGAGATCTAGGTCGTGTGTGATTGACAACAAGTTATCGGTAGTTCTGTATGGGCCAATACAGATGATTGATAAGAATTCCTTGAGTACCAAACCGGTATTAGGGTGTCTCAGGGACCACCGATCCTCATGATGTTGCATGTATGACATTGATTGGATGTTGAGTGATTGATTGATTTTCTGTTTATTGTTAATTGATGTAAACAGATTGTTATGCTAGGTTGGACTGTTGCTTATAGTTTCATTCACTTAGCTTTATGCTAACTCCACCACAGTTCTTCCTGCAGGTTAAAATAGATGGGACATATTGGGCAGGGCAGGAGGTTGTTGGACTGAATGGAATGTTTGACAGGCTGTTACTCTGATTTAATTTTGATAATCAAAGAAGTATTTGAATTATATAACACCGAGTTTGTTGAAATGTCATGTATTGGATTTGAAAAAGTTTATCGACATTTTGAGTACATTGATAGTATGTTTTAAATATACGCTTCCGAGTCGCAAATATTATATTAAATGTTTATAATTAACGAGGGGTGTTATAAGCGACGTGCTAGAATCTTTTAAAATAGATATATGATTTATACCCCTTTTAACAACAAAACAATGATTATGAAAATCACAATACACCCAACAACAATGAAATTTTAATTTCAATTCATAACTAGCATTTGTGCTAGTACCACATATCACTAATGTATATGAAAATCTTTTATTTAAAATATCTCGGAATCATGTAACACTAACCACAGTAACAATCAACATAGAAGTCAATTCTTCATGTTTAACACTATTATCACTTAATCACCAAGTCACTTAGTACCAATTCAAATTGAATAATTACCAAGTTTTTCCATCAACGGGTACATTGCCATTCAAGTGCAAGTACCATTCCAACAAAATGTGTTAACCACACACACATTTTTCATCAACATTTCATCAATCAATCGTATCTCTTTAATCTCTTCATAAGATTATTTCATATTTCCATCATTTCTATACGCAACCTATCATTTCACTTTGATATTATGCATATAATAACAATCAAGTTTCACAAAATTCTCAATTAACGATAATATAACTATAAATTTTCACAATTTCAATCAAAAGGCTCTCTCTCTATATACATTTATATATTTCTGTTATTAATAGTAACTCATTAATACAATAACTTAATCTTTTACTACCATTTCGATTTAGTCAATCATTGACTCTCTCTCTATCTCTCATATATCAACATTGCAAACCTACCATTTTTAAAGTCTCATCAATTTCTATGGTACTTGGTAGCCTCAACATATCCATGTGAAATGGCATAATATAAATACGTTGGCCAGACGTCGTCATATTATGTCAGTCACACTTTATTCTCAGGCCACTTCATACCATTGATCTTTAAAGTAATTAACTTTTACTCTCACATAATTCACAATGTTGAAATTAACAATTATCACACATATAGTAACACTTAAAATAGATTTATGACCAAGTGTTAACTTGTTACTATTTTTCCTTTATCACTTGAATGTGAAACTACTATTATATAATTATACAGGTATAACAACTTAACCTGTTAACACTATTCTCATTATCTCCTTAACACATGTGTAAGTTTTAACACAACTAAATCAATTTAACACCCTCTCTACACGATTCAATATCAATCACATAACACTTTAATTATCAAGTATAATACTCTATATAACATTTAGCACTAACTACCTTGTTAAAATACCAGGTCATATTCCACATATATTCATCAATATATAATTTCTAAGTTGATTAATAAATAACCTTCCATATTTAGTTATTAAGCAAGAGTAAGCTCCTATAATACTCTTCAACTCTTACAAATACTTATTCAATCAAATAAAACATTTCACATAATGTAATTAACATGATTACATAATCAATATTTATTTACCCTAACAAGCAACAATCAACAATACCCTTACTGGTATACTTTGCAGTTAAATAAACTGCCTACAAACAACTCCTACACAAAGAACCATATAGACCTCTTAAAACAACTTTTAATATTGCATATAGTCACAGGAATGATCTCTGGGCTCAAAGAAACAAAAGCCCAATACAAATCATAAGCTAAAAGTCCGAAATAATGTTCGAAAAACAATAAAACGCGATTTTCGGGCCCCAAACGACCCCGAAGTGCCGAAAACTGACAGGGCTCATGGCAAAGCGATGAGCTTTGACCGTTGGCCCGTTTTTGAGTTGACATGTAAATTTCGTCTTAATCGGACACAGAAATTTTCTAACGGAAATTCTACGTCGAACGTTACGACGAACGTCGAAATTTACGAATTTTCATATTAAATTCACTTAATATAACACATAATACAATAAATGTCTCAATAATAAGGTAATCCGCCGGATTCTAGGGAATCCGCCCGGATTGAAAGGAATACGCCCGGATTCCGGGGAATCCGCCGGCTTCAAGGCCAATTTTCATGACAGAACCATTTTTAAGGAATCCGGTCAAGGAATCCGCCCGGATTCATGGGAATCCGTACGGATTCAAGGGAATACGTCCGGATTCAGTATGCTGCAGCAACTCAGAAATTTTAGTGCAAAAACACGAAATTCAAACGCGCATATCTCCTAAACCGTAAAGAGTTAGACTCTGAAATTTTGCAGGCACCCTCATATAATCAAAATGCAACTTTTCATTTTTCCACTTTTTCAATTTACACGTTTAACAAGAAAATGGACGTATGGTTCATTTTAGACCATTTTCGACCGTTTTAGTTGACACGCTATATTCCAAACGGCTAGGTTTCTGACTTCAACCTTTTGCTAACATGTTTCTACATATATTTATGACGTGTGGGCACATTCATCATATACAAACACTCATTCCACATGATTTTGACACGTTGACCCGTTTAGGGGTCAAAATGGACAATTTCACCAATTTCATTCAAAATGACAACATTAACATTTTCAATCCACATTTTATCTATACTTATGACTTTAAGTCACTTTAAAAGTTATCATACACATACCACATCAAATTATATACATTTTAACACTAAGTGACCCATTTGGACACTTAAATGACCCGTTTGGTTTTACGACCATATGATCACCATTCCAACACCCAACCCACACTTCTTTGACTATTCCAAGTCAAACTAACCCACTTTCATCATTAGTTTCATATTATCACCCTAAAACACCAAGTTCACAAAATTTCATCATATATAAACCACTTCAACATATAATTTCCAATTTGACTTTTCAAAAACTCGTCACCGCACATTTAGACTCATTGACCACTCTAACTTTCTTACTACACTATTAGTAATACAAAGATCATAATTCACCCTAATCATGATCAATGCTAAACATTTAGACTTCTAGTCACATTCCTCACTTCATAGCATGACATATCATGGCAATTATCAAGTTTGACACAATTACATTCAACATTGACCTTTCCAAGTCAATAGCATATATTTCAACAACTAGACACATTTTAAGTCACACAACAATACAACTCCAGACTTATAAATGGATACACCCGCGACCCATTTATTTCATCATAGTGTGTCACATCAAATTAGATTATCATTTATCAATTATTTCCCTAGCAAGGATCTATAATCACACTTGCATTTCCACATAACACAACAGTTACACATTAGTCACTAATGTATCTTCACACAATTTCAACTTCTTAATTACATACTAATAGCTCTATCACATTATTAGCAAGTAATAATCACCAACAATTCAATTTACTTTACTAATAATCATAACATAGTAAAGTAAAACAATTAAAATTTATTGCAATTCACCAAGTTTATCGGAAATTACCTGGCACATCTAGGCCCACGAGTGTTGAGGATTGAGAATACCAATCGGTTCCTCACTATCCTCCGTCTCTGCACTCAAAACAACAATCTAACATCTTGTTATAGATTAGTTCACATTTAACAACAACTTGCTCATACAACCACTAATTCCACACCTCGGAATGTTTGACCACTATCACTAGGCTTGGGATTGAACAATCCAACCATTGTTCAATTCGCCCAAACCTATGCTCTGATACCAACTTATAACGCCCCATAATTTACAACTGTTTTTTTTTTTTTTTTACAATGCGGAAGCTCAAGTCCCAAAACATATATATATATATAAAATGACATGTCGTCATCTTCCATTACCTAAGTTCTAAGTATTGATTATTACCGTTTACAAAACAATCCATTATATCCTGGGCATTATATAATCAAACATTTTAAACTGTATTAAATAATATCAGAGTAATCCTAGTCAAACATTCTTCAGTTACTCCTTGACCCGCCCATAACAATAGATATTAACCTGCAAGGAGTAAACAACGAGGGATTAGCACGAAGCTAAGTGAGTTAACTCATCACTAACAATACAACTTAGTTTAACACTATGAGTTCACCACATTTAACACTTTGACTCAACATCACCAGAGGATCGGTGGCCCTTGTGGCGCCCTCAGCCGCGGTGGCCCACCAAGCGACACTTACACCAATTGCAGGCCAATACAGTGGTTAACCGATAACTGTTTGTTACCTTTAGTCAACACAAGCCTTACTTACAACGAATGTTCACAACCCTTGTGTTGACTAACCTGTAACCACACAGTCCAACATAGTTGACCTCTATTAACACAATTACCAATAGGTCACTTAACACTTAACACTTTAACACTTTAACACAATTCACAATTCAACTTAACACATGTATAACACATAACACTTGAAGTAACCACAATAGTGATCACTAAATTATAGTGAGAGATCAAAGTCCACTCACCGACTACCATAGTCGCCCACTCAGTAGTCTAATATCACTGAGTCTTCTCCATATCTGGAAATACAACAAAATACACAAGTCAGTTACTTGTATCAATGTGAAATACTATCACATAATGTAATCAAAATCTAAATAACTCAATCAAGTAATTACAACACAATAATGAGTTAATCCAAATCATCAATCCATCACTCCCATGGAGTTGGTTATACTTGATTCAAGCATTCCAGTATTCAACTTTTCAAATTATGACTTATAGTCATTTAACACAATTCAATCCAAGATTAATAATAACCAATTTAACTTCACTATCAAATTATGAACATAGAATCATATCATCACATTGATCCAAATCAATTATAGTTAATCAATATAAATAACCATCAACCTCATATATTAAGAATTCACAATTTAACTCCTCCATTAATAAACACTTTCACTTGTATATAATTCACACAACTTGATTAATCCACTATTAGGTTATATTAAAGCTACTAACACTCTTATTAACACTTATTAACACCATTTCAACTAATATCAAGCTTTAGTTTATGATTAATACCATTAACCCATCAAAACCCCATGAACTCATCAAATCATTTTATCACCTTCTTCATTTCTAACTTAGGGTTTACATGATAATCATCATTTAATCATCAACTAACGAGAATTTAATCACTACATCTCTAAATTTTCGGATTAAAATCAATAACCCATCAAAATCATCAAAAACTTAAGAACCAAGATTAATTTACAAACTTAAGCTAGAATCTTGCTAGATATCAACAACTATAAGCTTAACTAACATCAATTTCACATAATCAAACCCCAATTTAGAATTATCACCAAGAACATCAAAAACCCCCAATTTCTAGGGTTTAAAATTGAAGATTAAGAACTTACAAGTTGAAAGGAAGGATTAGAAGATGAAAATCTTCATGTTAGAAGCTTGAATCCGAATTATGAAGCTCCAATTTTGATAATTTCTTCATGTTTTTGAGTTAGGGTTTGTGTTTGTATGTATGAATGTATGAATACGTACGTATGTATGTGTGTGTGGGAATAAAACCCGATCCATCTCATATAATATACCATATAAGTGTTAATTTTCATTCCCCGTATTTATTATTGTCTGGAACTTAAAAACCATTTGCGGGGAAATACAATTTTATTTTACCGTCAACTAAATAAATTTAAAACAATCAATATTTCACTAGCCACAATATTTCCTGAGGCTTATCGACCTATTAATTTTACAATCAAACGCAATAACAATTTTAAATCGCATTTAAAATTTACAGAAAATACCTATTACTTCTAGGCCCAATTTGAGGATGTTACAAACCGCAACGTCGCAGTTGGCCCAGACATATTGCGACGTCAGCTGCGACGTCGCAATACTAATCACCACGTCGCATAAAGCGACATCATCCTCAACGTCGCCCTAACTGGCGGACGTCGCACTTACCGACGCAAACCCTTACGTCGTAGAAATCAACAGCGTCGCATATAGCGACGCCACGTACAACGTCTCATTAAATTGCGAAAGTCGCACATAGCGACGTCATGCTCAACGTCGCAGTCAGGATCTGCGACGTCGCACCCAACGTCGCACAAACCAGAACCTCAAAAACACAGATTTTTACTAAGTGTCGAGACTCGTAATTTATCACTCGATTTTACCCAAATTCAGATCCCAGATGCGTTTTTCACCAAAGCAATATAGTAGAAATAAAAAATTTACGAGCTGACCTGGCATCTCGACCCCAGCCAGGGGCCAGCCCCTTGGACCCCGCCAGGGGCGCTGCCCCCGGACCCCCGTACTTAGATTCCGTAAGCACATTTCTCACCAAGTGTCAAACTTGTACGACTTCGAAACGCTTATATGATACAACTTTTCAACCATAATGGAATATACTTTTCAAGTATAACACTTCAAAATCAATATGATAACATCAAGACTATTAATACAAACCGTCACCAACGGGCCAACCATGTTTTCTAAGAACAAACAATAACGAAACAACATTGGACATAACGAGTTGTGTAGACAACTAGACTAGATGGTCTTGCGAGACATCTACTTACTTGACTTTATATGTTTAGGCATTTAAAGGTTACGGGTTCGAAGAACCTACTCACTACTTACTGATTTCCACCGCTTACTACTCGACTCAGATGAGTCTTACGGCCCCACTTTTACTGTTTTTCTCATTGGGGGAGATACATGCTACTGCTTTTACTTGAACAAAAGTACTAAACTGCTTATTATACCAAACGGACTGCATGAGTTATTTATTTACGGAAGTCTCTTAATCATATATCGTTAGTTATGGACTTAAGCGCGAACAGTAGTTAATGGATCCATTAGGGAAATGACCCTCCCTGCCCGGGGTAGTAGCGCTACCACGTACTGATTTACACGTAGAAACAGGTGACTATTATTTCGTTACTTACGCTTGCTCAGTTTCGAGCATGTCACGGGAGCAACACTTATTATGAACGGGTTAAGCTTCGATTATGAGCCTCATGGCAACGGTATACCCATTTATTACTTTTATTTGCTGGTTTGCAAATACGTGATTTACGCCTGCGGGCACAACTGATAAAACCTTGTGTTCAAAACTGATATTACTTACAAACCTGTGAGATTCACCAACATTCGTGTTGACCCTTTTAGCATGTATTCTCAGGTACCCGGACGGAGTAGGATTTCTCCAGGCATAGCTAGAGTCGCATGATTTCACTAAACTGCATTTAACGGAGATTCTCAGCATTATCTTTTGTACATGTTGATTATGTAATATAATCTCCCGCCATACGCGTGGACTCTAGGGAACTATTTTTGTATACGAAAACATTAAGTTTTCAAACATATATTTCTATGAAATCGTTTTACGACGTCTCATTTAGAGGTCGTTTACTGTATATCTTGTGCTTTGTATATTGATTAGTAACACCTAAGTATGCTTCCGCAAATCATTAAATTTGGGGGTGTTACACATCATAGCAGATTTTAATGTTAATCATAATAGATAAAAAAAGGTGCATCACAGCTTCAAATTAAAATACTACTCGTCTCTCACAAAAATGAACAAAAACATCAACTAACAATATCCTTGATTCAACAAAAGGTTAAAAAATGATAACAAACATTTTAAAAAATTCATTTTTAAAAAATTTCGTTTGCCGTTCATTTCCGTCCAAAAGTGGACTTCCGTTCATGAACCAATGCCTAATCGATAAAAGAGCATATATAGAATAAGAATTTTTAACTTACACTAATTTTTGATGCTTTAATATCAATATGAATTGCATAAGTATATACGTAAATATTCTTCATATTTGTAAATAATAGAAAAGAAAAAAAAAAGAGACAAGAATTAAAAAGGTAGCCAGTTGGTTCCGGATTGGAGGGGAGTACTTTGCAAAAAAAATGGCCATGTTTTCCAAAATGGATTGACACACTTCTTTAGCGGGTTGCTGTGTCAGTTTGAAGTTTATACTCAACATTGTCTTTCACATATCCTTGGAACGGGGCGTGAGGATCAGTCAGTATTGCCAGTTATCAACGTTTTTGCTAGATCAATAAGAATAATCTTTCGGTCAATTTGAAAGTATAAGTCTAGTTGTTAACATATTTAAATAAAAAGTTTATACGGTAGAATTAATTAACTCAATTGAAAATTGGTTAGTGAATTTGAATTGGCATACGAATACGAATTAAAAATGTAAAAATAGAAGTCGTCGATAAAAGTCATGGTTCACGTAATGGAACCCACAGTCCACTAATTTTGACAAAATAAAACCAAATCGAAGCTAGCTAGGGACTATAAAAAGAAAGAAATTAGCGAGATAATTTGGTACGGCACCTTCCACTACAACTTTGACACGGCACCTTTTCTTTCTTTTATTGGTCTTCTACTTTCAAGTAGTAGCTATAGCCTATAGCCTTCTTTTGTCTTATGCTAAACTCTTAATTTCCCCTATTTACATTTTAACGTTTCTCATTATTTTTTTGGGTTCCAAATACCAATTTGATGTTAACCTTTATTTATTTTTGTTTTGGCTTCCATATATATATATATATATATATATATATATATATATAGTCATTGTCATTCCAGTTCAATAAATATACTAGAATTGGAACACGAACCGGAAACTTTCTAAGGGGGATCATCATCATCGACATTGTAGACATCGACATCAATCTAATTATACTATGGTGTAAGCAATAGGACACATTAAGTACACATTGTGTATGTTACGTGTGTGATAAGTCAGATGTAGTCATTCAAGAATGAGAAAATATCATCACGAGTGAAGAAGAATAACTTGAACAATAACCGTAAAGGCAATGAAATCCATCAAACTTATAGTTAAACTCATTAAAACTGTGCATTATTTGTATGTGCGGTACAAGCCTCCAATACAAATGTTTGATGAATTTATCAAAAAGTTTGCTGAGAATATCACCTTAACTAAAAAGTATAAGATGATAATACTAATATAATCATTGCAAATGTTTCTAGCCAGTAGATTCTATATATTCGTCTGGTGTATGCTATATAATAAGTGAAGTTCAAACCGCCCAAATAAAATTAGCCGAATCATATATAGATCGATGATCCTCCTATCTCCTATGATAGATGAAATCCTTGCTTTGGCCCGGAAGAAAATGTAGAATTTTGTATTCTTTAAATTGACTATAAAAATACCTTTTTATATACTCGACTGGAACTCTACTAAAATCATACACTATAATATACTAGTCGGGGCCCCGCATTATGCAACGGTAATAAATAAAAGTTATAAATTTCGACAATGATAATTGCCTAATTGGTGTAGCAATAATGATTATATTAACTTAAATTTTTATGGGTTTTTTACCGAAAAAGGAGTCAATAATTCTCATTTTTGTGTATTGAGGTATCAAATATTCATAACTTTTTAAAATGAACAACTTCTTTGACAATTATGATTAAAGGGTATCGGTACCAAATTAATCAATCGTTCTTTGTCGAAAAATGAGTCAATAATTCTCGTTTTTCCCAAAGTAGCATTTAACCATTCTCCGATCTATGTCATATTAACCGATTCACCGACATTAGCGTGTTTTCGGGTATCAAATATTCCGAACTTCTTAGCCTTATACCCTTTAATCTTAATTTTCAAATAAGTTGTTCATTTTAAAAAGTTAGGAATATTTGATACCCTAAAACACAAAAATGAGAATTATCGACTCCTTTTTCAGCAAAAAACCAAAATTTTTATTTTGTATTTTTGCAATTGTGTCAATGTTAATTAATAACTTATGTTATCATAATAATTACGAATAATAATAATGATGATGATAGAAAGACAAAGAAATTAGATTTCTATTTAATATTTACTTTAAATTGATATATATATATATATATATATATATGTGATATAAATGTAAGGGTGTAGTGTCTAACAAGGCGTCTACAACACCCAAATAAGTCTCGCTCACTAGTATTTGAGCAATTCATCATCTTGCTTTTACAAAACTCCTTTCTTGTATCAGCAAACCATCACTCATTAATACAACACCAACATTTGTTGATTCCAAATTAAGAGCAATGTCTATTGTACCCTCTTGAAATTCTACTAATTCACCCGCCATTACTTCATCAAGACCATGAATACGAGCAATGCCATCACCTCATTGAAGTTGGGTACCAGTATTTACAATCTTTACGTCTCTATTATATTTCTCAATGCCTTCACATATTTTATTACTAATTTTGTCAGCTTTGAATGGTTACCATGAGTTAATTCAATTTTGAAAAAGAAAATAAGTAAAAAACAATGACTAAAGGAGAAGGACTAATCCGTTATTTATTTCATCGCCCCAAATATGCTAATATTAATTGGTATAAATTAATTTGATTTTGTTAATTACTATATCTATGTAATTAGTCAAAAGGGTTTAAACGGAATTTTCGATCTTCAAATTTATAAACATCAAGCCCAATGGCTTTATGCATTATAAGGGTTTAATTAGGATTGAGATCGATATTAAACATTAATAAAATGATTATTAATTTAACTATGTTATTCATTGTTTCGTTTTTAAAGAACATTACTATCATATTCAAATTCAACACAAGATAATCCCCATCATCAATACTTAGAGACGTTATTTGATAATACCAGTAGTAATTTTTAAAATTGTATGCATAATTAAAGTAAAGATATTACCGCGACGAAGGGAATATAACATCGAGCAATCACATTTTTTTTCGTATTGGTTTCATATTCTTTGTAATTAAGATCTTCTAGAACTTCAAAAGGGGTCATGTCAAGTTGTCAACCCCGTGATTAAACCAAATTGGTAAGCAACTCACCGAGTCATCCACTCCTTCGAGTCGCTGGCTTACTATCACATGTCTGTCCCGCCCACAAAACTCATGCATGACCGTTGACCATTTATCAAGAAAGCTCTTCATTCTATATGATGTCGTGAATGACGTCATCTGCAAACATATACTCGGAATTTTAATCTATACCCCTCGATTACACGGATTTTGACTTTTATGACCTTTTTTTATATACCATTTCATTTTCTTGACTTTTGTTTTTCATTTTTCTATTTTATTCTTTTTTCAATTGTGTAGTTTTGTGACTCTTGGTCGTGGGTGAACATATAATTCATACGAATAATTAAGTTTTGCAATTGGATGCTTAACTAAAATACAAATTTCATTAAATGTAGGAATAATTCAAGTTGATAATGACATTTTTGTATTAATGAATGTAGTGTCTTTTGAGCATGGTTAGAAAGTACTCCGTATGTGATTTTGTATCCTATTATTTGTTATATCACCAAAAAATTAGATGATATGAATGTTTAGGTAAGAAAACGGAGGATGAGATGAAGATTTAAATAATAAAAAAACATTTAAAATAATCGTCGTAGTTGTTAATGTTATACTCCGTATAAGATTAACAAAACGGTAATGTTGTCGATACAATCATAACAACATATACATGTCAATAACATGTCAATAATAAATATTCTTAATTAAGTTACGAATTAACAAACAAACAAAGTTTGGAAACTGATTCTTTTGACCTACGTTGATAACTGGCAACTGTTTTTCTAAACCGTATGTTATACACATAATATTAGTGTTCCCATTCTCTTTCGATTTTGCTATTGAAACTTGTTTCTGTCAATAATGTATAGTGCTATTTTGACGTGAAGTAAACGAGTTAAAAGGAAAAAAAGATACATTATTGACTCTAAGGAAGAAAAAGGCAAAAAGGTAATTGAAATGCAAAGAACATGTTAAAAGAGTTAGCACCGGCATTGGTCTTTCCATCACTAGCCGATATTTCAATAGTTGTATATATTGTTGTTTAGTGCCTTTTTTAATTACGATTTATTTTTTTAACTTTATATATAATTTAATTATCGACCTATTCAATAAACAATAATTTTAAAACGATTACATAACATAACAAAAAGGTAAAAACAAACTGAATTATATGTGACACATGTTTTATCATAGTCTACTATTTTATTTATTAATTAAAGTGATTTCTAAAGTTTTAAGTAATGCACACATTTTTATTGTGTGTTTAGGTGAGAAGTTATTACATTAGCAAACAGATTAAGGTCTTTAGTTTAACTATACTTATTTATATTTATATTTTATAATTTAGTTTTGAAGCATCATTATATCGTACGATATTTGTTTTAATTGAATTTTAGCTTTGTTTTTGGTTGTTAGCTGACTGAGCTCCACGTATTGCTCACGTGGAATGTGTTACCTTGACTGGCCTATTATTAAACATGTTATATTTTCATTAATTAATTCAAATTTTTATATCTTTATAAACTTGCTTCCAGTGGCGGATCCAGAAAAATTATTTACAGGGCACTTGACATAAGGTAACAATAATAAAAGGTTGACTAACCGGTCAAAACGGACCAGGTTTAAAAAACATATATAAATATCAATCGTTACTTTTAAATAACGAATATAAAAAATACTAACAAGAAAAATCAATTTAGACTTTTTCCGAGTTCAAGTTATTCAACTATAATGTATTGAGTTTTTATATTAGTATTCATACACAACATTTCACAACACACTAGGAAAAAACATACAATAAACTAAACATGAATGCATTTATATGTAACAATTTTAATCGATTACTAAAATTTATAATTGACATTAAAAACCCTATTTAAATAATATAATCGTATATGTAGATAAATAAATTATTCATATATTGAAGTATTACTTTACTTAACTAGTTAATTGCCTTGGTATAATCTGAATGATACAGATAAATACTTGGTTACGTTGTGGTCCCCTTTTTTGTCATGTAAAATAGGGTGAAGTTTAGGTCCTTTGGTCTATAGCTTGTTTTTTTAATTTGTAGGTCTCTACACTCTTATGGTTTGTTTTTATAGTCTTGATTTTGGGATTTTTTTTAACTGTATTTACAAATGGGCTTAAGATTACCTTTGTGTTTTTCAAATTGTCATTTGTCGTAGGGGGCATTATGTTATTTGATTGGGGGCTTGATTGTTGGGCTTACTAATATAGCATGTAGTGGGCCAAGGTGACTGGGGGCCGGGACCCCCTTATTCTACATTGTATCCGCCCCTACTTGCTTCATATAATCCACAAGTCCCATATAGTTTAGTTGGTTTTAATGAACATTCACAAACAACAAGTCAGCGAGGTGGTTCATCACTAAACAAAGCTTCAATCTAATATATAGCGAAATTGTTATCCTGGAAGTCACTATTATTGTTATCCATCTGCATAAAGAAAAATAAAATAATATTAATTTATATATGTTGAACAAAATACATATATATTATACACTTTAATAAGGTTATATATATATATATATATATAGGGTGTGGTTATTGTAAAAAGACATTTAAAGTAAAAAGGATAAGAAACAATGTTAGATTTCATATTTGCTTTAAAGAAAATGGTTCATGTGGATCAATACAAAATGAAGAAACGTATATTAAACTTGTACAAACATACTTCGCCAAGTTGATACAATTTCATTTAAAGAATGATACATATTCTCGATAAACCTTAAAAAATGATACATATTCGATTGTAGTTTGATACATCATGATTTTGATACATAGTAGTTTGATACATGATTATATCTTCATTTAATATAATTGAATGCTATTTGTAAGGGACACGTGTCACTATATCATGACTTCTTACCCCTTTTTACATAAAGCTTCTTTTTATTTGAATCAAAGCCTATATATATATATATATATATATATATATATATATATATATATATATTTCATACACATTAACGGTATTAATCAAAATTTATAGTATCATGTAACACAAGTTGCATAAAGATTAGACACATGTATTTATTCATTGTTCAAGAAAGAAATAAAGAAGTGTATGCATATAGTTGGAATCAAGTAAGTTAACATGTATATCAATGGTTAGATATTGACCAATTTAATTAGATTGAACCGGTTCATTATACCAAGAATTCAAAATTCATCAATTCAGATTCAGTTAGGAAAATGTGCAATATAATGCTGGTAAAGAAGTGAAACTAACCTTTTGACGATGAAGATAGATTGGCTGAATATGGAATTACCAAGAGAATTACAAAGAAGAAGATGAATTTAAGATACCAAGAGAATTAATGTTGAAAGTACGCAAAGATGTAATAGAATAGGAACACACTTGAAAGAGAGTAGGTGTAAGTTATATCACATCCGTTGGACCATCAAAGTTTTTTTTTCTTCATGATTTAAGGATTATGTTCATCAACCTAGTTCGATCTTAGAACTAATTTGATTAATATATGCTATAAAATGTTATTATTAGTTTATCTATAGGCATATGGGTTTAATTTACAAAAAAGTATTTGTAAGGTATTGAAAATATGAAAAACAATAAATGATATAATATAATTAAAATTTTATTTTATTTTGAAGAATAAAGATTCTAGGTTAAATCTACTAAAATGAATGAAAATATATGCATTCATCTTTTAGTATAAAGAATAGTATTTGTCCAGAATTAATTAATGGAATGTGTAACTAAGGAGATTATGCTGAGGGATTTACAAATCTCAATTTGAAATTATATCATAATGAAAAAATAAATTGCTATGTGCACCACTTAAAAAATATATATGACATCTTTAAATGACAAATCACAATTATTAGTCATATATATATAGTTGTATTAAATTACGATATTTTGTGCCTCATTTTTTTTTTTCTTCTTCTTTACCATTGAGGCAATTAGAGCAAGTTAATAAGAACAATGAAACCAAATAAAAAAATGACTTACATACATGTAATTATTATACAAGTGTGTAATGATATGAACAATTGAGGTGTTACATTAATGAAAGACTTCAAATCTCAAGTGGATGGTATGGACCTAATCTAATCTAAGGCTACCAACTGCGCTTTATACATCTTAAAAATCTATAATTTCTCACAATATTCACAAGTTTAAGTTTAACAAACATTCTACATATTTCAAGAGTAATACACTAAGAATTCAACACATATTCTAACTATTGACATAACATTTTCCAATAACAATAAGTGTAAGGTAACTTGGATGATTCAGCGTCAGAAGATTTTTATTTTTATTTTTTTCGAAAATGAATACGATAGATAATAAAAAAGTGTTTTAAATAACTATGATGCAATTAGTTTAAATCTAATCTAAGTTTTTTATGACTCAAAATAAACACCAACAATTTGATGGCTCAACCAAACAATTGACTAAAGAAATTTGGACAGCTCTTAACCATGGCGAGAATGCTACAAGTTAAGTGCGGAAAAGTACTTACATTCATACCGAAGTATAAATATAAACCAGTTTTACGGCGAGAAATGGTATGTTTATAAAGAGATTCACTAAATCTTACTTACAACATGACTTGTAGCAACTAAATGTAGAGAGATGAGTATGACGAAGAAACGGTTGATATAATAGGCTAAAATCACTAGCCACGTTATTTGTAAAGAGAAATTCAAGTGTAGCATACTACCATTCCATTTTTCGAATAAAAATAAAATCATGTACGATGTAGACAAGTATAACAAATCATCATCATCAATACGTTGAAAATCACATGTATTTAAAAAAACCCTAGTATTCTCTCTGACAGATGGCGATTCTGACATCATCTGGCGGCTATTGATTTCTGCATTCCGATCAATTAATTCATTGATTCCGACCAATTTATTTACCTTAACCTTCCCTAAAATCCAGAATTCAATCAATGATTCCATCATTAAACCCTATTGAATCTTTTACTCGTCCACCTGATCCTCCAGATTCAAATGAATCTGAACGATTTCATACCCCTGTGCAACGTCTAAATGAAAATACACCTGTGATGAATCTTAGTCCTGCTCAGGCTAGAGCTGTTTTACGTACTGCAAAACGTGAATCAATTGATGGTGATATGTCTCAAGAAAATTCTGTTGCTGAGTTCAATTCTGTGACTAAAAAGAAAGTTGGGCGACCTAAGAAGAGAAAGCAAAAGATGGGTAAAGGAGTTGTGGAGCAAGGTTACAATAATTCAGTTCATACTATGAAGAAATCACAACCTCCTTCATCCATTCCTAAGTTGCAATTTGCTTATGGTATCTCTAAGGTTTATGTTAATCAAATGACAGCTGTGCCTCTTGCGGAAGTTCAAGAAGAAGGTATATCTAAATCTATTGATCAAATGAATGAGGAATCTGTTGTTATGGTTAAAATGAATGATATGCTTGATAAGTCACATGTTAGTTCTGTTTCTTCTTTGGAAAAAATGGGTGATCAATTTGAGTTTAAGGCAACTGGTAAAACTGATATAGTTGTTGATTGTGAGATGGTTGAGGAGCCAGTATATGTATGTATGAAGGATAAGAAGGGTGATATTGCTTATTCTGTGAATTTACAAAATGTATCTGTTGTTAGAATACTCAAGAGAGGTGAGGTTGATAATGATCAGAATAAAATGAGTGGAGCGCAAAATGGAAGTGATGGTAAAGCTGGTGAGAATGTAGAAATGCTTAATGTTAGTGATGCTAATGCTGTCAAGGTTGATACCATTGGAAAGGCTCAGGGAAAGGTAAATGTAGGTGATGGCAAGTTAAATATGCCAAGACAGAGTGTGTGGAATGCTTCTAGTGTATCATTTGCAGATTTAGTGAAGAAAGGTAATGATGAGGTTGAACTTAAAATGGAGTATACTCCACCTATAAGATTGGCTAATGGGCATAAGATGGTTACATTTACTGCTGCTGAGGTTTGAAAGGGTGGGAGTCATTTTGCTTTGCAATTATATGGTTATTTCATAGGTACATCTATGGATTATCAGATTGTAAATAGCAATTTGAGAAGGATGTGGAGGAATTATGACTTAAAGGAAATAGTCAAAACTGCAGCTGGATTTTATCTCTGTAAGTTTAAGAGTGAGAAGGGTATGAGGGATGTTTTAGAAAATGGTCCATGGTTGGTTAATAATATCCCTTTCTTTATTAATCAGTGGGAACCTGGTGTGTGGCTTGAGAAAATTGAACCTGTGAAGGTTCCTATTTGGATATGCATTCATAATCCTCCTATTGAACTTTGGAATGGTAATGGCATTGAAAAGCTTGTTAGTAGTGTTGGTAAGCCATTGTTAATGGATAGAGTAACAATGGAAAGATGCTTGAATAAATCTGGTAGACTAAGTTATGCAAGGGTTTTAGTTGAAGTTACAGCAGAAGAGGAGTTACCTGGTTCAATTGAATTTGAGTATCCTGAGATGGGTCATTTACCTTCTAAAATTGGTAAACTAGAGGTGACTTACCAGTGGAAGCCTCCACTTTGTATGCATTGCAAGGTGTTTGGGCATGTGTTTAAGAGCTGTAAGAAGAGGCCTTTGAGTGAGGAGGAAAAAACAGAAAAAGTTATTAAAGAAGCGTTGAATGTTAAGCAGAATATGGGTGGTAGCAAAGTGGTAAATGGTGAAGATGAAGATGGTTTTCAAACTGTTGGGAGGAAGAATAGGGTAGTGGACAGATTGAATATGCAGTGGCAGCAGAGTACTAGAAATGGATTGAATGGTAATCAAGGTAGTAGTGGGCAGAAGATGAATCAAGATCAGTATGATAGGCAAAGTCAATAAAAAGGTGTTAATCCCAATAAGGGAAATGTGTTTGATAGGTTAAGAAGGAATGGTCAAACCAATGTGAATCCAGTTACAATTGGCAAGGTGAGTGATAATATTCTCAAAACTGCAGAGAAATTACAGAATAAAGTGAAGCAAAATTCTGGTGGTGGGAGTAGGTTTAATACAAAGAAAGCATGGGTTAGGACAGAGGTTCATAATGTCCCAACTAAAGTGGTTCCAGGCTCTCTTAATGATGGCGATCCTTCCACATTGGGAGCATCAACTTCAAAAAAGATTGATCATATGGAGACCAACAAAAGAGTTTTACAGAATGATGGTGACGAATTGGGTGGGGTTACCACTAAGAATATGTTTAGTGCATTGGGTAATGAAAGTGATAATAATGAGATGGGTGGGTCAGATTCTGAGGCTGACTGGGATACTGAACTTGGTATGTATGTTTTTCAACAGAGAGCTGTGGATGCTTATCTTGAGTTGCAAAAGTACCCTGATAAATCTGTGAGGGATGGGTGGACATCTGCACAGGTGGAGTACTGGATTGATAAGTGTCCAGAATTTGGTATGGATTCATGTTTTGTTGAGGATGATGATGTAGCTTCAGAAATAAATGGATCTGCAGCATTTATGAAGATTGAGGGCATGGAGGATGTTACCTTACAGCAGGGTATTGAAGGTAATAAATTATCTAATGTTATTTAATGGATATCAAAATTTTGACTTGGAATGTTAGGGGACTCACCAAAGTCTCTAATCAAAATCAAGTTAAGAAGTTTATGAATGAGGGTCAGTTTAGTGTTTGTGGTCTTATTGAAACTCATGTTAGTAAAAAGAACTTGAGTAAAATAGGTAATAAAATGTTTGGGCAATAGGAATGGGTGTCAAACAGTTTGCAGTGTGATGGTGGTACAAGGATTATGCTTGGTTGGGATCCTAATAGTGTTAAAGTTATGGTGTTAGAATATCACTATCATGCTTTGCATTGTTATATTGAGTCTGTTACTTCTCAAAATGGATTCCATTGTTCTTTTATCTATGGTCATCACAATAGGATTACAAGAAGACAGTTGTGGCAGAATTTAGTATATCATCATAAGTCTGTGCAAGGTTTGCCATGGGTTATTGTTGGAGATTTTAATGAAACCTTGAACATTAGTGAGCATTCAGCTGGTTCCTCTGTTATTTCTAGGAGTATGGGTGATTTTATTGATTGTGTATCTGAGATTGAGGTTGATGATTTGTGTATGTCTGGATTGAAGTTAACATGGAATCAACACCCTGGAAGAGTTGATGGGGTGTTGAAAAAGCTTGATAGAGCTATGGGAAATGACCATTTTATGACTTTGTTTCCTAGCTCTCAGGCTTATTTTCATCCTTTTTTGCATTCTGACCATACTCCCATTATTTTGTCAGTTGATGGGATTAAGAAGGCTAAGCCTAGACCTTTCAAATTTTCTAATTACTTGGTCTTTAAGCCTGGCTTTCTTTCTATGGTCAGTGAGTTGTGGAAGAAGGAGGTGCAGGGATATGCAATGTACCAGCTTGTGTCTAAGATGAAAAGATTAAAGAAACCAATTAGGAAGCTTAATTATGATCAAGGGAACTTATTCTTAAAAGTAAAAAAGCTTCAAGGTGAGTTAGAGAATATTCAGATGAAGGTTGAAAAAGATCCATTTGACAAGGATTTGAGAAAGGAAGAAGCTGCTACTCTTAAAACTTATAGGGAAGCAGTTATGGATGAAGAGTTGTTTTTGAAGCAAAAGGCTAAAATAGAATGGTTGAAAGATGGAGATCATAACTCTAAATATTTTCATAGAACTGTTAAGGAAAGGATAAACAAAAGCAGAATTGAATCTATTGAAAATATGAGGGGTGTGATGTGATGAATCTAGTTATAAAATTATCGTTGAAAAGTGAACAAGAAAGTACCGAGCTAGACCAAAACACAACCGGGCAGTGGACCCTATCGTATAGTAGTATAGTTGGGTAAGTTCAGGTTCGAACACAGGGAATGTGAGTTTAAGAATTATATTCAAGTGCAAGTAATTTATACAAGAAAGTAAATGTGGGGGTTTTGTGACCGAATTGTCACGTTGCTTAAAACTACAATTTTTAAGTTAAACTAGGCAAGTGGACTCTTAAGAGTCAAAGTGAATTGTAGTAACTTTCGGATATTAAAAACAATGCTTGCTTGGATTATGTCACTAGTGATTTCGGGGTGCAGAGTTATAACCAGTTTATATTATGCAAAAGTAAATTTCCATTTAATATAGGATTAACGTTCGCCATCTCCTAATGATTCAACTTCAATTTACAAACCTATGATTTAATCTAGTAACGGACGTTCGCCATGGTTACCATCTTGCACAATTAAGCTTAAAGAATCTTGCTTATTCCAAATCTACGTTCGCAATGTTTGTTCAATCATTTATAGACAAATAATTGATAGCAAATTACCAATGAAAAACGTTTGCTATATTCACTAGTCATTTACCAAATAAGCAAAGAAACTATTTTAAGCTCAATTACGCAAGGAGTCACGATTAAACATAAAGTTCAAGTTTCACAAGTTTATAATTCATCCAAAATGAAAGACGTTCGCCATATTCATCAACTCATATATTTTAGCTCATTTATGTTACTTATACCAATTTTCACATCCGCAAACAAAGGTTCATTTGTACATCGACATACAAACAAAAATAATTCCAACTAACAACAAACATTCGCTATAATTGCTAGCTAGAACTACCAACAAATTCCATAAATTATTTGAGCTAAAAACATATAAAATCATGGAGGAATTCTAAACTCAAGCATAATCAAAAACCAAAATATAACACCCCTAATCACTAGTTAATTCATCCAAGCAAGTAAATAAAACTAGCCACTAACAATCATACTCAAACTATCACAAATAATAAGTGAAATCAAAGGAAACATAATTACATCGAATAAAAATGCAAACCAAGTGATTACAATGTTTGGATGATGATTCTTCGTGTCCAAATGAGTTAGGATGATGAGAGACTTTTAAGAGGATGAAAAATGACTCAAAACCCCTAAAAATCGCCCATGGGGGCTGCTGGTTCGGGTGTATGAAAGTTAGGTGAGAGATGAGGAAGAAAAGGTGTTTTAAGGGTCAAAAAGTGCCCAGACGGACCTTCAAGCCGCCGGCTTGAGGTCCCTAGCCGGAGGCTTGATCATACACTTCAAGATGCCATTTTGAAGGTTCTACCCGGCTGCTAGACCCCCCAAGCCGCCGGCTTGAGCCACTTAGCCGCCGGCTCATTCAAGCTTCAATTTAAGGCTTTTTTCTGATGCTGATTTTTACCTTAGAGCCGCCGTCTTGACCCTTCTAGCCGGCGGCTTTAAATCATTTTTCAGAAAACCATATTTTGCAGATTTGTAGATCTCTGAAATATGAACGTTTGGGCGCCTGAATCAACTCAATCCGAGTTCGTATGAGGGAGATATGACCAAAACGGTGCAGCATAGCCAAATCAGCAAAACCTCTCATCTTTTCATCTTTTCTTCCTCAATCATCAACCTTAACACACGAAATCAATTTCAAACTAAATAAGTATCAAAAGTTCATGAAATTGACTAGAAACATGTACAAAAACAATGATATCGCAAGAGATAAACATGTACAAAACGAGCGATATCAAATATCCCCACACTTGAACTTTGCTTGTCCTCAAGCAAACCATTATAAACCAAATCAAAACGTTACCCCTCTTGCACTTCCGGAAACGGAGATCAAGATTTACAAAATAAAACCAACAATAATCACCTAAGAAATTATGTTAGTTACATGTATATAATCAAAAACAATCTTGAGATGACAAATTTGTCAAGCCTGAATGCACGACCTAGCACCTCACAATAGGATAAGTGTATAAAATCACTCACTCTCAACCTATAAACTACAGGGTAAGGAAGTAAATGATGAACACTCAATCAAACCAAGTCGTGATGCACTGTTACCATAGGCTTGCAAAAGGATCAAATCTCCACCGTCTTGGCGTGAGCACCAAGTGAGATCTCAAAGGAGGTATTCTAACATGTGTTGTAACAAATGTAGGCTAATTATGGAATAAGGTATGATAGACACAATAATTGGTGAAAAATGATAGTCAAGACCCGTGAGAAATGTGGAAATGTTACCTATTGGTTTAAGCATGTGACAGTAATAAAAATTGGGATTTTTCATGCCAAATCAATTCAAATTACAATTCACTTTCACTTACAATTTATTACTCAACAATTGTGCACAAATAACTCAAATTGATTTACACTATTGATTGGAATAATTGCATTCTATGACTTTCTATGAACCCTGTGTAGCGAACTTTCGGACCAACCATCCTAGACCGGATAAAGACCTTCGGTGGCTAGGTGTAAAACACCCCTCGGGAACTACTTGTTCAAGAATTCAAAGGCCATTTAGTTGACTACAATTACCCAATCTAAAACATTAAGCTCAACAGTTAATTTCCAATAATTCAATTGCGCTCAACTTCAATTATTTAACTTGACATTCAAACAATCTCCATTTTACACAACTTAATTACATAATTTAACACTAGAATCCCATTTCAAAACGATTTAAGTCACACATGGATAAAACTCAGTAAAATTCCAATTAGGCAACATCCTAGAAAAGTAGATGGTTCGGGAATTGACTACACAAAAATAAGGCTAACATTTTGAGTGGAGTGTATGTGGAAGTGTCTACGGGTTTCTCAGCACTAAAGATTAGTGCTAGCGACCTGGGTGGACTGGATATAAATGGTTTTAAATCAAAATAAGATCAAAAATTCCTAAGAACACCTCCTCGTCTTCGACCCCACCTATATCACATTTCTGTGATCCCACAGCGGTCTCAAAATGCATCACTAGGGCAAGTTCTAGAACAAACTACAATCACCGGCACGCTCATAGCAATCAATCAATATAAACACTAAAGGTAAGTGTTTTTCTCATATAGGCTCAAATTTCTCACAATTTTCATAGTGGACAAGTGTGCTAGTCATGCAATTCACCCTATTAGGTTGCTTTTTATGACACATCTCAAGAGGTTAAGTTGTAAGAGGGAAGATTAAATCACTTCTAAATAATTTTTTTAAAATTTAAGATTTTTAAAGCAATCAATCCTTTAAGGACAAGCACATTCCTGACAAATTATCATTGCCGACCTTTTATTGGCATTTGCAAAAACCTATCGGGCCAATGATCAATAACAGACCTAATAAGTAGCATGTGGCCGTTAGTAGGATTCGTAAAGCTCGATCGGCAACCAATAAACTTTTACAAACCCCAATAAGAGATAAGAAATGACAATTTACCAAGAATGAAATTCAAGTGAATCAACCTCCCCACACTTGAGATTTGCATTGCCCCCAATGCAAAATATAAAATCAAGTAAACATAGGTGCGAAGGTAAAAGGAAACGAGAACTTCCCGGGGCGCCTGCTTGTTCATATTCTTAATAAACTTTCGATCAACAAATCAAAACATCCATTGCTCTCATGTACATTCTCTTTATTGCATAGAGCTACCATCATCAAATAATCATCACTTTGAAGTACGGGCTAGCTCCCAAAAAGTGCTTGGTTTATTACCGAGTCCCTAGCTAGACTCGACCCTTGCTTTCTCATAACCAATCCACAATCACGCTACCACCTCCTTTCTCATCATACTCACATAAGAGGATGTCTTCTTTTGTTTCGACATTTCGGTAGAACATCCAACAACTACAATTTGTAATGTGAAAATAACCTATCCATTTCTTGAGTGGTATAATGATAATCCGGATGATTGCCACTTCCAAGTATGAATGACTAGTTATCCCCACGTTTTCAGAAAAATCTTTGGCAAGTATACAAAGATAATCGGGTGGTTCTTCAAAATAGTTTGTATGCACACACTCAATACCCCTTTCCAACATTTCCAACCTATCTACCTCAAGCACCTGAGTGCTATTAGCTCGATACAAATTTTCAAATTCTGCCTCTAGAATAAGATCATCTCCAAATCCCTTTTTTACAAGCTCGTCTAGCTCATGATCACTAATTCCCAGCAGTCCTTGTAATTCCTTTATATCGGCATCATAGTCAACAATGGCGTCCTTAGTCACTTCAGGCTCTAGCATGTATGAATCCTGCAAAACAGATTGTGAAGTTTCATGAGGGTAACTTGTGACTTCATTCTCTTCTTCCTCCTCATCCATTTCGTCTTCACTATCATCCTGAAAAACAAAGTTAGAGGAATATGGAACATAAAGGTTAGATTCAAAATCATAAACCCCAATAGCCTCAACATCATCCAAATGCTCAATTGCATTAGTGAATGTGTCATACGGCCCTTCACAATTTGGCTCAAAATTCCAATCGAAGATTTCATCCAATTCTCTACTATGTCTCTCAGTTTGCTCTAAAGCATCTTTCAACAACCTTTCAAGATTTGACATTTCAGGTTGTTCTATCTCTTTGGTGAACGAAGGTTCTTCATTCCAAGTCCAAGGTTGACTATCTTGGTAGCATCCAGGTGGTGCATACCTTTCTTGTGAGATCATTGGTACATCATCATTATCACTCTTATAAAATGAAGGTTTATAACCTTCATAATTCGAGTAATAAGACATTGGAGCTAAGACAAAATCACTACAACATGAAAACTAAACATGGTAAAACGTAACCACTCAATACAAAATAAACAAACACTAAAAATATATACAAGAACAATAACTAAAAAAAACTGTTTTAAGTAACTTTCTTGGAAATAAATTCTAAGAAAGGATCAATTAACCACACTTGAATTAAATTCTCAATCAATCACATTCCTCGGCAGCGGCGCCAAAAACTTGATGTGATGAATCTAGTTATAAAATTATCGTTGAAAAGTGAACAAGAAAGTACCGAGCTAGACCAAAACACAACCGGGCAGTGGACCCTATCGTATAGTAGTATAGTTGGGTAAGTTCAGGTTCGAACACAGGGAATGTGAGTTTAAGAATTATATTCAAGTGCAAGTAATTTATACAAGAAAGTAAATGTGGGGGTTTTGTGACCGAATTGTCACGTTGCTTAAAACTACAATTTTTAAGTTAAACTAGGCAAGTGGACTCTTAAGAGTCAAAGTGAATTGTAGTAACTTTCGGATATTAAAAACAATGCTTGCTTGGATTATGTCACTAGTGATTTCGGGGTGCAGAGTTATAACCAGTTTATATTATGCAAAAGTAAATTTCCATTTAACATAGGATTAACGTTCGCCATCTCCTAATGATTCAACTTCAATTTACAAACCTATGATTTAATCTAGTAACGGACGTTCGCCATGGTTACCATCTTGCACAATTAAGCTTAAAGAATCTTGCTTATTCCAAATCTACGTTCGCAATGTTTGTTCAATCATTTATAGACAAATAATTGATAGCAAATTACCAATGAAAAACGTTCGCTATATTCACTAGTCATTTACCAAATAAGCAAAGAAACTATTTTAAGCTCAATTACGCAAGGAGTCACGATTAAACATAAAGTTCAAGTTTCAAAAGTTTATAATTCATCCAAAATGAAAGACGTTCGCCATATTCATCAACTCATATATTTTAGCTCATTTATATTACTTATACCAATTTTCGCATCCGCAAACAAAGGTTCATTTGTACATCGACATACAAACAAATATAATTCCAACTAACAACAAACATTCGCTATAATTGCTAGCTAGAACTACCAACAAATTCCATAAATTATTTGAGCTAAAAACATATAAAATCATGGAGGAATTCTAAACTCAAGCATAATCAAAAACCAAAATATAACACCCCTAATCACTAGTTAATTCATCCAAGCAAGTAAATAAAACTAGCCACTAACAATCATACTCAAACTATCACAAATAATAAGTGAAATCAAAGGAAACATAATTACATCGAATAAAAATGCAAACCAAGTGATTACAATGTTTGGATGATGATTCTTCGTGTCCAAATGAGTTAGGATGATGAGAGACTTTTAAGAGGATGAAAAATGACTCAAAACCCCTAAAAATCGCCCATGGGGGCTGCTGGTTCGGGTGTATGAAAGTTAGGTGAGAGATGAGGAAGAAAAGGTGTTTTAAGGGTCAAAAAGTGCCCAGACGGACCTTCAAGCCGCCGGCTTGAGGTCCCTAGCCGGAGGCTTGATCATACACTTCAAGATGCCATTTTGAAGGTTCTACCCGGCTGCTAGACCCCCCAAGCCGCCGGCTTGAGCCACTTAGCCGCCGGCTCATTCAAGCTTCAATTTAAGGCTTTTTTCTGATGCTGATTTTTACCTTAGAGCCGCCGTCTTGACCCTTCTAGCCGGCGGCTTTAAATCATTTTTCAGAAAACCATATTTTGCAGATTTGTAGATCTCTGAAATTTGAACGTTTGGGCGCCTGAATCACCTCAATCCGAGTTCGTATGAGGGAGATATGACCAAAACGGTGCAGCATAGCCAAATCAGCAAAACCTCTCATCTTTTCATCTTTTCTTCCTCAATCATCAACCTTAACACACGAAATCAATTTCAAACTAAATAAGTATCAAAAGTTCATGAAATTGACTAGAAACATGTACAAAAACAATGATATCGCAAGAGATAAACATGTACAAAACGAGCGATATCAGGGTGAGAGATTTTTTGGAAAACAGGCTAGTGATCAATTTGTTATGCATCTTAAGAATGTGTTGGGTTGTAGCAAGAATGTACAACCTATTTTGAATCCTGATGAGTTGTTTACTAAGAAAATACCTGTTGCTACTGCTAATCATATGGTCAGGTATGTGTCTGATGAGGAAATAAAGGTGGCATTGTTTGATATTGCTGATGACAAAGCCCCTGGACCAGATGGCTTTTCTTCAAAGTTCTTTAAAGCTTCATGGGGTGTGGTGGGAGCTGATGTATGTAAAGCTGTCAGAGAATTCTTTCAAAATGGCAAATTGTTGAAGGAAGTCAATGCAACAGTTATTGCTCTTGTTCCTAAGGTGAATAATCCTCAAAAGGTTAGTGACTTTAGACCTATAGCATGTTGTAATGTAATTTATAAATGCATTAGTAAAGTAATTGCTAATAGGCTAAAAAATGTGTTGAATGATATTGTGGATGAGTGTCAAAGTGCTTTTATACCTGAGAGGCAGATAAGTGATAATATTTTATTAACACAAGAATTGTTGAGAAATTATCATAGGAATACATTGAATGGTGCTGCTAGGTGTGCTTTTAAAATTGATATACAGAAAGCATATGATACAGTGGAGTGGAGGTTTTTGGAGAAATGTTTGTTGAATTTTGGATTTCATGCCTGCATGGTTAGATGGATAATGAGTTGTGTCACTTCTGCTTCATTTACTATTAGTGTAAATGGTGATCATGTTGGTTTTTTCCAAGGAGCAAGGGGTTTAAGGCAAGGGGATCCCATATCCCCTTATTTATTTACTTTAGTTATGGAGGTCTTAACCTTAATGATCAAGAGACAGGTGGCAACTGATGATGAGTTTGTTTACCATTGGAGATGTGATCTGGTTGAACTTACTCACCTTTGCGTTGCAGATGATCTTTTGATTTTTTGTCATGCTGATGTGAATTCTGTTGTAGTTTTGAGAAGGTCTTTAGATGAGTTTAGTGGTGTATCAGGTTTAGAGGCTAGTATGGATAAAAGTACAACTTTCTTTGGAAATGTTAGATCAGCATTACAAAGGCAAATTTCTCAAATAATGCCTTTTAGTGTTGGTCAGCTTCCTGTGAGATATTTAGGAGTGCCATTGTTGTCAACAAGATTGAAAAAGAAAGATTGCTGTACTTTGTTGGAAAAAGTTAAAAAAAGGCTTTTTAATTGGAAAACAAAGTCACTATCTTATGCAGGCAGATTACAATTGATTAACTCTGTCCTAACATCTATGCAAGTGTATTGGTCTTCAATGTTTCTACTCCCAAAAAGCATTTCTGATGATGTTGAAAGATTAATTAGGGGTTTTTTGTGGAGTCAAGGGGAATACAAAAGAGGTAAGTCTAAGGTCAAATGTGCTGATGTTTGTAAATTGAGGAGGCAAGGGGGACTGGGAATTAAATCCTTACATAATTGGAATATTGCTCTTATTTCCAAGCATGTTTGGAACATTGTGAATGATAAAAACTCCATTTGGGTTAAATGGATTAAAGCTGTGAGGTTGAAGGGTAAGAATTTTTGGGTTTATAAATCTCCTGGCAATGAGTGTTGGAGTTGGAGATGTATTTTGGAGTGTAGGGAGGTGATTAGAAGGTTTGTTGTTTATAGAATTGGAAGTGGTGAGCAGGTTTCAGCATGGTTTGATAATTGGCACCCTATGGGTCCACTTGGAAATTTTATTATGCCCATGGATATCTATAGGTCTGAACTTAATTTGAAATCTAAAGTCTCTGATCTTGTTGTAAATGGGGAATAGAATATACCAGAGGAATGGAGAGTAAAGTTTTCTGAATTTTTTAACCTTCCACCACCTTTGTTGATTAATGGGAGAAGGGACAGAGTGTTGTGGAGGACAGTTAAAGGTAGTTCTGTACCTTTTTCTGTTAGTGTTGCATGGAGTACTTTGGCTACTCAATATGATGATGTCAAATGGGCAAAGCTTGTTTGGTTTTCCCAATGTATCCATAGACATTCATTCATTACCTGGGTAGCCATTAATCATAAGCTGCAAACACAAGATAGATTTGTAGGTGGTAATGCTCAATCTGAGATGCAATGTGTTTTTTGCAAGAATGTGAAGGATAGTCATGCTCATTTGTTCTTTGAGTGTGAATGGCCAAGATGGTTGTGGTTTAAGTTAAAGGTGATGTCTAGACTTGAGAATACTCCTAACTCATGGCAGGAAATCCTTGAATATCTTCAAGATAGACCTATAAATAAGTCTATTTGGAGCATTATTCAAAGATTAGTATTGGGAGCCATTGTTTATTTTGTATGGCAGGAAAGAAATCTCAGGATGTATCAAGATAAAGCAAGGTCCAAAGAGCAGGTCATGGAGATCATTAAAAATCTGATTAGATGGAGGTTGATGGGGTTAAAAATTAAAAAATCTGCTCAGACTATGGCTGCTGCTGAAGTTTGGATGTGTCATTTTAATGATGGGAAAGAGATGTATTGTGATGGTGATACTTCAAACCCTCTCTAAATGATTTTTCTTAAAATATTTTTTGGATGGTATGTTTGGGTTGGTGATATAAGGGGTGTATGGGTAGTGGTGTTACTTGTTAGGAATGTTGAGTGTTTAAATTTGAATATGAGTGTGTTTGATAGTATAAAAATTGTTACAAAGTCTATTTATTATGACTTTCTGTTTGCTTCTGTGAGTATAGATCTGGTAACACCATATAGGTATGGGGTTGGATGCTTTATGTTGGTCATGCTGGAGTTTAGCATGTTAGATAAAACTTGTGGTGTTATAAGGTGGTGTGTTTTTTGTTCTTCATTTTATTTTACCCATTTTAAAATTTTCAAATACATCATCTTAGGATTACTTAGGATTGCCAATGAGATGGGTCATGCATTGCTAAAACTGCTTGAAGTAAGGTGTAGGTGTAGTGCCTTAGTGCTGAAATGCAGACAAGGGTTGATGATGCATTGCATGGACTTGATCTATTGGCTGCATGGTGAGGAGTGTCTTTGTGTTTGGAGTTTGGTTTACTCATTTTGGGGGGTTGGTTTTTTGGGAGCCATAAGGTGGAGATGGGTAGGTCTTTCTTCTTTGACTTCATATTTTTTGTGTGCTTTTGTCTATATCAATTTTAAAACTTTTAAGCTTGTATTATTTCACAAGCTTATTTGGTTTTTGTGTGTCAAAATATATGATCAGAGATGCATAGGATTGGAGTTATTGGTTATCGTGCAGGGGTATGGCACTTTATTCTATTTTAAAGGTGTTATAAGGTTGGTAAATTTTTACTTTTTCCTGAAGATTATTGTGTTTGAGCTTGTTCATTCATTTGGAGGTGAGATGGCAATGAGCTTTATGAAACTGGCTGTAAGGAAATGTAGTTGTAGAATTTCCTTCATTTTGGTGTTCAGGCAGCAGTTTAGGAGTAATGCTCATGTGTCAGGCTGCCAATTTTATGGTCATTCACAACGTTTGAATGATATCTGGATTCTGTATCAATCTTTGAATCCATCTATATCTGGTCATGAGTCTGTGTTTTGGATAAAATGGTTTCTAGATAATGTTGTTATATGTTTAGAGGATGGATGGAGGCTGGGACTGATCTACTTTCATGCTCATTATAGTAGGGATTGGATGAATAAAAAGGGCAGTGATTATTTGTCATCATTGACTTTTTTGAGTCAAACATGGGAAAGTCAACTTTTGTTTGATTTGATTCTACCGGGTCAACTTAGAATTTCATTTGAGTCAAATGTGGTCAATCTGTATGAATGGTCTCAAGAAAGCTGTTGTAAGCCTTTATATAACAGATTGTTTGTTGGTTTGAAGGTATATGATCAAGTTTCTGATTTTCAATGGTTTGAGTGGTCTGCTGGTGGTACAGACAGATTTGGTTTTGGACTCTTTGTTGGTATGATTGATTGTTACAGTTTGATGGGTCAGCGTTGCAATTGGATTTCTGAAATACAAAGGTTTGATCTTACTGGATACTTACAATTAAATATTGCTACTACTGGTTTGGATGGCTGTTTTATTGCTACTAATGCATACTGTAGTGTTGCTGTCACTCATATAGTTGTAAGTAAGATTATTGCTACTACTATGTGCATTATTATGATTGCTGCTATGAACATGATTTGCATTGCTAGTATTGGATTGGTTAATGATGATTATGGACTGTGCATTGTTCCTACTGTTACTGTGCCTATACTTAACTATGGATTAATCACTGCTGGTTGCTGTATGGTGAGTATTGTTAATGGGATCAATGTTGCTACTGTAATTGGTAATATGGTAAGAGTAATGCTGGAGTATATGAATCATGGGCTACAATTGTTAGTGGTATGGAATGGGCTTTGTTTGCAAGAATGGATTGTTGATTGTGGGCATTATATTTGGATAGAATGTTATAAGCAGGTGGGTAGAGCTGTGGTTGGACTTCAAGGAGTCAAAAGTGTAAATGGTTTTGGATCTGGGTTCGATATAGTTGGACTGTATAAGATGCATAAGGAGAAGGAATACAATAAAAGGTCAAAGCAGCATTTTTGGAGAATTAGTAACGTTTACTTGTTTGCAAAATTGAAAGTCAAATATAATATCTTTGTGAATTATAGGAATATAGGGTGTAATTTCAATTTTGCAAGTGGTTTTATAATCTTAAAGTTTTGTATTAAAGTTTGGATGGTACACTAAAAACTATCCCTAGAGGTGTGCCTCTAGTAACTTGTACATATTTACTTTTATTTTAATGCATTTTGCCGGGGTGTTGTCCCCATTACCCAAAAAAAAATACGTTGAAAATCTAATACTCACCTTTGAGCGATACAATCTTTAAAATACCTTTTTGCGAAATGAATACGATATATATGATCGCAACAAATTTTGTAGGGAAAAAAAAGCGTATTAATGGGCCATAATAATATCAGTCAATGCCAAGCTCAAGGATAATTTAGCGTAAGCATAATAAAAGTTAGTGGGCTTGGGCCTGGAAAATGGTTACTCTTGTAGCGGATATTTCGGAACAACTAAATAACTAACTCCCACTGCACTTTCTCATGCAACACTCTCATTCCTTCAACCGTTTCCATAATTTGTTACATTCTTTTTCTCCACTTCGATTCTCACATAAGCGAATCCATTGATCTTTTTCAGCATATAATATTCTCGAACGCTTCGATATCAAAGCTTTTCGTCATCGTTAAAAGGGTAATCTCTCTCAGTTCTTGATTTACCATAATTTTTGCTATTGAATTTGGATCGATTATTTGTGATTTAAAGATCGTATGAATGTGTTACAAGTTTCTAGGGTTTTACATTATCTGGATTAAGATCTGTAATCAACATAGTTTATGAAATCGCTGCAGAATAAGAAATGTAATTATAATCGAATATTGTTAACAGTTGATCAGAATTATGTTAACAAGTGTAAGATAATATAAGCAACAATGTTGATGTGTATTCATTGATCGCCAACTGTTTTGTGAAGCTTATAATGACTCTAATTATTAGTTATATACTAATTGGCCACTAATTAATAAATTGATTACGTATAGAAATTTTGTAGTTGAAGATGTTTCATTGAATATTAGGATATAACACTTTTAGACTTTGATTTACATGATGTGATTATAAATATCGACAAGTTGGCTGTACAATTTGTTGTGTTTTTATGGTGATATGTGAACGTCCATCGTAACTCTCATCTGATGCATACATATATAAAGAGAAATAGATCCATGACTAATGATCCGTCTATATAAATAAAATATATACTAATTTGATTTTCTGAGTAAAGGAGTGTCGATATCACGAAAGTAGGATCTTTTATGTTTCTGTTTATATGTTGAAACTGATAACTTAAATGTACTGTTTACATCATATATATATAATGATGTTGGATCCATATATATAATGCATGATTATTGGTATAAACAGATGGATTCAGTACCTTCATTCTCACCAGCTAAAAAATATAGGATGGATTTGGGTTGGATAGAATGGCTAAAAGGATGGTACCGTTTGGTTCTCGAGACATTGTTTGAGAAATATTGGTCAAGACATTTGCCTAACCCGTTGCCTCTGCCTCCCCTCAATGGTATCGCCTGCATTGTCACCGGTTCAACTAGTGGAATTGGACTTGAAATAGCTCGACAATTAGCACATTCAGGAGCACATGTTGTTATGGCAGTTAGAAATGTCGATTTAGCACATAAATTGGTCCAGCAATGGCAACAAGAATTGCGAAAAAAAATTCCTACCGAAGTACTTAATGTTGATGTGATGGAACTCAACCTTAGTTCACTGTTATCTGTTGCAAGATTTGCAAACGAGTGGAACTCGAAAAAGAAACCTTTGAACATTCTTATTAATAACGCGGGTATCTTCTCAATGGGAAAGCCTCAAATGTTTTCAACTGACGGATATGAAATGCACATGCAAGTTAACTTCTTGGCACCATCTTTGCTTTCACTATTACTTTTACCATCTTTAAAAGCCGGAGCACCTAGCAGAGTCGTGAATGTGAATTCACTAATGCACGCTATTGGTTTTGTCGACACAAGGGATCTAAACTTTGATAGAAAGATAACCAAGTTCACTAGCTTAAGAGGGTACTCAAGGAGTAAATTAGCACAAATCATGTTTAACAATGTTCTTTATAAAAGCATTCCTAAGACCATTCCCAACCGTGGTTGAACCACTTCCAAACCACTTCTGCCACATCAGCGCCATATCAACTTTCCACCAACTGATTCCCCCATGCCAACAGTTTAACCACTTCCAAACCACTTTATTTTCATTTTACTTATTTAATACAAAACAAATTAAAATAAAACATATTTCATTAAATTTAAATAAAACATTACATAAAATAAAAATAAAACATTACTTTTCCTAAAAAAAAAATACAATAATTAAAACACACATTACTTTTCCTAAAAATAAAATACAATGATTAAAACACACATTACTTTTCCTAAAAATAAAATACAATAACTAAAACACACTTTTTAAAATTTGAATAATTAAAAATTTGAATTTTAAAAAATTTGATTTTTTAAAATTTGATTTTTTTTTTCTGGCACAAACCACCGTCCCCTGTTTGAATATATATGTACACCGACGAAAACAAAAAAAAAAGAATAAAGTGATGCGGGGCCCACGCTTATCCCAACTGGTTTGAATCAGTTTGGCGATTATAATCGGTTTCGGGTGTAACCGGTTGCCAAACCGGTTACCGTTGGCACGCCCACAGCAAACCGGTTGGTAACCGATTCTCCTATCCGGTTGCCGTTGGCTCTCGTCTAAGGATACCAAAATTGATGTGATATGTGTGGACCCTGGGCAGGAACGGCTCAAGGTCCAATGAGGCCTAAAGCGAATATCAAATATGAGGCCTTATCAATTCTTCGATATAGTACGCATAATCTATTTCTAAAGTTTTAATAAAGCAAATGTTAACCATTCCGTTGTAATATAGTATATCAACTTTAATAGTTTGCTACTTATTGCATTTTGATAGAAAAAATTCTTAAACTCAACCAAAACAAGTGTATTTCAAGAAGATCATCTTCAATCTTTTACTTATAAAATACTATGTATAAAACCCTGAAATGAGATGAAGCTATTGACCAATATAGACATAAAGATCTACATTCTATTGGTCTTAGTTTATAACTTTATATGAAGGTTTATTGAAGTTTTTTAGCTAGAAATAGAAAATACAACAATAACTCACATATTTTATCTTATAAAATACAAATACCTTACTAATTTTTAATTATATTGATATCATGTATGTCAATTTTACTTCTAAAAAGCATTACGTGATATAATTAATGCACAATTTTATGTGAAATTTGAAGATCACTTAGATACTTATTAGATCAATGTATTAGTCATGTATCAATCACTATGTAATTCAAAATAATCGATCAATTATGTTTGAAATAATTGAGTTGGTTGGTTATATGAGAAATAATACAATAAATGATAAAGCGAAAAAAATGCGTAGGGAATTCAATCGTGAAAACATAATGACGCGGAGAAAGTTAAATAGACGATAGCGAATGAAAAAACTAAGATCGAAACTAAAAACAAGAAAATAGAACTACGTAACCTTTTTATCAAAATCACTTGGAACTAAGTGATAAACAATGATCTACTCATCTTTTCCCACATAAAATCTTTGTATTATTATCATATGAATTAAAGTATTAAACTATTTGAGGCCTTATAATGCTGTTTTGTCACATAAAGTGGCCTAATATCTTAAAGACTTATATTATTTGATTTCTTATATGGTCAAAAATTATTGAAGATTATTGTCGTTAACCTATATACAATACACAATGTCAAAAAGTTGGGGCCTTGCAGAATTGGGGGCCTAAAGCGGTAGCTTCACTGGCTTTACCCTTGAGCCACCCCTGACCGTGGGAGTGTTCGTACGAATGTGGTTAGGGATCTTCCGAGAAATATTCAAATTGCGTTTCAAGTACTACCTAAGTTCTTATATAACGCTGAAGAAGGATGTAGAAGCGGTTTGCATGCGGCTGTGTATGATGAGATTCAAGAGTATTGTGAGAAGTTGAAAGCAGAAGAATGGCCTATAAGATTGACATACATCGCGTGTATTATGCAGGCTTTATCCTTAAAATCTTTATTAAATTATGGCTACAAAATATATAACTTTTTTGATAATCTCCTTCTATTGAGAATGTCGTATGTATATATATAATTATATTATTGATAATCACCTCTTTACGTTTTTAGCAGAAATTAATTACTTCCGTTTACAAGAATTTTGTTAAGTAACATAATAATATAAAACCTAAAATTTAAGCTAAAAGAATTACTCTATAATGTTGTTTGTATTTCTTTAACATAATGATTGTATTCGCTTATCAATAAATAGGATTTAGTGGCGGTGTTTTTCATCAAGGGTTTAACATATCACATTTTTCTATTTGAGACAGGTTCGTGCATGAGACCAAGGAATTATGACAAGAAAACCACTTAAATATGTGATTGTTCACATGTGATAATGTTATAATATTTATAAAAATCTTAATAATAATCAATAAAACTTTGAAAACCAAATAATCATGTGTTAAAACTTATTTTAACTAACTTTAACCGATTTGTTCACATGTGAACTGTTCAGTTGTGAACATATGTGTTTTTACGTGTTTTTATATGTAATTTTACGTTTTTTTGACATTTTTTTTTCTCATTTGAACAAATATCAATGTTCACATATGTATAAAAATAATTACATGTGAACAATTACGTATTCCTTGTGGTTCTGAAAGTTCTTATCTTTATAGTGGTTCTCAAATGAACCTTCCCCTATATATAAGCCTATATATATATATATATATATATATATATATATATATATATATATATATATATATATCTTCCCTACATACTAGCTAAGTATCCCCTAATCTATGTGGTTACTTCTCAACAATACCAAGTAATCAAAAAGCTTATGTGTCAACTCTATGTTAATTCTCATTGTTAAGTAGTGCCACCTCATCCTCATTAATTAAATTAATCATTAATCATAAAAATAAATAGTAATCGAAACAGTCGATATGTTGCTCAATGTGTTAAGATAAGTGTATTATATGCTATTTAAATTAATTTAATTGAAATGCATGAAACAAACAGCTAGCCTCCATGAGAAAATTGTAACACCCAATTAAATTTCTTGATTAAATGCAGAAGTTGAAGTGGTTTATATAACGTACAATCCTTTAAAGTTTAAACACTTCATTCGGAGATTTACAAATCGAATCATTATCTACGTTATTTTTCTTTCTTTCACTACTAGAAATCATGGCAGTACCAACTACTTTTTATCAACGACCGGATAATCGTTGGCAAATTATCACTTTACCAACGACTTTATCAACAACTTTTGATAAAATCAGTTTTTAAATTTTGCCACGATAATTTCGTTGGTAAATTCGTGGGAGTGTCGCTGATTTTTGGAGGGAAGCTTCCCGCTACTTTTACCAACGACTTTTTCATACATATTCGTGGGTAAACTTGAATTAAATAATTACCAACAACAAAACTTCGTTGGAAAATTAATTCACCAACGTCATGTACCCACAACTTAAGCGTCGTTGGTAAATTGGCATATTTACCAACAATTCTACCAACGATTTTTCATAATAGAAGTGTGGTTTTTTAAGAATGACATTAGCCACAAAAGAAATCGTTGCAAATTTTGTTGGAATTTTTTTTATTTTGGAGGGAAAAATCCCGCCTTTTTTAGCAACGAAAAATCGTGGCAAAATTCGTTGGAACTTTTTTTTATTATTTTGGAGGGAAAGTTCCCGCTTCTTTTACCAACAATTCTTTAGAGAATACAGCCACGACAATAGGTCGTGGGTAATTATTTGTTTGTGTATGCATATATGTGCAAGTTGTTACAATCGTGTTTCTTCATTAGTGATGAGCATGTTACCAGAAGATGCGGTGTTACCTCGAGACTTTTACCGATCAAAGAAATAAAGAGCTAATATTGGCATATGAGAAGATTCATGCATGTCCAAATGACTGTATGCTATACTGGAAAGAACATGAAAAGAAGACAAAGTGTGTGGTTTGTGGCCATCCTCGGTTTAAGGAAAAAAACAGAGGCAGAGGACAACGCAATGAAGTGCCTTTCAAAGTATTACGTTATTTACCTCTTACACCAAGGCTTCAAAGGCTGTTTATGTCAAATAAGACAGCCAAATACATGTCCTGGCATAAAGAGAATCGTCGAGCAGAAGGTGTACTCACCCACCCGTCCGACGGGGAAGCCTGGAAACATATTGATCGAGTTTATCCGTCATTTGCTGCTGATGGAAGAAATGTTATGTTAGGTCTCTCTACGGATGGTTTCAATCCTTTCGGGCACTCAAGTATATCATATTCATGTTGGCCGGTGTTTGTTACACCATACAATCTTCCACCATGGATGTGTATGAAAGAAGGGGTATTATGTAACACCCCCAAATTCGTTGAGCGGAAGCATTTAGTTTAAGTATTGGGGTGTCACAATAACAAAGCATGCATACGTATCAGAGCTTATGATTACAACAGAACAATATATATTAAGATGCCAAAAGTGTTAATTACAAAGTTTACGATTCATCGAATCGTATAAGTTAAAAGTAGTAAGTTTACAAAAGTAGATTTCTGAAATATGACTAAAACATTTCAGTTATACTAAAGAAATCCATATGTTTCCAAAAGTTGGCATCCTAAGCTTCAAGGGTCGCCTAATTCTCCATGTGTGTTGGCGATCTTACATGCGCAGCTAATTCCCTGAAAAACATAGTAAAAGTCAACAACTAGGTTGAGTGAATCCACAGGTTTTATGTTGTATATTGTTGTTTCAAGTTTTGTAGTCACATTTGTTGGACCAAATACGTTCATAAATAGTAATTGCCATAATAGTCGAGTAATGTTTAGTGGAACGTTATCCAAAGTATAAGTTTAGTGGGTTATTCGCCCAAAAGTTTCGGTTTATGTGGGATGTTGCCCAAAAATAGTTGTGTTGGGACGTTACCCATAATGCGGTTCATGTGGGATGTTGCCCAAAAATAGTTGTGTTGGGACGTTACCCAAATCATATGTTTAAAAACGTGTTGCTGGTCGTTCTCCAGTAGTTTTAAAGTTTGAGTCGGTCGTTCTCCGACTAGTTACCAAATGTACCGGTCGTTCTCCGGTAAGATACCAACTTAGCACCGGTCGTTCTCCGGTGAGACACAATATTAGTACCGGTCGTTCTCCGGTAAGATACCATGTTAGTGTCGGTTGTTCTCCGACAAGTCACCAATATGTACCGGTCGTTCTCCGGTAAGATACCAAATGTGTTTCACATAGTGATAATAGTTTCGTATTGAAAGCCAATTCGTACAGACAGTTATAGTAGTTGACCGCAGTTATAAGCAGTTTGTATAAGCGTACCAAAGGCAGTTATGTGATAGTTTGTATAACAGTTTAACAGTTCAAGTACTCTAATTGTTCGAGTAAACAGTATGATAAATAATCATATAGTAAAAGTAGTTATGGCAATCAGTAAATCAGTAAAACAGTTGACTATGTTTTCCACCCCAAAAGTAGTTAAAAAAACAGTAGAAGTAGGGGCTGTGAATTCACCCGTTGAGTCAAGTAGTTGTGCGAGTGCTAGCAAACCTAAGCCCAAGTACAGTCCAGAATCTCCTAACGTCCTAAACGTACGAGATTTAATAAGTATGTGGATGTCTAAGTTAATCATCCATGCTAGTGTTTGTACAACCAAGTCATATTCAAAGTGTTTGTTAAACGTTTACGTTTGCATTTCGTTGTTTGTGAAAATGTATACGACTCGTTGGTGATAGCTTGAAATCATAATTTCAATAAAATAGTGTGTTTGTAATGTTTGTACAGTTTGTACATTGTATCGTATGTGAATATTCGTTATCGGTTGAGTTCGACACTTAGTGTAAAAATAGTTTGTGAAGTTTCTGTTTTCTGCGACACAGTATGCGACACAAGGGTTGTGTCGCATAATACGACACAATTCTGCGACACAAGGGTTGTGTCGCAGAGATTCGGAGTGCTGAGTCAACAGCGACACTAGCGTTGTGTCGTATGAAGTTTACGACACAAGAATGCGACACAAGGTACGACATAAGCTACGACATAATATGATTTATACGACACAACATGCGACACAATGGTTGTGTCGCATGGATGGTTTATGCGACACAATATGCGACACAGTCGTTGTGTCGCAAAGATGAACACCCAGACAGTAGCAGCGGCTGTCGTGATTTTCCGGCCAAAAACCCGATTTTAACCCGTTTTCCGGCCATAAAACCTTGATTTCTTCCATTATATAGTTAAAACAAAGTTGTATGTTCAATATTACACCCATATAATACATAAAAACGAGTAAATCTAAGTTTTTAGAAATTTCTTACAATTGCGAATCGGGACCAAATGAGGAAGAAGATGATGATACGGCTTTTGTTAATGTTGTTCCTTAGCTTGAGAGGATTCCGAAAATGTAGCTTTTGTTGATTGATTTGCGAATCCGCAAATTTGATAGAATTTGGGTGGAGAGAGTTTGTAGGTGTTTTTGATGAGGTTGAAATGAAAAATGAAAGGAAAGATGGAGATGGAAGGTGGTTTTGTTCCACTTTTCATCTCCTGCGTTTTCGTCCCGTGTTTGTTTACCCGATCATTAATTTAGTTACAAAATTTTAACTTTGTTTTATTTTAATTATACAAATTTACGTTTTACGTTATAAAATGATATGTAAATATTATCGACATAATATTTAATTGTTAATGACGTTATTTAATAATTTCATTTTATTAAATAAATTCGTTCACCAACCGTCATATATTTTGTCGCGTTTGCTCAATTCGTTTCGTATGTAATTACATCTAATTACAAATAAGTAATACTACGCGTATTAACTAGTTGGGCTTTGCTAGACTTACCTCTAAAATGTGTTGTGAATTCACTCAAGTAGGGAATTAGCCTAATAATGCAAGTGATTAACGTAATTAATCGTGTTTAAATTTGCGGGGTGTTACATTCTCCCCTCGTTAGAGAAATCTCGTCCCGAGATTTAAATCAAGTCGGATCGCCAGCGGCGTATGTTCTCCGATAAGTCATGTTGTGAACAATAGTAATAGTTTGCATGGTGTTAAATTGTTGTCATTAAAGTTCAATCAGTTTAAGTATGCTCGCGGCATAGTTCAATATGTTGTGTGTTTCGTTTCGTGGTCAGAGTTTATCGAGTGTCGTGTTCGAATCGACATTCGAATAAAACGTATGTTAAATCGTAGCAATAGTCGTTTAGACGTACCGTGCTAGTTGAGATCCGCAACCGTTTCTGGTGCACGGAGGATGTATGCGCGGCTAGGGGTGTAGCCTTTGTTAACGGTGCGGTTGTTGTCGTTTTGATTGTTGCGGTTGTTGTTCGGTTGTTGGCATTGGTTTCGGTGATGTCCAGGATCACCACACCTAAAGCAGCCGGTGTTTTGTCCCTCGGGGGCGGCTTGAGGAGGTAGGTTTGTCCTACAGTTCTGTGTTAAGTGACCAGGACGTCTGCAGTTTTGACAAAATGTACAATCACCATCGTGGTGTCTCCCGCACTTGTCACACCTCGGTTTGTTGCCAAGGTAGGTTTTGGGTCCAGGGTTGGTGATTGCAGCGTAGGCTCGGGTGTTTCCCGGGTTCTTGTTTTGTTGACCCTGACGGTCGTTACCCTCGTTGTTCCATTTGCGTTTGTTGTCGCCCGCATCAGTACGGGTAGATTCTGTTTTCACCGGGGTAGTTTTCAAAGTTCCAATCTCGACCGCGTCGTCGGTTAAGCTTTGAGCCAGATCAACTGCGCTCCTAAAAGTGGCGGGTTTGGAGGACATAACCATGCCTCGGATCTGTGGTGCCAAACCCCTGTTGTAACGCTCAATGCGTTTGCTCTCGGGGGTTACCATGTGAGGCACAAGACGTGCAAGCTCCTGGAATCTAGTTGTATAACCGGAAATGTCAGCGCCGATCATTTGTATGTTCCAGAATTCAGTTTCAAGTTTCTGCATCTCGTTGGGAGGGCAAAATTCCTTCATCATCATTTGTTTCAAAGTTCCCCAGGTCATGGAGTAAGCAGCTGGGCGTCCCATAATCTGGACTTGAGCGTTCCACCAGGTTAGCGCTTTGTCGGCTAGAGTGCAGGTGGCGTATTTCACAATTTTGTCGGTGGCACAGTCGCTGATGTCGATCACCGATTCCATTTTCTCAATCCAGTGGACCAGGCCAATGGCCCCTTCGGTTCCGGTGAAGGTGCTAGGTTTACAAGACTGGAAGGGTTTGTAGGAACACCCCTGCTGGGTAATGTTTGGGGTTTCGCTGTTAACTGGAGTGGCTCCGCTATTGTTGGTCAGGTTTTCACGATTGCGGTTGGCCTCGTATTGTGCGATGGCCTCAACCACGCGGCGTTCGATTATTTGTTCGGTTGTTTCTGGAGGCGGAGGTGGAGTATTTCGTCGACTGTTTCGAGTCTTTCTTTGTTTAGGAGGCATGCTGACGTTCTGCGATGAAAAGATGCAGAAGTCAATGCCAATGAAAAATATGTGAGGAATGAAGTTTCACATATTTCCAGTTTTCGAGTATCAAGAGAAATTGTCGAATCCCCATCACGTATCTTACGACTATGAAACACCCATATGTACTCAGTATAATATAATCACGTTGGCCAGGCGTCATTATATGATGCTAAATACATACTTCTTTTCATCAACCGTTTAATACGATCAGGTTCATATGAGGTCTGAGTACAATGAACGAGTCGAATGTGGTGGATAGTTCACGCGTATCGAAGTATCGTAATGATAGTTTAGATGTATGCAAATGTATGTATGCATGTGCGTTCTAGCCAAGGCTATAGTCTAGGTCTCAAGGTTTCTAAGTCACCTAAAGTTTCCTAGTTCGCTATAACCATTGGCTCTGATACCAATCTGTAACACCCCCAAATTCGTTGAGTGGAAGCATTTAGTTTAAGTATTGGGGTGTCACAATAACAAAGCATGCATACGTATCAGAGCTTATGATTACAACAGAACAATGTATATTAAGATGCCAAAAGTGTTAATTACAAAGTTTACGATTCATCGAATCGTATAAGTTAAAAGTAGTAAGTTTACAAAAGTAGATTTCTGAAATATGACTAAAACATTTCAGTTATACTAAAGAAATCCATATGTTTCCAAAAGTTGGCATCCTAAGCTTCAAGGGTCGCCTAATTCTCCATGTGTGTTGGCGATCTTACATGCGCAGCTAATTCCCTGAAAAACATAGTAAAAGTCAACAACTAGGTTGAGTGAATCCACAGGTTTTATGTTGTATATTGTTGTTTCAAGTTTTGTAGTCACATTTGTTGGACCAAATACGTTCATAAATAGTAATTGCCATAATAGTCGAGTAATGTTTAGTGGAACGTTATCCAAAGTATAAGTTTAGTGGGTTATTCGCCCAAAAGTTTCGGTTTATGTGGGATGTTGCCCAAAAATAGTTGTGTTGGGACGTTACCCATAATGCGGTTCATGTGGGATGTTGCCCAAAAATAGTTGTGTTGGGACGTTACCCAAATCATATGTTTAAAAACGTGTTGCTGGTCGTTCTCCAGTAGTTTTAAAGTTTGAGTCGGTCGTTCTCCGACTAGTTACCAAATGCACCGGTCGTTCTCCGGTAAGATACCAACTTAGCACCGGTCGTTCTCCGGTGAGATACAATATTAGTACCGGTCGTTCTCCGGTAAGATACCATGTTAGTGTCGGTTGTTCTCCGACAAGTCACCAATATGTACCGGTCGTTCTCCGGTAAGATACCAAATGTGTTTCACATAGTGATAATAGTTTCGTATGGAAAGCCAATTCGTACAGACAGTTATAGTAGTTGACCGCAGTTATAAGCAGTTTGTATAAGCGTACCAAAGGCAGTTATGTGATAGTTTGTATAACAGTTTAACAGTTCAAGTACTCTAATTGTTCGAGTAAACAGTATGATAAATAATCATATAGTAAAAGTAGTTATGGCAATCAGTAAATCAGTAAAACAGTTGACTATGTTTTCCACCCCAAAAGTAGTTAAAAAAACAGTAGAAGTAGGGGCTGTGAATTCACCCGTTGAGTCAAGTAGTTGTGCGAGTGCTAGCAAACCTAAGCCCAAGTACAGTCCAGAATCTCCTAACGTCCTAAACGTACGAGATTTAATAAGTATGTGGATGTCTAAGTTAATCATCCATGCTAGTGTTTGTACAACCAAGTCATATTCAAAGTGTTTGTTAAACGTTTACGTTTGCATTTCGTTGTTTGTGAAAATGTATACGACTCGTTGGTGATAGCTTGAAATCATAATTTCAATAAAATAGTGTGTTTGTAATGTTTGTACAGTTTGTACATTGTATCGTATGTGAATATTCGTTATCGGTTGAGTTCGACACTTAGTGTAAAAATAGTTTGTGAAGTTTCTGTTTTCTGCGACACAGTATGCGACACAAGGGTTGTGTCGCATAATACGACACAATTCTGCGACACAAGGGTTGTGTCGCAGAGATTCGGAGTGCTGAGTCAACAGCGACACTAGCGTTGTGTCGTATGAAGTTTACGACACAAGAATGCGACACAAGGTACGACATAAGCTACGACATAATATGATTTATACGACACAACATGCGACACAATGGTTGTGTCGCATGGATGGTTTATGCGACACAATATGCGACACAGTCGTTGTGTCGCAAAGATGAACACCCAGACAGTAGCAGCGGCTGTCGTGATTTTCCGGCCAAAAACCCGATTTTAACCCGTTTTCCGGCCATAAAACCTTGATTTCTTCCATTATATAGTTAAAACAAAGTTGTATGTTCAATATTACACCCATATAATACATAAAAACGAGTAAATCTAAGTTTTTAGAAATTTCTTACAATTGCGAATCGGGACCAAATGAGGAAGAAGATGATGATACGGCTTTTGTTAATGTTGTTCCTTAGCTTGAGAGGATTCCGAAAATGTAGCTTTTGTTGATTGATTTGCGAATCCGCAAATTTGATAGAATTTGGGTGGAGAGAGTTTGTAGGTGTTTTTGATGAGGTTGAAATGAAAAATGAAAGGAAAGATGGAGATGGAAGGTGGTTTTGTTCCACTTTTCATCTCCTGCGTTTTCGTCCCGTGTTTGTTTACCCGATCATTAATTTAGTTACAAAATTTTAACTTTGTTTTATTTTAATTATACAAATTTACGTTTTACGTTATAAAATGATATGTAAATATTATCGACATAATATTTAATTGTTAATGACGTTATTTAATAATTTCGTTTTATTAAATAAATTCGTTCACCAACCGTCATATATTTTGTCGCGTTTGCTCAATTCGTTTCGTATGTAATTACATCTAATTACAAATAAGTAATACTACGCGTATTAACTAGTTGGGCTTTGCTAGACTTACCTCTAAAATGTGTTGTGAATTCACTCAAGTAGGGAATTAGCCTAATAATGCAAGTGATTAACGTAATTAATCGTGTTTAAATTTGCGGGGTGTTACATTCTCCCCTCGTTAGAGAAATCTCGTCCCGAGATTTAAATCAAGTCGGATCGCCCGCGGCGTATGTTCTCCGATAAGTCATGTTGTGAACAATAGTAATAGTTTGCATGGTGTTAAATTGTTGTCATTAAAGTTCAATCAGTTTAAGTATGCTCGCGGCATAGTTCAATATGTTGTGTGTTTCGTTTCGTGGTCAGAGTTTATCGAGTGTCGTGTTCGAATCGACATTCGAATAAAACGTATGTTAAATCGTAGCAATAGTCGTTTAGACGTACCGTGCTAGTTGAGATCCGCAACCGTTTCTGGTGCACGGAGGATGTATGCGCGGCTAGGGGTGTAGCCTTTGTTAACGGTGCGGTTGTTGTCGTTTTGATTGTTGCGGTTGTTGTTCGGTTGTTGGCATTGGTTTCGGTGATGTCCAGGATCACCACACCTAAAGCAGCCGGTGTTTTGTCCCTCGGGGGCGGCTTGAGGAGGTAGGTTTGTCCTACAGTTCTGTGTTAAGTGACCAGGACGTCTGCAGTTTTGACAAAATGTACAATCACCATCGTGGTGTCTCCCGCACTTGTCACACCTCGGTTTGTTGCCAAGGTAGGTTTTGGGTCCAGGGTTGGTGATTGCAGCGTAGGCTCGGGTGTTTCCCGGGTTCTTGTTTTGTTGACCCTGACGGTCGTTACCCTCGTTGTTCCATTTGCGTTTGTTGTCGCCCGCATCAGTACGGGTAGATTCTGTTTTCACCGGGGTAGTTTTCAAAGTTCCAATCTCGACCGCGTCGTCGGTTAAGCTTTGAGCCAGATCAACTGCGCTCCTAAAAGTGGCGGGTTTGGAGGACATAACCATGCCTCGGATCTGTGGTGCCAAACCCCTGTTGTAACGCTCAATGCGTTTGCTCTCGGGGGTTACCATGTGAGGCACAAGACGTGCAAGCTCCTGGAATCTAGTTGTATAACCGGAAATGTCAGCGCCGATCATTTGTATGTTCCAGAATTTAGTTTCAAGTTTCTGCATCTCGTTGGGAGGGCAAAATTCCTCCATCATCATTTGTTTCAAAGTTCCCCAGGTCATGGAGTAAGCAGCTGGGCGTCCCATAATCTGGACTTGAGCGTTCCACCAGGTTAGCGCTTTGTCGGCTAGAGTGCAGGTGGCGTATTTCACAATTTTGTCGGTGGCACAGTCGCTGATGTCGATCACCGATTCCATTTTCTCAATCCAGTGGACCAGGCCAATGGCCCCTTCGGTTCCGGTGAAGGTGCTAGGTTTACAAGACTGGAAGGTTTTGTAGGAACACCCCTGATGGGTAATGTTTGGGGTTTCGCTGTTAACTGGAGTGGCTCCGCTATTGTTGGTCAGGTTTTCACGATTGCGGTTGGCCTCGTATTGTGCGATGGCCTCAGCCACGCGGCGTTCGATTATTTGTTCGGTTGTTTCTGGAGGCGGAGGTGGAGTATTTCGTCGACTGTTTCGAGTCTTTCTTTGTTTAGGAGGCATGCTGACGTTCTGCGATGAAAAGATGCAGAAGTCAATGCCAATGAAAAATATGTGAGGAATGAAGTTTCACTTATTTCCAGTTTTCGAGTATCAAGAGAAATTGTCGAATCCCCATCACGTATCTTACGACTATGAAACACCCATATGTACTCAGTATAATATAATCACGTTGGCCAGGCGTCATTATATGATGCTAAATACATACTTCTTTTCATCAACCGTTTAATACGATCAGGTTCATATGAGGTCTGAGTACAATGAACGAGTCGAATGTGGTGGATAGTTCACGCGTATCGAAGTATCTTTTGGGAATTGCCTTATTGGCAAAACAATTTGATACGACACAATTTAGATGTAATGCATATTGAAAATAATGTTTTTGATAATGTATTTAATACAGTGATGGATGTGACACAATTTAGATGTAATGCATATTGAAAATAATGTTTTTGATAATGTATTTAATACAGTGATGGATGTGAAAGGGAAGACAAAAGATAACGTAAAGTCTCGACAAGATTTGCCACTATATTGTAAGAGATCTAATTTGCATTTGGTTAAGCAACAAGAAAGATTTATGAAGCCAAAAGCCCAATTCACGTTGTCGAGGCCACAAATAAAAGAAATATGCGAGTGGATAAAACAAATAAGGTTTCCTGATGGATATGCTTCAAACATTTCAAGATGTGTGAACTTAGATGATTGCAAGCTGTATGGGTTGAAAAGCCATGATTGCCATGTGTTCATGCAAAGATTGCTACCCATTGCTTTTCGAGAAGTTCTACCAAAGTCTATATGGGATGCATTGACCGAGCTAAGTCACTTTTTTCGTGACATATGTTCCACAGTTATGGATGTGAAACACATAGAGATATTGGAGAAAAACATTGTGGAAACATTATGTAAACTAGAGAAGATATTTCCACCAAGCTTCTTCGACTCAATGGAACATTTACCAGTTCATTTGGCTTATGAAGCTAAAGTGGGTGGTCCGGAGCAATATCGGTGGATGTATCCTTTTGAGAGGTAATTGACTAATAAAATTTATACTCTTGTAAAATCTATTTTTTTTGTTCTTACCTTCTTGACATATTGTCATTAGGTGTATTATGAACTTAAAGAAAAAGGTTCGTAATAGAGCATGCGTCGAAGGTTCGATATGTGAGGCATACCTCATTCAAGAAACATCAACCTTTTGCTCACTCTATTTTGAACCTCATGTTCAAACAAAGCAAAATCGTGTTCCCAGAAATGATGACGGAGGTTATATAGGTGACACAAGTAATCTTCATGTCTTTAGCTATCCTTGTCGTTCATTTGGCAAACCAACCGAAAGATTATTGGATGAAAATGAATTCAAAGCTGCCGAAAGATATGTTCTTTTAAATTGTATAGAGATTCAACCATTCGTGAAGTAAGTATGTTAACGATATCTAGTTGTGCATAAATGCATATGTTTTTCAGCTCACATAACTCAATTCTTAATTTAGAGAATTTGATAACTTTATGATATCTCGCAATTCAAATATTGGAGATAGAGAACTCGACCAGTTACGTGACTTGGAGTTTCCAGTATGGGTTAAACGAAGAGTGAGTATCTGATTATAATTATAGTGTCATATAACAACTATATCCATAGTATTAACAATGTTGTTTTGATAGGTTCGTCAAGACATGGCCATTGATGATAAAATACGTAATCTTTGTAATGGACCTAATAAATATGTGACTTGTTACAATAGTTGTTTTGTCAATGGTTACAAATTTCACACAAAAGACTATTGTGAACATAGGACAACAATAAATAGTGGTGTGTGCATCAAAGGAAGTTGTTACAATGATTTTGAGAAGGATTATTTTGGAACTCTACTAGATGTTGTACAATTGCATTATGTTGGAGGAAATAGAGTTACTTTGTTCAAATGTCATTGGTATGACAATGAAAGTGGAGTTAAGGTTAACGGCAAACATGGCCTGGTAGAAATCAATTCAAAGTCTACACTTGGTGGGAATGATCCGTTTGTGTTAGCAGAACAAGCTCAACAAGTTTACTACTCTACTTATCCTTTAAGAAAGAGAGGTCGATGTGAGTGGTTATCAGTAAGTAAAACCAAATCAAGGAGCACCTATGATGCAATTTCTAACATTGTGCAAGATCAAGATGATGAAGTGGAACCAGAAGGCTTTTACCAAGAAGATGAGATGCCTCCGCCAACCATCGTAGGGGTGGATGTCCAATTAGATGAAGTGATTACTGTACCATCAACAGAAGTTGAAGAGGTACTTGAAGAGGTGGTACACAAACCTGTTCCTCCACTCACCAATAGCACATCAAACAATGATTTTATTCTTCATGATGAGGACGAGTTATTGGAGGAAGAGTTATTGGAGGAAGATTTTTCTGAGGAAGATAGTGAGGATGACGAAGATGACTACGATTCATATAGTAGCGATAACTAGTGATGTTAAGGTAACCCCTAGTGAGGTAAATAATAAAGTGTGTATTTAACGAATGTTACTTGCAATGATGTCATTTTTGGTGCTGTAGTTGGGCTATTAGTAAGCTAGTTTTTGCTCAATTTTTTGCACTGTTTTTTACTCCATCTAGCGTTGTCTTTTCTTATGTAACTTGCTGATGTAATGATATTTTTTAGTGCATTTCAACTTTTTTGCTCTTTTTGTGCCGCTAGTAAAATGTTTTGTGGCTTCTTCTAACAGCTTTTTTCTGCTGTTTATAACAGGCTTTTGCAGCTGTTTTAACAGCTTTTTGCTGCATTAACACTTTATCATTTATGTCTAATAATATCGTTTCATTGTTTGATATGTTAATGAAAGATGGCTGGAGGAGCTAACTACAAAGCAACTAGAGGTAGAGGTGTTCGTGGAAGGAAGAGTCGTGATACACTGAGACCTAACTCGCCAACCCCATCGACACCACCTTCATCGTTACCGGCACCACCTGAAAGTGCACTACTAATGGAAGATGCCTCGTTGTTACATGAATCTGACACACCTCTTGAGGCTGGAGCAAGTTGTACACATACTTCTAGCATAAGTACATTCCTATGTTTCTAATATGTGTTTTATTGATTCCATATTTTTATTAAATACAGATCAAGACTCCCCTAATCAACAAAGGGGCCCAAGGGGAGCCTACTTACTGGATAATATACCAGCTAATCCATCTGAACGTCAAGTCATACTTATTTCTGATAAAAAGTAAGTAGTGTATTAATTTCTTAAAGTTTGCAATGTCATATAAACGTTAATAACCGCAATATGCATTGTATATTTTATAGGTTTCTTGATAAGGATGTTCCTAGAAATATTACCAAGTTATTCAAAGGGAACTTCTCTGGGAAACATAGTCAGTGGCATTTGTATGCTAAGGATCTCGAGGAGCACCTGTATAAATGCTTTCTGGTAATTAATTTTCAATGTGTACAAACAGTATATTATTATTAAACAATATACCTTTTAATGTGTTCTAACTGTATAATATTATTATTAAACAATTACTTTTGAATGTGTTCTAATTGTATAATATTATGGAACATTATACTTATATTTTACATGTTCGTAGGATCGATATCAGTTTGATGGAACAGTAAAGCCCGAGACAGCTAGACTTGTTTGGCTAGACAAGGCCAAGGAGCTTTGTCGAGGTACATGGAATGGGATTAGGAAACAGTGTAAGAAGGAGACAAAAAGTGATAATCCAGCTGACTGGAAACAATGTTGTCCGAAGTTTATCTACCAAGATGATTGGGAGGGAATCCTTGAATCCTGGATGACACCGGAATGGAGAAAGCGATCAATGGTGGGCACTGAAAATAGGAAACGGGTTCCTAGGGTTGAAGAAGATTCATTTATGTACGTTACACATACCGGAGGGTCAATCAACTTTGAGATGCATCGCCAACAATTGGTAAGTACAGATTACATATGTCGAAAAGGGTTGGGATGGGTGTATCAATATCATAATGTATATGCGTGTGCGTATGAGATAGGTCAATAGCAATGGTCGTTATATGTGTATGCCCGTGGTTATATGTGTATGCCCGTGTGTATGTAGTATCATAATCATGGCAGGCAAATGTGTTGTGCAAGTCACCGCTGATGTTTACATGTGTGTGTGTGTGTGTGATTAGCTAATGAAAATGGGACTGAAAATATGTGAAATGGGTCACAGGTAAAAAATCACAGGTTTGTAGTATCCTATCAGAAAGATTGATTTATATATATATATATATATATATATATATATATATCTATGTATGTGTGTGTGTGTGTGTATGTGTGTGTGTGAGATACATGCACATAGACGTAGGTAGCTAGAAAGGGTCAGAAAATGGGTCTCAATAGTGTATGGTCAACATATGACCCGTGATTGTCTTTTCTACCCCTATGTTGCTAGAATGCTTGTTGAAAATATGAATTATGACGTGTATGCTACGGAACTTTATATCTCACTTTAGTTTTAGATATGTTAATATTCTACATTTGGTATGTCAATATGTTGCCTGAATGGACCACAAAAGATCTGCAGAGGGTTCTATAAAAATATTATATATAAGTTATATGCTAGTAGCATACTCACAATTAAGTATTCTGACTAGTCACTACTAATTGATGCATTTATAAATTATACAGGCAATTGAATTGGGAAGAGATCCAACAGAACTTGAATTGTTTGAGAGGGTACATAAACGAAACAAAGGAAAGGATGAATGGTGTGATGCGAAGGCTAAAAAGGTTGGAACCACGTATCATAATACTGTCAAGGAGAAAAATGTTTCTGAAATGGAGATGGATAACGATGAGATTGCTGATGATGTCGAGCCACCAACTGAGCTTCCTTTTGACTCTGAAGCATGGGCAAATGCTATTGGTGTTCCAAAGAAAAAGAATGCTTATGGGCATAGCCAAGCAAGTTTATCTCTCTCCAAGGATCCTATTGTCCATACACCAACTATTCCCGTCATCAGTGAAGAAGATGTTATTAAGTTGAAAGAGGACAACACCAGGCTTCAAGGTGTAGTTGAAACATGTATGCGTCGAATGGAGAAAATTCAGAAGCAGTTAGACAGTCAGAAGAACACCGCTGCTGCTAGCGAGTAATTTGGTTGTACCCCGACCCATTTTTGGTATTATATTACTAAACTCTTCAGCAGCTCTGTTATAATTCTTTCGTGAATGCAATTAGGTGCTGCTTTTGTTAATATAATTAGCTACTGGTATTTGCTAGGTTGTCTTGAAAAATTGTATGAATCGTCTATATGTGTCGATTCATATTGTAGTTTGATCTAGTTAGGGGGAATAGTATTTCCCTTTGGTATTACTCTGGGATAGGTTTTTGTATAGCAGGTGCAAGTTAGATGTATATAGTATCTAATCTTGTATGCCTTTTGGTATTCGGTATGTAGCTCATTTGGTAGCGGAACTAAGTATTGGCATGATATGTAATTGGTACGTTTTATTAGCCACTGATCAATTTATTTCACTTTCGTTGATAATTATTTATTGCCACGAATTTAAATTTGCTATTGATTATTGGATATCCACGACTCTTATTGTTGCTATTTAATAATTACCACGACTTTATAGTCATTGCCGTTTTCAAATATCAACGACTCTTTTCGTAGCAATTATTCAAATATAAACGACTCTTTTCGTGGCAATTATTCAAATATCAACGACTCTTTTCGTTGCAATTATTCAAATATCAACGACTCTTTTCGTTGCAATTATTTCAAATATCAACGACTCCTTTTCGTGGCAATTTCTAAAATACCAACGACTTTATTTTCATTGCTGTTTTTTAAATACCCACGACTTGACAATCTTCTGAATTTTATCAACGACATCTATATTCATTGGTAAATTTTCAACGACGGGAAAATTTCGTTGGTATTATTAAATTAGCTACGGGCACATTTCCCACAACCGTGAATCGTTGATAATGTCGTGGGTAACACGAAATACCCACGAATTATGACTGTTTACCAACGAATTTTGGTTGTTGGTGCTGCCAGTTTTTCTAGTAGTGTTTTTTCTATTTGCAACTTAGAAATTGACTTTTTCAAGCTTCATTTTTCATTAATCATTTTCTTTTTCCCTTTGCAATATGTAATAAGATGAGTTTCTTTTGACGTGAAACAGGTTACGGAAGAATCGAAGTCGACTGATGTTCAATTCTAATTGTTGATCAAAGGTTAATTACTCTGGGTATTCTATGTTATGTATGATTCTTTTTCATCATATGAACGTTTCTAAATGTTTTTGATTCATTTTGTCATAATTTTTATCATTTCGCAGTATCATGTATTGGCAGGGTTTCAAAAAAATAAGTGAATGGGCTGGCTCTAAAATGGAAACCTTTATGATTTATAGTGAATTCAATGCTCAGTTCAACAAAGTTTAGAATCAAGTCAAACAACCTTTGCTCATAAAATTGTGAGAAGTTCGGAGATTTGATAATTAAAGGATACTAATTAAGGTGCAGTAGGGAGTTGACGATTTTTTCTTACTATATAAAGTGTAAGTAATTTGTTTGATTTTCAAAAAAATTATTTACTATATAAAGTGTAACTAATTTGTTTGATTCTCAGATTTCACGAGTAGATTTGTAATTGTCATGGCATATGACGATTTTAATGGACTGATCGACTGAATGCATATATATGTACAATAACTATGAAATGTTAAGTTGTGTTGAGTCGAAAACCAAACTGCTAGTGCTAACAACTATGACCTCATAAGTTTCAGAATATTTAAACTTTTGGTGTGTTTAGTTGTAGAAAAAAGAAGAGTTTTTCATAAAAAATTTTCAAGAAAAGTGGAAAATGCGTTCAAAATGAAGTTTTTTGAGAAAATTTTCCAAGAAAATGGAAAATATAGGGTGCGTTTAGTTACAGAAAACCCCCCACTTTTCCATAAAAATTCTCTAAGAAAACAAGAAAATTAGAAAACGTGTTCAAATTCGAGTTTTCTAAAAGACTTTTATAAGAAAAGGAAAATACCTTGTTTTCCTTTTTATAATTACAAAGTTGAAAACTACTTTTGATGGTTTTCTAAGTTTTCAATCTATACTCTTCCTTGGAAAAAGAAAACTTCACCCCTTGCAACTAAACACGTTTTCTAGATTTTTCATGCTTTTCTAGAGAGGTAAAACACTTCTCATTCTCTAGAGAAATGGAAAAAGAAAATTGGAGAAATTTTTCTGTAACTAAACGCGCCCTATAATATAACTTTTCCAAAATATAACTTGGAGATGGAAAACAACTCCCTCCCACTTTTCCAAATTTTCCTTTATAAACTTCCCCCCTCTTTTCCAAAATTTCCAAGATATTACTAGTTTTCCAACATTTTGAACGGGTTTTCTAAATTTTCAACACTTTTCTAGAAAACTATTTTCTTTAAAAAATTGGAAATGGAAAATTGTGGAAAATTTTCCACAACTAAACACACTCACATTTCTAATTTTTGATTGATATATTAGTGTTGGTGTAACCTTAAACCCATATCCCACACTTGAAATGGCGTACACTACACGTACTACACTACTTTGGATTATTGTTTTCAATTGCAGCTACACACTTTGTTAAAAGGCAATTAAGTCATCGTATTCATACTACGAAGTTAATCTCAAGTTATTTGATTAACAAAGAATTTACGAGAACTCAGGCTACTGTGCATCGTACGGGTATATATATATATATATATATATATATATATATATATATATATATATATATGTAAGAGGATCAAAAAAGAAGGAATTTTAAGTGGAGAAGATGGAGAAGGATTTTTTTACTACTATGATTCAATATTTTATTGTTATGATTCAATTTTTTATTAATATAATTTCACATTTTATTGCTTTGGTTCAATAGTTTATTAATAGATCTTAGTCTTTTGTTGCTATGATTCAAAAGTTCTTGTAATAAAAATTTGGATCTTAAAATAAAAATGCTGAATCAAAGTAACAAAAAATCCTTCTCCATCTTCTCTCCCTAAAAAACCTTCTCCCTAGATTCTAATCCTATATATATATATACTAGCCTACTACCCACGTGATGAGGCGGCAACATTATACCAGCGCGTTATAACGGCAACCTTATACGTAAAATTTTATGGTGGTCTGCAGATATTGCAGTCGGAAATTATGATACCGTCGATGTAATTAAAGTAAACTAAAAAATAAGTTCTTTTATAGAAAGGAACTTACAATCACCTATAATATCCTTTATACATCTCGTAAAACTTCATGATAAACCACATTTGCAGTGTATACTCCAGGTTGTTTAAATTTATTTTATCGGCTTAACCAACACCTTCGTAGTAGAGCGTGATATCCCTCTAGAGAGTGCCACGTATAGTTGCCCATGCAAAAATACCGATTCTGGAATATACACACCAACGTTTGGAATCGTTTGACCTTGAGCTTTATTGATTGTCATTGCGAAACTAAGTCTAACAGGAAACTGCTTTCTCTTCAATTTGAACGGGAACATATCATCTTCAGATGGGCACATAGGTATCCTTGGCAAAAATACTCTTTTCCCAGTTTGCTGACCAACAGCTATCTCCGCATCAATGGCAGTCGGTTGAAATCTTTTGCATAACAGTCTTGTGCCATTACACAATCCATCTGACGGATCGATATTCCGTAATAGTATAATGGGGCATCCCGTCTTCAGTCGGAGGTAATGAGGGGGCAAACCGCTAACATTTAGTGAGTTTAGTAGTTCGGATGGATAGAAACCGTTCTTATCGTCCACTGCTTCATCAAAGCTGTAATAAACTACTTCTTCTCCGCAAAATCTGTCAATCAACTTCTCGTTAATCGCGTCAACACTTTCAGTCTTCGTTGATAATATCGCCCCAGAAGTTATATTTCCCGAAGACCCTCCGTTTTGAAAAGAATGAAAGATTGAATCAATCAAAGCATCTTTCGATTTGTCCTTTTCGGTGTACGGGATAACCATGTCGTCAGGTATGCGAATAAAGCTTTCGTCGATCGATTCTTCTTTTCCATCACCGACTCGCAATAGAAATTCAGAAAACCATGGATCTGACCGTGCGCTCATATTTATTTTCAAGCTCATCTTTTTAATTCTTATCCATAGAGGTGACATTAACAGTCTGCGCGCGTGTTCCCTTTCTTACGATCGGTAGAACTTGTCTAAAGTCTCCCCCCAATACCATTATCTTGCCACCGAAAGTGAGTCTAACACCAGTTATGTCTTGCATCGTTCTATCTACTGCTTCGACTGCGTGTCTTTTAGCCATCAATGCTTCATCCCATATGATTAATTTCGTAGACCGCAGTAGTTGTGCAAGGCCGCTTTGTTTGCTAATGTTACACAGAGAGTTATTCTGAAGAACGATTGGAATCTTAAATCGTGAGTGAGCCGTTCGGCCTCCTGGATACGTGTCATCAAAAGTCGTAACAACCTTGCTTAATATAATAATATATTAATTAATTAGTTAATAATAAAATGAATAGGAAACAAATACGGAAGTGGAGAGTTTGAATGTGACGGTTCAGGCTTAGTATTTATCTCTCTAAAATTTGACTTCTCTCTCTAAAACCTTTATTTGTATGTGATGTGACCTAAAAAGTCATGTTTTTAAGTACATATTTCCGCACTTTTTGGACTATTCTTGGGTGAAAACATTTCCAAACCATCATTATTTACTAAAAATCACCAAGGTAGTCTAAATATAGACGTTGCTGCAAAAATCGGTTAAAAACGTCCAAATAACACGCAAACCGAGGCAAAACTATCACCTTAAATATTCCCTTCTGGATTTTCTTATGAAATTAGATCTTAATTAATATTTTATGATTCCATAAGAAATTCCAAGACCGGAGGTGAAAGAATCAGAAGAAACGGACGAAAGACGGAGAAGATATGCAATATGGAAGCCCGCCGATCGTCATCCGGAACACGCAAAAGTCAAACACTTCCAAATTTGGCAAACTCAGTGTCATTAGAAGCATAACGGAAAAACGAAGCCAACGGCGCAAGAATCAAGCAAATCGGAGCCCAAGCGAAGAAGATACGGACGAACCAAGCAACCGAGAAACAAGCGGATGCCAAACCAAGCACCAAACCCCCCCCCCCCCCTGGGCACAAGGGTACCGTATACGGCCCCTTAGGTACCGTATACGGACCTTAGGGTAACGTATACGGGACCTTGTGCCTTGGAAGGTGCCGTTTGACCCCCCCCCCCCCTTTGGTCCGATACCCCCCGTATGCGCTTTGATGCTTGTTCTTCATGCTTTGTGACTTGTACCAAGCTTCCTACTCTTTCTCTATAAATAGAGGGCCTCCTCATTCATTTTCCACACACCAACACACCTTACATTTCACACTTTCTCTCTCTAAACTTTCTCTCTCTAGATTTAGGTTAGCATTCTCTCTCTAGCACTACTCTTAGGAGTTAGAGGAGAATTAGTAGGTAATTAGTTCTTCTCTCTAGTTTCTCTCTCTAGCACTATTCTTAGGAGTTAGAAGAGAACTAGAGAGAAGATTAGGAGTAGATTAATTATGTATTTAATTAGTAGAGGCTAGCTTATGTAATGCTTGGATATTAATGAAGAAATACAAGTGTTATTCTGCTCGCAATTCTTATCGGTATTTTCTATCCTTTCTATTATTAATTTGTCATATTGTTCTTGTTTGATGTATGTGATTTATTAATATTAGAAATGTTTATTGTTATGCATTGTGAGTAGTGTGCTTGTATGTTTGCCATGATTAGTGAGTAGTTTGTTGTGATATATCTAATTGGGATAGCACCATTATGAAACAACGGAGGTAACGTTATACGGCTTTCATTTGTATAGCGCCGGAATCATCACGAATGTGTGTAGTACGGAACGTGGAAGCTATGAAAGTCGTGGGCACAATCAGTTGTGGAATAATGTTCCTAATTATTATATATTACAATTGTTTGTGAACTTATAAGCTAAACCTCTACCCGTTTATCTGTCCAACTTATGATGTGGTTTGTATCCTCCTCCCTAGAACCTAACCAATTGCTAGAAGTAGGATTGCAACCTATTCTGTGTATGATGATCAATGAACTCAACATGGTCGTTGTTCCCTTGATTGAAACATATCTGTGAGGGACACGAAGCATAGGATTAGAGATAGATTAGGTTCATGCTTATCTGTTGTGTATCTTTGGGACAAATTCCGGGGTACCCATGATGTAATCCTTAGGTCAGTACTGAGATGCTAGTATTCCGTCCTATTGCATGTTCTTGTTTGATTGTTGCTTAGGTACTGCATACTAGACATACAATAACAATGTTGCTGCCTTAATGATTAGGTTTTCATAAACATGATAAATGTAATACAGATAGGTTTGAAAACTTGTGGTGCTGTTTAACTATACATTTATGATTTTAAACTAAACTATCGCCTTTCCTCCAATAAACGTGGTTAGAACCCTTTTGACAAAGGAGTCATGAACCATTGATCAAACGGTCACTACCTATCTATGTTTTCTAAAATAAACATGGTCTGATTTTGAAGCTGTGGAAATACTGCCCAACTTATCGTATAGTACACCGTGAATTAATCAGGGATTTATTGGGTTGGGATTTAAAATTAAAGTGAACGGGTTGTTTAGCTCTCATAGATGGTTTTTCTGTAATACAAGCTTACACATAATGAGTTTAGATAGCCATAAAGTATGTAATACAGGATAAGCCCTAAAACGTCCGAGTATCCGGTAAGCCGTGGAAAGGCCGTAGGCTGGACACTGTATTACATCCTGGCTGAGTCTGTGATCCAGGAAAGACCGTAATACGGGTGAGTACACAATGTAACCGTGGAAAACTCTGTGGGTTGAAGACTGTATCACAGCCGAATATCTCTGAACTCAATCATAACCATTAATGTATAAGCCAGCAGTCACCAATTGTCTTAATCTTAAATGCCTTGCCCAGCTTAGATATCTCTGTATGTGTTAAAGAAAGGTCAGTAGATAAATTGCGGACTATCGCCTTATTCCTGCACCCCAAATGGAGGGTCACTTGGTCTCCTCATGAGAGACGGTGAGGGGGGTTTCAAGACAGTCCGATCTGATCATAATCTTGATATCCTAGTATTCAGTGACATATTAATCGGTTAACCTGATTAGTAGGGTGCTAGTGTTTACACTACTAGGTTTTCTACGTGAAAGCAAGACACAAATCCTTAAAAGACATTTTCAAACTAAAATATCATCACATCTATTCTAAGTCATGATGAACCACGTTTTCATTATCCTTAAGTGTTGTATATGCTAGTCTCCCTTTAGTTTAATGTTTTAATAGTTTAGTTTAATTAGATATAAATACCAAAAACAAAACCCCTCCAACTTATCAAAACCCTAGCTTAAATACCGACTTATCAGAACTAGCTCTGTTTCAATTCTACCGTCGTGAGGAACGACCCTGGATCATTCTTACCACTTACTCGTATCAGGTATTCATACCAGTTCAAGTAGGTAGTACGGAGGATTAGGCTCCCCCCGACTATTATAAATATTAAAACTACCCTGCCGTGTGTCTCGGTGGCCGGACCAACGACCGGAGTAAAATCCGACCGACCGCTGAGGGCACGACAGTATGTTAGAATTCCAAACGACACCCCAATTAAACTGTTTGATTTTAGTATTAGAAATCATTCAGTTTTTGTAACACCCCCAAATTTACTGTTTAGCGGAAGCATACATTGGGTGTTACTAATCAAATATCAAAGCACATAAGATATAGCAAACGACTCTATATGCGTCGTTTTAACAAAATACATTAATATAAGAAATGTTTACAACATTTGAAGCTGTACATAGCTCGTGTTCGATTTAAATGGGAGATTTCAGTACATAAGTACTTGTACAAAATATACTAATGCAAGAAAATCTCTAATGTCTGCATGCTGACTCGAGCTATAGAAGTCCTGAGGCAGTTCAATCTACTGCTGGGTACCTGTGATACATGCTAAAATGGGCCAGCTAAAGCTGGTCAGCTCACAGGTTTGAAATCAGATAATATTGTATGAACCGCAAGATTTAAGTAGTGATTTGCAACCAGCAAATAAATAGTAATGTATACAGCCATGAGCACATAGTCTGAGCTTAACTCGAGGGTCGGGTCCCATATAGAGAATTCCGAGCGAGGTGCCTCCACGAGTGCCTAATCCACACTCGTCTGAACAATTATTAGTACGTCAGTTTAACCAGTTAGTGCTTGCTAACCCGGACGAGGAGGGTCAATCCTATATGGTACCATATACTAATAATCAAGCTACAACGTATTACCAAACTATGCTGACGGAGGACTTTGAAATGATTAGTGGAAAACAACTCATGTAGTATATTGTAAAGTTTGTACTTGCGTTCACATGTTAAAAATAAGCATTGAATCACACCCCTGAGTGAAAAGCGGTAAAAAAAAGAGGGGCTATGAGACTCACCTGAGTCTTGAGCGTATAGTCAATAACGTACGATGCTTAATCAAGCAGTGAGATGTCCGCAGACAGATAACCTGAGGGTGTCCACGACACGCGATGGTTACTAATATGAATAGGTAGTTACAAAGACTACCTCTGTAGTTGTTCGTTCAACTATAATGTCCAAATGACCACGATTTGGTTGTCTGATTAACTTGTGTTTTGAAAACGTGTACGGCCCGTTGGTGACAGATTTATAATAATAACCTTAACTATTATTATTATACTTTGATTTATCCATTTTTGCGTATTAATCGTATCGTATTTGGTTTGGTTATTGAAAAGTGATTTTTAAACACTTAGAATGTTTTTGGCTTCTGTTTTCTGGTTTTTGCGACACTAAATGCGACACAATGCTTGTGTCTTATGTTTTGCGACACAATATGCGACACAATGCTTGTGTTCCGCAACACAAGGCTTGTGTTCCGCAACACAAGGCTTGTGTCGCAAAGATGAACACTAGCCCAGAACCCAGCGACTGTCGCAATTTTTCAACCCAAAACCCAAATCTAACTCATTTTTAGGCTGTAAAATCATGTTTTCTTCATACATTTGGACAATACTAAGTTGTGTAAACATTATAACACCGAAATAATACACCAAAATTAGTAAATCTAAGTTTTTAGAAATTTTCTTACAATTGCAAATCGGAGCTAGAGGAGGCCGAAAATGATAATGATGCGTTTGTAAATCTTGTTCCTTGCTTGATGGTGATTCCGAAAATATAATTTTTGGTGTCGGTTATGCTAGATCCGAAAATTTGGTGGTGATGGGTTTGAGAGTGTTTAATGGTGTGTGTGTATTTTGTATGGAATGGAAATGAAAGAGGAAATGGGGAGGAGGTGAGGTGTAGGTGAAAGCCTCACTTTTCAGTCCCCGCTCCGTGTTCCGCGCGGTGTTCGTTTTCCCGATTATTTAAACGTTAAATAATTATTTTATACGTTAAAATATACGTTTTTAAAATACGAATAATTAAATCAATATTTTCGTTGAAGTATTAAACTAAATACTTGTCAATTGAGTTATAAAATATAATTTAAGCCTGTTTCGTTTTGTTTGCGCGTTTTATGTTTTAAATCGCGTGGACGTTGTTTGTATGATACGAGATGAATGTGAAATATTATCAAAATAATATTTTGGATATAACCGCATCATTAAATAATGTTATATTATTTAATAAAATTGTTCACCAACGTCCGTAATTAATTGAACCGAATTACATTCGATTTAAATTGCGTACGATTTAATCAAATCGCATAATCGCATATATTCAACAATATATATATTGATACATTAATTAGCCTAACACATAACTAATTACATGTACTAAAACTTGATTAGGCACTAATTACTAGTCCTAATTTGACGGTTGTCACAGTTTTTTATACTCAAAATCTCATATTATTTTCTCTTGATTTGCAGTGGTGGCCGGAAAGTGGTGTCGACGACAATAACCACTAAATTCCGGTCGGAAGTTATAACGCCCCTCATTTAATACAACAATATAATATTAAAACTGGCGGAAGCGACTACTTGAAATACATATTCTATTAAAACCTGCTAGAAATTTTCGCAACCCTTTATACAATATGTTTAACTACTAAACAACCATAATTAACATGTTTACAAACCCGGGGCATTATATACTATAAAACATTATTTATTACAAACTGGATCAGAGTTGCAAGTTTCAAACATTCCCAGCATCAAAACATCCTTCCTGACTACCCACATAATATACATCACCTGCAGGAAGTAAATTGAGGGATTAGCACGAAGCTAAGTGAATGAATAATCAACTACAATTCAATTTAGCTAGCAATCTGTTCACAATCAATAATGCAACAAATATCGTCAAGAGGAACGGTGGTTCCTAGAGACCCTGTTCCGGGTGGCCCCATCAGAACACTTAAATCAACTGTAGGCCAAAACAGTGATTAACCGCTAACTAAATGCTAATCTCCATCAACACATGTACGCAACCCTGTGTTGACCAACATTAGCAATCAAGTCCAACTGACAATCTAGTTGACCTCTGGATTATACATTTCAATTCAATGTTCGTCAAACAACCAATCAAATGGCATATCATTTCAAAGTTAGCATACTATCAATAGTAATCCTATAATTACTGATTGAAATCAAACTGACACAACCAAATCAAACTGTGAGTCTCAAATCCACTCACCTGATTCGTCTCAGTTACTTACTCAGCAGTCTTATCTCGCTGAGCCCTTGGATTATCTGAGAACATAAAATCAATCATAAGTTAGTAATTTGTTTTCAACTAATGGTACTTATGTAATTAAACACATTACATAAATAATCACATCATTAATCAATTCCAACATACAACAATACTATTTATATATAGTATTTATTTAAGTTCACAAACTAAAATGATCATCAATTTTATTCATGCAAACGCGATCCAGGCAAGGGTGGTGGGATCGCGTTCACCCTTTGAAAAAGTTCTGTCACCGTTTTACACTTAGCAACGCGATCCGGGAACTAGGGCTGGATCGCGTTCATAAGAAGAAAACGTTATGGAATCAATTTTCATTAGGAAACGCGATCCGGGCAAGACTTCAGGATCGCGTTCCTACGCGTTTTAGCTCAGGTGCAGACCTGCAAACACACAGCTCAACCCAATTTCTTATATGACCATTTCAATCACATGTATCTCAGTTTTTAAGTTACTAAACACTCAAATACAACCATATACATGCACTAAAGCATCATTCAACTTCAATTCATACCAAAACTTCAAATGATCATAACCATGAAGTTAAACATGGAATTAACATCAAAACAACTTACCAATTAGAGGTTTACAAGTGATGATGATGATGTTTATACTATCACTAGATCACAGCAACTAATTCCCTTGGTTTAAATCTTGTTTTGCAAGTGGTTAAAAGGTATTTGAGGTTTTAGATTTAGGTTACCAAATAAGGAAAGTAAAGAACTTTCCTAAAAGGGAAGGTTTATAAGTCGGCCCAACTTTTTAACACCGACCCGTATCCACTTAAAACTAGTCCCCTTTTTAATCTATTGCCTGGAACCTAAAACCCATTTGCGAGAAACTTCTTTTATTGCACCGTCAACTATAGTAAATTAAAACAACCAATAATTTACTAAGCACAATAAGTCCTGAGGTTTATTTAACTAAGTTTCGCAATTTAAACATATTTATCAAATAATTTCTAATACAATTAAATACATCAATTTAAAATTAGAAATTACCGGACCAGAAGAGAGGATGTTACAGAAGTTGTTGATGAGCGGTGGCGACGAAAATAACCGGCATAAGTGACATCGGAAACAACCGGCAGCAGTGACGAAGACAACAATCAGTATGGCCATGACGGGTATTTATCTATTCAAAGTAATGACTTTGAATGACTTTCATATTCTTCTTGTTGTTGCTTTTAATTCCATCTACAGATTCAAAGTTATAATAATTCTTTGGAATTAAATTATTCATCAATTTGGATTTGCAGAGTGGTTACAGCCGAGAAAAGGAAGCCCTAATAAAAAAAGCCCTAATTGCGAAATTTCACATAAGGTTAGGCTTTTGTTCATATTGATTATCATGATTGAATTGCATCATATTGATATTCAAATCAAAAGTTTATATATCAATTTAGGGTTTCATTTTTTTGAATTTTTAGCCGCTTCAAACATTCACAAACAGCATATATTTGATTTTTTGTATTGTTAATCGCATTAAATGTGTGATGCTCAAATCATCAACGTACAAAAGGTTCAAGCTTTGAAAATTCCGTAGTTATCTATATACTATGCAAACTCTAATTTTAAAAAGACTGTTTCATTACCTATTTTTGCTAAGTTTTTTAAGGTCACAATATAAGGTAGTAACTAATATTATAAAGTGATTTGTTATGAACTTGTTTGTATAGAAGTCAGTTTTCATAAGGATACTCATGAACAATGGTTTACAATAAGGTCAATCTAATGCATGAACTAAGATTATAAATGGATTTCTTATGAACTCGTGTTTATGGCAGTCAGTCGAAAGTCTACTTATAGAACTCAAAATTCGTGTTCTTACACATGGTGTTTATGCTGAAGCCGGAATGTGTACCTGATCAGTCTTGAATGGAATGCTAGCAAGTAAAGAGCTTGAAGGCTTGGAGGTATAAAATTTGAGTAATGTAAAAAAGTTTTGTGATGAGCAACCTATATATATAGTCTCTAGAATAATTTATATATGGTAATAAAGCTAGTTAAAAGGCTGAAATCATAGTACTAATTTTAAAAAAATTACTTGGATGATAAGTTAAATCAATATGTAAATAAGTTTTAATTGCATTTTTAATTTGTAATAATTTAAGAAATATTAAACCCAATAGTCAATAGTCATGCCTTATCAGGATAATAATCAATAAATTATTAGTCCATTTAAGTCCCTAAAAGGCCAATGACTTAGATAAGAAAGAAAAACAGTCATTTAAAAACCAATAGCCTAAATATACCCCTTTATATAAGTACCTTGTGTACTAAGCAATAACAGTAAAATACACTTAATTTTTTGATATATATATATATATATATATATATATATATATATATATATATATATATATATATATATATATACACATATATGTATATATATACATATATGTATATATATACATATATGTGTATATATGTGTATATATGTATATATATATGTACATATATATACATATATGTGTATATATGTGTATATATATATATATATATATATATATAATATGATATTTCATGTGAGTTGTCCATGAGTTGTTAAATGATTTTGATTGGTTTATTATAACTTTTTATTTAGAACGCATCACGTTGATGTTAAAACCATAATCACCAGTATTTGGGCCAAATTAAACTTCGATGCCACATACACAACTAAACTATGATAAGGAATTTCCCATAGGATTGAATAAAAAGTAGCATTCAATAAAAAAGGTAGGATATATTATCATAGACGTTCGTTTTTTTACCAGTAGTAAATAAACATAATAAGTAGAAGTAGATAAACATAATAAATAGAAGTAGATAGTTAAAAGCTAGTTGTAGACGCATAATATCCGACTACTCTTCATCGTCGCTGATCATGTCATCGAGTTCATGTAGGATACTGTATACTCGGTGGCGGTTAAGAACCACAACATGGTTCCTATGTGCTTGAGTATGTGTGACACCCCGCAATTTTGACAAAATTATAAACGTTAATTGCACGTATTTTTAGGCTAATTCCCTACTTGAGTGAATTCACAACCACTTTTAGAGGTAAGTCTAGCAAAGCCCAATTAGTTAATACGTGTAGTATTACGATTCATAATTTGTTATAATTATGTACAAAACCATTAGAACAAACGCGACAAAAATATACGACTGTTGGTGAACGAATTTAATTAATAAAACAAAAGCTTAGAAACAAAGTTAAAATTTTGTATAAACTTAACTAAATAATTTCCATAAAATACCTCAATCAAAAATGTAATTAAAAACGTATTTAAAATATTTCTAATTAACATATTATAACATTTAACGATCGGGTAAACAAACACGGACTAAATACTGCAAATGGAGGAGGCACAAATCACCCACCAAAACCCACTCCCCCCCCCCCCCCCCCCCCCCTCCTTTCTTCTCATTTCTCATCTTTCATTTCTCTCTCTTCACCTCCATTTCTCTCTCAAATTTCTCTCAAAAACAACCTACACAAATCACTCAAAAACTACATCAAAAACTCGTTAAATCACCTATCTTCTTTGGAACAAAACGATCACGGAGTCGAGCTCTACCTTTCCATCTTCTCGGATTTTCCGCGCGACAACTTTGTAAGATTCCGACAATCCCGTAAACTCTTAGATTTCGAAGTTTTCTTTGATATTTCGTGTTCAATATACTTAATATAACATGTTTTAGTGTTCTATACAACTGGAAATGTCCAAATCGAAGCTTAAATCTCGTTTTTACAAATCGATCCACGAACAGTCCGTAACGTGGCATCTGGATTGGGCCAAATGCGACGTCAGCCACAACGTCGCAAGGACCCACAACGTCGCACATAGCGACGTAACAACTAATGTCGCATTAAGTTGCCAACGTCGTACATAGCGACGCCGACCCCTACGTCGCAGTAACATACAACGTCGCATGTAGCGACATAACAACTAACGTCGCATTAAATTGCGAACGTCGCACTTAGCGACGTCATGCTCAACGTCGCAGTCATGACCTGCGACGTCGCACCTAACGTCGCACAAATCAGAATCTAGAAAACTCAGATTTTTACTAAGTGTTGGGACTAAGATTTTATCATCTGAATTTACTCCAAATGTGGATTTTGAAGGCGTTTTTACTACAGCAACATAGTGTAAATAAAAAAATTTTCAAGCTGACTTGGCAGCTCGACCCCAACCAGGGGCTCTGCCCCTTGGACCCCGCTACCAGGGGCGCTGCCCCCGGACCCCCGTACACAATTCCGTACTTTATGAAACTCAAAAGGAATGATAATGACAAACGCTTTCAAAGGTTATTATTACAAACCGTTACCAACGAGTCGTATACAGTTTCACAAACAACGAAATACAAACTTAAACGTTTAACAAACACTTTGGACATAACTTGGTTGTACGAACACTAGCATGGATGATTAGCTTAGACATCCACATACTTATTAAATCTCATACGTTTAGGACGTTAGGAGATTTCGGACTGAACTTGGGCTTAGGTTTGCTAGCACTCGCACGCAACTTAACTCGACAGGTGAGTTCACAGCCCCTACTTTTACTATTTTAACTGCTTTGAACAGGGGTGGAAAACATAGTCAAACACTTTTACTACATGATAGTATACTTGCTTTACTCGAACGCATAGAGTACTTTGAACAGTTGAACATTTACAACGAAACAATTAACTACGAAATAGTGTTTTCATACGACAAACTATTAGAAACGGGATAAACTATACTGGATAAACCGGAGAACGACCGGTACTGTTTTGAAAACGTTGGAGAACGACCAGCAACACTTTTTACTTAACTGATTGAGCAACTGAAAAGTCCCTTCTGACATGGGCACTAGATCCTGCGAACATGGGTCTACTATTGTTGATAAACCGTTGAAAAGTCCCTTCTGACATGGGCACTAGATCCTGCGAACATGGGTCTACTATTGTTGATAAACCGTTGAAAAGTCCCTTCTGACATGGGTACTAGATCCTGCGAACATGGGTCAACTATTGTTGAAAAACCGTTGAAAAGTCCCTTCTGACATGGGCACTAGATCCTGCGAACATGGGTCTACTATTGTTATTAACCCGATGAAAAGTCCCTACTGACATGGGCACTGGGTTCCTACTGACATGGTGATAGAGGCCCAAGTATTGAAGATCGAGCCCACATGTTCATGGAGGCCCACGAGAAAAGGGCTGCAAAGAAAAGGGTGTAACTTGGGCTACGGGGCTCCGTTTGGAAGATATGGCCTATTATATGTTTTGGATCTGCATGTTGGGATTTTGTTTTGGATCGTGTGTTTGGCCCGTTATGTTTTTAGGCCCGTTTAAAATCCTGGATGTTATTTAAGTTTTTTTCTTCATTGTAATGAACTCAGTTTTCAATTTCAAGAATTTCGATTTCACTCTCAATTTGTGAATCATTTCCCATTTCACGGTATTCTTTGGTGAATCAACGTGTTTTTGGAAGAATTATTCCTGGCTATTCCTTTGAATCAACAGGATTAATTTGTTATCTAAATTAAGCACTACATCACATGGACCCACCAAACGATTAGGATACTGACATTCCTACGAGACACAACTATTAGGATACTGACATTCCCACGATCATCTAATAGGATACCTACATTCCTACTATAACTTGAAATATACTTTTGGGCAACATCCCAACGAAACATACCTACTACTAGGATACGTATATCCCTACAGAACATACTTGAAAATAGGATACTGCTTTCCTACAACTACTAGGATACGAACTTTCCTACAAACTACTATTTGGAAACGTATTTGGTTTTACGAATTACACTTTTGGGTGACATCCCAACGATGCTGTATAAACAACAAGTGGGTTACCAACTGTACTTGCAAACATAAAACCTGTGAATTCACTCAACATCGTTGTTGACTTTTACTATGTTTTTCAGGGAATTAGCTGCGCATGTAAGAATCGCCAACACACATGGAATTTAGGCGACCCGCGATGCAAATAGGATGCCAACTTTTGACACTGGATTTCTTTTGTATAACTAATCGGTTTTTAGTCATATTCCAGAAATCCACTTTTGTATAATATTACTACTTTTATACGATTCGATGAATCGTCAACTTTTGTAAACTATTAACTTTGGCATCTTAATATATTGATGTTTTGTTGTAATCATATGCTCTGATACGTATGCATGTACCGTGTATTGTGGCACTCTCTATACTTAAACAAATACTTCCGCTAAACAAAATCAACGAATTTGGGGGTGTTACAGTATGAACACCTGGGTGTCCAAGTTCTTCATCAATTCCGAGACCAAAAAGTGTCTCTACATCCATATCATCCTGAAAGGTATGTCATCATATTATGATTAGAATTTTATAAACGATTAAAGTAAGATAAAGGTTTTTTTACCTCATCATCGGAACTGTCGGAACTGATATAGATCACATCATTCCAATTCCACGCTTGTAAATTATTTAGCCTGTTTTGCTGTCTTTGAATTGCATTTGTTGCTGGAACAGGAACTTGAACAGCAGGTGGAGGCACATGAACAGCAGGTGCAGGCGCTGGAACAGCAGGTGCTGGCGCTGGAACATCAGGTGCAGGCGCTGGAACAGCAGGTGCGGACACAGGAACAACAGGTATAGATACGGGAACAACAGGTGCATCCATGGTAAGCAAAATGGTAATTTTTCTTGATAAATGTAGTTAGTGAAATTGAGAGTAATGCCCATTCTTTTTTGTAGAAACTCTATTTATATATTGTTTTGAAATTTTTAAAAATGGAATTGAGCTAAGGATGGGGCTATAATCAAGTAGAAGAATATCACATTGGCTAAAAAAAATGATGTTTAATTTTTAATATACTTTACACTTTTAATAATTTCAAATTTCTTTTTTTGTTTTATGGGTAACTGATATGTTGGTTTGCAAGATTAAATCCTACTATTGTACTCCCTCCGTCCCGTATCTATTGTCCAGTATTCCTTTTTGGGATGTCCCAATTTAATTGTCCACTTCCATAAATGGAAAAGAATAATGAGATAAAGTTCATTTATGCCCCTAATTTATATATGTAAGACAAAAAGGTATGTAAAAAATAAATGGTAAAATTGTCTTGTTACCAAAAAGTAAGAGAGATAGTGATGTTTTTCTTAAACTGCGTATTTTTTGTCTGGGGACAATAAAATTGGGACAGAGGGAGTAGTTTATAAGATTAATCCTATTTTTTTGTTATCTATGAATATAAGGACGTGTAATTAGCATATTAGTAACTGATATTTTATTTTTTATTTATAATCTAAATCACAGAAATCACAGTTTTAATAATATCAATTTCCCTATTTTTTTGGTAACTAATACGTGAGTTTTTGTGCTTTTAAGATTAACTCCTTTTTTTATATACTTATGAAAGTTAGAACATGTACAGTTATAACTATAACTCCTATATTTTACGGAGTAGAAGTTAGGTACCTAGAGATATTAGAACATGTACAGTTTATCCTTTTAAGGTTAACTCCTCTCTACTTTTTAGATTAACTCCTATTTTTTTTATACCTATGAAAATTAGAATATGTACTAACTATAGCCTCCTATTTTTTAGAACTTTCATACCTAGAGACATTAGAACGTGTACAGCATAAGTATTTCATATTTTTAGAATATATTTCTTTTATCCTCTTAATTTATATATTGTTTTTTACAATGACATTTAAATAGATATGACTTTTTAGTCCTATTGATTTATTTGATTAGTTGAATGCAGTGAATATTTTTTTATGGATTTTGAAGATATTTCAGTTGAAGATGGATCTTGAAGATTAATATAGATATCATATTTGTTACTTATTTTTTTTATAAGTAACAATGTTGTGGATATTAATATGGATCTTGAAGATTGATATAGATATCATATTTGTTACTTATTTTTTTTATAAGCAAAAATGCTGTGGATAGTAACAATGCTGTGGATATCATATTTGTTACTTATTTTTATATTAATATGGATCTTGAACAATGTTGTGGATATTTTTGTTGAAGATGGATCTTAAAGATTGATGTAGATATATGTTTAATGAGTTGACCAAGTTTTGTAACTGATGTTGTGGATTTATGTACAGTTTATAACATAGGATATGCATAATAAATGTATACCTTTAATATTAATGAGGGGCATCTTTGTCATTACAAATGAGTTTTTAGAGACATTAGTATTAGATTAGGGGCATTATTGTCTTTTCCCTCTTAAAAAAAACACTGAAAATGTGTTATATATATATATATATATATATATATATATATATATATATATATGAGATAGATGAGATGAGATGTAACGTATAAATAAATTTTATGATTAAAGAAAGGGTAAGGTTCAAATGAGACTAAGATTTTTTGTGAGAATGGAGGAACCAATGATATGGTGTCATGTGTACAAAGAGAAAGTTAAATATCTCATAAACGACAAATCGAAAAATTATGAAATTTGCACCATTAGATTCATCGTTTGATCCTCTTCGATTTGCCGTCCATTAAGGCATACTTTCGACGAGTTTTTTTTTCATTATTTTTGGTGGGTTTCACATTACTAACACGTGTGTTACAGTGTTGCGTTTAAGGTTTTTTTTTTCATTATGTTCGGGACGAAACCCCAAACTCCCAACCCTAAACCCTAAACCCTTACCCCCAAACCCCAAACCCTAAACCCTAAACGCTTTATAAAACTCTAAACCCTAAATTATAATAAACCCTAAACCCTGCTAAACCCTAACACTAAACCCTAACCCTAAACCCCAAATCAAATGTACAATCAATCACTAACACATGTGTTACTAATATGTAAAACCCACCAAAAAAATGAAAAAAAAAATTCGTCGGAAGTATGCCTTGATAAATGGCAAATCGAAGAGGATAAAACGTTGAAAAATATGGTGCAATTTTCACGATTTTTCGACTTGTCGTTTGTGAAATATTAAATTTTTAAAAACATGAATGAGAGAGAAAAAATATGACACGTGACATATTGTGGTTGGTTCCCCTGTTCCCACACAAAATAAATAGTATCAATCGGTTAATTCTAACTTCTTCGTAAACCATTTAACTGAGAAACTAGTACCTTTTGAATTAGCTGTTGGACCCCACCCGTCACCGCCCAACCCCAACAGACAGAGAGAGGGGAAATCTGTAAACCCAAAAGGAGAAGCTGTTAATAACATAACAAAATTGAAGCATATAGAACCAAATCTGTTACAAGACTTCAAATTTCAACCAATTGAGTTACGTTTTCAAATAGGGAAGCTGGAAAAACATTGGAATTGGAATCTATTGAAAAAACAACGTGGTAAAGACAACAAGATTGCTATTTTTGTAAGATATCGTATTTTTTGGTGGTGGGTTTTGCTTTATATGCGATGAATAGTGAGGTTTACCAGCTAAAGTCTCGATCTTCTTATGAATAGGAGCTCCAAGGTTCGGTTCTTATCAAATGATGGCTTTTTTGCAGTTTCACAAGTGGATCCGATCGGTATGTAATTTTTGCTTGTTTCCATTGTTGAAATTAGCTAGCTTTTTATGATACCCGGTTAACCTGTACTTAATTAGCGTTTAATGGATTACTAGCTTTGTTAATAACTCAGGTTCAATGGGGGTACCAATATAAAATTCTTAGAAAAAAGGATAATATGTACTGATTGTGTGGTGTTATGATTGGTAAATGAAACGGGAAAGAGAAAGGATAATAGTACTATTTTGAGGGACGTCAAGTATATATTTTCTGTAGAACCATTTGACTTCAGTTTGAATAATCTTCCCTTTTTTGATAGATTTAGGTCTGATGTCTGCCCTTAACAGTGCTATTAATTTTGGCCTTATATTCATCTTTCGACCTTGATCGTCCAGAATTTTATGAAGTATATCACATGAAAGAGGAAACCATGGTTAGTAATTCTAATGTGAAAGCAGCAGCATCTCGAAATTTATAATGTAATATCATATGTTTTGTTGAATTTGAATGTTTGTGTTTGTGGCTATTTTGTAGGTGGAGGCTGCAGAAGTTCAGCCAGAAGCACCAAAAGAGCAACGAAAAGAAATTGAAACAAGGAATGGTTTGGTTGAAATAGAAGGACTGAAAGAAAAACCGAATAATCAAGAAAGAAAAGGAATTATTGAGAAGAAAGTGGAAAACAAGGTTGTGACGAGTCAAAAAAACAGTTTATGTTTAAATTTTTCTAATTTGAACTTATAAACAGTACTAGTTCTTCTTATGTGTAGTTTTGTAACTTTTACCAAATAATTAGTTAATGTTTGAATGAACCTGAAACCTACGGTTTTTGTTGTTAATTGGTTATCTGCATCAGGTACTTTTATGTGCTATCGATTAAAAGGATTTTAATAGTTAAGTTAGTAGGATGTAGCATTAGGACCTGTATAACATTAGCTATAGTCACAAGCAGTTGCTTCTTGCCCCATGTCTTGTTTTTTCTTACATAAAAAATATGAGTGAAAAGAAAATTATACTCTATATGAAGTACTAACTAGACCAAAATTTGTGAACATAATATTTTTTAGTAAAGGGAGACCTATGATGTATCCCATGTATTAAGTACAATTTTACACACTGCAAAAATGGTGTTGGCATTATTGCAGGCGTTTACTGCAACGTTTATTGCAGGCGTTTTTCAAGCAACTCTAGGAATTCTAAGGTACTTATCACTCACGACTACTTATATAGTACAACTTAACATACGACTCATTAGTTTATTCTGAAGTATCCTGCTACTTCGCTTATAAGGTCGTTAGGACTTGGTAGTTGGTCCAAATGAAGCTCAATACTTGATCTAGCCATAGATAATTTACATAAAAGTCATAATCGTTTGAAAACCAACTTTTTCCATGTTGTAGTGATAAAGTTTGGTTCCTTAGTGATGAAAGAAACATAATTTGAACTTTTTGTAATGGGCACAATACTTTAAAATGGAATATCCTTTGAGAACTAACAAAGTTGGCACCTGTTTACAAGAAAAGCTTTTATTATACAAATGTTTTCTGGTTGTGCTTTATTGACTTTACTCTGTAGGTACAAATTATAATCCATTAGTAGTGGGAAATATAATTCAAACAGTAACACACATTCCTTTCATAATATCTCAAGGGTCCACAGTTCAATATTCATTAGATTTTTGAGAGATAGCTTTCTGTAGCAAGATTCGAAACGAAAAGAAAATAGTTAGCAGTTAATACAATTTTTTACTGGGAATGGTAGAAAAAATTTCGTTTATACAGGTTAGGGTTCGTGATAGATTTCTTGTCAAAGGCGATGCTGCTTGGTTTCATGGCTGGGGCAGCAGTTATCGTATCTTTACAACAACTGAAAGGACTACTCGGGATAGTTCATTTCACCACCAAAATGCAAATAATCCCCGTTCTAGCGTCTACCATTCAGCACAGAAACGAGATAATGTGACGAATTTATATTGATATAAAGTAGGCTTTATTAATAAGACTTGTGTTTTTTAAGACTATTTTGTATTTGTGCAGTGGGTTTGGCAAACAATTGTAATGGGCTTTTGCTTTTTGGCATTTTTACTGACTACAAGACATGTTGTAAGTGCAGCAATCTAAACTTGAATAGCTTACGAGTATTAAGTTGTGAGTGGCTGATGCATGTAAGTTACAACTAACTAATGTAGGCCATGCGAAAACCGAAGCTTTTTTGGGTATCAGCAGCAGCTCCATTGGCATCAGTCATCATCTCGACCCTTTTAGTCACTCTCTTCAAATCAAAACTTCATGTGATTGCAACAGTAAGCATCATTGCTTCCCTTTATTTGAGACTCGGATGCTTAGTACACATTCAAATATCACATAATTTGAATTCTTATATTATTGTTGAATTTGACAGATTGGTCACTTGGAGAAGGGTTTGAATCCACCATCATCAAACATGCTCTATTTTCATGGTGAATTTCTAGGTGTTGCTATCAAGACTGGCATCATTACTGGAATACTATCTCTCACAGTAAGATTCAAACATTGTATCGTTGTAGTGTACAACTCCACAACGCACTGTAAACTGAATATATCGACAACTTTCAGGAAGGGATTGCAGTAGGAAGAACTTTTGCTGCATTGAATGATTATCAAGTTGATGGCAACAAAGAAATTATAGCAATTGGGCTTATGAACATGGCTGGTTCTTGCTCGTCTTGCTATGTCACCACAGGTTATAACCATTTTTAATTCTTCAATTATTCAATCAACATTATTAGCATTGGTATTGACTTACTGAATGTAAATTTGCAGGCTCGTTTTCTCGGTCTGCTGTGAATGCCAATGCTGGGGCTAAAACAGTGGTGTCGAACATCATAATGGCCTCGACGGTGCTTATAACCCTGCTATTCTTGATGCCTCTTTTTCACTACACCCCTAACCTCATTTTGGCTGCAATTATCATAACTGCTGTGATTGGATTAATCGACTACCAGAGTGCAATTCGACTTTGGAAAGTTGACAAATTAGACTTTGTGGCCTGTTTATCTTCGTTCTTTGGTAATCGCTGTAAGTTTTCATACATACAGGAGCGGCTCAAGCCCATCCGGGGCCTAAAGCGAACTTTCAAAATGGGGCTTTTTTTACTAGGAATTTTTAACTTATTCTATTTTATATAAAATTTAATTTTCTTACTTTTGTTGATGCAAAATCTTTAATTACGTCATTGAAATCAGTTTCGTTTACCAACTCTTTTTCAATTGATAAAGTAGCTAATACATTTAACCTTTCTTGTGACATCGTCAATCTTAGATAATTTTTCACAATTTTAAGCTTCGATAAACTTCTTTCAGCTGAAGCAACTGTTACGGGAATGGTTAACATAATTCTATATGCAATATAAGCATTTGGAAAAGAATCAAGTTTTTTTAATATAATTAAGTATATCAATTGGTTTGTCGTTTTCTACATTAATGATTTCTCTTAATACCCTTAATTCTGAAAACAAATCTATACCATTAATATCAGAACGATCATTGTATTTTAATTGTTTTTCAAAGAGACTTTAATTTTGCTATGCTAAATAGAAAACCGAAAAGAGTTTCATAGAATTTAAATTGATCAAATCTACTTTATATAGGAAATAACCAATTTTGAAAAACTCTTTAGGGGTCTTTATTGTTTCATTGTCAATATTGTCATCAAATCGTCTATTTCTATGGATAAGACGCCATTCATTTCGTTAGCAATTTCTTCAGCGGTAGTTATAGCATTTTCAAACCCATTAACTCTATCTTTTTTAAAGAACTCAACAAGACCTTCTAATTGCCTTATTGCATCTATAATACATATATCTTTTCTTTGTAAACTTTTACTAACAGAATTAACCACAAATAAAACATCATACCAAATAACCATCCCAAAAAAACTCAAAATCAGCTAGTTCATGTGTAGCTAAACTTTCAGCCTCACTTTTAGTTTGATCATTTGAAGGACCTTCATCTATGTTATTTGATTTGTTCTTTTTTGGGTAAGTTACAAATTTTTCTAAGGCCCCCCTTTGAGATTCTACTAGAGCTTCTCTCTCTCTCTCTCTCTCTCTCTCTTTTTAGCAGTTTTAAGTAACCAGATTCATAGTTACGGGTTGCCATTGATAAATCTAAATAACTCACTTTTTAATCACGAAACGTCGAAACCAAGCTTATGCGTATTGACAGAAAGGTTACTTCAAAGCCTCATTCAGTGATTGATTTTGTAAGAAAATAAACAAGAAGGCAAGAAAGGAAATTATAATTTTGAGAATGGAGGTTTACACAGAGCCGTTTGAAAGGGAAAAAGAAAACATGTAATTGTGGAAACGAAGCGTCAATTATGATTAGGAATTCACTTAATTAGAATATAAATTGAGAAAATCACTTAAATTTTATTTTGTTTCCTAAATCTCAATGGCTAAATGCCGTCATTTTTTTTTTACTGTCACCTAATGGGCTAAGGTGCTAAACCAAATAAATGGGCTTTGTAATGTTAAAGTTATAAGAATGAGACCTTATAAATGGGCTACTAATTTAGACCTTAAGAAAAAAAATTCACCCAGTATATATAATTATAAGAAAATTGTATATAATAATAATTTTTTATATATATAAAACACATATATAGATATATATGGGGCCTTCAAAATTGTGGGGCCTAAAGCGGTTGCTTTACTGGCTTTACCCTTAAGCCACCCCTGAAGCCACCCCTGCATACATAAACATCTTATTTTATCAATGTACTATCATTTTTTTTATACCAATACAAGCAACAGTCCTTTCTAACCATGTAATTCATCATATCTATTCTTCTCACAGTATGCTATCTGTTGCATTGAATTGTTACAAATGGCATAGTGTTTAAAATGACTATGTTGCATGTTATATACCTATAAAGTAGATTTAGTATACTGCATTTTCTTGCAATTTGCTCTTTTTTACTTTCATCAAATTTACTCTAACGTAGGTCTTTGTTTCCCATAGGTTGGGGTGTCAGTTTTCAAGATTTTGTTGCATGTCACAAGACCGAACACTGGTGTTTTAGGAAACATCCCTGGAACGCAGATCTATCAAAATGTCATTCGATACCGAGAAGCAAGAAGGGTTCCTGGTTTTGTGATACTTGGTATCGAGTCCCCTATCTACTTCGCGAATTCTACTTATCTACAAGAAAGGTATGGTGCACAACTCATTAATGAGAAGAGGTACAAGGTGGAAACATATTTCAGGTTATTGACGTTGTTTTGTCTGTTACAGGATATTGAGATGGATAAGGGAAGAGGAAGAGTGGTTATCAGCAAACAATGGCAGTTCTCTAAAATGTGTAATTATTGACATGACTGGTAAGTTGTGAGGAAGTAGAGTTTCCAGCACCCAAAATCGAAGAAACTTATTCATATGCTAACTATTGTTTTTTTTTGTTTTTTTTTTTTTGTGCAAAATTTGCAGCTGTGACAGGCATCGACACAAGTGGTCTTGCGATGGTGAAAGAGCTTAAAAAGATGCTAAAGAAGCGATCGCTTCAGGTTAACTTTAACAACTTATAAAATACTACTATTGTGACTTTATTTCAACCGGCTTATTAATAAATAGGATGATTTGGGTGGTGTTTTACTTCAAAATGGTCAGATCAAAAAGTTTGGCTGGCTGGCTGGCAGGCAAACAGATCAAATGATTTCAATGTGTCAAACGGGTTGAAAATTACCTAAAAGTCCATTTTCGCTCGTACAACTGAAGTCTACAAAAATTTAGATTACTATAACTATTACAGCTCCATAATCATAATCAACACACTAAATATTTATTCAGAATAGTTATCAAGTGTTAATAGGTCAACCCTACGTGACCAAATTTTGACCATTACCAATAATTGACTTGATTTAACCCGTTACCCAACCAATGACACCATTTAGAAAGACTTCATGCAAAGACTTTCAAGGATTCTGAATGACAATTGTATGGGGTTTTTTTTAACTGCAGCTAGTGCAAATCCTGGAGGAAGTGTGATGGAAAAGCTACACCAACCGAACATATTGGAGTTATTTGGGTTGGATGGTATTTACCTGACTCTTGATGAAGCCGTGGCAGACATATCATCACCATGGAAAACTCAGCAATGATCATGAAATCTAGATGATGATATTAGCAGCAGCCTTGATCTGTTTCTTTTATTTTAGTTTGCAGGGTAGGTAGAGAGGGGTGTAAACCCAGAGAGTAACGGCTTTATGCTCAAGTGATGTGTATATTTCACAAGCTACACCCAGAGAGCAACGGCTTTATGCTCAAGTGATATGTATATTTCACAAGCTACAAGCTTTTTTTATATTGAAAAACAATTATCCTAGCCTCACTTGTTTCCATCTTTAAGAGAAGTAGTAACTTCGACCCATTTACTTATAAGTGGGTCTCTATGGGTTGTTTTGCCAATCGGGTCAAATAAACAAAAATAGCTTAAAGAACAAATGAACCAAATAACTCGTAATTCACCCAACATCCAGAAAGACATGCTACATCTGTTAATGTCAACAAAAAACAGTTTGCAAAAGGACAAAAAAAACATTACACAGTACACTTTGACAATTACAAAACTCAATAACCAATCAATCATGCTCTTTGACCATAACAGTGATACATGCCCTATTCCTTATTTTGGCACCAACTTCACTAAAGCATCTGCTCCAGGCCGAATCATCTACCAGCTGCAAAGTAGTTCCAGAGGCATCTGTATAGTAAAGCTCGAAGTTTTCTATACCTCCGAGTCGAGAGGAGATTTCTTGAACTAGAATTGAGAGAGGTGTGTCTTCCGGAATCAAGAACACGAAATGAATTTCATCAACATGCGCATCCACGAGTATTTTATCCAAGGGCGAATCTATGTAGAGCTTGAGTTGGTCATTGGACCCCCTTGGAAATCAATTTTTACCACAAAGTATTGAGATTATAATTGGACCCTCTTTGAAATCAAATTTGGACCCCTTGAAATAATGTTTGGACCCCCTTGGCTTTCAAGTTCTAGAAAAAGATCATTTGCTCCTTAACAAATTAGCCCAATTCTAAACAAATTATGCATGTGGCCATAGGTAGTCAAGTAGCTCGTAAAAAAGAATGTAGCCCAGGCTTGGTATTGGTGATTGTAAAAGAAGATATTGTAGAAGTTTGACCTAATAAAAGTATGGATGAAGAAGTCATGATGGATTATTTGAGTTTGGGCTTGCAAAATAAACAAATAACATACTTGGGCCTAGTTTATTTATTTCTTCATAAAATTATTATTAAGTCATTTAAAACTTAGGCTTCATAAACTCATGGTTGTTATATTACTACGATATATTCGTATATGTGTTTCTTTTTGTCAAGTTCATGGCATATTTTGCCATTGATTACTTTGAATTTAATTTCGGACAATATTACTTGTTTCTATTATTTACTTCTATGTCTTTTTAAGTTCAAGCAGGTCTTAAAAACATTTTTAGCAAATAAACTAACGAAAAGTTAAAATTATGAGATAACTTGATCTGGCCCGGTAACTCGTGTAATCTAGTTACAGTACATTTTGTATAAAAGAAAAATGGACCCCCCTTAACTTATATGCTAGATTCGCCACTGATTTTATCCTCTCCAAACTTGAACCACTCTGACATATCAAAATTTAGTTTGCAGAACCTCCTTAAGGTTGATTCATTGACTGCAAAAAAAAAAAAAAAAAAAAAACTTACGATGAAAAAGCAGTAAGCAAAAGAATAAGCAAAGGAAAAACAAGCAACTTACCACCACCAAGTTGATATGCAGCAACGTTTTAGGCTAGATGCAGTCTGTCAAGAACATCATTTTCACGAGCCATCAATTTCGATTTCCGAGCTCTAAACCTATCCTGCTTTCTGACTTCCATTAAATCATCGAACTTCCTTTTTCTTGCAGACGGTAGATCAACGGGTAGATTAACGGGTAGATTAACAGGTGAGGCAAGTGGATTAACGGGTGGGGCAGGTTCCTCAACAGTAACCATTGAAGAATTTTTGTAGTAATCTGTGAAGAAGTTTTGTAACCAGCCATAGTACACCGAAACATGGGATGGGTTCAGACCATCTAAGCTCTTGCTAGCAGAATACTTCTCTAAAAAGTCAACCACTTCTAGATAGTTGGTGAAAACTTGCTCATGGAATTCTTCCTCACCTATGTTTGGTATAGGAGTTCCTTCAACTTCAATAGCAGCTGCTTCATTTGGTGAGGACAGAATGTACCCATGTTCACTATCAACGAAATCAACATCTGACAAAGAGAAACTTAGAGCTTCTTCAGGATTAACTACTGGTTGCAGTTGCTGTTGCACTTCAAGGTTTGCTTTAGGCACCATATTGCCTTCCATCTGCAATCATAATCATCATCAAATCGTATTACATAATAATAAGAATAATCCTATATAATAGATGATAATAATCATATTATCATAATCATCATCAAATTGTATTACATAATAATGAGAATAATCCTGTATAATAGATAATAATAATCATATTATCATAATCATCATCAAATTGTATTACATAATAATGAGAATAATCCTATATAATAGATAATAATAATCATATTACACACTCCGTAATAAAAAAAGATTATATATAATTATATTATAAAGCTAATGTTCATAATCATCATCGTCGTCAAATCAAATTCTAAACCCCAGAACTAGAACGAGAATTTCAACGACAATTTAAATAATGAATGCTATAATAATAACAGTAACAACTCACATTGATCGATAAATGCAGATGCAGAAGCTTGATGATGATGAATTACGGGAGAAGCTTTATGATGATGATGATGCAGAAGGTACGGGAGAAGGTACGAATGACATATATTCAGAATGAAGGTCAAATGTTGATGTTGTGTTGGTTTTAAAAAATGTCGGTTTAGAATAGTCATTGCGGAGGGTGATTTTGTGCCGCCGTCCCCGCCTCTGAAAAGGAATTAGAGTTTTTTTGGCGTCGGATATGTGATGGTCAAGGGCGAATCTATGTAGAGCTTAAGTGGGTCATTGGACCCCCCTTGGAAATCAATTTTTACCACAAAGCATTGAAATTATAATTGGACCCTCTTTGAAATCAAATTTGGACCCACCCTTGAAATCATGTTTGGACCCCCTTGGCTTTCAAGTTCTAGAAAAAGATCATTTGCTCCTTAACAAATTAGCCCAATTCTAAACAAATTATGCATGTGGCCATAGGTAGTCAAGTAGCTCGTAAAAAAGAATGTAGCCCAGGCTTGGTATTGGTGATTGTAAAAGAAGATATTGTAGAAGTTTGACCTAATAAAAGTATGGATGAAGAAGACATGATGGATTATTTGAGTTTGGGCTTGCAAAATAAACAAATAACATACTTGGGTTGTTATACTTGGGCCTAGTTTATTTATTTCTTTATAAAATTATTATTAAGTCATTTAAAACTTAGGCTTCATAAACTCATGGTTGTTATATTACTACGATATATTCGTAAATGTGTTTCTTTTTGTCAAGTTCATGGCATATTTTGCCATTGATTACTTTGAATTTAATTTCGGACAATATTACTTGTTTCTATTATTAACTTCTATGTCTTTTTAAGTTCAAGTAGGTCTTAAAAACATTTTTAGCAAATAAACTAACGAAAAGTTAAAACTATGAGATAACTTGATCTGACCCGGTAACTCATGTAATCTAGTTACAGTACATTTTGTATAAAAGAAAAATGGACCTCCCTTAACTTATATGCTAGATTCGCCACTGGTGATGGTGAATGTGAGAAGAGATGTGGTGGGGAGACTTTTGCTCTGCTTGAATTGGGCTTTTGGGGACACATTTGGTAGTTGTGGTTTTTATAGAACTAACAAAAAGTCTATTTATAGACTTATACAAAAGCTTATGCGACAATAAAGACTTAAGTGTTGACCTGGTCAACTCCGACAATGCTATTGTCGGAGTTACCACTTTATCCGTCAATACACTACTCACGGACCACTCTATTCACGGACTATCTATTCACGTATTCATCTATTGTCGCAATACCAAATACTTAGACAGATTATAAACAGAATAAAATCAAGCCTTAGACATTCTGCACCAACACAGCATGTCTAACGATTTGGTTAGTTTTCATTACGATGGTTAAGAAGGATGAAATGCCACTGACTCTTGTTTATATCTCTGCCTTCATCTTTGTCACGTTGCTTCCAACTGGATACTATCTACTATCTGGGCAATAAACTTTTTTGAAATGTTTATTTACTTTAATAATAAATAAATAAATCGATCTTCATTTTGTTTCATTAATTTATGTAAAAACACTTTTACATGTATGATAGTACCGTTGCAGACCTTATTGCTTCATCACAATGTTTTGAAAACCGGACGAAGGTTCGACCAGTCAACGAACCACGCGGTTTTTGAATATTTTTTTTAAATGTGTTTTTGTCCGGTTTTGGGCCGGTGTAGCCGAACCGGTCCGACCGGTTCTACTCGGGTTTAATTATATTTTGAAAAATATAGATTATAGGTTAAATCTATTAGATTTGTGTTGTTCCTAATCATACAACTGATTAATCAGATGGAAATAGATTATTATGTTTACCATTATTCTTAACTAGAAATAAAGAAAATATATGCATTCATCTTCTGGTATACTTAATAGTATTGTCCAAAATTAATTAGTGGAAATGTGCAACTAAGGAGATTATGCTGAGGGATATGATTCACAAATCTCAGTTTTGCAATATAAATTTTTAGGTACTTGTGCACCACTAAGAAATATTTATGACATCTTTAAATGACAAATCACAATTATTAGTCGTAATATATATACATAACATATATATATATATATATATATATATATATATATATATATATATATAAAGAGAGAGAGAGAGAGAGAGTTGTACTAAAGTACGATATTTTATGCTTCACTTTTTTTTCCTCTTTACCATTGAAGCAATTAAAGTAAGTTAATAAGAACAATGAAACCAAATAAAATAAATGCCTTATCAACAAAACAATTAAGATGTTACATAAATGAAAGACCTTAAACTCAAATGGATGGTATGGATCTAATCTAATCTAAGGCTACCAGCTGTGCTTTATACTTTTTAATTTATGATTTCTCACAATATTCACAAGTATATGTTTAACCAACATTCTACATTTCTACAATTCTACATATTTCAAGAGTAATACACCAAGAATTCAACACATATTTTAACCATTAACATAACATTTTTCGATAACAATTAGTGTAAGGTAACTTGGATGATTCGGTGTCAGTGGGTTTTTATCATCATTTTTTTTCTTCCGAAAATGAATATGTTAGATAACAAAAAAAATATTTTAAATAACTACGATGAAATTAGTTTAAATATAATCTAAGATTTTTATAACTCAAAATAAACACCAAAAATTTAATGGCTCGACCAAACAATTGACTAAAGAAATTGGGAGGTGATTTGTACACCACCTCCTTTTTACTGTACACCATCAAAATATATTTTGTGACCATTTTACCCTTTCATATGATTTCCTCCCTTCAATATCTTTTACTCCTTATTGATTATTTCACCGATTCTTAAAACTCTTCACGAGCAACATCTCTTTAGTTTCTCGGTTTCTCTCTCACTTACATTCTTGTTCATTTTTATTTCAACAGCTCAATTCTTGATTTTCTAAGAAGCTACTAATTGTATTAGTATTTCTAATTACTAATAGGCTATCAAGCGAGGATTCAGCAAGACTTGAAGATCCGATCAGTGAGCAAGAGGTGTGGGAGGCGATTAAGGAGTGTGGTAGCTTGAAAGCCCCGGGTCCCGATGGTTTCAATTTAAAATTTATAAAGCGGTTCTGGAATATTATAAAAACAGATCTGATGGCAGCGATGGGATGGTTTCATGATAAAGGGGAAATTACTGTGGGGTGCAATGCATCTTTTGTAACTTTGATACCAAAAAATGATAATCCGGTGGGTTTATGTGACTTTAGACCAATTAGTTTGATCGGGGCCTATTATAAAGTGATGGCGAAAGTGTTAGCAAGAAGGATGAACAGGGTAGTAGGGAAACTCGTAGGTGATGTGCAAAATGCCTTTATAGCGGGTAGATATATATTAGATGGGGTGTTAATAGCCAATGAAACGGTTGATTACTTGAGGAGGAAAAAAAGGAAAGGTTTGATTTTTAAAGTAGATTTTGAGAAGGCGTATGACAGTGTGAACTGGAGTTATATTGATGAAATACTTGATCGAATGGGGTTTGGTGAGAAGTGGAGGAAATGGGTGAAAACATGCTTGGAATCGGCAACCATATATGTGTTAGCAAATGGGTCTCCTGCGGAGGAATTCAGAATGGAGAGAGGTGTGAGGCAGGGAGACCCGCTATCTCCATTTCTATTTATCTTAGCAGCTGAAGGACTTAATACAATGATGAATGAAGTAATTGATCGTGGTTTATATCGGTGTATAAAAGTAGGCACGGATGGTGTGGAGGTTTCACATTTGCAATACGCGGACGACACCATATTCTTCGGTGAGTGGAATAGAAGAAATGCGGGGCATTTAATGATGATAATGAAGAGTTTTGAGGCGGTCTCGGGTCTAAAAATAAATTTTGGAAAAAGCAGACTATATGGTTTAGGAGTGGCAAAGGAAGAGGTGGATGAGATGGCTAATTGGTTGAAATGTAAGGTTGGTGAAGTCCCTTTCACATATTTGGGATTGCCGATAGGTAGAAGTATGAAGCGGGAGAGTGATTGGAGGCCCATCATAGAGAAGTTCTCAAAACGGTTATCGGAATGGAAGGCGCGAAATATGTCGTTCGGTGGGCGATTAACCCTAATTAAATCGGTTCTTGGAAGCTTGGCTTTATATTATTTTTCAATCTTTCGTGCTCCGTCGTGTGTCCTAAAATCACTTGAATGTGTGCGTCGTAATTTCTTTTGGGGTGGGGTGGGATCGGGATCAAAAATGGGTTGGGTTAAATGGGATGAGGTTCTAAATTCCTATGCGAGTGGGGGTCTTAACATTGGGTCTTTAAAGGCTAAAAATTGGGCATTGGTGGGTAAATGGTGGTGGCGGTTTAAAATCGAAAATAATTCACTTTGGGTAAAGGTTATAAAAAGTTTATACGGGAGGGATGGGGCTTTGGGTGGGGGAGTTGGAAGTATGTTAGGAAATACATGGGGTGGTATTATTCGGGTCGGTGGGGAGATCAATAATAAAGGAGGAGGATTTTTTTCATATTTTACAAAAAGACTTGGGGACGGGGCTCAAATATCTTTTTGGGAAGATAGATGGGTTGATAATATAATCCTAAAGGAAAGATTCAATAGACTGTACAATTTGGAAAGGGATAAAGAGGTGACGGTTAAGGAGAGGGGTAAATGGGTAGGTAATGAATGGACATGGGAATGGAATTGGGCTAGGGAGCCAAGGGGTAGGGCAAGAGGGGAACTTGATGAACTAACTAATATGCTTGCAGCAGTTAATTTAAATCAAGATTGTAGGGACAAGTGGCAATGGGTGGCGGATGGAGAGCAAACATTTGTGGTAAACAAAGTATCAAAAAGGATAAACTCCAATATACTGGTGGAAGGGCAGGTAGTAGTGGAGACAAGGAGAAACAAATTGATGCCAAACAAAGTAAATATTTTTTTGTGGCGAGTCAGGAAGAAAAGACTGCCGGTGCGGGTGGAGTTGGATAAGCGAGGTATTGATTTAAATTATGTCTTGTGTCCTTGGTGTGAAGATTCCATTGAATCAATTGACAATTGTCTATTATTATGTAATGATGTCATGATGGTGTGGTCCAAAATATATAATTGGTGGAACAAGGGTAGTGTTAATATGGTAAGCATTGGAGAGTTGTTTGAATATGTGATGACAAGTAGTAATAGAAATGGTGAAGCAAATATTTGGGAAGGTGTTGTGTGGATTGCATTATACCTTGTATGGAAAAATAGGAATGCAAGAGTGTTTGGGGGTAAAATTTTTAAGGGTGATGGTCTTTTCCAGGAAGTTCAAATTAGGACATATGAATGGATGAGGGCAAGATTAAAGGCAAGACAAATACGTTGGTCCAAATGGGTCAATGATCCAAATGAAATCGGAGTTGATAGTGATGGATAAGGAGGGAGCAGGAGTGTGGATGTGAAGGGAGCGGTTTTGAAGGATGCTTGAAGTCTGGTGTAACACCCCCAAATTTGATGATTTGCGGAAGCTTGATTTGGGTGTTACTAATCAATAACAAAGCACAAAGATAAATAGCAAACGACTCTATATGCGGCGTTTTTACAAAATATATTAATAATTGAAATGTTTACAACATTTGAAGCTTTACATAGCTCGAGTTAAATAAAATGAGATTTCAGTACATAAGTACTTGTACAAAATATACTAATGCAAGAAAATCTCAATCGTCTGTATGCTGACTCGAGCTAAAGTCCTGAAGCAGAAACATCCTACTTCTGGGTACCTGCGATATATGCTAAAAGGTCAGCTATAAAGCTGGTGAGCTCACAGGTTTGAAATCAGTTAATATAGTGTGAACCGCAAGATTTAAATAATGAATTGCATCCAGCAATTAAATAATGAATTGCATCCAGCAATTAAATGATAGTCATCGTGTATACAGCCATGAGCACATAGTTGAGCTTAACTCGAGGGCCGGGTCCCCTATAGAGAATTCCGGGCGAGGTGCCTCCACGAATGCCTAATCCACATTCGTCTTCCCAAATATTAGTACGTCCGTTTACCCGGTTAGTGCTTGCTAACCCGGACGAGGAGGGTCAATCCTATATGGTACCATACACTAACACTCATGCTACAACCGTATTACCAAACTATGTTGTGGAGGGCTTTGAGTGATTAGATAAACAACTCATGCAGAATAAGCAATAATTTGATACTTGCGTAATATGAAAACAGATTGAGCATGTATTCTCACCCCAAAACAGTTTAAATAAGTAAAAGTGGGGCTATGAGACTCACCTGAGTCTGAGAGCGTTTAAACAAACGTAAGTTGATTAGCGAATAATGAAGTCCAACGACTTGTAACCTGAGGGTGTCCACGACACGCGATGGTTATAATCATGATTGGGTATCTCAAAAGATCACCCTTGTAGTTGTTACACAACTATATATATGTCCAAATTACTACGATTTGGTTGATTTGTTAAGTGTTTGAAAACATGTACGGCCCGTTGGTGACGGATTTGTAATAATAATCTCAACTATTATTATTGTGATTTCGTGGCGTTTTACTTTGAAAAATGTGTTTCGATTGTGTTTTAGAAGCCGTTACGGAATCTAAGTACGGGGGTCCGGGGGCAGCGCCCCTGGTAGCGGGGTCCAAGGGGCGGCAGCCCCTGGCGGGGTCCAAGGGGCAGAGCCCCTGGCTGGGGTCGAGCTGCCAGGTCAGCTTGGAAAATTTTTATTTCTACTATATTGCTTTGACGAAAAACGCATCTGGGATCTGAATTCGGGTAAAATCGAGTGATAAATTTTAGGTCTCGACACTTAGTAAAAATCTGAGTTTTCTGTGTTTTGCGACACAATATGCGACACTAAAGATGTTATGCGACACAAGGGTTGTGTCGCATAGAAAATGCGACACAATGTCTATACGACACAAGGGTTGTGTCGCATAGATGCGAGATGCTGATTCAACAGCGACATAGTGATTGTGTCGTATGGGGTATGCGACATAGTGGTTGTGTCGCAAGACTTGCGACACTAAATCTTTGGTACGACATAAGGTACGACACAAGGGATTTTATGCGACACTAAAACCAAAATACGACACAACATGCGACACAAGGCTTGTGTCGCATGGATGAACATCAGCCCAGAAAGTTCGGCTGTCAAGGTTTTTCCGGCCAAAAATCCGTTTTAAACTCGTTTTCAGGTTATAAAATCGTGTTCTATACATTGTAATGGACATATACAAGTGATAATAACAACCACAAATGAAAAATACTAAGAATCGAGAGATTTCAGGATTTTGTCGGAAACTTACAATTTGCCGAAATGAAAATCCGGATTGGTATCAGAGCCTAAGGTTATAGTGAACTAGGTTGCATTTAGTGAGCCTAGACTATGACCATTAGGCAGTATTCCTTATTAGGTATGACTGGTTCAGGGATTACAGCATACGAGTTTAATTTAACATAGCCTGATCAACTATGTACAATTAAGCAAAGATGATGTAAGATCTGAAAGTAGTTATGGCTGAACAGGATACAATAGAAGACTCTGACCTCGAGAGAACCGAGACTCAAACATGTTTATGCTAGACACTCAATAGGCTATATTATATAGGAGCTATATGAATATAGGCCTCAATCTTACTAACGCTTTGTCTCAGAAATGGCAAACATCCCATCAAATTCATCTCGTTCTCCATCCGGGTCGCAGAACCCAAGGGTAGCAAGGAGGAACAACAGGTTGCCTCGAGCTGACCCGTATCCCACTCACATCGCCTTACCGGCTTTAACTGCTAGGGTAAATCAACACGAGCAGCGACTTCGCACCATGGATGTCGTGTTGCAGGAAACAAATGAAAACTGGCGACTTACGTCTCTTGAACGCATAGAACAGATCTCCGACGACCTTGAAACCACAAACAACAACATGGATGTCCTTCGCAACCAAATTATAGAAATAAGGGTGGAAAATGCCCTTCTACAACAAAGGATGGAAGAATGTGAGCAACGCTCACGTGAAGCAGAAGAGTATGCGCGCGGAATAACACAACGACTTGCGCTAGCAGAAGACAACGCCCGACAAGCTAGCAGGCTTGCAAACACTGTGGACCGTCTTGTCACGATGATGGAACAAATTAATCTACGTCAAGACTAGTGTAGTCTTTGTCTTGTAATCTATCCTGTAATCTAGTAACTATCTACTCGCTACTCTATAATTCAGTCGGATGTAACAATTCCCGACATCTTTTGTAATACATCTGTAGGATGTAACCTTTGAACTCGTATTAGCTATCAAATATTTCTTGTCGTTCAACTCATATTAATTGCCATAATTCTTTTTCATATTGATGTTATGTATTACCACCTTTATACATGTACATATGAAATAAATACAATTTTCTTACAAAATCTCATGTATCTTCATTTCTTTTATTGAAGAATCATGCCGCCAAAGACACGACCTTACACAGATGCTCAGATCACGTCACTCATAACCCAGGCTGTTACTGAAGCCTTGGCTCGGAATACCCCACCCAACTCCACAAGAAACAGCGATACCGCTGGAACCTCTGCCGTCAAACCTTGTTCTTACAAGGACTTCCAAAGCTGCAAACCCTCGAGCTTCAAGGGTTCTGAAGGAGCCATCGGACTGATCAGATGGTTCGAGAAAATGGAAACTGTTTTCCGTGTTAGTAAATGCGCGGAGAACGACAAAGTAAACTTCGCCACCTGCTCTCTTGAAGATGATGCCCACTCTTGGTGGAATTCATATACCCAATCAGTGGGTGCTGACATTGCCTACCAACTCACTTGGGAGGAATTGAAGGCAAAACTCACTGCCAAATACTGCTCTATCGCCAAACTCCAAAAGCTAGATGAGGAGTTCTGGAACTTAAAGGTTCAGGGAGGTGATATCGATGGTTATACCACCAGGTTTCAACAACTAGCTGCCCTCCGCCCAGCTATGGTTAGCACTGAACCTGATAAAATCAGGAAGTACACCCTTGGTCTCCCTGATCCTGTTCGGGGACATGTCATCTCTTCAAAACCAACCACCATTGACGGTGCAATCCTATTGGCCCAAGACTTGATGTCAATGAGCCAAGATTCTGAACCACCCACTTCATCCTATCACAACAACAAACGCAAGTGGTCTGACTACCACAACAACCCCTCCAACCAACAAAACAAGAAAACTGACACCATTAAAGCTTACAACACCACCACTGACATCGTCCGGGGCTACACTGGGAGCAAACCTTATTGTTCCAAGTGCAGTCGCCACCATGAAGGCTCCTGTGGTCCCTTTTGCAACAATTGCAAGAGGTACGGCCACCTCACAAAAGATTGCCGCTCTCCCGCCAACAACAATTCCAACAACAACACCAGACCACCCAAAGTATGCTTTGAGTGTGGGAAACCTGGGCATTTCAGAGATTCGTGCCCAAAACTGAAGAGCAACAACAACAACAACCGCAACAACAGCAACAACAACAACAACACTCACAGCAGAGCTTTCGTCATCAAATTTGGGGACGCCCGCCAAGACCCGAATGTGGTCTCGGGTATGTTCCTCCTCAACAACTTAAATGCTTCTGTTCTATTTGATACTGGTGCTGATAGAAGCTTTATCTCCGATGATTTTTGCCCATTACTTGACATCACTCCTGTTGCCTTAGATGTTAAGTACACTGTAGAGCTAGCAAATGGAAAACTTGTAGAAACCACCAGTGTGATACCGAATTGCACTTTAAACCTAGCTGACGAAACCTTTTCGATCGACCTTATACCCATTGAAATCGGAAGTTTCGACGTCATTATTGGAATGGACTGGTTGTCCAAACATCGAGCTGAAATCGTTTGTCACGATAAAATCGTCCGTATCCCACTCGCCGTTGGTGGAACCTTGATCATACAGGGGGAGACCGGTGGGACTGGACTCAATATCATCTCGTGCTTAAAAACCCGAAAATTTCTGAGAAAGGGTTACCCCGCAATACTTGCACACATCACGGAGAAGAAGTCGGAGGAGAAGCGACTTGAGGATGTGCCGATTGTTAGAGACTTTCCCGAAGTCTTTCCAGAAGAACTGCCTGGTTTACCTCCATCTAGACAGGTCGAGTTCTCAATTGATCTCGTGCCGGGTGCCGCACCGGTGGCCCGCGCACCATACCGTTTAGCCCCGTCCGAACTTCAGGAGTTGTCCTCTCAGTTACAGGAACTTCTGGATCGAGGATTCATTAGACCGAGTTCTTCACCTTGGGGAGCTCCGGTCTTATTTGTTAAGAAGAAGGACGGTTCTTTCCGAATGTGCATCGACTACCGAGAATTGAACAAATTGACCGTCAAAAACCGATACCCACTTCCTCGCATTGATGATCTATTCGACCAACTTCAGGGTTCAAGTTTCTACTCAAAAATCGACCTGCGATCAGGTTATCATCAGTTACGAATTCGCGACGCCGATATTCCAAAAACTGCTTTCAGAACTCGTTACGGGCACTACGAATTCCAAGTGATGCCCTTTGGTCTAACCAACGCACCGGCTGTATTCATGGACCTCATGAACCGGGTGTGCAAACCTTACCTCGATAAGTTTGTCATTGTCTTTATCGATGACATACTCATTTACTCGCGCAACGAGCAAGAACATGCGCAACACCTTAAGACCATCCTTGAACTACTTAGACACGAGGAGCTTTACGCTAAATTCTCTAAGTGCGAGTTCTGGATTCAAACCGTTCAATTTCTTGGTCACGTGATCGACAGTCAGGGAATTCACGTGGACCCATCAAAGATCGAGGCAATCAAAGACTGGCAAGCACCCACCTCTGCAACTGAAGTACGTCAATTCTTGGGTCTTGCTGGGTACTATCGGCGATTTATCGAAAATTTCTCCAAAATAGCTCAACCACTTACGGTACTGACTCAGAAGGACAAAAGGTTCGATTGGACCGAAAAACAAGAGTCAGCGTTCCAACTTTTGAAACAAAAGCTTTGCAGTGCTCCGATTCTATCCTTACCCGAAGGCACCGATGACTTCGTGGTATACTGCGATGCTTCCCGTCAAGGTCTCGGTTGTGTGTTGATGCAACGAGACAAGGTCATTGCTTATGCCTCACGACAGCTAAAAATTCACGAAAAGAACTACACCACTCATGATCTCGAACTTGGAGCTGTCGTTTTTGCTCTCAAAATCTGGAGACATTATCTCTACGGCACTAAGTGCACCATTTTTACCGATCATAAAAGTCTCCAACATATCTTCGATCAGAAGGATCTCAATATGAGGCAACGTCGATGGGTCGAGTTGCTTACCGATTACGATTGCGAGATCAAGTACCATCCAGGGAAGGCTAATGTTGTAGCCGATGCCCTCAGTCGAAAGGAACGATCAAAACCCCTTCGAGTCCGAGCCCTCAGTATGACCATTCATAACGATCTTACCATTCAAATTCGTACCGCTCAGATCGAAGCCCTGAAACCGGAAAACATCAAACATGAAGCCTTGCGGGGCATTGACAAACAATTTGAAATCAAATCTAACGGGATTAGGTATTTCTCAAACCGAATCTGGTTGCCTAGTTTTGGGAACCTAAGAGACTTGGTGATGGACGAGGCTCACAAGTCTAAATATTCTATTCATCCAGGATCCGACAAGATGTACCACGGAATCAAGGAATTTTATTGGTGGCCAAACATGAAGGCCGAAATCGCCACTTATGTCAGCAAATGTCTTACTTGCTCGAAAGTCAAAACCGAACATCAGAAACCTCCTGGTTTACTCCAACAACCTGAAATCCCTGAATGGAAATGGGATCAAATTGCCATGGATTTCATAACCAAACTACCCAAGTCGTCGAGCGGTTGCGATACCATTTGGGTGATCGTCGATCGTCTCACCAAATCTGCTCATTTCCTGGCAATCAAAGAAAACGATAAAATGGAACGCCTTACACAAATCTACATCAAGGAAATCGTTTCTCATCACGGTGTTCCAGTCTCAATCATCTCTGACAGAGATGCCCGTTTCACTTCTCACTTTTGGCAATCACTTCAGAAAGCTATGGGTACCCGTCTCGATATGAGTACCGCGTACCATCCTCAAACCGATGGCCAGAGTGAACGAACCATTCAAACACTGGAGGACATGCTACGAGCCTGCGTAGTTGATTTTGGTACAAACTGGGAAAGACATTTACCGTTGTGCGAATTCTCGTACAATAACAGTTATCATGCCAGCATTAAGGCTGCACCTTTTGAGGCACTGTACGGTCGTAGGTGCCGATCACCGATCTGTTGGACTGAGGTGGGAGATAGTCAACTCACTGGTCCTGAACTCATTCACGCCACCACTGAGAAAATTGTGGAAATCCAAAACAGACTCAAAGCCGCACGTGATCGTCAGAAAAGTTATGCTGATGTGAGACGCAAACCACTCGAGTTCCAAGTTGGGGATCGAGTTCTCTTAAAAGTATCGCCTTGGAAAGGCGTCATCCGTTTTGGCAAACGCGGGAAGTTGAATCCCAGATACATAGGGCCTTTTGAAATCCTCGAACGGATTGGCCCCGTAGCTTATCGATTGCAGCTGCCATCCGAACTCAGCAGCGTGCACCCTACTTTTCATATTTCAAATTTGAAGAAGTGTCTGTCTGATGAGACACTTATTATTCCATTAGATGAAATTCGTGTTGACGATAAACTTCATTTCGTTGAGGAACCCGCTGAAATTATGGACCGTGAGGTCAAACAACTGAAACAAAGTCGTATTCCCATCGTCAAGGTCAGATGGAATTCGCGGCGTGGTCCGGAATTCACCTGGGAACGGGAAGACCAAATGCGACTCAAATATCCTCAACTATTCACTGATTCCACATCAAACACGACTTCGAGCTAAATTTCGGGACGAAATTCTTCTAACAGGGGGAGAATGTAACACCCGCCAAATTAGGACTAGTAATTAGTGCCTAATCAGATGTTAATACATGTAATTAGTTCTGTGTTAGGCTAATTAATGTATCGAATTATATATATTGTTGAATATATACGAAAATGCGATTTGGTTAAATCGTACGCAATTTAAATCGAATGTATTTCGATTCAATTTAATACGGACGTTGGTGACAAATTTTATTAAATAACGTTTTATATCAAGAATATTATTATGATAATATTTCGTATTCAATTCGTATCGTACAAACCGAACTTACACAATTTAAAACAATAAAACGCGTAAACTAAATAAACAAACTAACCTACATTTTATAACACAAATATAAATTGATTTGTAAAATATTTAAACAATATATCGCGTAATAAATCGTATTTTAAAACTTATAATCAAAATGTAAATAATTATTTAACGTTTAAACGACGGAGCAAACGAACACCACGCGGAACGCGGGGCGAGAAACTGAAAAGTGGGGATAACCCCACCTCCCACTCCTTTTCTTTCTCATTTTTCTATCAATTCTCTCTCTCTTCTCTTATTTCCTCCAAAATCACCAAATCACCAAAAACCCACAAAACCGCAAAATAACATCACGAAACGCAACCGAATCATCAATATTTTTAGAGATTCACGACCACCTCGCGACGATCTACAACGCTACCTTTCCGGATTTTCATTTCGGCAAATTGTAAGTTTCCGACAAAATCCCGAAATCTCTCGATTCTTTGTATTTTTCATTTGTGGTTGTTATTATCACTTGTATATGTCCATTACAATGTATAGAACACGATTTTATAACCTGAAAACGAGTTTAAAACGGATTTTTGGCCGGAAAAACCTTGACAGCCGGACTTTCTGGGCTGATGTTCATCCATGCGACACAAGCCTTGTGTCGCATGTTGTGTCGTATTTTGGCTTTAGTGTCGCATAAAATCCCTTGTGTCGTACCTTATGTCGTACCAAAGATTTAGTGTCGCAAGTCTTGCGACACAACCACTATGTCGCATACCCCATACGACACAATCACTATGTCGCTGTTGAATCAGCATCTCGCATCTATGCGACACAACCCTTGTGTCGTATAGACATTGTGTCGCATTTTCTATGCGACACAACCCTTGTGTCGCATAACATCTTTAGTGTCGCATATTGTGTCGCAAAACACAGAAAACTCAGATTTTTACTAAGTGTCGAGACCTAAAATTTATCACTCGATTTTACCCGAATTCAGATCCCAGATGCGTTTTTCGTCAAAGCAATATAGTAGAAATAAAAATTTTCCAAGCTGACCTGGCAGCTCGACCCCAGCCAGGGGCTCTGCCCCTTGGACCCCGCCAGGGGCTGCCGCCCCTTGGACCCCGCTACCAGGGGCGCTGCCCCCGGACCCCCGTACTTAGATTCCGTAACGGCTTCTAAAACACAATCGAAACACTTTTTTCAAAGTAAAACGCCACGAAATCACAATAATAATAGTTGAGATTATTATTACAAATCCGTCACCAACGGGCCGTACATGTTTTCAAACACTTAACAAATCAACCAAATCGTAGTAATTTGGACATATATATAGTTGTGTAACAACTACAAGGGTGATCTTTTGAGATACCCAATCATGATTATAACCATCGCGTGTCGTGGACACCCTCAGGTTACAAGTCGTTGGACTTCATTATTCGCTAATCAACTTACGTTTGTTTAAACGCTCTCAGACTCAGGTGAGTCTCATAGCCCCACTTTTACTTATTTAAACTGTTTTGGGGTGAGAATACATGCTCAATCTGTTTTCATATTACGCAAGTATCAAATTATTGCTTATTCTGCATGAGTTGTTTATCTAATCACTCAAAGCCCTCCACAACATAGTTTGGTAATACGGTTGTAGCGTGAGTGTTAGTGTATGGTACCATATAGGATTGACCCTCCTCGTCCGGGTTAGCAAGCACTAACCGGGTAAACGGACGTACTAATATTTGGGAAGACGAATGTGGATTAGGCATTCGTGGAGGCACCTCGCCCGGAATTCTCTATAGGGGACCCGGCCCTCGAGTTAAGCTCAACTATGTGCTCATGGCTGTATACACGATGACTATCATTTAATTGCTGGATGCAATTCATTATTTAATTGCTGGATGCAATTCATTATTTAAATCTTGCGGTTCACACTATATTAACTGATTTCAAACCTGTGAGCTCACCAGCTTTATAGCTGACCTTTTAGCATATATCGCAGGTACCCAGAAGTAGGATGTTTCTGCTTCAGGACTTTAGCTCGAGTCAGCATACAGACGATTGAGATTTTCTTGCATTAGTATATTTTGTACAAGTACTTATGTACTGAAATCTCATTTTATTTAACTCGAGCTATGTAAAGCTTCAAATGTTGTAAACATTTCAATTATTAATATATTTTGTAAAAACGACGCATATAGAGTCGTTTGCTATTTATCTTTGTGCTTTGTTATTGATTAGTAACACCCAAATCAAGCTTCCGCAAATCATCAAATTTGGGGGTGTTACATCTGGCCTGGTTCAGCAGGTGGAAAAATAAGCGTTGATGTGTTATAATCGTGTGTGCAGTGGTGCTGTAGTATATATGTAAGTGTGTGGTAAATAGCGTAGAAGGTTTGTTGCTGTTTGAGCGTGTTAGCTTCTGTAGATATGTAATTTTCATTTATGGTCTTGGACTATATTTGGGTCATGACTGTTGCCGATGTACATTGTGGGTTTAGTATTAATAAAAGTTTCTTTTGCCTGTCAAAAAAAAAAAAAAAAAAATTACTTTTAGTGTTGTACATATTTTATCATTAATTCTTATTTGGGTTTTGAGTTTTGATGCAATAGCCGATTGTCTATATGTGCTGACACTGGCGTAGCTACATTATACGTAAGACGGGCCATGGCCCACCTAAACTTTTCTCAAACAATGTTATTATATGTGTATACTAGTTGAAGACCCGCGACAATGCGAGATTAGCCATGAAAATTCTCTAATAATAAGCTAAAATATAACATAAATTATTTTCTAATCTATTTAATTATATATCGTTGGATCAAATTGATAAAACTTCATCGAAGGGTCCAAATTCCTCCATGAGATTTTGGTTTATTTATATATTTATAAGAATAAGATATAAGATTATGCTAGATTTATCAATTATAATAATTTTGGCCCACCCAAAATCTCTAGCGATGGCCCTCCTTTTCTAGAAACTCTTTTGTTAATGGACTTTATAACATAATATAACTACTTACTTATTTAATTGTTACTACTCAAATATAATTTGTTCAAATGTCGTTAAGGAAAATTTTGTATAAACACATCTTTTATTTTCTGATTTGCATGTCAACATATATTTTAAAGGGTTGAGTCATGTGAGTCGTTATAGTTTAGTATTTTCTTGTCATTGATTCAACCATTTAATTGCTAGTTACATGTTATTTTGTGATTTTAACGACAGCGTTAATATGTTAATTAATTGATTATTTGATATGCTTGATCTATTGTTATATATTGTTCGATTAACTATGAACGCAGCAATTTGGGAGTAAAAATGATTGTTAACTTTCAATTAATTCAATACACTGTTATATACAGATTAACGAACTAACTAATCTAATATAATTAACTACCCTCAACTATACTAGAATTACATAATAAGTCCCTATACTTCTTAATAGTCTTTATCCCCCCCTCAAGGTGGAGGATCTTGAATTCCCAGCTTGGACACAAGAGTAGAATGTTGAACTCTATTTAGTGCTTTTGTCATCAAGTCAGCAAGCTGTAAAGAAGAAGAAATATGTGCAGTTTGAAGAAACCCATCTTGAATCTTATCCCTTGTAAAATGACAATCAATTTCCACATGTTTTGATCTATCATGAAAACAAGGATTTGCAGCTAATTGTTGGGCAGATTTGTTATCACAAAAGAGGGTAATAGGTAAAGGTACAGAAACATGAAGATCATGTAATAAGAAACTCAACCAAAGTAGCTCACAAGTAGTTGCAGCCATGCTTCTATACTCTGCCTCAGTTGAAGAACGAGAAACAGTAGGTTGTTTCTTGGTTTTCCAAGAAACAAGTGAATGCCCCAAGAAGATACAATAGCCAGTTAATGATCTTCTGGTCATGAGGCAAGATGCCCAATCAGAATCAGTAAAACCAGTTAGTTTTAAATGAGACTGATTAGGATAAAATAAACCTTTTGAAACAGTGCCTTTAAGATATCTTAACAAGTGTATGGCTGCTTGCATATGACAATCAGTGGGGGCAGATACAAATTGACTTAAATGTTGTACTGCAAAGGAGATATCTGGACGAGTCATAGTCAAATAAAGTAGTCTACCAACTAATCTTCTATAAGGTGCAGGATCAAGAAGAGGTATGCCTTTTGAAATAGACAACTGTAAATGAGTTGGTAGAGGACTAAGAGCAGGTTTACAAGCAGTCATACCTGAATCTTGAAGTATATCAACAATATATTTTCTTTGATTTAAATGAGTACCAGATGCAGCCCTGCAAATCTCAATGCCCAGAAAGTATTGAGCTATACCAAGATCTTTTATGGTAAATTGATTATCCAAAGCTTGCTTAGTAGCAACAATTTCATCAAGAAAATTACCAGTAATGAGAATATCATCCACATAAACCAAAAGAGCTGTGAAATGAGATCCAGTGGCTTTAACAAAAAGAGAATAATCATGTTTAGATTGCTCATAACCCAAAGTGTGTAAAAACTTAGTAAGTTCAGTGTTCCATTGTCTTGAAGCTTGTTTAAGGCCATAAAGTGATCTAACAAGCTTACACACTTGACCAGGAAGAGCCTTAGAGTACCCTTCAGGAGGATGCATATAAATTTCTTCATCAATATAACCATGAAGGAAAGCATTATTTACATCCAGTTGATGAAGAGGCCAGCCTTTTGCAGTAGCTAATGCAATAAGTACTCTGACAGTGGCTAGTTTAGCCACAGGAGAAAAAGTATGAGTATAATCTTGACCTTCTTTCTGATTGTAACCTTTGACTACTAATCTAGCCTTCAACCTATCAACAGTACCATCAGGTTTGAACTTGGTCTTATAAACCCATTTAGAATGAATTGGTTTATGACCTGAAGGCAAAGAAGTCAAAATCCATGTATTATTTTGTTCCAAGGCAGTAAGTTCTGCATCCATGGCAGCCACCCATCCAGAATGAGTACTAGCTTGAGCATAAGAAGAAGGTTCAGTAGTATCAAGTACATGAGCTAAAAAAACTACATGTGAATGAGGAAGATGAGAAAAATCATGAGCAGAAAATAATGGATATTTTGGAAGATTTAAAGGTTGTGAAGAAACATGATTAGCAGAACTAGCAGAAGTCTTGGAAGAAGTAACAAAATCCTTTAACCAAGATGGTTTAGTTTTGATTCTGGTAGAAGTCCTTGAAGGTACATTTACAGAAGTAGAATCAACAGAAGTAGGAGGTGGAACTTCTTGAGAAATATGATCAGTAGTTGGAATGGGAACAGCAGTAGTTGTGGAAACTGGAATATCATCTTCACTTATAGGATCAAAAGGGACCACAAAAGGTGAAGTAGGAGTGATAGGAGAAGAAGAACTATGATAAGGAAAAATATGTTCTTCAAAGATAACATCCCTACTATAAAAGACCTCTTTGGTAAGCAAATTGTAAAGCTTATAGCCTTTTTGTCCTGGTGAATACCCTATCATCAAGCATCTAACTCCTTTTGGACCAAATTTATCCTTCTGAGAACTTATAAATGCAGCATAACATAAGCAACCAATGGTTCTAAGATTCTCATAACTAGGAGCTTTACCATAAAGAATTTCAAATGGAGATTTCCATTGTAAAATCTGCATAGGCATCTTGTTAATAAGATATGTGGCAGCTAAAATACAATCTCCCCAGAATTGATTAGGAAGATTAGCATGCAATTTGAGAGCCCTAGCTGTTTCAACTAGATGCCTATGTTTTCTCTCCACTACTCCATTTTGTTGTGGAGTATAAACCATGGACCTTTGATGTACTATCCCTTTAGAATGAAAAAGAGCTAATACTCTTTGATTCAGAATCTCAGTCCCATTATCAGATCTAACATGCTTAACCTTAGCATTGAAATGTGTTTCAACATAATTGAAAAATTGAAACAAAACACTATAAATCTGATCTTTGGTATGTACTAAGTATGTCCATGTAGCCCTGCTTTTATCATCCACAATTGTGTAAAAGTAATGTGCTCCATTTAGAGCAGGTGCTTTATATGGCCCCCACAAATCAACATGAATTAATTCAAACAATACAGAAGATGAAGTAGAACTTCTGGGAAATGGTAGTTTATGAAACTTAGCAACCATGCAACTATCACAAGAAAATTTAGAAGCATTAAAATGTTTACATTCATCAATGTGTAACATTTTTGACAAAGAAATATGACCAAGTCTAGCATGAACAGTATGAAGATCAATTATTCTTTTTGGAAGTACAAAATTGCTAAAAACAGACTCTTGATTAAACTCAAAAACATTGATAGAAGAAGAATCATTGTTGTCAGGCAAAGAACTGCAAGTGTATAAACAGCTTGAGCCTTTTCCAGTTGCCACAACCTTTTTAGTTGAAAGGTCCTGAAACACACAATATGAAGGAAAGAATTGAGCAAAGAGATGTTGTGTAAGAAGTAGTCTACCAACTGATAAAAGATTGAATTTAAATTCTGGCACATATAGTACATTGAGAAGTACTAATGAAGAATTAAGGGGAATATTTCCTGCTATGGTAACTAGTTTAGAAGTACCATCAGGTAAATGGACAAGAACAGGATTTTTGAGATGAAAAATTGTTTTGAATAATTGTTTGTGAGGACACATATGGTCAGAAGCACCTGTATCAATGATCCAGTTATGAGCAGTTAAAACATTACTTTGGGATGACAAAGCAAAAGATCTAACATGTGCAGACATACCTGCATGATGAATAGGATTAGAAGACCCTGCACCAGTTGTATCTTTATTCCTAAACATCTTCATCATCTCATTACAAACAGCAGTGACCAATTGTGGATCAATTCCAGTGCTACTTTGCCCTCCAGCTAATTCATTCTCATACCCCAAATCAAATGGTGTATCCACATGTCCTTCAACATTCACATGAGCAGCCATTTTACCAGTTTTCTTGTACTTCTTACCTTTGTACCAATCTGGGTAGCCAATTTTTTCAAAACATTGTTCCACTGTATGCCCTACTTCATTACAGTAAGTACACTGCCTCAATGTATCCTGTGATTTCAGTTCTGGCTTTTTATACTTAGCATCTCTTTTAACTCCATAACCAGACCTTTGTTGGTTAGTATTTGCAAAGAATGCAGTAGGATCAATTGCATGATTAGTTACTTGCTTTTGCCTTTCTACTTGTTGAACAATGTAGTATGCCTTATTGACATTAGGCAAAGGATCCATAGACAAAATTTGACTTCTTACTGACTCATATTCATCATTCAACTTCATTAAGAACTGGACAAGCTTAGACCTACTATCAATCTCCATGAATTTTTCAACTAGACCACAGGAACACTCTTGCATTTTACCACAAGTACATGTAGGTATCCCATTCAGATTATGCAATTCATCCCAATATTTCTTAAGTCTATTGAAATAAGTAGCAATAGTTGAACTACCTTGAGTAACCTTGTCTAATTCTCTCTGCAAATGATAAATCAATGGTCCATTACTTTGACCATACCTCTCATTCAATTCTTTCCACAATTCAACAGCCGATTGTGCATAAAGAAAACCATCAGTAAGTTCAGCAGTCATAGAATTTAATATCCAGCAAGTTACCATATAATCACACCTAATCCATTTCTGCATTTCATCTCCTTCTTCAGTAGGTTTAACACAAGTACCAGTTATAAAACCTAATTTCATTTTAGCTCCTAAAGCCATTTTAATTGTACGGCTCCATCCAAGAAAATTCGTTCCATTAAAAGGTGTATTAGTAAGAACCATACCTGGATGATCTGAACCCCCAATATACAATGGATCATGAATAAAATTTGCTGAATTTTGTACATTAGTCGGATTTCCTGAACCTCCTGTCGAATTGCGTGATTGATCACCTCCAATAGGTTGTGGAATAGCCATTTCACTTATCAAATGATCAATTCAAGACATCCGCATAATCAAAGAATCAATTCAAGAAATCCACACAATTTCCAAACCCTAATTTTGGAAAAATCACAAAAACACTAATTCGCACCGATGAATCGTTACTTCTTTATCACCAGAACAAGAATACAGCGCTTAGAGTTTGTTAATACGAACAAAAATTTCAAGAAAATCGAGCATGTTGCTCTGATACCATATGAACGCAGCAATTTGGGAGTAAAAATGATTGTTAACTTTCAATTAATTCAATACACTGTTATATACAGATTAACGAACTAACTAATCTAATATAATTAACTACCCTCAACTATACTAGAATTACATAATAAGTCCCTATACTTCTTAATAGTCTTTATTAACTTACAAAAACTAAATTTAAAATCACATTGAACAATTTGTTAGTAATTGGTAACTTAGCGGCCCACCCAAATAGTAAATCCTGACTACGCCAGTTGAACTCTTGTTCTTCATCATCATCATCATCATCATCATTAAAATATGTAAAACAATGTGAATACATGTTCAGGTGTAGCTAATTAAATTTTATCCGCATTAGCAATCGCTATTTCAAATCTTAGTGATTAATCTTTATTTCATATTAGAAAGGTTTAACTGGGTTTTTTTTTTATGTTTGCAATCTTGGGAGTTTCGATTTAGGTATAATTTTTAAAAAGAGAAGTTACTAATACAAACGATCCAATCGCCATTTTCAAGTAAAAGAATATTGTAGAATAAAGGTTTGATGCTACGGAATACTCAAATTAGTGATAGGGATGATGTTACTGAGCAAAGAATTTAAATATTTTAAGATCATTGTCTAACATATATAAATAAATATGGGTTAAGTACATTAAAATGTAATTATTTTTGGTCTGATGTTCATTGTATGTAAGAAAGTATTTGGACCTCCATTGTGTGTAACAAACTTTCAATTTGTTCCTATTGTATGTATTTAGGTGACGTGGCAACGTGTAATGATGCCATGTGTAACTCATACAGTGGACACGTATGTAAAAATACCAAAAGTTGCATACAATGGCACTGAATAACAAGTTTGTTACACACAATGGAGGTCCAAATACTTTCTTGCATACAATAACATCAGACCATAAATAATTACATTTTAATGTAGTTAACCCAATAAATATTGCCAAATGTTGCCTTGTCATGTATCACTCAATTGAATTTGAGAGTGAGAAAAGAAAAACGAGAGATGTGTTTAATCGGCGGGGAAAAAATTTTGGAACAGCATACAAAGCAGGTGAAAAAATCAGGGAGGATATCAGAAAACTTTTGAAAGGGTAAAATGATCACAAAAAATATTTTTGTGGTATATGTCAAAAAGGAGGCGGTGTACGGATCACCTCCCAAAGAAATTTGGACAACTCTTAACTATGGCGATTATGCTACGAGTTAAGTTTGGGAAAGTACTTACATTCATACAGAAGTCTAAATATAAACCAGTTTTACGGCGAGAAATGGTATGTTTATAAAGAGATTCACTAAATCTTACTTACAACATGACTTGTAGGCTTGTAGCAACTAAATTTAGAGAAATGAGTATGAAGTTGAAAACGGTTGATGTAATTGGCTTAAATCCCAGTAGCTACGTTATCTGTAAAGAGAAATTCAAGAGATGCATACTACATACCATTCCATTCCATTCCATTCCATTTTTCAAATAAACATAAATTCATAATTACACAAAATCATAAAATGCAAAAAATCAATAAGACAACTCCTATTGTATGAGTTAAGCCGTTAGTGGGCTTGATACTGGGCCTGGGCCAATGTCACATGATAATACCGATTCATGTAAAGAGGGTAGTACCGTAGTAGAAATGTAGAACTAACAAAACAACAAACTAACTTCCACTGTGGTACTTTTCCATGCAACTCTCAATCAACCGTATTCAAATTCGTTGCGTACTTTGGTTTTCTGCATAATCTCACCAATCAAATTCATACATCTTTTTCTTGCTCTACACAAAAGTCTCGATATAATCGGTGTTTGCCATTGTGAAAATTGGAAGGTTGAGCAAGAAACAAGATTAAGTGAACCATAACCAAATCAACTGCTAAAAACCGAACCGAACTAACAAAAAAATGGATAACCAATGGTTCAGCTATAAACTTTAATTAACCGAAATACATGGTCCGGTTATGGTTTTATATGTCAACCACAACCGAAGCCACAAAAACCATATTTAAGTTATACTCCGTATAAATTACTTTTCATTACATGTATTATCATACTTGAGAGTATTTTACCAATGACTAAATAGCCTAGTGGTAAGGGCAGCTCATAACTTCCTGGAGGTCATGGGTTCGAATCCTGCCATGGGTATTATTTATCATAAAGGTACCTACCACCAATGAAGCGCATGGCCCACAACGTTAATGCTTAAGCTTCGGCTCGGACGTTGTGGTATATGTGATGGAGGTGATTTACCCGGCGATGTTGGACCTTGTGAGAGGTTCGGTCGTGCTCCATTGAAATATGGAGGGCTCCAGTGGGTGGCCCAAATACCCATACATACTTGAGAGTATTTTTAAAATATTGATCAGTAAATAAACTAGCCCAGTGCTAGTTGTTGCCGAAGGTGAAATTCCATTAATGTATTTAGTTCCTTTCATGTGTGTTATGTTCATTACTAAGTCTTAAATTTAAGTGGTGATAGCTCTTAATTTAATGGAATTGTGGTAGTCAGTGAAACTTGATAATCTTATTTCAACCGAATTTTAGGAGATTAACAAAAATACTATGAAGTATGATTTAATTTATTCGACTATGGAATTCAAAAAATAGTTGTTGATAGTACATTAAAAAATTAATGTGCATTTGTGCTACTTTGGTGAGTGGGCCTTAGGCGTGAAAAATTTTTAAGCTAAAATATATAGGGCCCGAAAAATCTTGGACTTAAAGCCTTAGAGGAAATTAGGCGTGACCAAAAAAACCGGGTTGGGAAACCAACCCGGTCAATACCCGGAAATCCGACCCGGTCAATAACCGGGTAGACTCTACCCGATTCGGGTTTTACTAGTACCCGTCGGGTACCAAACCGGGTACGCCCCCATACTTTTCAAATCGGGTTGTACCCGGGTTGTACCCGAACCGGTTCCAAAAACCGGTTTTAATACCCGGTTTGTACCTGGTTTTTACACTAGCCGTTGTGTTTGAGCTCCTAGCCATTTTATATCCGTTTTTTTTGCTTTTTTTTTTTACCATTTTGCCATCCTAAAACTAGTATAAATAGATACCTTGGGTTTGGGTTAGTTACAACACTCAAACTCACTCATTCTAGTGAAAAAACACTTAAAACGCTTACGATTTACATACGAAACTCTCAGAACATTACTCTCATCTTCTCAAAACGCTCTCATAATGGCAACTCAAAGTTCCTCAACTAACGATTTTGTTGGTTCGTCAAATGCGTCAAATGCACCAACCATTGTTCAAGTCTTTACAACAAAACGTAATCCAGAGATTTGGTGTAACTTTGACAAAGTGTTGTTGTCGGATGGTTCGACTAAAGCACATTGTAAACGATGAGGGAGTTTTTTAAAAGTCGACTCCAACTCAACGTTGAGCAAACATACTTTAAAGTATTGTAGTGCAAACAAAACTAATCCGGAGGAGGGTCAAGCAACCATGTCACGGGATGGAGGTATTTTCACATACCAAGCGGATCGTTGTCGAGAAGCATTTGCCGGCTTTGTGATTCAAGAAGCTTTGCCGTTCAACCACTTCGACAACCCTCGGCTTACTAAGGTTATTCAAAATACTCTTCAACCCCGATATAACCATGTATCACGTCTTACTCTTAGACGTGATGCACTTAAATTGTGGAAAAATGCTAAAATTCAACTAATAACCGGTTTTGAAAACTTAACTACAAGTGTATCACTAACAACCGATGTTTGGTCGGCTCATCATGGTTTGCCCGGTTCGTACCTTTGTGTTACCGCACATTGGGTTGATCCCTCAACTTGGCAAATGATGAAACGTACCATTGCTTTTGAAGACTTTGAGTATCCTCACACGGGTCAAAATTTATTTTGCATGTTACGGGATGTAATGAAAATGTTTAAATTAGAACAAAAGGTTTTTTCTATCTCGTTTGATAATGCGAGTAATAACACAAACGCCGTTCAAAAATTAATACTAAAATACAACCCACCTTTGAAAGGCATTTTCTACCATAGTAGATGTGTTGCACACATAATTAACTTGGTTGTGCAAGACGGGTTAGCGGTTCGACAAATAAGTGAAGTAAAAGACGCGTATAAAAACATGTTGCAAGATATATTTTGTAAGGGTAAGGCTAGATACAAACTTTATATGAAATTGTGTAAGGATACGGAGAACATTTTTTTAACCCCTAATTGGGACATGCCCGTAAGATGGAATTCGACATACAACATGTTTGTATGTGGTTTACGCCAACGTGAGACTTTACAAGCTTTTCATTTTCAACTTGTCCAAAGGGGTTATGCTATAAACGAATTTCCAAGCGGATCTTGGGATGTTATTGAAAAGATAACCGAATTGCTCAAACTTTTTAAAACCGCAACTACTTTGTTATCGGGTGTTTATTATCCCACGATTCACTTGGTACTTAACCAAATTTTCTTAATGTGTTCAAAACTAAGCGAATACGAATTTATTGATAATTTATACGCACTAATGGTGGCTCCCATGAAAGAAAAACTAAGAAAATATTTTAAAGAAATGTCACCGGTAATTAGTTGTGCCGCCGCAATAAACACATGCTTAAACGTTTCCGGGGTGGAATTGCTTATCGATAACATTTGTAACGATTTGGAATTGAATGACGAAGACCCATTTTTTTCACAAAATACAAAAAAACATTTTAACAAATGCTTTCAAGATTTATTTACTCATTATTTTCAATTATATGGTTCAACAAATCCTTCTTCTAGTTCGGCTTTCACATTGTTTGGTTCATCTTCCTCTCGCAATCTAATGCTTAACTTATATAATAGTTTAAGACAAGAAAACCATAAACGGGCAAGGGGTGAAGGTAATCAAACGAACACTAGCGAATATGGGAGGTATACCGAAACCGATTTTTTAAACACTATACAACCCGATGAATTCGCACAATTTGATATTTTGGCTTGGTGGAAAGGGAGGGAATCTCAATTTCCCGTTCTAACCATCATGGCCCGAGATTTACTAACCGTCCAAGCTTCTACGGTAGCTTCGGAATCCGCTTTTTCTCTTAGTGGCAGGGTACTATCTATACGAAGAACAAGACTCACACCGGCCTCATTAGAGATGTGCATTTGCTTGAAGGATCACTTAGACGCCGCAGAACGTATACAACACATTTCTAGTCTTGAAGGTGAAATGGAATATGAAGGAGATATACACGATATCGAGGTGCAAGCGGGTATGGCAATATCACTCTCCGATGAAGAAATTGCTCTTGATGAAGCTTCGCGAGAGGCTAACACCGATGAAGATTACGACCTTTGAACAATGAAGACTACGCATTTGAAGATGTTAGAAGACTTGAAGATTAATAAAACTTGAAGATTTTGTGAAATGGTTAAGTATATGTTTTATGAAGATTATGCAATGATCAAGTGTTGTTGTTATGGTAAACGGGTCAAAAGGTGTCCAAATGGTTCATGAAAGTGTGGTTATGTCAAAACGAGCGATGGTGTAATTATGTAGCGGCTTGCAATAGCTTTAGGTGTTAAATGTATGTTAAAATGTGTAACACCCCCAAATTTAACAGTTTACGGAAGCGATGTTTTGGGTGTTACTAATCAATAATCACAAGCACAAAGGATACAGTGAACGACTCTAAATGAGACGTTCGAAAAGTTATTACATTAATACATAAGTAGTTTCAAAATACAAGCTCGAGTTCAAGTAAAATCCTAGAGATTCTAATACATAACAGTAAGTACAAAAGTAATGTAATAAAATCTCCAAGCTTGTGAATGCATGCGACTCGAGCTAAGAAAGCTTATCCTGCTGGGCATCCCTACTGATGCTGTGTACCTGAGAAGCATTACTAAAACGGTCAACCAAAAGGTTGGTGAATCTCACAGGTTTGTAAGTAAGTAAACAGTTGAACACACAAGTAGTATTTTGTAAATCATAGCCAGCCAGTAAGTAACGATCACAGGTTATGCTCATCGTTAACTTAGATTTTAATAAGTGGGTGGTTGCAGAACATGCAAACCGTTTGATACAATTGCCATGAGCCACCATAGTTGAAGCTTAACGTACAGTATTTATAGGTACCCCCTCATGAATGTAATCCAAAACATTCATACGGAACGAGTAAGAAACGCCCGTTTCTACAGGAACGGTTCGTGGTAGTACTTGCTACCCCGGGCGGGGATTGTCAGTCCCATATGGATCCATATACTAAAACTCGCGCTTATCACATAACTAACAACTATGGTTCAGGAGGATTTCATTGGATTAGTCGTAAACTCATGCAGTTGGCATATTCGTAATCTCATACAGTAAGTAAATCATGGCAGCAAGTAAGTTTTGTGTGTTCATGTAAAACAGTAATGCATCTCACCCCTGAGTAAAAACAGTAAAGTAGGGGCTGTAAGACTCACCTGAGTCTGGCAGACAATGCAGTAAGTAAGCAAGTAGTATCCCGAACTAGCAACCCTTAGCGTCAAAGTTGTCGAATCGAGAAACCGAAAAGATGGGTTTGTAGAGCTCGTTCTCGTGATCACTTTTCTCCAAACGGTTCTATACTTTTATGGGGTTTTGATGGTGCTTTTGTGGTGGTTTGAGGATGGAGGTGGTGAGGATGAGAAAGAGATGAGAGAGTTTGAGAGATTGAGTGTAAAAGGAGTGTGTTTGGTTTGTGATGGAAGCAAAATGGCATGGGGGGTGATGTCCCCATGTCTTGGCCGGTTTTGGGTGGGGCCACAAAGTGTGGTCTCACCAATTTTTATTTCCCTCGCGTACGCGCTCCGTGCGGTGTTCGTTTCCCCGGTCGTTTAAACGTAAAAATCATTTTATACGCGATTAAATATACGTTTAAAATACGAAATAATATCCGATAATTTAGTCGAAGCATTTTAATAAAATATTTTGTTTCTAAGTGATAAAATGTAACTTTATTTTGTTTTGTCGGTTGGTCGAGTTTTCGGAGAGTTCGGTAACGTTTTAATTAAAACGTACGTTTTCGTTATATTATAAACGTAATACAAAGTAATAGTCAAAGTAATTAAATAATTTCACATTATTTAATAATTGTTTTACCAATGTCCGCAAGTTTGTACAATTGTTGTTTCATACGATATGTACGAATCGTATACGCGTATATATATATATATATTCCATCCATATATATATATATAATAAGTAAATAACGTATATAATCCTATTTCATATTATATACAAGAAATAAACGCGTAATTAGGGAAATTTTAAATTGGCCCTAAATTTGGGGTTGTTACATTCTCCCCTTGTTAATAAAATTTCGTCCCGAAATTTGTTCGAAGTAGTAATCGGTAGTTCGATACTAGTCAGGTAGCTACAATGTGTACTAATAGCCTACAGTAGTAGGGTAGGCCCTACAGTGTTCGTAGTAAGGTAATTGTCTAATAGTAACGTACCCTTAGTTTTGTTGTCTGAAGGTAGTGGACATTGGGCCTTAAGATGGCCAGCACTCCCGCAGTTGAAGCACAGCTTCGTCTTAGGGGAATTAGTACTCTTAGGGTAGGACTTGCATCGACCGACGGGTATGGTACACGGTCCTTCATGATGCCGAGTGCATTGGTGTAACACCCGCCAAATTAGGACTAGTAATTAGTGCCTAATCATACGTTAATACATGTAATTAGTTCTGTGTTAGGCTAATTAATGTATCGAATTATATATATTGTTGGATATATATGAAAATGCGATTTGGTTAAATCGTACACAATTTAAATCGAATGTATTTCGATTCAATTTAATACGGACGTTGGTGACCAATTTTATTAAATAATGTTGTTATATCAAAAATATTATTATGATAATATTTCGTATTCATTCGTATCGTACAGACAAAACTTACACAATTTAAAATATTAAAACGCGCAAACTAAATAAACAAACTTACATTTTTTTTAACTCAAATGTAAATTGATTTGTAAAATATTTAAATAAAATATCGCGTAATAAATTGTATTTTAAAACTTATAATTAAAATGTAAAATAATTATTTAACGTTTAGACGACGGAGTAAACGAACACCGCACGGAGCGGGAATGCGGGGCGAAAAATGGGAGGTTAATCTCCCATTCCCCACCAATTTCTTTCTCATTTCTCTTATCACTCTCTCTCTCTTACACTCTCTTTCTTTCTTTTCTCTAACCACCACCACCTCCAAAATACTCACAAAATCATCAAATAAACATACTAAACGCACTCGGATCATAGCATCGCTTTGGAGAAAAACGACCACGACACCACGATCTATCATCCTATCTTTTCGGATTTTTGATCCGACAATTTGTAAGTTTCCGACAAATCCCGAAATCTCTCGTTTTCAAGTGTTTTTGCTTGTTAGTAGTTTATATCAACTTATAATGTCCAAATATGGGTTGGGTAAAAGTTTTGGACCAAACGGAAACCGAAAAACTCGTTTTCGACACATTTTTCGGCCAACAGAACGCTACGTCGCTTTTGGACCCAGATTTATGCGACGTCAGCTGCGACGTCGCAAAACCCCTCGTAACGTCGCATGGTGCGACGTCAGTCACAACGTCGCATTTAATTGCGACGTCGCATATAGCGACATCAGCCTTAACGTCGCCAATACCTCACCACGTCGCACTTAGCGACGCAAGCCCTTACGTCGCAGAAATCAGCAACGTCGCATATAGCGACGCAACGTACAACGTCGCATTAAATTGCGAAAGTCGCACATAGCGACGTCATGCTCAACGTCGCAGTCGGAACCTGCGACGTCGCACCCGACGTCGCACCCAACGTCGCACAAACCAGAACCTCAAAAACACAGATTTTTACTAAGTGTCGAGACTCGAAATTTATCACTCGATTTTACCCAAATTCAGATCCCAGATGCGTTTTTCCTTAAAGCAATATAGTAGAAATAAAAATTTTCCAAGCTGACCTGGCAGCTCGACCCCAGCCAGGGGCTCTGCCCCTTGGACCCCGCCAGGGGCTGCCGCCCCTTGGACCCCGCTACCAGGGGCGCTGCCCCCGGACCCCCGTACTTAGATTCCGTAACGGCTTCTAAAACACAATCAAAACACATTTTTCAAGTAAAACGCCACGAAATCAAAATAATAATAGTTGAGATTAGTATTACAAATCCGTCACCAACGGGCCGTACATGTTTCAAACATTCAAATCAATCAACCAAATGGAATTTGGACATTATAGTTGGACGAACAACTACAAGGTAGTCTGATTAGATACCTTCGCATATTATAACCATCGCGTGTCGTGGACACCCTCAGGTTACAAGTCTTTGGACTTCATACTCGGCTAATCAACTTACGTTTGTTTAAACGCTTTCAGACTCAGGTGAGTCTCATAGCCCCTCTTTTACTGTTTTACTCAGGGGTGTGATATATTGCTCAACTTTTAACATGTGAACGCAAGTACCAACTTTTCATATACTACATGAGTTTTTCGAAACTAATCATTTTAAAGTCCTCCGTCAGCATAGTTGTTAATACGTTGTAGCGTGAATATTAGTATATGGTACCATATAGGATTGACCCACCTCGTCCGGGTTAGCAAGCACTAACCGGGTAAACGGACGTACTAATATTTGGGAAGACGAATGTTGATTAGGCATTCGTGGAGGCACCTCGCCGGGAATTCTCTATAGGGGACCCGGCCCTCGAGTTAAGCTCAACTATGTGCTCATGGCTGTATACACGATCATTATCATTAAATTGCTGGATGCAATTCATTATTTAAATCTTGCGGTTCATACTATATTAACTGATTTCAAACCTGTGAGCTCACCAGCTTTTTAGCTGACCTTTTAGCATATATCGCAGGTACCCAGCAGTAGGATGTTTCTGCTTCAGGATTTAGCTCGAGTCAGCATACAGACGATTTGAGATTTTCTTGCATTAGTATATTTTGTACAAGTACTTATGTACTGAAATCTCATTTTATTTAAACTCGAGCTATGTAAAGCTTTAAATGTTGTAAACATTTCAATTATCAATATATTTTGTTAAAACGACGCATATAGAGTCGTTTGCTATATATCTTTGTGCTTTGTTATTGATTAGTAACACCCAAATCAAGCTTCCGCAAATTATTAAATTTGGGGGTGTTACAATTGGGGACAGAAAGGTTTCTTTCCCAAGTAGTTTCCGGTGGGTTTGGAGGGAGTAATCTTCACTCTTTTTGTTGGAGGTGACGTACAGTCGGTGTCGGCATCCTCTTCAGTAGGAGTACCATGTGAAGATGGTGGTGAAGTAGGGTTTTCTAAAGCTATCAAACGTAGCTCATACTCACGCATACGTATGTCATTTTGGAAAGCAATTCGTCGTAGGTCATCAATGTCTTTTCGTGCTTCAGTCAGTTGTTTTTGGAACGATTCAATATTTTGGTTGAGGTGGCTGACTGATTCAGCAGTCAAGGTTTCATCAACTGATGCTTTTGCAGCAGTTAGAGCAACAGGAGAAGCAGGTGCTGTTGCTGATTCAATGAAAGGTTCGGTATCACCCTCGAGTTCGAGGAGGTAAGGAAACATTATTGGTTCCCCACTGAGCAGTTCATCATCCAAGGTAGGGTTGTTGACGGAGTGAGTTGTCATTTCCTACTAAATAATTATTCTATTTAAGAATTATTACCAGTAAATGAAGTTCTATTGGATGACTTGTTTAAAGTAACGAATCATATACAATTTCCCGGTCTCAACCAGTGTGAGATATTTGGGAAAAGAGTTTGTTATTGGTAATTCAAGTGTAATACAAGTTATATGTTCGAAATTTGTATAGTCGGTCGTTTCCTAATCCTATTGGGTACTTAGGATCAAAGAAAACACACAGAATAATAGACAGTTACACATAATCATTTAGCGAGAGAGATTTATGGAAAACAGTTTTGAGAAATCAAAGAATGAGCGTACCCGGGTTAAGCAAATCACAAAGTCTCGGGTTTGGGTCATCCTCCCTAGCGTTGATTACATAAGCTCTACTCCTTGTATTGTTGGTTCGGAGTTTCAGTTTTGGGCAATCCTTTCTGAAGTGCCCGGTACCATTGCACTCATAGCAGGTTTTGGGTGCAGGAGTATCAGTACCAGTGGGGTTGGTTCGACAGTCTTGGGCCAGGTGCCCGAATTTCTTGCATTTTGTGCAGGGACAGGAGCCATTATGATGGCGGCTACATTTGGAGCAGTAAGGCTTGCTCCCCTTGTAAGCCTTTGAGTCATTGGTATTGACAATTGCAAGCTTCTTGTCAGGAATCGGGTTGGATGAGTGGGGACTTACTTCCCATTTACGTTTGTTATTCGCAGGTGGAGTTGAAGTCGAGCCACGGCGGACAGAATTGGCCGTTAACTCATGAGCCATACGAATGGCGCTCTGAATAGTTCCCGGTTTGGACGAAGTTACTAAATCTTGTAGTCGCTCGGGAAGTCCATCAACGTACTTTTCGATCCTTTTGTACTCAGGATCAACCATGGATGGGCACAGAAGTGCCAGTTGGTGAAAACGGTTGGTGTAGCCGGTGATGTCATCACCCTGCATCTTGTGATTCCAGAATTCTACTTCCAATTGTTTCAGCTCATCTCTTGGGCAGTACTCGCCCCTCAGCATAATCTTCAGTTCATCCCACTGTAGTTTGTAAGCCTCGGCAACGCTCACAGTCTGTGCATAGGTGTTCCACCAGGTAAGTGCGGTGTCAGAAAAGGTGCTGGTGGCGAATTTAACTTTATCCTCTTCCTTGTAGTTGCAAATGAGGAATACTGATTCGATTTTCTCGGTCTAACGAATCAGACCGATCGCTCCTTCAGTACCTGCAAAGCTTAAGGGTTTGCAGTTTTGGAAGTCCTTGTAGGTACAGGTTTTGGGTGGAGGTGTATTGTTAGCCGTATCTTCGCTACCAGGATTGGTTGCTCGGACAGCTAGAGCTTGGGCCACACTACGGGCAATAATACCCGCGACTTCGGCTTCAGTAAGTGTGATTTGTCGTCGAGGAGGCATGTTCCTTGAAACAATAAATAAAGGACATGTGAAGTTGTGAACAAGAATTATGATTGTGATGATTCTAGTAAGTACAAAGAAATTTCGCCAAAAGTTGATATGTGGACAGTTTAACAAAAGTAGTAGAATTGTTATAATTGAAACATAGTAGCTCAAAAGATTTCAGGCGTTTACAAAAGTGTCAGGAATTTGAACATCCGGACAAGCAAGATAAGTTACAAAATGGGATGGAATTTTAATATAACCATCGGATTAGCGGTCCTAACTAAGACCTATTACATACACGCCTAATTGCTATACTCTACGGTCATAGCTATCGTCGATCTATTCCTGATGTAGATAGTTTGGGTAGTAACGAGCTTCCAGCATGTCTTGGTATTGTCGGAGGGTAGGATAAACTAAAGCATCTCCAGTAGCTTGTAGGTACATCCATTTGATCCAGGTTGTTACGCGTTGATTCAGATGAACGATGATTTCCTTCAAATAGAGAACAGAGTCACGGATCCGCTCAGGGATGGACCTTTGCAGAATCCTTAACTCCATTTCGTAAGCTGTGCATTTCAGTTGTAGTTCCCAATTTTGGCCGTCTAGTTCTTCAGCTTGATCACGCACTCTTTCGTATTCTTCAATATCGACGAGTCCAAAGTCGTGATTCTCAGGTTCTTCCACAGGAGCTATCTCTTCATCGAGATACGTGTACTGAATTTGTTCATCAATGGCTTGTTCGTTGTCAGACGGGTAGTCACATGTCGAGAAGTGTGTCATTTTCAGATGAGCAGTTCTACAAAATGACAGGGAAAAAGTTTCAGGCTTCGAAAGTATGTTGGTATTCGTGAATTCATAGAATTTGAGTAAGGATGGAACGACAAGAATCGAGTTGTCGTTGGTTTGATGTAATTTGAAAAATGAATTTCGCAGTAGTCGAGAGAAAGTATCATATCGGGGAAAGAGGCCTATGTATATATATATATATATATCACATAACCACCTAGTGTGTGTCTAGCACAATCAAGTAAAGTCCCGGTTCTCTCGAGGTCAGAGTCAGCTAGTGCATTCCGGTTCAACATAACCCCTTTCAGAACTCACATCATCTTCATTTAATTGTACATAGTTGATCAGGCTATGTTAAATTAAACTTGTATGCTGTAATTCCTGAACCAGTTATACCTAATGAGGAATACTGCCTAACGGTCATAGTCTAGGCCCACTAAATGCAACCTAGTTCACTATAACCTTAGGCTCTGATACCAATCTGTAACACCCCCAAATTTAACAGTTTACGGAAGCGATGTTTTGGGTGTTACTAATCAATAATCACAAGCACAAAGGATACAGTGAACGACTCTAAATGAGACGTTCGAAAAGTTATTACATTAATACATAAGTAGTTTCAAAATACAAGCTCGAGTTCAAGTAAAATCCTAGAGATTCTAATACATAACAGTAAGTACAAAAGTAATGTAATAAAATCTCCAAGCTTGTGAATGCATGCGACTCGAGCTAAGAAAGCTTATCCTGCTGGGCATCCCTACTGATGCTGTGTACCTGAGAAGCATTACTAAAACGGTCAACCAAAAGGTTGGTAAATCTCACAGGTTTGTAAGTAAGTAAACAGTTGAACACACAAGTAGTATTTTGTAAATCATAGCCAGCCAGTAAGTAACGATCACAGGTTATGCTCATCGTTAACTTAGATTTTAATAAGTGGGTGGTTGCAGAACATGCAAACCGTTTGATACAATTGCCATGAGCCACCATAGTTGAAGCTTAACGTACAGTATTTATAGGTACCCCCTCATGAATGTAATCCAAAACATTCATACGGAACGAGTAAGAAACGCCCGTTTCTACAGGAACGGTTCGTGGTAGTGCTTGCTACCCCGGGCGGGGATTGTCAGTCCCATATGGATCCATATACTAAAACTCGCGCTTATCACATAACTAACAACTATGGTTCAGGAGGATTTCATTGGATTAGTCGTAAACTCATGCAGTTGGCATATTCGTAATCTCATACAGTAAGTAAATCATGGCAGCAAGTAAGTTTTGTGTGTTCATGTAAAACAGTAATGCATCTCACCCCTGAGTAAAAACAGTAAAGTAGGGGCTGTAAGACTCACCTGAGTCTGGCAGACAATGCAGTAAGTAAGCAAGTAGTATCCCGAACTAGCAACCCTTAGCGTCAAAGTTGTCGAATCGAGAAACCGAAAAGATGGGTTTGTAGAGCTCGTTCTCGTGATCACTTTTCTCCAAACGGTTCTATACTTTTATGGGGTTTTGATGGTGCTTTTGTGGTGGTTTGAGGATGGAGGTGGTGAGGATGAGAAAGAGATGAGAGAGTTTGAGAGATTGAGTGTAAAAGGAGTGTGTTTGGTTTGTGATGGAAGCAAAATGGCATGGGGGGTGATGTCCCCATGTCTTGGCCGGTTTTGGGTGGGGCCACAAAGTGTGGTCTCACCAATTTTTATTTCCCTCGCGTACGCGCTCCGTGCGGTGTTCGTTTCCCCGGTCGTTTAAACGTAAAAATCATTTTATACGCGATTAAATATACGTTTAAAATACGAAATAATATCCGATAATTTAGTCGAAGCATTTTAATAAAATACTTTGTTTCTAAGTGATAAAATGTAAATTTATTTTGTTTTGTCGGTTGGTCGAGTTTTCGAAGAGTTCGGTAACGTTTTAATTAAAACGTACGTTTTCGTTATATTATAAACGTAATACAAAGTAATAGTCAAAGTAATTAAATAATTTCACATTATTTAATAATTGTTTTACCAATGTCCGCAAGTTTGTACAATTGTTGTTTCATACGATATGTACGAATCGTATACGCGTATATATATATATATATATATTCCATCCATATATATATATATAATAAGTAAATAACGTATATAATCCTATTTCATATTATATACAAGAAATAAACGCGTAATTAGGGAAATTTTAAATTGGCCCTAAATTTGGGGTTGTTACAAAATGTGTTGGTAAAAAATGAAATTCTGAATGTGAGTCGTTTGTGATTTGGTATGGTCACCAAAAGTGTCCGAAATGACCAAAAATTGGTCACACGTCCGAATTCTTCGTTAACGTGAAATTTGAAAAAGTGTAAAAATGGAAAGTTTTATTTTGTTATAGTGGAGGTGTCTGCAAAATTTCAGCTTCTATGTATTTACGAGTCAAAAGTTATGCGCGTCGGAATTTCGCTTCTAAAAATTCTGCATACCAAACATTACCCGGTGCGTACAAGTAGTACCCGCCGGGTACAAAGGTTAATTCCATTACAGAATTTAGATAGCCTTTAGTACCGGTGCGTACAAAGAGTACCCGCCGGGTACTATGTATTTACCCGTTTATATTTACTCCGGGTAGTTCATCTTTTTCCGGGAACTAAACATTAGTACCCGCCGGGAATAAGTTGTACCCGCCGGGTATTCGCGTTTTTCAGGTTATCCCTGCTGCATTCCACGTTTTCCACACACTCCAAAAACCCAATTTTCTCTCCAAAAAACGGGAGCAACACCACCAAAACCCTCACTCAACCATTTTTGAAGCAAAAACTCAAGAATTAAACCGGCAAAACTCTTCTACAGCATGTTTAAGGTATGATTAACAACTTTTTAATTCCAAACACTTAATTTTCATGGATTGATTGAAGTTTTTAGATTTAGGTTTTCTTGAAATTGAATGTGGGGAAGTTTTAGTTGTTTTTATTTCTTATTATATTGTGAGTTATATGTACTCACACCTTCTTATTTCGTGAATTCGTGTTTAATTTACATGATTATGAAAAATATGAATTTAGGGTTCTTGAAACAAATTTTGAGGAAAATTAATTCTGTTTAATGATATGCTTAGAATTGTAATCCATTTACATAATACTCACGATTGTAATGCTCACTTGAATCAAATTATGTGTTTAATTGCATAATTCGAGTTTAGCTTGATATTAGGGCATTTGTGAAAGAGGATGAGTTTGAGCTTTGTAAATAAAATGTGGGAATAATTGTGCAATTACCTTAGGTCATGGATGAATTGGTCAAGGCAATTCTCTCATTTGTGTTGTGTTTTGCAGGGAAGAAGAAAGAAACAAAAAGGCAGCACATCTGGTACTGCTAACGATGAAGAGGGTGACCACCCTCAGCCGATGAGCATTGATGCTCTACTTATTCCCGAGACAATTCACCCATGGCTTAAATTTAGTAACAGGTTAACAAAGTACAATACATACTGTCAGAAACTGAACCTATTGAGGGTGAAAGAATGTGATTTATCTCGGGTGGTCGATTGGGAACCACTAGAACAAGCAGGGGTAGCCGCCGGAATTAAGGAAATGATTAGGCAACGTTATTTCGTGGATCACATACCATTCGAATATGAAGAATGGGAAGGCATATTCAAGATTAATGAGCAGGTATACAAAGAGCTATGCGTGGAATTCCACTGCACATATGAAATGAAAGAGGATGTTGAGTCGGCGACTGATAAAAATTTCATGACTTTCCGACTGGGAGGTTAACCAAGGAAAATGAGTATGGTGGAACTTGCTGCCTGTTTGGGCATTTATTCTCGTGAGCAGCTGGATGCAATTCATTTTGAGGATTATTTGATGGCTAGTGAGATGATCGAGACGGAATTTTTTTCCAAGGATGTGTGGCACGAATTTTCACAAAAACCTTACGCTAAAGGTGGAAATTCATACAAAGATATAGAGGACATGCAGTTGCGGGTTATCCAACGATGTCTTGTGCACACCATTTCTCATAGAAGGGAGAACACAGAGAGAGTCGGTTTCGCCGACTTATGATATATGAGGAAGTTTGTAGCGGAGGAGAATATCAATGTTCCATACGCTGTTGCCTGGTATTTACATCATAATGCTAGCGGGATTAGAGGGGCATCTCCTATCTGTGGGGGACAATTTGTGACTAGGATTGCCAAGTCCTTCAACATCAGTTTTGAGAATTTAGAGCGAGTGACGACTAGGCCAAAAACAGTAGGGCTAGTTCAGTTTCAGGGGGCACAGGCTGTCTCAGTTGTCAATAACCGGTTCGTGCCCTACCAGGAACCACCACCAGAGGAGCAAGCGGCTCAACCACCGAGAAGAAGAAGAAGACAACAGCAGGTGGAACAAGAACAACATCAAGAGGAAGAAGCTGCATATGAGCAGGGAGGTTTCCAGCAGCAAGGCGCAGCACTACCATCCATGCTGAATATTATGCATGGTATTCAGGGCCTTCAGGTTAGCCATAATGATTTTTCGCAGGAAGTCAGTTATGAGCTTGGAGCACAGCGCTACCACAACGCTTGGTCGGCACACAACACACAAAGACTTTCTGAAGTGGTGCCCAACTACCGACCTACATCCTACCACTACCCACCCATGTGGGGTCATCTGGAGCAAGCTATCCACCACCTGTTTATGACGAGGGTGCCGCCTTGGCAGAGCTGCAGGAAGAGTATCGAAGGCAGCAGGAGAGAGAGCAAGAGGAGCGTGGATTCCCCTATGACTATTCCCCACTTTGAGTGCTTGCGTGCCTCATGTGATTCAGACACTTTTCTAGACAATTTGATTACGGTTTATTTAAGTACTTTTAATTTTATGTTTAGATATTTTGGAATGCTTGACTGTGGATGACGTTTGGGTACGTTTTTGTACAACGACATCCCAAAACACTTTTCTATTTGAATTTAGGTGAAATTTCAGCGGAAAATGGTCAGTAATGCTGGATCATGCCTTTAGTACCCGGCGTGTACAGTTGTACCCGGCGGGTAATGTGTGGAAAATGTTGACAGAAATGTATCAAGCAAAAGTACCCGGCGGGAACACTGTCTACCCGGTGGGAACCCAGTATATCCGGCGGGAACTATAGATACCCGGCGGGTACACTGTACCCGGTTTGAAACCGGGTTTTCGACCCGAACCGGTTCCAACCCGGTACAAACCGGTTAGTATAGGGTTGGGTTTTCCCCCACTCAAAACCGGATCGGTTTCGGGTCGGGTTGGTCAAAACCCGGTTTTTGGTCTTTGACCAATACCCGGTTCGGGTATTCGGGTCGGGTCGGGTATTCGAAAAAACCGGTCTTGTTCACCACTAGAGGAAATGACTGTTTTCAATCAGTGGAAATGAACGTTTTGAACTTAAAAGTTAGTGGGCCTTGGGCCTGAAAAACATTGACGCTACATGTCTGGAAAACGTTTTAAGGTTAGTGGGCCCGGGCGTGAAAAACCTTTGACGCTACAAGTCTGAAAATCGTTGACCCGACCTACCCTTCTTTACGCAACCAATACAATCTGTTAATTTATTCGTCTTAAGAAAATAGGCCCATCTTTAAATTCTTTAATATTTCAGTATTTTTTTTTTTCATCAACGATATCTTAATAATACGAAATCATCAAATTATTGATTTATTTTATTAATTTTTTTTTTTAAGCAAAGGATTCATTAAAAACCGGTCTCGATAACGATTAGACACAAAGCAGAGCACAAGAAGTCAAGAACCAACAAAGAAGAAACTAAGAAAACAAAAACAAACCCAAAATGCTATACACCATACATGAACAACTAAAACACTAAAAAATAAGAAGCAAAAAATAGCCATGATCAAATTATTGATCCTAATTGCAATAATAAAAAGAATAGGAATATACCCATTAAAAGGGTTTGATGATCAAAATATTCCATAACTTACTGTGAATAGTAAATTATTGTCTGTTTTAATTTACTATAGTTGATGGTAAAATGAAATAAGTTTCTCGCAATTGGTAATTAGGTTCCAGACAATATATTTAAGACGAGAATAAAATAGCAAGTGTGGGAGTCGGTTTAAAGGAAGGCCGACCTCCTTTTTGATATCATTTTCCCCAATCTAGGTAACTCACTATTTCCTTTCAAGAACTTTAAATCAAAACTGAGATTAGCATATAAAATCATTTAATTAGAAGTTGTAATTCCCCAAAGATCATAACATTGTGAACTAATTGAATTTAAGAATTCATACGATGCACAGAAGTACAACAAGTCATCATCAATATATATAACTTAGCGTCTAAACTAAAAGTTTAAAACTAATAATAAAAAGCTAACTAAATTAATTCAGTAATAATACGTTTAATAGTTTGAACAATACAATGGTTGACTTAAATTACCTTTTTCCCAAACCACAAATACTCCATGTCCATGATCTCCATCTGCAAGACTGCAACACAAATTTGTAGGAAAAAAACAATTAATGGGCCATAATAATATCTGTCAGTATGAAGCCCAAAAATAAATGGGCCTTAGGCCTTGAAAATAGTTACCCTTGTAGCGGATATTTCGGAACAACTAAATAACTAACTCCCAGTCCCACTGCACATTCTCATGCAACACTCTCATTCCTTCAACCATTTCCATAATTTGTTACATTCTTTTTCTTCAGTTCATTTCTCTCATAATCGAATCCATTGACCTTTTTCAACATATAATATTCTCGAACGCTTCGATACCACCGCTTTTCATCATTGTAAAAGGTAATATCTCTCGGTTCTTGATTTGCCATCATTTTTGCGTTTGAATTTTGAATCGATTATTTATAAGTGAAAGATCGTATGAATGTGTTAGAATTTTTTTAGGGTTTTACATTGTCTGGATCAAGATAATCTGTGATTAACATAGTTTACGAAATCTCTGGAGAATAAGAAATGTAAATTTAATAGTATATTGTAAACAGTTAATCAGAATTTTGTGAACAAGTGTAAGATAATATCAGTAACAGTATTGATGTGTATTAATCGATCGCCAACCGTTTTGTGAAACTTACAATGACTCTAATTATTAGTTATATACTAATTGTCAATTGTTTAATTGAAGATGTTTCGTTGAATTATAGGATATAACACTGTTAGACTTTGATTTACATGCATGATGTAATTATAAATATCGACAAGTTGGCAATACAATTTGTTGTGTTTCATGGTGATGTGTGAACGTCGATTGTAACTCTCAGCTGATGCATACATATATAAAGAGATTGAGATGCATGACTAATGATCCGTCTGTATATAATATATACCAATTTGATTTTCTGTATCGAGTAAAGAAGTGTCGATATCAAGAAAGCAGGATCTTTTATGTGTCTGTTTATATGTTGAAACTGATAACTTAAATGTATTGTTGGATGCATATATATAATGCATGATTATTGGTATAAACAGATGAATTCAGTGCCTTCATTCTCACCAGCTAAAAAATATAGGACGGATTTGGGTTGGATAGAATGGCTAAAAGGATGGTACCGTTTGGTTCTCGAGACATTGTTTGAAAAATATTGGTCAAGACATTTGCCTAACCCGTTGCCTCTGCCTCCCCTCAATGGTATCACCTGCATTGTCACCGGTTCGACTAGTGGAATTGGACTTGAAATAGCTCGACAATTAGCACATTCAGGAGCACATGTTGTTATGGCAGTTAGAAATGTCGATTTAGCACATAAATTGGTCCAGCAATGGCAACAAGAATTGCGAAAAGAATTTCCTACCGAAGTACTTAATGTTGATGTGATGGAACTCAACCTTAGTTCATTGTTATCTGTTGCAAGATTTGCAAACGAGTGGAACTCGAAAAAGAAACCTTTGAACATTCTTATTAATAACGCGGGTATCTTCTCAATGGGAAAGCCTCAAATGTTTTCAACCGATGGATATGAAATGCACATGCAAGTTAACTTCTTGGCACCATCTTTGCTTTCACTATTACTTTTACCATCTTTAAAAGCCGGCGCACCTAGCAGAGTCGTGAATGTGAATTCACTAATGCACGCTATTGGGTTTGTCGACACAAGGGATCTAAACTTTGATAGAAAGATAACCAGGTTCACTAGCTTAAGAGGGTACTCAAGGAGTAAATTAGCACAAATCATGTTTAACAATGTTCTTTATAAAAGCATTCCTAAGAACACCAAAATTGATGTGATATGTGTGGACCCTGGAAGTGTTCGTACAAATGTGGTTAGGGATCTTCCAAGAATTATTCAAATTGCGTATCAAGTCCTACCTAAGTTCTTATATAACGCTGAAGAAGGATCTAGAAGCGTTTTGTATGCGGCTGTGTACAATGAGATTCAAGAGTATTGTGAAAAGTTGAAAGCAGAAGAATGGCCTGTTTGTCCCTATGTAGCTTGCAATTGTAAGACTATGATTCCTAGTAAGGAAGCACAGAACTTGGAGATTTCGCGTTTTGTGTGGAAGACAACACTTGATATAGTCGGCTTCCCAAATGATGCGGTGGATCTTCTTCTATCCGGAAAGGAAATTAATTGGCAGTATTCGGATCTAGTGACCAAGATCTCCGGGTGATCATCGATGGTAGAAAAATACTAAAATTCACTCTGCTCTCGCTTTCACGCTTCATGTTTGAACCATTGTTAGGCTAAAAGATCACAACTAATGATCTTTCTTAGAAGAAAATTGTAGAAAACTTTGCATTGTTAATTACTACGTAGTAGTTATATCTCTAGTAGTCTCCTTTACAAAGTGCACTTTGCATCCTTATTTTTTTTCAAATCTTTTTGTTCATGAAACATGTATGCCTGTTTACAAATCGCGCATTTTTCTCTTTTGAATCTTTCTCTTTCTTCATGATATTATGACACAGACATTAAAATGGTAGAATGGGATTAAGCTTTCAAATATAGAGCATGTACCCTTATCTAGTTATCTTTTATGCGAATGTAGTGCTATAAATTAATAAGTTTGTACTTTGTAGTTACCAAATGTATAAGCAATTAGGTATGGTCATCATATAAAGTAACCACCAGATCATCCATTAGTGTTCTAAGTAGTACTTATGATTCTGTAATTGTAATATTATTAGCGTTACAATTCCATGTCAAGTTAATTTTTTCATAATAATAGAATCTACATCTATCTATCTATCTATCTACAGTTCTACACTATATATTCTAAGAGAATGTAAATTAGGTAGTCTAAGTTAATCTTAACCCTTAAATGAGTTATTATATTGAATGTGAACAAGTCATTTAACCTTTAAAAATATGACTATCTAAATAGTGATGAGAAGATGACAAAAAGACTAAAATGACCCTATATTGACTTTTTAAAAAAAGTAAGCTATTTATTGATTGGTGATATATTAATGAAAATATTGAATATTGAATTTTTTTTTTTTGCTATTATTTATAAAAGATTTAATTTACATGTATGTGCATAAATCTACACATAATTTAGCATAACAATAAATATAATTTTACATAATTTATTGTGCACACTTGAACTACAGACGGGTTATTTGGTCTTTGACAAATCAAAATTCTATATAATAAAAAAAAACGATTTGGGATGTTGTGGGCTTAAAAAGAATTTTGGGACGCATTGCCTTTTCAGCTGAATTTTCTTAATTCGTATAAATATAATTCAGCTTGATTAGTTCGTAATTAAATGGGTTGAAAGTGTCATCTCAAGCTCTTGTATGTATTCATTTTCAACGATATTGTGCACACTTGAACTACAGACGGGTTATTTGGTCTTCGGCAAATCAAAATTCAATATAGTTAAAAAAAAATCATTTGGGATGTTGTGGGCTTTTAAAGAATTTGGGGTGACTATAAACATGATTAAGACATCGCCTTCTGAATTTTTCTAATTCGTATAAATATAATCCAACTTGATTAGTTCGTAATTAAATGGGTTGAAACGATATTGTGCACACTTGAACTACAAACGGGTTATTTGGTCTTCGATAAATCAAAATTTTATATAATTAAAAAAAAATTCATTTGGGATGTTGTGGGCTTTTAAGAATTTGGGGTGACTATAAACATGATTGACACATCACATTTTCAAAAGAATTTTTCTAATTCGTATAAATATAATCCAACTTGATTAGTTCGTAATTAAATGGGTTGAAAGTGTCATCTCAAGCTCTTCTCTGTTTTCATTTTCAACGATATTGTGCACACTTGAACTTCAAACGAGTTATTTGGTCTTCGACAATTCAAATTGATACTCATACTTTGATCCTACTAATAAGATTGGTGACGGATGCTTTAGAACAGTTTAAAGTAATTATTATAATTGCGGACATGTTATTTTTTGTTTATTTCTATTTGTGAGGTGTAATATATAATTTTTTTTGTTTTTTAAAACTATTCGCACGCTGTACTTGTAGATGATTGTGATAGTTGTCAAGCAAAAAGGAACCGTGAATATATCACTAAAATGGCATGATATATGCATTACAATATCTAAAACGTTTTATGCTTTATGGTATTGAAGGAAAATAGTTGTTGATGATCATTTACATAGTCATTATGTAAGTTGGACACTTTTTTATATTGCATCTTTTAAAAACATGGATGTATTTTTTTCTTCTTAATCACTAACTAATAATATTTTTAACAAGGAATTTGATTCCACCTAGTATGATGATCAATGTATGTTTCCACTATTTTGGTTGGACTGAAAGAATAACAAATGGATTTGAGTACCTTGATGGCACCAAATTCCTTGATCGTCATATAATTGCGGGTCAATTGAATATGTTTTACTTGGTAAGTTTTTTGAATTGTCATATCATGTGTACGTGTAATTGTATGCATTGGTTTTGTACGATGGTTATATGGTATGATGGTCAATATGAAACACTTATTATTACTGAAGATGACGATTACTTGCAAACTTTATAGTTTCTATATTTTGGTTGTTTGAACGTTGCACATTAAGTTGATCATGTTAAACATTTATCTTTACGTGTTGCCTCTTTGGTGTTTAGTTTTTTAATTATTATTTTCAATGTTATAAAATCATTTTTAATAATGTATCTTCAAAGCTACTATCAATATATAAACATATCTATATCAATTCAAAATATTTTTGTAGTGTCCTCAGCAAAAACACATTTAGCTCGTTTGTCTGATTTGAAAGTTAATTTGTCAAATTGTCTTGGAAAATGTAAGGTCAATATACAATAGTTGAATAACGTTACGGCTTTAGTCAAGTGGTATCATTTCCCAACACAAATATTCTTGCAAGTTGTGACAAGGAGGACTTTTGAGAAATAGGTCATGGGTTCAATTCCAACTTTCCGCAATTTTTCACATGAAACAATTGAGAATTGTCCAAGGTGTGGTTCTTAAGGAAGGATCGCATCGAATCTAAAAGGTCCCAATTTAGGTTAAGTCCAATGACTTCATAGCAGAAGTCAAAGAATAATTAATCGTATGGTTCAGATCAACTAGGGAGTATAATATACGGAGTAGGTTAACTCAAATATTTTTTTTTTTTACCAGTTGTCTAAAACTAAAATATCTTCACTTATAACAAGACAAAGACATTATATAAATTATTAAGAAATAATTATTCTATTATAATCAATCATTACAAAGTAATTTAGGATAATAATATTTACATCACAAAAGTGATATGCACATCAGAAATATGCATTGAATATGTTGTTTGTACTTTGCGTATTCTACATTTGTGATGTGCATATCCCTTGTAGTGTAAGAATAACTACTTTAAAGTAAACCACCGCGTTTTAGGATGATATCGATATACATTCGGAAGACCATATTTTTGAATTTCTTATTATTACTAAGCTCGATCAATTGACTAACTAATGTCCGAAAAGTTATTCTAAATTAAGGGACAAAACTTTTCATAATTCGATTATAAGATCACTCCCAACCCTGAAAAAAACTGATTGAAACATAATGAGCCACGTCAGCGCCACGTCAGCTTTTTCAAAAAACTGACTGAAATTGATGGACCACTCTCATCCCTACTCTATCACTTCATATTTCACGGACCCGCATTTACCAATTTACTTTTAACACACACGTCGGTTTGGCGACGAGATTAACCGACGAGCCTCACCGACGAGGTGGTAACATTGGTGTCGGTCTCGTCACTTCCAGCCGACGGGAAGTGACGAGTAGCGATGGGAGGGGTCTAATTGTTCTTACTTCTTAGTTAAGTTGTTGGGTATAGAGTCGTGTTCATTATTGCCCAAATGGTAGGAAGTAGCCAACAAGATAAAATGAAGTACAATGACTAATATTTTAGATAAATGATGTTGATGTTTTATCTTCAACAAGAACGTTGGTCAAATGGATAAGTGGATAGATAGAAGTAGATATGATATTTTTGATAATATAGATGAAGACAAAAGGAACATAAGTAAATAACATGTTAAATAATGTTGTTAAGTTGTAAGGATAGGATTAAATGCGAGAGATTAAATTATTAACTTAGTTGATGAAAATGGTAACAATATTAAATATATGCATGTGTATCTAATTTAATATCTTAGATCTTAAAAACAAGTCGATCTAAAAATCAAGAAAGGTTTTTATAAAAAAAAATAATGAATTTGAAAAGTCTAGTGATAAATACAACACGTATTTTCATTCATACACCAACATATATTTATATTGATGCAGTACAGTACAACACTGTAATGTATATATTTGTTGTATGTATCAAAAAACATGTTGTATTTATCAACACCCATTTGAAAATATCGGAATCTGTCGCACCCCCAAATTATGATGCGAAAGCGGGTCGGTTCGGGGCGCGACTAATCAATAACAAAACACATAAGATACATAATGAACGACCACTACATGCGTCGTTTTACGAATACATTGATTTATGTAAAAGTCTACATATGTTTTACGAAAGACGAGTTCGCATAGATATTTGAAAGATTCTAGTACATATCTAATTTAAGCAAAATATAGAAATGCAGGGAAATCTCTTGATGTTTATATGATTGCATGCGACTCGAGCTACAGTATCCTGATGGGCAGTCCAACTTACTGCTGAGTACCTGAGATAACATGCTAAAATGTCAGCTATAAAGCTGGTGAGCTCACAGGTTTGATAGGATAATATATGATTTGTGAACCGCAAGATTTAATGATTCGATTTACAAAGCATGTAAATAATTGGATAATGAGTATCACATGAATATTTGTAATTAAACAAATAAGTAAAGATTGATACAACTAACATGAGCACATAGTCTGAGCTTAACTGAGGGGTCAGGATCACTATCAAGTGCCTGATCGAGGGTGCCTCTATGCGTATGCCTAATCAACATACGTTTGAACAAATGATAATGCGTCCGTTTGACAGGTTAGTGCTTGCTAACTCGGACGGGGATTGTCAATCCCATATGGTACCATACACTAACATTCACGCTAAATCATATTAACAAAACTATGCTTCAGAGGACTTTGATTGATTAGATGAAAATAACTCATGCAGCATACGTGATAATTTGATACTTGCGTTCACATGTAAAACAAAACAGAGCATGTATCTCACCCCTAGGTAAAAACATTTAAAAAGGGGCTATGAGACTCACCTGAGCCTAATGAATTGTTAGCCAACAATTATGATGATTCACAATGATTTGATGTCGTTACAACGACTGAACCTGCAGGGCGTCTTAGACGCGCAAGGTTTTGATAATGATTAGATATTGAACCTGCCAGGCGTGTTAAACGCGCAAGGTTTTGATTGATTAGATGACTCTACGGACCATCTATGCTAGTTGTTCCCTCAACTAGTTATGCCCAAATACTTTGGTTGTCGATTAGGTTTGAGTTTTGAAAATGTATACGGGTCGTTGGTGACGGTTTGTAATAATAATTTCAAACTATTATTATTATACATGATTTGTTGTGCTTATAAAAGTGTATGTGCTTCATATATAAGTCGTATCGTATAGGTTTAGTTGTTAATCAAGTTCAGTATATCCGTTACACTTTATTTCATAATTTACAAAATTTGGTACGAGTCTGAAAACAGTAATATGCCATTTTCGACCCCTAGATGACCCCGAATGGCCTAAAACCGACTAGGCTAAGGTACTTAGCTTTGATCATTTGGCTGTTTTCGAATAACCGTGCGAATTTGAGCTCAATCCGTTATAATAAATTTTTCATCGAGAAGCTACCCTGTTTTAACTTGTGAAAGCGTCGACGTTTTCGAAAATTTACATGTTCTGTTTTAGCTAGAATTCGCAGGGCTAGTTTATTGATCCGTTGGATCATGAAATATATAGGGGGAATCCGCCGGATTCCCTTGAATCCGCCGGATTGGTGACATTTGGTGGGAATACGCCGTATTCATTTGAATACGACCGTATTCATGAAAAATAGAGGGAATACGCCGTATTCATTTGAATACGACCGTATTCATGAAAAATAGAGGGAATACGCCGTATTCCCTTGAATACGCCGTGTTCATGTTTTCTGGGCGGGAATACGCCGTATTCCCTTGAATACGCCGTATTCCGAGGTCTGGTCATGGTCTGTTCGTTCCAAAAATCACCCAAACCCATATTAATCCGCAATCTAACCAACAATCATCTATCCTATCATCAATACATGGTACTAAACGTTATTTAAATATGAAATTTCAAAGTTTAAGTTAACGATTTCTTACAATTTAAATTGGAGCTTAGATGGTGATGATGATGATGAACGATGAAGATGATGATGGTGAGGATGATCTCTTGCTGCTGATTATGATGTTGTTACTTGTTATTGTTGTTATTTGATTTTTGGAAGTGAAAGAGATAGAGAGCCGAGAGAGATTGAGAAGAGAGTGAGAATGAAAATGGAAACAAAGGAGGGAGTTTGGCCGGCTTATGCACACGGGCAAGATCCACATTTTGTGGATCTTGTCCAGCCCAATAATGCGCTCGAGTGGTATTTTACCCGTGTTTGTTTACCCGATCGTAAAAGTAGTAATATGTTTTAAATTGATAAATTTCTAAAAATGAAATCGTACGTATTTTAATCGAGATAGTTTAATAAAAATACTTTTGATGAGATATAAAAATATATCTTTGTTTTATGTTTGAGAGACGGATATAATTTAATTGGTTTCGTCGCGTTTGGGTAAAATGATATAAAACGAAATATGTTTTATTTTATCTAATGTAAATAATAATTATTAATTTCAATAATAATTCATTATTTATATATAGTTTTGTCGTGGACGTTTGATTTGTACGATACGAGATACTTGATATATTATCAAAATAATATATAATAATTATGAAGGTATTAAATAACAATTCCATGTCACTTAATTACTTGATTTTTACCAACGCCGTATAATTGAATCGGAATTCGGCCGATTTAAAAAAATGAACGATTAAATCTAATCGAGTACTGATATATATATATTCATCAATATATATTTTGATACATACAATTAGTCTAATACATAGCACTAACTACATGTATTACATAAGGATTAGGAACTAAATTTCTAGTCCTAATTTGACGGGTGTCACATTCTCCCCTTGTTAAGAGAATTTCGTCCCGAAATTTAACTCTGAGTTGGCGTGTGAGTGGAGTCTGAGAATAGATGTGGATATTTGAGTCGCATCTGGTCTTCCCGTTCCCAGGTGAATTCCGGACCACGCCGCGAATTCCACCGAACTTTGACTATAGGGATACGACTTTGCTTGAGCTGTTTGACCTCACGGTCCATGACCTCCACTGGTGTCTCGACAAAATGAAGTTTGTCGTCGATTTGAATTTCCTCGAGTGGGATAATGAGTGTCTCGTCGGATAGACATTTCTTCAGGTTAGAAATGTGAAATGTGGGATGCACGCTACTGAGCTCTGGAGGTAGCTGCAATCGATATGCGACTGGACCAATCCTTTCAAGGATCTCAAAAGGTCCAATGTATCTAGGGTTTAACTTCCCACGTTTACCAAAACGGATGACACCTTTCCAAGGTGATACTTTGAGCAATACTCGATCCCCAACCTGGAACTCGAGATGCTTTCGTCTCACGTCAGCATAACTCTTCTGACGATCACGTGCGGCCTTCAGCCGTTGCTGGATACCAATGATCTTTTCGGTGGTTTCATGAATGATTTCAGGACCAGTGAGTTGACTATCTCCAACTTCGGTCCAACAGATAGGCGATCGGCACTTACGACCGTACAGTGCCTCAAAAGGTGCAGCTCCAATACTGGTGTGGTAGCTGTTGTTGTATGAGAATTCACACAATGGTAAATGTTGTTCCCAATTCGCACCGAAGTCAATTACGCAGGCGCGTAACATATCTTCCAGTGTTTGAATTGTCCTTTCACTTTGGCCATCGGTTTGTGGATGATAGGCTGTACTCATATCTAAACGAGTACCCAATGACTTTTGTAATGATTGCCAAAAGTTAGATGTGAATCGGCTGTCTCTATCAGAGATAATTGAGATTGGAACGCCGTGCCTTGTTACGATCTCCTTCATATAGATTCGCGTGAGACGTTCCATTTTGTCGGTTTCCTTCATAGCAATGAAGTGAGCAGATTTGGTTAGACGATCAACTATTACCCATATAGTATCGCAACCACTTAATGTTTTCGGGAGTTTAGTGATGAAATCCATGGAGATTTGCTCCCATTTCCATTGAGGAATTTCCGGTTGCTGGAGCAAGCAGGAGGGTTTCTGATATTCGGCTTTAACCTTGGAACATGTGAGGCATTTACTGACGTACGTGGCAATCTCTGCTTTCATGATCGGCCACCAGTACAGTTCCTTGATGCCATGATACATCTTGTCCGATCCAGGATGTATAGAGTACTTGGACTTGTGAGCTTCATCCATCACAAAGTCTCGAAGATTCCCAAACTTGGGTAACCAGATTCGGTTTGCGAAGTACTTGACCCCATTGGGTTTGGTTTCAAATTGATTCTCCATATTTCGCAAGGCCTCTTCCTTGATGTTTTCAGGTTTCAATGCTTCGAGTTGAGCAGTGAGGATTTGAATGATTAGATCATTATGAATGATAATACTGAGGGCTCGGACTCGAAGAGGTTTGGTGCGCTCTTTTCGACTTAGGGCATCGGCAACTACATTTGCTTTACCCGGATGATACTTGATCTCGCAGTCATAATTGGTGAGCAACTCGACCCAACGACGTTGCCTCATGTTGAGATCCTTCTGATCGAATATATGCTGGAGGCTCTTATGATCAGTGAAGATGGTACATTTCGTGCCATACAGATAATGTCTCCAAATTTTGAGAGCGAACACTACGGCTCCTAATTCGAGATCATGGGTTGTGTAGTTCTTCTCGTGAACTTTAAGTTGTCGGGAGGCGTAAGCTATGACTTTCTCTCGTTGCATCAACACGTAACCAAGTCCCTGATGAGAAGCATCGCAGTATACCACGAAGTCCTCGTTACCTTCGGGTAGTGATAGGATAGGCGCACTGCAAAGCTTTTGCTTTAATAAGTGAAATGCCGACTCTTGCTTATCAGTCCAATTGAACTTCTTCTCTTTCTGAGTCAGTGTCGTGAGTGGTTGTGCTATTTTGGAGAAATTCTCAATGAAGCGCCGATAATAACCAGCCAGTCCTAAGAATTGGCGTACTTCGGTCGGTGTTGTCGGTGCTTGCCAGCACTTGATAGCCTCGATCTTTGAGGGATCTACATGAATTCCCTGACTGTCAATCACATGACCAAGGAATTGAACGGTCTGAATCCAGAACTCACACTTGGAGAACTTAGCATATAACTCTTCGTGTCTGAGAAGTTCTAGAATGGTTTTGAGATGCTGCTCGTGCTCTTGCTCGTTGCGTGAGTAGATAAGAATGTCATCTATGAAGACAATGACAAACTTGTCAAGATATGGTTTGCACACCCGGTTCATAAGATCCATGAATACTGCCGGTGCGTTAGTCAAACCAAAGGCCATAACCTGAAACTCGTAATGACCATAGCGAGTTCGGAAAGCAGTTTTCGGAATATCTTCATCGCGAACTCGTAACTGATGATAACCCGATCGTAGATCTATTTTTGAATAAACACTTGACCCTTGGAGTTGGTCGAACAGGTCATCGATACGAGGAAGTGGATAACGGTTCTTGACGGTCAATTTGTTCAACTCTCTGTAGTCGATACACATCCTGAATGAACCGTCCTTCTTTTTCACAAACAGGACCGGAGCTCCCCATGGTGAAGAACTCGGTCTTATGAAACCCTTATCCAGAAGTTCCTGTAACTGAACAGACAACTCCTGAAGTTCTGAAGGGGCTAAACGATATGGTGCTCGTGCCACGGGTGCTGCCCCAGGCACAAGATCTATTGAGAACTCAACTTGCCTTGGTGGTGGAAGACCAGGTAATTCTTCAGGGAAGACTTCTGGAAAGTCTCTGACGATGGGCACATCCTCAAGTCGCTTCTCTTCTGACTTCTTCTCAATAACATGAGCGAGGATTGCCTGATACCCTTTTCTAAGGTACTTGCGAGTCTTCATGCAGGATATGATATTCAATCTCGTCCCACTGGTCTCCCCTTGTATGATCAAAGTACTACCAGTGACGAGAGGAATACGAATGATCTTGTCATGACATACAATTTCAGCTCGATGCTTGGATAGCCAATCCATGCCTACTACTATGTCAAAACTTCCAATCTCGATGGGTATGAGGTTTATGGGAAATAGTTCATTTGCGAGGTTTAGGGTGCAATTTGGTATTACACTATCGGCCTCGATCAATTTGCCATTAGCTAACTCTACAGTGTACTTAGCTTCTAAGGCAACAGGTGAAATGTCTAATAGTGGGCTAAATTCCTCAGATATAAAACTCTTATCAGCACCAGTATCAAACAAAATTGAAGCAGTTAAATTGTTGAGAAGAAACATACCCGTGACCACATTAGGGTCTTCACGGGCCTCTCCAGCATTCAGTACAAAAGCTCTGCCCCTAGCATTGTTGTTGTTGTTCCCTTTGTTCTTCAACTTTGGACACGCATTCCTGAAGTGTCGAGTGTTTCCACACTCATAGCATGCTCGGGGTTGGTTGTTGTTGTTGTTGGCGGTGGGGTTGGTTGCAGGTGTTCGACAGTCTTTGGTAAGATGTCCATACCTCTTGCAGTTGTTGCAGGGTGCACTACAAGGACCATCATGATGACGATTGCACTTTGAACAGTAGGGTTTACTTCCAGTGTACCCTTTCCTCTCTCCAGAACCTGATGTGTCATTCTTGACAGTCTCAGTCTTTTTGAAGGTCTGTTGGTTCTGATTCCCAGACCATTTTCTCTTGTTGTTGTTCCCAAAAGATGAGACAGGGCTTCCTTGGCTCTCTTGCATAGCCATGAGCTCATGAGCTAATCGAATTGCTCCCTGAATGGTGGTTTTGCCGGAAGAACCGACATTCCCCCGGACAGGTTCCGGAAGACCGCGAATGTACCTCTTGACTTTGTCGGTCTCAGTGCTTACTAAGGCTGGGCGGAGGGTTGCCAGTTGTTGAAACTTAGTGGTATAACCAACAATGTCGTTTCCTTGAACCTTAAGATGCCAGAACTCCTCATCTAGCTTCTCGAGTTCTTCAGATGGGCAATACTCATCTGTGAGCATTTTCTTCAGATCTTCCCAGGGAAGTAGATAGGCGGTATCTATACCCACAGACTGGGTATACGAGTTCCACCAGGTGAGGGCACCGTCAGCAAGGGTGCATGTGGAAAACTGAACTCTATCCCCTTCCGCACATTTGCTAATGCGAAAGACGGATTCCATCTTCTCAACCCATCTGATTAGGCCGATGGCTCCTTCAGTTCCTTTAAAGCTCAGGGGTTTGCAGTTTTGGAAATCCTTGTAGGAACAAGGCTTGGTAGTGGGAGGGGTATTGGCAGTACCACTATTCCTTTCGGGGGTCTCTGACGAATGTCGCGCCAAGGCTTCAGTCACAGCCTGAGAGATGATAGATGCCATCTGGGCATCAGTGTAAGTCCTTGACTTTGGCGGCATGATTTTCCTGAGATTAGAAGGATAAAGTTCGTGAGAGATTGTCCATAAATGATGATTATCATAGATGTACATATACAAATGCGGTAATATACAACATCACAATATGACAATCAACATTATAGAACAATCAAGAGGAATTGAATAACCATCTCTACTGACTAGCAACTACTTGCTAACTAGCCTGGTTATTTGAATTGTTGAGTTGGATAAGGTCTCGCTTGAAGTGACTCGGTGGTCCTCCTAGCTACCTATGAGTTTCGTGATTACAAGAGATGTTGTCGAGAGCGGGATGAAATAGAAGATGTTTCGGTGGGTGTGTGTTGCCATCGCTATGACAAAGTGTTTGAATATGTGAGTGTCTATATATATAATATATAATAGACTAGCGTACTGTGCTTGATCGATGACTAACTATGTATATATACTTATATCACATAATAGTCTTATGAGTGTCTAGCACAAACAATTTTGAGTCCCGGTTTCTCTCGAGGTCAGAGTCAACTAATGTATTCCTATTCCAGCATAACCATTTCAAGCCTTACATCATCTTTATTTAATTGTACATAGTTGATCAAGCTATGTTAAATTAAACTTGTATGACGTAACTCTTGAACCAATCACACTTAACAGAAAATACTGCCTAACGGTCATAGTCTAGGCCCACTAATGCAACCTAGTTCACTATAACCTTAGGCTCTGATACCAATCTGTCGTACCCCCAAATTATGATGCGGAAGCGGGTCGGTTCGGGGCGCGACTAATCAATAACAAAACACATAAGATACATAATGAACGACCACTACATGCGTCGTTTTACGAATACATTGATTTATGTAAAAGTCTACATATGTTTTACGAAAGACGAGTTCGCATAGATATTTGAGAGATTCTAGTACATATCTAATTTAAGCAAAATATAGAAATGCAGGGAAATCTCTTGATGTTTATATGATTGCATGCGACTCGAGCTACAGTATCCTGATGGGCAGTCCAACTTACTGCTGAGTACCTGAGATAACATGCTAAAAGGTCAGCTATAAAGCTGGTGAGCTCACAGGTTTGATAGGATAATATATGATTTGTGAACCGCAAGATTTAATGATTCGATTTACAAAGCATGTAAATAATTGGATAATGAGTATCACATGAATATTTGTAATTAAACAAATAAGTAAAGATTGATACAACTAACATGAGCACATAGTCTGAGCTTAACTGAGGGGTCAGGATCACTATCAAGTGCCTGATCGAGGGTGCCTCTATGCGTATGCCTAATCAACATACGTTTGAACAAATGATAATGCGTCCGTTTGACAGGTTAGTGCTTGCTAACTCGGACGGGGATTGTCAATCCCATATGGTACCATACACTAACATTCACGCTAAATCATATTAACAAAACTATGCTTCAGAGGACTTTGATTGATTAGATGAAAACAACTCATGCAGCATACGTGATAATTTGATACTTGCGTTCACATGTAAAACAAAACAGAGCATGTATCTCACCCCTAGGTAAAAACATTTAAAAAGGGGCTATGAGACTCACCTGAGCCTAATGAATTGTTAGCCAACAATTATGATGATTCACAATGATTTGATGTCGTTACAACGACTGAACCTGCAGGGCGTCTTAGACGCGCAAGGTTTTGATAATGATTAGATATTGAACCTGCCAGGCGTGTTAAACGCGCAAGGTTTTGATTGATTAGATGACTCTACGGACCATCTATGCTAGTTGTTCCCTCAACTAGTTATGCCCAAATACTTTGGTTGTCGATTAGGTTTGAGTTTTGAAAATGTATACGGGTCGTTGGTGACGGTTTGTAATAATAATTTCAAACTATTATTATTATACATGATTTGTTGTGCTTATAAAAGTGTATGTGCTTCATATATAAGTCGTATCGTATAGGTTTAGTTGTTAATCAAGTTCAGTATATCCGTTACACTTTATTTCATAATTTACAAAATTTGGTACGAGTCTGAAAACAGTAATATGCCATTTTCGACCCCTAGATGACCCCGAATGGCCTAAAACCGACTAGGCTAAGGTACTTAGCTTTGATCATTTGGCTGTTTTCGAATAACCGTGCGAATTTGAGCTCAATCCGTTATAATAAATTTTTCATCGAGAAGCTACCCTGTTTTAACTTGTGAAAGCGTCGACGTTTTCGAAAATTTACATGTTCTGTTTTAGCTAGAATTCGCAGGGCTAGTTTATTGATCCGTTGGATCATGAAATATATAGGGGGAATCCGCCGGATTCCCTTGAATCCGCCGGATTGGTGACATTTGGTGGGAATACGCCGTATTCATTTGAATACGACCGTATTCATGAAAAATAGAGGGAATACGCCGTATTCATTTGAATACGACCGTATTCATGAAAAATAGAGGGAATACGCCGTATTCCCTTGAATACGCCGTGTTCATGTTTTCTGGGCGGGAATACGCCGTATTCCCTTGAATACGCCGTATTCCGAGGTCTGGTCATGGTCTGTTCGTTCCAAAAATCACCCAAACCCATATTAATCCGCAATCTAACCAACAATCATCTATCCTATCATCAATACATGGTACTAAACGTTATTTAAATATGAAATTTCAAAGTTTAAGTTAACGATTTCTTACAATTTAAATTGGAGCTTAGATGGTGATGATGATGATGAACGATGAAGATGATGATGGTGAGGATGATCTCTTGCTGCTGATTATGATGTTGTTACTTGTTATTGTTGTTATTTGATTTTTGGAAGTGAAAGAGATAGAGAGCCGAGAGAGATTGAGAAGAGAGTGAGAATGAAAATGGAAACAAAGGAGGGAGTTTGGCCGGCTTATGCACACGGGCAAGATCCACATTTTGTGGATCTTGTCCAGCCCAATAATGCGCTCGAGTGGTATTTTACCCGTGTTTGTTTACCCGATCGTAAAAGTAGTAATATGTTTTAAATTGATAAATTTCTAAAAATGAAATCGTACGTATTTTAATCGAGATAGTTTAATAAAAATACTTTTGATGAGATATAAAAATATATCTTTGTTTTATGTTTGAGAGACGGATATAATTTAATTGGTTTCGTCGCGTTTGGGTAAAATGATATAAAACGAAATATGTTTTATTTTATCTAATGTAAATAATAATTATTAATTTCAATAATAATTCATTATTTATATATAGTTTTGTCGTGGACGTTTGATTTGTACGATACGAGATACTTGATATATTATCAAAATAATATATAATAATTATGAAGGTATTAAATAACAATTCCATGTCACTTAATTACTTGATTTTTACCAACGCCGTATAATTGAATCGGAATTCGGCCGATTTAAAAAAATGAACGATTAAATCTAATCGAGTACTGATATATATATTCATCAATATATATTTTGATACATACAATTAGTCTAATACATAGCACTAACTACATGTATTACATAAGGATTAGGAACTAAATTTCTAGTCCTAATTTGACGGGTGTCACAGAATCAAAAGAAAACAAAACGATACAGCTAAATACAGGGGAATATGACCCCACATATCCTCATCTAAGACTACTCCCATCGCAGCCCATCGGTGTGGGTCGGTTCAAACCGATGAGACCGACGGGGATGGCACGGATTAGTTGGTTTCGTTAGTCACTTTTGCTCGTCACATATCCGACGAGATCCGGTTTGTTTTTTTTTTTCTTTTTCTTTTGTGTGTATAATATTAAAGGTAAATTGATAAATGCGGGGCCCAAAAATTAAAGTGACAGGTCACTGATGGCAGGGGTCCGTCAGTTTCAGTCAGTTTTTGGAAAAGCTGACGTGGCGCTGATGTGGCTTAGTCAGTTTCAATCACGGATGGGAGGAGTCTAAAGCATCTTCAATGGGGAAATTATATAATATAAAAGAATTTGAAAAAGTTTTAGAATTGAAATGTAAATGTTTTTTTGACAATGAGTTTGTAAAAATGGAGTTATTAGTTAATGACTTAATTGAACTTACATGTGTGTATATTATTAGTAAAATGGGTTTTGAAATGGTTTGAAAAACACAACCTTTATATCATTGAAGTAAAAACTTTTGTGAAGAAAACTTTTACATCAATTTGCTAAAAAAAAATATGTTGTAAAAACTCATTCTTGAAGATGCTATAAGAAAGTGACATTAACCATTTATCCTCTCATATCATTTAATTTCAAGAAGAAGAAGATATATGTGTATGTAGATCAGATTATCATTATATGTGTATATGTTTTAGTATATCAACAATAATAATGAAAATCTATGTAATGTGATAAATCAAAAGTATACTATAATTAATTGAAGAGAAAAATATCTATTGCGCATGCATGTGAATAAATTACTTAATTATTTGAAGATTCAATATACTTTTATTCGAGTATCATATTTGTTAATTTGTACTCCCTCCGTCCCGGTTTAATAGTCCATTATTTCCATTTTGGAATGTCTCATTTTATTTTCCATTACCAAATATAGAAAGGTAACATGATTCTTTTTACTATATTGTCCATACTTTAAAAATTAAATTACAAAAGTGAAAGGAAGTTCAAATTAATTGGTTAGGGGTAAGAATGTCATTGTGCAAAAAGTAAGTAATAATTATTGTGTTTATCTTAAACTGCGTGTAGTTCTGTCTGGGGACAATTAAATTGGGACGGAGGGAGTATATGGTAGCCGTTGGGTTAATTAATTATATCTTGTCCATTATTATTCATCATCATCATCATTATATTATAATCCATAAAAGTGTGCGAAGATATAATAATTAAACATTGATTGATTAAACAAAATAGAAACAAAATATTTGAATGTCTAGGGTAAGGTTCGGAGAGGTAGCTCTCATTTTAGGGGCAAGAGAAACAATTATCCAGGAATAACATCATACATCCCCTATTTGAACATTGAAATTACAAATTTCCCCAGTTAAGTTCCTTAATATCATATATCCCCAAGCTGGAATCTAAATCTCTCATATTTACCCAATTTTTAAATTTAATCATTCTTACTACTTTTAAATGTATTAACTATAAGCTGATGACACTTATACCATTCTCATTGTGAAGTAACTGTACATTATTAACGATTGAAAAATGAATCACATGACCTCGTTATACAGATTACAACCTCCAGTCCTCCACTAAATATATACTCCATTATTCCTAATTAAAACCAACAAAAAAAAAAAAATTATAATTATAAGTTATGGCAATCATCGGATGTACAGTTAAAGAAGGGTCCTACAAAACAAAAGGCAATCCAAGCTTTACCACATAGTTAACAATTCTATGATTAATTTGATGATGCATTGGCAATCGTACAAATATATATATTTGGGGTTGTTATATAAACAACTTTTTGCTAATTAAAAAAAATATATAAACACAATTTCAAATTTGGGTGTCACTTTTTCCAGAGGAGGAATCTTGGGAGTTAGTTATTCAAGTATTTAACACGCCTTACAATAGTAAGTAATTTGGTTTAACGCTTTCGGTACAAATTGTGACAACCGTCACCAAATCGTAATCGTAATTCAAACTTTAAAAACTCATTTTTGTGTGTAAGATTTATTTCATGGATTTCTTTACATCAAAGTCTTCGTTTTTGAAAAACGAATCCAACGCAAAAAGAATCATCACAAACTGACGTATAATGAAGGAGATACGAAGCAAAACGTAAAACAAACAAACTGTATCAATTTTTTGTGGACCGTGTGACCCAAGTTTTTGTGTCTTCTTGTTTGGCCCAAAGAAAACTGACTCAAATTCCCCCTTGGAGGATCTGGACGGCCCAACCCTTTTCCTAAAGGCAAACCCATTCAAACTCAAGTAACCCTAAAACTATAAATAAAAACCTAAACCGAAAAACCTTAGTTTATGCCGATTTGATTTCGCAGTCGACTTCAGAGGCCGTTTTGACCTACTTAGAGTCGTTTTCAGGCTTCGGCCAAAACTAAAAAGTTGTAGATCTCGGTGTTTTACATAAACCTTTGAGGTTTAGGCCTCTGAAAAGAACCAAATTATTTTATAAAAATTGTTTTGTAAACTGCTGCAGTGTATTACGAATTTTCTGAAACTTTTGGTCCGTATATAAACGTGTTTTTAACCCCAAAAACGAATGGAAAACCCTACAAATCATATTCCAGTCGATTCAAAACCCTACCTAAGCCTCATCTACGAAAATTAAACTCCAAGAACTCCAAGTTTTAATCTCTAATTCATTCTATCGATGGAGAACTCGCGTATACGTGTTTGTCGGTAAGTATTCGAACTTCTAACTCTAATATTCTTCGGATTCACCATGCAAGACGTGTTCGTAACCTTATAAACGTTACTCTTACAGATTCAAGGGGTGGATCTTGTTATTGTACTCGTTAGTTGGTATATTCTCTATTCTAATTCGATCTTTAATACGTATATTCGATCTATCGTGTTATTTTCATTCTTTCGGTTCGATCCATTGTTATCCTATTAATGTGACCATGTGAGGGTCTGAATAATTAGTATTATATTAGTATGGAATAAGTTTTGTGATCATATAATCGATTTAGACATATTAATATGCGGAGATTTGAATCTAGACGAAAAACCCTAATCTGGACAGATTGTTGTGTCGGGTTTAGGGAGGCATAACTTGGTCATAACATAATGGTTTTGGACGCACTTTGAGTCTAAAACTAAGTACAAAGAATCTACTTTCAGATGGCATTGGTTTCGTGATGAAACAATAAGTTTTGTTATGTTAAATTATTTTTATAAGATAAATAGTTAGGTCTGTGTTTTCGGTTTACATTTTTGTTTGTGTTGAGAATTATGAAAACGTGTGTTAAACATTGAATATAGCTTTGAAAATTTTACTGGAATATCTTCAATGTGTTAAGTAGTTTGTGTAAAAATATTGTAATTTTTGAGAGTCTTTAAGTATTTTAATTTTTATAAAAGTTTTGAGATATCAAAAAACGTTTTTACTGTGCACAGATTTCGTTTGGGAATTTTTAAAAATAGTTAGACACTGAGATAAATTTTTAAAAATTTATTGTAAGTTCTAGATACATAAAAGGGTCTGTGGTAAAATTTAGGGAGTCAAATAACTTCATTTAGTCATGTTTTAAAATTAGTAAAGTGATATAAAAATTATGGACAGAAAATATATTTCAATTGAGAATGAAATTTGCAATCATTTTATACATAAGGGCTTATACTAGAATCAATATATGAACTAAGAATTATGAGAGACTTAAAAGTGTGGAAATGGAACATCATTATGGGATACAATGGAAGGACATAGCCTTGTCTAGATTGTAACCTATACGCATTTGATTTGTAGATAAACATACGGTTTAGTGGACTTGTTTGGGAACGTAATTTGCTTTGCTAATCAAGGTGAGTTTTTGTGGCCCCGTTTTCATTACTTGTTTTCAATTGGTGGAAAAATATGTTCATGTTTTATTCAATTGTTTTCATGCTGTGAACGTATCTATTTCTTTTTGGACATATGAATGAAATATGTGACACTATGTGAAAGTATGTGCATTGGAACATTGGATTCATTTTCATCACAGGTCTTACTCTTTCGAGGGTAGTGTACCTAATGTTATACACTATGGATACATTGAAACCTATACATCACAGGTCTTACTCTTTCGAGAGTAGTGTACCTAATGTTATACACTATGTATACATTGAAACCACATTGAGTAGCTACTACATACATTGGATTTTCATTTGGTCATACTCCTTTGGGGAGTGATGATAATACATTGGATTTACATTTGGTCATACTCCTTTGGGGAGTGATGACAACACATTGGGATCAATTGGTATCAATGGTAATACTCTTTCGAGGGTATTGACTAGTTATATCAAGTATCATGGAAACTTATCATTTACATCAATTTCATTTATGTGTGTCTTTTCTATTCATTGTCCTAACTTACATATTATCACAGCAAATCATTTTACTTGTGTCATTTATAAACCTGCAAGACTCACCAACATACGTGTTGCCGTTTTTGAGCATATCTTTTCAGGTAATACTTGTGGTGCTAAGGAAGAGACCAAGAAAACTTAGTGGACATTTAGGTTGCATTAAGTGAACGTTGTTGACTATGGGAAGGCATGTTTTGTCTTAACCGTATTGAATACATTTGTGAAAGTTGTGAGACTTTATTTCCTTGTTGATGTGTATGTTGTGGCACGAACCGTCATTCGTGTCAATGACATCACAACACATTGGTTTGATTTCATTTAGTAATATTTTTATATTGATGTGTTGTGGTCCTATCATGGTTGCATTCCGTTGTTTCCGCTTTAGATGGGGTGTGACACAAATAGAGTAGAAAATTTTGATCTTGAATAGTATGTCACGTAAGGGTTTGCTTCATCATTTTTATGTACGCGAAGATAATCGTAAGGTAGAAAAATGGATGGAATATTTGAAGTGAGAAAAGAAGGGTATAATTGTCATTAATTATATACTTTATGTATTTAAAGTAGTATTAAGTATGATTAAATTAGAAAAATGGGTAAATTTGATAGATTTCTAGTTTAAGGTTTAAGTGGGAAAATTTGTAATTCCAATCTTAAAATAAGGGATATATAATAGGGTTAAAGGCACGGATCACCAACGAACTTACCTTTTTGTTTCGAGTTAGGTAACGTACCCAATTTATTACTAATGTACATAACCAACTTTTGAATTTTGTTCCGATGTAGGCAACCAACTTATTTTTTAACGGTTACTGCTAACGTGTGATGACGTGTAATGTCCAACTCATAATATGGAAGCTGACTGTACTGCCACATTGTTAAAAAGACACGTAAGCTTCAAAGTCATAATAAAAATTAAATTAGATTAAATTGATAATAATTAAATTAAATTAAATTGATAATAAAAATCAACTTATTTTTCACACGTTTGATAATAATTAAATTAAATTAAATTGAGACTCTTTTTCAAACGCAGTTTATGTATAACAAAAACATATCTTTTTTTATTCATGTTTTTTTATTTTTATTTCTTTTCGTATTTTGTTGTTGAGTTTATACATGTCTTCAAAGTTCTTCAACAACAACAACTGGTAATTGTCGTTTAATGACTTGTTGACTGCGGTGGACTAAATTAAACCAGAATATGATTATGTCATTATGAGGACTAAATCAACAAAAGGTATTACAAACCTAAATCAATCTTAACTTAAACGTGAGATCTAATACACAACCATAAAAGTCGATGGTGGTTCAAACACACAAGCAAGCATATCTACTACAAATTCGATCCGTCTTATACTCCTTGAGATCCTCTGGCAGATCTCAAATCGATTTTGAGGGATCCGCAATTTCAGGGTGATCGTCGGAGTTCACTTGGAATCGCCGAAGTTTGTTTGAAACCGCTGCAACACCACCGTACCGGAAACTGATTAGCCATCGTCATGGTCGCAGACTCTTAATTGCTCGCCTTTGTCGCCGGCTCTGAATGGCCATCGTCATCAGAGTCGTCGGCCTCACCTCAAGTCACACCGGATTTCGGCTTCACCGGAACCTGCTACTCCGGAAAATACGACTTGAATGAATATACGAATCAGATATGTGTTCGAACGTCATGGAGATAATGATTATGTGAAGCAAATGGTTTGGGTTGTTTGATTATGTGTTCATGATGTTTTAAGTTATATGAGATTGATTTGTGTGTTTAATTTGATTTGGAATTCATGAATACACTGACGAAGGTTTGTGAGTAATTTGAAGTTACGTTTTTTATTGCGTTAAACAGAATTGCAAAAGAATAAAAAAAGAATTTAAAATGAACATAAAGTAGAAAAGGAAATTAACATATCAAAAAGGAAAAAAATTTCCACCGTGTAATTATAATTTAAAAGGAAAAAAAAACAATTCAAAATTATGAGTTGGACATTACACGTCAGCAGTAACCGTTAAAAAATAAGTTGGTTGCCTACATCGGAACAAAATTCAAAAGTTGGTTATGTACATTACTAATAAATTGGGTACGTTACTTAACTCGGAACAAAAAGGTAAGTTCGTTGGCGATCCGTGCCTTTAACCCTATATAATATTATCCCAATTATCTAACCATCTCATCCATCGATATCTTTAAATAACAGTTCAAGATCACTGCATTTTAAAAGAAAATAAGATGCAGTTAATATAGTGATTTTAAAATGCATTGAATCTAGATTAATGGACAAGGATTGATCTACCCCTCAAACGAAGGTTACCTCTCTTATCTCACACCAATATTATAGGTATAAAAATGACATTATAATTTAAGATTAATAAAATGAGATGAGACATATATCAAATCTTATACTTATATATATATATATATATATATATATATATATAGGGGAATGATCAAGAGGGAAGTATTAAATTTGAGGGAAGGAGGGAAGCAACTCTCAGCCACCCATTTCCTCCTCACTTTTTTCCTACACACTTCACCAAATTTTGTCAAAAAAACCCAAATTAAAGTATGCTTTTCATTGATTCATCAATCAGAAACATTGTAAAATTTCGAATTCATCAATCGCATTCATTTAGATCATCAATTCCTCATTATACATATTCATCAAAAATATTAAAGTTTGGGTGTAACTTTTGGGTTTTTGTAAAATATTTTATTTTTCAATGAATACAATAAAATTAGACGAATTTCGTAATTCAAAACTTATAAACGAGGAATTAATTGTATTATAATCGCCATTCATCATTGAATTTCAAAAATGTAAATTTCAGAAGGTTAACATGCATTTGCGAATTATGTTAATCAAAATTACAATAAAGATTCTTAAACATTCATTTTTGTTGTTTTTTACTTTATATAAGTTATTATACATGTTGAACGTAATAAAATAACATTCATCAATGTATCGCAATATATATGAGCTTATATGCATTATAAATGAATGTTATGATGGTTCATCAGCATGATATAAGTTAATATTCATCATGAATGAATGTTAAAAATTCAATGAGATGTTAACATGCATTTATAATGAATATGAGTTATTATACAATAATAACAATATGAGCTAATATTCACCTTAAATGAATGTTTAAATTGTAACTTTGATTAACATGCTTTTGAAATGCATGTTAACGTGCTGAAAATTTGATTTTGATTAACATGCTTTTGAAATGCATGTTTACCAGTTTGGGAGGTGATTTTAAGTTATTTACAAAAATACCACCGCGTTGACTTTTGCATTGATCGGGATGTGTGGCTGAAAATTGCTTCCCTTCTTCCCTCATTTTCCTCATTCCCTCATGATCTCCCCCCTATATATATATATATATATATATATATATATATATATATATATATATATATATATATATACATCTTATGTTAACTATATATAAATATTTTCTTTAATTGTCTTAATTAATTTAGCTTCATTCACAAGAAATGACTATATTAACCCTATTTAATTAATACAATATTAAAATCATCTAAACAATTATACTTTATATTAATAATTAATATTAATTAATATTATTTTACTACTATAGTACTACTACTATATATAAATCAAATTTCACTCTATATATTATAATGTATAAGTAAACATTCCATCCGTCCCACCACAAGTGTCCACATTATTATTTTAGGATGTCCCAAAAAAGTGTTCACTTTCATGTTACGAATATACATAATATACAATTACAATCAAGTTATGAATATAAATTAAATACTATATTTCGTTGCAAATGCAAGTATAATGCTAGCCATTTATAACAAGTAAATCAACCGCGTGACATTGCATATGGTTCTCTACTTCCGTTGTCGTTCAAAAATCCATCACCGGGTGCCTTAGCAAGATATGAAAAGTATAATACACAAAATAAAAAAATTCAGTCAGATAGTAGTATATAATTTTAAAAATAATAAAATGTAAATGTATTTCATTGTACTTTACCTTGTAATTTTGGGAAGGGTTAATTGTTTCGTTATGTATTTAACTTTACCTCTTTTACTATTGTATGCAACCAATTTTCAAACGTTCTATTGTATGTATCGAACTTTTCAAAAATGTCTATTGTATGTATTGGATGACCTTTTTGCTGACGTGGCACCGGTTATGCTGACGTGGCGCTGATTTGTCATCCAACGTGGCGCTGACGTGGCGATGATTTGTCAGCGCCACATTCATCCGATACATACAATAGACATTTTTGAAAAGTTCGATACATACAATAGAACGTTTGAAAGTTGGTTGCATACAATAGTAAAAGAGGTAAAGTTAAATACATAACGAAACAATTAACCCTTTTGGGAACTACTGTAGTTCTAGAGAGGTCTGCATTTCAGGAGTGGAGCCGGTGCTCAATGCATCGTGTTGAGATTACAAGTCAGCCCTGAAATGGTCCCGATTTGGCTTGGGTATTTAAAAGGTTATTGGAGGGAACCTTTAACCCCGGATTCGTAGATCCACGGAGCCCCACCCGCAAGAGGCAACCCGTCCGGCTAAACACCTGGCCCCAGTGACCCCACACACGGAGCATAGGATTTTTTGTACTCCCAGAGGCTTGAACCCGGATGGGACGTGGGAATTTGCGGCGGCGGTACCACTGAGGCAAAGCCCCATTGGTGGCTTGGGTATTTAACAATCCCAATAAATACATACATCTATTAAAGTTAATTGATGTGCTAAAACCTACTTTTACACGTATACGTTTGAAATTTTGATATAAAATTTTGATTCTGAAAACTAAACAAATTAACAAAAGATACAAAAAGAAAATAAAAATAAAAAATTCGTCTAAGAAAGTGGATTGCAAACTTGGAACATCTTTAATCTTTTTATGCCGACTTAATCAACCTTTTAAAAACTCATGGAGAACATTATTAAAACCAAACTTTTGTCGACATAGTTATACGGTAGATATTTACAAACTTGTCATTAATTTAACATGGACTCATAGGTCCATTTATATGGTCTACCATCCACCAAAACAATTTTTTGACAAAATATTTTTAAAAAATAATTATTATAAGTAATAAGTAGGGGTAGAAACGTGGAACGCTTACTTTAACAATTTTCCTTAGTTATCTTTTACAGATATACAACAAAAAAAAACTATATATCTGTTTTGTAATGCATATTTTGATAGAAACAGCAATGATTAATAAAGGGTAGTGATCCGTACACCATCAAATGTTTCTCTGTACATCACTATATGTGTTTTAGACTGTTCTATTGTTAAACAAGCTAAAACAAATTTAATCATGTATGGAGAAAAATATATGATGTACGAATAATTACAATTTGTATATATCCAATGACTATTGACAAAGGTTACCTTCTCTGTTCGTAACAAATGGTCCCTTATATGCCATTATGGCACATCAAAGATTTAGTTTGAATATTAAATTGCATCATCAGATGCAATGAATATGCATTATTTTGCCCATCGACATATACGGATTTTCATGTATGACATCATAAATATATACTATGAACAATAGCTAGGACTTCGGAGATAATAATAATAAAATAGAAAGAAAGTGTAAATACTGTTTTAAAGACATTATTCGTTTTATACTTTAAAAATCAAATTAAATTAAATGATGGAAGGAGAAACTCCACCTTAAAAATGAGCAAAACTCTGTTTATTTTTTAATTGTTTCCCCCTTTAAATTTGGTATTTCAAAAGTGTTTAAATAAACACACCCTTAGTTGTCGTAATTTCCATGTGCAAGTAGATATGTTATTTTCTTCGACGACATTATTTGTAATTGTCTTCTTAGAGTATGAGTCGTGATGCGATGTTAAACTTCAACACCAAATTTAATATCGGGTACGATTGCTAAGATAGTAGTTCAACGTTAAACTTTGTGTTAAAAGGGATTTACAAAATATTTTTTATCCACAACAACTTCGGGCTTCAACTTCAGTGTTTCTCCCTCAACTTCGAGCTTCAACTTCAGACAACAACTGCAGTGAAAAGTGGTTAAACGCCGAGTTATGACGTTTAAAATAAAAAACGCCATCCACGCTCCTTATTTTACCGATCTCATTTCATAATGGCCACTCATTAGCTCTATTAATCAAACATCACATATTAATACCAAACACATTAAATTTAACTATATCCCACAACATCTAAGGGCGTGTTTAGTTACATAAAAGTTTCACCATTTTTCTTTTTATACGGAGTATTTCTTTAGAGAATGAAAAGTGTTTTACTTCTCTAAAAAAGTATGAAAAATCTAAAAAACATGTTTAGTTGCAAGGGGTGGAGTTTTCCTTTTCCAAGGTACAGTAAAGATGGAAAAACTTATAAAACCATCAAAAGTAGTTTTCAACTTTGTAGTTATAAAAAGGAAAATAAGGATTTTCCTTTTCTTTGAAAACTCGAATTTCAACACGTTTTTTAATTTTCTTGTTTTCCTAGAGAATTTTATAGAAAAGTGGAGAGTTTTCTGTAACTAAACGCACCCTAAAACTCACTTTAAAAAACTACTTAATCAAACACAAATCCCATGATTTAAAACTACAATCATCATTATGGAAAAACAATCAAAACTAAGACCACTCGCAATGGGGTTGACAACGCCCGTTTTGGAGCTTGACAACGCCCAGAACGCCCGCAATGGGGCGTTCTCGGCGGGGCGTTCTGGGGCTTCGGTTGTGGGAGAACGGGAGAAAAGTGGGACCCACGTGATTTTTTAATTATTTTTTCCTTTTTTTCATCCTTTTTGATTTAAAAAAAAGGTATAGATATAGGATTGAGGTGGAAATTAGTGGGGCCCGGAGGGGAAAAAAAGGGGGCGTTCTGGTGTTATGATTGCATGGGTTAAATTGGTATTGTGGTGTTGTGCTGACGTGGCAGGGGAAAAATGGACGTTCTGGTGTTATGACTGCGAGTGGTCTAAGTGCGTATAAATTGGCATATACTTTTTTTTCATGACATGACACGTGACAAACATCAATTGGTAGATTCCCCATCAATAACGTGAAAAACCATGGGTTGTGGACCTTGTGGTCGCTACTTGAAAATCCAGCAAAACTATGTCCTCCAATCATCTCTTAACAAACATGCTCACACTTATTTTGGGGCACTTTTTTACCCCACACACTTTGCTTTAAATCCCCCATTTTATGTGGCTTTCCCCTTTCATAAATTCAACAAAAAACTTAGCATAAAGTCCTAAAACAGAATATACTTTCATCTCTAATATGGAGACATACCCACAATACAACTCTAATTGAGTCATTAGCAACCAAATAAACTCCCTTTTTCAAAGATTAGAAACAAAACAAGATGGAAGACTGTGTCGAGAATTGTCGCGTTGGGCACGGTGGCCGGAATATTATTTTCGGAAAGTACGAGATGGGGAGATTGTTGGGTCAAGGAACGTTCGCTAAGGTTTATTACGCCAAGGATCTTGTAACGTCGGAAAGTGTCGCGATTAAAGTCATCAAGAAAGATCAAGTTCGTAAAGAAGGTACACGATAATTTAGATTATGTACTTCGTTATTCATCTTCATCGTATGATTTACACATTTAATTTAGTTAGATGAGAAGTTAGCAACCAACTTAACAAATATAGTAAATAAATTTGTTTATCACGTTTTCCTTAATTACACGTTTAATTAGTTTGTGACCGGAACCTAAGTTATTATGATATTATTTCAGGTATGATGGATCAAATTACTCGTGAAATCTCTGTTATGAGGCTCGTTCGGCATCCAAACGTAGTTGAATTAAAAGAAGTTATGGCGACAAAGCGAAAAATATTTTTCGTTATGGAATATGTCACCGGTGGTGAGCTTTTTGCTAAAGTTTTAAAAGGAAAGTTAAAAGAAGATGTGGCAAGAAAGTATTTTCAACAATTAATCAGCGCGGTCGATTTTTGCCATAGTCGCGGTGTCTTTCATCGCGACTTAAAGCCGGAGAATTTGTTATTAGACGAAAATGGTGACTTAAAAGTGTCGGATTTTGGGTTATCTTCGATACCTGAACAATTAAGAAACGACGGGTTGTTACATACCCAGTGTGGAACACCGGCGTATGTTGCACCCGAAGTGTTAAGGCGAAAAGGGTATGATGGTGCGAAAGCGGATATTTGGTCTTGTGGGGTGATTTTGTATGTTTTGTTAGCGGGCTTTTTACCGTTTCAAGATGAAAATTTGATGCATATGTATAAGAAAATCTTCAAAGCGGAATACGAGTATCCGCCGTGGATTTCATCGGATGCACGAAGGTTGATATCGAAGATTTTAATAGTTGATCCATCGCGTAGGATCACGATCCCGGCCATCATGAGATTACCGTGGTTCCTGAAAGGGTTTCAAAGACCATTAGCCTTTTCTATCAAAGAAAATGAGCCCGAACCCGAGCCCGAGTCCGAGCCCGAAGTCATGAAAACAAAGTCTTTGCCTCCGTTTTACAACGCGTTCGAGTTTATTTCCGCGATGTCGTCGGGTTTTGATTTATCGGGTATGTTTGAAAGTAAGCGAAAGTCAGGGTCATTGTTTACTTCCAAATGCTCAGCTTCATCAATTGTTGGTAAACTTGAATTAGTCGCTAAGAAGTTGAACTTCAAGATTTCGAGCTCGAAGCAAAGTGAATATAAAGTGAGGATGCAGGGGATATCAGAGGGCCGAAAAGGGAAGTTGGCGGTTACGGTTGAGGTGTATGAGGTTGCACCCGAGGTGGCAGTTGTCGAGTTTTCAAAGTCGGCTGGTGATACGTTAGAATACAAAAAGTTTTGTGAAGATGATGTTCGACCTTCCCTACAAGATATTGTTTGGAAGTGGCAAGGAGAAGATAACAATTAAATTAGTTTAACTTTGTTTGATAGACGTGGAGTACTCTCCCTATGTACAAAACAGTTTTTGTTTAAGTAAGATGCAAGTTTTATTGCATATGAATCAAATTGTTTAATTTGGTTCGGTTCAGTTCGGTTTCGTTACTTGACCAACATACATAGGCTTGTGTTTGGTTAATCAGCGGTTCGGTGTTCCTATTTTTGGTTTTTTTGCCTCTTTGGGTTTGAATATGTTCGGTTTTTCCCTTTTCGAGCTGGGGACATATGGATATGTAGAACATGAGGAACTCAATTCTGTAACTAGTAACTAGTAGAATTCAACTACAACCAGTATATGTTAAAGAATCGTAATAAAAGGTCATTTGCTAATATCGTATAGAAACAAACAGATGATTTATACAAGAAAATACTTTCTTGCCTTTTTTTCCATCTACAATGACCATCCACTTTATTAAGTGATAGAGATGAATGAATATTGTTTATGCTTTACCATTACGGATAGTCAGTACAAACGTTTTTGTAAGACGTAACAGGATGAGCTTCTCACAAGAAACAGATGAATATAATCTGATTTCGTAAGTCGTAATATGGTCGCATCGAATTTAAAGAATCCCGGGTTAAGGTTGACCGTCGAAACAACCGGTTCGAGGAATATATTTTTGAGGAATATAGGAGCTTCGCCCATGCAAAAAAACCGAAAATTATGAGGTTTCAGTTTCAGTTTCAGTTTCAGTTTGGTTGACTCAATGAACTGGTCCTGTTGTCAAGTGTCTGGCTATAATTGGTGTAGAAATGTACAACAAAAATCAACCAATGTACAAGTGGATAATGCACGTAACAAACCATAACCCCACTTATATGTTTCTAGTGACTACTACAGTGACATTGCACCAATAAAATACATAAATTACAAACGAATTGGCGTTGATTTTTTATTTGTGTTTGATACCTGCAAATCATTTTCTACTTGCTGATAGCCCCCCTATGTAGTCTCCGTGTTGTACTGTAATCCACCTATTTGATTTGATCCGTATAGGAATTATTATATATTCTACTTATGTTATATGGACACCCACCACGGCCCCCATTAGAATACTAAAACTTTAGTTTTAAAAAAATACAAATGATATATGATATATCTTGACCATTTATTAAATAATCATACAAGATTGGAATCTAATCAATAATTTAAGATCATTGATTAATAGAAATTATTATATTTTGTTGTTATTTGTGTGCAATGCATTTCTATTTTGTCAAATAAAGAGTTACAAAAATGTGCGATTTTCCATTTTTCAACATTTGACATAATTGTTTTGACGTTTGAAAAAACTTTCGATTTAAAGGATGTGAGTTCAAACTTTATAGGAGACGTGTGATTATCTACATATACTTTATAGTGACAGTATAGGAATTTTATCCTCCAGAATGATAATAACAGATAAAAGATTCTTTTTGCATCCCAATATAAAAAATCCTAACTCCGCCCCTAGGTTTAAGTTTGCCTTTATAAAAAAAAAAAAACATAATGTAATTGACAACTAGAAGATGAATAAAAGAACTTAGTTGAGTTAGATAGTACGACGAGTTTTTGTTAGACTAAATTTCATGATTGGAATCGATTAAAACCGAGATGATGTTTTAAGAACACTTAATCAAATATCTACTACTTTTACTATGATGATTTTGTTTTTTATTTATCTCATAAGGACTTGTGACTAGCATATATCAACCTATTTGTCTAACAACAACTATAGTCACTTCATTGTTGCGTTTAGTTTAAACCTCTTAATCATTTACTTACACATAATCTTTTCCATTAAAGTTGTGCCCCATCTACTAATGATCATAGCCATGTGTCTTAGTATCGATTAAGGGCTTTAAACTCGACGCTTGTTATCAATCAAATATATGACTATGAGTGTACCAACATACATATAAATCTAACAAACATTTATTATACACTTAAAATAATGTTTGGAGGATACATTATGCTTAAGCTACAAGACAATAGTTGCACAAAATCATTGAGTTTTTAAGTGTACACCTGTCACCAAAATCTCACAAAGAGCCTGCTACGAATTATATATTTTTTTGATTACTAGATTTTGAAGTACCATTGATATCTTAGAGTGAAAGTTCTACCTAAAAACCATGATTATTGATTAAGCTAACTAATTAAGTCCTTGGTTGATGCCTAATGGTGGTATTGTTACCATTTGGCCATTCCCAACTAAGTCAATTATATATTTTTAAAAAGAGAAATGATAATTGCAGATTTTAGAAATGTCAATAACATAAATATAATGTATTAATTAAACCTAAAATTTCTATCTTAGGTTTTATACCATCAAACTTTTTTGTCTTGTACGATTTGATGGGTATATATAAAAAACTTTATTATGTTGTACAAATCCCCTTGCATATTTTACAACTCTAATCGTTTCAATAGTAACTATTTAGATCGAAGAGATATTTTACAACATAACGTTGCACGCTCAACACCTTTACCTATCTTCAACTCCAGACTACAACGCCGGCCGGAAGTCGTTAACCTGAAAATATATATACTCATGACCTATAAATTCATGAAAATCTAAATAGAAACCTAGCTTGTGTACCATTGAATCAAAGGTTCACTACAACAAAAAGGCTATTTGTTCACATTTTTTTTCTTCACAATTTTAAAAAGTGTGAACTTTTTGTTAAATTTATCACACTTATAGATGTGTATAAATTTATAACATTTATAAGCATGATATATCATCAAATTTTCACACATAAAAGTGTAAGAAAAAAAAGTTCACACTTATTAATATGTATAAATATAAACTTGATCACAATTAAAAAAGTAAAGTAAACTTGTCACACCTCATTTCCTCACACAAAAGAAGTGTGAACAAATTGGGTGTCACAAATTTAGTTTATCACTATTAGGTGTGATCAAGTTTATATTTGTACACACCAATAAGTGTTAACTTTTTTTTCATACACTTGTATGTGTGAACATGTGATGATTTTTCACCCTTATAAATGTTAAAAATTTATACACATTTATAAGTGTGAAAAATGGACAAAAAAGTTCATATTTTTTAAAAGTGTGTAGAAAAAGGTGTGAATAAATAACTTTTTTGTTGCAGTGGTTTGGTTTGTTTACAACCTTCCGTTATCATTTATGTAACATCCTCATTACCGGCCTAGGAGAAATTTGGTAATTTACTTAATCCATTTGATTATTTAATTAAATTTAGAAATAATTAGTATTATTTGCCAAATTAAAATAAATATGTTTAACGGTCAAATGACTTATTGTGATACATGAATTACTACTTGTTTTAAATTATTATAGTTGACGGTATAATAATATATATTTTCACGTAAACGGTTTTTAGGTTCCAAACAATAGGTTTAGATCGGGTGTAATTTGGATCCAACTTATACCCACCCTTAGCAAATGGATCGGTTCATTTGTTTTTCCCCAATTCATTTCAACATCACACACACACCCTAAGAACTAAGAAATCAAAAGAAGAAAACTTTGATCAATCGATTAGAGCTTGGATTCGTGGTTACCACTGAACATCATCATCATCTCCCTTGCTATTACCTCGATTGTAAGTTTGAATTGCTTTGAATATATGTTTATGAATTAGGGTTTGAAGTAATTAGGTTAAAGGTGTGATCAAGCATGGATTTGAGCTTGATGATAGTTATTTGTTGTTATAACATGTTACATGATGATCTTTGAAGTTATTGTATGTCAATAATTGTGTATTACATCTCTTATTTGGTGAAATTAAGAATTTGGTCGAGCTGAAGTGTTCTTGAACCTGGGTTTTGTCGCTGGAAAGATGACAAACGCGATCCAGGCATCAGGCCAGGATCGCGTTCCATAATGAAAATTTGTCTCAAACCTGAATCCTTCTTTGAAACGCGATCCCGCCCCTTAAGTTCGGATCGCGTTAGTTAGTGTAAATCCGAGTTGAGTTGAGTTTGTTATTTGGAACGCGATCCCGGCACCTCTTCAGGATCGCGTTTGGTAGTGTAAAACGGTTACAGAATTATTTAGAACTAGGGAACGCGATCCAGCACCATATCTCAGGATCGCGTTTGTATATTGAAAAATGACAAATTTGATAACTTGTGACTTGTGCATTCTTGTTAATTGCTTTGTATTAATAGTATAGTAGATGTTCTTAGTTGACACGATATATATGATTATATTGTAATGAACTTGAAGAAAAGACTAATTCGGGTTGGTCGTATTTTCAGATAAAGCGAAGACTCAGTGAGACTAGATCTCTGAGTGGTGGCATTGTCAGTAAGGGTGAGTGGATCATTGACTCTCTTTCTGAATTAGTTGTAACAATCCGGTTACAACGGGTAAACGTGGTTTTACAGTTATATATATTGAATCAGTACATTTTGCCATGATGATTATGGAATGTGCTATCTTGTCAGGGGTCAATATGATATTGGGTTTGGATACTGTTACTTTGGACGACATGATGACTTTGTACATGTGTTGTTTATTGAAATCATGTCGTATGTAGTAATGGTACTAAACTATCGGTAAGACCACTGTTTGGCCTTCAGTGGTTATAAGTGTTACTTGGGGAACCACCGCGGCATGAGGGTACCTCAAGGACCACCGATCCTCGTTGATGTATTTGTTATGATGCTTTGTAGTGATCAATTGCTATGATAATTTAGATTGATAGTTGTGATCTATTCACTTAGCTTCGTGCTAATCCCTCTCCTCACTTCTTGCAGATTACTTTTGATGTGGGTGGGCAAGAAGTTAGTTTGAAGAATGTTTGACTGCCTACTCTGACTATACGACATGTAGTCGTTTAATAAACTTATGTTTTGGAATTTAAATAACACTTAACTTAATGTTGTAGTTGATGTGATTATTGTACCAACTTATCATGCAGGCATAGATTGTGTTTTGGGAACTATGTTATACGCAATCTATAATGCATGATTTGTATTTAATCGCTTCCGATATATGTAAAAAAAAAAATAAAGGGAAAATTGTCTCTTGAAATATTGTGGTGTCATAAATTGGTATCTGAGCCTAGGTTTGGGTGAATTGAGCATGGGTTAATTGTTCAATCCCAAATCTATGTGTGTCAGTCAAACATTCCTTTGAGTGGGATTTTGTTAGCATGTGAAGATGGTTAGTATATAGGTACTAACAACTAACGTGTTATGAGATGTTGTTTTGGTACAGATATGGCAGAGAATGAACCTCCAGCTGACCCACCCACTGATGCCCCTCGAAGTAATGTATCCCCTCCTGAAACCCAAAATGTTAGCCAGGGTCAAACTGGTACTACCTTTTCTGCAGGGGATTTTGATCCTGAGGATTATATGATTCATCTAGAGACAGAAAATCTGAGACTTAAGGCAATAGAACAACAGTTTTTGCAACAACAACAACAAAACCGGTCTTCTCAACAAATCTTGCAATCTTTGCCACCTACTGTTAGCACTGTACCACCACTTTTGGTGACTTCGCAGATTCCAGTATCTCAGTCTTATAATCATCATCCTCACTATGGTACCTATCCGATTTCGGCTCCGTTCTCTTCTGGACCTTCGGGTTATCAGACTCCGATATTTCAAGCTCAGAATCAACCTAAGCTATGCTCTTTTAAGACTTTCAAGTCTTGTGGACCATCGGATTATTCGGGTAGTACAAATCCCTCCGTTACCTTGGATTGGTTGAGGGATGTGGAAAGAAAGTTTGAGGTTTGCCGATGTGAAGAGGAAGTCAAGGTTCCTTTTGCGGTGCAACTTCTGAAGGGTCCCGCAATGGTTTGGTGGGATTCCATTACATCACATTTTACCCCACAACAGAGAGCATCGATTTGTTGGTCTGATTTCCACAATGAGGTTTGTAAGAAATATTGTTCGGGATTTGACATGACCCAGATTCGACGCGAGTTTTTGGATTTGCAATTAACGGATAAGATGACGATGGATGATCTCATTTCCCAATTCACTGACAAGTTGAGATTCGTGCAACAATGGGTACCGGAGGAACGTATGAAGATTGACCATTTTGTGGGAATGTTACCGCATACTTATCGGACGACCGTGAGGTTGGCGGGTACTCTTTCCCAAGCTTTTGATCTTGCCCGTTCTGTGGATGGGGATGTTAGGGCACAAGGTTTGGAGGTTAAGGAAAAATCTCCATTTAAACCCAAGGGTGAATCTTCGGGTAGTCCTGGAAAGAAGAAATGGCAGGGATCTCATCAACCTAAGAAGTCCAGTTCGGATAGTAAATCATTGGACATAGCCAATTGGTGCCAAAATTGTAAATCGCGACACACGGGTCCTTGCACTCCACAAACTGCTAGGTGTATCAAATGTGGACAACTTGGTCATGACATCAAGGATTGTGCGTTTCCTAGACATGTGTGTTGGAAATGTCAAAAGGAAGGTCATAGGTCGGGTTTGTGTCCGGAGGCTAGGAAACAAAGGATGGGTGAGGTCGGAGGGTCTTCATCTTCTGGCCAGAAAAGAAAGAATCCCCCAACGGCAACCGGCAGGGCATTCCAAATGACAGCTGATGATGCTGTCAGGACTGAAGATGTTATAACTGGTACATTCCTAATCAACTCTGTACCAGCTACTGTTCTGTTTGATTCGGGAGCCAATTGCTCATTTATATCCATGCTTTTCTGCGATAAACTGAAATTGACTCCCACTTGTATTACAAATCCTATTGAGGTTGAGATAGCAAATGGCAAGATAGTTCCAGTTACCACATCGGTGACTGGAGCTAGCATCTTGATTGAGGATCATAGTTTCCCAATTTCTTTTCTATTGATGCCTATCCCCAGTTTTGATGCGGTTTTAGGCATGGATTGGTTAAGTAAGAATAAAGCAAGTATAGAGTGCCATAAGAAACTAATTAGGATTCCAATCTCTAATGAGTCATATGTTGTGGCTCGAGGGGAACGGGAAAGAGGTAGTATCCCTTTGATTTCTATGATGAAAGCTAGTAAATCTCTAGCTAAGGGGTGTGTATCCTACCTGCTTATATAGTTGATGCAAAATTAGAAAAGAAAACCGTTTCCAATGTTCGGGTGGTTTCTGATTACCCTGACGTCTTTCCTGATGAATTTCCTGGGTTACCTCCCATTAGAGAGGTGGAATATAAAATTGACCTAATTCCGGGTTCTACTCCCGTAGCTAAGGCTCCTTATAGACTAGCTCCCTCCGAAATTCGTGAAATGATGACCCAAATCCAGGAGCTATTAGATAAGAGTTTCGTCAGGCCTAGTTCGTCTCCTTGGGGTGCACCCGTGTTGTTTGTTAAAAAGAAGGATGGCACCCTTCGGATGTGTATTGATTATAGAGAGTTGAATAAGCGAACCATAAAGAATAAGTACCCTTTGCCTCGAATAGATGAATTATTTGATCAATTACAAGGGTCTTCCTATTTTTTCTAAGATCGACTTGAGGTCGGGTTATCATCAAGTGCGGGTCTGTGAGGAGGATATTCCTAAGACGGCTTTTCGCACTAGATATGGTCATTATGAATTTCTTGTTATGCCTTTTGGGTTGACTAATGCTCCGGCGGTCTTTATGGATTTGATGAATAGAGTTTGTCGGCCATATCTTGATAAATTCGTTATTGTATTTATTGATGATATATTGATTTATTCTAAGACTGAGGCTGATCATGAAGTACACTTGCGTTTGGTACTCGACACTTTGAAACAGGAGAAATTGTATGCTAAGTTCTCCAAATGTGAGTTTTGGTTGCGTGAGGTCCAGTTTTTGGGGCATATTATTTGTGGGGATGGAGTTAAGGTTGATCCCTCTAAAGTTGAGGCAGTTATGAATTGGCAAGCGCCTAAGTCTGCTTCGGAGATTAAGAGTTTTCTTGGCCTAGCGGGTTACTATCGAAAGTTCATCAAGGATTTCTCTAAGCTCGTGGGTCCTTTGACAAAATTGACTCGAAAGGATATTAAGTTTCAGTGGAATGATCAACAAGAGTCGGCTTTCCAGACTTTGAAACAGTTATTGTGTCAGGCTCCAATTTTAGCCTTGCCTGAAGGGTCCGAGGATTTTATTGTGTATTGTGATGCTTCGCATGCGGGGTTGGGTGGTGTCTTGATGCAACGTGGACGGGTCATTGCGTATGTTTCTCGTCAGCTTAAGCCTCATGAAAAGAATTATCCTACCCATGACTTGGAACTTGCAGCAGTAGTCTTTGCCTTGAAAATCTGGAGACACTGTTTGTATGGTACTAAATGCGTTATTTGTACGGATCACAAGAGTCTTCAGTACATGTTTTCTCAGAAAGAACTGAATATGCGTCAGAGGCGATGGCTGGAATTGATAAAGGACTACGATTGTGAAATTCGTTACCATCCGGGTAAGGCGAATGTGGTCGCCGATGCGCTGAGTAGAAAAGGAAAAATTGAGAAAGTTTGCTTTATGCGATTGGAAGTTTCCTCTGATTTGATTGAAAAATTGAGAACGGCACAAATGGAAGCATCGTTGGATCAAAATTTGAAGGCCGAGATTCTATTGAAAAGAAAAGAACTTTTATGTGACGATTCTCGTGGATTAAAGACATTCCAATCGCGAGTTTGGGTTCCTTTGCTTGGTGGGCTTCGTGATGAAATATTGATGGAAGCTCATAAGTCCAGATTGTCGGTTCATCCCGGGAGCACAAAAATGTATAATGATCTGAAACCTTTATATTGGTGGCCTACTTTGAAAATGGATGTTGCACGATTTGTGGAATCATGCCATATATGCTCTCAAGTAAAGGCCGAGCACCAGAAACCGTATGGATCGTTGAAACAACTTGAATCCCCGAGTGGAAATGGGAAAACATTACGATGGACTTTGTAACAAAATTTCCGCGAACCATTAGAGGAAACGACATGATTTGGGTGATTGTGGACCGATTGACTAAGAGTGCTCACTTTCTTGCTACTAGTGAGACGGCTTCTTTGAGTAAATTATCCCAATTGTACGTCAATGAGATCGTTTCGCGACATGGAATTCCTTTATCTATTGTGTCGGATAGAGATCCACGATTCGTGTCCGGGTTTTGGCAAGGTTTGCAGAAGGAATTGGGTACCCGAATTAATTTGAGTACGGCTTATCACCCTCAGACGGACGGTCAATCAGAACGCACCATTCAAACTTTGGAGGACATGTTGCGTGCTTGTGTGTTGGAATATGGTGGGTCTTGGGATTCACACCTGCCATTGATTGAGTTTGCGTATAATAATTCTTATCACTCGAGTATAGGTATGCCTCCGTATGAAATGCTATATGGGCGTCATTGTAGAACACCCACGTGTTGGTTGGAAGCGGGTGAGAAGCAATTTGCGGGTCCAGATATTGTCCAGATTACTGCGGATAAAGTAGCTATAGCTCGTGAGAAGTTGAAAGCGGCTCGGGATAGACAGAAACAGTATGCCGATCCGCGGCGTCGTCCGGTTTCGTTTATGGTGGGTGAATTGGTTTACTTAAAGGTTTCCCCTTGGAAAGGTGTGATTCGGTTTGGTAAGCGTGGTAAACTTGCTCCTAGGTTTATTGGACCATTTAGAATTCGCCAAGTAGTTAATGATCAAACGGTATCGTTAGATCTTCCTCCTGAATTAGCGGGTATTCATGATACCTTCAATGTTTGTTACTTAAGAAAATGTAAGGTGGAGGACCAATCCCAAGTCCTTCCGTTACAAGACTTGCGTGTCGACTTAAGTCAGAAACTTGTAGAAGAACCCATAGAGCTTGTAGATAGAAAAGTGACTAAACTTAGAAAGAAGGAGATACCCATGGTTTTGGTTAAGTGGCGACATAGTTTGGGTGCAAATCTTACGTGGGAAACGGAGGAAAGCATGAGGGTGCGTTACCCTAATCTCTTTGAGCGTGGCGAGATTTCGGGGACGAAATCTTCTTAAGGAGGGAAGATTTGTAACATCCTCATTACCGGCCTAGGAGAAATTTGGTAATTTACTTAATCCATTTGATTATTTAATTAAATTTAGAAATAATTAGTATTATTTGCCAAATTAAAATAAATATGTTTAATGGTCAAATGACTTATTGTGATACATGAATTACTACTTGTTTTAAATTATTATAGTTGACGGTATAATAATATATATTTTCACGTAAACGGTTTTTAGGTTCCAAACAATAGGTTTAGATCGGGTGTAATTTGGATCCAACTTATACCCACCCTTAGCAAATGGATCGGTTCATTTGTTTTTCCCCAATTCATTTCAACATCACACACACACCCTAAGAACTAAGAAATCAAAAGAAGAAAACTTTGATCAATCGATTAGAGCTTGGATTCGTGGTTACCACTGAACATCATCATCATCTCCCTTGCTATTACCTCGATTGTAAGTTTGAATTGCTTTGAATATATGTTTATGAATTAGGGTTTGAAGTAATTAGGTTAAAGGTGTGATCAAGCATGGATTTGAGCTTGATGATAGTTATTTGTTGTTATAACATGTTACATGATGATCTTTGAAGTTATTGTATGTCAATAATTGTGTATTACATCTCTTATTTGGTGAAATTAAGAATTTGGTCGAGCTGAAGTGTTCTTGAACCTGGGTTTTGTCGCTGGAAAGGTGACAAACGCGATCCAGGCATCAGGCCAGGATCACGTTCCATAATGAAAATTTGTCTCAAACCTGAATCCTTCTTTGAAACGCGATCCCGCCCCTTAAGTTCGGATCGCGTTAGTTAGTGTAAATCCGAGTTGAGTTGAGTTTGTTATTTGGAACGCGATCCCGGCACCTCTTCAGGATCGCGTTTGGTAGTGTAAAACGGTTACAGAATTATTTAGAACTAGGGAACGCGATCCAGCACCATATCTCAGGATCGCGTTTGTATATTGAAAAATGACAAATTTGATAACTTGTGACTTGTGCATTCTTGTTAATTGCTTTGTATTAATAGTATAGTAGATGTTCTTAGTTGACACGATATATATGATTATATTGTAATGAACTTGAAGAAAAGACTAATTCGGGTTGGTCGTATTTTCAGATAAAGCGAAGACTCAGTGAGACTAGATCTCTGAGTGGTGGCATTGTCAGTAAGGGTGAGTGGATCATTGACTCTCTTTCTGAATTAGTTGTAACAATCCGGTTACAACGGGTAAACGTGGTTTTACAGTTATATATATTGAATCAGTACATTTTGCCATGATGATTATGGAATGTGCTATCTTGTCAGGGGTCAATATGATATTGGGTTTGGATACTGTTACTTTGGACGAAATGATGACTTTGTACATGTGTTGTTTATTGAAATCATGTCGTATGTAGTAATGGTACTAAACTATCGGTAAGACCACTGTTTGGCCTTCAGTGGTTATAAGTGTTACTTGGGGAACCACCGCGGCATGAGGGTACCTCAAGGACCACCGATCCTCGTTGATGTATTTGTTATGATGCTTTGTAGTGATCAATTGCTATGATAGTTTAGATTGATAGTTGTGATCTATTCACTTAGCTTCGTGCTAATCCCTCTCCTCACTTCTTGCAGATTACTTTTGATGTGGGTGGGCAAGAAGTTAGTTTGAAGAATGTTTGACTGCCTACTCTGACTATACGACATGTAGTCGTTTAATAAACTTATGTTTTGGAATTTAAATAACACTTAACTTAATGTTGTAGTTGATGTGATTATTGTACCAACTTATCATGCAGGCATAGATTGTGTTTTGGGAACTATGTTATACGCAATCTATAATGCATGATTTGTATTTAATCGCTTCCGATATATGTTAAAAAAAAAAAAGGGAAAATTGTCTCTTGAAATATTGTGGTGTCATAATTTAGGTAATGGGGTTTTTCAGTTGCTCAAACTTGGGAAACAAATAGATTTTATGGGCTAAAACGGAGCTACCTATAGGTGGAATTATGCACTCACAAGTCACAACCAACATGATATCAAACAACCATATATACTTTCCTAACACGATATCTCTTAATTCTTAATTAGTGTCCGACCACATCTAGTTGTAAAAACTAGATCCAAAACTATCCATTGCACAAACAACTCATACCAAACTACTTGTCATACATCTTTTGAAAATGAGTGTATACATAATACATGACCGTGATCGTCGTGACACGACCTACAATCGTACTAGCTTGTCCGTTTTTATTTAGAGATTGAATTGATTATGTCTTCTACAGAAACAAAATGTATACATTAGAATGTATTGCACACTAGTAAACGATTACATATAAGGTGTTTCGCGACAATCATGTAATGATGATTCATGGCTTGGGGTTGAGATCATCAACCGTAATAGAATGAATTATAATGAAAAGATGATTGATTGCTTATGTGTTTGTCGAATCAACGTCACATATCGTTTGTCTTCTTATAATTATTTACGAGTATAATGTACTTGATGATTAATGTAGTAAAATATTATTAGTATTAAAATTTTCATCACACTTAGAATGACAACTTATAATAAAGTGATTTTGCTTTGATTAATTTAATTATTTACGTGTGCGGTTATCCGCTCAATAATCCAAATTTAAGTAACATATTTGTGGGTCCGAATCTTGACACCAACTTTAATATGTGGCACAATTCTGGACCTTCTGGTTGGTGTCATGGTGTGCAATCAAATGGCTTTTGTTCACTGTTTTTGGTCATGTTATATGAGCCATGTGTCACATGCAATAACCCCATGGTTTGGGCCAAAAGGTCACAAATAATGGGAGTATTACCTGATCTACCTTATAAGACTTTGTCATCATTTGATCTTCTATTATTATTGTTAGCGCATTGATGACTTATACTTCATGTATTAATACTATTCCAATGCCAAATAATGGCCATGGTAGGACACACCATTTTTGATTGTGGCATACCTGATACCTCCAACTCCAAGGCTTTAACTTTCCTCATACGAGCTATACATATACATATACATATACATATACATATACATATACATATATGGAGTATATATCATAACAACATAGGTACGGATCTAAATGCGTGTATCGTAGTACAAAACGACATTTTGATTCATATCATGGTGATCGATATTCGGTTGTCTCTAAAAACTTACCATACCTTTCCTTTTTATGAAGTCATCAAAAGATAGGTGAACCTATATAGAAGCCTAATTAAACCCCATACTAATCATAATTAAGGAAAATTTTGATTGAGAATTCACACATGACATATGTGATTCATGGTACCGTTAGGCACTGTTGTGAGTGGCTAACCGCATATATCATATTACCTCTTAAAACTATTGTTAAGGTTTCTATATTTCGCATTATAAACTCTATTGAATTATTTACAAAGTATGAGTTTTCATTTTTAATACTGACTTTCCTTATTTAAATTTGGTAAAGATGTTTATTCATGGTAACTTTGAGTTATAAATCTATTCTATCTATCTATATAACTAAATGAGGAGACTCCAATATATTTGTCAACTTCTAACACATGCCATATAGAATTTATCCTACGTGTCAATAAATTGTTAGCTCATATTCCACGTCATCATCCCTTATATAAAAAAAAGTTTTTCATTACTCTTGTTATTTTTCAAGAGAATGCATGAGTGAAACATAATGAGGAGTAGATTCGATCTTATAACTCATAACACACATATTAGATTTTATGGTTATTATTATGTAAGAGTTAAAAAGAGAGTTAGTTTCATGGTTATAAAAGAGTTCAAAGGAAAGAGCATATTGATAGTACAAGTAGAGAAACAAGTTGTACAAGTTAGAAGCATGAAGTACAACTACTTTGGATTAGCTCTATAAAATAAGAGATTTAATTTTCGTAATCAAGGTGAGTACCCGTGTTGTTTACGAAAACTAAGATATATGCTACGTACATGTTTATGTGCTACGTATTGCATTAACGTACAGATCTCGATATGTATTTTCGTATAAAGAGCATTGTCATGACACGATTTCATGCGATATTTTAATAGAAAAACGCACATGCTCACTAAGCCTTTAGGCTTACGCATTTATCGCATTTATCTCAGGTTTAATGTTCAAGGAAATTATGGAAGAGACGCCCTAATGACGAGATAGAAGAGATAGAAATTGTATATTCGTAGAGATGATTATGTGGAAAATGTAATTTTAATAGCTTCCGCTGTAATAATGTCATTAGCTAAAAATGGACGGGCGTTACACCTAAATAGTGGAGATGAGGTGACAAAAATATTAAATTGCCCCTACCCCTTTAATAAGCAATCAATTAAAAATCCTATTAAAATAATCAACATTTAATGTTCTCAAATAATTTAGGAACTTATTAGACCACTACTAACGGGGCATCGGTTACGCGTCGGTGGGGGGCGTCGGTTGGACCGACGCACCGACGCCGTTGGCACGGGGCGTCGGTTCGGCCGCGTCGGTTGTGTGCGTCGTGGAACCGAAGGAAGAGAGAGGTATGGGCTGGGGTCCACCGGCTGCTTTATACCAAAAAAAAAAAAAAAAAAAAAAAAAAAAAAATTTAAAAAGTGTGAAACGGTCAAAAAAAAAATTTAAATTTTTTATTTTTTTTCCTTTTTACACTCTATAAATTCAAACCAAATCCAACCCATTTTTCACAACATTCACTCCTCAATTCACTACTTTTATATACAATTCCCCACTTTTATACAATATATTCTTTCCAATTCCCCACTCTCAACCAACTTTCCACATTATTTTACACCCAATTCACCACTTTTATATAAAACTCACCACTTTTATATAAAATTTTATCAACTTCTTCAATTAACCACTCTCAATTCACCACCTCTATACACAAAAAAAATGAGGCGAAATTCCAACTCCACCGGCGACGATATGTTTAACAACTTATTCAACTACGTGCCTCCGCCGGTTAATCAAGGTTCACCACCATCCACTTTCTCGGCTCAATCGAGCAACTCGTCACCTAGCCAACCCCCCGGTTTTTCATCATACGCAAGTCCAACCCGAACCCTCCAAAGTCCATCCGCTCCATACCAAATGTATCAACCCTTGGCATATCAAGGTTTTTCACCAACAATCCCATATCATCAATCTCCCGCGGCGTTCGGAAACCCACACTACATGCACCAAGCTCATCCTTCCGCTTTTAACCCATATCCACCAACACCAATCAACTACCCACAATTCGGAAACATCAACACTCCACCCCGAATTGAACCCGAAACCCAACCCCAACCCCAACCCGAACCCGAACCCGAACCCGAAACCCAACCCGAACCCGAGCCGGCTCCAAAAAGAGGAAGATCTAAAGGAAAAGCCGTGGACACTGGCCGGGTGCAAGTACGATGGTCCGACGACGAGGCGGTTTTGTTGGCGCAACGATGGATCCACCGGTCAGAAAAAGACAAGGAAGGCGCTGCACAAGCTGGAGAAGCGTTTTGGGCTAAAGTTGTGGAGGACTACAACAAGGTGGCTCCCCAATACCGTTCCAAGAGCCAACTTCAAGGCAAATGGAACAAGATCCGTTCGGATTGCAAGATCTTCATAGGAATTTACAAGGAGGTTACAAATCCTCGTCCGAGCGGTGCCAAAGAAGAAGACATTTTGAAAGCAAGTCATAAGAGGTTCAAATCCCGAATGAAAAGAGATTTCACATATGAAACTTCTTGGAACGTTGTCAAAGACCATCCAAAATTTTTGGCAACGTTTGGTGTCATGAGCAACCGCGAAGAACCATCCCAACCCGAGCTCGAACCCATCAATCTTGGAGACGACATGCCTTATTCCGACCCTCTCACGGCTAACATGCAACATTTGTTCACCGACGACCCCATTCGTCGCCCGCCCGGTCGTTCGTCTTCTAGAAAAAGCCAAAAAAGCTCGGGTTCCAGTGACGCCGCCACTTCTTCGCGTTCTTTGAGAGAACAAGAACGTTTGGCCAACATACGAGCCGCATCAGTGGCCGAACGTACAATGGTGCAAATCGGAAAAGCCGCGGCCAAAAAAACGATCATTAAGTCGTGGAAAATGCTTATGCAGCCTGTCCCGTCGTTTCTCAAAGGCAAGGAGAAAAAAATGATCAAGGAAGTAAGAAAAACCTTGGTTGACAACTATGAGTCGGACTACAAAACGTTCTTTGGTCACGACGCGGGTGCGGGTTCTACTCAAGTGGCGGAAACGGATGAAGACGAGGACGACAATGAAGACGACAACGAAAACGACAACGAATCCGAGTAGACTACTAGTTGTATTTTTAAGCTTTCAATAAATGTATTTTTTTTCTTTTTTAGGATTTGTAACATTTTTCTTTTTTAGGATTTGTAACATTTTATTTTTTTAGGAATTGTAATTTTTTTCTTTTTTTAGGAATTGTAACATTTTATTTTTTAGGATTTGTAATATTTTATTTTTAATTAATGTAATGTTTTTAGTTTTAATTTAAATGTGTTATTTAAGTTTTTGTATCAAATAAATAGATTAAATAGTGTGTGGGGCCCTGAAAATAAGGGAAGTGATGTTGCTGTTGGCAGGGGTGTGTCAGTTGTGTGTCAGTTTGTGTCAGTCTGACGTGGCGCTGAGCTGGCAGGCAACTGACGCGTCAGTTCGTGTCACGGTTGGGAGAGGCCTTATCCATATAAATTAGCAAAGAGTTATAAATAATAACTCCTATGTCTTTTTCTTGATCCAATAATATATATTTACAATTTAGCATTAAATAAATATATTTGAAGATAGCTTAATGAAAAAAACTCACTAACCTCACATTGGAGACCTAAGTTCAAGACCATTTATCTACATTCATTTCGTCATTTTTAATTATTATTTTTCTTGTCATTATCACTATCATTAGTTATTAAAGGCATCATCCTTTAAGTAATGTATAAGGTGTTACTTTTCGTCGACTTATTTATTATTATATATTATTAATATTATTATTGTTGACAAACTTAAAGCTTACCTCACGTATTATATAACTACATATAATATGTTTACGATATCATTTCTAGTAGACAATTCTTGGATGATTTATTTAGAAATATTAATAAACCGATTAAGAGACATATATAACGTTATGCTACAATTTTTAAATTATGTTATAATTAGGCTTAAGTTTGTAGTAGAAAAAACAACTACTACAAAATCAAACTCATCAACTGAGTATAAAATACAATACAATACATTAAATTTTGAGTCCTAAATATAATTATGAATAATTAACCATTGCAATAAATGAAGGTTAAAAGGTAAAAAAAAGATGGTAAAAATACAATACATATTTAAGTCCTAAATATAATTATGATTGATTACCCATTGTAATAAATGAAGGTTGAAAGGTAAAAAAAAAGATGGTAAAAATACAACACATATTTGTGTCCTAAATATAATTATGATTACTAAAGGGCCTTTGGCTTAGCGGTATATAAGTTGCCCCCAACCTATTAGTTGTGGGTTCAAGCCTCACGGGAGGCATTGTGTAAATATTCGTGGTTGTGTATATAATATGTGAGGTAGTTGTAGGTTTGGCTTTCTAATATATATATATATATATATATATATATATATATATATATATACTACTATATAATGAGTTTGACCCAAAGTCTTAAAGGAGTAATAGTAAATGACTATTTTGCCCTCCACCTCTTTAATAAATATACATATTATAATCAAATTAAATGTAATAAATCAATACAATTAATTATTAAATTAAATGCACAATAAAGATAATTCTAGATATGAATGATTGTTTCATAACTTATATAACTAACATAACACATCAATAAATTTTCAGTTACGATTACATTGATACATATTTATATATAATCATTTATGTTTTATAAATTATAACCATTTTATATTTATACTAACGCGTTAACAAGTATGTTATTTAACATTTAAACACTTAGAATCAATTACATTTGAGTAACTATAAAAAAATTTATCTATTATCACTGTACAAATAGTTTAACCATTTATAAGTTACTTTATCGTTTTAGTTAATAAAATATCAAATGCAAATCATACAAACACTATAATAAATTTTATTTATTTGTAAAGCTCACATAGTTAATTATCAAAGGTAAATTAAAAAATCGTAACTGAATTATTTAAACAAAATTAATATAATTATTGGTTGCAATAGAAGTCGAGTTCAGGTAATTACTGTTAGGTAGTTGACCATTTGACTTGAACTATTCCCTAAGCCCAACCATAAAAAATAAAATAATTACGTTTTTTTTTTGTAAGTAGACTCACCCAGGATGAAAACACCAACATATTTTTATTTATGTTAGTCTTAGGTCGGGGTTTGATTTTTCTGATAACTTTCACCTTCAATTATATATGATAATTTAAATATAATGTATCCAATAAATAAGTAGTGATATATTACATTATTTGTCAATTTTCACGAAGAGACGACATGTAGTTGAGCAAAAAATACTATTGCTGCTGCATTGTGCGGGTAACATGCTAATATATATATATATATATATATATATATATATATATATATATATATATGATTGATTAACCATTGTAATAATTGAAGGTTGAAAGGTAAAAAAATGGTAAAAATGATTGATTAATTAACCACATCATTATTAGCCATTTATTAATTGTTTTCAAAATATAATATATGTTAATAAACGTAATGTCTGAGGTAGTTGTAGGTTTGTCTTTCTAATATAGTTGAAGATTGAAAGGTAAAAAAATGGTAAAAATGATTGATTAATTAACAACATCATTATTAACCATTTATTAATTGTTTTCAAAATATAATATATATTAATAAATGTTATGTATATAACTTTTGAGTCTAATGTTACTATATAGGTTTTATCATAAATTTTGTCATCATTCATCAATTAATATTATTATAACTAACATTAAGTTGTGTTATAAATAATAGCAATGGTTTCAATCTTTTCATATTCCTTATATTAAGTAGCTAATTAAGTTTAGAGTCATAGTTGTCTATATACAAATATTCATTTTTCATTTTCACAATAGCCATACTTTACAAATGAAAGAATTAGTATCGTCGTCGTCGTCGTCGTCGTCATCATCATCATCATCATCATCATCATCATCATCATCATCATCATCATCATCATCATCATCATGTTTTGCTCTTTTAATTTCGGGTTTATCATCTATCACATGAACTAATATATGTTACATTATCACTTCATTGAGACGTTATTACGGACATGCTAGGGGTATCATCCTAACATTAGTATAAAAAGACAATAACATATCAAATATGAAAATAACATATTTTCTTCACGATTAACGACCTTGAAATATATTGAACTATAATATACGAAATAAAACCACTAACAAAAGTTGTTTACCTTTTACAAAAAATGTTGAGCAGCTTAAGTAAACTAAGAAACATATATTTGATCGGTTTTTCTACCCCAGGTAAACGAAATATCATGATTTGAATTATTTTTTCATATTAAAGTATGTAAATTTTACCCATTTGTACGCACTTATAGTTGTGTACAAACTCTATACACTTATATTAATAGAAAGTGTTAATTAGGTAATCAAATTTAATCTATTTAATCTCACCCTTTAAATGATTAAATATATTAAATGTGAACCATTGATATCTTAGAGTGAAAGTTCTACCTAAAAATCATGATTATTGATTAAGCTAACTAAATAAGTACTTGGTTGATTCCTAATGGTATTGTTACCATTTGGCCATTCCCAACTAAGTCAATTATATATTTTTAAAAAGGGAAATGATAATGACAGCTTTTATAAATGTCAATAAGATAAATATAATGCATTAATTAAACCTAAAATTTCTATCTTAGGTTTTATACCATCAAACTTTTTTTGTCTTGTACGATTTGATGGGTATATAAAAAAAATTAGGGTAAATGGTTTGAAAGGGTAATAAACTTTTTCAAAAATGTTTTTGTATGCATCCAACTTTTAAAAGTGTTATTGTATGTATTGAACTTACTAATTATTGCTATTATATGTAGTCATTAACATTAATGACGTTTTTGCCATGTCAGCCTCCACGTGTGTGACACGTCAGATTTAATAATGTACTAAACTTATATAAAATGTATGAAACTTGTATTTATATCCTCTAACTCATTTCATTTTCAAAAACCGTCATCTTCAACCCCGTTAAAATCAACATGTCTTGGTCATCTTTATGTTGGGTTTTCTATTCCCTAACTAGATTATTATACACGCAGCGGAATAACAAAACTTTAAATAATCTAAGGCAATTAGGAAACTAAAACCCTAAGGGATCTTTAACTTTAACAACATAGTACAATGAATAAATTGGACAAAGAGAATAAAGAAAACACTAACCTTAGAGAAAACCTATTTCTCGCGCGTAGACCAACGAGCAGAGCTTCGTCACTTGGAGGCAAGTATCCAAAGTAAAATACCTCTAAAGCTTCACACCCAAAAACCCAAGAGAAAGTCGAATTTTTAGAATACTTGAAAATTCGTAGCTGACTTGATTGATAATGAAGGTATAGGATGCCCCTATTTATAGTTGTGGAAGAAACCCCAGAGTTTGCTGAATTCGACTCCCAACCTGCGGTTGGACCTTCCAACCTGCGGTTGGAGCTGTTTGACTTTTACTCCAAGTCTGCGAATTACAACGCCTTTGAAACCCTAACCTCAACCGGCGGTTGGACCTTCCAACCGGCGGTTGAGTCAGTTTCTGGAACCTTCCGCCAGATTTAATTACTTTTAATTTCTTATTAATAAACTATTATTAATTAATTAAACAATTAAATATAATATTAATACTATTAATATTATCCTTCATCTTTCTCTTGACTGTTTATTGAGGGCAACCCAAAAAGGACTTTACCATTAATGATAGTCTTACCAATTAGTTATGATATTGGACACTATTCTAACAGTCTCCCACTTGGACAAATCATCAACTACTATTGGTCTCAAGGCTATATCTCATTAACTATGTAAAGTGTGCATCCAAGCAACTGTCGAACTCTGATCTCATCTTAGAGTTAGTCCTTTAGATAAGTGATCAACCATTCCTTTGTTTCACGATATCTTATGAACCGCGACATGGATTATAATCAATTTCAAGATTCATATATGTTTTTCTGATTTCCAATTATATTGACTATATGAGACTACTGAACTATCACTTTAGTCTCGGCCAGACCTAGCACTTTTTAAGTCAAACTTTAATCATCAGAAGGCCCATGATATCTCTTTTCTATTTTAGGCAAAAGGAACAAATAAATATCGACTACATAGCACTAGTCAACTCATCATGTCATACCTAGCATACCCTTTATAACTGGCATTTACGCACAGCGTTTGAATAGACTAAAGTATAACAGACTCGAAGAACTAGATACTCATGTTTCTCCATTTTAAGAATAGAAGATATTATCATCTTAAAATCACTCGTGATTCAATCCATGAAGTGATCTCTTTAAGTGCGGGTTTCTCCTATACTTAAATCCTCATTAAGTACCCATGAGTGTTGCAGCAATCTCCATGTCATGTCTAATTTCCATAGACATCTACTAACACTCCATGACAGTCTTGATTCACCACATACTTCCTATAGTGTGATCGACTGAGGAGGTTTTAAGTAAGAACTTATTACTCTGGAAGTGATGTCTAAACATGCAAAACTGAAACACAACGACAAACAATAGTAAATGGTAGAACTCCTTCCCATTAAAAATCTCCATTATTAATCACCAAGTCTATTACAGTTTCAATCATTGTTTATAGCATTTCAAATTCAAACTAATCAACTAAAACTTTACATTATCTCTTAAACCTATGCTCCTAGAATGTTCATCGTGCTTGGACTTTCCTAGAGGCTTTGTGAAAGGATCGGCTAGATTATCCTCTGATCTTATGCTCTTCACAATTATATGTTCTTCTTCGACTTTCTTTCGAACAAAATGATATTTCCTTTCAATGTGTTTTGACTTTCCGTGATCCTTGGGTTCTTTACTCAAGGCGATTGCACTTTCATTATCACCGAATATAGCAATAGGATCTTGTACCATTGGAACAACTCCAAGATCTCCAATGAAATTCCTCATCCAGATAGCTTCCTTTGCCGCTTCACTAGCCGCAATGTACTCAGACTCATATGTAGAATCTGCTACTGTATCTTGCTTAGAACTTTTCCATGTCACCGCTCCCCCATTCAGTAGGAATACCCAACCAATAAAATTCCTTGATTCCGTGGTACATTTTATCGGATCCTGGATGGATAGAATATTTGGACTTGTGAGCCTCATCCATCACCAAGTCTCGTAGGTTCCCAAAATTAGGCAACCAGATTCGGTTTAAGAAATACCTAATCCCGTTAGGTCTGATTTCGAATTGTTTGTCAATACCCCGTAAGGCTTCATTTTTGATGTTTTCAGGTTTCAGGGCTTCGATCTGAGCGGTATGAATCTGAATGGTAAGATCGTTGTGAATGGTCATACTGAGGGCTCGGACTCGAAGTGGTTTTGGTCGTTCCTTTCGACTGAGGGCATCGGCAACAACATTAGCCTTCCCTGGATGGTACTTGATCTCGCAATCGTAATCGGTAAGCAACTCGACCCATCGACATTGCCTCATATTGAGATCCTTCTGATCGAATATATGTTGGAGACTCTTATGATCGGTAAAGATTGTGCACTTAGTGCCGTAGAGATAATGTCTCCAGATTTTGAGAGCAAAAACGACAACTCCAAGTTCCAGGTCATGAGTGGTGTAGTTCTTTTCGTGAATTTTGAGTTGTCGTGAGGCATAGGCAATGACTTTGTCCCGTTGCATCAGCACGCATCCGAGACCTTGATGGGAAGCATCGCAGTATACCACGAAGTCATCGGTGCCTTCGGGTAAGGATAGAATTGGAGCACTGCAAAGCTTTTGTTTCAGAAGTTGGAACGCTGACTCTTGTTTATCGGTCCAATCGAACCTTTTGTCCTTCTGAGTCAGTACCGTGAGTGGTTGAGCTATTTTGGAGAAATTTTCGATAAATCGTCGATAGTACCCAGCAAGACCCAAGAATTGACGTACTTCAGTTGCAGTGGTGGGTGCTTGCCAGTCTTTGATAGCCTCGATTTTTGATGGGTCAACGTGAATTCCCTGACTGTCGATCACGTGACCAAGGAATTGAACGGTTTGTATCCAGAACTCACACTTAGAGAACTTGGCGTAAAGCTCCTCGTGTCTAAGTAGTTCAAGGATGGTTTTGTGGTGTTGCGCATGTTCTTGCTCGTTGCGCGAGTAAATGAGTATGTCATCGATAAAGACAATGACAAACTTGTCGAGGTAAGGTTTACATACCCGGTTCATGAGGTCCATGAATACAGCCGGTGCGTTGGTTAGACCGAAGGGCATCACCTGGAATTCGTAGTGCCCGTAACGAGTTCTGAAAGCAGTTTTTGGAATATCGATGTCGCGAACTCGTAACTGATGATATCCTGATCGCAGGTCGATTTTTGAGTAGAAACTTTAACCCTGAAGTTGGTCGAATAGATCATCAATACGAGGAAGTGGATATCGGTTTTTGACTGTCAATTTGTTCAACTCTCGATAGTCGATGCACATTCTGAATGAACCGTCCTTCTTTTTAACCAATAAGACCGGAGCTCCCCAAGGTGAAGAACTCGGTCTAATGAATCCTCTATCCAGGAGTTCCTGTAACTGGGTGGACAACTCTTGAAGTTCGGATGGGGCTGAAAGGTACGGTGCGCGGGCCACCGGTGCGGCTCCCGGCACGAGATCGATTGAGAACTCAACCTGTCTGGATGGTGGTTGTGACACCCCCAAATTTGATGATTTGCGGAAGCTCGATTTGGGTGTCACTAATCAATATACAAAGCACATAAGATAATAATGAACGACCACTATATGCGTCGTTTTAAACTTGCATTAATAAAGTAAATGTTTACATCAAAATAATGTTACATTAGCTCGGTTCCTGAAATTGAGAGATTACATAGCATAATTACTTTTACAAAATATAATAATGCGATCAAATCTCTAATTGTATGTATGCTGACTCGAGCTAATGATCCCTGCTTGTGCAGCCAACCTACTGCTGGGTACCTGTGATATGTACTAAAATGGGTCAGCGAAAACGCTGGTGAGCTCACAGGTTTGTATGTCAATGTATAGTTGTAAGAACCGCAAGATTTATATTGAATTTAAGATGCAATTAAGCAAAATGAAAGTTATACAATCCATGAGCACATAGTCTGAGCTTAACTTGAGCGCTAGGTCCAATTAAGGAAACCTAACTGATTTGCCTCCTACGAGTGTCTAATCCACACTCGTCTTCCCAAATGCTAATACATCCGTTTGACCGGTTAGTGCGTGCTAACCCGGATGAGGATTGTCAATCCCATATGATATCATATACTAACATTCACGCTAAAATATTAGAGACTATGCTATAGAGGACTTTAATTGATTAGCTTGAAACTCATGTAGTATTTGAAGGTTGGCACTTGCGTTCTACTTGTAAAACAAAATGAAGTAGTAATATCACACCCCTGGTAAAAGCAGTGAAAAATGGGGCCATGAAACTCACCTGAGTCTTGAAGTGTTTAATTTAATAAACTTGAAGTAATTAGCGGTGAATTGGTGTCCAAAGTCTTGAAACCTGAATGTGTCCACGACACTTGAATTGTTATTAATTGTACCGGTATCTAGAAAGACTACCATTGAAATTGTTTGTTTAACTTGATGTCCAAATTACCCCGATTTAGTTGATTGTATTGTTACAAGTTACTACGACTTGTTTGATTTAATTGATACAAGTTACAACGACTTGTTTGATTTTGAATTATGTTTTGAAAAACGCGTGCGGGCCGTTGGTGATTATTGGAAATTAAAGATTTCAATGATCTTATTATGATTCGAAGTGTTATCCTTGTAAAGTATGTTCCAATGTATTTGAGAAGTCATATCGTATAGTAGTTTGAAGTTTTATAAGTTCGACACTTGGTGAAAAATATGCTTACGGAATCTAAGTACGGGGGTCCGGGGGCAGCGCCCCTGGTTAGCGGGGTTCAAGGGGCGGCAGCCCCTGGCGGGGTCCAAGGGGCAGAGCCCCTGGCTGGGGTCGAGCTGCCAGGTCAGCTTGGAAAATTTTTATTTCTACTATATTGCTTTAAGGAAAAACGCATCTGGACTTGAATTTGGGTGAAATCAAGTGATAAAATTTAGAGTCTCGACACTTAGTAAAAATATGTGTTTTCTAGTTTCTGTTTTGTGCGACGTTGGGTGCGACATCGTAGGCCCTGACTGCGACGTTGAGCATGGCGTCGCTATGTGCGACTTTCGCAATTTAATGCGACGTTGTACGTGGCGTCGCTATAGGCGACGTTGTTGATTTCTGCGACGTAAGGGTTTGCGTCGCTAAGTGCGACGTTCGCCAGTTAAGGCGACGTTAGGGATGACGTCGCTATATGCGACGTGGTGATGGTTTATGCGACGTCGTAGCTGACGTCGCAAAATGTCTGGGCCAAAAGCGACGTTACGGTCTGATCGGAGCTAGGTGGCCGGAAAATCGGCCGAAAGGCCTCCGTTTGGTCCAAATCTTTTACCCAACCATTTTTGGACATTTTAAGCATGTATAAACCATAAATACGTAAAAATGAGTGAGAACGGAGAGTTTCGGGTTTTGTCGGAAACTTACGAATCGACGCCGTGAAAATCCGAAAAGATGGTGACGTAGATCGTGACGCCGTGGTTCTTCTATTCCAAAGGAGTATGACGATTCGGGTTCGTTTGATGTTAGTTTTTAAGGGATTTAAGTGGGTGGTGGTTTTGGTGTTTGAAAGAGAAAAGAAAGAAGAGAGAGAGAAGGGGGTGAAAAATGAGGAGAAAAGGGGTGGGGATCCCCCTTTTTGGCTGATTCGGTGGGGGCCCACCGAGGTGTGGGTCTCCACTTTTACTCCCGTGCAGTCGCGCTCCGTGTGGTGTTCATTTTCCCGATTGTTTAACGTTAAATATTTATTTTATACGTTTAAATACATGTTTTAAAATACAATTGATTACCCAAAAATTTTGTTGAAGTATTTTACTAAATACTTAGTAATTACATCATAAAAAGTAATTTGTTTCGTTTTGTTTGCTCGTTTACATTTTAATCGCTTATATATTAATTGTGTAGTGAGACTTGGATACGACATATTATTGATATAATATTTTTAAACATGACAACGTTATTAAATAATATTTGTATTACTTAATAAAAATCGTTCACCAACGTCCGTATTAATTGTGTCGAAATTCATTCGATTTGAAACGCATACGATTTAAACAAACCGCATAATTGTGTAGATATATATTCAACAATACATATAATAATTGATACATTAATTAGCCTAAGACAGAACTAATTACATGTATTAAAACTTGATTAGGCACTAAATTCTAGTCCTAATTTGACGGGTGTCACAGTGGTAGACCAGGTAATTCTTCCGGAAAGACTTCGGGAAAGTCTCTGACCATTGGCACATCTTCAAGTCGCTTCTCCTCCGACTTCTTCTCTGTGATGTGTGCTAGTATTGCAGGGTAACCCTTTCTCAGAAATTTTCTGGTTTTTAAGCAAGAGATGATATTGAGTCTCGTCCCACCGGTCCCCCCCTGTATGATCAAGGTTTTACCGATGGCGAGTGGGATACGGACGATCTTGTCGTAGCAAATGATTTCGGCTCGATGTTTGGACAACCAGTCCATTCCAATGATGACGTCGAAACTTTCAATTTCAACGGGTACAAGATCGATTGAAAAGGTTTCGTCAGCTAGGTTTTAAGTGCAATTAGGTATCACACTATTGGTTTCTATAAGCTCCCCATTTGCTAGTTCTACAGTGTAATTAACATCTAAGGCAACAGGAGTGATGTCAAGTAATGGGCAAAAGTCATCGGAGATAAAGCTTCTATCAGCACCTGTATCAAATAGAACAGAAGCAGTTAAGTTGTTGAGGAGGAACATACCCGAGACCACATTCGGGTCTTGGCGGGGCGTCCCCAGATTTGATGACGAAGGCTCTACTTCGGGTGTTGTTGTTGTTGCTGTTGCGGTTGTTGTTGTTGTTGTTGTTATTCTTCAGCTTTGGGCACGTGTCCCTGAAGTGCCCGGGGTTCCCACACTCAAAGCAGACTTTGGGTGGTCTGGTGTTGTTGTTGGAATTGTTGCTGGCAGGAGAGTGGCAATCTTTGGTGAGGTGGCCGTACCTCTTGCAATTGCTGCAAAAGGGACCACAGGAACCTTCATGGTGGCGACTGCACTTGGAACAATAGGGTTTGCTCCCAGTGTAGCCCCGTGTGATGTCTGTGGTTGTGTTGTAAGCTTTGATGGTGTCGGATTTCTTGTTGTGTTGGTTTGGGTGGTTGTTGTGGTAGTCGGACCACTTTCTTTTGTTGTTGTGGGAGGAGGAAGTGGGTGGTTCAGAATCTTGGCTCATTGACATCAGGTCTTGGGCCAGTAGGATAGCACCGTCAATGGTGGTTTGGTTAGAAGAGGCGACGTGCCCCCGAACAGGCTCAGGAAGACCAAGGATGTACTTCCTGATTTTATCAGGTTCTGTGCTTACCATGGCTGGGCGGAGGGCAGCGAGTTGCTGGAATCTGGTGGTATAACCATCGATATCACCACCTTGAACCTTTAGATTCCAGAACTCCTCGTCCAGCTTTTGGAGTTTGGCGATAGAGCAGTATTTGGCAGTGAGTTTTGCTTTCAAATCCTCCCAAGAGAGTTGGTAGGCAATGTCAGCACCCACTGATTGGGTATATGAGTTCCACCAAGAGTGGGCATCATCTTCGAGAGAGCAGGTGGCGAAATTTACTTTGTCGTTCTCCGCGCATTTGCTGACACGGAAAACAGTTTCCATCTTTTCGAATCATCTGATCAGTCCGATGGCTCCTTCAGAACCCTTGAAGCTTGAGGGTTTACAGCTCTGAAAGTCCTTGTAAGAACAAGGTTTAGTAGCGGGGGTTTCAGCGGCATTGCTGTTTCTCGCGGAATTTTGTGGAGTATTTCGAGCCAAGGCTTCAGTCACAGCCTGGGTTATGAGCGATGTAAGCTGAGCATCGGTGTAAGGTCTTGTCTTTGGCGGCATGATTCTTCAATAAAAGAAATGAAAATACATGAGATTTTGTAAGAAAATTGTATTTGTCTCAGATTTACATGTATAAAGGCGGTAATACATAACATCAATGTGAAAAAGAAATATGGCAATTGGTATAAGTAGAAACAACAAGGGATATTTGATAGATAATATGAGTTCAAAGGTTACATCCCATGGATGTATTACAAAAGGCGTCGGGAATTGTTACATCCGACCGAATCATAAAGTAGCGCTTAGATAGTTATTAGACAACAGGATAGATTACAAGACGACAACTACACTAGTTTTAACGTAGATTAATTTGTTCCATCATTTCGAAAAGACGATCCACAGTATTGGCAAGTCTGCTGGCCTGTCGGGCATTGTCTTCAGCTAAGGCCAGTCGTTGAACCAAACTGCCAATGTATTCATCTGATACCCGTGAACGTTGTTCACACTCATCTAGTCTGTGTTTCAAAAGAGCGGTTTCCACGCTTATCTCCACCACTTTGTTGAAAAGAATGTCTACATTGTTAACGGTGGTTTCGTGATCCTCGGAGACTTGTTCGATGCGTTCGAGAGATGTAAGTCTCCAGTTTTCGTTCGTTTCCTGCAACACGACATCCATGGTGCGAAGTCGCTGCTCGTGTTGGTTCACCCTAGCGGCTAAGGCCGGCAAGGTGAAGTGAGTGGGGTACGGGCCAGCTCGAGGCAACCTGGCGTTTCCTCCTAGCTACCCTTGGGTTCTGCGACCCGGATTGAGAGCGCGATGAATTGGGCAGTGTGTTTGCCATTGCTGAGACAAAGCGTTAGTAAGAGTGAGGCCTATATTCATATAGTTCCTATATAATATATCCTATTAAGTGTCTAGCACAAACATGTTTAAGTCTCGGTCCTCTCGAGGTCAGAGTCTTCTAGTGTACCCTGTTCAGTCATAACTACTTTCAGATCTTACATCATCTTTGCTTAATTGTACATAGTTGATCAGGCTATGTTAAATTAAACTCGTATGACGTAATCACTGAACCAGTTATACCTAATAAGGAATACTGCCTAATGGTCATAGTCTAGGCCCACTAAAGGCAACCTAGTTCACTATAACCTTAGGCTCTGATACCAATCTGTAACACCCCCAAATTTTGATTGATTTGCGGAAGCACGATTTGGGTGTTACTAATCAATAACAAAGCACAAAGATATATAGTAAACGACTCTATATGCGTCGTTTTAACAAAATATATTAATATTGAAATGTTTACAACATTTATAGCTTTACATAGCTCGAGTTTAAATGAAAGGAGATTTCAGTACATAAGTAATTGTACAAAATATAATAATGCAAGAAAATCTCAAACGTCTGAATGCTGACTCGAGCTAAATGTCCTGAAGCAGAAACATCCTACTGCTTGGTACCTGCGATACATGCTAAATGGGTCAGCTAAAGCTGGTGAGCTCACAGGTTTGAAATCAAGTAATATAGTATGAACCGCAAGATTTAAATAATGATTGAATTGCATCCAGCAATTGATAATGAATATGTATACAGCCATGAGCACATAGTTGAGCTTAACTCGAGGGCCGGGTCCCCTATAGAGAATTCCGGGCGAGGTGCCTCCACGAATGCCTAATCAACATTCGTCTTCCCAAATATTAGTACGTCCGTTTACCCGGTTAGTGCTTGGTAACCCGAACGAGGAGGGTCAATCCTATATGGTACCATATACTAATATTCACGCTACAACGTATTAACAACTATGCTGACGGAGGACTTTGAAATGATTAGCGAAAACAACTCATGTAGTATATGAAATGTTTGTACTTGCGTTCACATGTTAAAAATGAGCAATATATCACACCCCTGAGTAAAACAGTAAAAAGAGGGGCTATGAGACTCACCTGAGTCTTGTGAGTTTAACTTAATAAACTTGAGTTGATTAGCCGAGTATGAAGTCCAAAGACTTGTAACCTGAGGGTGTCCACGACACGCGATGGTTATAAACATGATTGGGTATCTCAAAAGATCACCCTTGTAGTTGTTACACAACTATATATATGTCCAAATTACTACGATTTGGTTGATTTGTTAAGTGTTTGAAAACATGTACGGCCCGTTGGTGACGGATTTGTAATAATAATCTCAACTATTATTATTTTGATTTCGTGGCGTTTTACTTGAAAAATGTGTTTTGATTGTGTTTTAGAAGCCGTTACGGAAATCTAAGTACGGGGGTTCGGGGGCAGCGCCCCTGGTAGCGGGGTCCAAGGGGAAGAGCCCCTGGCTGGGGTCGAGCTGCCAGGTCAGCTTGGAAAATTTTTATTTCTACTATATTGCTTTGACGAAAAACGCATCTGGGATCTGAATTCGGGTAAAATCGAGTGATAAATTTCGAGTCTCGACACTTAGTAAAAATATGAGTTTTCTGTGTTTTGCGACACAATATGTGACACAAAAGTTGATATGCGACACAAGGGTTGTGTCGCATAGAAATGCGACACAATATCTATACGACACAAGGGTTGTGTCGCATAGATGCGAGATGCTGATTCAACAGCGACATAGTGATAGTGTCGCATAGTATTTGCGACACAAGGTACGACACAATATTGTGTCGCATAGGGTACGACATAACTGGTTTCATACGACACAACATGCGACACAAGGCTTGTGTCGCATGGAAGAACACCAACCCAGAAAGTCCGGCTGTCAAGATTTTTCCGGCCAAAAACCCAATTCAAACCCGTTTTTAAGCTATAAAATCGTGTTCTACACATTGTAATGGACATATATAAGTTATATAAACACTAACAAGTGAAATGTACAAAGAATCGAGAGTTTTCGGGATTTTGTCGGAAACTTACAATTTGCCGAAATGGAAATCCGGAAAGATAGAAATGTAGATCGTCGCGAGGTGGTCGTGAATCTCTAAAAATATTGGTGATACGAGTGCGTTTGATTATGTTATTTTGCGATTTTAATGGATTGGTGGTGTTTTCTTTTTAGAGAGAAATAAGAGAGAGAGAGAGAAGAAAGAAAAAGATGAAATGAAGAAAGAGGAAAGATGGAGGTGGAAATGGTGGAAGCCCCACCATTTTCAGTCCACGCAATGTGCTCCGTACGGTGTTCGTTTTCTCCGTCGTTTAACGTTTTTATAAATATTTTGTGCGTTAATTAACCAGTTTAAAATACGAATTTTGTTTTAATAATTTAATTAAATTGTTTTACTAATTATCTAATAATATAAAGATTTAAAATGTGATTTAGATAGTTTGCGTATTTTTGTTGTTAATTGGGTAAGTTTTAAATTGTACTGTCACACCCCAAAAATCGGTAATTGTGTTTATTTAATGTTTAGCGGAAGCAAGTTAAGATTTAGCGGAAGCATATTGTTTAAACAGTTTAACAACGGGGTGATGACGTATCAATTGTGCATTCATTGTATCAGAGCATATGATCATACAGAACATAATATATTAAGGATGCCAGTTTAAACAGTTGTTACAAAGGTAGTACGACTATGTAAGTCATACAGTAGTAATAGAGTTTAAAACATTTAAGTTTTACAATACTTATGTTAAGATAAGATTTCATGAGTATAACTGCAATGTCTGCAGTAATACAGAGGAAATCCTCAAAAGCTGTCCCAAAATATATGGCATCCTAAGTAGTCCAGGGTTGTCCATCCTGAATGCATGCGATCCTTACTTACATGGCTAATTTCCTGTAAAACATAGAAAGAAAGTCGTCAACAAATATGTTGAATGAATTCACAGGTTTTGTATAAATGTAAGGTATGTTAAACCATTTATGTGTAGATTATTGAATTGTTATTCAATAAATAAATGTTTGCGGGTTTTGCAAAATATAAGTTTGTAGGGATAGTTACCCTAAAATATAGTATTATGTGGGTTGTTACCCAAAATGTATATCTGGTAGTTTACCACCATATAAATATGACCAGTAGGTATACTGGTATAAAACAGTTGTAGGATACGTTCATCCTAAATAATAAGTGGGAATGATTAGACTATAATCCCCTGAAAGGTGAGCTAAACCTCGCAGGTTAAAGTAACGTGACCTAACCCTATAACCAAACCACAACCAAAACTTATGTTTCTTGCCTGAAGGACAGTTAAGTATACGCTTCATCCACAGGAGGGTCATCACGGCAATAGTACTATTCGTATACTCAGTGGCTAGAGTCACCTAGCTAATGGTTATAGTCTGCATGACATAAGGTCTTTCATGCACACATCTCAAGTCTGGTCCGCACTAGGATTTGTTGTCTAATTCCCAAAACAGTTGTGAAATAATATTTCATATCAAACAGTTGTATAAAGCAAATAAAGCATTTATATAGTTTGCTGCATGTGTTTGCATGCAGTTTCTATGTTTACACCCCTATGTTTAAAACAGAAAACATTTGTAAAGTAGGGGCTGTGAACTCACTGTAGTTTGCACGGTGTGAGTGCTAGCAGCTGACAGATTTGCCCAAGGTGTGTTAACCTATATACAAAATGTATTAACATAAGTACATTTGATTTGTTTTAATCACTTATGTTAACAGTTTGTTTGTTTGAAGAAATGGTTGATTTCTTAATAATATAAGTCGTTGTAATTGTTGGTGACATTGTGTAGAAATATTGTTATTATTTCTTTTGTCGTATACTTGGTTAAGTATATAAACCAATATGTAATTGTCTATTTAACGGAAGGTCGTTTTGTTTCATTCGTATATATATATTTGTGAATATATATTCTTAAGTGTCGTGCGTATATATGTTTAATCAATACATTGTTTACGTATATCAAAATATATATAAGTTTTCATTTGTTTAAGAAAACATATACGTTTGTGTCTATATATATTGTGTGTTCTCAAATATATATATATATATATATATATATATATATATATATATATATATATATATATATATATATATATATATATATATATTGTAATACGTCGTTTCGTATTTTAAAAAAAGTTGCAAGTTTTATTTGTTTTAAAACTTAGATTGTTTTTATAAAACGAATGTCATTTGTTTTTAATATCACTACGTTTGTTTAGTAAGTCTTGAATATCCCGATAATGTAATCGTATTCAAATCGTATAGTTCATAAAGTTCGTACATATATGTGTTATATATATATACTTATATATCGTTTGTTCGTACGAGTTTAATTACGTCCAATGTCCGAAATTATAGTTTGTCTCGTTTTATAATGTCATTCCACAATTTATCATGTCTCGTATATGTCTTGTACAATTGTAGTCGTTAACGGAATTGTTTTGTGTTTTAAAATAAAAGTCAAGTGTTTTATAGTTTGTTGGGCTCGGCCCGATTCGTTGGTCCACTAATAATAATGTAACTCGTTTGGTCCGTTAACTCGTTTATATAACCCATTTATTTAATCTTTGGTTTAACCCATTACATTGGCCCAAAAGACCACCAGCCCAGCCTTAAGCCCAGCCCAGTATGTGAATCCGCCGGATTCTATTTGAATCCGCCGGATTCTCGTTAATGGATAAGGTGTTGCCGAATCTTCGGGTCAAGCCGCCGGGTCGGGTCAAAATTAAGTGAATCCGCCGGATTTAGTTGAATCCGCCGGATTCTTTTGTGTTCACAAAACGTTCATGTGAAGCTTTGGGAATCCGCCGGATTTAGGTGAATCCGCCGGATTCGAGCGTGTCTTTTACTTGTTCACAAAGGTTTAACCGATTACGGGGTGTGCGAGTTTCGTAGGGGAATCCGCCGGATTCTTCATGAATCCGCCGGATTCATGTTACTTCCATCCTGTTCGAACAGGGCAAAACACATACACGATCTTTTGATTCCAAATCGTTTTTACCATGTTACCAATAGCTTATAATGATGTAATATAACGTTTTTATCATCCTAACATTATATTTTAACAAGTTTTTGTGTGTCGATTTTAGTTTTGAAGTTTTGGTTTTATAAACCATTTTCAAGAATCAATCATCAATCTTTCATGTATATATGTTATATGTTTAGATTATGATGCATTTACAAGTTAGAAAACGAAATCAAATTAAAGGAATTAAGAATTTAGAGTTTCCTTACAAAGAGAAAAGTGGTGAGAATGATGATCGATGATGAGGATGAAGATGATCAAGTCTCTGACTTGATGTTCTACTCCTGCTACTGTTTCCTGATTCTGATCTTGTTGTTGTTCCAGATGAAGAAAGAAAATGAAGTGAATTATTGGTGGTGATTATGTGTGTGTGTATGTCGATAGATCACAAAGAGAAGGAGAGGGAGTAATATTTCAAACGAGTATGGTCAGTGTCTCCTCAATTATTGAGGTTTGGTGACCATTTTTGGTACATCAATTTCGAGTACGCGTATAATTATAGCAATATAAAGATTAACCAATTACATTTTTATTTTGTAGGTGTTCTCCTGGTTCGTTATTTATAATCAGTATAATGATGTTATCATTATTTTAAATAAATGTACAATTTTGTACATTTTACTGCGCGCAACTATTTGAGCGCAAAATTTCAGTTAATTTAGGATTTCATATTTTGAAGTAATGTTCTAACTTCTTTCAAATGAACGAGAAAATTTGCACTTTTATGATTTGACGTCGTATGCGCGTTTTAGAATTATTTCTGTTCGTTTTATATTACGTTTTATGTTAAACGTATATTTAGACCTTTATATCTACATGTTATAGATATGTAAATACTCGTAATTAATAATTATATTATTAATTATTTTTGTATCACGAAACTTTTGTCATTTATTTTTGTTGGGTTCGTTATGATATATTTGTACGCGTTTATAATTAATCACATATTTTGTAATACTTTTTGTTTAAAAGTACGGGCTTGCTAGGCTTACATCATAACAAAAAGTTTTGTTAAAACTTAACCAGGAAATTAGCGTAAGAATGCACATGCTTAAATGTTAATTAATACCTAATTTGGAGAGTTGTCACATTCTCCCCCCGTTAGGAAAATCTCGTCCCGAGATTTAATTTGTGTCGTGAGTCGTGGTCACGGGTTCAAATAGGTGTGGGTACTTCTTGCGCATTTCATCCTCGCGTTCTCAGGTGAACTCTGGGCCTCTTTTCGAGTTCCATCGAATTTTGACAAGTTTGATCCGACTGTTTCGGAGTTTCTGTGTTTTCGTATCCATTACTTCAAGCGGTTCCTCCACGAAGTTGAGTTTTGCGTCGACGTAGATTTCGTCGGGAGGTATGATTAACGCTTCGTCGGATAGACACTTCTTAAGATTACTCACGTGAAATGTGTCGTGAATATTACTAAGTTCTTGCGGCAGTTTAAGCTTATAAGCTACATGACCAATCCTTGCTAGGATCTCAAAAGGTCCGATGTAACGTGGATTCAGTTTACCGCGTTTTCCAAATCGCACAACTCCTTTCCAAGGAGATACTTTAAGTAGGACTCTGTCACCTACTTGAAACTCTAAAGGTTTTCGTCTATTGTCTGCATAACTCTTTTGTCGGTCTCGTGCCGTTTTCAATCGATTAAGCACTTGAGATATCTTGTCCGTTGTCTCTTGGACTATCTCAGGACCTGATAACTGTCTGTCATCCATCTCTGCCCAACAAAGTGGGGATCGGCACTTGCGTCCGTACAACGCCTCGAAAGGTGCCATTTAAATGCTCGTATGATAACTATTGTTGTATGAGAATTCGGCTAAAGGAAGATGAACATCCCAATTTCCTCCAAAATCAATCACGCAGGCTCGTAGCAAGTCCTCAAGCGTTTGTATCGTTCGCTCGCTTTGACCATTGGTTTTTGGATGGTAGGCGGTACTCATGTCAAGTCTAGTACCCAATGCTTGCTGCAGTGTTTGCCAGAAGCGAGAGGTGAAACGTGCATCTCTATCAGAGATGATAGATAATGGAACTCCATGTCTAGAAACAACTTCTTTTATGTAAATTCTAGACAGCTTTTCCATCTTATCCGTTCCCTTAATGGCAAGAAAGTGAGCTGACTTTGTCAGTCGGTCAACAATCACCCATATGGAGTCCATCCCAGATGATGTTTTCGGTAGCTTCATGATGAAATCCATCGTGATGTGTTCCCATTTCCATTTGGGCAACTCAGGTTGTTGTAAAAGTCCAGACGGCTTTTGGTACTCAGTCTTAACTTTTGCACAAGTCAGACATCTACTAACATAGGTTGCAATGTCTCTTTTCATGCCAGGCCACCAGTAAAATCCTTTCAGCTCGTGATACATCTTATCAGCACCAGGATGTATCGAGTAATTGGACTTATGAGCTTCATCCAATACTAGACTACGTAGCTCATCAACACAAGGAATCCAAATTCGATTCATGAAGTACAATACTCCATTTTCCTTAGACTCCAGTTGCTTCTCCATCCCTTTGAGGGATTCGTCCTTCATACGTTCTGGAGTAAAGGCCGCTTGTTGAGCATCACGAATTTGGGAAATCAGATCCAAGTGGATTGTCAGTCCTAAGGCTCGAACTCTTCGAGGTTTTACTCGTTCCTTACGACTCAAGGCATCCGCTACTACATTAGCTTTGCCTGGATGGTACTTGATTTCACAGTCGTAATCATTCAGTAATTCAACCCAACGTCTTTGTCTCATGTTGAGTTCTTTCTGATCAAATATATGTTGGAGACTTTTGTGATCAGTAAAGATCGTACACTTCGTACCGTATAGGTAGTGTCTCCAAATCTTAAGGGCAAAAATGACTGCTCCTAGCTCTAAGTCATGCGTCGTATAGTTCTTCTCGTGAATCTTCAATTGACGAGACGCGTAAGCAATGACTTTGTCGTTTTGCATTAACACGCAAACTAATCCTTGATGTGAGGCATCACAGTAGACAACAAAGTTTTCTACTCCTTCTGGTAATGACAGGATAGGTGCGGTGCTCAATTTCTCTTTCAGCAGTTGGAAAGCATTCTCTTGCTTCTCGCCCCAATCAAACTTCTTGTCTTTTTGCGTTAGGGCGGTAATTGGTTGAGCTATTTTCGAGAAATTCTCAATGAATCTTCGGTAGTAACCGGCTAGCCCAAGGAATTGTCGTATCTCAGTTGGGGTTTTTGGGGCTTCCCAATTCTTAATCGCCTCTATTTTGGATGGGTCCACGTGAATTCCTTTGTTATTGATCACGTGACCAAGGAAGTGAACCTCACGCATCCAAAACTCGCATTTAGAGAACTTTGCATAAAGCTTCTCTTTCTCCAGTAATTCAAGAATCATTCTCAGATGGTGTTCATGGTCTTCCTTCGTTCGAGAGTATATCAAAATATCGTCAATGAACACTATGATGAATTTATCCAAGTAAGGTTTACATACTCTATTCATTAGGTCCATGAACACTGCTGGCGCATTCGTTAGCCCAAACGGCATAACCAGGAACTCGTAATGACCATATCGAGTCCTAAACGCAGTCTTTGGGATATCTTCCTCCCGTACCTTCAGTTGATGGTAGCCCGATCTCAAGTCGATCTTTGAGTAATAACTTGACCCTTTCAGCTGGTCAAACAAATCATCTATGCGTGGCAATGGGTATCGGTTCTTAATTGTCACTTTGTTCAGTTCTCGATAATCGATACACATTCGCATTGATCCATCCTTCTTTTTGACGAACAAAACCGGAGCTCCCCACGGTGAAAAGCTCGGTCGGATGAACCCTAAATCCAACAGTTCTTGTAACTGTGCAGACAGTTCCTGCATTTCTGATGGAGCTAAACGGTAAGGCGCACGAGCAATTGGTGCAGCTCCCGGCACTAGGTCGATATGAAATTCAACCTGCCGTGGAGGTGGTAACCCTGGTAGCTCGTCAGGAAATACTCCTGGGTAGTCGCGTACTACGGCCACGTCGTCTATGCATCGCTCCTCGGGTTTCTTATCCACAACATGTACCAAAAATGCTTGGTACCCTTTTCGTAGATACTTATTTGCCTTCATGCATGTAATCGTTTTCACCACACGATTACTCTTTTCTCCTTGAATCATCAACATTTCTCCTGACGGTAAAGGTAACCGTACAATCTTTTCATGACAGATGATTTCCGCGCGGTTTATTGACAACCAATCCATGCCAACCACTATATCGAAGCTCCCTAGTTCTACCGGTAGTAAGTCTATCTTGAAAGAATGACCTTCTGACGTTAAGGTGCATCCTGGTACTATTTCTCCTGATTCAATCAACTTACCATCGGCTAGCTCTACAGTATATTTGTTATCTAGCTTTAGGGATTCGATCTCTAATAGTGGTCTAAACTCAGTGGACACAAAGCTTAAATCAGCACCTGAATCAAATAATCACAGAAGCAAAGTGGTTGTTTACTAGAAACGTACCAGTGACTATGTTAGGATCCTGACGTGCCTCTGGTGCTCCTAACATGAACACGCGTCCACGAGCTGGCTGATCGTTGTTGTTTGCCCGATTGTTGTTGTTGTTGGCTCGGTTGTTGTTGTTTCCACGGTTGTTTCCATTGTTGTTGCGGTTACGAGCGTTGTTGGCGTTACGGTTTTGATTATTGAGTCGAGGGCATCGGTTTCGATAATGCCTCGTGTCGCCACATTCAAAACAACCCTGGTTTTGGCGAACAGTGTTTCCCTTAGGGGTAGGGTTTACCTTACAGTTCTGGGTTTTGTGACCCCATCCCTTACAACTGTCGCAAAACCAGCACTCACCCTCGTGGTGTTTGCTACACTTATCACACTTAGGTTTGTTACCCAAGTATGGCTTCGGTTCCACTATGGTAGCAGCATAAGACTTAGGATTTCCAGATCCTTTCTTGTTGGATTGACCCTGACGGTCATTCCATTTACGCTTCTTACCTCCTGAACTACCAGCTTCAGCACTGCTCGGCTCAACGCCTCAACCTTGGCCGGCACAGTTTTCTGTGTCAGCGTCCCCATTCTAACTGCTTCATCAGTCAAACTCTGCGCTAGGGTAACAGCGCTCCTGAAGGTGTCAGGTTTGGAGGACGTAACTAAACTCCTGATCTGTGGTGCCAGTCCATACACATAGCGTTCAATACGCTTGTACTCAGGTGTTACCATATGTGGCACAAGACGAGCTAGTTCTTGGAACCTGGTTGTATAACTAGTGATATCAGCACCAATCATAGCAATGTTCCACAGCTCAGTCTCAATTTTCTGCATCTCACTGCGGGGGCAGAATTCTTCCATCATCATATGCTTCAATGTTTCCCATGTCATGGAATAAGCAGCTGGTCGTCCCATCGACTGGACTTGACTGTTCCACCAAGTCAAAGCTTTATCAGCTAATGTATAGGCGACATATTTCACCGCAGTGTCTGGTAGACAATCACTGATGTCCAACACAGAATCCATCTTTTCTATCCAGTGTATAATACCAATAGCACATTCAGTGCCACAGAAGGGAGGTGGTTTACATGCCTGAAATGTCTTATATGAACACCCTCGGCGGGTATTCACAACAGTCTCAGCATGAACAGGGGTCGATCCACTGTTATTAATCCCATTCTCACGGTTTCGGCTTGCCTCATACTCAGCAATTCCTTCAGCAATGCGTCTAGTAATCATCTGCTCAGTAGTTTCCTCAGTGTTAGGTGGTGGAATGGTTTCAGATGTAGGGGGTACAGTTGTCTTCTGACTGTTCCTAGTAATTCGTCGTTTTGGCGGCATGATTCAGTTCTGCGATGAATAAAATGCAGAAGTCAATGCCAAGGTAATGAATGTGATGAACAAGATTTCACATTGTCTATCAAATGAATAGTATGGAGAATTTGAAAGAATAAGGTTTCACATTGAATGTCGCACGACTTTGAAACACCCATATGTACTTTGTACAATATAATCACGTTGGCCAGGCGTCATTATATAATGCCAAATACATATTTCTTTTCATCATCGATCAAGCGAAATCAATGTTTTAGGGAATTCAAGATAAAATCAATAATTTAAGGTATAGTAGGTTTTCAAAGTTTGCAAGAAATGGTTTCGACAATTTGTGCGTGGTAACTTTTCTATTATACGCCTATAGGTAGAGATGTAATAAACACGAAATTTCGAATCGAACCTAAGTTATAATATACATTAACTGAAACATTCTTACATCGTTTCATATAGAACTTGATGGAATCTTCTATATCCATCAAGAGAGGTTTTTAATACAACGCGAGTTGCTACAGTACTAATTAGACTAAACTTAACTATACCTAGATCTTAACAAAATAGTTATATTCCTACGACAGTTCTTCCTCAGTTCATTATTAAGCTATCTTTAGCTATATTCTCTGTCGCAGTGTAGATCTTTCACTTTTACTCCTGATTCGGATTGGGAGAGAAGTAGCGTGTTCCCAGCATAGTTTTGTATCGCAGAGTCGGATAATAGCCCAGATCATTCTCAGTTGAGCAATTGCACAAACGTTTGATCCAAGACTTAACTCTTTTCTTGCGATTACTAGCCACTTTCTTCCAGAAGCGTATTTTATCCTTAACTCGGACAATCATAGGCCTCTTTAGGATTCTCAATTCTAGCTCACGGTTCCTACATTTGAACAAAAGCTCCCAATATTGACCATCCAATCACAACGCACAGTAACATAAACAATAATAATAAACCAAATACATATGTCATATCATATAACTGATCATAGTTAGTTCATAGGTTTTTATACAAAACAGGATGGATCTATCCTAGATAACCATTGGTACAAAGACTAATCAAAGCATGACGGGTCTGTCTACACACCGTCGATCCAAATGATATACAAAACATGACAGGTCTGTCTATACCCGTCGAACCAAAGTTCCAAGTCTAATACATAGTATATATACAATCCTAAGTAGGCACATCCCACCATACATAGGTCTAACGGAAGTACGGTAGAAATGATCCCACGGCTGTCCTCAACATAGCCATCACTACACAAGCACCAACCACAAGCCCTGCAATCCTAACATGTCTCTCAAGTGTCCTCACACGAGCACGTGCGGACTCAGCTATCTCCTGGGCAGTAAACACATGGTTCAACAGAAAGTGATGATGCTCATGTATACCAGCCATGTCCCCATACAGACGGGAGACCTCATCCTGTACCTGTCCAAGGTGAGAACTCCTGCTAGAGGTAATACAGAACAATGTACGCATAACAGCAACTAATGTAGGGAGAGTCTGCTCTATCGGCTCTCCAGTGGTAGGCAGTGGTGCTGGGGGTCGTGAGGACTCTCCTGTCTCAAATGTGGAGGGAAAACCCTCTAATGACCTCCAGTGCCTCAACATAGGAGTCATCCACTCTAGATGAGCAAACCCGGGTGCCCTCTGTGGAGACTCAACAGACTCGTCCGCCGGTGCTAGCGGACCAATAGGAAGATCTCGGACACACATCCTCGGTGTCCTCCTAGACACAGGCCTGCGAGAAGTCTCAGCAGCCTGATGGTGAATACCTGTAGTAATAGGGGTAACCTCATGTGCTGTCGGTGGTGGCGCGATGTAAGCGTCACTAGTGTCATCTGACATGTCTCTCAAATGAACAGATGACTCATCCCCTACAGTGATCGCGGGACCCTCAAAAGTAGCCTCGGTCGGCTTCTCATCCGAAGCATAAACATGGTAAAGGGATTGACTAGACATACTGTGACAATGGAAATTGTGTGTGACGTGTCAGTCGTATGTTAGATGTATGCAAACGTATGTATGAATGCATGAATGTTCTAGCCAAGGCTATAGTCTAGGTCTCTAAGGTTTTCAGTCACCTAAAGACTTCTAGTTCGCTATAACCAATGGCTCTGATACCAAGTCTGTCACACCCCAAAAATCGGTAATTGTGTTTATTTAATGTTTAGCGGAAGCAAGTTAAGATTTAGCGGAAGCATCTTGTTTAAACAGTTTAACAACGGGGTGATGACGTATCAATTGTGCATTCATTGTATCAGAGCATATGATCATACAGAACATAATATATTAAGGATGCCAGTTTAAACAGTTGTTACAAAGGTAGTACGACTATGTAAGTCATACAGTAGTAATAGAGTTTAAAACATTTAAGTTTTACAATACTTATGTTAAGATAAGATTTCATGAGTATAACTGCAATGTCTGCAGTAATACAGAGGAAATCCTCAAAAGCTGTCCCAAAATATATGGCATCCTAAGTAGTCCAGGGTTGTCCATCCTGAATGCATGCGATCCTTACTTACATGGCTAATTTCCTGTAAAACATAGAAAGAAAGTCGTCAACAAATATGTTGAGTGAATTCACAGGTTTTGTATAAATGTAAGGTATGTTAAACCATTTATGTGTAGATTATTGAATTGTTATTCAATAAATAAATGTTTGTGGGTTTTGCAAAATATAAGTTTGTAGGGATAGTTACCCTAAAATATAGTATTATGTGGGTTGTTACCCAAAATGTATATCTGGTAGTTTACCACCATATAAATATGACCAGTAGGTATACTGGTATAAAACAGTTGTAGGATACGTTCATCCTAAATAATAAGTGGGAATGATTAGACTATAATCCCCTGAAAGGTGAGCTAAACCTCGCAGGTTAAAGTAACGCGACCTAACCCTATAACCAAACCACAACCAAAACTTATGTTTCTTGCCTGAAGGACAGTTAAGTATACGCTCCATCCACAGGAGGGTCGTCACGGCAATAGTACTATTCGTATACTCAGTGGCTAGAGTCACCTAGCTAATGGTTATAGTCTGCATGACATAAGGTCTTTCATGCACACATCTCAAGTCTGGTCCGCACTAGGATTTGTTGTCTAATTCCCAAAACAGTTGTGAAATAATATTTCATATCAAACAGTTGTATAAAGCAAATAAAGCATTTATATAGTTTGCTGCATGTGTTTGCATGCAGTTTCTATGTTTACACCCCTATGTTTAAAACAGAAAACATTTGTAAAGTAGGGGCTGTGAACTCACTGTAGTTTGCACGGTGTGAGTGCTAGCAGCTGACAGATTTGCCCAAGGTGTGTTAACCTATATACAAAATGTATTAACATAAGTACATTTGATTTGTTTTAATCACTTATGTTAACAGTTTGTTTGTTTGAAGAAATAGTTGATTTCTTAATAATATAAGTCGTTGTAATTGTTGGTGACATTGTGTAGAAATATTGTTATTATTTCTTTTGTCGTATACTTGGTTAAGTATATAAACCAATATGTAATTGTCTATTTAACGGAAGGTCGTTTTGTTTCATTCGTATATATATATTTGTGAATATATATTCTTAAGTGTCGTGCGTATATATGTTTAATCAATACATTGTTTACGTATATCAAAATATATATAAGTTTTCATTTGTTTAAGAAAACATATACGTTTGTGTCTATATATATTGTGTGTTCTCGAATATATATATATATATATATATATATATATATATATATATATATATATATATATTGTAATACGTCGTTTCGTATTTTAAAAAAACTTGCAAGTTTTATTTGTTTTAAAACTTAGATTGTTTTTATAAAACGAATGTCATTTGTTTTTAATATCACTACGTTTGTTTAGTAAGTCTTGAATATCCCGATAATGTAATCGTATTCAAATCGTATAGTTCATAAAGTTCGTACATATATGTGTTATATATATATACTTATATATCGTTTGTTCGTACGAGTTTAATTACGTCCAATGTCCGAAATTATAGTTTGTCTCGTTTTATAATGTCATTCCACAATTTATCATGTCTCGTATATGTCTTGTACAATTGTAGTCGTTAACGGAATTGTTTTGTGTTTTAAAATAAAATTCAAGAGTTTTTATAGTTTGTTGGGCTCGGCCCGATTCGTTGGTCCACTAATAATAATGTAACTCGTTTGGTCCGTTAACTCGTTTATATAACCCATTTATTTAATCTTTGGTTTAACCCATTACATTGACCCAAAAGACCACCGGCCCAGCCTTAAGCCCAGCCCAGTATGTGAATCCGCCGGATTCTATTTGAATCCGCCGGATTCTCGTTAATGGATAAGGTGTTGCCGAATCTTCGGGTCAAGCCGCCGGGTCGGGTCAAAATTAAGTGAATCCGCCGGATTTAGTTGAATCCGCCGGATTCTTTTGTGTTCACAAAACGTTCATGTGAAGCTTTGGGAATCCGCCGGATTTAGGTGAATCCGCCGGATTCGAGCGTGTCTTTTACTCGTTCACAAAGGTTTAACCGATTACGGGGTGTGCGAGTTTCGTAGGGGAATCCGCCGGATTCTTCATGAATCCGCCGGATTCATGTTACTTCCAGAGCCTGTTCGAACAGGGCAAAACACATACACGATCTTTTGGTTCCAAATCGTTTTTACCATGTTACCAATAGCTTATAATGATGTAATATAACGTTTTTATCATCCTAACATTATATTTTAACAAGTTTTTGTGTGTCGATTTTAGTTTTGAAGTTTTGGTTTTATAAACCATTTTCAAGAATCAATCATCAATCTTTCATGTATATATGTTATATGTTTAGATTATGATGCATTTACAAGTTAGAAAACGAAATCAAATTAAAGGAATTAAGAATTTAGAGTTTCCTTACAAAGAGAAAAGTGGTGAGAATGATGATCGATGATGAGGATGAAGATGATCAAGTCTCTGACTTGATGTTCTACTCCTGCTACTGTTTCCTGATTCTGATCTTGTTGTTGTTCCAGATGAAGAAAGAAAATGAAGTGAATTATTGGTGGTGATTATGTGTGTGTGTATGTCGATAGATCACAAAGAGAAGGAGAGGGAGTAATATATTTCAAACGAGTATGGTCAGTGTCTCCTCAATTATTGAGGTTTGGTGACCATTTTTGGTACATCAATTTCGAGTACGGGTATAATTATAGCAATATAAAGATTAACCATTTACATTTTTATTTTGTAGGTGTTCTCCTGGTTCGTTATTTATAATCAGTATAATGATGTTATCATTATTTTAAATAAATGTACAATTTTGTACATTTTACTGCGCGCAACTATTTGACCGCAAAATTTCAGTTAATTTAGGATTTCATATTTTGAAGTAATGTTCTAACTTCTTTCAAATGAACGAGAAAATTTGCACTTTTATGATTTGACGTCGTATGCGCGTTTTAGAATTATTTCTGTTCGTTTTATATTACGTTTTATGTTAAACGTATATTTAGACCTTTATATCTACATGTTATAGATATGTAAATACTCGTAATTAATAATTATATTATTAATTATTTTTGTATCACGAAACTTTTGTCATTTATTTTTGTCGGGTTCGTTCTGATATATTTGTACGCGTTTATAATTAATCACATATTTTGTAATACTTTTTGTTTAAAAGTACGGGCTTGCTAGGCTTACATCATAACAAAAAGTTTTGTTAAAACTTAACCAGGAAATTAGCGTAAGAATGCACATGCTTAAATGTTAATTAATACCTAATTTGGAGAGTTGTCACATGTACGACACGAATTGAAATTTGAACATTATTAAAATAATATTTTTAACATATTAGTGTTACTTAATAAAATTGGTCACCAACGTCCGTATTAAATTGAACCGAATTACATTCGATTTAACTTGCGTACGATTTAAATCAAATCGCATTTTCGTATATATTCAACAATATATATTTTGATACATTAATTAGCCTAACACAGAACTAATTACATGTATTAACAGAGAATTAGGCACTAATTACTAGTCCTAATTTGGCGGGTGTTACAACCATAAACCAAGAACATGTCTTTAGTATTTCTCAAATACTTAAGAATATTCTTTACAGCTGTCCAATGACCTTCACCAGGATTCTGCTGATGTCGACTCACTAAGCTCAAAGCAAATGAAACATCAGGCCTTGTACACGTCATGGCATACATGATCGAACCTATAGCCAAAGCATATGGGATTCGACTCATTCTGTCCAATTCTTGTTCAGACTTTGGACATAGATCCTTACTGATCTTAACGCCATGATTCAAGGGTAAGTTCCCTTTCTTAGAATTTTCCATATTGAATCTTTTCAGTATTTTATCTATGTACGTATCTTGGCTGAGTCCTATGAGACGTTTTGACCTATCTCTGTAAATCTTTATACCTAGGATATATGCTGCATCTCCAAGATCTTCCATAGCGAAACACTTTCCCAACCAGGATTTTACACTTTGTAAAGTTGGGACATCATTTCCTATGAGCAGTATATCATCCACATATAATACTAAGAATACTACAATACTCCCACTGAACTTGACATATATACAGGACTCATTTTCACTTCTAGAAAATCCAAACTCTGTGACCTTTTCGTGGAAGTAGAGATTCCAGCTACGAGATGCTTGTTTAAGTCCATAAATGGCCTTTTCAAGCTTGCACACTCTATTAGGATACTTTTCATTTTCAAAACCTTCCGGTTGTGTCATGAACACATCCTCTGTCAATTTCCCGTTAAGAAAAGCGGTTTTGACATCCATCTGCCAAATTTCATAGTCATGAAATGCAGCTATGGCTAGCATAATCCTAATTGACTTAAACTTAGCTACTGGTGAGAAGGTTTCCTCATAATCAATCCCATAGGTTTGAGTATAGCCCTTTGCTACCAACCTAGCTTTATAAGTGTGTACTTTCCCATCCATGTATGTGTTCTTCTTGAAGATCTACTTACAACCCACCGTCTTAAGACCGGGTGTAGTGTCAACCAAATTCCAAACTTGATTGTCATACATGGACTGAATTTCGCTTTTCATAGCTTCCTTCCATTTAGCAGCCTCAGGGCCTGCTATCGCTTCCTTGTAGTTAGCAGGCTCATCTAATTCACCAAGTGTACTATCACTTATCTTATCCTCTTCTTCTATTTGGTAACCATAATAGAACTCAGGAGGATTGCTAACTCTACTAGATCTGCGAACGGGTAAAGATATCTCTTCAGGTTCAACAGGTGTTTCCACCTCTTGTTGAACGTCAGTGTTTATTATAGGTTCTTCATCGGTAGACTCTTGAATTTCTTCAAGATCAATTTTACTCCCACTGTCCTCTTTAGATATCATTTCTCTCTCAAGGAACACTCCTCTTCGAGCTACAAAGACCACATTTTCCTTTGGTCTGTAGAATAAATATCCAAATGACTCTTGTGGATAACCGACGAAAAGACACTTTTCAGATCTGGAGTCTAGTTTGTCCTGAGTTTCCCGTCTAACGTAAACTTCACAACCCCAGAATTTGATGTGACCAAGAGAAGGTCTTTTTTCCATTCCATATCTCATAAGGTGTCTTTGAAACTTTCTTAGTGGGTATTTGATTTAAGATATGGGCGGCTGTTTCTAATGCATAACCCCAGAAACTTATTGGAAGTGTTGCTCGACTCATCATAGATCGAACCATGTCTAACAAAGTTATGTTTCTCCTCTCAGCAACACCATTAAGCTGCGGTGTTCTAGGAGGAGTCAATTGCGAAACTATTCCACAGTCTCTAAGATGATCGAGAAACTCGATACTAAGGTACTCTCCTCCCCAATCGGATCGGAGAACCTTTATCTTTCTGCCCAGTTGATTCTCTACTTCATTTTGATATCTTCTGAATACCTCAAAAGTATCTGACTTATGTTTGATCAGATAAACATGTCCAAATCTACTGAAGTCATCAGTAAATGTAACATAGTATCTATTTCCATCTTTTGTAGCACATCGGAATGGTCCACATACATCAGTATGTACCAAATCCAATAGTCCTTCACCTCTTTCACACGATCCAGTGAATGGTGATTTGGTCATCTTACCTAATAAACAAGATTCGCATACATCATCCGATTTGAGGTCGAATGATTCCAACACTGCATCCTTTTGGAGTTGGGCGATGCATTTCTTGTTTATGTGCCCTAGACGACAATGCCACAACTTGGATTTATCAATCTCATTAGACAAATCAACATTTAAAATAACATTGCTAACACATTCAACATTTTCATATATGCCTTTGTAAGGAGAAACTTTAAAAATAAAATAATCATTTAAATGAACCAAAATATCTCCATTTCCATTATCAAAAGAAAAATGATAACCATCTTTATACAAAGCATAAAATGAAATAATGTTTCTAGTCATTTCTGACTAATAATAGCAATTATTTAAATCTATCCTAACTCCAGAATTTAGCATGAGCTCAAATCTTTCAATCTTCGTTACAGGTACAATTCCCTTGTTTCCCATAACTAGGTTGAGCTCTCCATGCTTCACATTTCTACTTTCCTTTAGTCCCTGCAATACAGTGCAAATGTGATTACCACACCCTGTATCCAGAACCCACAAATTAGAAGTTGTAGTATTATGGAGTTCGATCATAAACATACCTGAGTGAATACTCTTCTCGACCTTTCCATCTTCAAGGTCCTTCGGGTATTTTGGGCAGTTACGCGTCCAATGCCCCTTAGTGTTGCAGTAGAATCACACTGCTTCCTTAGGGTTACTAACAGGTGCAATCTCATAATCGGTCCCTTTCTTAGACCTGCGAACGGACTTTCCATCAGCAGTCTTCCTTTTCCAATTTGAATTTGACCTTTTCCTTTTCTTTGCACTTTGACCAACAGTCAACACAGGAGCTGCCGAGCCAGAGGACACATCATCTTTCTTGATTCCTTGCTCAGCAGTTTGCAGTAAATTGTAGAGTTCCATTATTGAGCATTCTCTCTCATTCATATTCATCTGATATAACATTACAAACTGATTGTAGACAGCTGGCAAACTGGATAGAATTATGGCGATGAAAAACTTTGTGTCAAATACCATGTTCAATGACTTCAACCTATCAAAGTACCCTTTCATTTCTAAGACGAAAGCACAGATAGAAACTCCAGGTTTGGGCTTGCAAGCCATGAGGGATTTCACCACATCAAGGCGTTATTTACTTGCCTTAGCCTGAAACATTTCTTTCAGCTGTTGGTTCATTTCATAAGCCCATGTGTTTTCAAAAGTCTTTTGCAGTTCATCATAATGTTTCCGGTGTGCCTCAATCTCTTCTTGGGTTAATTCTTCATCAATTATGGGAATCTGCTCATCGAGAACATATTCCTTGTTCTCGTACCTCAAGGTAAACCTTAGGTTACGCATCCAGTCCATATAATTTGGACCAGTCAGTCTTTCCTTCCCAAGAACTGAGAGTAGTGAGAAGTTCGAGTTATGTGCAGGATTGGGAACGGGAGGATTTGCACCATTTAAATTAGTCATCTATGAGATAAAATAGTTTTAGTTAGTTTGAATATTCCTTAATTATTTACCCAATTTTCTAAATTAAGGCTAGGATCCATATTTTCAGTTTTATGAAAAGGGTCGCCGTAATCATATAACTAAAATACCATTATCTATTTCATTTCTATGAAACTCCTAGATCTTTGAGATTCATTGATTTCTATCAATGGCATGTTAATCTCGGTTATGCACATCTACTATTCATGACTAGTATGCCGAGGATCATGAACAAGATGGTGAATTAACCATGCAAACCCCGCGTGATACCCGGCTCGAGTACGCTGGAGAATCGCGAGTCTCAATCACCTCTCATTATGTCATCATATTAATGTGCCGGTTAACCACACACGCTCCATTAACAGTTCATACGAGAGATGTGCGGATTTTATGGGTTAGCATACTATTCATCATTTCCTATAGCTAAAACGAGATTTTGTTTTACTATTTTAAGTCTACTTTTAATCTTGATATCATCCTATCAAGAGTCATCGGTAGCTCCATCGAACGCACAAAGAAGCAGAGAAGCAGGTCAGCGCGAAGCCTATTAAAAACCTGACTTCTTTAGGGAAGCAAAGCGACCCGCCTTATACCTCTCTTATAGTTTGTTCCTCATGGGTGAGCCGATTTATCAATTGACTGACAATGTATTTAGACTTTAATTATACATATATAAAAATCATATTATACATATAATCTCTCTTGAAGTTTAGGGTTCTATTTTAAACCTTTTAAAATTAGTGGTCTATTTTAAACAATTTAAAATTATTAATATCTAAACTGTAAATACATATTACCTATTTAGATAACTCTCCTTCCAATTTATCTTTACCTACATACTGTTACAGATAATTTCATGCTACTATTTGTTAAGCTATGGCTCTGATACCACTGTTGGGTTTTCTATTCCCTAACTAGATTATTATATACGCAGCGGAATAACAAAACTTTAAATAATCTAAGGCAATTAGGAAAGTAAAACCCTAAGAGATCTTTAACTTTAACAACATAGTACAATGAATAAATTGGACAAAGAGAATAAAGAAAACACCAACCTTAGAGAAAACCTATTTCTCGCGCGTAGACCAACGAGCAGAGCTTCGTCACTTGGAGGCAAGTATCCAAAGTAGAATACCTCTAATGCTTTACACCCAAAAACCCAAGAGAAAGTCGAATTTTCGGAATACTTGAAAATTCGTTGCTGACTTGATTGATAATGAAGGTATAGGATGCCCCTATTTATAGTTGTGGAAGAAACCCCAGAGTTTGCTGAATTCGACTCCCAACCGGCGGTTGGACCTTCCAACCGGCAGTTGAAGCTGTTTGACTTTTACTCCAAGTCAGTTTCTGGAATCTTCCGCCATATTTAATTACTTTTAAATTCTAATTAATAAACTATTATTAATTAATTAAACAATTAAATATAATATTAATACTATTAATATTATTCTTCATCTTTCTCTTGACTGTTTATTGAGGGCAACCCAAAAAGTACTTTACTATTAATGATAGTCTTACTAATTAGTTATGATATTGGACACTATTCCAACACTTTAACCCCATCAAAACCAACATGCCTTCGTCATCTTATCGATTGTCATTTAACAATTAGCCTCAATTTTGTGATTAAGATGGTGTAAATTAGTTGTGGCGAAGTCGCTGAAAAAAATGGTGGAGATGCCGGAGACGGTAATGTTATGGATATAGTGAAGAGGTAGATATGATAGGGGTAGGTGCAGGGGCTGTAAATTGGTTGTGATGATGTCGCTGAAAAAAATCGTGTCACCGGAAAAAAAATTGGTGGAGATGGTAGTGATGCCGGAGATGGTAATGTTTTGGAGATGATGGTGAGTTAGAGATGATATAGTTTGGTAGTTAGAGTTGTGTAAATTGGTTGTGGTGAGGTTGTCGGAAAAAGTGATGGAGATGGTGGTGATGCCGGAGATGGTAATGTTTTGGAGATTGTGGTGAGTTACAGATGATAGAGTTTAGTGGTTCGAGAGGTGTAAATTGGTTGTGGTGGTGTCGCCGAAAAAATGGTGTGTCGGAAAAAAATGATGGTAATGTTGGAGATAGTAATGTTTTAGAGATGGTGGTGAGATGGAGATAATAGGGTTGGTGGTTAGGAGGTGTATATTGGCTGTGGTGGTACCCGCGGAAAAATGATGTTGCCGGAAAAATGATATCACCGGAAAAAATGGTGTCGCCGAAAAATTGAATTTTATAAAGTTGAAAAAGATGATGACTTGAAAAATGTATTGAACTTTCGAGTGACGTGGCGCTGACTTTGCAATGCCACGTAAAATACCCATTCCACGTATGCTAATTATGACCGGTCAAACGTTATTAGTGTTAATGACTACATACAAAAACAATAATTAGTAAGTTCGATACATATAATAACACTTTTAAAAGTTGGATGCATACAAAATCATTTTTGGAAAGTTGAATACATTTACAAACTATTTGCCCAAAAAATTATTATGTTGTACAAATCCCCTTGCATATTTTACAACTCTAATCGTTTCAATAGTAACTATTTAAATTTGAGGTAACAATTTAAGACCCATGGGTCTAGTTGGGTTTTTCTAATTTTTATAGATGGGTCTAGTTGGGTAATTAAAAAAATGCTCAAGTATATCATTATTACTCATTATGACCCAATAGGTAATAATGATATACTTGGGTCTTATTTTAATTACCCAATTAGACCCATCCATAAAAATTAGAAAAACCCAACTAAACTCATGGGTTCTAAATTGACACCTCTAATTTAGATCGAAGAGATATTTTACAACATAACGTTGCACATCTTCAACTCCAGACTACAACGCCGGCGGGAAGTCGTTAACCTGAAAATATACTCATGACCTATTAATTCACGAAAATCTAAATATAAACCTCGTCACCTCGTGTACCGTTGAATCAAATGTTTGGTTTGTTTACAACCTTGCGTTATCATTTAGGTAATGGGGTTTTTCAGTTGCTCAAAGTTGGGAAACAAATAGATTTTATGGGCTAAAAAGGAGCTACCCATAGGTGGAATTATACACTCACAACCAACATGATATCAAACAACCATATATACTTTCCTAACACGATATCTCTTAATTCTTAATTAGTGTCCGACAACATCTAGTTGTAAAAACTAGATCCAAAACTATCCATTGCAAGTTTTGGTGCACAAATTAAACAACTCATACCAAACTACTTATCATACATCTTTTGAAAATGATTGTATACATAATACATGACCGTGATCGTCGTATCACGACTTACAATCGTACTAGCTTGTCCGTTTTTATTTAGACATTGAATTGATTATGTCTTCTACAGAAACAAAATGTATACATTAGAATGTATTGCACACTAGTAAACGATTACATATAAGGTGTTCCGCGACAATCATGTAATGATGATTCATGGCTTGGGGTTGAGATCATCAACCGTAATCGAATGAATTATAATGAAAAGATGATTGATTGCTTATGTGTTTGTCGAATCAACGTCACATATTGTTTGTCTTCTTATAATTATTTACGAGTATAATGTACTTGATGATTAATGTAGTAAAATGTTATTAGTATTAAAATTTTCATCACACTTAGAATGACAACTTATAATAAACTGATTTTGCTTTGATTAATTTAATTATTTACGTGTGCGGTTATCCGCTCAATAATCCAAATTTAAGTACTGTAACATATTTGTGGGTCCGAATCTTGACACCAACTTTCATATGTGGCACAATTCTGGTTGGTGTGCAATCAAATGGCTTTTGTTCCCTGTTTTTGGTCAGGTCATATGAGCCATGTGTCACATGCTATAACCCCGTGGTTATGGCTTTGGGCCAAAAGGTCATCATTTGATCTTCTATTATTATTGTTAGTGCATTGATGACTTATACTTCATGTATTAATACTATTCCAATGGCAAATAATGGCCATGGTAGGACACACCATTTTTTATTGTGGCATATCTCCAACTCCAAGGCTTTAACTTTCCTCATACGAGCTATACATATACATATACGGAGTATATATCATAACAACATAGGTACGGATCTAAATGCGTGTATCGTAGTACAAAACGACATTTTGATTCATATCATGGTGATCGATATTCGGTTGTCTCTAAAACTTACCATACCTTTCCTTTTTTATGAAGTCATCAAAAGATAGGTGAACCTATATAGAAGCCTAACTAAACCCCATACTAATCATAAGGAAAATCTTGATTGAGAATTCACACATGAAATATGTGATTCATGATACCGTTAGGCATTGTTGTGAGTGGCTAACCGCATATATAATATTAGGAGAATGCTAACCATAACTTTTAAGACTATTGTTAAGGTTTCTATATTTCGCATTGAGTAATGCTATATGGACCTAATTATATGGACCTAAATATAAACCTACAAATATGATTGGTTGATTTTTCTCTTTCTCTGAATCTCATCCAACCAATTTTTTACATCTACCAATCAAATCTTTAGGCCTATTTTTAGTCCTATAACTATATGCTTACCAATCATTTCCCTTTCGGATTATAAACTATATTGAATTAATTACAAAGTATGAGTTTTCCTTTTTAATAATGACTTTCCTTATTTAAATTTGGTAAGAGTGTTTATTCATGGTAACTTTCCTTAATCATAACCCTAAGTGCTATAGTTAGCATTTTCCTTTACACTCCCTCCGTCCCAATTTTATAGTCCGGTATTCCTTTTATTGATGTCCTAATATTATTGGCCACTTTCATAAATAGATAAAATAATGAAATAAAGTTCTTTTTTACCCCTAGTGTATATATGTAAGAGAAAAAAATGTCGGTAAAAAGTAGAGAGTAAAACTGTCATCTTACCAAAAAGTAAGAGAGATGATTATGTTTTCTTAAATTGTGTGTCTTTTGTCTGGGGAAAATAAAATTGGGAGGGAATATTATATGATTAATTGAAGGGGTACTCTGAAAGTCTGAAGGCTACATTATTTGTATCTATAATCCTTTAACTTTAATGTACGTACAAATTTAGTCCCTCATTTAAAATATCATATCAAAGGCTTTGTTATTGAAACATTTGACTATTTGAGTATGGAAATTGTATATTTTCACAAGTAAGAGCAACAACGGTGGAAGGGGTTGGGCTCAACGTTGGGCTTCCATGTAGCGGGGTTGGAGTGGGAAAGATTTGGGGTTGGGATGAAAAATGCATAAATTTTATTGGAATGTTGAGATCTTTTTGCCTTTTCTCTTTCAGGTCTTGTGCACAGATGTTCAAAAGAAAAAAAAAAAAAAGGTTGAAATTGGTTGAAATGAAACGTTAGTGAAAAGCTGATCTGACGTATCAACTGGGATTAAGTGGGTTCAATCTATCATTGTTGATAGTCTAGCACTAAATGGTGAATAATCTACTTTTTGAATAATTGATTATAAGTAGTTACCTATTGAAACTAACATGACTTATATTAATCTATCATAGGCAAGCAGAATCTCTCGTGAAAGTATTAATTCAACAATAATAAATAGAGCTTATATGATAGATGAAAATTTTTTAACAAAAAAATTCATCATCTTGACAAGTTTCCCTTTACCTTCTAGTAAATTTATCTTCAAAATATGTTCGAGCTAGAGTTTTTTTAAACTCGATTCCAATCGAGCTTTTAACAAGTTGAGCTCAAGTAGCTAGCAATTTAGCTCGCCTCATTTACAACCTTTGTAGTAAAGCGAGCTTTTATTCAAGTTAACGTTTTATTTTTTTCTATTTGCCTTAATTTGATAAATACTTTTTAGGGCCGAAATCGTTAGAAGTGAGCCACACTTGTTAGTTGTTGCAGACTTGCAGTTGTCATTTAAGAATTAGGAGAACTAGAAAGCCCAGATGAATAAATGGGAAAGGCCCACTAACTAGTTATTAGCCCAAATAATCAAACCTTTTTGTTCATTTACTTTCTATATTTATAGATGGTTAATGTTGATCGGATTATTATTACATATTTATAAGATAAGAATCTACTGTTTTGAAGTATTTTTATATAAAAGTGTTAAGATATATATTCAGAATACAAGCTTTTCAATAAACATGTGATGTGTTAAGATACTAATATGAATGAAATGATATTTACTAATGGGTGGAATTTCAAATAAACCCGCCTTAAGCTGGATAAACATATTTTATTTTGTTCACTTGGTACTTGTTTTTATAGTGTTATGTACACTCTGTCCATTATAAGTGTTCACTTTGAAAAATACTTTATTTTTTCGAAATGTTTTGATTTTTTTTTTCTAATTCTAATCAAATTAAAGCTAATAAAATTGCAATATTATTTATATATATTTACCATACAATCACAAACACTAGATTATGGACAAGAATCAGAATAAAGAAATAGTACTCAAATATTGGTGTAGAAGGAATAAGTTTTGTGTGGTGGAAACAAAACAACAAAGTCAATAAAGAATGAAAATGTCTAATTCATACTCATATAGTAGTATTAATAAAATTGCCTTTTCTAAAAGATAATAATTCATACTCGTATAGTCGTATGTACTATGTTATAATGTTATATAAATAAATCACTTCTTATTTGAATTATCTATATGTTAAAAAATCTTAATAAATTATATATAGGAAACATATGATTATGTCATCAAAAATTTAATTAACTAATAGAATTAGGGCATATCGGATTCTTTCTGTCAAGTAACAACAAATGTATTATTTGGAATCGATATATGAACCGATAAGATTGCATTATATATATATATGTACTTAAAAAAGTTGTATAAAAGTTTAATGGCCCGTGTGTATACACGGGTTTAAAAACTAGTGATCAAATAAAGGAAACATAAGAATTCAAATGGATGCGAAAATGGCAATTGTGATATGATCTTTTACACCAAAAACGCGATATCGACTACTGGCATTTCTAGACAAATGGGTTCTGTATTTGAAATTAAAAATTAAAAATTAAAATTAAAGGGAAAAAAATTGAGAACTTGGTGAATTACTTATGAAAGTTTAAATTATTTTTGGAGTAAACCTAAAAAAAATGTTTAACATTAATTTTGTAGTGGAAAAATTATTTGATTTGCGGGACATGAATATAAACGTGAACATGCGACCCTATACAAAAGACCAACAATGTGTTTTGTTCGCAAATTTTTTTTGAAAAAATTGAAATATTAAGACATGTGAATTTCTTTAAGTGAATAATTTAGCAACTTTCAATTCAATTCATTATCCTACCAAACACATTTATATAATAAAAAAATGATAATTCAATGGGAGGTGATCCCTACACCACCAATTTTTTACCATTCACCATTAGGCATGAACAAAAAACCCGAACCCGGAACCGAACCTGAAAAAAACCCGGAACCGAACCCGGAAAAAACCGGTTTTTTGGAACCCGGTTCGGGTTTTTTTCGTACCCACCGGGTACGGAACCGGTTTGGGTTTTCGGATCTCACAATCGGGTTGGGACCGGGTAGGAAGCGGGTCGGGTTGGAAAACCCGGTATAAAACCCGGAAAAACCCGGTTTAAAAACCGTTATTCGTGGGTCAAAAACCCGGTTCGGGTCGGGTCAGGTTGTTCAACAACCCGGTTCTCATCATTTGACCTAGTACCCGGTTCGGGTTCTGGGTACGGGTCGGGTAGGCCCAGTACCTGGTTTTGTTCACGGCTATTCACCATCAAATTTTTATTTGGACCTTTTTGCCCTTTCCCAACCTAAATTAAGTCACACTAGTTGTTAAAGGGTTCAAACAAAAAATTTGATGATGAATGGTAAAAAATTGGTGGTGTATGGATTACCTCCCTCGTTCAATTGATCAATTCTATTAAATTTCATAAAATTATGCGAATCAAACAGCCCACCGTGGGAGATTGGGAGTCAATTAACTTGGTGTTCAAATGGTGATATGCCCGACACGTGGTTACGTCCGGACCCCTGAATCCTGTCACTTTAGCTTGTGTCCAACGCATGTCATGGTGACATGGTTGACTCTATTACAGTAACGGGCCCAAAACAAAATACACATAGATGATAGACCCAATACTTTCGATTTTTAACATTTTTTTGATTTGATGCGGTTAGAACTTAGAAATAGTAGAAAGTTAGAAGCTGGCGGAGACAGGAAATTCGATTGGAGAGGGCGGAAAAAAATATTTTTATTTCTTTTATAGTTTTGTGGGGGTGAAAGTTTAAAAATATTATTAATACTTTAAAAAGATTTATTTTTTACATAATTTATAATATCTTGTGGGATCGACTGCCCCCGCCCCTGGTAAAAGCGCCGATTATATAGTTTACTTGATCCGATAATTATTTATTTTATTATTAGTGTTAATTTAGAAATAGGAATGTTATATCTTTTTATTTACCGGTTATTGATGTGTATATACTAGATACAAAAGCTGTTTATACTCGAATTCATTTGACGTTATCGTGAAGTCGTGAACAAACATACTTAAAGATGAAGTGTTACTGAAAATAGAAAAAGTGATGTAGTTATATATGGTTGTGAAGTGTGAACCATAGAATACATATATCTTGATATATCCATAGTAAGCACCTCACTTGTGTCTTATCCACATGCTGTACGGAGTAATATTTATTTATGGGAAATGATTTAGAGCACACGGTACGCTCCTTGCTGGCATCAATGTTCTCACTTGAGAACTCCGTGCGACGGCGTTCTGACGCCCCTCATTGACGTTTTCAACGGTGTTCTCGGCTTATTTTTGTTCTGGTGTTCGCAGCAAGACACTGAACCATGCAATGTTCTGATCAATAAAGTAATGTTTTGTTGTTCTTTTTGGCTGGGGGTGTCACGAGAATGCATAAAAAAAAATTGTTTTGTTTTGTTTGGAAAAAACCGAAACAAGTGGTGTGATTTTTAGGCCTTGTATTACATTTTTAATTTTTAGGACCTGTATTGCATTTTTAATGAATAAAATGTTGTTTATTTAATTTATTTATTTTTTATATATTAATTTATACAATTATCTTTATTAAAAAATCAAATAAAACAAATAATAAAAATACTCCATAACACTGTCCAGAACACTGAGAATTCAGTTTCACCACACCACAAAATCCTCACTTTCAACATTCTCCATAACACTGTCCCAGAACACCGACATCACACCCTGTGCTCTTATACGTTTCACTTTTTATCATTAAATATGATTGTAATGTAAAAGGTTAATTTGTAGGGTACTCATAACGGAGGTGATAGATACAACAAATAATATGATTCATACATCAAAACTATGTTATAATATACTCGTACTGTAAGCTTTTTATGTTGTACAGTTTGGTGTAGGAAACAATTTATGTGTTGTATTTATCAACTCCCTACTCATAAGCATCATATCAAATTTTAACGGTACGCGTCCGCCCCACCTGCAAGGAGCATCAATTTCGGACAAATCACATGTCCACAAATTACCCACATATGCCGAGTCACATATTCGAACCCTTGACATATCGATCACACATGTGAAGTCTGTGAGTTTACGGTGATAGTACCACTTAAGCAATACCCAATTAGTATATATGATATTGTAATGACAATAATATAAAATATATTTAATGTACGCATAAAAAATAATAATATATGAATCATTACTTCTAACTTACTTAGGTAATCAAAGTATAAGTATTAAGTAGAAATTAAGATTGCCAAAGCCATCAAATCAAATCATTAATATTAGTAATGATTGATTACCTATCGATTAATATGCATCGATCAATGTTAAATTGATGATTTTCAAGCTACTTAAATTTATTAAGGTTACTCAACGAGATGTTGAGTTCTTACTTTTTAACAAAATTGCTACGATAATTAACATGAAAAAAATAAAACAAAATCAGAATATAAATTTTGAGGTGGAGCATAGTTTGTATATCTCTTAGACCACTCCCAACGGGCGTCGGTCTCGGTCCAGCCGTCGGTTGGGCCACCCACGGTGCCAACGGTCGTCAGTTGAGAGTCGGTTTGGGCGTCGAAAAATCGAAGGGAACGGACGGAGTGAAGGTAGGCCACCGTGTATCCTTTTCCTTCAATTTCTTTTTTTCCTTTTTTTTTTTAGCTTTTTATATTTATTTATGATATAGAAAAAAAATAATAGGAAGAAGAAGTAGTTGGGTGAAGAAGAAGATGAAGGCATCGACTTGGTCCCGAAGAAGAAAAGTGTTTCAAATTGGGGTTGGTGGAAGTGGGACCCACTTGATTTATTTTCTTTCTTTTTTTAATTAAATACGCAAAAAGAAAAAAAAGATTATTTTAATAAAAATATAACCATTGGTGCTGTAACAACTTTATTTTTTTATTAAAATACGAAAATAAAATAAAAAAATAAAAAGTATTCGTTTTTCAATATTTAATTTTTAGTTAATGTAATGTTTTTAGTTTTAAATATGTAAGTGTTTTATTTAATTTAGTAGTTTAAATAAAAATAAATAATGTGTGGGGTAAAAAAAAACCGAAGTATTCACTGTTGGCAGTGAAATGTTAAGTAGTTGTTCAGTTTTTTTATCTGCTGATATGGCACAAACTGAATCTATAGATATTCACTGTTGGTAGTTGTGACACCCGTCAGGTTAGGACTAGAAATTAGTGCATAATCAAGTTTTAATACATGTAATTAGTTCTGTGTTAGGCTAATTAATGTATCAAATTATATATATATATATATATATATATATATATTGTTGAATATATATACAAGTATTATGCGATTTGATTAAGTCGTACAAGTCAAATCGAATGTAATTCGGTTCAATTAAATACGGACGTTGGTGAACGATTTTATTAAATAATACAATATTATTTAGTAACACAATTATATCCAAAATATTGTCTTATAATATTACGTACTCAATTCGTATTGTACAAAAACGCGCAAACAAACAAAACGAGATAACGTTATATTTTTATAACGCAACTATTAAGTATTTTATAAAATGCTTCAACAAAAATATCGAATAAATATTCGTATTTTAAAACGTATAATTAAACGAATAAAATAATTGTTTAACGTATAAACGATTGGGAAAACGAACACCGCACGGGGCACGAATGCAGGAGCTGAGGAAGTGAGGCTTTCATCAAAACCCCACTCCCTCCCCATTTTCTTCTTCATTTTTCACCTACACTTTCTCTCTTCTCTCTCTTTTTCTCTCAAAAACCAAAAACCAAACTATCACCTTAATCATCAAAATAACACCATCATACGACCTCGGATCATCAAGATTTTTAGAGATTAACGACCACCACGCTACGATCTACAATCCTATCTTTTCGGATTTTCAATCCGACACAGCGTAAGTTTCTGACAAATTCCCGAAACTTCTCGTTTTAGCTTATTTTTACATGCTTACGGGTTATTTGGGTTTATATGTGTCCATTACAAAAGGTAAAACACGATTTTATAGCTTTAAAATGGGTTAGATTTGAGTTTTGGGTAGAAAATCTTCGACAGTCGCTGGGCTCTGTTTTGGTGTTCATCTTTGCGACACAAGCCTTGTGTCGCAGGTTGTGTCGCATAAAACCCCTTGTGTCGTATTTTGTGTCGTAAAAACTCAGTTATGTCGGACCTTTTGCGACACAATATTGTGTCGTACCTTATGTCGCAAATATCATGCGACACAATCGCTATGTCGCTGTTGAATCAGCATTGTACGCTTATGCGACACAACCCTTGTGTCGTTAAGCTCTTGTGTCGCACTTATATGCGACACAACCATTGTGTCGCATAACAAATTATTATGTCGCATATTGTGTCGCATAAAACAGAATATTTACAACTTTTTACTAAGTGTCGAGACCTAAATTTTATCACTTGATTTCACCCAAATTCAAGTCCAGATGCGTTTTTCACCAAAGCAATTTAATAAAAATAAAAATTTTTCGAGCTGACCTGGCATCTCGACCCCAGCCAGGGGCCAGCCCCTTGGACCCCGCCAGGGGTTGCCACCCCTGGAACCCCGCTAACCAGGGGCGCTGCCCCCGGACCCCCGTACTTAGATTCCGTAAACACATTTCTCACCAAGTGTCAAACTTGTACAACTTCAAAACGTTTATGCGATACAACTTTTCAAACATGATGGAATTTGCTTTTCAAGTATAACGCTTCAAAATCAATGTGATAATATCAAAACTATTATTACAATTAATCACCAACGGGCCGTACACGTTTTCAAACATACAATTCAATCAACCAAATCGTAGTAATTTGGACAAGTCAATCAACCAAATCGGGGTAATTTGGACAAACAATTACAAAGGTAGTCTTTCGAGATACCTAAACAATTAATAACCATCGCGTGTCATGAACACCTTCAGGTTACAAGTCTTCGGACGTCAATACAAGTCAAGCCAAATCAAGTTTATTTATCTAAACACTTCAAGACTCAGGTGAGTCTCATGGCCCCTATTTTACTGCTTTTCAATCAGGGGTGTGATATTATTGCTCGTTTTGTTTTACAAGTTGAACGCAAGTACAATCAAATCAAATACTACATGAGTTTCAAGCTAATCAATTTAAAGCCCTCCATAGCATAGTCTGGTAATACGTAGTAGCGTGAATGTTAGTATATGATATCATATAGGATTGACAATCCTCGTCCGGGTTAGCACGCACTAACTGGTCAAACGGACGTATTAGCATTTGGGAAGACGAGTGTGGATTAGGCACTCGTAGGAGGCATTTCAAGTTAGGTTTCCTTAAGTGGGCCTGACAACTCAAGTTAAGCTCAGACTATGTGCTCATGGCTGTATAACTTTTATTTTGCTTAATTGCATTTTAAATTCAATTATTAAATCTTGCGGTTCATACAAATATATGTGTTGACATACAAACCTGTGAGCTCACCAGCGTTTCGCTGACCAATTTTAGCATGTATCACAGGTGACCAGCAGTAGGTTGGACTGCTCAAGTAAGGATCGATTAGCTCGAGTCATCATGCAAACACTCAGAGATTTAGCTGCATTATTATATTTTGTATAGATTAATTATGTACTTAAATCTCTCAATTTCAAGCTGAGCTATTGTAAACAATATTTTTGATGTAAACTTTTGTTTTATCAATACAAGCCCAAAACGACGCATATAGTGGTCGTTCATTATATATCTTTGTGCTGTGATTATTGATTCGTAACACCCAAAACGTGATTCCGCTAAACAATAAATTTGGGGGTGTTACAGTAGTGGTATTAGCACAAGGAGTTTTTGTCCTATTGCTTAATGTTTAGTATAGTGTTCAATTGAATACTCACGAGGGAATTGAAGAACATTGAGTTTTCAGTGTTCATTTCAGTTTTCTATTTATTTTGTATGCAATTAAACAACACAAAAAATAAAATAAAATGAAATACATTAAATAAACTTCTAAAATCCTAAAATGCATAAATAAAGACAACAATAAAACTAGAAATATAAAGGACAATAAAAGACGATATATAATTAAGCGTATCCCGATCCCTTATTCCACTCGAACTTTGCCCGAACCTTTTCCTTTTCAATATAGAGAATGAATTCGTCAACTTCCGACAAACCGTTAGCCAACATCTGCAACATTCTTAGACTGGATACTATGTCTCGCGTGTCATAGAAGCTCTCTTTTTGCTAACTGAAGGCTTCAAAGTTTGAGGTGATTGAGTCATCAAAAGAACCATGAGACGAAGTGGCGAAACCAGGTTTGCGCTCTTTGGACGCCTTGGATGTCTCGGTGGAGGTTGATTCGCACCATCACCAAATAGGGCGGCGTTCGGGTTTTTATTGTCGTTGTCCTTCTCGTCTTCCTTCAAGTCAACATCAATGTCGTCTAAATCCACTATTCTCTCCGTTTGTTCCATCTTCTGACTACAAACCGCCTCGGGATACAACCACTTCGGTTTCGTCCTCAAAAACTCATAAGCTTTCTCAAGATAAAAATCCACTTAATCTTCAACTTGTAGTGATCCAAGACCCGCAACCTAAAATTTTTAATGCCTTCACCACTATGCTTTTGACGATTCAACCTTTCTCAAATTCCGTTGTACTTTTGACACATTCCATTCAAATTTTTCCACTTCAATGACAGCGCGTCTTTATTTTAGTGGACAACATTTTTCGCGTTCGCATGCTTGTTGTACTCGGTCAACACCAAGTACCACAAAATATTGGATACTGAGTCGTTTCCTAGGTTGGGGGCTTGGGGCATTTTGATATACAAATTCAATGTTGAGCCAAAAGTAATTTTTCGTCATTCATCCAATTATTGCGGACCGTTACTACTTTTTTCTTTTTTCCCTCATCGTGGCTTTTGGTTTTGGATTCGGATTTAGCCACATATTTTTTTTGCGAGACGACGTAGGTGTTTCACCTTCGTCTGATTGTACCTCGAATGGTGGCACTTGTGATTGCTTCCACATCAAGAAATCGTGGTATTGTTCAGGTGTCATTTGAGGATATTGTGTTAGAATATAGCAAATAGATATAAACAAATTGTCATACAATTGCGGAAGCATATGAATACGTATTTATAATTAGTTAAGATCGAGATGTGTACCTTTTAGCTAGCTCCAATTAAATGTTTAATTAAACGCATATGTTTCACTAATGGTAAAACCCTCTAGGGTTGCACGCCCACCACTATTACGACACGATAACGATGCTAGTCGAAACACATGTAACAAAACTTTAAATCTCTTTTGCTTTTTCTTTTTGTTTTGATTGAAAAAGGCAAACCAAAAAGAAACCCCTTGGGTTGTTTGGCGACGGATCACAAAAGGGAGAAAACAAGAGGACTTTAATTATTAGGGTATTGTGTGTATATTTAGGATACAAATAACCCTAACTTAGCTTTTGTATTTATAGGCTTTTAATTAGGTTTTTGAGTTGTATATGGATACCTAAAAATCGGCCCATATAAAACCCAATACAAACCCAATACTAGTTTCATTCACTTAACATTTAAGTCCCTCGAGTTTAGTTTATATTAAATGTGTATAATAATTAATACATTATTAATTAATTAATCGTGTCTAAATGATTTAGTGCGCCCCCCATAGGCTCATTAATTTCCGGACATGCTTAAGTCGTGTACATATATACCAACAGCTCCCACTTGGACATGTCTTAAGCAATAACATTGATTAGCGTCCAGCAACACTTCAATGTTCCCAGAAATTTCTGAATTTCGTTTCATAAAGTCTCAGATAATGATTCCATCATTTACAACCCCTTTGTTTCAGATACATGTGTTAATCATGAATATGGATCAATGTAAATTAATGATTTAACTGTTCTATTTCTCATTTCGTGTAATTAATCAAGATTACAAAATGGATCGAGACACATCTAGATTTCATTTTGATATGGCCATACACACATCTGATTAATACCTAATGAGCGGCCTAGAAGTATCATTCTTCAATAACGTATTGAAGGAACAAATTATGTAGTGACTGCAGGTGTCAATCATGCATTTCACTACACTTCTGAAAATAGTCATGTGTAACTACCATTTACGAATAGTTAGAACCATATCAAGAAGATGCAATCCATACACGCTGAACCTACTTGCATCTTAAGTCTAAGGATTCAGTAAATAATCATTTTCGAATATTTCTTAATGACGACGATCCATAAAGTAATAATTCGATGATTTGGGGAATCCGATATGCATCTGTATGAATATCATGTGAGTTTAGTGAGACCCTTTCTGACCAATCACTCAGATATGTCTTAGTTTGACTTTATTCCCATATAGTCAATCGACATTGGATAATTTAGAATAATAATAAATTATTCAAGGATTAAACATGCAAAAATGAGATACAATTATATTTTAAATAAAATAAACATACCAAGTACTTTATTCCATTAATAAATAAAATATTTTACATCTCATATCCAAATACTAATTACAGAATTACATGAGATAACTAGCTAGACGAAGTCCTATGCCTTCAGCATGTTCAGTAAGCTTTGCTTTCGATAAAGCTTTAGTGAACGGATCAGCTAAGTTATGTTCTGTGTGAACTTTGAGTAACTTGATTTCACCTAGTTTGATTTGTTCTCGAACATAGTAAACTCTCCTTTGGTAGTATCTGGCACCTTTCTGAACTCTAGGTTCATTGGCAATTATAACACCCCTCATTTGAATCCATTTTTTTTTATTATTATTATTATCGGAAGCGCAATCCCAATATTAATAATATACAACATATATTGTATACATAGGTAAAGTTGCAATATTTCCAAACCATTACATAATACACGTACCAAGTGAAAAGATTATAAAACATGATAATACACTCTGGGCATTATATAAACCAAAACATATCATAAAGTATCAAAAGATACCAGAGTACATAATCGATCAAACATTCCTGCTAGTCAACTCCCTGCCCAGCCCGTAACAATCATAACCTGCAAGAAGTGAGGTGGTGGGATTAGCACGAAGCTAAGTGAATAGATATGCCACTAACAGTCTAACTTAGCTTAACAAAATCTGTTTATAACAAATAATCGTAAACACATAATCATCTCAGAGGATCGGTGGTTCTTGAGGTGCCCTTAATGCCGTGGTGGCCCTCCACGCAACACTTATAACCAACTACAGGCCACGTAGTGGTTTTACCGATAACTCATTGCTATCTTTACCCAACATAGGATCTCATTCACAACAAATGTTCACAATTCCTATGTTGACTAACCTATAGCAATCAAGTCCAACCGTAGTTGACCTCCACAGCACATAATGCCCAAAGGCTATGTATCATATAATCACATGTATCAGGTCAGACTATCAGTTTATAAACATCCAAACTATGTGTACTCGTGGTAACCAAATATGTTACACCAATTTACACTGAGAGTCACAAGTCCACTCACCTGACTGTCTCAGTTTCCACTTCAAGATCTTATATTACTGAGTCTTCGGTTGATCTGAGAACACAACAGAATAATGAGTTAGTAACTCAGTTTATAACCAATACACTTAACTCTAGAAATGACATTGCACAGTTAAGTATTTATTTCTTAACCAAATGTGTAACTTGAATAACACCAATACTTGAGATAGAACATATTATCAATTTCACATGTTAAGTATATCATCAACATATACCAGCATACAATACTTAAACAATGAATATATACATTAACCAAAGATTTGTTAAACATTTAAATTGAAAGGCAGGATGATAAGCAAGGATCCGCCGGATAGGCCTTAGGATCCGCCGGATCAAGTCCCGATCCGCCGGGTACAATAATTGTGTACTCGAAAATATTACTTTTCGGATGTCAAATTAAAAGTGCAGTACCGATGATGTGCGGAAAGTATAGTCAATTAAAATAACAAGTTTTAAATAAATGAAATACTAAATAATACTATCACACAATACAGGCAAGATTGACCTGTTCGTATAGTATAGCTTTATAAGTCAATACAGGTATCGAACACAGGGTAAAAGTGGAATCTTTAATTAATCCCTAAACTAATGTTTACAATATTCACAATTAATTACAATTAATATTATCAGATAAACGGGGGACATTTTAGTTCCGTTCGAACATATATTTACTTTTGATATCGAATTACGATATACAAGACAATCTAAAGTAATTAAAGAACTTTTTAAGTTTAATAAGGTAGATAGAAGATATATTTAATAGACTAGCTATGTTGCATTCAAATTCTCATATATATTTATTTTTGTTAGCTAATTGATCTATGTTGAAATATAAAAGTAGATATATCCCTTGGTCCGGCTCAATATCCTATAAATATTAATAACGAGGCCGACAATCACCAGGTGTGTTATTAATATTTATTCTATTAAGTGCTTTAACGTATATTAAGGTTAACTAACTTCGAAATCCCGAATGTTATTATCTAATCAATTATAGTTTAATCCAGTAATAATTATAACCTATCACCAAGGTCTCGTTTATTTAAGTTATAATTAAAACGTAAACCTATATTATTAAGTCAATTCACATAAGGGTTCCCTATATAGCATGAATATCATAATCATATAATCAATATAAATATAACCTTAATAACATTCATAGAATCAAATAACATAAACATATATTCGAATAATCATACAAACATTATTCATCTAAACAAATATGTTAAAGATATAATCAATACTCAATTTAGAATGTAAATAAGATTCAAATACAAATAAACAGTCATTTAGTAAGTAAAAGATCTTAGAAACAAACCAAAGAAACTGAATTATTCTTCTTTAGGGTTGAAGATCTTCAATCCCTAGCCTCCAAATTCGACTTAAAGTCGTACTCTAACCTTTACAATCGAGTTTTACCTCTAAAATTCGTATATGGTTTAGTTTGGCCGAGCCCTTTATTTATAGTTTTACAAACCGCTAGTCCAACCGCCGGTTGGGAATTCCAACCGCTGGTTGGAGTACTTGGAGTCCAAGTCCAACTATGCGATCTTCACCGCCTTATAATATTTATATTCAACCGCCGGCTGGATTACTCAACCGCCGGTTGGCCTTCTTTTCCAGAATCTTTCAAATACGGGCCAGGCTCAATCTTGGGCTAACTTTTCTTCAATTTCGAATCTTAACTTATTTCTGGGCCCAATCTTCAATATTATACTTTAAGTCTTCATGTTTGGCTCTTAATTTCTTCAAGTCTTCATTTCTTCTCAGTTTTTCTTCATTTTAGCTCCTTTTTCGTTCCTTTTTATCAATTCTTATATTTTAGACCTAAATTGCAAATATGAAGCAAATCAGTATCTAAACTCATATAAATACAATAAAATGTATATAAATATAGGGATAAATTAATATAAAAATACAGTATTATTTGATGTTATCAAATATCCTCACACTCAAGTTCTGCTTGTCCTCAAGTAGAATATATTCATAAACTAAAATTGATAAGCATCAAACTAATATTTAAGAATCAAAATACTTAAATTAAAAAATATGTTTCATAATTTAAAACTTTAAACAATTTAATTAACATGGATAACTATAATGTACAAATAAAAATTTATTATTATTCGTGCAACATATAATTCATGAGTGATTACTAATATATTTATCCACTTTAAACAATCTATATCATATTTCTAAAATACATCTTTATTATTCGTATGTATATTAATTATGATTTTCATATATGATATACTCTTTAACTTAATCATGAAATTTTCTTTTATATTCCGAATATATATATATGAAATCCATTTTTAAGAATCAAGACATTGGTGACAGGTCTGTATTTTCATACAACAAAGCGACATAACTTGATTCAGGTAAAGCAATTTTTAAATCAAACCAGCGGTGACAGGTCTATACCTTAGTATAACAAAGCGACATAGTTTGATTTATTTTTAATTTGAAAGATTTTCTTTCTTTTTGCTTTATTTTTAAGAATACTAATTAGAAACCAGGTCTGTACTTAGTACAACAGATGAAACAATTAGTAAACCTCCAAATGTTTTCACATAAATATAAAGATATATAAAATTATCGCATGATAAATCTAAGAATTAAGAGTTTTATGTCATACATCATAATATGTATCATAAAATAATATACAAATTATTTTATTAATTTCTTAAATTTCATAAATGTTCATATAGATTGCCTATTAGTACATCATATCATGTAATTATATATTACTTATTATTATGTAGCTTACGTTATATGTACAAAATAATTAATCCACACTAAAGTCTAAAATTTTGAATACAAAATAAAACTTTTAACAAAAATATTCTAACTAATAAATACCTAGTTATTAACTCAAAAATTTTTAAATTTGATGAAAATTTCTAAAATCTATATAAATTAAAGACAAGTAAAAACTTAAATGAATAATTTAAGTAATTTTCTTTTCTTACGACCCCATCCCCACACTTAAATTATACAATGTCCCCATTGTATATAAACAATAAAAATAAAGTGAGTAAAAGGAAGAAAATAAATTAGAAAAAAAACTCCCCTGACTAAATTTATAGAATTCATCATCGGCTAACTGTAATTTGGTTTGTCTTCTTCGATCCTTATAAATAATATACAACATCGACACTTTCGTAGTTAATCACGATTGCATTTAGCATATGCAATAAGCCTTTAAACCCCTCGGTATCCCGAGTGGACGGGTTATAGTCTCGTAAGGGTTTCTAGTGAACACGCTCACAAAGTTCATAATGCTGCAAAAACAAAGTAAACTACCAACAAACATAACAATCATCCAAATAATAATAAAATTTAGAATAAAGATAAAAATTTAACTCCTAATAATATTATAACAAACTATATATGTGTTATTCAATAAAACTTACTAAGTCATGATCACACAAAGTTTTTAATACTATCAAACTATACTAACAAACTTTACTTACTTAAAATAGTCAATTAAAATCATTTCTATATAAATACTTCATATCATCATTCAATAGAAAACATTTTATACTCAATTATGTTTATAGCAAAAATGTACATACAATTCGGATTAAATAAACCCTAACTATAAATCATAATAAAAAAAAAATGCAAAACTATGGTAATGTATCCATACCTTATAAAGAAAACAAAGATAATATCATTATTCAAAGAAAAACCGTTCGATCAATAAGTTGAACAAAATATTAAGAATGTCGCATATATGATATGAGTTTAAAAATTCTTTTTTAACTTAGATCAAGTTTTGCATACCTACTTCCATTATCTTATTAAAATATTTCAACAATTTATTCTTGTACAATAACCTTCATATATTAAACGAACATATTAATCATTTCAAAGTTACATAAAAAAAACTTATGCAAGTGAGGATTGAAAAGAAAATCCAAAAATATGAAACCTTAAGATGATTTTCATGCTAGAAGAAAATATGGTTATTGACTTGAAAAAGTACCATACCTTAAATAACATAACCGAAATTAATATAAAAACATTTGAACATTGTTTAAACATATAAATTGTAACTGAACATTAATATTAAAAACACTCATAATTCCTAAAATAACTCATATATTAAAAATATATTAATTGTCAAACAAACAAATAACATAAGTCTTAAAAAAAATTGAAATCATAACTAATAATAAAATAAAAATGCAAATGGTAAATGGAATGTTGTGAATCTCTTCAAGGTTGATGAACCTATTCTCCAGCTAGTGTAGAGGCATAGTAACCATTGGGTAGCATAAAGGTTATAGGGATTCTTTGGTTGGGTGGAAAAATTCTTAAAAAGTACTTAAACATTGTTTTAGTGATATCAGGAACTTCGGCAGTGTAATCTTCAAAATGTTTGTGATATTCTTCTGCTGCTATTTGCAATTCATAGAATTCTCTCATCATTTTCTTTATTGCTTTAACTACAAGTCCTTCCTCATCAATCACCGTGCATCCATCTTCCTCCTTTGTTTCACGTTCTTGATGCTCACGCCTTAATTCGTCTATAAATCCATAAAATCCTAAATGTAAAACATCATATTTTCCAACCGTAGGAAATCTAACCACTTCTTCAATTTCCTTTAGCAATAGTTGTATCAACCCTTTCTGACGTTCAGTGAATAGCCATCCCGAAAATTTAAAAATATTCATCATCTTTATAAATTTGTGACAACCCTAAATGAAATAGATCTATATGACAATAATGATGCACTCCATGAAATATCGACTTAAGATCCATAATCACATAATTTGCCACATTAACTAGTGCCACTTCAGATATCCATTCCGGAACTTTCCTCCTCTGCTCATCTTGTGCAGGATAATACAAATCATTAATCATATGTTGCACATAAAACTCCACTGTGCAGTCTACATAATAAGTGTTGTAGTTCTTATGATCTTGTTGTTCCATCAAACTTATTAGTTGTTGCAATTCTTCTATCAAACTAATATCTACCATCTGAGTTAGATCTCCAGTTGTCCAATCTATCTGAGCCCTATAAGATTCTAGTGAACTCATTTGTTTATCAGAGTAAGGAAACATGTATCTTGTCAATGCTCTATAGACACAAGAATAAAGAATCTTCTAGCCTTCAAAGAAATCTTCCTCCTGAGCTTCTTGCTGATAAAACGTATCCCTCAGTTCGGTTACATATTTGTCAAAATAGTTCACCATTCGAGTGCGATTAGGATTATACCATTGCTCTTATTCTCTTTCAATCTTCTCTATGATGCGTTTCTATTCTGGTGTAAACTCAATAGTTGATGCCCTAATGATAGCCATAACATAATAAGTGTCATCCTTACCAACTTCTAATAGCTGAATCATTCCATCTCTAGTATCTACTACTGGCACAGGTAACCTTTCTCGATCAACATCCTCATCATCAGAACTATAATCTAAATCAACCTCTCCATCCTCTAAATCCTCTTCTTCATCATCAGATATTGTGTCTAGTGTAGGGTTACTAAATAGCTTAAGAGATTGTTCATCAATGCTAATATCCTTGCATTCCACAGTTTCATTCAAAATTTCCATTTGCTTATTTTCCATTTTACTAACAGTTAACGAATTCTGAATACACAAATTATCAAATAGTTTAGAATACATATAATTTAAATAAAACATATTATACAAATAATATACAATTAAACAATTATTCATTTTTATAAAATAGTCAAAAGTTCTCAGTAGCTCCAATGATTGTACACAAAAGCGGAGAAATAGGTCAGCGTGAAGCTTATTAAAAACCTATCTCTTTCGAGAAGCTCCTTACCTCTTAAAGGAAGCAGAGCTAACTCTCCTTATACCTTTGTTTTTGTTAGTACTCCCAATGGGTGAGCCGATTTTTCGATTGACCTTACAATGTACAAAAATTTATATTTTTACAGAAAAATTAAAAATTACCTCTTCTCCCCGGCAGAACAAAAGTTCAACCGGTTAAGTGTTCCCCGGCAGCGGCGCCAAAAACATGATGTGCGGAAAGTATAGTCAATTAAAATAACAAGTTTAAAATAAAGAAAATACTAAATAAGACTATCACACAATACATGCAAGATTGACCCGTTCGTATAGTATAGCTTTATAAGTCAGTCCAGGTATCGAACACAGGGTAAAAGTGGAATCTTTAATTAATCCCTAAACTAATGTTTACAATATTCACAATTAATTACAATTAATATTACAGATAAAGGGGGGACGTTTTAGTTCTGTTCGAACATATATTTACTTTTGATATCGAATTAGGATATACAAGACAATCTAAAGTAATTAAAGAACTATTTAAGTTTAATAAGGTAGATTTGAGGATATATTTAATATAGACTAGCTATGTTGCATTTAAATTCTCATATATATTTATTTTTGTCAGCTAATTGATCTATGTTGAAATATAAAAGTAGATATATCCCTTAGTCCGGCTCAATATCCTATAAATATTAATAATGAGGCCGACAATCACCAGGTGTGTTATTAATATTTATTCTATTAAGTGCTTCAACGTATATTAAGGTTAACTAACTTCGAAGTCCCGAATGTTATTATCTAATCAATTATAGTTTAATCCAGTAATAATTATAACCTATCACCAAGGTCTCATTTATTTAAGTTATAATTAAAACATAAACCTAAATTATTAAGTCAATTCACACAAGGGTTCCCTATATAGCATGAATATCATAATCATATAATCAATATAAATATAACCTTAATAACATTCATAGAATCAAATAACATAAACATATATTCGAATAATCATACAAACATTATTCATCTAAACAAATATGTTAAAGATATAATCAATACTCAATTTAGAATGTAAATAAGATTCAAATACAAATAAACAGTCATTTAGTAAGTAAAAGATCTTAGAAACAAACCAAAGAAACTGAATTATTCTTCGTTAGGGTTGAAGGTCTTCAATCCCTAGCCTTCAAATTTGACTTAAAGTCGTTCTCTAACCTTTACAATCGACTTTTACCTCTAAAATTCGTATATGATTTAGTTTGGCCGAGCCCTGTATTTATAGTTTTACAAACCGCCAATCCAACTGCCGGTTGGGAATTCCAACCGCCGGTTGGAGTACTTGAAGTCCAAGTCCAACTCTGCGATCTTCACCTCCTTATAATATTTATATTCAACCGCCGGCTGGATTACTCAACTGTCGGTTGGCCTTCTTTTCCAGAATCTTCCAAATACTGGCCAGGCTCAATCTTGGGCTAACTTTTCTTCAATTTCGAATCTTAACTTATTTCTTGGCCCAATATTCATTATTATACTTTAAGTCTTCATGTTTGGCTCTTAATTTCTTCAAGTCTTCATTTCTTCTCAGTTTTTCTTCATTTTAGCTCCTATTTCGTTCCTTTTCATCAATTCTTGTATTTTAGACCTAAATTGCAAATATGAAGCAAATCAGTATCTAAACTTATATAAATACAATAAAATGTATATAAATATATGGATAAATTAATATAAAAATACAGTATTATTTGATGTTAGCAACCGACCCACTAGTATCCGCCAGATCCCCATAGGATCCGCTGGATCCTCAACAAGGTTTCACTAAGATCCGCCGGATCGAGTATTAGATCCGTCGGATCCAAGGGTTTTCCAGTTCATGCACTTACAGCAAAACCCTACTTCGAATTTCTATAAATCAAATCACAAACTCGATTTTTATAGTAACTTTAACTCAGCAAGCAACAACTATAATCATCAAACATCATCATATATCATCACATACCAACTTTCAAACTTTAAATATCATACCATTCAATAATACTAGCATATCAATCAATTTATAACTAAACAACTAATATATACTTACAATTTGAAGTAAGAACAAGATGATGATGATGGAAGACTTGAATCAATCACAGCTCAAAGTTTGATCCAAATTTTATATATGGTTTCTAATTCTCTAGGTATAGGTTTAAAGTTCAAAGATATGAACTTCGATTTTGGGAAAGTTTATAAATAGGTCGGCCAAAGTTCCAACCGACACCGTATCCACTTAAAAATAATCCCTTTCTAAACCTATTATCTGGAACATAAAACCATTTACGATTCTGACAATTTATTTTACCTTCAACTATATAAAGTTAAAATAAGCAATAATCTACTAACCACAATAAGTCATTTGACCTATTATCTAATTTCACAATTAAAACATAATAATATATAATTATTACTAACACATTAAATAAAAAAATTATTACTAACACATTAAATAAAAATTTAAAGTCTAAGAAATTACCGGTTACCACTAGACTCCTAGGATGGATGTTACAGCAATTATGATTACACCTGAATTATATCAATATAATTCCATAGGTGATTTATTTAAGGGAACCACGCTGAGCCCAGAAATAAACTTTCTAATCCAAACAGCTTCCATGGCGGCTTCCGAGGTAGCAATGTACTCAGATTCTGTTGCAGACATGGCAGTAGTGGTTTGCTTCTTGCTCTTCCAATCTATTGCTCCTCCATTTAAGGTGAAGACGTATCCTGACTGAGATTTCATATCTTCTTTGTCAGTCTGAAACCCAGCATCGCAATAACCAGTTACTTTAAGCTTAGCTGCAGGATTTCCCCCATAAACCAGAACCATATCTTTAGTAGATCTCAAGTACTTAAGAATGTTCTTAACAGCAGTCCAGTGACTCACTCCTGGATTCTGTTGAAAACGACTTACAATATTTTGTGCAAACGCAACATCAGGCCTAGTGCATCTCACAGCATACATAATGGATCCTACAGCCGAAGTATAAGAAACATTTTGCATGTGTTTCACCTCATCAGGTGTAGACGGACCTTTGTTTACTATTTAAGTTAAGCTTTTCGAGCATTGGAATATTCCCTTTCTTGGAATTTTCCATCCTAAATCTCTTTAGGATCTTATCAATATAAGCTTTTTGACTTAAACTAATCATCCGCTTTGACCAATCTCTATAGATCTTGATTCCGAGTATAAATGCCGCTTCTCCTAAATCTTTCATAGCGAAACATGTTCCAAGATAGGATTTTACATCTTGTAACATTGGAACATTGTTTCCCATGATTAATATGTCATCGACATACAAGATCAGGAAAGTAACATTTATCCCACTAGCCTTGAGGTATACACATGGCTCATCATGGTTTTGAAGAAAACCAAACTTTTTGATCTCTTCGTCAAACCGTTTATTCCAACTCCTAGATGCTTGCTTGAGTCCATAAATGGACCTTTGAAGCTTGCATACTTTGTTGGGATGAGATGGGTCAATAAAACCTTCAGGTTGATCCATATAGACCTCTTCGTCTAGATAACCGTTTAAGAAGGCAGTCTTGACATCCATTTGCCAAATCTCATAGTCATAGTACGCAGCTATTGCTATAAGAATCCTAATTGCTCGAATGTCTGCCACAGGAGAGAAGGTTTATTTATAGTCAATTCCGTAGACTTGAGTATAACCCTTCGCTACAAGACGAGCTTTGTAGGTGTGTACATTTCCGTCCATGTCGGTCTTCTTCTTGAAGATCCATTTACACCCAATGGTTTTAGCATCGGGTGGAAAATCAACCAAGCTCCAAACTTGATTATCTTTCATGGATTTCATTTCCACTTTCGTAGCTTCAAGCCATTTTTCAGATTCTGGATCTGTTAATACAGCTTTAAAGTTTTTAGGTTCATTTAAATCCCCTAATACATGCTCCTCAGTTTCTACATTTAGACATAACTTCTCAAGGGCACGTATAGTCCTATTGGACCTACGAAGCGGAACCTCATCATCAGCTTGAACCTCAAGAGTTTCTTGTTCAATTTGATGATTACTAGTGTCTTCAGAAGGTGATGCATCTTCTTGAATTTCTTCAAGTTCTACTGCCCTCCCACTGTCTTTTTGAAGTACGAGATCCTTTTCAAAGAATTCCGCATATCTCACAACTTTGACAGTGTGTTCAGAAGGGATATAGACATAGTAACCCATCGTTTCCTTTGGGTATCCTACAAAGATACACTTAATAGATCTTTGCTCGAGTTTGTCAGGCGTGTCTCTCTTTACCATCACCTCACATTCCCAGACCTTTAAGTAAGACAAATTAGGGACCGTTCCATGCCACAATTCATGTGGTGTCTTATCAACCTTCTTGGTTGGAACCATATTGAGAATGCGTACAACAGTCTCTAGAGCATAATCCCAAAATGATAGAGGTAGAGTTGTAAGGTTCATCATTGATCTAACCATGTCTAACAAGGTTCGATTCCTCCTCTCCAACACCCCATTATGTTGTGGTGTATATGGAGGAGTAAGCTGTTGGATAATTCCACATGCCTTTAGATAATCCTTAAACTCTTGAATTAAGTATTCACCACCTCGATCCGAATGAAGGATCTTGATGGTTTTTTCGAGTTGATTTTCTACTTCATTTTTAAACTCTTTGAATGTTTTAAAGAATTCATGTTTATGTTTCAACAAGTAAACATAACCATAACGACTGAAATCATCCGTAAAGGTTATGAAGTAGCTAGCACCTTTTCTAGACACATGTCTAAATGGACCACAAACATCGATATGTATTATCCCAAGAAGATCAGAAGCCCTTTCCACTTGATGTGAAAAAGGTTTCTTTGTCATTTTGCCAGATATACAAGACTCACATTTATCAAATGATGCATCATCACTTGATTTTAAAAGACCTTCACGTTGAAGTCTTTTAATGCGATCCTTGCCTATGTGTGCAAGACGACAGTGCCATAGTTAAGTAGATTCCAAGTTAGGCTTGGCTCTTTTATTGCTAACATGATACATAGAATTATAATTTGAAACACAACCACGCATATCTATTTCATAAATACCATCGCAAGGAATAGCATCAAAACAATGAACATCATTTTTAGAAACAGAAATACCATAATCGGTAAACGAGTTTACATAACCGTTATCTTTCAAAAGAGAAACTGAAACAACACCTCTAGTAATAGAAGGTGCGTAATGATAATTGTCTAAACAAATTACTAAACCAGAAGGAAAAATTAAATCATAATTTCCAATTGCTTCGACAGCTACTGGCAGACCATTGCCCACTCTCAGTTGCAAAGCTCCTGGCTTCAGCTTCATTCTTCCTCTAAGACCCTGTAAGGTATTACAGATGTGAGTACCACAACCAGTGTCATATACTCAAGAGTCATGTTTAGAAAAAGAATATAATTCTATAGTAAAGATACCTGAAGTACTGGTAGTATTACCAGCCGCTTACTTCCTCTTTTTCATCAACTCCGCAAGATAATCAGGACAGTTCCTTCTCCAATGCCCCACTTCACCACAGTGGTGGCATACATCATCTTTTGCCGGATCCTCTTTCTTAGCTGGAGGAGTCTTCTTGGGCTTGGGAATACGAGCAACATCTTGCTTATTCTTGCCTTTCCCTTTTGGATTTCCTTTAGCAGCTTGCGGCTTCTTCTGGATTCTACCCCCTTTGATCATCATCACAACGGGAGTTTCAGCTTTCTTGGGAAGGTTTTTCTCATACTCAATGAGCATAGAATGAATTTCAACTACGGTCTTATTCATACTATGCATGTTGTAATTGAAAGTCCCTTACGCGTAGGATCTGATCGGATCGTATAAACAATAACAAACAATCAATAATCGATTCACGAACACACGATTTCTCTATAATCTTTGCTTTGTATTCACAATTGAATATGAAAGATTACAATCACAAACATACAAACGTTTCTCTTGTAACACCCTCGAAATGGACCTAGTTGTTTTATATTATTTCTTGATTTAAATAAACATTTAAATGTGTTTGGAAATAATATTGTTTGAACTAGTTGAAATAATTGGAATAGGAGTCGAATATTCCAATGTGATAAGTAAATTATTAATTGTTGTAAATTAATATAGTTGACGGTACAATAAAATGTTTGGACTCGCAAATGGTTTTCGGGTTCCAGACAATAGATTGAGATGGGGTATAAAATTATACCCGTATATTGAAGGCGGTTTAAGTTGGGCCGACTTATATATCACTTTCCATTTAAGGAAAGTTTCATATGAAACTTCAAAACTCCTCAAAACCTTAATGAATCCAAAAGAAAACTTAGAAACCAAATTGAAATCGAATTTGGAGCTGTGATTGATTCTAGTTTCATCCTAATCACTATCTCAATTCAGTGTTCTTCAATTGAGAGGTAAGTTTGAATTGAACCAATTTGATCGAAATTGGGTAAATTGATGATTTGAGAAAATTTGATGTTAGAAACATGTTATAACTGTTATATAATGTTTATACGAAGTTATTTGTGGTATATAACGGTTGAGAATCGTGTTTTGGTGATTTGGGTATAAAAACCCGTATGTTAGGGTTTGATCAGAATCGCAGGTTGCTGGGACGACAAGGGAATCCGGTCGGATTCAAGGGAATCCGGCGGATTCCGGCAATTTGGGGAATCCAGTCGGATTCAAGGGAATCCGGCGGATTCAAATGCTAAGAACCGGATCCTATGTTTTGCAAATTTCAAAAGTGCATAAGTGTTTAATAGCACTTTAGAGACCTCTTTTTTTTGTAACAAAATTTCATTAACACGGATTGAGCTGAAATTCGCATGTCCACACAGAAACGACCCAATGATCAAAGCTATAAACTATAGCCTAGTCAGTTTTTGGCCATTCGGGGTCGTTTAGGGGTCGAAAATGGCATTTTACTGTTTTTGGACCTTATTTTGGGACTTTTTGACTTTGTTCCGAATTGAACTTTTGTTTGCTGTGATCATAGGGATCACCTGATACATGTAATTATGTTATGACTGTGTAACGATATTAATTACTTAAGTGTTATCAGTTGAGACAAGTTACTAACTCATTGTTTATTGATTGTATTCTCAGATGTGGAGAAGGCTCAGTAATATTAGACTTCTGAGCTTGCGGCTGAGGTGTCGGTGAGTGAATCTGTAACCTCAGTGTGATTTAGTTGTAATGATTTGATTTACAACAAGTAATTTATAGTATTACTTTGATATGATGCATATGTTGAAACATGTTGCCATGATAGTTTGGCATGTTTGTTTACTTAGCTGATTTGTGCTAGTAAGTAAGATTCAGAGGTCAACTTGATTTGATGGTTGGGCTTGTTGTTATTGTAGACGACAGGAGATCTCGGAAACTTGAAATGTCGGTTTAGAGATCTAGGTCGTGTGTGATTAACAACTGGTTATCGGTAATTCTGTATAGGCCAATACAGATGATTGATAAGAGTTCCTTGAGTACCAAACCGGTATTAGGGTATCTCAGGAGCCACCGGTCCTCATGACGATTGATAACACTTGATTAGAAGTTGTGTGATTAAATGATTGAGTGATTAATTTTCTGTTTATTGTTATTTGATGTAAACAGATTATTATGCTAAGTTGTACTGTTGCTTATAGTTTCATTCACTTAGCTTTATGCTAACCCCACCACAGTTCTTCCTGCAGGTTGTATATTAATGGGACATATTGGGCAGGAGGTTGTTGGACTGGATGGAATGTTTGATAGGCTGTTACTCTGATGTTATTTTGATAACTAAAAAGATGTGCTGAATTATATAACACCGAGTTTGTTGAATGTGAAGTATTTACTTTTGAAAAAGTTTCTTGACATTTTAATTGACATTGATAGTAATGTTTTGAAATATATATACGCTTCCGAGTTTACTATTAAATGTTTATTATTAACGAGGGGTGTTATAAGTTGGTATCAGAGCAATAGTTTGGGTGAATTGGACTTGATAGAATGTTCAATCCTAAACTTTGATTGAGTTGAGTCAAACATTCCAGTGGGTGCGGGTTTAGTTGATTAGTGAATGTGTGAGAAAGTGATTAGTTGAATATGTACTAACCCTTAACAAGTTGTGAAGTTGTTGTTTGATTGCAGAGACGGAGGGACATGAGTATCTGATTGGTATATATCATGTTTCCTCAACACACGTGGGCTTAAGATTGCCAGGTAATCTTCGATAAGCCTGTGTTAATTTAAATTAACTGGAATTGTTTACTCTGTTATGTTGAGTAAGCTTTGTTGTGAAGTTAATTGAGTCAGACTGATATGATTCCCCAGTTTTGAGTCAACTAATGATTGTTATAGGTTGACATGAGGAGAGAAGTGTTAAATGAGATGCTTATTGTTGCTCATTGTTGTGATTATTTCTGATTGAATTGTAAATGCAGAAATGTGATTAAATGAGTAGATAAAGAATTGATTAAGGTTTTAGCAAGATTGATGTTGGAACCTAAGGAGTGTCTTTATTGGTGAGACAAGATAATTGATAGTATTATATTAGTAGATTGGTTACAGGGTGTGATTTGAATCCTGTTTAAGAACTGTGGTGTCATTTGATTTGAGGATGACTGCTAATTGAGAAAATATGTGGTTATGTGACTACATGATATGTTTTGATTGTAGTTAAACACTTGAGTTAAACCAAGATGAATAAGTTTATGAGGAAAATAACTTATGATAAAGCTAAATTGAATGAGAAAGTGATAGGTCTTTCTAGTCAATTGTGAATTAGTAAATGAAATGTTTATAGTAACATGATTGAGTAGACTTGTTGTGACAGTGATGCTTGGTAGTATAGCATATGTCAAAGTGATGATAATTAATTAAGATGTGTCCTGAATTTTGAAGTAAATAAGGACATTGTTCAGCATAAATGGTTGAATATAAGTAGTAAGCTGATTTGGAGTGTGTATCAGCTGATAGAAACTATTAAATAGATTATGATTGATTTGAAATCATGAAGTATTTAATACATATATGAGATAAGAGTAAATCACATAGATAATTATAATGTAGAGTAGCCTGAGAATGGATTGTGAAGAACATAATCTTGCAACGCCTGATCACCGTTGTTATATTATGTTGTGTCACATGAACTTGTTGAGGCTACTTGGTATAAAAGAAATGTAATGTGATTTTGAAAATTGAGCATGAAAGTATGCTAAGTGGTTTAGTACTTGTTTTGATAAGAAAACAAACAGTTGATAGGACTGTGGCAGTTAGACTGTAAAGGTGCTAGTGTAAATAATAATTGTCATTGATAGAGGTTTTGATAATAAACCTAATTGATTAATTTGATTTTGTTGAAAATGTAATTGTAACTGATTGTGTTAAATTGACCATAGGTGAATTTGATAGTGTTTAAATGAGTCACTATTTTGTATTTGGCTTGTATGAAGCCAAAGTTGAGATATGTTGATATTGTCTTGCTTGAGGAATTTCTAGTATTATTGAATGTAATAATTGGAAGTATATGTTTGAAAGTAAATATACAATATGAAATGGCTTGTATGGAGCCAAGATTTATGTAAGTTGATTCTGTCCTTGTAAATGATTGATACGATTATTGAAAGTAATAATTATTTAAATATATGTTTGAAAGTGAACATATAAGATGAAATGGTTTGTTGGGAGTTAACTTGATAGTATGTTAACTTTGAAAGTCAAACCATGAATAGGGAATTGTGTATAAAATTAATTGCTTGTGATTGGTTTGAGGATAGGTCAAACTTGAGAAAAGCAGTTAGAGGATTTTATTGATTGGTTGATTAAAATTGAAGTTGACAAGTAGTCAACTGTTTGTGTTGAAATAGTCTAACATAGATTGTAATGTTATGATATTGTGGAATATGATTGAATTCCTTGATTAGTTAAAACATGTTGAAATGGGTCATTTAAGATCCAAAGGAGATAGATGAGTTGTTTAAGTTTGTGAAACTTGATTATTACTTAAAGCTAGTATTAAGTAATTGAAATATTGTTAAGTGTAATTGAGTACTCAGTTGGGTCATATTTGATATTTAAACTGAATATGTGTTGAAGAATTATACAGATATGAAGTCATTGTTTGATATGACAGTTATAAATTGCTAAGATATGTTAAGAGTAAGTTAAATCACATTGATTAGAATTGTGATAAGAAAATCTTACCAGTGTATGAGGCTTGTGATGATAGCTTTGATTTGGTAAGAATGTGAGATGAGAAATAATTGAAAGTTATTATTAATAGTTGCATAGGTTGATTTGTACCTCATAAGGAATTATTTAAGTATTGAAAGAATTGAATGAGTTCTTTAGTTAATTGTTGATTGCATACAAATGAAGTAAGTGGTAAATTGAGGAATATGAATTCAAAAAATTGTTCATATTTTGAGAAATAAGGTATGTGGATATAGTGAATGTCTTAGAAAGTAAGAGAAACCTTGAAATTGATAGGTGATGATTGTATTCACCAAGCTTTTCTTGTAAGTTTAAGTTGAATTGTTTAAGTTATATACGAATTGATAAGTATATAGTGAAACATAGAGTTGTTGATTTGTAATTGTTCCATGTCCTGTGGTATGGATATGTGATGATTAGTGGTAATATGAAGGCTTGATAAAGACTTTAACAGTCTGAATGGCCTATTATATAGAATTAAATGGAATTGAGGTGTACGTGTCCATTTTAGAAAGTTACTTGAAATTGTGCCATAAGTTAGGTGGAAGTCAGTTAATTGTGATTAACTTGATGTAGATTCTGTTGGAAATGTGTTGAGAAATAGCACATTGGGATATTGTGATACTTGAATTGTAGTATCATAATATTGATTAAGGCCGACTTAGCTGCTAGATTGATGGAATTTAGTATTAAGTGATTATATGGTTAGAGTTGTATAATTTCTAATTGCTTGTGATTAGTAGTTTAAGATTTTAAGATTGAATTGAAATAACTGGTTGCAAAGAAAAGATTTCTTGATGTCTTACCAGTTTAAGTGTTATGTAAATTCTAACTTGATGGTTAGTTAGACTTTGAAGGCAAATATTAAGTACTGATAGGTGTACTGGAATGTATAATCACTAGTGTTGTGATTATTGTTTGAGCAGTTGTTGTTGTCGACTTTGTTGTTGTCGGCAATTGATAGGTTGTAATAAAAGGAGTTATAAGCAGAAATAAGTCAATGTAGAGGTTGGTTAAATGTAGGTAATATTGATTTTGGTACTTTTGTTGATTGAGCAAAGTACTTGTGGATTGTGGTTTTACCTACTGAGTTTGATCTCTGCATTACTTATTAAGGTGAATAGTGATATGTGAGTATGATATGTTGTTCAAGAGAGTAGGTATGAAACTTTTGGATGAAAAATTGACCTAGATTTGAATTTTAAATCTTTGATAGTAGAGATTTGAAATTGTTATCTGTATATTAGACTGATTGTTAGTCAGAAGCTGAATTATATTTCAGTGTTACTAGGTACATTGTGGTTTAAAAGAACCACTGTTGTTGTGGTATTGTTGCTGCTGTTTTATTGTTAACAACGATGAACAGTGAGAATAGGTTAAAGATTTTAGCATGTTGCTAATTTCTGGTTGCACCGACCTATTAAGTGATTGTAGATTTCACTTGTGTTTAAATGATAGTGAATTCACTTGTTTAAGTAAGTGTTTGTTCTATAAGATATATCTGATTGATGATATTGATTGGATGCACTGTATGTGTGCGTAGGAAAAGACAGAAGCATGTACATTTGGATATGTGCATGTGGAAAGAATTCAAATAGTCTAAGTATAGTTGTAAGTTGCTATTGAGGATTAATGTATGCTAAGAAGTATGTGATTATATCACATTAGTTAGACTGATTGAGTGAAGTTAGATTTCGGGGACGAAATCTCTTTAAGGGGGGGGGGGGGGGGGGGAGAGTTGTAACACCCTCGAAATGGACCTAGTTGTTTTATATTATTTCTTGATTTAAATAAACATTTAAATGTGTTTGGAAATAATATTGTTTGAACTAGTTGAAATAATTGGAATAGGAGTCGAATATTCCAATGTGATAAGTAAATTATTAATTGTTGTAAATTAATATAGTTGACGGTACAATAAAATGTTTGGACTCGCAAATGGTTTTCGGGTTCCAGACAATAGATTGAGATGGGGTATTAAATTATACCCGTATATTGAAGGCGGTTTAAGTTGGGCCGACTTATATATCACTTTTCATTTAAGGAAAGTTTCATATGAAACTTCAAAACTCCTCAAAACCTTAATGAATCCAAAAGAAAACTTAGAAACCAAATTGAAATCGAATTTGGAGCTGTGATTGATTCTAGTTTCATCCTAATCACTATCTCAATTCAGTGTTCTTCAATTGAGAGGTAAGTTTGAATTGAACCAATTTGATCGAAATTGGGTAAATTGATGATTTGAGAAAATTTGATGTTAGAAACATGTTATAACTGTTATATAATGTTTATACGAAGTTATTTGTGGTATATAACGGTTAGAAATCGTGTTTTGGTGATTTGGGTATAAAAACCCGTATGTTAGGGTTTGATCAGAATCGCAGGTTGCTGGGACGACAAGGGAATCCGGTCGGATTCAAGGGAATCCGGCGGATTCCGGCAATTTGGGGAATCCGGTCGGATTCAAGGGAATCCGGCGGATTCAAATGCTAAGAACCGGATCCTATGTTTTGCAAATTTCAAAAGTGCATAAGTGTTTAATAGCACTTTAGAGACCTCTTTTTTTTGTAACAAAATTTCATTAACACGAATTGAGCTGAAATTCGCATGTCCACACAGAAACGACCCAATGATCAAAGCTATAAACTATAGCCTAGTCAGTTTTTGGCCATTCGGGGTCGTTTAGGGGTCGAAAATGGCATTTTACTGTTTTTGGACCTTATTTTGGGACTTTTTGACTTTGTTCCGAATTGAACTTTTGTTTGCTGTGATCATAGGGATCACCTGATACATGTAATTATGTTATGATTGTGTAACGATATTAATTACTTAAGTGTTATCAGTTGAGACAAGTTACTAACTCATTGTTTATTGATTGTATTCTCAGATGTGGAGAAGGCTCAGTAATATTAGACTTCTGAGCTTGCGGCTGAGGTGTCGGTGAGTGAATCTGTAACCTCAGTGTGATTTAGTTGTAATGATTTGATTTACAACAAGTAATTTATAGTATTACTTTGATATGATGCATATGTTGAAACATGTTGCCATGATAGTTTGGCATGTTTGTTTACTTAGCTGATTTGTGCTAGTAAGTAAGATTCAGAGGTCAACTTGATTTGATGGTTGGGCTTGTTGTTATTGTAGACGACAGGAGATCTCGGAAACTTGAAATGTCGGTTTAGAGATCTAGGTCGTGTGTGATTAACAACTGGTTATCGGTAATTCTGTATAGGCCAATACAGATGATTGATAAGAGTTCCTTGAGTACCAAACCGGTATTAGGGTATCTCAGGAGCCACCGGTCCTCATGACGATTGATAACACTTGATTGGAAGTTGTGTGATTAAATGATTGAGTGATTAATTTTCTGTTTATTGTTATTTGATGTAAACAGATTATTATGCTAAGTTGTACTGTTGCTTATAGTTTCATTCACTTAGCTTTATGCTAACCCCACCACAGTTCTTCCTGCAGGTTGTATATTAATGGGACATATTGGGCAGGAGGTTGTTGGACTGGATGGAATGTTTGATAGGCTGTTACTCTGATGTTATTTTGATAACTAAAAAGATGTGCTGAATTATATAACACCGAGTTTGTTGAATGTGAAGTATTTACTTTTGAAAAAGTTTCTTGACATTTTAATTGACATTGATAGTAATGTTTTGAAATATATATACGCTTCCGAGTTTACTATTAAATGTTTATTATTAACGAGGGGTGTTATAAGTTGGTATCAGAGCAATAGTTTGGGTGAATTGGACTTGATAGAATGTTCAATCCTAAACTTTGATTGAGTTGAGTCAAACATTCCAGTGGGTGCGGGTTTAGTTGATTAGTGAATGTGTGAGAAAGTGATTAGTTGAATATGTACTAACCCTTAACAAGTTGTGAAGTTGTTGTTTGATTGCAGAGACGGAGGGACATGAGTATCTGATTGGTATATATCATGTTTCCTCAACACACGTGGGCTTAAGATTGCCAGGTAATCTTCGATAAGCCTGTGTTAATTTAAATTAACTGGAATTGTTTACTCTGTTATGTTGAGTAAGCTTTGTTGTGAAGTTAATTGAGTCAGACTGATATGATTCCCCAGTTTTGAGTCAACTAATGATTGTTATAGGTTGACATGAGGAGAGAAGTGTTAAATGAGATGCTTATTGTTGCTCATTGTTGTGATTATTTCTGATTGAATTGTAAATGCAGAAATGTGATTAAATGAGTAGATAAAGAATTGATTAAGGTTTTAGCAAGATTGATGTTGGAACCTAAGGAGTGTCTTTATTGGTGAGACAAGATAATTGATAGTATTATATTAGTAGATTGGTTACAGGGTGTGATTTGAATCCTGTTTAAGAACTGTGGTGTCATTTGATTTGAGGATGACTGCTAATTGAGAAAATATGTGGTTATGTGACTACATGATATGTTTTGATTGTAGTTAAACACTTGAGTTAAACCAAGATGAATAAGTTTATGAGGAAAATAACTTATGATAAAGCTAAATTGAATGAGAAAGTGATAGGTCTTTCTAGTCAATTGTGAATTAGTAAATGAAATGTTTATAGTAACATGATTGAGTAGACTTGTTGTGACAGTGATGCTTGGTAGTATAGCATATGTCAAAGTGATGATAATTAATTAAGATGTGTCCTGAATTTTGAAGTAAATAAGGACATTGTTCAGCATAAATGGTTGAATATAAGTAGTAAGCTGATTTGGAGTGTGTATCAGCTGATAGAAACTATTAAATAGATTATGATTGATTTGAAATCATGAAGTATTTAATACATATATGAGATAAGAGTAAATCACATAGATAATTATAATGTAGAGTAGCCTGAGAATGGATTGTGAAGAACATAATCTTGCAACGCCTGATCACCGTTGTTATATTATGTTGTGTCACATGAACTTGTTGAGGCTACTTGGTATAAAAGAAATGTAATGTGATTTTGAAAATTGAGCATGAAAGTATGCTAAGTGGTTTAGTACTTGTTTTGATAAGAAAACAAACAGTTGATAGGACTGTGGCAGTTAGACTGTAAAGGTGCTAGTGTAAATAATAATTGTCATTGATAGAGGTTTTGATAATAAACCTAATTGATTAATTTGATTTTGTTGAAAATGTAATTGTAACTGATTGTGTTAAATTGACCATAGGTGAATTTGATAGTGTTTAAATGAGTCACTATTTTGTATTTGGCTTGTATGAAGCCAAAGTTGAGATATGTTGATATTGTCTTGCTTGAGGAATTTCTAGTATTATTGAATGTAATAATTGGAAGTATATGTTTGAAAGTAAATATACAATATGAAATGGCTTGTATGGAGCCAAGATTTATGTAAGTTGATTCTGTCCTTGTAAATGATTGATACGATTATTGAAAGTAATAATTATTTAAATATATGTTTGAAAGTGAACATATAAGATGAAATGGTTTGTTGGGAGTTAACTTGATAGTATGTTAACTTTGAAAGTCAAACCATGAATAGGGAATTGTGTATAAAATTAATTGCTTGTGATTGGTTTGAGGATAGGTCAAACTTGAGAAAAGCAGTTAGAGGATTTTATTGATTGGTTGATTAAAATTGAAGTTGACAAGTAGTCAACTGTTTGTGTTGAAATAGTCTAACATAGATTGTAATGTTATGATATTGTGGAATATGATTGAATTCCTTGATTAGTTAAAACATGTTGAAATGGGTCATTTAAGATCCAAAGGAGATAGATGAGTTGTTTAAGTTTGTGAAACTTGATTATTACTTAAAGCTAGTATTAAGTAATTGAAATATTGTTAAGTGTAATTGAGTACTCAGTTGGGTCATATTTAATATTTAAACTGAATATGTGTTGAAGAATTATACAGATATGAAGTCATTGTTTGATATGACAGTTATAAATTGCTAAGATATGTTAAGAGTAAGTTAAATCACATTGATTAGAATTGTGATAAGAAAATCTTACCAGTGTATGAGGCTTGTGATGATAGCTTTGATTTGGTAAGAATGTGAGATGAGAAATAATTGAAAGTTATTATTAATAGTTGCATAGGTTGATTTGTACCTCATAAGGAATTATTTAAGTATTGAAAGAATTGAATGAGTTCTTTAGTTAATTGTTGATTGCATACAAATGAAGTAAGTGGTAAATTGAGGAATATGAATTCAAAAAATTGTTCATATTTTGAGAAATAAGGTATGTGGATATAGTGAATGTCTTAGAAAGTAAGAGAAACCTTGAAATTGATAGGTGATGATTGTATTCACCAAGCTTTTCTTGTAAGTTTAAGTTGAATTGTTTAAGTTATATACGAATTGATAAGTATATAGTGAAACATAGAGTTGTTGATTTGTAATTGTTCCATGTCCTGTGGTATGGATATGTGATGTTAGTGGTAATATGAAGGCTTGATAAAGACTTTAACAGTCTGAATGGCCTATTATATAGAATTAAATGGAATTGAGGTGTACGTGTCCATTTTAGAAAGTTACTTGAAATTGTGCCATAAGTTAGGTGGAAGTCAGTTAATTGTGATTAACTTGATGTAGATTCTGTTGGAAATGTGTTGAGAAATAGCACATTGGGATATTGTGATACTTGAATTGTAGTATCATAATATTGATTAAGGCCGACTTAGCTGCTAGATTGATGGAATTTAGTATTAAGTGATTATATGGTTAGAGTTGTATAATTTCTAATTGCTTGTGATTAGTAGTTTAAGATTTTAAGATTGAATTGAAATAACTGGTTGCAAAGAAAAGATTTCTTGATGTCTTACCAGTTTAAGTGTTATGTAAATTCTAACTTGATGGTTAGTTAGACTTTGAAGGCAAATATTAAGTACTGATAGGTGTACTGGAATGTATAATCACTAGTGTTGTGATTATTGTTTGAGCAGTTGTTGTTGTCGACTTTGTTGTTGTCGGCAATTGATAGGTTGTAATAAAAGGAGTTATAAGCAGAAATAAGTCAATGTAGAGGTTGGTTAAATGTAGGTAATATTGATTTTGGTACTTTTGTTGATTGAGCAAAGTACTTGTGGATTGTGGTTTTACCTACTGAGTTTGATCTCTGCATTACTTATTAAGGTGAATAGTGATATGTGAGTATGATATGTTGTTCAAGAGAGTAGGTATGAAACTTTTGGATGAAAAATTGACCTAGATTTGAATTTTAAATCTTTGATAGTAGAGATTTGAAATTGTTATCTGTATATTAGACTGATTGTTAGTCAGAAGCTGAATTATATTTCAGTGTTACTAGGTACATTGTGGTTTAAAAGAACCACTGTTGTTGTGGTATTGTTGCTGCTGTTTTATTGTTAACAACGATGAACAGTGAGAATAGGTTAAAGATTTTAGCATGTTGCTAATTTCTGGTTGCACCGACCTATTAAGTGATTGTAGATTTCACTTGTGTTTAAATGATAGTGAATTCACTTGTTTAAGTAAGTGTTTGTTCTATAAGATATATCTGATTGATGATATTGATTGGATGCACTGTATGTGTGCGTAGGAAAAGACAGAAGCATGTACATTTGGATATGTGCATGTGGAAAGAATTCAAATAGTCTAAGTATAGTTGTAAGTTGCTATTGAGGATTAATGTATGCTAAGAAGTATGTGATTATATCACATTAGTTAGACTGATTGAGTGAAGTTAGATTTCGGGGACGAAATCTCTTTAAGGGGGGGGGGGGGGGGGGGAGAGTTGTAACACCCTCGAAATGGACCTAGTTGTTTTATATTATTTCTTGATTTAAATAAACATTTAAATGTGTTTGGAAATAATATTGTTTGAACTAGTTGAAATAATTGGAATAGGAGTCGAATATTCCAATGTGATAAGTAAATTATTAATTGTTGTAAATTAATATAGTTGACGGTACAATAAAATGTTTGGACTCGCAAATGGTTTTCGGGTTCCAGACAATAGATTGAGATGGGGTATTAAATTATACCCGTATATTGAAGGCGGTTTAAGTTGGGCCGACTTATATATCACTTTTCATTTAAGGAAAGTTTCATATGAAACTTCAAAACTCCTCAAAACCTTAATGAATCCAAAAGAAAACTTAGAAACCAAATTGAAATCGAATTTGGAGCTGTGATTGATTCTAGTTTCATCCTAATCACTATCTCAATTCAGTGTTCTTCAATTGAGAGGTAAGTTTGAATTGAACCAATTTGATCGAAATTGGGTAAATTGATGATTTGAGAAAATTTGATGTTAGAAACATGTTATAACTGTTATATAATGTTTATACGAAGTTATTTGTGGTATATAACGGTTAGAAATCGTGTTTTGGTGATTTGGGTATAAAAACCCGTATGTTAGGGTTTGATCAGAATCGCAGGTTGCTGGGACGACAAGGGAATCCGGTCGGATTCAAGGGAATCCGGCGGATTCCGGCAATTTGGGGAATCCGGCCGGATTCAAGGGAATCCGGCGGATTCAAATGCTAAGAACCGGATCCTATGTTTTGCAAATTTCAAAAGTGCATAAGTGTTTAATAGCACTTTAGAGACCTCTTTTTTTTGTAACAAAATTTCATTAACACGAATTGAGCTGAAATTCGCATGTCCACACAGAAACGACCCAATGATCAAAGCTATAAACTATAGCCTAGTCAGTTTTTGGCCATTCGGGGTCGTTTAGGGGTCGAAAATGGCATTTTACTGTTTTTGGACCTTATTTTGGGACTTTTTGACTTTGTTCCGAATTGAACTTTTGTTTGCTGTGATCATAGGGATCACCTGATACATGTAATTATGTTATGACTGTGTAACGATATTAATTACTTAAGTGTTATCAGTTGAGACAAGTTACTAACTCATTGTTTATTGATTGTATTCTCAGATGTGGAGAAGGCTCAGTAATATTAGACTTCTGAGCTTGCGGCTGAGGTGTCGGTGAGTGAATCTGTAACCTCAGTGTGATTTAGTTGTAATGATTTGATTTACAACAAGTAATTTATAGTATTACTTTGATATGATGCATATGTTGAAACATGTTGCCATGATAGTTTGGCATGTTTGTTTACTTAGCTGATTTGTGCTAGTAAGTAAGATTCAGAGGTCAACTTGATTTGATGGTTGGGCTTGTTGTTATTGTAGACGACAGGAGATCTCGGAAACTTGAAATGTCGGTTTAGAGATCTAGGTCGTGTGTGATTAACAACTGGTTATCGGTAATTCTGTATAGGCCAATACAGATGATTGATAAGAGTTCCTTGAGTACCAAACCGGTATTAGGGTATCTCAGGAGCCACCGGTCCTCATGACGATTGATAACACTTGATTGGAAGTTGTGTGATTAAATGATTGAGTGATTAATTTTCTGTTTATTGTTATTTGATGTAAACAGATTATTATGCTAAGTTGTACTGTTGCTTATAGTTTCATTCACTTAGCTTTATGCTAACCCCACCACAGTTCTTCCTGCAGGTTGTATATTAATGGGACATATTGGGCAGGAGGTTGTTGGACTGGATGGAATGTTTGATAGGCTGTTACTCTGATGTTATTTTGATAACTAAAAAGATGTGCTGAATTATATAACACCGAGTTTGTTGAATGTGAAGTATTTACTTTTGAAAAAGTTTCTTGACATTTTAATTGACATTGATAGTAATGTTTTGAAATATATATACGCTTCCGAGTTTACTATTAAATGTTTATTATTAACGAGGGGTGTTATAAGTTGGTATCAGAGCAATAGTTTGGGTGAATTGGACTTGATAGAATGTTCAATCCTAAACTTTGATTGAGTTGAGTCAAACATTCCAGTGGGTGCGGGTTTAGTTGATTAGTGAATGTGTGAGAAAGTGATTAGTTGAATATGTACTAACCCTTAACAAGTTGTGAAGTTGTTGTTTGATTGCAGAGACGGAGGGACATGAGTATCTGATTGGTATATATCATGTTTCCTCAACACACGTGGGCTTAAGATTGCCAGGTAATCTTCGATAAGCCTGTGTTAATTTAAATTAACTGGAATTGTTTACTCTGTTATGTTGAGTAAGCTTTGTTGTGAAGTTAATTGAGTCAGACTGATATGATTCCCCAGTTTTGAGTCAACTAATGATTGTTATAGGTTGACATGAGGAGAGAAGTGTTAAATGAGATGCTTATTGTTGCTCATTGTTGTGATTATTTCTGATTGAATTGTAAATGCAGAAATGTGATTAAATGAGTAGATAAAGAATTGATTAAGGTTTTAGCAAGATTGATGTTGGAACCTAAGGAGTGTCTTTATTGGTGAGACAAGATAATTGATAGTATTATATTAGTAGATTGGTTACAGGGTGTGATTTGAATCCTGTTTAAGAACTGTGGTGTCATTTGATTTGAGGATGACTGCTAATTGAGAAAATATGTGGTTATGTGACTACATGATATGTTTTGATTGTAGTTAAACACTTGAGTTAAACCAAGATGAATAAGTTTATGAGGAAAATAACTTATGATAAAGCTAAATTGAATGAGAAAGTGATAGGTCTTTCTAGTCAATTGTGAATTAGTAAATGAAATGTTTATAGTAACATGATTGAGTAGACTTGTTGTGACAGTGATGCTTGGTAGTATAGCATATGTCAAAGTGATGATAATTAATTAAGATGTGTCCTGAATTTTGAAGTAAATAAGGACATTGTTCAGCATAAATGGTTGAATATAAGTAGTAAGCTGATTTGGAGTGTGTATCAGCTGATAGAAACTATTAAATAGATTATGATTGATTTGAAATCATGAAGTATTTAATACATATATGAGATAAGAGTAAATCACATAGATAATTATAATGTAGAGTAGCCTGAGAATGGATTGTGAAGAACATAATCTTGCAACGCCTGATCACCGTTGTTATATTATGTTGTGTCACATGAACTTGTTGAGGCTACTTGGTATAAAAGAAATGTAATGTGATTTTGAAAATTGAGCATGAAAGTATGCTAAGTGGTTTAGTACTTGTTTTGATAAGAAAACAAACAGTTGATAGGACTGTGGCAGTTAGACTGTAAAGGTGCTAGTGTAAATAATAATTGTCATTGATAGAGGTTTTGATAATAAACCTAATTGATTAATTTGATTTTGTTGAAAATGTAATTGTAACTGATTGTGTTAAATTGACCATAGGTGAATTTGATAGTGTTTAAATGAGTCACTATTTTGTATTTGGCTTGTATGAAGCCAAAGTTGAGATATGTTGATATTGTCTTGCTTGAGGAATTTCTAGTATTATTGAATGTAATAATTGGAAGTATATGTTTGAAAGTAAATATACAATATGAAATGGCTTGTATGGAGCCAAGATTTATGTAAGTTGATTCTGTCCTTGTAAATGATTGATACGATTATTGAAAGTAATAATTATTTAAATATATGTTTGAAAGTGAACATATAAGATGAAATGGTTTGTTGGGAGTTAACTTGATAGTATGTTAACTTTGAAAGTCAAACCATGAATAGGGAATTGTGTATAAAATTAATTGCTTGTGATTGGTTTGAGGATAGGTCAAACTTGAGAAAAGCAGTTAGAGGATTTTATTGATTGGTTGATTAAAATTGAAGTTGACAAGTAGTCAACTGTTTGTGTTGAAATAGTCTAACATAGATTGTAATGTTATGATATTGTGGAATATGATTGAATTCCTTGATTAGTTAAAACATGTTGAAATGGGTCATTTAAGATCCAAAGGAGATAGATGAGTTGTTTAAGTTTGTGAAACTTGATTATTACTTAAAGCTAGTATTAAGTAATTGAAATATTGTTAAGTGTAATTGAGTACTCAGTTGGGTCATATTTGATATTTAAACTGAATATGTGTTGAAGAATTATACAGATATGAAGTCATTGTTTGATATGACAGTTATAAATTGCTAAGATATGTTAAGAGTAAGTTAAATCACATTGATTAGAATTGTGATAAGAAAATCTTACCAGTGTATGAGGCTTGTGATGATAGCTTTGATTTGGTAAGAATGTGAGATGAGAAATAATTGAAAGTTATTATTAATAGTTGCATAGGTTGATTTGTACCTCATAAGGAATTATTTAAGTATTGAAAGAATTGAATGAGTTCTTTAGTTAATTGTTGATTGCATACAAATGAAGTAAGTGGTAAATTGAGGAATATGAATTCAAAAAATTGTTCATATTTTGAGAAATAAGGTATGTGGATATAGTGAATGTCTTAGAAAGTAAGAGAAACCTTGAAATTGATAGGTGATGATTGTATTCACCAAGCTTTTCTTGTAAGTTTAAGTTGAATTGTTTAAGTTATATACGAATTGATAAGTATATAGTGAAACATAGAGTTGTTGATTTGTAATTGTTCCATGTCCTGTGGTATGGATATGTGATGATTAGTGGTAATATGAAGGCTTGATAAAGACTTTAACAGTCTGAATGGCCTATTATATAGAATTAAATGGAATTGAGGTGTACGTGTCCATTTTAGAAAGTTACTTGAAATTGTGCCATAAGTTAGGTGGAAGTCAGTTAATTGTGATTAACTTGATGTAGATTCTGTTGGAAATGTGTTGAGAAATAGCACATTGGGATATTGTGATACTTGAATTGTAGTATCATAATATTGATTAAGGCCGACTTAGCTGCTAGATTGATGGAATTTAGTATTAAGTGATTATATGGTTAGAGTTGTATAATTTCTAATTGCTTGTGATTAGTAGTTTAAGATTTTAAGATTGAATTGAAATAACTGGTTGCAAAGAAAAGATTTCTTGATGTCTTACCAGTTTAAGTGTTATGTAAATTCTAACTTGATGGTTAGTTAGACTTTGAAGGCAAATATTAAGTACTGATAGGTGTACTGGAATGTATAATCACTAGTGTTGTGATTATTGTTTGAGCAGTTGTTGTTGTCGACTTTGTTGTTGTCGGCAATTGATAGGTTGTAATAAAAGGAGTTATAAGCAGAAATAAGTCAATGTAGAGGTTGGTTAAATGTAGGTAATATTGATTTTGGTACTTTTGTTGATTGAGCAAAGTACTTGTGGATTGTGGTTTTACCTACTGAGTTTGATCTCTGCATTACTTATTAAGGTGAATAGTGATATGTGAGTATGATATGTTGTTCAAGAGAGTAGGTATGAAACTTTTGGATGAAAAATTGACCTAGATTTGAATTTTAAATCTTTGATAGTAGAGATTTGAAATTGTTATCTGTATATTAGACTGATTGTTAGTCAGAAGCTGAATTATATTTCAGTGTTACTAGGTACATTGTGGTTTAAAAGAACCACTGTTGTTGTGGTATTGTTGCTGCTGTTTTATTGTTAACAACGATGAACAGTGAGAATAGGTTAAAGATTTTAGCATGTTGCTAATTTCTGGTTGCACCGACCTATTAAGTGATTGTAGATTTCACTTGTGTTTAAATGATAGTGAATTCACTTGTTTAAGTAAGTGTTTGTTCTATAAGATATATCTGATTGATGATATTGATTGGATGCACTGTATGTGTGCGTAGGAAAAGACAGAAGCATGTACATTTGGATATGTGCATGTGGAAAGAATTCAAATAGTCTAAGTATAGTTGTAAGTTGCTATTGAGGATTAATGTATGCTAAGAAGTATGTGATTATATCACATTAGTTAGACTGATTGAGTGAAGTTAGATTTCGGGGACGAAATCTCTTTAAGGGGGGGGGGGGGGGGGGGAGAGTTGTAACACCCTCGAAATGGACCTAGTTGTTTTATATTATTTCTTGATTTAAATAAACATTTAAATGTGTTTGGAAATAATATTGTTTGAACTAGTTGAAATAATTGGAATAGGAGTCGAATATTCCAATGTGATAAGTAAATTATTAATTGTTGTAAATTAATATAGTTGACGGTACAATAAAATGTTTGGACTCGCAAATGGTTTTCGGGTTCCAGACAATAGATTGAGATGGGGTATTAAATTATACCCGTATATTGAAGGCGGTTTAAGTTGGGCCGACTTATATATCACTTTTCATTTAAGGAAAGTTTCATATGAAACTTCAAAACTCCTCAAAACCTTAATGAATCCAAAAGAAAACTTAGAAACCAAATTGAAATCGAATTTGGAGCTGTGATTGATTCTAGTTTCATCCTAATCACTATCTCAATTCAGTGTTCTTCAATTGAGAGGTAAGTTTGAATTGAACCAATTTGATCGAAATTGGGTAAATTGATGATTTGAGAAAATTTGATGTTAGAAACATGTTATAACTGTTATATAATGTTTATACGAAGTTATTTGTGGTATATAACGGTTAGAAATCGTGTTTTGGTGATTTGGGTATAAAAACCCGTATGTTAGGGTTTGATCAGAATCGCAGGTTGCTGGGACGACAAGGGAATCCGGTCGGATTCAAGGGAATCCGGCGGATTCCGGCAATTTGGGGAATCCGGCGGATTCAAATGCTAAGAACCGGATCCTATGTTTTGCAAATTTCAAAAGTGCATAAGTGTTTAATAGCACTTTAGAGACCTCTTTTTTTTGTAACAAAATTTCATTAACACGGATTGAGCTGAAATTCGCATGTCCACACAGAAACGACCCAATGATCAAAGCTATAGACTATAGCCTAGTCAGTTTTTGGCCATTCGGGGTCGTTTAGGGGTCGAAAATGGCATTTTACTGTTTTTGGACCTTATTTTGGGACTTTTTGACTTTGTTCCGAATTGAACTTTTGTTTGCTGTGATCATAGGGATCACCTGATACATGTAATTATGTTATGAATGTGTAACGATATTAATTACTTAAGTGTTATCAGTTGAGACAAGTTACTAACTCATTGTTTATTGATTGTATTCTCAGATGTGGAGAAGGCTCAGTAATATTAGACTTCTGAGCTTGCGGCTGAGGTGTCGGTGAGTGAATCTGTAACCTCAGTGTGATTTAGTTGTAATGATTTGATTTACAACAAGTAATTTATAGTATTACTTTGATATGATGCATATGTTGAAACATGTTGCCATGATAGTTTGGCATGTTTGTTTACTTAGCTGATTTGTGCTAGTAAGTAAGATTCAGAGGTCAACTTGATTTGATGGTTGGGCTTGTTGTTATTGTAGACGACAGGAGATCTCGGAAACTTGAAATGTCGGTTTAGAGATCTAGGTCGTGTGTGATTAACAACTGGTTATCGGTAATTCTGTATAGGCCAATACAGATGATTGATAAGAGTTCCTTGAGTACCAAACCGGTATTAGGGTATCTCAGGAGCCACCGGTCCTCATGACGATTGATAACACTTGATTGGAAGTTGTGTGATTAAATGATTGAGTGATTAATTTTCTGTTTATTGTTATTTGATGTAAACAGATTATTATGCTAAGTTGTACTGTTGCTTATAGTTTCATTCACTTAGCTTTATGCTAACCCCACCACAGTTCTTCCTGCAGGTTGTATATTAATGGGACATATTGGGCAGGAGGTTGTTGGACTGGATGGAATGTTTGATAGGCTGTTACTCTGATGTTATTTTGATAACTAAAAAGATGTGCTGAATTATATAACACCGAGTTTGTTGAATGTGAAGTATTTACTTTTGAAAAAGTTTCTTGACATTTTAATTGACATTGATAATAATGTTTTGAAATATATATACGCTTCCGAGTTTACTATTAAATGTTTATTATTAACGAGGGGTGTTATAAGTTGGTATCAGAGCAATAGTTTGGGTGAATTGGACTTGATAGAATGTTCAATCCTAAACTTTGATTGAGTTGAGTCAAACATTCCAGTGGGTGCGGGTTTAGTTGATTAGTGAATGTGTGAGAAAGTGATTAGTTGAATATGTACTAACCCTTAACAAGTTGTGAAGTTGTTGTTTGATTGCAGAGACGGAGGGACATGAGTATCTGATTGGTATATATCATGTTTCCTCAACACACGTGGGCTTAAGATTGCCAGGTAATCTTCGATAAGCCTGTGTTAATTTAAATTAACTGGAATTGTTTACTCTGTTATGTTGAGTAAGCTTTGTTGTGAAGTTAATTGAGTCAGACTGATATGATTCCCCAGTTTTGAGTCAACTAATGATTGTTATAGGTTGACATGAGGAGAGAAGTGTTAAATGAGATGCTTATTGTTGCTCATTGTTGTGATTATTTCTGATTGAATTGTAAATGCAGAAATGTGATTAAATGAGTAGATAAAGAATTGATTAAGGTTTTAGCAAGATTGATGTTGGAACCTAAGGAGTGTCTTTATTGGTGAGACAAGATAATTGATAGTATTATATTAGTAAATTGATTAAGGTTTTAGCAAGTATGATACATTCGTGTCTGTGAGTTAAACCTTTATTGTTCGTATGAATATTTCACCGTGGTCCCCACCATAGACATACCCCTTTAGCCCAGACAAGAACATAGTTTCCAAATTTAGAAAGAATATAAGAGAATCAATTTTAAGAATCAAGCCAGCGGTGACAGGTCTGTACTTGCGTACAACAGAGCAACATACACTTGATTCAGGTTTAAGCAAAACCGATCGTAGTCAAACCAAACTTGATTTATTCAATTGGCGACCTTGACCAGTACCTTAAATATAAGACTTTGCAAGTACATTGACTCACATTTGCTTAGTTTTGAGAGTAAACTGAATTGAGACAAGGTCTGTACTTATGTACAACAAAGGAATCAATCAGCTAACTCCCCCAAGAGATCTCAGATATACGATCTAAAAATAGAAGTATGTCAAGCTACGCTAAGGAATTAAGACTTAGTGTCGTACATCACAAGGTGTTTACCACAAGATCATAGACACGTATTAGACTTACTTCTTAATAACCTAGAGACCGGTATGTATCATGCCTACCAATACATCATATGATGAAGATAATTTTCATAAAAACTGTATTAAGTATGCTAGATAAACCTACTGATACATCAAGGATAAACCTTAAAATTTCCATTTTGTGCATGTTCCCCGATGTACTATCATATCCCAAGTTGTTTTACAGACTCACAATCCAACATCTTTTCAAGAATTAAGAATCTTGCTGTTCACATTTCTGAATTAAAAAATCAGAATTTTTAATATTCAGAATTACTCCCCCTGAACAGCAAATTCTTATATCCAATCCAAAAATACTCCCCTTAAACATTAAACATATTTTTGATTCACGAATAATATTTTTGTATTTTTTTAATTGAATAAATTTCGCAACATTGCATTTCTTTAATACTAAAAAGTATAAAGAATGGCTGTTGCACTTAACAAAATTTAGAGAAAAGTATCAAAATCACATATCAAGTCAAGTCAAATGCCTTTGAGCACTTTTACCACCTCGTAACGTCGAAAATCTCATCCATCAAAATCATCACACACGAGCACTTTGAAAACAATCTTCCAAAAATATTCACATCCTTGCAGTCACTAAAAATATTAGCTATCAAAAATCTGACTGCAACATCACAAACAAACAAACATTAGTACTTATGGGACACCCAAGCCTTGATAGACTTGGGTTGTCCATGATCATCCATAACCATCACATCAATGAGTTTATGATATTTTAAAAACTCAGAGGATTTCATTGATGTGTTGTTTGTGGATTTGGGTTTCCAAACCTTTGTAGGTTCAGATGAGTTGTTTTCAACAATGTTGTGCTGTTGAACTTGAGGTTTACTAGGCACAACTTTGTTTACTCTAGCCACGGGTTTTGGAGAAGAGGATACATATCTTGATATAGGCGAATACGAAGCACGCCTAGAAAACGATTTTGAATAAGAATTCCTAAAAGAGGAAGTTCTTGGCATCCCTCTACCAAACCTATCTAGGGATAATAACCGACAATCCCTAATTATATGTCATTGTTGTCCACAATGGAAACAAGAACGTCGTTCAATGTACGACCTATTCCAATGATTACCCACAAAAGGTTGAGGTGGAGAATGAACTGTTGGAAGCTTAGAAGATGAGGCATTTACAGGACGTGAACACTTATGTGTACACGTTGATGTAGAAGCCTCAGAAGTTGAACAAGTTGATGTTGAAGGTTGTTCACTTTTAAATTTTACATTTGAATCCTTCATTTGATGTTGAACCCTTTTGGATTCATTTTCAACCTTGTTTTTACCCTTTGTATTTGAAACCTTTACAGTTTCATTGGTAAGTATATGATTTTCTGGCTTTACATTAACTTTTTCAACTTTGATTTCAGCCTCTTCCGGTAGATCCTCTATCTCAACACGCTCCTCTACACTAACTGGAGGTGTACTATCAGACTTAACAAAAGTAGGCAAGGGATACTCTGTCCGTTTAGTTTTCTCCTTTGCCTGCCTTTTGGGATTGGATGTAGCTTCTTTAGACTTTGTAGCTGGCCATGATGAGTAGTCAGCCACAAGTTCTTCGGTGCCTTCCTTAACAGGCAGAGGATAGTGATTAGTAGGAGGTGGAACTGAGTTATTCCCTATTCCAGCCTTACTACTTGTATTTGTCCTCTGCTTGTCAACAATTTCATCGAAGATTTTATGAGAGTTTGAGAAACTTATGATTCCTTTTTTAAAAGAGTCAGACTCAGACTTTAGCTCAGAAAGTTCTTTATTTAACAACTCAATTTCTGTTAAATAGCTCTTAATGGCATCTTGTTGACTGAAAACTTTAGCTTTATATTTCTCAGTGTCAAACTTATGAGCCTCAACTTCCTTTTCATAAAGTATTTCATTAGCTTTTAGAAACTTATTTGACTCAGTGAGTTTCTCGACCTTTTCTCTCAAGTCTACATAGTCTATTTGAAAACATTTTAAAGAAGCTTCCAATTTAATATAGGAGATACATGTAAAAGGTTCTTCAGATTTTGTTTCTACCTCATGTATCTTTGCCAAAAGCGCACGGTGTTGAACCTTTCCTTGAAGCGCACTCCAGTCAAACAATCCTTGATTAAACACCACCATCTCCTGTGATGTTGTGCTATTCTCTGGAGTCTTGGGAGCTGAAGGTGTAGTAAATCCAGATGAGGGATATTTTTCCTTCTCACATTCTTTAGCAAAGTGTCCATAACTCTGACACATTTTACATTTCACCTTGCTTTTATTAAAACCAATACCTGTATCACCATCATCATCCAGGTCCTTTTTGCCCGTTCTCTGAAGAAATTTCTTTATCCTTTGGGTTATCATGGCCATGCTCCATTTGATGTCCATCTGCTCGAGATCGTCAGAATCGATCTGTTCAAAGTCTTCCTCAGTAAGCTGCAAAGTACAAGCCTTCTTTGAAAGAAAAGTCTCATAAGAGTTGAGGAAAGCTGCAAAGATTGTAGCGTGATCCTCAGTAGCCTTTGAAGGAGCTGTATGAGAGATATAGGAAGCATATACAATGTACGGTTATTTAACTGGAATAAAGGATCGGTTATCACTTTGGTGATCTTGTCGGTTATTACATCTGTGAACTTGTTCGGTTAACACTTAGGTAATCTAATTCGGCTAACACTTTGGAGATATAATTCAGTAATATGATCGGTATATATATATAATATATAAAACTCGGGTATTTGGAAATATACTTGGTATACATGTTAATAGGCCACGGACACGGGATATACTATAGGTTATCGTATATATAATTGTAGGCCTCGGATACTCGGAAACACTCTCACTGTTTGGATGTTGATTTAGGTTTCGTGTCTACCCAGTTTAGACCACTATTAGAAACTAAATCGCTTAAGGTAACCAGATACACTAAAGGACTTACCGGTTGTAAGTGGATTGAATCAGGAAAATAGTACCGGTATGCACCCTAGCTTTAGAGGGTCATCTTTTCAATGTAGACTTACCCCTGTAGAGTTAGGAAAATTTCGACATAGTATTCGGTAAACTAGTTATTTAAATTTTTTTTTTTTTAATTTCCTATTATTTCTATCAAGTTCATTTGAACAGTAATGGCAAACCCTACGACAAATAACTCTGCGTCGAATGACGAACCAATTTTGAAAATATCCCTCCAGATGTGATAGCTTCCGGCATTTTTGTAAACTTTGACTCTTGAAATCTTTGGATACATATGTTTAATAATTTTCAACTTCGATTCCATCTATGGTTAAACCTCGGTTTTAGAAATGGCATACTTTGATTTGGCATATGTGCCAACTTTGAAAACTCTGACAACTTTAAAAATTCTGACAAACTTTGAAAACTTAGGGATTTAAACTATGATTTTTACTATGGTTTTAACAGTGATTCTTACTATGATTTCAACCACGAATTCTACTATAGTTTCGACTATCATTGAAAATCTGCATACTCTGTTTTGGCATTTGTACAAACTTTGGAAATATGTGATTCATACTACGATTTTTACCTACGATTTCAACCACAACCTCAACTATAGTCTTTACAATGTTTTCAACTATGATTTGTAACTATGTTTTATAAACTACTTGTCTCTCTTTTATGAACTATTTGGAACTGTTTTACGAACCACGTTAGATAGTATATGAGTTTTAAATCGGGCGTAATAACTATTTTATTCCCCGACGTTAAAAATATAACTAGATTAGCAAATGGTGGCTAGTCGAATCCGGTAGTGTAATACGTAATTACACTTTAGAATTCAATGGCTAGGCTTTTTGTCTAGATCGGTAATTTGGATATCATTATTGATATACATAGGCGAATAGGCCATCTTGTCGAAATCATCCGTTTGGAGGAAACTCATCGTTTTCCTAATCATGAATGTATCTGTGAAAATATGTGGTATAGTATTCGGTTAGCTAAAACAGTATATGGCTAGGCATGCATGTTTTGGCATATAAATTGATTATCACTTCGGTGATCTAGTCGGGTATCACTTCGGTGATATAATCTGGTTATCACTGCGGTGATCTAGTCGGAACATGGTTATCACGTTAGTGATATAAAATTTGGATAAGTATCGGAAAACTATATTTGCTAATATAGGACGTTTATACATCATGTACGGTGTCAATAGTTATATTGAACTCTAAGAACACCGTAAGAACTCATTGAATTCGGTGGATTATAAATCCAAATCATAGTGATACTTGTTAAGACGGACCGACCCTGTTATGTAGGAAACGGGTGGGTAAAGAATCGGTCTTCTTCATTATTCATGTGAGATCAGTAGGTTTAAACCTAACAAGGGGAGAAGGATAAATCGGATGTCTTAGAATTAGACATATCACAAGAGTTGACCTTAGAAACACGCGGATCTAGGTTTCGACTGAATTTCGGGACGAAATTCTCCTAACAAGGGGATAATGTGACACCCGGTCAAAAAAGGGCCAAAATTAGGGGCCAATTTAAACTTTAATTACCCGTACTCGGTACGTGTTAAAACAAAAGTATCCGAATATTATATATGTATTTATATATATATATAATACAATGAATAAGTAATAATCGCGTACAAACAGATCTAAAGGAACGCGTAATCTCAAATACGGACGTTGGTGAAAAACATTTTTAAATAATGTATTATTAACAAGAATAATAATTATTTACACGACTGAGGTTTTAAATACATTTTGGATACGGTAAACTATCCGTCAAAGTAAGTTGAAACAAAGATATATTTTTATAACTCGCTAAAGGTATTTTTATAAAATACTTCATTTGAAAACTTATACGATTTCATTTTTGGAAAGTTATCATGTTAAAACATTATACTAAATTAAGATCGGGTAAACAAACACGGGTCAAAAATCACCAACTAACACCAATGATACTCCTCCAATAATTCAATTCACGCACACACACATACTGGATCATATATCTCTCGGCCTCATCTCACTCTCGGCTCTCTCCCACTCTTTCGGATTCAACCATCAACAACAATAGCATCATAATAATCATCATCATCATCATCATCATCTTCAGCTTCTTCTTGGATCATCACCATCATCCGGTTCATCATCATCATCACTCACGGATTCGTTTTCAAAAATTGTAAGGAAACTTAAATTTTAACTTTACATTCATGTATATAATGCTTATATCATCATATATTAGTGTTATATCATCGTATATGTTTGAAACCTAGCCTAAATCATCAAATTATAGTGTGTAAGTGCGTGAACTGACCTGAAAAACACTCTGATTCGGCGGATCATCCTTAAAACTGCATTTTTTTGTGATCCGGCCATGATCCGGCGGATCAAGCCAAGATCCGGTGGATCAGGACATGATCCGGAGGATCACACACCTGCATGTTGTAGCCCTCTGAGTCGCGGTCGTCTGGGCAGCTTGATCGCCTAAATCCGAGTTCGTATGAGGGAGATATGGCCAAAACGGTGCGGCTATGTCAAATCTGTTTCAAAACGAACTTTTATGTATATATACATGTGAGCAACAAATGAAACTTTTGAAACATAAATATACGAGTTATATTTATACAAACAAACGTACCTTATGTTTTGAAACATTATATATATGTACACGATGAATATTTCTACGAGAACAAAGCAAGATATGTTTTTGAAAACATAATCTCGTGTCGCCACCAACGGGCCGTACATTTTTACAAACTTTGAAACGGAAATACAAACTTAAACAATTGGATATAATACGACCGAATACATATTAATACAAATAAAGATTATACAATCAAATGCTCATTAGAATCTCGCGTGTTTAGGACTCTAGGAGATTTCGGACTGTACATTCCTTGTCGGACATACTCATTGTTCGGATAGACTCAGGTGAGTCTCACAGCCCCATTTTTACTGTTTTTAAATATTGGGGTGAGATACAATGCTTACTTGTTTTCGTGATCAAGTGTTATTTGATTAGTTAATATGATTATTAACTCATGGAATTAAATGATTATTTAATTCGGTAAACTTTGATAGTTACATTGTTTTGAAACCATTATTGGTCTTGATTTTCAAATGTTCGGGTATTGCACGAGTGTTTTAATACGGGAATGTCCTCATCAATGTATGGTTCATTAACTTAATAAGGCACGGTTACTAAAAGATAGATCTATCATGGGAGTGACGTCCCCGTCCGGGTTGCTAGCTACAACCAAGTACAAACGGGCATTTTAGTAATTGTTATGGGTGTTGACACCGTTCGGGAGGCAGAAAATCGGGTTATGTTTTGAACCATAGCTTAGTGCAATACAATGTCATAATATATATTGTTCGAAAACCTGCGTTGGTTTGTTCAATGTTAGGAAACCTGCATTGGTTTCATCATGATTTGGTTATATTGTTTAGTAAACCTGCGTTGGTTTAATCACTGTTTTGAAAACTTAGTATCATTGTTCGTAAGCCTGCGTTGGTACGATCAATGTTAGGAAACCTGCGTTGGTTTCATTATTGTTTGGAGAACCTGCGTTGGTTCAAATCATTGTTTAGTAACCTTAATTGGTTAAATCATTGTTTTAGAAAACTTAAGTGTTTTAAATCATTGTTTGGTTTATTATTTTAAATCATTGCTCAGATATAACATTTTATTATCGTCGAATAATCATGTTGATCACATCAATGTTTATGTTAAACCTGTGAGATTCACCAGGTTTATAGCTGACCCTTTTAGTGTTGTATTCTCAGGTGATCAGCAGTAGTAGGATGGCCCTCAGGATAAACTATCTACTCACGAGTCGCATGCATCTATTTAGATATGAAGATTTTCTTGCCTTATATTTTGTATAATGGTTATGTATTAAAATCTTCAAAACCGTTTTTGCGAACTCGCTATTATGTTGTAAACTTTGACTCAAAACTTGCATTACTTTTTGTAATATTTATAAACGTCTCATGTAGAGTCGTTTGCTTGTACCTTTGTGTTTTGATATGTGATTAGTCACACCCAAATCATCGCTTCCGCAAATCATGAAATTGGGGGTGTGACAGATTGGTATCAGAGCCTAAGGTTATAGCGAACTAGGTTGCATTAGTGGGCCTAGACTATAACCGTTAGGCAGTATTCCTCATTAGATATAACTGGTTCAGGGATTTCATCATACAAGTTTAATTTAACATAGCGTAGCTAACTATGTACAATTAAATAAAGATGATGTGAGATCTGAAAGGGGTTATATTGAAAAGGAATGCATTAGTAGACTCTGATCACGAGAGAACCGGGACTCATGATTGTTTTGTGCTAGACACAACTAGGTGGATATATGTACGTATATATGGTAAATACATATATGATTAGGCTATTATATATATTGAAGATATATTGATAAGCCTCATTTATTGGGTACTATACATGATATGTATATCAATTGGTTTCAGATGTTCGGTAATATACTCGGTATATGTATATATATGGTATATGTACATATAGGTCTCGGATACACTTCAACATATTCGGTCATAATGTACGGTTATTTAACTGGAATAAAGGATCGGTTATCACTTTGGTGATCTTGTCGGTTATTACATCTGTGAACTTGTTCGGTTAACACTTAGGTAATCTAATTCGGCTAACACTTTGGAGATATAATTCAGTAATATGATCGGTATATATATATAATATATAAAACTCGGGTATTTGGAAATATACTTGGTATACATGTTAATAGGCCACGGACACAGGATATACTATAGGTTATCGTATATATAATTGTAGGCCTCGGATACTCGGAAACACTCTCACTGTTCGGATGTTGATTTAGGTTTCGTGTCTACCCAGTTTAGACCACTATTAGAAACTAAATCACTTAAGGTAACCAGATACACTAAAGGACTTACCGGTTGTAAGTGGATTGAATCAGGAAAATAGTACCGGTATGCACCCTAGCTTTAGAGGGTCATCTTTTCAATGTAGACTTACCCCGGTAGAGTTAGGAAAATTTCGACATAGTATTCGGTAAACTAGTTATTGAAAATTTTTTTTTTTTAATTTCCTATTATTTCTATCAAGTTCATTTGAACAGTAATGGCAAACCCTACGACAGATAACTCTGCGTCGAATGACGAACCAATTTTGAAAATATCCCTTCGGATGTGATAGCTTCCGGCATTTTTGTAAACTTTGACTCTTGAAATCTTTGGATACATATGTTTAATAATTTTCAACTTCGATTCCATCTATGGTTAAACCTCGGTTTTAGAAATGGCATACTTTGATTTGGCATATGTGCCAACTTTGAAAACTCTGACAACTTTAAAAATTCTGACAAACTTTGAAAACTTAGGGATTTAAACTATGATTTTTACTATGGTTTTAACAGTGATTCTTACTATGATTTCAACCACGAATTCTACTATAGTTTCGACTATCATTGAAAATCTGCATACTCTGTTTTGGCATTTGTACAAACTTTGGAAATATGTGATTCATACTACGATTTTTACCTACGATTTCAACTACAACCTCAACTATAGTCTTTACAATGTTTTCAACTATGATTTGTAACTATGTTTTATAAACTACTTGTCTCTCTTTTATGAACTATTTGGAACTGTTTTACGAACCACGTTAGATAGTACATGAGTTTTAAATCGGGCGTAATAACTATTTTATTCCCCGATGTTAAAAATATAACTAGATTAGCAAATGGTGGCTAGTCGAATCCGGTAATGTAATACGTAATTACACTTTAGAATTCAATGGCTAGGCTTTTTGTCTAGATCGGTAATTTGGATATCATTATTGATATACATAGGCGAATAGGCCATCTTGTCGAAATCATCCGTTTGGAGGAAACTCATCGTTTTCCTAATCATGAATGTATCTGTGAAAATATGTGGTATAGTATTCGGTTAGCTAAAACAGTATATGGCTAGGCATGCATGTTTTGGCATATAAATTGATTATCACTTCAGTGATCTAGTCGGGTATCACTTCGGTGATATAATCTGGTTATCACTGCGGTGATCTAGTCGGAACATGGTTATCACGTTAGTGATATAAAATTTGGATAAGTATCAGAAAACTATATTTGTTAATATAGGACGTGTATACATCATGTACGGTGTCGATAGTTATATTGAACTCTAAGAACACCGTAGGAACTCATTGAATTCGGTGGATTATAAATCCAAATCATAGTGATACTTGTTAAGACGGACTGACCCTGTTATGTAGGTAACGGGTGGGTAAAGAATCGGTCTTCTCCATTATTCATGTGAGATCAGTAGGTTTAAACCTAACAAGGGGAGAAGGATAAATCGGATGTCTTAGAATTAGACATATCATAATAGTTGACCTTAGAAACACGCGGATCTAGGTTTCGACTGAATTTCGGGATAAAGTTCTCCTAACAAGGGGAGAATGTGACACCCGGTCAAAAAAGGGCGAAAATTAGGGGCCAATTTAAATTTTAATTACTCGTACTCGGTACGTGTTAAAACAAAAGTATCCGAATATTATATATGTATTTATATATATATAATACAATGAATAAGTAATAATCGCGTACAAACAGATCTAAAGGAACGCATAATCTCAAATACGGACGTTGGTGAAAAACATTTTTAAATAATGTATTATTAACAAGAATAATAATTATTTACACGACTGAGGTTTTAAATACATTTTGGATACGGAAAACTATCCGTCAAAGTAAGTTGAAACAAATATATATTTTTATAACTCGCTAAAGGTATTTTTATAAAATACTTCATTTGAAAACTTATACGATTTCATTTTTGGAAAGTTATCAGGTTAAAACATTTTACTAAATTACGATCGGGTAAACAAACACGGGTCAAAAATCACCAACTAACACCAATAATACTCCTCCAATAATTCAATTCACGCACACACACATACTGGATCATATATCTCTCGGCCTCATCTCACTCTCGGCTCTCTCCCTCTCTTTCGGATTCAACCATCAACAACAACAATAGCATCATAATCATCATCATCATCATCTTCTGCTTCTTCTTGGATCATCACCATCATCCGGTTCATCATCATCATCACTCACGGATTCGTTTTCAAAAATTGTAAGGAAACTTAAATTTTAACTTTACATTCATGTATATAATGCTTATATCATCATATATTAGTGTTATATCATCGTATATGTTTGAAACCTAGCCTAAATCATCAAATTACAGTGTGTAAGTGCGTGAACTGACCTGAAAAACACTCTGATCCGGCGGATCATCCTTAAAACTGCATTTTTTTCATGATCCGGCCATGATCCGGAGGATCAAGCCAAGATCCGGCGGATATGGACATGATCCGGCGGATCACACACCTGCATGTTGTAGCCCTCTGAGTCGCGGTCGTCTGGGCAGCTTGATCGCCTAAATCCGAGTTCGTATGAGGGAAATATGGCCAAAACGGTGCGGCTATGTCAAAACAGTTTCAAAATGAACTTTTATGTATATATACATGTGAGCAACAAATGAAACTTTTGAAACATAAATATACGAGTTATATTTGTACAAACAAATGTACCTTATGTTTTGAAACATTATATATATGTACACGATGAATATTTCTACGAGAACAAAGCAAGATATGTTTTTGAAAACATAATCTCGTGTCGCCACCAACGGGCCGTACATTTTTACAAACTTTGAAACGGAAATACAAACTTAAACAATTGGATATAATACGACCGAATATATATTAATACAAATAAAGATTATACAATCAAATGCTCATTAGAATCTCGCGTGTTTAGGACTCTAGGAGATTTCGGACTGTACATTCCTTGTCGGACATACTCATTGCTCGGATAGACTCAGGTGAGTCTCACAGCCCCATTTTTACTGTTTTTAAATATTGGGGTGAGATACAATGCTTACTTGTTTTCGTGATCAAGTGTTATTTGATTAGTTAATATGATTATTAACTCATGGAATTAAATGATTATTTAATTCGGTTAACTTTGATAGTTACATTGTTTTGTTACCTTTATTGGTCTTGATTTTCAAATGTTCGGGTATTGCACGAGTGTTTTAATACGGAAAAGTCCTCATCAATGTATGGTTCATTAACTTAATAAGGCGCGGTTACTAAAAGATAGATCTATCATGGGAGTGACGTCCCCGTCCGGGTTGCTAGCTACAACCAAGTACAAACGGGCATTTTAGTAATTGTTATGGGTGTTGACACCGTTCGGGAGGCAGAAAATCGGGTTATGCTTTGAACCATAGCTTAGTGCAATACAATGTCATAATATATATTGTTCGAAAATCTGCGTTGGTTTGTTCAATGTTAGGAAACCTGCGTTGGTTTCATCATGATTTGGTTATATTGTTTAGTAAACCTGCGTTGGTTTAATCACTGTTTTGAAAACTTAGTATCATTGTTCGTAAGCCTGCGTTGGTACGATCAATGTTAGGAAACCTGCGTTGGTTTCATTATTGTTTGGAGAACCTGCGTTGGTTCAAATCATTGTTTAGTAACCTTAATTGGTTAAATCATTGTTTTAGAAAACTTAAGTGTTTTAAATCATTGTTGGTGACCTTATTTGGTCAAAAATCATTGTTTGGTTTATTATTTTAAATCATTCCTCAGATATAACATTTTATTATCGTCGAATAATCATGTTGATCACATCAATGTTTATGTTAAACCTGTGAGATTCACCAGGTTTATAGCTGACCCTTTTAGTGTTGTATTCTCAGGTGATCAGCAGTAGTAGGATGTCCCTTAGGATAAGCTATCTACTCACGAGTCGCATGCATCTATTTAGATATGAAGATTTTCTTGCATTATATTTTGTATAATGGTTATGTATTAAAATCTTCAAAACCGTTTTTGCGAACTCGCTATTATGCTGTAAACTTTGACTCAAAACTTGCATTACTTTTTGTAATATTTATAAACGTCTCATGTAGAGTCGTTTGCTTGTACCTTTGTATTTTGATATGTGATTAGTCACACCCAAATCATCGCTTCCGCAAATCATGAAATTGGGGGTGTGACAGATTGGTATCAGAGCCTAAGGTTATAGCGAACTAGGTTGCATTAGTGGGCCTAGACTATAACCGTTAGGCAGTATTCCTCATTAGATATAACTGGTTCAGGGATTTCATCATACAAGTTTAATTTAACATAGCGTAGCTAACTATGTACAATTAAATAAAGATGATGTGAGATCTGAAAGGGGTTATATTGAAAAGGAATGCATTAGTAGACTCTGATCACGAGAGAACCGGGACTCATGATTGTTTTGTGCTAGACACAACTAGGTGGATATATGTACGTATATATGGTAAATACATATATGATTAGGCTATTATATATATTGAAGATATATTGATAAGCCTCATTTATTGGGTACTATACATGATATGTATATCAATTGGTTTCAGATGTTCGGTAATATACTCGGTATATGTATATATATGGTATATGTACATATAGGTCTCGGATACACTTCAACATATTCGGTCATAATGTACGGTTATTTAACTGGAATAAAGGATCGGTTATCACTTTGGTGATCTTGTCGGTTATTACATCTGTGAACTTGTTCGGTTAACACTTAGGTAATCTAATTCGGCTAACACTTTGGAGATATAATTCAGTAATATGATCGGTATATATATATAATATATAAAACTCGGGTATTTGGAAATATACTTGGTATACATGTTAATAGGCCACGGACACAGGATATACTATAGGTTATCGTATATATAATTGTAGGCCTCGGATACTCGGAAACACTCTCACTGTTCGGATGTTGATTTAGGTTTCGTGTCTACCCAGTTTAGACCACTATTAGAAACTAAATCACTTAAGGTAACCAGATACACTAAAGGACTTACCGGTTGTAAGTGGATTGAATCAGGAAAATAGTACCGGTATGCACCCTAGCTTTAGAGGGTCATCTTTTCAATGTAGACTTACCCCGGTAGAGTTAGGAAAATTTCGACATAGTATTCGGTAAACTAGTTATTGAAATTTTTTTTTTTTTAATTTCCTATTATTTCTATCAAGTTCATTTGAACAGTAATGGCAAACCCTACGACAGATAACTCTGCGTCGAATGACGAACCAATTTTGAAAATATCCCTTCGGATGTGATAGCTTCCGGCATTTTTGTAAACTTTGACTCTTGAAATCTTTGGATACATATGTTTAATAATTTTCAACTTCGATTCCATCTATGGTTAAACCTCGGTTTTAGAAATGGCATACTTTGATTTGGCATATGTGCCAACTTTGAAAACTCTGACAACTTTAAAAATTCTGAGAAACTTTGAAAACTTAGGGATTAAACTATGATTTTTACTATGGTTTTAACAGTGATTCTTACTATGATTTCAACCACGAATTCTACTATAGTTTCGACTATCATTGAAAATCTGCATACTCTGTTTTGGCATTTGTACAAACTTTGGAAATATGTGATTCATACTACGATTTTTACCTACGATTTCAACTACAACCTCAACTATAGTCTTTACAATGTTTTCAACTATGATTTGTAACTATGTTTTATAAACTACTTGTCTCTCTTTTATGAACTATTTGGAACTGTTTTACGAACCACGTTAGATAGTACATGAGTTTTAAATCGGGCGTAATAACTATTTTATTCCCCGATGTTAAAAATATAACTAGATTAGCAAATGGTGGCTAGTCGAATCCGGTAATGTAATACGTAATTACACTTTAGAATTCAATGGCTAGGCTTTTTGTCTAGATCGGTAATTTGGATATCATTATTGATATACATAGGCGAATAGGCCATCTTGTCGAAATCATCCGTTTGGAGGAAACTCATCGTTTTCCTAATCATGAATGTATCTGTGAAAATATGTGGTATAGTATTCGGTTAGCTAAAACAGTATATGGCTAGGCATGCATGTTTTGGCATATAAATTGATTATCACTTCAGTGATCTAGTCGGGTATCACTTCGGTGATATAATCTGGTTATCACTGCGGTGATCTAGTCGGAACATGGTTATCACGTTAGTGATATAAAATTTGGATAAGTATCAGAAAACTATATTTGTTAATATAGGACGTGTATACATCATGTACGGTGTCGATAGTTATATTGAACTCTAAGAACACCGTAGGAACTCATTGAATTCGGTGGATTATAAATCCAAATCATAGTGATACTTGTTAAGACGGACTGACCCTGTTATGTAGGTAACGGGTGGGTAAAGAATCGGTCTTCTCCATTATTCATGTGAGATCAGTAGGTTTAAACCTAACAAGGGGAGAAGGATAAATCGGATGTCTTAGAATTAGACATATCATAATAGTTGACCTTAGAAACACGCGGATCTAGGTTTCGACTGAATTTCGGGATAAAATTCTCCTAACAAGGGGAGAATGTGACACCCGGTCAAAAAAGGGCGAAAATTAGGGGCCAATTTAAACTTTAATTACTCGTACTCGGTACGTGTTAAAACAAAAGTATCCGAATATTATATATGTATTTATATATATATAATACAATGAATAAGTAATAATCGCGTACAAACAGATCTAAAGGAACGCGTAATCTCAAATACGGACGTTGGTGAAAAACATTTTTAAATAATGTATTATTAACAAGAATAATAATTATTTACACGACTGAGGTTTTAAATACATTTTGGATACGGAAAACTATCCGTCAAAGTAAGTTGAAACAAATATATATTTTTATAACTCGCTAAAGGTATTTTTATAAATACTTCATTTGAAAACTTATACGATTTCATTTTTGGAAAGTTATCAGGTTAAAACATTTTACTAAATTACGATCGGGTAAACAAACACGGGTCAAAAATCACCAACTAACACCAATAATACTCCTCCAATAATTCAATTCACGCACACACACATACTGGATCATATATCTCTCGGCCTCATCTCACTCTCGGCTCTCTCCCTCTCTTTCGGATTCAACCATCAACAACAACAATAGCATCATAATCATCATCATCATCATCTTCTGCTTCTTCTTGGATCATCACCATCATCCGGTTCATCATCATCATCACTCACGGATTCGTTTTCAAAAATTGTAAGGAAACTTAAATTTTAACTTTACATTCATGTATATAATGCTTATATCATCATATATTAGTGTTATATCATCGTATATGTTTGAAACCTAGCCTAAATCATCAAATTACAGTGTGTAAGTGCGTGAACTGACCTGAAAAACACTCTGATCCGGCGGATCATCCTTAAAACTGCATTTTTTTCGTGATCCGGCCATGATCCGGAGGATCAAGCCAAGATCCGGCGGATCTGGACATGATCCGGCGGATCACACACCTGCATGTTGTAGCCCTCTGAGTCGCGGTCGTCTGGGCAGCTTGATCGCCTAAATCCGAGTTTGTATGAGGGAAATATGGCCAAAACGGTGCGGCTATGTCAAAACAGTTTCAAAATGAACTTTTATGTATATATACATGTGAGCAACAAATGAAACTTTTGAAACATAAATATACGAGTTATATTTGTACAAACAAATGTACCTTATGTTTTGAAACATTATATATATGTACACGATGAATATTTCTACGAGAACAAAGCAAGATATGTTTTTGAAAACATAATCTCGTGTCGCCACCAACGGGCCGTACATTTTTACAAACTTTGAAACGGAAATACAAACTTAAACAATTGGATATAATACGACCGAATATATATTAATACAAATAAAGATTATACAATCAAATGCTCATTAGAATCTCGCGTGTTTAAGACTCTAGGAGATTTCGGACTGTACATTCCTTGTCGGACATACTCATTGCTCGGATAGACTCAGGTGAGTCTCACAGCCCCATTTTTACTGTTTTTAAATATTGGGGTGAGATACAATGCTTACTTGTTTTCGTGATCAAGTGTTATTTGATTAGTTAATATGATTATTAACTCATGGAATTAAATGATTATTTAATTCGGTTAACTTTGATAGTTACATTGTTTTGTTACCTTTATTGGTCTTGATTTTCAAATGTTCGGGTATTGCACGAGTGTTTTAATACGGAAAAGTCCTCATCAATGTATGGTTCATTAACTTAATAAGGCGCGGTTACTAAAAGATAGATCTATCATGGGAGTGACGTCCCCGTCCGGGTTGCTAGCTACAACCAAGTACAAACGGGCATTTTAGTAATTGTTATGGGTGTTGACACCGTTCGGGAGGCAGAAAATCGGGTTATGCTTTGAACCATAGCTTAGTGCAATACAATGTCATAATATATATTGTTCGAAAATCTGCGTTGGTTTGTTCAATGTTAGGAAACCTGCGTTGGTTTCATCATGATTTGGTTATATTGTTTAGTAAACCTGCGTTGGTTTAATCACTGTTTTGAAAACTTAGTATCATTGTTCGTAAGCCTGCGTTGGTACGATCAATGTTAGGAAACCTGCGTTGGTTTCATTATTGTTTGGAGAACCTGCGTTGGTTCAAATCATTGTTTAGTAACCTTAATTGGTTAAATCATTGTTTTAGAAAACTTAAGTGTTTTAAATCATTGTTGGTGACCTTATTTGGTCAAAAATCATTGTTTGGTTTATTATTTTAAATCATTCCTCAGATATAACATTTTATTATCGTCGAATAATCATGTTGATCACATCAATGTTTATGTTAAACCTGTGAGATTCACCAGGTTTATAGCTGACCCTTTTAGTGTTGTATTCTCAGGTGATCAGCAGTAGTAGGATGGCCCTTAGGATAAGCTATCTACTCACGAGTCGCATGCATCTATTTAGATATGAAGATTTTCTTGCATTATATTTTGTATAATGGTTATGTATTAAAATCTTCAAAACCGTTTTTGCGAACTCGCTATTATGCTGTAAACTTTGACTCAAAACTTGCATTACTTTTTGTAATATTTATAAACGTCTCATGTAGAGTCGTTTGCTTGTACCTTTGTGTTTTGATATGTGATTAGTCACACCCAAATCATCGCTTCCGCAAATCATGAAATTGGGGGTGTGACAGATTGGTATCAGAGCCTAAGGTTATAGCGAACTAGGTTGCATTAGTGGGCCTAGACTATAACCGTTAGGCAGTATTCCTCATTAGATATAACTGGTTCAGGGATTTCATCATACAAGTTTAATTTAACATAGCGTAGCTAACTATGTACAATTAAATAAAGATGATGTGAGATCTGAAAGGGGTTATATTGAAAAGGAATGCATTAGTAGACTCTGATCACGAGAGAACCGGGACTCATGATTGTTTTGTGCTAGACACAACTAGGTGGATATATGTACGTATATATGGTAAATACATATATGATTAGGCTATTATATATATTGAAGATATATTGATAAGCCTCATTTATTGGGTACTATGCATGATATGTATATCAATTGGTTTCAGATGTTCGGTAATATACTCGGTATATGTATATATATGGTATATGTACATATAGGTCTCGGATACACTTCAACATATTCGGTCATAATGTACGGTTATTTAACTGGAATAAAGGATCGGTTATCACTTTGGTGATCTTGTCGGTTATTACATCTGTGAACTTGTTCGGTTAACACTTAGGTAATCTAATTCGGCTAACACTTTGGAGATATAATTCTGTAATATGATCGGTATATATATATAATATATAAAACTCGGGTATTTGGAAATATACTTGGTATACATGTTAATAGGCCACGGACACAGGATATACTATAGGTTATCGTATATATAATTGTAGGCCTCGGATACTCGGAAACACTCTCACTGTTCGGATGTTGATTTAGGTTTCGTGTCTACCCAGTTTAGACCACTATTAGAAACTAAATCGCTTAAGGTAACCAGATACACTAAAGGACTTACCGGTTGTAAGTGGATTGAATCAGGAAAATAGTACCGGTATGCACCCTAGCTTTAGAGGGTCATCTTTTCAATGTAGACTTACCCCGGTAGAGTTAGGAAAATTTCGACATAGTATTCGGTAAACTAGTTATTGAAAAAAAAAAAAATTTAAATTTCCTATTATTTCTATCAAGTTCATTTGAACAGTAATGGCAAACCCTACGACAGATAACTCTGCGTCGAATGACGAACCAATTTTGAAAATATCCCTTCGGATGTGATAGCTGCAAAGATTGTAGCATGATCCTCAGTAGCCTTTGAAGGAGCTGTATGAGAGATATAGGAAGCATATACAATGTACGGTTATTTAACTGGAATAAAGGATCGGTTATCACTTTGGTGATCTTGTCGGTTATTACATCTGTGAACTTGTTCGGTTAACACTTAGGTAATCTAATTCGGCTAACACTTTGGAGATATAATTCAGTAATATGATCGGTATATATATATAATATATAAAACTCGGGTATTTGGAAATATACTTGGTATACATGTTAATAGGCCACGGACACGGGATATACTATAGGTTATCGTATATATAATTGTAGGCCTCGGATACTCGGAAACACTCTCACTGTTTGGATGTTGATTTAGGTTTCGTGTCTACCCAGTTTAGACCACTATTAGAAACTAAATCGCTTAAGGTAACCAGATACACTAAAGGACTTACCGGTTGTAAGTGGATTGAATCATGAAAATAGTACCGGTATGCACCCTAGCTTTAGAGGGTCATCTTTTCAATGTAGACTTACCCCGGTAGAGTTAGGAAAATTTCGACATAGTATTCGGTAAACTAGTTATTGAAAAAAAAAAAAATTTAAATTTCCTATTATTTCTATCAAGTTCATTTGAACAGTAATGGCAAACCCTACGACAGATAACTCTGCGTCGAATGACGAACCAATTTTGAAAATATCCCTCCGGATGTGATAGCTTCCGGCATTTTTGTAAACTTTGACTCTTGAAATCTTTGGATACATATGTTTAATAATTTTCAACTTCGATTCCTTCTATGGTTAAACCTCGGTTTTAGAAATGGCATACTTTGATTTGGCATATGTGCCAACTTTGAAAACTCTGACAACTTTAAAAATTCTGACAAACTTTGAAAACTTAGGGATTTAAACTATGATTTTTACTATGGTTTTAACAGTGATTCTTACTATGATTTCAACCACGAATTCTACTATAGTTTCGACTATCATTGAAAATCTGCATACTCTGTTTTGGCATTTGTACAAACTTTGGAAATATGTGATTCATACTACGATTTTTACCTACGATTTCAACTACAACCTCAACTATAGTCTCTACAATGTTTTCAACTATGATTTGTAACTATGTTTTATAAACTACTTGTCTCTCTTTTATGAACTATTTGGAACTATTTTACGAACCACGTTAGATAGTACATGAGTTTTAAATCGGGCGTAATAACTATTTTATTCCCCGACGTTAAAAATATAACTAGATTAGCAAATGGTGGCTAGTCGAATCCGGTAGTGTAATACGTAATTACACTTTAGAATTCAATGGCTAGGCTTTTTTGTCTAGATCGGTAATTTGGATATCATTATTGATATACATAGGCGAATAGGCCATCTTGTCGAAATCATCCGTTTGGAGGAAACTCATCGTTTTCCTAATCATGAATGTATCTGTGAAAATATGTGGTATATTATTCAGTTAGCTAAAACAGTATATGGCTAGGCATGCATGTTTTGGCATATAAATTGATTATCACTTCGGTGATCTAGTCGGGTATCACTTCGGTGATATAATCTGGTTATCACTGCGGTGATCTAGTCGGAACATGGTTATCACGTTAGTGATATAAAATTTGGATAAGTATCGGAAAACTATATTTGTTAATATAGGATGTTTATACATCATGTACGGTGTCGATAGTTATATTGAACTCTAAGAACACCATAGGAACTAATTGAATTCGGTGGATTATAAATCCAAATCATAGTGATACTTGTTAAGACGGACCGACCCTGTTATGTAGGTAACGGGTGGGTAAAGAATCGGTCTTCTCCATTATTCATGTGAGATCAGTAGGTTTAAACCTAACAAGGGGAGAAGGATAAATCGGATGTCTTAGAATTAGACATATCACAATAGTTGACCTTAGAAACACGCGGATCTAGGTTTCGACTGAATTTCGGGACGAAATTCTCCTAACAAGGGGAGAATGTGACACCCGGTCAAAAAATGGCCAAAATTAGGGGCCAATTTAAACTTTAATTACTCGTACTCGGTACGTGTTAAAACAAAAGTATCCGAATATTATATATGTATTTATATATATATAATACAATGAATAAGTAATAATCGCGTACAAACAGATCTAAAGGAACGCGTAATCTCAAATACGGACGTTGGTGAAAAACATTTTTAAATAATGTATTATTAACAAGAATAATAATTATCTATGTAACACCCTCAAATTTTGGTTTGCGGAAGCGGTCGGGTCGGGTGTTACCAAATTAAATATCACAGCATAAGATACATAATGAACGACTCTAAATGAGACGTTTGAAAATAGTTATACATTTCTGAAATTAAAGTGTTTACAAGTTGCGAGTTCGCATAAAAGTAATATTACATTCTACTAGTACTGAAGTAAATGCAATAAATATCTTGAGTGTTGAAAACATGCGACTCGAGCTAGAATCATGTAAGCCAATCCTACTACAGCGGTGTACCTGAGAATGCACACTAAAAGGGTCAGCTGGAAAGCTGGTGATTTCACAAGTAATTTGTAAAAACAAGTAGTTCGAGTAATAAATATTTCTTTCAGAAATATCAATCAAGTTTAACAGTTTAAATAACAACAGTTACCCCTCGAGGCAGTTATAAGTAATTTATGGTAAGCAGGTGAACCTAATCAATAGGTTTCTAGTCAAGTAAAGGGGACCAATCCCCAGCATGTGTGTTATCAGGTAAGATATTGCCACCTGTCAATATGTATACGAGAGTAGCGTAAAGTGACTATCTGTCGTGCTACTGGCCGAAAGCAAACAAACAAGAAAGTCCTTAGACGGTCGGTATTGCTCCCCGGCAATACGGTACGGATAGTTTGTACGATTTTAAGTATTAGTACTACGGTTACTAATAGGTCACGATGCCACCTGGCATGAAAGGTTGCACCCCGGCAACGTGATCAAGTTATCTGTTTTGTGATCGTGTCATAGCGGTACGGTTTGTAATTACAGCCAAGTGAGCAAAAGCTCGTTGTTTCCCTGAGTCTCCGACTCGTAAGTGTTTCGCATCACCTACAGTGATAGTAATAGGTATCCCCCGGAGGAAATGTGTAACACCCCCAAATTCGTTGAGCGGAAGCATTTAGTTTAAGTACTGGGGTGTCACAATAATAAAGCATGCATACGTATCAGAGCTTATGATTACAACAGAACATAATATATTAAGATGCCAAATGTGTAAGTTACAAAGTTTACGATTCATCGAATCATATAAGTTAAAGGTAGTAAGTTTACAAAAGTAGATTTCTGAAATATGACTAAAACGTTTCAGTTATACTAAAGAAATCCATAAGTTTCCAAAAATTGGCATCCTAAGCTTCAAGGGTCGCCTAATTCTCCATGTGTGTTGGCGATCTTACATGCGCAGCTAATTCCCTGAAAAACATAGTAAAAGTCAACAACTAGGTTGAGTGAATCCACAGGTTTTATGTTGTATATTGTTGTTTCAAGTTTTGTAGTCACATTAGTTGGACCAAATACGTTCATAAATAGTAATTGCCATAATAGTCGAGTAATGTTTAGTGGAACGTCATCCAAAGTATAAGTTTAGTGGGTTGTTCGCCCAAAAGTTTCAGTTTATGTGGGATGTTGCCCATAAATAGTTGTGTTGGGACGTTACCCAAAATACGGTTCATGTGGGATGTTGCCCAAAAATAGTTGTGTTGGGACGTTACCCAAATCATATGTTTGAAAACGTATTGCTGGTCGTTCTCCAGTAGTTTTAAAGTTTGAGTCGGTCGTTCTCCGACTAGTTACCAAATGTACCGGTCGTTCTCCGGTAAGATACCAAGTTAGCACTGGTCGTTCTCCAGTGAGATACATTGTTAGTACCGGTCGTCCTCCGGTAAGATATACTGTTAGTACCGGTCGTTCTCCGGTAAGATACCATGTTAGTGTCGGTCGTTCTCCGACAAGTTACCAATATGTACCGGTCGTTCTCCGGTAAGATACAAAGTTTGTTTCACATAGTGATAATAGTTTTTGTTTGGAATACCATGTCGTACAGACAGTTGTAGTAGTTGACCACAGTTATAAACAATGTTGTAATATTGTATCGAAAGGCAGTTATGTGATAGTTTGTATAACAGTTTGACAGTTCATGTACTCTAATTGTTCGAGTAAACAATATGATAAATAATCATGTAGTAAGAGCAGTTATGGCAATCAGTAAATCAGTAAAGCAGTTGACTATGTTTTCCACCCCAAAAGTAGTTCAAAACAGTAAAAGTAGGGGCTGTGAACTCACCTGTTGAGTTAAGTAGTTGTGCGAGTGCTAGCAAACCTAAGCCCAAGTACAGTCCGAGATCTCCTAACGTCCTAAACGTATGAGATTTATAACTATGTGGATGTCTATGTTAATCATCCATGCTAGTGTTTGAACAACCAAGTTATGTCCAAACTGTTTGTTAAACGTTTACGTTTGTATTTCGTTGTTTGTGAAAATGTATACGACTCGTTGGTGATAGTTTGAAATTATAATTTCAATAAAATAGCATGTTTGTATTGTTCGTAAAGTCCACATACAGTATCGAATGTAAGTGTTCGTTATCGGTTAAGTTCGACACTTAGTGTAAAAATAGTTTGATAAGTTTCTGTTTTCTGCGACACAGTATGCGACACTAATGTGGTTATGCGACACAATGGTTGTGTCGCATAAGGGTGCGACACAAGGGCTATGCGACACAAGGGTTGTGTCGCATAGGCGATCGATGCTAATTCAATAGCGACACTAGGGTTGTGTCGCAGAGATTCTACGACACAATGATGCGACACAGAGTACGACATATAATACGACACAACATGCGACACAATGGTTGTGTCGCATGGATAGTTTATGCGACACAATATGCGACACAGTCGTTGTGTCGCAAAGATGAACACCCAGACAGAACCCAGCGGTTGTCGCGATTTTCCAACCAAAAATCCGATTTTAACCCGTTTTCCGGCCATAAAACCTTGATTTCTTCCATTATATAGTTAAAACAAAGTTGTAGGTTCAATATTACACCCATATAACACATAAAAACGAGTAAATCTAAGTTTTTAGAAATTTCTTACAATTGCGAATCGGGACCAAATGAGGAAGAAGATGATGATACGGCTTTTGTTAATGTTGTTCCTTGGCTCGAGAGGATTCCGAAAATGTAACTTTTGTTGATTGATTTGCGAATCCGAATTTTTTTTTTTTTTTGGTGTGTTTTTGGTTGAGAGAATAAGTGTGTGTTTTTGGTGAGGTTGAAATGAAAATGAAAGGAAAGATGGAGATGGGAGGTGGTTTTGTTCCACTTTTCATCTCCTGTGTTTTTGTCCCGTGTTTGTTTACCCGATCGCTAAATGTTACATTATTTTAACTAACATATTTTTAATTACAATGTTTCATTATATTTTTAATTTGGATCTCTTTATGAAATTTAATCAATTAAGTTTTAAGAATTTTTAGTTTTGTTTTATTTTTAAATTATTCGTTTTAACGTTTTGCGTTATAAAATGATATGTAAATATTATCGACATAATATTTAATTGTAAACGACGTTATTTAATAACTTGTTTTATTAAATAATTTTGTTCACCAACAGCCGTATATTTTTGTTGCGTTTGTTACAAATTGTTCAGTACGTAATTACAACTAATTACGAATACGTAATACTGCGCGTATTATCTAGTTGGGCTATGCTAGACTTACCTCTAAAATGTGTTGTGAATTCACTCAAGTAGGGAATTAGCCTAATAATGCAAGTGATTAATATTAATAATCGCGTTCAAATTTGCGGGGTGTTACATTCTCCCCTCGTTAGAGAAATCTCGTCCCGAGATTTAAATCAAGTCGGATCGCCCGCGGAGTATGTTCTCCGATAAGTCATGTTGTGAACAATTGTAATAGTTTGCATGGCGTTAAATTGTTGCCATTAAAGTTCAATCAGTTTAAGTATGCTCGCGGCATAGTTCAATAAGTTGTGTGTTTTGTTTCGTGGTCAGAGTTTATCGAGTGTCGTGTTCGAATCGACATTCGAATAAAACGTATGTTAAATCGTAGCAATAGTCGTTAAGACGTACCGTGCTAGTTGAGATCTGCAACCGTTTCTGGTGCACGGAGGATGTATGCGCGGCTTGGGGTGTAGCCTTTGTTAACGGTGCGGTTGTTGTCGTTTTGATTGTTGCGGTTGTTGTTCGGTTGTTGGCATTGGTTTCGGTGATGTCCGGGATCACCACACCTAAAGCAGCCGGTGTTTTGTACCTCGGGGGCAGCTTGAGGAGGTAGGTTTGTCCTACAGTTCTGTGCTAAGTGACCGGGACGTCTGCAGTTTTGACAAAATGTACAATCACCATCGTGGTGTCTCCCGCACTTGTCACACCTCGGTTTGTTGCCAAGGTAGGTTTTGGGTCCAGGGTTGGTGATTGCAGCGAAGGCTCGGGTGTTTCCCGGGTTTCTGTTTTGTTGACCCTGACGGTCGTTACCGTCGTTGTTCCATTTGCGTTTGTGGGTTCCAGAGTCGCCCGCATCAGTACGGGTAGGTTCATTTTTCCCTGTGATAGCTTTCAGGGTTCCAATCTCGACCGCGTCGTCGGTTAAGCTTTGAGCCAGATCAACTGCGCTCCTAAAAGTAGCTGGTTTGGAGGACATAACCATGCCTCGGATCTGTGGGGCCAAACCCCTGTTGTAACGCTCAATGCGTTTGCTCTCGGGGGTTACCATGTGGGGCACAAGACGTGCAAGCTCCTGGAATCTAGTTGTATAACCGGAAATATCAGCGCCGATCATTTGGATGTTCCAGAATTCGGTTTCGAGTTTCTGCATCTCGTTGGGAGGGCAAAATTCCTCAATCAGCATTCGTTTCAGTGTCTCCCATGAGATGGAGTAAGCAGCTGGGCGTCCCATGATTTGCACCTGAGCGTTCCACCATGTTAGCGCTTTGTCGGCTAGAGTACAGGTGGCGTATTTCACAATTTTATCAGCAGCACAGTCACTGATGTCGATCACTGACTCTGTTTTCTCAATCCAGTGGACTAGGCCAACGGCCCCTTCAGTCCCGGTAAAGGTACTCGGTTTGCAGGCTTGGAATGTTTTGTAGGAACACCCCTGCTGGTTATTAGTTGGGGTTTCGCTGTTGACAGGAGTGGCTCCGCTATTGTTGGTCAAGTTTTCACGATTGCGGCTAGCCTCGTATTGTGCGATGGCTTCAGCCACGCGGCGTTCGATAATCTGTTCGGTTGTTTCTGGAGGCGGATGTGGAGGAGGAATATTTCATCGACTGTTTCGAGTATTTCTTTGTTTAGGCGGCATGCTGACGTTCTGCGATGAAAAGATGCAGAAGTCAATGCCAATGAAAAATATGTGAGGAATAGAGTTTCACATATTTCAAGTTTTCAAGTATCAAGAGAAATTGTCGAATCCCCATCACGTATCTTACGACTATGAAACACCCATATGTACTCAGTATGATATAATCACGTTGGCCAGGCGTCATTATATGATGCCAAATACATACTTCTTTTCATCAACCGTTTAATCACGATCAAGTTCATATGAGATCAGAGTACAATGAACAAGTCGAATGTGGTGAACAGTTCACGCGTATCGAGGTATCGTAACGATAGTTTAGATGTATGCAAATGTATGTATGCATGTGCGTTCTAGCCAAGGCTATAGTCTAGGTCTCTAGGTTGCTAAGTCACCTAAAGTTTCCTAGTTCGCTATAACCAATGTCTCTGATACCAATCTATAACACCCCCAAATTCGTTGAGCGGAAGCATTTAGTTTAAGTACTGGGGTGTCACAATAATAAAGCATGCATACGTATCAGAGCTTATGATTACAACAAAACATAATATATTAAGATGCCAAATGTGTAAGTTACAAAGTTTACTATTCATCGAATCGTATAAGTTAAAGGTAGTAAGTTTACAAAAGTAGATTTCTGAAATATGACTAAAACGTTTCAGTTATACTAAAGAAATCCATAAGTTTCCAAAAATTGGCATCCTAAGCTTCAAGGGTCGCCTAATTCTCCATGTGTGTTGGCGATCTTACATGCGCAGCTAATTCCCTGAAAAACATAGTAAAAGTCAACAACTAGGTTGAGTGAATCCACAGGTTTTATGTTGTATATTGTTGTTTCAAGTTTTGTAGTCACATTAGTTGGACCAAATACGTTCATAAATAGTAATTGCCATAATAGTCGAGTAATGTTTAGTGGAACGTCATCCAAAGTATAAGTTTAGTGGGTTGTTCGCCCAAAAGTTTCAGTTTATGTGGGATGTTGCCCATAAATAGTTGTGTTGGGACGTTACCCAAAATACGGTTCATGTGGGATGTTGCCCAAAAATAGTTGTGTTGGGACGTTACCCAAATCATATGTTTGAAAACGTATTGCTGGTCGTTCTCCAGTAGTTTTAAAGTTTGAGTCGGTCGTTCTCCGACTAGTTACCAAATGTACCGGTCGTTCTCCGGTAAGATACCAAGTTAGCACTGGTCGTTCTCCAGTGAGATACATTGTTAGTACCGGTCGTCCTCCGGTAAGATATACTGTTAGTACCGGTCGTTCTCCGGTAAGATACCATGTTAGTGTCGGTCGTTCTCCGACAAGTTACCAATATGTACCGGTCGTTCTCCGGTAAGATACAAAGTTTGTTTCACATAGTGATAATAGTTTTTGTTTGGAATACCATGTCGTACAGACAGTTGTAGTAGTTGACCACAGTTATAAACAATGTTGTAATATTGTATCGAAAGGCAGTTATGTGATAGTTTGTATAACAGTTTGACAGTTCATGTACTCTAATTGTTCGAGTAAACAATATGATAAATAATCATGTAGTAAGAGCAGTTATGGCAATCAGTAAATCAGTAAAGCAGTTGACTATGTTTTCCACCCCAAAAGTAGTTCAAAACAGTAAAAGTAGGGGCTGTGAACTCACCTGTTGAGTTAAGTAGTTGTGCGAGTGCTAGCAAACCTAAGCCCAAGTACAGTCCGAGATCTCCTAACGTCCTAAACGTATGAGATTTATAACTATGTGGATGTCTATGTTAATCATCCATGCTAGTGTTTGAACAACCAAGTTATGTCCAAACTGTTTGTTAAACGTTTACGTTTGTATTTCGTTGTTTGTGAAAATGTATACGACTCGTTGGTGATAGTTTGAAATTATAATTTCAATAAAATAGCATGTTTGTATTGTTCGTAAAGTCCACATACAGTATCGAATGTAAGTGTTCGTTATCGGTTAAGTTCGACACTTAGTGTAAAAATAGTTTGTGAAGTTTCTGTTTTCTGAGACACAGTATGCGACACTAATGTGGTTATGCGACACAATGGTTGTGTCGCATAAGGGTGCGACACAAGGGCTATGCGACACAAGGGTTGTGTCGCATAGGCGATCGATGCTAATTCAATAGCGACACTAGGGTTGTGTCGCAGAGATTCTACGACACAATGATGCGACACAGAGTACGACATATAATACGACACAACATGCGACACAATGGTTGTGTCGCATGGATAGTTTATGCGACACAATATGCGACACAGTCGTTGTGTCGCAAAGATGAACACCCAGACAGAACCCAGCGGTTGTCGCGATTTTCCAACCAAAAATCCGATTTTAACCCGTTTTCCGGCCATAAAACCTTGATTTCTTCCATTATATAGTTAAAACAAAGTTGTAGGTTCAATATTACACCCATATAACACATAAAAACGAGTAAATCTAAGTTTTTAGAAATTTCTTACAATTGCGAATCGGGACCAAATGAGGAAGAAGATGATGATACGGCTTTTGTTAATGTTGTTCCTTAGCTCGAGAGGATTCCGAAAATGTAACTTTTGTTGATTGATTTGCGAATCCGAATTTTTTTTTTTTTTTGGTGTGGATTTGGTTGAGAGAATAAGTGTGTGTTTTTGGTGAGGTTGAAATGAAAATGAAAGGAAAGATGGAGATGGGAGGTGGTTTTGTTCCACTTTTCATCTCCTGTGTTTTTGTCCCGTGTTTGTTTACCCGATCGCTAAATGTTACATTATTTTAACTAACATATTTTTAATTACAATGTTTCATTATATTTTTAATTTGGATCTCTTTATGAAATTTAATCAATTAAGTTTTAAGAATTTTTAGTTTTGTTTTATTTTTAAATTATTCGTTTTAACGTTTTGCGTTATAAAATGATATGTAAATATTATCGACATAATATTTAATTGTAAACGACGTTATTTAATAACTTGTTTTATTAAATAATTTTGTTCACCAACAGCCGTATATTTTTGTTGCGTTTGTTACAAATTGTTCAGTACGTAATTACAACTAATTACGAATACGTAATACTGCGCGTATTATCTAGTTGGGCTATGCTAGACTTACCTCTAAAATGTGTTGTGAATTCACTCAAGTAGGGAATTAGCCTAATAATGCAAGTGATTAATATTAATAATCGCGTTCAAATTTGCGGGGTGTTACATTCTCCCCTCGTTAGAGAAATCTCGTCCCGAGATTTAAATCAAGTCGGATCGCCCGCGGAGTATGTTCTCCGATAAGTCATGTTGTGAACAATTGTAATAGTTTGCATGGCGTTAAATTGTTGCCATTAAAGTTCAATCAGTTTAAGTATGCTCGCGGCATAGTTCAATATGTTGTGTGTTTTGTTTCGTGGTCAGAGTTTATCGAGTGTCGTGTTCGAATCGACATTCGAATAAAACGTATGTTAAATCGTAGTGTAACACCCCCAAATTTAATGATTTGCGGAAGCTTGATTTGGGTGTTACTAATCAATAACAAAGCACAAAGATAAATAGCAAACGACTCTATATGCGTCGTTTTAACAAAATACATTGATAATTGAAATGTTTACAACTTTTAAAGCTTTACATAGCTCGAGTTAAATATAATGAGATTTCAGTACATAAGTACTTATACAAAATATACTAATGCAAGAAAATCTCAATCGTCTGTATGCTGACTCGAGCTAAATCCTGAAGCAGAAACATCCTACTGCTGGGTACCTGCGATATATGCTAAAAGGTCAGCTACAAATCTGGTGAGCTCACAGGTTTGAAATCAGTTATATCGTATGAACCGCAAGATTTAAATAATGAATTGCATCCAGCAATTAAATAGTGAATTGCATCCAGCAATTTAATAATGAATTGCATCCTGCAATTAAATGATAATCATCGTGTATACAGCCATGAGCACATAGTTGAGCTTAACTCGAGGGCCGGGTCCCCTATAGAGAATTCCGGGCGAGGTGCCTCCACGAATGCCTAATCAACATTCGTCTTCCCAAATATTAGTACGTCCGTTTACCCGGTTAGTGCTTGCTAACCCGAACGAGGAGGGTCAATCCTATATGGTACCATATACTAATATTCACGCTACAACGTATTAACAACTATGCTGACGGAGGACTTTAAAATGACTAGTTTCGAAAAACTCATGTAGTATATGAAAAGTTGGTACTTGCGTTCACATGTTAAAAGTTGAGCAGTATATCACACCCCTGAGTAAAACAGTAAAAGAGGGGCTATGAGACTCACCTGAGTCTGAATGCGTTTAAACAAACGTAAGTTGATTAGCCGAAATGAAGTCCAAAGACTTGTAACCTGAGGGTGTCCACGACACGCGATGGTTATAAATATGATTGGGTATCTTAAAAGATCACCCCTGCAGTTGTTCGTCCAACTATAATGTCCAAATATCCACTATTTGGTTGATATGTTTAAGTGTTTGAAAAGTGTACGACCCGTTGGTGACGAGTTTGAAATAATAACTTCAAGTATTATTATCAAGTTATCGATGTTTTGCACTTACAAAAGTGTCCCAAAGTGTTTTATCAGTCGTATCGTAAAAAGATTTGAGGTTGTAAAAGTTCGATACTTAGTGAAATTTAAGTTGTAAACATTCTGTTTTATGCGTCACTTAAAGCGACACTCATGGGTTTAGGCGACACTTAGGAAGTGTCGCATGAAATGACTGATTCTGAATAATAGCGTCACTTGTGCAAGTGACGCATAGAGTGCGACACTTGAGGAAGTGTCGGTTGTAAGTGTCGGTATAAAGGTCATGAGTCACTAAGGTGAGTGACGGGTGAAATCAGGTTTGATGGTAGGCGTCACTTAGGCAAGTGACGCTATAAGTGTCGGTCATTAGTGACGGGTATTGAAAATGCGTCACTTAGGTAGTGACGGAAAAAGAGGGTTTTATGCGGCACTTAGGCAAGTGACGCAAAATTTGGGCTCTTAGCGACACTCAATGCGTCACTTAAGTGACGCACGAAGTGACGCTATACTGCATGCTTCGTTGCGACACTTAAAGCTGTTGACGGGTTTTTGAGCCAAAACGAGTTTTCCGGCCATAGTTTGGTCCGATTCTTTTACCCAACCCATATATGGACATTTTAAGTTGTTACAAACTACTAGAAAGTGAAAACACTTAAAAACGAGAGATTTCGGGATTTGTCGGAAACTTACAAAGTGTCGGATAAGAAATCCGAAAAGATGGGATGATAGATCGTGATGCGGTGGTCGTTTTCTTCCAAAAGAGTAGTATGATCCAAGGCCGTTTAATACGTTTATTTTGCGATTTTGTGAAGTTTTTTTGGGTGATGGTGGTGGTTGGAGTGAAAGAGAGAAAAAAGAGAGGAAAGAGAGAAAGAAAGAGAAATAATGAGAAAGAGAGGTGGGGAATGGGAGGTTATCCTCCCATTTTCGCCCCGCGTTCCCGCTCCGTGCGGTGTTCGTTTGCTCCGTCGTTCAATCGTAAATAATTATTTTAAATATTAAAAGTACGTTTCAAAATACAAATTATTACGCGATATTTTATTTAAATATTTTATTAGTCATTTATATTTGAGTTATAGGTTGTAAATTTGTTTATTTAATTTGCGCGTTTTAAAGCTTTTAAATTGTGTAGGTTCAGTTTGTACGATACAAAAAGAATACGAAATATTATTATAATAATATTTTTGACATAAAAGCGTTATTTAATAAGATTGGTCACCAACGTTCGTATTAAATTGAATCGAAATACATTCTATTTAAATTGCGTACGATTTAACCAAATCGCATATTCGTATACATTCAACAATATATATAATTCGATACATTAATTAGCCTAACAAGGAACTAATTACATGTATTAACATATGATTAGGCACTAATTACTAGTCCTAATTTGGCGGGTGTTACATTCTCCCCCTGTTAGAAGAATTTCGTCCCGAAATTTAGCTCGAGGTCGTGTTCGATGTAGAATCAGTGAAAAGTTGAGGATATTTGAGTCGCATTTGGTCTTCCCGTTCCCAGGTGAATTCCGGACCACGCCGCGAATTCCATCTGACCTTGACGATGGGAATACGACTTTGTTTCAGTTGTTTGACCTCACGGTCCATAATTTCAGCGGGTTCCTCAACGAAGTGAAGTTTATCGTCAACACGAATTTCATCTAATGGAATAATAAGTGTCTCATCAGACAGACACTTCTTCAAGTTTGAGATATGAAAAGTAGGGTGCACGCTGCTGAGTTCGGATGGCAGCTGCAATCGATAAGCTACGGGGCCAATCCGTTCGAGGATCTCAAAAGGCCCAATGTACCTGGGATTTAACTTCCCGCGTTTGCCAAAACGGATGACGCCTTTCCAAGGCGATACTTTTAAGAGTACTCGATCCCCAACTTGGAACTCGAGTGGTTTGCGTCTCACGTCAGCATAACTTTTCTGACGATCACGTGCGGCTTTGAGTCTGTTTTGGATTTCCACAATTTTCTCAGTGGTGGCGTGAATGAGTTCAGGACCAGTGAGTTGACTATCTCCCACTTCAGTCCAACAGATCGGTGATCGGCACTTACGACCGTACAGTGCCTCATAAGGTGCAGCCTTAATGCTGGCGTGATAGCTGTTATTGTACGAGAATTCGCACAACGGTAGATGTTTTTCCCAGTTTGTACCGAAATCAACTACGCAGGCGCGTAGCATATCTTCCAAGGTTTGAATGGTTCGTTCACTTTGGCCATCAGTTTGAGGATGGTACGCGGTACTCATATCGAGACGGGTACCCAAAGCTTTTTGAAGTGATTGCCAAAAGTGAGAGGTGAAACGGGCTTCTCTGTCAGAGATGATCGAGATTGGAACACCGTGATGAGAAACGATTTCCTTGATGTATATCTGTGTAAGGCGTTCCATTTTATCGCTTTCCTTGATTGCCAGGAAATGAGCAGATTTGGTGAGGCGGTCAACGATCACCCAAATGGTATCGCAACCGTTCGACGACTTGGGTAGTTTGGTTATGAAATCCATGGCAATTTGATCCCATTTCCATTCAGGGATTTCAGGTTGTTGGAGTAAACCAGGAGGTTTCTGATGTTCGGTTTTGACTTTCGAGCAAGTAAGACACTTGCTGACATAAGTGGCGATTTCGGCTTTCATGTTCGGCCACCAGTAAAATTCCTTGATGCCGTGGTACATCTTATCGGATCCCGGATGAATAGAATATTTAGACTTGTGAGCCTCGTCCATCACCAAGTCTCTTAGGTTCCCAAAACTAGGCAACCAGGTTCGGTTTGAGAAATACCTAATCCCGTTAGGTTTGATTTCAAATTGTTTGTCAATGCCCCGCAAGGCTTCATTTTTGATGTTTTCCGGTTTCAGGGCTTCGATCTGAGCGGTATGAATTCGAATGGTAAGATCGTTATGAATGGTCATACTGAGGGCTCGGACTCGAAGTGGTTTTGATCGTTCCTTTCGACTGAGGGCATCGGCTACAACATTAGCCTTCCCTGGATGGTACTTGATCTCGCAATCATAATCGGTAAGCAACTCGACCCATCGACGTTGCCTCATATTGAGATCCTTCTGATCGAAGATATGTTGGAGACTTTTATGATCGGTAAAGATTGTGCACTTAGTGCCGTAGAGATAATGTCTCCAGATTTTGAGAGCAAAAACGACAGCTCCAAGTTCGAGATCGTGAGTGGTGTAGTTCTTTTCATGAATTTTCAGCTGTCGTGAGGCATAGGCAATGACCTTGTCTCGTTGCATCAGCACGCAACCAAGACCTTGGTGAGAAGCATCGTAGTATACCACGAAGTCATCGGTGCCTTCGGGTAAGGATAGAATTGGAGCACTGCAAAGCTTTTGTTTCAAAAGTTGGAACGCTGACTCTTGTTTATCGGTCCAATCGAACCTTTTGTCCTTCTGAGTCAGTATCGTGAGTGGTTGAGCTATTTTAGAGAAATTTTCGATAAATCGTCGATAGTACCCAGCAAGACCCAAGAATTGTCGTACTTCAGTTGCAGAGGTGGGTGCTTGCCAGTCTTTGATAGCCTCGATCTTTGATGGGTCCACGTGAATTCCCTGACTGTCGATCACGTGACCAAGAAATTGAACGGTTTGAATCCAGAACTCACACTTAGAGAATTTAGCGTAAAGCTCCTCGTGTCTAAGTAGTTCAAGGATGGTCTTAAGGTGTTGCGCATGTTCTTGCTCGTCGCGCGAGTAAATGAGTATGTCATCGATAAAGACAATGACAAACTTATCGAGGTATGGTTTGCACACCCGGTTCATGAGATCCATGAATACAGCCGGTGCGTTGGTTAGACCAAAGGGCATCACTTGAAATTCGTAGTGCCCGTAACGAGTCCTGAATGCAGTTTTTGGAATATCGGTGTCGCGAACTCGTAACTGATGATAACCTGATCGCAGGTCGATCTTTGAGTATAAACTTGAACCCTGAAGTTGGTCGAATAGATCATCAATGCGAGGAAGTGGATAACGGTTCTTGACGGTCAATTTGTTCAATTCTCGGTAGTCGATGCACATTCGGAATGAACCGTCCTTCTTCTTGACAAATAAGACAGGAGCTCCCCAAGGTGAAGAACTCGGTCTAATGAATCCTCGATCCAGAAGTTCCTGTAACTGAGAGGACAACTCCTGATGTTCGGATGGGGCTAAACGGTATGGTGCGCGGGCCACCGGTGCGGCACCCGGCACGAGATCGATTGAGAACTCAACCTGTCTAAGCGGAGGTAGACCAGGTAGTTCTTCTGGAAAGACTTCGGGAAAGTCTCTAACAATTGGCACATCCCCAAGTCGCTTCTCCTCCGACTTCTTCTCTGAGATGTGTGCGAGTATGGCAGGGTAACCCTTTCTCAGAAATTTTCGGGTTTTTAAGCACGAGATGATATTGAGTCCAGTCCCACCGGTCTCCCCCTATATGATCAAGGTTCCACCAACGGCGAGTGGGATACGGACGATTTTATCGTGACAAACGATTTCAGCTCGATGTTTGGACAACCAGTCCATTCCGATAATGACGTCGAAACTTCCGATTTCAATGGGTATAAGGTCAATCGAAAAGGTTTCGTCAGCTAGGTTTAAAGTGCAATTAGGTATCACACTGGTGGTTTCTACAAGTTTTCCATTTGCTAGCTCTACAGTGTACTTAACATCTAAGGCAACAGGAGTGATGTCAAGTAATGGGCAAAAATCATCGGAGATAAAGCTTCTATCAGCACCAGTATCAAATAAAACAGAAGCAGTTAAGTTGTTGAGGAGGAACATACCCGAGACCACATTCGGGTCTTGGCGGGCGTCCCCAGATTTGATGACGAAAGCTCTGCTGCGGGTGTTGTTGTTGTTGTTGCTGTTGTTGTTGCGGTTGTTGTTGTTGTTGTTCTTCAGTTTTGGGCACGAGTCTCTGAAATGCCCAGGTTTCCCACACTCAAAGCATACTTTGGGTGGTCTGGTGTTGTTGTGGGAATTGTTGTTGGAGGGAGAGCGGCAGTCTTTGGTGAGGTGGCCGTACCTCTTGCAATTGTTGCAAAAGGGACCACAGGAACCCTCATGGTGACGATTGCACTTGAGACAATATGGTTTACTTCCAGTGTAGCCCCGGACGATGTCAGTGGTGTTGTAAGCTTTGATGGTGTCGGGTTTCTTGTTTTGTTGGTTGGATGGGTTGTTGTGGTAGTCAGACCACTTGCGTTTGTTGTTATGGGAGGATAAAGTGGGTGGTTCAGAATCTTGGCTCATAGACATCAGGTCTTGGGCCAATGAGATTGCACCGTCAATGGTGGTTGGTTTGGAAGAGATGACGTGTCCCCGAACAAAATCAGGGAGACCAAGGGCGTACTTCCTGATTTTATCAGGTTCAGTGCTTACCATAGCTGGGCGGAGGGCAGCTAGTTGTTGAAACCTGGTGGTATAACCATCGATGTCACCACCCTGAACCTTCAAATTCCAAAACTCCTCATCTAGCTTCTGGAGTTTGGCGATCGAGCAGTATTTGGCAGTGAGTTTTGCCTTCAATTCCTCCCAAGTGAGTTGGAAAGCGATATCAGCACCCACTGATTGGGTATATGAATTCCACCAAGAGTGGGCATCATCTTCAAGAGAGCAGGTGGCGAAGTTTACTTTGTCGTTCTCCGCGCATTTACTAACACGGAAAACAGTTTCCATTTTCTCGAACCATCTGATCAGTCCGATGGCTCCTTCAGAACCCTTGAAGCTCGAGGGTTTGCAGCTTTGGAAGTCCTTGTAAGAACAAGGTTTGACGGCAGAGGTTCCAGCGGTATCGCTGTTTCTTGTGGAGTTGGGTGGGGTATTGCGAGCCAAGGCTTCAGTAACAGCCTGGGTTATGAGTGACGTAATCTGAGCATCAGTGTAAGGTCGTGTCTTTGGCGGCATGATTCTTCAATAAAAGAAATGAAGATACATGAGATTTCGTAGGAAAGTTGTATTTATTATAGATGTACATGTAGAAAGCATTAATACATGACATCAACATGGAAAAATGACAATTAATATGAGTCGAAAACAGCAAGGAATATTTAATAGATAGTACGAGTTCAAAGGTTACATCCTACAGATGTATTACAAAAGATGTCGGGAATTGTTACATCCGACTGAATTATAGAGTAGATTACAAGGCAAAGACTACACTAGTCTTAACGTAGATTAATTTGTTCCATCATCGTGACAAGACGGTCCACAGTGTTTGCAAGCCTGCTAGCTTGCCGGGCGTTGTCTTCTGCTAGCGCAAGTCGTTGTGTTAATCCGCGCGCATACTCTTCTGCTTCATGTGAGCGTTGCTCACATTCTTCTATCCTTTGTTGTAGAAGGGCATTTTCCACCCTTATTTCTATAATTTGGTTGCGAAGAACATCCATGTTGTTGTTTGTGGTTTCAAGGTCGTCGGAGACCTGTTCGATGCGTTCAAGGGATGTAAGTCTCCAGTTTTCGTTCATTTCTTGCAACACGACATCCATGGTGCGAAGTCGCTGCTCGTGTTGGTTTACCCTAGCGGCTAAGGCCGGCAAGGCGATGTGAGTGGGATACGGGCCAGCTCGAGGCAACCTGTTGTTCCTCCTTGCTACCCTTGGGTTCTGCGACCCGGATTGAGAACGAGATGAATCTGATGGGATGTTTGCCATTTCTGAGACAAAGCGTTAGTAAGATTGAGGCCTATATTCATATAGCTCCTATATAATATAGCCTATTGAGTGTCTAGCATAAACATGTTTGAGTCTCGGTTCTCTCGAGGTCAGAGTCTTCTATTGTATCCTGTTCAGCCATAACTACTTTCAGATCTTACATCATCTTTGCTTAATTGTACATAGTTGATCAGGCTATGTTAAATTAAACTCGTATGCTGAAATCCCTGAACCAGTCATACCTAATAAGGAATACTGCCTAATGGTCATAGTCTAGGCTCACTAAATGCAACCTAGTTCACTATAACCTTAGGCTCTGATACCAATCTGTAACACCCCCAAATTTAATGATTTGCGGAAGCTTGATTTGGGTGTTACTAATCAATAACAAAGCACAAAGATAAATAGCAAACGACTCTATATGCGTCGTTTTAACAAAATACATTGATAATTGAAATGTTTACAACTTTTAAAGCTTTACATAGCTCGAGTTAAATATAATGAGATTTCAGTACATAAGTACTTATACAAAATATACTAATGCAAGAAAATCTCAATCGTCTGTATGCTGACTCGAGCTAAATCCTGAAGCAGAAACATCCTACTGCTTGGTACCTGCGATATATGCTAAAAGGTCAGCTACAAAGCTGGTGAGCTCACAGGTTTGAAATCAGTTATATCGTATGAACCGCAAGATTTAAATAATGAATTGCATCCAGCAATTAAATAGTGAATTGCATCCAGCAATTTAATAATGAATTGCATCCTGCAATTAAATGATAATCATCGTGTATACAGCCATGAGCACATAGTTGAGCTTAACTCGAGGGCCGGGTCCCCTATAGAGAATTCCGGGCGAGGTGCCTCCACGAATGCCTAATCAACATTCGTCTTCCCAAATATTAGTACGTCCGTTTACCCGGTTAGTGCTTGCTAACCCGAACGAGGAGGGTCAATCCTATATGGTACCATATACTAATATTCACGCTACAACGTATTAACAACTATGCTGACGGAGGACTTTAAAATGATTAGTTTCGAAAAACTCATGTAGTATATGAAAAGTTGGTACTTGCGTTCACATGTTAAAAGTTGAGCAGTATATCACACCCCTGAGTAAAACAGTAAAAGAGGGGCTATGAGACTCACCTGAGTCTGAATGCATTTAAACAAACGTAAGTTGATTAGCCGAAATGAAGTCCAAAGACTTGTAACCTGAGGGTGTCCACGACACGCGATGGTTATAAATATGATTGGGTATCTTAAAAGATCACCCCTGCAGTTGTTCGTCCAACTATAATGTCCAAATATCCACTATTTGGTTGATATGTTTAAGTGTTTGAAAAGTGTACGACCCGTTGGTGACGAGTTTGAAATAATAACTTCAAGTATTATTATCAAGTTATCGATGTTTTGCACTTACAAAAGTGTCCCAAAGTGTTTTATCAGTCGTATCGTAAAAAGATTTGAGGTTGTAAAAGTTCGATACTTAGTGAAATTTAAGTTGTAAACATTCTGTTTTATGCGTCACTTAAAGCGACACTCATGGGTTTAGGCGACACTTAGGAAGTGTCGCATGAAATGACTGATTCTGAATAATAGCCTCACTTGTGCAAGTGACGCATAGAGTGCGACACTTGAGGAAGTGTCGGTTGTAAGTGTCGGTATAAAGGTCATGAGTCACTAAGGTGAGTGACGGGTGAAATCAGGTTTGATGGTAGGCGTCACTTAGGCAAGTGACGCTATAAGTGTCGGTCATTAGTGACGGGTATTGAAAATGCGTCACTTAGGTAGTGACGGAAAAAGAGGGTTTTATGCGGCACTTAGTCAAGTGACGCAAAATTTGGGCTCTTAGCGACACTCAATGCGTCACTTAAGTGACGCACGAAGTGACGCTATATTGCATGCTTCGTTGCGACACTTAAAGCTGTTGACGGGTTTTTGAGCCAAAACGAGTTTTCCGACCATAGTTTGGTCCGATTCTTTTACCCAACCCATATATGGACATTTTAAGTTGTTACAAACTACTAGAAAGTGAAAACACTTAAAAACGAGAGATTTCGGGATTTGTCGGAAACTTACAAAGTGTCGGATAAGAAATCCGAAAAGATGGGATGATAGATCGTGATGCGGTGGTCGTTTTCTTCCAAAAGAGTAGTATGATCCAAGGCCGTTTAGTACGTTTATTTTGCGATTTTGTGAAGTTTTTTTGGGTGATGGTGGTGGTTGGAGTGAAAGAGAGAAAAAAGAGAGGAAAGAGAGAAAGAAAGAGAAATAATGAGAAAAAGAGGTGGGGAATGGGAGGTTATCCTCCCATTTTCGCCCCGCGTTCCCGCTCCGTGCGGTGTTCGTTTGCTCCGTCGTTCAATCGTAAATAATTATTTTAAATATTAAAAGTACGTTTCAAAATACAAATTATTACGCGATATTTTATTTAAATATTTTATTAGTCATTTATATTTGAGTTATAGGTTGTAAATTTGTTTATTTAATTTGCGCGTTTTAAAGCTTTTAAATTGTGTAGGTTCAGTTTGTACGATACAAAAAGAATACGAAATATTATTATAATAATATTTTTGACATAAAAGCGTTATTTAATAAGATTGGTCACCAACGTTCGTATTAAATTGAATCGAAATACATTCGATTTAAATTGCGTACGATTTAACCAAATCGCATATTCGTATACATTCAACAATATATATAATTCGATACATTAATTAGCCTAACAAGGAACTAATTACATGTATTAACATATGATTAGGCACTAATTACTAGTCCTAATTTGGCGGGTGTTACACGTAGCAATAGTCGTTAAGACGTACCGTGCTAGTTGAGATCTGCAACCGTTTCTGGTGCACGGAGGATGTATGCGCGGCTTGGGGTGTAGCCTTTGTTAACGGTGCGGTTGTTGTCGTTTTGATTGTTGCGGTTGTTGTTCGGTTGTTGGCATTGGTTTCGGTGATGTCCGGGATCACCACACCTAAAGCAGCCGGTGTTTTGTACCTCGGGGGCAGCTTGAGGAGGTAGGTTTGTCCTACAGTTCTGTGCTAAGTGACCGGGACGTCTGCAGTTTTGACAAAATGTACAATCACCATCGTGGTGTCTCCCGCACTTGTCACACCTCGGTTTGTTGCCAAGGTAGGTTTTGGGTCCAGGGTTGGTGATTGCAGCGAAGGCTCGGGTGTTTCCCGGGTTTCTGTTTTGTTGACCCTGACGGTCGTTACCGTCATTGTTCCATTTGCGTTTGTGGGTTCCAGAGTCGCCCGCATCAGTACGGGTAGGTTCATTTTTCCCTGTGATAGCTTTCAGGGTTCCAATCTCGACCGCGTCGTCGGTTAAGCTTTGAGCCAGATCAACTGCGCTCCTAAAAGTAGCTGGTTTGGAGGACATAACCATGCCTCGGATCTGTGGGGCCAAACCCCTGTTGTAACGCTCAATGCGTTTGCTCTCGGGGGTTACCATGTGGGGCACAAGACGTGCAAGCTCCTGGAATCTAGTTGTATAACCGGAAATATCAGCGCCGATCATTTGGATGTTCCAGAATTCGGTTTCGAGTTTCTGCATCTCGTTGGGAGGGCAAAATTCCTCCATCAGCATTCGTTTCAGTGTCTCCCATGAGATGGAGTAAGCAGCTGGGCGTCCCATGATTTGCACCTGAGCGTTCCACCATGTTAGCGCTTTGTCGGCTAGAGTACAGGTGGCGTATTTCACAATTTTATCAGCAGCACAGTCACTGATGTCGATCACTGACTCTGTTTTCTCAATCCAGTGGACTAGGCCAACGGCCCCTTCAGTCCCGGTAAAGGTACTCGGTTTGCAGGCTTGGAATGTTTTGTAGGAACACCCCTGCTGGTTATTAGTTGGGGTTTCGCTGTTGACAGGAGTGGCTCCGCTATTGTTGGAAAATTTTTATTTCTACTACTTTGCTTTAAAGAAAACGCATTCGAAATCCAATTTCGGGTAAAATTGAGTGGTAAAATTTGGTTGTCAATACTTAGTGAAAAACATAGGTTTTTAAGGTTCTGCGACGTCAGATGCGACGTCAGATGCGACGTCAGCTGCGACGTCAGAGGCGACGTAGGGTCTTGCGTCGCTATGTGCGACATTCGCAATCTAATGCGACGTTGTGTCCTGCGTCGCAATGTGCGACGTAGAATTTGATGGCGACGTAGGGGCTTACGTCGCTATGTGCGACATTCGCAAGTCAATGCGACGTAAAAGCTTGCGTCGCTAAATGCGACGTTGAGGTTGTGTGCGACGTTGGCTGCGACGTTAACTGCGACGTCGCAGCACTGTTTTTGGTCCCTGCGACGTAGCGAACTGATCGCCGGAGTTTGAGCCGAAAAAGAGTTTTCCGGCCTCCGTTGAGTCCGATTCTTTTACCCAACCCATAATTAAGTATTTTAAGCTTATCTAAACCGCAAACAAGCAAAATAACAAAGTTTTGAGAGATTTCGAGAATTGTCGGAAACTTACAAATCCGCGCGAGGAGAATCCGAAAAGATAGGATTGTAGATCGTTGCGTGGTGATCGTTTTTCCCTAAAGGAGCTTCGAGATTGGAGGTCGTTTAGTGGTAGTTTTTATGTGATTAGTGGGTATTTTAGAGAGAAGATTGAGAGAGAAATGGAAGTAGGGAGAGAGAGAGGGTGGAGTTGAAAATGAGGTGAAAATGGGGAGGGAGTTGGGTTTTGTCCAACACAGATCCCCAGTGCGCGGACTGTGGTCTCCAACCACAGTACAAAATACCCGTGTTTTATTTGTCCAGTCATAAGATAAAATAAAATCTTATTTATATTATTTTAAAATGTTTTCTAATGAAAGTATTTCATAAAAATACTAATTGGAAATAAAAGTTAAATCATTTATAAAAGTTTAAATTCGGCGCGAAAAATTAACTTTTTGACGAGGTGTTACAATTTACACGACTGAGGTTTTAAATACATTTTGGATACGGAAAACTATCCGTCAAAGTAAGTTGAAACAAAGATATATTTTTATAACTCGCTAAAGGTATTTTTATAACATACTTCATTTGAAAACTTATACGATTTCATTTTTGGAAAGTTATCATGTTAAAACATTATACAAAATTACGATCAGGTAAACAAACACGGGTCAAAAATCACCAACTAACACCAATAATACTTCTCCAATAATTCAATTCACGCACACACACATACTGGATCATATATCTCTCGGCTCTCTCCCTCTCTTTCGGATTCAACCATCAACAACAACAATAGCATCATAATCATCATCATCATCATCTTCTGCTTCTTCTTGGATCATCACCATCATCCAAATCATCATCATCATCACTCACGGATTCGTTTTCAAAAATTGTAAGGAAACTTAAATTTTAACTTTACATTCATGTATATAATGCTTATATCATCATATATTAGTGTTATATCATCGTATATGTTTGAAACCTAGCCTAAATCATCAAATTACAGTGTGTAAGTGCGTGAACTGACCTGAAAAACACTCTGATCCGGCGGATCAAGCTATGATCCTGCGGATCATCCTTAAAACTGCATTTTTTTCGTGATCCGGCCATGATCCGGCGGATCAAGCCAAGATCCGGCGGATCAGGACATGATCCGGAGGATCACACACCTGCATGTTGTAGCCCTCTGAGTCGCGGTCTTCTGGGCAACTTGATCGCCTAAATCCGAGTTCGTATGAGGGAGATATGGCCAAAACGGTGCGGCTATGTCAAAACAGTTTCAAAACGAACTTTTATGTATATATACATGTGAGCAACAAATGAAACTTTTGAAACATAAATATACTAGTAATATTTGTACAAACAAACGTACCTTATGTTTTGAAACATTATATATATGTATACGATGAATATTTCTACGAGAACAAAGCAAGATATGTTTTTGAAAACATAATCTCGTGTCGCCACCAACGGGCCATACATTTTTACAAACTTTGAAACGGAAATACAAACTTAAACAATTGGATATAATACGACCGAATACATATTAATACAAATAAAGATTATACAATCAAATGCTCATTAGAATCTCGCGTGTTTAGGACTCTAGGAGATTTCGGACTGTACATTCCTTGTCGGACATACTCATTGCTCGGATAGACTCAGGTGAGTCTCACAGCCCCATTTTTACTGTTTTTAAATATTGGGGTGAGATACAATGCTTACTTGTTTTCGTGATCAAGTGTTATTTGATTAGTTATTATGATTATTAACTCATGGAATTAAATGATTATTTAATTCGGTTAACTTTGATAGTTACATTGTTTTGTTACCATTATTGGTCTTGATTTTCAAATGTTCGGGTATTGCACGAGTGTTTTAATACGGGAAAGTCCTCATCAATGTATGGTTCATTAACTTAATAAGGCGCGGTTACTAAAAGATAGATCTATCATGGGAGTGACGTCCCCGTCCGGGTTGCTAGCTACAACCAAGTACAAACGGGCATTTTAGTAATTGTTATGGGTGTTGACACCGTTCGGGAGGCAGAAAATCGGGTTATGCTTTGAACCATAGCTTAGTGCAATACAATGTCATAATATATATTGTTCGAAAACCTGCGTTGGTTTGTTCAATGTTAGGAAACCTGCGTTGGTTTCATCATGATTTGGTTATATTGTTTAGTAAACCTGCGTTGGTTTAATCACTATTTTGAAAACTTAGTATCATTGTTCGTAACCCTGCGTTGGTACGATCAATGTTAGGAAACCTGCGTTGGTTTCATTATTGTTTGGAGAACCTGCATTGGTTCAAATCATTGTTTAGTAACCTTAATTGGTTAAATCATTGTTTTAGAAAACTTAAGTGTTTTAAATCATTGTTAGTGACCTTATTTGGTCAAAAATCATTGTTTGGTTTATTATTTTATGTTGGGACATAGATTGTGACAACAGATCTAGCTTGAAATAGGACTGGTGTAATTATTATTGCGTTTGTATATTGGTTTAGATTTGTAAATAAATATTTGTTTTGTTAGTAATATTCGTTGAACATATTATTGTGCTAAGTTAGACGAATGTTAAATACGAAATAAATAGACGTTTTATGCAAAGCGAGTCGAGATCTCAGGTCGCAGCGAGTTGAGCTGTGAGGTGAGATCTGAACTCGCGAGGCATTAGTCTGGCGAGCCGATCTCTGTGTTGGGCTTGGGCTGCGAGTTGGACCGAAATCGCAGGCCCATGCGAGCCGAGCCGAGATGACATATTTAATGTTTTTCAATCGTGAAAATCATAACACTTGAACACTTTTGTCTTCTGCGAACTCGACAAATCCAGAGAAAAACCGAACCTAACGACTAGGCTTTGACGATTCATCGTTTAAAGCTAAGTCTTATTAAACGCAATACGAACATATTCGTTGTTAGTAAGATAACACTGTATTGAGGGATTCCGCACCTTAATACTACAGATAACGAAGTTATCGATCCTAAAACTAGGGGACTTACATCTGGTATCAGAGCTTTCGGGCTAAATACGAGTGTGTTCATAAGTTTTAGTGTTATTGCGTTTTTGATTCGGGTCATTTTTACGTGCATTCTTGCAATACTAACGATCAAAATCATTCTCTGGACGTTTTAGGGTTTGTTTACGGTCGAAATTTTAAGTTTCAGTCGTAAAAATACCTTAAAATTCGTTTTCGGGTTTAACAGCCGTTTCGCGAGTCAAGATTAGGGTTCCAGCGTCGCCTGCGAACCGAGTTGAACTAGCGAGTCGAACTGAGGCTTGCGAGTCGAACCGAGATCCCTCGCGAATCGACATCACTTGCGAATCAACATCTTTCACAATCCGAACTGAGGCTTGCGAATCGACGAATTCTGCGAGTCGAGCTGAGATTGCGAGTTGAGCTGAGTCTTGCGAGTTGAGTTTTCTGAATTCGCTGAAACAGTTTAATTTTACGTTTTTAAGATGTCTGACTTAAGTAGAATGATCGAAATGGACCACGAGGTGGGAAAGTCGAACGTTCCACCTAAGTTGTTAAGAATCGAGGATTACTACAATTGGAAGGACAGATTTGAATCTTACTGTAGATTCCATGACCTGTCAATCTGGATGTGTATCAAGAGTGGATACACACCACCTACTCAAACTGTTCAAAATGCTACAGTGGTTCTTACCTATGCAAACATGAGTGATCAAGAGAAGGAAGCTTACAGAAATGAAAATAAATCACATTCTTGCATAAAGATGTGTCTTCCTAAAGAGATTGCTCATCAACTCAAGTCTTTTCATACTGCTAGAACGCTCTGGGAAGCTCTAGAGAAAAGAGGTGAAGGAAGTCCACAGGTGAGAGCTGGCAAGAGGAGTCTTCTTAAAAAGCAGTTTACTATGTTTAAAGCTTTAAAAGGAGAAGATCTTGATGCCTATGTCACGGGTTTCTACCATCTGCTAAGTGAATTAGAATACCATGAGATTGTTGAAGAAGAAGTATCTAAAACCGACAAGTCTCTTGAGGGTTTGCCTTCTAAATGGGAAATGTATGGTGTTATGATTAAATATAATGAAACCAGGTATTCTACTATGACCTTAGAGCAAGTCATTGACAAGCTGAAAGGTTATGATTTCTCCAAGAAGTCAATAGATAGTGATTCTGATCAGGTTCAGAACCCTGGGTAGTATCATGGAAAGTCAAGTCTTTCGACTGCGTCATCTAGTTCGACCACTGCACATTTAGTTGGTGATACTAGTGAAAATGGAGAACTGATTTCTGAAGATCTGTGCTCTATTTCCTCCTCTGGTAATGAGACAAAGGGAAAGAATTCTGAGAAGTCACCTCAAGAGCATCAGAAAATGCCGATGAGTGTGAAATCTGCTGAACAGCAACTGTCTGTTCTTGCTTCCTTTGTGGCATCATATGAGAACTACATAGAGGGAAAGATCAATGATCCTATTCTGTTTGATGAGGATTATGAACAGATCGATACTGATTATCTTGAGGAACTGGAGCTTCAAGATCAACTAGCGTTGATATCTAGAAAGGTGAAGAATTTCCTCAAGAGAACTGGTAGAAAAGTGTTGGGCAATAGATCAGGGTTTGATAAAACCAAGGTCAGATGCTTTAACTATCAGTGTATTGGTCATTTTGCTAGAGAATGCCAAAGACCTAAAGTAGAAGCACAAGGAAAACAAGGTTCGGGAAGTACTCTTGCTTCCAAAGCCTTAGTGGTAAAGCAGTTGGATGGCTCTTATGATTGGCAAGCTCATTCTGAGGAAGCCTTGATGGCCGAGATTGAAGAAACAACTGCTGGATCAGTGTCCTACATGCCCACTGATATGGAACAGAGAGTAGAGGTGCCTAAGTCTGAAGTGAAGGCAAGTGATGATGACGTGCTATATATGAATTCAACTCCAGATATGAGTCCTGAGGAATTCGTGGCACGCATGGCTGAATTACAAACTGACAAGAAGAAGGTATGTTTAGATATTCTTAATCTTGCTGATGTTTGTTACTTAGTTACTGATTTACAATCTCAGAATAGTGTCTTAACTGTGTCAAATAGCAATTTGTCATCACAATTAAATATGGATAAGGAATCATATAAGACTGTTAGATCTGAACTTGATCAAGCTATTATGGATATTCGTAGATTAAGTGATGATAAACAGGTCTTAAAAGATAAAATTAAGTCTGATGCGTCGGATAGAACAAAACTTAGAGATACCATAAGTGAAAAATTTGTTGTCATAGATGGTCTCTATATGAATATCAAAGACTTAAATGAGACGATTGCTAGTAAGGATCAGGAAATAGTGAACCTTAACTTAAGGTTAATTGAGCAAAACCGTAAACTTGAGAACTATAGGACATCTCAAATGGATAAAATGTTAGATGCTCAACGTAGTGTAAAGGACAAGACTGGGTTAGGTTACAATGATGTATCCCCACCTTTTAATGCCAATTACACTCCTATTCCTGAAGATTCTGAGATGACTGAAGTTAATCCTGAGAGTTCAGTAGCTGATAAACCTGAACAGTCAGAGGCACAGAAAGATGTTATTAAGAACGTATCATTATATAATAGCAAGGCTTCTCATTTCACCAAAATACAATTTGTATCGGGTGGAGTGATTAACGATGCTAAGACTGATGATAAAGTTGATAAGGAACAACTTAAACCTTTAGTGCCTAAGACTCCGGATGAGAAAGCAAAAGTGAGTAAATCACGCAAGCAGATGTCATGTTTCAAGTGTCATCAAAAGGGACACGTGGCTTCGTGTTGTCCTAACAAAAAGCCAGAAACACCACATAAGCTTGTGATAGATGAAAAGACACAGACCGACTCTAGTATGACTATAGATGGGTTAGATACCAAACCTAAGTTAGGTAATAAACCTGTTAACATTCTTAAAAGAGATGGTAAGCATAGTGTCTCCCCACCTAAACCTAAACGGCCATATACTCAAGGTGATAATGTTATCCATAAGTCTAGGGATGTGACACCGTCGAGGTTTAGAACTACAAGTAGAGGCCATAGTCATTATGAGAGTGGTACTACTTCGCGATCACATGAGTTTAATTATAATCATAGAGCTCATAATTATGTGCCTAAGAGGTTTTCCTCAAATTCACCTCTTAAGGCTGATCGTCCACAAACTCAGGCTACTTCGAAAGTGACCAAAGCTCCTGATGGGAAGGATGGTTATTTTAAAGAGCTTAAGTTTGTTGATGATAAGGGACAAACCAAGACCGTAATGGCTTGGGTCCCTCTTGATAACTGATCGTATCTTGTGTTATGTGCAGGAGCATGCTGTGAACAAGGACAGCTGGTGGTATGTAGACAGTGGATGCTCGAGGCACATGACCGGAGAAAGAAGTCTGTTGAAGGACTTCAAGGAGAGTCTCAAGCAAAAAGTAAATTTTGCAGGAGATAAAGGAGGAGTAATTTCGGGAAAAGGAAAAGTTTCAAATGGAACTTTGACTCTTGAGGATGTGAACTATGTTCAAGAACTTACTCACAACCTAGTGAGTGTTTCCCAAGTCTGTGATAAAGGTCAACCAGTTTATTTTAATGAAAAGGAGGCCTTAGTTCTGAAGCCAGGTTTTAAAATTCCTGATGAATGGATATTGATGAGGGCACCAAGGAAGAAGGACATCTATGCTATCAACATGGGTGTTCCTAACTCTTCAATGGTGTCTACATGTTTATTATCCAAGGCTTCAGAAACAGACGCTTTGTTATGGCATAGGAGAATGGCACACCTGAACTGGAGAAAGATGAATTATATAACCAAAAATGGTTTGGTTCTAGGTGTACCACAAAAACATTTCGAGTCTGAGGATAAGTGTGTTCCTTGCATGAAAGGAAAGCAGCACAAGAAACCACACAGACCTAAGACTGAAAACTCTATCTCCTCGCCATTTGAATTGCTACATATGGATCTCTTCGGCCCTATAAGCAAGAGAAGTATAGGTGGCAAATGGTACTGTTTGGTTGTCACAGATGATTATTCTAGATTCTCATGGGTATTCTTTTTGGGATCAAAGGATGAGACTCCTGGAATTCTAATTGGGTTCTTTGATCTAGTAGAGAATGTCTATAAAAAGAGAGTTAAGCGTATTCGTAGTGACAATGGAACAGAATTCAAGAATTCAACGTTGAATATCTATTGCTTAAGCAAAGGGATATTACATCAATTCAGTGCACCTTATGAACCTCAACAGAATGGTGTTGCTGAAAGGAAAAATAGAACGTTGATTGAAGCTGCTAGAACAATGCTTGCTGATTCAAAGCTTCCGGTCATCTTTTGGGCAGAAGCAGTGAATACAGCATGTTATGTTCTTAATAGAGTTCTTACGGTTAAGAGACATAACAAGACTTGTTATGAGCTTTTGAACAATAAGAAACCTAAATTAAAAGGGTTTGAACCCTTTGGAGTTTCATGCACCATATTAAAGACTGGACATCAAGCAAAATTTGGTGAGAAGGCTGACGAAGGATTTTTCCTAGGTTATATGCCCAATTCGCCAAACAAGAGAGTCTTTAATAAAGTCACAGGACGTTTGGAGGTATTTTATAATATTGAGGTTACGAGCTACTCACCTGATGTTCATAAGGGCTTAGATTGGCAATTTGATTATTCTGATCTTTTTGCATCATTTAAAGTTCCTATTAGTGATTATGTCAGTGATTCAGAGATAGCTGAACATTTAGTGTTTGAAGATGAGAATATTGGTCCCGCTTCAACATCAAGTGTTAAGCAATCTGGAATTAAGACTAATGTTGACTCAGATAAAGCTTCCACAAGTGAGTCACAACAACCTTCAGAGGATGAGTCTCAAGAAACAGAAGATCCTGATGATCTTTCTACAAAGTTTGATGATATACTTACTCCTTTGAAACATTTAAGGATATCTTCAGCACGTACGGAAGATGTACCTGAATTGGAAGAGATTGGTACTAATTTGGGAGATGATATACCGGTTGAACCAGTTACTACAACTAGAACGAGTAAGAATCATCCCGTTGAAAACATCATCGGTGATATTAATACTCCGGTTCAAACTAGGCATCAATCCAGAGCTAGTACGTCTGAGAACTTAGAATACCAAAGCTTGTATACTGCAATGAAAGAGACAGGGATTCCTAATCAATGTCTATATTCATGCTTTATCTCACAAATCGAGCCTAAAAATGTTCAAATGGCTTTAAAAGAAAGTTCGTGGGTAGAAGCAATGCAAGAAGAACTATCTCAGTTCTCTAAATTACAAGTATGGGAGTTGGTTGACCTACCAAAGGGAGAATATCCAATTGGAACTAGATGGGTATTTAAGTGCAAGAGAGATGATAAAGGAATCGTTACTCGCAATAAAGCTCGTCTGGTGGTTCAAGGTTTTAATCAACAAGAAGGTATTGATTACAATGAAGTGTTTGCACCAGTTGCTAGGCTAGAAGCAATTAGAGTGTTCTTAGCATTCGCATCATACTATGGTATAAAAGTGTATCAGTTGGATGTTAAGAGTGCCTTTTTGTATGGCAAAGTAGAAGAATTGGTGTATGTTTCACAACCGCCAGGGTTTGCTGATCCTGAGTATCCAGATAGAGTATATCGTTTGAATAAGGCTTTATATGGATTACATCAAGCACCAAGGATGTGGTATGGAACACTGTCAACGTATCTACTTGAGAATGGATTTACAAGAGGATCGATTGATAGTACACTATTTGTGAAGTGGAAAAAGAAAGACTTTCTTCTCGTGCAAGTTTATGTTGATGATATTATCTTTGGATCATCTGATGAAAAGATGTGTCAAGAATTTGAGAAGTCATGAGAAAAAGGTTTGAAATTTCTGCAATGGGAGAGTTGAATTTCTTCTTAGGATTACAAGTTGATCAAAAGAAGGATGGATTCTTTATTCATCAATCTAAATATACATATGAGCTATTAGAACGCTTCAAGATGGATGAAAGTAAGGTCTACAATACTCCAATTCCAGTCAATCATGGACTAGGTCCAGATACATCGAGTGATAGCGATGTGGATCCAACTCTTTATAGAGCCATGATCGGATCACTAATGTATCTTACAACCTCTAGGCCTGACATAATGTTTGCTGTTTGTTTATGCGCAAGATATCAGGCTAATCCGAAAGAGTCACATATGCAAGCTGTTAAACGAATCTTTCGTTACCTCAAAGGGAAACCTAAGCTGGGTCTTTGGTATCCGATTGATGGAGACTTAGATCTCGTAGCTTATACTGATTCGGATTATGGAGGATGCAATCAGAATAGGAAATCTACGACCGGAGGATGTCAATTCCTAGGAGGTAGATTAGTATCCTGGCAGTGCAAGAAGCAAACCTCGGTAGCCATTTCTACATGTGAAGCTGAGTATGTTGCAGCTGGCAGCTGTTGCTCACAAGTACTTTGGATTCAACAGCAACTGCGGGATTACGGGTAAAATATAACCAATACTCCTATGATGATTGATAACGAATCTACTATGTCGATCACCAATAATCCGGTGAAGCACAGTAAAACTAAGCATATTGATATTAGACATCATTTTATTAGAGATTGTGCTGAGAAAAAGTTGATAAAGTTAGTTAAGGTTCCATCTTTGGAAAACGTAGCAGACTTATACACAAAGGCGTTCGACAGAGCAAGATTTGAGACATTGGTTCAACTGAACGGAATGAGAAATCCAGAGTGATTAGTCTTCCAACGGTATTTTGTAATAGTTAGTATTTCTGTATTCATTTAAAAAAAAAAAAAAAAAAGGCGTATGGCATTCATTTGCTTGTTACCTAAGGGGAATCGCCTTCATTTAAGTTTTTATTTGCAAAAACTAAGGGAAATGATAGTACATTAGGAGAATAAGCTTTACAATAATAAAGCTTAAGTCCTAAGTATGATATGGTAGTAGGTTCAAATAAAGTTGCTTTAGAACTACAGCGGTTCTATCAGGTATGTGTTTATATTTATTTGATTATACACCTATATCCACAAGTTATAATTTGTCTATTTTTAGTAAAACTTTAGATGGCTTCATCATATGATGTACTGGTAGGCAAATTATATGAAATTTTCTAAGTCTTAAGAAGTTAATTAACTACTTGTTTATTATCTTGTGTTACTATTCTATGATGTATGACATTAAGTCTTAATTGTTGAAGGATGGTATTGCCATATACTGTTATCATACATATTAATTTGAATTGACAAATAGTAGCAATATGGGTATTAACTTAATTACTGGTAACTTTGTTGTAAGTACAGAACTGAAACCTTTAATTAAATTAATATTCTCAAATATATTTTGAATTATGCTAGAAGGGATCTTCTGTTGTACTACGTACAGACTTAGATAACATAGCATATTCAAAGTATGTTTTATATTTGTCTAACCTTAAAAAATTCAAGTGTATGTTATATGTTTCGAAAAGATACATCATTTAGTAACCGCTACCTTGAAAATTTAATGATGCAGTGTTATGTGTTTTACTTGAATTCTTCAGTATGTCATATAATAGGAAGCATTTGATAATATTCATACTAACAATAAAGTGTTATGCTTAGAAAATTGAGTATAATTTGTTTATGTGGATTATAATACCGGTAATCGTCTTGGACTGTCTATAATAAAATATTCACTTTAAGTGAGTAATGCATTTATTAATTATGCTATGTGGATAAAGGTACCTAAGATATTGTTTTATAAATATAAATGTATAAATGATAAATTTAGTTGTAATTTTACAGTAATTTATTTGAATTTCATGAGGTATGTATACTACCAATCTGCTTAGACTTTTAAATATATACTTAATTGCTTATTCTTACTAATATGATCCCTAAGCAGATAAAATCTTATTTACATTGTATATTTACTTTGTTTCAAAGTGATTAATAAAATGGTACTTAATACCAAAGTTTATATAGTTGTATTTTTATCTTATTTTTATTTATTTTTAATTTTAATTTTTAATTTTTGTGTTTATTATGTTTACCCTTCGGAATTCAATTATACTGTATATTTTTGAGTTGAACAACGTGACAAATACAAGTGAAAATTAATTATAATTTAGACTTGTAAAAATATCGGGTTTTTATTTATACTTAGAATTAAATTCGCGTTTTTAATTATTTCTGCGAGTTGACATCAACTTGCGAGTCCACTTAAAATCTCGCGAATCGGATATAAAGTATAAAGGGGGTCAAACGAGTCAAACCAACTCACCGAACCCACACATATTTCGCGAGTTTACTAAACTTTGCGAATCCGTCACAAAGGCGAAACGAGGCGATTATTGATCTTCGCTTGATTTCGAATTTTAGATTACGGGAACGAGTTTTTCAATCCGTAGATTATATTCAAGACTTATTTGCGAACATTTTGAGGTATACATCAACGGATTTCACCGTTTAAATTGCACGAATCGAAAGTTTTTATAAACTTAGGGTTTCGGTTTAAAGTTTAAACGATTTGAGTCGATTACGATGTTATTGGACATAGATCTTTAGGGTTTATGTTAAACGAACATTAATGAACGTCAATCAATTGATAGATCATGTTAAAATCAACAGATTAATCGATTTTAATTGTAAATTCGCGACGGCAGTTCATCGAACGAGTTGACATTGTGAATCAACTCGCAGCGAGTTGACTAGCGAATCGGTGTGATTAGCGAGTTCACTTCAATCTAGCGAGTTGATTAGTATAGCGAGTTGATCAATGTAGCGAGTTGATGAGTATAGCGAGTTGATAAGCAAAACGAGTTGACCTCACCTCGTTAGGCCAGTTTATGCGAGTTCAGAACTTACAAAAATTTTAATTTTTTTTTTTGTAATAACTTTTATATAATTAATTTAAATTAGACTTAAGGCTTTTAGTTATAAGTTAAATTTTTATATACGACTTGAGACTATTTTTGTAACAAGTTATATATAATTTCAATTTTAAACTATGATGTTTGATGAATCTCGATTCATAATATGTAATAGTTTAAATATTTTTAATCGTGCATTAAATTATATCTGTTGTTTGTGATTTTACAGATATGGCTAGAGCATTTGATAAGGGTCACAACATTTTGGTTGATCTGAACCTTGAGGCCAAGCGGGCTGATAGGATTGCTGATATTCTACGTTTTCTAGCATGATCACGGATTAGATACGCCATTACGGCCAATCCTCCGATATCTCAGGCTATTCTGAACGATTTTTGGACGGATATAGTATATGACGAATCTGTCAACCCACCTGAGATTAGAGCTACGGTTAGTGGTCAGCCTGTTACATTTTCAGCTGGTAATCTCCGTGAGATTTTGCAGCTAGGTACCGTAGAACAGGAGAACGGGGATATTGAGTATCCTATGGATTTTATTGAGGGTGCTATAGGTCGTATGGGATATACAGGAGACAGGCGTGGACGTCAGTTCCAGAAGCCTCTGGTTATTGGTCAGTGGAGGTTTCTCTGGCACGTGATGAATATAGTTTTCGCAGCGAAGAAAGGTGGCTTTGATGAGTTGAGCCCTGCGATTCTATCGGCTGCACTGTCACTGGTTTATAATAAACCATACAGTTTTTGTGTCTATATTTTTGGTGAGATTGCGAAACAGATATCGGGGTCTGTTAGATCAAGATTTTTGGTTTACCCGCGATTTTGCATGCTGATTATCCATGCGCGTCTACCGGATTTGGCTATACTTGAACCACATCTAGTGGTTAATACGATTGACCATTGTGGGTATAATGACATGTTTATGCAGACAGTTAGGAAGGAAGGAGTGGTGAAACCGGAAGTTAGACCACTTTTAGGGTATATTGTTGATCCGAACTACGTTGCACCGCCAAATCATGGGTGGTTAGACGTAGCTCCTGCTGCTGCTGTTGCTGCTGATGCTGATGTTGTACCAGAACCTGCAGCTGAGGAAGCTCAACCTGAAGATCCACAAGGGCTCCTTGAGGATGTCCTTATTCAGGCTGGTCAGGTTGATCAGCAAGTGAACCAAGAGGTTGCTGCACAGGTTGTGCAAGAGGTTTTGGAGCAGAATGATGATGTGACAAATCCTTTGCTTCAAGACATTGAGAGTTATTTAGCACCACCTGAGGTAATTTTTTATTTATATAATAATATAAATGCTTAGTTAATATATTGTTTTATTAATCATAGATGCATAATATTATTATATAATGATTCTGATATTAGATATTTAGTTAATTGGATATTATTTCTGATTTTAAAATATAAATATCATTACACGAGCAGGAAGCTGAAGCTGAGGCTGCAAATCCAGAAGTTATATTACTTGAGGATGAGCAGATACAGCTTGATAGATCAGTTGTTGTACCGACTGAGGATCCTGTTAGATCATCTGGAGGTCGTGATGGTGAGACGGCTTCAGATGATGATTCTGAGAATACACCTTCTCCTTCTCCGTCTCTTTCTGAAAGGAAGAGAAAAGGTAAGAGTGTTATGGAGGAAGGTACTGAGGAAGTTGAGATTCCTTTGATGAAGCGTCCGAGAACTCTTACTATTCGAGAAGGTTAGTATTGATTATAAAAGTTAAATAATCTTAACTTGTTGTTTATCAGGAGTTGAACTGAGACAGTTAATTCTGTATACAGTTGCTCAGGATACACCGCAGGTAGAGATGGATGCACCGGTGGTTACTGAATCGATGTCTTTACCGCTTCAGGTATGAGATATAAGTTCTATAACTATGAGTGTTATGCAATTAATTAGAGTTTGAGACAGAGTAATCTGTAACAATAACTGATTTTAATTGTGTTTAACTTTACAGCATGAGGTTGCTGATCTAGTTCGTGGAGCTAATTTTCCAACGAACAAAGCAGCTAGATTTGCGACCAGCTTGCTTACGCAGGCTTTGTCTCAACCTCATACACCGCTTACCAGAGACTGGCATATTGAGTCTGTCACACCGCGTGGACCAAGAACGATACCTGTTACTCCGACGACTGATGCTGAAAGGATTACATCCTTAGAGTCGAGGGTAAAGGATTTAGAGAAGCTTACTTCTCAGATTCCAGAGCTGGTGTCGAGCAATCTTCTTCTTTCTCAGCAGATACTCAAGCAGAGTCAATCTTACAATCTGTTGATGAAGACTCATGAGACTTTACTTGCGGACTTCAATGTACAGAGACTGAAGTTATCTTCTTTGGAGAGTCTGGTCTTGAGATCGCATTCAGGACAGTCTACTCAGGGGGAGATATTGGTATATCTGGAGTCTTGCAGAGAAAATGAGTTGAAGAGGAAGAGAGATCAAGACAAGGACGATGATCCCAATGCACCGAGTGGTGAGCAGACCGGTCCTTCAAAGACTGGTGAGCAAGCTACAACTCAGGGGGAGTCTGGTGCTGGTGCTAGTGGTTCTGGAGTGGATACAAGTGCAGATAAGACTGTACCAGGTGATACTGAAGCTGGTAAGATAGCTTAGTATTATCTTAGTACTGTAATATTTGTAATTGTTTGTAGTGAACAAATGTAAACTTAATTTATTGTGTAAATATATTCGACTTAGGGTTATTATTATTTTAAGTAAAATATGTTTGATGTAATTTAAGTTTACATAATTATGTTTAGATAAAATAGTGATCGAAAGACTTCCGACACATTGAGTAGTCGAGCGGCGTGTTCCGATTAATATCGGCGGTCAAAATTTTATGATAACATATGCATTTTAGATTTGATTATGGACTTAATATCGTAAGGTATATAAGTAATTAACAAGTTAAAAATGTATTTGTATCAACTAGACAAATGATATATAATTTAAAGGTTAAATTGATAATGAATGAGATCAATTAACACTTGGAAATTATAGAAGGTAATTAATAGTAAATTTAAATGTTTGGTGATTATTCACAATGCATTAGAATTTAAAATTAATTAATATTTGTTAAGTAGACTTAAGAGATTTTAGATTGATTCAGGGTAATCAATAAAAGATTTTATAAGTTATATGTAAATTGCGTTTATATTTTAGGTTAAAATATACAAAAGAATTAATAAAGAAATTCTTAGATTGGTTCAGGGAAATCAATGAAGAATTTGAATTATTAATATATTTGTATTTACATTTTTCTCTAGGAATGGAAATGCTTAATCTATCAGATTCAGAAGATGATATTTTGGATGAGATAGATGAAGAGATTGATTATGATATTGAAGAAGGAGAGTTCAAACTTCCTGAAGACTGGACTGCAGTATTTGAATCTGTGATAGATGAAGGTGTTGATCTGGATGCAAATGTGGATGAACATGTTGTGAATCCATCAACGACTGAATTTGTTTTTGTAAATGAACAAGGAGAATCAGTTATTGATTTAGAAGCTTTTGAGAATGCTTCTGAAGATTCGGATACTGAGGTTGAAGAAATAGAGGACAAATACAAACATATAGTTGGTAATCCTATGTTTATCCAAGAAATGCTGAAAAAGAAAAAGGAAAATAAGCCACGCATTTTGAAAGAAGTTGATATTACTGGAAAGCGTGTACTTAAAACTGGCATTATTGGATGGTATTATGACTCTGACCTGAAGCTCTTCGCGATCAAAAGGTTTGACGGGGTTCAATATTTTGAGAAGAAGCTTGCAGTGTTTAGTTCGTTGCCTCGATATGAGATTCGAGACTTGGCTAGATTAGATATGATAAATCCAAGTGATGATGACTATGCTAAGTATGTTGACCGTATCATTAGGACTGAAGGATTATCTATGAAGTTTTCGAAGATTAAGCCAAGGAAAGGAAAAACAATAAAGCTGAACGAACTCAGTCATAGAACTGGAAGAAGAAGAAGAAAGAAGGTTTATCCAGCGGTCAACTGTATTAAGCAAATACCTATGAAGACTATGCCTCAGAATATTTTGGGAAAATTGAAATATTGGGGGGTGGATGCTGGAACAGAAGAAGCCTTTATGATTGAAGCTGATGATGATTATCCTGATGGTGAAAAAGAGATTCTTCGTGTATATGATCACACACATTTGATGAACTTATCAAAGGAAGATCTGATTATGTTATACAAGAACAAGATCAAATCTACTATTGGTTGGGGTGATTTAGCACGAGATTATCATAGGATGGTTAAAACATGCATCAAGCTTAAAATTTTTGCAGGAAGTAAGATTTACAAATGAAGACCAAAGACAGCGTGAAGATAAAGACGCTAGAGCTATTGTCAAGGGGGAGTCTGTTGGGACATAGATTGTGACAACAGATCTAGCTTGAAATAGGACTGGTGTAATTATTATTGCGTTTGTATATTGGTTTAGATTTGTAAATAAATATTTGTTTTGTTAGTAATATTCGTTGAACATATTATTGTGCTAAGTTAGACGAATGTTAAATACGAAATAAATAAATAGACGTTTTATGCAAAGCGAGTCGAGATCTCAGGTCGCAGCGAGTTGAGCTGTGAGGTGAGATCTGAACTCGCGAGGCATTAGTCTGGCGAGCCGAGCTCTGTGTTGGGCTTGGGCTGCGAGTTGGACCGAAATCGCAGGCCCATGCGAGCCGAGCCGAGACGACATATTTAATGTTTTTCAATCGTGAAAAACATAACACTTGAACACTTTTGTCTTCTGCGAACTCGACAAATCCAGAGAAAAACCGAACCTAACGACTAGGCTTTGACGATTCATCGTTTAAAGCTAAGTCTTATTAAACGCAATACGAACATATTCGTTGTTAGTAAGATAACACCGTATTGAGGGATTCCGCACCTTAATACTACAGATAACGAAGTTATCGATCCTAAAACTAGGGGACTTACATTTTAAATCATTGCTAAGATATAACATTTTATTATCGTCGAATAATCATGTTGATCACATCAATGTTTATGTTAAACCTGTGAGATTCACCAGATTTATAGCTGACCCTTTTAGTGTTGTATTCTCAGGTGATCAGCAGTAGTAGGATGGCCCTCAGGATAAGCTATCTACTCACGAGTCGTATGCATCTATTTAGATATGAAGATTTTCTTGCATTATATTTTGTATAATGGTTATGTATTAAAATCTTCAAAACCGTTTTTGCGAACTCGCTATTATGTTGTAAACTTTGACTCAAAACTTGCATTACTTTTTGTAATATTTATAAACGTCTCATGTAGAGTCGTTTGCTTGTACCTTTGTGTTTTGATATGTGATTAGTCACACCCAAATCATCGCTTCCGCAAATCATGAAATTGGGGGTGTGACACATACAAACGTTTCTCTCCTTTCTACTCTCACAAAAACGGCCTCACCCTGTCTAACTCGTCCAGCCCTAAAACTAACTTATAACTCGCTATTTATACTCACGACTAATGGACCCTGCGACATTGGGCTCAATGTCGCAGGCCCAGACCCTTGCGACGTCTGACCCAACGTTGCAGGCCCAATTACAATGACACCATTCTATGTATATTCTATAGTTATATTTCATTTACTGACTCGAATATACACTCTAAACACTATACATTCGTAGACTAATTGACTTTGACAATTACAATAGTTTGACCAACTGACTGACACACAAAATGCACCAACAGTAATTGCGCACAAATCCCTCAAACTCCTTGGAAAGAGAACACAGGATTAGTCCAATTGCAACAGGCTGATGATAAGCGTAGTTGAGCCTTGCCAAGTGCTCCAAATAGCTCTTCCTTTTAAGAACATGTGGACTGACTGGTTTTCCTGATTCATGCTTACAATAATGTAGTTTTTGAACAATGTCAAACAACTCCACTTCAGCTTGCTTTTCGTACAATTACCTTAACTCATTTATCATATCAAATGGGCCATGGAACTCAAATTGCTCTTTCAGCTCGGGCGACATGCTTGCGAGCATCAAGCAAGCAACATCATTGTAACGATCATAAGCAGCTGAATACTCTGCCTTTTGTGCATCAGTAGCATTTTCAGCAGGGGCGTTCATAAGCTGTTTGCAACACCCGACAAATTAGGACTAATTAATAGGTCCTAATCATTTTATAATACATATAATTAGTGCCAAGTTAGACTAATTGTGTGTATCATTACGTGTATTATTATAAATACGCATTTACACGATTGAATTTAATCGTGCCATTTATTATCGGCTGAATTCCGATACAAAATTATACGGACGTTGGTGAAACTTTTATTAAATAATATGGAATTATTTAATAACATTATTTATTACTTTATATTATGGTCATAATATAACGAACATATACGTTTTGCTTAAAACGTAACCGAATGCGACGAAAATGTGCGAAACGCGCCCGACAAACGAAATATATAAAAATTATATTTTTATAACTCATTTCCAAGTATTTTGATAAAATACTTCAATTAGAATTAACGCGACTACACGCAAACATTTGTAACGTTTAAAAACGTTACACGATTCAAACGAACACACGTTTCGCAACCGACGACCAAACAAAAACTGAATATTATTTTGGTAACATAAAATGCATCATCTTGAATGAAACTATCATCTAAAAATATCGAGTTTTAAACCGTTACCGAATTATATTATACCTAACGTATAACGTACGAATTAACGTTTAAACGATCGGGTAAACAAACACGGACATAATACCAAGTTTAGGGACATGATTAAACAAAGCTAGCCTCTCTTATTAACCCCAAAATTTTGGCGAACATGATCCAAGAAAAGGGGATCGTGTCTTTGACCCTAAACCTCACCAATTCACCCTCATTTCTCTCATTGTGTTTCCCCACTCTCTCTCTGCACTCTCTCACAAAAACACACACATAAACACTCTCTTTTCCTCCCTTTTAATCAGCCATACCACCAACATAATCCACTACCATCCACCATTATTTACTTGAAGAAAAGCATGGAAGAAGAAGCAAGAACAAGGAATCAAGCACTTCTCACTCATCTCTCTCTCTAGCCACGGTTTTAGGTATTATACAACACTACTCTCTCACTAGATTTTCATGGTTTTAGTATATCTTCATGTTAACATGTTCATACAATAATATAATGTCCAAATATAAGCTCAAAAACGTTTTTATGAACACATATATAAAGTACACAAATCTGACCAGAAATTTCGTCTCACCAAATCGTGTATATCTCGAGTTCTAGACCGAGTTAGAAGGTGTATCTTATACCAAAATCTTCGTATGGAAGTCCTCTACAAAAAGTTCTTCTATGGCCCGACTTGAAAACCCACGAATCTTTGTGTAGGAACCGATTTATGGACTGAGGTTGTTTTTAGACCAAATCTGATGGAGGCCCAAGTGTGGAAGACCAAGCTCTAATGTATTTGGAAGCCCAAGATTGTGTGACGAAAAGGGCTGCACGGAAAGGGGCATAACTTGGGCTACAGGGGTCCGTTTCAGGCCCATGAGCAGGCGAATCGAAGCTCGGTTCGAGGCCCACCAAGCCGCTAACTGCCGGAGGCGGTTAGCCCAATGCTCGAAGCCCAAAAATGGCTCCGTTTGGAAGATATGGGCTTTTTAATAAATTTTCTGTTCGAATTAGACTTTTGTTTTGGGTTAGTGGTTTGGCCCGTTATGTTTTATCGGCCCATTTAAATTTCTGCTTGTTTATAATGGTTGGTATGACATTGTTTTGGAGTTAGTTTTTCATTTATCAAAAATCAGATTTCACTCTCAATTTTGTGAATCAAAGTAACCATTCACGGCATTCTTTGTGAATCAACGTGATTCGGAAGAAATTATTCCTGGTATTCATAGAAATCAACAGGTTTAATTTGGTTATCCTTATTTCTCGCTACATCAAAATCCGACAACCTTCCATTCTCATTTTTGTTTAAAATAGTAAATGGGCTTATAAAATTATCATAAAATGCAGAAATATACTAGACACATAAGAGTTCATCTGTGATTTTTGGTAGAACTTGTTTCGGCCTAAAAGTTAGAAAAAACGAGAGATCTATTCACTTAAAATCTGGAAAACACAAATACTAGGGGCTGTTTTGGTATGTTTGTGAAAATGATATTTCGAGAGACCCACGAAACATAAAGACAATTTTTATAAACTCATTTGACTATCTTAAGACTTGTGTAAAAGTCTCGGGTCAAACCGAGCACGTTTGACCATCAAACTGAAATTGAAAACATGATCAGCCGCTAGTGTCGCTAGAGGGCCAAATTCGATAGCGACACTAGCCCAATGTCGCCTAATCCGATTAAGTGTCGCCTAACGACACTCAACCCAGTGTCGCTAAAAATTAATTATGTTGCATGTAGCGACACTGACCAAATGCCGCTACCTTATCCAGTGTCGCCTATAGCGACACTAAGCCTAGTGTCGCCAAAATCAATTTGACGTCGCATATAGCGACACTGACCCTAGTGTCGCCACAATCGAAGAAGTGTCGCCTATAGCGACACTAACCTAATGTCGCTAATCAATTAAAAATCACAAATCCAGTGACACTCACCTAGTGTCGCCTAACTAGTGTCGCCTAACTAGTGTCGCCTATAGCGACACTAGCCTAGTGTCGTCAAAAATCAGAGTTGAGTTATTTTCCTAAGTATGGGAATATGTTATACTAAACAAATCAAACTCGATACGACTTATACATAACACATATATACTTTAATTATTAAGTATACAACAACACGAGTATAATAATAATAGTTGAGATTATTATTACAAACCGTCATCAACGGACCGTACACGTTTTCAAAACACAAACAAACAAATCAAACCAAATTATTTGGACATTACTAGTTGGATGAACAACTAGCATAGGTGATCTTTTGAGATACCTACATGTTATTTTTAACCTTGCGCGTTGTAAACGCCGGCAGGTTACAGTCTTCGGACACCTCATCATACTACATCATACTTGCTTCATTGCAACACTTCGGGCTCAGGTGAGTCTCATAGCCCCTCATTTTACTGTTTTAAACCCAGGGGTGGGAATACATGCTCAGTCTTATTTACATGTGAACACAAGTACAAAACTCGATATATTGACTGCATGAGTTATTTTTACTAATCATGAAGCCCTCCACATCATAGTTTGTTAGTATGGATTTAGCGCGAGTGTTAGTGTATGGTACCATATGGGATTGACAATCCCCGTCCGGGGTACGCTACCACGACAGCGGTCGAACGGACGCATTATCATTTGTTCACACGTGTGTATGATTAGGCACATGCAGGAGGCACACTCGATCAGGCACTTGATTGTGATCCTGACCCCTCAGTTAAGCTCAAACTATGAGCTCATGGCAGTAATATACACATTTATTTGATTAATTTTAAATCATTATACTAAATCTTGTGGTTCATACATTATGATTTACTTACATACCTGTGAGCTCACCAGCTTTTAGCTGACCTTTTATCATGTATTCTCAGGTACTCAGCAGTAGTAGGACTGCTCTGGATATTTATAGCACGAGTCGCATATCCATGTAGTAAAAGCAGTTATGGCAATTAATAAGTTTTCATAAACACAAGTTTTTATAGTAGTTCAACAGTTCAAAGTACTCTAATCGTTCGAGTAAACAGGTACATATCCATGTAGTAAAAGCAGTTATGGCAATTAATAAAGCAGTTGACTATGTTTTCCACCCCTGTTCAAAAGCAGTTAAAACAGTAAAAGTAGGGGCTGTGAACTCACCTGTTGAGTTAAGTACGTTCGAGTGCTAGCAAAGCCTAAAGCCCAAATAGAGTCCTGAATCTCCTAACGTCCTAAACGTATGAGATTTAATTAGTATGTGGATGTCGTAGTTGACCATCCATGCTAGTGTTCGTACAACCAAGTTATGTCCAAAGCGTTTGTTAAATACGTATGTTTGTATTTCATAGTTGTGAAAATTTAAATGACCCGTTGGTGACGTTTTGAAATCAACATTTCAATAATGTAAGCGTGTTTGTAATATTCGTAAAGTCCGTGTATCGTATTGCATGTAAATATTCGTTCCCATGTTAAGTCCCACACTTAGTGAAAAAGTAGTTGTAAACCTGCTGTTTTTAGCGACACGTACTTGAGGCGTCACTTAATAGTCCATGGCGACACTCAGAAAGTGTCGCATGAAATGATAAAGTCTGATTTAGTAGCGTCACTTGAGGAAGTGACGCATAAGGGGTGACACTTAGGCAAGTGTCGGGTATGAATGTCAGTGTAAGTGTCGGACAGGGTGAAAATCGAATTTAAGCGTCACTTAGGTTAGTGCCGCATGGAGTGTCGGGTTACCGACACTTAACGAAGTGCCGCAAAAAGAGGGTTTTTGGCGTCACTTAGGGAAGTGACGCAAGATTAGGGTTTTATGCGACACTTAATGCGTCACTTAAGTGTTGTTACACTGTTTTTGGGCTCTATGCGTCACTTACAACTGTTCGTGGATCGGTTTAAAAACGACGAATTTTGGCTCGATTTTGGACATACTTAGTTGATAAAAACACTAAAACATGATGTATTAAGTAATATAAACAATAAATATTAAAGAAAATAGCAAGATTTAAGAGGTTCCGGGATTGTCGGGATCTTACAAATTTGTCGCGAGAGAAATCCGAAAAGATGGTTGTGTAGCCCTCGTTGTCGTGATCGTTTTTCTCTAAATGAGTTATACGATTTGAGGTCGTTTAGTGGTAGTTTTTGTGTGGTGTTTTTAGAGTGAGAATTAGAGGTAGAGAGAGTGTGAAAAGATAGAAAATGAGATTGGTGGTGGTGGGTGCCGATTTTGGTCATCAAAAATGTAACATCCTCTCCGACAGCCTGGTATTTTCTATTTATAATTGCGTATTTAATTGTTTTAAATAAGTTTGTAATATAATTGTTTAATTGAGAAAGTTTGTGAAATAGGTCTCAGGACTTATTGTGTTTAGTAAAATGTTGCTTGTTTTAAATTATTAAAGTTGACGGAACAATAAAATAAATTTCCCGCATTTAGTAATTAAGTGCCAGACAATAGATTTAAAGCGGGTATAAAATACCTATTTAGTGAGGACGGCTTAAATAGGGACCGACCCCTTTTTTTGGTTTACTTTACCAATTCCTTTCCTAATCTATCTCTCAAACATAAACCCTAACTAGTACAAATCAAGTGATATCATCAAATCGAAGTGTGATTTCTTTCTAGCATCATCATCTTCACTATCTAGTTACTACCTTCTTGATCATCTATCTATGGTAAGCATATATATTCCATAAAGTTCATATGCAAAAAAAAAAAAATGAATGAGTAATTGTTTAAATGATTTGATGTTATTGTTGTTAATAGATGTTAGGATATCATTAGAAACATGTTGTGATGGAGTTAGAGGCTTGTTATATATGTGTTCTGCATGATTGATTCGTAATTGATGTTTGTGATTTGAAATTTTGAGCTGTGCCATGATCGAACTGGATTTGCTGGGTTTTCATGTGGAAGCCGATCGGCTATGCCAAAGCCGATCGGTTATGCTTTAAAAGCCGAACGGCTTAGTATAGCCGATAGGCTTTATTAGTTCAAAAACACATCAGAACTTGGACCTCGAATAAAAGTCTGAAAAATCAACAAGGGAAGCCGATCGGCTATGATGAGCCGATCGGTTATGTGAATTAAGCCGATCGGCTATGACAGTTGAAGCTGAACGGCTAAGACTAAATTTTGAAATAAAATAGTTAAATTCTTTGAATTGTAATCGCAATGTATAGGTGTATTTGGAAACCAAATATACAAGATAATTATGTTACGATCTAATTATATTACTGATTGTTTAATAGTATAAGTATTAGCGTAAAGTCGTTAGTTGCTTAAGTACCACTTATTAATGACAAGTTCTAACTTGTGTTGTTGCGTGATGTTTCAGATACCCCAAAGACTCAGTGATTAGTAGCTGGGTGTGTTGACTGCAAAGGTATCGGTGAGTGGATTCAGAGCTCACCATTTAATTTGGTTGTGATCATTTGATTGCAACGAATAAACGTGAATATGTTTTGTTGATTAGTTGATATACCTTGTTGACTGTGAACCTTTGTGCTATGTGTTTGGCCTTCGGGCATCAGTTGTTAACGAGGTCAACAGGTTGTTAAATGGTTGGTTGAACTAGGCAGGGGTTGAATGAATTATACAGAGTCGTACTTCATTTGTTGTGTGTATTGATTCTGTATTTGAGTTCAACTTCCACTAGTTATCGGTCTCGTCCGTAGGGCCATACGGATATGGTTGGGTAAGTGTTCTTGGGAAGCCACCCGGGCATTATGGTTATTCCCAGAGCCACCGATCCTCGTTAAGTTGTTGTTGATTTATTGAATATCGTATTGCGGTTGTTTGAAGCAATTATATGATTATGCTAAGTTAGATGTTGTGTTATGAACTCACTCACTTAGCTTTGTGCTAATCCCTCGTTGTTACTTCCTGCAGACTTTTGATTTCGAGCATGCGGGTGGGTAGCAGGAAGGTCAAACCTTGGAAGTATGGAATGTTTGATATTCAAGCTACTCTGATTATTTTGTTGTAACTCAGTTTAGTTTATATAATACCCCGACATGCTAATCTTTTGAACAAGTTTTAAGTGGTAGTAACTAACCATCTAAATTGTTTTGGTATTTTGGAAAATATGTAATTAAGTAATGTGTTTTATTTATCTTCGCTTCCGTAATTTATATAATATTATTATTATGAAATGAGGGGTGTTATAAGTTGGTATCAGAGCATGGTTTTGGGGTAATTGAGCATTGTAGAATGTTCAATCCCAAAACTGTAGCGTGGTATGTCAAACATTCCTGGGTATGGGATTTAGCATTGGTTGTGAAATTGTTAGTAGATAGGTGCTAACGATTAACAAGTTTCAAGTGTTGTGTTGATTTCAGAAATGGCAGATGACGAGCAACCGACCACCAACCCCAATAATGCCTCTCGGTATGTCGTTCCTCCTGTAGCGACTAATGTTCGGGAAGGTACATCTCATCAAGGAGGTGAAGAAACCAATAGGGATGAGTATATACATGAGATAGAAGATGAATTGATATTTCTTAGAGAGTTTAAAAGGAAAGCGGAGGAAGCCGCAGCTAGGCAACTTTTGCAACAACAATCTTCAGTATTTGGTGCTAGTCCATCTTCTCAAACCAATAAGATGTGTACATTCAAAACTTTTATGTCTTGCAAACCACCGGAGTTCCATGGGAGTACCAATCCAACTGTGGCTTTAAATTGGTTAAGGGATATTGAACGCAAGTTTGATGTGATTGGTTGTGAGGAAGAATCCAAGGTCAAGTTTGCTGTGCAATGCATGAAGGATGATGCGATGGTTTGGTGGGATTCAATAACGGGGCATTTAACTTCACAACAAAAGGAATCTATTCGATGGAATGACTTTCATCAAGTAGTGCGTAACCAATATTGTTCTGATTTTCATATGGCACAAATTAGGAGGGATTTTGTGAATCTGCAATTAACGGATAATATGACCATGGAGGAATTGATAGCTCAATTTACCGAAAAACTTCGATTTGTTCAACAATGGGTTCCGGAGGAGAAGACGAAGATAGAACAGTTTGTGGATACTTTACCCCATAACTACCGTACTACCGTGAGACTAGCCACTAGCTTATCTCAGGCTTTTAATCTGGCGCGATCAGTTGATAGTGATATTAGAGGTTCCCGTGAAACTCGATTTAGAGATAATTCTTCAAAGTCTAGAGCGGATTCCTCTAGTAAAGGGAAATCAAATTGGCAAGGTAATCGTCAGACTAAGAAGTATGTTAGTAAGAGTAGTTCGTCTGGAAGTTCAAATTGGTGTAGTACATGCAAATCTAGACATTCGGGGCCGTGCACTCCGCAAACAAATAAGTGTCTGAAATGTGGTGAACTTGGTCATGAGATAAGAAATTGTCGTTATCCGAATTTCGTGTGTTGGACTTGTAAGAAGGAGGGACATCGAGTGGGGCAATGTCCAGAGGCGGGGAAATCGGGGACTGGTTCGGTCGGGAGTTCGGCATCTTCCGGTCAGAAAAGGAAGAATCCTCCACCAGCAACCAGTCGGGCTTTTCAAATGACAGTCAATGAGGCTGTGCATACAGAAGATGTTATCACTGGTACATTCTTTATAAACTCTGTACCGGCTCGTGTTTTATTTGATTCTGGTGCTACTTGTACTTTCATATCTGTATGCTTCTGTGACAAGTTGAAAGTAGTGCCTACTGTGATAACCAAGCCCATAGAAGTAGAAATTGTTAGCGGTAAACTAGTTCCTGTTACCACCTCGGTGACTGGAGCTAATATTGTGATTGATGACCGAACTTTCCCTATTTCATTCTTGTTGATGCCAATCCCTAGTTTTGACGTAATAGTTGGTATGGATTGGTTAAGTCAGAATAGGGCTAGCATTGATTGCCACCAAAAGTTGATTAGGATCCCAATCTCCGACGGGTCATACGTTGTGGCTCGAGGAGAACGGGATGGTATGTCTATTCCCCTGATTTCGATGATGAAGGCTAGGAAGTCATTATCCAAAGGTTGCGAGTCCTACTTAGCTTATGTAGTTGATGCTAAGCTTGAAAGAAAAGTTATTTCTGAAGTACCGGTTGTGTGTGAATACTCTGAGGTATTTCCTGATGAGTTACCTGGATTGCCACCAGTTAGGGAAGTTGAGTACCGTATTGATCTTGTGCCTGGTTCGTCGCCTGTAGCTAAAGCTCCTTAAAGGTTAGCTCCTTCTGAGATTCGTGAAATGATGAATCAGATACAGGAACTGTTGGATAAGGATTTTATCAGACCTAGTTCTTCGCCGTGGGGTGCACCAGTATTATTTGTGAAAAAGAAAGACGGGTCGTTGCGCATGTGTATTGATTATAGAGAGTTGAACAAGAGAACGGTAAAGAATAAATACCCTCTGCCTAGAATAGATGACTTGTTTGATCAGTTGCAGGGTTCTTCAGTGTATTCTAAAATTGATTTGAGGTCGGGTTATCATCAGGTTCGTGTTCGTGAAGAGGATATACCGAAAACTGCTTTTCGTACTAGATACGGGCATTATGAATTTTTGGTCATGCCTTTTGGTTTGACGAATGCTCCAGCTGTATTTATGGATTTAATGAACCGGGTTTGTAGACCTTTCTTGGATAAATTTGTTATTGTTTTCATTGACGATATTCTCGTGTATTCGAAATCTGAAGATGAGCATGCTTTGCATTTAAGATTGGTTCTTGATACGTTGAAACGAGAACAGTTGTATGCCAAGTTTTCTAAGTGCGAATTTTGGATTCGGGAAGTTCAATTTTTGGGTCATGTAATTTGTAAAGATGGTGTGAAAGTGGATCCAATCAAAATTGAGGCCGTAATGAATTGGAACGCCCCAAAGACTGCTTCGGAAATAAAGAGCTTTCTTGGATTAGCGGGTTATTACCGGAAGTTTATAAAAGATTTTTCTAAAATTGCCGGTCCTTTAACCAAGTTGACCCGTAAGGATGAGAAATTCGTATGGACTGATCGTCAGGAGTATGCGTTCCAAACATTAAGACAAATGTTGTGTCAGGCACCGGTGTTAGCATTACCAGAGGGTTCCGATGATTTCATTGTTTATTGTGATGCTTCTTTTTCGGGTTTGGGCTGTGTTCTTATGCAAAGGGATAAAGTTATTGCCTATGCTTCTCGTCAGTTGAAACCGCATGAAAAGAATTATCCCACTCACGATTTAGAACTTGCAGCGGTTGTATTTGCCCTAAAACTTTGGAGACACTACTTGTATGGAACTCGATGTGTAGTTTGTACGGATCATAAAAGTCTGCAATATGTGTTTTCCCAAAAAGAGTTGAACATGCGTCAGAGACGATGGCTTGAATTGATCAAAGATTATGACTGTGAAATTAGATATCATCCGGGCAAAGCTAATGTGGTTGCGGATGCTCTAAGTCGAAAGGGTGCTTCTGATCGAATCTTCTATTTGAAAGTAAATGTTTCCTCTGACTTGATTGATCGAATCAAAATTGTACAATTAGAATCCTTGTTGGATCACAATTTAAAGTCCGAAATTATGTTGAAAAGAAAAGATGAGTTAGTGGACGATTCAAGAGGATTGAAAACTTTTAAGTCTCGGGTGTGGATTCCTTTACTGGGTGGAATTCGGGATACGATTTTGAATGAAGCTCATAAGTCTAAGTTAACTGTTCATCCCGGTAGTACTCGAATGTATAACGACTTAAAACCTTTGTATTGGTGGCCCACGATGAAGACTGACATTGCACGGTTTGTTGGTAATTGTCATATCTGCGCGCAAGTTAAAGCTGAACATCAAAAGCCGTACGGATCACTGAAACAGTTGGAAATTCCCGAGTGGAAATGGGAACATATAACCATGGATTTTGTAACTAAACTGCCGCGTACCATTAGAGGTAATGACATGGTTTGGGTTATCGTTGATCGGTTGACGAAAAGTGCGCATTTTCTTGCTGCGAGTGAGACTACTTCCTTGACTAAGCTCGCCCAGTTGTATCTTAATGAAATTGTATCAAGACATGGTATTCCTGTGTCGATTGTGTCAGACCGAGATTCCCGTTTTGTTTCTCATTTTTGGCAGAGTCTTCAACAAGAATTGGGTACTCGTGTAAATCTAAGTACAGCGTATCATCCACAAACAGACGGTCAATCAGAACGAACGATTCAAACATTAGAGGATATGCTTCGTGCCTGTGTATTGGAATATGGAGGTTCATGGGATTCACATCTTCCATTGGTCGAATTTGCTTATAACAATTCGTATCACTCCAGTATCGGTATGCCTCCGTATGAGATGTTGTATGGTCGTCGTTGTAGAACACCGACATGTTGGTTGGAAGCCGGTGAGAAACAGTTTGCTGGACCCGACATTGTGCAAATGACTGCGGATAAGGTAGCAATTGCACGTGAGAAGTTGAAAGCCGCGCGCGATAGACAGAAAAAGTATGCGGATCCGAAAAGGCGACCGGTTGTATTTTCCGAAGGTGAGCTAGTCTACCTTAAAGTTTCTCCGTGGAAGGGTGTGATTCGTTTTGGGAAACGGGGAAAGTTGGCACCTAGATACATTGGTCCATTCAAAATTCGACATGTGGTTAATGACCAGTCAGTGACATTGGATCTTCCTCCTGAGCTTTCGGGTATTCATAGTACGTTTAATGTGTGTTATTTGAGGAGGTGTAACATCGAGGACCAGTCGCAAATACTTCCTTTGAAGGATTTAAAAGTTGATAGGACTCAAAAGTTAGTTGAAGAACCGGTAGAAATCCTAGATAGGAAAATTACCAAACTTAGGAAGAAACAAATTCCTATGGTACTTGTAAAGTGGAAACATAGTTTAGGGTCCAACTTGACTTGGGAGTCCGAGGAGTCGATGAAGTCCAGATATCCTGGATTGTTTGATGATGTTGAGATTTCGGGGACGAAATCTCCTTAAGGAGGGGAGATTTGTAACATCCTCTCCGACAGCCTGGTATTTTCTATTTATAATTGCGTATTTAATTGTTTTAAATAAGTTTGTAATATAATTGTTTAATTGAGAAAGTTTGTGAAATAGGTCTCAGGACTTATTGTGTTTAGTAAAATGTTGCTTGTTTTAAATTATTAAAGTTGACGGAACAATAAAATAAATTTCCCGCATTTAGTAATTAAGTGCCAGACAATAGATTTAGAGCGGGTATAAAATACCTATTTAGTGAGGACGGCTTAAATAGGGACCGACCCCTTTTTTTGGTTTACTTTACCAATTCCTTTCCTAATCTATCTCTCAAACATAAACCCTAACTAGTACAAATCAAGTGATATCATCAAATCGAAGTGTGATTTCTTTCTAGCATCATCATCTTCACTATCTAGTTACTACCTTCTTGATCATCTATCTATGGTAAGCATATATATTCCATAAAGTTCATATGCAAAAAAAAAAAAATGAATGAGTAATTGTTTAAATGATTTGATGTTATTGTTGTTAATAGATGTTAGGATATCATTAGAAACATGTTGTGATGGAGTTAGAGGCTTGTTATATATGTGTTCTGCATGATTGATTCGTAATTGATGTTTGTGATTTGAAATTTTGAGCTGTGCCATGATCGAACTGGATTTGCTGGGTTTTCATGTGGAAGCCGATCGGCTATGCCAAAGCCGATCGGTTATGCTTTAAAAGCCGAACGGCTTAGTATAGCCGATAGGCTTTATTAGTTCAAAAACACATCAGAACTTGGACCTCGAATAAAAGTCTGAAAAATCAACAAGGGAAGCCGATCGGCTATGATGAGCCGATCGGTTATGTGAATTAAGCCGATCGGCTATGACAGTTGAAGCTGAACGGCTAAGACTAAATTTTGAAATAAAATAGTTAAATTCTTTGAATTGTAATCGCAATGTATAGGTGTATTTGGAAACCAAATATACAAGATAATTATGTTACGATCTAATTATATTACTGATTGTTTAATAGTATAAGTATTAGCGTAAAGTCGTTAGTTGCTTAAGTACCACTTATTAATGACAAGTTCTAACTTGTGTTGTTGCGTGATGTTTCAGATACCCCAAAGACTCAGTGATTAGTAGCTGGGTGTGTTGACTGCAAAGGTATCGGTGAGTGGATTCAGAGCTCACCATTTAATTTGGTTGTGATCATTTGATTGCAACGAATAAACGTGAATATGTTTTGTTGATTAGTTGATATACCTTGTTGACTGTGAACCTTTGTGCTATGTGTTTGGCCTTCGGGCATCAGTTGTTAACGAGGTCAACAGGTTGTTAAATGGTTGGTTGAACTAGGCAGGGGTTGAATGAATTATACAGAGTCGTACTTCATTTGTTGTGTGTATTGATTCTGTATTTGAGTTCAACTTCCACTAGTTATCGGTCTCGTCCGTAGGGCCATACGGATATGGTTGGGTAAGTGTTCTTGGGAAGCCACCCGGGCATTATGGTTATTCCCAGAGCCACCGATCCTCGTTAAGTTGTTGTTGATTTATTGAATATCGTATTGCGGTTGTTTGAAGCAATTATATGATTATGCTAAGTTAGATGTTGTGTTATGAACTCACTCACTTAGCTTTGTGCTAATCCCTCGTTGTTACTTCCTGCAGACTTTTGATTTCGAGCATGCGGGTGGGTAGCAGGAAGGTCAAACCTTGGAAGTATGGAATGTTTGATATTCAAGCTACTCTGATTATTTTGTTGTAACTCAGTTTAGTTTATATAATACCCCGACATGCTAATCTTTTGAACAAGTTTTAAGTGGTAGTAACTAACCATCTAAATTGTTTTGGTATTTTGGAAAATATGTAATTAAGTAATGTGTTTTATTTATCTTCGCTTCCGTAATTTATATAATATTATTATTATGAAATGAGGGGTGTTATAAGTTGGTATCAGAGCATGGTTTTGGGGTAATTGAGCATTGTAGAATGTTCAATCCCAAAACTGTAGCGTGGTATGTCAAACATTCCTGGGTATGGGATTTAGCATTGGTTGTGAAATTGTTAGTAGATAGGTGCTAACGATTAACAAGTTTCAAGTGTTGTGTTGATTTCAGAAATGGCAGATGACGAGCAACCGACCACCAACCCCAATAATGCCTCTCGGTATGTCGTTCCTCCTGTAGCGACTAATGTTCGGGAAGGTACATCTCATCAAGGAGGTGAAGAAACCAATAGGGATGAGTATATACATGAGATAGAAGATGAATTGATATTTCTTAGAGAGTTTAAAAGGAAAGCGGAGGAAGCCGCAGCTAGGCAACTTTTGCAACAACAATCTTCAGTATTTGGTGCTAGTCCATCTTCTCAAACCAATAAGATGTGTACATTCAAAACTTTTATGTCTTGCAAACCACCGGAGTTCCATGGGAGTACCAATCCAACTGTGGCTTTAAATTGGTTAAGGGATATTGAACGCAAGTTTGATGTGATTGGTTGTGAGGAAGAATCCAAGGTCAAGTTTGCTGTGCAATGCATGAAGGATGATGCGATGGTTTGGTGGGATTCAATAACGGGGCATTTAACTTCACAACAAAAGGAATCTATTCGATGGAATGACTTTCATCAAGTAGTGCGTAACCAATATTGTTCTGATTTTCATATGGCACAAATTAGGAGGGATTTTGTGAATCTGCAATTAACGGATAATATGACCATGGAGGAATTGATAGCTCAATTTACCGAAAAACTTCGATTTGTTCAACAATGGGTTCCGGAGGAGAAGACGAAGATAGAACAGTTTGTGGATACTTTACCCCATAACTACCGTACTACCGTGAGACTAGCCACTAGCTTATCTCAGGCTTTTAATCTGGCGCGATCAGTTGATAGTGATATTAGAGGTTCCCGTGAAACTCGATTTAGAGATAATTCTTCAAAGTCTAGAGCGGATTCCTCTAGTAAAGGGAAATCAAATTGGCAAGGTAATCGTCAGACTAAGAAGTATGTTAGTAAGAGTAGTTCGTCTGGAAGTTCAAATTGGTGTAGTACATGCAAATCTAGACATTCGGGGCCGTGCACTCCGCAAACAAATAAGTGTCTGAAATGTGGTGAACTTGGTCATGAGATAAGAAATTGTCGTTATCCGAATTTCGTGTGTTGGACTTGTAAGAAGGAGGGACATCGAGTGGGGCAATGTCCAGAGGCGGGGAAATCGGGGACTGGTTCGGTCGGGAGTTCGGCATCTTCCGGTCAGAAAAGGAAGAATCCTCCACCAGCAACCAGTCGGGCTTTTCAAATGACAGTCAATGAGGCTGTGCATACAGAAGATGTTATCACTGGTACATTCTTTATAAACTCTGTACCGGCTCGTGTTTTATTTGATTCTGGTGCTACTTGTACTTTCATATCTGTATGCTTCTGTGACAAGTTGAAAGTAGTGCCTACTGTGATAACCAAGCCCATAGAAGTAGAAATTGTTAGCGGTAAACTAGTTCCTGTTACCACCTCGGTGACTGGAGCTAATATTGTGATTGATGACCGAACTTTCCCTATTTCATTCTTGTTGATGCCAATCCCTAGTTTTGACGTAATAGTTGGTATGGATTGGTTAAGTCAGAATAGGGCTAGCATTGATTGCCACCAAAAGTTGATTAGGATCCCAATCTCCGACGGGTCATACGTTGTGGCTCGAGGAGAACGGGATGGTATGTCTATTCCCCTGATTTCGATGATGAAGGCTAGGAAGTCATTATCCAAAGGTTGCGAGTCCTACTTAGCTTATGTAGTTGATGCTAAGCTTGAAAGAAAAGTTATTTCTGAAGTACCGGTTGTGTGTGAATACTCTGAGGTATTTCCTGATGAGTTACCTGGATTGCCACCAGTTAGGGAAGTTGAGTACCGTATTGATCTTGTGCCTGGTTCGTCGCCTGTAGCTAAAGCTCCTTATAGGTTAGCTCCTTCTGAGATTCGTGAAATGATGAATCAGATACAGGAACTGTTGGATAAGGATTTTATCAGACCTAGTTCTTCGCCGTGGGGTGCACCAGTATTATTTGTGAAAAAGAAAGACGGGTCGTTGCGCATGTGTATTGATTATAGAGAGTTGAACAAGAGAACGGTAAAGAATAAATACCCTCTGCCTAGAATAGATGACTTGTTTGATCAGTTGCAGGGTTCTTCAGTGTATTCTAAAATTGATTTGAGGTCGGGTTATCATCAGGTTCGTGTTCGTGAAGAGGATATACCGAAAACTGCTTTTCGTACTAGATACGGGCATTATGAATTTTTGGTCATGCCTTTTGGTTTGACGAATGCTCCAGCTGTATTTATGGATTTAATGAACCGGGTTTGTAGACCTTTCTTGGATAAATTTGTTATTGTTTTCATTGACGATATTCTCGTGTATTCGAAATCTGAAGATGAGCATGCTTTGCATTTAAGATTGGTTCTTGATACGTTGAAACGAGAACAGTTGTATGCCAAGTTTTCTAAGTGCGAATTTTGGATTCGGGAAGTTCAATTTTTGGGTCATGTAATTTGTAAAGATGGTGTGAAAGTGGATCCAATCAAAATTGAGGCCGTAATGAATTGGAACGCCCCAAAGACTGCTTCGGAAATAAAGAGCTTTCTTGGATTAGCGGGTTATTACCGGAAGTTTATAAAAGATTTTTCTAAAATTGCCGGTCCTTTAACCAAGTTGACCCGTAAGGATGAGAAATTCGTATGGACTGATCGTCAGGAGTATGCGTTCCAAACATTAAGACAAATGTTGTGTCAGGCACCGGTGTTAGCATTACCAGAGGGTTCCGATGATTTCATTGTTTATTGTGATGCTTCTTTTTCGGGTTTGGGCTGTGTTCTTATGCAAAGGGATAAAGTTATTGCCTATGCTTCTCGTCAGTTGAAACCGCATGAAAAGAATTATCCCACTCACGATTTAGAACTTGCAGCGGTTGTATTTGCCCTAAAACTTTGGAGACACTACTTGTATGGAACTCGATGTGTAGTTTGTACGGATCATAAAAGTCTGCAATATGTGTTTTCCCAAAAAGAGTTGAACATGCGTCAGAGACGATGGCTTGAATTGATCAAAGATTATGACTGTGAAATTAGATATCATCCGGGCAAAGCTAATGTGGTTGCGGATGCTCTAAGTCGAAAGGGTGCTTCTGATCGAATCTTCTATTTGAAAGTAAATGTTTCCTCTGACTTGATTGATCGAATCAAAATTGTACAATTAGAATCCTTGTTGGATCACAATTTAAAGTCCGAAATTATGTTGAAAAGAAAAGATGAGTTAGTGGACGATTCAAGAGGATTGAAAACTTTTAAGTCTCGGGTGTGGATTCCTTTACTGGGTGGAATTCGGGATACGATTTTGAATGAAGCTCATAAGTCTAAGTTAACTGTTCATCCCGGTAGTACTCGAATGTATAACGACTTAAAACCTTTGTATTGGTGGCCCACGATGAAGACTGACATTGCACGGTTTGTTGGTAATTGTCATATCTGCGCGCAAGTTAAAGCTGAACATCAAAAGCCGTACGGATCACTGAAACAGTTGGAAATTCCCGAGTGGAAATGGGAACATATAACCATGGATTTTGTAACTAAACTGCCGCGTACCATTAGAGGTAATGACATGGTTTGGGTTATCGTTGATCGGTTGACGAAAAGTGCGCATTTTCTTGCTGCGAGTGAGACTACTTCCTTGACTAAGCTCGCCCAGTTGTATCTTAATGAAATTGTATCAAGACATGGTATTCCTGTGTCGATTGTGTCAGACCGAGATTCCCGTTTTGTTTCTCATTTTTGGCAGAGTCTTCAACAAGAATTGGGTACTCGTGTAAATCTAAGTACAGCGTATCATCCACAAACAGACGGTCAATCAGAACGAACGATTCAAACATTAGAGGATATGCTTCGTGCCTGTGTATTGGAATATGGAGGTTCATGGAATATAGAGAGTATCATACCACGCTCTGGGAGCTTGTTTTAGTCCATACAGGGCTTTATCAAGTTTGTAAACATAACCCGGATGTTTTGGATTAATGAATCCAGGTGGTTGCTTGACATACACTTCTTCCTGCAGCTTGCCATTCAGAAAGGCACTTTTCACATCCATTTGATATACTTTAAACTTTTTGTGAGCTGCATAAGCAAGAAATAGCCTGATTGCTTCAAGCCTAGCTACTGGTGCAAATGTTTCGTCATAATCGATGCCTTCTTGCTGACAGTAACCTTGTGCAACAAGTCTAGCTTTGTTTCTTGTAACCACACCATCAGCATCCATTTTATTTCTGAACACCCATCGTGTTCCAATCACTGATTTACCAGTGGGATGTGGTACAAGCTTCCAAACTTTATTTCGTTCAAACTGAGATAGCTCTTCTTGCATGGCAGCTATCCAGTGATGATCAGTAAGTGCTTCATCAACCTTCTTTGGTTCAATTAGAGACACAAAACTTACAAACAAACAAAAGTTAGCAGTTGTTGATCTTGTCTGAACCCTAGATTTTGGATTACCAATAATCAATTGATTATCAATATGTTTTGTCCACTTGGTCATTCGCTGAGGTTCAGCAGTGTCTTGATTACTTTGTGAGGGTTCAGAGGGCAAATCAACATCTGTAGCATGAGTATTGTTGTTATGCGAGTTTTGGTTTGGACATTGAGTTGATGATGATGGGACATCTGTAGGTAAAGATGATGTTCCTGAATTATTCACAGCTAAAATAGGACTAGAATTGAATTTAGGAACATTATCTTCACCTTCAGAATCAGATGAGAAATTTTTATACTCCTTATCATTTGATTTGATTTCATTTGATAAGTCACCATCCATTTTGTTAAAAACAAGATTTTCATATTCTTTTGGATCAGTGAGTGACTCATCATATGATTCATCAAAAGTAACATCCATTGATTCCTCAATACATTCTCTTCGTTTATTATAAATTCTGAAAGCTTTAGAGATGATTGAGTAACCAACAAATATTCCTTCATCAGCTTTGGGATCAAACTTTCCTAAGTGATCTCTTTTGTTTAGAATGTAGCAGGTACTACCAAAAACATGAAGAAAACTTATATCAGGTTTTCTCCCCCTTAATAGCTCATATGCTGTCTTACTGTGCCTTTTGACAATCAGTGACCTATTTTGAGTGTAGCAGGCAGTACTCACTGCTTCAGCCCAGAAATAGGTCTTAAGACCAGCATCAATGAGCATTGACCTTGCAGATTCAATCAAGGTTCTATTTCTCCTTTCTGCCACCCCCATTTTATTGGGGTGTTCGTGGTGCTGAAAATTTTTGAGAAATACCTTTTGAATCACAAAAATTTTCAAGGTCAAAATTTCGAAATTCAGTACCATTATCACTTCTCAGATGTTTTACCGTGACATCATTTAGATTTTCCATTTTCCTGACAAAGGATATGATCTCGCTGGCAGCTTCACTTTTGGCTTTGAGAAAAAATACCCAAGTGTATCTGGAGTATTCATCTACTATCACCAAACAGTACCTTTTTCCTCCAAGACTTGATGTACTCACTGGTCCAAACAGGTCCATATGTAGCAAGTAAAAACATTCTGTTACTGAAGAAGTCTGTTTGCTTTTGAAGGACGAGCTGTGATGCTTTCCCTTTTCACATGCTGAACAAAGCTTGTCTTTGTCATAAGACATCTTTGGTAGTCCAGTGACTAAACCATTCTTGCTCAGTTTGTTAATTGCTTTGAAGTTCAGATGAGAAAGTCGCTTATGCCATAACCATTTTTCTTCTGAAATGGTTCTGGAGTAAAAACATGTTCCTGATTGTGCTGAATCCATATTGACCACATAAGTATTCCCTTTCCTGTTTGCAGCAAGAACAGCACTTCCCTTTTTGTTGTAAACAACACCAGCTTCATGATCAAAAAGTACCTTGTTCTTGGAATCACAAAACTGACTGATGCTTAATAAATTGTGCTTCAAACCTTCTACATATGCTACTCGTTTGAACATTACGTTACCATTGGTTAAGACACCGTACCCTTTGGTTTTCCCAATTTTGTTATCACCAAAAACTACATCAGGACCTTTTTCATCCTGATAATCACTGAGCAGCGACTTACATCCTGTCATATGCCTAGAACATCCGCTGTCCAAATACCAGATGGTTTCTCTAAGAATGCTTTTGTAGATGCTGTCAGAGTCCCATCCTGATGCTGAACATTTCTGAGCTACTTCCTTGATATTTTCATGGAATTCAGCATCATTAGCCATTAAACAATAATCTTTGTCTAGACAAAGCATTGCTTCTTCATCATCAGATGAAGAGGATGAATCAGAGTCGCTGAGTGAACTTTCTTCAGCAACAAATCCTTTTCTCTTCTTCTTTCCAGATTTCGACAATTCTTTCAGCTTCTTATATTTTGCCTTGTATTTGTTGTACTTGTCGTTTCTGACATCTGGCATGGGTTCAGGGACTTGATTCACTGATTTTGATCTGCATTCAGCTGCAAAATGACCAATTCTGTCACACTTGTAGCATTCACCTTTAGATTGAAATTTATCTGATGATGGAGCACCAGCAAATCTTCTTGATCTGGTGTTCCTTCTGAAATTAGCAACCATCATGGCCATATCCTTCTCAAGTTTCTCCAATCCTTCATCATACTCATATTCTGACTCTTCTTCATTCAGACCACCTTCTTCTTCAGCTATCAGTGACTTCGAGCTTTTCTTAGACACTTTTGACTTCTGTCTTTGATCGATTTCATCGAGCTCTGCTACAAGGGCATTGGATATCTTCTGACTTCCAAGAGTAGCACGAATATGCTCACTCTGATCGGCTTGCTTTTCAGACTGCTCCCAATTGAGCAAAATACCATAGACCTGAGTTAAATTCAGAATTGAATAATCATTTCTCTGTCTGGTACACGTTGCAATGGTTCCCCAGATTTTCCTTGGCAGCAACTCAAGAAACTTTTCAACAACAAATCTCTGTTCCTTGCCTATACCAGCCTTCTCCATTTTGTTCATCAGTGACTGGTATCTGGTGTAAGTGGAAGACAGAGATTCATTTGGTTCCATTGCGAACAGCTCATACTGGCGAGTGAGATTGACTTCCCTGCAGCGAATAATATCAGGAGTTCCAATATATATATTCCTAAGGGTATCCCACATATCCTTAGCAGTTCTACAAAGCCTGATTGATTCGAACACTTCATCAGGAAGTGCCATGCCTATGTAGATTTTAGCTTGTTTATCAAGTCTAACCAATCGCCTATCCTCATCAGTCCATTGTTCCTCTCTTTTAGGTAAAACCATTTCTGGTATAGCTGGAGTAGTAGCTGTTGCAATTACAGCAGGAACAATAGTAGTTGGGATATGTGGACCATTGGTTATGATATTATAAAGACGGTCATCAACTAAGTCCAAAAACATCATCATCCGGGACATCCAGGTTTCAATCCTTGAAGGATCAAAAGTTGGAGGTTTGGTTGTGGAACCATTTCCCTTTTGATAATCAGAGTCAACACAGCTGTACTTTACTGATTCCATAGCAGACCTGGTTAATTGAATTTAAACCAACTCTGCTCTGATACCAATTGATAGTCCCGTAATCACTATTAGTTAGTGATTTGGAATCACAAAGTGTAAAGTTTAATTCTAGAAGGGGGGTTGAATACAATTTAAAACAATTTCAGATTTTACCAAGTGTTTCAGTTTGTTTTAAATTGATTATCTATAACAGAGTATGACGGTATTGAAATAACAGATTAAAGATATAACAGTATCAAAGAACGACAAGTAATAGTAGCTGAAAGTGAATTGTATTGATTAAATTCACGAAGTGTTGAATGCGGAATGGATTAACCAAAGTTAATCCAATTCAAACACTTAGCTAAATTATTACAATGAAGAGTATTAACTACAGTGGACATACACGCTGATAGTTAACCTCGCTGAGTCTTAATACACACCTAGACAAACTAGTTCTCTGACAAACAGAAGAACGGTGCATATGACGACTAGCCTCAATAGTACAAAACACTGAACTATTTATACTACAAGAGTTCCTAAAATATCTCCTACAAAATAGGATCTTGGAAGGACACGTGTTGCTGCTTGATTGGTCCTGATCTCTGATAAACCGACATTCTGCGGGTCCCAATTCTGTTACCGCTAATATCTCGTTACCTTAAAACCAATCACTTGCTGCCACGTAATCTTTTGGACATACTTCGAACTGGAACACTCTTGCTGATGTATAGATAAGTACAGTACTTTTTGGTACTTGATGATTGAGAGGCTTTATTGAATAGTCACTGAAGATGCAGTAATCCTCCTCATTCACTACGAGCTAACATGCTCTTGTAGAATGAATTGAACCAAAGATCTTCAGTGACTAGCTGTTATTCTGGCAGTGACTTTTGCCTTTATTGATTTGAAGAAGTAAGGCTCTCGCTGACGTAGATCAGCGACACACCAATGTTGAGCTTTAAATCTTCCTCGGAAGATCGAACAGAATGAATGACGATCAGTGAAACCAATCATTAGCAACAGCAGCTTCGATACAATCCATTTCTTCATTGAGTAGTGAACAGTTGAGTTGGTCAGCGACCAGTGACTTCATCATGGTCAGCGACCAGTGACTCAACAATCTCCCCCTAAATGATTGTGATTGAAGCTTCCTAGACAAACTTGTTGCTGTGAAAGTTTATAGTCAGTGTTTAAGATTTTAAACATTCAGTGACTGTATACTTGTGATCCATTCATCTTTCTTTTTGGATTCTTTTGATATGATCTGAGTTTTGCACTAAAGTTCAAATATTATTAAAACTAAAAATATAAAGTACATGATCATTTTTAGTTACAATACTCTAATCTGATTTAGATAAGTCAATCTTCTTCAGCGATCAAGAGATTCAGCAACTTTTGATATCTTCAGCTTTGACTCACATTCCTTTGATAGAAGTCATTTTGTTGAACGAGAAGACCTTCAACCAGAGTGAAATCACGGGAAGACCTTCAACCAGAGTGAATTTAGGCCAAAAATTCATTCTTTTTGGCATATGATTCAAAGTTTTATCAGAGAAAGATATAGAGATGGCGTCAGTGAACACAACTCATCAGTGAGAATATACATCATCACAGTGCACTTGTCATCAGAGAGAAGACACTAGTGAAGGAAATTTTATATGCAAATATCCTTCTCATGCAGCTTTAACCGACTGAAAATCAATGAGACACATCTGAGCTGCAGTTGATGGAGAAGGATTCGTTGCTAAGCTGATATGGAATAAAAATTGCCAAGAAAATATCAGTAACTTTTATAGCGTCAGCAATTTTTCCATATAGCGTCAGCAACTTTTCTATATGGTTCTAATAGCGTCAGCAACTTTTCTACATGAGTTGTAGATATGTTGTTTCTGCGATAGGAACCAAATAGATGATTTCCAATCAGCAACAATTCTTTATATGAGCACCATTGGTTTTTGCATTCATTTGCACGTTTTCTCCCTCTTGATGATATCAGAAAGTAGATTAACATTTTTCTGTAAGCATCAGCAATTTCGTCATGTAGATATCTCTCCCCCTTGATGATATCAGAAAATGCGATAGTAACTATGTGATCATGTTGTGAATCAGTTTTGGTTTTCTCATCATCAGCTTGTGTTTTAACTGATGGATCTTTAAAAACAGAAAGTGCAGCCTGTATCACTCTCTGTGACTGGAGAGCGACATTGACAGCTGGTGTGGTGATAGAAGAGAGTTGGCCCGGGTCTGTAGCCAGTGATGTGACACCAGATAAGAGTGTGTTATCACCCACTGATGTCACTTGCCCATTGAATGAATCAGCATCCTTTTGTGAGGATGATGAGTGGCTCATGGGTTGACTCGATAAGTAAGTTTTGGTTTTAGCAAGAGTGCCCATAGAGACTGAACGTTCAGTGACTATTTCACTCTTGATCCCTTGATTTGTTAGAAACAGCGCCTTTATTTTCAAACTTTTGGTAGAAGAGTTTGAGTTTTTCTTGGATGGAGGATGATCAGCTTTGGTCACTGGGGGTGTAAGCAGTGACGTGATCGATGGGGGGGCATAATCAGACAGGTGTACAACAGTTTCATACTGGATTACAAGAAAACCTTGTATTCCCATCAGAGTAGATAAAAATGGCATCACTAGACTAAGTAAAAAACAAGGCGATTATAGACCAAGTTGATTTTATTTTTTTATTTTTTTAAAAAATTACCCTAATCTATCAAGTGATGAAATTAATTTCACACTCTGTCTTTATGAAAAAGAGATTTTATGGTGATGAAAGTGATTTTGAATGCTGTAATGACAAAATTCCTTATCACCTGAAAGAAGTAGAAGATTTCCAGTGATGTATGAAGATTTTAAAACGTTTGAATTTGCCGTTACAGAAATCGGAAAGACTTTTATTGGTTTGGGTATTTGAAAAGGATCATGAAAATCAAGAGTTTGTTTTGATTTGAAAAATGAAATCATTTTGTTTGATTTATAGAAACTCTTGATTAAACAAGTGGTTAGGATTGGGAAAACGTGGTTGATGGTGGTGGTAAGTAGGGGCGGCATAGGGGTGATAATTTATGATGTTTAAATGAAATAGGGGTGATGATTGTGGAGCTTGGTGGTATTAATGGTGATTTGAAAGGTGCGCCAGAAAAGTATATGTGACGTAAGGAAGAAATAGTGTCAGAGATGCAATTTTTGTGACACATCCCTTCAAATAATGATGAAAGAATCAGGGAGACCCTGAATGTAAAAAAAATAACACTCATAAGTTTCAATTTTCCTGAGATGTTATCTCACTGATTTAGTCACAACTTAGAATACTAACTAAGTCAGAGAGATTTATCACTTGGTAAATATGAAACATAAATTTTTATTCATTGAGTATGAGTGTTGTTTTAAAATAAAATTTATAGAGACTTATCTTTCGCTGAAAGAGTTACAGCTTAGAATACTAACAAGATCAGCTAAAGAATAGGTCTCTTTTTCTTTTCTTTTCTTTTCTTTTTTTTTTTTTTTAACAGAGTATTGATTATGTTTGATATGAACTATGTATTATTTTACTATATTTATCTTTCACTGATCTAGTTACAACTTAGAATACTAACACGATCAGTAAAACAAAATATAGGACAATAACAAAATAGGTCATATAGAGACATAATAGATACTTTATAGGAAAAAAAAACGTTAAACAAAAATAACATAACTAAGCTTGATAGCTGAGCTAGTCATTTAAGTTTAACATGCCAAGCTCGCTGATAAGAAAATTAAATCTTTTCTCATCTAAAGGTTTTGTAAATAAATCAGCGAGTTGGTAATCAGTTGGAATAAAATGTAATTCAATATCACCTTTCATCACATGGTCCCTGATGAAATGATATCGGACATCAATGTGCTTTGTCCTTGAGTGCATTACTGGATTGTTGGCAATGGCGATAGCGCTTTGACTATCACAGTAGATTGGTATTTCATTGAAGTCAAAACCATAGTCAGCAAGCTGATTTCTCATCCAGAGAATTTGAGCAGTACATGCACTTGCAGCAACATATTCAGCTTCAGCTGTTGAAGTTGAGACTGAGTTTTGTTTCTTGCTGGACCAGCTTACTAGCTTTTCTCCAAGAAATTGACAGCTACCAGATGTACTTTTTCTATCCAGTTTGTATCCAGCATGATCAGAATCAGAGTATCCTTTCAGGGAGAAGTCTGAACCAGATGGGTACCAGAGACCAAGATTAGGAGAACCCTTCAGATATCTGAATATCCTTTTGACAACGAGAAAATGTGATTCCTTAGGATCAGCTTGATACCTAGCACAGAGACATGTAGCAAACATAATGTCTGGTCTACTAGCAGTTAGATACAGCAGCGACCCGATCATTCCTCTGTAAGCAGTAATGTTTACAGATTTACCATCAGGATCAGCATGTAGCTTTACTGCAGGTGACATGAGTGTAGCAAGGGTTGAGCAATTAGCAAATTCAAATTTCTTTAACAGATCTTTAACATATTTTCCTTGACTAATGAAAATTCCAGTTTTGGTTTGTTTTATTTGCAAACCAAGAAAAAATATTAATTCACCCATCATGCTCATCTCATAACTTTTGGCCATGAGATCAGAAAATTCCTTGCACATGTCACTGTTAGTAGACCCGAAAATTATATCATCAACATAGATCTGGACTAATATGACATCTCTCTTATCTCTTTTGATAAATAATGTGCTGTCAATTTTGCCTCTGACGTAGCCACATTTTATCAGGTAGACAGAGAGAGTATCCTACCATGCTCTGGGAGCTTGTTTTAGTCCATACAGGGCTTTATCAAGTTTGTAAACATAACCCGGATGTTTTGGATTAATGAATCCAGGTGGTTGCTTGACATACACTTCTTCCTGCAGCTTGCCATTCAGAAAGGCACTTTTCACATCCATTTGATATACTTTAAACTTTTTGTGAGCTGCATAAGCAAGAAATAGCCTGATTGCTTCAAGCCTAGCTACTGGTGCAAAGGTTTCGTCATAATCGATGCCTTCTTGCTGACAGTAACCTTGTGCAACAAGTCTAGCTTTGTTTCTTGTAACCACACCATCAGCATCCATTTTATTTCTGAACACCCATCGTGTTCCAATCACTGATTTACCAGTGGGATGTGGTACAAGCTTCCAAACTTTATTTCGTTCAAACTGAGATAGCTCTTCTTGCATGGCAGCTATCCAGTGATGATCAGTAAGTGCTTCATCAACCTTCTTTGGTTCTATTAGAGACATAAAACTTACAAACAAACAAAAGTTAGCAGTTGCTGATCTTGTCTGAACCCTAGATTTTGGATTACCAATAATCAATTGATTATCAATATGTTTTGTCCACTTGGTCATTCGCTGAGGTTCAGCAGTGACTTGATTACTTTGTGAGGGTTCAGAGGGCAAATCAACATCTGTAGCATGAGTATTGTTGTTATGCGAGTTTTGGTTTGGACATTGAGTTGATGATGATGGGACATCTGTAGGTAAAGATGATGTTCCTGAATTATTCACAGCTAAAATAGGACTAGAATTGAATTTAGGAACATTATCTTCACCTTCAGAATCAGATGAGAAATTTTTATATTCCTTATCATTTGATTTGATTTCATTTGATAAGTCACCATCCATTTTGTTAAAAACAAGATTTTCATATTCTTTTGGATCAGTGAGTGACTCATCATATGATTCATCAAAAGTAACATCCATTGATTCCTCAATACATTCTCTTCGTTTATTATAAATTCTGAAAGCTTTAGAGATGATTGAGTAACCAACAAATATTCCTTCATCAGCTTTGGGATCAAACTTTCCTAAGTGATCTCTTTTGTTTAGAATGTAGCAGGTACTACCAAAAACATGAAGAAAACTTATATCAGGTTTTCTCCCCCTTAATAGCTCATATGCTGTCTTACTGTGCCTTTTGACAATCAGTGACCTATTTTGAGTGTAGCAGGCAGTACTCACTGCTTCAGCCCAGAAATAGGTCTTAAGACCAGCATCAATGAGCATTGACCTTGCAGATTCAATCAAGGTTCTATTTCTCCTTTCTGCCACCCCATTTTGTTGGGGTGTTCGTGGTGCTGAAAATTTTTGAGAAATACCTTTTGAATCACAAAATTTTTCAAGGTCAAAATTTCGAAATTCAGTACCATTATCACTTCTCAGATGTTTTACCGTGACATAATTTAGATTTTCCATTTTCCTGACAAAGGATATGATCTCGCTGGCGGCTTCACTTTTGGCTTTGAGAAAAAATACCCAAGTGTATCTGGAGTATTCATCTACTATCACCAAACAGTACCTTTTTCCTCCAAGACTTGATGTACTCACTGGTCCAAACAGGTCCATATGTAGCAAGTAAAAACATTCTGTTACTGAAGAAGTCTGTTTGCTTTTGAAGGACGAGCTGTGATGCTTTCCCTTTTCACATGCTGAACAAAGCTTGTCTTTGTCATAAGACATCTTTGGTAGTCCAGTGACTAAACCATTCTTGCTCAGTTTGTTAATTGCTTTGAAGTTCAGATGAGAAAGTCGCTTATGCCATAACCATTTTTCTTCTGAAATGGTTTTGGAGTAAAAACATGTTCCTGATTGTGCTGAATCCATATTGACCACATAAGTATTCCCTTTCCTGCTTGCAGCAAGAACATCACTTCCCTTTTTGTTGTAAACAACACCAGCTTCATGATCAAAAAGTACCTTGTTCTTGGAATCACAAAACTGACTGATGCTTAATAAATTGTGCTTCAAACCTTCTACATATGCTACTCGTTTGAACATTACGTTACCATTGGTTAAGACACCGTACCCTTTGGTTTTCCCAATTTTGTTATCACCAAAAACTACATCAGGACCTTTTTCATCCTGATAATCACTGAGCAGCGACTTACATCCTGTCATATGCCTAGAACATCCGCTGTCCAAATACCAGATGGTTTCTCTAAGAATGTTTTTGTAGATGCTGTCAGAGTCCCATCCTGATGCTGAACATTTCTTAGCTACTTCCTTGATATTTTCATGGAATTCAGCATCATTAGCCATTAAACAATAATCTTTGTCTAGACAAAGCATTGCTTCTTCATCATCAGATGAAGAGGATGAATCAGAGTCACTGAGTGAACTTTCTTCAGCAACAAATCCTTTTCTCTTCTTCTTTCCAGATTTCGACAATTCTTTCAGCTTCTTATATTTTGCCTTGTATTTGTTGTACTTGTCGTTTCTGACATCTGGCATGGGTTCAGGGACTTGATTCACTGATTTTGATCTGCATTCAGCTGCAAAATGACCAATTCTGTCACACTTGTAGCATTCACCTTTAGATTGAAATTTATCTGATGATGGAGCACCAGCAAATCTTCTTGATCTGGTGTTCCTTCTGAAATTAGCAACCATCATGGCCATATCCTTCTCAAGTTTCTCCAATCCTTCATCATACTCATATTCTGACTCTTCTTCATTCAGACCACCTTCTTCTTCAGCTATCAGTGACTTCGAGCTTTTCTTAGACACTTTTGACTTCTGTCTTTGATCGATTTCATCGAGCTCTGCTACAAGGGCATTGGATATCTTCTGACTTCCAAGAGTAGCACGAATATGCTCACTCTGATCGGCTTGCTTTTCAGACTGCTCCCAATTGAGCAAAATACCATAGACCTAAGTTAAATTCAGAATTGAATAATCATTTCTCTGTCTGGTACACGTTGCAATGGTTCCCCAGATTTTCCTTGGCAGCAACTCAAGAAACTTTTCAACAACAAATCTCTGTTCCTTGCCTATACCAGCCTTCTCCATTTTGTTCATCAGTGACTGGTATCTGGTGTAAGTGGAAGACAGAGATTCATTTGGTTCCATTGCGAACAGCTCATACTGGCGAGTGAGATTGACTTCCCTGCAGCGAATAATATCAGGAGTTCCAATATATATATTCCTAAGGGTATCCCACATATCCTTAGCAGTTCTACAAAGCCTGATTGATTCGAACACTTCATCAGGAAGTGCCATGCCTATGTAGATTTTAGCTTGTTTATCAAGTCTAACCAATCGCCTATCCTCATCAGTCCATTGTTCCTCTCTTTTAGGTAAAACCATTTCTGGTATAGCTGGAGTAGTAGCTGTTGCAATTACAGCAGGAACAATAGTAGTTGGGATATGTGGACCATTGGTTATGATATTATAAAGACGGTCATCAACTAAGTCCAAAAACATCATCATCCGGGACATCCAGGTTTCAATCCTTGAAGGATCAAAAGTTGGAGGTTTGGTTGTGGAACCATTTCCCTTTTGATAATCAGAGTCAACACAGCTGTACTTTACTGATTCCATAGCAGACCTGGTTAATTGAATTTAAACCAACTCTGCTCTGATACCAATTGATAGTCCCGTAATCACTATTAGTTAGTGATTTGGAATCACAAAGTGTAAAGTTTAATTCTAGAAGGGGGGTTGAATACAATTTAAAACAATTTCAGATTTTACCAAGTGTTTCAGTTTGTTTTAAATTGATTATCTATAACAGAGTATGACGGTATTGAAATAACAGATTAAAGATATAACAGTATCAAAGAACGACAAGTAATAGTAGCTGAAAGTGAATTGTATTGATTAAATTCACGAAGTGTTGAATGCGGAATGGATTAACCAAAGTTAATCCAATTCAAACACTTAGCTAAATTATTACAATGAAGAGTATTAACTACAGTGGACATACACGCTGATAGTTAACCTCGCTGAGTCTTAATACACACCTAGACAAACTAGTTCTCTGACAAACAGAAGAACGGTGCATATGACGACTAGCCTCAATAGTACAAAACACTGAACTATTTATACTACAAGAGTTCCTAAAATATCTCCTACAAAATAGGATCTTGGAAGGACACGTGTTGCTGCTTGATTGGTCCTGATCTCTGATAAACCGACATTCTGCGGGTCCCAATTCTGTTACCGCTAATATCTCGTTACCTTAAAACCAATCACTTGCTGCCACGTAATCTTTTGGACATACTTCGAACTGGAACACTCTTGCTGATGTATAGATAAGTACAGTACTTTTTGGTACTTGATGATTGAGAGGCTTTATTGAATAGTCACTGAAGATGCAGTAATCCTCCTCATTCACTACGAGCTAACATGCTCTTGTAGAATGAATTGAACCAAAGATCTTCAGTGACTAGCTGTTATTCTGGCAGTGACTTTTGCCTTTATTGATTTGAAGAAGTAAGGCTCTCGCTGACGTAGATCAGCGACACACCAATGTTGAGCTTTAAATCTTCCTCGGAAGATCGAACAGAATGAATGACGATCAGTGAAACCAATCATTAGCAACAGCAGCTTCGATACAATCCATTTCTTCATTGAGTAGTGAACAGTTGAGTTGGTCAGCGACCAGTGACTTCATCATGGTCAGCGACCAGTGACTCAACAATCTCCCCCTAAATGATTGTGATTGAAGCTTCCTAGACAAACTTGTTGCTGTGAAAGTTTATAGTCAGTGTTTAAGATTTTAAACATTCAGTGACTGTATACTTGTGATCCATTCATCTTTCTTTTTGGATTCTTTTGATATGATCTGAGTTTTGCACTAAAGTTCAAATATTATTAAAACTAAAAATATAAAGTACATGATCATTTTTAGTTACAATACTCTAATCTGATTTAGATAAGTCAATCTTCTTCAGCGATCAAGAGATTCAGCAACTTTTGATATCTTCAGCTTTGACTCACATTCCTTTGATAGAAGTCATTTTGTTGAACGAGAAGACCTTCAACCAGAGTGAAATCACGGGAAGACCTTCAACCAGAGTGAATTTAGGCCAAAAATTCATTCTTTTTGGCATATGATTCAAAGTTTTATCAGAGAAAGATATAGAGATGGCGTCAGTGAACACAACTCATCAGTGAGAATATACATCATCACAGTGCACTTGTCATCAGAGAGAAGACACTAGTGAAGGAAATTTTATATGCAAATATCCATCTCATGCAGCTTTAACCGACTGAAAATCAATGAGACACATCTGAGCTGCAGTTGATGGAGAAGGATTCGTTGCTAAGCTGATATGGAATAAAAATTGCCAAGAAAATATCAGTAACTTTTATAGCGTCAGCAATTTTTCCATATAGCGTCAGCAACTTTTCTATATGGTTCTAATAGCGTCAGCAACTTTTCTACATGAGTTGTAGATATGTTGTTTCTGCGATAGGAACCAAATAGATGATTTCCAATCAGCAACAATTCTTTATATGAGCACCATTGGTTTTTGCATTCATTTGCACGTTTTCTCCCTCTTGATGATATCAGAAAGTAGATTAACATTTTTCTGTAAGCATCAGCAATTTCGTCATGTAGATATCTCTCCCCCTTGATGATATCAGAAAATGCGATAGTAACTATGTGATCATGTTGTGAATCAGTTTTGGTTTTCTCATCATCAGCTTGTGTTTTAACTGATGGATCTTTAAAAACAGAAAGTGCAGCCTGTATCACTCTCTGTGACTGGAGAGCGACATTGACAGCTGGTGTGGTGATAGAAGAGAGTTGGCCCGGGTCTGTAGCCAGTGATGTGACACCAGATAAGAGTGTGTTATCACCCACTGATGTCACTTGCCCATTGAATGAATCAGCATCCTTTTGTGAGGATGATGAGTGGCTCATGGGTTGACTCGATAAGTAAGTTTTGGTTTTAGCAAGAGTGCCCATAGAGACTGAACGTTCAGTGACTATTTCACTCTTGATCCCTTGATTTGTTAGAAACAGCGCCTTTATTTTCAAACTTTTGGTAGAAGAGTTTGAGTTTTTCTTGGATGGAGGATGATCAGCTTTGGTCACTGGGGGTGTAAGCAGTGACGTGATCGATGGGGGGGCATAATCAGACAGGTGTACAACAGTTTCATACTGGATTACAAGAAAACCTTGTATTCCCATCAGAGTAGATAAAAATGGCATCACTAGACTAAGTAAAAAACAAGGCGATTATAGACCAAGTTGATTTTATTTTTTTATTTTTTTAAAAAATTACCCTAATCTATCAAGTGATGAAATTAATTTCACACTCTGTCTTTATGAAAAAGAGATTTTATGGTGATGAAAGTGATTTTGAATGCTGTAATGACAAAATTCCTTATCAACTGAAAGAAGTAGAAGATTTCCAGTGATGTATGAAGATTTTAAAACGTTTGAATTTGCCGTTACAGAAATCGGAAAGACTTTTATTGGTTTGGGTATTTGAAAAGGATCATGAAAATCAAGAGTTTGTTTTGATTTGAAAAATGAAATCATTTTGTTTGATTTATAGAAACTCTTGATTAAACAAGTGGTTAGGATTGGGAAAACGTGGTTGATGGTGGTGGTAAGTAGGGGCGGCATAGGGGTGATAATTTATGATGTTTAAATGAAATAGGGGTGATGATTGTGGAGCTTGGTGGTATTAATGGTGATTTGAAAGGTGTGCCAGAAAAGTATATGTGACGTAAGGAAGAAATAGTGTCAGAGATGCAATTTTTGTGACACATCCCTTCAAATAATGATGAAAGAATCAGGGAGACCCTGAATGTAAAAAAAATAACACTCATAAGTTTCAATTTTCCTGAGATGTTATCTCACTGATTTAGTCACAACTTAGAATACTAACTAAGTCAGAGAGATTTATCACTTGGTAAATATGAAACATAAATTTTTATTCAAACTGAGATAGCTCTTCTTGCATGGCAGCTATCCAGTGATGATCAGTAAGTGCTTCATCAACCTTCTTTGGTTCTATTAGAGACCAAAACTTACTAACAAACAAAAGTTAGCAGTTGCTGATCTTGTCTGAACCCTAGATTTTGGATTACCAATAATCAATTGATTATCAATATGTTTTGTCCACTTGGTCATTCGCTGAGGTTCAGCAGTGACTTGATTACTTTGTGAGGGTTCAGAGGGCAAATCAACATCTGTAGCATGAGTATTGTTGTTATGCGAGTTTTGGTTTGGACATTGAGTTGATGATGATGGGACATCTGTAGGTAGAGATGATGTTCCTGAATTATTCACAGCTAAAATGGGACTAGAATTGAATTTAGGAACATTATCTTCACCTTCATAATCAGATGAGAAATTTTTGTATTCCTTATCATTTGATTTGATTTCATTTGATAAGTCACCATCCATTTTGTTAAAAACAAGATTTTCCAATTCTTTTGGATCAGTGAGTGACTCATCATATGATTCATCAAAAGTAACATCCATTGATTCCTCAATACATTCTCTTCGTTTATTATAAATTCTGAAAGCTTTAGAGATGATTGAGTAACCAACAAATATTCCTTCATCAGCTTTGGGATCAAACTTTCCTAAGTGATCTCTTTTGTTTAGAATGTAGCAGGTACTACCAAAAACATGAAGAAAACTTATATCAGGTTTTCTCCCCCTTAATAGCTCATATGCTGTCTTACTGTGCCTTTTGACAATCAGTGACCTATTTTGAGTGTAGCAGGCAGTACTCACTGCTTCAGCACAGAAATAGGTCTTAAGACCAGCATCAATGAGCATTGACCTTGCAGATTCAATCAAGGTTCTATTTCTCCTTTCTGCCACCCCATTTTGTTGGGGTGTTCGTGGTGCTGAAAATTTTTGAGAAATACCTTTTGAATCACAAAAATTTTCAAGGTCAAAATTTCGAAATTCAGTACCATTATCACTTCTCAGATGTTTTACCGTGACATCATTTAGATTTTCCATTTTCCTGACAAAGGATATGATCTCGCTGGCGGCTTCACTTTTGTCTTTGAGAAAAAATACCCAAGTGTATCTGGAGTATTCATCTACTATCACCAAACAGTACCTTTTTCCTCCAAGACTTGATGTACTCACTGGTCCAAACAGGTCCATATGTAGCAAGTAAAAACATTCTGTTACTGAAGAAGTCTGTTTGCTTTTGAAGGACGAGCTGTGATGCTTTCCCTTTTCACATGCTGAACAAAGCTTGTCTTTGTCATAAGACATCTTTGGTAGTCCAGTGACTAAACCATTCTTGCTCAGTTTGTTAATTGCTTTGAAGTTCAGATGAGAAAGTCGCTTATGCCATAACCATTTTTCTTCTGAAATGGTTCTGGAGTAAAAACATGTTCCTGATTGTGCTGAATCCATATTGACCACATAAGTATTCCCTTTCCTGTTTGCAGCAAGAACAGCACTTCCCTTTTTGTTGTAAACAACACCAGCTTCATGATCAAAAAGTACCTTGTTCTTGGAATCACAAAACTGACTGATGCTTAATAAATTGTGCTTCAAACCTTCTACATATGCTACTCGTTTGAACATTACGTTACCATTGGTTAAGACACCGTACCCTTTGGTTTTCCCAATTTTGTTATCACCAAAAACTACATCAGGACCTTTTTCATCCTGATAATCACTGAGCAGCGACTTACATCCTGTCATATGCCTAAAACATCCGCTGTCCAAATACTAGATGGTTTCTCTTAGAATGCTTTTGTAGATGCTGTCAGAGTCCCATCCTGATGCTGAACATTTCTGAGCTACTTCCTTGATATTTTCATGGAATTCAGCATCATTAGCCATTAAACAATAATCTTTGTCTAGACAAAGCATTGCTTCTTCATCATCAGATGAAGAGGATGAATCAGAGTCGCTGAGTGAACTTTCTTCAGCAACAAATCCTTTTCTCTTCTTATTTCCAGATTTCGACAATTCTTTCAGCTTCTTATATTTTGCCTTGTATTTGTTGTACTTGTCGTTTCTGACATCTGGCATGGGTTCAGGGACTTGATTCACTGATTTTGATCTGCATTCAGCTGCAAAATGACCAATTCTGTCACACTTGTAGCATTCACCTTTAGATTGAAATTTATCTGATGATGGAGCACCAGCAAATCTTCTTGATCTGGTGTTCCTTCTGAAATTAGCAACCATCATGGCCATATCCTTCTCAAGTTTCTCCAATCCCTCATCATACTCATATTCTGACTCTTCTTCATTCAGACCACCTTCTTCTTCAGCTATCAGTGACTTCGAGCTTTTCTTAGACACTTTTGACTTCTGTCTTTGATCGATTTCATCGAGCTCTGCTACAAGGGCATTGGATATCTTCTGACTTCCAAGAGTAGCACGAATATGCTCACTCTGATCGGCTTGCTTTTCAGACTGTTCCCAATTGAGCAAAATACCATAGACCTGAGTTAAAATCAGAATTGAATAATCATTTCTCTGTCTGGTACACGTTGCAATGGTTCCCCAGATTTTCCTTGGCAGCAACTCAAGAAACTTTTCAACAACAAATCTCTGTTCCTTGCCTATACCAGCCTTCTCCATTTTGTTCATCAGTGACTGGTATCTGGTGTAAGTGGAAGACAGAGATTCATTTGGTTCCATTGCGAACAGCTCATACTGGCGAGTGAGATTGACTTCCCTGCAGCGAATAATATCAGGAGTTCCAATATATATATTCCTAAGGGTATCCCACATATCCTTAGCAGTTCTACAAAGCCTGATTGATTCGAACACTTCATCAGGAAGTGCCATGCCTATGTAGATTTTAGCTTGTTTATCAAGTCTAACCAATCGCCTATCCTCATCAGTCCATTGTTCCTCTCTTTTAGGTAAAACCATTTCTGGTATAGCTGGAGTAGTAGTTGTTGCAATTACAGCAGGAACAATAGTAGTTAGGATATGTGGACCATTGGTTATGATATTACAAAGACGGTCATCAACTAAATCCAAAAACATCATCATCCGGGACATCCAGGTTTCAATCCTTGAAGGATCAAAAGCTGGAGGTTTGGTTGTGGAACCATTTCCCTTTTGATAATCAGAGTCAACACAGCTGTACTTTACTGATTCCATAGCAGACCTGGTTAATTGAATTTAAACCAACTCTGCTCTGATACCAATTGATAGTCCCGTAATCACTATTAGTTAGTGATTTGGAATCACAAAGTGTAAAGTTTAATTGTAGAAGGGGGGGTTGAATACAATTTAAAACAATTTCAGATTTTACCAAGTGTTTCAGTTTGTTTTAAATTGATTATCTATAATAGAGTATGACGGTATTGAAATAACAGATTAAAGATATAACAGTATCAAAGAACGACAAGTAATAGTATCTGAAAGTGAATTGTATTGATTAAATTCACGAAGTGTTGAATGCGGAATGGATTAACCAAAGTTAATCCAATTCAAACACTTAGCTAAATTATTACAATGAAGAGTATTAACTACAGTGGACATACACGCTGATAGTTAACCTCGCTGAGTCTTAATACACACCTAGACAAACTAGTTCTCTGACAAACAGAAGAACGGTGCATATGACGACTAGCCTCAATAGTACAAAACACTGAACTATTTATACTACAAGAGTTCCTAAAATATCGCCTACAAAATAGGATCTTGGAAGGACACGTGTTGCTGCTTGATTGGTCCTGATCTCTGATAAACCGACATTCTGCGGGTCCCAATTCTGTTACCGCAAATATCTCGTTACCTTAAAACCAATCACTTGCTGCCACGTAATCTTTTGGACATACTTCGAACTGGAACACTCTTGCTGATGTATAGATTAGTACAGTACTTTTTGGTACTTGATGATTGAGAGGCTTTATTGAATAGTCACTGAAGATGCAGCAATCCTTCTCATTCACTGCGAGCTAACATGCTCTTGTAGAATGAATTGAACCAAAGATCTTCAGTGACTAGCTGTTATTCTGGCAGTGACTTTTGGCTTTATTGATTTGAAGAAGTAAGGCTCTCGCTGACGTAGATCAGCGACACATCAATGTTGAGCTTTAAATCTTCCTCAGAAGATCGAACAGAATGAATGACGATCAGCGAAACCAATCATTAGCAACAGCAGCTTCGATACAATCCATTTCTTCATTGAGTAGTGAACAGTTGAGTTGGTCAGCGACCAGTGACTTCATCATGGTCAGCGAACAGTGACTCAACACAGGTAATGCATAAAATGATGAATAAAAATGCACAGAGATCTGATGACAATGTGAAGATATTTTATAAAGATTTCTGTTATCAGAGTTCTGGCATTTGCATTTTTAAAACTTATCTCTGATTTTGTAAAAAATTTGAAGTTTGCAGTCAGATAAGTAGCAAATCCTGAAATTTCGTTAGAGATAATCATACTTAACAAAAATAAACTAAGTAAAAATTTGAGAGAAAAGTAAAGATAAGCTTGGGGTGCCTCCCAAGAGCGCTTGTTTTACGAATCTCTAGCTAGACTCTTTGTACCTTTCTTGAAGAGTCATGGAGGTTCAAAGATGAAGACGTCTTCCCTGATGGGAAAGTCCTGAACATAATGCTTTAAGTGATGACCATTAACCTTAAAATTACCTTCTGGGGCCTCGAGTTCGATTGCGCCATAGGGAAATACCTTTGAGATCGTGAATGGTCCGCTCCACCTGATGATCCCAGCTAGAGATCTTAGTATGTATTACTTTGATGGATTATTAATAAGCTTGCGGAATAGTTTATTAATAACTTGAAGATCAAACTTGTATATAACAGAATATCTAACCAAAAGCTTCAATATTATTAACAATAATACGAACACACAACTTGTGTTAGGGTTTACAACCTTGAAGCTAATAACTAGAATGAATTCGTCTCGCTACCTCTAGGGCTTTACAGAATCTCTATTTATAACATATAGAGTCCTTTACAGAATCAAACTATTATGGAAATCCTATCTATTCCATAATTATCTCTAACCGACTAACCAACAGTGGTTGAGTATATAACTAACAGGGGTAGTACTCGTATATTATCAACAGTGGTTGAGTACTTACAAAATACAAACTATACACTAACAGTGGCCCTGTTAGACAAATGTACTAACAGCTGTTGTCTTCTTCTAACAGTGGTTGACTTCTACTAACAGTGGTTGAAGTCTTATACCAACAGCGGCATGATACTTGTATTCTGAGCAAATCTAGCAGTGTCTCAGGTCTCAACAATCTCCCCCTAAACTTGATCATTCAGAGTAATGATTCAAGTTTCAATCCTTCTTTTCTTCTTCTTTCTCCTTCATTGTTTGCCGCTTATGCAGTTGATTAAACACCATGTATAAAGCTCTGTAAGCTCCTTCAGTAATGATGGTTGTAGATAACTTCAAATCAATCAATCTATTCAGCAGCCCTGTTCCCAGCACATAATGTCGATCATCAAACATGTAGATCACCTGCCCATTGTTGAATACTACCATGTGTACTCCAGCTCTGGCAAAATATCTCCAGGTTATAACCCTTTGATAACAATGAAAGAATAAGTGATACAAACTGGCTGGTTCAAACAGGCTTTGCAACAACTCCATCATTTGTCGTTCAATCACTGCTTCAGAGTTCTTTCTATTCCTGATTCTGCTCACTTGATACAACTCCATAAGATCATCTCTTGTACAAATTCTGAGCAAATCAACCATACTCCCAATATGATCATCAAATCCTCTTTCCCTTTCAATCTTGATCTCAAGGATCATTTTTCTGAAACCATAATCAATTGCTACTCCTTCCCAATTTACAATTCTAGCCTTTCTTGGTCCTTCAGAAATCTCCTTGCTATCAGTCAGAATCTTGATTCTCTTTTTCAGCTCTGGATCAAATCTTGGAATATCAGGAATAACATTATCTTTAGAAATCTGATTTTTCCATGAATTTCTTCTAACTTCATTCTGCTTATCCTCTAAAGCTTTCTCTGCTGCTTCAACAGCTGCCTTTTCTCTTCTTTCTTCTTCTTCCTTCAAAAACTTTTTCATTTCCCTATCTGCCTTTTCTTTCTTCTCCTTCATCAATGCATTCAAATGTCTATTCTCTTCCATTTTCTTTGTCCACTCTTCATCTCTTCCCATATACCTATCATATGCCTGTTGCAGCTTCTGCATATTCCATCCTCTAACAATTTTAGCTGGGGCATAATTTTCAGACAGTGCATTAATCATTTGTCTTCTCCTTTCAGCATATGGTAAAGGTTTACTTCTCTTCTTGGCTAATTCCTCTTGCTTTTTCTTTCTAGCCCTTTCCTCATTTGCCCTTTTCATCAACAAAAATCCAGAAGATAACTCTTCCTCTTCATTATCTTTCTTCTTCTTTAAATAATCATGAACTCTCTGAGCAGGAAGCTTTAATCCTTGTGCAGTCTTTTCTTTAACAATCTCTGCAGCTTTCTGTGTAATAGTCACTACACTCAGATCGTCCAAAATCATTTCAACATTATCACCCTCTTCTTCAGCTCTAGCTTCTGCAGCTCTCCTTATCAACCTTTCTCTTTCTTCTACTTGCATCCTCAGCATATCATGAGACTCAATATGAGGTTCTTTAATTTCTCTCACCTTTGATTTTTCTTTTAACTTTCCTTTACCTTTGTCTTTTGGATCAATCACAGGCAATGTAGACTTAGGTTTAAGTGGTGAAGTTGGTTCTCTTATTGTAACAGGTACCTCTCTTGGTCTTGTTGTTGTTATAGTTGTGGTAGGGATTGATATGACAGCAGTGGTTATTGGTGTATTAACAGTGGTAGGAGTTGGTGTACTAACAGGGGTAGATGTAACAGTGGTTGGGTTAGTGTTGACAGGGGTTGAAATTGCAATAACAGTGGTAGAAGTTTTGACAGGGGATAAAGTTTTAGTTGACTTTCTTCTGGGAATAGATTTCTTTCTTGTAAATGTTTGCAACTTCTTCTCTTCAGCAATTGACTTTGATTGCTCCCCCTTAACCTCAACTTCTCCTTCTTTTTCAACATCATCAACCACCTCATACACTGGCCTATCACTGAAACTGACTCTTTTCTTATCATCCAGGTTAGCACCCATCACATCCCAAACATATAATCTAAGTGCAGCTTTCTCAGGCAACCCTTTATTCAATGGAAATACCTGATAAACTGTCTCATCAGTCTGCTCTGCTCCTGCACCATCAACCACCTCATCATCTAAATTTTCATGTATCACATAATCAGATACATTTAGCTCCTCCTCAGCCTTATCCCTGCTCTGCACATAATCATCATCTTTATCATCAAACACTAACTCCACAGTGTCTTCTGATTGTGCCACATTATGCTCACATACATTCATCTCAACTGTATCATCATCAAGCTCAAGCACCTCTGTAGCTGTATTATCATCAAACACCTCTGTAGCTGCAGAATCATCATTCATCTCATCAATATTGATCATTTCTCCATCCATATCATCATGAGGTCCATATGAATCATCATCATCATCATCATCACCTGCTCTTGAACCATCATCTTCAGGCATAATATCATCATCTGCTTTCTTCTCCCCCTTGCCTGAAGATTCTTTTAACCTATTTGCAGGTAGAAGAATATTATTGACAGCCTCCTCAAGCACTAACAACCTATGCTTCACATCAAGCAACTCTTCCTTCTGATGATCAATGAGCTCCTTCTGTTTAGCAATGAACTCATCCTGAGCTTGAATTTTCTGTTGAGCCTCTTTTCTATAAGCCCTTTCCCTCTCATATTTGCTCCATAGTTTATTGACATCATGTACAAGATAAGAAACCGTCAATTCATCAGTATCACTAGGCTCATCAATATTAGAGTGTGACCTCTTAGTTGAATCCTTGCCCACATCTGCCACTGCAGATGTCCCTTGGTTATTGGTACTGGGACCTACATTTGAATCATCACCCATAGGTTCATCAAACATAGTTGCCTCTGGTTGGGTCTGATTAATGTTACCACTATCCTGCCCTGCCAGTGGGCTAGAAACAGTAGTGGCAGCCCTTCCAGAATGAACATTTTCATCAAGTATGTTCACCTGTTGTGTTGGAACATTTGACTGAGACTGTGGAGAAACAGGAATCTCCATAGCCTGTGTAGCCTTCTTGGATTTCTTGGCTTTAGATTGGGTAGGCTGTTTGTTCCCTTGTTTTCTTTTGATGCCACCTCTTGATGTGTGTTCAGAACCAACTTGTGTTGTTGGTCTGTCATCATTTGGTCCAGATGGTGTTGGTAATACACCACCAGTGGCAGAAGGAGTAACTAGCATTGTAGAAAATAATGCAGTTTCCTTCTTAGAAAAAGCATTCTGATACTTATTCATAGCCTGAATAGTCCTTAAAGATAGAGTAGAACTAACAATCACACTATCCTCTGCTGGCAGATTTGACAATTGATTATTCAACAAAAGCTGAACAAATCTAGGGTACATAACGAATGTATCACCCTTTACATTCCTAATCATATTATCTAAGATAAATCTAGACATATTAAATTTAATACCCTGTGCCAAGCAGATAATAGGATATGCAATCGTAGAACTAAATTCATTAAAACTAGTTCTCTTTTGAGACAAACATACCAGAAAAGTATGAATGTAGAACTTCCATTGAGGACAAAACCATGACTTCAAGAAAGTATATTCTGATCGTGTCTTTCCTGAACCTTCATACCCCATATCCATAATGCCTTTAAACAAATCTTCTCTCGATAACTCCAGAATTCCACCTTCATCATCAAACTGTAAAAGTTCTCGTAGAACAATCTCAGTAACCATTACCTTCTGACCCTTGACAGTGGAATGAATATGAGTAATGCCATTAACATTCCCTTCCTTTGCATTCTTCCAAAATTCCTGAATATGTGATCGAATCAATCGTGGAGCTACAGTAAGGGCATAAGTAACTGGACAATTACTCAAGAAATCGATGATAGGGTGAAAATACTCATCGGCAAGTTCTTTATTCAAGAAAGCCCTCATATTGTGTTCAGAATGAACACTTAGCGTAGAATGATCAGAATCAGATGATGATGAAGATGCCATTGATGTAATCGATGAACGAACGAAGAGTGAATTACAATAAACAACTCAAAGCGAGAGCGATTATTGAAGGGTTTTGAAAATTTTGAAAGCGTAATTGAAAAAGTGAAGTATTTGAGTATTTATTTGATGACAGTGCCAAGCCCTAAAAATAGAACTAGCAGTGGCACTTCTGGTTATACCCAACAGGGGTACCTCACTTGATCTATTTATAGTCAACCTTTTTTTAACCATCTAACAAAGCTAGCAGCGGCTGATAGTCTAGCAGGGGCATCCGACCAAGGAAACGCCAACTTAGAACTAACAGGGGCATAAACTTAGCTTAGTTAGACAACGAAATTTTATTTTTTTTTTTTTTTTTTTTTTTTTTTTTTTTTAACCAAAACAAATAAGAAGAAACAAAGAAAACATTAAATTCCAGCTCAAGTGATGTCTCTTGACAGTGGCTGAAACCTGCAATATTAAACTAAGAAAAACAACTAGCAGGGGTTAAATTACACACATATACAGCAGGGGTTTAAAATACATTGACAGTGGCAAAGGTAAACTAACAGTGGCACCATCTGTTATCATGATGAAGCTAACAGTGGCAACACCTGACCCTGTCACATACAATATATTTTACCCCTGTTAGTATCAAATCCAGACCAAAACACTACGTGAGATTGATCATACCAATATTAGTTATCAAAAATGTAAATCTTCCTACATCAAATGCTTTTGTAAAAAGATCTGCAAGTTGATTATCAGTATGAATTTTAAAAATATGAATCAATCTTTTATCATAACAATCTCTTATAAAATGATATCTGATTTCAATGTGTTTGGTTTTTGAATGCTTAACTGGATTCTGAATGATACTAATAGCAGAAGTATTATCAATATAAATAGGAGTGTTCATGAAAGTCAAACCATAATCCAGCATTTGATTCTGAATCCAAAGAACCTGTGCACAGCAACTTGATGCTGCAACATATTCTGCTTCTGCTGTAGAAGTGGAAACTGTGGTTTGCTTTTTACATTGCCATGACACTAACCTATTTCCAAGAAATTGACAACCTCCACTAGTCGATTTCCTATCCATATTCTCACCACCATAGTCACTATCTGTGAAGGCCTTTAGCTCAAAATCTGATCCTTTAGCATACCAAAGACCCAAGTCTGGTTGACCTTTCAAGTATCTAAAGATCCTCTTCACAGCATACATGTGTGACTGCTTTGGATTGGTCTGATATCTAGCACAAAGACACACTGCAAACATTATATCAGGTCTAGATGAAGTTAAATACATCAATGAACCAATCATTGACCTGTATAAGTGCACATCTACTTCCTCCCCCTCAGGATCAGAATTAAGATGTTTATGTGCCTCCATGGGAGTGCTAGCTACCTTCACGTCTTTATAACCAAATTTATTCAAAATGTCTTTCACATACTTCCCTTGGTTAATGAAGATTCCATCTAACTTCTGCTTGACCTGCAATCCTAAAAAGAATGTGAGTTCACCCATTGAACTCATCTTGAACTTCTTATGCATTAAATCTTCAAACTCTTTGCACAATGAATCCCTTGTAGACCCGAAAATAATATCATCAACATACACCTGTACCTGCAATATATCTCTTTGAACCCTCTTGGTAAACAATGTCTTGTCAATAGTGCCTCTCTTGAATCCATTCTTGAGCAAGTACTCAGATAGAGTATCATACCAAGCTCTTGGAGCTTGATGTAATCCATACAATGCTTTCTTCAATCTGCACACTCTATCTGGATATGTTGGATCTTCAAACCCTGGTGGTTGGCAAACATACACCTCATCATCAATTAGACCATGAAGAAAAGCACTCTTCACATCCATTTGATAGACTTTGAAATCCTGATAAGATGCATAAGCTAAAAATAATCTAATAGCTTCTATTCTAGCAACAGGGGCAAAGACATCATCATAATCTATGCCTTCTTCCTGTGTGTACCCCTGTGCTACCAACCGAGCCTTATTCTTGATCACTATACCTCTTTCATCTCTCTTGTTCTTGAAGATCCACCTTGTGCCTATAGCTTTCTTTCCTTTTGGAAGATCAACCAAATCCCACACATCTTGCAGTTTGAATTGCAACAATTCTTCCTGCATAGATTCAATCCAGCTTGGATCTTTGAGAGCCTCCACTGCCTTCTTTGGTTCCATCTGAGAAAGAAAACATACATATAATGAAGTATGTACATCTTCTTCTCTTACCTTGGTTTGATGTCTAGTCTGAACAGGAGTACTAATGTCACCAATGATCAAATCCAAGGAATGATCTTTATGAACCACATATTTAGAGGTAGAAGGATCAAGTAGTTCTCTTTCCAAATTAGACCCCAAAAGATTATCTATCTCAGAGTCTGAAAAAGACTCTCTTTCCTCTCTTTCCTTTGATGGCTTTGGAGTTGCTTCAGAATCTGACAAAGAAGTCCTTTCCAAAACTTGAAATGGAGGACTTTGTTCAACAAATTTTGGAGAATCGTGCTCTCCTTCTGAATCATGCTCTGAAACTATATGAGAACTCTTTGAGATAAATGGTTGATTTTCTGTTGGAATTGAACCATCTTCATCCTTTGAACCATTTTTGCTACTTGACCCACTTGAATCATCTGAAGGTTCATCTTGCTCTAACTGGAATACTTCTGGAGGATCTGGAGACCAAATAGGAAACAAGACATACTTCAAGTCATCCTTTTTAGTTTGACTTGAGGTTGATTTCCCATCTTTACCTGCATCATTACCTGCATCTGTACCTGCATCTGTACCTGCACTAATAGACAAATCTGGATATCTAAAAGCATGGGTTAGTGCATCAATATCAAACAAAACTTCTGGACCTTTTCCTTCTACATTTGATGTATGTTCATTAAAGGTCACATCCATGGTCTCTTCTATGATCCTAGTCCTTTTGTTAAATACTCTATAAGCCTTGCTTTGAATAGAGTATCCAATAAATACACCCTCATCTACCTTACTCTGAAACTTACCAAGATGATCTCTGGTATTTAAGACAGTACAAGGACATCCAAATGGTTTTAAAAAGCTAACCAAAGGTTTTCTCTTAAAGAATAACTCATAGGGTGTCTTGTTATGAGGTTTAATAATCAAAATCCTATTCAAAACATAACAAGCAGTGCTAACAGCCTCTGCCCAAAAGGACATTGGTAGTTTAGCATCTGCTAGCATGCTTCTAGCAGCCTCAATTAGTGTCCTATTCCTCCTCTCAGCTACTCCATTTTGTTGTGGAGTCCTAGGTGTACTATACTGTCTTTCTATACCTTTATCCTCACAGAACTTATTCATCTCATGATTCTTAAATTCTGTCCCATTATCACACCTGATGATCTTAACCTTTTGATTAGTTGAATTCTCAATCCTAGTTATGAATGATCTAAGTATTTCACCTGTCTCATCCTTAGTCCTAAGAAAGAACACCCAACTCATTCTAGAGTAATCATCAGTTATTACCAAACAGTAAGATTTCTTCCCTTGACTAGCTACATTGGTAGGGCCAAACAAATCCATATGTAACAGGTGTAAGGGAGTGGTATTGGTATTCACAAGCTTGGTCTTATAAGAGGTCTTGTGTTGCTTGCCTTTGAGACATGCTACACAGTGGTCACTACATTCAAATAACTTTTCAGGTAAGCCTCTCACTAGCTTATTCCTAACAAGTTTATTCATGGTCTTGAAATTCAAGTGACACATCCTCCTATGCCATAGTTCAGATTCAGATACAGTAGCTTTAGAAATGAGACAGTTAACATTTTGAGATTCCATCTTGTTTATATCACTACAGTATACATTATCCTTTCTTGGAACTCTCATTAAAATCTTATCTTCAGGTATTTTGAGTTTTTCAGAAAGTATGAGGCATTCTGTGTCAGTGAAATATACAGGATTTTGCTTATCTGTGATTTGACTCACACTAAGCAAATTGTATCTCAATTGCTCAACATAATAAACATCATTGAAAGTGAGCTTACTGCTTCTTACCTTACCTTTACCTGTGATTTTACCACCTTTAGGATTGCTTCCAAATGCTACATCTCCTCCAGAAAACGCTTTAAAGTCCTGTAGCTTTTTCCTGTCTCCAGTCATGTGTCTTGAACAGCCAGAATCAATATGCCATAAGCTTGGTGGCTTGCCCTGCACATATATGAGAAAAACAATTAGTTTTTCTTGGGAACCCAAACCAATTTGGCTTTGGGTTTCCCATGAGCACCTTTGACATCAACCCTTTTAACAGTGATTGATCTCAGTGCTGCATTGGTTTTGGACACTTCAGATTTACACTCATTTTTATGTCTCCAAAAACAATCTGTTTTAGACCTGACAGGGGTTAATGGTCTGACAGTGGTCACCTTTAAGTTTGTATTGATTACCCTGGCAGTGGTAGCTTTACTTGGTATATACATTCTTTTGAAATGTTTAATACCAGCAGAGGTACCATGCCTGACAGTGGTCAAACCCTCCCCTGTTCGTGTCTTGCCTCTGTTAGCCGTTGACAGGGGCACTGCTGTAGCATTAACAGGGGCTGCAGCCTTGCCTCTGTTAGGCTTATTTATCAACACATGACCTGTACCACTGTTCCTATTATTTTTAGGATTGTAGTAACAGTCCTGTTGAAGATGATTATATCTACCACAAATAAAACATGACTTTCTTTTCACACATTCAAACCCATTACCCAACCTTTGTGAAACCAGTTGGTTCCAATTTCTTTGATTACCCCTGGGAATGGATTTATTCACATTACTTGCAGTATGTAACTCAGACTTCTTTGATTTACATGTACACTTATCACACTCAGATTTCAACTTGTCTTTTGATTCAGTATTGACCTTTTTGTGTACATACCCTAAACCTGAACTAGCCTTGTTGGTTTTCCTGACTTGATCTAACTGAGCCTTTGCTTTCTCAACAAACATCTTTTTACCCTCTTCTAGTTTAGTACTATTAAGTTCAGAAACTAGACCAGTAATAGACTTAACACTACCATCCACAGAATTACCACTAGATGAGCTATCACTATCACACTCATCTTCCTCAGTCCAATCAGATACCTCAACTTTATCAAAATTCACATTATCATCACAATTAACAACTGGATCTACCTTTTTAACCTCCTCAGACACACCTACCTTAAGTGTTTCTAAAACAAAATCAGTTTTAGGTGGGAAATAAGTATGATTATAAGGTGGAGGAACAGCATTAAGGTTGTAACCTAATCCAAGTTTTAATTTATCATGAATTTGAGACTTGATTAAGTTTTGAACACCTTTTGAAACATTTTCCAATTCATCAACTTTCAATTTTATTGACTCCTTATCAGAAATTGCCTCAGCCAACTTAGCACTTAGCATATCAACTTTTGTTTGTAAAGCTTTCTTTTCCCAATTTAGATACTTAACATCTAAGTGAAATTGAGATTCATTCTTTTCATAAGCTTTTATCTGATTTTCTAAGTTTTCAATAGCTAAAGTGGCATGTTGACTCTTTTCCTTACAAGCTTTTAATTCATTACACACAACCATATTATGATCCCTATAAAATTTAACCATTTTCTTACATGCAGGAGAACATAATTTAGATTGTACCTCATATGGAATGTCTGAAGACTCTGGTTCTTCTGTGACAGCCATCAAAGCTTGATTTGAGGTTACAAGCTCTTCCTGATCACTCCAGTCAAATCCTCCCATTCCATCTTGAGCAACCAATGAATCAGAAGTGGTGTTCTGAACAGGTACCAATCTTCTTTGTGGAGCAGAACTATTTCTCATAATACCATTCTGAGAACCTCCAGCCTGTGTGCTCTTGCATTCTCTAGCAAAGTGTCCCATCTTGTGACAGTTGAAACACTCCACCTTGCTTTTGTCAAAACCAGCTACACCATCTCTCTTGTAAGAAAAATTTCTGTTCCCAGACCTCTGCATAAACCTCTTTGCCCTGATTGTAATCATGGCCATCTGCCATCTTAAATCCATCTCTTCCAGGTCCTCTTCACTAACCTGCTCCAAATCTTCTGTAGTTAATGAAGAATTCACATGGCTTGCAAAGAATGCTTCCAATACATTATCATTAGCACCAGATGTGCTGCAACTACCAGATTCACCAACAGAAACAAAAGCAGCATTGTTAGAGCTACCATTGGACTGTTTCAACACTAGAACTTCAGGCTCAAAATTCCTCAGATCATTGTACAGGTCTTCAATCTCTTTCTCTTCAAGATCTGGACTTTGTCTAAGTCCCACAGTGTACATATTCCAATCTGTACCAAGTGATCTTAGAAACTTCCTGTTCAAGTCATCTTTATCAATCTTGACATTGTGATTTTCTAAATCACCCACAAGTTTTTGAAACCTATCAAAAGTCTGAGTCAGAGTTTCAGACTTTACACCTGCAAAGTTTTCAAACTGTTGTTTGAGAAGAGATCTCTTATTCTTCTTGGTGTTATCATTACCACCAAATCTCTTAACAATTGCTTGCATAAGAACCTGAGCATCTTCACAGTTTTCAAACTTCCTTTGATACTCATTAGGAATAGACAAAAGTAGAGTACTTAATGCCTTCCACTCTGTTGCTCTTTCTTTTCTTTCTGCATCAGACTTTGGTGGTGGTCTTTCTTCCTTTTTACCATCTGCATCCTTAGTATAGTTTGGTCCATTAGTAACCACCTCCCACATCATATAATCCGTAAGCAACATGTATTGCCTAATCCTAGTCTGCCATAGCTCAAACTCATCAGGTTTGAGCATGGGTATCTTTGTAGCTTGAATACCTTCCATTGATTCAGTAGACATCTTGTTATTTGTTGAAAAAGCTGCGAAATTCAATTACCTTCTTCAAGATCAAAGTAATATCAAGCTCTGATACCACTTGATGATCCCAGCTAGAGATCTTAGTATGTATTACTTTGATGGATTATTAATAAGCTTGCGGAATAGTTTATTAATAACTTGAAGATCAAACTTGTATATAACAGAATATCTAACCAAAAGCTTCAATATTATTAACAATAATACGAACACACAACTTGTGTTAGGGTTTACAACCTTGAAGCTAATAACTAGAATGAATTCGTCTCGCTACCTCTAGGGCTTTACAGAATCTCTATTTATAACATATAGAGTCCTTTACAGAATCAAACTATTATGGAAATCCTATCTATTCCATAATTATCTCTAACCGACTAACCAACAGTGGTTGAGTATATAACTAACAGGGGTAGTACTCGTATATTATCAACAGTGGTTGAGTACTTACAAAATACAAACTATACACTAACAGTGGCCCTGTTAGACAAATGTACTAACAGCTGTTGTCTTCTTCTAACAGTGGTTGACTTCTACTAACAGTGGTTGAAGTCTTATACCAACAGCGGCATGATACTTGTATTCTGAGCAAATCTAGCAGTGTCTCAGGTCTCAACACCACCTACTTTTGAATTTACCGAAGAATTTCTTGAATCGCGAATTGAAGAGCAGCACTTTATCTCCTTGTTTGAACCTAGAGGGCTTTAATTTAGCGTCGTGGACCCTTTTAGTTCTTTCCTTGAAGCTTAGCGAACTGTCGTACGCTTGGTCCCTTAGCTCTGCTAACTCATTCAATTGCATTCTCCGTTGTTCTCCAGCTGCTGAAATTTCCAAGTTGCAGTGTTTTAATGCCCAGTACGCCCGATATTCCAACTCAATTGGAAGGTGACACGCCTTTCCGTAGACTAGCCGATACAGTGTGGTTCCTAATGGTGTTTTGTAGGCAGTTCTGAATGCCCACAACGCATCGTCTAATTTTTCGGCCCATCTATGCCCGTGATTTCCGACAGTTCGTTCCAATATCCTTTTCAAAGCCCAATTTGTCGCTTCAGCTTGCCCATTAGTTTGTGGATGGTAAGCCGTCAAAGTTTTGTGAGTGACACCATACTGCTGCAGCACTCGCATGAATTGAGTATTGCAGAAATGCGTGCCACGGTCACTGATTATAGCTCTCGGAGTCCCAAATCGACTGAACAGCTTTTTGAGGAACTGGGTTACTACTTTTGAATCGTTGGTCGGAAAAGCTTGAGCTTCGGCCCACCTGGAGACGTAGTCAACTGCGACTAAGATGTACTCTTTACCGTTAGATTTAGGGAATGGTCCCATAAAATCTAATCCCCGGATATCAAAGATTTCCACGGCCTGGATATTAGTAAGTGGCATTTCGTTTCGGGCTGAGATATTGCCTTGCCTTTGGCAAATATCACAGCGCTTCACCAGGTCGCAAGCGTCTCGGAATATGGTTAGCCAATAAAAGTCGGCATCGTAAACCTTTCGTGCAGTCATTTTGTTGCCATGGTGTCCTCCAGTAGGTCCGTGGTGGCTCTGGTATAGAATTAGTTCTGCCTCCTTCCCATCGATGCATCTTTGAATAAGTTGATCGGGACAAACCTTAAAGAGATAAGGGTCGTTCCAATAATAGTTCTTGACATCTCGGAAGAATTTTCATTTCTGAGAGGTTGGCATTCCTTTTGGTACGATGTTTCCTACCAGATAATTGGCGAAGTCGGCATACCAAGGGTTGTGTGTGAACTGTGACCCTTGTTGGTAGCCTCCTATAGTCATGAGTTGTTCTTCGGGGAACTGATCTTGAATATCATTCTCATGCAACTTCTCCATTGATGGATTTTCCAATCGGCTAAGATGATCGGCCGCGACGTTTTCTGCTCCTTTCTTATCTTTAATCTCAATATCAAATTCTTGTAGGAGTAGAATCCATCGTAGAAGGCGCGGTTTAGCATCTTGCTTTTTGAAACGGTATTTCAAAGCGGAGTGATCTGTGTAGACAATAGTTTTGGACAAGATTAGATAAGAACGAAATTTATCAAAAGCAAATACTACCGCAAGCAGCTCCTTTTCTGTAGTGGTGAAGTTTTCCTGAGCATCCGTGAGCGTTTTGCTGGCGTAGTATATTGATTGAAAGTGTTTCTCCTTCCGCTGTCCCAGTACAGCTCCAACAGCGAAATCACTGGCGTCGCACATGATTTCAAATGGAAGACTCCAATCGGGGGCAACCATGATAGGTGCATTTACAAGCTGTTCCTTCAGGTAGTTGAAAGCTTTGAGACATTCATCTGTAAAGTCAAACAGAGTATCTTTTTCGAGAAGATGAGTCATAGGTCGAGAAATCTTAGAGAAATCCTTAATAAAGCGACGGTAGAATCCGGCGTGACCTAGAAAACTTCGGATGGCTTTCACAGAAGTAGGGGGTGGAAGCTTCGAGATAGTCTCAAGTTTTGCTTTGTCAACTTCAATTCGAGATTTTGAAATGCGGTGTCCAAGAACTATGCCTTCTTTCACCATGAAGTGACATTTCTCCCAATTCAGAACTATGTTTGATTCTTTACATCAAGCAAGCATCCTATCCAAGTTAGAAAGACAAGTGGTGAACGAATCCCCAAAAACTGAGAAATCGTCCATGAACACTTCCATGCATTGTTCAATTATGTCGTGGAAGATTGCTACCATGCATCTTTGAAAAGTCGCAGGTGCATTGCATAAACCAAAAGGCATACGTCGGTAAGCAAACATTCCATAGGGACAAGTGAACGTCATCTTTTCTTGGTCCTTTGGATCGAGAGGTATCTGGAAATAGCCTGAAAAACCATCAAGGAAGCAATAGAATTCGTTTCCAGATAACCTTTCGAGCATCTGATCAATGAATGGTAAAGGGAAATGATCTTTGTGTGTAGCTTCATTCAGTTTTCGATAGTCGATACACACCCTCCAACCATTGACGGTTCGTGTTGGAATCAATTCATTGTTTTCGTTAGCGATGACCGTCATGCCTCCTTTCTTTGGGACGACTTGAACTGGGCTAACCCATGAGGAATCTGAGATTGGGTAGATCAGACCAGCATCCAGGAGTTTGATAACCTCCTTTTTCTCCACGTCTTGAATCTTCGGGTTGACTCTCCTTTGCCTTTGAACTGATGGTCTGAAGTCGTTTTTCATTAAGATTTTATGCGTGCAGTAGTTTGGACTAATCCCTTGTATTTCAGAGATCTTCCAAGCAATCGCCTTCTTGTGTGACTTCAGAACCTGTACCAGCCTTGCTTTCTCTTTGGGCTTCAATTCTTTAGATATGATAACTGGTAAATGTGAAGTTCCTTCAAGAAAAGCATATTCAAGGTGCGGGGGAAGTTCCTTTAGTTCCAATTCGGGTGGTTCTTCAGTAGATGGTTTCATCCTAGCAATCTCGTCTCTTTTAAGCTCGTCGTACGTTGTTTGATAGTCTGACTCCATTGCAGGTGATTCTGGAATGTCGGCTGATGCTATCTCAACCCATTCTGTATTGTTGGACAGTCCATCTTTTCTCAGCTCATATTTTTTTCGGAAAGATTGAGAGATTGCAGTTTCTTCAGTGATAATTTCTTTTCCTTTGTCAGTTGTTGCAAATCTCTGAAATTGAGCTGATGAATACTCGCTGATGGTGATTTCTGGATTTTTACAACCTTCAGGTGGTTGCGAAGCAGGTGTTTTAAGCATTGACTCCATGTTTTTAAGAGTCTTCAGAATTTCTTCCCTTGAGAGAGATGAATGATCTACTTCAGAAGTTGGGTTTCTTCGTAGTAGAGTGACAGGAGTGCCATATCCAAGAGGAGCAGTCAAGATGGGGTTGAGCTGCGGCTCGGAATTCTTTAAAGGAAATAGTAACTCTCCAGATGCGTTGGAAGAATCCGAGATAGCTGAGCATAGACCCTCACCTTCTTCACAGAGTATTCTTGAAGTGATGATAGTATTGGGAAGGGGGTTAATGCTGCTTACTACGAGGATCTCTTCCAAGTGTTCTTCAATTATTTCCTGCATAGAATCTACAAGACCAAGATCTTCTCCCATAGGCTGTTTCATTAGTTTATCAACATTGAAGGTGACCTCTTCAGTTCCAACTCGGAGTTTTAAAGATTTTTCATTTACGTCAATGACGGCCTTGGCAGTGTTTAGGAAAGGTCTGCCAGGGATGAGCGGAACCTGGGTGTCCTCTTCAATATCCATAACAACGAAATCAACTGGAAAGACGAATTTGTCGACACGGACCATAATATCTTCAGCAATTCTTCGGGGGAGTTTAACTGATCTATATGCTAATTGGATGGTCATACGGGTAGGCAAAAGTTCGTTTAATCCTAGTTTCCTATAAAGCGAGAATGGCATGAGGTTTACACTAGCTCCTAGGTCAGCTAAGGCATTACTTATTTGAACATCCTGAAGATAACAAGGAATAGTGAAACGGCCAGTATCTCCAAGCTTAGGGGGTAGTCCTTGTTGCATAATTAGAGAGCACTCGACATCTAGGGGTAAGTTAACTATCTGTCTAAGTTTTTCTATGTTGGATATCAGTTCCTTAAAGAATTTAGCACAACTGGGCATTTCTACTAAAGCATCTAATAATCTAACGTTTAAGTGTATGCTTTTGAACATTTCTAGATATTTTCCAAATTGAGCTTCTTGTTTCTCTTTCTTAAGCCCACTAGGGAAAGGTATTCGAACAGGTTTAGAAACTTCTGGGGCTTTAGAAGGTTCTGGCACAGGAGAAGTGACAGGGGTGTCAGCTTGTACTGAGTCAGTGGGTAGAGAAGTAGAAGGTTATCAGAAGGAATATCTATGGTTTTCTCGTTCTTAGTCTCTTTTCCTCCTCTAGTGACCACAAGCATGTCATCGTGCTCATAGGATGAGTGAAAGACAGAATTGTAGATCGCTTCCTCCCTTTGCTTCTCCTCAACTTTAAAAAAAAATCTTTTAACATTATCCTCCATTTTTTTAATTAAATCATTTGAAATCCTGAGCAAATAATCATTTTGGTTTTGGAAATCAAGAATTCGTTTGTTTGTATTATTTTGCTCAACCATGAAGTTATTGAAAATCGTATTGTTTAGACGAGAAGTCAATTGAGTAGGAGTAGAGAGAACTAAAGATTGAGATGGGGGTAGTGTGGTTAACCGCTGAACGAATGGTTTAGAATGAAAGGATTGGTCAGGGTTTCTACCAGTGGTGTCAAGAATTTCTTCGTTGGCCCGTCTGTTTGGGAAGAACTTTGGGGGTTTCTTCTTTTGCATGGGTTTAGAAGATTCTTATAAGTCTTTGACAACTTTAGAGATGGATTCAAGTTGAGTTTTCAAGGTGTCCAAGGCTTGATCTGAAGTATTCTTTTCCTCTGAAGTGGATTCATCTGGCTCCAAGTCATGATGGTGCATCGTTATCGTCTCAATCAATTTCCAAGCTTCGTCTGAAGTATGTTGCATGAAGTTCCTGGATGAAGCAGCATCGAGGGTTTGTTGGTGCTGAGGATTTAAGCTGTCATAGAACGTGCAGACCAGATTCGTTTCAGCCAACCGATGGTTTGGACATCTTCCGATAAGATTCCTAAATCATTCCCAAGCCTTGCTTAACGATTCGTTAGTTTCCTGGCGGAAGTTAGCAATGTCGGTCTTAAGCTTGGTTTGCATGGAAGGAGGAAAGTACTTAGCTAGAAACTTAGTAGCCATCTCTTCCCATGTATGAATCGAATTGGGTTCGAAATCATAAAACCAGGTTAAGGCTCGAGAAGATAGAGAATAAGGAAACAGATGGAGTCGAAGAAGGTCTCTATTGGTTCCTATTATATCGAATGAGTCGGTAAGGTTGATGAACTTGTTGAGATGGGCGTTTGAGTTTTCAACCAAAGACCATGAAACTGACACTCAGATTTAATCATTTTTATGTAGTGAGGCTTAATGTCAATGGTTTCGTCGGTTGGTGCTACGATCGGTCCTCCTCGTCCCTCTAGCAGTGGCTTGATTGATGAGGCGAGCGTGATACGGTTCGTCATAACTCGTAAGGTAGAAATTCTGGTTACGGAAAGGAAAAACTAATCTGATACTAATTAACCTAATTAATCTAATTAAACTAATTATAAAGAAAGTAACTTCCGGATGATATTGATCTCCCGAAAGGGTCGCAAAATAACTAAGATAACTAAATTCCTAAAGTCGGTCAATGGTGTAACACCCGCCAAATTAGGACTAGTAATTAGTGCCTAATCATATGTCAATACATGTAATTAGTTCCTGGTTAGGCTAATTAATGTATCGAATTATATATATATTGTTGAATATATACGAAAATGCGATTTGATTAAATCGTACGCAATTTAAATCGGATGTATTTCGATTCAGTTTTATACGAACGTTGGTGACCAATTTTATTAAATAACGTTTTGTGTCAAAAATATTATTATTATAATATTTCGTATTCATTCGTATCGTACAATCAGAAATTACATAATTTAAAATGTAAACCGCGCAAACAAATTAACTTACCTTTTTATAATTCAAATATAAAGTGATTAGTAAAATATTTAAATAAAATATCGCGTAATAATTTATATTTTAAAATGTACCAATTTATATTTAAAATAATTATTTAACGTTTAAACGACGGAGCAAACGAACACCGCACGGAGCGGGAACGCGAGGCGAAAAATGGGGGCTTAACCTCCCATTTCCCACTCTCTTCTCTCACTTTCTCATTTCTCTTTCTCTTTCTCCTCTCTTTTCTCTCTATTAATCAAAATCACCAAAAACTCACAAAACCGCAAAATAACGTCACGAAACGCAACCGAATCACCAATATTTTTAGAGATTCACGACCACCTCGCAACGATCTACAACGCTACCTTTCCGGATTTTCATTTCGGCAAATTGTAAGTTTCCGACAAAATCCCGAAATCACTCGATTCTTAGTATTTTTCGTTTGTGGTTGTTTATATAACATGTATATGTCCCTTACTAAGCATATAACACGATTTCATAGCTTAAAAACGAGTTTAAAACGGATTTTTGGTCGGAATTAACGTTGACAGCCGGATTTCTGGGCTGGTGTTCATCCATGCGACACAAGCATTGTGTCGCATGTTGTGTCGTATTTTGGCCTTTATGTCGCATAAAATCTCTTGTGTCGTACCTTATGTCGTACCAGATAATTAGTGTCGCAAGTCCTGCGACACAACCACTATGTCGCATACACCATACGACACAATCACTATGTCGCTGTTGAATCAGCATCTCGCATCTATGCGACACAACCATTGTGTCGCATAGACATTGTGTCGCATTCCTATGCGACACAACCCTTGTGTCGCATAACCACCTTTGTGTCGCATATTGTGTCGCAAAACACAGAAAACTCAGATTTTTACTAAGTGTCGAGACCTAAAATTTATCACTCGATTTTACCCGAATTCAGATCCCAGATGCGTTTTTCGTCAAAGCAATATAGTAGAAATAAAAATTTTCCAAGCTGACCTGGCAGCTCGACCCCAGCCAGGGGCTCTGCCCCCGGACCCCCGTACTTAGATTCCGTAACGGCTTCTAAAACACAATCGAAACACATTTTTCAAAGTAAAACGCCACGAAATCACAATAATAATAGTTGAGATTATTATTACAAATCCATCACCAACGGGCCGTACATGTTTTCAAACAGTTAACAAATCAACCAAATCGTAGTAATTTGGACATATATATAGTTGTGTAACAACTACAAGGGTGATCTTTTGAGATACCCAATCATATTTATAACCATCGCGTGTCGTGGACACCCTCAGGTTACAAGTCTTTGGACTTCGATATTCGGCTAATCAACTTACGATTGTTTAAACGCATTCAGACTCAGGTGAGTCTCATAGCCCCTCTTTTTACTGTTTTACTCAGGGGTGTGATATACTGCTCAACTTTTTAACATGTGAACGCAAGTACCAACTTTTCATATACTACATGAGTTTTTCGAAACTAATCATTTTAAAGTCCTCCGTCAGCATAGTTGTTAATACGTTGTAGCGTGAATATTAGTATATGGTACCATATAGGATTGACCCTCCTCGTTCGGGTTAGCAAGCACTAACCGGGTAAACGGACGTACTAATATTTGGGAAGACGAATGTGGATTAGGCATTCGTGGAGGCAACCTCGCCCGGAATTCTCTATAGGGGACCCGGCCCTCGAGTTAAGCTCAACTATGTGCTCATGGCTGTATACACGATGATTATCATTTAATTGCTGGATGCAATTCATTATTTAATTGCTGGATGCAATTCATTATTCAATTGCTGGATGCAATTCATTATTTAAATCTTGCGGTTCATACGATATTACTTGATTTCAAACCTGTGAGCTCACCAGCTTTATAGCTGACCTTTTAGCATATATCGCAGGTACCCAGCAGTAAGATGTTTCTGCTTCAGGATTTAGCTCGAGTCAGCATACAGACGATTGTGATTTTCTTGCATTAGTATATTTTGTATAAGTACTTATGTACTGAAATCTCATGTTATTTAACTCGAGCTATGTAAAGCTTTAAATGTTGTAAACATTTCAGTTATCAATATATTTTGTTAAAACGACGCATATAGAGTCGTTTGCTATTTATCTTTGTGCTTTGTTATTGATTAGTAACACCCAAATCAAGCTTCCGCAAATCATCAAATTTGGGGGTGTTACAGATTGGTATCAGAGCCTAAGGTTATAGTGAACTAGGTTGCATTTAGTGAGCCTAGACTATGACCATTAGGCAGTATTCCTTATTAGGTATAACTGGTTCAGCGATTACATCATACGAGTTTAATTTAATATAGCCTGATCAACTATGTACAATTAAGCAAGGATGATGTAAGACCTGAAAGTAGTTATGGCTGAACAGGATACAATAGAAGACTCTGACTTCGAGAGAACCGAGACTTAAACATGTTTATGCTAGACACTCAATAGGCTATATTATATAGGAGCTATATGAATATAGGCCTCAATCTTACTAACGGTTTGTCTCAGAAATGGCAAACATCCCAACTAATTCATCTCGCTCTCAATCCGGGTCGCAGAACCCAAGGGTAACAAGGAGAAACAACAGGTTGTCTCGAGCTGGCCCGTACCCCACTCACATCGCCTTACCGGCTTTAGCCGCTAGGGTAAACCAACACGAGCAACGACTTTGCACCATGGATGTCGTGTTGCAGGAAACCAACGAAAACTGGAGACTTACATCCCTCGAACGCATAGAACAAGTCTCCGACGATCTTGAAACCACGAACAACAACATGGATGTCCTTCGCAACCAAATAATAGAAATAAGGGTGGAAAATGCCCTTCTGCAACAAAGGATGGAAGAATGTGAACAACGCTCACATGAAGCAGAAAAGTATGCGCGCGGAATAACACAACGACTTGCGCTAGTAGAAGACAACGCCCGACAAGCTAGCAGGCTTGCAAACACTGTGGACCGTCTTGTCACGATGATGGAACAAATTAATCTACGTCAAGACTAGTGTAGTCTTTGTCTTGTAATCTATCCTGTAATCTAGTAACTATCTACGCGCTACTCTATAATTCAGTCGGATGTAACAATTCCCGACATCTTTTGTAATACATCTGTAGGATGTAACCTTTGAACTCGTATTAGCTATCAAATATTTCTTGTTGTTCAACTCATATTAATTGCCATAATTCTTTTTCATATTGATGTTATGTATTACCACCTTTATACATGTACATCTGAAATAAATACAATTTTCTTACAAAATCTCATGTATCTTCACTTCTTTTATTGAAGAATCATGCCGCCAAAGACACGACCTTACACAGATGCTCAGATCACGTCACTCATAACCCAGGCTGTTACTGAAGCCTTGGCTCGGAATACCCCACCCAACTCCACAAGAAACAGCGATACCGCTGGAACCTCTGCCGTCAAACCTTGTTCTTACAAGGACTTTCAAAGCTGTAAACCCTCGAGTTTCAAGGGTTCTGAAGGAGCCATCGGACTGATCAGATGGTTCGAGAAAATGAAAACTGTTTTTCGTGTCAGTAAATGCGCGGAGAACGACAAAGTAAACTTCGCCACCTGCTCTCTTGAAGATGATGCCCACTCTTGGTGGAATTCATATACCCAATCAGTGGGTGCTGACATTGCCTACCAACTCACTTGGGAGGAATTGAAGGCAAAACTCACTGCCAAATACTGCTCGATCGCCAAACTCCAAAAGCTAGATGAGGAGTTTTGGAATTTGAAGGTTCAGGGTGGTGACATCGATGGTTATACCACCAGGTTTCAACAACTAGCTGCCCTCCGCCCAGCTATGGTAAGCACTGAACCTGATAAAATCAGGAAGTACGCCCTTGGTCTCCCTGATTTTGTTCGGGGACACGTCATCTCTTCCAAACCAACCACCATTGACGGTGCAATCTCATTGGCCCAAGACCTGATGTCTATGAGCCAAGATTCTGAACAACCCACTTCATCATCCCAAAACAACAAACGCAAGTGGTCTGACTACCACAACAACCACTCCAACCAACAAAACAAGAAACCTGACACCATCAAAGCCTACAACACCACCACTGACATCATCCGGGGTTACACGGGGAGCAAACCATATTGTCCCAAGTGCAGCCGTCACCATGAGGGTTCTTGTGGTCCCTTTTGCAACAACTGCAAGAGGTACGGCCACCTCACCAAAGACTGTCGCTCTCCCGCCAACAACAATTCCAACAACAACACCAGACCACCCAAAGTATGCTTTGAGTGTGGGAAACCTGGGCATTTCAAGGACTCGTGCCCAAAACTGAAGAACAACAACAACAACAACCGCAACAACAACAATAACAACACCCGCAGCAGAGCTTTCGTCATCAAATCTGGGGACGCCCGCCAAGACCCGAATGTGGTCTCGGGTATGTTCCTCCTCAACAACTTAACTGCTTCTGTTCTATTTGATACTGGTGCTGATAGAAGTTTTATCTCCGATGATTTTTGTCCATTACTTGACATCACTCCTGTTGCCTTAGATGTTAAGTACACTGTAGAGCTAGCAAATGGAAAACTTGTAGAAACCACCAGTGTGATACCGAATTGCACTTTAAACCTAGCTGACGAAACCTTTTCGATCGACCTTATACCCATTGAAATCGGAAGTTTCGACGTCATTATTGGAATGGACTGGTTGTCCAAACATCGAGCTGAAATCGTTTGTCACGATAAAATCGTCCGTATCCCACTCGCCGTTGGTGGAACCTTGATCATACAGGGGGAGACCGGTGGGACTGGACTCAATATCATCTCGTGCTTAAAAACCCGAAAATTTCTGAGAAAGGGTTACCCCGCAATACTTGCACACATCACGGAGAAGAAGTCGGAGGAGAAGCGACTTGAGGATGTGCCGATTGTTAGAGACTTTCCCGAAGTCTTTCTAGAAGAACTGCCTGGTTTACCTCCATCTAGAGAGGTCGAGTTCTCAATTGATCTCGTGCCGGGTGCCGCACCGGTGGCCCGCACACCATACCGTTTAGCCCCATCCGAACTTCAGGAGTTGTCTGCCCAGTTACAGGAACTTCTGGATAGAGGATTCATTAGACCGAGTTCTTCACCTTGGGGAGCTCCGGTCTTATTTGTTAAAAAGAAGGACGGTTCATTCAGAATGTGCATCGACTATCGAGAATTGAACAAATTGACCGTCAAGAACAGTTATCCACTTCCCCGCATTGATGATTTATTTGACCAACTTCAGGGTTCAAGTTTTTACTCAAAAATCGATCTGCGATCAGGTTATCATCAATTACGAGTTTGCGACACCGATATTCCAAAAACTGCTTTCAGAACTCGTTACGGGCACTACGAATTCCAAGTGATGCCCTTTGGTCTAACCAACGCACCGGCTGTATTCATGGACCTCATGAACCGGGTGTGCAAACCTTACCTCGACAAGTTTGTCATTGTCTTTATCGATGACATACTCATTTACTCGCGCAACGAGCAAGAACATGCTCAACACCTCAAAACCATCCTTGAACTACTTAGACACGAGGAGCTTTATGCTAAATTCTCTAAGTGTGAGTTCTGGATCCAAACTGTTCAATTTCTTGGTCACGTGATCGACAGTCAGGGAATTCACGTTGACCCATCAAAGATCGAGGCTATCAAAGACTGGCAAGCACCCACCTCTGCAACTGAAGTACGACAATTCTTGGGTCTTGCTGGGTATTATCGACGATTTATCGAAAATTTCTCTAAAATAGCTCAACCACTTACGGTACTGACTCAGAAGGACAAAAGGTTCGATTGGACCGAAAAACAAGAGTCAGCGTTCCAATTTTTGAAACAAAAGCTTTGCAGTGCTCCAATTCTATCCTTACCCGAAGGCACCGATGACTTCGTGGTATACTGCGATGCTTCTCACCAAGGTCTTGGTTGCGTGCTTATGCAACGAGACAAGGTCATTGCTTATGCCTCACGACAGCTGAAAATTCATGAAAAGAACTACACCACTCACGATCTCGAACTTGGAGCTGTCATTTTTGCTCTAAAAATCTGGAGACATTATCTCTACGGCACTAAGTGCACCATCTTTACCGATCACAAAAGTCTCCAACATATCTTCGATCAGAAGGATCTCAATATGAGGCAACGTCGATGGGTCGAGTTGCTTACCGATTACGATTGCGAGATCAAGTACCATCCAGGGAAGGCTAATGTTGTAGCCGATGCCCTCAGTCGAAAGGAACGATCAAAACCACTTCGAGTCCGAGCCCTCAGTATGACCATTCATAACGATCTTACCATTCAAATTCATACCGCTCAGATCGAAGCCCTGAAATCTGAAAACATCAAAAATGAAGCCTTGCGGGGCATTGACAAACAATTCGAAATCAGACCTAACGGGATTAGGTATTTCTCAAACCGAATCTGGTTGCCTAGTTTTGGGAACTTAAGAGACTTGGTGATGGACGAGGCTCACAAGTCTAAATATTCTATTCATCCGGGATCCGATAATATGTACCACGATATCAAGGAATTTTATTGGTGGCCAAACATGAAAGCCGAAATCGCCACTTATGTCAGCAAGTGTCTTACTTGCTCGAAAGTCAAAACCGAACATCAGAAACCTCCTGGTTTACTCCAACAACCTGAAATCCCTGAATGGAAATGGGATCAAATTGCCATGGATTTCATAACCAAACTACCCAAGTCGTCGAGCGGTTGCGATACCATTTGGGTGATCGTCGATCGTCTCACCAAATCTGCTCATTTCCTGGCAATCAAAGAAAACAATAAAATGGAACGCCTTATACAAATCTACATCAAGGAAATCGTTTCTCATCACGGTGTTCCAGTCTCAATCATCTCTGACAGAGATGCCCGTTTCACTTCTCACTTTTGGCAATCACTGCAGAAAGCATTGGGTACCCGTCTCGATATGAGTACCGCGTACCATCCTCAAACCGATGGCCAAAGTGAACGAACCATTCAAACACTGGAAGACATGCTACGAGCCTGCGTAGTTGATTTCGGTACAAACTGGGAAAGACATTTACCGTTGTGCGAATTTTCGTACAATAACAGTTATCACGCCAGCATTAAGGCTGCACCTTTTGAGGCACTGTACGGTCGTAAGTGCCGATCACCGATCTGTTGGACTGAGGTGGGAGATAGTCAACTCACTGGTCCTGAACTCATACACGCCACCACTGAGAAAATTGTGGAAATCCAAAACAGACTCAAAGCTGCACGTGATCGTCAGAAAAGTTATGCTGACGTGAGACGCAAACCACTCGAGTTCCAAGTTGGGGATCGAGTTCTCTTAAAAGTATCGCCTTGGAAAGGCGTCATCCGTTTTGGCAAACGCGGGAAGTTAAATCCCAGGTACATCGGGCCTTTTGAGATCCTCGAAAGGATTGGCCCTGTAGCTTATCGATTGCAGCTGCCATCCGAACTCAGCAGCGTGCACCCTACTTTTCATATCTCAAATCTGAAGAAGTGTCTGTCTGATGAGACACTTATTATTCCATTAGATGAAATTCGTGTTGACGATAAACTTCATTTCGTTGAGGAACCCGCTGAAATTATGGACCGTGAGGTCAAACAACTGAAACAAAGTCGTATTCCCATCATCAAGGTCAGATGGAATTCGCGGCGTGGTCCGGAAATCACCTGGGAACGGGAAGACCAAATGCGACTCAAATATCCTCAACTCTTCACTGATTCCACATCAAACACGACCTCGAGCTAAATTTCGGGACGAAATTCTTCTAACAGGGGGAGAATGTAACACCCGCCAAATTAGGACTAGTAATTAGTGCCTAATCATATGTTAATACATGTAATTAGTTCCTGGTTAGGCTAATTAATGTATCGAATTATATATATATTGTTGAATATATACGAAAATGCGATTTGATTAAATCGTACGCAATTTAAATCGGATGTATTTCGATTCAGTTTTATACGGACGTTGGTGACCAATTTTATTAAATAACGTTTTGTGTCAAAAATATTATTATTATAATATTTCGTATTCATTCGTATCGTACAATCAGAAATTACATAATTTAAAATGTAAACCGCGCAAACAAATTAACTTACCTTTTTATAATTCAAATATAAAGTGATTAGTAAAATATTTAAATAAAATATCGCGTAATAATTTATATTTTAAAATGTACCAATTTATATTTAAAATAATTATTTAACGTTTAAACGACGGAGCAAACGAACACCGCACGGAGCGGGAACGCGAGGCGAAAAATGGGGGCTTAACCTCCCATTTCCCACTCTCTTCTCTCACTTTCTCATTTCTCTTTCTCTTTCTCCTCTCTTTTCTCTCTATTAATCAAAATCACCAAAAACTCACAAAACCGCAAAATAACGTCACGAAACGCAACCGAATCACCAATATTTTTAGAGATTCACGATCACCTCGCAACGATCTACAACGCTACCTTTCCGGATTTTCATTTCGGCAAATTGTAAGTTTCCGACAAAATCCCGAAATCACTCGATTCTTAGTATTTTTCGTTTGTGGTTGTTTATATAACATGTATATGTCCCTTACTAAGCATATAACACGATTTCATAGCTTAAAAACGAGTTTAAAACGGATTTTTGGTCGGAATTAACGTTGACAGCCGGATTTCTGGGCTGGTGTTCATCCATGCGACACAAGCATTGTGTCGCATGTTGTGTCGTATTTTGGCCTTTATGTCGCATAAAATCTCTTGTGTCGTACCTTATGTCGTACCAGATAATTAGTGTCGCAAGTCCTGCGACACAACCACTATGTCGCATACACCATACGACACAATCACTATGTCGCTGTTGAATCAGCATCTCGCATCTATGCGACACAACCATTGTGTCGCATAGACATTGTGTCGCATTCCTATGCGACACAACCCTTGTGTCGCATAACCACCTTTGTGTCGCATATTGTGTCGCAAAACACAGAAAACTCAGATTTTTACTAAGTGTCGAGACCTAAAATTTATCACTCGATTTTACCCGAATTCAGATCCCAGATGCGTTTTTCGTCAAAGCAATATAGTAGAAATAAAAAATTTCCAAGCTGACCTGGCAGCTCGACCCCAGCCAGGGGCTCTGCCCCCGGACCCCCGTACTTAGATTCCGTAACGGCTTCTAAAACACAATCGAAACACATTTTTCAAAGTAAAACGCCACGAAATCACAATAATAATAGTTGAGATTATTATTACAAATCCATCACCAACGGGCCGTACATGTTTTCAAACAGTTAACAAATCAACCAAATCGTAGTAATTTGGACATATATATAGTTGTGTAACAACTACAAGGGTGATCTTTTGAGATACCCAATCATATTTATAACCATCGCGTGTCGTGGACACCCTCAGGTTACAAGTCTTTGGACTTCGATATTCGGCTAATCAACTTACGATTGTTTAAACGCATTCAGACTCAGGTGAGTCTCATAGCCCCTCTTTTTACTGTTTTACTCAGGGGTGTGATATACTGCTCAACTTTTAACATGTGAACGCAAGTACCAACTTTTCATATACTACATGAGTTTTTCGAAACTAATCATTTTAAAGTCCTCCGTCAGCATAGTTGTTAATACGTTGTAGCGTGAATATTAGTATATGGTACCATATAGGATTGACCCTCCTCGTTCGGGTTAGCAAGCACTAACCGGGTAAACGGACGTACTAATATTTGGGAAGACGAATGTGGATTAGGCATTCGTGGAGGCAACCTCGCCCGGAATTCTCTATAGGGGACCCGGCCCTCGAGTTAAGCTCAACTATGTGCTCATGGCTGTATACACGATGATTATCATTTAATTGCTGGATGCAATTCATTATTTAATTGCTGGATGCAATTCATTATTCAATTGCTGGATGCAGTTCATTATTTAAATCTTGCGGTTCATACGATATTACTTGATTTCAAACCTGTGAGCTCACCAGCTTTATAGCTGACCTTTTAGCATATATCGCAGGTACCCAGCAGTAGGATGTTTCTGCTTCAGGATTTAGCTCGAGTCAGCATACAGACGATTGAGATTTTCTTGCATTAGTATATTTTGTATAAGTACTTATGTACTGAAATCTCATGTTATTTAACTCGAGCTATGTAAAGCTTTAAATGTTGTAAACATTTCAGTTATCAATATATTTTGTTAAAACGACGCATATAGAGTCGTTTGCTATTTATCTTTGTGCTTTGTTATTGATTAGTAACACCCAAATCAAGCTTCCGCAAATCATCAAATTTGGGGGTGTTACAAATGGCCCCTTCGGTCCCGGTGTAGGTGCTGGGTTTGCAACCGAGGAAGGTTTTGTATGAACACCCTTGTTGGGTATTCGTCGGTGTTTCACTATTGATGGGGGTGGTACCACTGTTATGCACCACGTGTTCACGATTGTGGCTTGCCTCGTATTGGGGGATTGCTTCTGCCACACGACGTTCAATAATATGTTCGGTGGTTTCGATGACAGGAGGTGTTGTCTTTGGTTGGCTATTCCGGGTTTTCCTTTGCTTTGGTGGCATGATGACGTTCTGCGATGAAGGAAATGCAGAAGTCAATGCCAATGAAAAGATGTGAAAAATAAAGTTTCACATAGTTTTAGTTATCGAATATTTGCGGAGAATTTACAAGATCCCCATCACGTGTCTCACGACTATGAAACGCCCATATGTACTTAGTATAATATAATCACGTTGGCCAGGCATCATTATATGATGCTAAATACATACTTCTTTTCATCAACCGCTTAACATGATCAGGTTCATATGAGGTCCGAATGAGTACGAACGAATTGGACGTACTGAAGTTCAAATAAACGAATTGTGTGCATCGATGTGTCGTAATGATAGTTAGACGTATGAAAATGTGTGTATGCATGTGCGTTCTAGCCAAGGTTATAGTCTAGGTCTCTAAGGTCTCTAAGTCACCTAAGAAGTCTAGTTCGCTATAACCAATGGCTCTGATACCAATCTGTAACACCCCCTGTCGTGCACCCCGCGGTCGGTCGGATTTTACTCCGGTCGTTGAACCTTCCGGCAAGGGCGCACGGACAGTGTGTTTTATATTTATTATGCTGGGTATCCTAAGTTTTGATACAACTTAAAGACCTAAAGGGCAGTAAGCGGTATGTATGACTCAGGTGTCGTTCTTCAAACTACAACGGGCATGGGAATCTAGGAGGATTAATTATCTTTTGTAATTTAGCTAGGGTTTTTAAAACTTTTTGATAGGTTGGTTGGTTTTCTAAACTAATTACAAAAATTAAAAACTAAATTTAAGACAGAGGTTTGTACGGAGTACGCAGAGAAATCAAGATAAGGAATATGTTTGCTGTGACTTCGGCAATATTATTTGGATGGATAGTTATGAGGGATAAGGTTACTAGGTGTGATGATTAATCCGGTGAGGTCATAGAAACTTAATTGGTAGATAAAGTATTATGCCTACGACCTTTACTCGGTTTCCTACGTATTTATGTTAACGCTATACCGGATACTCGGGCATTTTACAGCTTTTCCGTTATACCAGTTAGGGTTCCAGATTACTCACTAGATATTTCTATATTTCTTAATGAGCTATAGCTACGATCCTACTATATACCTAACGTAGAGTTTTCCGCAATCAGATATATAATATGTCACATGGATAGCAGTTATAGAATGTCCAGTACACCGGAAGTTCTCCCAAATGCACAGACCAATTCAACCGACGATTATCCTCTAATCCAGGTCCCCATTTACAGACATCCGGAGGACGTTAGTATCATGGCATGAATTATTCATTGAACAATAACATGAACAGGGTTTAACCCGCGGAACCGGTTGGGATAATCTGTCTAGCGGTCAGCTGAATTGTTCATCATTAATCATACAATCATTACAACTATTACATACATGTTAACCTTTCTGTATTATGTCTATTATGTTTATGAAAATCTAATCAGCAGGGCAGTGATAATGTTTACGTATGTCTAGCATGCAGTACCTAAGCAACAATCAAACAAGAACATGCAATAGGACGGAACACTAGTCATCACATTAACTGACCTAATAATTAAATCATGGGTATCCCGGAAGTTGTCCCAAAGATACACAACACAAACAAGCGTGAACCTAATCTATCTCTAATCCTATGCTTCGTGTCCCTCGGATGTGTTTCAATCAAGGGAACAACGACCATGTTGAGTTCATTGATCATCATACACATAATAGTTGGCAATCCTACTTCTAGCAATTGGCCAGGTTCTAGGGAGGAGGATACAAACCACAGCATAAGTTGGATAGATAAACAGGAAGAGGTTCAGCTTATAAGTTCGCAAACAGTTTTAAACCTACACAGACAGAGTAACAGTATGTTACAATTGGGAATCATTATTTCTACAACGGATTGTGCCCACGACTTTCATAGCTTCCACGTTCCGTACTACACACATTCGTGATGATTCCGGCGCTATACAAATGAAAGCCGTATAACGTTACCTCCGTTGTTTCATAATGGTGTCATCCCCAATTGTATATTATATCATAACTCTCCTAACATTGCATACATCACAACAAACATTGATTTGTCTAGCCTAGCATAATTCTAGCATTCATTCCTAAGCATGCATAATAAGAAAGCATAATTAAAAGAATAAATGCGAGAGATTGTATTAAACCTGAATACTAGAGTAATACAGACAAATCTTCACAAATCTGAAGTCTCGGAGTAACTCCGTACAAAAGCTACTAAGAGCTTCTACTCTAACCTACTAATTCTCCTCTAACTCCTAAGAGTAGTGCTAGAGAGAGAATGCTAACCTAATTCTAGAGAGAAGTTTTTAGAGAGAGAAAGAAAATGAGATGTGAGGTGTGTGAAAATGAGGTATGGAGGTTAGTATTTATAGGAGAATGGTGGAAGGCTTGGTACAAGTCTTGAAGCATAAGATACAAGCATCAAAGCAGCATACGGGGCAAGCGGACCAAGGGGGGGGGGGGGGGGGGGGAGGGGGCAAACGGCACCTCACAAGCCAACCAACCCCATTATACGGCACCCTAAGGGAGTCGATTAAAATAATCTTCTGATTCAATCAGTCTTATCTCCCTTCTCGTTCTCATCAAACAAAATACAATCGCCTTTTTTCCGGCGTATACGGCACCTAGGGTACCGTATACGGTACCTACGTGGGCAGGGGGGTTGGTGCTTGGTTTGGCCTCCGCTTGTTTCTCGGTTGCTTGGTTCGTCCGTATCTTCTTCGTTTAGGCTCCGATTTGCTTGATTCTTGCGCCGTTGGCTTCGTTTTTCCATTACGCTTCTAATGACACTGAGTTTGCCAAATTTGGAAGTGTTTGACTTTTGCGTGTTCCGGATGACGATCGGCGAGCTTCCTGACTTTGTATCTTCTCCGTCTTTCGTCCGTTTCTTCTGATTCTTTCACCTCCGGTCTTGGATTTTCCTATGGAATCATAAAATATGAATTAAGCTCTATTTCCATAAGAATATTGAGAACGGAAAATTTAAGGTGTTTGTTTTGCCTCGGTTTGCGTGTTATTTGGACGTTTTAACCGATTTTTGCAGCAACGTCTATATTTAGACTACCTTGGTGATTTTTGGTAAATAATGATGGTTTTGAAATGTTTTCACCAAAGAATAGTCCAAAAAGTGTGGAAATATGTCCTTAAAAACATGACTTTTTGGGTCACATCACCCCCAAATTCGTTTGGCGGAAGCATTGGTATAAGCTGGGGATGCCACATTTACATTGTACATGCATACGTATCAGAGCTTATGATTACAACAGAACATATATATTAAGATGCCAAGTGTAATAGTTACAAAGTTTACGATTCATCGAATCGTATAAGAGTTAAATTGTACAAAAGTGGATTTCGTAAATATGACTAAAAACATATTAGTTATACAGAAGAAATCCATATGTTTCAAAAAGTTGGCATCCTAAATCCTCAAGGGTCGCCTAGATTTCCATTTGTGTAGGCGGTCCTTACGTATGCACCTAATTCCCTGAAAAACATAGTAAAAAGTCAACAACGAGGTTGAGTGAATTCACAGGTTTAAGTTTGCAAGTACAGTTTGTTTAAGCAAATACGTTCGTAAACAGTTATTGCCATAATAGTTAAGTAATCGTTTTGTGGATTGTTATTCAAATGTAGTTCGGTTGGGATGTTGCCCAAATACGGTTTACGTGGGATGTTACCCAAATACAGTTTACGTGGGAGGTTACCCAAAATACAGTTTAAAACACGTTGCTGGTCGTTCTCCAGCGCTTCCAAAACAGTACCGGTCGTTCTTCGGTCTAAAGACGCACAGGTCGTTCTCCCGTCCAAACAAAACAGTTTACCGGTCATTCTCCGATCTAGATACGCACGGGTCGTTCTCCCGTCCAAACACTGCTGGTCGTTGTCCAGCGAAACACAGTACCGGTCGTTCTCTGGTCTAAAGACGCATGGGTCGTTCTCCCATCCAAAACGCACGGGTCGTTCTCCCGTCCACTTAGCCAGTCGTTCTCTGGCAATAAAATACGTTACTGGTCGTTCTCCAGCGTTTTACATAAAAAGTACTGGTCGTTCTCCGGTATACTAAATAAGTTTACAATGTTTATAGTCGTTTGTAGTATGAAAATGTTATTTCATAAACATAAGTTTTTATAGTAGTTCAACAGTTCAAAGTACTCTAATCGTTCGAGTAAACAGGTACATATCCATGTAGTAAAAGCAGTTATGGCAATTAATAAAGCAGTTAACTATGTTTTCCACCCCTGTTCAAAAGCAGTTAAAACAGTAAAAGTAGGGGCTGTGAACTCACCTGTTGAGTTAAGTACGTTCGAGTGCCAGCAAAGCTTAAAGCCCAAGTATATTCCTGAATCTCCTAACATCCTAAACGTATGAGATTTAATAAGTATGTGGATGTCGTAGTTGACCATCCATGCTAGTGTTCATACAACCAAGTTATGTCTAAAGCGTTTGTTAAATACGTACGTTTGTATTTCATAGTTGTGAAAATGTATACGACTCGTTGGTGACGTTTTGAAATCAACATTTCAATAATGTAAGCGTGTTTGTAGTATTCGTAAAGTCCGTGTATCGTATTGCATGTAAATATTCGTTCCTAGTTAAGTCCCACACTTAGTGAAAAAGTAGTTGTAAACCTGCTGTTTTTAGCGACACTTGAGGCGTCACTTAATAGTCCATGGCGACACTCAGAAAGTATCGCATGAAATGATAAAGTCTGATTTAGTAGCGTCACTTGAGGAAGTGACGCATAAGGGGCGACACTTAGGCAAGTGTCGGGTATGAGTGTCGGTGTAAGTGTCGGACAGGGTGAAAATCGAATTTAAGCATCACTTAGGTTAGTGCCGCATGGAGTGTCGGGTTACCGACACTTAACGAAGTGCCGCAAAAAGAGGGTTTTGGCGTCACTTAGGGAAGTGACGCAAGATTAGGGTTTTATGCGACACTTAATGCGTCACTTAAGTGTCGCTACACTGTTTTTGGGCTCTATGCGTCACTTACAAATGTTCGTGGATCGGTTTAAAAACGACGAATTTTGGCTCGATTTTGGACATACTTAGTTGATAAAAACACTAAAACATGATGTATTAAGTAATATAAACAAGAAATATTAAAGAAAATAGCAAGATTTAAGAGGTTGCGGGATTGTCGGGATCTTACAAAGTTGTCGCGAGAGAAATCCAAAAAGATGGTTGTGTAGCCCTCGTTGTCGTGATCGTTTTTCTCTAAATGAGTTATGCGATTTGAGGTCGTTTAGTGGTAGTTTTTGTGTGATTTGTGTGGTGTTTTTAGAGTGAGAATTGAGAGAGAATTAGAGGTAGAGAGAGAGTGTGAAAAGATAGAAAATGAGATTGGTGGTGGTGGGTGCCGATTTTGGTCATCAAAAAGGAGGGGGATTTTGCCCCGAATTTGTGGTATTTTACCCATGTTCGTTTACCCGATAGTTAAATGTTAAGATATTTTAAATGATAAATATTTAAATACGTTTTCGCTTGTATTTTTGGTTGAAATATTTTATGGAACTAATTTAGTTAAGTTTATAAAATTTTAACTTTGTTTCATTTCAGTTTACGAAATAAACGTTTATACGTTATAAAATACTTTGTAAATATTATCGACATAATATTTAATAATCGTTAATGTTATTTAATAATTTCGTTTTATTAAATAATTTTTGTTCACCAACAGTCGTATATTTTTGCCGCGTCTGTTCCAAATTGTTTCGTACGTAATTACAGCTAATTACGATATGTAATACTACGCGTATTTACTAGTTGGGCTTTGCTAGACTTACCTCTAAAATATGTTGTGAATTCACTCAAAGTAGGGAATTTGCCTAGAAATGCGTGCAATTAACGTTTATAATTATGTCGAAATTGCGGGGTGTCACACGACCACTCTATCAACAACCTCACATCGAACAACGATCAACCCCGTGAGGAACAGACGATGTTTCCTTATCTTCTCACTTTGGAAAACGACACTGAATCCTTGAAAGATGAACCAATAGAGCAGATGGCAGCACATGCACTGCCTACCGTTGAGGGAACTGCTGAATCCACTCGAGCAAGTTCCACTCCTAACCTCACCACTACTGACCTTGCTACTGCTACACTTGCCACCCGCTCACTCACAAAGGGTACACTTGCAACTGATAACACCAATATCGAAAATACCCAACGTACTGATATAACTCTTGACACTTTACACAAACAACTAGCTGAGGCACAAGAGGAACTCGCTGACCTCCGTGACTACATTGAACAAAACAATATACACCTTCTCAACCATGGCACTCGCCTGATTACAATAGAGGACACACTAGGAAAACTACTGCTACTTCAGCAAATAGTTCAGAACACAAATCTCATGGTCGACAACACGACGGCACAGGCTGCCCAACCGAATGCTCACACTAAAGCGGGCACTGAGATTCAAGTTCCAAACCCTAAAGAGAATCCCAACACCGACTTTACTCAGTCCGAAGCCAAAAGGGCGAAAACTATTCAAACCAACACTGTTAAAAACGAACTGAAGAACTACAAAGGACGCAAACCCTTTTGTTCACTATGCAATCGACACCATAATAGACCATGCGTACTACCCTGTAAACGATGCAAGGTCTATGGACACCAAGTTCAGGACTGCAAATTCCCTCATATAGGCACTGACCTTAAAGGGTCGAGAGTTTGTTTCAAATGCGGAATCGCTGGGCACTACAAAATTGATTGCCCGCTATTATATCTCAAGGATAACAACAGCAAAGGGATGAACACTCGTGTTGAAACTTCCACAGACAACGTCTCACAGACTGACTTTGACCCGAACACTGTTGCGGGTACGTCTCTATACGATAAATTAATCTCATTACGACATCGATAGAGTTTGGTTCGCTCTACAACCTTACAGACTATCACAGGCTTTGTGAACAGTATAGATTCCTTTAGGCTACTATTACACCAAGGGCTACACTACGGTCACCGACTGACCAACTATCTGACCTTGTCCTTTGGACATCGTGGTCAACCACGCTTAAACCTTCCCATCTCTTTTCCCTTAGTGGACATCTGGGCTTTCGCCTAACAAGGGGAGGAAGGCCACGCAACTTAGACGTTGCATCACGTGATGCGATCACACCGACTACCACCTCAAACAATTTCGGGACGAAATTCCCTTAACAAGGGGAGAATGTAACACCCGCCAAATTAGGACTAATTAATAGGTCCTAATCATTTTATAATACATATAATTAGTGCCAAGTTAGGCTAATTGTGTGTATCATTACGTGTATTATTATATATACGCATTTACACGATTGGATTTAATCGTGCCATTTATTATCGGCCGAATTCCGATACAAAATTATACGGACGTTGGTGAAACTTTTATTAAATAATATGGAATTATTTAATAACATTATTTATTACTTTATATTATGGTCATAATATAACGAACATATACGTTTTGCTTAAAACGTAACCGAATGCGACGAAAACGTGCGAAACGCGCCCGACAAATGAAATTTATAAAAATTATATTTTTATAACTCATTTCCAAGTATTTTGATAAAATACTTCAATTAGAATTAAAGCGACTACACGCAAACATTTGTAGCGTTTAAAAACGTTACACGATTCAAACGAACACACGTTTCGCAACCGACGACCAAACAAAAACCGAATATTATTTTGGTAACATAAAATGCATCATCTTGAATGAAACTATCATCTAAAAATATCGAGTTTTAAACCGTTACCGAATTATACTATACCTAACGTATAACGTACGAATTAACGTTTAAACAATCGGGTAAACAAACACGGACATAATACCAAGTTTAGGGACATGATTAAACAAAGATAGCCTCTCTTTTTGACCCCAAAATTTTGGCGAAGATGATCCAAGAAAAGGGGATCATGTCTTTGAACCTAAAACTCACCAATTCACCCTCATTTCTCTCATTGTGTTTCCCCACTCTCTCTCTACACTCTCTCACTAAAACACACACATAAACACTCTCTTTTCCTCCTTTTTGATCAGCCATACCACCATCATAATCCACTACCATCCACCATTATTTACTTGAAGAAAAGCATGGAAGAAGAAGCAAGAACAAAGAATCAAGCACTTCTCACTCATCTCTCTCTCTCTAGCCACGGTTTTAGGTATTATACAACACTACTCTCTCTCTAGATTTTCATGGTTTTAGTAGATCTTCATGTTAACATGTTCATACAACAAGATAATGTCCAAATATAAGCTCAAAAACGTATTTATGAACACATATATAAAGTACACAAATCTGACCAGAAATTTTGTCTCACCAAATCGTGTATATCTCGAGTTCTAGACCGAGTTAGAAGGTGTATCTTATACCGAAATATTCGTATGGAAGTCCTCTACAAAAAGTTATTCTATGGCCTGACTTGAAAACCCACGAATTTTTGTGTAGGAACCGATTTATGGACTGAGGTTGTTTTTAGACCAAATCCGACAACCTTCTATTCTCATTTTTATTTAAAATAGTAAATGGACTTATAAAATTATCATAAAATGCAGAAATATACTAGACACGTAAGAGTTCATCTGTGATTTTTGGTAGAACTTGTTTCGGCCTAAAAGTTAGAGAAAACGAGATATCTATTTGCTTAAAATCTGGAAAACACAAATACTAGGGGCTGTTTTGGTATGTTTGTGAAAATGATATTTCGAGAGACCCACGAAACATAACGACAATTTTTATAAACTCATTTGACTATCTTAAGACTTGTGTAAAAGTCTCGGGCCAAACCGAGCACGTTTGACCATCAAACCGAAATTGAAAACATGATCAGCCGCTAGTGTCGCTAGAGGGCCAAATCCGATAGCGACACTAGCCAATGTCGCCTAATCCGATTAAGTGTCGCCTAGCGACACTCAACCCAGTGTCGCTAAAAATTAATTATGTCGCATGTAGCGACACTGACCAAATGCCGCTACCTTATCCAGTGTCGCCTATAGCGACACTAAGCCTAGTGTCGCCAAAATCAATTTGACGTCGCATATAGCGACACTGACCCTAGTGTTGCCACAATCGAAGAAGTGTTGCCTATAGCGACACTAACCTAATGTCGCTAATCAATTAAAAATCACAAATCCAGTGACACTCACCTAGTGTCGCCTAACTAGTGTCGCCTATAGCGTCACTAGCCCAGTGTCGTCAAAAATCAGAGTTGAGTTATTTTCCTAAGTATTGGAATATGTTATACTAAACAAATCAAACTCGATACGACTTATACATAACACATATATACTTTATTAAGTATACAACAACACGAGTATAATAATAATAGTTGAGATTATTATTACAAACCATCATCAACGGGCCGTACACGTTTTCAAAACACAAACAAACAAATCAAACCAAATTATTTGGACATTACTAGTTAGATGAACAACTAGCATAGGTGATCTTTTGAGATACCTACATGTTATTATTAACCTTGCGCGTTGTAAACGTCCGGCAGGTTACAGTCTTCGGACACCTCATCATACTACATCATACTTGCTTCATTGCAACACTTCAGGCTCAGGTGAGTCTCATAGCCCCTCATTTTACTGTTTTAAACCCAGGGGTGGGAATACATGCTCAGTCTTATTTACATGTGAACACAAGTACAAAACTCGATATATTGACTGCATGAGTTATTTTTACTAATCATGAAACCCTCCACATGATAGTTTTTTAGTATGGATTTAGCGCGAGTGTCAGTGTATGGTACCATATGGGATTGATAATCCCCGTCCGGGGTAGTCGCGCTACCACGACTGCGGTCGAACGGACGCATTATCATTTGTTCACACGTATGTATGATTAGGCACATGCAGGAGGCAAACTCGATCAGGCATTTGATTGTGATCCTGACCCCTCAGTTAAGCTCAAACTATGAGCTCATGGCAGTAATATACACATTTATTTGATTAATTTCAAATCATTATACTAAATCTTGTGGTTCATACATTATGATTTACTTACACACCTGTGAGCTCACCAGCTTTTAGCTGACCTTTTAGCATGTATCCTCATGTACTCAGCAGTAGTAGGACTGCTCAGGACATTTATAGCACGAGTCGCATGCAAATACGAACATCAAGAGATTGTTCCTGCATTATTTTATTTTGAATAAATAGTAATGCTTTATAATCTTTCAAATCAAGAAGCCGAGCTATGAAATCATTTTGACTATTGTAAACTTTATTACAATCAATGTATATTATAAAATGACGCATGTAGTGGTCGTTCATTATATATCTGTGTGCTTTGATTATTGATTAGTCGCGCCCCGACCCGATTCGCTTCCGCAACCCGAATTTGGGGGTGCGACACTGTTGTTCAAGAACATCTGCTTTCTTTTCAGATCGGAGGACAATCCTCAATTAACGATACCAGTCATTGAAATTAGAACTTGTAAGTTTCTCTCTCTCAAATTGTTGCCTGAAAGACGAAGTGTTTTGGGCAGGATTTGTTGCCATCTACAAAACAGATAAAGTTCAAAACTCAGTATTTTCGATAATTAACACTTATAGAATAATTAATTTACCCAAGTTTAACTAAGAAACTATTAATTTTCTATAAGGCTAGGATCCTATTGACATAGCATCATTACATCAGTTAATCTGCTAGTAATGATGGTACTCTAAAGGTAAGTGACGATCAATAATTGCATTACAAGTGCAATTCCTAGAAATCATGGGACTTACAAATAATATTTATGAAGCAAGCATAGATGAATTTGTAAACATGTTTCATCCCATCTTTTGCCACGGGCTTAAGGATCTCACCGCTTAACTCGTTTTAAGTCGTCCAATTAAGAACTGTAAATAGTCCATCACCGTCTCACGATGAATGGTAATTTACCTTGGGATTGCAATTTACCTACGTCTCACGCAGAGTAAAAGGCAAATGCAAATGTTCTTACGATTGGATGGCAATGACTTAAGTTTTACGATAACGCAATTTGATGTGTTATCAAATATGTATGAATATGCATGCACCATATTCATATCATAGTTTTAAAAAAAAATATTTTATCTTACATCAACATAAAGAGTTCGGTAGCTCCATTTGAACGCACAAAGAACCGCAGAAGTAAGGCTAGCACAAGACTGATTAAGTAACCCGCTTTCTTTAAGGAGACAGGGCCTCCCGGCTTATAGCTCTCTTAGAGTTTGTTCAAATGGGTGAGCCGGTGTTTCTTTAGTGATGAAAATATACCAATTTTATTAAATGAATTTGTAATCAATTAGATATTTTACGACGCGGGAACAAATTATGGTATATGAGCCCAACCCATATGCGTCATAAATATGTAATATTACAAACCCTAAATCATATTTCATAGTAATTTAGTCAAGTTTAATTTTATTTTCTAAAAACAATTTTGCGTCACAAGTCAACAATTGGCAAATAATTAAACTAAACTAATCGACTAGCTTAAGGGGCATTGATCATATGGCTACTATGTTTTAGTATGTGTAATTTAAACTACTAAAACTATTAAACAATTAACAATTAATTTTCATGCAACTTTTGGTGGGTGGAACTCTAAAGCATGACAAACTAGACACAACTTGTTAATTAAACAAGTAACACATAATTACACTAATCAATTTTTAAGCATGTCATCTCAATTAACAATTAATTCTAACTAGCATATCAATATATCAAAGTGATATCCATGACAAATTATGCATGAATTTTATGGATACCTTTTATTTTGCTAATTAAAAGTACACTAATAATAACATACACTTTTCGTTAACCATGTTATTGTTCTAGTCAAACATAAAATTTGTATAGGGATTATTAAGGTTTAACAATTTTAATAATAAGGATTAAATTTTTTTTTCCGTTCACTGGATCCAACAAACAAAAGAAAACATTTTTTTTTCCCTCTGTTACTATTCGAAAGCTTTATCCCACGAAACCAAAAACTATTTTTTCTTTTCTGTTGACTTGGACCACAAAACCAACAAAACATAAAAAAAAAAAAAAAAAAATCTTTCTTTTCGTCGGCTTAGATCCCAATCAACCAAAAGAAAAAATATTTTTTTTTAGCCAACTTGTACATCCACACAACCAAAACCAAATTTTTTTTTCTTTCCTTTGTGTTAGTCGAACCAAACAATAATACCCCTACAAAATTTTGATGTTTAACTTATCTAACTAAATCACTGTTAGAATATAGCAAATAGATATAAACAAATTGTCATACAATTGCGGAAGCATATGAACACGTATTAATAATTAGTTAAGATCAAGATGTGTACCTTTTAGCTAGCCCCAATTAAACGTTTAATTAAACGAATAGATTTCACTAATGGTAAAACCCTCTAGGGTTGCACGCACACCACTATCACGACACGATAACGATGCTAGTCGAAACACACGTAACAAAACTTTAAATCTCTCTTGCTTTTTCTTTTTGTTTTGATTGATAAAGACAAACCAAAAAGAAACCCCTTGGGTTGTTTGGTGACGGCTCACAAAAGGAAGAGAACAAGAGGAGTTTAATTATTAGGGTATTGTGTTTATATTTAGGATATAAATAACCCTAGCTTAGCTTTTGTATTTATAGGCTTTAATTAGGTTTTTGAGTTGTATATGGATACCTAAAAATCGGCTCATATAAAACCCAATACAAGTTTCATTCACTTAACATTTAAGTCCCTCGAGTTTAGTTTATATTAAATGTCTATAATAATTAATACATTATTAATTAATTAATCGTGTCTAAATGATTTAGTATGCGCCCCCCATTGGCTCATTAATTTCCGGACATGCTTAAGTCGTGTACATATATACCAACATATTGTTGGGTTTGTGGATATTGGGTAGATGGAAGTATGAAACTTGAGTTTGAGGTATTTGGTAGCTATGACCAAACCCCGACATATGAGCGTTTGACGAGGTTGGAGTTGCGGGGTTGTACGAAGGCGGAAAAAGGGTTTTATAGCGAGTGTAGTTGGTATGGCGATTGCTCGTTGTTTTGCGACATTGTATTGAATTTTAGTGAGAAATTTTGAAAGTATTTGGGTTTTTGGGCGTGAAAAATGAAATGGGTAAAAAGTTGTATTTCAACGATAATTAATAATGTTATCACTCTTTCCGTCTCAAAAATATTTTCATATTTCTTTCTGTTTATCCAAAACAAAGGTAAATTTTCGTGAATAGATAAACAACTTTACATTTTTACTGTTACTTACATATTTTTTTTTCAATAATTCAAACCTAAAAAAGATGACACTATTATCAATTGTCTTTAGTTATAAAGTAGTAGAATTTAATTATTAGGATAACAACATGATGCCATTATTTAGAGTTTTAATCTTATTGTTATTGTTATGCAGTGTAAGTCATACATTAGAAAGTCACTGAACTTAAACTTGTGAAATTAGGCAAAGGATAACGTATGTAATTTGGAATTTGACCATAGAAAGCAAAAAAAACAAAATACTGAGGCAACGTGCAACCTCTTTTTCGTTTGTCTTGTTGTATCTATTCCCTAATAAATCAAAACAAATAATAATATATTATTAAGAAGATATTTTACTAACATGTAAACGACAATACTTATATATATATATATATATATATATATATATATATATATATATATATATATAAATATATAAAACAAATATTTCATATCCATTTAGTGTCATATTTTACATAATATGGACAAAGCAATATGATCAACAACGATTTTAAAAGGGCGATGATTTGCACATGACTTATATTTTCTCTAACGTACTATATACGAGTAATATTTAGACCATTTATTACTACAATGTTTATTGATGTACTTAGAAAATAGTTCATGTGTGAATCAGTGTACATTTCGAATCATACACATTCGTTCCTATTTGTCGTTTTTGCAACAGTGTAATGTGTTAGTGTAGGGTGTGCGTGAAGCTGTTATGAGTTCAAGTTCTTATTCTTACTAAACATAATACTCCAATCAATCAAGTGTCTCTTACATGGGCAAAACAATCGATATACATTCATTTTTGGTTTTCTAAAGAAAGTGATGAGCGTTTTACTTCTCTAGAAAAGTAATGAAATTTTGGAAAATGTATTCAAATGAGAGAGATTGAGGCAGCGTTTAGTTACAGAAAACTCCTATATTTTTTTAGAAAATGTGTTCAATTCCAAGTTTTTTTAAAAAACTTATCTAAGAAAATTTTTAAAACTAAAAAGTTGAAAACTACTATTCATGATTCTCTAAGTTTCCATCTTCATTTTCTCTTGTAAAAAGAAAACTCCACCCCTCACATGTGAACGCATTTTCTAAATTTTCCTTGCTTTTCTAAAGATGTAAAACACTCCTCATTTGCTAGAAAAATAGAAAATAAAAAATGGGAAGACTTTTCCGTAACTAAACGCACCCTGAGTTTTTCTTTTCCAAGAAAAAAGCGAGTTGAAAAATTAGATAATCATAAAAAGTCGTTTTCAACTTTTAGTTATAAAAAGGAAAACGAGAATTTTCCTTTTCTTAGAGTAGTTTTTTAAGAAATTTGAATTTGAATACGTTTTCAAATTTTAAAGTTTTCTTTTAAAAATTTTCTCGAAAAATGAGAGAATTTTTGTAATTAAACACGCCTAAATTATTTTTAATTTTCAATTTTAAGTTTAAATATTCACATATATACACCATCATTTTCCACCTAAACACAACTTTAAGCACACCATTCAATTATAGGAGCTGATAAATACAACATTCAATTTGATTCATACATCAAAATCATGCTATTATATACTTGTACTGTCAGCTTTAACTGTTATACAGTTTGATGTAGGAATCAATATAAATGTTGTATTTATCAACACCCTTCAATTATACCAAAACTGCAGTGACCTGGTCCAAGTTAAACGACATACGACAAATATTTATTACTACGTATTAATAAGAGCATCCCCAATGTTAAAAGCTTTACAAAGCTTTTTTATTATGACACATCATCATCTTTCAAAAAAGCTTTATCTCCAATGTGAAAAGCTTTTATAAAGTTTTTCTTTTGAAATCTAGACACACAAAATGAAGAAAAGCTTTTGCTCAATAGCTTGATATTTATCAAGCTTTACTACAAATAAAGCTTTCTCTCCAATGATAAAAAGCTTTTCAAAAGCTTTTTTAAACAAAAAAGCTTTAGAAAAAGCTATCATTGGAGATGCTCCAAGTTCTCCTTTTTCCCTGCAAAATGGCTTAGGAAAAAAAAATTTGTTTATGTATTCATTTTGGTATGCTTCAAAAGAATTGTCTATTTTCACATAATAAACTAATCATAAAAAAGTTAAGTGAATATTAAGAAATTTACTTGGTTAATAGTGTAATCATTACACAATTTCAAAATCTGTGTGCTGTTTTGTGGTCAATACTTGAAATGGCACCGTGAGAGAATAATTATTACCAGCTAAACTTTTACTTTTCAAAAGATAGACCAAATCGCATGTACATACTAAGTGAGTAATAAAGATGGCTACAGAATTTGTGATTGAATGAGATCCATTACAATTTGTGAGTTTTGAGTAATGAGTTGTCGTTATTGGTTGTATTATTGTAGTCTTGCTTTTTGTTTTACATTCATGTAACAAATGTCATGATTCAAAAGTTGTGATTCTTTATAACTATTTTTGTAGTTTACATTTGGTACATAACAGCCATTGAGATCTATCATAGAATGTAAATCATGAATATGAATTTACAGTTGATGTCAATGTTGTTAAATTAGGTATTTGGGTTCGAGATTTATATTTGTCAAATTATAATAGATTGCCGTGCATCGTTATATATATATATATATATATATAGGGGGAAGATCAATAGGGAAGTAAAAAAATGGGGGAAGGAGGGAAGCAATTTCTAACCACACATTCTGGTCAACGTAAAAGTCAACGCGGTGGCTAACATGTAAATAACTTGAAATCATCTCCCAGATCGTTAACATGCATTTCAAAAGCATGTTAATCAAAATCATACTTTCAGCACGTTAACATTCATTTACGATGAATGTTAACGCATATACATTATTATACACCGATGAATGTTATGTTATCGCATTCAATAGTGTATAATAACATATATAAATTAATATTCATCATAAATGAATGTTTAAGAGTATTAAATTGTAATTTGATTAACATGCTTTCCAGATGAATGTTAACGGTCTGGAATTTTTTCAATTTGAAAATTCAATTTGAATGACAATCATAATTTGATTAATTACTTGTTTATAAGTTTTGTACGATCAAATTCCTTTAATTTTATTGTTTTCATTGTCAAATCAAAATTTACTCAAAAACCTAAAAGTTACTCTAATATTCATAATTTTTGATGAATTAGAATTATGACGAATTGAAGATATCTATGATTGCGATTGATGAATTCAAAGATTTATAATGTTTTTGATTGTTGAATCTTTAAATTTCATGCTTTAATTTGGAATTTTAGATTTAAATTGATTAAATGGGTATTGTGGATGAATATAGAAGATGAGAAAAATGAGTGGTTGAGGTTTGCTTCCCTCCTTCCCCCAATCTTGAAGCTTCCCTCTTGATCCTTCCCATATATATATATATATATATATATATATATATATATATATATAATATAATATAATATAATTAATTGTAATTGTAATAGTATGTGTAATACACTATCCAATATAAATATAAATATAAATATAAATATAATAATAATAATAATAATAATAATAATAATAATAATAGGGTGTGTGTCTGTGTGACACTTCAAATTTTAAGGGATAATTAAAATAAATTAAAACGTACTTTCTCGGTCTTAAATTCATCATCTTTTCATTTTGAGATGATTCAATTTTATTGTTTACTTAGTGAGTCAGGTTCGGGAGAGCAGGGCTAACATGAGAGAAAGGAGAGCAGGTTCATAGCAAACTATATAGCGCCACGTGTCGCTACAATCAGGTTATCTCCAGGGGTAATTTCGTCCTTATACCATGCTTAGAGCTGACCGAAATTTATTGAGATCTAAATAAAATAATACTATTTTTCCTAAAATTCTGAGATTCATTTAATAGATCACGTATGAAAATATAAATATACATTATATATGGATGGATTGAATATACTGATATACATATACAAACATTTCTGCATATATATCAGCAACTTATACATAATACATACATAATCGTTAATAAAATCCAATTCAAAAATCAACGTTACATACTCTGTTACATCGATCAGTAACACAAATATAATTTTTTGTTGACAATAATTTAGAAAAGAAGCTATTATCCTTCCCATGTTTTACCACCAACAACTTTACGCTCTCGGTTTCGGTTTCGATTTCGCTTCCAAACCATTTGATTTCGATCTCGGATCCGATTTCTCACCTTTTTAGAAGTCCCAATCGCCGTCTGGATTCAAGTGACCACAGGCTTTTTGGCTCCAACGAAGACATGATCGGGATAATAAACACTACCTGAGTTTAGTTATAATATGATTAGTATGAATCGGATGGTGATATACACAAACCGCTTTCGATTTGATTGCAATCCTAATTTCAAGCTATTTCATCAACATAAATAATCGTTCGATCTAAAATTCAAATTCAATTTCACATCCAAAATATATGCTAGTACAATATACAAAATCTGCAAATGTAAAACACTGAATATCCATTTTATAGAAGATGCGGAACCAAAATCAATAATTAAAAAATGTAGTATAAAACCCTGACATAGGCAACACCAGAAATGCAAATATACAAAACATAATCTACAAATACAAAACACCTAATATACAATATATATTACATGTAGTAACAATATAAATAAACAAACATCAAAATGCATTAAAAAAAAATAAACAAAATGCAGTATAAATACAAAAGTATGATCTACACATTCAGAACATCAAATATGCATTACATATAAAATGCAGTAAAACATTAAACAAAATGCAGTATAAAAACATGATCTACATATACAGAACACCAAATATGCAGCAAACAAAATAGCACATGTAAAATGCAGTAGTAACATATGTAATATGCAGTACCAAACTTCATTTTAAAAACAACAACACAGATAGCAAACATCTAAAAATGCAGTAATATACAAAACAACAACAAAAAACACATAACAAAACATCTAATATGCAGTATCATATGTAACAACAATGAACAACACACATATCAACATCTAAAATGCAGTAGACAAACAAATACAAAATGAATGTATTTAAAATGCAGTATAAAATGCATATCAACATCTAAATTGCAGTAACATATATAAAAGCGTAGCAACAACAACAAAACCCATAGCAAAAACATTTAAAATGCAGTAAGGGACTTGGTGATCAAAAATCAAAATGTAGTAGACAACAAAAATACAAAATAAATGTATTTACAATGCAGTAACTTCTAAAATGCAGCAACAACAAACAACACACCTAACAAACATCTAAATTGCATTAAGGGACTTGGTGATCAAAAAGATCAAAATGCAGTAGACAAAAAAAATGTTTTAACATGTAATAAAAAATCTAAAAATGCAACAACAACACAAACAACACACATAGCAAACATCTAAAAATGCAGTAAGGAACTTAGTAACTAAAACATAAAAATGCAGTAATGAACAATAAACAAAATATCACAATAAACTAGCAAATCACTAAAAAATCAAACTAGAATAAAACCTAGTAATATCATGTAAAAACACTGAAAAAACTGGTTTATACCTCTAGTAACTTTCTCGTGTCCATCGGTTGGATCACCTTCAGATTCAATGAGATCAATAGCTACATCTTCTTTATCATTTTTAGCGAACTTGATATCTCAATGTCCTCTGACTCCAAACGCGTGGCTGTAAATTGAAATATACATACTTATACAACAAAAACAACACACAAAAAAGAAAAAACAAACAACAAAAACGAAAATAAAAACAAAAAACTTAGGGTTATACGTACGAGTTGTAATTGGTCTTCCTTTTTTCTTGCGATTAACGGATTTTGAAGGTTCGACATCATAATCTACAGATCCGGCAATTCTTTTCGACATTTTTTCATGAAAATCAAACGGATTATGTAACGATTATGTAGAAAGAGAAACTAATTTGCTATGTGTATTATTGAATGAGAGAAAATTAAGTCTGTTTGAATGTAGAAAGAGAAACTTGTGGAGTGTAATAAGAGGGAAAACAGAAAAAGAAGAGGGTTTTCTGCTGCCCTGACCGAAGTTGATTGATATGATGCAAGAATGGTTACAAGTGACATGACGAAAATACCCCTCCATCTCATTAAGTGAAGTAACACTCCACACCCTTCTCTTTTTTTACTATAAAAATACCCCCAAAACCTCCGCCCAATTGTGGACCGTAGATCTACAAAATGAACGGACTAGATGCCCTGCTCTCCTTTCTCTCCAAGATGTAGCTGCCTTCATGATCCTCTATACTTTCAACTAATGAAAATATATTAATGTGGTATGAGATTTTATTTTATTGGTTGTACAATTTTTTTTTAATCCGTGAACGATAAATTTGAGATGAACCGAATATATAGGAGCAAATTTGATAAAATAAAAGGTGCTCCTTTAATTATACTCCGTACAAATATAATTTAAAATATGTTCTATTGATATCTCGTATCCAGATTTTGCAAGTATATAGATAGATAGATACCAAACGGCCATTACTAACAACATCACCGAAAATTCAGAAGCTTCTTCAGTCCAACTCGCTGGACATTACATGAACATCAACCCTCACTCGATCAATAACATCGCGTTTTCTTTAATCTCCAAATCCTACAATCAGGTTTTAACTTACTTCCAAAACTACATTCATTTCAATTTTCACTTACTTTTGATATATGATACAGAAGATTTATTTGCTATATGCTGTTAGGGCACCATTTATCATCCGTGTATTCTTCCATCGTTTTTATTTTTCGAATTTTTAAGATCTGAGCTAGTGGTATCCTTTACGTAATCTGTTTGTATGTATTTATATATATATATATATATATCTCCGTTTTATTTGCACATTGCATTATTTTTACATTTAATCTGTTGATTGCAGTGTGATTGAAACAGAGCTAAAACAAAACAAAAAACAGGGGAAAAGATGACGTCATCACATCAATCTCAGTTCATGACTAATACGCCGCTAATTCAGACTTCTGATACTAATCAGATTGTTGTTCCTGATGTAAACACTCTAATTTATTTATATTATTTTGTAATTTTGTTTTAGGAGGTAGTAAAATATTTTTTAAAAAGGAGAATTTTATTTTGTAAGTGAGATTGTGACAGTTCATATAACTAAAAGCTACTATTGTTCTTATATGCAGAAGACAAGTTGGAAAAACTTATTTGCATATATGGGACCTGGTTTTCTCGTTTCCATTGCTTACATAGATCCTGGAAACTGTAATGATAAATTTTTTAGACATATTTTTGGTTTAACAATTTTTAGTGTAGTTTATAACTGATTGTGATAGCATATTATTGCAGTTGAAACGGATTTACAATCAGGAGCCCAATACAAGTATGAGGTACTTATTATATATCGTCCTTACCGGAATTTATAGAATTTTTGCAATTTAGATTTAGTACCACATTCATCGTGCGCACTTCGTGACTAATAACCACTTATTAGACTACTTGCATATTTGTTTGAGTGAATCATATCAAAGTAACGTGCATATTTCTCATTGTATGCAGTTACTTTGGATTATATTGGTGGCCTCAGCCGCTGCACTTGTGATCCAATCCTTGGCTGCAAACTTGGGGGTTGTTACAGGTATTGGGTTTATATGTTTTCAGATTTTTCATTTCTATGTTATGCATATCTTGAAGGTGCACTTTTATTTTTATGTCAATTGTCAAGTATCCTTTCCGTCAGCCATTTAGTCAAACAGATGCTTAATGTTTTCTATGATATACTGTAGGAAAGCATTTGGCTGAGCATTGTAAAAACGAATATGAGAAGGTGACCAATTTCATTTTGTGGATCCTCGCTGAAATATCCATAGTTGCATGTGATATTCCTGAAGGTATTCCCATTCTGCTTTATATCACTTAAGTAAATGTAAGTCCACATGTTATGCCTAACAATGTTTCTAAAAGCAGTTGATTTGGTCAAAGAATCTGTTTAAGCATGTCATTAAGTAAAAGTAAGCAGTCCAGAATACTTCAGAGAACTTTAAATATTCTCCTTGTATTGAATATTATCGCTTACGCATGTTCTTCATGAAATGTAATAAAGGCATGCTAAAAGCATTCCTACTTCTCATGTGAAACTTAGAGTTCTGAGATCTGCATGTGCTGCATATTCTTTCTGTTTCTTGAGGACCACAGAATGACCGAAATACATGACACCGGCCATCAAACTGATGTCGTCTTCAACTTTCTATAATCCGTATCGGCGTATCCCTTTCTCATTTCAAAAATGTTTTTCCCCTCTTCTGTATACACAACTATAAGACTGGTTAAATATTAATTTTAATTGCACTGCGGTTATGTGGATTAAGTCTGTAAAAAGTTATTAAACATTACCCAAAGTTCTCCTGTATATATCTACCTTTAAAAGTTGAAATTGTATGTATCAAACTAACAATTATTTATATCGTATGTATCCGTTGACTTGTTCATCAGGTAAAAGGTATTTTCTGGCTTTCTGCTGATGCGGCAGTCATATAAGCTACCATGACCTCTGCTACATACCAGTGTCACTACACTAGTTTACATTTACACGTTATAAAAAGTAGGGTAACAGGATACATACAGTAGTCAATAACTGAAAGTTCGATACATACATTGGAAACTATCAATGTTGTATACATATAACAGAATTTTGGGTAAAATTTGATACATTCTCAGGTACTTACCCATTATTAGTTACTCGTAATGAGGCGATCTATATTTTAACACTTCTTTTCTATTTTACAACCCTAAAACATTATTTACATGTATCGTAAAATAAAATGACCATTTACATTTCCAATTATAGATACATGAAGCTTACAGATATTAATTTATACCCCTAACACTGCTATAAGTCATTTACAGTCATTGGAACGGCCTTTGCTTTGAATATGCTGTTCAATATTCCAGTATGGTGTGGTGTGCTGCTAACCGGTTTTAGTACTTTAATTCTGCTTGCCCTACAACAATATGGGGTACTGTATTCGCTCTGACCTCATAGGATTACTAACTTTGCTTGAGATGGGAATCAAGTGAGATGGTCTTGTATGTTGTGCAGGTGAGGAAACTTGAATTCTTGATTGCTTTTTTGGTATTGACTATAGCCGTGTGCTTTCTTGTTGAGCTTGGGATTGCCAAACCGGATGCTTCAGAAGTTTTATATGGGCTGTTTGTCCCCCAGCTCAAAGGAAGCGGTTCTACAGGTCTTGCAATTTCACTCCTTGGTGCCATGGTCATGCCGTAAGTTTGCTTTTCTCTCTTCATCTAACAATCATGATAGCTAGAGGTGGCAAAATGGGTGGGCTGGATCACTTGTCAATAATGGTTAGAGTAAGAAGTAGGAAGATTGTATTGTACGGGTCCAATCGGGTTTTATCAGCGTAGGTTGACCCAGAAAAAATTTATGTTTACTTTTTACTAAATAATTAATGCATTATATGTAATTACCAATACTGTATTATACTAATAATAATCGACATTCTTAAGAAATGGTAATTTAGGAGGTTGTATACATTAGAAATAGAATTTAGGAAACTTTGGACCCGTTTGACTCGTTTAACCCATTCACAATGTTACCTTATTAGCTAACGTATGTGGTTTGGCGTTTGGACCAATTAGGGATAGAACTAATCCAAATCTACCGATGAATAATTAAATGGGTCGAAATTGCCACCTCTAGGAGTAGGGTTTATTGCAAGCCATATATTATATTTGCGATTCTTCTCTGTTAATGCAGGCACAACCTTTTTCTGCACTCAGCTCTTGTGCTTTCTAGGAAAATTCCGAGATCAGTTGGTGGGATTAACGTAAATTTTCTCTCTTCTAGAGAAGTACTCGTCACTGTTTATTGGAATGTCTTGTGTATTAGTAATACTTTTCCGTATATTTACAGTGGTTACTTCTTGAGCTATTGTTTGTCATTTGATTAACCAATTGTTAACGTCTATGAGTAAATGCTTGTTTGCTGAGTAATTGACATGACAAGTTATGTTTTTTTTTTTTTTTTTTTTTTTTTTTTAATAAAAAAAAATTGTTTACAGGAAGCTTGCAGATTTTACTTGATTGAGAGTGGCATAGCTCTTGCAGTTGCATTTCTTATTAACATATCGGTTATATCAGTAAGCGGTTCAGTTTGCAGTTCAGCAAATTTGAACCCAGCTGATCAGAAGAGCTGTCAAGACTTGGATTTGAATAAAGCATCATTTTTGCTTAGAGTAAGTGTCATCCAAAATTTAATGATGATGATGATGATAATGCATATTAACCCATCCTTTTGTTTTGTTTACCTTAATGGTGGAGCTTGACGGTCATTATACTTATTTGTTGTTGTGTTTTCAGAATGTCCTAGGTAAGTGGAGCTCCAAGGTTTTTGCAATTGCGTTGCTGGCATCGGGTCAGAGCTCCACAATAACTGGAACATATGCTGGCCAGTATGTTATGCAGGTATTTGCATCTGTTTTCTGTAAATTCCAAAAGAAATTGAGGGGTACTGCTTTAGACTGTCTTCTTTCTTCTTTAAGGCTTAAGCTTTTTAAGAGGTGAATATTTGAAGTAGTAATTTCTAAAGGAGCCCTGACAACTTATAAAAACTCTAGCATTTTGTTGGTGAAATGGTTGGGTTGGGCAGGTTTGGTAGCAGATCAAACCAGTTATGTTTTTTGTGTGGGTTAAAACCATAATTGTTAGATTATTACGAGTCACGAGTTGACTAGTACGAGTCGAGTCAAAAACTCCAAAAATGAGACGACTCAGACCCCGACTCATGAATGACGTTGATTCTTACAAGTCAGAAAGTGCGGCAAACTTTTAGTATAATATCGAAAATAGAAGATAAATAACTGGAGTTTGTTTTGAATTAAGCATTTATGGTTGTTGCAAGTCGACAACTTCACCATCGAGCCTCTTACTTCTCTAGTTCTCTTGAAAAACATTATCCCTGTGAGTGATATTTTAAAGACATTGTAGAGACTATGAGAAGTTGTGATAACAAAAAACGGTTGGGGGGTTAATGGCTTATTGAGGAGTCAAGTTCTACCAATAGTGTCACTTGATTACCATACTTAATTTCAGATTCCCAATTTATAAAATTGATCTAATTTCTTAGGATTTTTAGATTAAGTAAGCTTGTACTGTTAACTTTGAAGATTTAGGATCTATTAGATATGTTGATCCGAATCATTGTTTGTTCAGGCGGTGATTAATTTTTATAAATTGTTACTGGCAAATATGTTTGCGAAGTTTTGTGAATTCTCCGTTTCCTCTTTAGCTAACGTTTTGTGAGTTCTGTGTTTAACGTGTTAGAGATAAAAGTTTACCTTCGTTAAGCAATTAAGTATAAGAGAGAACTTATCATCATATCTATTTTACATAGTATCATGGCTATGTTTTGCTGCAGGGGTTTCTTGACTTACGCATGAAGCCATGGCTACGGAACTTCTTAACTCGGTGCTTAGCTATAATCCCCAGTCTAATCGTAGCTTTAATAGGTGGCTCGGCTGGAGCTGGAAAGTTAATTATTATAGCATCAGTTAGTTGCCTTCAACTCTCTCCATATATGATTATTCATATTATTTGTAGAACTCCGTAAGCACTTTCCGCGGTAAGGCCTCAATGCTTGCTAACATGTAATTGTTGTGACAGATGATATTGTCATTTGAACTCCCATTTGCTCTCATTCCTCTTTTAAAATTCACAAGTAGCGAGACCAAGATGGGATCATATGCCAACTCAAAGATTGTAAGTATATATCTTCATTTGCAGTATGTGAATTTATATTATATCATAGAAATACCTATTTAGATAGGGAAATTACTTATTCAACAAAATAACATTGCAAATCTTTAACAAAATACCACCCTCTCTATCTCTATCACTTTCTCTCTATCAAAATAAAAAATAAAAAAGAGGCAAATTTGCAAGCAAGAAGTTACAAGAAGTCAAACCTTCACAAAAAGTGGTGATATTCTTGAGAAAAAAAAAAAGAAGCCGAAAGAGCTAATTTCTTAACGCGAAAAGGTTATTTGCAAAATGATATTGGGAACTTTAGTGGTATTTTGTTTATAAAAACGAGTAGATGTTATTTTACTAGATAACTTACCACAAAATGCAATGTTAAGTAAATCTTCATTATTTATATTGATGGTTATATTATATCTTACTACTAAATCATGTTACTGCAGATCTCAGCAATCACTTGGATAATCGGCTCCTTAATTATGGGCATCAACATTTACTTTCTAGTCGATCATCTCATTTCGGTGCTTGTTCATGGCCATTTAGCACTAGTAGGAAAGGTATTCTGTGGAGTGTTGGGATTTTCAGGTATGCTGATTTATTTGGCTGGGATTGGATATCTAGTGATGCGTAAAAACAAGGAGTCATCACATCTTCTAACACTTACAAGTCCTGAATGCCGTGAAATGAAGAGGAGTGCGTCTGCATACGATGGTCAACCAAGACAGGACATTGTTAGCATGCAACTTCCTCAAAGGCCAACCACAGTTGATGCAAATTGAGCTATAGAGCTGATTAGAATGATTAGTAGAGGCAACTTAACAAACTCAACTTCACAACATCAATAGTAACATCCTATCTGACTATATGTGATCACAGATGATGCATATCTTCTAACTTATATGGTCAAAATTTAAAAGAAATGCTCCTTTCTAACTGATAATACATAGAGTTGGGAAATAATATATATTTTTCAACGCTACACTAATAAGCACAGCTAGTGTTCCATATTTATATAGCCATGCGTATGATTTCAGTATCTGGCTAGTTGTTAACTTCTTATGATTTGGTTTTGTGAACAACGATATCCGTCATCCCATCAACATCTATTTTGATGTGTATGTGTGTATATACTAGTGTATGAAAGTTAATAAGGTGAAACCCGCTTAGTGGATTTCATGATAAAAATGGTCTTGTCGGTTCAATCTTTTGTTCACTTGCTCTTCTGATTTTCCCTTATGCTACCCAACACTTTTATGCCCACACTACGTCTTCTTCAAGTTTTATAGCTTTCATAATCTCATTACCAGTTTGATTTAAAGTTTCGCTTTTGAGTAGACAACAACTAGTAAACACAATTACTACTTAATATTTAACTTGATTTAGGATAATATATGCCTAATTAGTAAAAGTTTTCACACATTTTACTGTAATAAATTGTTACACACAAATGCTTTAGGAATTTGATAGAACATATACCTTTGAGGCTTTGAAGAGTGAGTTGCAGCCAATTTAAACAGGGAAATCACGGCTGCATATTTCCAGAACCAAACTGTCAAAACCATCTCTAAGTTTTCATCAACAGATCCAACCTCCATAAATCAACAAATGACATTATTCGATGATATTTTTTACTTGTATATGATGCAGAGTAAATGAGTAAAGAATTTTTGAGAAATCTACAAACAACTTGGGGGAAAATTGATAAATATACCAGTGTGTACTACACAAGGAGCCAATAAATGAAAAGGGCCCGGGTTCGTAGTTTAACATGATCACTTATTGTTTTGTTGTTTGTATTCTTCCCCGAGTACCTTCGCAGCTGGACAACATTATTGGTGCGATTTTGGTATTTGTTACAGTTTCGGTTATTATGCAGTCGACGTTTTTTCAAAAAATATATAGTTGATAATCATGTGCTTGAGTTGGTAATGTGTCAAGATTTGAGTTAGTTGTGTCATGACAATGTTGTGATCGTATGTTCTGTTAAGTAAAAGCAAAACGTACCGATGGAAAATTATTACATTCTATTCTTTTCTTTTCATCTCAAGAGCATATAAAAAATTTGTGTAGATGACTGATGAGTTATATTCACTATGCTCCAACTTTACAACTAAAAAATAATGATGTCAGATTTGTGTCACATATGATGGATGCTCATGAGTCATGACTATAAAATCCATTATCTGGCGCGTTGTTAACTTCTTATGGTTCTGTGAACATGATCATGTCCCTCCTTCCATCAACATCTATTTTGATATGCATATAACATATATAATGGACAATGACCTGTTATCCAACTCAGCGGATCTTCGAATGGACAAATGTTATATATAAAAAGATCTGTATACAACCATCATCATGCAGTCCAATCACATTTGTAGTAAATATTAATCGTGTACCATCCTGAATGGGCCTCATAAAATAAACAGGCAAAAACTACGCGCAGGACGGCCCAACTGACAAGCATGTCCAGGCGACAAGCTTCGACAGGAGAGGCTACATTACAGGGGACCTCAATAGCAGGCAACAAACTATTGACAGCCATGTATAACTCACAGGAAGGCCCATAAATCTAAAGCCCAGCAAAGGGTGCAAGCCCATCAAAATAGGGTTTATATCCCCTGGCAGGGGACAACCTTATAACGGATTCCACCTGCGTTAGTGGTGGTCTCCCCAGGAGCCGACAAGGGTTTCCTTCCTTGAATATCATTGGTCCACGTCATCACAGGGACCCCACACCCAGGCTGTGCCAATCGTAGCCGTACGATTAAAACTACCACGATCATGAGTCCACCGTACGATGAACAGTATAACCAAGATCATGTGTCAGCCGTACGATTGGTACCCTCACGATCGTGAGTACACCGTACGATGAATAGTGTCATCGAGATCACCGGCCAGCCGTACGATCAAGTACCATGGGATCACGACACGTGTCCAAACTTGCTGATCAAGGTGAATGAGGGGTACTATAAATATGAACACTTGGGCATTATTCATGCCTAACACCTCACAATACACCTTCATCACTATTCATCACCTACATTTATCATCATTAGGAGATTACTGTTCATCTCCTATCACCGATTCATACCACCCTTACTGTTGTCCTATACACTGTAACGGGTCCTTACGCAAGTCGCGGAGAGTAACGAGTCGGCCCAACCCATCTCGCACTCAGGTATAAAATTATGCTTGATCATATGGCGCCATCCATTTGTTGAAACCCTAACTCTTTTATTGAGCTAGCAAATTATTTCTAACTGATTTTCTAACTCAGACTCGGTAACTCAGATATCATGACATCCAACACTGGTCCGACTCCAACGGCCGGTGAAAACATGATGCAGTTCACGGCTCAAAACACACAAGTGCCATTGCCAACTGCTGGAGAGATGGCTGCATGGAATCGGCGACAGGTGCTGGAAGAAGCACGCCGCCATCTGGATTTCACCACTCCAGGGGGGCAGACATCGCAATCTCAGGGATCAACACCAGGAGGTGGCCAACAACCCTTACACGGCTTGGGTTCTCAGCCGTTCACACAGGCTCAATCAAGTGTTGGTCAACAACCTCCGCAACAGACATTCCAGCAGCCACTGGTGCAAAATTTCCAACAGTTTCCACAGCAAAACATTCCACCATCATTCCAGCAGGTACCATTCCAGCAAGTACCCTTTCAGCAGGCGTCGTTCCAGCAGGTGCCATTTCAGCAAATACCATTCCCACAAGTATCATTTCAGCAGGTGCCATTCCAGCAGGTACCATACCAACAGGCACCATTTCCACAACCATCTATACATAGCTACCAACAAGCTTCATATCAGCAGGCGCCACCTCAACAGGTGCCATTTCAGAATACATCATTTCAGCAAGCACCTGCCCAAAACACACAGGGGTCATCTGTGCAGGAGACCGCAAATGCTTTGGGTTAACTCCTGGCACAACTAATGCAACCAGCAGTAACACCACCCCCTCCACCACCATTGCCACCAATGCTAGCAAACCTCCTGGCAGTAATGCAGGGAAAAACACCGCAACCGCAAAACGTAATCCCTGACTCAAATACACAATTTCACCCGGCTATCGTCAACGTTCCACTCCCCCTGGGAGTTACAGTACCTGCTAATCTTGGAATCTATGACGGAACTACAGACCCTGAAGACTTCATACAGTCATTCCATCATGTGATTAAAACTCAGCACTGGGAGGATGCGGTAGCCTGTCAAATGTTCCCATCAGTCCTGAGATCGTATGCTAAGTCTTGGTTTTGGGATCTACCAGAAAGAAGCATCACTTGTTTCGATGATATAAGGCGAAAGTTTGTAAGCCATTTCCACCAGAAGAAGAAGCATGTAAGATCGCATGTAGAGGCGCACATGATAAAACAACACCCTCATGAGTCATTGGAAGATTTCGTAGACAGATACACTGATGAATGCCTGAAAATACCAGGACTGCCAGAAAGTCAGGAGGTATCAGGTTTTATATCATGTTGGATGAAAGCAGATTTCAGGCACTAGTAGACAAATTCATCGGCGATACACCATCAACTTTTGCTATACATGTATCTCAAACCAGGGACTATGCCAGGGCGATGGAAAAACGCAAGCTTAATCAGAGGATCAAGCAGGCCGCCAACAACTCGAAAAATGATCATAGGTCCCAACCTTATCAGGGGAAGGGTAAGGGACTACATGGAGGAAAATTTGGAAAGGGAAATAGATTCTAGCCTTATAATAGGCATGCGGAAAAAGATACGCTTATTGCCTCCCTGTCAAAAACTCCGCACGAAATACTGGCAACGGAGCCTGTGGCCAAGGGGTTCAAAAAGCCAAATCCCATGAACTCTAAGGCAAAAGAAAATGGCAAGTATTGCAAGTACCACAAAGAACCAGGCCATGACACTAACGAATGCAGAGAGCTCAAGGCTCAAATCTACAAAGCAATCAAAGAAGGCAAGTTGGAACACTTAGCCCAGGGTGCCAGGGAATTCCAACAGGGAGAAGCCAAAAAAGGTAAAGCTACAGCTGAATTACCCAAGCCTGATGCGGTAATACTCATGATCAGCCCCTAGCCCCAAGACAGAAGCGAAAAATAGAACAGGTGGAACTATGGGAGTTGCAAGAGATAGCATTTCCAGCCATACATCATGTAAACCCCTCAGCGGAACCACTGGTTATTACGGCAAGAATAGCCAACTTCCAAGTCAGCATAATTTATCTAGACAGTGGTAGTTATACGGAGATCATGTATGAGCATTGCTTCGAACAGTTACCAGAGCATATCAAAAGTCGCAGGGAAGAGTTCCTGCAACCTCTAGTAGGTTTCTCAGGAGAGATAAATTGGCCGATAGGGAAGATTAAGCTTGAAGTTACATTGGGAGCTTACCCACGGTACAGAACAACCACGCTCGATTTTGTAATTGTTCGCTCTCCCTCTAAGTACAATGTTATACTGGGAAGAACAGCCATGCTCCAGTTTAGAGCAATCACCTCAACAGTCCACGGTATGGTACGTTTCCCAACGCCAGAAGGAGTGGCAACTGTTCATGCGGACAGGCTGCTACAGATTGAATGTTCTCAAGTGAACCATACACCCGAATCAGGAAGTATACCTCAACCCGACAACGAACAGGAGGTGATTGTGATAAATCAGGAACACCCAGACCAGACGGTATGTATTGGCAAGAAGCTCCCAACCAGGATAAAGCAACAGCTAAAAGCATTGTTAATAGAAAACCAGGACGTTTTTGCATTCCGGTCATCTGATATGACAGGGGTCCCACGAAGCATTGCTGAGCACTCCTTGAACGTTAGACCAGGAGTGAATCCTTCCAGACAAAAGAAGCGTGGGATGGCACCAGAACGAAGCGCATTCCTGCAAAAAGAGGTAGAAGACCTTGTAGGCGCGGGGATACTAAGAGAAGTTAAGTACCAGACATGGGTGGCCAACCCCGTCATGGTAAAGAAGCCTAATGGTTCCTGGAGAATGTGTGTTGATTACTCAGACTTAAACAAAGCCTGCCCAAAAGACAATTATCCACTGCCTGAGATTGACTGGAAAGTAGAGTCCTTAGCAAGTTATAGACTAAAATGTTTCTTGGATGCTTACAAGGGCTATCACCAAATTCAAATGGCTGAACATGATGAAGACAAGACAGCGTTCCACACCAATCAGGGAATCTTTTGTTATAAAAAATGCCCTTTGGGCTAAAAAACGCGGGAGCTACATACCAGAGGGTGATAGATTCCGCCTTTAGGGGTCAAATTGGTCGAAATGTGGAAGCATATGTGGATGACCTTGTCATTAAAAGTGCGTCAGAAGCAAACATGTTGGAAGACATTTCAGAAACATTTACCACCCTTCGGGGCATCAACATGAAGCTAAATCCCAGCAAATGCAGTTTTGGAGTTGAAGAGGGAATGTTCCTGGGACATGTGATCACCACCGGCGGATTCAAGGCAAACCTAGAAAAAGTCCAGGCAGTAACAGGTATGCCTTCCCTGAAAACAAAACAGGAAGTTCAGAGCCTTTCAGGGAAATTGGCCGCCCTGACCAGGTTCCTGTCTAAAGCGGCAGAAAGATCCTTGCCCTTTTTCTCAACCTTAAAGGGTACAGCAAAGAAAGACTTTATGTGGACTGAACAGGCTGAACAAGCGTTTCAGGAGATGAAAGCCCTCATGGCAGAACTCCCTACACTAACTGCACCTATTCCAGGAGAAACACTAACCCTGTACTTGGCAGCCTCAAGCGGAGCGATAAGTTCAGTCCTGATTGCCGAAAGAAACAAGATTCAAATGCTTGTCTACTTTGTCAGCAAAGCACTTCAACCGGCTGAATTAAATTATTCCCCAATAGAGAAGCTAGTCCTGGCTCTGGAACACACAGCCAGGCGCCTGCGAAGGTATTTCCAGGCACACCCAGTAGTGGTGCTAACCGACCAGGCAATCAAACAGGTACTGCTAAAACCGGAAAAGTCGGGGAGGATGGCAAAATGGGCAATAGAGCTAGGCGAGCATGAAATTACTTTTTGCCCTAGGAGTGCAATGAAAGGACAAATAATGGTTGACTTCCTGGCTGAGCTTCCAGGAGAGACAGAAGGCAAGAGCTCCCTGACCGTCAACAGTAAGCCAACGGAAATTTGAGAACTTTATACTGACGGTGCAGCTAGCTCTGGGGGGTCAGGAGCAGGGCTAATCCTTACAAGTCCAGCTGGCGAAGAACACACTTATGCTTTAAGGTTCGAATTCCCTGCAACGAACAATGAAGCAGAATATGAGGCACTAATCGCCGGATTAAAGATCGCTGAACAGATGGACATCACGTCCATCCAAGTGTTTGTTGACTCGCAGCTGGTGGCCAACCAGGTAAACGGAAATTTTGAAGCCAAATAGCAGGCAATGAGAAAATATCTGGTAGTTGTGCAAGAAATCAAAGGCAAGTTCAGCTACTTTAAAATTGATCAAGTTCCAAGGAGTCAGAACAAGAAAGCTGACGTCTTAAGCAAGCTGGCCACTCTCACCTTTGCTCACTTAACCAAGGAAGTGTTGGTCGAAGTTCTAAAACAAAAGTCAATCAACAGCAGTTACGAAGTTAACCCAGTCGAAGAAGACGAAGACAATTGGATGACCCCTATCAAGGAATACTTGCTTAATGGGACACTTCCTGCTGATAGGACTCAGGCTAGAAAAATCAGGATTAAAGCACCAATGTATCTCATCGAGAAAGGAGAATTGCTCAGGAAATCTTTCTTGGGACCGAATCTCAGGTGTGCCGGTCCCAGACAGGCGGAGAATCTTATCAGAGAGGTCCATGAGGGTTCCTGTAGCCTCCACTCAGGCCCTCGTGCGATCACAGGAAAAATCAGGACACCCTGGAGATAGTTCGAAAGTGTCAGTCCTGCCTTTCTACAAATGGGGGATCGATATTGTAGGACCTTTCCCACCTGCGGCTGGAGGAGTAAAATCCATTGTGGTGGCAATTGATTATTTCACTAAGTGGGTGGAAGCAAGGCCCGTGGCTCAGATCTCAGGTAAGAAAATGGTGAACTTTGTCTGGGAAAACATTGTGTGCCGGTTTAGAATCCCACATGAGATTGTAAGTGACAATGGGACACAGTTCGCAGCTGACCCCTTCAAATCATGGTGTGAATAACTCTCAATTAAACAAACCTTTACTTCCGTAGCACACCCTCAGGCTAACGGACAGGTGGAGGTGACCAACAGGGACATTGTTGCAGAGATCAAGGTTAGGTTGGGAAAGTCTAGGACAGGATGGGTCGAGGAACTCCCGAACGTCCTGTGGGCACACCGAACATTGCCAAAAAATGATAGCACCTGGGTTACCCCCTTCAGTTTGGTATATGGAACAGAGGCAGTAATCCCTGCAGAGATTAGTGTCCCCACAGAGAGAGTCCTAACATTTGAAGAGGACGCCAATGTGATATCCCTACAGAAAAACTTGAATCTAACAGAAGAAATCAGGGAAATGGCAGCTATCCGTCAAGAGAGAAACAAACAAAAAATGGCCAGGTACTACAACAGGAAGGTTCAGAACAAGCAGTACAAAGCCGGGGACTATGTATGGAGAAAAAACGAAGCGTCCAGAGTCGAAGATACAGGAAAGCTCGGGCAGAAATGGGAAGGACCCTACCAAGTAACAACAGCCCATGGCAACGGAGCTTACAGCTTGTCTCACCTGGATGGTAATCCTGTTCCACGAACATGGCACGCAACAAACTTGAAAAAATGTTACGTCTGAACAACTATCTGTAAGCCCAGGAGGGCTTGATCACCCCTCCTGATTGGCATGTTTTGTTGAATCACTTTTCTATCAATAAAACTAGGTTGTTCGTGCCAAGTTACAGTTATTTTACTTTGTATTTAATACAACTATCGCAAGCGTGCCAGGGACATACCCCCTTTATATGGGAAGTGTCATATGCACAAAGCCATAATATTGGACGGATTTGCACGATGCATTTCCACAATGCCCCACTCCCTGCACACGGATGACACAATCACCCGGAATAGCAGTCAGGAGTGACGGTCCTGCCACAGTGGAAGGTGAATTCTAGCCCTATCCCTGGCAGAGGTTCACCTCAACCAGTAGGTTGGCAAAGCGTTGAATCAGATCAAGGGAGGAAGGACACAAGCATTCGCCAGTAGGCCTGCTAGCTGATCCTCCCTGCACAGCCGGCAAACTAGAATTTGCCAGGTCATGACCACCCAACTTTCGCTTATCACAGCAAATCAAAACACATTCAAACATTCAAAACAAAACTTGCGAGTGAACACTTAACAAAAAAAATGTACGTACATTAAAAACAAAAATAATAATATACATATCCAAGAAGCATCAAACGCTCATACATAAACTTGTCCGTAAGCAAAACAAACTAAGGCCTCATGGCCAGGATCGCATCAACAGGCATGTTAAGGTCTTCAACTAGCCTCTCCAGGAATGGAGATGTAGACAGGTTTTTCAGAGTCGTCTTAGCCTCCTCAAGCTTTGTTGAAATAGCAGGGTCAATCCTGCTAGCATGGGCTTCAGGCAACGGATTCAAAAACTGAGCAGCCACAGTAGCCGTTTCATGTCGGCCTTGACCCCTGGAACATTGCACCAACCTGCCAAAAGGATTTAAAGTCCCAGGGCAGGTCATTGAAGTTATGATCAGATCAGGGAGACCGGCCTGCAACTTTTTCTTCTCCTCTATTGCGGCGTCCCTCTCAAAGATAGCCCTATCCCTCTCCTCAGTCATCCTGTTCTTGACGGCCAGGGCTTCATCCTTTTGCAACGTAGCAGCATTTAACTCCTCACCATTTCGCTGCAGGGAGGCTTCCATCTCGGCTGCTTTCTTGGCCTGCATAAGTGTAACGCATAGGGTAATAAGTATTAAATAGATAAATGGGAAGAAAAAGGAAAGTAGAAATATACCTGCTTTGCCAGTTGAGTTTTCAAAGCCTCAATCTCCAAGTTCAATTGATCAACTTTGGCAATATCGCCGAAATGATCAGCTTTGAACTTTTCAAATTGCTCCCTCTCCCTAGCTGCATTTGCCTGTTCGCTCTTCAGGTCGATCCTCAGCTTCCTGGCAAGTACCTCTAAGCGGTCAGCAACCTTCAGGGTGTTGATGCTCCACATGAAAGAGTCGAAGGTGGCCTTGACTCCACGGTTAATGCTTTGGTGAGCATTAAGAGAGGTCATTCTCTTCCCAATTGCAGGGGGCATCGCATGCAGGACGTAATCCCTGCAAGATTGGAGATCACGCCCTGGATTGTTAGCCTGAAAGGACCAGCCAGGAACAAAAGGAGGTAAGCCGGAAAGGTCGTCAGCAGGAGCACTGGGGATAGCACCACGGGCGCTGCCCAAAAAATCAACGGCATCGTCATCCTCATTGGCCTCCCTGTTTACAAAGGAAAGGCTGGTAGAGCTTCCTGAGTGGCGCTTGGAGAAAGAGTCATCATCCGTTCTGAACCGGATCCGGCTCTTCTTGTGCTGAACAGGATTCACATCTTCCTCCTCCTCCTCTGAAAAAAGAATTCTCTTAATTTTTACACACACATAAAATTAAAACAAACTTGCAGACCGTTACATACCTGTGGCGGAGTCATGCAGCCCGTGAGGATGGGAAATGTTCACAATATCCTCGGAACCCCCAGCCTCGCTAGAAGAAACAGGGCGGCTATTATTCTTCTTCTTTTTCGGCCTGCCCCCAGGGGCAGTTTTCTTCTTTCTCTTTCCCGCAGACGCCCCTAGATCATCGACCATCTCGTAATCATCAGGGATATCAGATCCTGCAGGGATGCTCTGTTGGGGGGAACCGTCGGGGTTGGTGGGAATGTTACTCGCAGATGTATGACCAATCTCAACTCCCGAAAGGTCATCAGCAGCCAGGAAGCTATTAAAATCCATCACTGCAGTGAGGACAGAAAACATAAGAAAATGACATTTAACATTACGTCACCGCCTAAATATCACCACTTTCTACCTTTATTCTTGTACCGACATATGAGAATACGTCCTTCCCTGTTCCAGTTCCTGCTCATACATGCCATAGCCAGGACGGATTCCGGGTACGGCCTCATCACTACTCCTCCCTGTCTCAGCAGGCGTAAGAACTCCATGTCGACCTCTGGATTCGAATCAAGAATCACAGGGTTCACATTTTTTACAGGCGCGAATCTAGAAACCCAGGCTTGTGGGTTCACCCACTGTAAAACCTTCCTCTTGTCTGACGGAATTATCTTGTCATCAACATAAAAAAAGCCCTCTTTCCACCCCCTTAAACCATCAACCCTGGGACCACAGAAATTTGTGTTTTTTCCCCCACGCTTAGCTACTAAAAACCAACTCTCTGGAGAATTGGTTATTGTGAACTGAGATGCAAAATACAACAAGGTAGGTTCCTTCCTGTGTAATCTACAATATATCTCAAACATAACAATCTTCTGGAGCCCTAAGGGATGAAGTTGGGAAAAACCGATCCCGTAATACTCTAAGAGAGAAATCAAGAAAGAAGTAGGAGGAAGCCTGAAGTTGCTAATTGAGAACCAGTCTGAATATACAGCTACCTTCCCAGCAGGCGGTGAATGGGCTCGCTGAGAAGGTAAAGGCGCGGTTGCCTCAAAAAGATCTATACAAGGGTACCTGGCGCTAAGCCCTAGAATAGCGTCTCCATCTACTATACTTTGGATGCTATCTACTGTACCGCTGGAAAATTGGGCGGTCACCTTCGCCAGAGGGCCGACCAAGGGGCGGAAGTGGTGGTGGACGGTGACGGTTCCATTATTTAAAAATATATGAACAAGGAAAACAAGAATACACAACGAAAGACAATGAATACAAGCACACAAGAACGAAGGGAACGAACCTACTGCAGTAGCCGGAATCTTGATCGTGCGGTGAGGAGCGCAGAATTTTTGATTTGGCAGAGAATTTGAATGTTGGTAAAAGAGCGCAAAGTGAAAATATGAGGGGTTAGCCCTATTTATAGCAGGGCAACGCAACTGTCACAGGCCCATGGGCCTTTGGGCTTTAATATGAGCCTTACACGTGTACAACAATCACGACGCCCCAGGGAGGCACGCGCGTGATCAAACCTAATTAATGTCACACGCGCACATACAGCCGTCTACACGAATTCCAACACGCGCTAACGTCTTGAACAAATCAAAAGTCACACTGTTCCATGACACATTGATGGGACACCATCAGTCAAAAACGTAACGTCAATAATTAGCCACATCCTTCCTGATTATAGGTATCTTCTGACCGGAGGGTTTCCTGTCAAATATGCGCACGCATAAAATAGTAAGTATTCTACGAAAATTACTTCCCTGAAATATGGTCGTCAGTCCGGAAAAATGGAACAACTTCCATTTAGACGGCCTGCAAAAATATCACCTGCAAACTTTTACTCCTGTACTACGAGCTGTTGAGTTCAGTTCCCTGACGCAATGTAACATCCTCTCCAGTGGCCTGGTAAATTCTAATTTATTTGATTATTGAATTATATTAGAAATTTATCGATATTAATTGTTTATGTGAGAAACTTAGATAAATTGGTCCCAGGACTTATTGTGGATAGTAAATTGTGGTTTGTTTTAATTTACTATAGTTGATGGTAAAATAAAATAAGTTTCTCGCAAATGTTATTTAGGTTCCGGACAATAGATTTAGGACGAAAATAAAATACCCTAAATAAGTGAAGTCGATTAATAGAGGGTCGACCTCCTTAGTTTGTTAATTTCCCAAATCAGGAAGTCACCTCATTTCCTTTGAAATCAAAGAAACCTAAAAATCAAGAAATTCAAACCTCAAGCTTAGAATCAAAGTGATTGTGATATTGATCTTGGTTCTACATCTAACATCAATTTAGATTCATCATCATCATCTTCCTATTTCAAGTGGTAAGTGTTCTTGATAATTTGAAATGGGTTTTACTTGAATTTGTGAATTATTGATGATTATTGCAATTAGAGGCTTGAGTTAGGTTAAGAGATTACATGTGATGTTACTTGATGTTATTTGAGCTTTTGATAACTTGCAAATTCAAAATTGATGTCATTATGATGATGGTTTGAAATTAGGGTTCGAGCTGAACAATTGCAGGTCTGTACCTGAGCTGAAAAGAAGCTCAACGCGATCCCAGTCTCGAGTCCGGATCGCGTTCCTTAGTTATAAAATGATACAGCCATATTTTGGTCTTACGAACGCGATCCAGCCCTTGCTTCCGGATCGCGTTGCCAAGTGAAAATCGGTTACAGAATGTTTTCTTCAAAGGAACGCGATCCCAACCCATGAAACCCGGATCGCGTTTGCATGTTTAGTTTTGATGGGTTTTGCAAATTTTAAAAATGCTTAAGTGTTTAGAAGGTGGTGTTTTTAGTGGCACTTCTTATGTCACATTCCTTTAGTGGCATTTAGGTGGTACTTTAGTGGCACTTTTCAATTGAAAATATATGTTATAATGTGGATAATTCTAATGAGTTTTGAGACTTAGTAGAAGAGTTTAAAGTCAAATGAGTATTATATATGATATTCCTTTAGTGGCACTTTATTGATGTTTTACTGGCACTTTTATGTACATATATCTGTTTTAATAAATATATGTATGTCATGAGACAAGTAACTAACTCATTACCTTGTTGTGATGTTTCAGATACCCCAAAGACTCAGTGATTAGAAGCTGAGTGTTGCGACTTCTGAGGTATCGGTGAGTGGATTTAGAACTCACCTTTTGATTTAGTTGTAACTGTTTGGTTACAACAAGTGAACGTAGATATATTTGTTGAATTATTTAATTGATATTTTTGATTGTGAATCTACGTACTATTTGGCCTTCGGGCATCAGTTGTAAATGAGGTCAACAGGTTGAATTAGTTGGTTGAGCTAGTTGGTTATTATATGAATTACACAGGAACTTGATTCATTTGTTGTGTGTAGTACCTGTGTTTGATTATAATAGCTGTTAGCTATCGGTCTCGTCCGTTATGGCCATACGGATATGGTTGGATAAGTGTTCTGGGGAGCCACCCGGGTATTGTGGTATTCTCCAGAACCACCGATCCTCGTCATTGAATTGTTGATTAGTTGATTTGTGTGTTTACGGTTGTTTGGTGTAAACAAGTAGTTAAGCTAAGTTAATTGGTGTGTGATGAATTCATTCACTTAGCTTCGTGCTAATCCCTCATTTTACTTCCTGCAGGTTTATTTTGGGAATGTGGGTAGCAGGAAGAGTGTGCTCATGGAGCAAGGAAAGTTTGACTACTCGTGCTACTCTGACATGTTTTGTACTAAAGCTAAAGTTTGAAACAATATAATACCCCGCTTGATGTAGTTATTTAATAGTTTTAATTTGGTGTGCGGTTGATATGTAAACTATATATGTACATTATCTTAATGTACAGTGTTTTAAGAGGTTTTAAACTATACGCTTCTGTGTTAATATTATAATATTGTTGTTTCGAATGAGGGGTGTTATAAGTTGGTATCAGAGCATAGTTTTGGGTTAATTGAGCATTGTAAAGTGTTCAACCCCAATTCTGAAGCATGTTTTGTCAAACATTCCTGGGTATGGGATTGAGCATTGGATATAAATTGTTAGTAGTTAGGTGCTAACGATTAACAATTGTTGAGTTGTTGTGGTGAATACAGATATGGCAGATAACGAGCAAACGACCGCCAACCCTAACAATGCCTCAAGAACCGATGCTCCTCCTTTGCACATTCAGAGTGAACCACCGGCTCATGATGGTACTTCTGCTCGTGTTGGTGAAGAATCAAATCAGGATGAGTATATGCACGAAATGGAAGATGAATTGATTTCCCTTAGAGAATTCAAAAGACAAACTGAAACTGCGTCATCTCAGCAACGGTTTCAATAACCTATCTATCCATTTGGTACTATTCCTTCATCCCAGGCTAATAAGACATGTTCATTCAAGACCTTTATGGCCAGTAAACCTCCTGTATATTCTGGTAGTCCTAATCCGACTGTTACTTTAAATTGGTTGAGAAACATTGAAAGAAAGTTTGAAGTGACTTGTTGTGAGGAAAAGTTTAAAGTGCCATATGCAGTACAGTGTCTTAAGGATGAAGCTATAGTCTGGTGGGATTCTATTACCGGCCATTTGACCCAACAACAAAAAGAAACTATCCAGTGGTCTGAATTTCATCAAGCGGTTCGAAATCAGTATTGTTCAGATTTTGAAATGGCTCGGATCAGACGGGAATTTGTAAATCTTCAATTGACTGATAAAATGACAATGGATGAGTTAATAACCCAGTTTACCGAGAAGTTACGGTTTGTTCAGCAGTGGGTCCCTGATGAGAAAACAAAAATTGAACAGTTTGTTGATGCATTACCTTCTAATTATCGTACCACTGTGAGATTAGCAGGTACTTTATCTCAAGCCTTTAACATCGCACGTTCAGTTGATAGTGATATGAGAGGTTCAGTTTTTTCGGCTAAGGATAGATCCGATCAGAAATCTAGAAATGAATCTTCTGGAAAAGGGAAACAAAGGTGGCAGGGTAACCGACAGGGCCAGAAAAGTGGAAGTAAAAGTGTTTCTTCTGGTAGTTCCAACTGGTGTAGTACTTGCAGGTCTAAACATACTGGGCCGTGTACACCTGAGACAAATAAATGTGTTAAATGTGGTGAGCTGGGTCATGAATTCAAGAACTGCAAGTTTCCTAATTATGTGTGCTGGCATTGTAAGAAAGAAGGGCATCGTGTCGGTCAGTGTCCAGAGGCGGGGAAATAGGGTTCGGTTTCGGTTGGGAGTTCGTCATCTACCGGTCAAAAGCGGAAGAATCCTCCGCCAGCTGCTAGTAGGGCATTTCAGATGACAGTCGATGAGGCTGTTCACACAGAGGATGTTATCACTGGTACTTTTCTTATAAACTCTGTACCAGCACGTGTCTTGTTTGATTCTGGAGCTAACTGCTCTTTTATATCTGTGTGTTTTTGTGATAAGTTGAAATTGAACCCTACTTTGATTACTAAGCCTGTTGAAGTAGAAATTGTTAGTGGCAAGTTAGAACCTGTTACCACCTCGGTGACTGGAGCTAATATTGTGATAGATGGCCAGACTTTTCCAATTTCATTTCTGTTGATGCCGATACCTAGTTTTGATGTGATTATTGGCATGGATTGGTTGAGTCATTGTAAAGAAAGTATAGATTGCCACCACAAGTTGATTAGGATCCCAATTTCTGAAGAGTCATACGTTGTGGCTCGAGGAGAAAGGGATAGTGAATGTATATCTTTGATTTCTATGATGAAAGCTAGGAAGTCGTTGTCTAAAGGCTGTGAGTCTTACCTGGCTTATGTGATTGATGTGAAATTAGAAAAGAAATCTATTTCCGATGTCTGGATAATTTCTGAATATCCGGAAGTATTTCCCGATGAATTGCCTGGTTTACCACCGGTTAGGGAAGTTGAATATCAGATTGATCTTGTTCCTGGTTCGTCGCCTGTAGCCAAAGCTCCCTATAGATTAGCTCCTTCTGAAATACGTGAAATGATGAATCAGATACAGGAGTTGTTGGATAAAGGGTTCATTAGACCTAGTTCTTCTCCTTGGGGTGCACCGGTTTTGTTTGTGAAAAAGAAGGATGGGTCTTTTAGGATGTGTATTGATTATCGGGAACTGAACAAACGAACAGTGAAGAATAAATACCCTTTACCTCGAATAGATGATTTATTTGATCAGTTGCAGGGATCTTCGTTCTATTCTAAAATTGATTTGAGGTCGGGTTATCATCAAGTTCGTGTTCGTGAACAGGATATTCCTGAAACTGCTTTTCGTACCAGGTATGGTCATTTTGAATTCCTGGTTATGCCTTTTGGTTTAACAAATGCTCCAGCAGTTTTTATGGATTTGATGAATCGAGTTTGTCGGCCTTTTCTTGACAAATTTGTGATTGTGTTTATTGATGATATTCTGGTATATTCGAGATCCGAATCAGAACATGAAATGCATTTGAGATTAGTGTTAGAAACGTTGAAAAGAGAACACTTGTATGCAAAGTTTTCTAAATGTAAATTTTGGATTCTGGAGGTGCAATTTTTGGGTCATATTATCTGTAATAATGGTGTTAAAGTTGATCCTTCTAAAATTGAAGCTGTGATGAATTGGAAAGCTCCAAAATCTGCGTCAGAGATTAAGAGTTTTCTTGGTTTGGCTGGTTATTATCAGAAATTCATTTAAGACTTTTCTAAAATTGCCAGTTCATTGACTAAATTGACCCGTAAGGATGAGAAATTTGTGTGGACTGAACAGCAGGAAGTGGTTTTTCAGACTTTAAAGCAGTTATTGTGTCAGGCACCTGTGTTGGCATTACCTGATGGGTCTGATGATGTTGTTGTTTACTGTGATGCATCGTATGCTGGGTTGGGTGGTGTTCTTATGCAAAGAGACAGAGTTATTGCTTATGCTTCTCGGCAGTTGAAACAACATGAAAGAAATTACCCTACTCATGATTTAGAGTTGGCAGCAGTTGTGTTTGCACTGAAAATCTGGAGACATTACCTCTATGGTACAAAGTGTATAATCTGTACAGATCACAAGAGTCTTTAGTACATGTTTTCTCAAAAAGAACTGAATATGCGTCAGAGAAGGTGGTTAGAATTAATCAAAGATTATGATTGTGAAATTCGTTACCATCCAGGAAAGGCGAACGTGGTTGCTGATGCGTTAAGCCGAAAAGGAATATCTGATCGCATTTATTATTTGAAAGTTGATGTTTCTTCTGACTTAGTGAATAAGATTAAAGATGCACAGCTAGAAGCTTTATTAGATCCTAATCTAATGTCAGAAATTATGTTGAAAAGAAAAGATTTGTTAGTTGATGATTCTAGAGGATTGAAAATTTTTCAGTCTCGTGTATAGATTCCTCTTATTGGTGGTATTCGATATATGATTTTGACTGAAGCCCATAAGTCTAGATTATCTGTTCATCCCGGTAGTACCCGAATGTATAATGACTTGAAACCCTTGTATTGGTGGCCTACGATGAAAACTGACATTGCAAGGTTTGTTGGCACATGTCATGTGTGTGCTCAAGTTAAAGCTGAACACCAAAAGCCGTATGGGTCGCTGAAACAGTTAGAGATTCCAGAATGGAAGTGGGAACATTTAACTATGGATTTTGTGACTAAACTTCCGTGTGCATTTCGAGGAAATGACATGATTTGGGTTATTGTTGACCGGTTAACCAAAAGTGCACATTTTCTGGCTACTAGTGAAATTGCGTCTCTTAGTAAGCTTGCACAGTTGTATGTTAATGAGATTGTTTCCCAACATGGTATTCCGTTGTCTATTGTATCGGATAGAGATTCTCGGTTCATTTCTCATTTTTGGCAGAGTTTGCAGCAAGAGTTGGGTACCAGAGTTAATCTCAGTACTGCTTACCATCCTCAGACAGACGGTCAGTCAGAACGTACGATTCAGACACTTGAGGATATGTTAAGAGCTTGTGTTTTGGAGTATGGCGGTTCTTGGGATTCTCATTTACCGTTGGTTGAATTTTCATATAACAATTCTTATCATTCCAGCATTGGTATGCCGCCTTATGAGATGCTATATGGTAGACGTCGTAAAACGCCTACGTGTTGGTTAGAGGCTGGTGAGAAACAGTTTGCTGGGCCAGACATTGTTCAGATGACAGCTGACAAAGTAGCAGTTGCACGTGAAAAGTTGAAAGCTGCACGTGACAGACAGAAGCAGTATGCTGATCCACGTAGACGACCAGTATCATTTGTTGAAGGTGAACTTGTTTATCTTAAAGTTTCACCTTGGAAGGGGATTATTCGGTTTGGGAAACGTGGTAAGTTGGCTCCTCGATATATTGGTCCATTTAAAATATGTAAAGTTGCTAACGATCAGTCAGTCACATTGGATCTTCCTCCGGAGCTTGCTGGTATTCATAATACGTTCAACATTTGTTATTTGAGAAAGTGTAACGTTGAAGATCAGTCTCAGATTCTTCCTTTGCAAGATTTGCGGGTTGATAGAAGTCAGAAGTTAGTTGAAGAGCCAGTTGAACTTCTTGACCGGAAAGTTACCAAACTTAAGAAGAAACATATCCCCATGGTATTAGTAAAATGGAAACATAGTTTAGGTTTAAACCTAACTTGGGAGACTGAAGAGAGTATAAGATCCAGATATCCTGGATTATTTGGTCGTGATGAGATTTCGGGGACGAAATCTTCTTAAGGATGGGAGATTTGTAACATCCTCTCCAGTGGCCTGATAAATTCTAATTTATTTGATTATTGAATTATATTAGAAATTTATCGATATTAATTGTTTATGTGAGAAACTTAGATAAATAGGTCCCAGGACTTATTGTGGATAGTAAATTGTGGTTTGTTTTAATTTACTATAGTTGATGGTAAAATAAAATAAGTTTCTCGCAAATGTTATTTAGGTTCCGGACAATAGATTTAGGACAGAAATAAAATACCCTAAATAAGTGAAGTCGGTTAATAGAGGGTCGACCTCCTTAGTTTGTTAATTTCCCAAATCAGGAAGTCACCTCATTTCCTTTGAAATCAAAGAAACCTAAAAATCAAGAAATTCAAACCTCAAGCTTAGAATCAAAGTGATTGTGATATTGATCTTGGTTCTACATCTAACATCAATTTAGATTCATCATCATCATCTTCCTATTTCAAGTGGTAAGTGTTCTTGATAATTTGAAATGGGTTTTACTTGAATTTGTGAATTATCGATGATTATTGCAATTAGAGGCTTGAGTTAGGTTAAGAGATTACATGTGATGTTACTTGATGTTATTTGAGCTTTTGATAACTTGCAAATTCAAAATTGATGTCATTATGATGATGGTTTGAAATTAGGGTTCGAGCTGAACAATTGCAGGTCTGTACCTGAGCTGAAAAGAAGCTCAACGCGATCCCAGCCTCGAGTCCGGATCGCGTTCCTTAGTTATAAAATGATACAGTCGTATTTTGGTCTTACGAACGCGATCCAGCCCTTGCTTCCGGATCGCGTTGCCAAGTGAAAATCGGTTACAGAATGTTTTCTTCAAAGGAACGCGATCCCAACCCATGAAACCCGGATCGCGTTTGCATGTTTAGTTTTGATGGGTTTTGCAAATTTTAAAAATGCTTAAGTGTTTAGAAGGTGGTGTTTTTAGTGGCACTTCTTATGTCACATTCCTTTAGTGGCATTTAGGTGGTACTTTAGTGGCACTTTTCAATTGAAAATATATGTTATAATGTGGATAATTCTAATGAGTTTTGAGACTTAGTAGAATAGTTTAAAGTCAAATGAGTATTATATATGATATTCCTTTAGTGGCACTTTATTGATGTTTTAGTGGCACTTTTATGTACATATATCTGTTTTAATAAATATATGTATGTCATGAGACAAGTAACTAACTCATTACCTTGTTGTGATGTTTCAGATACCCCAAAGACTCAGTGATTAGAAGCTGAGTGTTGCGACTTCTGAGGTATCGGTGAGTGGATTTAGAACTCACCTTTTGATTTAGTTGTAACTGTTTGGTTACAACAAGTGAACGTAGATATATTTGTTGAATTATTTAATTGATATTTTTGATTGTGAATCTACGTGCTATTTGGCCTTCGGGCATCAGTTGTAAATGAGGTCAACAGGTTGAATTAGTTGGTTGAGCTAGTTGGTTATTATATGAATTACACAGGAACTTGATTCATTTGTTGTGTGTAGTACCCGTGTTTGATTATAATAGCTGTTAGCTATCGGTCTCGTCCGTTATGGCCATACGGATATGGTTGGATAAGTGTTCTGGGGAGCCACCCGGGTATTATGGTATTCTCCAGAACCACCGATCCTCATCATTGAATTGTTGATTAGTTGATTTGTGTGTTTACGGTTGTTTGGTGTAAACAATTAGTTAAGCTAAGTTAATTGGTGTGTGATGAATTCATTCACTTAGCTTCGTGCTAATCCCTCATTTTACTTCCTGCAGGTTTATTTTGGGAATGTGGGTAGCAGGAAGAGTGTGCTCATGGAGCAAGGAAAGTTTGACTACTCGTGCTACTCTGACATGTTTTGTACTAAAGCTAAAGTTTGAAACAATATAATACCCCGCTTGATGTAGTTGTTTAATAGTTTTAATTTGGTGTGCGGTTGATATGTAAACTATATATGTACATTATCTTAATGTACAGTGTTTTCAGAGGTTTTAAACTATACGCTTCCGTGTTAATATTATAATATTGTTGTTTCGAATGTGGGGTGTTATACGCAAGCCTCAGCAAACTAAACTGGGGGGACTTAATCGTGTACCATCCTGAATGGGCCTCATAAAATAAACAGGCAAAAACTACGAGCAGGACGGCCCAACTGACAAGCATGTCCAGGCGACAAGCTTCGACAGGAGAGGCTACATTACAGGGGACCTCAATAGCAGGCAACAAACTATTGACAGCCCTGTATCACTCACAGGAAGGCCCATAAATCTAAAGCCCAGCAAAGGGTGCAAGCCCATCAAAATAGGGTTTATGTCCCCTGGCAGGGGACAACCTTATAACGGATTCCACCTGCGTTAGTGGTGGTCTCCCCAGGAGCCGACAAGGGTTTCCTTCCTTGAATATCATTGGTCCACGTCATCACAGGGACCCCACACCCAGGCTGTGCCAATCGTAGCCGTACGATTAAAACTACCACGATCATGAGTCTACCGTACGATGAACAGTATAACCAAGATCATGTGTCAGCTGTACGATTGGTACCCTCACGATCGTGAGTACACCGTACGATGAATAGTGTCATCGAGATCACCGGCCAGCCGTACGATCAAGTACCATGGGATCACGACACGTGTCCAAACTTGCTGATCAAGGTGAATGAGGGGTACTATAAATATGAACACTTGGGCATTATTCATGCCTAACACCTCACAATACACCTTCATCACTATTCATCACCTACATTTATCATCATTAGGAGATTACTGTTCATCTCCTATCACCGATTCATACCACCCTTACTGTTGTCCTATACACTGTAACGGGTCCTTACGCAAGTCGCGGAGAGTAACGAGTCGGCCCAACCCATCTCGCACTCAGGTATAAAATTATGCTTGATCAAATATAAACAAGGATTTAATTGTCGCGATAATATAGTGATCGCTTCATAAAATACTTAATCATGGTTGCATGATACAGAAAGTCCATCTTAAATTGCAGGTAACTCATCGACTGACTTTACATAACGTACTTGAAACATTATGTGTTTGTGTATAGTACCAACTGAATTATAACGGTACAAAGAAGATGTTACAAACATAACGTAAACGATTACATGCTTAATGAGTTACAGAAAACGTCTATATGACATTGGGACATATATATGTGACAATTATCATGACTGGATATGAATGTGGTCGTCGGTCTGGGCTGGTTGCACAGGTAGGTGACCCTTTTCTTGTAAGCTTTTGACAGTCTCGTATAACGACGTCTTTACCGGCGTAAACTAATGACCCAAATCTTTAAGTTTTTGGTTTGAGAATTTGTAAGGTTTTGCTCTTGGCTTTGAGTCATCTTTACATCTGCAAATTCAACATCATCCCATTTAACATCCTTTTTGTCATTTTGAAATATAAAAGAAGAAAACTACAAAAAGTATTACAAATTTACAATTAATAATTAAAACAAGTCCATCTAAATGAGTGTGTAGTTGGTAAGTGGCCCAAATGATAGGGAGTTAGAGCATCTACAATCCTCCTACTTGGCAAAGTTCAATAGCATGTAAAATATGATGAGTCATCGCTTATTTGCATTGTAGAAATGCCAGCTATTAATGTTCAAACTAGCACTCGTCTCTGTACACATCCATATTAAAACGGTAATGGTGGGACCAAGTAAGACTTTATTGGCTTGATGATATATATATATATATATATATATATATATATATATATATATATATATATATATGCTAGGTGAAGACCCGCGACACCGCGGACGACTAAATCAAAATTGTTATAAATGTGAAGTTTTATTTTTTTAAGTTTTTAATTCAATAAATTAGTATATATGTTAGTAAAAGTAAAATGTTATAACTCGTATATGTATAGCATTAAGACTTGTGACAACACGAACGACTATTTGAAGTTGTTGAGATCTTTGTGAATCCATTGATGTCAATATGAGGGAAAACGTAAAAAAGAGATGGATCATATATACATATATACATATATATATACATATATACATATATACATATATACATATACATATATACATATATATATACATATACATATATATATACATACATATATATACATACATATATATATATACATATATATATATATATATATATATATATATATATATATATATATATATAGGGTTAAAATAAAGAATTATAATTTAGAATAGACTTAAAATAGAATATATTTTTATTTTAAATAGTAATGATTGAAAATATGTTGTGAAAGTTGTGTTCGTTTATATTTGTTGTATAATTTTATTTTATTTGATAGTATTATAAGATGAAGTTTTTTTTATTAATATATATTAATATAATATTTAATATTTAAAGGTTTATTAAAAGATAGTTTCTTATTTAGTGGGGGTAAAGTGTAACATTATTATTTTTAATCTAGTTTAATTATCTACTAGATAAAAGACCCGCAACGACGCGGGCTTTAATATTTATCTTTATTTAAAAAAATAAGTTAAATGAAGTTTTGATTCCATATAAAATAGTTATGAACCAATAATGATAAATGAACTTTTACAAAGTTAATATCTACGCTATGATTGAATATATATTAATGGTTCCATAACACTTGTTCCCACCTAGACTACATCCTATTTTTGACATATACGTTAAACAGATACCAAGCTCTTAATATTAATCCAAGCATCGGCGCTTGGTCCAATTTTATATTTTCCGTTGCCGCCCTCACAGTTTTCGGAGACAATGAGTCAATCATCATATCTATAAAGTTACAATTTGTAACCATTGAGTTTGTACGACAACTTGACAGCCATTAAACACCGATTTCCAGTTTATCCGGTGCTGGAATCGGCACAAGCACAAGACATTCACCACCGATTTCCGATTATATAATTATACATCAGCACCATATTCAACATCAAAACCACCATCATCATCACTTTTTGCAATAACTTAAGAATGGGGCGATGTCGATTCGATTGATGGACAATAAAGGAGTAGGGTTTATGGTTTTTCTCTTAATGACGATATGAACCGTATTATTATGTATTTGCTTTTAGATTGAGGATCCAAGGGGAAGGGGCTTTTTGAGGGGAAGGAGGAGAAGTTGAATCCTGACCTTCCCTTTCTTTTTTTAGTGGTCTAGATTAAGCCACATCTGCACAAAGGGGATATTTGTAAATATTTTTAAATGAGGGACGAAGTGTAAATTATCTTGTATAAGATAAAGGGTACAATATTAATATTACATCTCTCAATCAATTGGTCAGTGATCAATATTACTCTCTCTTTCTTTTTTTCAAACACATCTCACATACACACAAGCACTTGCAACATCAGAAATTCTCACATATTCACACACACTAACTCACACATATTATCAACACAAACTCAGATCTACTTTCCGATCAAAAAGTTTTTCATCAGTGACGACGACAAAACTGAAACACGATTACACATCTACCACCACACGCTACCACCACCACACGCTACCATCACCACCATCATCATCTTCGACGAACCGGTCTTCACCGGATGTGACCGGCTTATTCGTTTAACCACCGTCACCGACGAACCGACATACTTCTGACCACCACCGTTGTTGAAAAACCGGTCATCAACCACCATGATGTCATTTATAAACCCTTATTAACTTTAAAAAATATGTAGATCTGAGAAAATACATCTTTAAAAGTAGATCTTTGAAAAAAGAGTAGATTTCTGAAAAAGTAGTTTTCTCTCAAAAAGTAAATCTGTGAAAAAGTAGATATTTTGAAAAAGTAGATCTACTGTATTTTACGAGATTCAGTAGCATAAAATGCAGTGAAACAGAAAATGCAGTGAAAAACACAAAATGCAGTGAAACATAAAATGCAGTGAAAACACAAAATGCAGTAAGATCTTACTGCATTTTATATATATGCACTATATGTTACATTTTATTGCATTTTTACATACATGCACTGCATGTTAATATTATTGCATTATATATTTTTTCACATTGTTAAATATTTTTATAGTAAAATTTACTGCATTTTATACTACTGCATGTTAAAAGCAATTCCTGTGAAGTGTACTGCATTTTTATATTCATATATCTAAGAAGATTAAAATATATGGTCACCGGAATCCGACGGTCGACGGTGACCGACGACGGACGGTAGACAACGACGGACGGAAGCCGACATCTTGCCGTGGCGGGTGGTGACAGAAGGTGGTGGCTGGGTGGTGAAAATCTGTAGTGATTTCGGGCAAATACGCCAATTTGTTGATATTACATAAATGCCCTTACACAGGGTGACATGTACTGCCAGGTGTCATATGCTTATTGGTTAAAAACCTTCTCCATCATTCTCCTCAAATAACACCTTCTTCTCTGAACCCTACTTTTGTTTTTATTATATTAAATATTAAATATTAAAACTAATAATTATTATTATGTACGAATAATTAATTAGAGGGTGCCGAATTTTTTTATTTTGTTTTTATTATATTAAATATTAATTAAAACTAATTATTATTATTATTATTATTATTATTATTATTATTATTATGTAGGGATAATTTAATTAGAGGGGGCCGAATTTTTTGATGTAATTCCGATTCGGATGATTTAATTTAATTATTATTTAATATTTATTAAATATATTTGCTTCTAAATTGATTAGATAACCTATTATTTATTATTTATTTAATGATAAATATAAAAAGGGGGTTAAGTGTAAGTATCATTAAATTAATCTTAGTCGTTGGATCAATATGGAAAAACTCAATTAAGGGTCGGGATTATCACAAAATATTTTGCTTTAAGTATATGTTATGTTATGTTATAGATCGTTGGATCAAATTAAAAAACTCCATCGAAGGGTCTAGATTCCTCCATAGGATTTTGGTTTATTTATATTTAAGATATATATATATATATATATATATATATATATATATATATATATATATATATATATATATATATATATATTTGTATATTATTACATATTGTTATTGACTTATTGTTTGCATTTGTTTATCGACTTATGGTGCATGACTGCATGTATATATATATATATATATATATATATATATATATATATATATATATATATATACTAATAGAGAAGCCTTTTTGTCTATGTGGCATGCTTCTCTTTTCGCCACCTAAAATTTTCGCTTACGTGTCAATCTTTCATAAACTTTCTTAAATTATATGACACCTCATCGTGAATCTCTTATTTTTAGTATGAAATTTATTTCCACAATCGCATCTTATTAGTTTTAGAAAGTCAACAAAAAATCCAGATTTTTTTTAACATATAATTTCGTTTTCATTTAATAGTATCCTATTATATTTAAGTCAATAATTATCCCTATTACACTATTTTTTATAAGAATTAATTTATTTTATTTAATATCATACTAATTTATTTGACATCTAAATAAATATACTACGTGTAGTCATTTTGTTTGCTTGGTAAATATATTTTACCACATCATTCAAATCTATAAGTTTAGACGGTAATTAGTTTTTCTTAATACATTCATAGAGTAATTTGACCTACAATTATGCAAGTTCATTATTTTAAAATTTCATATATAATATACATTATGAAAGAAATAATGTTACTTTATAATATTAGTTCAACTACGTTAAATTGTAGTAAACTATTTTTTATCTAAGTAACTAATTAAAAAGTTTTATATGACAATATATTCGCTTTAAAAAAAATATAGTTGGCATAAATAAATTATTCTTGAAACTTACACCACTATTGATAAATGAATGATTTAACTATTTTTAGTTGCACAATTTCTGTAGAATTGAAGATATAATAAGATGTCTAACAACTTAAATGTAAAACATCTTTTTACCTTTAGTTATTTTTTTCTTTCTTCACAATCCTTTTTGCATTCCATGTAATAAAGTAAAATTATGAAGAACATGTAACATCCATATTTTCCCTCATCTTTATATAATATTGTGTATAGGAAAAATGAAGGTTTTGAAAAAAAATAATTAATCATAGCAAGAACACATAGCAAGAAACCAAAACGGTGAATAAGAGCAACTAAAAGGACATACTAAACATAGCAAACTTATTTTTATATTTTCAAACACTTTTTTTGTGTTTGTATATTATTTTACATATTTCAATGTCAATTAATTCTTATATTTTATTGTATGATGATTTTGATTGGGAGATTAATATCATATGATGTTGTTATAGGATGAAATTTTTTCAACGTTTTTAAAGATGAGCATGATGATCATGAGATAGAAACTTGAAAATCATGTTAATCGTTATAATTAATACAAACACTTAGTTTATAACATCAATTTACATGAATATGTTGAGAAACGTTGATACAATATTATGATATGCATGATTAACATAATGATTCTAATTTATATTATTAGTTCAAACACATCAAATAGTAGTCAACTATATCTTATAGAAAGTTAATAATGTAGCATATTATCTTCTCAACGTCATGTATAAATGAAATTAGTGGAAATTGTTGTTAATTTTTTCTCGATTTGTCATGTTACATTAATTTAAAAGTTTGTGTTTCACACATATAACTAATAATTGTATAAAGAGTAAATTCCATAAATAGTACCTGTGGTTTACCCTGATTTTCACATATTATACCCGAACTTTTTTTTTTCAGGTTTTTGATACAATAAGTTTCAAAGTTGCTCGTAAATGATACCTCCATCTAACTCCGTCTATTTTTGTCGTTAAGTTTGACCACGTGATTTGACCGGAGGTATCATTTACGATCAATTTTGAAAACTATGGGTATCATTTACGAGTAATTTTGAAACTTATTGTATTTAAAATGGACAGAATTGTTAAAACTTAATGACAAAAATAAACGGAGTTAGATGGAGGTACCATTTACGAGCAACTTTGAAACTTATTGTATCGAAAACCTGAAAAATAAAGTTCATGTATGATATGTGAAAATCAGGGTAAACCACAGGTACTGATTATGGAATTTACTCTTGTATAAATAGATAAGCTATTTTATACTGCAGAAATACTATTCTACATTTCTATTGAAATATATTGTATTAACATTTCATTTAGTATTTAATATGTTATTATCATTAATAGTTATTATATTTAGCCGTCCAACGGACGGGTTCAAAACTAGTATATATATATATATATATATATATATATATATATATATATATATATATATATATATATATATTTGCATTTGGTTTTGCTAACGTGTGCCCCCGTGGCACATGTTAAATGGTATTTAATGAAGTTAAAATTTCCTTAAATAACAGAATTTGTAATTAATATATGTATAAAAAAGGAAAATATTAGATTGAATTAATGAGCATTAAATGTAAAAATTAATAGTTAAGGAAATTTTAACTTCATTAAATGCCCTTTAACGTGTGTCACGGGGCCGTGTGCCACGGAGGCACACGTTAGCAAAACCCTTTTAAAATCATGGCGACGTAGCAATATTTTAAAATCACAATGTTACTTTAGATTTTATATTTCAAACAAACACAATTTGCAGCTCGATCATTTTTAAGTTTGTTGTTATAGGAATAGGAATTTAATTTATAATATGTAGAGACCAATAATTAAGTATTTTATTTTTATTTTGTACTCTGTAGTTTTCTTTATAATTAATGTAGTGATTAATTTTATGCAATATATGAATTCATATAAAATGATAGATGTATATATTTCTGTGTATAAATATAAAGTAAGTAATTAAAAAAGGTACGTTGATATGTCAGTATAATGAATTATGTAAAGTTCAATGCACCGTAGAACTTTTACTGGAATTGATGAATTGATGATGTGGTAGTGTATTAAACCCTTTAGAGTATAATGCATTGGAGATGGTCTTATGGACACCCACCACGGCTCGCTTTAGAAAATACTAAAACATTAATTTAAAAAGAGGAGATTTCATAAATCATATCCGTGGTTTAAACAGATACCTAATTTTTTTTTCAGGTTATACAATAAGTTTCTATTTTGCTCGTAAATGATACCTCCGTCAAAATCCGTTAATTTCTGCCGTTAAGTTCCGTTAAGTGATATATACGAACTTAACGGAAAAAACTAATGGATTTGTGATGGAGGTATCATTTACGATCAAAATGAAAACTTATTGTATTGATAACCTGAAAAAAAAAAAAGTTCGGATATGATTTGTGAAAATCTGTGTAAACCACAGGTATGATATTTGGGATTTACTCGTTTAAAAAAATACAAATGATAAATGATATATCTTGACAATTTTATTAAATAATCATACAAGATTGGAATATAATCAATAATTTAAGATCATTGATTAATAGACATTATATTTTGTTGTTATTTGTGTGCAATGCATTTCTATTTTGTCAAATAAAGAGGTACAAAAAGGTGCAATAATCCATTTTCTAACATTTAACATAATGGCGGTTAACATTTGAGATTATTATTTTTTATTTAGAGGTTATTAGTTCAAATCTTATGGGAAACAATGTAATATGTGTCGTTATAAGGTGGGGTGATGATATTTCCACCATGCTTTTTTGATAAATTCACTATAACTATGCATCTACTGTTTGTACAGTACAAATGTTTAATGCCCACGTATAGTGTCACACCCCCAAAATCGATAATCGCGTTTATTAATGGTTTAGCGGAAGCTTTAGTTATTTAGCGGAAGCATTTTAATATTAGTTAAAACAGCGGGGGTACTGACGTTACAATAGTGCATTCACTGTATCAGAGCATCTGATCATACAGAACATATATATTTAAGATGCCATAGTTAAAGTTATTACAAAAGGGTACGACTTATAAAGTCGTACAAGTAGTAGTGTTGTAGAACAACATAAGTTTTAATAAGTACAAGTTTATAAAAGTGGGATTTCGTAAGTATAACCAATGAGATTGGTAATACAGAAGAAATCCAAGTGTCCCAAAAGTGGCATCATAAATAGTCGGGTTGCCTACGTCCTTGAATGCAAATGCAGTACCTAAGATCCTAATTCCCTGAAAAACATAGTAAACCGTCAACATTGAATGTTGAGTGAATTCACAGGTTTAGTGTGAATGTAGTAAATCAAGTTTTGTATAAATCATTCATGTACACAAACATAATGTTTATATGTAAAGTAGGAAACACAAGTATTCTAATTAAAGAAAACATTTCCTAAATATGTAAGAATGTCATTCTTACGACTAGTAATAGCAGTGTAGGAAACACAAGTTTAAATCAAAACGTTTCCTAATAAATAGTGCAGGAAACACAGGTTTAACAATTAAGTAAACATTTCCATTCAGATAGTTACAGGAAACACAGGTTTAACAATTAAGTAAACATTTCCATATAAGTTGTCGTTTTGTAGGGAAACCAAGTTTATCCAATTAAGGCAAACGTTTCCTAAAAGTAGTCGCGAGTAGGAACACATGTCCTATTAGTTATCACAGGGAATACCCTCCCAACATAAGTTGTAGTTTAGTTGTTTAGTCATGTGGGAAATTTAGACTATAATCCCTCTAAGGTGAGCGACACCTTTAAAGTTAAAGTAACGATACCTAGTACTATAGCCAATCCACGACTAGTTGATGTTGTTGCCTCAGTAACACGGTAAGTATACACTCCTCGTTACGACTGCCGTCGTGTGGTTGGAATGACCAACGAGTATTATCCTGGGAGGGTTGTCAAATCGATAGTACTATCTGTATACTCAGTGGCTAGAGTCACCTAGCTAATGGTTATAGGTTGCAAGCACTGGGACTTATGTGCACTACAACTACCTCACGTAAACCTAGGATCGTACCAAGATTCGTTGTCTTATTCCCAAAATGTTGTGAAAACGTTTCATATAGTTAACAGTTGATTTATAAAGCATAAAGCATTTATACAAATCAATTTGATATAAAAGCATGTCAAGCAATTATATAAACAAGTAGCATGTAATAGCACATAGTTCTATGTTTTTCACCCCTGGTTTTAAAAGCATTTAAAACAAGTAAAAGGTAGGGGCTGTGAACTCACTGGTAGCAAATGCGTGAGCGATAACAGCTAGTAGTAGTAGTCCAACAGCGTCCTCAAAGTCCTAGACGCAACAAATATACTACATAAGTATTCGACTATTCGTTAAGTTTAAGTGTTTGTACAATTTTTAGTTGGTGATAAATGTGTCGAGAAAAATAAGTACTATTTCTCCAATTATGTTTATCGACAAATTAATTGTTACGTGTAAGTATATATATATATATATATATATATATATATATATATATATATATACATGCCCCAAATTAAAGTTTGTACCCAATTGTTTTACTCGTTCCAAATATACCTCGTTTATTTGTTTTTGTTCCAAAAATCGTCGCGTCCAATGATTTAGTATTATTTGGAATAAATACTCGTATAAAATATTGTCTCGTGGTTGTGTATATTTTTAGAACCGAATTACTTGTCGTATATTTACCAAATATAACTTTAACCATAAACTTGAATTCGTGTACACTTAGTCGTATTATTTACAAAAATTTGGTTGTACTGGTTTGCTCCGTCGTGGATATATATTCATCTGAATACACACACATATATATATATCCGTATTATTTGTCGTTGTAATAATAATAATTATTATTAATGTTTATTTTAATAATACTTGATATATATATATATAAAATAATTACATTTGAGTTAAAACCACCTTTCAATTTAATGTGTGAGTCGGTTGGAATCATAACCATTTTTTATCATATATTGCTATTGGATAATTTCGATTAGATAAGAATAGCATAGTATATCACGATTAAAACAGGAATATTTTAAACTATAACTAATGAGAACTATGATTATATTAAACTACACCCATTCAGGTGTGGGTTCATAGCCATTCGGCAATCACCCCTAATTTGAGTGTTACTCGATCGGTTCAACTAATCTACTCGATCAGTTAGGTTCTCTTAGCTGTTCGACTCGTTTATTTTCGAGTCCTCACACGATTGGTTCACAAGTAATACTCATTCGGGTACATACACCCTCACCCTCTCGGGTGTAATTGTTGTCCCATTCGGGTATCCACACATACCTGTTCGGGTATCGCTCACTCACTCACTTGATCGGTTTAGAACTTCACCCGTTCGGGTGTAAGTCTTTACCCAATCGGGTCACGGATGTCACCCGCTCGTGTCTTGTATAAATTCACAGAATACACAAGAATTTACACAGTATTTGCCGAATATAGGTAGAATTTTACATGTTCCAATGGTTACAAAAGTTGTGGTTCCATGGTTTTAAGTAATACTTTAAATAACCGAACATCATTTGCATCTACTTTTATATATACTAATCTTCATTTAGCTTTGAATTGTTTTTAGATTCCAATCTACCATGATCACATGTATATCCATACTATAACAAGTTTTTGAACTAGTAATATACAACAATTTAATAATGGTAATTGAAGAGAAAAGTTTTCTCACAGTGAGATTTTGATGATAATTTGGTTTGATGATGATGACACTACGATGATGATATGAAGATGATTATGATTTTGTTGTTTTTTTTTTGAATGTTTGATTGTGTTAAAGGTATTGAAGGTTTATGATGAAGATGAAACTTGGTCCTGCTTCTACTCCTTACTCTACTGCTGTTGTTCTTGCGATGGAAGCCGGAGAAGAAGAAATAACTAAATTATTGGTGTTTGGTGAGATTGGTTTTTGGTCATAGAGTTTGAGTGTATATAACATGTATCAGTTCAAGATTTTCAAAGGAGGTATGGAGTTGAGCAGATGTGTGTCGTTAGATATTTTAATAGTGTTACTTGTTTGGGTTTTTAACCCGTTAGTTTTGTGTACGGGTATAATTAGTTGTACCCCGGGTACCAATCAATTATGCGTTAGTTTAATTTATATTTTAAACTTAGTAATTGATATTTATAAAAATGAAAAATTTTATTAAAAATAATTAATAAAATTGGTTACAGTAGGAGTACTGTACGGTGAAATTGCGTGCCAGATTTCAGTCAAATTTGGAATTTATATTTTGAAGTAATGTTCCAAATACAAAAACAGTAACGGGAAAATAAATACTTTTATTATTTTCGACCTTTAGGTACGTTTTATAATTGTTTCTGTTCGTGTATAACGCGTCCTAAATAGCAGTCTAAAGGTTTCCGTTTTATTTTTGTTCTAATACTTTTCTATAATAATTTCAAACAAAAATTATTCAAAAGTATATTAAAGTTCTTTTCGGAACTTAATAATTTGCGTTTGATATGTTTAATATAAAACGTATAAGTTATTATATTATTTCAATAATATAATTATCTAATAGTTGTAATTAATAATTTTTGAATTATTAATTATTTTGTATCACCAACTTTATTGTATTTACTTGGTCAAGTTTAATATGTTCATTTCGTTGTAATTATATATACATATAACTACAAATCTAATACGTCACGTATCACATAGTAAATTTCACAAAACTTAACACAAAAATCGTTTTGAATTCACTAATCAGGGAATTACTCTAGGTAATGCGTGTAATTAGGTAAAAATTATCACCCTAATATGAGGATTGTCACATATAGTGAATTTATCAAAAAACTCCGTGGAATATCACCACCTTATATGTAAGTTTTGCCCAAAAGTTAAAATTTGTTAAGAGCAAATAGTACATGAGTAAATAATGAGCTTACTTAAGTTCGATAGTATGGCGAGGTTATGTAAGACCAAATATCATTATTGGAATCGATTAAAACCGAGATGGTGTTTAGAATCACTTAATCGAATATGTAATACTTTTAGTATTGTTATATATATATATATATATATATATATATATATATATATATATATCTCATAAGCATGGGCGGACCTACGTGGTTGCACGAGGTAGCACGTGCTACTGATCACAAATTTTGACTCAGTGTAAAATACTTATTTTTCCCTTATTATTGGAGAATGCTACTAATGAATATTTGAAGTGCTACTAGTGACATTTTGTATGTGCAACTATTCTTTTAAATTTAACCACTAAACTATATCTATTCTTTATATAAAGTGAATAGTCCAATATTATTTATTATAATAAGTAAAAAGTCTTTTGATTACCCTATACTCAATTAAAAAGACTTTTAAGCCCATATATAAGCAATCCATATTCCACGTAGTGTCTTTCAAGTTTTAACTCAAAATTCAAAAGGTAAAAAAATCCAATTCTTCAAAACCTATCGAACTTCTCGGTGCAAAACACATATGAGTTTTCATTATTCTTGAAATCAAAATTCGAGTAAAGTTTCAAGAATTTGCAAATGGCTTCCTTCATAAGAGGAAATAATGAGCATTGCAAGAGTTTCGAAAAATAAAAATGGTTCACATTAATTTTGGAGAAAGTGTGTTCTTTTTCAAAAACATGATCTTCTAAAGGTGAAAATGACTGATAAGTATGTTGCTCCAAGAAATCAAATGACCAAAATCACTAATCAGTATCATTTTAAGGTTGAGATTTTTAACTCGGTTTTGGATATGCAAATTCAAGAGTTTGGTGATCGTTTTAGTAAGGTAAATATATAATTGCTTGAATAAATCGCATGATCATAACCGTTTATGTTATATATAAATCTTATGAAAAAAAAATTGTACTACCCTTGAAATTTTATCCTGGTTCCGCCCCTGCTCATAAGGACTTGTGACTAGCATATATCAACCTATTTGTCTAACAATTATAGTCACTTCATTTTCATAATCATTGTTGCGTTTAGTTTAAACCTCTTAATCATTTACTTACACATAATCTTTTCCATTAAAGTTGTGCCCCATCTACTAATGATCATAGCCATGTGTCTTGGTATCATTGAGTTTTTATGTGTACACGTGTCACGTGTTACCAAAATCTCACAAAGAGCCTGCGACGAATATTGATGCCTAGGATATTGATTAATAGACATCTATTTGTTTTGATTACAATATTTTGAAGTACAGAGTGAAAGTTTTTTTAAAAATCGTGATTACTTGTTAAGCCAAGTAATTAAGTCCGTGATTGATGCCTGGACTCTAGCATGCCCAATGGTGAATGAAAATTGACAATTCACTTTGTGCGACTTAAACTCATGACTCTTTCATTAGTGACACCGTTATTTATATATATACATATAGAATAAACCTTATTTAGAATAAATAGAATAAAAGAGAATTTAAATCTAGTAAAAAGGTACTTTCGGTATGTGCTTTCTTCTCTTTATAATCTAATTAAACACACAATTTAATTTCTCTATCCTAATAATCCGCCGCCTACCCAAAACACATCAATATCATCTTTATCTTTTTATCACTATTCTTTTTTTGCCTTACCAGTACATGAAATTCGGCCATGCGTCAACTTGTAGGCCATTTTGTATAGTTCTATTAATTCTATGTTTGAGTTTTTAGCGTTTCATTAAATATATGTACGTGTTACATTTTGTATAGTTCTATTAATTCTATGTTTTGAGCAGCTCAATTGGTGATACTAAGTGGTAAGACTTAGTATTAAAGGGGTCTCAGGTTCGAGACTCAACAATCTACCTATTGGTGAAATCCATAGGTGATGTGGTTGGGGTGCATTGGGCTGCAGACCTGGCCCAATGGGCTTATATTAACATTGCTCCTCAGGCCCAGCTGTGGACCGCGTGAGCCCAGTGGGCTCAGGGGGAGGGTGTTACACAGCAGAAGCTGCAGTACTTGCGTGTTCACCTTTGAAGTTTAAAGTAAAAGGTGTAGTTCACATGCATGGCCCCACCCCACTTGCTGGTACAATTATAAAACATTTTTTTATATTCCTTCATCTTCTTAGTCTCAAAAAAATTCACAATACCCATCTTCCAATTCTTCTTCAAACTTTTCTACATACCGATAAATCATCACCACAAAATTTACATTTATTATTAATATTAGTATCAATGTCTCAATCTTTATATTTTATATATACTTATCCATCATACATGAACTCTTATATCTTTCTTTCCTTTTGTCATTTGCAAACGTTTGAAGAAGAGAACTTAGATTTGTAAGCTCTTTAATGAAGGTGTTGATCTAAACTTTTTTCACACACTTCACATACAAATCAAGAGATTCAATGGAGTAACTATCTAACGCGGTCAACCTTTTTCGGTCGGAGATGTCCTTCAATGATATGACTTTTTAACCAATTTTTTCTTGGTTTGTAAAGCTCTTTCGAGTTAAATTTAGTAACTAGAAAGTTTTTGTTTTGATTTTTGAAAGTGAATATGAGATGCACAAATATAAACAATTTAAGCAAAAAAAATAAAGCAAACCGGTTCAACCGGTTTGGCGATTCCCGGTTGAACCGAAAAAGTCAACGGTCTGATCCGATTCTCAAACTAGTCAAAAAACGGTCCATTCTCACTCGGTCTCTCTTCCGGATCCGGTCGAACCGGCCGGTTCGAACCGGTTTTCAAAACATTGGTTTTAATGTGTGTATAACAAAGCCATCAATAATTTAATACCACCGTTTGGAAAGAGTTTTCAATGAAGACTTAAATGCGTTCTTTGCAAATGTCACTTTTCCCTTAGAGCACACGGAGTGGTGACGGCCTAAACACAGTGTTCTGAGTGAGAATTTTGTGATGAGGATATTGTGGAGTGGTAACAGTGTTCTGGACAGTGTTCTCAAAACTTATTCTTGTTCTTATATCTATTATTTTGTGAGGGGAAAATCCAAAATTAATGAGAACACCGTGTGTTACATTGTTTCATTTTGGACACTGATTGAAGAACGCCCAAGGGAACATTGTCGAGAACATTGATGTGGAATGGGAGAACACTGTGTTACAGTGTTCTCAAGCATGAACACCGAAAAAATATACCCCACTCCGTATGCTCTAATAATCGAAATTTCTAATTAACACCATTGAATATTTAATGTTCATAATCATGCATCCTTCTCTTCAAGACTAATGCTATACATGACTACTTATACAGACCTAAAACAGATCTACTTTTTTTATTGGTTGAATTTTTTCTCTCTCCAAATCTTATCCAATCAATTTTTCCCATATACCAATCACATTTGTAGGTCTATATTTAGACCTACATAATTAGATCAAATAATCATTTTCCGCTATTCAATCGAACGGTTCACATTCTGGGAGGCTTGGCTTCTACCTAGGGCTGAAGGTTAAGAGGCTGGGCGTAGTGATGGATAAAAGTATGACATTTTAAGATCTACCTTCTATTTCATTTATTATATTCAAAATTATATTTCACAATAATCAACCCCTTTATATATATATACTACGATATGCAATCAATACACCATCTAAGTTACTTCATTTACTACTATATTAGGTTTTATACCATCAAAATTACTTCACATAACGTTGAACGCTCAACACCTTTCTTCAACTCCAAGCTTCGCGGGTGGGAAGTCGTTAACCTGAGTATTCACTCACCGTTCTATTAGAAGTGATATCTATCGGTTGTTATGTGTCAATTTTACATCATTCACGTTTTTTAAAATCAAATATCTCAAAAATGGTAAGTTAAAAAATTATAAAAATTACATCATAAAAAGCAGTATTTTTCTCTTCGATTTGCCATCCCACAAGGTATACTTTTGATGTTTTTTTTTTTTTATGAACAAAATTAGTAACAAATGTGTTATTAGCTGGTATCAAATGCGTTACTTGCTGGTATCACATGTGTTACTAGCTGGTAACACATTTGTTAGTTGTTTTCAAAACTTACCGAAAAACGAAAAAAAAGTTCGTCAAAAGTATACATTGTCACATCTATAATCGAAGAGAATAAAACGTTGAATTTTATGATGCAATTTTTGTGATTTTTCGACTTACCGTTGGGGAGATATTTAATTTTTAAAAACGTGGTAAAAAGGGGTTTAGTGACACGTGACCCATTCCTATTGATTCTCTCATTCTCAAATAAATTTGTTACTCATCTAAAAAAAGTCTAAATTGAAACCATGTGTACCGTTGAATCAAAGGTTTGGTTTGTTTACAACCTTGCGTTGTCTTTCAGGTAATGAGAATTTTTCAGTTGCTCAAAGTTGGGAAACAAATAGATTTTATGGGCAAAAAGGAGCTACCCATAGGTGGAATTATACACTCACAACCAACATGATATCAAACAACCATATATACTTTCCTAACACGATGTATCTTATTTATTAATTAGTATCCGACCACATCTAGTTGTAAAAACTAGAACCAAAACTAACTTTTGCAAGTTTTGGTGCACAAACAACTCATACCAAACTACTTATCATACATCTTTTGAAAATGATTGTATATATAATATATGGTCGTGAGTCGTGATCACGGGACCTAAAATCGTACTAGCTTGTCCATTTTGATTTAAACATTAAATTGATTTTGTCTTCTACAGAAACAAAATGCATACATTAGAATGTATTGCACGCTAGTAAACGATTACATATAAGGTGTTACGCGACAATCGTGTAACAATATGATGATTCATGGCTTGGAGTTGAGATCATCAACCGTAATCAAGTGAATTATAACGGAAAGATGATTGATTGCTCTTGGACATGACAAATATGTATGTGTTTGTCGTCGAATCAACGTCGCATATTATTTGGCTTCTTATAATTATTTACGTACTTGATGAATAATGTAGTAATATATGATTAATATTAAACTTTCATTACACTTGGAATGACAACTTATTATAAACTGATTTTGCTTCAATTAATTTAATAATTTACGTGTGCGGTTATCCTCTCAATAATCCAAATTAAAGAATTTATGTAACATATTTGTGGGTCCAAAACTTTACACCAACTTTCATATGTGGCACAAATGCACTATTCTGGTTGGTGTGCAATCAAACGGCTTTTGTTCCTGTTTTCGGTCAAGCCATGTGAGCCATGTGTCACTTGCTTTAACCCCATGGTTTGGGCCAAAATGTAACATCCCGAATTTCAGGAAATTAATATCGTACGCGGATTAAATTTATTACGAAATATTATTATGTAGATATCGAGATATAGTGAAAAACGTAAATGATTTTATCAGTTCTAGACTGTAGAGATTAAAGGGAAATAAGCTAAATAGGATATATATGTGTACTGCTACGTGTCTACCTCATTTCCTTTCTCTCAAATATTTCATACGTTCCAGAGACATGAAGAAAACAGAGAGGTTTAATCCAAATCACAAAATCAGTTTCATTCTTCTAAATTGAAGCTAGAGAAATTAGAATCATCATCTTTTGGTCATCCCTAACTACATGTAAGTTGAATTTCTTAATCTCTTGACCTAGTTCTTAGGGTTTTATGGGGTTTTGATGGGTTTCATGAAATTGGTTAGAGTAAATACGAAATTAGGGCTCTATTTTGATGGAATTGATGTTAGTTAATGTTATTATCATGATTAGTAATCAAATAACACGATGAAAGTGGTGAATTTATGATTTGTGTTCATGAGTGATTTTAGGGTTTATGTCAAATCTTTATGAAATTATGAAGTAAGTTTAAAAGTGATGTTAGTGGTGTTAATAAAGCTTGATTATGTAGATAGAACATGAATTTAAGGTAGTAAAGTTGATAAGTGATGAATTATTAAAAGAGTGTTTATGGTGGTTCATGTAAATTATGATAAGATTATGTTAATGAGATTAATAATGTAATTTGAGCATGATTATAAAGATGAAGCATGAATTAAGATAGTGAAAGTTTAAAAGTGATCATGTGAGGTGGTTTAATGTGGGTGATTAAAGGATTTAAAACTAAGTGTAATCAAAGTGGGTGAGGGAATTAATAAGATTAAAGTGGATGATTAATTAGTGTCTAAATATGGTTATGTTTTGTTTTATACTATATGATTAGGTGATAAAGATGTGGAAAGTGTACGTGGCTATTATGGTGAATCATCAAGTGTCGAGGTAAGTGACACGGGGGTCAAATGGGTGAATTGATTGTGTATGTACCGGATAGCTTCCGAGCTAGAGGTTTGCATAATCAAGGGAGAAGTTAATTGTTTATGTAGTTGATTATGTTGTTGTGTATGATTCGATTGTGTTGGATCCGGATTGCTTCCGAGCAAGAGGCTACACAATTGGGTGGAAGATAATGTGTTCATATATGTGGATTAAATATTGGAGATTATGTGGTTATGATGTTATGTTAAGTTGATTATTGTGTTGATTATGTAGTTTGTGGATTATGTGGAATATGCTTATGCAGTGAACAGTGTTAGTATGCATACTGTTGTGGTATGGTACTTAGTGAAATAGTGTTAGCATGCATATCGATGTGGTATGGTGCTCAGTGATCAGTGTTCAGAGCTTAGTGAATATGTGGTTAAGTAGACATTTGTTGATATGTGTTAAATGTGTTATGTGAATCATTCATTTGATTGCTTGTGTACTTACTAAGCGGTTGTGCTTACCCCGTTGATGTTTTATGTTGTAGTTTGATGTGTTGGTAGAGACACGTGGATAGAGAATGTGTTTATGGTAGTGATATGGATATGGAGCATGCTTATGGTTAGAATATGCTTCTTTCTTTTGAATTGTTGTTTTGATGCTCAATTGTGTAAATCGCCCAAACAAAGAGTTTTTGAATTAAATATGTTGGTCAATGTGTAGTAGTTGACTTTGAAAGTCAAACCGAGTTATGATGTCTAGTGTATGTGGTTGTTAAGAGTATGAAGTTATATGATTGGTTTGGTTTGGGTCAAATTGGTGAAAAGTGATTTAGTGTCGAATGTGATTGGTTGGTCAAATGTGAAGTTGACATATAGTTAACAGAGTTATAATAGTCAAACATATGTGGTATTGGGTAGAGTTATGGTTGTATATGGTAGATTTGGTAAAAGTGTCCAAATGGACATCAAAATGGGTCAAAATGGTTAAATCGGGTTAGAGTGTAGTTATGTGGGTTTGGACAAATGTGTTAGACTTGTTTTGGTAGGTTGATAATGTGTGCAAAAAGTTAGAGTCAAAGTGTTTATGGTTTGTGATTGGGGTTGTAGTCAAAAAGTGGTTAAAATGGTCAAAAAGTGGTTATACGTCCGTTTTCTCGTAAAATGTGTATTTTGGAAAAGTGCAAAAATAGAAAGTTTCATTTTGTCATTATGGAGGTGTCTGCAATTTTTCAGAGTCTAAGTGTTTACGAGTAAAAAGATATGCGCGTCGGAAATTCATATTTTGGTATTAGTTTGTGCAGCCCTGATTCCTGGGGAATCGGAGTCATTCCTGAGGAATCTGAAATTCAGTTCTAACAGCAACCCTGATTCCTGGGGAATGAGAGTCATTCCTGGGGAATCCGAATCCAAGTGTTAACAGCATGTCTGATTCCTGAGGAATGGGAGTCATTCCTGGGGAATATCTTGTAAATTCACATTTTTGTTATTTGAGTCATTATTTGATTAAGAGAACGATATAATGAGTCTATAATGTCATATTTTAGATGTGGGACCTAATAGAGTGTGTTTTCAGTGTTAGGTAAAAAAAAAATGATTCTGTTTTCGGGGCGTTTCAAGTTGGTATCAGAGCGATAGTTTAAGATAGTTATGTAATCCATTTTAGGATTTCATGATCTTAAACTATTATGAATTATTTGATTTGCTATTATTATGATGAGTTATATGATTATTAATATGTGTTGATTCAGTAGTTAAAGTGTTGATAGAGAGTGTGTGATTAATAGTGCTATATGATTATATGATTAGAGAATATGATGTGACTGCGGTCAACAAAGTAAGTGACTTATGTATGATTACGTTTATGAAGTGAAAACAGTGACTAGTGAATGATGTAGAAATTAAATGGGGTTCAGTGTTTATATGGAATTGTATGATTACGTGGAGTTAAGTATATGAATAACGAGTTAACGTTTCGCGGTGTATTTGTTGATAGAGTGCTGTTAAGTGTGTTTTGACTTGTTGAATACTTGTGATATATGATTTTACGTGTAAATTGTATTAAAGATTGATGATATGAGATACCCTGAGAAGGAAGTGTGTGTGACATAATCTGACTATGCCTGATCAACGTAGTTATATTATGTCATTTCACATGGAATTGTTAAGGTTATCAAGTATCAGAGAGATTTAATGTAATTTGGAAGATAGGGTGTAAAAGAAAAGATGCTTATGGATTATGTGTTAAATATAGTGGTAAAGGAGATAATAGAGAATAGACTTGTATCTAGTGGTACGAATTTCACTAATTATGTGAAACCAATATGTGAGGGTTATATGAATCTGAGTTGTAAATCAGTTGTTGAAGAATAAACAGTGAAGTTAAATAGAGTTGAATGCACAATGTATGTTCTTGTGTTGACTAGTGGTCTATGTTTACAGGGTGTGAGGTACTATATTATGATAAAACGCTTATGCAAAGAGTAGAGATAGTGTTAAGACTGAGTAGTAAGGGTGACATTCATGAGGACATGAATGAGATAAGTGGGGGGGAGTTGTAACATCCCGAATTTCAGGAAATTAATATCGTACGCGGATTAAATTTATTACGAAATATTATTATGTAGATATCGAGATATAGTGAAAAACGTAAATGATTTTATCAGTTCTAGACTGTAGAGATTAAAGGGAAATAAGCTAAATAGGATATATATGTGTACTGCTACGTGTCTACCTCATTTCCTTTCTCTCAAATATTTCATACGTTCCAGAGACATGAAGAAAACAGAGAGGTTTAATCCAAATCACAAAATCAGTTTCATTCTTCTAAATTGAAGCTAGAGAAATTAGAATCATCATCTTTTGGTCATCCCTAACTACATGTAAGTTGAATTTCTTAATCTCTTGACCTAGTTCTTAGGGTTTTATGGGGTTTTGATGGGTTTCATGAAATTGGTTAGAGTAAATACGAAATTAGGGCTCTATTTTGATGGAATTGATGTTAGTTAATGTTATTATCATGATTAGTAATCAAATAACACGATGAAAGTGGTGAATTTATGATTTGTGTTCATGAGTGATTTTAGGGTTTATGTCAAATCTTTATGAAATTATGAAGTAAGTTTAAAAGTGATGTTAGTGGTGTTAATAAAGCTTGATTATGTAGATAGAACATGAATTTAAGGTAGTAAAGTTGATAAGTGATGAATTATTAAAAGAGTGTTTATGGTGGTTCATGTAAATTATGATAAGATTATGTTAATGAGATTAATAATGTAATTTGAGCATGATTATAAAGATGAAGCATGAATTAAGATAGTGAAAGTTTAAAAGTGATCATGTGAGGTGGTTTAATGTGGGTGATTAAAGGATTTAAAACTAAGTGTAATCAAAGTGGGTGAGGGAATTAATAAGATTAAAGTGGATGATTAATTAGTGTCTAAATATGGTTATGTGTTGTTTTATACTATATGATTAGGTGATAAAGATGTGGAAAGTGTACGTGGCTATTATGGTGAATCATCAAGTGTCGAGGTAAGTGACACGGGGGTCAAATGGGTGAATTGATTGTGTATGTACCGGATAGCTTCCGAGCTAGAGGTTTGCATAATCAAGGGAGAAGTTAATTGTTTATGTAGTTGATTATGTTGTTGTGTATGATTCGATTGTGTTGGATCCGGATTGCTTCCGAGCAAGAGGCTACACAATCGGGTGGAAGATAATGTGTTCATATATGTGGATTAAATATTGGAGATTATGTGGTTATGATGTTATGTTAAGTTGATTATTGTGTTGATTATGTAGTTTGTGGATTATGTGGAATATGCTTATGCAGTGAACAGTGTTAGTATGCATACTGTTGTGGTATGGTACTTAGTGAAATAGTGTTAGCATGCATATCGATGTGGTATGGTGCTCAGTGATCAGTGTTCAGAGCTTAGTGAATATGTGGTTAAGTAGACATTTGTTGATATGTGTTAAATGTGTTATGTGAATCATTCATTTGATTGCTTGTGTACTTACTAAGCGGTTGTGCTTACCCCGTTGATGTTTTATGTTGTAGTTTGATGTGTTGGTAGAGACACGTGGATAGAGAATGTGTTTATGGTAGTGATATGGATATGGAGCATGCTTATGGTTAGAATATGCTTCTTTCTTTTGAATTGTTGTTTTGATGCTCAATTGTGTAAATCGCCCAAACAAAGAGTTTTTGAATTAAATATGTTGGTCAATGTGTAGTAGTTGACTTTGAAAGTCAAACCGAGTTATGATGTCTAGTGTATGTGGTTGTTAAGAGTATGAAGTTATATGATTGGTTTGGTTTGGGTCAAATTGGTGAAAAGTGATTTAGTGTCGAATGTGATTGGTTGGTCAAATGTGAAGTTGACATATAGTTAACAGAGTTATAATAGTCAAACATATGTGGTATTGGGTAGAGTTATGGTTGTATATGGTAGATTTGGTAAAAGTGTCCAAATGGACATCAAAATGGGTCAAAATGGTTAAATCGGGTTAGAGTGTAGTTATGTGGGTTTGGACAAATGTGTTAGACTTGTTTTGGTAGGTTGATAATGTGTGCAAAAAGTTAGAGTCAAAGTGTTTATGGTTTGTGATTGGGGTTGTAGTCAAAAAGTGGTTAAAATGGTCAAAAAGTGGTTATACGTCCGTTTTCTCGTAAAATGTGTATTTTGGAAAAGTGCAAAAATAGAAAGTTTCATTTTGTCATTATGGAGGTGTCTGCAATTTTTCAGAGTCTAAGTGTTTACGAGTAAAAAGATATGCGCGTCGGAAATTCATATTTTGGTATTAGTTTGTGCAGCCCTGATTCCTGGGGAATCGGAGTCATTCCTGAGGAATCTGAAATTCAGTTCTAACAGCAACCCTGATTCCTGGGGAATGAGAGTCATTCCTGGGGAATCCGAATCCAAGTGTTAACAGCATGTCTGATTCCTGAGGAATGGGAGTCATTCCTGGGGAATATCTTGTAAATTCACATTTTTGTTATTTGAGTCATTATTTGATTAAGAGAACGATATAATGAGTCTATAATGTCATATTTTAGATGTGGGACCTAATAGAGTGTGTTTTCAGTGTTAGGTAAAAAAAAAATGATTCTGTTTTCGGGGCGTTTCACAAAAGGTCACAAATAATGGAGTATTTTAAACCAAAACACCTGATCTACCTTATAAGACTTTGTCATCATTTGATCTTCTATTATTATTGTTAGTGCATTGATGACTTGTACTTAATGTATTAATACTATTCCAATGCCAAATAATGGCCATGGTAGGACACACCATTTTTGATTGTGGCATTCCTTCAACTCCAAGGCTTTAACTTTCCTCGTACGAGCTATACATACACATATCTATATACTAGTGCAATACCCGCGTCATACAGCGGAATACGAAGTTTGTTATAGATATTGACTCCGTATATATTATGTTTGTTATTCACCAATTGTAACACCCCCGAATTTACGGTTTAGCGGAAGCACGAATTGGGTGTTACTAATCAATATACAAAGCACATAAGATATAATGAACGACCACTATATGCGTCGTTTTGAACTTGTATTAAATAAACATAAGTTTACATCAAAAATAATGTTTACATTAGCTCGGTTTCTGAAATTGAGAGATTTACATCACATAATTACTTGTACAAAATATAATAATGCAATTAAATCTCTAGTTGTATGAATGCTGACTCGAGCTAATAATCCCTGCTTGTGCAGTCCAACCTACTGCTGTGTACCTGTGATACATGCTAAAATGGGTAAGCGAAACGCTGGTGAGCTCACAGGTTTGTATGTCAACACATATTTGTATGAACCGCAAGATTTATAATTGAATTTAAAATGCAATTAAACAAAATAAAAGTTATACAGCCATGAGCACATAGTCTGAGCTTAACTTGAGTGTCAGGTCCAATTAAGGAAACCCAACTTGAATGCCTCCTACGAGTGCCTAATTTACACTCGTCTTCCCAAATGCTAATACGTCCGTTTGACCAGTTAGTGCGTGCTAACCCGGACGAGGATTGTCAATCCTATATGATATCATATACTAACATTCACGCTACTACGTATTACCAGACTATGCTATGGAGGGCTTTAAATTGATTAGCTTGAAACTCATGTAGTATTTGATTTGATTTGTACTTGCGTTCAACTTGTAAAACAAAACGAGCAATAATATCACACATCTGATTGAAAAGCAGTAAAATAGGGGCCATGAGACTCACCTGAGCCTTGAGTGTTTATCGAAATAAACTTGAATTGATTAGCTTGAGGATTGATGTCCGAAGACTTGTAACCTGAGTGTGTCCACGACACGTGATGGTTATTAATTGTACAGGTATCTCGAAAGACTACCTTTTGTAATTGTTTGTTTATCTATGACGTCCAAATTACCCCAATTTGGTTGATTGACTTGTCCAAATTACTACGATTTGGTTGATTGATTCGAATGTTTGAAAATGTGTACGGCCCGTTGGTGACGGATTTGTAATAATAATCTCAACTATTATTATTTTGATTTCGTGGTGTTATACTTGAAAGTGTGTTTTGATGTGTTTTAGAAGTCGTTACAAACTCTAAGTGACGGGGGTCCGGGGGCAGCGCCCCTGGTTAGCGGGGTCCCAGGGGTGGCAACCCCTGGCGGGGTCCAAGTCAGCTCGAAAATTTTTATTTCTACTAAGTTGCTTTGGTGAAAAACGCATCTAGGATTTGAATTTGGGTAAAATCAAGTGATAAATTCCAGTCCTCGACACTTAGTAAAATCTGAGTTTTCAGGTTTCTGATTTGTGCGACGTCGCAGGTCCTGACTGCGACGTTGAGCATGGCGTCGCTATGTGCGACTTTCGCAATTTAATGCGACATTGTGGGTGGCGTCGCTATATGCGACATTGTTGATTCTTGCGACGTAGGGGCTTGTGTCGCTATGTGCGACGTCGGCCAATTAAGGCGACGTTGAGACTGATGTCGCACCGTGCGACGTCGTGATGAGTTTTGCGACGTCGCAGCTGACGTCGCATAAAGTCTGGGCCAAATGCGACGTTACGGTCTGATGACCGGAATTTGTGTCGAAAACAAGTTTTCCGGCGGCCATTTGGTCCAAATCTTTTACCCAACCCATATTTGGACATTATCAACTTAAATAACCCATAATCATGTAAAAATAATCGAAAACGGAGAGTTTCGGGTTTTTGTCGGAAACTTACGCGGTGTCGAAATGAAATTACGAAAAGATAGAGTTGTAGATCGTTGCGAGGTGATTCCTTTTCTCTAATTATCTTGATGATCCGAGGTCGTTTAATATTATTTGGTGATTTGGTGGGATGGTGGTGATGGTGTTTGTTTTGAGAGAAAATTGAGAGAAGAAAGAGAGAGATGAGATGAAAAATGAGGAAAAAGATGGAGGTGATGAGGTGGTAAAGGGGGGCCGGCCCACTTGGGGCCCACCCGAGTGTGGTTGGCTCCCAATTTTTAATCCTGCGCAATCGCGCTCCGTGCGGTGTTCGTTTTCCCGGTCGTTTAAACGTTAAACGATTATTTTATACGTTTAAATATATGTTTTAAAATACGAATAATTACCCAGTAATTTTGTTGAAGTATTTTACCAAATACTTAATAATTGCGCGTTTAATATCTTAATTGCGTGTATGTTATTTGTACGATTTAATACGAGTGCGAAATATTATCAAAATAATATTTGTGGATATAATAGTGTTGTTAAATAACACTATATTAGCTAATAAAATTGTTCACCAACGTCCGTATTTAATTTAACCGAATTACATTCGATTTGAAACTTGTACGATTTAAATCAAATCGCATAATACTTGTATATATATATTTTCAACAATATATATTACTTGATACACAAACTAGTCTAACACAGAACTAATTACATGTATTAAAACTTGATTAGGCACTAATCACCAGTCCTAATTTGACGGGTGTCACACCAATCGATTATCTATAATGGTGAATGAATATAACGATTGTTTTCTCGTATTCGAGATACCATATAGTAAAAAGCGGAAAAATATGAAATATGATAAACATTTTTATAGGTTTATGTATATGGTAATGTTGAGTCTTAAATCTTAAAAGTTTCTAAATATAAATTAGCAAAATGCTTTATAAGTAACTAGCACAATACCCGCGCAAATGCAGCGGTGAAAGATGTGACGGTGGATAAATGTGCAAGTAAATGTTTTAAAATAAAAACATATTGTCTGTCCCATTTAAAATATCGACATTACTATTTTTGATGTTCCATTATAAGTGTCCATTTTGATATTTAATCAATTAAAAAAGACTTGTGTAGATTTAATATATGATGGATGAAAAGTGTTGTTAGTGGATAATAAGTAGTAATAGATAATTATTAATAATGAGATAGGGGTATTAATGGAAATGAAGTTAGTGAAGAATAAGTAGTAATTGATTCTAATAGATAGTGGAATGGGAGTATTAATGGAAGTGTTGAGTAAAAGGGGAGATGTAAGAGGGTTAAAATTGGCATTATTTAATTTAAGAGTTTTAAGATTCAATACTTGGACATGCATTATAAGTAGTTATAGATTATAGATTATAGATAACAACATAGGTACGGATTTAAATGCTTGTATCATAGTAAAAACGACATTTTGATTCTTATCATGGTGATATTCGGTTGTCTCTAAAACTTACCTTACCTTTCCTTTTTATGAAGTCATCAAAAAGATAGGTGAACTTTAATAGAAACCAAATTAAACCCCATAGTAATCGTAAGGAAAATCTTGATTGAGAATTCACACATGACATATGTGAGTCATGATACTGTTAGGCATTGTTCTGAGTGGCTAACCGCATATATTATATTAGGAGAATGTTAATCATTAAGGTTATATTTCGCATTTTAAATTATATTGAATTAATTAAAAAATATGAGTTTTCCTTTTTTAATAATGAATTTATTTATTTAAATTTGGTAAGAGTGGTTTATTTGTGGTAACTTTGAATTATAAATATGAAAATAAATCACTATAATATGCTTAATCATAACCCTAAGGGCTATAGTTAGCATTTTCCATTATATTATATTATATTATATTATATGATTAATTAAAGGGGTAATCATATACTCCGTATACCGTAGGCGGTACATAGAATACTCCAAAGGCTACAATATTATTTGTATCTATAATCCTTTAATTTCATTTGATGTACGTACAAATTTAGTCCCTCATTTAAAATATCATATAAAAGGGCTTAGGGTTTCCGAAGTACCAATCAATATCCCTTAATTCACAGTTAAGATATAATAGCTTGCATTAAGACCGGAAGAAGGGAGCCTAAAAATGAATAGCTATACTTTGTTATTGAAACATTTGACTATTTGAGTATGGAAATTGTATTTGTTCAAAAGTAAGAGCAACAACGGTGGAAGGGGGTTGGGGCTCGACGTTGGGCTTCCAGGTTGCCGAGGTTGGAGCTGGAAGGATTTGGGGTTGGAATGAAAAATGCATAATTTTCATCGGAATGCTGAGGTCTTTTTGCTTTCTCTCTTTTAGGTCTTGTGCACAGATTTTCAAAAGAAAAAAAAATTGTTGAAAGGGGTTCTATTAGGTGAAAATGAGGTTAAGATTGTTTGAAATGAAACGTTAGTGGAAAACTGATGTGAAGTGTCAAGTGGGATTAAGTGGTTCAATCTACTTTTTGAATAATTGATTGAGTAGTTACCGGTTGAAACTAACATGACCTATATTAATCTATCACTGGCAAGCAGAATCTCGCGCGAAAGTATTAATTCAACATTAATAAATAGAGCTTATATGATAGATGATAAAATTGTACGGTAATAAAAATATGACAAGTTTCCCTTATTAATTTAGCTTAAAAATATGTTCAAGCTAGAGTTTGTTGCTTTCAACAAGTTAAGCTCAAGTAGCTTCCCTCATGTACAACCTTTGTAGTAAAGCGAGCTTTTATTCAAGCTATTAACCTTTATTTTTATTTTCTATTTGCCTTAATTTGATAAATACTCCGTAATTTTAGGGCCGAAATCGTTAGAAGTGAGCCACACTTATTGCAATTGTCATTTAAGAGAACTACAAAGCCCAGATGAATAAATGGGAAAGGCCCACTAACTAGTTAGTAGCCCAAATAGTCCAACGTTTTTGCTCATTTACTGTCTAAATTTATAGATGGTTTGATACTTTGATCTGATTATTATTACATATTTATAAAAATTATAAGATAAGAATCTATACTGTTTTGAAGTATAATCTATTTTTTTATAATATATATATATATATATATATATATATATATATATATATATATATATATATACTAGTGTTGAACCCGTCCGTTGGACGGCTAGATATAATAACTTTTAATAAATATTACTACATCTGTCCCAAATTAAGTGTCCTGTTTTGACTTTTTGAGTCTTTATTTTTCAACTTTGACCTTAAATATTTTTGTTTGTGTTATATAATACTTGATGTAAAATATATGAATGGATTGAGTTTTAAATGTAATTTTATTGGTATAATTTTCATAAAGTAATATATAACACAAACAAAAATATTTAAGGTCAAAGTTGAAAAGAAATACTTCCAAATCTGATAGAGGACACTTAATTTGGGACGGAGGGAGTAACATATTAAATAATAAAATGAAATTTTCGTACAATTTTTATTAAAACCCAGAATAGTATTTTTCTAGTATTAAATAATTCTTTTAAAGTTGTATTATATACAATTATTACCCAAATATATAAAATATAAACTTTTAAATTGATGTAACATGACAAATAGGGGTGTGCAAATTTACCCGAGAACCGAAAATACCCGAGAATCGAACCGGACCGGAACCGAACCGGACCGAACCGAGTATATTTGGTCCGGTCCTCGGTCCTTGTTTTCCTTATTTTTCGGTTCTCGGTTCGGTCCGGTCCGATCCCGGTTCGGTTCCCATGAACTGTTCAGTCACTTCATTGTGTAAATTTCGGGTATAACCGAAAATACCCGAGAACCGAATCGGACCGGAACCGAACCGGAAAGAACCGAGTATATTTGGTCCGGTCCTCGGTCCTTGTTTTCCTTATTTTTCGGTTCTCGGTTCGGTCCGGTTCTTGCCCGGTTCGGTCCGGTTCTGGACCATGAACACCCCTAATGACAAATAAAGAAAAGAATTAAAACAATCTCCATTAAATTCTCATTTATATATGAAGTTGAATTGGTAATATACTACATTATTAACTTTATATATGATATAGTGGACTACTATATGATTTGGTTGAACTAATAATATAAAGTAAAATCATTTTATTAATCATGCATAATAAAATGAAGTACCAATATTTACTCAATATATTCATTCATGTAAATTGATGCTATAAATTAATTGTTTGTGGTAATATAACGGATGCATGATTAACGTGATTTCAAAGTTTCAAACTCGTCATCATCATACTCATCTTTTAATACGTTGAAAAGATCTCCTCCTATAACAACATTATCCAATATTAATCTCCCAATCAACATTATCCTATGACAATATACGAAGTAATTAATATTGAAATTTGTAATTAAAATATAGAAACAAAAAAGTTTATGCAATCATACAAATAAGTTTTCTATGTTTAGTATGTCCTTTTAGTTGTTCTTATTCACGATTTTGGTTTCTTGCTATGTGTTCTTATTATGATATTGATTTTTTCAAGTCCTTATATTTTTCTATACACAATATTAGATAGTGTTAGTTAACAAAAGATGGGAAAAAATATGGATGTTAAAAGTTCTTCATAATTTTACTTTATTACATGGAATGCAAAAAAGATTGTGAAGAAAGCTTAAAAAGACTAAAAGTTAAAACAATGTGTCACCTTAAAGTTGTTAAACATCTTGTTCAATTTTATCTTCAATTCATCATAATTTTTACAAACAAAAAATAGTGAAATCATTTTTTCATTTATTAATAATAATGATGATAGAAGTCTCTAAAATAATTTATTTATGTCAACTATATATTTTTTTTCGAAAGTTGTAGATATTGTCACATAGAATTTTTTTAATTAGTTACTTATATTGTTAACTTAATTTATATAAGGAATAGTTGACTATAACTTAATGTAGTTGAATTAATATAATAAAGTAGCATTATTTATCTAGATTTTTTGATTGACCTTCTATAACTAATAACTAGTATTATACCCGGCCCAGTTAATTTAACTTAATGTAACATATCAATTGCGACTACGGTGTGCACCGGAGTTATCCCTTCCCGAGTATCCTTACCCTAAGGTCTGCTATGAAAAAATTGAAAACATTATTAAACATTTTCATAATATGTTGAAAATTAATACTCCCTTCATCCTAATTATTGTTAGATTTAAGATAGATTGTATAAATACCAGGTTTACCCTTATTTTCAAGGTAAGTTTGACTGAAAGTTTGAAGAAAAATCCTGAGTGCGAGTAATAAATGAGGATATTATTTGCAAGTTATTAAAAAATGGTATGGTAAACATTTAAATTGGGACGGGTGAGTATAAAAAAACATTGTAAATTGACTTGGTAATACATAGATGTATGCATGTCTGACGGTTGACAAACTTACGAGGGTATTGTTAGATTGGACCGGTGCCAACGACAAAAACCAATAAGGAACCGACACACGTTAGTTAAGCGACACCATTGGCACCACCGTGTCTATTAGGTGTGTCCCTTGATTTTCATCGGTATAGTGATGAAGAAGCATCTAGTTCACATTTTTTTTGTTTAGTGTGTCCCTTGACTTAAAAGGGTGATGAATTGAAGTAACATTGTCATTATTGGCATGGTTGTGTCGGTAGTTTGTCAGTTTGAGATGAAGCTAGGTGGCGTACCCAACACACAACAAACTAATCGAAGTGGTATTACACAAAATAGTAGCACACGATCAAGGCTAATCTCTTATTAGACCATTTGCAACGCTAGCATTCTGGCCGAGGTGGAGCCTCAGAACGCCCCAGAACAACGGCAACGGGGCGTTCTGGGGGGCGTTCTCGGGGCGTCGAGCGGAGAAGCACGGCCAAGCATGGGGGCGTTTTTGTGGGGCCCACGGATTATTTAATTGTTTTTCCTTTCTTGACCGTTTGAAAAAGAAAAAAATAAAATAAAATAGCCGTTCAACGGATTTTTCAAAAATTAATTTTTTATATTTTTTTTATTTTCCCCACATCTATATATACATACTCTCTTTATCACTTTTTCACACACCAAATTCATCAAACTCTCTCTCATTTCATACAAAATTCAAAAATAGATTCACTAAATTTTGTTTTGGATTCGGATTCGGAAGACGAACTTCTCTTGCAAGTTCTACAAGCTTGGGAAGAAGAAGAAAAGAATGAAGCCGAGGCTAGTTCTAGTTCGAGATCACCCCGGAATCGGATTTATATTGAAAGAGATCGTGAAAGTGCTCAAGAACGTTTGTGGAACGACTATTTTTCTAAAACCCCAAAGTATCCAGCAAACCTGTTTAAACGCCGTTTTCGTATGCGTCGGGAATTATTTTGACGAATCATACAAGGTATATCCGAATACTCTATTGAACCTATTCCCGATCACTTTATTTATTTTAAACAAAAGCCGGATGCACTTGGTAGGCTTGGTTTTAGCCCGCTACAAAAGTGCACCGCCGCCATACGCCAATTGGCATATGGAATGTCTGGCGATATGTTCGATGAATACTTACAAATGGGTGAACGCACGTCAAACGACTGCGTTAACAACTTTTGTAAGTGTATATTCGACTTATACTCTCGAGAGTATTTGAGGAAGCCGACTGCCAATGATATTGCTCGGCTTTATAGAGGACACGAGCAGTTACATGATTTTAAGGGAATACTTGGGTCCATTGATTGTATGCTTTGGCAATGGACAAATTGTCCCAATGCATGGAAAGGTCGGTACACTATGGGTGATCATGGGCACCCGACCATTATGCTTGAAGCAGTTGCTTCATATGACATGTGGATATGGCATGCATTTTTTGGCATGGCGGGTTCAAACAACGATATTAATGTTTTAAACGCGTCTCCGTTGTTTGATTCCATCAAAAATGATACCAGTCCACCCGCATCCTTTGATGTCAATGGACATCACTACACAAAAGGTTATTATCTAGCCGATGGTATTTATCCGGATTGGTGTACACTTATCAAAGCCTTTCACTCTCCTACTGATGAGAAACGAGCCAAGTTCAAGAGGTTTCAGGAAAGTGCAAGAAAAGATGTCGAAAGGGCATTCGGTGTACTTCAAGGCAGGTTTGCAATTTTAAAGATTGCGGGGCGAGCTATGAGTGTGAACAAGTTGCGAAGACAATTGTACACTTGTGTCATATTGCATAACATGATCCAAGAAGATAACGGCTTTTTAATTTCTGCTATCGAACAAGAGATGATTGATGATCCCGCTAACCGACCTCGTCGGGATTTTAGGCAACGATTGAAGGATAGAGAAGCGCGAATAAAGGAAATACGTGACAAACAAGTGCATGACCAATTGCAGTACGATCTCACCGAGCACATTTGGACGCTTCCACCTAACTTCCGCAGCATACCTTTACCTCCAGCTTAATTATTGTATTGTATTGTACTATTTTATTTTCAACTGTCTCGCATTTTAGTTTGACCTTTTAGTTTAGTTTTGGTGTGGTTTGTTTAAGTATTATATTGTATTTTTATTTAAGTTAATGAAATGTATTTGGTTTGTTTAATTCTTTTATATTGTATTTTTATTGATTACTTAAATGTATTTGTTTTTGTTTAAAAAATGAAAATGGTGGGGCCTAGGCAGGATGATGGGCGTTCTGGGTTTACCACTGCATGTGCTGACGTGGAGTCGACGCTGATGTGGCACCCATAATGCCCCATAACGCCCATCACCATTGCAAATGGTCTTAGGTGGAACAACTATTGTTACTTTTTGCTGTGTGTATAGAAATCAAAGAAGATAACAATTACATGAAGAAAGCTAGCTAAGCGGTCAGATTGACCCTAGTTCTTACATTGTTGAGTCTACAATGGATTCCAAGTGAGAATTACATATATATCCCTATAAAACTTCAAAATTACGTATATATCCAAAATACAAGTTTTTGGTGCATGATGTACAATGTCTTTAAAGCATCTTTTGGATATATATGTAATTTTCAATGTTTCAAGGGACATATATGAAATTCCCCCAATATTAAATGATGAATATCAGTAAATTGTGTTCATTTGAGATCGGCAACAGGTCTACTTACGTTGGGTGACCCGGATGTAGTTATTTTATAATAATGAGGCTTTACTGACTGAAATACACGTAGAATTTGTAACAAACGTAATAATATATAAACAATACTTCATTAAAAACAAATGAACAACTAACAAAGTAATCCCACATCAAAGTTCCTAGCAACCTGGTAAAACAAAAAAGTAAACTTTTAAGTAATAATAAGACCATAACCTAAATATTCTAAGACATGTGCAATACATTTAAATGTATCATCAGGAACTTCTTTCATTGGTATCAAAGGAAGTGTAAACATGTAAATTTGGTATGATTGGAAATGAATGACTGATCCTTAGTTTCTAGGCTAGCAATTGCATTATCGGAAGACTTTCCCCCCAATAAATCAAGAAAATCATTTCCTGGAATGTAAACTTCATCAACATGCTCAGAAATGTGATATGCTTCAACCATATTACATTATCGATCGAGTACAACATTCTATTACATTCTCCCCAAGTACATCCTGTGTAGAACACCAGAATATTTAACTTCTTGAAAGAAAGTGAGGCAAAAATATATAATATGTGAAAGATAATCTACATCGGTCCGGCCCATTGTTTCTGTAGTGTCAGTGTGTCACCTTCCTGACCATCGCCACAACACGTATATAACCTATCTATGCCTCAATGACAAAATTTTTTGGAACATAAACTCGCTTTCTAGTTTACATATTTACATTCTGTAAAAAACAAAATTCAAACTTCTTTGGAATACAAAATACTATGTGGATAGAAAGAGATGTCTACAATTCCTTTAAAAATCATATAGTAAGATATGATAATTAATGAAATAACGTACCTAATGTATAACATCAAAAGCTTTGCCAACATATATCACCTGTTTCGTTTACAATGGTATCCTGTAAAATAACAAAACATTAGTCTTACAAATAGTACATACTTTTTAGTATTATACAGTTATAATAACAACATGAAATTGAATGATAGTCACCAATAATATTACATATATAACCACTTTGTTTTCCGCCTTGTGATTAGTTTTGGGATCTTCATACCCTTGTATTACTTCTTGTAGCGCAGTATCAGCGACAACCAATCTTTTTCTAGGAACCATGTATGTATTCTGTAAAACTTGTATACAAAATGGTAAACCACATATGATCATAAAATATATAGAATTACAAAAACATACATTCTATGTCACCATTCAACATCAAATAGATGATTACTTATAGGAGATGTAGTGGCATGATCATGGAAGACGTCGTAACACAATGTTATGTATCCAGCCGGTGCAACAACAAAAAAAAAAAAAAAACTTAATTTAGTAATAAGAACAAATAAACAGTCAGTGACGACAAACGAAATTTTAGCATATAATAAAGGAATTTACATGCATATTGATTTCGTTTACACTATATTATAAAAAAATATGAGTGAATAGGCACACAAATACACAATTGACGGTTACCTACAAGATAAGGCCACATCCGATTAAGATAGTTATGCAAACAACGTGCAGGCCTGGTATTGGGTAATTTAGGAGCACACGGATTGCAAGACAAATATAAAAATAGGAGACGTAGGAGCTGTTAGCACTTGGCAGAATCCAAGGCATAGATAAAGAAACCGCCATAAAAAAAACTGATTTGATAAAACCGCAACCTACAAATAACTAACAATTCCTAGTTAGGACGGTCAGGATTAAAAGTTGAGATGATCTGACGATGTAGAATGAAAGTCAACAAATTAACCGCTGGTCAACTCACCGGCAACCATATATATGGACAACTTATGATTGAATAAATGATTGTCATACCAAAAATAAGAGATTTCAGATGAAGTGTCGTATAATTTTAGAAAGTTTACGAGAGATTGACATGTAGGCGAAAAACTTAGGTGGCGAAAGGAGAAGCATGCCACATAGGCAAAAAGACTTCTCTATTAGTATTATGTAGATATATATATATATATATATATATATACACACACACACACACACACGTATATATATATATATATATAATAGTAATAGATTAAAAATAAAAGAATTGACATCTTCCTCTGCATTATTTTATATTTTATACTAGATATCAAACCCGTGTATACACACGAGTGTTGATTGTTTAATTAGAATAAAGGTCCTAATTATAATTTAACCAAAATAGAGAGACTTAATTGATTAACTGTTTCTATAGCTCTGTCAATTATTGTAGTTATACGATATTAGTATTCATGGACAAGAAAAACTATATTGACAAGTTACTCTTGAAGTCGGGGTATATATGCAATTTGCTTTTCATCTCAATAGATTATTTAAACGCGCCTCTAATTCGAGTTCTTTTTGCAGAGCATAACAAACTTGGTCAATAAGTTTTCCCTTATGATCTCAAAGTACATATATTTAAGTCTACTTTAATCCAACTCTCCAATTTACATCCAAATCCATCTCTTTTAATTAAACGTACAGTTAACACTTTAATAAGGTTTATTTATTTATTCGTTAACGTATTAATTAATATATCTCACATTTACATTAATTAATTATATTGAGCATAAGTGTCAATACGTGTGTGACCCCTTAGGCTTAAACACTTTCCGGACATGTGTTTATTTTACGTGGTCATTTCCCAACAGCTCCCACTTGAGCATCATTTCCAGAAACTTCGGGTCCCTTGTGCCTAGCCGGCTAGCCTGAAAAAAATTTGTCAAGAAGTTTTCCCTAAATGTGATGTCACATAGTCCACATTTGAATATTTGATCTTAAGTTATCATATGTTATGACAAAAGGGTGTCCAAAAGTTGCTACAAGAATGAAGTCCGGCATGAAAGTGGCTATGGATTCAAAGAATAGAAGAAAATGTGGCTATTGTAGTGAAATAGGTCATAAAAGTACCAGGAGTAAATCAAGAAAGCTACAATTGTATTATACGATACATATTAGTATAACTATTTACCGGTTTCTAATATCGTTAAATTTTCATCATGAATGCATTGCAATTGAAATCACACATGGATACATCACAAATGGACGAAACTCGGTACAAGTGAAATCGGATTAGACTTGGTAGAATAATGTGAATAAGTTGTTACCGGGCCTTAAATTATACTTACAATACAAATGAAGCCCAATCAAACCCGAGAATAAATCAAAACCTAAAAAAGTTCTAATAACCGTCTAAAAAAGGGGATTATTTAAAACTAAAAATAAAAAACAAATCCTCTTAAACATTTATAGAAAAAAAATAAACATATTTAATAAAAAAATTAAGCCAACAACATAAAAAAGCACAACACAATTAATCCAAAAAAAGTTAAGTGGAAAAAATGTTAAGTTAGAAAATAGAATAATACTACAAAACTAACATCTCTTGCATTTGAAACGAAATTAAGAAAACATGCAGAAGAAACAATTCAATAACAACTCTGTCCTAAATTACAAATACAGTAAAAGAAACTTTTCATTGACACACAAACTAACCTATTCATGCTGCAACTAACAAAGTAAATATATAACAAAACTCATAAAAGAGTCCCAGCAACAAATAATCTCTGCCTACTTAGTACTTACTAGTATACTTTCATTTGCATATATACAGTGGTCATGTCACCTTTTCCCCTTTGGTACATGGCGTGTTGGGAAATGTGTATTAAACTATCGATATAAAATTCATTATTTCAATATAATCAGTTTCATCATAACAATAAAATTATCATCTGTGACTCAAAAACACACTAATCAGATCTAACGAAATTGCAAAGAACCAATTACCCTCCAAAGTTGCATTACAAGGCTAATTTTCAAGAAGACTAGGATGCTCTAAATATAGCTGCACAGTCATTGGGTCATTATTCATGGATTTGATGGGTGTTATAAGCGGAGGTTGTTGCCACTGCTGGGCGTGGGTTCGTTTCCACTTATCCCCATTCTCATCAGGGAGTGAGCTAAAGTAAGCCGTTATTTCCCACCTACAATCTGCAATACATACGGTCATAATCCATCAAGTTTCAAAATCTTAAATCATAAGAGCATAATCAAACTTCTCTATGCATGTATCTCCATAATTACCTTGAGCTACTGTAGCCTTGGAAAGATGTTCTGATTGAGAAAGCTTGATCAAGAACGATCTCACGGACAATTCTAGATCAACATCCTCCATTGTTCCCCAATAAGACTGGTTCACATTTATCTTAAAAATAAATCTCTCAAGTGGAACTTTATCGTTGTTGAAGAAAATTACCGCAACTCTCTCAACCTTCCCCTGATATAATATTTCACATGTTACTTCCAGCCAAATTTAACAATTAATAAGGCGTTTGGCATTTAATAGTAAAAGTGATCCTATGGTTATTGCGTTTAGTTCACAAATAATCACTTTCTTGTGTTTGCGCATAGATTTTACATGTAAATCGTCAAATAAATCAAAAAACACGACAAACAATAAAACGACAGATTATATTATCATCCAACTTCAAACAATACACATGACAACGTTATCTGATTATTCCGTATCACACACTCAGTTTTTGACTAAAATGTGATCTAATCAAGTATAGAGATTAACCTGTTGGATGTATGGGATTAGTGTATTGAGTGAATCATGAATGTAATGATTAAGCTGAGGGTGTCGAGCACTATGAACCACTAAAGTCATATACCTTCGCCTTTCAAACGCACCTATCATTATCATAGATGCATAATAAAGTGATTTTTCCATTTTCTTGAAAACCTTTTCTTAAAAGTACTCATTTTAAAGATGTTTTCCAATTTTCTTAAAAATTGTTCCAATTTTCTACAACTAAACAAACATAGCACCTATATAGTCTTTATGTCACCGAAATTGTTCCAATCTTATGTATGTTTATTTTTAATAATTATCAAACATCTCAAATTAACTCAATCAATAAAGACATTCATTCCTTAAGACATATTCATTCATTCATTATTAAAGTACAGAATGCTTTAGATTTATAAGCGAATTGTGTCGCATATGCCTGTTATCATCACTTTCTGCCCAATAAAACGAGATGCCAAAATCAACAAGATTTTCTAGGCATCAAATACCATGGGCACTAATGGAGGTGATGAAATTATATAGGGGAACTTTCTAGGCCCAGGGTTTGAGAGATATCAGGCCGTTTCAGATGGAACGGGTCATGTGAGCCTGTAAGATAATTTCAGCTCTACAAAATCCAAAGTTGAATAGTTTGTTTGTATGCATTTGGATTTTGTAATTAATAATTTGCGAATTTTTATCACCATTTTAACTATGATACTTGAGTTGTTTGCTAACCTTATTATCGAAGCTTACGGGTTCATTCAAATTTAGAAAAGTCGATGGGGTTTTTACGGGCTTAGCTTTAGCTTATTCAAGCTAATAAGCTCAAGTTGTCAAGCTCACGAGCCATAAAATTGCTTGGATCCTTCTATTTCTGCTTCACTGTCATTTGTATAACAGATACACTTGCCGTTATGGACCTGAACTCCAATGGTTAAACCAACAGAGTATATCATAGCAACGATGGAATGTTCAAATGAAGGTTCAGGGCAAATGAGGAAGCCCTCAACTATCAAAAAGGAAATGCAACATCTAAGGTCACTATTTCAGATATGCACCACGATGTTGAAAGAAGTTAAATTCAATATGAGAACGGTCACTGCATTGAGACAGATGATAACAGAGAGTCAAAGTGGTTATTTGAATTAACATGGAGAGATCCACAAGTTGCAAATACACATCATAATTCAATCCATTAGTAACAGATAAGACTACATACACAAAAAGGACGGTGGTTGTTTACCCTTTGCGTTAGAAGCAGCATGCATCCAGTAAGCAACAGCAGCATATTGCAGCGCAGCTGCAAGTAATCAAAATACACAATTTATTAGTTTTTTTCTTCTTGTTTTGTTTCTTTCCCCGATCTACATAACTAATAAAAAGGACAGGAGACGTTAATACCGTCCCCTCCAGAAGCCATCACCTCTGCTTTCAGCTTGTATGCCATCCTGATTGTTTTGAGGTGCGGCTGAATCCTTAGTCGGGTATCCAGTAGGTGGTGCTTGTCTATCCATAAGAGAATATGCAACTACACTCAAAAACTAAACGTGACTACTATGAATATGAGTATTATAAAAAACAAAATGAACATAATCAAGTTTACCAGGAATTTCGTTAACACTCATTATTAGCGGTTAATTCAATGGATGGATAGAAGAAATGAGTCAGGTCTATTGTTTTCTCTTCAAGTTTGGATTTGCATTGTCTGTTGATATATTTACAAAGGACAAGAAGACAAATACCAAGAAAAGGGGCGTAGAATATAACGAACAAAGGACAAACAAGAGAATTACAGCTGCATCGTTTGATTGCATATATTATGCTCTTTTTTCGTCACCTTTTGCATATACAGATGGCAATGGATGCCATCCACCATCAAGTGCCATCCACCATCAAGTTGCATTACAAGGCTAATTTTCAAGAAGACTAGGATGCTCTAAATATAGCTGCACAGTCATTGGGTCATTATTCAGGGATTTGATGGGTGTTATAAGCGGAGGTTGTTGCCACTGCTGGGCGTGGGTTCGTTTCCACTTATCCCCATTGTCATCAGAAAGTGAGCGAAAGTAAGCCGTTATTTCCCACCTACAATCTGCAATACATACGGTTATAATCCATCAAGTTTCAAAATCTTAAATTATAAGAGCATAATCAAACTTCTCTATGCATGTATCTCCATAATTACCTTGAGCTACTGTAGTCTTGGAAAGATGTTCTGATTGAGAAAGCTTGATCAAGAACGATCTCACGGACAATTCCAGATCAACATCCTCCATTGTTCCCCCATCAGACTGGTTCACATTTATCTTAAAAATAAATCTCTCAAGTGGAACTTTATCGTTGTTGAAGAAAATTTCCACAACTCTCTCAACCTTCCCCTGATATAATATTTCACATGTTACTTCTAGCTAAATTTAACAATTAATTAGGCGTTTGGCATTTCATAGTAAAAGTGATCCTATGGTTATAGCGTTTAATTCACAAATAATCACTTTCTTGTGTTTGCGCATAGATTTTACATGTAAATCTTCAAATAAATCAAAAAACATGACAAACAATAAAACGACAGATTATATTATCATCCAACTTCAAACAACACGCATGACAACATTATCTGATTATTCCGTATCACACACTCATTTTTGACTAAAATGTGATCTAATCAAGTATAGAGATTAACCTGTTGGATGTATGGGATTAGTGTATTGAGTGAATCATGAATGTAATGATTAAGCTGAGGGTGTCGAGCACTATGAACCACTAAAGTCATATACCTTCGCCTTTCAAACGCACCTATCATTATCAAGATCCATAATAAAGTGATTTTTCCATTTTCTTGAAAACTTTTTCTTAAAAGTACTCATTTCAACATGTTTTCCAATTTTCTTAAAAATTGTTCCAATTTTCTGCAACTAAACAAACATAGCACCTATATAGTCTTTATGTCACCGAAATTGTTCCAATCTTATGTATGTTTATTTTTAATAATTATCAAACATCTCAAATTAACTCAATCAATAAAGACATTCATTCCTTAAGACATATTCATTCATTCATTATTAAAGTACAGAATGCTTTAGATCGTTTAAGCGAATTGTGTCGCATATGCCTGTTATCATCACTTTCTGCCCAATAAAACGAGATGTCAAAATCAACAAGATTTTCTGGTCATCAGATACCATGGGCACTAATGGAGGTGAAGAAATTATATAGGGGAACTTTCTAGGCCCAGGGTTTGAGAGATATCAGGCCGTTTCAGATGGAACGGGTCATGTGAGCCCGTAAGATAATTTCAGCTCTACAAAATCCAAAGTTGAATAGTTTGTTTGCATGCATTTGGATTTTGTAATTAATAATTTGCGAAGTTTTATCACCATTTTAACTATGATACTTGAGTTGTTTGCTAACCTTATTATCGAAGCTTACGGGTTCATTCAAATTTAGAAAAGTCGATGAGGTTTTTACGGGCTTAGCTTTAGCTTATTCAAGCTAATAAGCTCAAGTTGTCAAGCTCACGAGCCATAAAAATGCTTGGATCCTTCTATTTCTGCTTCACTGTCATTTGTATAACAGATACACTTGCCGTTATGGACCTGAACTCTAATGGCTAAACCAACAGAGTATATCATAGCAACGATGGAATGTTCGAATGAAGGTTCAGGGCAAATGAGGAAGCCCTCAACTATCAAAAAGGAAATGCAACATCTAAGGTCACTATTTCAGATCTGCACCACGATGTTGAAAGAAGTTAAATTCAATATGAGAACGGTCACTGCATTGAGACAGATGATAACAGAGAGTCAAAGTGGTTATTTGAATTAACATGGAGAGATCTACAAGTTGCAAATACACATCATAATTCAATCCGTTAGTAACAGATAAGACTACATACACAAAAAGGACGGTGGTTGTTTACCCTTTGCGTTAGAAGCAGCATGCATCCCGTAAGCAACAACAGTATATTGCAGCGCAGCTGCAAGTAATCAAAATACACAATTTATTAGTTTGTTTCTTCTTGTTTTGTTTCTTTCCCCGATCTACATAACTAATAAAAAGGACAGGGGACGTTATTACCATCCCCTCCAGAAGCCATCACCTCTGCTTTCAGCTTGTATGCCATCCTGATTGTTTTGAGGTGCGGCTGAATCCTTAGTTGGGTATCCAGTAGGTGGTGCTTGTCTATCCATAGGAGGATATGCAACTACACTCAAAAACTAAACGTGACTACTATGAATATGAGTATTATAAAAAACAAAATGCACATAATCAAGTTTACCAGGAATTTCGTTAACACTCATTATTAGCGGTTAATTCAATGGATGGATAGAAGAAATGAGTCAGGTCTATTGTTTTCTCTTCAAGTTTGGATTTGCATTGTCTGTTCATATATTTACAAAGGACAAGAAGACAAATACCAAGAAAAAGGGCGTAGAATATAACGAACAAAGGACAAACAAGAGAATTACAGCTGCATCGTTTGATTGCATATACTATGCTCTTTTTTAGTCACCTTTTGCATATACAGATGGCAATGGATGCCATCCACCATCAAGTGGAGTCAAACTAAATATACAATTTGAAACGAAATTAAGAAAACATGCCGAAGAAACAATTCCATAACAACTCTGTCCTAAATTATAAATGCAGTAAACGAAACTTTTCATTGGCACACAAACTAACCTATTCATGCCGCAACTAACAAAGTAAATATATAACCAAACTCATAAAAGAGTCCCAGCAACAAATAATCCCAGCCTACTTGGTACTTACTAGTATACTTTCATTTGCATATATACAGTGGTCATGTCACCTTTTCCCCTTTGGTACATGGCGTGTTGGGGAATGTGTATTAAACTTCTATATAAAATTCATTATTTCAGTATAATCAGTTTCATCATCACAATAAAATTATCATCTGTGACTCAAAAACACACTAATCAGATCAAACGAAATTGCAAAGAACCAATTACCCTCCAAAGTTGCTTTACAAGGCTAATTTTCAAGAAGACTAGGATGCTCTAAATATAGCTGCACAGTCATTGGGTCATTATTCAGGGATTTGATGGGTGTTATAAGCGGAGGTTGTTGCCACTGCTGGGCGTGGGTTCGTTTCCACTTATCCCCATTCTCATCAGGGAGTGAGCGAAAGTAAGTCGTTATTTCCCACCTACAATCTGCAATACATACGGTCATAATCCATCAAGTTTCAAAATCTTAAATCATAAGAGCATAATCAAACTTCTCTATGCATGTATCTCCATAATTACCTTGAGCTACTGTAGTCTTGGAAAGATGTTCTGATTGAGAAAGCTTGATCAAGAACGATCTCACGGACAATTCCAGATCAACATCTTCCATTGTTCCCCCATAAGACTGGTTCACATTTATCTTAAAAATAAATCTCTCAAGTGGAACTTTATCTTTGTTGAAGAAAATTACCGCAACTCTCTCAACCTTCCCCTGATATAATATTTCACATGTTACTTCGAGCCAAATTTAACAATTAATAAGGCGTTTGTCATTTAATAGTAAAAGTGATCCTATGGTTATTGCGTTTAGTTCACAAATAATCACTTTCTCGTGCTTGCGCATAGATTTTACATGTAAATCGTCAAATAAATCAAAAAACACGACAAACAATAGAACGACAGATTATATTATCATCCAACTTCAAACAACACACATGACAACGTTATCTGATTATTCCGTATCACACACTCAATTTTTGACTAAAATGTGATATAATCAAGTATAGAGATTAACCTGTTGGATGTATGGGATTAGTGTATTGAGTGAATCATGAATGTAATGGTTAAGCTGAGGGTGTCGAGCACTATGAACCACTAAAGTCATATACCTTCGCCTTTCAAACGCACCTATCATTATCATAGATACATTCTAAAACAAATATAACTAACATAAAACCCTAACCCAAACTTTAGAAATTAAAATGAAATTGCGAACCGGTTGGGTAAATTTCCTTGAGGAAGACTATGGATGTAATCGCAACTTCCAGAAATTCAACTAATAAACGTGTAATTTCACCTGCAGATTACAATCGACATGTTGGTTGGTTAAAACAAGAAACATTTATTATAGAGAGACACAAAAATATATAAAGTTTGAATACACGGTAATACTTACTCTGAGGAGATTGGGTTTCCTTGCGATTCATCACCTTATTTCAACACAAAACTTGAAAAAATTAATTAATTCAAATAATGCAGTCACCGGAAACTTTATATGTTTCGGGCTCGGGAGTTTTATATGTTTACTAGATCATTACCCGTGCGATGCTACATTGCTACAGACTCCACAAAAGTTTAACAACACACTATTGAGTTTTTCACATGGATAGAATGTCATTCCGGCCTGTTAAAGGAAGAAAAGCATTTTGGGTTAACATAATACCAAATTCCCAAACTTGTTGGCTTATTATAATTTGTCTAAAAAGACTCCCAATATACAACCCTACCCAACGCATATTTGACATGATGGCAATACATAATAGTTGTTTTTTGAAATAAAAACCTAAGAGCAATTCTATTTTATAGGCATTTCCTCAAGTATTTGTGGGGAAAATGGAAATAAAGATCATTCATTAAGCATGTGAAACAGAGAAATTCGGTAAAATGATACTGAATTAAAGTAAAATATTTTAGTAAACTAATATGCATCTTAACACTATTCCTACCAAGGAAATAGATGTTACGACTTATAATCAATACCTTTAGAAGATATTCTGCCAATACAGTTTTTATTATCCATGTACCCATTCTATTCTCAAAACATAAATGTATCTTCAAATATGCAATTAATAAAGAACATGTGGCACACTTGGTTTTGAAAAACCAACCATCGTTTAAGATTCAGAGTTAATCATATTTTAGATTTGTTCATTGAGGACTTTTATCAAACAGGTGGTATGCATATTAGGTTTCAGAGGATTTTAAAAACGAAAGTAAATTTATATGCACTACTATGCAAGTAATCTTCGTAGAATCAAATATAATAACTTACATCATATGTTACGAGAAGAATCAAAACATGAATCCGGGGTAGTGCAGAAAATTACAAAGATGAAGTGAATTTTGAACGGCCAAGTTGAAAATTAAAATTTTAGATGCTAATTTAACATATAAATGAATTATGATTATGATATAGTTACTGAAGAAAATAAAAAGATTGGTATGAGATTCCTTACCTTGGTGTATGAAATTGAAATTGTTGGCACAAAGAAAATGACGATCTTGAGTGTTAATGAAACGGTTAATATCTATTGATGATTTTGGAGAAAACCGTCGCAACGTTTTGAATTGAATTGTCGATAAAGGACACCGGTTGCCAAAGGGAAAATGGGTGGGAAAAAGTCAGTGTATAGGGTAACGTGGCAAAATCAAGAATTGACACATGTTTTCCTAATATCCATTTTTTATGTTTGGGATGGGATGGGATGGATGGCATTAACAAAAATGACTTTTTTCACATGATTTACATATTCAAACATCGATTCAGTCTCGGGTCAAATTAAGCCCATAAATAAATCGGGATAAGTTGAGCCCATAATTACCTTTAGAATCAAGCATAGAATCAAGTTTATCTTTCAAAAGTTCTAACAAACGGAAGTAAAGTAGTTTCAGAAATGAAATCAATTGATTAAACTGGAAATTGTTACAGAGTATATATACAATGATAACTAACTAAGCTTATTACAACTAACTAACCACTCACCGCTTTTAAGCAACAACCTTTAGAATATTTACATTATCTACCCTCTACTTTCATAAGTTACATTTACAACTTATATTTCCATATCCTCCCCTCAAGTTGGAAGATCAGTGAAACCCAACTTGCCAGCTAAAAAGGAGTGCTGAGAATGACCCAAAGCCTTAGTCATGATGTCTGCGAGTTGTAAATGAGTGGGAATATAGGCTGTTTGCAGAAAACCATCCTGAACCTTATCTCTAGTAAAGTGACAATCAATATCCAAGTGCTTTGTTCGTTCATGAAAGCATGGATTAGCAGCTATTTGTTGGGCTGCTTTGTTATCACAGAATAAGGTAATGGGTATCTGCACAGGAATATGAAGATCTTTTAATAGATAAGCCAACCAAACAAGTTCACATGTTGTGGAAGCCATACTCCTGTATTCTGCCTCAGTTGAAGATCTAGACACTGTAACTTGTTTCTTTGTCTTCCAAGATACCAATGAATGCCCCAAGAAGATGCAATAACCAGTTAATGACTTTCTGGTCATTAAACAAGAAGCCCAATCTGCATCAGAAAATCTAGCAACCTTAAGTTGAGGTTGAATAGGATAGAATAATCCTTTTGAAATGGATCCTTTAAGATATCGAAGAAGATGTATAGCAGCCTGCATATGAGGATCCTTTGGAGCAGAAATAAATTGACTCAAGTGCTGAACACTATAAGAAATATCAGGTCTTGTCATAGACAAATACAATAGTCTACCAATTAGCCTTCTGTAAACATCAGGATTAGATAAAGAAGCACCTTTATCTAATGATAACTTGAGATTCTGAGGCATGGGAAAAGTAGCAGGTTTAGCAGCTGTTAAGCCTGCATCTTTCAACAGATCAAGGATATATTTCCTTTGGTGCAAATAAGTACCTGCAACAGTTCTGCATAGTTCTATTCCCAAAAAATATCTTGCTAAACCAAGATCCTTGATTGTAAATTTAGTATCCAATGCTGCTTTAACATCTGTAATTTCCTTTTCTGAATTACCAGTTACAAGAATATCATCAACATATACTAAAACTGCAGTAAATGTTTCACCCTCTGCTTTGACAAACAAAGAATAATCATGTTTAGATTGTACAAAGCCCAGTGTAGTGAGATATCTTGATAGTTCCATATTCCATTGCCTAGAGGCTTGCTTAAGACCATATAAGGATTTATTAAGTTTACAAACTTGGTCAGGCAAAGCCTTTTTGTAACCTTCAGGAGGTTTCATGTATATTTCTTCCTCTACATATCCATGAAGGAAAGCATTGTTTACATCCAGTTGATGTAAAGGCCAGGCCTTTGCAGTAGCAATAGCAATCAAAACTCTAACAGTGGTTGCTTTAGCTACAGGGGAAAAAGTGTGCTTATAGTCTATGCCTTCCTTTTGATCAAAACCCCTGATAACAAGTCTTGCCTTTAATCTTTCAACTGACCCATTTGGGTGATACTTTGTCTTATAAACCCATTTGGAAGAGATAGCTTTATGATTATCTGGCAAAGTAGTTAACTCCCAAGTATCATTAGCTTCTAAGGCTGCAAGTTCTTTATTCATAGCCTCTACCCAACCATCATGCATAGCAGCTTGTGAGTAAGTTGAAGGTTCAGTGGTAGCTAAAACATGTGCTAAGGAAGCAACATAATCAGCTGGATAAGAATCAAAATCTTGTTTCTGAAACAAAGGATAAACTGGCTGACTAGTAGAAGCATGGTTTGAAGAAGCAACACCATTTGGCATGGTTGGTTGTACAAAATCTTTCAACCAAACAGGTTGTGTTCTGTTTCTTGTAGATTTTCTAAGAGATGGAGCTGCAGCAGGGATTGCAGTTGTAGATGAATCATTCTCAGAAGAAGGAGATGAAGTAGAATCATCATTGTTAACACCTGTAAAATCAACAGAAGAAGGAATAAAACTAGATGAATTGTCATCATCTTCATGACCAGATAAAGGAGAAGAAAACTTCATGTCAACAGGTGTGGACTGTACAGTGTCAGTTTTAAAAGGAAATATGTTTTCCTTGAAAATGACATCTCTGCTACTAAACACCTCATGAGTTTCTAAGTTATACAACTTATATCCTTTTTGACCTGGAGGATAGCCTATCAAAACACATATAGCTCCTCTTGGTTCAAACTTATCCTTGAAAGGCCTAGTAATAGCAGCATAACACAAACAACCAATTGTTCTCAAATGACTATAACTAGGAGCAACACCATGTAATTTCTCAAAAGGGGACTGCCAAGACAAATTTTTCATTGGCATTTTATTGATCAAGTAAGTGGCAGTAAGAATACAATCTCCCCAGAATTTATTTGGTAAATTAGCATGGATCTTGATAGCCCTAGCAGTGTCAAGAAGGTGTCTATGCTTTCTTTCAACCACTCCATTATGTTGAGGAGTATAGACCATTGATTTTTGATGAATTATTCCATGGGCTTGTAATAACAACATACAAGCATTATTCACTATTTCAGTGCCATTATCAGACCTTAGAAATTTTGGTTTAGCATTAAAATGATTACCAATGTAAACAAGGAAACTAGACAAAACTGACACAACTTGATCTTTATTATGAATCAAATATGTCCAAGTACATCTAGTTGAATCATCAACAATAGTAAAGAAGTAATGAGCTCCATTTAGAGCTGGAGTCTTATATGGACCCCAAAGATCAACATGCAGTAATTCAAAAGAAACATTTGATCTAGTATTACTGATTGGAAATGGTAATCTATGAGATTTTGCAAGCATACAAGTATCACAAAAAAATGAGATATATTGGAATGCTTACAATCAGAAACATGAATCATTTTAGAAACAGAAGTGTGACCTAGTCTGGAATGAAACAAATCCACTGATACATCAGATGAATTAGAAGGAATACTAGTCACAACATTATTGACAAGAGAAGACAGAACAGGAAAAGAAGTATTTTTAAAAGTTGTTGATGAGGGTTTGCAGATGTACAGATTGTTGAACCTTTCTCCAACAGCTATCACTTGTTTAATTGAAGGGTCCTGAAAGGCAAACCATGTAGGAAAAAATATGGCTATAAGAAACTGACATTTCAACAATTTGCCAACTGACAAAAGGTTTACTTGGAAGTCTGGGACATGAAAAACATTAGACAAAATTAGATTAGGATTAATTTGTATTTTTCCTACTTTGGTAACCCATTTGCTAGTGCCATCAGGTAATTTAACCTTTATTGGTTTCTTAAGGACTGTAATAGACTGAAATAAGTGAATATGTGGAGAAAAATGATCAGAAGCACCAGTATCCACAATCCAATCCTTTTGGAAATCAAAATCACTATGAGTACTAGTAAGCTTTTTAAGAGAGGCTTGAAAGGACATGCCTGTATAAATTCTATTAGCATAGAAAGATATACCTGCATGTGGTTTAACTCCAGAAGTACTAGCACCATCAGTGTTTGAATCATTAACCTGGCCTTTAAACATCTTCATCATCTCTTGGCATACAGCATTCACCAACTTCTGATCTAAATCAAGCTTTTTACTGCTCACTTCATTTTCATATTCCATGTTAAAAGGAGTATCCTTATGCATAAAAGCACCAAAATCAGAAATAACCTGTGCAGCCATTTTTGCACCTTTCTTTCCCTTTTTCCCTTTGTACCAATCTGGATATCCTATTCTTTCAAACATTGTTCAAACACATGACCCTCTTGATTGCAAAAGGTACACTTCTTGATGTCTTTAACATCTTTCATCACTTTTCGATTATTGAAACCAGTCTTATTGTTATAGTTTGCAAAGAAAGCAGTAGGATCATTATCCTGATGAGTTACTTGCTTTTGTTTCTCAACCTGCTGCACTATGTAATAGGCTTTGTTGATGTTAGGCAATGGATCCATAGAAAGTATCTGATTTCTTACTGGCTCAAATTCATCATTAAGCTTCATTAAGAACTGCATCAGCTTAGATCTACTATCAATCTCAAGAAACTTTTCAACAATTCCACAAGTACATTCTCTCATCTTACCACAGCTACATACTGGTATTCCATTGAGACTGTACAACTCATCCCAATACCTTTTAAGTTTATTATAATATGCAGCAATTGTGAGATTACCTTGAACGACTTTGTTGAGTTCTCTTTCAACTTGATATATGAGAGGACCATTGCTTTGACCATACCTTTCTTCAAGCTCTTTCCATAAACCACAAGCAGATTGAGCATACAAGAATGAATCGGATAACTCTGCTATCATAGAATTCAAGATCCAACATGTTACCATATAATCACATCGTGTCCATCTCTGGAAAGTAGGGTCAATAATCACAGGTTTAGCTAAAGATCCGTCTATGAACCCTAGCTTCATCTTAGCACCTAACGCCATCTTGATTGTACGGCTCCATCCAAGAAAATTACCACCGTTAAACGGAGTATTAGTCAACGCCATTCCTGGATGATCCGAGCTAGCAAGGTAAAGAGGATCATTCACCGCATTTTGAGTATTCACATCAGCAGTAGCAGTATTGTTTGAATTAGGTTCTAAAATCGCCATAATTTCGCAATTGAAAACCCTAAGCTTCAGATATAATCACACGAACAGAAATTACGGATCAATTTGTGATTATAGAATCAATTGATAACTATGATCAATTTTACAGTAGCTAGGGCACGAAAATGAACGAAGAACAAAATTAGGAACGAAGCTCCATGAGCTCTGATACCATAACAAACGGAAGTAAAGTAGTTTCAGAAATGAAATCAATTGATTAAACTGGTAATTGTTACAGAGTATATATACAATGATAACTAACTACGCTTATTACAACTAACTAACCACTCACCGCTTTTAAGAAACAACCTTTAGAATATTTACATTATCTACCCTCTACTTTCATAAGTTACATTTACAACTTATATTTCCATAAGTTCCAACACAGATAAAACTAAATTTAAATTTGACATGAACATGAGAGATAAACATTACTCCTTATTTAATCTTCTTTTACTAATCAGCAACTCACACTTTGTCCTCAAACTCAGACAATGGTGTGGGCTGCTCTTTCAATCCTTTCCTCTTACGAATATTCGCCACAAGTGTACTAGCCTGCGACCCGGGCTCCAGCGGGTTAGATGACACCATGTCCCAATGATCAAACACAGATTGCGGAAACGCTTGACCTGCAGTGGAGGCTCTCAAAGCACTAGAAAATCCAAACGACTCAACGACAGGCAGGTAAGCCTTAATGTTGTACAATGGGGTACCGGGCCTCTGCATTTCCTCAAAAACATGACCACGCCTTTGGTTCAGCACACTGTAGATCCCACCGAGTGCTCGTTCAGGTGCCTGGATCTCAACCAGGTAAACAGGCTCGAGTAAACGGGGTTTGGCAGTGAGTTGGGAAGCGTAGATGACTCGACGAGCTGTTGGAATAACTTGACCACCACCACGATGAATCGCGTCAGCATGAAGAACAACATCAGTTCACATACTTCAAAATAAATACCCCTCATGTTTTCTTCAACTAAAGCACCTTCTTTTGAAGCCCACTGGAACCCTGCCACAACTGAATCCTTTATTTCATTCAAATACTGAACTCCCTTACACATGTCAACAACCATGTTGGGCCCAGTGGTTTCCGGGCCAAAACACCATATCTTCTTTGCTAAATCTTTATCCCATCCAAACTCTTCGGCCAAGATTTTGGAACGCACCTTCGGGTCATCCCTTGGCCCGATTCTTCCTTCGTCTATAGCCTCCGCTAAACCTTCCTCCATTGGTCTAGCTTCCATGTACAAACGGTTGTGTTTGTTCGGTGACTTGCTCATAACGATTCTACTCGACTTCTGCAGGACAGTTTCACGAAACGACACAACAGGGTCCGCAAAAACAATCTGGGCTCCACCCGTAAAGTCGTCTTGAAGATCTTTTAAACAGATTTCAAGATGTAGCTCACCCACACCCGCAATGATATGTTCACCGGACTCTTCAATAGTACAAACAACCATGGGGTCTGATTTAGCCAACCGTTTCAGACCCTCGACTATGGGTGAAATGGGTTAAGTTGCATGTTATTTCGTTGTTTCATATAGGTGAATGGGTCCAAATAGCTTTTACATATTTGTGTTTTATGATATTATGAAATAAACTAATTGATTGATTTACTTACATGTTATTTATATAACGACCAGTTAACTGGGCAATCCTCAGGTATAAAACTAGTTTATTTAGAGTTTTCATAGGTTAAGATGGATCAATAGATGGAGCCAATTCATGAGCAGGCCATTATACGAGTTTGTGATGAGATTTGAACAATTCAAAATGAAGTTTTCCGTAGCTCAACCTTTTATTCGGTATATTTTACAAAACGATTATCAAATGTTTTACAGCACAATGGTTAAATAATCACTTTCAAAACTGAATACCAAACTTTGCTAAACAATCGCAAGTGGAGTTAGTTAACTTATTTCCACGCTTATTCCCTCATTTGTTCACGTATAAAAATGTGTAAACTTTTCATGCCCACTCCTCATTTGTGTGTGGAGAATATGGCCGTAACAGCTAACAAAGATGAAAATATTAAAACACTTGGCTCTAAGTATTATTATTGCAGGCTCAAAATTAACTACGGAGTATTAATTAAACAAGCATTGAAATAGTTTTGACCACGTACGTACGTGTGTTATTATATCTTTTACATATAAAATGACAATATCATCATATTAAGATAAAATAGGGGTTTGGCCCCCTCAAGATTAAAGAACTAGAGTAAGGGCGTTCCATCATAGCTGAGGAGGGTAAAGTTGAAGTTTGAACATGAAGACTTTCTGTTTAACAACGAAGAACTAAACCCAAAAGTAGAATTCTCTAAATTAAACACCACAAAGTTGTCCTCTATATGAAATGTCCCGATCACAATTGCTGGTTCACTCTTTGCGCCACCATCAACAAATGCTAGACATGCCGTATCCTTTGTTACTTGCTTCATGGAGTTTGAAGTGGATATATGTGACACCCGGTAACTTAGGACTATGTATTAGTGCCTAACTGTTTGTAATTACGTGTATTTAGTACTAATTAATCTAAATATACGTGGCTTTTCGTACACAACTGTTGCGACCGGTTTAGATCGTGGGATATACGTACTAGATTATTCCAACCTTACTTACAACGGACGTTGGTGATCAATAGACGCTATTACATTCGAAATAATATTTTAATAATACTTCCAATTTGTCTCGTACCGTACATCTGAAAAACTTACACGATTTAAAAACAAAATACGCAAATTAATCTAAATTATATTAAATATGATCCAAATTATTAAAAATTTGATAAAATAATTAAGTAAATCACTTAACAAAAATTGGTATTTTAAAATGAATAATTGACGCGTAAATTAAATATTAACGCTTAAATGACGGAGAAAACGAACACCACGCGGAACACGGAGACGGAGACTGAAAAGTGAGGGTTTTCACCAAAACCCCCACCCCTCCTTTCTCTTTTCTCATTTCCCACCATCTCTTTCTCTCTCTACCTCCATCTTTTTCTCTCTTTCAAAAATCCACCACCACAACCACCATTACAAAATCACAACAAAACTACATCAAAAACTCGATAAATCGACTAGCTCCTTTAGGGAAAAACGATCACCGCGACGAGAGCTACACTTCTATCTTCTCGGATTCTCACGGCGTTAACTTCGTAAGTTCCCGACATTCCCGACAACTCTTAGATTTCGAAGTTTTCTTTGATATTTAGGGTTTATAATGCTTAATCTACCATGTATTAGTGTTATATCAACTTATTATGTCCAAAAACACCTTTAAAAACGCTTTAAAAGTCAAAATTTGCATAAAAATCACGAACAACGAGTTTCGCGAGTTGAGATCCAATCGTAACTCGCGAGGCGAACTCAACTCGACTCGCAGATCTCAACTCGCGAGGCGAACTCAACTCGACTCGCAGGTCTCAACTTGCGAAACTCAACTTGCGAAACTCAACTTGTGAAACTCAACTTGCAAATCATTTTTCCACTAAGTGTCGAACTTAACCGGAAACGAATACTTACACATGATACGATATATGAACTGTACAGACATTTCAAACAAACTTAATTTATTAAAATCGTGATTTCAAACTATTACCAACGAGTCGTACACATTTTCACAACTACGAAATACAAACGTAAACGTTAAACAAACACTTTGGACATAATTATTTGCGTGAACACTAGCATGGATAGTCAAACTTAGACATCTACGTACTTATTAAATCTAAAACGTTTAGGGCGTTAGGAGATTCGACTAGGTGAACTTTGGGTTTTAGGCTTTGCTAGCACTCACACGCAACGTAACTCAACAGGTGAGTCTTACAGCCCCACTTTACTGTTTTATATATACGGGGTGAGATACATTGCTTACTTTTCTTGAACACAAGTACGAACAGCTCTTTTTACTATACGGGATTGCATGAGTTACTTACTTTTATTGAAGTCTCTCCATCATATATCGTTAGTTATGGACTTAAGCGCGAACACTAGTTAATGGAACCTTTAAGGGAATGACCCTCCCCGCCCGGGGTAGTAGCGCTACCACGAACCGTACTGTATAAACGGGCGACTATTATTCATTACTTATGCTTGCTCAGTTACGAGCATGTCACGGGAGTAACTTATTACTTACGGGTTAAGCTTCGATTATGAGCCTCATGGCAACGGTATAACTTATTTACTTTATATTTGCGGAATTGCAAATACTTGATTTACGCCTGAGGGCACTAATTATGAAATCTTGTATTCAAAAACTGATATTATATACAAACCTGTGAGATTCACCAACATTCGTGTTGACCTTTTAGCATGTATTTTCAGGTACCCAGACGGAGTAGGATTACTCCAGGACATAGCTAGAGTCGCATGATTTCAACTAAATTGCATTAACGGAGATTCTCAGCATTATCTTTTGTACATTTTGATTATGTAATAGAATCTCCCGCTACACGCGTGGACTCTAGGGGATTACATTTTGTATTCGAAAACATTGAGTTTTCAAACATTTATTTCAAATGAAATCGTTTTACAACGTCTCATTTAAAGGTCGTTTGCTGTATATCTTGTGCTTTGTATATTGATTAGTAACACCCAAGTATGCTTCCGCCAATCATTAAATTTGGGGGTGTTACAGATTGGTATCGGAGCCTAAGGTTATAGTGAACTAGGTTGCATTTAGTGGACCTAGACTATGACCGTTAGGCAGTATTCCCTATTAGGTATAACTGGTTCAGTGATTACATCATACGAGTTTAATTTAACATAGCCTGATCAACTATGTACAATTAAATAAATATGATGTCAGATCTGAAAGGGGTTATGGCTGAACGGAATAAACTAGTTGACTCTGATCTCGAGAGAAACCTGGACTCAAACAAGTATGTGCTAGACACTCAATAGGCTATTATGTGATATATACTTATATACATAGGTAGGCCTCATTCTTTCTAACGCTTTGTCTCAGAATGGCAAACACACCACCAAATTCGTCACGCTCTTATCCGCATGGAGCACGAAACCCATGGGTGGCTAGGAGGGACGCCAGATCGCCTCGAGTCAGCCCATATCCCACTCACCTCACTCTACCGGACTTAGCCGCTAGAGTGCACCATCACGATCAACAACTCCAAGAGATGGATATCGAACTACAAGAAACTCGCGAAAACTGGAGACTAACAGCAATGGAGCGAATCGAGCAAGTCTTCGAAGATCACGATCACACTGTTAACACCATGAACACTCTTCAAAATCAAGTGGGAGAAACAGTCGAAACCATGGAGGTTGTCCACAACCAAGTGATTGGCAACCGAAATGAGATCTCTGTCCTACAATCAAGGCTGCATCAGTGCGAGACACGTCTAAGGGAAACCGAGGACGCCCTCCGAACGGCCAACAGACTTGCAAAATCTGTGGATCATCTCAACGCACTGCTGCCACAACTCAATTTACGTCAGAATTAGCTTAGGCTGAATCTGTACTCTATCATGCTTTCGTAGGATCTATGTAATTCGACCGGATGTAACAATTCCCGGCACTTTTGTAAAAACATCTAAGTCTGTAACTTTTGAAACTTGTAACTCGAAATTGTCTATCATCTTTTGGATTTGTAATATCGATTCACAATTTCCCTCAATTATTCTACAATTAAGTGATTTTTACATTGTGAGGTTGTATATTACCACTTTTATATATGTACATCTGTTGTAATTATCATTCTGGTACAAATTTCTCATGAACCTCTTGTTTCTTTTCTTGTTCGGCATCATGCCACCTCGCCGACAAGTCACCCTCAGTGAAGCCGAAATTGCGGGTCTGATTGCCCGCAGTGTGGCCCAAGCCTTAGCTACCCAAACACCAACTCCTAGTAGCAAAGATACAGCTACCAATGCGCCACAACCCAAACCCTGTTCATATAAGGACTTCCAGAACTACAAACCCTTGAGCTTCCAGGGTACTGAAGGAGCTATCGGTCTAGTACGCTGGATCGAAAAAATCGAATATGTATTCCTTTTCGGCAACTGCACAGAGGGAGACAAGGTCAAGTTCTCCGTCAGTACTTTTTCTGACACCGTTCTCACCTGGTGGAACACCTATGCCCAGACTGTGGGTATTGCTAATGCTTACAAACTCCCGTGGGAGAAGTTGAAGAAGATGTTGAGGGGCGAGTATTGTCCCATGGATGAATTGAAACAACTGGAAGTGGAATTCTAGAACCACAAAATGCAGGGTGATGACATCACGGGGTACACCAACCGTTTCCACCAATTGACACTTCTGTGCCCATCCATGGTTAATCCTGAGTATAAGAGGATCGAGAAGTATGTCGATGGACTCCCCGACAGACTCCAAGACCTAGTGACTTCATCCAAACCGGGTACTATTCAGAGCGCCATTCGTATGGCCCATGAACTGACGGCAAACTCTTTCCGCCGTGGCACAACATCAACCCCATCGGCAAGCAACAAACGAAAGTGGGAAGGAAACCCCAACTCATCCAACCAAACCACCAACAAAAAGCCTGAGTCTGTTAAGGCTTATTCATCGGGGACTACGGAAAAGAAAGGGTACATCGGGAACAAACCCTACTGTCCCAAATGCAATCGTCATCACGATGGTTCCTGCTCTTGCACCAACTGCAAACGGTTCGGGCATCTAGCCAAGGATTGCAGAGCCAACATTCCTACCCCCAACACTAACGCACCAAAGGCCTGCTTTGGGTGCGGAAATCCTGGGCATTTCAAGAAAGATTGCCCCAAGCTGAAAAACAATGACAACCGGAACAACAACTCTGCTCGCGGTAGAGCATTCGTTATCAAGGCTGGGGAAGCCAGACAAGACCCGAATGTCGTGACGGGTATGTTCTTTCTCAACAACCTTACTGCTTCTATATTATTTGATACCGGAGCCGATAGAAGCTTCATTTCTGAGAAATTTTGCCCATTGCTAGACACCACCCCCACTGCCTTAGATACCAAATACATTGTAGAACTAGCTAACGGTAAACTGATGGAAACTGATAGCATCATACGCAATTGTACACTAAACCTCTCGAACGAACTCTTTTCCATTGATTTGATACTGGTCGAGATCGGCAGCTTTGACATTATCGTCGGTATGGATTGGTTATCCAAGCACCGAGCTTAAATCGTCTGTTATGACAAACTTGTTCATATACCTCTTGTCTCCGGTGGAACCTTAGTCCTACAAGGGGAGACCGGTAGACGGAATCTGAACATCGTATCGTGTCTGAAAACTAGAAAATACCTACGGAAGGGGTATCAAGCTATCCTCGCCCATGTAACCGAGAAGAAGTAAGAGGAGAAGCGACTTGAGGATGTACCTATTGTGCGGGACTTCCCGGAAGTCTTTCCTGAGGACTTGCCTGGACTTCCGTCACCCAGACAAATCGAATTCCAAATCGAACTCTTGCCGGGAGCTGCACCCGTAGCACGAGCTCCATATCGTTTAACACCTTCCGAAATGCAGGAGTTGTCTAACCAATTACAGGAACTCCTGGATAGAGGATTCATTCGACCAAGTTCCTCACTTTGGGGAGCTCCGGTCTTATTCGTGAAAAAGAAGGATGGGTCTTTCCGCATGTGTATCGACTATCGAGAGTTGAACAAGCTAACCATAAAGAATCGGTATCCACTTCCTAGAATCGATGACCTATTCGACCAACTTCAGGGATCGAGTGTTTACTCAAAAATCGACCTACGGTCAGGTTATCACCAATTCCGAGTTCGCGACGATGACATTCAGAAAACAGCTTTCCGAACTCGGTACGGGCATTACGAGTTCCAAGTTATGCCATTCGGTTTAACCAACGCACCGGCAGTATTCATGGACCTTATGAATCGGGTGTGCAAACCTTATCTCGACAAATTTGTGATTGTGTTCATTGACGACATTCTTATCTACTCTCGCAACGAGCAAGAACACGCACAACATCTCAAAACCATCTTAGAACTTCTCAGACACGAAAAATTATACGCCAAATTCTCTAAGTGCGAATTTTGGATTCGAACCATTCAATTCCTTGGACACGTTATCGACAGCCAGGGAATCCACGTTGATCCCGCCAAGATTGAGGCAATCAAGGGATGGGAGTCACCGACCACTCCAACCGAAGTGAGACAATTCTTAGGTCTTGCTGGTTATTACCGACGATTCATTGAAAACTTTTCAAAAATAGTTGTTCCCTTAACGACACTGACTCAAAAAGATAAGAAATTCGATTGGACCGACAAACAAGAGTCAGCCTTCCAATTATTGAAACTCAAACTTTGCAGTGCACCAATCTTGTCCTTACCAGAAGGCACCGATGACTTCGTAGTTTACTGCGACGCCTCACACCAAGGATTTGGTTGCGTGTTAATGCAACGAGAAAAAGTCATCGCTTATGCCTCGCGACAACTAAAAATCCACGAGAGAAACTATATGACCCACGACCTCGAGTTAGGTGTCGTGGTCTTCGCGCTGAAAATCTGGAGACATTACCTCTACGGTACAAAAAGTACTATCTTTACCGACCACAAAAGTCTCCAACACATCTTCGACCAAAAGGATCTCAACATGAGGAAACGTCGATGGGTCGAGTTACTCACCGACTACGATTGTGAGATCAAATATCATCCGGGCAAGGCAAATGTTGTTGCCGATGCTCTCAGTCGGAAGGATAGATCCAAACCACTTCGAGTCCGATCCCTCAGCATGACTATTCATAGTTACCTTACCACTCAAATTCTCACCGCTCAGCTCGAGGCCCTGAAACCCGAAAACACCAAACACGAAGCCTTGCGAGGCATGGATAAACAATTCGAGATCAAATCTAACGGAATTAGTTATTTCTCAAATCGGATCTGGTTGCCCAGCTTTGGGAACCTGCGGGACTTGGTGATGGATGAAGCTCACAAGTCCAAATACTCTATCCATCCCGGGTCTGACAAAATGTATCACGGTATCAAGGATTTCTACTGGTGGCCGAACATGAAAGCCGAAATCGCCACTTACGTTAGCAAGTGTCTTACTTGCTCAAAGGTCAAAGCTGAATATCAAAAACCTTCCGGATTACTTCAACAACCCGACATCCCTGAATGGAAATGAGAACAAATCGCCATGGATTTCATAACCAAACTACCCAAGTCGTCGAGCGGTTGCGATACCATTTGGGTGATCGTTGATCGTCTCACAAAATCATCTCATTTCCTAGCGATCAAGGAAAACGACAAAATGGAACGTCTTGCCCAAATCTACATCAAAGAAATTGTCTCTCGACACAGTGTCCCAACCTCGATCATCTTCGACAGAGATGCTCGCTTCACATCCCACTTTTGGCAATCACTTCATAAAGCAATGGGTACCCGTCTTGATATGAGTACCGCATACCACCCTCAAACCGATGGCCAAAGTGAACGAACCATTCAGACACTGGAAGATATGCTACGCGCTTGCGTAGTTGATTTCGGTACAAATTGGGAAAGACATCTACCGTTGTGCGAGTTCTCGTACAACAACAGTTATCATACCAGTATTAAGGTTGCACCTTTTGAGGCACTGTACGGTCGTAAGTACCGATCACCGATCGGTTGGACTGAAGTGGGAGATAGCCAACTCACTGGTCCCGAACTCATACACGAAACCACTGAGAAAATTATTGAAATCCAGAACCGACTCAAAGCCGCACGTGACCGTCAGAAAAGTTATGCTGACGTGAGACGCAAACCACTCGAGTTCCAGGTTGGGGATCGAGTACTCTTGAAAGTTTCACCTTGGAAAGGTGTCATTCGTTTCGGCAAACGCGGGAAGTTAAATCTTAGGTACATTGGGCCTATTGAGATCCTCGAAAGGATAGGTCCAGTGGCATATCGATTGCAACTGCCAGCCGAACTCAGCAGCGTGCACCCCACATTCAACATTTCTAACTTGAAGAAATGTCTGTCTGATGAGACACTTATTATCCCTCTCGAAGATATTCGCGTCAATGACAAACTTCATTTTGTGGAAGAACCCGTTGAAATCGTGAACCATAATGTCAAACAACTCAAACGTAGTCGTATTCCCATCGTTAACGTCAGGTGGAATTCGCGGCACGGTCCGGAATTCACTTGGTAACGGGAAGACCATATGCGACTCAAGTATCCCCAACTCTTCGCTGATTCAACCTCAGACGCGACTACTAAATAAATTTCGAGACGAAATTCTCCTAACGGGGGGAGAATGTGACACCCGGTAACTTAGGACTATGTATTAGTGCCTAACTGTTTGTAATTACGTGTATTTAGTACTAATTAATCTAAATATACGTGGCTTTTCGTACACAACTGTTGCGATCGGTTTAGATCGTGGGATATACGTACTAGATTATTCCAACCTTACTTACAACGGACGTTGGTGATCAATGTTATTAAGACGCTATTACATTCGAAATAATATTTTAATAATACTTCCAATTTGTCTCGTACCGTACATCTGAAAAACTTACACGATTTAAAAACAAAATACGCAAATTAATCTAAATTATATTAAATATGATCCAAATTATTAAAGATTTGATAAAATAATTAAGTAAATCACTTAACAAAAATTGGTATTTTAAAATGAATAATTAACGCGTAAATTAAATATTTAACGCTTAAATGACGGAGAAAACGAACACCACGCGGAACACGGAGACGGAGACTGAAAAGTGAGGGTTTTCACCAAAACCCCCACCCCTCCTTTCTCTTTTCTTATTTCCCACCATCTCTTTCTCTCTCTACCTCCATCTTTTTCTCTCTTTCAAAAATCCACCACCACAACCACCATTACAAAATCACAACAAAACTACATCAAAAACTCGATAAATCGACTAGCTCCTTTAGGGAAAAACGATCACCGCGACGAGAGCTAAACTTCTATCTTCTCGGATTTTCATGGCGTTAACTTCGTAAGTTCCCGACATTCCCGACAACTCTTAGATTTCGAAGTTTTCTTTGATATTTAGGGTTTATAATGCTTAATCTACCATGTATTAGTGTTATATCAACTTATTATGTCCAAAAACACCTTTAACAACGCTTTAAAAGTCAAAATTTGTATAAAAATCACGAACAGCGAGTTTCGCGAGTTGAGATCCAATCTCAACTCGCGAGGCGAACTCAACTCGACTCGCAGATCTCAACTCACGAGGCAAACTCAACTCAACTCGCAGGTCTCAACTTGAGAAACTCAACTTGCGAAACTCAACTTGCGAAACTCAACTTGCAAATCATTTTTCCACTAAGTGTCAAACTTAACCGGAAACGAATACTTACACATGATACGATATACGAACTATACAGACATTTCAAACAAACTTATTTTATTGAAATCGTGATTTCAAACTATTACCAACGAGTCGTACACATTTTCATAACTACGAAATACAAACGTAAACGTTAAACAAACACTTTGGACATAATTTAGTTGCGTGAACACTAGCATGGATAGTCAAACTTAGACATCCACGTACTTATTAAATCTCAAACGTTTAGGGCGTTAGGAGATTCGACTAGGTGAACTTTGGGTTTTAGGCTTTGCTAGCACTCACACACAATGTAACTCAACAGGTGAGTCTTACAGCCCCACTTTTACTGTTTTATATATACGGGGTGAGATACATTGCTTACTTTTCTTGAACACAAGTACGAACAACTCTTTTTACTATACGGGATTGCATGAGTTACTTACTTTTATTGAAGTCTCTCCATCATATATCGTTAGTTATGGACTTAAGCGCGAACACTAGTTAATGGATCCATTAGGGAAATGACCCTCCCCGCCCGGGGTAGTAGCGCTACCACGAACCGTACTGTATAAACGGGCGACTATTATTCGTTACTTATGCTTGCTCAGTTACGAGCATGTCACGGGAGCAACTTATTACTTACGGGTTAAGCTTCGATTATGAGCCTCATGGCAACGGTATAACTTATTTACTTTATATTTGCGGAATTGCAAATACTTGATTTACGGCTGAGGGCACTACTGATGAAATCTTGTGTTCAAAAACTGATATTATATACAAACCTGTGAGATTCACCAACATTCGTGTTGACCTTTTAGCATGTATTCTCAGGTACCCAGACGGAGTAGGATTACTCCAGGACATAGCTAGAGTCGCATGATTTCAACTAAATTGCATTAACGGAGATTCTCAGCATTATCTTTTGTACATTTTGATTATGTAATAGAATCTCCCGCTACAAGCGTGGACTCTAGGGGATTACATTTTGTATTCGAAAACATTGAGTTTTCAAATATTTATTTCATATGAAATCGTTTTACAACGTCTCATTTAGAGGTCGTTTGCTGTATATCTTGTGCTTTGTATATTGATTAGTAACACCCAAGTATGCTTCCGCCAATCATTAAATTTGGGGGTGTTACAATATAGTCCAGGTCTTTCCACCCTGGACGCTAAAACCAATATCAGGAACATTTTCACCAACTTTAGAAGGTAGGTATATTGTAACAAAGGTCGAATGGTGCGATTGGTTTTGCAGTAGGGGTTCGTTTAGTAACCTTTGAAAACCGTTGAATCACTTGATTATAAATGTCGGTTCTTAGTGTGGTGTAAGTCTCTATTGTACTAAGCTTGGTTGTGGCACCTATCGCTGTGATACTAATAGATCTGTTTTTAATTATAATGGCATTGACGTTGATAAAGTATCCAAATGAGTCGGGATGCTTTATTAAGGAGGTATATGAAAGTAAAGTTGTAATATCCACACTGGAGTTGGGAAAAAGGTAATAAGGACCGGTTCCTGTAAATAGGAGGTACCCCAGGAGTAGATAATGTGCTCGGCAAACATAAAGCTATTACTTTTTTAAAAAATCTCGCTAATAGTGCATATGGTGATGATGAAAGTGACATGACACCAATTACACCTTTAGGAAATGATTGAAATGATGATGATGAAGTAGCACACACTCCGATAGGTGTAGCTGGATACATAGGTTCAATAATTGGATTTCTACCATTGCTTGCGTTCAGTTGGTAAAAGTCGTAGTTGAGCAAGCCACCTCCACAAGCTCCTATTGAAAACAATGCATATGAAACTAGCCGATATGTCGTCACGTAGAAACTAAGAAGGAAAACTAAGATTAATTACTCCGTATTAATTATGATACCTGTAACCCAATTAGATATTATTGGATTCTTGTTTACAGGATGGCAGGACGGATCCTTGTAATCGTAAGTAGATGGCACAAGTCCACATTCATCATAGCTGCAATCAAGATAATTTTGTGGCAATGCAAAGCTACAGTCATGCCATATGAGTGGAGCGTCGAGATCAATAAGGAAGTTTGCGTATCTTTCATCTTGTTCCGTAGAATCGGTAACGTACATGTAAATGCTATAAAGTGGCTTAGCAACATCTAAGTGTTTGTTTATTGGAACGACTACAGATCTGTAACCGTAAGGTTCTGTTTGTCCTATGGCTTCATGTTTACAAGATATCAAGACTAGAATGATAAACATTAGTGGTATGAGCAACTTCATTATTGAATATTTGTGGTCTTTGTAGTAGTAAGTTTTGGAATGGCATCAACCAAATTTATAAACATACGTTGCGCGTGATGGTGTACGTTTGTTTCTGTTAAACTTAGAGCACAATGTGTGGTACCGGTGTTCTGGGACAGTGTTCTGGAGAATGTTGAAGGTGAGGATTTTGTGGTGTGGTAAAATTGAATTCTCAGTGTTCTTGACAGTGTTCTGGAGTTTTTTATTATTTGTTTTATTTGATTTTTTAATAAAAAAATAATATTAATTAATATAAAAAACAAACAAAAAAAACATCTGATGACATCTGCATTCAAATTATTGATCATGAGGTTAAAAAAGGAATTTAAAGAAAGAAAATGGGTGATTGATTTGGTATTCACGTGATTATGTTGTCCTTTTTCTTTGTTTTTTATAATAATAATAATATAATATTAATATTAAAACTTATTTTAATAAAAAAATTAAAAATTATAAAAAGCAAACCGTCCTTACTTCATCTTCCTCATGCTCTTCTCTTCTTTCACTATCTCCTGCAAAAAAAACTCAAACACAGGTATAAAAAAATCCACACGAAAAACACATACTTTATACAAAATTAAACAAACACATACAAAGAAAAAGGAAAAGAAAAAGAAAAGGCGATGAACGTTGCACAAAACCAACGTTCGTATATGGACGGCGAATTCAAAAATGGGCGAGAACGCCGGTGAGAACGTCGACCCGGTCTGGCTGAACGCCAGCGCACGACGTTCTCAACCCTGAACGTTGATGCCACGTCTCAGCACACCGTGTGCTCTTATATATCATGAATGCATGTGACAGTCAAACGGAAATAGGAAAGTCAACATGTTTTCTGGGTCATGCATGTTTAATTATTAGTTGTTTTAAAAGTTAAGTCGAAATTAAATAAAAATTAAAAAAAAGTAAAATCTAACGCAGTTTACAATCATGTTTCTAAATCAGTAAATTGCAATATTATAATTCCTCCGATCCATTTTACTCTATATTATACAATTACACTAGATTACCAAAAGGCAAACTAAATCTTTCAATGTTTTGTGTCTGGGAGTTCTAAACTTAGAGTAGTATAAGGGAGTAAGTAGTGACAAATAGTTTTTTTTTTTAATAACAATATATTATTATTATTATTATTATACAGTATTTATACTTGTTAACGTATGCATCGTTTGATGTACGTTAATGACAAAGGAATTTCTTGATTGTAATCGATTATATATCGTGTTTGAATTTGCAAGCAACCCTTATGCTTGAAGAGGACATTTGTAGTCGCAAATTAGGGTGGTCAATCTTAAAAAACAAATAAGCTGGATCAAGATTCAACATGGTACTTTACCTTTTTTTAACAATCAAGTGTCTGGCCTTCAATTTGTATCCAACTTGGCCCCCTTGACCACCAGTAGTCATAGTCTAGACGTTTGGAATTCACTCAAAGTGGAAACGGACCGGGTTCATTCACGCAATGGCCGAGAGGAACCTCTTAAAATTAGGTGTTGAGTCACTGGTCGCTGACCATGATAAAGTCGTTGGTCGCTGACCAACTCAACTGTTCACTACTCGATGAAGAAATGGATTGAATCGAAGCTGCTGTTGCTGATGACAGGTTTCGCTCATCATCATTCATTCTGCTTGATATGCTGAGGAAGTTTAAAGCTCAACTTGGTGTGTCGCTGATCAAAGTCAGTGAGAGCTTTACTTCAAATCAATAAAGGCAAAAGTCACTGCCAGAATAACAGCTAGTCACTGAAGATCTTTAGTTCAAGTCATTCTACAAGAGCATGTTAGCTCGCAGTGAGTGAGGAGGATTACTGCATCTTTAGGGACTATTCAATAAAGCCTCTCAAACATCAAATACAGAAAGTACTGTACTTATCTATACATCAGCAAGAGTGTTCCAACTTGAAGTATGTCCGAAAGACTACGTGGCAGCAAATGATTGGTTTTAAGGTAATGAGATATTTGCGGTAACAGAATTGGGACCGGCAGAATGTCGGTTCATCAGAGATCAAGCCAATCAAGCAGCGACATGTGTCATTCCAAGATCCTATCTTATAGGCGACATTTTAGGAACTCTTGTAGTATAAATAGTTCTGTGTTTTGTACTGTAAAGGCTACTCGTTCAATCGTACTTATCACTTGTGTGTCAGTGATTAGTTTGTCTAGAGTACGTATTAACAATCCAGCGAGTGAACAGTCAGCGTGTTTGTCCACTGCTGTTCATCTCATTTGTACTAGATTAGCTAAGTGTTTGAATTGGATTAACTTTGGTTAATCCATTCCGCATTCAACACTTGTGAATTGTATGATCAATATAATTCATCATTTTAAGCTACTATTACTTCTTCACTTTGATATTGTCATATCTATAATCTGATATACTTTGCTACTATTGTTTATACTCTGTTTCTGTTAAACAATTTAAAACTCATCAATCAACTGAGCTAAAATCTGAAATAGTTTTAAATTGTATTCAACCCCCCCCCCCCCCCCCCCCCTTCTACAATTAAACTTTACACTTTGCGATTCCAATTCACTAAATAATAGTGAATTACGGGACTTTCAATTGGTATCAGAGCAGAGTTGGTTTAAATTCAATTAACCAGATCTGCAATGGAATCAGTAAAGTACAGCTGTGTTGACTCTGATTATCAGAAGGGAAATGGTTCTACAACCAAACCTCCAGCTTTTGATCCGTCAAGGATTGAAACTTGGATGTCCCGGATGATGATGTTTTTAGACCTAATTGATGACCGTCTCTGTAATACAATAACCAATGGTCCCCACATTCCAACCACAATCGTTCCTGCTGTCATGGCTACAGCTACTACTCCTGCTATACCAGAAATGGTTGTGCCCAAAAGAGAGGAACAATGGTCGGATGAGGATAGACGATTGGTTAGACTGGATAAACAAGCTAAAATCTACATAGGCATGGCACTTCCTGATGAAGTGTTCAAATCTATCAGGCTTTGTAGAACTGCTAAAGACATGTGGGATACCCTTAGGAATATATATATATATTGGAACTCCTGATATTATTTGCTGCAGGGAAGTCAATCTCACTCGCCAGTATGAGCTGTTTGCAATGGAACCAAATGAATCTCTGCCTTCTACTTACACCAGATACCAGTCACTGATGAACAAAATGGAAAAGGCTGGTATAGGTAAGGAACAGAGATTTGTTGTTGAGAAGTTTCTTGAGTTGCTGCCAAGGAAAATCTGGGGAACTATTGCCACATGTACCAGACAAAGGAATGATTATTCAATTCTTAATCTCACTCAAGTCTATGGCATTTTGCTCAACTGGGAGCAGTCAGAAAAACAAGCTGATCAGAGTGAGCATATTCGTGCCACTCTTGGAAGTCAGAAGATATCCAATGCCCTTGTAGTTGTGCTTGATGAAATTGATCAAAGACAGAAGTCAAAAGTGTCTAAGAAAAGCTCGAAGTCACTAATAGCTGAAGAAGAAGGTGGTCAAGATGAAGAACAGTCAGAGCATGAGTATGATGAAGGGTTGGAGAAGCTTGAAAAGGATATGGCCATGATGGTTGCTAATTTCAGAAGGAACACCAGATCAAAAAGATTCGCTGATGCTCCATCATCTGATAAATTTCAATCTAAGGGAGAGTGCTACAAATGTGGCAAACCTGGTCATTTTGCAGCTAAATGTAGATCAAAGTCAGTCAATCCAATTCCTGAACAAAAGCCAATATTCAGAAATGACAAGTACAACAAATACAAGGAAAAGTACAAAAAGCTGAAGGCTATGTCCAAATCAGGGAAGAAGAAGAGAAAAGGGTTTGTCGCTGAAAAAAGTTCACTCAGCGACTCTGATTCATCCTCTTCATCCGATGATGAAGAAGCAATGATTTGCTTGGACAAAGATTATTGTCTGATGGCTGATGACACTGAATTCCATGAAGACATCAAGGAAGTAGCTCAGAAATGTTCAGCATCTGGTTGGGATTCTGATAGCATCTACAAAAGAATTCTTAGAGAGACTATCTGGTATTTGGACAGCGGATGTTCCAGGTACATGACAGGATGCAAGTCTCTGCTCAATGACTATCAAGATGAAAGAGGTCCTGATGTGGTATTTGGTGATAACAAGGTTGGAAAGACCAGAGGGTATGGAGTCTTAACCAATGGTAATGTAATGTTCAAACGTGTAGCATATGTAGAGGGTCTGAAGCACAATTTGTTAAGCATCAGTCAGTTTTGTGACTCCAAGAACAAGGTACTATTTGATCATGAAGCAGGAGTCGTTTACAACAAGAAGGGAAGTGTTGTACTTGCTGCTAATCGAAAAGAGAATACTTATGTTGTCAATATGGATTCAGCACAGTCAGGAACGTGTTTTTACTCTAGAACCGTTTCAGAAGAAAAATGGTTATGGCATAAGCGACTTTCCCATCTGAATCTAAAAGCAATCAGTAAATTGAGCAAGAATGGTTTAGTCACTAGACTACCAAAGTTATCTTATAATAAAGATAAGCTTTGTTTAGCATGTGAAAAGGGAAAGCAGCACAGCTCGTCCTTCAAAAGTAAGCAGACTTCATCAGTAACTGAATGTTTTCACTTGCTCCATATGGATCTATTTGGACCAGTGAGTACTTCAAGTCGTGGTGGGAAAAGGTACTGTTTGGTAATAGTGGATGAATACTCCAGATACACTTGGGTATTCTTTCTCAAAGCTAAAAGTGAAGCTGCCAGCGAGATCATATCCTTTGTCAAGAAAATGGAGAATCTAAATGATGTCACGATAAAACATCTGAGAAGTGAAAATGGCACTGAATTCTGAAATATTGACCTGGAAACATTTTGCGATTCAAAAGGTATTTCTCAAAATTTTTCTGCTCCAAGAACACCCCAACAAAATGGGGTGGCAGAAAGGAGAAATAGAACCTTAATTGAATCTTTCAGGTCAATGCTCATTGATGCTGGTCTTAAGACCTATTTCTGGGCCGAAGCAGTAAGTACTGCCTGCTATACTTAGAATAGGTCACTGATTGTCAAATGACATAATTAGACAGCATATGAGCTATTAAGGGGGAAAAAACCCGACATAAGTTTACTCCATGTTTTTGGTAGCACTTGCTACATTTTAAACAAAAGAGATCACTTAGGAAAGTTTGATCCAAAAGCTGATGAAGGAATATTTGTTGGTTACTCAATTATCTCTAAAGCTTTCAGAGTTTACAATAAAAGAAGAGAATGTATTGAGGAATCAATGGATGTTACTTTTGATGAATCATATGATAAGTCACTCACTGATCCTAAAGAATATGAAAATCTTGTTTTTAACAAAATGGATGGTGACTCATCAAATGAAATAAAATCAAATGATAAGAAATATAAAAATTTCTCATCAGACTCTGAAAGGGAAGAAAATATTCCTGAAATCAATTCCAGTTCTACTTTAGCTGAGAATAATTCAGGAACATCATCTTTACCTACAGATGTCCCATCATCATCAACTCAATGTCCAAACCAAAACTCTCATAACAACGATACTCATGCTTCAAATGCTGATCTACCCTCTGAACCCTCACAAAATAATCAAGTCACTGCTGAACCTCAGCGAATGACTAAGTGGACAAAACATATTGATAATCAATTAATTATTGGTAATCCGTAATTGATAAACGCTCAAAAGTACTATAATTTAGTAGTATTTTACCCCGATTCTTTGACGTTTTTATTGCATTTAATTAAGATTAGATATTGATTTCGTTCATATTTGCAATTAGATGTGGAAATGGAGCGTTTATGAAGAAAGAAATGGAAAATAGTCAATAAACGAGCTAAATGCTGCATATCTGAAGAATAAAGTGAAGCCGAAGTTGATGAAAAGTATAAATCAAGAAAAATGCAAAAACCGGCTGGAAAATGCATCCATACGCCGTATGGAAGTCCATACGCCGTATGGATTGCAGCGCAGGAGGCCCAGGTTACGCGGACTTGGGCTGGGCTTGAAATCAATCCATACGCCGTATGGAAATCCATACGCCGTATGGATCAAAAACGCAGGAAGTATAAAAACGTGATTTTAACCCTAAAACGGCAGTTTTAGTTTGGTTTTCGTTTTCAGTCGATATTATACGAATATTAGGGTTTAGTTACGAATTAGTTTAGCATTTTGGAGGCATGTGGAGTCAAGATTGAGGGTAGTTCGTCTTAGTTCTTCGTGATTCGTCTTTATAATTCGGTATACTTCTTTTAATTCGATTTCATTGAAGTATTTGATGTTGAATAATATGAGTTTTTACTGTTTTATGATGAATTGAATATCCAAAGTGATTGTGTAATTGATTGAACTCGGATTATGATTGTTAAATGATTATTATTGCGTATTGGCTAAGTTATTTAATTGAAAACGGTTATATTACTCGTGAATCCTTGTTTATTGGTAACTGGTAGTTATTAGTTCTCAACGTGGTTAATAAGATTGATGAGATTGAATTCCTTTGATTTTATTAATTATTGATAGTTATGATCTTAGGGTTTTAGCTATTGCTAAATAGATTGAGTTTGATAGGTTGAGGAATTAATAATTATTCACTTTAAAATGAACGAGACAATAAGTTAATTATTGGGTATTGTTGAGTCATACCAATAGAGTTAATTATAATTAGTTGTGAATGTTTAATGCATGATTTAGGGAAAGGCACACAATTGACTGATCATCTTGTGACATTGGAACCAGTGTTTTATATTGGACCCTAGATTGTAGGAATTAGTTGGACCCGAACGTTGGCTAGTTCACATTCAATTTAATATCATTGAAGAATTTGGTGTTAAGTTGATTTAAAAGAATCACAATTAGATAATCAATACGTAATGAATCGGGAAATATGAATCTGAGTGACATTAATTATACAATTACTTATTCCTTCCATTTAGTATTTATTATTATTTGTTTATTGTTTTAAATTAAGTTTTTATTTAAGTTTAATTATTTTAAATTAATGTTTTTCTAAACAAATGTTCGAACGGAACTAAAATGCCCCCCCTTATTTACTGCTTTCTAGTTAATTGTTAATTTCTATTTATATTAAATTCGCCGTTCCCTGTGTTCGAATCGGACTTACCAAATCTATATTTACATTCGATCGGGTATTCTTGCCTGGTTGCTTGAAAGTATTTATTAGATATTTCTATTTATAAATTATAAAACAAGACGCGCTTTCATAGCACATCAACAATCCAGGGTTCAGACAAGATTAGCAACTGCTAACTTTTGTTTGTTTGTAAGTTTTGTGTCACTAATGGAACCAAAGAAGGTTGATGAAGCACTCACTGATCATCACTGGATAGCTACCATGCAAGAAGAGCTATCTAAGTTTGAAAGAAATAAAGTTTGGAAGCTTGTACCACAACCCACTGGTAAAACAGTGATTGGAACACGATGGGTGTTCAGAAATAAGATGGATGCTGATGGTGTGGTTACAAGAAACAAGGCTAGACTGGTTGCACAAGGTTACTGCCAGCAAGAAGGCATTGACTATGACGAAACATTTACACCAGCGGCTAGGCTTGAAGCAATCAGGCTGTTTCTAGCCTATGCAGCTCACAAGAAATTCAAAGTATATCAGATGGATGTGAAAAGTGCTTTACTGAATGGCAAGCTGCAGGATGAAGTGTATGTCAAACAGCCACCTGGATTCATTGATCCTAAACATCCTGGTTATGTTTATAAACTTGATAAAGCATTATATGGACTAAAACAGGCTCCTAGAGCCTGGTATGACTCTCTCTTTGTCTATCTGATAAAATGTGGCTATGTCAGAGGTAAAATTTACAGCACATTATTTATCAAAAGAGATAAGATAGATGTCATACTTGTTCAAATTTATGTGGATGATATCATTTTTGGGTCTACTAACAGTGACATGTGCAAGGAATTTGCTGATCTCATGACTAAAAGTTATGAGATGAGTATGATGGGTGAATTAACATTTTTCCTTGGTCTGCAAATAAAACAAACCAAAACTAGAATTTTTATAAACCAAGGAAAATATGTTAAAGATTTATTAAAGAAATTTGAATTTACAAGCTGCTCATCCCTTGCTACTCCCATGTCACCAGCAGTAAAGTTACATGCTGATCCTGATGGTAAATCTGTAAACATCACTGCTTACAGAGGAATGATCGGGTCGCTGCTATATCTAACTGCTAGTAGACCAGACATTATGTTTGCTACATGTCTTTGTGCTAGGGAACAAGCTGATCCTAAAGAATCACACTTGCTTGCCGTCAAAAAGATATTCAGATATCTGAAGGGTACACCCAATCTTGGTCTCTGGTACCCATCTGGTTCAGATTTTTCGCTGAAAAGATATTCTGATTCTGATCATGCTGGATGCAAACTGGATAGAAAAAGTACATCTGATAGCTGTCAATTTCTTGGAGAAAAGCTAGTTAGATGGTCCAGCAAGAAACAAAACTCAGTCTCAACCTCAACTGCTGAAGCTGAATATGTTGTTGCCAGTGCCTGCACTGCTCAAATTCTCTGGATGAGAAATCAGCTCGCTGACTATGGCTTTGACTTCAGTGAGATTCCAATCTACTGTGATAGTCAAAGTGCTATAGCCATTGCCAACAATCCAGTGATGCACTCAAGGACAAAGCACATTGATGTCCGATATCACTTCATCAGGGATCACGTAATGAAAGGTGACATTGAACTGCATTTTATCCCAACTGATTACCAACTCGCTGATTTGTTTACAAAACCTTTAGATGAGAAAAGATTTAATTTTCTTATCAGCGAACTTGGCATGTTAAACTTAAATGACTAGCTTAGCTATCAAGCTCAGTTAGTTATTTTTGTTTTAAGCTTTAAATAAGTATTTGTTATGTCCCTATATGATCTCTATTTTATTGCCCTATATTTTTCCTTAGCTGATTTAGTTAGTATTCTAAGTTGTAACTAGATCAGTGAAAGTTAATATAGTACAGTGTTATATAGTTCATATCAGACATAATCTATACTCATTTTCCTTTTAAAATAATAATAATAATAATAATAATAAACTTTATAAAAATATTAATTATGCTTCTGTATCAATCTTATCTCAGAAACTTATTCCCTTTCTTAGCTAATCTAGTTAGTATTCTAAGCTGTAACATGATCAGTGAAAGATAAGTCTCTATGATATAACCGTTATACAAGCATAATTAATATTCATTACCTTCATATTCAAAAATAATAACCATGATTCATATTTGCTCAGTGATCAAATCTATATGATTTAGTCAGTATTCTAAGTTGTGACTAAATCAGTGAGACAAAATCTTAGGCAAATGGAAAATCATAATTATTATTTTTAAATATGAATGTTTCTTCACATAATCAATTCATATGATTATGTGCATCAGGGACTCCCTGATTCATTCATTAATAGTGGTTTTGGGACTAATCATTTCGGTGTATCACAAAAGTCTCACCTCTGACACTCTCTTTCTTAGGTCAAGAGTACTTTTCCGGCGCACCTTTCCAATCACCATTAATTTCCCCAGGTTCTATAATCATCATCTCTACACCACTAACCACCGTCAATTATCACCTCTATACCACCTCTCCACTTGCCACCATCATCGATCATGACGATCCATTTCCAACCACATAATTCCCACATAACTCCTCTATAAAAACGACCCTTCATCTCATTTCACATAACGCCTATTTAACGATCATTCCCTTGTCACTCTGTTATGAAAATAATTTCTTTTTCAAAAATAGCAAGATCAAAATCAAGTTTTACTTACATCATTTCTACAAGTTTAAAGCTTTTCAAGCCTATGTAGAAACACAGATCTTGCTAAAACAATTTTCAAGAACAAATCTTTTGAATAAAACTTCTTGCCGAAAAACAGCGCATAACAAAAAGTTTTTTTTATCATTTGCTCTCATTTTAGGAATATCTGTGTCCCAGTATGTAACTATTGTACATATGCCTGATTTTGCCCCCCAATCGACCATATCACTGACAAAACCCACAGTGATCAAAACTGGTCAACCACCATCAAAGAAAACTTCACCAACCTCTAAAAGAAATTTCAAAAAGAAGACGTTTACGGACGCCAAGGATGAAACAGGATCTGAACGTTCAGTCACTATGGGCATTCTTGCTAAAAACATGCCTTCAAAACACAACTTTTTATCGAGTCAACCCATGAGCCACTCATCATTCTCACAAAAGGATGATGTTTCAAACAAAGGGCAAGTGACATCAGTGGGTGATAACACACTCTTCGCTGGTGTCACATCACTGGCTACAGACCCGAGCTATCTCTCATCTCTCACTGCACCAGCTGTCAATATCTTTCTCCAGTCACAGGGAGAGATACAAGTTGATCCCTCTGTTTTCAATGATCCATTAGCTAAAACACAAGCTGATGATGATGAGAAAACCAATCACTTATCACACAAGGATCAAACATTTGCTGCAGCATTTCATGTTATCATCAAGGTGGAGAAATATTCAATTATTGCTGATGCTACCAGAGAAATGCTGATCTACTCTGTGTTATTATCAAGGGGGGAGAAAACGTGCAAATGAATGCAAAAACCAATGTTGCTCATATGACAAATCGCTGATACTTGGAAATCATATCATCTTTAACATTGCTGATGCTGTCAAAGTAACTGATACTTGGAAATCATATCACAAAACTTACATATTTCCTGTATTTGAGTTACAATTTTCTTGGCGATTTTATTAAATATTTGTGCCACTTCAGCTTATCAATAATCCTTCTCTATCCGGATCAGTTACAACTTAAGTATCTGAAGGTTCATTGATTTTCAGTCAGTTAAAGCTTCGTGAAAAGATGTCATGCTGAAGATAGTAGGTTTGAAGGTTTGATAAATAAAAAGTCACTGCCTCATCTGATCGCTGAAGATAGTAGGAATCTCTGCTATTTATCCAATCATTGAAGACAGTAGGTTTAAAACTTGTAATAGATTAGATGTATTGTAACTGAAAAACTATCTGTACTTTATATTTTGCAGTTCAATAAATATCTGATCTTTTGAGAAAACCAAAGTGCAAAACTCAGATCATATCAAAAGAATCCAAAAAGAAAAATGAATGGATCAACGTGTAAGTCACTGAATGTTTAAATTCTTTGAACACTGACTATAAACTTTCACAGCAACAAGTTTGTCTAGGGAGCTTCGATCACAATCATTTAGGGGGAGATTGTTGAGTCACTGGACGCTGACCATGATAAAGTCGCTGGTCGCTGACCAACTCAACTGTTCACTACTCAATGAAGAAATGGATTGAATTGAAGCTGCTGTTACTGATGATAGGTTTCGCTGATCGTCATTCATTCTGCTTGATATGCTGAGGAAGTTTAAAGCTCAACTTGGTGTGTCGCTGATCAACGTCAGCGAGAGCTCTACTTCAAATCAATAAAGGCAAAAGTCACTGCCAGAATAACAGCAAGTAACTGAAGATATTAATTTCAAGTCATTCTACAAGAGCATGTTAGCTCGCAGTGAGTGAGGAGGATTACTGTATCTTCAGGGACTATTCAATAAAGCCTTGATGTGACGCAAAAAGTCATGTTTTCAAGACCCTTATTCCACAATTTTTGGGCACATCTTTAGTGATAACATTCTAAAACAATCATTATTTACCAAAATTCACTAAAGTGCTCAAAATATAGACGTTGCTACAAAAGTCATTAAAAACATCCGAATAACGAGCAAAACGGAGCAAATAAGCAGCAATCAATTCTCGTACCCTCATTTATCCTATGATAAACACATTATAACCTTATGATATGTTGTAATAGGTAAAATCGAGATGAGAAAATCAAGAATCATGCAAATCAGATAAAGAACGGAGAAGACAGGACGGTTACAAACTCCTATAAAGTGATTTAGGATATGCTAAAGTTATACACATCCAATTTCTGTGATATTGGCACCATTAGAAGCGTAACGGAATTACGAAGACACAGGCGAAAGAATCAGATCAAACGGACGAGTAACGAAGGAGATACGGACGTTTTAAGCAACGAATGAAATCAGACGGAAGCCGTATACGGCCTTGCACACCGTATACGGCCCTTCATAGACCGTATACAGCCCTTTATACACCGTATACGGCCCTATGAAGGCCGTATACGGCCCCTGGTACCCCATATGCTGCCCGTTTGTGCTTCGTTTGCTTGTACGTGCGTGCTTCGCGACTTGTACGGCTGATTTCAAGCTTTGCCTATAAATAGGAGGTCACTCCTCCAACATTCAACACACCTCACCATTCCACACATTTCTCCATTTCCACTTTCTCTCTCACACACACTCTCTCTCTATTCTCTCTTTCTTTCTTTCTCTCTCTAGAAATTAGGGTTTGATCTCGTTAGTTCTCAGTTAGTATTTAACTGAAACTAACGGAGGGGCTACTTTTGTAATAGCGTAGGGAATAGTCCAGGGGCTTTTATTGTAATATTTTCAAGGATATTACGGAAGTTCTGCTTGTACTCTCTCTCTAAACGCTTATTCATTCTACGCTTTATTAACGGTTACTTCTTTCCTTATCTGTTATAATGATAATTGCTATTGTTATTATGCTAGATTTTGGACCTGTTATTATGCGTAGTGAGTAGTTTCTTTGTGTGTTTGTTATGATGTAGTTAGTTTATATATGTGTGGGGTGATGTTACTTTAAATATATGATTGAGATGATAACATTATGAAATAACGGAGGTAACGTTATACGGCTTTCATTTGTATAGCGCCGGAATCATAACTTATGTGTGTAGTACGAAACGTGGAAGCTATGAAAGTCGTGGGCACAATCCGTTGTGGAAGTAATGATCCCAATTATATTATATAATGAAAACCGGTGATTTATTAACCTTGTATTTATGAATTTCTAAACCTAATCGCCTTTCCTCCAATTAAACGTGGTTAGAACCTTTATGACAAGGAGTCGCGAACCTTGATCAAACGGTCACTACCTATCTATGATTTCTGAAACTGTAAACATGGTCTGAATTGCGTAGCTGTGGAAATACTGTTTAAAACCTTTCGTATAGTACACCGTGAATCAATCAAGGATTTATTGGGAAATAGTGAGGCCTGGTTTATATCATAGATGGTTGGGCTTTAATACAAACCTAGTTTAAACTAGTCTAGAGTGACCATAAAGTATGGTCACTCCGGAAAGACCACGGTAAACGGCACTGTACTTCGTGTAACGTTGGAAACACCTCTGGTGGAGTACAAATACGTAGGAGCTAAGGAAATGTCGGTGGTTGAAGACTGTGTCACATCCTGGTTTAACTTCAAAGCTGTGGAAATGCTTGATCGCACTATACATCGTTAGTACACCTAAAGATCTGGAACACTGTGGAAATGCTTAATTGCACTGTACACCGTTAGTACGTCTCGGGTCTGGAAAACTGTGGAAATGCATAAATCGCACTGTACACCGTGATGAAAGCTCTAGACTAAAATATAACCATTAATTTAAAGTTAATAGTTACCAAACCAAGTCTTAATCTTAAATGCCTTGTTTGACTTCGTTGTCCCCGTAGTGTTAAGAAAGGTAGGAACCTTAGTGGGTATGTTACTCTATCTCATGCACCCAGGAACTAACATTCCAAGAAGGGTCGTTACTCCGTCACTGGATAACGTTGAAGAGTTGAGCATCCTCCTCCGATCAGACTCAATTTGGCCTAGTATTCAGTGACATACTGATTGGTCTCCCCAATCAGTAAGGTACTAGTGTTTACACTACGAACAATTAAGCTCAGATAAGACACAAACCTTTAAAAATACGTTTTCATATCAAAACCCTAGCATCACCCCCGCATAAGCTAACGAAGTCATAACAAACACATCTCCTCCATACTGATTTCATCCCTATTTCTGCTTTCCATTTATTTACTTTTTATTTAATTGCTTTAATATTACGAACCTAAGTAACAAAAACCCACTCAAAACTCTGTTTTCAAAATCCCATCACTAAAATAAACAACTTGTCTGGATACTTCCGTTTCACAATACGATTAGCTTGAAGAACGACCCTAGGTCATACTGCTGCTATACAGCCATAGTAAAGCTTAGGTCCCCAGCTCTATAAAATTTAAAACACCCACTGCCGTGTCCTCCTTCCGTTGCGTTGACGACCGTATCGGATTGAGGCGCGACAAGTTTTTGGCGCCGCTGCCGGGGAGTTAATCGTAAGACTCTGAAGCATCCCGACGAGTTTTCTATTTAGTGATACTTCTTTCCCATTCTTATTTTCTTTTCCTTGTTCCAACCGACAATATCTTCCCATATCCCACAACGATATTCGACCAGATCATCCGGGTCTGAATCTCTCATTTTCGTACCCGATCCTGATTCGATTATCCGTACCATCCGCAAAGAAAGACGTTCCCGTTTTCCACAAATGGCCGCTCGTGTTACTCTCGCCGACAACACCAAACCATCCATCGAAGGACGGGGAGGACCGATTAGCTATCCAGTGATTGACGGAGCTTCTTTTGAGCTTAAACACCACATCGTACAACTCATAAAAGATAACTGCCAATTCCACGGTCTACCCCGTGATGATCCAAACTCTCATATCGACAAATTCATTCAGGTTTCAAACTCCTATAAGCAAAATGGGGTTGAGCAGGATATCATCCGCTTATACTTGTTCCCATATTCTCTCGCTTTACATGCTTCTACCTGGTTTGAGGGACTTGAGACCGGCTCAATCACCTCATGGACCGACATGGGTAATAAGTTTCTCGCTAGATACTTTCTCCCGTCCAAACAAACTCAGGTAAAGAATGACATCGCAAACTTCCAACAAGCCCACGATGAATCTATCTACTCAGCATGGGAGCGATTCAAGAGTTTACTGAGGAAATGTCCAAACAACCAAATGACGAAGACTGACAAGGTGTGCACCTTCTACCGAGGTCTTGATCCTAACCATCGCATCAATCTTGACGCAGCAGCTCAAGGAAACTTCATGAAACTTACTGATGATGAAGCATGGAGCTTGATTAAGGATATGACGATGCACCACCACGATTGGAAGTCTGATGAGCAATCCTCATCCTTACCCCTCTCCGCAATTAACACCCGCCAAACTGAAGCCATTAAGTCTCTGAGCGAACAAATTGAGACTCTGACAAAACACATAGCAGATCTGAAGAAACAACCACAGCAGATCCACCAAGTTCAGGCTTGCCAGAACTGTACCAACCATCCCGCTGAAGAATACGAGGTTGAGTACGAAGATCCTACTGACGGTTCGGTCTACTATGCCCAGTTCCCTGTCAGACCTCAAAATCCTCCTGGCTTCGCTAGAACTTCACCACCCAGAACTCGAGGAAACCAATATCCTCCACGGAACAACCAACCCCCTTTCCAGCCCAGATTTCAGCCACGATATCCGACGTACCCGCAACAACAACAACTCCCATACAATCAACCACTTCCATTAACCGCCACTGAGGATACCCAGCCTGCTGAACCTGTGAAAACCATCATTCCAGTCACGAGTACTGATGACAACCTCAACAAATTCATCCAAGGTCAAACCGCTTTCAACCAAAAGACTACGGCTCGACAAGACCAAACTGATCTATTCCTTCGAAATCAACTCTCGGCCCTGAAAAGCCTTGAGAACCAGATCGGTCAGTTAGCCCAACATCTCGATACCCGACCTCAAGGGACCTTACCAAGCAATACTATTCAGAACCCCCACGTCGAGGAAGCCAAGACCTTAAACTCTGATAAACCAACTCCTTCTATGACTGCTTCTCCAAAAAGGGAACATTCTCCTATCCCGCCGACAGTTGAGACCAAATCCATGCCCACACCAAATCGTGAGGTTGAGATTCCTTTCCCTAACCGCCTGCACAAGAAGTACAATGCCAAGTCATTCAAACTTGATGGAAAGTTCTTAGACACCATGTCTAGAATCCCTTCTAGTACGAAATACATCCGACGAATGCTGGCAACTAAGGACAAGATTCCTTCCACTCCTAAAGTCTCCCTGAACGCCGAGTGTTCAGCCGTCATCCAGAATGCCTTACCGGAAAAGCTAGGAGACACGGGTCGATTCACCTTGCCCTGTTCCATCTATCACTCAGGCACAATACGCTCCTTGGCCGATCTTGGAGCTAGTATCAATTTGATGCCTTACTCGCTCTACTCCAGATTAGAATTAGGACCTCTCCAGCCCACTAAAATGAGCGTCCAGCTTGCCGATCAATCAGTCCGATACCCGAAAGGCATTGCTGAGAATGTCATGGTAAAAGTTGACAGGTTCTATTTCTCCACTGACTTTGTAGTGATGGATATACAGGAAGACATTAACATACCCATTATCCTAGGTAGGTCATTCATGAATACTGCACGTGCTATTATTGATGTATACTCTCAGGTTATCAGTCTACGAGCACATGGACAGACAATATCATACAAGATTGATCAGACCGACTATTCAATAATGGAGCATGCAGAGATATACGCAATATCCATGGGCAGAGTCACTTCAGATGATGACACTTCTGATTCAGAGCCAGAACCATACAGGCCATACGAGCATACTTGTCTTATCTCAGCTACTGAAGAATCAGAATCAGAAGATGAGGAAATGGAAGAATCTGAACCAGAGGAAGAAATAGAAGAGGAGGAAGATTCAGAGCAGGATGAAGAAGAAGAGGAACAACCTGAAACAGAACCAGAGGAAGAGGAGACGGAAGAAACGGAACCAGAAGAAATGGAAGAATCCGAGGAAGAGCAGGAAGAATCAGAGCCCGAGGAAGTATATCAGTCCACACCACCTCATCAATACCTTCCTGACTCATATTTACCAACAGCAGAGATTATGCAGATCGAGAACCTTGAGAACTTCATCCCTCTGTCACAAGATGAATCAGATGAAGATACACTGACTGATTACTCTCATGATGCAGAATTTGGTCTCACCATGGAGAAACTCATTGCATCAGCTATTGATCCCACCAAACCTCTCGTGTCTCCCCGACTTGATGCTCTGCTGAATATTGAGAAGACTACAGCCTTATCCGCACAGCACCCAGAGCTTCGAGACAAACTCTTGAGAAAGATTGCAGCATATAAAGCATCCCGACTTCCCCAAAGGATTCAAACCTTTGACACATCTGCACCTCAAAGTCAGTTCGAGAAGGGAAGCACCTCCGGATCTAGCTGTGATTCTGATTCTCAGGAGGAGAAAGACATCGAGATGGATTCCTCTCAGCCGATATCTCAGATTACTGATGACACCCTTCCACAGTCCGATACTGTTGAGTTCCCTGATTTCCAGGCTAGGGATACTCCAGCTGAGGAGAGTGATGACGATGACATCATCTATACTGATGTTCCAATAGATATCCGGTCTGTCCGACTTCTTGCATCTTCGACTGTTCCCGCTTCTCCCCAAATCCCGACTATCTCCAACCATGAGGAAATGATAAGTGCTACTGAAGAATTCGAAAATGACATACCTATGATGACAAGCATTATCATTAACTCCACCAATGATTACACTCCACACCAAAGGAACCTGATTGAGGAAATCATAGCCGAATCTGAGGTCAACCAAGCCGAGAATTCCCAAGATTACATATTCTTCCACAACCGCCTAAATGCCTTTGCCGAAGACCTCGCTACTCAGTTGCTACGAGAGCACCACACTACTGGACCAACACCTGAGGAGCTAGAGTTCTTTGAAGACTAAAGAAGCATGTACAGGAAGATCTATGACATGTTGTTCAGATCCGCATTTCCATATTCTGCTGAACAACATGAGTTCTTAAATTCTTATCACAGCAATATGTACAATGCTACTGGGAATCCTGACGCAGACATAGGCATCCGGTTGACGAATGATCTTAGGGGACTTCTAGATTCTATGGCTTGGAATGATCATATCCACGAGACTTCTCCTCATATGTTCTACATTGACTGCACCATCGAGTACCACGCTCACAAGATTGCCGAAGATCTCGAGTACGTGAGTTCTGACGAGAGGACGTGTGACATCCTTCCTTCTATACCTAAAGGTTCAATGGTTAACATCGCGAACTTCCTCACTGATCGAATCAAGGAAATCTTCGCTGAGGTACCTGATGAAGAGCATAGTCAAATATTCAACTACGGATTACGTGAGGTTTACGATATAGTAAACAATACCTTCAAGAATTCAAACCTCACGTTTTCCCACTATCAGACTCACCTACTCCAAGAGATCCATGAGTCAATCCGAGAACTTAGAGGAAACTCAGGCATTGCAAATCACGAGACTCTACACCTGCAGTTCTTCGGATTCATAGACTCTCTCAGACGACAGCATCCTGAACGAGAGATGATTGAGGCTGATGGATTCTCTTTTGTGGATTCCCGCGGAACCATCTCCAAAGCAGTAAATGAGATAACTTGGGATCTTCTACACATGAAAAGGGTTGTTGAGACTCATCTTAAAAGCTTCCCTATCTTTTCATCAGAGATTCCGAACATCGTCGACATCATCGCTCGTCATTTTCTGAGGATCTACCCACGTAACCCCAGGATTCCACTACTAAGCACTTCCGGTCCTGGAGGTTCCAGCACCAACTAATCTGAAGGAAGGCAAAGTCGAGCTCTCGACTCTAAAAGCAGCGCTTCTCGGGAGGCAACCCGTGCAATAAGACGTGTAGAGAGAACAGTATCAATAAGTGAAGATATATCTCTGACTATCCTTCACACTTGGTTGTCACCAAAACACTTTTCTGATATTACAACTCATTTGCAAATAAACGTCTTGTCTCAGAAATAAGGAAATCAATTTGAAAAATGATAATTCATGTGTTTCGAGCATTTGAGGTACTTGCATACTACTTTTATGCATTATGTTCGAACTCGTTTAAAAACACATGTTTTAGAAAAATGATTTGTAGTAGAAAACATCTTTTCAAGTTCTGAGACGGTGATTTATCTTTTCATTTGCAAATACTTTGAGTTTGTAAACTGGTACGACCAACGTGTTCACACTTACGAGATTGATTCACAAAAGAAATAATGGATGGAGAAAAACCAATAGCAAGACGCTTGAAGTTGTGCCGCTCTTTATGAATGAAGAAAAAGATCTTGGCAACTTCTCTTTTCAGCAAATTTAGATTCTCGGCTTCTTTGTTGCTCGCTATCTCGGGAGTGTCTTAACCTTTACTCTCTTTTGTTTATGATTTGCTTTGTTAGTTTGTTAAAGTAGTCTATACTCTATCCTTAGCTTATCACTAAGTGTGGGATTCCAGCCCAAAACAAACACTTGAGAAACATTTTCTTATATGTTCAAACTCTAAGTGTGGGATTTTACTTCCAGTAAATCTCAACTCAAGAGAACATTAGAGACAATGTTCCTCTAAGTGTGGGATAGCAGGTATAGAAAACCTTGGTTAGTTTTCTTTGATTTTTAATATCTAAAATAGTAAACTCAGAAAATGTTCCTCAAATTTTTCAAAAATTTTTCAAGAAAATTGAAAGTATGAGCTAAATCTATTGACTAACTCTGCTAATTTTGAGCCAAAATATCTTTTGAAATGAGCTATTTTCATATGTGAGTGACATATTTCGGAATCTAGGGAAAATAAGGTAGAAATTGCTTAAGCAAGAAATAATAATCCGATGGAAGCATGACGAAGCACATACAACCCTATTTGCAGTGAGGTATCTTGAGCCTAATAGCATTCATCTTTAATGCTTCACTATTCATTTCTTGTGTGTGCCGATGCATGCATCTCTGAATTAAAACTTGCTCTTGACATACGTTTCGAGACCACATTGGTGTGTACCGTACGCGGTATAGGTGCAATTAGATGACCTTGGCATTCCCTAGGATTTAAACTCCTTTTCACATATCTCTTCAAGCCCAAAACCCTTTCCAATGCTCATCTTTAGTGTCGATGATCCGCCTAGTAAACCCTGTTGAGCCTAAACCTTTCGTTTCATAAAACCCTCATAAAACCCTACTTCCCAAAAATATTCCCAAACTTATCTTAGAATTTCTGAGGTTATGAAGAACATCTTTTAGAATATCCGCTTCACTTATCCTACCCCTTCGTGCTCTCAAAAAGATTGAAGAATCCTTGGTGTGTAAAATTGACACCGCGAAAAGACTCGAAATGTTCAAGATAAGGGATTTCTGAAAGAATCAAAAGAAGAAAAATATCCTTGGAAATTTCTCTGGCAAAGAAATTCGGAAGAAGAAAAGAAAATAGAAAAGTATAAAAGCAGAAAAAGAAAATAAAAAAGAAGAAAAAGAAGAAAAGAAAGAAAAATAGTTCCACAAGAATAAAGCTTAAAAGTCCTTTGAAGTATCATCCTCAAGATCCTGATAGAAGACCAAAAGCTACCTCTCTCTCCGTTCTGAAATAAAGTTGTTCATGATCTTAGTTGTTTTAAGATAAGCAACCCCTACAACCAAAAATGCCGCTATCCATACCCTTTACCCCTCATCAAACAGTACAACCCTCATGAATGTCTTGGGATAATTAGCACCGTCCTCACCTAAGTGGTGGAGATCCGATTCTCGACCAAGCCTATGACGATGAGTGCTGCATGACTGGCTATTTGAGCGATTTCGTTTGTTCTAGATTGATAGGAAACCCGATACACTTAGAGTGAATTGAGTGACCACCTTTTGTGAGATCGCCTAGTCATGTGTACTCCAAGATCATGAGATTTGGATGTATGCCTAAGAGAATCTTTTCTTGTTTAAGGAAGGATCATCTTATCTTCCCCTAAATTCCTGAAACTATCTTATTTGCATTTGACAGTGGTAACTCTTAAAAATGTTGAAGCTCGCTCTAAAAATGTTTTAAAATGTTTTCAAAAACTGAGTGTTGCTTGAGGACAAGCAACGTCTAAGTGTGGGATAACTTGATGTGACGCAAAAAGTCATGTTTTCAAGACCCTTATTCCACACTTTTTGGGCACATCTTTAGTGAAAATATTCTAAAACAATCATTATTTACCAAAATTCACTAAAGTGCTCAAAATATAGATGTTGCTACAAAAGTCACTAAAAACATCCGAATAACGAGCAAAACGGAGCAAATAAGCAGCAACCAATTCTCGCACCCTCATTTATCCTATGATAAACACATTCTAACCTTATGATATGTTGTAATAGGTAAAATCGAGACGAGAAAATCAAGAATCATGCAAATCAGATAAAGAACGGAGAAGACAGGACGGTTACAAACTCCTATAAAGTGATTTAGGCTATGCTAAAGTTATACACATCCAATTTCAGTGATATTGGCACCATTAGAAGCGTAACGGAATTACGAAGACACAGGTGAAAGAATCAGATCAAACGGACGCGTAACGAAGGAGATACGGACGTTTTAAGCAACGAACGAAATCAAACGGAAGCCGTATACGGCCTTGCACACCGTATACGGCCCTTCATAGACCGTATACGGCCCATTTTACACCGTATATGGCCCTATGAAGGCCGTATACGGCCCCTGGTACCCCATATGCTGCCTGTTTGTGCTTCGTTTGCTTGTACGTGCGTGCTTCGCGACTTGTACGGCTGATTTCAAGCTTTGCCTATAAATAGGAGGTCACTCCTCCAACATTCAACACACCTCATCATTCCACACATTTCTCCATTTCCACTTTCTCTCTCACACACTCTTTCTCTCTCTATTCTCTCTTTCTTTCTTTCTCTCTCTAGAAATTAGGGTTTGATCTCGTTAGTTCTCAGTTAGTATTTAACTGAAACTAACGGAGGGGATACTTTTGTAATAGCGTAGGGAATAGTCCAGGGGCTTTTATTGTAATATTTTCAAGGATATTGCGGAAGTTATGCTTGTACTCTCTCTCTCTAAACGCTTATTCAAACTACGCTTTATTAACGGTTACTTCTTTCCTTATCTATTATAATGATAATTGCTATTGTTATTATGCTAGATTTAGGACCTGTTATTATGCGTAGTGAGTAGTTTCTTTGTGTGTTTGTTATGATGTAGTTAGTTTATATATGTGTGGGGTGATGTTACTTTAAATATATGATTGGGATGATAACATTATGAAACAACGGAGGTAACGTTATACGGCTTTCATTTGTGTAGCGTCGGAATCATCACTTATGTGTGTAGTACGGAACGTGGAAGCTATGAAAGTCGTGGGCACAATCAGTTGTGGACGTAATGATCCCAATTGTATTATATAATGAAAACCGGTGATTTATTAACCTTGTATTTATGAATTTCTAAACCTAATCGCCTTTCCTCCAATTAAACGTGGTTAGAACCTTTATGACAAGGAGTCGCGAACCTTGATCAAACGGTCACTACCTATCTATGATTTCTGAAACTGTAAACATGGTCTGAATTGCGTAGCTGTGGAAATACTGTTTAAAACCTTTCGTATAGTACACCGTGAATCAATCAGGGATTTATTGGGAAATAGTGAGGCCTGGTTTATATCATAGATGGTTGGGCTTTAATACAAACCTAGTTTAAACTAGTCTAGAGTGACCATAAAGTATGTGACCCCGGAAAGACCACGGTAAACGGCACTGTACTTCGTGTAACGTTGGAAACACCTCTGGTGGAGTACAAATACGTAGGAGCTAAGGAAATGACGGTGGTTGAAGACCGTGTCACATCCTGGTTTAACTTCAAAGCTGTGGAAATGCTTGATCGCACTGTACATCGTTAGTACACCTAAAGATCTGGAACAATGTGGAAATGCTTAATTGCACTGTACACCGTTAGTACGTATCGGGTCTGGAAAACTGTGGAAATGCATAAATCGCATTGTACACCATGATGAAAGCTCTAGACTAAAATATAACCATTAATATAAGGTTAATAGTTACCAAACCAAGTCTTAATCTTAAATGCCTTGTTTGACTTCGTTGTCCCCGTAGTGTTAAGAAAGGTCGGAACCTTAGTGGGTATGTTACTCTATCTCATGCACCCAGGAACTAACATTCCAAGAAGGGTCGTTACTCCGTCACTGGATAACGTTGAAGAGTTGAGCATCCTCCTCCGATCAGACTCAATTTGGCCAAGTATTCAGTGACATACTGATTGGTCTCCCCAATCAGTAGGGTACTAGTGTTTACATTACGAACAATTAAGCTCAGATAAGACACAAACCTTTAAAAAGACGTTTTCATATCAAAACCCTAGCATCACCCCCGCATAAGCTAACGAAGTCATAACAAACACATCTCCTCCATACTGATTTCATCCCTATTTCTGGTTTCCATTTATTTACTTTTTATTTAATTGCTTTAATATTACGGACCTAAGTAACAAAAACCCACTCAAAACTCTGTTTTCAAAATCCCATCACTAAAATAAACAACTTGTCGGGATACTTCCGTTTCACAATACGATTAGCTTGAAGAACGACCCTAGGTCATACTGCTGTTATACAGCCGTAGTAAAGCTTAGGTCCCCAGCTCTATAAATTTAAAACACCCACTGTCGTGTCCTCCTTCCATTGCGTTGACGACCGTGTCGGATTGAGGCGCGACAAGCCTCTCAAACATCAAGTACAGAAAGTACTGTACTTATCTATACATCAGCAAGAGTGTTCCAACTTGAAGTATGTCCGAAAGACTACGTGGCAGCAAATGATTGGTTTTAAGGTAATGAGATATTTGCGGTAACAGAATTGGGACCCGCAGAATGTCGGTTCATCATAGATCAAGCCAATCAAGCAGCGACACGTGTCATTCCATGATCCTATTTTATAGGCGACATTTTAGGAACTCTTATAGTATAAATAGTTCAGTGTTTTGTACTGTAGAGGCTAGTCGTTCAATCGTACTTATCACTTGTGTGTCAGTGATTAGTTTGTCTAGAGTACGTATTAACGATCCAGCGAGTGAACAGTCAGCGTGTTCGTCCACTGCTGTTCATCTCATTTGTAATAGATTAGCTAAGTGTTTGAATTGGATTAACTTTGGTTAATCCATTCCGCATTCAACACTTGTGAATTGTATGATCAATATAATTCATCATTTTAAGCTACTATTACTTCTTCACTTTGATATTGTCATATCTATAATCTGTTATACTTTGCTACTATTGTTTATACTCTGTTTCTGTTAAACAATTTAAAACTCATCAATCAACTGAGCTAAAATCTGAAATAGTTTTAAATTGTATTCAACCCCCCTTCTACAATTAAACTTTACACTTTGCGATTCCAATTCACTAAATAATAGTGAATTACGGGACTTTCATTAGGGGTGTTAGAAAATATCCAAATCCGAAAATCCGATCCGACTTTAATCGGATTTGGGTAAAATGGATTGGATTATTAGGTTAATCGAATCCAAATAATCCGAATTCGAGTAATCCGATATAACACCCCTCATTTTACAGTCATTTAAATATATTATATCGGAAGCGTTATCCCAAATTTCAACATTTATAAGTCACATCATGTCTTATACTTATAGAATCAAACTAGTTTAAATCACATTTTAATCAACTTGGGTGTTATATAAAACAAAATCAACGCTTGTTTACACAATTCAAAATATCAAAGTCACGCCTCGTTGTCAAACATTCCTTCTCAGTCCAACTTCTTGCCCACCCATATTATATTTATAACCTGCAAGAAATGTTAATGTGGGGGATTAGCATAAAGCTAAGTGAATGAATAATTAATCAACAGTTCAACTTAGCATAACAACTTTGTGTACAACAACTAACCTGAAACACACAAGTACACAATACAATTGTTCAACAATTTACTGGGCAACTATTCAACTGGTCAGCTATTCAACTGGTCAACTATCAACAAAGCAACTGTTCAACAATTTCACAACTTAATAATGAGGATCGGTGGCTCTTGGGATATCATAATACCCAGGGATTCCCCAAGAACACTTATCCAATCATATCCGTATGGCCATAACGGACGAACCGATAGCTAGTGGTCATTATCCTCAAACACAGGTTCTACACACAACAAATGAAGTAAAATCCTGTGTAATTCATACAATAACCAACTAACCCAACCAACCAGTTCAACCCGTTGACCTCATTAGCAACCGATGCCCGTAGGCCAATAATAACAACTAATACCAAGAGGCCAACTTTCCTCAGTGATCACATATTCACATATTCATCAGGTCACACATCAAACTAATCAATATATCAACAGTATTATTACTATTAAATCAAAATCATCATGGCAACAAAAGCAGTGATAATACGTTTACCCGTTGTAACCAAACCTGTTACAACTAAATCACACTGAGGATTAAAGATCCACTCACCAACTACCTCAGCCGCAAGCTCAGAAGTCTAATATTACTGAGCCTTCTCCATATCTGAGAATACAATCAAATAAACAATGAATTAGTAACTGATTTCACAACAACTCAAGTTATAATCATATAACATATTTCAAATACATAATTATCAATTACAACAACTACAAGTTGTAAATATCAATTATAATTGTCCTTCATGATAGTATATCATTTATCATCATATATTATTAAACAATTTCAAGTCTTATAACCATTTATCACTTAGCTTTTATTACTAGGTTATAAAATCAACAACTTTATCACTTAGTTCCTAAATGTCATCATAACATATTTACATGAATCAGGTGATCCCTAAGATCACAGGAAACAATAGTTCAATTCGGAACATATTCAAAAAGTCCCGAAATAAGTTTCAAAAACTGTAAAATGCCATTTTCGACCCCTAAACGACCCCGAATGGCCAAAAACCGCCTAGACTCTTAGCATAGAGCTTTGATCATTGGGCCATTTCCGAGTGATCATGTAAATTTCAACCTAATCCGAGTTAATAAATTTGTCACTCAGTCGCGACCCTGATACGCATTTTCAAAATTTGCAATTTAGACTTGGATCCGCCGGATACAAAAAAGATCCGCCGGATAGGGTTTGGATCCGCCGGATCCTCGCCCTGTACCAGCGACCTGCAACAGCTTCAAAACTAAGAACTCGAAATCCATCTGATACACTTGTTAATATCAACTAATAACAACAACACCAAGCATCAATCTCAATTTCATGTCAATTCAATGATTTCTAACAATATCAATCAAAATCAATAAAATCTAACTTACTTATTAATGAAGAACAAAAAATTGAGCTGATGATGATGATGATGAATTTAGCTTCAATCACATCTCAAGATCACAGCATACGTTTGATTCAACTATTTGAATAGGGTTTTAGGTATTTGTTTTGTGAAAATGAAAGAAAATAGAAGCATCAGGGGATTAAAAGATATAAGTCGGTCTCCCTCATTAATCGACTTCAAATATTGGTATAATTTAATACCCCTTCCAACTCTATTGTCTGGAACCCGAAAATCACTTGCGAATCCAAACATTTTATTTTACCGACCACTTTATTAATTTAACACAATTAATAATTTATCTGTCACATTGGAATATTTGACTCCTATTCCAATTATTTCAACTAATTCAACCAATATTATTTTCAAACACATTAAATAATAATTTAATATCTGGAAATAATATAAAACAACTAGGCACGATTTGCGGATGTTACATCCGAATCTTATTTGGATTGGATAACGGATAAATAATTTTGAATTCGGTTGATCCGAATAATCCGAATAACCCGAAGAAGGTTTTAAATTTAGAATTATAATTTTATATATATGTTATTTATGATTTATATGTGTATATTTTATATTCAATCAACATATACATCACTTATAATGATTTATATAAAGCTTTTAGTGTTGTTTTGTGAATTTTATATTATGTTAAAGACATAAAAGTTTAAGATATTCTTTTATTTGGATAAAAACGTAATATCTGAATCCGAACCAATCCAATCCGAATCCGAAAAAACTGAAACCGAATAATCCGAATCTTATTCGGTTTGGATTATGGATAAATTATAAACTTAAAAAATCCGAATAATCCGATCCGAACAACCCGAAACCCGAACAGTCTATCCGAACAACACCCATACTTAAAATGTATTTTCATTTCATGACACAATTAAACGTGCGCCTGTAACATTATGCACACCATTCAATTATACGAAAACTACAGTAACCTGGTCCAAGTAAAATGACATACAACAAATATTTAATTATTGATAAGCTCTCCTTTTTCCGTGCAAATGGTGTGTTTGGCCAATAAGCTTATTAGCGCTTATGGGAGCTTAAGCTTATTTTTTCTTGTAGCTTAAGTTTCTAGCCTTGTTTGGGTGAGAAAACTTGATGAGCTTATTGAAAAAATAAGCTCTGAAAAAATAAGCTACTTGAAGTAGCTTATGGGTGTGTTTGGCAAAACAAGATGGAGATTGAGATGGAGCTGGAGATGGATCATAGAAGCTAGAGCTGGAGCTTTTATTAAAGGTTGGAACTGGAGATTTTATTTTCTTAGAAGTGTTTGGCAAATAAGATGGAGTTGGAGCTTATTAATGTAAATTGACTTAAATAGACATTATATTATATAACTTCAAGTAATAGATGAAGTAATAAAGGGTAATATTGTAATTTGATAAGTTGAAGATGGAGTTTCTTCCAAGAAGTTACTTTTAGGATATTGTGTTTTAGGGGATTCTTTTTTTTAGAAGCTCTAATTTTTGTGTTGTGCCAAACAAAGATTGTAGGATTGTAAGGGATGGAGATTCTTGAAATTAGAATCTCAATCTACTATAATCCCCTAGAATCCCTTACAATTGTGTTGCCAAACACACCCTATAAAAATAAGTTCCGAGCTTATGAAATGAGAAATTACATAAATACCCCTTAAATCATTATATATTATACATTTGTTGTCTTTTTATGTCAATTTACATCTTTAAGCTCCAACTAGTTTTACCAAACATTTTTTAAATATAAGCTCCGGCTTCTAACTTAAAATATAAGCTCTAGTTACAAACTTCAGCTATAAGTTTCCGGCTTCAGCTCCAACTACCAGCTAGTTTTGCCAATCACACCCAAAATGGCTTAGGAAAAAAAAATTGTTTTTGCATTTTACCAATCATAAAAAGTTAAGTGAATATTAAGAAATTTACTTGGTTGATAGTGTAATAATTACACTATTTCAAAATCTGTGTGGAGTTTTGTGGTGAATACTTGAAATGCACTAATTAATACTCCGTACTACGTAATACTATTCCAATATAATGCCAAATAATGGCCATGGTAGGACACCATTTTTTATTCTGGCATACCTCCAACTCTAAGGCTTTAACTTTCCTCATACGAGCTATACATGTACGGATCAGTATATATCATAAGAATACAGGTACGGATCTAAATGCTTGTATCATAGTACAAAACGACATTTTGATTCATATCATGGTGATATTCGGTTTTCTCTAAAACTTACCATACCTTTCCATATTATGAAGTCATCAAAAAATAGGAGTACTTTAATAGAAGCCTAATTAAACCCCATGCTAATCATAAGGAAATCTTGATTGAGAATTCACACGTGACATGTGATTCATGATACCGTTAGGCATTGTTGTGAGTGGCTAACCACATATATTATATCAGGAGAATGCTAACTATAGCTTTTAAGACTATTGTTAAGGTTTTTTATATTTTGCAATTTAAAGTATATTGAATCAATTACAAAGTATGAGTTTTCCTTTTTATTACGACTTTCCTTATTTAAATTTGGTAAGAGTTTTTATTTATGGTAACTTTGACTTATAAATATGAAAATAAGTCATTATGATATGCTTAATCATAAACCTAAGAGTTATAGTTAGCATTTTCCATCTCTCTTATCTAATAAAAGAGAGACTTAATTAACTAATCTTCTCTTTAATTACCCCTTAAAAATTAATCTCCACCTTACAATCATTTAGCCCCTCTAATCACAGCCTTTAATTACCATTACCAACATGATTAATTAATCTTAATCTTTTTTAACCTAATTTATTCCAAATATGCCCTTATACTTTATAACCCGTCTCTTCCCTTTTCTTTCAAAAAAAATCGATCAATCCCCTAGCCACACAAACATAGCAATCGACCAATCCTTACCCACAGACACCAATCTCATCAATACCCAATTGAAATTAATCAATTCTTCTCCATGTCAAACCAATTAAACTTTTAAATTTCTTCATAAGAACCCTACCAAATCGCTCCTGAAGAAGAATCAAGCGCGACGGCGGAGGTGGCGAGGAAGTTCCGTTTAACCGCAGCGTCAGGCGGCGTTGTTGGCGGCCGTCGATCAACGGAGAGAAGTTCCACTCAATCGTAGCGTCAGGCGGCGTAGGTGGCGGCAGACGATCGTAACCACCGGCCGCTGGATTGGGAGGATGGATTACGAACTTTTTAAGCGATTTGTAACCGAGGTACTTGTCTCTCCATTCAGGTAGGGTTTGTTACAAATGAATACCGAATCCAATTCTAAATTTCATTACACAATCGAATTTCAGGTTATACAGATAATGATTTTATTATTTATTATGATGTATAAAAAAATCAGGCGTATGTAATTTGAAATTTTAGGAATCTGTTACAGATAAAAAGAAGATGATAAAAAAGATGGATTTGAATTCTTGTGAGATCTTTATTGGATTAAAGTCGAAGTGGAATTGGAATTGCAATCGCAATCGAAACCTAAATAGGAATATAAAGATGTAAAGGAAGTAGAAGAATATATAAAAATGTATGGAGTCAAATATAATCTGGAAACATAAATTCTTGCTTTCAAAAAAATAATAAATACAAAAATATCTTTGAGCTCCAATTCATTGTTAATCGAAAATGGAGCTGGGTCTTTAAACTGGAGTATTAAAGTATTCATGTTATTTTCATTGTGTCTTAATAAGCACAAGAATTATAGTCAGATTATAATATTAGGATGTTTATTCATAATGTTTGCAGGTATGTGGCTCAAGGGGTGGCGATATGATAACGCATCAGTCATTTTAGGTGAAATTGAGAATGTGATTGGTTATCATGTGGAGCATAGTGATGCCAAGGCACCGTATCGGGTTTATATTGTAGGTACGCAATCTCAAGCCATGACACCAAATCAGTATATATCATGTATAGAAATCACATTATCAACACCTGTTTGCGATAACCTCTGATATATGCTAATAGTGCAGTCTATGATAATGCTATAGATTGAATATGATTGGTTTGTACATTATGATAGGCTGCATGAAGACTTTTACAGATTATATATTGGTTGTATACTGAAGCAAGATGTAAAGGAAGTAGAAGAATATATAAAAATGTATGGAGTCAAATATAATCTGGAAACAGAAATTCTTGCTTTCAAAAAAATAATAAATACAAAAATATCTTTGAGCTCCAATTCATTGTTAATCGAAAATGGAGCTGGGTCTTTAAACTGGAGTATTAAAGTATTCATGTTATTTTCATTGTGTCTTAGTAAGCACAAGAATTATAGTCAGATTATAATATTAGGATGTTTATTCATAATGTTTGCAGGTATGTGGCTCCAGGGGTGGCGATATGATAACGCATCAGTCATTTTAGGTGAAATTGAGAATGTGATTGGTTATCATGTGGAGCATAGTGATGCCATGGCACCGTATCGGGTTTATATTGTAGGTACGCAATCTCAAGCCATGACACCAAATCAGTAAATATCATGTATAGAAATCACATTATCAACACCTGTTTGCGATAACCTCTATATGCTAATAGTGCAGTCTATGATAATGCTATAGATTGAATATGATTGGTTTGTACATTATGATAGGCTGCATGAAGACTTTTATAGATTATATATTGGTTGTATACTGAAGCAAGTTTCATAACACGCAAGGTACATAGACTGATTGCTTATACAATCGATTCAGTTGCTGATACTGGTAGTCTCTGCAACTGATTATAACAACAGCAAATGTAATTTTGTTTGATAGTGTTTGGATGTGTGTTTAATAACCATTGTTATGATGATCATGATTTTACAGGTCTTACGGGGAGACAAGAAAGATTGCTACCCTTTTGACCTAAACTTAAAAATACGTGTTTTAATGTCCTACCTGCCCATTTTACCACCTTTAGGTAATATTAAAATCTAAACAGTGTTTGATTATAAGTGTGAACTGTAATCCTTACGATGTATGATAATATGTGCAGGTATGAAATTCATTGTTGGTAGTAGTATTAACATCTGATTGCTATCTATCAGGTTATTGACCCATTTTTCCTGGACGACTACAATCATCAGATGCCGATCTATGCCTTGTGTTATGACAAAGTAACTCTCTCTGCCGATCTATGTACACATACATACATATCAATTCTGTACTGATTACATGACATGCCCATTTTGTCACTATACCGATAGAACTAATTAAATGCTGTACTGATTGTATATATTATTTGCAGTGTGTAACCCGGAGCGGTAACAAGGATGTGTATGAATCTGCTCTAAAACCAGAGAGGGATTTTGCATGGAACCAATTCACAAAAGCTGACAATAAGTTGCAAGAGTTTCGTAAGAAGGCCAAATTTGAAGTTGAAGCTACTAACAGTAAGGTATCAAAGCTCATCAATGACTTGGAACGTTCACAGTTAGCAAACATGGAGATGAATAGAACAATTTCAGGCTTACAAGAATGATGTGTTCCTTATTCTTAAAAAGATGATCAGTCAGATATACAGATTAGTAACCTCAACCTCAGCAGCCACAATAGGGACATCTAGGAAACAAAGAAGATGCTGGTCTACAGAATTGCAAAGGCGCTTTGTTAATGCGTTGCAACAACTCGGTGGTTCAAAAGGTTAGTTTTCGAATGTGAATGTTCATTTCATGCTAAATATGTTACATTTAGATCAAACTCAGGGTTTTGTAGTTTTTTGGACCCAATATTGCCAATGATGGGTTTGTATGATCAAAATGACCTTTTAAAGGAAACTTGACTTCTACCCATTGATCCATTTTAGATAATATTATAACCGGAAATCGATCAATACATATGCAAATGGGTTGAGATTTCTACCTGTTATTTCATGTTTAATGTCCACGCCTACTTTCAAACCTCTCTAAAGATAGTGGTGATGGTCTCCATGATCAGTTAATAAACCCTTTTTCTTAGTTCGGGGATCAGTAATTACTATGAAACCGCATAGCACCCTATATTTTTATCTACTCATAATGTCATAATTTCAGCTTCATTGATATGATGTCTAAGATTTTTCGTATCCTGTTCTTAAGGAAATGGTAGCATGTGGTGACCTTGGTACAAAGCTTCCAATTGAAGAAGTCCCTTTTATTGCAGATAACCTTTATATGGTAATATCGGAGGTTTGTCTTGATTGGTGCAAAGAATTAACTTTTAAGAGGTATATGTAGAAACTATATTGGTCCATGTACAAATACTCTTACAATTTTTACCAGAAAAACGAGCAGGGATGATGAGCACCATAGCCACCGGTGTAGCTATTAAAGTGTATGGTCCGATCAAGGACGATGCTGGAGGCATCGCTAAAATGGCTGGTATGAGCCACAATATTCGTGAAAGAACTGGTGCTTTGATGTTGCTGGAAACACCATGCTGCTATTGGCAAGGTACGCTGTACTGATTACATGACATGCCCATTTTGTCACTATACCAATAGAACTAATTAAATGCTGTACTGATTGTATATATTATTTGCAGTGTGTAACCTGGAGCAGTAACAAGGATGTGTATTAATCTGCTCTAAAACCAGAGAGGGATTTTGCATGGAACCAATTCACAAAAGCTGACACTAAGTTGCAAGAGTTTCGTAAGAAGGCCAAATTTGAAGTTGAAGCTACTAACAGTAAGGTATCAAAGCTCATCAATGACTTGGAACATTCACAGTTAGCAAACATGGAGAAGAATAGAACAATTTCAGGCTTACAAGAATGATGTGTTCCTTATTCTTAAAAAGATGATCAGTCAGATATACAGATTAGTAACCTCAACCTCAGCAGCCACAATATGGACATCTAGGAAACAAAGAAGATGCTGGTCTACAGAATTGCAAAGGCGCTTTGTTAATGCGTTGCAACAACTCGGTGGTTCAAAAGGTTAGAGTTTTGATTTTGTGGCACAAATGGCGACATTATAAAAGATCAGAGTTTTGATTTTTTGGAGATTGTGCAGGGGAATGGGTGCTTACCAAGGTGTCTTTGTGCAGGGGAATGGAATCCGTAGATGCTCTTCTTATAAACTAAATGGAGAACACAAATGTCAAATGCGCTGAAGTTTTTTATGTCAGAAGAAGATTTCCTGAGCTTCCTTAGAGCCTTGATTTACCCAGACTTCTCAAAGCTACCACATGAAAAAAGGTTTGATTTCGACTTTTACTATTACAAGTGGCAAAACAGGCAGGTCATGAATGGGTAAATGGTTCCGACTGAGTTCAGATTAACCTAATCCCTAGCTTCCATCTCTTGAGATATGATTTTTTTTTTCCTTCAAATTTGTAAATACTTAATGTATTGAATATAACTCAGCAGGAGCATGATTACTTCTATCAGAATCATTATACCAGATCGGCTGAATCTGTATGAGAGTGGATATTTGATGTGAGTTTGGATAAGATATTTTATCTTTTAGCCGTAGAGTTGAAATTTCGATCCATATTCTTATAAGTAGGTCAATCTGCTAATTGATTATCTAAAACATATATCTCAAAGACTCAAACATATATAGATATAAGTAGGCATTACTTCTCAAATATAAACTGATAAAACCATTGTAGCTATACTTTGCAAAAGCTTATAATCGGATTCTTGATTTTTGTTATAAGAGAGCTGCCTAATATTTGTTAATGTATATACATTATGTTTGTGAGTGAAAGTAGCTGTGACTGGGATTTTAATAGTGCAGGCAAACTGATAGTATGTAGGTGTGTTGCGTTTTGTAGTTTGTAACAAATTTATTTTGTTGTAATTACATTGTTAATATCTCTATTATAACAGGACTATCATGATAATTTGAAACTATTAGCTAAAAAGGTATCGTTACTTAAGGAAAGTACCATGAGTTAAAAAGTATCATGACTTAATTTTGACTTACTTGGATGCAACTAATTATAACTCATTTGGAGCTAAGAAAACAACATTTGGCAAGGGTCCCTGATTTAAGTAAAACATAACTATAGCCATATTTGGTCTACCAAACGAATTCAACAAATTGCAGGAATCTTGGCATAGACCTTTACCAGTGATACATTGGGATGTGTCAATCAAGTTTATTTTTTGGCTAATATTCATTCAAATATAAACTACCCTTCTGTAACATTAAGATGTTCATTATTGACATTCCTGGAGAAAATCATTCTCCATCATTCGATCAATTGTTGTATTTACTTTATTTTGTTGGATTTATTTTTGTATTTAATTTATTTTGTTGTTTATTAATGATATCTTGAGCTTCTATGGCTCTTTTGACCAAGTATATAGGAGCTATCTTGGATTTCTCTATGCAGTTCTGTATGGATGGATAAGAATGTCTGAATAAGGTAAATGTTATATGTGCTTAGTTCCATTAATAGGAGGTTGTATGCAGTGAATATACACATTGAGTGAATATACACTTTGGGTGAATCGACCCATTTGACTCTTCCCGCACTGAAATAATTTTGTTTGATTTGACCCATATGTGTCGTTTGGGATAAACCTAACCCAAATACATACTTTCATAAGTAAATGGGTCAAAACTGACGGTCCTTAGTTTAAGGTAACTGTTTGACTTTTAGTCAAGGATTTGCCCATAAGACATTAAGGTCTTTTTTGGTTTTCTCTACCTACATGTATTAAATATAGATTCTTGAACTACGGAGAGTTTGTTGCGATTTCAGTTCACTTAAGAAAGATTGACAACGATGATCCTCTTAAAGATGCTTTCGAATTCTTTGATAAAAACAAAAGTGGATACATAGGGTGGTAGAGTTAAGGGAAGCCTTATCCGATGAAGAAGTTATTTCTGCCATTATTCAAGATGTCGAAACTCTCAAGGTATGATAATTTTTACCCTTTTTGTGGATGCACATCTTGAAACTTTGTGTTTGTATTATTAGAAGTTAAAAAAGGTAAAAAAAAAAATGATGTTCATTGCATACCATAAGTTTCATGATAATTCATATCTTCTTTTGAACTCTTATGTCACCCACTTCTTGTATCACCCTGACATTATATATAATAGTTGATATTCGATATGCAGTCTAACTAAAATACTCCGTTGATTCTTGCAAGATGGTAATATTAGTTTTAAGGAGTTAACAATAATGAAGGCATGAACAGATTGCAGAAAAGCATCATGACAACATTTGCAAGGAAGATAGAATAGCTCGAGCTTGAATTTATTCCAAGATGGATCATTGGATGCTGCCAATGCGGCAAGATGACTGACTACAAACTCAAGTTTCATTTAAAATTTTAAATTACTTTGTGGAGATTTTTCCTTTTGTTTTGAAAAATATGTGGTGAATAATGTCAAACATAATATAAATACATGACAAAACATAGATGGGCTAATCCTTTTATAAAATAATATTATCACAATTTTGTTCCAGTGTTAGCACTTCAAATTCAAGGGGAGCTACAATGGTTTAAGATAATATTCTTCTTCTTGGTATCTCTACTTGCTATGTCTGACATGTAACTCATTAGCTTGAACACTACCGTGATTCATTTAACTTTATTGAACATATTTCTAAAATAAATGTGTTTATAGATTATAAGTGTAAAAATATTCTAGATGATATTAAGCATTTTTTATTTTGAGGAAAATGTCTATTTGATTCCGATATTGTTACGGTTGTCATAATCATATTTTTTTGTATTGTTTTTAGTTTTGTTCAACGAGTGTTACTAAATTAAGTTGTATATGAATTAAGTCAAAAACAAACAGGGCCTATGTTGAAATCGATAAACAGGAATTAGTACGAGAAGTAACATTTATACGTAAGACATTGTTTACGCTACATATTAACGTTGTTTCCATGATTTATTTTAACGATTATAGTTGCAGTTTCCGATATTACTTTGGCTACAAACAATATTTTAACCATAAGTAATACCCTATACATAAAACCTTAGACATATTAAATATGTTTTGTTTTTCTCAATGTTTGTTTACCATTAAAAAGATTATGTTGCAAAGAATTTTTATCATTCGGTTTATAGAAAATATTATGTCACACCTTTTATTTTATTGTTGGTATACTTTTTGCATATAATATTTAAAAGTTTTACATTATTATTTTTTGCAAGAGTTTTATGATATAGCCCGCAATTTTTACGGGTTATGATCTAGTTATTATTATATAATAATTAAAAGGGGTAATCATATGCACCGCAAGCGATACATAGAATAGGTACTCTTAAGGCTACATAATTTGTATCTATAATCCTTTAATTTTGATGTGCATACAAATTTAGTCCCTCATTTAAAATATCATATCAATGGCTTAGGATGCGTTTAGTTATAAAAAACTCTCCACTTTTCCATAAAAATTCTCTAAAAAAACAGGAAAATTAGAATACGTATTCAAATTCGAGTTTTCTAAAAAACTTATCTAAGAAAAAGGAAGATCCTTGTTTTCCTTTATATAATTACAAAGTTGAAAACTACTTTTGATGGTTTTTTAAGTTTTCCATCTCTACTATTCCTTGGAAAAGGAAAACTCCACCCCTTGCAACTAAACACGTTGTCTAGATTTTCCATTCTTTTCTAGAGAAGTAAAACACTTCTCATTTTCTAGAGAAATGGACAAAAAAATGGAGAAATTTTTATGTAACTAAACGCGCCCTTAGTGTTTCTGAAATAGGCGATTTGATAAAGTACCAATCATTATCCCTTAATTCACAGGTAAGATATGATAGCTTACATTAAGACCGGAAGAATGGAGTCTAAAAATGAATATCTATACTTCGTTATTGAAACATTTGACTATTTGAGTATGGAAATTGTATTTTTTTTCAAAAGTAAGAGTAACAACGGTGGAAGGGGTTGGGGTAAGACGTTGGGCTTCCATATAGCTGGGGTTGGAGTGGGAAAGATTTGGGGTTGGGATGAAAAATGCATAAATTTGGAATGCTGAGATCTTTTTGTTTTTTCTCTTTCAGGTCTTGTGCACAGATTTTCAAAAGAAAAAAAAAAAGGGTTGAAATTGGTTGAAATGAAACGTTAGTGAAGGGTTCAATCTATCATTGTTGGTAGTCTAGCAATAAATGGTGAATAATCTACGTTTTGAATAATTGATAATAAGTACTACGTAGTTACCTGTTGAAACTAACATGACTGATATTAATCTATATCATAGATTCATACGCAAGCAGAATCTCGCGGGAAAAGTATTAAAATAACAATAATATATAGAGCTTATATGATAGATGAAAAAAATTTAATAAAAAAAAACCATCATCTTGACAAGTTTCCTTTTACCTTCTAGTAAATTTAGCTTCAAAATATGTTCGAGCTAGAGTTTGTTTAAGCTCGATTCCAATCGAGCTTTTAACAAGTTGAGCTCAAGTAGCTCGCAATTTAGCTCGCCTCATTTACAACCTTTGTAGTAAAGTGAGCTTTTATTCAAGTTAACCTTTATTTTTTTTTCTATTTGACTTAATTTAATAAATACTTTTTAGGGCCGAAATCGTTAGAAGTGACTCAAGTGAGCCGCACTTATTTATTGCAGTTGTCATTTAGGAGAACTAGAAAGCCCAGATGAATAAATGGGAAAGGCCCACTAACTAGTTATTAGCCCAAATAATCCAACCTTTTTGTTCATTTACTTTCTAAATTTATAGATGGTTAATGTTGATCTGATTATTATTACATATTTATAAGATAAGAATCTACTGTTTTGAAGTATTTTTATATAAAAGTGTTAAGATATATATTCAGAATACAAGCTTTTCAATAAACATGTGATGTGTTAAGATACTAATATGAATGAAATGATATTTACTAAAGGGTGGAATTTCAAATAAACCCGCCTTAAGCTGGATAAACATATTTTATTTTGTTCACTTGGTACTTGTTTTATAGTGTTATGTATTCCCTGTCCGTTATAAGTGTTTCTCTTTGAAAAATGCTTTATTTTTTCAAAATGTTTTGATTTTTTTTCTAATTCTAATCAAATTAAAGCTAATAAAATTGCAATATTATCTATATATTTACTATACAATCACAAACACTAGATTATGGACAAGAATCAGAATAAAGAAATAGTACTCAAATATTCGTTTAGAAGGAATAAGTTTTGTTTGGTGGAAACAAAACAACAAAGTCAATAAAGAATGAAAATGTCTAATTCATACTCATAGTAGTAGTATTAATAAAATTGCCTTTTCTAAAAGATAATAATTCATACTCGTATAGTCGTATGTCATAATGTTATATAAATAAAAATCACTTCTAATATGAATTATCTATGTTAAAAAATCTTAAATTATATATAGGAAACATATGATTATGTCATCAAAAATTTAATTAACCAATAAAATTAGGGTATATCGGATTCTTTTTGTCAAGTAACAACAAATGTATTATTTGGAATCGATATATGAACCGATAAGATTGCATAATATATATGTACTTAAAATAGTTATATAAAAGTTTAATGACCCGTGTGTATACACGGATTTGAAAACTAGTGATCAAATAAAGGAAACATAAGAATTCAAATGGATGCGAAAATGGCAATTGTGATATGCTCTTTTACACCAAAAACGCGATATCGACTACTGGCATTTCTAGACAAATGGGTTCTGTATTTAAAATTAAAAATTAAAAATTAAAGGAAAAAAAATTGAGAACTTGGTGAATTACTTATGAAAATTTAAATTATTTTTGGAGTAAACCTAAAAAAAATGTTTAACATTAATTTTGTAGTGGAAAAATTATTTGATTTGCGGGACATGAATATAAACGTGAACATGCGACCCTATACAAAAGACCAACAATGGGTTTTGTTCGCAAATTTTTTTTGAAAAAATTGAAATATTAAGACATGTGAATTTCTTTAAGTGAATAATTTAGCAACTTTCAATTCAATTCATTATCCTACCAAACACATTTATATAATACGAGTAAAAAAATGATAATTCAATGGGAGGTGATTCCTACACCACCAACTTTTTACCATTCACCACCAAATTTTTTATTTGGACCTTTTTGCCCTTTCCCAACCTAAATTAAGTCACACTAGTTGTTAAAAGCTCCAAACAAAAAATTTGATGGTGAATGGCAAAAAATTAATGGTGTAGGGATCACCTCCCTCATTCAATTGATCAATTCTATTAAATTTCATAAAAGAGAAAATTTTATAAACCATACATGTGGTTTACACACATTTTCACAGATCATACCTGAACTTTTTTTTCCATGTTTTCGATACAATAAGTTTCAAATTTGCTCGTAAATGGTACCTCCGTCTAACTCCGTCTATTTTTGTCGTTAAGTTTTACCAATTTCGTCTATTTTCAATACAATAAGTTTCAAAATTGCTCGTAAATGATACCCCAAAAGTTTCAAAATTGCTCATAAATGATACATCCGTGCAAATCACGTGGTAAAAGTTAACGACAAAAATAGACGAAGTTGGACGGAGGTACCATTTACGAGCAAATTTGAAACTTATTGTATCAAAAACATGACGAGGTTGGGTCACCGACGGTGCCAACGGCCGTCTTGGGCCGGCGTCGGTTTGAGCGTCGTAAAACCGAAGGGAACAGACGGAGTGAAGGTGGGCCACCGTGTGTCCTTTTCCTTCGATTTCTTTTTTTTTTCTTTTTTTCAGCTTTTTTATATTTATTTATGATATAGAAAAAAAAAATGAATAGGAAGAGAAGTAGTTGAGTGAAGAAGAAGATGAAGCATCGACTTGGTCCACAAAAAGAAAAGTGTTTCAAATTGGGGTTGGTGGAAGTGGGACCCACTTGATTTATTTTCTTTCTTTTTTTAATTAAATACGAAAAAAGAAAAATAAAGATTATTTTAATAAAAATATAACTGTTGGTGCTTTAACAACTTTATTTTTTTTAATTAAAATACGAAAATATAAAAATAAAATAAAAAGTATCCGTTTTTCAATGTTTAAATTTTAGTTAATGTAATGTTTTTAGTTTTAAATATATAAGTGTTTCATTTAATTTAGTAGTTTAAATAAAAAATAAATAATGTGTGGGGTCCAGAAAAAAACTGAAGTGTTCACTGTTGGTCAGGGGTGTTATTCGGACTAATTATTTGGATTTCTAAATCCACTATTCTCTCCGTTTGTTTTATCTTCTGACTACAAACCGCCTCAGGACACAACCACTTCGGTTTGGTCCTCAAAAACTCATAAGCTTTCTCATGATAAAAATCCGCTTTAGTCTTCAACTTGTAACGATTCAAGACCCGCAACCTAAAATTTTTAATGCCTTCACCACTATGCTTTTGACGATTCAACCTTTCTCAAATTTCGTTGTACTTTTGACACATTCCATTCAAATATTTCCACTTCAATGACAGCGCGTCTTTATTTTAGTGGACAACGTTTTTCGCGTTCGCATGCTTGTTGTACTCGGTCAACACCAAGTACCACAAAATATTGGATACTTAGTCGTTTCCTCGATTGGGGGCTTGGGGCATTCAGATATACAAATTCAATGTTGAGCCAAAAGTAATTTTTCATCATTCATCCAATTATTGCGGACCGTTATTACTTTTTTCTTTTTTCCTCGCCGTGGCTTTTGGTTTTGGATTTGGATTTAGCCACATATTTTTTTTGCGAGACGACGTAGGTGTTTCACCTTCGTATAATTGTACCTCGAATGGTGGCACTTGTGATTGCTTCCACATCAAGAAATCGTGGTATTGTTCGGGTGTCATTTGAGGATATTGTTGGGTTTGTGGATATTGGGTAGATGGAAGTATGGAACTTGAGTTTGAGGTATTTGGTAGCTATGACCAAACCCCGACATATGAGCGTTTGACGAGGTTGGTGTTGCGGGGTTGTACGAAGGCGGAAATGGGTTTTATAGCGAGTGTAGGTGGTATGGCGATTGCTCGTTGTTTTGCGTCATTGTATTGAATTTTAGTGAGAAATTTTGAAAGTATTTGGGTTTTTGGGCGTGAAAAATGAAATGGGTAAAAAGTTGTATTTCAACGATAATTAATAATGTTATCACTCTTTCCGTCTCAAAAATATATGTTCATGTTTCTTGCCGTTTATCCAAAACAAAGGTAAATTTTCGTGAATAGATAAACAACTTTACATTTTTACTGTTACTTACATATTTATTTTACAATAATTCAAACCTAAAACATATGACAAAAATTTAGGACAGATGGAGTATTTTTGTATGTACAACACTATTATCAATTGTCTTTAGTTATAAAGTAGTAAAATTTAATTATTATGATAGCAACATGATGCCATTATTTAGAGTTTTAATCTTATTGTTATGCAGTGTAAGTCATACATTAGAAAGTCAGTGAACTTAAACTTGTGAAATTAGGCAAAGGATAACGTATGTAATTTGGAATTTGACCATAGAAAGCAAAAAAAACAAAAAACTGAGGCAACGCGCAACCTCTTTTTCGTTTGTCTTGTTGTATTTATTCCCTAATAAATCAAAACAAAAAATAATATATATTATTAAGAAGATAGGGTAAGGTTCAAATGAGACTAAAAATTTGTGTGAGAATAGAGGAACCAATGATATGGTGTCATGTGTACAAAGAGAATACAAAACCCATTTACCCCTTAAGTTAAATATCTCACAAACGACAAATCGAAAAATTATGAAAATTGCACCATTAGATTCAGCGTTTGATCCTCTTCAATTTGCCGTCCATTAAGGCATACTTTCGACGAGTTTTTTTTTCCATTATTTTTAGTGGGTTTCACATTACTAACACGTGTGTTACAGTGTTGCGTTTAGGGTTTAGGGTTTGGGGTTTAGGGGTTAGGGTTTAGGGTTTAGGATTGGGAGTTTGGGGTTTCGTCCCGAAACCCCAAACTCCCAACCCTAAACCCTAAACCCCAAACCCTAAACCCTAAACGCTTTATAAAACTCTAAACCTTAAATCAATACTAAACCCTAAACCCTACTAAACCCTAACACTAAACCCTACTAAGCCCTAACACTAAACCCTGCTAAACCCTAACCCTAAACCCTAAATCAAATGCATAATCAATCACTAACACATGTGTTACTAATATATAAAACCCACCAAAAAAATGAAAAAAAAAGTTCGTCGGAAGTATGCCTTGATGGACGGCAAATCGAAGAGGATAAAACGCTGAAAAATATGGTGCAATTTTCATGATTTTTCGACTTGTCGTTTGTGAGATATTTAATTTTTAAAAACGTGGATGAGGGAGAAAAAAGTGGCACATGGCATATTGTGGTTGGTTCCCTCATTCTCACACAAAATAAATGGTCTCAATTGAACTCTTCTCTAAGAAGAAATTTTACTAGCATGAAAACGACAATACTTTTTTATTTATATATATAAGCTATATAAAACAAAGACTTCATATCCATTGAGTGTCATATTTTACATAATATGGACAAAGCAATATGATCAACAACGGTTTTCAAGATGATTTGCACATAACTTATATTTTTTCTAACGTACTATATAATATTTAGACCATTTAATACTTCAATGTTTATTGATGTACTTAGAAAATAGTTCATGTGGGAATCAGTGTACATTTCGAATCATAGTATCATACACATTCGTTCCTATTTGTCGTTTTTGCAACAGTGTAAATGTATAGTGTAGGGTGTCCGTGAAGCTGTTATGAGTTCAAGTTCTTAGAGCACACGGAGTGGTGAAGGTCTAAATATAGTGTTCTGAGTGAGAATTTTGTGGTGAGGATTTTGTGGAGTGGTAACAGTGTTCTGGACATAATTTTCTTTTATAAATATTAAAGTTTATACCTTGGAAATAAAAAAAAAAAAAGAAAAAATATAATAAAAAATGTGAGGAAACCGTCGGAACCAGCGTCTGGCAGAGGATTTTGATCGAAAAACGCCGTCGAGAACGCCGTCACGGAGTGGCAGAACGCCAAAACGGCGTTCTCGACGAAAATTTTTGATGAGTACGCTGCCACTCCGTGTGCTCTTATTCTTACTAACATAATAGGAGAATCAATGAAGTGTCTCTTACATGGGCAAAACAATCAATATACATTCATTTTTGGTTTTCTAAAGAAAGTGATGAGCGTTTTACTTCTCTAGAAAAGTAATGAAAATTTAAAAATTGTATTTAAATGAGAGAGATTGAGGCGGCGTTTAGTTACAGAAAACTCCTACGTTTTTTTAGAAAATGTGTTCAACTCCAAGTTTTTTTTAAAAACTTATCTAAGAAAATTTTAAAGCTAAAAAGTTGAAAACTACTTTTTATGGTTCTCTAAGTTTCCATCTTCATTTTCTCTTGAAAAAAAAAAAAACTCCACCCCTCACATGTGAACGCATTTTCTAAATTTTTCTTGTTTTTCTAGAGAATGTAAAACATTCCTCATTCCCTAGAAAAAATAGAAAATAAAAAAGAGGAAAACTTTTCCGTAACTAAACGCACCCTGAGTTTTTATTTTCCAAGAAAAAAGCGAGATGAAAAATTAGATAATCATAAAAGGTAGTTTTCAACTTTTAGTTATAAAAAGGAAAATGGAAATTTTCCTTTTCTTAGAGTAGTTTTTTAACAAATTTGGATTTGAACACGTTTTCTAATTTTATAATTTTCTTATAAAAGTTTTCTCGAAAAATGAGAGAATTTTTTTAACTAAACGCGCCTAAATCATTTTTAATTTTCACTTTTAAGTTTAAATATTCACATATATACACTATCATTTTCCACCTAAAGTCCTAAACACAACTTTAAGCACACCATTCAATTATAGGAGCTGATAAATACAACATTCAATTTGATTCATACATCAAAATCATGTTATTATATACTTGTACTGTCAGCTTTAATTGTTATACAGTTTGGTGAAGGAATCAATATAGATGTTGTATTTATCAACTCCCTTCAATTATATGAAAACTACAGTGACCTGGTCCAAGTAAAACGACATACGACAAATATTTATTACTACCTATTAATAAGTTCTCCTTTTTCCCTGCAAAATGGCTTAAGGGAAAAAAAATTGTTTATGTATTCATTTTGGTATGCTTCAAAAGAATTGTCTATTTTCACATAAACTAATCATAAAAAAAGTTAAGTGAATATTAAGAAATTTACTTGGTTAATAGTGTAATCATTACACAATTTCAAAATCTGTGTGCAGTTTTGTGGTCAATGCTTGAAATGGCACCGTGAGAGAATAATTATTACTAACTAAACCTTTTACTTTTCAAAAGATAGACGAAATCGTATTAACATATATATATATATATATATATATATATATATATATATATATATATATATATATACTAGTTTTAAGACCCGTGTATACACGGGTTTTTTTTATAATACATATAAAGGTTGTTCGTTTAGAATAAATATAAATGTTGAATATTTAAATTGTAATTGAAAAACCGTTTTAAGAACAAAATTTTTTGTATATGTTAACATGATTTGATGTTTTTACTTAATTTTCATATCTATGTATTTACACTATTGATTTCTGTACATAGTAAAAATTGTGTGTAAGTGTGCATTAGCTTGTATTAATATAGACGTTAGTATTCTAGTAGTATGTATGCGACTTAAAAAAATAAATGCAAAATAGTAACAGTTGGCAATTACTTTTGGAAATTAGACGTAAAAACACATATTGATAAAAGCAAATCAAGTTTTGCGTACACGTAGTATGAATGAATCTGTTTCTTCCCTACTTTTGTCGCACCCCCAAATTATGATGCGGAAGCGGGTCGGTTCGGGGCGCGACTAATCAAATATCAAGCACACAAGTTATACAATGAACGACTCTATATGCGTCGTTTTACAAAATACATTGATATTATAAAAGTTTTACACTGTTATAATATAGTTTACAAAAGCTCTTGAGTCAAATGATAGAAATTCTATGGCATAACTAAATTATACAAAATATAATAATGCATGACAATCTCTTGATGTCTGAATGCGACTCGAGCTAATGGGCATCCTGAATGGCAGACCTACTGCTGCTGAGAACCTGAGAATACACGCTAAAATGATCGGCTAAAAGCTGGTGAGCTCACAGGTTTAATGATAAAGTGTAATGTATGAACCGCAAGATTTAAGTATGAATATTTGTAATTAAACAAATAAGTAAATGATAAAATATGTATATAACTGTCATGAGCACATAGTCTGAGCTTAACTGAGGTGTCAGGATCACAATTAAGTGCCTGAGTGAGGGTGCCTCTATGCGTGTGCCTAATCAACACACGTATGAACAAATGATAATGCGTCCGTTTGACCAGTCAGTGCTTGCTGACCCGGACGGGGATTGTCAGTCCCATATGGTACCATACACTAACATTCACGCTACAAAGTATTACCAAACTATGCTTGGAGGACTTAAATGATTAGATGAATAAACTCATGTAGAATATAGTGATGTTCGATACTTGCGTTCATATGTAAAACAAAACACGCATGTATTCTCACCCCTAGAGTAAAAACAGTAAAATAGGGGCTATGAGACTCACCTGAGCCTAATGAGATGCTAACAAGCACAAATGATGGTTTACAAGAGAAATGATGTCGTTCAATCGACTGAAACCTGCAGGGCGTCTTTGACGCGCAAGGTTTTGATAAATGATTAGATTATTGAAACCTGTCGGGCGTATTAAACGCGCAAGGTTAAATTGATTAGATGACTTTACAGACCATCAATGCTAGTTGTTCCCTCAACTAGTTATGTCCAAATCATTTGGTTAATGTTTATGTTTGAGTTTGTAAAAATGTATACGGCTCGTTGGTGACGGTTTGTAATAATAATTTCAAACTATTATTATTATACATGATTTGTTGTGCTTATAAAAGTACACGTGTTTCGCATATAAGTCGTATCATATAAGTTTAGTTGTTACTCAAGTTCATTATATCCGTTACACTTTATTTCATAAGTTACAAAATTTGGCACGAGTCCGAAAACCGAAATATGCCATGTTCGACCCCTAGACGACCCCGAAGGGCCTAAAACCGGCTAGGCTAGCCTTGATCATTGGGCCGTTTTTGAGTGACAGTGCAAATCTTAGCCCAATCCGTTATAATAAATTTTTCATCGAGAAGCTACCCTGAATCACTTGTGAAATCTTCAACGTTTTCAAAAAAATATTCATTCTGTTTTAGCTTGTATCCGCCGGATCAGTTTGTTGATCTGCCGGATCATGAATTATAAAGGGGGATCCGCCGGATCATGTGTTGATCCGCCGGATCACAAGGTTTTCGTGTATTTTGTTTGATCCGGTCATGATCCGCCATATCATACCTTGATCCGCCGGATCAAGGGAGTGATCCGCCGGATCATGGTCCAGTTACAGGGGACTGTTCGAGCAAAAATCAATCAATCCTATTTCTAACTTAAATTCTAACCAATTTTCGCATAATACAAGCCTAGATAATGATAGTATATGATGATATAAGTGTTATAAACACAAAAATTGAAACAATCTGATGAGTTTTCTTACCAATTGATTTCGGAGCAAAAATGGAAGATGGTGGTGATGAAGATGATGATGATCCGAAGATGATGATGATTCTTGATTGTTGTTGTTGTTAATTGTTGTTGTTGTTTGATTTTTGAAACCGAGAGAGAGAGCCGAGAGTGATGATGAAGATGAAATGAAGATGGAAAGGGTGCGTCTGGTTTGCTTACTGAAGAAGAGACCGGCTCCAATTATTGGAGTCGGTTGGCTCCATTCGCAGTACAAAACACCCGTGTTTTTATACCCGATCGTAAAAGTAGTATAATGTTTTCAAAAGATAAATTTCTAAAAATGAAATCGTATTTACTTTTATTTGAAGTATTTTATAAAAATACTTTTTGTGAGATATAAAAATATATCTTTGTTTTATGTTGGAGAGACGGATACGATTTAATTGGTTTCGTCGCGTTTGAGTAAATGAAATAAAACGAAATATGTTTTATTTTATCTAATGTAAATAATAATTACTATTTCCAATAATAATACATTATTTATATGTTTTTGTCGCGAATTCTTTATATTTGTACGATACGAATACTTTATATATTATCAAAATAATATATAATAGATAGTGAGTTATTAAATAATAGTTCCGTATTACTTAATACTTGTTTTTCACCAACGCCGTATAAAAGAATCAGAAATTTGGCCGATTCCAAAATGCACGATTAATTATAATCGCGTACTGATATATATTCAACAATATATATATATATATATATATATATATATATATATATATATATATATATATATATATATATATATATATATATGTAGATACATACAATTAGCCTAACACATAGTACTAATTACATGTAATTCCAAATGATTAGGATCTAAAAACTATTCCTAATTTGACAGGTGTCACAACTTTGATCAAAGGAAAAAAATAACTGTTGATCATTTGCACTTTTTACAATACAAACTACCATCATCTTCTAAAGGTTGATCAGTTTCCTCAGGATTGGTAAACTCAGTTTTTTTAACTGCTTTACAATTGTGTTTCCGACAAGCAATATAATACCAACCATGTTCTTCCTCAACAGATTTAATGGTAGCAAGCACAACACAAACCATAGGCTGTTTAAATTGTAAGTGGATAAGTTAAAATTTGTTAAAAAACAGAGCTTGGTCAACTAAAGTTAGGGTGTAATATGATTCAAACCTGATAGGCATCAACAATTTCATCAATGGTGCAGTGTTTCGTGCTGAACAGAAACTCTTCACGATTTGAATTGACACGTTGGCTAGAAAGCTGACTACCACCTTGAGATGAAGTATCAGTAGCAACTTTACACTATTGGGTTTTCTATTCCCTAACTAGATTAACATATGCAGCGGAAAATAACAATTAATCTAGAGCAACTTAAGAAACTAAACCCTAAATGACCGTTGCTTAATAAAGCTATTAACAATAACAAAATAAATAGATAAATGAGAAAATACTAACCTTTGAGAAAACCAATTTCTCACGCGCAGACCACCTTGCTCGAGCTTCCATGCTTTGGATGGCAAGTACCCAAACCAGAGTACCTCTAATGTTTCACACCCGTGAACTAAGAGAAATTCCATATCCTAAGGTCCCGACTCTAAGTCGTGTAAACTCTCACAAGGATTATGAATGAGAAAGAGAGATAGAGTTGAAAACTATTCAACTGGGATGGATGGAAAGCTTAGATTAGGCCTCTATTTATAGGGGAAGAGGATGCCATGGGGTTTGTCATCCAGCCGATGTGGGACAACTGAATTCGCCATTTAGCCGCCGGCTAAACTGAATTGTATCCCTGAGTCAAACACGCGTCGCACCGCCTCAAACCCTAACTCATTTAGCCGCCAGCTAAAGCCTTTAGCCGCCGGTTAAATTCACTTTCCAGAATATTCTTTTTAGTTTCTAATTAATATTCAATTAATAAACTAACTAAATACATTTTATAATTTCTGTTAATTTCTTTTAGCTTCTAATTAATTTATCAACTATGATAAATTAACAAACCAAATAATTAACTTTATAATATTAATTCCAATTAATATTATTTCTCTCATTGTTTCTCTTATTGTTCATCGAGGACAACCCAAAAAGGACTCTACCTTTAGAATAGTCTTACCAATTAGTTATGACCTTGGACACTATTTCCAACAGTCTCCCACTTGGACAAGTCATCAACTACTATTGGTCTGTCTCTATCCTAAGTAGAGGTGCCATCCAATGCATCTGCCGAACTCTGATTATATCCAGTGACAGTCCTTTTAGATAAATGATCATATATTCCTTTGTTTCAGACATCGTATGAAACTGGGACATGGATTTAATCAATATCCAGATTCAAGATTATGTTTTCTGATTTCCAATCAATTTGACTATATGGGACTACAGAATTGTACATATCAATTTAGTCCTGGCTTGGCCAAGCACTTTATGAGTCAACATTTAATCTTCAAAGGGCCCATAGATATCTCTTTTCCTCTCAGGCAAAAGGAACAAATAAACTTCGCATACATAGCACTAGTTGTAACACCCGCCAAATTAGGACAAGTAATTAGTGCCTAATCATACGTTAATACATGTAATTAGTTCTGTGTTAGGCTAATTAATGTATCGAATTATATATATTGTTGAATATATACGAAAATGCGATTTGGTTAAATCGTACGCAACTTAAATCGAATGTATTTCGATTCAATTTAATACGGACGTTGGTGACCAATTTTAATGAATAACGCTTTTATGTCAAAAATATTATTATGATAATATTTCGTATTCATTCGTATCGTACAAACAGAATTTACACAATATAAAATATTTAACGCGCAAACTAACTTACATTTTATAACTCAAATATAAATTGATTAGTAAAATATCTAAATAAAATATCGCGTAATAATTTGTATTTTAAAACGTACCAACTAATATGTAAAATAATTATTTAACGTTTGATCGACGGAGAAAACGAATACCGCACGGAGCGGAAACGCGGGGCGAAAAATGGGAGCTTAACCTCCCATTCCCCTCCCTTTTCCTAATTTCTTTCTCAACTCTCTCTCTCTCTCTTCTTTTCCTCTTTCCTTTTCTCTCAAACAAATCACCACCTCCATCCATCCAAATCGCAAAATAAACATATCAAACGACTTCGGATCTTCAAGATTTTTAGAGATTCACGACCACCACGCAACGATCTATCTTCCTATCTTTCCGAAATTTCATTTCGGCGATTTGTAAGTTTCCGACACAACTCCGAAAACTCTCGTTTCTAAGTATTATCACTTGCTAGTTGTTTGTATAACCTTGTAATGTCCTAAAATGGGTTGGGTAAAAATATTAGGCTGATCGATGGCCGGAAAATGCGTTTTTGAAGTTGAAACTCCGATCAGATCCCGTACGTCGCATTTGGCCTGGAGCAAATGCGACGCAGCGACTTACGTCGCACGAATCCTCGACGTCGCATATAGCGACGCAGCCTATTACGTCGCATTGACTTGCGAATGTCGCACTTAGCGACGCAGGCCCTTACGTCGCAGAAATCAACAACGTCGCATGTAGCGACGCCACGCACAACGTCGCATTAAATTGCGAAAGTCGCACATAGCGACGCCATACTCAACGTCGCAGTCGGGACCTGCGACGTCGCACCCAACGTCGCACAAACCAGAACCTCAAAAACACAGATTTTTACTAAGTGTCGAGACCTAAAATTTTAACACCCGATTTTACCCAAATTCGGATCCAGATGCTTTTTTTTCGTCAAAGCAATATAGTAGAAATAAAAATTTTCCCAGCTGACCTGGCAGCTCGACCCCAGCCAGGGGCTCTGCCCCTTGGACCCCGCCAGGGGCTGCCACCCCTTGGACCCCGCTACCAGGGGCGCTGCCTCCGGACCCCCGTACTTAGATTCCGTAACGGCTTCTAAAACACAATCAAAACACATTTTTCAAGTAAAACGCCACGAAATCAAAATAATAATAGTTGAGATTATTATTACAAATCCGTCACCAACGGGTCGTACACTTTTCAAACACTTAAACGTATCAACCAAATAGTGGAGATTTGGACATTATAGTTGAATGAACAACTACAAGGGTGATCTTTTGAGATACCCAATCATGATTATAACCATCGCGTGTCGTGGACACCCTCAGGTTACAAGTCTTTGGACTTCATACTCGGCTAATCAACTTACGTTTGTTTAAACGCTTTCAGACTCAGGTGAGTCTCATGGCCCCTCTTTTTACTGTTTTACTCAGGGGTGTGATATATTGCTCAATTTCTAACATGTGAACGCAAGTACCAACATTTTCATATACTACATGAGTTTTTCACAACTAATCATTTAAAGTCATCCGTCAGAATAGTTGTTAATACGTTGATGCGTGAATATTAGTATATGGTACCATATAGGATTGACCCACCTCGTCCGGGTTAGCAAGCACTAACCGGGTAAACGGACGTACTAATATTTGGGAAGACGAATGTTGATTAGGCATTCGTGGAGGCACCTCGCCCGGAATTCTCTATAGGGGACCCGACCCTCGAGTTAAGCTCAACTATGTGCTCATGGCTGTATACACGATGACTATCATTTAATTACTGGATGCAATTCATTATTTAAATCTTGCGGTTCATACTATATTAACTGATTTCAAACCTGTGAGCTCACCAGCTTTATAGCTGACCTTTTAGCATATATCGCAGGTACCAAGCAGTAGAATGTTTCTGCTTCAGGACTTTAGCTCGAGTCAGCATACAGACGATAGAGATTTTCTTGCATTAGTAGATTTTGTACAAGTACTTATGTACTGAAATCTCCTTTTTATTTAAACTCGAGCTATGTAAAGCTTTAAAAGTTGTAAACATTTCCATTATCAATATATTTTGTTAAAACGACGCATATAGAGTCGTTTACTATATATCTTTGTGCTTTGTTATTGATTAGTAACACCCAAATCAAGCTTCCGCAAATCATTAAATTTGGGGGTGTTACAGATTGGTATCAGAGCCTAAGGTTATAGTGAACTAGGTTGCATTTAGTGGGCCTAGACTATGACCATTAGGCAGTATTCCTTATTAGGTATAACTGGTTCAGTGATTACATCATACGAGTTTAATTTAACATAGCCTGATCAACTATGTACAATTAAGCAAAGATGATGTAAGATCTGAAAGTAGTTATGGCTGAACAGGGTACAATAGAAGACTCTGACCTCGAGAGAACCGAGACTTAAACATGTTTATGCTAGACACTCAATAGGCTATATTATATAGGAACTATATGAATATAGGCCTCAATCTTACTAACGCTTTGTCTCAGAAATGGCAAACACACCATCAAATTCAACTCGCTCTCAATCCGGGTCGTAGAACCCAAGGGTAGCTAGGAGGAACGCCCGGTTGCCTCGAGCTGGCCCGTACCCCACTCACTTCACCTTGCCGGCCCTAGCCGCTAGGGTGAACCAACACGAGCAGCGACTTCGCACCATGGATGTCGTGCTGCAGGAAACGAACGAAAACTGGAGACTTACATCCCTTGAACGCATCGAACAAGTCTCCGACGACATGGAAACCACAAACAACAACATGGATGTCCTTCGCAACCAAGTAACAGGAATAAGCGTGGAAAATGCCCTCCTACGTCAAAGGATGGAAGAATGTGAACAGCGTTCACATGAAGCAGAAGAGTATGCCCGTGGACTAACACAACGACTGGCACTAGCAGAAGATAACGCCCGTCAAGCTAGCAGACTTGCAAACACTGTGGACCGTCTTGTCACGATGATGGAACAAATTAATCTACGTCAAGACTAGTGTAGTCTTTGTACTGTAATCTATCCAGTATTCTAGTAACTATCTATGTGCTACTCTAAAATTTGGTCGGATGTAACAATTCCCGACGCCTTTTGTAATAACTCTGTAGGAAGTAACCTTTGAACTCGTATTATCTATCAAATATCCCTTGATGTTTCAACTCATATTGATTGTCATTTTTCCATGTTGATGTCATGTATTACTGCTTTTATACATGTACACCTATAACAAATACAACTTTCTTACGAAATCTCATGTATCTTCATTTCTTTTATTGAAGAATCATGCCGCCAAAGTCAAGACCATACACCGATGCTCAGCTTACGTCGCTTATAACCCAGGCTGTTACTGAAGCCTTGGCTCGGAATACCCCCCAAAATTCTACCAGAAACAGCGATGCCGCTGAAACCACTACTGCTAAACCTTGTTCTTACAAGGACTTTCAAAGCTGCAAACCCTCCAGCTTCAAAGGTTCTGAAGGAGCCATCAGACTTATCAGATGGTTCGAGAAAATGGAAACTGTTTTCCGTGTCAGCAAATGCGCGGAGAACGACAAAGTAAACTTCGCCACCTGCTCTCTTGAAGATGATGCCCACTCTTGGTGGAATTCATATACCCAATTGGTGGGTGCTGACACTGCCTACCAACTCTCTTGGGAGGACTTGAAAGCAAAACTCACCGCCAAATACTGCTCAATCGCCAAACTCCAAAAGCTAGACGAGGAGTTCTGGAACCTAAAGGTTCAGGGTGGTGATATCGATGGTTATACCACCAGATTCCAACAACTTGCCGCCCTCCGCCCAGCTATGGTGAGCACTGAACCTGATAAAATCAGGAAGTACATCCTTGGCCTTCCTGAGCCTGTTCGGGGACATGTTGCCTCTTCCAACCAAACCACCATTGACGGTGCAATCCTACTGGCCCAAGACCTGATGTCCATGAGCCAAGATTCTGAACCACCTACTTCATCCTCCCAAAACAACAAGCGAAAGTGGTCTGACTACCACAACAACCACTCCAACCAACAAAACAAGAAACCCGACACCATCAAAGCCTACAACACCACCACAGACATCACACGGGGCTACACTGGGAACAAACCCTATTGTTCCAAGTGCAGTCGTCACCATGAAGGCTCCTGTGGTCCCTTTTGCAACAATTGCAAGAGGTACGGCCATCTCACCAAAGACTGCAATTCTTCTGCCAACAACAATTCCAACAACAACACCAGACCACCTAAAGTCTGCTTTGAGTGTGGGAAACCAGGGCACTTCAGGGACACGTGCCCCAAGCTAAAGAATAACAACAACAACAACAACAACCGCAACAGCAACAACAACAACAACACCCGAAGCAGAGCCTTCGTCATCAAATCTGGGGACGCCCGCCAAGACCCGAATGTGGTCTCGGGTATGTTCCTCCTCAACAATTTACATGCTTCTGTTCTATTTGATACTGGTGCTGATAGAAGCTTTATCTCTGATGACTTTTGCCCACTACTTGACATCAATCCTGTTGCCTTAGATGTTAAGTACACTGTAGAGCTAGCAAATGGAGAACTTATAGAAACCAATAGTGTGATACCTAATTGCACTTTAAACCTAGCTGATGAAACCTTTTCAATCGATCTTGTACCCGTTGAAATCAGAAGTTTCGACGTTATCATTGGAATGGACTGGTTGTCCAAACACCGAGCCGAAATCATTTGTTACGATAAGATCGTCTGCATTCCACTCGCTGCCGGCGGAACCTTGATCATACAGGGGGAGACCGGCGGGACGAGACTCAATATCATCTCTTGCTTAAAAACCCGAAAATTTCTGAGAAAGGGTTACCCTGCAATACTCGCACACATCACAGAGAAGAAGTCGGAGGAGAAGCGACTTGAGGATGTGCCAATTGTTAGAGACTTTCCCGAAGTCTTTCCGGAAGAACTACCTGGTTTACCTCCGCCTAGACAGGTTGAGTTCTCAATTGATCTCGTGCCGAGTGCCGCACCGGTGGCCCGTGCACCGTACCGTTTAGCCCCATCCGAACTTCAGGAGTTGTCCTCTCAGTTACAAGAACTTCTGGATAGAGGATTCATCAGGCCGAGTTCTTCACCTTGGGGAGCTCCGGTCTTATTTGTTAAAAAGAAGGACGGTTCATTCAGAATGTGCATCGACTATCGAGAGTTGAACAAATTGACCGTCAAGAACCGTTATCCACTTCCTCGCATTGATGATTTATTCGACCAACTTCAGGGTTCAAGTTTCTACTCAAAAATCGACCTGCGATCAGGCTATCATCAGTTACGAGTTCGCAACACCGATATTCCGAAAACTGCTTTCAGAACTCGTTACGGGCACTACGAATTCCAAGTGATGCCCTTTGGTCTAACCAACGCACCGGCTGTATTCATGGACCTCATGAATCGGGTGTGCAAACCTTACCTCGATAAGTTTGTCATCATCTTTATTGATGACATACTCATTTACTCGCGCAACGAGCAAGAACATGCGCAACACCTCAGAACCATCCTTGAACTACTTAGACACGAGGAGCTGTATGCAAAATTCTCTAAGTGTGAGTTCTGGATCCAAACTGTTCAATTCCTTGGTCACGTGATCGACAGTCAAGGAATTCACGTTGACCCATCAAAAATCGAGGCTATCAAAGACTGGCAAGCACCCACCTCTGCCACTGAAGTGCGACAATTCTTGGGTCTTGCTGGGTACTATCGGCGATTTATCGAAAATTTCTCCAAAATAGCTCAACCACTCACGGTACTGACTCAGAAGGACAAAAGGTTCGATTGGACCGATAAACAAGAGTCAGCATTCCAACTTCTGAAACAAAAGCTTTGTAGTGCTCCAATTCTATCCTTACCCGAAGGCACCGATGACTTCGTGGTATACTGTGATGCTTCTCACCAAGGTCTCGGTTGCGTGCTGATGCAACGAGACAAAGTCATTGCCTATGCTTCGCGACAGCTGAAAATTCATGAAAAGAACTACAACACCCATGATCTCGAACTTGGAGCTGTCGTTTTTGCTCTCAAAATCTGGAGACATTATCTCTACGGCACTAAGTGCACAATCTTTACCGACCACAAAAGTCTCCAACATATATTCGATCAGAAGGATCTCAATATGAGGCAACGTCGATGGGTCGAGTTGCTTACCGATTACGATTGCGAGATCAAGTACCATCCAGGGAAGGCTAATGTTGTAGCCGACGCCCTCAGTCGAAAGGAACGACCAAAACCACTTCGAGTCCGAGCCCTCAGTATGACCATTCACAACGACCTTACCGTTCAAATTCATACCGCTCAGATCGAAGCCCTGAAACCTGAAAACATCAAAAATGAAGCCTTGCGGGGTATTGACAAACAATTTGAAGTCAAATCTAACGGGATTAGGTATTTCTCAAACCGAATCTGGTTGCCTAATTTCGGGAACCTACGAGACTTGGTGATGGATGAAGCTCACAAGTCTAAATATTCTATCCACCCGGGATCCGATAAGATGTACCACGGAATCAAGGAATTTTATTGGTGGCCAAACATGAAAGCCGAAATCGCCACTTATGTCAGCAAGTGCCTTACTTGCTCAAAAGTCAAAACCGAACATCAAAAACCTCCTGGTTTACTCCAACAACCTGAAAATCCCTGAATGGAAATGGGAACAAATTGCCATGGATTTCATAACCAAACTACCCAAGTCATCGAGCGGTTGCGATACCATTTGGGTGATCGTCGATCGTCTCACCAAATCTGCTCACTTCCTGGCAATCAAGGAAAATGATAAAATGGAGCGCCTTGCACAAATCTACATCAAAGAAATCGTTTCTCAACACGGCGTTCCAATCTCGATCATCTCTGACAGAGATTCCCGTTTCACCTCTCACTTTTGGCAATCACTTCAAAAAGCAATGGGTACCCGTCTCGATATGAGTACCGCGTACCATCCTCAAACCGATGGCCAAAGTGAACGAACCATTCAGACACTGGAAGATATGCTACGCGCTTGCGTAGTTGATTTCGGTACAAACTGGGAAAGACATCTACCGTTGTGCGAATTCTCGTACAATAACAGCTATCACGCCAGCATTAAGGCTGCACCTTTTGAGGCACTGTACGGTCGTAAGTGCCGATTACCGATCTGTTGGACTGAAGTGGGAGATAGTCAACTCACTGGTCCTGAACTCATACACGCCACCACTGAGAAAATAGTGGAAATCCAAAATCGACTCAAAGCCGCACGTGATCGTCAGAAAAGTTATGCTGACGTGAGACGCAAACCACTCGAGTTCCAAGTTGGGGATCGAGTACTCTTAAAAGTATCGCCCTGGAAAGGCGTCATCCGTTTTGGCAAACGCGGGAAGTTAAATCCCAGGTACATCAGGCCTTTTGAGATCCTCGAACGGATTGGCCCAGTAGCTTATCGATTGCAGCTGCCATCCGAACTCAGCAGCGTGCACCCCACTTTTCATATTTCAAATTTGAAGAAGTGTCTGTCTGATGAGACACTTATCATTCCACTAGATGAAATTCGTGTTGACGATAAACTTCACTTCGTTGAGGAACCCGCTGAAATTATGGACCGTGAGGTCAAACAACTGAAACAAAGTCGTATTCCCATCGTCAAGGTCAGATGGAATTCGCGGCGTGGTCCGGAATTCACCTGGGAACGGGAAGACCAAATGCGATTCAAATATCCTCAACTTTTCACTGACTCTACCTCGAACACGACTTCGAGCTAAATTTCGGGACGAAATTCTTCTAACAGGGGGAGAATGTAACACCCGCCAAATTAGGACTAGTAATTAGTGCCTAATCATACGTTAATACATGTAATTAGTTCTGTGTTAGGCTAATTAATATATCGAATTATATATATTGTTGAATATATACGAAAATGCGATTTGGTTAAATCGTACGCAACTTAAATCGAATGTATTTCGATTCAATTTAATACGGACGTTGGTGACCAATTTTAATGAATAACGCTTTTATGTCAAAAATATTATTATGATAATATTTCGTATTCATTCGTATCGTACAAACAGAATTTACACAATATAAAATATTTAACGCGCAAACTAACTTACATTTTATAACTCAAATATAAATTGATTAGTAAAATATCTAAATAAAATATCGCGTAATAATTTGTATTTTAAAACGTACCAACTAATATGTAAAATAATTATTTAACGTTTGATCGACGGAGAAAACGAACACCGCACGGAGCGGAAACGCGGGGCGAAAAATGGGAGCTTAACCTCCCATTCCCCTCCCTTTTCCTCATTTCTTTCTCAACTCTCTCTCTCTCTCTTTTCTTTTCCTCTTTCCTTTTCTGTCAAACAAATCACCACCTCCATCCATCCAAATCGCAAAATAAACATATCAAACGACTTCGGATCTTCAAGATTTTTAGAGATTCACGACCACCACGCAACGATCTATCTTCCTATCTTTCCGAAATTTCATTTCGGCGATTTGTAAGTTTCCGACACAACTCCGAAAACTCTCGTTTCTAAGTATTATCACTTGCTAGTTGTTTGTATAACCTTGTAATGTCCTAAAATGGGTTGGGTAAAAATATTAGGCTGATCGATGGCCGAAAAATGCGTTTTTGAAGTTGAAACTCCGATCAGATCCCGTACGTCGCATTTGGCCTGGAGCAAATGCGACGCAGCGACTTACGTCGCACGAATCCTCGACGTCGCATATAGCGACGCAGCCTATTACGTCGCATTGACTTGCGAATGTCGCACTTAGCGACGCAGGCCCTTACGTCGCAGAAATCAACAACGTCGCATGTAGCGACGCCACGCACAACGTCGCATTAAATTGCGAAAGTCGCACATAGCGACGCCATACTCAACGTCGCAGTCGGGACCTGCGACGTCGCACCCAACGTCGCACCCAACGTCGCACAAACCAGAACCTCAAAAACACAGATTTTTACTAAGTGTCGAGACCTAAAATTTTAACACCCGATTTTACCCAAATTCAGATCCAGATGCGTTTTTTTCGTCAAAGCAATATAGTAGAAATAAAAATTTTCCAAGCTGACCTGGCAGCTCGACCCCAGCCAGGGGCTCTGCCCCTTGGACCCCGCCAGGGGCTGCCGCCCCTTGGACCCCGCTACCAGGGGCGCTGCCCCCGGACCCCCGTACTTAGATTCCGTAACGGCTTCTAAAACACAATCAAAACACATTTTTCAAGTAAAACGCCACGAAATCAAAATAATAATAGTTGAGATTATTATTACAAATCCGTCACCAACGGGCCGTATACTTTTCAAACACTTAAACGTATCAACCAAATAGTGGAGATTTGGACATTATAGTTGAATGAACAACTACAAGGGTGATCTTTTGAGATACCCAATCATGATTATAACCATCGCGTGTCGTGGACACCCTCAGGTTACAAGTCTTTGGACTTCATACTCGGCTAATCAACTTACGTTTGTTTAAACGCTTTCAGACTCAGGTGAGTCTCATGGCCCCTCTTTTTACTGTTTTACTCAGGGGTGTGATATATTGCTCAATTTCTAACATTTGAACGCAAGTACCAACATTTTCATATACTACATGAGTTTTTCACAACTAATCATTTAAAGTCCTCCGTCAGCATAGTTGTTAATACGTTGTAGCGTGAATATTAGTATATGGTACCATATAGGATTGACCCACCTCGTCCGGGTTAGCAAGCACTAACCGGGTAAACGGAAGTACTAATATTTGGGAAGACGAATGTTGATGAGGCATTCGTGGAGGCACCTCGCCCGGAATTCTCTATAGGGGACCCGGCCCTCGAGTTAAGCTCAACTATGTGCTCATGGCTGTATACACGATGACTATCATTTAATTGCTGGATGCAATTCATTATTTAAATCTTGCGGTTCATACTATATTAACTGATTTCAAACCTGTGAGCTCACCAGCTTTATAGCTGACCTTTTAGCATATATCGCAGGTACCAAGCAGTAGGATGTTTCTGCTTCAGGACTTTAGCTCGAGTCAGCATACAGACGATAGAGATTTTCTTTCATTAGTAGATTTTGTACAAGTACTTATGTACTGAAATCTCCTTTTTATTTAAACTCGAGCTATGTAAAGCTTTAAAAGTTGTAAACATTTCCATTATCAATATATTTTATTAAAACGACGCATATAGAGTCGTTTACTATATATCTTTGTGCTTTGTTATTGATTAGTAACACCCAAATCAAGCTTCCGCAAATCATTAAATTTGGGGGTGTTACACTAGTCAACTCATCATGTCATACCTAGTGTATCCTTTATGACTGGCATTTACGCACAGCGTTTGAATAAACTAAAGTACAACAGACTTGAAAACTAGAAACTCAATGTATCACCATTTTAAGAATATAGGATATTATCATCTCAGAGTTACTCGTGATTTCAATCCATGAAGTAACTTCCATGAGTGCGGGTTTCTCCTATACTTAAATCCCCATTAAGTACCCATGAGTGTTGCAGCAATCTCGATGCAATGTCTAATCTCCATAGACAATCTACTAACACTCCATGACAGTCTTAATTCACCACATACTTCCTATAGTGTGATCGACTGAGGAGGTTTGAGTAAATTTAATTACTCTGGAAGTGGTGTCTAAACATGCTAAACTGAAACACAATGATAAACGATAGTAGATGGTTGCATACTCCTTGCAAATAAATAAATCTCCATTATTTAATCATTAAATCTATTCTAGTTCCCATCATTGTTTGTAATGTTTCAAAATCAAACTTACAACTAAAACTTTATCTCGTAAACCTATGCTCCTAGCATGTTTACTGATCGTCTGTCCTTCACAATCATGTGTCTCTTTTGTACCTTCCTTTGAACAAAATTGTATTTTCTTTTAATGTGCTTTGGACTTTCCATTTTCACATAACATTTCAATGGAATTCGTTCTTATTGGAACACCTCCAAGATCACCATTGAAATTCCTCATCCAGACAACTTTCTTTGAAGTCTCGCAAGTTTCAATATACTCAGATTCCCATATGTTATTGTATCTTGCTTTGAATTTTTCAAACTTATCATTCCCCCATTCAGTAAGAGTACCCAACCAGATTGTTAACGACTATCATCTCTATCTGTTTGTATACTTACATCAATATAAACCGTTACTCTAAGTTTCTCTTCTTCACCATAATCTAAGAAACTGTCTTTAGTATTTTTCAAATACTTAAGAATATTATTTACACCTGTTTTATAACCTTTACCAGGATTCTGTTGATGTCGACTCACTATGCTCCAAGCAAATGATACATCGGGTCTTGTATACTTCATGGCATGTATGATCGATCCTATAGCCGAAGCCTATGGGACTCGACTCATTTAGTCCAAACCTGTGCAGTCTTTGGACACTAATCTTTTAGTAATCTTTATGCCATAATGTAAGGGTAGATTCTCTTTCTTAGAATTCTCCATTTTAAAACATTTCAAAATTTCATTCTAAGTACATGTCCTGGTCAGGTCCTTTGAGACGTTTTCAACATATCTCTGAAAAATCTTTGTACCAAGAATATATTGTATCTTCCAAATCTTTCACAACTCTTTACACCTTTGTAATGTTAGGATTACATTTCCTATGAGTATTATATCTTTCACATATAATACCAGGAAGACTACAATGCTCCCACTGACTTTGACACATATGCTGGACTCGTCTTTGCTTCTAGAAATCTAAACTGGTAGACTTTCTTATGGAAGCAGAGATTCCAGCTACAAGAAGCCTGTTTAAGTCCATAAATGGCCTTCTGAAGCTTACACACTCTATTAGGATACTTTGTATTTTCAAAACCTTCCGGGTGTGCCTTGAACGCATCCTCTGTCAGTTTCTTGTTATGGAAAGTAGTTTTGACATTCATCTGCCAAATTTCATAACCATGAAATGCAGTCATTGTAAGCAATATCCTAATTGACTATATTTCAGCTATTGGTGAAAAGGTTTCCTCATAATCAATCTCGAAGGTTTGAGTATAACCCTTCGCTACCATCCTAGCTTTATAAGTGTGTACTTTCCATCCATGTCTATCTTCCTCTTGAAGATGCACCTACAACCCACCGTTCTGAGACTGAGTGTAGTGCCAACCAAATTCTAAACTTGGTTGTCAGACATAGACTGAATCTTGCTTTTCACAGCTTCCTTCCACTTAGCAGTCTTAGGGCCTGCCATTGCTTCCTTTGTAGTTAGCAGACTCATCTAATTCAATTAGTGTACTGTCACTAATCTTATCATGTTCTTCTTTATGGAAACCATAATAGAATCGAGGAGGTTTGCTAACTCTACAACTGCGAGCGGGAAAGGATATGTCATCAAGTTCAACAGGTGTTACCACCTCTTGTTAAGTGTCTGTGTTTACCAAAGTTTCTTCATCGGTCGATCCTTGAATCTTATCAAGATCAATTGTCCTCCCACTGTCCTCTTTAGATATTATTTCTCTCTCAAGAAACACTCCCTTTTGAGTAACAAATATCTAAATGACTTCTGTGGATAATCGATGACAAGATACTTTTCAGATCTAGCTTCTAGTCTGTGCTAAGTTTCTCGTTCAACGATAACTTCACAACCCCAGATCTGGATGTGCCTAAGAGAAGAACTTTTTCTCTTCCACATCTCATAAGTCATCTTTGAAACTTCCTTGGTGTATTAGATTTAAGATATGCGCGACTGTCTATAATGCCTAATTCCATAAGCTTATTAGAAGTGTTACCTGACTCATCATTGATTGAACCTTGTTTAAAAAGATTCTATATCTTCTCTCAGCTACTCCAATCAGCTATGGTGTTCTATGAGGAGTCAATTTGTGAAACTATTCCACAATGTCTATGATGATCAAGAAACTTGATACTAAGGTTTTCTCTTCCCCTATCGGATCGGAGTACCTTTATCTTTCTGCCCATTTGGTTCTCTATATTGCGTCCTAACACCTTTTGAACTTTCAAAAGTGTCTGACTTATGTTTAATCAGATAAACATATCCATGTCTACTGAAGTGATCATCAACATAGTAGCTATTTCCATCTTTTATGACGCATCAGAATGGTCGACATACACCCATGTATCTCAAGTTGAACAGTTAATCACTTCTTTCATATAACATGTGAATAGTGATTTAGTCACCTTGCTCAATAAACAAGATTTGCATACATCATCCGATTTAATTTCGAATGATTCCAACATTCCATACTTTTGGAGTTTGGGCGATATTCTTTCTTATTTATGTGCCTTAGACGATATTGCCATAATTTGGATTTACTAAGCTCTTTAGACGAACCAACATTTAAATTCCTTTGCTGACATATTCAACATTATCATATATGCCTTTGCAAGTAGACGCTTTATCACCATTTTCACTTCCAAATGAAAACTGATAACTATTCTTAAACAAGCATAAAATGAAACTATGTTTCTTGTCATTTCTGACGAATAACAACAATTATTTAAATGTATCCTAACTCCAGATTTTAGCATGAGCTCAAACTTTCCAATGGGTGTGATTCTCTTGTCTCCCATGACTAAGTTGAGCTCTCCATGCTTCGGACTTTTACTTTCCTTTAGGCCTTGCAATATAGAGCAAATGTGAGTACCACACCCTATATTCAAGACCTACGAATTATAAGTCGCAGCATTGTGGAGTTCGATCATTTATATACCTGAATCCATTTTGACCTAACTGTCTATATGGTCCTTCAGATATTTTGGGCTGCAACGCTTCTAGTGCTCCTCTGTGTTGTAGTATAACATACTGATTCCTTTGGATCATTTGCAATTTCAGATTCAATCTTTCTCTTAGCCCCACGATTAGAATTTCCATTCGTAGCTATTCCAGATATCTTCCTTTCCTTTTCATTATGACCAATTGACAACACAGGAGCTGCTGAGCCAAAAGGCACATCAATCTTCTTGATCCTTTGCTCAGTAATTTTGGAGTTCCATTATTCAGGTCTCTTTCTCATTCAAAACCATTTGACATGAGGTTACAAACTGTTTGTAGGCAGCTGACTGATCGGACATAATTATGTTGACCCATACTTGGTATCATAATATTTTCGGTGAGCTTTAATCTCTTTTTGGGCTGAATCATTATCAATAGTGGGAATTTACTTATCGAGAATATATTCCTTATTCTCGTCGGGAACATACTCCTTGTTCTCGTACCTACGGTTTCACAACTCATCGAGAACATACTCCTTGTTCCTTAGAGTGAACCTAGGGTTACATCACTCGTCCATACATTTTGAACTGGTAAGTCTTTCCCTCCCAAGAACTGAGAGTAGTGAGAAGTTTAGGTTATTTGCGGAATTGGGAACGAGAGGATTATTACCATTTTCAACAGATATTATTGAGATAAAACTATTTTAGTTAGTCTGAATATTCCTTAATTAAATTACCCAATTTCAAATTAAGGCTAGGATTCATATTTTAGATTCGTTTTATGAAGAGTTTTGCCGTAATCATATCGCGAATTTATTTTAGGTAGATAATGCTCTTGTCAATTTCAATCTCTATGAAATTCCTAGTTCTTTTGAGATTCATTGATACCTATCAATGGCATGTTAATCTCGGTTATGCTCATCTACCATTCATGACTGGTATGCTAAGGATCATGAACTAGATGGTGAACCAACCATGCAAACCCCGCGTGGTGCCCGACTCGAGTACGCTCGAGAATTGCGAGTTCCACATCACCTCTCAATATGTCCTCATATTAATGTGCCGGTTAACCACACACGCTCCATTAACAGTCCATTCGAGAAATGTGCGGTTTTCATGGGTTAGCATACTTTTCACATTTTTCTATAGCTAAAACGGGATTTTGTTTTACTATTTTAAGTCTACTTTTAATCTTGACATCATCTTATCAAAAGTCCTCGATAGCTCCATTGAACGCACAAAGAAGCGGAGAAGCAGGTCAGCGCGAAGCTTATTAAAAACCTACTTCTTTAGGGAAGCAAAGCGACCCGCCTTATACCTCTCTTATAGTTTGTTCTCGATGGGTGAGCCGATTTATCAATTGACTGACGATGTATTTAGACTTAAATGATACATATATATAAATCATATTATATATAAGGACTCTCTTAAACATTTAAGGTACATGGTTCTATTTTAAAACATTTTAAAATTGAGCATATCTTTTAAACCATTAAAATATTAAGGTCTGATTAGTAAATAAATTAACTGTATACATATATAAATCTATTATACATATATACTTAATTTAATTATTTGGACAAAATAAAAACAATTTTATTTCCAAAATACATTTTATCTACATTTTGTATTGCTAACCTTATTAAGCCTACGCTCTGATACCACTTTTGGATTTTCTATTCCCTAACTAGATTAACATATGCAGCGGAAAATAACAATTAATCTAAAGCAACTTAGGGAACTAAACCCTAAAGGACCGTTGCTTAATAAAGCTATTAACAATAACAAAATAAATAGATAAATGAGAAAATACCAACCTTTGAGAAAACCAATTTCTCACGCGCGCAGACCATCTTGCTCGAGCTTCCATGCTTTGGATGGCAAGTACCCAAACCAGAATACCTCTAATGTTTCACACCCGTGAACTAAGAGAAATTCCATATCCTAAGGTCCCGACTCTAAGTCGTGTAAACTCTCACAAGGATTATGAATGAGAAAGAGAGATAGAGTTGAAAACTATTCAACTGGGATGGATGGAAAGCTTAGATTAGGCCTCTATTTATAGGGGAAGAGGATGCCATGGGGTTTGTCATCCAGCCGATGTGGGACAACTGAATTCGCCATTTAGCCGCCAGCTAAACTGAATTGTATCCCTGAGTCAAACACGCATCGCACCGCCTCAAACCCTAACTCATTTAGCCGCCGGCTAAAGCCTTTAGCCGCCGGTTAAATTCACTTTCCAGAATATTCCTTTTAGTTTCTAATTAATATTCAATTAATAAACTAACTAAATACATTTTATAGTTTATGTTAATTTCTTTTAGCTTATAATTAATCATCAACTATGATAAATTAACAAACCAAATAATTAACTTTATAATATTAATTCCAATTAATATTATTTCTCTCATTGTTTCTCTTATTGTTCATCGAGGGCAACCCAAAAAGGACTCTACCTTTAGAATAGTCTTACCAATTAGTTATGACCTTGGACACTATTTCCAACAGTCTCCCACTTGGACAAGTCATCAACTACTATTGGTCTGTCTCTATCCTAAGTAGAGGTGCCATCCAATGCATCTGCCGAACTCTGATTATATCTAGTGACAGTCCTTTTAGATAAATGATCATATATTCCTTTGTTTCAGACATCGTATGAAACTGGGACATGGATTTAATCAATATCCAGATTCAAGATTATGTTTTCTGATTTCCGATCAATTTGACTATATGGGACTACAGAATTGTACATATCAATTTAGTCCTGGCTTGGCCAAGCACTTTATGAGTCAACATTTAATCTTCAGAGGGCCCATAGATATCGCTTTTCCTCTCAGGCAAAAGGAACAAATAAACTTCGCATACATAGCACTAATCAACTCATCATGTCATACCTAGTGTATCCTTTATGACTGGCATTTACGCACAGCGTTTGAATAAACTAAAGTACAACAGACTTGAGATGAAGTGAATATATTGGAGCAAATTTGATAAAATAAAAAGTAGTACTCCGTATTAATACTCCGTACAAATATAATTTAAATTATGTTCTATTGATATCTCGTATCCAGATTTTGCAAGTATATAGATAGATAGATACCAAACGGCCATTATTAACAACATCACCGAGAATTCAGAAGCTTCTTCAGTCCAACTCGTTGGATATAACATGAACATCAACCCTCACTCGATCAATCACATCGCGTTTTCTTCAACCTGCAAGTACTACAATCAGGTTTTAACTTACTTCCAAAACTACATTCATTTCAATTTTCACTTACTTTTGATATATGATACAGAAGATTTATTTGCTATATGCTGTTAGGGCACCATTTATCATCCGTGTATTCTTCCATCGTTTTTATTTTTTGAATTTTTGAGATCTGAGCTAGTAGTATCCTTTACGTAATCTGTATGTATGTATATATATCTCCGTTCTAGCTGCACATTGCATTATATTTACATTTAATCTGTTGATTGCAGCGTGATTGAAACAGAGTTATTATAACGAAAAAACAGGGGAAAAGATGACGTCATCACAGCAATCTCAGTTCATGACTAATACGCCGCTAATTCAGGCTTCTGATACTAATCAGATTGTTGTTCCTGATGTAAACACTCCAATTTATTTATTTTATTTTCTGATTTTTGTAATTTTGTTTTATTATATAGTTGTGATTATAATTATAATTATGTTGTGGATTGATATTTAGGAGGTAGTAAAATATTTTTTTAAAAGGAGAATTTTATTTTGTAAGTGAGATTGTGACAGTTCATATAACTAAAAGCTACTATTGTTCTTATATGCAGAAGACAAGTTGGAAAAACTTATTTGCATATATGGGACCGGGTTTTCTCGTTTCCATTGCTTACATATGTCACACCCCCAATTTCATGATTTGCGGAAGCGACGTTTTGGGTGTGACTAATCAATATACAAAGCACCAAAGTATAAGCAAACGACTCTACATGAGACGTTTATAAATATTACAAAAGTAATACAAGTTTTTAGTGAAAGTTTACAACATAATAGTGAGTTCGCAAAAGTAGTTTTGAAGATTTTAATACATAACCATTATACAAAATATAATGCAAGAAAATCTTCATGTCAAAATGGATGCATGCGACTCGTGAGTAGATAGCTTATCCTGAGGGCCATCCTACTACTGCTGATCACCTGAGAATACAACGCTAAAAGGGTCAGCTATAAAGCTGGTGAATCTCACAGGTTTAACATAAACATTGATGTGATCAACATGATAATTTGACGATAATAAAATGTTTCGTCTGAACAATGATTTAAAATAATAAATCAAACAATGATTTAACCAATTAAGGTTACTAAATAATGATTTGAACCAACGCAGGTTCTCCAAACGATAATGAAACCAACGCAGGTTTTCTAAACAATGATTAAACAACTAAGTTTTCAAAACAATGATGAAACCAACGCAGGTTTCGAAATAATGATTTAAACAATGGTGAAACCAACGCAGGTTTCGTAACATTGAACAAACCAACGCAGGTTTTAGAACAACATTAAATTTAACAATGATGAAACCAACGCAGGTTTCGTAATATTGAACAAACCAACGCAGGTTTTTGAACAATAATAATTTAACAATGATGAAACCAACGCAGGTTTCGTAATATTGAACAAACCAACGCAGGTTTTCGAACAATAATAAATTTAACAATGATGAAACCAACGCAGGTTTCGTAATATTGAACAAACCAACGCAGGTTTTCGAACAATATGAAATTTAGCAATGATGAAACCAACGCAGGTTTCGAAATATTGAATTTAACAATGATACTCAAGACCAAATAATGGTAGTCAAACAATGTAACTAATATAGTTATCTGAACTAAATAATCATTTAATTCCTTGAGTTAATTCTCAAATTAACTAATCAAATAACATATGATCACGAAAACATGTAAGCATTGTATCTCACCCCAATATTTAAAACAGTAAAAATGGGGCTGTGAGACTCACCTGAGTCTATCCGAGCAATGAGTATGTCCTACGTGGAATAGACAACCTCTGAAATCCCTTAGAGTCCTAAACACGCGAGATTCTAATGAGTAAATGGATTGTCCAATGTATTGTTTAATGTTTATGTTTGAGTTTACAAAATTTGGTACGAGTCTGAAAACAGTAATCTGCCATTTTCGGCCCCTAAACGACCCCGGATGGCCTAAAACTGACTAGGCTAAGGTACTTAGCATTGATTATTGGGTTGTTTTTTAATGATCAAGCGAATTTGAACCCAATCCGTTACAATAAAAATTTCATCGAGAAGCTACCCTGTTTTAAGTTGTTAAATCGTCGACTTTTTCGAAAATTTACTTGTTCTGTTTTAGCTAGAATTCGCAGGGCTAGTTTATTGATCCGTTGGATCATGAAATATGACGGGGGAACTGCCATTTAAAGGACGCGCCGTGTGCATTAGGACGCGCCGCGTCCAATAATTTTTGTGAAGTACGCGCCGTGTACACAAGGACGCGCCGTGTTCTATAGTTTTAAGAAGAACGCGCCGCGTACACTAGTACGCACCGTGTTCTTTGGTTTTTCAAAAGGACGCGCCGCGTACAGGAGTACGCGCCGCGTGGATCATGTTTCTGCAGGTCTGTTCGAACAACAAAATCACAAAACGGTTTCTAATCTAGTTTTAACCAATTTCCGCACATATATAGTGTTACTACATGGTATATAATGTATTAAAAACATAAATTTAACGAAAAAGAGTTAGTGATTCTTACTAATTAAAATTGAAACCGAAAATGAAGTTTGATGGTGATGATCGATGAGAACGATGATGATGATTCCCGATTATGATTATGATGATGATAATTGTTGCTGTGATGTTGTTATTGTTGGTGTTGTTGAAATGAAATTGAAACCGAGAGAAAAAGAGAAGAGAGGAGGGAGCCGTGAGTGATCAAGAAGATGTGAAATAATTGAGGTCGGTTGTTATAACCGGCCTCAATTATTGAGGTGCGTGGGTGTTTTCCGACCCGTGTTCGTGTACCCGATCGTTATTTAGTAAAATGTTTTCAAACGATAAATTTCTAAAATTTAAATCGTATAGGTTTTTATTTGAAGTATTTCACAAAAATACTTTTAGTGTGATACTAAATTATATCGTTGTTTCACTTTGAACTTACGGATACTTTTAATTATCCAAAAAGAGTTTTGCAAATTTTCTGAGTACTGTAATATTATTTCTGTTAATAATATTCTATTTGGAAATGTTTTGGGACAACTTTTATTTTTATGTTTCCTGAGTGGTTTCAGATTTGTTCGCATTGTGATTATTAAATAATCATTTCGTGTTATATATATATAGTTATATATATATTATCCGAATACTTTGTTTTTGATTCGTACCGAGTACGAATAATTAAAGTTTAAATTGGCCCCTAATTTTGGCCCTTTTTGACCGGGTGTCACAACATAGATCCTGGAAACTGTAATGATAATGTTTTTAGACATACTAGTTAATTGACCCGTGAATACACGGGTTTTGTTTAGAATACATATAAACGGTCAATATTTTATAAAAAATAGTATACAAATTAGCCGTTTAGAATAGGTCACTATTAACATAAAATAAAATAGTATACAAATTAGCCTTTTACTCAAAAGTATAAGCATTTGCGTAACTTCTATTACTGATGTTGGCTTATATTATACTCCCTCCGTCCCAATTTAATTGTTCCCAGACAAAAAACACGCAGTTTAAGAAAACATTAACTTCTCTCTTACTTTTTGATAAGATTACAGTTTTACCCTTTACTTTTTACCTACTTTTTTGTCCTACATATATAAAGTAAGGGTGTAAAAGGATTTTATCTCATCATTTTTATCCATTTATGGAAGTGGACAATTAATTTGGGACAACTCAAAATGGAATACTGGACTATTAATATGGGACGGAGGGAGTATCATCTATGTCATTTAAAATCAAATGTATTTATGTTCCGAAAAAGAAAGACACATGAATATAATGTAAATCTATGCGGGTTACAAATCCCGTGACCACTCAAAATTGTAATCACGGTAAAAAGAAAAAATAACAATGATTTTAATTTTTAACAAAAAGGTTTGTACAGAAGAAAATATGTCATCAATATTGGGATCTACTTTAAAGAAATCTAATCCAAGTGAATATGTGCAGGAAACATGCATTACACAAAGACACATAATCAAACATGGTGAATTCCAGTTAGAAGTTAGGCCATCAAACTTCACGAATAATGCCATAGCCAATAAGATTTATAATATAACTTGATAAGTACAAAGTAATCCACCCAAGCCTCATGATAGTTAACATATTTTCTACAATAGCAATAGAAAGATGTTAAATGCAGATTTAATATCACTAACATTATAAACTATAAAGTACACTTAAATTACAAAAATCCTAAAATGTAATATTAGATCTTAAAAAGAACAGCCTAACTTGTAACTTGTCTGAATCGAAACATTTGTAAATATTCCACATGCATTAAACTGTAGGAAAGAGACAAAATAACACAACTAATGAACAATTGAAGTAATAAAACCACAACTAAAACAACTAAAATTGCTTAATATATGAACTCGGGAGATTTAGTGGTAAAATATCAAATTTATTTATTTACACAGCAAAATATTTAATTATTTAAACCATAGTAATGTCAAATCGACTACCAATTCTTGATTAATATTCATTACCAAAAATAAAAATAACTTTAAACAAATGTGAAACAATGAAACCCACTTGTTTCAGAAGCTGGAACAGCAACTTAAATTGGGAACCCTCCAACACCTTCATCACCAATGAAATCCTGCAATTAAAAATAGACTAACCATTAACTTAATTGCCTTGAAAAATTTAATAATAATTTTTTTTATGAATGCCCATGATTTAACTAATCAAAGTAGTCAATCTGCTTAATAAACTTGGTTAGTATCACAGACCAAAATATTGCTCAAGTGCCATATCATACTGCAATCATGTGTTCAACATCATGCACACCTAAATTTCAAATTATAAATTGGGTCTCAACATCATGCACACCTAAATTTCAAATTATAAATTGGGTCCAACTACAATTGAGATTTAAGAATAGCAAAATGCATGCCCAACGATCTTGTAGACTATTATAAGCCTGCAATTAAAGAGAAACGGTAGTTTTGCATATAATAGCAAAATATGCATGTCCAGCGATCTAGCGGTATTAAGGTCCATGAGCTTGTGGGTTCAAAACAATCTATACGAAAAACCACTCGAATTCAGAACCAGTCAAACACCCTCATTCAAGGTCTTTCGCAATTTTTCAAAAACAATTTTGAAGTATAAATGATTAGAGAATCACCAATAAGGTGGAACTTTACCTCTAAATTTGAGGGTTGCCATTGTTCTCAACAAAACTATATTCGGCATTACATCTTAAATCTACCACAATTACAAAAGAATTCGGTAACAAAGGACTAACCTGATGCGTAATCTCATTGCCAGAGTGGTTCAGCCTTAAAGGCTGATAGTTTGCAAACTCAGCTGTGATTATCAAGTATTTTAAGAACATAAACATTATAATGCGGATTTGTAAAGATAAGAGGAAATGAAAACATTTAACTTCACGTTTGTCTCTGGCGACCAATCCAAAGCTAGTTGTATTGTGCTGTCAGCACTCAGCCATCTATATTAAATTATTGCTAAAATAAGAATAGTAAAAACAGATACAAATTATAGAATTTCTACACATCACGAAACAATAACTTGAAAGACAAAGAACATCTTATAAACTTAGTGGAGTTAGATATTGCTGTAATACCATCGATAAACATGGGTTTGTGGTAATACAGCCTTGTACCTATTGTGAATTTAACCCGCCCATTTTGTCACCTTCATGAATTAAATCTTCGAAGATGGTATACAGAGGTACCTTTGAAGACGAAATACATTTCACATAGACTCATTGAGGCTCAGAAATATCACCCATCTTTATATTTTCAAGTGTCAACGTCGTGAACCACCATTCTAAATCATCATTCACATGATAACCTTGATACAAAATTACAAATTTAGTCTCTACATGGTTAGAAAACAATAAAACAAATCAAATTAAAATCCCTTTCTAATGGGGTTATATGATTGCAACTAAAATTCAGTATAAAAAAGAGTAATATATGCCAAACCAAAATAATCAGTATAAAAAACAAAAATTAGTATAAACCAAAGTTAATTCAAATAGAAGGGAACCACTATTTAAATATCTTCACATTTCCAGTCCATATTACATCTCTACAAACAGACCAACTCAATGGAGTTCTATAGTCTCATGGAGGATGAAGAAACAATATAGTTAGTCCCATGAAGGTTCATAATGCTGATCAAACTCCTCACCATCTTTAAAACTAACCAAAAGGCATTTCATTAGGTTAAAGAGTTAAGCCAGCTACCTAGATATAGTGAAATCAAGCTGAACTGCAAGTCATTTCCGTAAGAGCACGCCGAAATAAATTGATTCCACAAGTGATGGTTTGTCTAGCAACTGCGGGCGTTTCATCTCTTAAGAAAATTGTCAATAAAGGAGCAATATCAGATCACAGTTATGTATAACTCAACCCAAAATCACCAGCAATCCTACATGAACTTCAACTAAGCATACTTATCTTATCTTTGAAATAATCAGTTTATAGTCTAAACAATAAAATGTAACTTAATTTTAGAATATAAAATACAACTTATCTATTTAATAAATTTATGGAACACACTTACTTGATCATGTCGTGGTTCATGCCCATTCAAGAAAACATATGTCTGAATCACCCTCTAACCCTTCTTCATATGCCTTCTAATTAAGATTTATCCAAATATCACAATCAAAATGTATAAAGATGATACATTAAATAAGTTTTTTCAAAGTTAGTTCTTGATGAGTGTGAGTTACAAATGGAGGAAAAGTAAGCTAATTAACGAACTTCAAATGTAGCTCTTGCATGAATTTTAACCGCGCAGAATCAAGCTGAACTGCAGTTGAACTTATACCTTTGTTTCCTGTATTGATCATGCACACATCCGATTTCATTGTCTCAAACCGATTTATCCGGCTGACAAACCACATATGGTACATCACCTCATTATATAACTTTTGCTACCATTAAGCTCAAGGAAACACCATACATGAGCCTCCAACTGCATTGGCAGCCTTGAATAATCTCATGCAATCCCTAAAAGATCAAGTTACATTGTAAAGATAAATTAGATGCATTGGGCTAAAAAATCAGTATAAAAAAAAAAGCATTAGGAAAAAGTTATTTATAAAATAAGGTGAAGAGAATGGTCAATACGCATGAAATAGAGACTCGTAAAAGATGATCAAATTGAACGGATAGAACATAAAACTGAGAAAACACAACCAGAAGCATGTCACCTCAGAAGCACATCCAAAACCCTTACGGCTTCATGAAAATGTTCAGACCATTGTCGTAGAAGACCATTAACAGTTCTACACGATCAATAATCTTAAATCAATCAAAAGATTCTAAAATGAATCTAATAAATAACATAAACATTTTACATTGTCTACCTGTTTGATAAGAGGTTCTCCACCAAAATAGGTAGCTTGACTTTAGCATCGGGCAAAGGGCCCACAGTAAACAGAGGGTCTTCTAGCCATTATACGCAAAGCCTTTCCCATCCTCATAACTGTACACATCTGCTACTTCTTTCTTCGATTAATCCTGTTGAATATGATCACCAAGAAGAAGAACAGATGCAATCAAATGCAGATAAATAATATCAATTGGAGTATCGAAAACATGCAACCACATCACCCAATTAAGATGTACCGAATTTAATTTTTACTTGGTTATACACACACAAACATGTGCAAAAATTCAAGAGAATATACTAATATTACCGACATAATCGAAGACAGCCTCTTTGACAAGAATGACGATAGCTAGAAGCGTTATCATCATAGTTTTCTTCAAGTTAAAAATCCATATTATCAAACTTCAAATTTTCTATCATCTTCATCATCCATTTTCATTTCTTCACATTCACGGTTCACCCATGGCAAACTATGATAAATACAACATCAGAAACGAACCAAATGATAAACAAATACTCCGTATAAAATTAACATAAACAACGGGAATATACTCCAGGCCCATAAAACCTAGAAGAATTTAATTTACTAAAAGGTAAAACCCCTAAATATGCATCGACTGACTTAAACCCTAAGCAAGAATATGAGAGAGAGAAAAATGATTTCAATTATAAAAAAAGATTATGATCAAAGTACCTGAAAGAATTCCATATGATGAAGAGAAGAATTCCATATGATGAAGATGGAAGAAGATGAAGAAAGAAGAATATGAGGAATTAATTAAATGGAATTAACATTTGAATTTGAATTCTTGATATGTCTGCAGAGAAAAGAAAAGGCGTGAGAAAGATTTGAAATGCGCCAATAGAATATGCCAATATGGGCGGTGCCAATTAAAATTGGTATTAACCAGGAGTGAGGAAACTGAATTTAAAGCAATTAAATATAGACGAAAAAAAACCCATTAAACTTTAGTTTTTTGTTGCATTAATTTCTTTGAGAGAGCAAATGACATCAGCAATTCTTTTTGATGAATACACATCAGCAGCAACAAAGGCTATAGAGGTGCCAAATCAGCAATAGTGATGTCAGCACTATTGTCAAATTGTATATAAGATAGATTTTTTGGTTTACCAATTTTTAGTGTAGTTTATAACTGATTGTGATAGCATATTATTGCAGTTGAAACGGATTTACAATCAGGAGCCCAATACAAGTATGAGGTACTTATTATATATGGTCCTTTCCAGAGTTTATAGAATGTTTGCAATTTAGATTCAGTACCACATTCATCGTGCGCACTTCGTGACTAATAACCACTTATTAGACCAGTTGCATATTTTTTTGAGTGAATCATATCAAAGTAACGTGCATATTTCTCATTGTATGCAGTTACTTTGGATTATATTGGTGGCCTCAGCCGCTGCACTTGTGATCCAATCCTTGGCTGCAAACTTGGGGGTTGTTACAGGTATTGGGATTATGCATTTTCAGATTTTTCATTTATATTATGCATATCTTGAAGGTGCACTTTTATCTTTATGTCAATTGTCAAGTATCCTTTCCATCAGCCATTTAGTCAAACAGATGCTTAATGTTTTCTATATTATACAGTAGGAAAGCATTTGGCTGAGCATTGTAGAAACGAATACGAGAAGGTGACCAATTTCATTTTGTGGATCCTCGCTGAAATATCCATAGTTGCATGTGATATTCCTGAAGGTATTCCCATTCTGCTTTGTATCACTTGAGTAAATGCAAGTCATTTCATGTTGCATGTAATATTGCTTTTGGTGAATATGACACATGTTATGCCTAACAATGTTTCTAAAAGCAGTTGATTTGGTCAAAGAATCTGTTTAAGCATATAAACTAGTAAAAATAAGCAGTCCACCATACTTCAGATAACTTCAAATATTCTCCTTGTATAGAACATTATTGCTTACACATGTTCTTAATGAAACGTAATAAAGGCATGCTAAAAGCATTCCTACTTCTCATGTGAAACTTAGAGATCTAAGATCTGCATGTGCTGCATATTCTTTCTGTTTCTTGAGGACCACATAATGATCGAAATACATGACACCGGCCATCAAACTGATGTCGTTTTCAACTTTCTATAATCCGTATCCCTTTTTCATTTCAAAATGTTTTCCCCCTCTTCTGTATAAACAACTATAAGACCGGTTGAATATTAATTTTAATGGCACTGCGGTTATGTGGGTTAAGTCTGTAAAAATTTATTCAACATTACCCAAAGTTCTCCTGTATATATCTACCTTTAAAAGTTGAAATTGTATGTATCAAACTATCAATTATTGATATCGTATGTATTCGTTGACTTGTTCATCAGGTAAAAGGTATTTTCTGCTGATGCGGCAGTCATATAAGCTACCATGACCTCTGCTACATACCAGTGTCACTACACTAGTTTACAATTTATAAAAAGTAGGATAACAGGATACATACAGTAGTCAATAACTTAAAGTTCGATACATACATTAGAAACTATCAATGTTGTATACATATGACAGAATTTTGGGTAAAATTTGATACATTCTCAGGTACTTACCCATTATTAGTTACTCGTAATGAGGCGATCTATATTTTAACACTTCTTTTCTATTTTACAACCCTAAAACATTATTTACGTGTATCATAGAATAAAATGACCATTTACATTTCCAATTATAGATACATGAAGCTTACAGATATTAATTTATACCCCTAACACTGCTATAAGTCATTTACAGTCATTGGAACGGCGTTTGCTTTGAATATGCTGTTCAATATTCCAGTATGGTGTGGTGTGCTGCTAACCGGTTTTAGTACTGTAATTCTGCTTGCCCTACAACAATATGGGGTACTGTTTTCACTCTGACCTCATAGGATTACTAACTTTGCTTGAGATGGCAATCAAGTGAGATGGTTTTGTATGTTATGCAGGTGAGGAAACTTGAATTCTTGATTGCTTTTTTGGTATTGACTATAGCCGTATGCTTTCTTGTTGAGCTTGGGATTGCCAAACCGGATGCTTCTGAAGTTTTATATGGGCTGTTTGTCCCCCAGCTCAAAGGAAGCGGTTCTACAGGTCTTGCAATTTCACTCCTTGGTGCCATGGTCATGCCGTAAGTTTGCTTTTCTCCCTTCATCTAACAATGGTGATAGCTAGAGGTGGCAAAATGGGTGGGCTGGATCACTTGTCAATAATGGTTAGAGTAAGAAGTAGGAAGATTGTATTGTACGGGTCCAAACGGGTTTTATCAGCATAGGTTGACCCAAAAAAAATAATGTTTATTTCTTACTAATGCATTATATGTAATTACTAATACTGTATTATACTAATAATAATCGACATTCTTAAGAAATGGAAATTTAGGAGGTTGTATACATTAGAAATAGAATTTAGGCAACTTTGGACCCGTTTGACTCGTTTAACCCATTCACCATGTTTCCTTATTAGCTAACGTATATGGTTTGGAGTTTGGACCAATTAGGGATAGAAGTCATAGAACTAATCCAAATCTACCGATGAATAAGTAAATGGGTCGAAATTGCCACCTCTAGGAGTAGGGTTTATTGCAAGCCATATATTATATTTGCGATTCTTCTCTGTTAATGCAGGCACAACCTTTTTCTGCACTCAGCTCTTGTGCTTTCTAGGAAAATTCCGAGATCAGTTGGTGGGATTAAGGTAAATTTTCTCTCTTCTAGAAGTACTCGTCACTGTTTGTTGGAATGTCTTGTGTATTAATACTTTTCTGTATATTTACAGTGGTTACTTCTTGAGCTATTGTTTGTCATTTGATTACCAAATATGAACCAATTGTTAACGTCTATAAGTATATACTTGTTTGCTGAGTAATTGACATGACAAGTTATGTTTTTTTTTTTTTTTTAATAAATTGTTTACAGGAAGCTTGCAGATTTTACTTGATTGAGAGTGGCATAGCTCTTGCAGTTGCATTTCTTATTAACATATCGGTTATATCAGTAAGCGGTTCAGTTTGCAGTTCAGCCAATTTGAACCTAGCTGATCAGAAGAGCTGTCAAGACTTGGATTTGAATAAAGCATCATTTTTGCTTAGAGTAAGTGTCATCCAAAATTTAATGATGATGATGATAATGCATATTAACCCATCCTTCTGTTTTGTTTTCCTTAATGGTGGAGCTTAACGGTCATTATACTTATTTGTTGTTGTGTTTTCAGAATGTCCTAGGAAAGTGGAGCTCCAAGGTTTTTGCAATTGCTTTGCTGGCATCGGGTCAGAGTTCCACAATAACTGGAACATATGCTGGCCAGTATGTTATGCAGGTATTTGCATCTGTTTTCCGTAAATTCCAAAATATATTGAGGGGTACTGCTTTAGATTGTCTTCTTACTTACTAAAGGCTTAAGCTTTTTAAGAGGTGAATATTTGAAGTAGTAAAATTTAAAGGAGCTCTAACAACTTATAAAAACTCTGGCATTTTGTTGGTGAAATGGTTGGGTTGGGCAGGTTTGGTAGCAGATCAAAACAGTTATGTTTTTTGTGTGGATTAAAACCATAGTTGTTAGATTATTACGAGTCACGAGTTGACTAGTACGAGTCGAGTCAAAAACTCCAAAAATGAGGCGACTCAGACCCCGACTCATGAATGACCTTGATTCTTACAAGTCAGAAAGTGCGGCAAACTTTTAGTATAATATCGAAAATAGAAGATAAATAACTGGAGTTTGTTTTGAATTAAGCATTTATGGTTGACTGGTTGTTGCAAGTCGACGACTTCACCATCGACCCTCATACTTCTCTAGTTATCTTGAAAAACATAGTGATTATCCCTGTGAGTGATATCTTAAAAGACATTGTAGAGACTATGAGAAGTTATGATCACAAAACACGGTTGGGGGGTTAATGGCTTATTGAGGAGTCAAGTTCTACCAATAGTTTCACTCACTCGATTACCATACTTAATCTCAGATTCCCACTTTATAAAATTGATCTAATTTCTTAGGATTTTTAGATTAAGTAAGCTTGTACAGTTAACTTTGAAGATTTAGGATCTATTAGATATGTTGATCCGAATCAATGTTTGTTAAGGCGGTGAACAATTTTTATAAATTGTTACTGGCAAATATGTTTGCGATGTTTTGTGAATTCTCCGTTTCCTCTTTAGCTAACGTTTTGTGAGTTCTATGTTTGACGTGTTAGAGATAAAAGTTTACCTTCGTTAAGCAACGAAGTATAAGAGAGAACTTATCTTCATATCTATTTTGCATAGTATCATTGTTATGTTTTGCTGCAGGGGTTTCTTGACTTACGCATGAAGCCATGGCTACGGAACTTCTTAACTCGGTGCTTAGCTATAATCCCTAGTCTAATCGTTGCTTTAATAGGTGGCTCGGCTGGAGCTGGAAAGTTAATTATTATAGCATCAGTTAGTTGCCTTCAACTCTCTCCATATTTGATTATTCATATTATTTGTAGAACTCCGTAAGCACTTTCCGCGGTAAGGCCTCAATGCTTGCTAACATGTAATTGTTGTGACAGATGATATTGTCATTTGAACTCCCATTTGCTCTCATTCCTCTTTTAAAATTCACAAGTAGCAAGACCAAAATGGGATCATATGCCAACTCAAAGATTGTAAGTATATATCTTCATTTGCAATATGTGAATTTATATTATATCATAGAAATACCTATTTAGATAGGGAAATTACTTATTCAACAAAATAACATCGCAAATCTTTAACAAAATACCACCCTTTCTATCTCTTTCTCTCTTTCAAAATAAAAAAATAAAAAATAAAAAAAAGAGGCAAATTTGCAAGCAAGAAGTTACAAGAAGTCAAACCTTCACAAAAAGTGGTGACATTCTTGAAAAAAAAAAAAAAAGAATCCGAAAGAGCTAATTGCTTAACAACGAAAAGGTGATTTGCAAAATGATATTGGGAACTTCAGTGGTATTTTGTTTATAAAAACAAGTAGATGTTATTTTACTAGATAACTTCCCACAAAATGCAATGTTAAGTAAATCTTCGTTATTTATATTGATGGTTATATTATATCTTACTACTAAATCATGTTACTGCAGATCTCAGCAATCACTTGGATAACCGGCTCCTTAATTATGGGCATCAACATTTACTTTCTAGTCGATCATCTCATTTCGGTGCTTGTTCATGGCCATTTAGCACTAGTAGGAAAGGTATTATGTGGAGTGTTGGGATTTTCAGGTATGCTGATTTATTTGGCTGAATTGGATATCTAGTGATGCGTAAAAACAAGGAGTCATCACATCTTCTAGCACTTACAAGTCCCGAATGCCGTGAAATGGAGAGGAGTGCGTCTGCATACGATGGTCAACCAAGACAGGACATTGTTAGGCAATTCCCAACCCAAAAACCAACTGACTGAAACTGACGAAGCCACGTCAGCGCCACGTCAGATTTTTCAGAAAACTGACTGAAACTGACTGAAACTGACAGACCCTTCCCATCCCTGCTCCGTCACTTTAATTTTTGAGTCCCACATTTACCAATTTACCTTTAATATTATACACACAAAATAAAAAAAGAAAAATAAACAAACCGACGCCTCACGTCGGAATACCGAAGGAAGGCAACCGACGAAGCGACTGACGACTTCGTGCCAACCCCGTCGGTTTGAAGCCGACGCCAGCCGACGAGACGGGTTGGGAACGGTCTTAGCATGCAACTTCCTCAAAGGCCGGCCACAATCGCAAATTGAGCTGTAGAGCTGATTTAGAATGATTAGTTGAGGCAACTTAACAAACTCAACTTCACAACATTAACAGTGACATCCTATCTGACTATATGTGATCACAGATGATGCATATCTTTTAACTTATATAGTCAAAATTTAAAAGAAATGCACCTTTCTAATTGATATACATAGAGTTAGGAAATAATATCTATTTTTCCAACAGGACACTGTTAAACACATCTAGTGCTCCATATTTACAAGATAAAATATATAGCCATGAGTATAATTCCAGCATCTAGTTTCTTGTTTAACTTCTTCTGATTTGGTTTTATGAACAACGATATCCGTTATACTATCAACATCTATCTCGATGTGTTTATCTATACTAGTGTATGAAAGTTAATGAGGTGAAACCCGCTTAAAAGTGATAATGACAATTTAGTGGATTTCATGACAAAAACGGTTATATCGTTGCAATCGTTTGTTTACTTGCTCCTCTGATTTTCCCTTTCGCTACCCAACACTTTTATGCCCACACTACATCTTCTTCAAGTTTTATAGCTTTCAAAATTACATTACCAGTTTCCTTCAAAGTTTTGTTTTTGATTAGACAACAACTAGTAAACATAATTAATATTTTACTTGGTTTGGGATAATATATGCTTAATTAGTAAATAATTTCAAACATATGACTGTAATAAATTGTTACACACAAATGATTTAGGAATTTGACAGAATATATATACCTTTGAGGCTTTGAAGAGTGAGTCAAAGCCAATCTAAACAGGGAAATCACGGCTGCATATTTCCAGAACCAAACTGTCAAAACCATCTCTCAGTTTTCATCAACAGATCCAACGACCATAAATCAACAAACGACATTAGTTGATGATTTTCTTTACTTGTATATGATGCACAGTAAATGAGTAAAGAATTTTTGAGAAATCTACAGAGACAACTTGGAGGAAAATCGATAGATATACCCGTGTGTACTACACAAGGGGCCAATAAATGAAAAGGGTTCGTAGTTTAACATGATCACTTATTGTTTTGTTGTTCGTATTCTTCCTCGAGTACCTTCGCAGCTGGACAACATTATTGGTGCGAGTTTGGTATTTGTTACAGTTTCAGTTATTATGCAATCACAGCTTTTTCAAAAAATATATAGTTGATAATCATGTGCTTGAGTTAGTAATGTGTCAAGATTTGAGCTAGTTGTGTCATGACAATGTTGTGATTGTATGTTCTGTCAAGTAAAAATCAAAACGTACAAATGGAAAATTATTACATTCTATTCTTTTCTAGACCTTTTCATCTCGAGAACATATTAAAAATTTGTGTAGATGAGTTTTATTCACTATGCTCCAACTTTACAACATAAATAATGATGTCATATTTGTGTCACATATGATGGATGCTCACGAGTCATGACTATAATTCCATTATTATCTGGCGAGTTGTTAACTTCTTATGATTTGGTTCTGTGAACATCATATCCCTCCTTCCATCAACATCTATTTTGATGTGCATATATAATGGAAAATGTCCTGTTATCCAACTAGGCGCGCGGATCTTCGAATGGACAAATGTTATGTAATAAAGATCTGTGTATACAACCATCATCATGCAGTCCAATCACATTTGTAGTAAACATAAACAAGGATATAATTGTCACGATAATATAGTGATCGCTTCATAAAATACTTAATCATGGTTGCATGATACATAAAGTCCACCTTAGATTGCAAGTAACTCATCGACTGACTTTACATAACGTACTTGAAACATTATGTGTTTGTGTACCAACTGAATTTATAACGCTACAGAGAAGGTGTTACAAACAAAACGTAAACGATTACATGCTTAATGAGGTACAGAAAACGTCTATATGACATAGGGACATATATGCGTGACAATTATCATGACTGGATACGAATGTGCTCGTCGGTCTGGGCTGGTTGCACAGGTAGGTGACCCTTTTCTTGTAAGCTCTTGACAGTCTCGTATAACGACGTCTTTACGGGGGTAAACTCAAGACCCAAATCCTTTAGTTTTTGGTTTGAGAATTTGTAAGGTTTTGCTCTTGGCTTTGAGTCATCTTTACATCTGCAAATTCAACATCATCCCAATTAACATCCTTTTTGTCATTTTCAATAATAAAAGAAGCAAACTACAAAAAGTATTACAATTAATAATTAAAACAAGTCCATCTAAATGAGTGTAGTTGGTAAGTGGCCCAAATGATAGGGACCAATCAGAGTATCAGACCATGGTAGGTATATTGTGGTTGGTGAGGATTCATGTAGTCCACAAAATATGACATTTTTTAATATTATTGGTTTTGTTAAATGTTGGTGTAGTCTTATTGGACTTTTTATTCCTGATAAGGTCAAACATTGCAAGTAACTAATTTACTCTTGTCTTTTGGTTCACCCACATTCCTATCTTTAGATATAAATTAATAAAAGCAAACTTTTTCCCTTATATTAAATCTCACATTAATTAAGATCAGATCAAAGAGCCTTTAACTTAGCAGAATGCGAGTAACTTAGCGATCAAGAGGTTATGAGTTTAATTGTGACGTAAATATAGCATTTATAAGTTAATACAATAATGTAATGTAAGTTGAAGTTACTTACTTGGTGGGAATTGGGTATTCGGGGAAATATTTAGCCAAGATTTCGACGACTTCTCCACGATGAAGCACACTCTCGGCACATAGGTACCGACCAGAAGCCGAGGGAGTCTCGAATAGTAAGATATGTGCTAATGCCACATCTCGCACATGGACATACGCTTGGACCGAATTGGCATAGGTTTTGGTCGAACCTGTTAGGTACTTTAGTATATGAATAATACTTGCGTTGATTGTGGGTTGCAACAATGGTCCCAACACTAACACTGGGTGAACCGCAACTAGGTCAACCCCTCTCGCCTTAGCCTCGTCCCATGCTGCTTGTTCCGCCACCGCCTTTCCGTAGCAATACCAGTTCTGTAATATTCATGTTATGCAAATCAAGGTAATTAGTTGCGATATAAATTTTGTAATATTTTGTATGTGAAATAATATTTTTTTATGTTTGAGAGATGATTATTGGTAACCTACTAATTATATATTCAAGTAGAAATTCGTTAATAAATATGCTCCAAGGTTAGGCACATTAAACTCCGTTATGCTTAAGAATAAACGCAAAATGAGCCAAAAGTCATATCAAAGGAAAATGCCCTGCTTCGGTGCCGAAATCTTTTCCATTTTCTTAACAACCTTTATTCCTTTATATTTCCACTACTCGTTTGTTTATGATTATTTTTTAAACCGGGTTAATAGCACCGAAATGTATATGTGTTAACTTATATTCTATTACATGTAACACAAGTAAAAAATTTATCTTTTGTATGCATATGATAACATGTTTAGTACGCTTTTTTGCTGATGTGTCAGTTGAAAAATGATGCCACGACGTCATCAAAATCAATTCCACATCACCAATTTACAAGTTATAAAATGTCAAGTGCATACAGTTTTTAACAAATGAGTGTAGTAAACACAACATAAATCGTTTAGTTGGTTACATATAATAGAATAGAAGGCGACACATGATTAAATACATTTTGATACACTTAACCATTTTCTATATAGCAAAGATAAAATCGGAAGTAAACACTAGTCATTAAAAAACGCCCTACGCATATAAGCTAAAAAATTCCAAACAAAATATAAGTATCAAATAGATTTACTAAATCATTTTCTAATAAAAATAATTAATGATAATGATTATGATAATATTAATTATAATTATTATTATTCACCAAGATGATGGTAGAGTAGTTTATAAGGTTTAGTTGGTTTCATTATACCTTACCTTTTATTATACCTTATCTTTTATTGGTTTTTATATGTAGTGGAAAATAACCACTCTCCACTACTTTAAGATAAAGATGTATCATCACTTTTTATATATTCCAACTTTTTTGACAAAATTAATATAAATCGTCAAATATAAACGTCTAATCTTCTAACACATTTATTTTAACGTAAATGTCTTCGCTAATACAGTATGACTTAACTGTTTACGCATCATGAATTGACGACGTCAACTTAACGTTCTAGTCTCTATTTAACGCAAGTCAAAATAACGTCTATTCATTAACTTTTGTTAAGTTAAGGTTTAATTAATTAAACATTAATAAGTGAATATTTAGATGTCATGCAGATGGAATGATGTATAAGTCACACCAAATAATGGGAAAATGCAATTAATATGATGTCATTATTCCCTTAGACTTACGACTTGGAACATTTTTCATAAACGTAATATTAAAACTTGTAGGTGAATTTTTAATGTGTGAACAAACCTTTGTGTTCTTGCAAAATTCAAGATCACTCCAACAACTCTCGTCAACAACATCATCGGGACTCCGGTTAGGATCCATATAAACGGCTCCGATCGATGATGTGAATACCACACGTCGAACTTTAGCCTCGGCTGCAGCTACTATTACATTCCTTGTTCCGATCACCGCGGGTTCCACCATTTGTTCCTGACATTTTATCATATACATCCAACTAATTAGTCTCGATACGACATTTTTTATATTAACTATTGTTTAGTAGTGGATTAAATAAGTACATACGGGATCATCGGTCACCGGAGAAGCAGTGTGGAAAACACCATCACAGCCGTTTATGGCTTCACGTAAGCTCTCAAAGTCGAGAAGATCGGCTTTGCATAAGGTTAATCTCTCTTTCGCTCCCTCGAGTTCCCTCAAATGATTATTCTTTTGATCATCTACATAATATCAATAAAAAACAAAACATGTAAAAAAACCTATAATGCAAGACAAGGTCACGACTAGATATGTACGCCACAAAAAGTGATTTTGACAGACCGACTCATCGACACTAAAAACAATTACGGGCGAGATTTTCTATGAAGATATTATTATTTTAAATTACATGAGACACTTTTGGTTGTGTACAAATCACGAACTGGATCCTATACCTGGATTTCTAACGGTTCCTCTAACGATGTAGCCTTTCTCTAGGAGCAACTTGACCATCCACGAGGCGATGAATCCGCCGGCACCGGTGACACAAATGGTTTGACTAGATACCGGAGACATGATGATATGTATGAAATGTGTTGTGTTTGGTTTTGTTGTGTTTTTTAAAAGATGTGAATGAAGGTATGGGAAGTGTATTTACAAAAAGATGATAATATTTATAATCAAATGTAGGAGGACTTCACCAACTTACCTACCGTCTGCTTTGGCCTACCATTGAGTGCCAAGTCAACAAATGCATGTCTTCTTCAATTCCTACTTTATTTCTTTTCACCAATAACATAAACTCATGTTTTTATTTCCTACGAACACTCGAACTTAATTTGGTTTAATTAATCAACGTTAAATAAAATACTTACTAACGTACTATTCGATTGTCTTATTTATCATCATTAATTAAATAATTACATTTATGCGGAGGCGACTCTAGAAGAGGGCATGGGAGGTCGCCCCCTAAAAATCTAAAATTACGGAAAAATATAATTTTTTTTAAGATTATTAATAATATTTTAAAAGTTTTGCCCTTCAAAATGATAGTTAAGAAAAAAAAACAAAAGAATATTTTTTCTCCTTATATTAAAAATATTAGAGCCCTTGATTTTATATATAAAACAAACTTGGAAGCAGGAGCTAATGTAGAGGGGGGCACGGAGGGCAGTTGCCTCTAGGGATGGTAATGGGTCGGGTTCGGGTCGGGTTTTAATGAACCCGTACCCAAACCCATTTAGAATATGCATACCCAAATCCAACCCAATAGCTAGCGGGTACCCATTTAATATTACCCATCGGTTTTTCGGGTTTCCCCACGGGTATCGGTTATCCCCGTTTGACTATTCCGCATATAAAATAGCAAGTATGACGATTATAAATGATGTCTTAAAACGGAAACGTGACAAAACATAAGAAGCAAACCAAGATACCCTAAATAATAGAATGGTTGTTCAAACTTGTCATAATACAAACAATTACATGTGTTTTGAAAGTACAAAATTCAAATGTCATGATCATTCAAATTCAAAGAAATAGATGCAAAATATATAGATAATATGATCATTCTTAATCTTCATTATTCAATTTTCATCCACAAATTAATTATGCTTTAATTATATAATATATATTATAGATTACATATAATTAAGAATAACAATTATGCGGATACGGGTACGGGTAATTGGGTATGGGTACGGGTACGGGTAATCGGGGCGGGTATTACTAAAACCCGTACCCAAACCCGCGAAGAAAGAAAAACTTGTACCCAAACCCGTATCCAAATCCATCTACCCATACGGGTACGGGTATTAATTGGGTCGGGTTCGATTTTCCCCATCGGGTTCGGATGTTTTTGCCATCCCTAGCTGCCCCCTAACATTCTCAAATCATGTAAAAAGAAATTTTTTAAGAGTATTTATTATATGGGATTGGCTAACTTGTGCCCTAAGGGCATATGTTAAGCCTCATTAAATTTACTAAAACATTCCAAATATATCACAAAAATCATTTATTAAACTCATTAATTTTCTATTATACATGCATATTAATTATGATTTATATTATTTATGAAAAATTTACTTCATTAAATGCTCATTAACTAATGCCCTAAAGGCACTAGTTAGATTTTCCCTTATTATATTTTCTAAGTTTTGTCCTTCATAATTGAACAAATAAAAAAAAAAAAAAAACAAACAAACAAAATTGCCCCTCAATTAATAAATTCTAGATCCACCCGTGCTTGGAACGATATAACTTTGGGAATTGTGTTTATTATAATTAGTGGTCCGGCACTCCGGCCTATGGATGCTCAAATGATAAGGAATTTCATTTTATCGTCAAATTAAAAAACTAAGTTTTTTTAATGAATACCTAGACAAATTAGTAGTCTAAAGTAGCATTGACGTAACAGTATCGAAAGTCTACTTACACTTAGAGCACAGGGTGTGGTAACCGGTGTTCTGTACAGTGTTCTAGAGAATGTTGAAAGTGAGTATTTTGGTGTGGTGAAACTGAAAATCACAGTGTTCTGAAGTTTTTTATTATTTGTTTTATTCGATTTTTAATAAAGATAATTGTATAAATAAATATATAAAAAAACAAATAAATTAAATAAACAACATTTTATTCATTAAAACAAAATAAAAAAAATACAAGTCCTAAAAAATAAAAAACATAATTTAAACATACGATTTAAAAAGTCCTAAAAATTTAAAATACAATAGGTGGAATTATATAGAATTTTTTTTGTTTGGTGGAATTATATAGAAATATACGGAAGCCTTCGTTTGATAGTATATATATATATATATATATATATATATATATATATATATATATATATATATATAGAGGAATATAGGATAGGAAGCGGAACGTGATACTATATATATAGGAAGGAACATTTTTTTGATTCAAACAAAACTTCTGCATTTAACTCGAAGGAAGAAAACAAATAACAAGAAGACAAATAAATAAAAACACACCCATGACATTTGCATGAAAAAAGGAAGAAAAAAACAAAAAAAAACTGGGAACGTTGAACTCAACACCGTCCGTATATGGACGTTGAACGACAAAATCATGCGAGAACGCCGGTGAGAACGTCGGCACGGTCCGGCAGAACGCCGTGGCACGGCGTTCTCGTCGTAGAACTTTGATGCCACATCACCGCATACCGTGTGCTCTTAGAGCACAGGGTGTGGTGTCGGTGTTCTAGGACAGTGTTCTGGAGAATGTTGAAAGTGAAGATTTTGTGGTGTGGTGAAACTGAATTCACAGTGTTCTTGACAGTATTCTGGAGTTTTTTATTATTTGTTTTATTTGATTTTTTAATAAAGATAATTGTATAAATTAATATATAAAAAAAAATAAAAAATAAATAACATTTTATTCATTAAAAACAAATGAAGAAGAAAACAAATGAAGAAGAAAACTTTTGCATCCGTAAAAAAACAAATGAAGAAAGAAAACAAATAATTATTTGCTTAAACAACAACCCGTGACTTTTGCATGAAACAACCCCTGACTTTTGCATGAAAAAGAAACAGAAAAACAAATTATTTGCTTGAACGTCGTCATTCTCCAGCGTCTATAAGAGAACGGTGGCAACAAAATTTTATGAGAACACCGGCGAGAACGCCGGCACGGGCGGCAAAACACCGTGGCACGGCGTTCTCGTCGTAGAACACTGATGCCACGTATATGCACTCCGTATGCTCTTACGAGGTTTTAAAATCAAGTTCAGATTGGAATGTACTATCTACTTATGACTACCTAATCGTATCAATCAATATTTCCCTTTAAAAAGAAAAATATATTAAATTGTTGTAATATTAGTTGGGTTATGTATTATCACAATGATGATATCACAAGTACTCTAATTAGCAACAAAAATGAGATATATTTACTATTAACTTTATCGAAACTTATATATATCATCCTTCTACGATTATGACAATTTAATTTATTAATCAAATTAGGAATACCAATTCCAAATGTATGAATTATAATATTGTCAAAAAAATCATACATTTGAACGAAAACTATAATATATCATAAGTCAATTAATCATAAAAACTTAATTGTCATCTAAATATGGTATATTAGGTGAAGTGCAAGTTATGGGTTATGGGGACGTGACAAGAAAATGAAGTATACCCATATCATATCCAAAAGTCACATGCCCGTACCCAGGGGTGGCTCAAGGGTAAAGCCAGTGAAGCTACCGCTTTAGGCCCCCAAATTTCTAAGGCCCCAAAATTATCGATGTCATGTATTAATATAGTATAACGACAAAGATCATCAATGTATTTTGGTCTTTTAAGGTCTTAAAGAATATAAACTTTAAGACATTAGTTCCAATTTGTGTGAGAAAACGACATTATAAGGCCTCACAAGAGTTTAAATCGTAAAATCTTAGGCCCATTGTAATTGATAAAACGACTAGGCCTTTTTGTCACTTAGATCCAAGTCTTTTCGTGAAAAAAGGTTTCACTTTCTATTTTCATGTCTTAAATGCAATCTTCATTTTACGTTGGTTAACATTAAAGTATCTTAATCATTTTCTTTATGATTTCACACGATTGAATTCTCCAACTCTCTAGTCATTCTTAAGGCAATACCATTTATCAAATTGTTCAAATAACTATCTCAATCATAGAAATCATAACTCGTGGTGGTTAAGTGGATTAATTAAGTTGAATTGCATAATGAGCTTAGTATAATATTTTACATAGTTTGTGATTGTTAAGGATTTTGTTGGGCCTATATTTAAAAGTGTAATTGCTCTAAATAAACCGTCAACCTTTGTAATAGACTTTCAACTTCCTGGTAACCATCAACCCCATTAAGTTAAATAATAAATTTTAACAAATTAAGTTAGTAATTTAAACAATTTTTACCAACCTTCTATTAACAAATCATAGCTGTAAGCACTACGTATAGCAAAATCATTATTTAACGATTAGGCCTCATATTTTGAGTTCGCTTTAAGCCCCTAAATACCTTGAGCCGCTCCTGCCCGTACCTTTTGATAAGATTATTACACCTACAACCATTAATTAATTATTGTAGATTTTTAACAACATTTATTAATGATTTCAATTCACTAATTAGTGTATTTAAGAGTGTCAATTCTACATAACACGTTTAATCAATTAAGTTACATCTTTCCATCTCATTTGTTTAGTTCACTTAACTTTTATATATATACTCGGCGTTAAATGTATTCAGTCGTGTTTTTTAGTGTGGGATTATACATAGGCGGACATTCTCTTTAACGAGTCACTTAATCATTGGTGTCTTCTACATATTATTTTTGGGACATGTGTGTAAACTAATTAACATTGACGATTATCGTCGTTCTTGCAAAAACTTAATCTAACATTCAAGTCTAGATGATAAACAAAAAATCTAACTAAATTTGAAGTACTCCGTAATACGTTGGGCCGTTGGTAATTAACTTAGTAAGGATATTTTTTTGCTATTTAATTTTGGATTTTATTTTGTGTATGTAGATTGAATAATAGTTGAAGGACCATTCTTGTAATTTGTTTCAGACAATATACGCGGCTATTTTTTGCAACTGGTGGTGGTTGTTTTCCTTCTGAGTAGTTGCCCTTTTTGAACATATACTTACAAGCTCGCACCAACCTACGAAATTTATATTAGAAGGATGTAATCATGCTTAAATACATAGTTAATTATTATATTAGTTATATCAAAGAGGATAATTTAGATTAGATATGGATGGACAGATTCACTTTTTTGAACGGAGAATTATATATATATTTATATAGATCGATATAGAGCTAACGAGACGCTAGATGTTACAAACACACTTACAAAGCATCATCGATCATAAACATATTTGAGCACGACCAAATCAATGCCGAAAAGAAGGTGAAAACCAATAAGTAATAGCGAAAATGGATAAGAACATGAACGTCCAACTATTAAACTACAGATGACCAAATTAAGCTCTCATGCGTGCCTAGTAGAGGAAAGGAAACAACCAAAGGAACAAACATAAGCACGAACAAACTAATGCCTAATATATAGAGGAAGTGAAAAAACTAGAATAAGTTACATTCAAATTTTTATCCTACAAGTTTTTGGTCAGATACATAATACATTCAAAATCTAACTGCCACCCGCGGATCGTGAGTACGGATATACCAAACCCATTACCTGCCCGTACGAATTTATTTACCCGCGGATACCCACTATCGGGTTTATTTTCGAATGGGTGATGATATTTCCATCATTGAATTTGATAAATCCACTACAATTGTGCATTACTTATGTGTACGGTACAAGTGATTGATGCACAGTTGTGGTGGATTTATCAAATTCAATGGTGGAAATATCACTACCCTTTTCGAATCAAGGTAATTTTAATATTGTAGAAAAAGGAATATATTTTAATTTATAATTATCTTTTTCTTCATTAATGATTGATTCATGATCCGAAATCATTATTTTAAGCGTACGTGGCCTACCCTCCAACTGTTGGCCGGTGCCATAACTGCCTACGTGCCTATACATCGAATCATCGATCAATAAACGTGAAATCTAGTAGGTTCATTTTCAAATCTAAATCTAAATCTAAATATATATATTAAAAATATATATACATATATTTGAATATAAATATATGGATTTTTCTAAACATAGCCCTTAGGGCTATCATTAAGACGCATAAAAGTGTTGTACATGACGGTTATTTATTTATTTTAGAGTGACGGTTACTTTATTGTACAACACTTTTATGCACGTTAACAATAGCCCTAAGGGTTATATTTAGAAAAATCCAAAATATAAATAATTCAGCCTCAAGTCCTCAACGTACGGACGACTTGAAAGGGGAATTACATGGAAGCTTAGATATAATAACATAACATATCCTCCACAAACTATATATGGGTACAACTGTACAAGTGCAATCCCCCTTTGACCATCCCTTAAAATTAATATTTTTGTGTAACAATCAATTATTATTTTATTTATACTCTTTACATATTGATTAGCTGTATTGTAGTGGGCAAAATGTATTATACATGTGAAGATACGTACGATGGTCAACAAACTATAAACATTAGTTTTTAGGAAAATAGTAGTCATCACTCTTATATATTAAAAAATAAGAAGCGGGGTCTATAAACATCATCTTTTAAAAAAATTTATATATTATATATATTGACAAGTCGCATCCCTTATTTCTTTAATATTTAATAATAAATAAATTGTACCAACATAGAAGTTCATGAATAAGAAATTATAATCGATCATAGGTTGCATAATTTATATATGATTAGGATTTAATAATACATAATAAAATATATCGGATTTATTTATTGAAAAGTTTCTCGGCGCCACAAAAATAACACTAATGTTACAAGTAAAACTTACTATTCATAAACCATATTTATCTATCTTCGAAATAAGGAGTAGATATATTTGTATGAATGTTTTGAAGCCCCTCTACCTAATACATGTATTATCCGCATTTATAAATGTATATAAAAAAAACTCAAAATGACTCGTGTATATACAGGTTTAAATGCTACTCTGTATTTTATATGCGAAGAAAATGGTTATTTGAATCTTGAATTGAGTTAATTAGCTTGTTGATACCTAAATTCAGATTGGAGTCTTTGGTTTGGGTTGCATTTTATATGTTATCATTGATACTAATTTCATAGGCCCATACTTTGAAAGCTTGATTTTGGGTGGCATTTGTATCTTATCACTAAACAAATTTCTTAGGTCAACATTCTGTCATATTATTCGGTTGGTGCAAATGTGCAATGCTAATTAATAATAAGCAAAATTTCAATTACAAAAAAAAAAAAATAATAATAAATAAATAAAATAAAATGATTATGGTAGACAAATCGAACATGCTTTTTTTTTTTTGACATCCACATAATAAAATACTCCTCACTGAAGAGAAATTTTTTTTTGATATCCAATAACGAACGTGCCATCAAAAATGAAAATCAATGATAGGAGATTTGGAGGCCACTTTTGTTGATTATATTCTGCTTTTTTTCTTCCAAGTCTTAACAAACCAAAAATGGCTACAATTTTTCATCCCTCGTGTTTCGTCGTCCTATGTAACAAAGGATGAAATCTTTCCAAGTGCGAGTATTTTTACTATACACAGTTTAACCTAATTATTCCGTGACCATTGCCGAGTCTTTCCCCAACCAATCCAAGATGTTCTGCTAGTTAGATTTGAATTTGGAATCTCTTATGAGAATATCATACGCCAACCATTAGACAATCTTGCGATGATTTGTTTGATCTATGTAAATGGCTACAATTGACCACCACGCACAAAAGACTAAACAGTGGTCAACAAAACCGTATTCTGGCAAAAAATAAAATCAAAATGAATACTCCAGAAGAAGAAGGAAGAAACAAAGAGGGGTGATTAAAAATGCTTAATGATCCTTGAATACTCTACTTATAACTTGAGATTAAAATCTACATTGCATATCTAACTACTAAAGATCATTTTTTGAGTAGCTAGGTCAATTGACATCTCCATCTACAAGAACACAAAAACAAATTAAGACAAATTATCTTCTCAAGCGATCTTCATCTATTCATGTTGGCGTTCTTTTATCCCAAAATCTTTTACTTATATAGTAATGTGATCTGATATTTCACAAGCTAACTGGTCGAGCTTTTTTTCTTTCCAATCTGTGAATCATTTAACTTGATTCAGTCAGTCTCTTTTCTTCCAATTCTTCACTCGGGTTTGACTCATCATCTTGCCCCACCTTGTCAATCGGTTTTTCGGTTGATTCAGGTTCACAAGAAATGTCAAGTTTCAGAACTGGGTCATCCTTCAGATTATCAACATTACAAGAAACGCTTGTGTCTTCTACCTCTGCACTTGGGTTTGGCGCAACATCTTGTTCCACCTTGTTAATTGTCTTTTCAGTTGACTTAAGATCACGAGACATGTCTGATATCAGAACCGGATCATCCCTTAGATCATCAACATTACAAGAAACGCTTGTGTCTTCTACCTCTGCACTCGGGTTTGGCTCACCATTTTGCTCCACCTTGTTAATTGTCTTTTTTGTTAACTTAAGATCACGAGACATGTCTGATATCTGAACCGGATCATCCTTTAGATCATCAACATTACAAGAAACGCTTGTGTCTTCTACCTCTGCACTCGGGTTTGGCTCACCATCTTGCTCCACCTTGTCAATCAAGTTTTCGGTTGATTTAGGTTCACAAGAAATGTCAGGTTTCGGAACTGGGTCATCCTTCAGATAATCAACATCATTAGAAACATATGTGTCTTCTACTTCGGCACTCGGGTTTGGTTCACCATCTTGCTCCACCTTGTCAATCAGCTTTTCTGATTCGTGTTCACAAGACACGGCAGGTGGCTGAACCAGATCATTCTTCAGATTATCAACATCTACGTCTTGCAATACTACACTGGGGTTAGGGTTACCATCTTTCTCCACCTCAATCAAATTTTCGGTTGATTCAAAGTCGGGTGTCTGAACAGGGTCATTCTTCAGATTATCAACACTACAAGAAACATTCGCGGTTGACGTTTTTGCAACTTTCATCTCATGTTCTTTTGTGGGTTCAGTTTTTGATGAGTCAGCAGGTACCGAGCTGTTAGTGAGATAGTTGAGCACTTTAGAACAGATCATTGACCAAAGTCCAAACACAAAAGGATCAGGTAGCTATTCATTAAAAGTGGATGATGACTAACCTTTTTGGTGGAACGGGTTTATCTTCTTGTATTAGCGAGGATCCTAGCTTTGTTTTCCTCTTCTGCTTTAGCAGCCTAAATATGTTGAAAAAATCAGCTTCCAACAATTTTATGTAGAATTATATGAAACTAAATTTTAGTAGTAATACAAAAGGAAAATGAAGAAAACAGAAAGCCAAAAATCGCCTATGAGCACTTACTTGGCAGATGTAGTCAAAGGGCTCTGTAAATCAGTAACTTGCTCATGCCGCTAAAAGAAAGATATTGCAAAGTAAATAATAAAATAAGCATAAACACATAACATCAAAATAGACTATTAGGAAAAGACAGTTACTTGACCAGGAGACGTCTCATCAAGCATCCTCCACTTCTCATGAAGTAAATCTAGCAGCTCTTCATCACCATCCGCATATAGCACCTGCATTTTTAAGTAAAACATAAATCCAACTCTAAAAAAGATTGCAACAAACTTACTGCCATAAATTGTGTAAAAAAGATCTATGCCAAACTATTCAAACATCCTCTAACCTTGTATCTGTCAGTTATACGGTCATAAGATGAAACAACGCCTTTATAATACCTGTCCAAAAAGAAACTTATCATAAAGAGCAAAAAAAATTACGCTTGCTAGTTGCTACAAAACTTGACCACACACATATATTGGTACTCACATTTTATCCAACGGCCACCAAACTTTTATACTATGTCCCACCAAATCTTGCTTCCATTTCTTCGGAGTTTCCTGTGTTAAAAGTTTAAGCATTCAATACAGTTTAAAAGGAGCATGAACTTGTAAACGTGACATAAACCAGGTTATCAACATAACAAAGATTTAACTATTTAAGTGTTCGAAAATTCTCAAACTCTACCCAAAATACTGTTGTATGTATCCACCTATGAAAGTTTCTATTGTCTTATCAAACTGCTGTTGTATACCAATGATGTGGCACCGGCTTTGATGGTGTGGCAGTTTATTTAGCTGCCACATAAGAAAAAATGTCGCTTACCTGATGAAGTTGTAGGATGCATACGATAGAAACAATTAAACTCATGATACATACGATATAAACTTTTAAAGTTGGACATATACAATACTTCTTTGGGTTAAGTTTAAAACATTTGCAAACACTTAAGCCTACAACAAACATAAACTATTATTGTAAATTGTTAATAGAAAATAGCGAACATATAAGTATTACCTTGCCACCAGAACCATTAGCAACACGCTTCTTTGAAGAAAAATTTCTTCTATTTTGTACTTTATCATTCATTTGTTGCATCGGTTCTGCTCCATCATAATCAGATGAGATCTCATCATATGTTATAGTCGACTGCTTTTCAAGTTTCCCTGTAGAACTGTTCATACCTTTAGATTTGTCCCGCAATCTGGTGCTCCTCGTATCTTCAAATGAACTCTGTACTAAATTGGGACTATTATCTTGATTTGAATTGTCTTTCTTGTTCTTTGGTCGACCCCTTTTGGGAGTTTCTAGTTCCTTTCCCTTTAACCGATCTCTATCAATGTATTTTTGCTTCTTTGTGGATCCCCCATTCTCCAAACTACTAAGTTCCCTCTTTGTTGATTTGGTAACCTGCAATAATGATTTAGATTCTGCGATAAGTATAAACCTCCAGGCTCCAGAAAATAAATATTGGAATAATAAATACAAAGTAAAAACAAACCACATGTTCATTTCCATTGGCATTCTGACATAGGAGACTGACCACTTCAGCATAACCATCAGGATCAAATTTTATGAGTTTCATTATTGTTTCCGAATAGGGTTTGAGCGTATCAACACAATTCCTCAGGACCTTCTCCGTCAAATTCCAAGAAACAGGCGAAACATTCTGAAAACAAAATATTGCATAAATCTTCCAGGACTATCATCATTACAACAGTTGTAAAAAAAGGATTCACAAAATACAAAAATAAATAGGTACCAGACTTTCTTTTCTGACATGCAGAATGAGAAGGGATAAAAGCTCGGTGGATATTTCGTCACTTTCTTTAATAACCAAAGTCATGATAGTTTCCATGTCTGAGTATACTCTGTGAGGGTGAGTTGACCTATATTGTCATCAAGATAAAAAATTTAATTTCAAATGTTCATAATTCACATTATTCTTAAAAGAAAAAAAAGTTACCATATGATTTTTCAACAGGTCCATCCATCATATAACCACAACAAAAATAATTAAACTAAACCGTATAAACAGCCCTCACCTAGTTTTACTTAAAAACTGCTCGAACATAGCAAGGACCAAAGCATCACACTCTAGGTCCAGCATCAATAAGAATGATTTAACTTTAGCAGCAGACTCAAGAATGTGAACGGCTTTGCTGTAGCTGTGACCGCTCATATTCAACAATTCACCAAAAGCCATCACATTTAGCTGGAATATTTCCTGTGTTAGGAAGAAGCAAAAAAACCCAGTAAATGATAGTTACAACCAATGTCAAATAGGAATAAGAAAACACTAGTATCTTAAAACGCTTATTCTTTTGGGTCACGGAATACCTTCATAATTTCATCGTTATAAGGTGGTTCTGGTGCGGTTATTCTCGCTATTTCAGAAAGACATGATGCCACTGATACTCTAACATTCATATCTGAATGTTTTATTAATTCATCACCGATTAACGCCCCCATCGAAGGCACAAGTGCACCTTGCATTGTTATAGATGGCGATTGACCCACACTAGTCAAGAGTTGCTCAATTCTCTTGAAACAAACAAAAGTTCAAACCTTTAGCAGCTATTATCAACATATCATATATAAAAAAGGCATCAGTCCACTTAACACATACATACACAATAACAGCCTTTCTGTTGTAGTATTCATGTTGAAAAATTTTCAGGAACTCAAATTGAAATCAATTACAAATTGAGTGAATATATCATAGGTGTAGCTGCCTATTTGATAACTAGTATACAAACCCTAATGAGAAAGCATTACTGCATTAGTTAACTATCCCGTTTAACACATACACATACATTCATATGAAATCTAAACAAACAAAAAAATAAGCAACAACCGTGAGAAGCACAACATTACGTGTTAGTCCATATATTACTGATGTTCATATAATTGTAAAGCTCAAATGAGAACCAAAAAAGAGGTTGAAAACCCTAAAAGTACATGTGCAAACACATTTGTTCACATGCGAACAAATAAAATAAATTTGTTGTGTAACACGCAATTTCAGTGTTTTCAACTTTTAGTAGGTTCTTATTCGAACTCCATCAACATCTGAACTTCACCAAACAAATTTTGCTACTTCTCATTTGAACCTTCCACTATATTTATGTATCTATCTATATGTATATGTAATTATGTATTGCAGCAGATGGCTATCTAATGGTTCCTAATTAGGGTTTCTTTACTAGTAATCAAATAGGCAGCTACAACTATAATAATTCTACACTCTATTAGTAACTAAAATACAGAAGGTTATACATGCATATATAATTATATAAACACAGGGGATATCTAAAATATAATACAAATGCAATGATAATGATATATAATTACTAACATATATACTGTAATATCCTCTAATTTACCAGAATAAACAACATGAACAATTAAATTGGGGAACTTGGAGTCTAATTGCAACTATTATGAAAGTAATTACTGAAAAAAGGTTAAAAATTAGCTTACATCAAGAAGGTCTAAAAGGTGTTTGGTGGAAGAAGGGGGAGAAGAAAGCTGCTGACCAGCTTCTTTAAGCTGCTGTTCCACCTCATTTACTTGATATTCATGATACATCTTTTTTTTAATAATAATAATAATTTCAGTGAAGTATAAACCCTGTGGAGGATGAGAAAGGTAACAAAATGTTGAATTGAGATCTATATAAGCATGTGTACGTATACGTTAAGGGTTTTCATCATCGGAATGGATTGGATTTTGGTGAAATTTTAATAAAACCTAATTTTTCCGAACCCAAAACCGTACGGAAACAAAACCAGAATGAGGAGAGCAGTGAGGGTTTGATATTTGTTCTACAAAAATATACTCCGTATTACGTAGTACTATTTTTTGAATGTCGTGAAATCACTAACGGAACTTTGATCCACCCAATTATCTCCGTAAGCGGTTACTCCTCTGGACTCGAGTAACCGCCCCCTAAGTTCGTAGCCTAGATGACGCTCTAAAGGGTTGTTCTCCCATATCTTAGATGGGTATAGCATCGCAGGAGTCCCCTTACAAAGGGGCTCGAACTCATTACCTCTGGGAAGAAACCTTATGGAAAACTCCCTAACCACTGGGTCAATTACCTCTAGGAAGAAACCTTATGGAAAATTCACTAACCACTGGGTCAAGATCCCAATGGAATTTAAATGTCCTTGTGTGGAATTGAACCCACGACCTTGTGGTTTAAAACGACGTGCTCAGCCAACTGAGCTAGGATGAAGGACACTCCGTATTATTATTAGTACCACATAAAACGACCGCTATGAAGACGCGGAATTTATTTTATTTTTTTTCTTAATTTTTTTCCTTACATTTTATATTGAAAGTTATATTAATTTAACATTATATTTGTTTTTTCAGTCAACAAATTTATATTAAAATTCGGTATATTTAACATACAATAAAAATTAACAAATGTGCCACAAAAATCGTTACATATAAATAGATTTTAACTAAAGTTATCCAAAATGGAATGTTAAATTACTACAACACCTAGGCGAATAAATATATGTTTTCATCTACACGTTAATTTGTAACCAAATAACTAATTTGGTAAAATTTGATTGCAATAACAATGCAACTTACATAATAATAACTAATGCATATAATAACTAAGATAAAAAAAAAATAACCCTTAAAATCAAGATGATAAAGAAATTAATTATTTATTTATATTGTAATTGTTAAACATATAATTTAAAAATTAAAAGCATTAAACATGGTATTCTCTATAGATTTTTTACATCTTATTCACCAACTCCGTCTTTAGCCACATTCGATTTATCCAATCAATAAAATTTTGAGGATTAAATCTATCTACAAAACCATTTAAAAAACTGTTAGTAAATTCGAATATCCATCTACGAATCCGTTTATAAAAGTGTTAATATACCTTTCAAAACTTTTGCACTTTGGGTATCTTAAAAAACATGTGGTTCTTTCATCTGCATATCAATTAAAAATAAGTTCAAGAGTGCACATTAAAATTTTTTTTTTTTTTTTTTGGCATAGCATAAAGAGTAAACATATAATATCTTCCAAACCTTTGGGACTTTTTTGGATTTTCAACTAATAACTTTTTCCATCTACAAATTCATTCAAAAAACTGTTAGAAAATACATAATATGATACCTTCTAATTCTTTTAAAATGTTTAAAATTTCAACAATTCGTCGCTTTCCATTAGATGATGGATGGATTTAGTAAATCCATATCCATATATATGAATATATGAAAGAATGTGTGAAGAATTTTAATAAGAAGAAGATGAATGATTAATGATATATATAGGGATAGGAATGAAGGGTTTTAGTTAGGAAAATATTGTAGTGGGATATTGTTGAGGCATGACCCTTTTTACTTGATTTTATGATGACAACAACTTGGTTATAACACTAAAATAGTTTCATGTACAGCCAGCATAGAGACATAGAGACTTATACAGATAGCAGTGTTTTAATGAAATTAATCTGACTAAATTGTTGTTGTTTATGATTTCTTGATGATTAGGAAAGTGTTACTATAAATAGCGGTATTATTGTTTTATGATTTCTTGAGATGATAACCGTTATTATTAATGAATTCAATTTTGACTGAATTTCTAGGGTTTATGATTTCATGATGATTATCTTAGGCTAATTGTATGTATCATTATGTATATTTGAAATATATACACGTACGCGATTTGTTTAAATCGTGCATTATCATAATCGGGTGGATCCCGACATATATCATACGGACGTTGGTGAACCAAATTATTGAATAATATGAAATTATTTGGTAACCTCATTTATTATTAAATATTATTTTGATAATATTTAACACGTATTTCGTATCGTACAAAACTAACCATACGCGACAAAAATGCGCGATTTGCGCCCTACAAACGAAATAATTTCAAGTTATATTTTTATAACTCAAAACAAGTATTTTGATGAAATACTTCCATTAAAAATATCGAGATTCAAATCGAAAACAAAAAAAAAACCCGCACTAATTAAATGTTTAAATGACCGAGTAAACGAACACCACACAGAGCGCAAATTTGAGGAACCAAAAAGTGAGACTTTCACACCCTGGTGGGGCCCACTTGGGCTGATATTTCTAGCCCACAAAACACCCTCCATGTTATTAGGATCTTGTTTCTCCTTCTTTGACTACAACCACCTAGCCATCTCCATGTTCCCTCATTTCTCCAAGCACCATTCTCTCTCTCTATCTCTCTCTCCATCGTCACTCTCTCTCTCTAAATTCAGTCCAAGAACACACCAAATCACCACCTTAAACCACCTTGGATTACAAGAAGGTTTGAAGCAAAAATGTTCACCACAACGCTAGCTACGTTTCTATCTTCTCGGTTTCTAAAACCGACACTCGTAAGAACTCGTCACCTTTCAAAACTACTTATAATATGTTTGTATACATGTTAGTATGTTCCTATGACTAGTTAATGTCCAAAAATCAAGCTAAAACACGTTTTTATGAACATATATGTAATGACAGTTTTCTGTCCAGATTTTTCTTCCACTTCAACGATTTTTAGAAAAATCATTTCTACATGAAAATTGACGTTTCTTAAGCCTAAAATGAAGTACAAGAAGTAAGATTTCTAACAAAATTTGTTTCGTAACATTTCGACTCCGTTTATTACACGAAAATAATTTTCTCCGACGAAGTGTCAAAGCTGTCTCGATTGACAGAAAACTGATCATTCTTCTCGGAGCCATATCTCGAACTCTAGACCTCAAAAATGCATGGGACCACTTAGAAAATCTTTGTAATTTTGTTGTCTACAACTTTCGTTTAGAACTCGGCCTCTAAAAATACACCGATTTGTCCATAAAATTAGATGTTTAACGTTGTAGCCGGATTGGTCAAAACTGGACCTCAGGGGCTTTACCATTTTTTTTAGTCGACTTCTAAATATCCTAAATTCACGGAAAAAATTACAGGAAGTATCTTAGATATAGGGGAACATCCATGATTTTTTTCATGAATTTTAGACAATTTTTACTTAGTCAAAAAAATTCCCAAAAATCAGTCTGATTTTCACTCCGAATTTTGACTTTCGGATTTTTGATGCTAAATTCGGATTTTGACTCCGAAAGTCAACTTTTGAAGTTGACTTTCAGATAAATAGTGTTTTTGACCCTAAACTTGGAATATTTACACTTTCGGACTACACTTTCGAACTTAAACATAAGTATACATTCGGAAAGCACACTTTCGGACACTACTACACTTTCGGATAAATATTCATACATTCGGATAATGAACTTTCGGACTTAAATATATATATAGAGATATTCGGATACACCAACTTTCGAACCTATATATATATATTCGGACATATATATATATATATATATATATATATATATATATATATATATATATATATATATATATATATATATATGAGTTTCCGAAAGTATATAAGTCCGAATGTATATAAGTCCGAATGTATATATATATATATATATATATACTTTTGGAAATATTAAGTAAACACATACATACTTTAACATACGAATATACTTTGATAAGTATACAAAACAACGAACACATAATAATAATAATAATAATAATTTGAATTTATTATTACGAAAACTCACCAACGGGACGTACATGTTTTCAAAAACACAAACAAACAACCAAAGTATTTGGACATAACTAGTTGAATGGACAACTAGCATAGATGGTCTGTTAAGATACCTACTCATTATTATAACCTTGCGCGTTTAGGACGTCCGGCAGGTTACAGTCGTTTGGACGACATCATCTCTTTGTGCACCATCATTATTTTCTATTAGCAAACGCCTCAGACTTAGGTGAGTCTCATAGCCCCGCATTTTACTGTTTTTACTCCCGGGGTGGGAATACATGCTCTATTTGTTTTACATGTGAACACAAGTACTAAACATCGCTATATTCTGCATGAGTTATTTACTAATCATTTTAAAGCCCTCCACGATCATAGTTTGATAATACTTTTGTAGCGTGAATGTTAGTGTATGGTACCATATGGGGTTGACAATCCCCGTCCGGGTCAGCAAGCACTGACTAGTCAAACGGACGCATTATCATTTGTTCATACGAGTGTAGATTAGGCACTCGCAGGGAGGCACCCTCGCTCAGGCACTTGGTTGTGATCCTGACACCTCAGTTAAGCTCAGACTATGACCTCATGGCAGACATATACATTATTTGATTGATTTCAAATCATTATACTAAATCTTGTGGTTCACACACTATACCTTATCATTATACAAACCTGTGAGCTCACCAGCTTTTAGCTGACCTTTTAGCATGTATTCTCAGGTACTCAGCAGTAGTAGTTCTGCTCGCTCAGGATGCCCATTAGCTCGAGTCTCATGCAACCATCAGGAGATTGTCATGCATTACTATATTTTGTAACGTAGTAATGCCATAGAATCTCTTACTTCAATTACGAGCTTTTGTAAACATTACAACTTTGTAAAACTTTTACATTATATTAATGTAACTTGTAAACGACGCATATAGAGTCGTTCATTATACATCTTTGTGCTTGATTACCTTGATTAGTCGCACCCGACGTATGCTTCCGCTAATCATGAATTTGGGGGTGCGACATAATTACCATTATCCAGATGGAGCAGGCAACTGATCTACCGTATAAAGCGCAACAAGAAGCTGCTGACAAGGACAAGGACGCATCTGCTGTAGACGATCTGATTAAGGTTGCCCAACAATATGATAACGTTTCTGGATATCCATTTGGTCTAGACAAATCGATAAGTGAACAGAATACTAGTGAACTAGCTCCGAGTGAAGCTGTTAAATATGGTATGAAGGATTCCTCTGATATCCAGGGACGTTTTTGAGGGTGGGTGAGGTGGTCGACCGCCTAGGGCCTCTAAATTTCGAGGGCCTATATGATGATTACATAAGAAATTGTCATCACTTTTATTTTGAAGTAAGAGAGCTTTTGTTAGTAACTAAATTTAAGCTAATTATGTATTTAAACAACTATATAGGTCGACTGAATGGTTCAAAATTGAAAAGTTGAATTGACATATTAGAGTTTGACTAAAAGAGTTAATAACTAATAACTTGGATTTGGGACAATAAGTATCAGAGAAATGAATAAGTATCAGCGAAATAAATAAATTACTTGAAAATTGGATCGTTAATAATCATTTTCATCGAACATTTATCTTACTTGACATCTAGTTATAGGGTCTCATTTCCATAACACGACAACTTTGCCCAGGGCCTCTAAAAGTTTAGAGACGGCTCTGCTAATATCGTTGCTGGAGATCCATTTGTTGTAGACAAACTGATAAGAAATTACTCACGGTCCCATGTTAGAGCCCGACCACAACAGAATACTAGTGAACTAGTTCTTAGTGTCACTGTTAATGACGATGATTCTTCCCATCTTAGAGCCCAACAACAACCAAATGGTATCTCGGCTGAAGGTGTTGATTTCTCAATATCCGATGTCTCTTTCAATGATGATGAAGGAAACATTGCGTCTCTACCAAACACTGAGGAGCAAGATTACTACTATCTACAGCTGGTTGATTATCTTGAGAAAGTGTGTGCAAGCGGAAGCCACTATGGTGTTAACTCACAAGATGTGATGGCGGGATTTAGTACTCTAAAAAGCTTTTTTATGGAATTTTATAAAGCTTCATCATCAATGGTCCCAGAGCTGCACCAAATGAGGCATCTGCCTCACCAATTAAGCTACTTGACGCATTCAGCAGCAAAGAGGAAGTTTTCTGAAGTGATGGAAGCTAGACGTGTGAAGAGGTCCAAAGCTGCTGGTTCGAAACTCATGCCCAATAAAAATGTTGTTCTTGATAAACTGCACCTAACCTAAGTCCAAGCTGCATCCGAACTAAATGGTACATTGTTTCTTTTTCTTTCTTTACTGTTTTTTAATATATATATATATATATATATATATATATATATATATATATATAAGGGAAACAATTTGTATTGTTAACAGTGCACTCCTAGTACATATATATATATATTTCTGTTCAGGCTTATCGTAATGTTTTATTGCAGTTGACACATCAACTTTAAGAAAATTCGTCAGATCAAACCTTGAGATGGAAAAATGGTTTACTGGACAGTGGAAAAACTTAACATGGAAACACCTATTTTTGCACAAGCCAGCTACTCCATCCTGGAACGAATTCTCAGGATTATCCTATTTCTTCTCTTTTCAGTGTACACTTCATGAACACATTCAGCCCATGCATCCCTGTGACACCCGACAAATTAGGACTAGTATTAGTTCCTAATCATTGAATTAATACATGTAATTAGTTACGTTTAGGGCTAATTATGTGTATCATTATGTATATTGTTATATATACATACGTACGCGATTTGGTTAAATCGTGCATTTTGTTATCGAATAGGTTTCCGACACATCACAATACGGACGTTGGTGAACGAAATATTAAATAATATGAAATTATATATAAACTTATAAACTTATAAATATTATGTTGATAATATTTAACAAATCATTCGTATCGTATTAAATAACACAAACGCGACTAAAACGTACAAAACGCGCCCGACAACCCAACGGGACCCGAATTATAATTTTATAATTTGAAATAAATTATTTCGAATAAAAATGTTAATAAAAATATTACGTTTTAAAACGATAACGAAACTTGATCAATTAAAACGTTACGCGATTAAACATTCGTAAAACGAACACCGCACGGAGCACGAATTGAGGAAACAAATTTGGGAGACCCACACTTGAGTGGGCTCCCCATGAAAACCGGCCATAAGACCATGTGTGGCCTTCCACACCCTTTTGAACACTTAAACACTCCAACCCATTTCCATTCCCATTCCCACACTCCTCCCATTTTCATTTCTCCATTCAAACACTCAAACACCCTCTCTCTCTCTCTCTCTCTCTCTCTCTCTCTCTCTCTCTCCCTCTCCCCATACGGTTTCATCATCATCATCATTCCCATCTTCAAACACCATTAAAACACCATATTGTGAAGGAAGGAAGCAAGAAGAAGAAGAAGAAACAAAGATCAAGCCCCTCATCCACATCACCTCTTTCATTTTCATCTTTCCCTTTGTAAGAACATGAACACTCTCACCTTAAAACTACTTGCATGTTCATTATTTACATGTATACTAGCTCCATTTACATGATTATGTCCAAATGTTATATTAAAAATCGTTTTTGGTAAAACATATATATACATGTAAATCTATCCCAGAAAATCAGTCCACTAAAATGACTATAACTTGAGTTCTACGTTGAATTAGACCATGAAACTTACGTCAAAATCTTCGTATGGAAGAGAGCTACAAAAAGTTCTTCTTTAGCTCTTTCCATAAATGCACGGATTTGTGTACGAACTGATCTTTTTGAGCGGTCTGATTTCGGTCGAAAAACGAGTCCGGGTCATTCTTGGAATTATTTACCTAACAAGATGAACACTAAAAATCCCGAAAAAATCACGTTAAACACTAGAAATATAGATGGTCAGTTAGTAATTTTTGTGGGTCTTATCTCGGTGTAGAAGTTGTCAAAAACGAGAGGCGAAACAAACCGACAAAACCGAAAATATAACTTAAGGGCCGTTTTGGAAATAATCATAAAACCGAGACTTCGGGCTAACCCCGACACGAACCGACAATCTTTATAAACTCAATGAACCATTTTAAGGGTTGGGTAAAAGTTTCGGGTCAAACCGAGGTCGTTGACCACGTTTTCGATAAAGCTTGGAACTGATAAGGCCCGAGTGTCGCTTGGGGCCAAACTAATCAGCGACACTCGGCCGAGTGTCGCCAACTACCTGAAATCTATTATTAGCGACACTTAACCTGAGTGTCTCCATGTTCGAATGTCGCCATCTGCGACACTACCATTGAGTGTCGCCATAAATTAATTGCTCATATTTGACGAGACTTAACTAAGTGCCGCCAACCACATGAATGTCGCATATAGCGACACTACTTTCGAGTGTCGCCATTACTTAGTAAATCACGAAGCGACACTACTTGAGTGTCGCCAATAAATCCAGACAAAACTTGTGACACTTCCTCAGTGCAGGGCCGGCTTAACCTTTTTGGTGGCCTTAGGCGGGATAAATTTTTGGGGGCCTAGTCCATTAGCATAGAAAACTAATTTAATTACGTACCTTTATCCGCGGCTGGTGGTGTCGGCAGCGCTGCTGGTGGTGCCGTCGCCCCTGGTGGTGGTGGCTGGTGGCTATGGTGGTTCCAAAGATGAATAAACGAATTAGTTGGAGACTTGGAGATGAATAAACAAATTAGTTAGTGACTTGGTGGTAAAAAACTTTGAAGATGAATGAATAAATTAAAATCTTACAAAATCTTTTTTATAAACTAATAAACATTGGAGAATGGAGAGACTCTTCATTTCTTCAATTAATGTTTGGAGATGGAGAGACTTGTGATTTGTGAAGTTGCCGCCGACCTACCGTCAAAAAAAAAGAGAAAGAGCGTGAGCCGTTCTACCGTCAAAAAAAGAGAGAAAGAGAATAGGGATATAGGTAAGCCCAAAATATCATAAAAAATTGGGGGCCTAAATTTATGGGGGCCTTAGGCAATGGCCTAAACCCTTAAGTGCATTGGGACGGCCCTGCCTCAGTGTTGACAATAATTATCAAGTGTCGCCTTTGAGTGTCGCCAAAAAAAAAAAAATAGAAACTTCAAAACTAGTTTTTACACTAAGTGTTGAACATCACATAACCTTTATACTTATACGATACAACTCAGAAACATTGAAACATGCCTTGCATGTGTAATGTAACAACATCATAATAATAATACTTGTTAATTATTATTACGAAAACTCACCAACGGACCGTACATGTTTTCAAAATGCAAACAAACAATCAAGTATTTGGACATAACTAGTTGAATGGACAACTAGCATAGATGGTCTGTTGAGACATCTACTCACTAATATAACCTTGCGCGTTTAGGACGCCCGGCAGGTTATAGTCTTCGGACAATATCACCTTGTACAACATCATACTTGCTTGATTAGTAACATACCAGACTCAGGTGATTCTCATAGCCCCGCATTTTACTGTTTTTACTCCCGAGGTGGGAATACATGCTCTATTTATTTTACATGTGAACACATGTACTAAAACATCGCTATATACTACATGAGTTATTTCACTAATCATTTTAAAGCCCTCCACAAAATAGTTTGGTAATACTTTTGTAGCGTGAATGTTAGTGTATGGTACCATATGGGATTGACAATCCCCGTCCGGGTTAGCAAGCACTAACTGGTCAAACGGACGCATTATCATTTGTTCACATGAGTGTAGATTAGGCACTCGCAGGGAGGCACCCTCGATCAGGCACTTGATTGTGATCCTGACACCTCAGTTTAGCTCAAACTATGGGCTCATGGCAGTAATATACACATAATTGATTGGTTTCAAACATATTTAAATCTTGTGGTTCGCACACTATACTTTATCATTATACAAACATGTGAGCTCACCAGCTTTTAGCTGACCTTTTAGCATGTATTCTCAGGTTCACAGCAGCAGTAGGTCTGCTCAGGATACTTAGCTCGAGTCGCATACAGACATCAAGAGATTCCCTTGCATTTCTACATTTTGTAGAACTAGATATGCCTTAGAATCTCTTACATTTGGCTTACGAGCTTTTGTAACTATTACAACATTGTAAAACTTTTGTATTAAATCAATGTAATTTGTAAACAACACATATAGAGTCGATCATTATATCTTATGTGTTGTGATTACCGTATTAGTCGCACCCCGACCCGAACCGCTTTTGCACAGTAAATTTGGGGGTGCGACAATCCCTGTCTCCTATCTTCACAGATTCTACAGTATGCGATGTGTAGTTTATCTCATAGAGTTCTGGAGGAATATCACCGAGTCGAGCGGAGAGTTCTCTAATCAGATATGAAAATCCTGATGTTTTCCCAAGCTGGAATAGGAAGTGAATTTCATCCATACAAGCATCAATGATCATTGCACCTTCCCAAAGTCAATATTGAACACTTGTAATGGGACGGATAGAGTATTACATTTGAAAGTGGATACTTATTTTGAGACAAACTAAAATAGAAAGGTTTTAGTTATTAGTCCAACCGTCCAACCGTCAAGATATCTAGTTATGGTGGATCTCAATTAAGGTCGTGTTGTTGGTCCAAAACTAACAACAGATAGTTGTAGAGGGGGGTGAATACAATTTTTTTTCCTGATTATCAACCTTTAACAGTTTCAAGTATGAGTTAATAAGAACACAATATACTTTTAGCTTAACTCTTTATTGATATGAATCAAAGAATTACAAGTTAACTTTAAGCGTAATAGCTAACTGTTGAGTACAGATGAACACACTCTACCAATTATAAAGAACACACTCCAAATTGGGTACCAATAATGCTAACTACTATGCTATCAAAACTCACAATTGATTCACATTTTGCTTCATCAATAGAGTCTTCTATTTATAGGCGAACTAGTATATTCCTTGTATCATCTTCAACCGACTAAATAATCTTTACGTGCCCCCAATTCTATTGGAGAACCCTGGACATGCTCTTGGTATGTTCTGACTTGTACTGCAGACAGAATATGCATTGTGCAGTTCATGTCTCACGTGTACTACACGCGCTAGTGTATTAGCTGACATATGGTATAGGGAGCACCATGCCACAAACGTCCATCCTTGACAGTATTGTACCTTAGTACTATGTTTCAGATAAGGTTTGGACAACCATTGATGCTCCTAAGTGTTAGATGAATCATCAAATTGAATCTACAACAATTGTGATGATCTTTATTCTCTTAGCTGGCTTCAAGTAAACTTCAATCCCACCGTTAGTTGAAAACCGCATTTGTTTGTTTGTTTATTTTTATATATCGATTGCTATCTAAAAGTACATGTAATGTAAGTATATAACTATATATCAGTTTTTAGTATGAATACTAATAATTATACAATATCATCGTAAATTTATAAATAAAATGAATACAATATCAACCATTATAGTTTAATAAGATAATAACCCCTCTTTTTTAAATCCGGTTGGATTGTTCACAAATGAAATAGACTATCATCAAATCTAATTCAAACATAACAATTTATAACTCTTGATCTTTTTCAATTTTCTTATAAGCCCGCCTTTTCGTTTTGTGTATCGAGAATCATAAGTGAAGATCACTATTACCATATACCATCATCGTTTACAAAACAAGCCTGTATTAGAAATCATCAAATAGTAGTAGGGTTAGCGTTACTACTACGGCTAGCAGTGAAGGCATGAGTACGTGTTAATGACTCTTATCCTCCTTATGTGCACCCTGCTTGCTGCCTCAAAGTTGTTGTCTTCAATGTCGTTGTCTTGGAGACAGTGGGTAGATCGGGAGTTTTAATATTGATGAGTTTGCTAGGCTCAAATTACAATTACTACTACTTTTTAATAAGCGGTAATTATAACCTAAGATTGTTCTTTAATCGCAAGAATTGAAAAGAAACGTATGCTTTAGATGGGGTAATTTTTTTGGGAAGGGTAGTAGAAGTAGGTAGGTTTGGTTGGTTTTATACTCTAATAGATGAAATTTAAACTAAAAACTAAAATTAAAGGTAAAAGATAAATGATAGTTCAGAAATAGGTAAAGTGTGATTGAAGGAACTTCGATGTGTTATACTTCGGAATGATGTTCACTGTAGGATTGGTCGAGATACCCGTGGTTAATAACTTAAGGGACCTACGTATAAACACTAGAACCCTACCGATTCAACACATGCTTTATTATCAAACAACTAAATAATTTCTTATGTTATTGTTCATTAGGTTGTTAACGGGTGATTATGTGACACCCGGTCAAAAGTGACCCAAATTTCGCGTCAAATTTAAACTTTTATTTCGCGTATTATATACGCGCAATAACCAAAGTATACAAGTATTATATATATATATATATATATATATATATATATATATATATATATATATATATATATAAATGTGTATATATAACATGAAAAGATTATTCAATAATCTTGTATATACGAATTTGACAGAACGCGTAAACTAAAATACGAACGTGATGTAAAACAATTCCAAACAAAATATTATTTTCGAGAATAATATTTAATTACTCCGTTAGAAATTTAAATACATTTTATGTACTAAAAACTATCCGTATATTCAAAGTGAATCAATGATATAAATTTATATCTCGTTAAAAGTATTTTTATAAAATACTTGGATTAAAAATATAAACGATTATATTTTTAGAAAACTTTCATTTGAAAACATTGTACTACATAACGATCGGGTACTAAAACACAGGTATTTTATACTGCAAAAGGGAAACAACTGACTCAATTATTTCCCCAATTCGTGGATCTGGTCCGTGGCTTTTCTTTTGACTTCAAAACATCCCAGCCTCATCCTTTCATACCCATCTCATATCATATCTTCTTCTCCTTTTTCTTTCTTTCGGTTCATCATACAAACAACAACAATAATTAACACAATAACAATAACAACATAGAAGTAGTAACAGCAGATCAAGACTAGCAGCATCATAATTTAATCATCATCTAAATGTCTCATCTCATCTCTCTCGGGTGCACCATTATCGATCACCACTACCACCGATCGACACCACCACCGCCGAGGACCACCAACCAGACAACACCACCAACGTAGCAACAACATCAAACCGACATCATCATCACCGTGTTCATCACTCTCGACATCACCACCATCGCTCTCGGTTCCACCTTTAACCGTGAGCAATCTTTCAGTTTTCCTCCAAATTTTAATGATTAGCAAGCTTAAATAATCATGTTTTAGTGCTATATACTTGAGATTATGTTCGAATAACTAAGTTAGAAATTCGTTATAATGATTTATATTTAAAATGAAACGGGTGTAAGGTTGATGATGAAAACACAAGAACTTAACTTAATTTGTAACATATATATATATATATATATATATATATATATATATATATATATATATATATACATACTTTGTAACATGTAAACAAACTCCTCGTATAGACTAGTGGTTGGGGTGTGATGTTGGTAGCCAGATGTCACATGATCGATCCCTGTGACATGTTTTGTTGCCATTTTAATTTTTTTTTTTTTAACTTGTAATGTACAAATGTATATGAGTTCATAGCTTACTTCATACAAGGAGGATTTTACTAGTTTCATGGAATAGTACAACTCGAGATGCTTGCTGTACAGATTTTTATGCATATATTTCCTTGTATTTAATAAAACAATCATTGAATTAATCAACACCCATATAAATGGAGTGTTATAAAAATCGGAGTAAAAACGTATAAGACAACTATATATTTTTTTTTCAAGTCACTAATGTTTTGTTAATTAATATTAACATTTTCATCAAAGATAAATATATATATATAAATATATATTTATATATATATATATACAACGACTAAATGATACGAGTATATACATATGCTTTCGAATATATATGTTTTTGCAACAAATGAAACGGACGTATTATTATGCTACCCACAAAAATGTATATATGTATAAATATGCATATTTACACGATGACCGATTCTATGTCTATATAACTCGTACGTCAAAATTTTACGTACTTTTTCAAAGTATACAAGGAACTTAAACGGTTTTATATATATAAATATATAAAATATATGTATATATATAGACATATATACGCATAACAAGTGACCCAACTCGAGGAATACAAATGTCTTTAATACAAGGAACGAGAATGAATTATACATAATTCAACTCAAACGATTCTTCAAAACAATTAAACCAATAGTATATTGTGACAAGCCGTCGAATACTTATATATTAAGATATCTCTTACATTTTAGGACGTTAAGAGGATACGGATCGGATATTACTTGCGGTTAGGAACGCTAGCACCCACAGGTGAGTCTCACGGCCCCTTTTTACAGTTTTTACTATTTTGGGGGAGATGCATTACTTGTTTACTGAAATTACTTGTTTACTGAAAGTTGTGTATAAACTTACTGTCTTACCAACTTATCTACTTATTGTTTTACTGATTTACCGACTCAATAAATTACTGTTTTATCGACTTAGGGACTCACTATTTTACAAACTTTACTAGTTTACTTTACAAAACTTACTATTGTACGTACTTACTATTTCACCGACTATTAAACTTACTGTTTGACCGACTTTTTAAACTTACTTTGTTACCAACTTACAAACTCACTGTTTTACAGACTTACAAATCTACCGACTCTCCACTTTATAGACTTACTTACCTTACAAATTTACAAACTCATTGTTTTAACAACTTACCAACTTACACTTATTGAGTTACCGACTTACCAACTTACTGCTTTACCGACTTACAGACTTTACGGACATACTACTTTATAGACTTTACAGACTTACTGACTTACAGACTTCTCGATATACTGAACTGCTTGAGTTACGTTTAATCCAATGAAGGCCTCTGAATCATAGTTGTTAGTTATGGGATAAGCGCGAGTTTTAGTATATGGATCCATATGGGACTGACAATCCCCGTCCGGGAAGGTAGCGCCACCTCGAACCGTACTCGTATAAACGGACGTTTTCTACTCGTTTCATATGAGTGTTTTTGGATTAGCACTCACGGGGTCAAATTACAGACTTGTTAAGCTTCGACTATGATGCTCACAGCAATGTATATCAACTACCCTATTGCATTTTTGCAATGATTGATTACAGACTACTACCTGCTTACTACCTTATTGCATTTATGCAATGATTGATTACTGACTGATTACATACGTACAATCACCCTTACTGCTTTACTTAAGTTGTACAAATACATTTATTACTTTGCTTTTGTGAAACTGTTGTACTAATATTGTGTTCAATTGATTTACTTACTACAAACCTGTGAGATTCACCAACCTTTTGGTTGACGCTTTTAGTAATGCATTCTCAGGTACACAACTTCGATAGGATTGGCCTTCAGGATCCTAGCTTGATGTGCTCACTATACCTTGTGCGATGATTACCGGATTAGTAACACCCAAAACTCGCTTCCGCAAATCATTAAATTTGGGGGTGTTACAGATTGGTATCAGAGCTTAAGGTTATAGTGAACTAGGTTGCATGTAGTGGGCCTAGACTATGACCATTAGGTAGTATTCCTCATTAGGTATGACTGGTTCAGGGATTACATCATACGAATTTAATTTAACATAGTGTAGCTAACTATGTACAATTAAACAAAGATGATGTAAGAGCTGAAAGGGGTTATATTGAACAGGAATGCATTAGCTGACTCTGATCACGAGAGAATCTGGACTTCTAATTGCTTTGTGCTAGACACGACTAGGTGAATATATAGGTATATATGGTATATACATATATGATTAGACTATTATGTGATATAGGTATATATACATATATAGGCCTCGATTGCATACTACTCTATAGGCTATTATATACTGAAGGTATAGGAATAGGCCTTATCCGATGATACTTTTGCTACTACCTACACCACTGTAACCGACACATATAACTACTCCCGCGTCCCTCGATATGAGGAACGGGACTTTGTATTTGCTTACTACCGCCTACCTGATTATACGTCTATAACATTCTACAATGTACTCTACTATACCGTTAGGTGTATCCTAGGAAAACTATTTTCAACAAATCTCAACATACTTTTACTCCAAAAAATTTCATAATTTCTGTTTTTGAACAGATTTTGTTAAACAAAATTTTCAAAGCTTTGTCGCTGACAAGAGTTTCAACCGAACTATTTACCGACTCAAGTTTTCAACGGATTACAAGTTTTCAACAGACTTTCACCATCATAGTTTTCTAACAAATGTATTTCTAACAAACATTTTACAAAATATCTCATGAAATGTTTTATACAATTCTCAAAATTTCATAACCGTGTAAACTTATTTATAGTACGCAACTTTATACAAATTTCAAATTTTGGATGGTCAACAAAATTTCATAGTATACAATGATATCCTTGCTTCTATAAGAAAAATCTACTAGGGCCCAAATAAGGACGCGTGTACGTTCATTCTTCGATAATCTAACTACTTCCTTGTTACTTGCTTTACTGAACTTTGATTGTTACTTGCTACTACATTCTGTACTTTAAATCATAAAAACGTGTTAGGATTAGAAAACTACAACTTGACTTCTACACGATCCCAGTAGAGTTTAGCTTACTCTATCATAATACTGATTAACATGGACTTTACGAGCACAGTAGAAATTACCATGATACTCTAGGCTACCAGTACAAATTGTAGCTGCACTATAGTGACGGGCTGATTTACTCTCTAGTGATAGACTAACCGACAGACCTTGTTTCCTTACTATTAGCCGCCGGTAGGGCAATAGTTCAACAAGGGGAGGTAGACAGATATACGATCGTGTCACTCACAATGATTTCACAAACTTACTAGGATATGTACCGACCAATACTTCGACATATCAATAATTACTACGAACAAATTTTGGGACGAAATTCTCCTAACAAAGGGAGAATGTGACACCCGGTCAAAAATGACCCAAATTTCGCGTCAAATTTAAACTTTTATTTCGCGTATTATATACGCGCAATAACCAAAGTATACAAGTATTATATATATATATATATATATATATATATATATATATATATATATATATATATAAATGTGTATATATAACATGAAAAGATTATTCAATAATCTTGTATATACGAATTTGACAGAACGCGTAAACTAAAATACGAACGTGATGTAAAACAATTCCAAACAAAATATTATTTTCGAGAATAATATTTAATTACTCCGTTAAAAAATTTAAATACATTTTATGTACTAAAAACTATCCGTATATTCAAAGTGAATCAATGATATAAATTTATATCTCGTTAAAAGTATTTTATAAAATACTTGGATTAAAAATATAAACGATTATATTTTTAGAAAACTTTCATTTGAAAACATTGTACTACATAACGATCGGGTACTAAAACACGGGTATTTTATACTGCAAAAAGGAGACAACTGACTCAATTATTTCCCCAATTCGTGGATCTGGTCCGTGGCTTTTCTTTTGACTTCAAAACATCACAGCCTCATCCTTTCATACCCATCTCATATCATATCTTCTTCTCCTTTTTCTTTCTTTCGGTTCATCATACAAACAACAACAATAATTAACACAATAACAATAACAACATAGAAGTAGTAACAGCAGATCAAGACTAGCAGCATCATAATTTAATCATCATCTAAATGTCTCATCTCATCTCTCTCGGGTGCACCATTATCGATCACCACCACCACCGATCGACACCACCACCGCCGAGGACCACCAACCAGACAACACCACCAACGTAGCAACAACATCAAACCGACATCATCATCACCGTGTTCATCACTCTCGACATCACCACCATCGCTCTCGGTTCCACCTTTAACCGTGAGCAATCTTTCAATTTTCCTCCAAATTTTAATGATTAGCAAGCTTAAATAATCATGTTTTAGTGTTATATACTTGAGATTATGTTCGAATAATTAAGTTAGAAATTCGTTATAATGATTTATATTTAAAATGAAACGGGTGTAAGGTTGATGAAGAAAACACAAGAACTTAACTTAATTTGTAACATATATATATATATATATATATATATATATATATATATATATATATATATATATATATATATATATATATATATATATATATATATATATATACATACTTTGTACCATGTAAACAAACTCCTCGTATAGACTAGTGGTTGGGGTGTGATGTTGGTAGCCAGAGGTCACAGGATCGATCCCTGTGACCTGTTTTGTTGCCATTTTAATTTTTTTTTTTAACTTGTAATGTACAAATGTATATGAGTTCATAGCTTACTTCATACAAGGAGGATTTTACTAGTTTCACGGAATAGTACAACTCGATATGCTTGCTGTACAGATTTTTATGCATATATTTCCTTGTATTTAATAAAACAATCCTTGAATTAATCAACACCCATATAAATGGAGTGTTATAAAAATCGGAGTAAAAACGTATAAGACAATTATATTTTTTTTTTCAAGTCACTAATGTTTTGTTAATTAATATTAACATTTTCATCAAAGATAAATATATATATATATATATATATATATATATATATATATATATATATATATATATATATATATATAAATATATATTTATATATATATATATATATATATATATATATATATATATATATATATATACAACGACTAAATGATACGAGTATATACATATGCTTTCGAATATATATGTTTTTGCAACAAATGAAACGGACGTATTATTATGCTACCCACAAAAATGTATATATGTATAAATATGCATATTTACACGATGACCGATTCTATGTCTATATAACTCGTACGTCAAAATTTTACATACTTTTTCAAAGTATACAAGGAACTTAAACGGTTTTATATATATAAATATATAAAATATATGTATATATATAGACATATATACGTATAACAAGTGACCCAACTCGAGGAATACAAATGTCTTTAATACAAGGAACGAGAACGAATTATACATAATTCAACTCAAACGATTCTTCAAAACAATTAAACCAATAGTATATTGTGACAAGCCGTCGAATACTTATATATTAAGATATCTCTTACATTTTAGGACGTTAGGAGGATACGGATCGGATATTACTTGCGGTTAGGAACGCTAGCACCCACATGTGAGTCTCACGGCCCCTTTTTACAGTTTTTACTATTTTGGGGGAGATGCATTACTTGTTTACTGAAATTACTTGTTTACTGAAAGTTATGTATAAACTTACTGTCTTACCAACTTATCTACTTATTGTTTTACTGATTTACCGACTCAATAAATTACTGTTTTATCGACTTAGGGAGTCACTATTACAAAACTTACTATTGTACGTACTTACTATTTCACCGACTATTAAACTTACTGTTTGACCGACTTTTTAAACTTACTTTGTTACCAACTTACAAACTCACTGTTTTACAGACTTACAAATCTATCGACTCTCTACTTTATAGACTTACTTACCTTACAAACTTACAAACTCATTGTTTTAACAACTTACCAACTTACACTTATTGAGTTACCGACTTACCCACTTACTGCTTTACCGACTTACAGACTTTACGGACATACTACTTTATAGACTTTACAGACTTACTGACTTACAGACTTCTCGATATACTGAACTGCTTGAGTTACGTTTAATCCAATGAAGGCCTCTGAATCATAGTTGTTAGTTATGGGATAAGCGCGAGTTTTAGTATATGGATCCATATGGGACTGACAATCCCCGTCCGGGAAGGTAGCGCCACCACGAACCGTACTCGTATAAACGGACGTTTTCTACTCGTTTCATATGAATTTTTTTGGATTAGCACTCACGGGGGCAAATTACAGACTTGTTAAGCTTCGACTATGATGCGCACAACAATGTATATCAACTACCCTATTGCATTTTTGCAATGATTGATTACAGACTACTACCTGCTTACTACCTTATTGCATTTATGCAATGATTGATTACTGACTGATTACATACGTACAATCACCCTTACTGCTTTACTTAAAATGTACAAATACATTTATTACTTTGCTTTTGTGAAACTGTTGTACTAATATTGTGTTCAATTGATTTACTTACTACAAACCTGTGAGATTCACTAACCTTTTGGTTGACGCTTTTAGTAATGCATTCTCAGGTACACAACTTCGATAGGATTGGCCTTCAGGATCCTAGCTTGATGTGCTCACTATACCTTGTGCGATGATTACCGGATTAGTAACACCCAAAACTCGCTTTCGCAAATCATTAAATTTAGGGGTGTTACATATGCATGCAGTCTCACTTGTGCGCTAATTCAATGAAAAACATAGTAAAAAGGTCAACAAAAATTGTTGAGTAAATTCACAGGTTTTATATCGTTTGTTAAAGCAAGTTCGTTTGGGTAAATCGTTGACGTACAAGTTAAAAAGTAATCAAACAATTGATTAAATATAGTTTTCGCATTCGTTGAAATTCATCCAAAAGTTTCGTTGTTCAAATAGTATTTGTACTGTGGCTAAATAGTTGTTAAAATAGTAGTCAACCCGTGACTAAGTAGTTGTTAAAACAGTTGATAACTCGCTTATAAATCAGTTATTCGAATCGTTGGACCCTGTCCATTGTAACTTTGTTGAAAACGTATTTCAAATAAGTAAATCGTAGAAGACTCGCAGGTATTCCAAAGTAAATTTCGTTATCGTGATGTAGACACATCCATTCGTATACGTGTGGAAAATCGTTCCAGGGTATAAATAGTATCCATGTGGAAAACATTCCAGTGAATAAATAGTATAGTAAACAGTTCAATATAGTTAATCGTTGGCAAACATAGACGGGAATCCCTCGAAGATTAGCTAGATCTTACGAGTTAAAGTACTACTGATAAACGCCAAAATGTACTAGATTATAGTACCAATTTTCCCCTTCGTTCAATAGATTTCTTATGCATTTTATGTGAATAAGATACTTATTTCCTTCATATTTGCATTTAGGAGTTTATTTGGAGCTTGGATCGAAAAGAAACGGAGAATGAGCTTATTGTGAAGAAAAGTTGCTAAAACAATGGACAAGAGAAGATTGAATCGGAAAGAGAACGAGAGATGAGCTGAAAATGGAAGAAAAGTTGCTAAAAAGAATAAAAATGGACAAGAGAAGATTGGGTCGGAGTTAAAGATGATCGAATGGTGAAGAAGTCTCGAAATTCAATCCATACTATGGAATATCTATACACCGTATGGACTAAAGCGGTGGAGGCCTAATATTCGCGGAGCTGGGCCGGGATTGTTTTTAATCCATATGCCGTATGGAATTTCCATACGCCGTATGGATCAATTCGGCAGAAAACCCATAAAACCCTATTTTGCCTCATTTGAACCAGAGCTTCTCATCTAAAAAAAACCAAGGGGCAGCAGTCGACAACCAGAGGGATTTCTCCCAACTTTGGGAGCAAATCGATGGCGATTCGGAGGTGGAAAAAGCTAGGATTGGTTCATATCGATTCTACTTCTTTCGGTTTATGATTTGGTTTGCGTATCTCTTTCCGATTTCAATACAAACATGGTCTATGTGTTTTGTTTGGGATATTGAATCTGATTTCGTATGATTGAATCATGGATTAGAGTTATTGTTTATTGTTTAGATTAATAACTTTTGATTATGATTATTTGATGGTTATAATTGTGTTTTCGTTTGATTGGAGATTGTTATGTTATCCGTGAATCCTTGTTTATTGGTGATTGTTAGTACTACTTAACGTGGTTGATAATGTCATTGAGATTGAGTTCCTTTGATGTTACTGATTATTGATGATTATGAATCTAGGTTTATAGTCATTGCTAAATATGTTGAGTCTGATAGGTTAATAGACTAGTAACTAATCAATCTAAAATGAGCAAGCTAATAAGAGATTATTAGTAGGTATTGTTGAGTCATACCACGAGGATTAATCATAACAAGTCGTGAATACTTAATGCACAATCTAGGGAAAAGCACGCAATAGAAAAGTACAATTCTTGCGACGTCGGATCGATGTTTAATGTGGGACCCTAGGTTATAGAAATTAGTTAGACCCGGAACGTTGGCTAATTTACATTTAACTTGGACTCTTTGATTAGTATCTAAGTTGATATAAGAGAAATCACAATCAGACAATCAAAACACATGAACTGGATAATATGAATCTGAGTGGAAGACTCTGAGCAATTACATGTCTATCTCCAATTGTTTATCTTTTCCTCTTTATCTTGTTTTATGTTGTTTGGTTTAGTTAATTAGTTCATCTTGAACGTTCGCACGGAACTAAAACGTACTGATGCGTCCTATTACGGACGATCGGTGGGTGTTTAAAATTTGTATTTGCTGGGGTCTAAGTGTGACTTACTAATACTGAACCAAAGGCTAGTAGATGGTAAGTATGACCTAGAGTCGTTCTTAAAGAGAAACTGAATTGAAACAGAGGTGATCCAATCAATCTTTCTTTTCTAGTAAAGGTTTTAAAAGAGTGCGTTGGGGGTTTTTGGTTCAGTTAGCTAAGTAAACTAAATAAAGCGAATAAAAGATAATGATAAATCAGATAATAAAAGGCGTATTTGTTGTGAGTTCATTAGCTTATAATGTGGGACGATGAATTTTAGGGAAAACGTTTACTAAATTTGGAACGTTCACTAGACTTGATAGCTTATGGTATAACCAATAGATTCCCTATTAGTCGGTTATCAACTAATATGTCACGAGGAACCGAGGTATCATGATTCTGATCAGACAGACAATGCTCAACTCTCCACACTCTCCTATGAGGGAGTCAGTGGCCCTTATTGTCGAACGCATTTGCTCGTGGGCGAAGGAATAGAGTAGCAAGTCAACAACAAGTCTAACCGTTCTTAATACCATAAAGACTATAAATCCAGCAAACAACTAACTTCAGCAAATATGTTCGGACTTAGTTGATCAATTCCGATTAATGAAGTTTAAGCATGGTAAGCGAAGGAAAGTGTTGAGGTTTCTTGCGTACCTTACTTTAGATTTCATAGGTTAAGGAAAAGTATCGTTTTAAAGTGGATTTTAAACTTGCCTTTCTCAATACAATTAACAAATCCCTAGGTTTTCGTAAATGGTTATTTAGCTTGTAGCCTACCTAATCTAATCTAAACTAACTAATCTAATTAAAATGCTAATTAAAATGCTGACGGCTTTTTGCATAAAGTTAAACCCAGACCATGTCAGAAAATGTTATGGTAGTCCACAGTGTATTTAATCGTTTACCGATGTTTCCATTGTGAATTTAACTGCTTCGCGATGTTTACATGATAAGTACATTGTGATTTCAAGTGTACAATACTCATGGCAATTCCACGTAATCACATTGCATTTTATGATGCTCGCATGACGTTACAGTTAAAACAATAGTTTTTACACAGATAACTATTGACCAAGTATTAAGGTTCGCGACTCCTCTCTACAAGGTTACAATCACGTTTGTTAATCGAAAGACGAATATAAGTTTTAGGTTTAAAATCATAAAGTAAGTTCGTTCATAAAGTTTCCATTTTGGCGTCAATCCATAATACAACTACCTTCGGTCGTTACCGGCTTCCATGCGTTTGTACTTTGCTCGAAAGCATTTCCAGCACTATACCAAGTAAACAGTCGAATAGGGGCCGCCATATTATTTCACGACACTTTTAAAGTCATCCCACAAATATATACGCTAACTACATCACAACAAATACAATAGTAATCTACTCGCTAATCATGGCATAAACGATCTCTAGCATAATTAAAGTATACATATTTAATTAAGATAGAAAAGGATAGAAATAACCGAGATTAATATGCGAGAAGGAATAGACTTGAATTAATAAGAGTTGCTCCAAGCGTACACCAAAGATTACAAATACGTTCCTCACCATAAATAAAAAATGGTACGCATATTGAAATACAAAAAATTGTAAATTAAATAAACAATGTTTAATACCTTCGAAATCATGTGAAAAATTCTTGATCCTCAATAAGAGGGGTGTTGTCATCTATATTCCAATCCAATTGAACTTGTTAGGAATCTGTTAAACAAATGATGATACATATCCAACACCTTGGAAATCAGGTGGACTTTCAAGCTTCAAATCGATGTTGGTTGTGAGCTAAATATACATCAAAAAGAGTGTGTTACTATATTGGATGGTTTAATACATAATTTTCCCCATAAAAAAAAATGTACCTTTTGATTCATTGTTGGAAGTTTTTGTGTCATCAACAATAGGTTTTTTTGGATGCATTAGGAGTTGGTGGATCCATTGAGAATTTGAAGAAGATGTTATTTGAATGATGAAGAGAAAGATGAATAATAAATGATATATATAGGTGTAGAAGATGATTAGAAATATGAATAGATTTGAATATATTAGTAAAAAATATAAAAATATATTAATGTTAATTGAGATAGAATTAATTTATTTAGAAAGATAAAAGGTAAAGTATAACACCCTTCTCGAAATACAAGGCTATTTTTTTAAAAAAAATATCGGAAGCGCATGATTAATAGAAATCAATAGATTGCATACATACATTTCTAATAGCAATTCACTTACATACAAACCTTAAAACTAGGTTATCCTAATCATTACACACATTAAGTTTAGGTTTTATAGAAATCCAAATATGTTGTTAAATCATTAACGCGTTATCCATTTCAGAGTGAGCTTGTCAAACATTCCATTCCATATATACTTCTTGCCCACCCACATACGAAAGTAAACCTGCAAGAAGTAATGAGGGAGTTAGCACGAAGCTAAGTGAATAGATCCCAAGCTATCAATCTAACTCAGCTTAACATATGCCTACAACCAAGTAATGCACAAGCAACATAGAAGGATCGGTGGTCCTTGAGGTACCCTCATGCCGCGGTGGTCCTCCAAGTAACACTTAAAACCAACTGACGGCCAAATCAGAGGTTAAACTGATAGTTTAGTACTATTACTACATACGACGCAATTTCAGTGTCCAACACATGTACAAGGCACTTGCGAAGTCCTAGTAATAGTACCCAAACCCAACACATTAGTTGACCTCCACCAAATCAAATAGTCCACAACTATCATAGCACGTTGGACGCCAATAATCAATCAAGGGTTAGCCATCATGGCAATATAATATTAAAGCAATCATTGCAATAAACCAAGTTTACCCGTTGTAACCATGTTGTTACAACTAACTTAGACTGAAAGTCCAAGATCCACTCACCCTTGAAGATCACCGTCTCCACTCAATGGTCTAATATTATTGAGTCTTCACCATATCTAAGAACACAATATAAATAATGAGTTAGTAATTAATTCGTAACATATAACTCATTTAATCTAATAATTCCTAACTACAAATAATCACCAAGTTATAACAACTCTAACATAACCACAAGCTTCAATTTCAAGTTAATCAATTAAACCCATAACTATCCATATGATTACACTTCAAATTCTTCATTTTTAAACTAGGATTAAGGTTATAATCCACATATAAGCATCAACTAACTATCATGCAAGTATTTTAAGCTTCAATTCATGTTAATCATGCTGATTCCATCAATTACCCAAAAACCCATTTTGATTACAACTTATCTAACATGGTTAATTCACTTCTAGGTTAAATTAAGATTACTAACCATCTTATAAACACTTATTAACACCACCTTAACCAATTTCATACTTTAATTTCGGATTAAAGTCATTAACCCATCAAAATCATCATAAACCCCAAGAATCACCATAGATTTATAACTTAAGCTTGAATCTTGTTAGTAATCAACCATAACAAGCTTAACTAACAACAATTTCACAAAACCAACCCTCAATTTCGGATTAAACTCACCAATTATCAAAAACCCCAAAAACCCCAATTTCTAGGTTATGGAAAATGAAGAACATGTTATCATACCTTGTTCTTGATGATTGAGGAAGCTTGAATCCGAATTTACAAGCTCCAATTTGATGTTAAAGAGTGATTTAGTGATTAGGGTTTCTTGGTGTATGTATGCATGTACGTATGTGCGTATGTGAGAAATAAAAGACCGACTCAAATAATTGAAGTTATCATATAAGTGTTAAATTTTATTCCACGTACTTATTATTGTCTGGAACTTAAAAACCATTTACGGGGAAATACAGTTTTATTTTTCCGTCAACTAAATTAATTTAAAACATGTAATATTTTACTATTCACAATAAGTCATTTAACTGTTTGACCGATTATTTTCAATGCCCAAATAATATAAATAATTTATAACACAATTTAAATAATTAATTAAAATAGAGAAATTACCGATTTCTACTAGGGCCAAAACGAGGATGTTACATAAAGGCTAAAATTTTTACGACCTAGGAGCATTATTTAATTTAAAATAATAATGGTTTCACATTTGAAATAGATTTGCCTTTTTTTTTAATTTTTAAATGATTATCAACAATCACCCAAATCATATCACTTCCTCGTGGCGTTCGTGGAAGTTTTGTAACAAAATTCATAGTCAAATGTTCCCATTTCCATTCAGGAATCTCTAACTGTCTCAAAGAACCATAAGGTTTCTGATGTTCTGCTTTGACTTGAGAACATATATGACAAGATTCAACAACCCATGCCACGTCAGTTTTCATAGTCGGCCACCAATATAGCGGTTTCAAATCATTATACATCTTTGTACTTCCAGGGTGAATAGATAAACGAGACTTGTGAGCTTCAGTCAAAATCAACTCACAAAGTCCTCCAATCAGTGGAACCCATACTCGAGACTGAAATGTCTTGAAACCCCGAGAATCATCAATCAACAATTCCTTTCTTTTCAACATTACCTCTGATTTCAAATTCTGATCCTGCAATGCTTCCAACTGAGCAGCCTTTATTTGTTCTATCAAATCAGAAGAAATTTCTAACAGCATAAAACACATCCTGTCAGAAGCACCCTTTCGACTCAAAGCATCTGCAACCACATTGGCTTTTCCAGGATTATATTGGATTTTACAATCATAATCTTTGATTAATTCCAACCATCGGCATTGACGCATGTTTAATTCTTTCTGAGAAAACATATACTGAAGACTTTTGTGATCAGCACAAATAACACATTTGGTGCCATACAAGTAATGTCTCTAGATTTTCAACGCAAAAATAACTGTTGCAAGCTCTAAGTCATGATTAGGATAATTCTTTTCATGAGTTTTCAACTGACGAGAAGCATAAGCTATAACACGATCCCGCTGCATTAACACACAACCTAACCCAGCAGAAGAAGCATCACAATATACCACAAAATCATCAGAACCATCAGGTAGTGCTAACACTGGAGCCTAACACAACAACTGCTTCAGAGTTTGAAAAGCTGATTCTTGCTATTCATCCCACTGAAACTTTACATCTTTGCGAGTTAATTTAGTCAATGGACCAGCAATATTTGAAAAGTCTTTAATAAAGTTTCGGTAATATCCTGCTAATCCAAGAAAACTCTTAATTTCAGAGAAAGTCTTTGGAGCATTCCAATTCATTACAGCTTCAACTTTAGATGGATCAACTTTTACCCCATCTTTACAAATCACATGACCCAGAAACTGAACTTCTCGAAGCCAGAAATCACATTTAGAAAACTTAGCATACAAGTGTTCTCTTTTCAAAGTCTCAAGAACCACACGCAGATGCACTTCATGTTCAGCTTCAGATTTAGAGTAGATTAAGATATCATTGATAAAAACAATCACAAATTTATCAAGGAAAGACCGACATACCCGATTCATTAGATCCATAAAAATCGCGGGAGCATTAGTCAACCCAAAAGGCATAACCAAGAACTCATAGTGCCCATACCTGGTGCGAAAAGTTGTTTTAGAAATATCTTCTTCACGAACCCGCACCTGGTGATAACCTGATCTCAAATCAATCTTAGAAAAGTAAGAAGATCCTTGCAACTGATCAAACAATTCATCAATTCGAGGCAGGGGATATTTATTTTTAACAGTTCTTTTATTCAATTCCCGGTAATCAATACACATACGAAGGGTACCGTCTTTCTTTTTCACAAACATAACAGGTGCACCCTAAGGAGAAGAACTGGGTCTAATGAAACCCTTATCTAACAATTCCTGAATTTGGTTCATCATTTCCCGGATTTCAGAAGGAGCTAATCTATAAGGAGCCTTAGCTACAGGATTTGAACCAGGAATCTGTAAAATCCTGTTTCTGGGCCTGGAAATAAATTATATTTTATTAAGTTTAAATGGTTTATTTGGAAAATAAACAAGTTAAAGAGCCTCAGTTTTTATTGTGATTAATAAAATATAGTTTGTTTTAAATAAACAAAGTTCACGGTAAAATAAAAGTATTTTGACTTACGGGTATTTTCGGGTTCCAGACAATAGGCTAGGAAGCGGGTATAAGTTACACCTAATTAAAAGATGGGGCGGTGGATGACCGACTCATTTCTTGGTTCCTACCTAACTCTCATTTCCTTTGAAACACTCTCAAACCCTCATCTCCATCATTTGTAAATTAAATCAAGAACAAATCATTGTGACTAAATCTTGCTAAAGGAATCTGATTATCATCATCTCCTACATCATCTTCATCATTAGATTGTAAGTGTTTTGGTGTTTTTAAGTTCATTTTATTGAAATTGGGTATATGATGAATATTGGTGTTTGGTATGAATTGAAGCTAGGAAATTATGTTTTGTTAACTACTTGTTAATTATTCATTGATATGAGTTGATTTCATGAAGATTATATACTAAAATTGATAGTGTTCTTGATAGTTAGTTCATAAGCAACGTTATGATGATTTTGGGGTTTTGATGATGATATATGCTAGGATTACATGTTAGAATTGTTGGTTAGTTGTTATCATATGATTATGGTTGATACTTGAGGTCATTTGCTGAGTAAATTCGTGTTCATAAACTGATTTGGTGAATTTTGGGGTTTTGGGTTCGTGTTGTGTTCTTGCTAAAAGTGCAGGTCATTTTGAACTATCAAACGCGATCCCGGCCTTGTCTCCGGATCGCGTTCCTTAGTTATAATTTGGTATAGTCGATTTTTGGTCATACGAACGCGATCCAGCCCTTTGTTCCGGATCGCGTTGCCATGTGTATTTCGGTGACAGAACTTTTTCTAAAGGTGAACGCGATCCAGCCACCCTGATCCGGATCGCGTTCGCATGAATAATTTTGACGGGTTTTGTAAATTTTGAAAATGCGTAAATTTTGACGGGTTTTGTAAATTTTGAAAATGCGTAAATTTTGACGGGTTTTGTAAATTTTGAAAATGCGTAAGTCTTTTCAGGGTCACGGTTATGTAACAATTTCATTAACTCGGTTTGGGATGAGATTCACATGTTCACTCGGAAACGGCCCAATGGTAAAAACTATATTCTAATAGCCTAGGTGGTTTTTGGCCATTCGGGGTCATTTAAAGGTCGAAAATGACATTTTACAGTTTTTAAACATTAGTTCGGGATTTTTAATTTCAATTCTGATTGAACTTTTGTTTACTTAGACTTTAGAGATTACTTGATTTGATAAATATGTTATGATGATGATTATGAGACGAGTTATTGACTTGTTATCTTTGTGTTCTCAGATAAGCGGGCGGCCACTCAGTAAGATTAGACCACTGAGTTGGTAATCAGACGATAATATTCGGTGAGTGGAATTGTATTCCTCGGTTCAATTCCGTTGTAACGAGTTTGGTTGCAATGGATGAACTTTCAGTTATTGGTTTGACTTGTTATAGGTTATTGGTTAATACATTGACATGATTGTTGATATTGTGATTTGGTTTACTTGGTTATTATTGTTATTAATTGTTGGCATGATGATTATGCGGTTTGAATAGGTTAGCTACATATTGTCATGACTATTATGAAATATGTGATGCTTGGGCCGTTTGGCATATGTGATTTCAGAGGTCAACGCTGGTTGGGTTTGTGGCTATTGTTGGGCTGCCTGGGTTTCCCGATACATGTAGTTGAGGGATGAATCCTTGTCAGTGAAGATAGCTTCAAACTATCGGTAAGCCACTGTTGGGGCCGGCAGTGGTTGTAGGCTTTCGCTGGTTGGCTAACCAGGGGCCGCCGGTCCTCTTTGACGATACGTGTTTATGATTGCGAAGCTTTAGGTGGTAATCATAATTTGTGTGATTGTTGTTTACAATGCTTTAGGCTGTAAGCATTATTTGTTGGTTTGGTTGTGCGTTGTAGGCTTGTTATTTCTGGATTGAACCGTCGGTTACGGTTCCATTCACTTAGCATTGGCTAATCCCTCGTTGTTAATCTTTTTGCAGGCTTTTAATAGGTGTGGACCGGGTTGTAGATGCTTAATGGGATGGTTGACTGTCATAGCGCTTACTCTGACAATTTTGGGGAAATCTAACTTTTGGTTTTGAATAGTTTTCTTAATGCCCGGTTGTTTAAGTAAATGTTTGTAACTAAACTTATATATGTGTGTAAATGTTTTTGAAAACTTGGTACTTTTGAACTTATGTAAATCGGTAATTATGTTTTGGGACCACGCTTTTAATGTATAATATAAAGTAATATGATATGTTTCGGTTTGTAAAAAGGCGGGGCCTTACAAGTTGGTATCAGAGCATAGGTTTGGGTGAATTGGACATTGGCTAATGTCAATCCTAAATCTTTTGGTGACAGTCAAACATTTCAGTAAGTGGGATTAGCTATGAATGGGGGGTTGATTGGTTAGTATAGGTGATACTAACGATTAACAAATTGTGAGTTATTGTGTATGAGTACAGGAATGGCAGATACTGAGAACCCGGCTCCCAATGATGTTTTGAGAACTGAGCTTCCACCTCCAGAAAATAATGAGGGTAATCAGGGTGGTACATCTAATGTAAATCAAGAGGGAGTTAGTGATGAGGAATATAAATTGCAGTTAGAGGATGAGGTGCTAAGATTAAGAAAGTTTGAGCAATTGTACAAGGAGCAACAAGCAAGGTTAGTACAACAAAGAGATGTGGGATACCAGTTTCCATCACCTCAGCAGCAAAAGAGGGTATGTTCTTTTAAGACATTTAAGTCTTGTGGACCGAAAGAATTCGAAGGGGGTAATGATCCAGCGGTAACTTTAAATTGGTTAAGGGACATTGAGCGAAAGTTCGAGGTATGTCAATGTGAGGAGGAGTTAAGGGTTGGATATGCAGTGCAGTTACTGAAAGGTCAGGCAATGAATTGGTGGGATTCAATGACCGCACATTTGACACCTGTGCAACGATCTTCTATCACTTGGATGGAATTCCATAATGAAGTTTGCAGGCAGTTTTGCTCGGAGTTTGATATGGTTAGAATTAAGCAGGAGTTCATGGATTTGAAATTGACTGAGACTATAACCATGGATGATCTTATAACTCAATTCACAGAAAAGCTACGCTTTGTTCAGCAATGGGTCCCGAATGAAAGAGATAGAATAAACCATTTTGTGGGAGCTTTGCCACCACATTACAGGACGTCGGTGAGATTAGCCGGTAATCTGAAAAATGCTTTTGATTTGGCTAAGTCGGTGGATAGTGACACTCGAGCTTCGGAAAAGTTAGTTAAGGAAAAAGCGGTGCACCATTCCAAGAATAGTTCCACAAGTAGTAAATCAAGTCAAGCGAGTAGGAGGGTGTCTTTTTCTGAGGAGGCAAGAGATAGGATTGCTTGGTGTGTGGATTGTAAAGCGAGGCATCCGGGGCCGTGTACTTCGGATACTGTTAGGTGTGTTAGGTGTGGAGGGTTTGGACACAATATTAAGGATTGTATATTTCCAAGGAATGTTTGCTGGAATTGTCAGAAGGAGGGCCACAGAGCGGGTCAGTGTTTGGAGAAGGCAAGACAAGGTACGGGTTTGGCTGGGAGTTCAGGCTCGGGTTCCTCGGCATCTGTCGGGCAAAAGAGAAAGACTGCACCTCCTCGGGCATTTCAGATGACCGTAGGAGATTGGCTTGAAGATAACAATCCAGGTAGATTCGATATTGATTTTGATGTGATATGTAAATTGTAATTAGTATTGCATGATTAAGTGTAATCAGTAGCGTTTGGATTAATAGTGTGCGAGATTGGATTTCGGGGACGAAATCTTTTAAGGGGGGAAGATTTGTAACATCCTGTTTCTGGGCCTGGAAATAAATTATATTTTATTAAGTTTAAATGGTTTATTTGGAAAATAAACAAGTTAAAGAGCCTCAGTTTTTATTGTGATTAATAAAATATAGTTTGTTTTAAATAAACAAAGTTCACGGTAAAATAAAAGTATTTTGACTTACGGGTATTTTCGGGTTCCAGACAATAGGCTAGGAAGCGGGTATAAGTTACACCTAATTAAAAGATGGGGCGGTGGATGACCGACTCATTTCTTGGTTCCTACCTAACTCTCATTTCCTTTGAAACACTCTCAAACCCTCATCTCCATCATTTGTAAATTAAATCAAGAACAAATCATTGTGACTAAATCTTGCTAAAGGAATCTGATTATCATCATCTCCTACATCATCTTCATCATTAGATTGTAAGTGTTTTGGTGTTTTTAAGTTCATTTTATTGAAATTGGGTATATGATGAATATTGGTGTTTGGTATGAATTGAAGCTAGGAAATTATGTTTTGTTAACTACTTGTTAATTATTCATTGATATGAGTTGATTTCATGAAGATTATATACTAAAATTGATAGTGTTCTTGATAGTTAGTTCATAAGCAACGTTATGATGATTTTGGGGTTTTGATGATGATATATGCTAGGATTACATGTTAGAATTGTTGGTTAGTTGTTATCATATGATTATGGTTGATACTTGAGGTCATTTGCTGAGTAAATTCGTGTTCATAAACTGATTTGGTGAATTTTGGGGTTTTGGGTTCGTGTTGTGTTCTTGCTAAAAGTGCAGGTCATTTTGAACTATCAAACGCGATCCCGGCCTTGTCTCCGGATCGCGTTCCTTAGTTATAATTTGGTATAGTCGATTTTTGGTCATACGAACGCGATCCAGCCCTTTGTTCCGGATCGCGTTGCCATGTGTATTTCGGTGACAGAACTTTTTCTAAAGGTGAACGCGATCCAGCCACCCTGATCCGGATCGCGTTCGCATGAATAATTTTGACGGGCTTTTGTAAATTTTGAAAATGCGTAAATTTTGACGGGTTTTGTAAATTTTGAAAATGCGTAAGTCTTTTCAGGGTCACGGTTATGTAACAATTTCATTAACTCGGTTTGGGATGAGATTCACATGTTCACTCGGAAACGGCCCAATGGTAAAAACTATATTCTAATAGCCTAGGTGGTTTTTGGCCATTCGGGGTCATTTAAAGGTCGAAAATGACATTTTACAGTTTTTAAACATTAGTTCGGGATTTTTAATTTCAATTCTGATTGAACTTTTGTTTACTTAGACTTTAGAGATTACTTGATTTGATAAATATGTTATGATGATGATTATGAGACGAGTTATTGACTTGTTATCTTTGTGTTCTCAGATAAGCGGGCGGCCACTCAGTAAGATTAGACCACTGAGTTGGTAATCAGACGATAATATTCGGTGAGTGGAATTGTATTCCTCGGTTCAATTCCGTTGTAACGAGTTTGGTTGCAATGGATGAACTTTCAGTTATTGGTTTGACTTGTTATAGGTTATTGGTTAATACATTGACATGATTGTTGATATTGTGATTTGGTTTACTTGGTTATTATTGTTATTAATTGTTGGCATGATGATTATGCGGTTTGAATAGGTTAGCTACATATTGTCATGACTATTATGAAATATGTGATGCTTGGGCCGTTTGGCATATGTGATTTCAGAGGTCAACGCTGGTTGGGTTTGTGGCTATTGTTGGGCTGCCTGGGTTTCCCGATACATGTAGTTGAGGGATGAATCCTTGTCAGTGAAGATAGCTTCAAACTATCGGTAAGCCACTGTTGGGGCCGGCAGTGGTTGTAGGCTTTCGCTGGTTGGCTAACCAGGGGCCGCCGGTCCTCTTTGACGATACGTGTTTATGATTGCGAAGCTTTAGGTGGTAATCATAATTTGTGTGATTGTTGTTTACGATGCTTTAGGCTGTAAGCATTATTTGTTGGTTTGGTTGTGCGTTGTAGGCTTGTTATTTCTGGATTGAACCGTCGGTTACGGTTCCATTCACTTAGCATTGGCTAATCCCTCGTTGTTAATCTTTTTGCAGGCTTTTAATAGGTGTGGACCGGGTTGTAGATGCTTAATGGGATGGTTGACTGTCATAGCGCTTACTCTGACAATTTTGGGGAAATCTAACTTTTGGTTTTGAATAGTTTTCTTAATGCCCGGTTGTTTAAGTAAATGTTTGTAACTAAACTTATATATGTGTGTAAATGTTTTTGAAAACTTGGTACTTTTGAACTTATGTAAATCGGTAATTATGTTTTGGGACCACGCTTTTAATGTATAATATAAAGTAATATGATATGTTTCGGTTTGTAAAAAGGCGGGGCCTTACAAGTTGGTATCAGAGCATAGGTTTGGGTGAATTGGACATTGGCTAATGTCAATCCTAAATCTTTTGGTGACAGTCAAACATTTCAGTAAGTGGGATTAGCTATGAATGGGGGGTTGATTGGTTAGTATAGGTGATACTAACGATTAACAAATTGTGAGTTATTGTGTATGAGTACAGGAATGGCAGATACTGAGAACCCGGCTCCCAATGATGTTTTGAGAACTGAGCTTCCACCTCCAGAAAATAATGAGGGTAATCAGGGTGGTACATCTAATGTAAATCAAGAGGGAGTTAGTGATGAGGAATATAAATTGCAGTTAGAGGATGAGGTGCTAAGATTAAGAAAGTTTGAGCAATTGTACAAGGAGCAACAAGCAAGGTTAGTACAACAAAGAGATGTGGGATACCAGTTTCCATCACCTCAGCAGCAAAAGAGGGTATGTTCTTTTAAGACATTTAAGTCTTGTGGACCGAAAGAATTCGAAGGGGGTAATGATCCAGCGGTAACTTTAAATTGGTTAAGGGACATTGAGCGAAAGTTCGAGGTATGTCAATGTGAGGAGGAGTTAAGGGTTGGATATGCAGTGCAGTTACTGAAAGGTCAGGCAATGAATTGGTGGGATTCAATGACCGCACATTTGACACCTGTGCAACGATCTTCTATCACTTGGATGGAATTCCATAATGAAGTTTGCAGGCAGTTTTGCTCGGAGTTTGATATGGTTAGAATTAAGCAGGAGTTCATGGATTTGAAATTGACTGAGACTATGACCATGGATGATCTTATAACTCAATTCACAGAAAAGCTACGCTTTGTTCAGCAATGGGTCCCGAATGAAAGAGATAGAATAAACCATTTTGTGGGAGCTTTGCCACCACATTACAGGACGTCGGTGAGATTAGCCGGTAATCTGAAAAATGCTTTTGATTTGGCTAAGTCGGTGGATAGTGACACTCGAGCTTCGGAAAAGTTAGTTAAGGAAAAAGCGGTGCACCATTCCAAGAATAGTTCCACGAGTAGTAAATCAAGTCAAGCGAGTAGGAGGGTGTCTTTTTCTGAGGAGGCAAGAGATAGGATTGCTTGGTGTGTGGATTATAAAGCGAGGCATCCGGGGCCGTGTACTTCGGATACTGTTAGGTGTGTTAGGTGTGGAGGGTTTGGACACAATATTAAGGATTGTATCTTTCCAAGGAATGTTTGCTGGAATTGTCAGAAGGAGGGCCACAGAGCGGGTCAGTGTTTGGAGAAGGCAAGACAAGGTACGGGTTTGGCTGGGAGTTCAGGCTCGGGTTCCTCGGCATCTGTCGGGCAAAAGAGAAAGACTGCACCTCCTCGGGCATTTCAGATGACCGTAGGAGATTGGCTTGAAGATAACAATCCAGGTAGATTCGATATTGATTTTGATGTGATATGTAAATTGTAATTAGTATTGCATGATTAAGTGTAATCAGTAGCGTTTGGATTAATAGTGTGCGAGATTGGATTTCGGGGACGAAATCTTTTAAGGGGGGAAGATTTGTAACATCCTGTTTCTGGGCCTGGAAATAAATTATATTTTATTAAGTTTAAATGGTTTATTTGGAAAATAAACAAGTTAAAGAGCCTCAGTTTTTATTGTGATTAATAAAATATAGTTTGTTTTAAATAAACAAAGTTCACGGTAAAATAAAAGTATTTTGACTTACGGGTATTTTCGGGTTCCAGACAATAGGCTAGGAAGCGGGTATAAGTTACACCTAATTAAAAGATGGGGCGGTGGATGACCGACTCATTTCTTGGTTCCTACCTAACTCTCATTTCCTTTGAAACACTCTCAAACCCTCATCTCCATCATTTGTAAATTAAATCAAGAACAAATCATTGTGACTAAATCTTGCTAAAGGAATCTGATTATCATCATCTCCTACATCATCTTCATCATTAGATTGTAAGTGTTTTGGTGTTTTTAAGTTCATTTTATTGAAATTGGGTATATGATGAATATTGGTGTTTGGTATGAATTGAAGCTAGGAAATTATGTTTTGTTAACTACTTGTTAATTATTCATTGATATGAGTTGATTTCATGAAGATTATATACTAAAATTGATAGTGTTCTTGATAGTTAGTTCATAAGCAACGTTATGATGATTTTGGGGTTTTGATGATGATATATGCTAGGATTACATGTTAGAATTGTTGGTTAGTTGTTATCATATGATTATGGTTGATACTTGAGGTCATTTGCTGAGTAAATTCGTGTTCATAAACTGATTTGGTGAATTTTGGGGTTTTGGGTTCGTGTTGTGTTCTTGCTAAAAGTGCAGGTCATTTTGAACTATCAAACGCGATCCCGGCCTTGTCTCCGGATCGCGTTCCTTAGTTATAATTTGGTATAGTCGATTTTTGGTCATACGAACGCGATCCAGCCCTTTGTTCCGGATCGCGTTGCCATGTGTATTTCGGTGACAGAACTTTTTCTAAAGGTGAACGCGATCCAGCCACCCTGATCCGGATCGCGTTCGCATGAATAATTTTGACGGGTTTTGTAAATTTTGAAAATGCGTAAATTTTGACGGGTTTTGTAAATTTTGAAAATGCGTAAGTCTTTTCAGGGTCACGGTTATGTAACAATTTCATTAACTCGGTTTGGGATGAGATTCACATGTTCACTCGGAAACGGCCCAATGGTAAAAACTATATTCTAATAGCCTAGGTGGTTTTTGGCCATTCGGGGTCATTTAAAGGTCGAAAATGACATTTTACAGTTTTTAAACATTAGTTCGGGATTTTTAATTTCAATTCTGATTGAACTTTTGTTTACTTAGACTTTAGAGATTACTTGATTTGATAAATATGTTATGATGATGATTATGAGACGAGTTATTGACTTGTTATCTTTGTGTTCTCAGATAAGCGGGCGGCCACTCAGTAAGATTAGACCACTGAGTTGGTAATCAGACGATAATATTCGGTGAGTGGAATTGTATTCCTCGGTTCAATTCCGTTGTAACGAGTTTGGTTGCAATGGATGAACTTTCAGTTATTGGTTTGACTTGTTATAGGTTATTGGTTAATACATTGACATGATTGTTGATATTGTGATTTGGTTTACTTGGTTATTATTGTTATTAATTGTTGGCATGATGATTATGCGGTTTGAATAGGTTAGCTACATATTGTCATGACTATTATGAAATATGTGATGCTTGGGCCGTTTGGCATATGTGATTTCAGAGGTCAACGCTGGTTGGGTTTGTGGCTATTGTTGGGCTGCCTGGGTTTCCCGATACATGTAGTTGAGGGATGAATCCTTGTCAGTGAAGATAGCTTCAAACTATCGGTAAGCCACTGTTGGGGCCGGCAGTGGTTGTAGGCTTTCGCTGGTTGGCTAACCAGGGGCCGCCGGTCCTCTTTGACGATACGTGTTTATGATTGCGAAGCTTTAGGTGGTAATCATAATTTGTGTGATTGTTGTTTACGATGCTTTAGGCTGTAAGCATTATTTGTTGGTTTGGTTGTGCGTTGTAGGCTTGTTATTTCTGGATTGAACCGTCGGTTACGGTTCCATTCACTTAGCATTGGCTAATCCCTCGTTGTTAATCTTTTTGCAGGCTTTTAATAGGTGTGGACCGGGTTGTAGATGCTTAATGGGATGGTTGACTGTCATAGCGCTTACTCTGACAATTTTGGGGAAATCTAACTTTTGGTTTTGAATAGTTTTCTTAATGCCCGGTTGTTTAAGTAAATGTTTGTAACTAAACTTATATATGTGTGTAAATGTTTTTGAAAACTTGGTACTTTTGAACTTATGTAAATCGGTAATTATGTTTTGGGACCACGCTTTTAATGTATAATATAAAGTAATATGATATGTTTCGGTTTGTAAAAAGGCGGGGCCTTACAAGTTGGTATCAGAGCATAGGTTTGGGTGAATTGGACATTGGCTAATGTCAATCCTAAATCTTTTGGTGACAGTCAAACATTTCAGTAAGTGGGATTAGCTATGAATGGGGGGTTGATTGGTTAGTATAGGTGATACTAACGATTAACAAATTGTGAGTTATTGTGTATGAGTACAGGAATGGCAGATACTGAGAACCCGGCTCCCAATGATGTTTTGAGAACTGAGCTTCCACCTCCAGAAAATAATGAGGGTAATCAGGGTGGTACATCTAATGTAAATCAAGAGGGAGTTAGTGATGAGGAATATAAATTGCAGTTAGAGGATGAGGTGCTAAGATTAAGAAAGTTTGAGCAATTGTACAAGGAGCAACAAGCAAGGTTAGTACAACAAAGAGATGTGGGATACCAGTTTCCATCACCTCAGCAGCAAAAGAGGGTATGTTCTTTTAAGACATTTAAGTCTTGTGGACCGAAAGAATTCGAAGGGGGTAATGATCCAGCGGTAACTTTAAATTGGTTAAGGGACATTGAGCGAAAGTTCGAGGTATGTCAATGTGAGGAGGAGTTAAGGGTTGGATATGCAGTGCAGTTACTGAAAGGTCAGGCAATGAATTGGTGGGATTCAATGACCGCACATTTGACACCTGTGCAACGATCTTCTATCACTTGGATGGAATTCCATAATGAAGTTTGCAGGCAGTTTTGCTCGGAGTTTGATATGGTTAGAATTAAGCAGGAGTTCATGGATTTGAAATTGACTGAGACTATGACCATGGATGATCTTATAACTCAATTCACAGAAAAGCTACGCTTTGTTCAGCAATGGGTCCCGAATGAAAGAGATAGAATAAACCATTTTGTGGGAGCTTTGCCACCACATTACAGGACGTCGGTGAGATTAGCCGGTAATCTGAAAAATGCTTTTGATTTGGCTAAGTCGGTGGATAGTGACACTCGAGCTTCGGAAAAGTTAGTTAAGGAAAAAGCGGTGCACCATTCCAAGAATAGTTCCACGAGTAGTAAATCAAGTCAAGCGAGTAGGAGGGTGTCTTTTTCTGAGGAGGCAAGAGATAGGATTGCTTGGTGTGTGGATTATAAAGCGAGGCATCCGGGGCCGTGTACTTCGGATACTGTTAGGTGTGTTAGGTGTGGAGGGTTTGGACACAATATTAAGGATTGTATCTTTCCAAGGAATGTTTGCTGGAATTGTCAGAAGGAGGGCCACAGAGCGGGTCAGTGTTTGGAGAAGGCAAGACAAGGTACGGGTTTGGCTGGGAGTTCAGGCTCGGGTTCCTCGGCATCTGTCGGGCAAAAGAGAAAGACTGCACCTCCTCGGGCATTTCAGATGACCGTAGGAGATTGGCTTGAAGATAACAATCCAGGTAGATTCGATATTGATTTTGATGTGATATGTAAATTGTAATTAGTATTGCATGATTAAGTGTAATCAGTAGCGTTTGGATTAATAGTGTGCGAGATTGGATTTCGGGGACGAAATCTTTTAAGGGGGGAAGATTTGTAACATCCTGTTTCTGGGCCTGGAAATAAATTATATTTTATTAAGTTTAAATGGTTTATTTGGAAAATAAACAAGTTAAAGAGCCTCAGTTTTTATTGTGATTAATAAAATATAGTTTGTTTTAAATAAACAAAGTTCACGGTAAAATAAAAGTATTTTGACTTACGGGTATTTTCGGGTTCCAGACAATAGGCTAGGAAGCGGGTATAAGTTACACCTAATTAAAAGATGGGGCGGTGGATGACCGACTCATTTCTTGGTTCCTACCTAACTCTCATTTCCTTTGAAACACTCTCAAACCCTCATCTCCATCATTTGTAAATTAAATCAAGAACAAATCATTGTGACTAAATCTTGCTAAAGGAATCTGATTATCATCATCTCCTACATCATCTTCATCATTAGATTGTAAGTGTTTTGGTGTTTTTAAGTTCATTTTATTGAAATTGGGTATATGATGAATATTGGTGTTTGGTATGAATTGAAGCTAGGAAATTATGTTTTGTTAACTACTTGTTAATTATTCATTGATATGAGTTGATTTCATGAAGATTATATACTAAAATTGATAGTGTTCTTGATAGTTAGTTCATAAGCAACGTTATGATGATTTTGGGGTTTTGATGATGATATATGCTAGGATTACATGTTAGAATTGTTGGTTAGTTGTTATCATATGATTATGGTTGATACTTGAGGTCATTTGCTGAGTAAATTCGTGTTCATAAACTGATTTGGTGAATTTTGGGGTTTTGGGTTCGTGTTGTGTTCTTGCTAAAAGTGCAGGTCATTTTGAACTATCAAACGCGATCCCGGCCTTGTCTCCGGATCGCGTTCCTTAGTTATAATTTGGTATAGTCGATTTTTGGTCATACGAACGCGATCCAGCCCTTTGTTCCGGATCGCGTTGCCATGTGTATTTCGGTGACAGAACTTTTTCTAAAGGTGAACGCGATCCAGCCACCCTGATCCGGATCGCGTTCGCATGAATAATTTTGACGGGTTTTGTAAATTTTGAAAATGCGTAAGTCTTTTCAGGGTCACGGTTATGTAACAATTTCATTAACTCGGTTTGGGATGAGATTCACATGTTCACTCGGAAACGGCCCAATGGTAAAAACTATATTCTAATAGCCTAGGTGGTTTTTGGCCATTCGGGGTCATTTAAAGGTCGAAAATGACATTTTACAGTTTTTAAACATTAGTTCGGGATTTTTAATTTCAATTCTGATTGAACTTTTGTTTACTTAGACTTTAGAGATTACTTGATTTGATAAATATGTTATGATGATGATTATGAGACGAGTTATTGACTTGTTATCTTTGTGTTCTCAGATAAGCGGGCGGCCACTCAGTAAGATTAGACCACTGAGTTGGTAATCAGACGATAATATTCGGTGAGTGGAATTGTATTCCTCGGTTCAATTCCGTTGTAACGAGTTTGGTTGCAATGGATGAACTTTCAGTTATTGGTTTGACTTGTTATAGGTTATTGGTTAATACATTGACATGATTGTTGATATTGTGATTTGGTTTACTTGGTTATTATTGTTATTAATTGTTGGCATGATGATTATGCGGTTTGAATAGGTTAGCTACATATTGTCATGACTATTATGAAATATGTGATGCTTGGGCCGTTTGGCATATGTGATTTCAGAGGTCAACGCTGGTTGGGTTTGTGGCTATTGTTGGGCTGCCTGGGTTTCCCGATACATGTAGTTGAGGGATGAATCCTTGTCAGTGAAGATAGCTTCAAACTATCGGTAAGCAACTGTTGGGGCCGGCAGTGGTTGTAGGCTTTCGCTGGTTGGCTAACCAGGGGCCGCCGGTCCTCTTTGACGATACGTGTTTATGATTGCGAAGCTTTAGGTGGTAATCATAATTTGTGTGATTGTTGTTTACGATGCTTTAGGCTGTAAGCATTATTTGTTGGTTTGGTTGTGCGTTGTAGGCTTGTTATTTCTGGATTGAACCGTCGGTTACGGTTCCATTCACTTAGCATTGGCTAATCCCTCGTTGTTAATCTTTTTCCAGGCTTTTAATAGGTGTGGACCGGGTTGTAGATGCTTAATGGGATGGTTGACTGTCATAGCGCTTACTCTGACAATTTTGGGGAAATCTAACTTTTGGTTTTGAATAGTTTTCTTAATGCCCGGTTGTTTAAGTAAATGTTTGTAACTAAACTTATATATGTGTGTAAATGTTTTTGAAAACTTGGTACTTTTGAACTTATGTAAATCGGTAATTATGTTTTGGGACCACGCTTTTAATGTATAATATAAAGTAATATGATATGTTTCGGTTTGTAAAAAGGCGGGGCCTTACAGAATCAAGTCAATTTGATATTCTACCTCCCTAACCGGTGGTAAACCAGGCAACTCATCAGGAAAAACCTCCGGGTATTCAGAGACCACCCGGACATCAGAAATATATTTCTTTTCTAACTTAACATCAACAACATAGGCCAGATAAGAATTACAACCTTTAGCTAGAGATTTTCTAGCTTTCATCAAGGAAATCAATGGAATACTACCCTTCTCCCGATCCCCACGAGCCACGACATATGACTTATCCATAATAGGAATCTTTATCAACTTTTTATGACATGAAATATCAGCTTTATTATGACTCAACCAATCCATACCAATAACCACATCGAAACCAGGAATTGGCATTAAAAGAAAAGAAACCGGAAAACTATAACCCTCTATTAGTATACTAGCTCCAGTCACCGATGTGGTAACAGGAACCAATTTACCATCAGCTACTTCTACCTCAAGAGGATTAGCAATAAAGGAAGGAGTCAATTTCAACTTATCACAAAAATATACAGATATAAAAGAACAATTGGCTCCAGAATCAAATAACACACGTGCTGGTACAGAATTAATGAGAAAAGTACCAGTAATGACGTCCTCAGTAGTGACAGCTTCATCGACTGTCATCTGAAAGGCTCTTCCAGTAGCAGGTGGCGGATTCTTCCGCTTTTGACCTGAAGATGATGACCCACCGACCATACCCGTTCCATATCTCTTAGCCTCTGGATAAGCTCCTGATCGATGACCTTCTTTATGACAATTCCAGCACACATTATTAGGGTAAGTACAATCTTTCGCAGCATATCCAAATACACCACATTTAATACACCGAGAGGTCTGCAATGTACACGGTCCAGAATGACTGGATTTACATCTAACACACCAAGGTCTATCAACTGAACCACTACCGGTATTTGATCTCCGGCTCGGCTGATTTTCTTGACTTTTCTGTTTACCTTTACCTGGATCACTTTTGGATCGTTGCAAGGCTTTCTCTTTATTTTGTAAAGTTCGAGCTCGAATATCTCTGTCTACTGCCCGAGCTAAATTAAAAGCATGGGGAAGAGAACCTGCTGATCTTACAGTAGTTCGGTAGTGTGGAGGTAAAGTTCCCACAAAATGATCAACCTTAGTCTTATCATCCAGAACCCACTGTTGAACGAATCTTAACTTTTCAGAAAACTGATTAATAAGATCATCAATCGACATTTGATCTGTCATGCACAATTCCATAAACTCACGTCTAATTCTAGACATATCAAACTCAGAGCAAAACTTTTTACACATTTCATTGTAACAATCTGACCACCGGATCAATTCTCTTTGTTGTGGAGTTAAGGATGCAGTAATTGAGTCCCACCAAGTCATGGCTTGCCCTTTCAAAAGCTGAGTAGCATAAGGGACTTTAACTTCTTCTTCACACCTGCAAAACTCAAGTTTTCTTTCCATATCTCACAACCAATCCCAAGTCACATAAGGATTACTGCTACCAGAATATTCTGAGGGTTTACTGGCCATAAAGGTTTTAAAAGAACACACCTTTTGCGGTTGCTGAGGTAATGGTGGAAACACAGGTAACTGATAACTGTAAGGCCCAGACGACACTAATGGAGTAGTAGTCTGATAATAAAACGGTAAAGACACTGGATCTGAGAAGATGATACCACAGGTGGTGGAACACTACTGTCAATAGGATATGACTGAGACAACTGTTGTGAAGATTCAAATTCCAAACTTCTCTGTCTAAATCTACGAAGTTCCTGCAGCTCGTCCTCTAACTGTAACATATAATCATCCCTATCAGTTTCCCCACCCGCTGGAATAGAAGCACCAGAGTGCCCAAGTCTCTCATTATGAGTTTCAGAAGGAGGAACATCGATTCTAGAGGCATTGTTGAGAGTATTGGTCGGTTGTTCATTATCTGCCATATCTGTAATCACAACACATCTCACAGTTCGTTAATTGTTAGTACCTAACATACTAACCAATTATCATATCATAACTAATCCCACATTTGGAATGTTTGACTGACTCACATAGATTTGGGACTGAACAACTTACAACTATTCAATTCGCCCAAACCTATGCTCTGATACCAAATTATAGCACCCCTCATTTGAAGTCATTTTTTTTTATAAATATTAGAAGCGCAAATCCCCATATTATTATTTACATGACATAATCCATACATAACAAAATTTAGATTGTACTAAACATTATACAGCAACTGGGTGTTATAGGACTTTTCAAAACATAACACAACATGAGTTATAAAACATTATCAGAGTACATCATCGTTAAACATTCTTCCAAATAGAACTTCTTGTCTAAAACATATCAAAACATAACCTGCAAAAAATAGAGTGGTGGGATTAGCACTAAGCTAAGTGAATAGACGAGCAATTAACAGTCTAACTCAGCTTAACAAATCTGTTTACAACAACTAATCGTAAACACATAATCATCTCAGAGGATCGGTGGTCCTTGAGGAACCCTCAGTGCCGCGGTGGTCCTCCAAGTAACACTTATAATATAACACCCCATCTTTCGTAACATTATTTAAATATGTTTTACATCGGAAGCGCAAGTCCAAAACAAACATTTCATATTATATATATAGTCAAACCTTTCAAAAGTCATAATGTTTCAAATTTGGGTGCTATATAATTCCAAAACATACAACACTGATTTATACAAATCAGATATCAGAGTAAACGCCTGATCATCAAACATTCCATTCCAATATTCAGCTTCTTGCCCAACCCGTTATCTAATCATAACCTGCAAGAAGTAATGTGGGGGATTAGCACGAAGCTAAGTGAATGAAACTATAACCATCAGCATAACTTAGCATAACAAAATCTGTATACAACAACTAATCGTAAACACACACAAATCAAAGAGAATCGGTGGTCCTTGAGGAACCCTCAATGCCCGGGTGGCCCTCAAGCAACACTTGTAAACCCCACTGAGCTGCAGGCCAATACAGCGGTTTACCGATAGCCTATTGCTATTCATTCAACCGATATAGGTTCCCATTAACGATGTGTACAAGGAACCCCCATCGACCAATCAATAGCAACCAAGCCCAACTCATGTTGACCTCTTTCTCATCACATATATGCCTCAAAGGCCACGGAACACATAATCCATAATCATCATGGAATCATATCAGATTAACAGTCTATTAACAGTAACATCTACGGTTACCCGTTGTAACCAAACCTGTTACAACCAAATCATACTGAGGGTACAGTTCCACTCACCAATACCTCAGTCGTCCACTCAGTAGTCTAATATCACTGAGTCTGCTCACAATCTGAGAATAAAACAGATTAACAAGTCAGTAATTCATTAACACAATAACTTATGTTATAATTATATAACATATAACATATTTTAATTCATAATATTCAATCATGGTTTAATGATGATAAACTAATCATTTACTAATGTCCACCATTATATCATATCAAATTAATCTTGAATATTTAAACAATTTAAAGAGTTAAAAATATGGTTTGCTGAGCCAGCCCAAGAACCCGCCGGCTGAGCATCTGGACACGCCGGGTCCTTCACACAAACAACCGGGTACAAGCTAAATCATCCGGGTAATTTACATTTTGTGGTAACAGAACATAGTCTCATATTAAAGTCTAGAGAATCAGCCGGGTCAAAACATTAGCAGCCGGATTCCCCATCTATTCATACTACCCGCCGGATTGGGTTAGTACCCGTCGGGTACTAACCAAAAATAAAACAACCCGCCGGCTTGATCATGGATCAGCCGGGTTCTAACCCGGAACCTGCAACATGCGCTTCTGTTCAAAGCCCAATTCCAATTTTCATAACACAAATCACATAACATCACAACTCAGGTTTTTAAATCAATGATAACAGCTAACTATGAGTATATAACATCATATATCATCTTTTCTAACTTCAATCTAACATAAATATTACTAATCAATCAATTCCACTAATTTTCAAGTTCATGAGAAATCAAACAAAGGATTTAACTTACACTTCAAAAGAATCAAAGGATGATGATGATGTTCTGATAATGAAGCAAGAGTTTAATCAATTCATAAGCATCAATTCATCTTTCTAATTCTTCCCCTAATTTGGTGTGTGTTTTTAATTTACAAAAAGAGTGAGAAATGGGAACAATCAGGAAAGTTTAAGGAATTAAGGTCGACTCACTAACCAACTCTGTCTCATTAAATTTATTCCCCTTCTAACCTTATTGTCTGGAACCCGAAAACCATTTGTGAGAACAACTATTTTATTGTTCCTACAATTTTATTAATTTAAAACAATTAATAATTCATCTATCACAATAAGTCCTTAGACTCTTTTACCTATTATTTTCAGGTAAACCAAACAATACAATTTTCTAACACATTAAATTATTTCACGTGAGGAAATCATTATAATACTACTAGGCCCAGAAAACGGGTGTTACATATAACCAACTACAGGCCACGCAGTGGTTTTACCGATAACTTATTGCTATCTTCAATCAACATAGAATCCATTTACAACAAATGTTCACAATTCCCATGTTGACTAACCTATAGCAACCAAGTCCAACCATAGTTGACCTCCACATATCATAATGCCCAAAGGCCATGTATCATATAATCACGTGTATCAAATCAGACTAACAGTCTATAAAACATCATAACCATGTTTACTCGTAGTAACCAAATATGTTACACCAATTTACACTGAGAGTCACAAGTCCACTTACCTGAGTATCTCAGGATCCAAACTTGGAAGTCTTATTTTACTGAGTCTTTGGTTGATCTAAAAAAACACAAGAGAATACAAATTAGTACTCATTTCATAATTGGAGTATCACTTAACATTAAGTACATAACCTCAACCAAATAAGTATTACATAACTTAATCATATACAACACATATATAATATAAGCATACAACTTAAGCAAATATCATTAGAACCAATAAAATCTTGATCTTAAAACTTTAACCCGATATCAACATTGCCAGCCGGGTACCCGCCGGGTAGGAGGGGGTACCCGCCTGGTAAACACAAACCAAAACCAAGTCCAATCCCGGTAACATTTTACACTAGTCTTACCCGCCGGGTTACCCGTTGGGCTAACCTACCCGCCGGGTAAACCCATGAACCCAGCGACCTGCAACTGTCTAAAACCCAACACCCGATTTCCAGAATCAAAACTCAAAAATTTCAGTTTCTTACATCAGCTAATAACCATAACAATAGTCATACGGTATCAATAACATCATATATCAATTTCAACATCATCTATCTATCATATTGAATCAAAACAAATTCATGAGAATTTCAAGAATCAACTTAAACTTACAATAGAAAGATATAAGGATGATGATGATGAAACTTGAATCAATCACAGCTCTAAACTTTGGTTTCAAGTTTTGATTTTAGTTTTTTTTTTCTTAGGTTTTGGTTTTTCAAAGAAAGTAAAGTACTTTCCTTTTTAGGAAGGTTTATAAATAAGTCGGCCCAACTTTTTAACCGACTCCGTATCCACTTAAAACAGTCCCCTTCTAGGTCTATTGTCAGGAACCTAAAAACCATTTACGATTCCAACAATTTTTATTTTACCGTTAACTATATAAAGTTAAAACAAATAATAATTTACTAGTCACAATTATTCAAATTGAGTACAAATTTTCTAACATATTAAATAACAATTTAAAGCTAGAAAAATTACCAGAATACCCTTAGGTCCTTAGGGCGGATGTTACATTATATCTGGTTGTTTTTTTCCCGTTAAATTTTGTATTTTATCTGTGTGGATGACCCATTTACTTTTTGGGCCAACAAATAATGTATTCAGTTTTAGGAAGTTATTTTGTTTAAATTTATATAGTTGATTGGGCCGAATTTTGTAATAAATATTTAACGATGCCAATTTAATTTATCAAATTGTTAGTAGTAATTAGGAATGTAGATATTTTCACTATTATATGTATGTATTATTATATTCGTTTAATCGGATTTCAATCGTTTTACTGAATTTAGTTTTGGGTTTTAGTTTAAGGTTGTTTGGCTGAAATTTTTGTGCGAGTTATAATTGTACAAAGCGATAATATCATACACCGTCTTGTACTCGATAGATGCTTCAAAGGTTTCGTGTATCACTCACGAAACATGTATATTTGTTTCTAAGTATAATTAACAAAATAAATAGATATGCTCAATCTTTTCGAATTTATAAAAGTAGGGATATGCCTTATATTAGAAGGTGTTATATATATATAGAATATTGTAAAGTTCTTAAATTTAAGTAAGATGTAAATTCATTTAGATATAGATTAAGCAATGTAATCTTTGTTTAAAACGATGTAAAAGGTTTTATAATATCAGGCTTCGACATTTGATTTTGTAAATTGTACAATTAAAAACATGAAATCAAATAATTGTACCAAAAAGCAGACTTTTTATATCATTTAATCGCCAACCAATAACATCTGTAATATACTCCATTTTGGTACGATTCAGATTTTATAATTTTTCTCTAATTAGATTATTATATACATATGAAAAGAATTTAATGGGCCACACCTTGTTGACTAATTAGCAACATGTTATCTAACGGTCTGTAAAATACGTACAAACTGTTTTTTATAACTTGGAAGTGGGCCGATATTATACGTATGTATGAACGATTGATTTTTGTGCATTTCGCCTATGTTGTTTAATGATGCCGTTAATAATACGATCAATTTTTATCAAAACTCGGACTATAAAGGTCAATCACAAAAATTATACAATTTTACCCCACAAACTTTATCAAAACAGATTCCAAAACCATTTATATTACATTTTAGAGGAAGCATTTATATTCAAAAACCATATAGGTTAACACTTTTTAAATTGATAGCATGAGCTTTTTTGTGGCATGAAAAAAATGAGAACATCTTTTATGTATCATTTTAGTTCACCCAACAGGATTAATCTATGAAACAACTTACTAATAGTACATAATCATCAAGTAAACAACAAAGATATTAACCTTAGAGTAAAGTTCAAATTGCAGCTGCCATCTGAACTCAGCAGCGTGCATCCCACATTTCATGTTTCAAATCTGAAGAAGTGTCTGTCTGATGAGACACTTATCATTCCACTCGATGAAATTCGAGTTGACGAAAAACTTCACTTTGTTGAGGAACCCGCCGAGATCATGGACCGTGAGGTCAAACAACTTAAACAAAGTCGTATTCCTATCGTCAAGGTTAGGTGGAATTCGCGGCGCGGTCCGGAATTCACCTGGGAACGGGAGGATCAAATGCGACTCAAGTATCCTCAACTCTTCACTGATCCAACGTCAAACACGACTTCAACATAAATTTCGGGACGAAATTCTTCTAACAGGGGGAGAATGTGACAACCGTCAATTTAGGACTATAATTTAGTGCCTAATCAAGTGTAATACATGTAATTAGTTCCGTGTTAGGCTAATTAATGTATCAATTATTATATATATATCGTTGAATATATATCTACAATTATGCGATTGTTTAAATCGTACGAGTTTCAAATCGAATGAATTTCGAAACAATAAATACGGACGTTGGTGAACAATTTTATTAGGTAATATAAATGTTATCTAATAACTCAATTTTTATTTAGAATATTATTTGTTATGATATTTCGTATCCAAGCTTGATTACACAATTTATATAAACGCGGATCAAATGTAACTTCGCAAACAAAACGATACAAAACACCTTTTATAACATAAATTCTAAATATTTAGTAATAATACTTCAACAAAATATTGGAATAAACTTTTGTAAATAAAAACGAAAAGTTAAATTTATAAAAATAAATATTTAACATTTAAATAATCGGGAAAACGAACACCGCACGGGGCACTTCGCGGAGACTGAAAAAGGTGGGGATTCCACCTTAATCACCTCCCATTTTCCATTTTTCTTTCATTTCTCTTTTAACTCTCTCTCTCTCTTCTTCTCTTTTTCTCTCAAATATCATCATCACCACCATTTTCATCAACCATCAAATTCACAAAATAAACACCTTAAACGACCTCGGATCTTCAAGCCCCTTTGGAAATAAACGACCACCACGCGACGATCTACACTCCCATCTTTCCGGAATTTCATTTCGGCGATTTGTAAGTTTCCGACACAACTCCGAAAACTCTCGTTTTTAAGTTTTATAACTTGCTAGTTGTTTGTATAACCTTGTAATGTCCTAAAATGGGTTGGGTAAAAATATTATGCCGATCGATGGCCGGAAAATGCGTTTTTGAGGTTGAAATTCCGATCAGACCCGTACGTCGCATTTGGCCTGGAGCAAATGCGACGCAGCGACCTACGTCGCACTATATCCTCAACGTCGCATATAGCGACGCAGCGACTTACGTCGCACGAATCCTCAACGTCGCATAAAGCGACGCAGCACTCTACGTCGCATCGAATTGCGGACGTCGCACTTAGCGACGCAGACCCTTACGTCGCAGAAATCAACTACGTCGCCTATAGCGACGTCACGTACAACGTCGCATTAAATTGCGAAAGTCGCACATAGCGACGCCGTGCCCAACGTCGCAGTCCGGATCTGCGACGTCGCACCCAACGTCGCAGGCTACGTCGCACAAAACAGAATCTTCAAACCTCAAGATTTTCAAAGTCAAATTTTACTGTAGCAATTCACTGTAGCAATTCACTGTAGCAACAATATAATAACATTTTAGAACTATCGTTACAACCGTCACCAACGGGCCGTACATATTTTCAAATACACAATTAAATCAACTAAGTCATAGTAACTTAGACAATTCAATCAAACAAGTCGTTGTAACTTGTATCAACTTATTCAAACAAGTCGTAGTAACTTGTAATAAAACAATCAACCAAATCGGGGTAATTTGGACATTAAGTTAGACAAACAATTCAAATGGTAGTCTTTCGGGATACCAATACAATTAATGACAATTTAAGTGTCGTGGACACATTCAGGTTTCAAGCCTTTGGACACCAACTCACAGCTAATTACTTCAAGTTTATTAAGTTAAACACTTCAAGAACCAGGTGAGTTTCATAGCCCCATTTTCACTGCTTTACAACTAGGGGTGTGATATTACTACTCGATTTTGTTTTACAAGTAGAACGCAAGTGCCAAACTTCAAATACTACATGAGTTTCAAGCTAATCAATTTAAAGTCCTCCATAAGCATAGTCTCTAATATTTTAGCGTGAATGTTAGTATATGATATCATATGGGATTGACAATCCTCATCCGGGTTAGCACGCACTAATCGGTCAAACGGATGTATTAGCATTTGGGAAGACGAGTGTTGATTAGGCACTCGTAGGAGGCATTTCAAGTTAGGTTTCCTTAAGTGGGCCTGACAAATCAAGTTAAGCTCAGACTATGTGCTCATGGACAGTATAACTTTTATTTTGCTTAATTGCATTTTAAATTCAATATAAATCTTGCGGTTCTTACAACTATACATTGACATACAAACCTGTGAGCTCATCAGCGTTTTCGCTGACCCATTTTAGTATTTATCACAGGTACCCAACAGTAGTTTGGCTGCACAAGCAGGAATTATTAGCTCGAGTCAGCATACATACAACTAGAGATTGGACTGCATTATTATATTTTGTAAAAGTAATTATGCTATGTAATCTCTCAATTTCAGGAAACGAGCTAATGTAACTATATTTTGATGTAAACATTTACTTTATTTATACAAGTTTAAAACGACGCATATAGTGGTCGTTCATTATATCTTATGTGCTTTGTATATTGATTAGTGACACCCAAATCAAGCTTCCGCAAATCGTTAAATTTGGGGGTGTCACAGAACCCTCCCCTAATTTCATAAATAAAAGTTCATGATAATAGGTTAAATAATAGACATATACCTTTGAATGCTTTTTGATCTTTTGGATTAACACCAATTGATCCATTGACATTTGATGAAGAGGACTCCATGGAGATTCATGGATTTCAAATTTTTTGGAATAATGTCGATAATATGTGAGGATTTGAATGAGGAAGGCTAGGAAAAATGGATAGTATATATTGGGATAAAGGTATTGCATTAGGGAATTATTTTTTACGATTATTTTCTCAAATGATATAGAATATAGAGAAAATTTCATAAACCATACATGTGGTTTACACACATTTTCATAAATCATATCCGAAACTTTTTTTTTCAGGTTATCAATACAATAAGTTTCAAAATTGCTCGTAAATGATACCTTTGTCCAATTCCATCTATTTTTGTCGTTAAGTTTTACCACGTGATTTGCACGTGAGGTCATACCCGAATTTGTTAAATCGTCATTTGTGCTTTTAATATAACCTCACGTGCAAGTCACGTGATAAAACTTAACGACAAAAATAGACGGAGTTGAACAGAGGTATTATTTATGAGCAATTTTGAAACTTATTGTACTGATAACCTGAAAAAAAAGTTCGGGTATGACCTATGAAAATGTATGTAAACCACATGTATGGTTTATCGAATTTTCTCTAGAATATAAAAAAAAAAATACAAATTACATTATATATCTAAAGGTTTGTTAAGAATCTTAGGTGTTAGGAGTTTAGGCCGTGTATTTTTCCAACTAATTCGGAGAATTAATATATTATTAAATTTGTTAAATATTTAAATATTAAATGTTGTATTATTTATATACATCCGGAAACTAATATGGAGGATTAATATATTATTAAAATTTTATGCTCTTTGATATTATATTAGACCGATTAAAAGAATAGAAAATATATGATACACAAATTAAAGTTGTGTATCACAACTTTTATATATGATACCGTTATACACATCAAAAAAATTATGATGTGTATCACATATTTTTTTAAAAATTTATCTCATATTAAAGAACATAAAGTTCTAATAATATTGATACGGAGTATAAACTTTTTATCAAAAAAAAAAATTCAATCTTAAAATGAAAAATAAAAATGTTCGTTCCTACCCTTCCCACCATAATAGTGTTTTTATTTGAAGCTTCCCCACAATGTTATTAATGATTATCAACAACAGAGGTTGGTTCTTTTAAGAATACAAAAAAAGTAGAGAATGAGAGAATCAATAGGATTGCTTCATTTGTCTACAAAACCCAATTATATTTTTACCCACATTGTTAATTATCTCACAAACCGTAAGTCCATAAATTATAAAAATTATATATTCGGAACCAGCGTCTTTTTCTCTTCGATTAGAGATGTCATAAGCTATACTTTCGACGGATTTTTTTTTTCGGTTTTTTACCCAATTCTACAATATAATCACATGTGATTTTTGATGAAAAATAAAAAATTTGTTTACGATTATTTATTCATGTTATATGTTATTTAACACGTGATTACAACTTAATATTCATCCACATTAATAGTTATAAATAAAAAATTAAAAATTGCATAAGTTTAATTAAAAATCACATGTGATTGTTGTTTGTACATTTAATAACATGTGATTTGTTATATAATCACATATGATTTTGTATATAATCACATATGATTTTCATCTATAAACTGATATTTGATAAGAAATTTACTGATAGATTTCAACTTGATTTTTACTTAATTATATAACTATTGTCAATGATTTGAAAATTCGTATTTTATTACTCTTTTATCATATGTGATTGATACTTTGATATTCCATTGCATGTGATTACAACTTAATTTTTCATGTTTTAATCTTCTTAAATCATCAATGATTTGAATTTAAAGTTTAATCGGAGATATAAGCGGGTGTGATTTTTTTTTTTTAGTGTTAAATCACATGTGATTTCACATTAAAACCCAATAAAAATGAAAAAAAAAAAAAAAAAAACTTTGTCGAAAGTATATCTTGTTAAATCTAGAATCGAAGAGAAAAAGACGCTGATTCCGAATATGTAATTTTTATAATTTATAGACATACGGTTTGTGAGATATTTAACTTTGAAAAAAAAAAAGGTGAAAATGAGTTTTTGAAATGGAACAATCCTATTGGTTCCTCCATGCTTCATTTTTTTACCATTCTTTTTTGAACTTTCCTCATCAACAACATTTTAAATGTTCCTTTGATGTTATCAAAACATCTTCGGGTGTAAAAAAAATTGTAAACCGTGAAGTTTGTACTTTCTTTAGTTTGTCTTGTCACGTTTTACTAAGTCATGTGTCGGAGTTGTATTTAATGTCATAAAAATAGTTACTCCATCCGTCTCACTATAAATATCCACATTGCTATGTTGGGTTGTCCCAAATAAGTGTCAGAGACTTTAGTGGGTAGATATGTTATTTGATTAGTGAATTGTGTAGTTAGTTAAGAATCCTAAAAATGTGTGCAAAGTCAAAGTGGAACACTTTGACTGGGACGAAGAGAGTAGTTAATTTTGACAGGATTGTACATTAAAAAAAAGTAATGTAGAAGATACCTCTAACCCCCGTGTCATATTTTAATAATATGCGTTCGTTCCATCCGAAATGAGCATCAACGTCGAGCAAATCACCCACGTATGTTGAAGCACAGATTTGAACCCCCGACCTATAGGTCACACATGTAGAGTATGAGTATTTACGGTGGCGGTACCACTTGTGTAACGCCCAATCGGTGGGATTGTACATTTAGGGCACTGACGAAAAATATTGTTGACGAGATGCTTATTTCGCTAAATATGTTTATATATGACTTCGGAATCATTAACACTGGTAGTGGCTACTTCAACTAGGGGTGAGCACAAAACCGACTTAAACGAACCATAACCGAATTAACCGAAAAACCGAACCAATATAACCGAACCATTTACTTAACTGACGGTTCGGTTTCTTAAATTTGAAATAACCGAAATTAATGGTTCGGTAACGGTTAATAGTTAAAAAGCGAACCGAATTAACCGAAATTAACTGAATCGCTGATATTTAGTTATATCCAATATTTAATAGTTATATTAGTACAAAAAACATATTATATATAGTTTTTAATTAATTAATCATGAATAAAATATAAAAATATGATTCTTCATTGCATGACTTCAAAATGCATTCGTCTTATTCGTACGCATATTTGGGCCAATTGGGCTATGAATATAAAAATAACCTTGTCAATATTTTTAGCGAGCTTTCATTTGTTTGATGGGCTTTAACTTTGCCTGTAAATCTACTTTTTATTTACGGTTTATTGACTTTATTATCTCTCCCACCTACACCGTCTCTTCTTCTCTATTCCTTCTCCATTATTAAAACTGAAAAACGGAAGCTTAAGTTCCAGATTTCAAGCTCTTATCAAATAAAGTTTTATGGCAGAAATCCTCCTTTACACGACTTCAGTTTTGGGTTAACCGACGGTTAACCAATAACCGACCCACAACATTTTAAGAAACCGATTAACCATAACCGATCTAACCATAACCGATCGGTTTTCATTTCTCATTAACCGAAACTTCGGTTATGGGTTCGGTTTTGGGTCATAACCGACCCAAACCGACCCATACTCACCCCTAACTTCAACGATTTTCCCTTTTTTACACGTTTGATCAGATTCTAATATGGAGTACAACATGATATTATTTGCTATAACAGTTATTTCTTTTAAGTTAGTTTATCTGATAATTGTAAAAAATAAAAATTGCACCTCTTTCACATTAAGGTTATTTGACGGTTGACTATAACTCGAGATTCTTTGAATCCAATACCAATGTTACTATAATACGTATCTCGGGCAATGTTTATTATCATCTCAAATGACGTGGGATACAAGATTGGAGCAGAGGAATAATTGTTTTTCTTTTGGGTTTTTATTTGTTTCTATTATTTTCAACTTTCCTATTAGCTAGTAGGGTTTATTTTATTCCTCTTATATAAATACTTTGTAAGACCTAGGTGATTGATGATTACGCTTTATGATGAAAAAAAAAAAGAAGTTTCTAGTATTTTTTAATTCTCGTGAGGTTTTCCTAAGCTTTGCAAAGATTCTTTGTCTTCTCAACATCTCGACCGCATTATCAAATCTGAATGAATATATGGCTATAAAGAAGTTACTCGTATGTGAGTTTGAGTTTCACACATGAACGGTTTATTAGGCATTTATCTTCAATGGGTAAGGTTATGAGGAGAAGGTCTCAAACGAGGGGAAGGATAGGCAGGCCGAATTCACTGCATTTTAAGACAAAATTATCGCTCAGATTCACTGCATCTTAATAACGGAACAATACATCTTAACTACAATGCATTTTATAACTATAAAATTTAACTGCATTTTAACAATACTGCATTCGACACCTACAAATTTGTTCTTAAAATGCAGTAAATTCAATATGCCCCCATTCTCCTCATCTGAGACCTTCTGCTATCTTTTTGCCAAAATATAAATAAAATAAAATTTGAAACTTTTCTTTTATTGAATATCCTTTATCTTTATCTCATCCTATGTTGAATCAAAGTTCTAATTCCCTGATTATAACAAGTACTGCTATTCAACCACAGTTAGCTTGAAAAGGGTACACGACTACACATTTGTATAAAAAAGGAAGGAGAATTAACCTCTTTGTGAACTTTCAAGTTTTTAACCTCTTTGCACATTTTTATGAGAAACACAAATGTCTTCGTTTACAGCTAAAGCCAAATTGAATAAGTAGCCAAGTGATTGTCAAACCTCTGTTTAAAAGTAATCAAAAATTGGATAAGTAGCAAAAATAGTGCAAAAGATCTACTAACAATTTTGTTTTAGCTAAACCAATTACAATGACATTAGACTTCGATGACATTATGCATGAAAGACCGTTATAATGAGTTACAAAATGATAACAGCAAGGAGAAAGACAGTTCAAAAATACGAGCAAACACAAACTGAAGCAAAAAATATAAACTCAAAACATCAACAATTAAGACTTTGAAAACAGATTTTGCTCAATGATCCAAAATTTCGTACAAGAAAAGTCCCCCAGGTAAAAAAAAACACTTCTGATAAATAAAAACCACAGAGTTCAACTGATCAACTATTTCAATCTCTCATTGCATATCTAGTGAGATTTAACATACTCCTGGACAATGTGAAGACCTTCGCTTTCCTCTCCATAATCCTGCAAAATGTTGAAGAATAAGTATTTAGGATGATGCAAACTATAATTGAGCAGTGGTCTTTACATGATCTGCATCCAAAAATACCTTCACAACTAGGCATGAGCAACCCACAACCTTCCTTGCCTTGCCCTCCGAATCAATTTTGCACAACTGCAAAGAACAATCCAATCAAATGATAAATATCATAGTTGAATAATGGTCAAGTTGGAAGAACATCCAAACCCGGTTCAGATCAAAGCCGATAAAACGCTCTGTGAGTTAGGTTGGCACGCAAACACTTTCTGTCCAAATTTTACATCCTTTAAGGATTAATTAATGAATCATGTATCATCAATAAAACTATATAATGGCAAAGTATTCAATTTTTCTAGTATACTGCTGTTTTGAACGTTGTAGACCTGTATCCATTGCAAATACACTACTGTGGGCTAACTTTCAACTTGTTCAAGCCATTCGTCAGATATCCTTGTTAGCTAAATTTTTTGTAATTACACATTTGACCTGTTAGGAAGTATAAATTAAGCATAACTCAAACTTTTAAACTCTTGGTATTTATCTGGCACAAAATTTGTATAAGTTACTTCAAGTTTATCATTCATGAATCAAAAACCACTGTAAAACATCCAAAAAACAAACCATAAAGACCACAAGGTGTAAGGAAAGTAACTAACAATTTATAACTTCAAGTCAAAATCCAAGAAATCATAATGTATACTCTGTATTAATTAAAAAAGCATTTGCAAGACAAAATTTGAAAAAGAAGACTTACACCAGCCCATTCGCCAAGAGTCTTTGCACTGGGAACTGTAATCAAGTTAACATTGTGGTCAGCACAAAGTGCTTTGACCAATTTTTGGTAGTCCGGTTGGTTACAATCCTCAGCCAATACACAAAGTTGAGCAGCATGCTTCTCAATCACCTTTGCAGCCTCATGAAGCCCACGCACAAGACCACCATGAGCTAGTGATTTTCTCAACACAAGCTGCAATGCAGTCATGGTGTCCATTGGCTCACCAAGAGCAGGTGCAGGTGTAGGTGCAGCCACCTCAACTGGAACAACAGCCTCTTCACTGCAAAACCAATACATTTTAAAAAATTTAAAACAATATAATACTTCAATCGTTCATACTAGAATCGCAAATGACAAATAAACATGTTACAGTATAAAATATAAGATCTGTACATACCCAGCCATGATTTCGATTGATCAAATCTTGGTATAAAACTGTACCAAATAGATGAAAACAAGTTAGCAAAGGTATATTATAGTAACAAAATACAATATCATATCACAAAAATACATATATATTGTAAAATTTATAAACTTTAATTCAAAACCTAACATTGCAAAACAGGTGTATCAACTATTGACAAGAAATTGACGAAATATGAAATACAAACTAAATCTAAATAACATTTCTCAACAATATAAGTAGTTTTAATTTGATACATTAAGAAATTAAAAACATACAGAACTAGGTCAGCATTCAGGCACAAGTAAATTCTCAACCATAGTTCAAGCACTTCATAAATTAATAGCTATATATACACACTCTTGATCTCTGTATGTATCTATAAAAATCCCAATATATGAAATCTAATTATGTATATGATCACAGAATTATTATCTTAATCAAAGGAGAATAAGTATAATGATCGGATGAATTACAGCTATTATGTAAGCAAACTAAGATTAATTGATCGATTTTGAGATTGAGAACAAGATGAATACCTGTTAATGAGAAAATGAAGAAACGCGAACTCTGGTCAGTGTCTGCGGCTATCTAAAAAGAAACGATGATACAGAGTATGCGATGTTATAAAGGGTACCCATTCTAAAACCCTAATTCTAATTATTTATTTCAAATATTTGCCCTAAGGTTTTGGGTTGTTTCAAATTTACCCTTGTATGTTCTATTTTTCTAAAGTGAATTAACATATTTTAGGTTTATAGCAATTGTTGATAGGAGCACAAGGAGCGGTTGATATTGTGTTCGGTGTTCAGCTCAGTATTCAATTGATTACTTAAACTTAATATGGGAACGATTTTTAAGGGAGTGGTTCAATGTTCAACTCGGTATTCAAATGGGTCCAAAAAAATGTGTTTAACCAATCAAATAAAAGGAAAAGGGAAAAGAAAAAGCAAAAAAAAAAAAAGTTGAACACCGATGGCTCAGCGTGCTAGTTAGAACATTGACATTGAACGCTGGACCGATGTCATGATCGTCGGGATCCGGCGTTCAAGTTGCTAAACGTTGGTGCCTTGCTCGTCCCACTCCTTGTGCTCTAAGAGTGTTCAGACATGATAATATATTTTATATCTTCATTTATTCAATACGTTTATATCTTCACATAAATTAAAAATAGTGTTTTTTATTAGGGTTATAGTTTTCTATTAAAAACCTTTGAAAAAGAATAGCATTGAAGTAAGATGATGTTACAAACGAGTATTTTTTAGCCCGCGCGTTGCGGCGGATATGAAAAAGTTACATTTTCTAATAAACAATGTTAATTATATAAAGTTATTACTATAATTTCAAGTATGAAATAAAAAAATTGTTCTTGAAAATAATTTTCTTATCGTTCATATGCATAATAAAATAATTTATTTTTGAGAATCAGAGTGAAATTCATACATAGAAACTAATTCTTTAATATATATAAGATGTTGTAGTTCTTATTAACATATGAATCTAACCCCTTCAATTAAAACGGAGCTAAAAATATACATAAGTTTCGTGCTTCATACCGTTTACTTCATGATTCAACTATCAATACCATTGTACATAGTCTATCACATTTGAATAAAATATATTATAAATACATATATTTGTCACTTTCAAACCGAACATGATAATACAAAAAATTTTAGATTTATTATTATTATTATTACATTTGTTAATTCGTCCAGTGACAATAAAATGATTGGTTTTGTCTTAGTGACATATACTCATTTATATTAAGGTAATAGTGTATACTTAGGAGCAACCGGTATACCGTTTTATTAAAAAGAGTGTAAATAATGATCAATAAAAAATGACACCTACGTCATGTAGAACATCTATTTTTGTCATATCGAGTTAAATGATTAATAAAAGATACAACACATCGATCAAACGGGTGTTTGAAAGTTTATTTAGGCACTATATATACAATGTACAAAACAACAATTTAATATGACAACTTTTTTTTTCTAAGATTACAGTTTTACCCTTAAATATTTGCATACCTTAATTTAAGGTCGTATTTATACACCAGGGTTAATCAAGTAAATTTACCTAATTATACCCATCTATTTTTGAAAGTGAAAAATTTAATTCGAACAGCCAAAAAAGGAAACATGGACTATATATTTGAGACGGAAGAAGTAGTAATTTACTCCTTCCGTCCCATTATAAATGCCCAATATAATTTAGAACAAAGTAACTTTACTTTTCAAAGATAAATTTTTTTCCTTATCTACCAAAATCTCTTTTAATTGTTTGAAATACAAATTGGACACTTATAATGAGACAATCCAAAATATAAATATGGACACTTGTTATGGAATGAAGAAAGTATAATTTTTTTTTTAGATGGTAAAATATGACACTCAAAATTTTAGGCTACAATGATTTTATAGTTATTTATATTATTTTGTTACTTTGTTACATAAAAAAAAAAAAAGGAAGCAAAATATAAATTTGCAATATTCATTTAATAGTAACTAACATTTACCATCCTGGTAAATGTTAGAGCTTTCAATGTGTCTTGAATCATTAGAAATTACAATACGAGTTAAAAATAGTGTAGATTCGGATATATTTAACATTACATGCATGCATCACTTTTGAATAGTTGTGTACATGATTCGAATGTTGGATTATGTAACATCCTCTCCAGTGGCCTGGTATTTTTCTATTTACATTGGGTATTTAATTGTTTTAGAAATTATTTGATATAATTGTTTAATTGTGAAAGTTGGTGAAATAAGTCTCAGGACTTATTGTGGTTAGTGAAATGTTGCTTGTTTTAATACATTAAAGTTGACGGTATAATAAAATAAATTTCTCGTAGTTGATTTTTAGGTTCCAGGCAATAGATTTAGAGCGGGTATAAAATACCCAAAATGTTAAGTCGGCTCAAAAGGGAGGCCGACCTTTATTTGATCACTTTACCAATTCTTGTTCTTCTTCATTTCATTTCAAGAACCAAACCTAAACCCTAACTAAATTCTTGCAAGTTAAAGATTAAACAAGAATTGTGAATTCCAAGTGTGATTCAAGCTAGTTACCATCATCTTCTTCTATTCATCACCATCTTCTTCATTTGGAAAAGTAAGTGAACCTATTTCATGTAATTGGGTTAAATAGGAATTTGATGATTTGATTTGATCCTTGAGTTTGTATGATGATTAAATGTAATATAAGTTGTTATATAGGTGGAGTATGATGGTATTTGATGTTAAAAACGTGCCTAAGTCGAATTGTAACTGGAACTTAGTGATTTGGTTAAGTTTGTTTTGAGCTGAAATGTAGTTGCAGGTTGTACCTGAGCTGAAACGCAGCTCAACGCGATCCCAGCCTAGAGTCCGGATCGCGTTCACTAGTTATAAAACGTCCCAGTCAGGATTTGGCCTTGGAAACGCGATCCTGGCCAAATATCCGGATCGCGTTAGCTAGTGTTTTTCGGTTACAGAACTTTTTATACTGAAGAACGCGATCCTACCACGCCTAGTCCGGATCGCGTTTGTCTGTTAAATTTTGATGATTATGATAGTTTGTGAATCTGAGTTATATAATACAAATAATTATTATTGTTACTTATTGTAACTTGAATTGTGAAGTTAACTATTATTAGTTAGAAACAAGTTACTAACTTGTTTGTTGTGTGATGTTTCAGATACACCAAAGACTCAGTGATTAGAAGCTGAGTGTAGCAACTTCAGAGGTATCGGTGAGTGGATTCGAAACTAACCATTTGATTTAGTAGTGATTATTTGATTACAACGAGTAATTTTAGATATGATTATAGAGTTGTTTAATAATTAATGTTGATTTTATCACTATGTGCTATGTGTGATCTTTGGATATTGGTTGACAATGAGGTCGACAAGTTGATGAACTGTTGGTTGGGTTAGTCGGTTATCGTGTGAATGATACAGGGATATGCTTCATTTGTTGTGTGTATTGAACTGTATCTGAGTAGGATAACCACTAGCTATCGGTCTCATCCGTATGGCCATACGGATATGGTTGGATAAGAGTTCTCGGGGAGCCGCCCGGGTATTATGGTTATCCCCAGAACCACCGATCCTCATTATTAAGTTGTTGTTGATTGTTGTAGTTAATGGTTATGCTAAGTTGAATGTTGGGTGTTGAACTCTCTCACTTAGCTATGTGCTAATCCCTCATCTTTCTTTCCTGCAGATTTGTAGTTTAATGAGTAGCAGGATTGAGATGCTTTTGGTGCAAGAACAGTTTGACTGCAAGCTACTCTGATCTTTTGTACTAAATCAGTTTGTTTTATATAATACCCCGACATATGTTGTATTATGAACAGTTTCACTTTGATGTAACTTAAAGTTGTAAACTTTTGATGTAAATTAATAGTATGTATAAATATAAATATGGTTAAAATTCCTACGCTTCCGTGTGTCTAACATTATATTGATATTGTAAATGAGGGGTGTTATAAGTTGGTATCAGAGCGTGGTTTTGGGTTAATTGAGCATTGAAGAATGTTCAATCCCAAAACTGGAGCATGGTATGTCAAACTTTTCTAGTTATGGGATTTAGCATTGTTGATAATTGTTAGTAGATAGGTACTAACGATTAATATATTTCAAGTGTTGTGTTGATTTCAGAAATGGCAGATAATGAGCAACCGACCACCAACCCCAATAATGCTTCCCGGATTGAAGCTCCGCCTTTTGAAACAAATACTGAGCAACATGATCAAGAGGGTGTCCTTCATATGGGTGGAGAAGAAGCAAATAGGGATGAGTATATACATGAAATGGAGGATGAGTTGATAATTCTTAGGGAATTTAAGAAGAAAGCTGAGGAAGATGCAGCTAGACTACTTGCTCAACAACGAACTTCGGTCTTTGGTGCTAGTCCATCTTCTCAAACTAGCAAGGTGTGTTCTTTCAAAACTTTCATGTCTAGTAAGCCACCGGTGTTTCATGGGAGTACAAATCCAACTGTGACCTTAAATTGGTTAAGAGATATGGAACGCAAATTTAGTGTGACTCGTTGCGAGGAAGAATCCAAGGTTATGTTTGCTGTCCAGTGTATGAAGGATGAAGCAATGGTTTGGTGGGATTCAGTGACAGGTCATTTAACCGAACAACAAAAGGACTCTATCAAATGGAAAGATTTTCACCAAGCAGTGTGTAATCAATACTGCTCTGATTTTGACATGGCACGGATTAGGAGAGAATTTGTGAATCTCCAGTTGAAGGATAATATGACAATTGATGATTTAATAGGTCAATTTACAGAAAAGCTTCGGTTTGTTCAACATTGGGTTCCTGATGATAAAACTCGAATTGAACAATTTGTAGATACCTTACCTCATCATTACCGTACTACTGTAAGATTGGCTAATAGTTTATCACATGCTTTTAATCTTGCTCGATCGGTAGACAGTGATATTAGAGGTTTTCGTGAAGCACGATCTAGAGATAATGCTGCAAAGTCTAGAGGTGATTCTTCTAGCAAAGGAAAGTCAAGTTCTCAGGGCAGTCGACAGAGTAAGAAGTATGTTAGTAAAAGTGGTTCAGCGGGCAGTTCTAATTGGTGTGGTTCATGTAGATCTAGGCATGATGGGCCTTGTACAATACACACCAATAAATGTTTGAAATGTGGAGAACTGGGTCATGAGATAAAGAGTTGTCGGTATCCGAATTTTGTATGTTGGTCTTGCAAAAAGGAGGGGCATCGAGTGGGTGATTGTCCGGAGGCAGGAAAGTCGGGGTCGGGTTCGGTCGGAAGCTCTGCATCTACAGGTCAGAAACGTAAAAACCCTCCACCAGCAACCAGTAGAGCTTTTCAGATGACAGTCGATGAGGCTGTGCGCACTGACGATGTTATAACTGGTACATTTCTTATAAACTCTGTACCGGCGCGTGTGTTGTTTGATTCGGGTGCTAATTGTACTTTCATATCTGTGAATTTCTGTGACAAGTTGAAATTAGTACCTACAGTGATAACCAAGCCTGTAGAAGTAGAAATTGCTAGTGGTAAGTTGGTTCCGGTTACCACATCAGTAACTGGAGCTAACATTGTGATTGATGACCAGACTTTCCTTATTTCTTTCTTGTTGATGCCAATCCCTAGTTTTGATGTGATAATTGGTATGGATTGGTTGAGTCAGAATAAAGCTAGCATTGATTGTCATCAGAAGTTGATTAGGATCCCAATCTCTGAAAAGTCACATGTTGTGGCTCGAGGAGAACGGGATAGTTTGGTTTTTCCTTTGATCACTATGATGAAGGCTAGGAAGTCATTATCTAAAGGTTGTGAATCATATCTAGCCTATGTAGTTGATGCCAAACTTAAAAAGAAAACTGTTTTAGATGTTCCGGTAGTTTGTGAATATTCAGAAGTGTTCCCTGATGAATTACCTGGTTTACCACCAGTTAGGGAAGTAGAATACCGTATTGACCTTGTTCCTGGCTCGTCACCTATCGCTAAAGCTCCCTATAGGTTAGCTCCATCTGAAATCCGTGAGATGATGAATCAGATACAGGAGTTGTTGGATAAAGGTTTCATTAGACCTAGTTCTTCGCCGTGGGGTGCACCGGTGTTGTTTGTTAAAAAGAAAGACGGGTCTTTTCGTATGTGTATCGATTACAGAGAACTGAACAAGAGAACGGTAAAGAATAAATACCCTCTGCCCAGAATAGATGACTTATTTGATCAGTTGCAGGGTTCTTCAGTTTATTCTAAAATTGATCTAAGGTCGGGTTACCATCAGGTTCGTGTTCGTGATGAAGATATTTCTAAAACTGCTTTTCGTACCAGGTATGGTCACTATGAATTCCTGGTTATGCCTTTTGGTTTGACGAATGCACCTGCAGTGTTTATGGATTTAATGAACCGTGTTTGTCGACCCTTTTTGGATAAATTTGTTATTGTCTTCATAGATGATATTCTTGTATATTCGAAATCTGAAGCTGAGCATGCTATACATTTAAGACTGATTCTAGAAACGTTGAAACGAGAACAGCTTTATGCCAAGTTTTCTAAATGTGAGTTTTGGATTAGAGAAGTTCAGTTTTTGGGTCATGTAATTTGTAATGATGGTGTGAAAGTTGATCCATTGAAAGTTGAGGCCGTAATGAATTGGAACGCCCCAAAGTCTGCTTCAGAAATTAAGAGTTTCTTGGGTTTGGCGGGTTATTATCGGAAATTCATAAAAGACTTCTCTAAACTTGCTGGTCCATTAACTAAGTTGACCCGAAAAGATGAAAAGTTTATGTGGACTGATCAACAGGAACATGCTTTCCAGACTTTAAAACAAATGCTATGTCAAGCACCTGTTTTAGCCTTACCAGATGGTACAGATGATTTTGTAGTTTACTATGATGCTTCTTATTCTGGTTTGGGTTGTGTACTTATGCAAAGGGATAGAGTTATTGCCTATGCTTCTCGACAGTTGAAACCACATGAACGGAACTATCCAACACATGACTTGGAACTTGCAGCAGTTGTTTTTGCCTTAAAACTTTGGAGACATTATCTATATGGTACTAGTTGTGTTGTTTGTACTGATCATAAGAGTTTGCAGTATGTGTTCTCTCAGAAGGAATTGAATATGCGACAGAGGAGGTGGTTAGAATTAATCAAGGATTATGATTGTGAAATTAAATACCACCCAGGCAAAGCTAATGTGGTCGCTGATGCTTTAAGCCGAAAAGGTACTTCTGATCGAGTGTATTACTTAAGAGTGGATGTTTCTTCTGATTTGATTTCTCAGATTAAAGTTGCACAAGTAGAAGCTTTGAAAGATGTTAATTTGAAATCCGAAGTAATGTTGAAAAGAAAAGATGAATTGGTGGAAGATTCGAGAGGATTATTAACTTATCAATCTCGAGTATGGATTCCTTTACTTGGTAATATTCGTGATTTGATTTTGAGTGAGGTACACAAGTCTAAATTATCTATTCATCCTGGATGTACTCGGATGTATAATGATTTGAAACCGTTGTATTGGTGGCCTACAATGAAAACGGACATTGCTAGATTTGTTGGTACTTGTCATATTTGTGCTCAAGTTAAAGCTGAACATCAAAAGCCGTACGGATCACTGAAACAGTTGGAAATTCCCGAGTGGAAATGGGAACATATAACGATGGATTTTGTGACAAAGCTTCCTCGCACTATTCGGGGTAATGATATGGTTTGGGTCATAGTTGATCGGTTGACAAAAAGCGCGCATTTTCTTGCTACTAGTGAATCTGCCTCGTTGACTAAGCTTGCTCAGTTGTACATAAATGAAATTGTCACTAGACATGGTATACCTTTGTCAATTGTGTCAGACCGAGATTCTCGTTTTGTATCTCGTTTTTGGCAAGGTTTGCAACAAGAGTTGGGTACACGTGTAAATCTTAGCACTGCTTATCATCCTCAGACAGACGGTCAATCAGAACGTACAATTCAAACTTTAGAGGATATGCTCCGTGCTTGCATTTTGGAATATGGAGGTTCATGGGACTCTCATCTCCCATTGGTTGAATTTACTTATAATAATTCGTATCATTCCAGTATTGGCATGCCTCCGTATGAAATGTTGTATGGTCGACGTTGTAGAACACCGACATGTTGGTTAGAAGCCGGTGAGAAACAGTTTGCTGGACCCGACATTGTACAAATGACAGCTGACAAAGTTGCAATCGCACGTGAAAGGTTGAAAGCTGCTCGTGACCGACAGAAACAGTATGCAGATCCGAAAAGACGACCAGTTGTATTTGTTGAAGGTGAATTAGTTTACCTCAAAGTTTCTCCATGGAAGGGTGTAATCCGTTTTGGAAAACGTGGAAAGTTGGCGCCTAGATATATTGGGCCATTCAAAGTTCGCCAAGTTGTAAATGAGCAGTCTGTTTCATTAGATCTCCCACCTGAACTTGCTGGTATACATGACACGTTTAATGTGTGTTATCTTAGAAGATGCAATGTTGAAGACCAGTCGCAAATTCTTCCTTTGCAGGAGTTAAAAGTTGATCAAACTCAGAAATTGGTTGAAGAACCTGTTGAAATCCTAGATAGGAAGATTACTAAACTTAGGAAGAAACAAATTCCTATGGTACTAGTAAAGTGGCGACATAGTTTAGGTCCTAATTTAACCTGGGAGACCGAGGAGTTGATGAAATCCAGATATCCTGGATTGTTTATTGATGTTGAGATTTCGAGGACGAAATCTCTTTAAGGAGGGGAGATTTGTAACATCCTCTCCAGTGGCCTGGTATTTTTCTATTTACATTGGGTATTTAATTGTTTTAGAAATTATTTGATATAATTGTTTAATTGTGAAAGTTGGTGAAATAAGTCTCAGGACTTATTGTGGTTAGTGAAATGTTGCTTGTTTTAATACATTAAAGTTGACGGTATAATAAAATAAATTTCTCGTAGTTGATTTTTAGGTTCCAGGCAATAGATTTAGAGCGGGTATAAAATACCCAAAATGTTAAGTCGGCTCAAAAGGGAGGCCGACCTTTATTTGATCACTTTACCAATTCTTGTTCTTCTTCATTTCATTTCAAGAACCAAACCTAAACCCTAACTAAATTCTTGCAAGTTAAAGATTAAACAAGAATTGTGAATTCCAAGTGTGATTCAAGCTAGTTACCATCATCTTCTTCTATTCATCACCATCTTCTTCATTTGGAAAAGTAAGTGAACCTATTTCATGTAATTGGGTTAAATAGGAATTTGATGATTTGATTTGATCCTTGAGTTTGTATGATGATTAAATGTAATATAAGTTGTTATATAGGTGGAGTATGATGGTATTTGATGTTAAAAACGTGCCTAAGTCGAATTGTAACTGGAACTTAGTGATTTGGTTAAGTTTGTTTTGAGCTGAAATGTAGTTGCAGGTTGTACCTGAGCTGAAACGCAGCTCAACGCGATCCCAGCCTAGAGTCCGGATCGCGTTCACTAGTTATAAAACGTCCCAGTCAGGATTTGGCCTTGGAAACGCGATCCTGGCCAAATATCCGGATCGCGTTAGCTAGTGTTTTTCGGTTACAGAACTTTTTATACTGAAGAACGCGATCCTACCACGCCTAGTCCGGATCGCGTTTGTCTGTTAAATTTTGATGATTATGATAGTTTGTGAATCTGAGTTATATAATACAAATAATTATTATTGTTACTTATTGTAACTTGAATTGTGAAGTTAACTATTATTAGTTAGAAACAAGTTACTAACTTGTTTGTTGTGTGATGTTTCAGATACACCAAAGACTCAGTGATTAGAAGCTGAGTGTAGCAACTTCAGAGGTATCGGTGAGTGGATTCGAAACTAACCATTTAATTTAGTAGTGATTATTTGATTACAACGAGTAATTTTAGATATGATTATAGAGTTGTTTAATAATTAATGTTGATTTTATCACTATGTGCTATGTGTGATCTTTGGATATTGGTTGACAATGAGGTCGACAAGTTGATGAACTGTTGGTTGGGTTAGTCGGTTATCGTGTGAATGATACAGGGATATGCTTCATTTGTTGTGTGTATTGAACTGTATCTGAGTAGGATAACCACTAGCTATCGGTCTCATCCGTATGGCCATACGGATATGGTTGGATAAGAGTTCTCGGGGAGCCGCCCGGGTATTATGGTTATCCCCAGAACCACCGATCCTCATTATTAAGTTGTTGTTGATTGTTGTAGTTAATGGTTATGCTAAGTTGAATGTTGGGTGTTGAACTCTCTCACTTAGCTATGTGCTAATCCCTCATCTTTCTTTCCTGCAGATTTGTAGTTTAATGAGTAGCAGGATTGAGATGCTTTTGGTGCAAGAACAGTTTGACTGCAAGCTACTCTGATCTTTTGTACTAAATCAGTTTGTTTTATATAATACCCCGACATATGTTGTATTATGAACAGTTTCACTTTGATGTAACTTAAAGTTGTAAACTTTTGATGTAAATTAATAGTATGTATAAATATAAATATGGTTAAAATTCCTACGCTTCCGTGTGTCTAACATTATATTGATATTGTAAATGAGGGGTGTTATAGATTAAAACTCAAAATGGATCAAAATCAGATCGAACTGTGAACTAGTCAATGGAAAATAAAAAATCACGAAGCAAACCATGTATTCTTAATACCGATGATATTTTAGTTTGAACGATGTTTGGTTTGTTTAATTATTAACGGGACATTTTTCGCATTACTCTCTTATATAAATAAAACCTTTTGAAATTCCACATTTGTATCAACTTTCATGTAATAAAGAATATGTATGGTATTAAAGGATGTTTTACATTTCTCAGTGAAAGTGATTTTGTGATATATTCTTATAATTTTGTTAATCCTTACAAATAAAAAACTGAAGCTAAAAGCTATTGATATTTTCTTGTAGCAATAATATGTTATCATATTCCCACTCTCAAGGCTTGGTGTTGATCCTCTTTGTTGTTTGATCCTAACTATTTTACTATTTTTTATCATCTTTTCCCACCAACAATTTCACTTATATTATTATTGAAAGCATATCACTTCCACCAAAATTTTGATTTTCTGTTTTGACTTCCACAATGATGTTTGGGGGTAATGTATTTACTTCCATTTTAGGTTTACGTCATATTAAGTGGTGGGTCATGGAATATGAAGATACATCACAAAACACAAAATTATATTATGAAAAATAATTGATAGACCTAAATTTTTAAAACTAAATATGGACATAAAAATGTGATTGGTTGGTTTGAAAAATTGATTGGATGAGATTAAGAGAGAAAAAAAATTCAACCAATCAGAAAAGTAGGTTAACTTTTAGGTCTATGTAATTAGGTCTGTTTAGCAATACTTTTATATTATTTGAACGAGTATACAGGGGGAGTATCTTGAGAAAACACAAGTTATATCATTACATGGATGATTTTTTACTTGTGTATATGCGTGACTCATTGTATTTTAAAGTGTTAACCGAACACTATAAATAAAGTTGCGCTTTTCCTTTACAATGACGGTAAATAAAAGTCAAGGGCATTCTTTGGAAGAAAAAAAAATGCGCTCTTCATTTGCAAGCAGATTTTCACCAACAGTCGATTAGGGGTGACCAATACTTGGTTGTAAACCGTTTAATCCGAAAACCGAACCGAACCGTAAACTGTTTAAAACCGAATCGATTTTTAAAACGGTCTTCGGTTTGGGTTTTAACCGAAACTGAATATGATAATTGGTCTTCGGTTCGGTGATAGGTTTAATCATTGTTTATTCAGTTAAACCGAAAAACCGATTATAATATACTAATATATATTTTTATATTATTTTATTTAGAGATAATAATAATAATCTCTTACAAGTAAACAAACTTGATCTACATTTTCTCCAACTATCTAAACAAACAACCGGAGGCAGCCATTTACTCTTTTATTTTGTTTAATTAATGTGATGAAATGGTGACTAAACAAACAACCGGAGTATTGCAATTTGTTTTTTTTGGTTTAAACCGAAAACCGAACCGAATTGGAAAACGGTATTCGGTTTGGTTATTTCACATTTTTAAATGGTTAGGTTCGGTCTTTGGTTAGCATCTTAAAATTTTTTAAACCGAAAACACCGAACCGATTAAACCAATGAAACCGAAAACCGAACCGATGAACACCCCTACAGTCGATTTTACGTCGTACACAATTTTTTTATTATCATACAATTAGCTCATCAAATTTCAACTGAAACATATGTGTTATAAATAATTATGGTATGGATGTCCATATCCTTTAATATAATGATAGATATCTTTTCCTATATTTATGAGACCATTTTCTTTAAGGACACTCCACCTTGTAATCTTATATATACCTCCATTGAGAGATGAATAAAATAACTTTCTAGTCTTCTTCATTGTCTATTGCTCTTTTACTTTCACAACACGTTATCAGCACGAGTCTCTCCCTTAGAGTTTTTACATTGGATCGTTAATATTGAAGGAGCATATCTTCCGCATATACGTCGTCAAAATTTAGTCGGCTAATCTTGAGGTACAATTATAACCTTAGATCTTTGGTTTCATGTGTTATATAATTTTGTTGTTAACATACCGTCACGATATCATCGGTTACGGAAGTCCATGTGAGTAATTTAAATTGAATCTGGTTGTCATTAAAAAAATTGATACACTTGTTTTCCATATCATGGACTTATGGTTTTATGACTTTATCCATCAAGAAACGTAAATATTTAATTTTATGTTTTTATGAAATAGTTAACCGAATAATCTAAAACTCTCTATTATAATCTTGATGAGGAACCTTAGTTGTTATACTTTTACATCAACATCTTATAATTGCGTTTACATAATATAGGTGATTTATTGTCAAAATTGTTGGTTTTAGTAATTGTATAAATTTACAATATTAATCTGAATGTATAAGATCTCAAACGAGTATGATAGTCATGATAATGGGTTTATGAAGACATTTTAAGTCATGAATAAATAAATAAATAAATAAAAGAAAAAAAAAAAAAATAGTAATTGAACATTATGCGTAAGGTTACTATTGTGGATATACCTCAAATTGGTTAGGTGTTTGATAAATTTTGATTTGATTTGTTATATACTTATATATTGCTAGCTTGATAAGAGTTAGACTAATGATCAATGATAATTTTGTATGTAATTGCTTGAAACCGTATATGAAACTGAGTATTAGATAAGTTTCGTTCTCGAATAGGTAAACTTTGGACCCAAACTAGTTGATATAATTATATGTCTAATGTCTAATTTGTTACTATCAATTTTATAATCGATTTGTAAATTATACGTGCGCTAGATTTGTTTTCTTTGTAAGCCAGGCCACCGGAGGACTAGAAACTTCTATTATAATCTAAACTTAAAGTTTGTGAGTGAAGATTAAATATGAGTTTAACTTATGTCCAGTAAATCGGTTATATGTTATACTTTGTACTCCAAATGAAAAGAATGAATTGTTTCCGGTATCGATCCCTATCGTGATTTTTTTTTTTTTCTCTTTTATGTTTTTTTAAGATAATTACATATTGATTAATTGATTTATGATTGATGTGTATAATCTTGATGATATGGTCGATTATAATATTGGTAGACGATATCATTTTTTTTAATTTTACTGTGTTCATAGACTCTACATGATTTTATATAATAAACATATCTACTTCTAAAATCCATATCTTATAAACTCGGATGAAGTATTGTATTTTGATATTAATTACATTGTGTTAAGAAGTGTGTTGCATCATAATTACGTGAATTATGTGTGCATTGTAAATTTTCTATATAGTTCATAAATTATGAGAAAATATGAAATTAGTTTATAAGATGTGACCAACTATTTGGATTGATCTCTAAAGAATGATTGTGGATTTTATAAAAGGATATATACATGCGCTTATATATTTACCTAGTGGAAAACGTTGAAGTTTTTCACTCATTCGTATTGTTACTTCACTTTGTATTAGATGATGTCTATAAAAACTTATATAGTTGATGATAGTTTTTGCTAGTACACTTAACATTAGAAACTTAAATTTTGATTATGGCGTTTTGTGCTAGCAAAATTTACCAAAAGCTAGTATTGCTTAATGGAGTGCCAATAAGTATTTGATATTTGCTAGTTGATACATATGTATGTGAAGTACGTTTATAAGGTTAAGTCACACTATTACTAGCTATATTCATCCACTAGTTTGATTAATAGATATGCTAGTGATTTTATAATTCTGTGCAAGTATACCATAGTGCTTGTATATGTTGAATAATTGGACTCAGTAACTTAAGACATTATAAAAAAGAATTATGATTTGCCTTTCTATATGATACATTTATTTATATGAACAAATAGTCTTTAAATACGATGATAAGGAAAATAAGGAATGCGATGGAAGAAAGTATAAAGTTATGTACTTGGAATAATTTAAGGCATATATATGACATCAAATGTTATGGTACTTCTTAAAGCTCGTTATTGATAAATTCACATGCAATTGTAAAATTTAAAATTGGTGAATGAATTAGACATATATATAGTTACTTCTCAAATAGTTCATGTTGAGATAAGGTGATCTATGAGGGAAAGAAAAACTTAGAAAATTGATAATGAGCAAGGTTTTTGAGTTGTTGTTTGAGTTTCTAATCTCATAAAATATGTCAACTTAAATATACTTATAATCTACTTTTTGAAGTGAATATGATAATACAATAATCAATTTAAAGGATTTTAATTATTGAACATGGTTGAGATAATTAGCATGATGTCCATTATAAAGACATGACATATCACTAAAGGTGGTAAGATATAATAGAAACATATGAGAACGAAAAATACTAAAGTATATTTGTCATAGTTAATGCGCGATATCGTGTGAATAATTATTTGTGTATATGATTATTACTTGAGAAGAATTTGTCAACCATTCCATATGAATAAAGAAAAAGATGTAACAACTAATTTTGTTTTATGAATGCTGCTTGATATATTATAAGATGTCTCCTCAAATTGTAACATCGAGTTTTGTCATACATGTGTGCATTATTTATTATGTGGTCTTATTTAGTTATAATAAGACACTTTATTGAATGGTTAGTGGTATATATGTTCTTAGCTAATTGTGCAACCTCATATGTACAAAAGATGTATTTCTTGTTTAAATAATGCTATAGAATAATGGAGCATTATATTGCATTGGGTGAAAGTTATACAAGAGCTCGTATATATTTGATCGAAAAATTATGATCAAGTTTTGTATGTGATGATTGCTTAAGCTTTCCATACTATTCGATTTTGGCATAAAGAGAAGTGCAATCTAAACAAATGTGGTATATACAAGAAGTTTATGAGCCAATATTATTTTATTATGTGGCATGACCGGTTGGACCATCCCAGGTCAATGATGATGCGAAATATATAGAAGAACCATGGGTTACTTCAAGGATGATATTAATTATTTTTATTGCTCTTCATGGAAGTTAACTATTCACCGATCACCACCAAAGTAGATTAAGGATTTCATCCCTTAATTTTTTGAAAAAGATTAACAGGGATGCAATATGTAGGCATATACATATGCCATGCAGATCATTTTGAGTTTTAAAGCCGATGCATCGTCAAAATGATCATGAAAAGCGCAACATGAAGTTAGCGTGATTAGTTGCTCTGCTTGTAAAAATGCGAGCACATTTTTCGTATTATATCTGTGGAAATGGTGGTGAATACTTCCTAAGAATTTGATAATTATTGGGACAAGTGGTGTTGATTATTTTGTACCTCATATTTGAGGTAAATTGCTTTAATTGATTGGAAAGCCAATAATTATGAGAGCAAAACTAATAGTTTATGGTGTAACACCCCCAAATTTGATGATTTGCGGAAGCTTGATTTGGGTGTTACTAATCAATAACAAAACACAAAGATATATAGTAAACGACTCTATATGCGTCGTTTTAACAAAATATATTGATAATAGAAATGTTTACAACATTTAAGCTTTACATAGCTCGAGTTTAAATCAAATGAGATTTCAGTACATAAGTACTTGTACAAAATATACTAATGCAAGAAAATCTCAATCTTCTGTATGCTGACTCGAGCTAAAATCCTGAAGCAGAAACATCCTACTGCTTGGTACCTGCGATATATGCTAAAAGGTCAGCTAAAAGCTGGTGAGCTCACAGGTTTGAAATCAGTTAATATAGTGTGAACCGCAAGATTTAAATAATGAATTGCATCCAGCAATTTAATGATTGTCATCGTGTATACAGCCATGAGCACATAGTTGAGCTTAACTCGAGGGCCGGGTCCCCTATAGAGAATTCCGGGCGAGGTGCCTCCACGAATGCCTAATCCACATTCGTCTTCCCAAATATTAGTACGTTCGTTTACCCGGTTAGTGCTTGCTAACCCGAACGAGGTGGGTCAATCCTATATGGTACCATATACTAATATTCACGCTACAACGTATTAACAACTATGCTGACGGAGGACTTTAAATGATTAGTTTCGAAAAACTCATGTAGTATATGAAAAGTTGGTACTTGCGTTCACATGTTAAAATTTGAGCAGTATATCACACCTCTGAGTAAAACAGTAAAAGAGGGGCTATGAGACTCACCTGAGTCTGAAAGCGTTTAAACAAACGTAAGTTGATTAGCCGAGTATGAAGTCCAAAGACTTGTAACCTGAGGGTGTCCACGACACGCGATGGTTATAATCATGATTGGGTATCTCAAAAGATCACCCTTGTAGTTGTTACACAACTATATATATGTCCAAATTACTACGATTTGGTTGATTTGTTAAGTGTTTGAAAACATGTACGGCCCGTTGGTGACGGATTTGTAATAATAATCTCAACTATTATTATTTTGATTTCGTGGCGTTTTACTTGAAAAATGTGTTTTAGAAGCCGTTACGGAATCTAAGTACGGGGGTCCGGGGGCAGCGCCCCTGGTAGCGGGGTCCAAGGGGCGGCAGCCCCTGGCGGGGTCCAAGGGGCAGAGCCCCTGGCTAGGGTCGAGCTGCCAGGTCAGCTTGGAAAATTTTTATTTCTACTATATTGCTTTGACGAAAAACGCATCTGGGATCTGAATTTGGGTAAATCGAGTGATAGATTTCGAGTCTCGACACTTAGTAAAAATCTATGTTTTTGAGGTTCTGATTTGTAACACCTGCTAAATTAGGATAATTAATTATGCCTAATTACTTGTAACTAGTTGTAATTAGTATGTAATAGGACTAATTGCAGACTCTATTTGTATATATATATAAGGTGATTTATATATATATATGTGTATTTACGCGATTTGGATTAATCGTACGAATTAACCGGACGGAGTCCGACACAGTTGATTTGGACGTTGGTGACAGAAACTTACCTAAATAATGAGAACGTATTTTATTATATAAAATACACAGCGAACAAACATTATTTATAATATCGCGACGACATTTTAAATAATTTGCGAATACGTATTAAACGCGAGTTAAGAATTTTAATACTTCGACAAATTGTTTTTATAATTAATTTCAAGGAATTTCATTAAAATATTCCCGTCATCTTTTAAAAATATAACCGCTTGATTTAACGCCTAAACGATGGAGAAAACGAACACCGCACGGAGCGCGGCGCGTGGACTGAAAAATGGGGGCTTTCACCAAAACCCCCATTCTTCCTCCCTTTTTCCTCATTCAACCCACACACTCTCTCTCTCTTCTCCTCTTTTCTTTCTTTTTCTCTCAAACACCACCACCCAAAAACCTCACTAAATCGACAAATAAACGTATTAAACGACGCCGGATCATAGCCTCTCTTTGGAAGAAAACGTTCACCATCACACGATCTACATTCCTATCTTTTCGGATTTTCTATCCGACATTTTGTAAGTTTTCGATAAAACCCGAAACTCTCCGTTTTTGCTCATTTTTACGTTTTTATGGTTTATATATGCTTAAAATGTCCAAAAATGGGTTGGGTAAAAGATTTGGACCAAACGGAAGCTTTTCGACCGATTTTCCGGCCACCAAATTCCGATCAGACCGCTACGTCGCAGAGACGCTGGACTATCTGCGACGTAGCTCAAAACGTCGCATTTTGTGGCCAACGTCGCATTTAGCGACGTCGCGGCCTACGTCGCACAAAAATCCCAACGTCGCACTAGCGACGCAGCCTATTACGTCGCATTAACTTGCGGACGTCGCACATAGCGACGTAGACTTTTACGTCGCAAACCGAACCTACGTCGCATTGATTTGCGAAGGTCGCATCATGCGACGTACCTCCCTACGTCGCACCCTACGTCGCATGCTACGTCGCACAAACCAGAACCTTGAAAAGTCAGATTTTACAAAGTGTCGAACTTACACAACTTCAAATACTTATGTCATACGACTTAACAAACGTCATAGAACATACTTTCTATTACAATTACACTAAATTGCGTTATAAATGATAACACTTTGAATCATTATTACAAACCGTCACCAACGGGCCATATTTGTTTTCAAACTACAAACGGATTACTAAACAAACACTTGGACATAATGAGTTGTGTAAACAACTAGCCTAGATGGTCTTGCGAGACATCTACTTACTTAACTTTATATGTTTAGGCATTTGAAGGTTACGGGTTCGGAGAACCTACGGTTGATATTATTTACTCGTTTATTGATATAAACGTACTTGCAAAGACTCAGGTGAGTCTTACGGCCCCACTTTTACTGTTTTATCTTATTGGGGGAGATACATGCTACTACTTTTTCCTTGAACATAAGTACTACACTGTTTACTATACCAAACGAAATTGCATGAGTTTACTTACAAACAGAAGTCTCTCCATCATATATCGTTAGTTATGGACTTAAGCGCGAACAGTAGTTAATGGATCCATTAGGGAAATGACCCTCCCCACCCGGGGCAGTAGCGCTGCCACGTACCGATTTACACGTATAAACGGGTGACAACTTATTCGTTACTGATGCTTGCTCACTTACGAGCATGTCACGGGAGCAAACATATTATTTACGGGTTAAGCTTCGATTATGAGCCTCATGGCAACGGTATAAACTTATTTATTTACGTTTGCTGGATTGCAAATACTGATTTTACGATTGCTGGATTGCAATGGTTGATTTTACGCCTACGGGCACTATAACTGAAATCTCATGTTCAAGCCGATATCATTTACAAACCTGTGAGATTCACCAACCTTTTTGGTTGACACTTTTTAGCATGTTTTCTCAGGTACCCGGATGGAGTAGGATTACTCCAAGATTTTAGCTAGAGTCGCATGATTTCAACACAACTGCATTAACGGAGATTCTTAGCATTATCTTTTGTATATTACGGTTATGTAATAGAATCTCCCGCTATACGCGTGGACTCTAGGGGAAACTACATTTTGTATACGAAAACACTAAGTTTTCAAACATTATATCTATGGAATGTAACTAATTTACAAAACGTCTCATTTAGAGGTCGTTTGCTGTATATCTTGTGCTTTGTATATTGATTAGTAACACCCAAGTATGCTTCCGCAAATCACCAAATTTGGGGGTGTTACAGATTGGTATCAGAGCCTAAGGTTATAGTGAACTAGGTTGCATTTAGTGGGCCTAGACTATGACCATTAGGCAGTATTTCCTTATTAGGCATAATTGGTTCAGGAATCACATCATACGACTTTAATTTAACATAGCCTGATCAACTATGTACAATTAAGGAAAGATGATGTGAGGTCTGAAATGGTTATGTTAAACGGGGATGCGTTAGTTGACTCTGACCACGAGAGAACCGAGACTCTTGCTTGTTATGTGCTAGACATACTCTAGGCTATTATGTGATATACGAGTATATACATACATAGGCCTCACTCGCTGACTATACTACTAGGCTATTATATATATGAATAGGCCTCGCACGTAAACACACTCGCTATAGAGATAGCCGACGTTTCCCTGGTAACACTTACGAATTTCTCTCAGCGGTTTGCACCGACCATGACAGACTTGATCACCGTCACACCACCTTGTGGCGCACTCTAATGATTTTACGAAAATCACATCTAACACCCTGAAACAACGTACTTCCAAGGACTAAAATCCTCTCTCTGTCATTTCTATAGAACTCAAAGACGCGAATTCCCAAATGGACGACCACATGTCTGATAGTGACCAAGTCCACGAGGAACAAATTCAGTACACGTATCTCGATGAGGACATCGTACCAGAAGAAGAAATCATGCTGGAGGGAAACGAAAATCAGAATTTCGAAATGACTGGCATCGACATAGAAGAATATGAGAGAGTGCGAGATCAGGCTGTGGGACTAGACGGCCAAAATTGGGCACTTAAGCGTAAGTGCATAGACTATGAACAAAGATTGAGAATCTCAAACCGATCTGTCCCTACACGAATCAAAGATAAGATCCGTTACTGGAAGAAAGTGGCCACCAACCTAACCCGTAGGACCAAAACATGGATCAAACGTTTGGGCAGGAAATCAACGGAGGAGACTAGGTACCGCTCCACGACTCAAAGATACAGGGACATGCTCGAGGCACGCTACCACCCACACGACCTGAACCTGGAATCGGAAGGAGAATCCGAAAGCCAGGAACCGTAACTAAGAATGAACCAACCGACTAGCAGAAACTGTGGACCGCCTTGATGGAACCAATTAATCTACATTAAGATTAGTGTAGTTTTTGTCTTGTAATCTATCTCGTAATCTAGGGACTATCTAGCACTACTCTATAAACTAGTCGGATGTAACCATTCCCGACACCTTTTGTAATATCTCGGTAGGATGTAACTTTTGAACTCACTTTATCTATCAGATATCCTTTATTATCTCAACTCACATTAATTGTCATTTTCCATGTTGATGCTATGTGTTACCGCTTTTATACATGTACATCTGTGACAATTACCAGCTCATACAAAATCTCATGTATCTTCATTTCTTTTATTGAAGAATCATGCCGCCAAAGACACGACCATACACCGATGCCCAGATTACCTCCCTTATAACCCAGGCTGTTACTGAAGCCTTGGCTCGGAATACTCCACCAAATTCCTCGAGAAATAGCGATGCCGCTGAAACCACTACTGCTAAACCTTGTTCTTACAAGGACTTCCAGAACTGCAAACCTCTAAACTTTGCAGGTACCGAGGGAGCTATAGGTCTAGTACGCTGGATCGAGAAAGTTGAGTCTGTATTTCTTATCTGCAACTGTGCGGAGGGAGATAAGGTTAAGTTCTCCGTTAGTACTTTTACTGACACCGCACTCACCTGGTGGAGCACTTATGCCCAGACTGTGAGTGTTGCTACTGCTTACCAACTCCCGTGGGAGGAGTTGAAAAAGATGTTGAGGGGTGAGTATTGCCCCAGGGATGAATTGAAACAACTAGAAGTGGAATTCTGGAACCACAAGATGCAGGGTGATGACATCACCGGATACACCAACCGTTTCCACCAACTGGCACTTCTGTGCCCAACCATGGTCGATCCTGAGTACAAGAGGATCGAGAAATTTGTTGATGGTCTTCCTGAAAGACTCCAAGACCTGGTAACTTCTTCCAAACCTGGTACTATTCAGAGCGCCATCCGTATGGCCCATGAACTAACGGCAAATTATGTCCGCCGTGGCACAACTTCAACCCCATCTTCAAACAACAAACGCAAGTGGGAAGGAAACCCCAACTCATCCAACCAAACCTCCAACAAAAAGCCTGAGTACATTAAGGCTTATTCATCTGGAACTTCGGAGAAGAAAGGGTACAGCGGGAGCAGACCCTACTGTCCCAAATGCAACCGCCACCATGACGGTTCTTGCCCTTGCTCCAACTGCAAGCGGTTCGGGCATCTAGCCAAGGATTGCCGAACCAACATTCCCACCCCCAACACTAATGCACCAAAGGCCTGCTTTGGGTGCGGAAATATAGGGCATTTCAAGAAAGATTGCCCAAAGCTGAAAAACAACAATAACCCTGCTCGCGGTAGAGCATTCGTTATCAAGGCTGGGGAAGCCAGACAAGACCCGAACGTCGTGACGGGTACGTTCCTTCTCAACGACCTTACTGCTTCTGTGTTATTTGATACCGGTGCCGATAGAAGCTTCATATCTGAGAAATTTAGCCCTTTACTTGATATTACTCCCACTGCCTTAGATGCTAAATACATTGTAGAATTAGCTAACGGCAAACTGATTGAGACTGATAGTATCATACACAACTGTACACTTAACCTCACGAACGAAACGTTTTGTATTGATTTAATCCCTGTCGAGATCGGCAGCTTCGATATTATTGTCGGTATGGATTGGTTATCCAAGCCCCGAGCTGAAATCATCTGTCATGACAAACTCGTTCGCATACCTCTTGTCTCCGGTAGAACCTTAGTCCTACAAGGGGAGACCGGCAGACGGAATCTGAATATTGTCTCCTGTCTGAAAACGAGAAAATATCTACGAAAAGGGTATCAAGCCATCCTCGCACATGTAACGGAGAAGAAGTCGGAGGGGAAGCGACTTGAGGATGTTCCGATCGTGCGGGATTTTCCGGAAGTCTTTCCTGAAGACTTGCCCGGACTTCCGCCACCTAGACAAGTTGAATTCCAAATCGAACTGGTGCCTGGAGCTGCACCCGTGGCACGAGCCCCTTACCGTTTAGCACCATCCGAAATGCAGGAGTTGTCTAACCAACTACAGGAACTCCTGGACAGAGGATTCATTCGACCAAGTTCCTCACCTTGGGGAGCTCCGGTCTTATTCGTGAAAAAGAAAGATGGATCTTTCCGCATGTGTATTGACTACCGAGAGCTGAATAAGCTAACCATAAAGAATCGGTACCCACTTCCTAGAATTGATGATCTGTTTGACCAACTCCAGGGATCGAGTGTTTACTCAAAGATTGATCTACGGTCGGGTTATCATCAACTCCGAGTCCGTGACAATGATATCCCAAAGACAGCTTTCCGAACTCGTTATGGGCATTATGAATTCCAAGTGATGCCATTCGGGTTAACCAACGCACCGGCCGTATTCATGGACCTTATGAATCGGGTGTGCAAACCATATCTTGACAAATTCGTCATTGTGTTCATCGACGATATTCTGATTTACTCTCGCAATGAGCAGGAACATGCTCAACATCTGAAAACCATTCTAGGACTTCTGAAACACGAAGAGTTATATGCCAAATTCTCTAAGTGTGAGTTCTGGATTCGAACCGTTCAATTCCTCGGGCACGTGATTGACAGCCAAGGAATTCATGTTGATCCCGCCAAGATTGAAGCAATCAAGGGCTGGGAGTCACCGACCACTCCAACCGAAGTGAGACAATTCTTAGGTCTTGCTGGTTATTACCGCCGATTCATCGAAAACTTTTCAAGAATAGCTGTTCCACTAACCACACTGACTCAGAAAGATAAGAAGTTCGTTTGGACTGCTAAACAAGAGTCAGCCTTCCAGCTACTGAAAAACAAACTTTGCAGTGCACCAATCTTGTCCTTACCCGAGGGCACCGACGATTTCATAGTTTACTGCGACGCCTCACACCAAGGACTTGGTTGTGTGTTGATGCAACGGGAAAAAGTCATTGCCTACGCCTCACGACAACTGAAAATCCACGAGAAAAACTATACGACCCACGACCTCGAGTTAGGTGCTGTGGTCTTCGCATTGAAAATCTGGAGACATTATCTCTACGGTACGAGAAGCACTATCTTTACCGATCACAAAAGTCTCCAACACATATTCGATCAGAAAGATCTAAACATGAGACAACGTCGCTGGGTTGAGTTACTTAGTGACTACGACTGCGAGATCAAATACCATCCGGGCAAGGCTAACGTAGTGGCCGATGCCTTAAGCCGAAAAGAACGAGTGAAACCCCTTCGAGTCCGAGCACTTTCTATGACAATTCGTAACGAGCTTCCTGCTCAAATCCTTACCGCTCAACTTGAAGCACTCAACGATGAAAACTTGAAAAATGAAGCCCTGCGAGGCTTGGATAAACAATTCGAAATCAAACCCGATGGAACTCGATACTTCTCTAACCGGGTGTGGTTACCCAAATTCGGAAACTTGCGAGATTTGGTGATGGCTGAAGCTCACAAATCTCGATACTCTATACATCCTGGATCTGACAAGATGTATCATGACGTCAAAGGGTTGTATTGGTGGCCTAACATGAAAGCTGACATCGCCTTGTACGTCAGTAAATGCCTAACCTGTTCCAAAGTAAAGACCGAACACCAAAGACCCTCTGGGTTGCTTCAACAACCTGAAATTCCTCAATGGAAATGGGAACAGATTTCCATGGACTTCATTACCAAACTACCAAAAACTTCGAGTGGTTGCGATACCATTTGGGTGATCGTGGACCGTCTCACGAAATCTGCTCATTTTCTGGCCATCAAGGAAACCGACAAGATGGAGCGTCTGACTCGCATCTATGTCAAGGAAATCATCTCGCGACACGGTGTACCTATCTCGATCATCTCGGATAGGGACAGCCGTTTTACTTCTAACTTTTGGCAATCGCTACAGAAATCTCTTGGTACTCGTCTGGATATGAGTACTGCTTATCACCCGCAAACCGATGGCCAAAGCGAGCGAACTATTCAAACACTGGAGGATATGCTACGAGCCTGCGTAGTCGACTTCGGTACTTCTTGGGAAAATCATTTACCATTGTGCGAGTTCTCGTACAACAACAGTTATCATACCAGCATAAAGGCTGCACCCTTTGAGGCGCTTTACGGGCGTAAGTGCCGATCACCCATCTGTTGGACTGAGTTAGGAGATTCCCAACTCACGGGTCCAGAAGTCATTCAAGAAACTACTGAGAAAATCGTTGGTATTCAAAACCGGCTGAAAGCCGCACGTGATCGTCAGAAAAGCTATGCTGACGTGAGACGCAAACACCTTGAGTTCCAGGTAGGAGACAAGGTACTTCTCAAAGTGGCACCGTGGAAAGGTGTTATTCGATTCGGGAAACGAGGCAAACTAAATCCTAGATATATCGGACCATTCGAAATCCTTGAAAGGATTGGTCCAGTGGCATATCGCCTGCAACTTCCTGCTGAACTTAGCAGCGTACACAACACATTCCACATTTCTAACTTGAAGAAATGTCTGTCTGACGAGACGCTGATTATACCGCTCGACGAAATTCAAATCGATGATAAACTTCATTTCGTCGAGAAACCTTTGGAAATCATGGACCGAGAGGTCAAGCAATTGAAACAGAGTCGTATTCCCATAGTAAAAGTCAGGTGGAATTCTAGGCGCGGCCCTGAGTTCACCTGGGAACGGGAAGACCAAATGCGACAGAAATACCCACATCTCTTCCCAGACAACGCACAGTCCGTGCACTCAAGCTAATTTCGGGACGAAATTTCTTTAACAAGGGGAGAATGTAACACCTGCTAAATTAGGATAATTAATTATGCCTAATTACTTGTAACTAGTTGTAATTAGTATGTAATAGGACTAATTGCAGACTCTATTTGTATATATATATAAGGTGATTTATATATATATGTGTGTATTTACGCGATTTGGATTAATCGTACGAATTAACCGGACGGAGTCCGACACAGTTGATTTGGACGTTGGTGACAGAAACTTACCTAAATAATGAGAACGTATTTTATTATATAAAATACACAGCGAACAAACATTATTTATAATATCGCGACGACATTTTAAATAATTTGCGAATACGTATTAAACGCGAGTTAAGAATTTTAATACTTCGACAAATTGTTTTTATAATTAATTTCAAGGAATTTCATTAAAATATTCCCGTCATCTTTTAAAAATATAACCGCTTGATTTAACGCCTAAACGATGGAGAAAACGAACACCGCACGGAGCGCGGCGCGTGGACTGAAAAATGGGGGCTTTCACCAAAACCCCCATTCTTCCTCCCTTTTTCCTCATTCAACCCACACACTCTCTCTCTCTTCTCCTCTTTTCTTTCTTTTTCTCTCAAACACCACCACCCAAAAACCTCACTAAATCGACAAATAAACGTATTAAACGACGCCGGATCATAGCCTCTCTTTGGAAGAAAACGTTCACCATCACACGATCTACATTCCTATCTTTTCGGATTTTCTATCCGACATTTTGTAAGTTTTCGATAAAACCCGAAACTCTCCGTTTTTGCTCATTTTTACGTTTTTATGGTTTATATATGCTTAAAATGTCCAAAAATGGGTTGGGTAAAAGATTTGGACCAAACGGAAGCTTTTCGACCGATTTTCCGGCCACCAAATTCCGATCAGACCGCTACGTCGCAGAGACGCTGGACTATCTGCGACGTAGCTCAAAACGTCGCATTTTGTGGCCAACGTCGCATTTAGCGACGTCGCGGCCTACGTCGCACAAAAATCCCAACGTCGCACTAGCGACGCAGCCTATTACGTCGCATTAACTTGCGGACGTCGCACATAGCGACGTAGACTTTTACGTCGCAAACCGAACCTACGTCGCATTGATTTGCGAAGGTCGCATCATGCGACGTACCTCCCTACGTCGCACCCTACGTCGCATGCTACGTCGCATGCTACGTCGCACAAACCAGAACCTTGAAAAGTCAGATTTTACAAAGTGTCGAACTTACACAACTTCAAATACTTATGTCATACGACTTAACAAACGTCATAGAACATACTTTCTATTACAATTACACTAAATTGCATTATAAATGATAACACTTTGAATCATTATTACAAACCGTCACCAACGGGCCATATTTGTTTTCAAACTACAAACGGATTACTAAACAAACACTTGGACATAATGAGTTGTGTAAACAACTAGCCTAGATGGTCTTGCGAGACATCTACTTACTTAACTTTATATGTTTAGGCATTTGAAGGTTACGGGTTCGGAGAACCTACGGTTGATATTATTTACTCGTTTATTGATATAAACGTACTTGCAAAGACTCAGGTGAGTCTTACGGCCCCACTTTTACTGTTTTATCTTATTGGGGGAGATACATGCTACTACTTTTTCCTTGAACATAAGTACTACACTGTTTACTATACCAAACGAAATTGCATGAGTTTACTTACAAACAGAAGTCTCTCCATCATATATCGTTAGTTATGGACTTAAGCGCGAACAGTAGTTAATGGATCCATTAGGGAAATGACCCTCCCCACCCGGGGCAGTAGCGCTGCCACGTACCGATTTACACGTATAAACGGGTGACAACTTATTCGTTACTGATGCTTGCTCACTTACGAGCATGTCACGGGAGCAAACATATTATTTACGGGTTAAGCTTCGATTATGAGCCTCATGGCAACGGTATAAACTTATTTATTTACGTTTGCTGGATTGCAAATACTGATTTTACGATTGCTGGATTGCAATGGTTGATTTTACGCCTACGGGCACTATAACTGAAATCTCATGTTCAAGCCGATATCATTTACAAACCTGTGAGATTCACCAACCTTTTTGGTTGACACTTTTTAGCATGTTTTCTCAGGTACCCGGATGGAGTAGGATTACTCCAAGATTTTAGCTAGAGTCGCATGATTTCAACACAACTGCATTAACGGAGATTCTTAGCATTATCTTTTGTATATTACGGTTATGTAATAGAATCTCCCGCTATACGCGTGGACTCTAGGGGAAACTACATTTTGTATACGAAAACACTAAGTTTTCAAACATTATATCTATGGAATGTAACTAATTTACAAAACGTCTCATTTAGAGGTCGTTTGCTGTATATCTTGTGCTTTGTATATTGATTAGTAACACCCAAGTATGCTTCCGCAAATCACCAAATTTGGGGGTGTTACATGATTTGTGCGACGTTGGGTGCGACGTCGCAGGTAGGGTTGCGACGTTGAGCATGACGTCGCTAAAGGCGACGTTTCGCAATTTAATGCGACGTAGGGTGCTGCGTCGCTAATGCGACGTTGGTTAAGTTGGCGACGTTAAGGTCTGTGACGCTATGTGCAACATTCGCAAGTCAATGTGACGTAATAGGCTGCGTCGCTATATGCGACGTCGAGGATTCGTGCGACGTTGTGACTGACGTCGCACTATGCGACGTTACGAGGGGTTTTGCGACGTCGCAGCTGACGTCGCATAAATCTGGGTCCAAAAGCGACGTAGCGTTCTGTTGGCCGGAAAATGTGTCGAAAACGAGTTTTTCGGTTTCCGTTTGGTCCAAAACTTTTACCCAGCCCATATTTGGACATTATAAGTTGATATAAACTACTAACAAGCAAAAACACTTGAAAACGGGAGATTTCGGGATTTGTCGGAAACTTACAAATTGTCGGATCAAAAATCCGAAAAGATAGGATGATAGATCGTGATGCGGTGGTCGTTTTCTTCCAAAGGAGTAGTGAGATCCGAGGCCGTTTGATATGTTTATTTTGCGATTTGGATGGATGGAGGTGGTGATTTGTTTGAGAGAAAAATGAAAGAGAAAAAGAAGAGAGAGAGAGAGTTGAGAAAGAAATGAGGAAAAAGGGAGGGGAATGGGAGGTTAAGCTCCCATTTTCGCCCCGCGTTTCCGCTCCGTGCGGTGTTCGTTTTCTCCGTCGTTTAACGTTTCAATAAATATTTTACATATTAAATGGTAAGTTTTAAAATACGAATTATTACGCGATATTTTATTTAAATATTTTACAATTCCATTTATATTTGAGTTATAAAATGTAAGTTTGTTTATTTAGTTTGCGCGTTTTAAACATTTTGAATTGTGTACGATCTGTTTGTACGATACGATTGACTACGAAATATTATCATAATAATATTTTTGACATAAAGCGTTATTTAATAAAATTGGTCACCAACGTCCGTATAAAATTGAATCGAAATACATTCGATTTAAATTGCGTACGATTTAATCAAATCGCATTTTCGTATATATTCAACAATATATATATAATTCGATACATTAATTAGCCTAACACAGAACTAATTACATGTATTAACATACGATTAGGCACTAATTACTAGTCCTAATTTGGCGGGTGTTACATATGGGGCATGTTATCTTAAATGATACAACATGAATTCGCATCAAGTTAAAAAGTTATAATGATTCCTCCCCGTTACAATGATTTTTTCGGTCACAAACCATATATTTCCTATGTAAAGTTTTTATGATTGTGCGGTATATATTTTAGTGAATCCACCACAACGTATAATATGGGTTGTTGAAAATGATAATTCATTCAGGGGGGTGAAAGAGCAGCTAGAGTATTGGAATGAATTAGAAAATGTAATTGTTGATCCTCACACAAAGACTTTGAACATCAAGTTCAAATGATAACTCATTTTCCAAAAAGTAGTCATTGCCAGACATGTTGAGTGACCTAAAGAGAGTGACTAGATCACATATATGCTGCTAGTGCTCCAATTAAAATGTGTGTCCCGGATGGACAACCAATGATTGTTAATGATTCTATGGCACGTTTGTTGCGTGATAGAATAATCGATTCCAAATTGAAAATCCTCGAATTATATAAAATGGAGCAAGAAATTAATATGGTCATATCGAGGTAATAAAGACCCCATAACAGTATCCTACAAAGACATTAGACAAGAGGGTTCTAGATGAACCTAAGGTACCTGAAAAACTAAGAGATCTCGTTAGGTGATATTATTTTATGTCTAGTAAAGTGTGGAATCGAAAAGTAGTAAATCGACGTCGATAGTACTATTGAGTATAATATTGCGCAAGATAATGATTTGTAAATAATATAGTGCTATAATAAGAGTGAGGATCTTGAAAAAAAACTTGCAAGGAGTGCATATGTATAGAATAATTGGCCAAATGTAAAGACGCAAGTAGCTAATGAAAGATTGAAGTCTCTTGTGATGAGACATGCATATTGAGACTTTGAAGTCTATACACATGAATGCCTGAAACTTATTGGATATGCATAAGTCTTTATGAGAAAGCGAAATCAAAGTATTGAAATATGTTATATAAGGCACATGTGATGGCACACATGTATTTTCGCAAAGACTTGGAAATGATAAAGAGGAGACATGTTCTTGTGTGGTGGATCCAATAATGATTATTGATATTATATAAGTCCGCGTCTAAGAGAATTAAGTAGAGCTCATTTGATATTGAGATTCCTTAAGGGATATAAAATGTATGAAGCATGCCTCGTGATTATTATGCTTAAAGTAGATAAGAAAAGTTCTCGAGAATACTGATTGATTGTATTAAAATAATCACGATATGAGTTAAAGTAATATGGGCATATGTGTTATAATCGCCTTAGTGTAGTTCAATTGAATTTGTGCCATATAAAGAATTATGTTTGCCCATGAAGCTATATAATGAGACATGGAATTGAATATGGTCTAAGTTTCATATAGTTTGATTTTATGAATAAGAGTTGACTCATTGAGAGATTATAAAGGCAATTATATCCTTACCAAATGATATTGAAGAAGATGACACAATTTATCTTGTTGTACGAATTGAACATATTAAGAATAAAATCCTTGTTCAAATATATACGGATAAATGACACTCATGGTTATGAGGTCACATGATGTTGAACGACCCCTTTTAACTTTCAAAGATGATGATCACGATATCGATTTAAAAGTGTCATATTTAAATGCATATGAAGCGTTGATAGTTCTCGTAGTGGTCTTACATATACTCGATTGTGATATATTTTGAATTTGTTGGCATTGTATAACTTGTGAAGTACTAGGATGTACTTGAATGATATGTATAATGTATGGTTAATCTCTATAGATATGTGAACAACAAGTGGAGGATATTTGTTCATGTGACAATCAGATAAATTTATTTTATCAAGACACTTACTATGATGATTAAAGAAGTTGGTTTATGATATTGGATTTCAACGACTAAAGAGTTCAAGTGATGTGATCATCAGGGGGAGAAAAGATACGCGTTGCACTCTTTTTCCCTTAGTCATGGTTTTGTCCCAGTTGGGTTTTCCTGGTAAGGTTTTTAATGAGGCAACATCCCCAAGCGTATGAGGAAATTATGTACTCTTTTTCCTTCACTGGATTTTTATCCCACTGGGTTTTATCTAGTAAGGTTTTAACGAGGCATAATCCTTGAATGGACATCCAAGGGGGAGTGTTATAAATAATTATGGTATGGATGTCCATATCCTTTAATATAATGATAGATATATTTTCCTATATTTATGAGATCCTTTTCTTTAAGGACACTCCACCTTGTAATCTTATATATACCTCCATTGAGAGATGAATAAAATAACTTTCTAGTCTTCTTCATTGTCTATTGCTCTTTTACTTTCACAACAATATGTATATTATTTACTCATGTAATTATGGTGTAAACTTTTCACCCCAGTAGTATAATTAACAACGAACCATATAGAGATTTACCATTTCATAATCAACCTTTTTACGCGGATTATTAGTCTTTTTTCTTTACTTGCATGATATTTTGTTCACCATATTTCTTTTAACACGTATAATATAAATATGAAATTATTAACCTAAAACATTCGATCTTTCGTTATATAACACAAAATAAACATAAAACCTTCCGTATTGTATTTTTATATTAACAAAATACATATACCAATGGGCTAATTGTTTGTAAATGTATCGAACTTGTCCCGAAATGCTTTTGTATGCATCCATTTTTCCAAAGTTCTATTATATATTTCAAAGTTACTAATCACTCCTATTGTATGTATCAAGGTTACTAATCACTCCTATTGATTAGTAACTTTGATACATACAATAGAAGTGATTAGTAACTTTGATACATACAATAGGTGTAATTAGTAACTTTGATACATACAATAGGAGTGATTAGTAACTTTGATACATACAATAGAACTTTGGAAAGTTGGATGCATACAAAAGCATTTCGGGACAAGTTCGATACATTTACAAACAATAAGCCCTATACCAATTATGACACTATGCATTTAAGACACTAATGTATATATACTAATTTATTTAATTAAATAAATAAAAATTTATAAAATATACTTAAAGCAAAATAGCTTGGGGCAATCCCAACCCTTAATTGCTTTTTTCCAATTTAATCCAACGATTAAGATTAATTTTATAATTGTTACATTTAACACCCTTTTATAATTATTTAGATTTTAAAAAATCTAAACGTAAAATATTATTAAAAAAACATCATAAAACGTATTGTGGCCAATATAATCGGACCCCCCCAAACGAAATCGGTACACCTCCCAAAAATATTTAGGCTACAATTAGGATTCCAATATTATAATATTTATTGAATATATTATATAATATATATAGATATATAGATATATAGATATAAAATATAAGATATATATATATATAATTAAAGCAACAATAAATTTCAACAATAAATATCAATATATTCAATATGTATATGTATACTTAATATAAAAAACGTATACCATTATCATGCTTCGCCAATCACTATTTTCACATCATCTCGAGCAATTTTAGAACCATGTAAGTTTTAATTAATCAATTCTTCTAATCCATCCATCGGTGTTTGCTTATTGTACATGTAAAACCATAACTAAGTATGTATTTGTGAACCCTAATTGTTATCATTATAAATTGATGATGGTTTCATATTGTGATTACATTAGGTGATTTGTTAAAGATGTTTAATTTATATAATCAGTTCTTTTGATATTGATTCGAGCAATTATTGTGGTTTGTCATAATCCAAACGCTCATGGCCATAACGGAAATCGGTTTCAATTTTGATTATGCGTGCGGGTCTAAAATCACAAGTTAAGGTAAGGATATCGTTATACTTCGACTTTCATGTTATCATAGAATCGTATAGACATAAATAGCAGTTAACTGGTAGAGTTGTCAAGTGTGTTTCAATTAATGTTTTATAATTTGATTTGAAGTGATGATATGGAGACAAAAACAAATGCCGTTTCTGGGAATAAAATTTCAATTGGTTATTACTTCTCAAAAAATAGAACTGGTGATTTTGACGATGACATGGCGAAAGAAGAAATCGTTGGTTGACGGAAGGAGAAATTAATGGGGACTGATCGTGTCTAGATAGATTGGGATGTCGCAGTAGATTCTGGTTCCATAGGTATGTTGATGATGATAAAACCCTAAGTTGAAACACCCATGGTTTTCAAAAATTATAATAATGTATTTTACTTCGGAAACGTCGGTCCCAAATCAACTATCTGCTTTATATACATATAATCTCGCTTATTTCAACATGTTCATAAAGTTATATAAACCAAATTACGAGAGTTGGGTGTTAACGAAAAATCCAAACAACATTGATTTAATAACTTCAATATCAGAGTAATACGCAAGGTCGTCAAACAAACCATTCCAACCACCAACTTCTTAAACAACATATATAACCAATCATAATCTGCAAGGAGTGGGAATGTGGGGGTTAGCTCAAAGCTAAGTGAGATAGAACTGTAACCGACAGTCCAACTCAGATATAACACATCAGCTTACAACAAATAATCGTAATCACAACAACAATCAATGTTTACATCATCAAGCACTTTAAACACACAAGCACTAAAGAGGACCGGTGGTCCTTGAGGAACCCTCAAGCCGCGGTGGCCCTCAAGCGACATTTATTAAACCCCACTGAGCTGCAGGCCAATACAGCGGTTTACCGATAGCCTGTTACTATTATCTCACACGACTAAGATTCCCATTAACGATGTGTACAAGGAATCCTCATCGTCCAAACAATAGTAACCAATGCCCAACACACGTTGACCTCTTTATAAACACATATATGCCTCAAAGGCCATATAGCACATATCACAATTATAATCATAACAGATTAATAATCAGTCAACAATAACATATATGGTTACCCGTTGTAACCAAACATGTTATAACTCAATCACACTGAAGGTACAGGTCCACTCACCGATACCTCAGATGTCCACTCAGTAGTCTAATGTCACTGAGTCTTCTGCGTATTTGAAAACACCACATAATTGCAACGAGTCAGAACTCATTTATAATAATAATCTCATGTTATAATAATATAACATATCACAATAGCTCGTTATTCAACGTATTATATAAATACGATAATAATAATGAATACTCGAATAATAGTTAGTACTTATATCACCATATTATCAAATTCATAAGTATAACTAACTCAGGATTATAACATATATCAATATACTATTCAATTATACAATACCTCGTATCAACATTGTAATTACAATCGAATAGTAATTCACATACAATATATATAATTAAGTCAAGAGAGTCCGGCTATAATTAGTATAGAGTCCATAACCACATAGAGTCCGGGGTACTTAAACCAAAATTACATAGAGTCCGGTGGTATACAAATGACCCGGTCCCTCTTGAGCAATAGAGTCCGGTCATATACAAATAGAGTTCGACTAAACAACCGGACCCAAAAACATAGTATAGAGTCCGGTCAAATAACCGGACCCAAAGGCTCATACAACTGGACTCAAAATAATTACAAGTTTGAAACAGAGGGAATCCGCTCGGATTCCCCGGAATCCGCTCGGATTCCCCGGAATCCGCCGGATTCCCAGCCCCTTCCAGCCCAATTCTTAAACAGCCGAAATTCTAAGGAATACGTTCTTGAATCCGGTTTTGAATCCGTCCGGATTCCCCAATTTTCCATGAATCCGCCGGATTCCCATGAATCCGGCCGGATTCCCACGTCGTCCAGACCCTGAACCTGCTGTTCTAACCTTAATCCGAAATCAAACCACAAAATCACCAAACTCAGATATCTAATCGATTATAACAAACGAAAATAAGCATATAACATCACCTGTCATCATTTATATCATCTAATTACACATATAATCACAAACCCTAAGAATTTGCATATATATACATATATATGAAGAACACTTATAATTCAAAGATGATGATGATGATCTAGTGATGAAGATGAAGCTATAGCAAGATCACAAACCTCTCAATCTCTCTTTCTATTTCTTTCTTTGATTTTTACTAGATATGTGTGTGTGTATATTAGTTGAGAGAAAAAGATCAAGAAAATGGAAAATAAGAAAGTTAGGTCGGTCACCTCCCTTTTAACCCACTTTCACTTGTACAAAATAATACCCCTTCTAAACCTATTGTTTGGAACCCGAAAATACCCGCAAGACAATAAACTTTATTTTACCGTCAGGCTCAACTATTTAAAACAAATACTATTTTATTAGTCACAATAATACCTGTGACTCTTTGACCTATTTATTATCAAATAAACCAACACTACAATTTCCTAACTCATTTAAATAATTGTTTAAATCCGGAAATATACCATAAACGTCTAGGCCCGGAAACAGGATGTTACATAAGTTGTTTAATCGTTTTAAATTTTATTATCTATTTTTTCTTAATAATTTGTGTTGTTAAGGTTTCAAGCAGAGGACAATAATCCAAAATACAACTTCTTTCTCCTAAGCTTTTAAACTAAAAATCAATTAACATAATAAAAACAGATACAATTTTCAATAGAGTTTTTATATTATTATTATTATTATTATTATTATTATTATTATTATTATTATTATTATTGCTATTGGGATGTGATCATTTAGTAAAATATTGCATGAATGGCCTAGGAGACGGATGGATGTCCTTATGTTTTCATTTACTTCATGTAAATTAGGTTTGAGGTTATCATATAAATGTTTTTAGGAAGTAGGACTACACGTGTATATATATGTAAATTGAGTGCTATGGTGGTTATATATATATTAATAACCTATTGAACTAAAGTAATAAAATATAAAATTATAGGGAAAGGTTATTGTAAGATCACTTATTATCGTAGGAACGACTTTTTTCACTTTTAAATTCAACTAATATACATGTTTTGCAAAAAAAATTATGCTAAAATTATTAAAAATTTTATCCTCTTTAATATTAGATTAATTTAAAAAATAAAAGAAAATATATGATACACAAATTAAAGTTGTGTATCACAGCATTTTATGTGTGATACTGTGATACACAAAAAAACTTATGATGTGTATCACATTTAAAAAAAAAAAAAAAATCTCACAGTAAAGAACACACAATTCTAAGAATTTTGATATATATTTTTCATCAAAAACATAATTTAATCTTAAAGTTTAAAGTAAAAATGTCCGTTCCTACCGTTCCCACCATAATAAGTGTTCTTATTTGAACCTTACCCTAAAATTATATTAATAAAAAATTAAATCTTAGTAATAAAATATTGAATCATAGTAATAAAAAATCTTTCTCCCTCTTCTCTCCTTAAATTTCTTTTTTTTGATCCTGTTACTATATATTATTAAACTACTTTCATATCTAAATTAGGGTTTTTTACGTTGTAATATTTGTAAGTTAAGTAACTTAATTGAATTCATAAGTTAAGTAAAGTAATATTATTTTTTTTTTTTTTTTTTAAGTTTATTGAATTTTGAATTATTGTTCTTTGTCATAGTTACTAACGGTAATCTTGCAATCAGTTTTGCTTCCATGGTCTTGAAAACCTGTTGTGGGCATACTTGAAGTAAAATTCGGCGTGACCTGTTCATAATTCCGGTTGAAATAGATGAACGTCTTGCCATGACTATTAAGATAAGTGCAAATAGTTGAGATTGTTTTCATTTTTATTATCACTTAGAACTCCACTTTAGCCTTTTGTATAGAGTTTTATATTTTTTGGGTTTAAGTTAGATGAGATGTCATAGAAAAATAAAGTTTGTATTTAGTCTCAGTATTTTTTGTTGTTCCTAATATCAATATTTTTTGGTTGTGTTAAGTTAAATGACCATACTCATCGTTTGATCGTCTTCTAGGGATTGAGTTGCGTTTTATATTTTGAAATCTGAATTAACGTGTGCATAAATACGCACTGTTCTTACTCAGTTATACTGTCCCATTTATGTTAAATTATAAGATATAATTGATTTTTAATTTATAAAAATTGAATCATCTTTATATTTCCTAAGTAAGTTTTTTCTTTTATTTGTTGGATGCCGGCATAAATGAGCATCATATGTTGAAATATGTTAGACATGAGATGCAGTTGATGGTTTTATGGTTTTGAACTTTAATATCTACAAATAAAAAATTACCCAAAAGATTGTTACATATCGAAGTTTATTTTAATTCCCTTTTCCTTAAAAAAAATTCCTTTAAAAAATAAATAACAAAAACACTTAACAATATCCCGCGTTGCCGCGGGTCTTATATCTAGTAAAACTTTATATCTATAATAATTTCAATTTTACTCGCGTTTATGTTTCAAATCGTATCACTAGATTGTCCATGAATTGATCTAACAAATCGTAGACTTGTTAGGCATCCTAGTTCTTAAATGGAGTTTGGTTTGTTTGCGTTAACAAAACACATGGAAGTTTGCTTTTGTTGTAATTTTATGGTAGATAATCACTTTTAATGGTATAATATTATCTAATGAACTTTTTAAAAATGATATAAGAATAAAGAGTAGAAGGGAGAAGAAGTAAACACTTATTCAAATGTACGTATTGAAGGGTACCAGTTAGGGGTGTCAAAAAAACCCGACCCGAATAGGTAACCCAAAACCCGACCCGACTCAACCCGAATTCCAAGCTTATTTGGCCACCCAAATAACCCGAATAACCCGCTTCTTATTTGAGTCGGGTTTCGGATAAATTTTTTTCAACCCGAATAACCCGAATAACCCAAATAAGCTAATAAATTATTTATTTTAAAAAATATAATTATATATATAAGTTATTTATGGTTTATACATATATAATATACATATATAAGTAATTCATTATGATTTATACAAGCTATTACTGTCATTTTGTAAAGTTTAAGTTTATTTAAAATACGAAAATTTGAAATATCATCTTATTTGAGTTAAATGAATAACCCGAATAACCCGAATAGGTAACCCGAATAACCCGACCTTATTTGAATTGAGTTTCGGGTTAGATTATAAACTTCGAAACCCGAATAACCCGACCCGAATAACCCGAAACCCGATTAACTCACCCGATTGACACCCCTAGTACCAGTTATAACCTTACATTTATGGGCTATTTATAGTACAAAGATTACTATACCAATGCTATTCATTTTTGGCACTAGTATAACATAAATAAGCAAGAACAAATAGTAACAAGGATGCGGTGTCATCAAAATTATATCATCCACATATTCAAATATCTTGGGACACATATATTTGATATTTCATAACAGCTTTCTATTTTTTTAAATTTATAGATGAGATGCATGAGATATCAATTCCACCGAAGTAATATATGATTGTTGACGATAATGAATACAAAATATAAAAATAAAATAAAAATATAAATATAATCTAAAAACAAGACTCGGTAAAAGTCAAGCATATACCAAATGTCAAAATTAGCTACTACTTTTGAACTCTTGATTGCAATTATATTATTCTATAACTAGAAGAGCACCCGCGCATTGCGGGTGTGAAGATATTAACAATGCTCAAAAAATATTTTATTTATGTTTGAATATTGTTTTTATATGTACACCTTATAAATTTACTTTCTAAAGTCTTTTAAATTTTGCTAACAATTATACGAGCATGTATTTAAGACTAATTGTTATGTAAAATTAAAGAAGTGGTAATTTTTAATCAGTATTTATTATGGATGAATATATTCTTGGTAGTTTCTATAGTTAGAAAAAGATTAGTTTAGTCAATATTATCAAATATAGGGGTATTTATGTCATTAGAGTTTCTTGAAATTGTAAGGTAATGAAGAAAATGCTTAAACAAATTATAAGGGTGAATGATAACTAGCATTTAAAAAATTGCATACAGACTACAAGAAACCCGATACGTTTTATCTAAAAATTCTCCTATTTAAAACCAGTCACATTTGCCTAGTTACGTGACAATGTAAGAAAACGAGTGTAAAGTTTATACTCCATATAAGTTTTTGAGTATAGAAGATTATGGAGTAATCTGTCATTTCATGCTACAAATTCTTCATATATTAAGACCGGTGTTATTGGTTCGTCTTTGATGTGTCCCACCAAAGGCGCCATTGACAACGGAGTGTCTTTGGTGGCGTCCTTATGGTTGGAGTGAAGATGGGGAAAGAAAATTTATTTGGGCCAACTCTTCAATCTTTGTAAGTCTTTCCGAGGAAGTGTTAATGTGCTGATAAAATGACAGTTCAGTTTTTCAATTTTTCAATGTGAGTGGTCTAATTAATTAGTTAGAAAAATTAAACCGATAGATCATAGTTTGTTTGTTTTTTTTTACTAATTTTTTTTTAAAACAAAATGAGACTGTTAAATAACTTTATTGCAACAGGTAACTAAAATGCTCATTTGTATCGTATCATTCAATTCAATCTATGGTTAAAGTGACAATGAAAATATGATTATAATTATAAGTTTTTTTTTAAAAAATTCATTTATTAACATCCAATCCATGGTTAAAGTGATAATGAAAACTATCATTATAATTATAAGTTTTTTAAATTCATTTATTAACATTCAAATACAAGAAAATTTTGTTGATTTTTTATTTAGTTATTGTTATCAACAAAAAATGTTTGAGAGTAGATAGATAAGTGGTTTAAAGAAGGAAGAAGTGGTAGATATTATCAACCCCTAAAAAAGATGTAATCGGGAACGATTTGTAAACCGTCAGTTTTTAAGTGTACACCACCAAACATACTTTACAGTATTATACCGTACAACACCTTTATAACATATTTGGTGGTATATGAATAAAAATATGGTGGGTACGAATCACTACCCATTTGGACTATGGGGGTGTTTGGGGGAGCGGTAAGGGGGAGCTTTTTAGCTTTTGCGGTATGTTAACGTTAAAAAGCTCTATTTTAGTGTTTGGATATAGGAAGCTTTTAGGGGTTTTACAGGATTAAAAAGCTAAAAGCTAAAAAACCTCAATTTTTGAGCTGCAACTTACGGCCATGAGCTAAAAGCTTACGGCCGCCCCCAAACACCCCCTATATCATGCCCCCTCTAAGCCGAATAAAAACAAAAATAAGGATAGGAATGTCGAATGAAGATATGTATGCAACGGGGATGGTTGTCATGGTTCCAGAATTACCTAAAATATCTACATTTCTTAAATAAACATAAAAATAAAAATATATAAATATCAAAGATAAAGGCGGTGTTGGGTAATGTTTATTTTTAGCATTAGCATGGCCACAAAATTTCTGCAAGTCCATATCATTTTACAACTGGGCGTACTTTTATCACTCTTTTTCCTTTTATAAATAAAAATAAATACAGTAAAATTTTAAATTTAAATTTTATAGAAATAAATCTATATCTCTATATCTATCTCCATTTCAGTCTGTCTGTAAATCACAGGTGCTTTGCTGTCTTTTCTCTTTCTCTCTTTCTGTTTAATCGCAGTTAAAAGAGGAAGAAGGAAGGTAGATAGAGAAAAGCTTTAAAGCTCCTTTCACCGGAACCCTAAACTTTCTCAATTCCGATCTCTCTTCCCTAATTTCACCGTCTTTATTAATACAACGACGTTCGATTTCCGGTAACAATTCTTCATCTAATCGCTTTATTATTATTTTTATCTTTTGTCTAATCTATCAATTTTGATATTAATTTTGCTCAATTTTTTTGTTCAATTTCAGATCTGAATCGGTTGATTATGTCGATTCTATCAAAAGTGGATTCGATTCAGATTCGTGAGGTGTGGAATGATAATCTAGAAGAAGAATTCGAATTAATTCGAGGTATTGTTGATGAATTTCCGTATGTAGCAATGGATACCGAATTTCCAGGAATTGTTATTCGTCCTGTTGGGAATTTTAAAAACAGTAATGATTATCATTACCAGACTTTAAAAGATAACGTCGATATGTTGAAATTGATACAATTAGGGTTAACGTTTTCCGACGAACAAGGGAATTTGCCTAAATTGGATGATAAGGATTGTATATGGCAATTCAATTTTAGAGAATTTAATGTCAATGATGATGTTTTCGCTAATGATTCGGTTGAGCTTTTGAGAGAGAGCGGTATCGATTTTAAGAAAAATAACGAAAAAGGGATCGATGCACGGAGATTTGGGGAGCTGTTGATGTCATCAGGGATTGTGTTGAATGATAATGTGTATTGGGTGACTTTTCATAGTGGATATGATTTTGGTTATTTGTTAAAGCTTTTGACTTGTAAGAATTTGCCTGATACACAAGCTGGTTTCTTTAACTTGATCAATATGTATTTTCCGACTGTGTATGACATTAAGCATCTGATGAAGTTTTGTAATAGTCTTCATGGAGGGTTGAATAAGCTTGCTGAACTGTTGGAAGTAGAAAGAATTGGGATTTGTCATCAGGCTGGTTCCGATAGTTTGCTTACTTCGTGTACGTTCAGAAAGTTGAAAGAAAACTTCTTTAGCGGTTCTATGGAGAAATATGCTGGTGTCTTGTATGGTTTGGGGGTTGAGAATTGACAGCGATACACAATTGTTAAGTTAAAATAAGAAAATACTTGAAAAAAAAAATGTTAGTTGTATGTTCAGTTACAGTTTGTGTTGTAATGGCACCACAGCTTGTATACTTTTTCAGGATAAGAAAGGTTAATTAATATTTTTGCAGTTCCCTTCCATGATTGCTTGGTGTTTTGGTTTCTTTGTGCAGTTTCCATTGTTTATGAGTTATGTTTACCAGTTTATATCAGCTGCAATTGGTGACTATAACTTATTTCGAATAAGCAACATAATGCAGCTGGATAATTATACCATTGTTGGTTTCAAATGTATATATTTTGTTTCGGCAAACAGGAATGAGCAGTGAAACCTGCAAATACTAAGGTATTGTTCTGTTTCTTGTTGATGATTCATGGGCTGATCCCCCAATATCCTGCAAAAAGGTTCTATTGCGCTGTTAGCATCTGATTCGTAATCGCAACTGCTATATGTAATTAATTGATTGATTTCATTGATACTATGGTAAATTTGGCAAAAGGTGAGTTATGTTCATATGGGAATAATTCTGATACCTGTTTTTGTAACTTTACAATACTAACCAAATCTGTACACACGATATAAACGAGGAAACTAATAACTATTGATGTTTCTGTGAAGCGATTAAATATATTAGAGGTACAGCAAAACAATATGGAAATCTGGGAAGGCTGGCCTTTTCTACAACTACCTGTACTGGCAGTCAGGCGTGTGCTTTGTTTTGCGACTTTTGTGTTATGATGTCGAAAAATGTCAAAACAAGTAAATTAAGATCACGGGTTTTTCAATTGAAAGATCCAAATTGTCGTGTTTAGAAAGAAGAGGACTAGCAAAATAAGTTGCAGACACTACCAAAATAAAATTAGATGACAGTTGATACTGCTTACTTTCATATTTTTTTAATGCTTATACAACATCACTGGTAGTGTTTTGGATGATTTACATGTGAGGAGTCAAGAATAATGGAGAGGCAGGTTACTCTCGGGTTAGCCAGAGTAATGTCCCATTCCGATGATAGACAATCTGCACTGCTTGAACTCTATATAGCATCCATTTCAGAGTTCAAACCATAGGGGTTAGAATTTGGCAGTGCCCAATGAAACTAAGAAATGCGGATATGGGCAGTTCTTGCCAGTTGCCACCTCCTTGTCTTGATTTTCCACTTTGTGGCAGATCTGCTGATTCAATTATAATGGCCAACGCTAGAATGATATGCATCACCATAAGGTTGTTGCATGGGGTAGTCGGGTTCTTTGCCATTTCTGGTTTCTACACTTGCAGAGCTGAGCTGAGTACATCACCATATCTACACTTTTTTCCAGACAAAAACCACAATGAGGTCATGTTTCTTAACCACGATGAGTGAAACGAAACTTCGCATTACAGTCATGGAGTTGAATGCAATGTAGAGTGACATTATATTCAGGCAGTAATACAATGCTACTTTTAGTATTTATTTGTTTCCCAATATCTTGTACATGACCAAAATATATCAGAAACCTCGTGTTTGTGTCAAGTTAGAAGTAATTAATCAACGTCCTAACAATAACATTTCTCAATTCAAAACAAGATTTAAAATCCGAGTTGTAGATGTAAGTATTAACTGCAGCTACAAATGTTAGTTTCTTTTTTCTTTAATGTATTAAAAATTAAAATCTATATACATACAAATATAGAATTCTTACTTGCGGCAACGAGCAGATGAAAATCTGAATCTGTAAGCGATGGAAGGTTGAATAATAATCAAACTATTTCAAGTCCACGATTTTGGTCGGATCTATTGCGGAAACAAAACGAGTTCCATAAATAAAGAGCGATCGCGGCAACGATGACGCCGAGGATATCGGCAACGGCGTCTTTGACGGAAGCGCCGGCTGAATTGAAGAAACCGAGTTCGTCGGCGAATTCTTTGGCGGCGCCGACGGCGAGTGAAAGAATGCAACCGATTGAGATGCTCCGGCGACGTAAGAGGGAGAATCGAGATGCCAAAAAAGAGAAGAAGAATGTGAGGAATAAACAGAGAAGAAAGTGTTGGAGTTTGTCATTGGCTAACCAATCGTCCCCGTTCTCCATCTCACGATTTCATTTCTCACAAACAAACCATGTTTGACTTTTTGATGAGCGTTAACCTTTTAGCTACTCTATTAACAAAAAGTCCAAAATTTTGGATTTTGACTTTTTAGCTTTTTTACCATTTAAAACCACGATAAGCTTCTTTAAAAAAACACATTCAAACATTTACAAAGAGCTTTTCTATGTTACGATATCACAAAAAGTTAAAAAGCTCTCAAATGAGCTATTTCAAACACCTTGACCTCAAACACCTAACGACAAGTAAATTCTTAATTCATCTAATATGACAGATGATTAAATGATCTTCACAAACTGATAGGTGAAATGAATTAAATGATCTTCACAAACTGAGGTTATCGAAACACTTATAGGTGAGCTTATTAAGCAAGTAAGCAATCAAAATAAGCTCCCAAACACCCTCTTAATGGGTAAGAATTAAGTAGGGGGTGTTCGTGGATGGATCGGATCAAGCACAATCAATAATACTATTTGGATTTCGGTTTCTAAATTGTTAATCCGATCCATCCAAATAAATATCAAATCGATCCAAACTAAGCCAAATTACTATTTGAATCGATCGGTTTTATCTATTCGGTTTCTTTGTTAACTTCGTGATATTATCGTTTTGACTTGTGAATGGGTAATGTCATGAGTGATATCAACGGCTAAGTGTTTGCCGTTTTACATTGAGGGTTTAGAAATATGTGGAGTCTAAGTATTAAAGTTAAAATTTTAAATTAGTATTATATAAGAAGATTTTATATATGAAAAATGATCAAACTATTTATTTAATATCTATTTTGATAACTAAACAAGAGTATTATATATACTATCGATAACTATTCACTTTGAGTATTCGGTTCTAATCATACTAACCAAAACCGGTTCGAAATCCGGTATACTATTCCGTTTTTGTGCGATCCGATCCAAAAACTAATATTTCCATTTCGAATGGTCCAACTTGAATAGTTTATACGGATAATTTGATTACCTACGAATAGTTAACATCCCCAGAGTTACGTACCTAACGATCTTCACATACATAATTCACAAAGCTCTGGATTCTTGGTTTAACTCAATGAAAAATCTGCTTAGGAAAAGTCTGATAATTTCGATTCAAATATCTCATCACATAACCATAATCCACTTGATGATTATATGGCTAAAACGCCAGAGGCCCTCCATAAATCCCTCATACTCGATAGAATAAGATTATCAAGACAAGCAAGCTGTGCAAGGCCCACCGCCCACGAATGACAAGATGATTAACTCATGTTTATGTTTTTGTTAACAATTGATCCAAGTTAGCAGGGTTAGATTTTAAACACTGCAGATCAATATTCTGATGGATCCATTTTTTGAAGGATTATAACTAGCCAATAATAACTCACATGGGCTATGTGCTAGTCTAAGAATATACAAAGTAGCTTAAAAAACTTTAGTTGAAAATGAAGCGCTTAAAGTAGGCTAAACGTTTGTATAAAGATTAATTCGAAGGAAGAAAATAAAAAAAATAGATAACTATTGTGATAATAGAGAAACTGTAATCAAATAATCATATATATTAACTACCTACATAATTCATAACATGGACAAATATATCGTTTGTAGCTCTAGCCATACCAAAAAAAATTGCCTGTTTTGACTGATTACTGAGCTTACCCGGCTACCATTTTGCCACCTATACTCGGTAGAAGTGAAGGAAAAACAGAACAAAATCTTTCTAGAAGTTATGTTGACTCGTGGAGCTGAACATCTGACATCTAAATCGCCAGTTCATTTCTCAGTTTGAAGTCCATCATTCTAATCGGAAAATCAAAAAATTCATTGAACATTATCTGGTGGTCCCACGTTTGCTTGCAAAGGAACCATGAGCAAGAGCCCAACTTCTGTTTACTTCTCATCACGAGACGCGCCTCCCTGCGTAGCCCTCTGATTGTCGACGCTATGTGTTTCTTGCTTATCGGAAGCTTGTTTATTCGAGCGGTCTTCAACTAAAGGTTTGTTTGTAAGCTGTGTTTTGTCACCATCCTGTTGCTCTGAAACTTTTGTGCTTCGTTGGTTTTTGGCTTCTATCACAATTTCCTTTACGGTTTTTTCCAAGTTTTCTAGTCTCTCTTTTACCTCTAATAGTTGTGGATTCGACTTTAATACATCTTCTTCGGTTGCTTTAATCTTCTTGGCTTCTTCTATCTTCATCCTCTCCAACTCCTGCAGAAGATTATACAAAATTTAACAACAAAATAATACATAATTGTCAACAAGTGCAACAGATAAGTGAATCAAATGAGGCAAGCTCGGTTACTGCATCCATTTTCTTCATTTCATGGCGAGCATATTGTGCAACCAAATAGACAGCTGATACAAGAAGAACGAGCCATTAGATGACATATTGTAGAAATTTTAAAAATGGAAGATGTACATAGATACATACCAAGTGAAGGCAGACAAACGAAGAAGAGCTGAACCAGATGAAAATCAAGCCTGGGGATTAGAAAGATTAATAAGCATACATTTAAATCAATACGTTCAAATGTGATTAGCAGATCGTTTGATGAAAATGGCTGACATCATACTTTTTATGCGAGAATAAAACACAGCACATCCATAACAATCTTGATACACACTCAACTATGGCAAGTTATTAACATGTATGTTGATCACACTGATAAGGTATATCCTTAAGGATCAATCATTTCAACTGTTTATCGTTAAGTGTTCTCGAGTCTTGCTTTCTATAGCCTTCCATGTGACTGATAAGGTTTATCCTTAAGGATCAATCATTTCAACTGTTTACTGTTCAGTGTTCAAGGTCTTGCTTTCTATAGTCTTCCATGTGACTGATAAGGATGGCAATAATTTAACAGATGACAGCATCATGGATGCAATAAACAGGTAAAATTACTTTTGTCTTATACAATTCAACTCAGAATACCTATCAAACACTCATACATAATTCAGCAATAATTCATATAAAAACATATAAAAATACTTATATTGTTTCAAAACATACATTCAGACTGCCCATTCTAGTTTCTCTTCTTGTTTTCCATTCTAGTTTCCCTTGGACTTTATAAGCCCCATCCAATTCTTTACTAAATTATTGAATCTGACCTTTTAGAGTATAAACATAACCCAAATTGGCATGAAAGTAAATGGAGTTGCCACCGCATATTCTCTTTCATTCTTCATATATTGGTTCCTGTCTTCAACTCTCATTACATGAACTCATGAAGTATACAAGATCCAATATGACACTTTTATAGTCTGTTCACAATAATGAAGTGAGATTCACAAAAGAAATATTTTAATTCTTCGCGGGAGAAGAAAAGGAGAATACACATCTCTTATTTCGATAAACGAGCCTTATGTTTCCTAAAAACGCTAGCTATTTCCCTTTTTTCCATGGAGACAGTCTTGATTAATAGCTGTATCTTGTTGATATTAACGGATGCATCATGTACAACTTCACCTAATTCTTGATGTGATTCTTCAAGTTTTGTGCTTCTAAATATGCTACTCAGAATTTTTATTACTCAGAAAACAAATAGGGAGCCCAAGGTGGAAACTGGAACTCGGGCTGGTTATTCATCTATGGATGAGTAGTTGGAGGTTAGTGTCTCTTACCTAAAAGCTTCCTTACATTTGCTTATTATTTAACTGGGCTCCCTATTAATATCTTCATTTGTTTTAGGTACATTTAGATATGAACTATCTTGATGTTTTCTTAGTTGACTTTTCAAAGATATATACTTGTGTTTTCTCGGCCAATCAAGCCATCAAGAGATGGTTAAACACTAAAAAAGTAGTTTAAGGTCAAAGTCAGTTGGGGGTCAATATAGGTAATTTTGGACCATGCAATTAAACGAGTGAGGTTGCATTCACTGACCTGCCCTCACTTTTTTAGTACACACTATGACGACAAAAGCTGTATGAGTATAATTCAATCAGAAGAAAACAGTTTGAAGCATTTGAACTACTTTAATTAGCTTATTTCAATATTATATCCATTCGATCCATTGTCAATAAGCACTCGTTTCTTATGAAGGGCTTGACATTGCTACCTCTACACTTTAGGGGGCTTTTTATACATTTGACCTGAATTTTACCCATTCGATATGTTAGCGGTAAAGTATAACCTAACTCGACTAGTATTCGTCGGGTCATGATTCGTTCAAATTGTACTTTGCCATTATATGTAAGGGAATTTAAGACAACTAATCCTTTAATGAGTTACATATTTAGGGTACTGCTTACACTCAATTAAAAGTAGATCAACATCCATATGATATCGAAAGTAAACATTTTGCTTGCTAAATAACGTACATTTATAATGAAAACAAGCTATAAGTCTTATTCAGCACATTGCAAAAGGAAGCTGAATATAATCAAATGGCATTACATTATCGTAAAGGTGATCATACTCTTAACCATAACAAATTGCTATTATCAATACACAAAGTCTCCAAAGTTGCTGTCTCTATGGCACAAGTTAATTCATAAGCAATACACATATAGGAACGACTTTAGCACCCAAAAATAAAAGATAGTTCATACATGCAAATGCACGCCAAGTGTTTGATAAAATGCGTACCCGAATTTCTTCTGTTTAGGCGGAGTGGTGAAGAGGATCTTTGCAGCGGTCATGAAATCAAGCTTATCTAGGTCTCGATATGAGTCATGGTGAGTTAAGGACGCGTCATTCTTCTCTCCATTTGGTTCAATTTTCGGTTTGTTGTTGTTGCTGTTGGTGGTGGTAAAGAAACGTTTGCTTACAGAAAGTCTGAATCTTTCAGACGTTCCGATGCTTATTCTTCTGCAAATCTTTCCTAACATCATTTCTTAACAAAAACTTAACTGAATTTCTTCCATATTTTTATGGTGATTTTGACATGGGAAAGTCGAAATACAATGAAAAATATTGTCAGCTGGAATAAGAAATGGACTTTGTGATTTGGACCATATAGCCCAATTGGGAGAGTGAGTTCTGGTAGCCATTTTAAACGGCAAGTATTATTAGTTATCATAAATGATAACTAATCGTTTATGACTTTGTTTTATTTATTTACCTACATTCAATAATTTTAAATAGTTGTTCACCTATCAAATCAAAATCAAAATTGTTAACTACACATTGACCATTTTCATAATGGTAAACCTTTAAAACTTTTTTGTATAAGAGGTTTATATAAAAAAACGATTATTTTAACAGTAAAAAAAATTTTTAAAGGTTTTTTTATATGGTTGTAAAAGTTTAATTCGAGCATATCTTAAACGAGTCCGAGCTTGAACATATTTTGAAGTATGTTTAACAAACGAGCTCGAACAGGCTCACAAACCTAATTGAGCCTATAACTTATATACAATAATAACTTTTATATTTAATATATCTAATACAGTATGTAATTACATTATAAAAAAGATTATATATATAATATAAAAATTATAATGGTGAATCTTATTATATGTATTCAGAAAACACTTAAAAATAGAAAAAAATTGTATGTGATTAATTAAATAATGTTCTATAATAAACTATTCAAACTCGAGTCGAGTATGTAAAATATGAAACGAGTCGAGCCCGAATCGAGCTTGTGAAATACTCCCTCCGTCCCAATTTTATTGTCCCCAGACAAAAAACACGCAGTTTAAGAAAATATAATGTAACATCCTCGAAATGGACCTAGTTGTTTTATATTATTTCTTGATTTAAATAAGCATTTAAATGTGTTTGGAAATAATATTATCTGAAATAGTTAAAATAATTGGAATAGGAGTCGAATATTCCAATGTGATAAGTAAATTATTAATTGTTGTAAATTAATATAGTTGACGGTAAAATAAAATGTTTGGACTCGCAAATGGTTTTCGGGTTCCAGACAATAGGTTGAGAAGGGGTATTAAATTATACCCGTATAATTGAAGGCGGTTTGTTGGGCCGACTATATATTTCACTTTCCTTTTATGGAAAGTTTATTTCACTTCCTTTCTTTAAATTCAATCAAACCAAAACTCACAGAAAACTTCAAATCGAAAGTAGAAACCGAATTTGGAGCTGTAATTCTGATTAGTTTCATCATAATCATCACGTTCTTCATTCAAAATTGTAAATAAGTTTGATTGATTTTTGATTATGTTTGAAATCTTAGAGATTATTGATTTGAGGTGAAATTTGATGTTAGAAACTAGTTATAATCATTACATGATGTTTATGTAATGTTATTAGTGGTATAAAACTGTTAGAAATCGAGTTTTGAGTGATTTGGGTATTAAACCCGTGGGTTAGGGTTTGAGCAGATCGCACAGGGCTGGGACGAAGGTTGAATCCGGCGGATTCAATTGAATCCGGCGGATTCGGGTTGGTTATCGGAATCCGGCGGATTGAATAGGAATCCGGCGGATTGAATAGGAATCCGGCGGATTGGGAACCGGATTGCTTAAAAATTGGTCTGATCACTAATTGTGCTGGAAGCGTTAGTGAATCCGGCGGATTAAAGGGGAATCCGGCGGATTCCCCTGGTTGTCATAGGCTGTTCCAGTGTTTGTTATTTAAAGCTAATCTCCAGCAGCTTTTGTGTTGTAAATATAACTTGAGTATGATATGTTATATTTTGTGATTTGTTGCATGTTTACACATGAAATGATATAGAGTGTTGAGTACCATTTGATTATCAAATACTATTAGATGATTGTTTATCATGATTGAAGTGGTACATTGTATAATGTACTATTGTGATATGTTATATGATTATAACATAGACTTATTGTTGTTAATGAGTACTAACTCATTGTTTATTTGATTGTATTCTCAGATGTGGAAAAGGCTCAGTAACATTAGACTTCTGAGGTTGCGGCTGAGGTATTGGTAAGTGGATCTGTAACCTCAGTGTAATTTAGTTGTAATGATTTGGTTACAACAAGTAATTATAGTATTACTTTGATAGAATGCTTTATTTGAGATAACTTGCCAGGTTAGTTGGTTGATTGTTTACTGGGCTGTTTGAGCTAGTATGTAAAATTCTGAGGTCAACTTGAATGGATGGTTGGACTTGTTTGTTGTTGTAGACGACAGGAGATCTTGAAACTTGAAATGTTGGTTTAAAGATCTAGGTCGTATGTAATTGACAACAAGTCATCGGTAATTCTGTATAGGCCAATACAGATGATTGATAAGTGTTCTTTGAGTACCATACCGGTATAAAGGTATCTCTGGAACCACCGATCTTCATGATGATTGACTGTTTATTGTTATTGGATGTAAACAGGTTGTTGTGCTAAGTTGGACTGTTGTTTATAGTTTCATTCACTTAGCTTTATGCTAACCCCACCACAGTCCTTCCTGCAGGTTAAAATTGATGAGACATATGGGGCGGGCAGGAAGTTCTTGGAAATTGATGGAATGTTTGACAGGCTTTTACTTTGATGTTAGTTTTATAACTAAAGAGATGTTTTGAATTATATAACACCTAATTTGTTGAAATGTCATGTATTTAGTTTGAAAAAGTTTATTGACATTATAAAGACATTGATAGTATGTTTGAAATCTACGCTTCCGAGTCGCAATTTTCATTGTAATTGTTTAAAGAAACGTGGGGTGTTATAAGTTGGTATCAGAGCAATAGTTTGGGCGAATTGGACATGATAGGATGTTCAATCCTAAACTTTGATTGAGTTGAGTCAAACATTCCAGTGGGTGTGGGATTAGTTGATGTATGAGAAAGTAGTTAGTTGGATAAGTACTAACCCTTAACAAGTTGTGAAGCTGTTGTTTGATTTCAGAGATAGAGGAATATGAGAACCTGATGGATATTCTCATTGATTCCTCAACATTCGTTGGCTTAAGATTGTCAGGTAATCTTCGATACTCCTATGTTAATCTAAATTAACTTGAATTGTTTACTTTGTTATGATTAGTAAGCATTGTTGTAAAGTTAATTGAGTCAGACTGATATGATTTTCCAGTTTTGAGTCAACTAATGATTGCTATATGTTGACATAAAGATAGAATTACTAAATGAGATGTTCATTGTTGTGATTATTTCTGATTGAATTGAAAATGCAGAAATGTGTTTAAGTAAGTAGACAAAAAGTAGATTAAGGTTTTAACAGGATTGATGTTGGAACCTAAGGAGTGTCTTTATTGGTGAGACAAAATAATTGATAGTATTATATTAGTAGATTGGTTACAAAGTGTGATTTGAATCCTGTTTAAGGAATGTTGTGTCATTTGATTTGAGAATGACTGCTAATTGAGAAAATATATGCTTATGTGGCTATATGATATGTTTTGACTATAGCTAAACACTTGACTTAAACCAAGACTGATAGGTTTAAGAGAAATGTAGAGTATGATAAGGTGAAATTGATTGGGGAAGTGATAGATCTTTCTGGTCAATTGAGAATTAATAAATGAAATGTTTTATAGTAACATAATTGAGTAGGCTTGTTGTGACATTGATGCTTGATAGTATAGCATATGTCAAAGTGATGATAATTAATTAAGATGTGTCCTGAATTTTGGAGTAAATAAGAACATTAATTAGTATACATGATTAAGTGTGACTTAAATAGTCAAAGAATTGTAAATAAGTACACGATATGGTGTTTTGTACTGATTATTGGTAATAAATTATACGTGTTTGGAATTACACGTGATGTAATTGTGTTAGAGAAAGTTAACAAGGTATGAAGTACTGAAACTTTGATGATAGGTTATCATGTGTTTAGGGTTTCAGATAAGTTGATATACTGAGTAATTCAGTTGTTGAAAACCAGAACATTGTGTGAATATGTGTTTAAGTGAGAGTAAATCACATGGATAATTATAATGTAGAGTGGCCTAAGAATGGATTGTGAAGAGCATAATCTTGCAATGCCTGATCACCGTTGTTATATTATGTTGTGTCACATGAACTTGTTGAGGCTACTAGGTATAAAAGAAATGTAATGTGATTTTGGAAATGGAGTATGATAGTGTGCTAAACTGTTTAGTTGTTGTTTTGCTAAGAAAATAGTCAGTTTGTAGAGTTGTGACATTTAGACTGTAAAGGTGCCAGTGTAAACAATAATTGTCATTGATTGATTTTTTGTTGATAAACCTAATTGACTAATTTGATTTTGTTGAAAATGTAATTGTGATTGATTGTGTTAGATTACCTATAGGTGGATTTGATAGTGTTTAAATGAATCACTATGTTGTATCTGGCTTGTATGAAGCCAAGGTTGAGATATGATGATATTATCTTGCTTAAGGAATTTCTAGTATTATTGAATGTAATAATGTGAAGTCTATGTTTGAAAGTAAACATACAATATGAAATGGCTTGTATGGAGCCCAGATTTATGTAGGATGACCTTGTCCTTGTAAAGGATTGATAAGATTATTGAAAGTAATAATTTAAAATATATGTTTGAAAGTAAACATATAAGATGAAATGGTTTGTTGGGAGTTAATATTGATGGTATGTTAACTTTGAAGGTCAAACCATGAATAGAGAATTGTGTATAAAATTAATTGCTTGTGATTGGTTTGAATTGAGTCAAACTTGAGAAAAGCAGTTAGAAAATTTTATTGATTGGTTGATTGAAATCAAAGTTGACATATAGTCAACTGTGTGTGTTGAAATAGTCCAACATAGATTGAAATGTTATGATTGTGTGGAATATGATTGAATTCCTAGATTGATTAAATTATGTTGAAATGGGTCCTTTAAGATCCAAAGGAGATAGATGAATTATCTAAGTTTGTGAAACTTGATTAATTACTTAAAGCTAGTATTAAGTAATTGAAATAGTGTTAAGTATAATTGAGTATTCAGTTAGGTAATATTTGATATTTGAGCTGAATACATGTTAAGGAATTATATAGATGTGAAGTCATTATATGTTATGACAATTAGAATTAATTGAAAGTTATTATTAATAGTTGCATAGGTTGATTGGTACCTCACGGCGAGATACTTAAGTATTGAAAGAATTGAATGGATTCTTTTGTTATTTGTAAATTATATACTAATAAAGTAAGTGGTAAATTTGGATTAGATCCAAATAAGAAATGATATGAAAGGATTATCTGGAAGTTGAACTGTATTAAAGGTCTAGTTGATCTTTGTTTGATAAAATGAGAGAATATGAATTGAAAGTTGTTCATATTTTAAGAAATTATGTGTGTATAATTGTATGTGTTAGAAAGAAAGAGAAACCTTGTAATAGGTAGGTGATGAGTGTATTCATCAAACTTTTATTGTAAGTTTAAATTGAATTGTTGCAGTTATATACGAACTGGTATGTATATAAATGAAATTTAGAGTTGTTGATTTTCACTATTCCATTTCCTGTAGTATGGATATGTAATGATTAGTAGTAATGTGAGGGCTTGATAAAGGCTTTGAAAGTCTGAATGGCCTATTAAGTAGAATTAAATGGAATTGATGTGTAGGTATCCATTTAGAAAGAAACTTGATGTAGATTTTGTTGGGAATGTGTTGAAAACTAGCACATTGTGATATTGTGATGCTTGAATTGTAGTATCATAATATTGATTAAGACTGACTTAGTTGCTATATTGATGGGAGGTAGTACTAAGTGATTGTGTGGTTAAAGTAGTATAATTTCTAATTGCTTGTGATTAGTAGCTTAAGATTTTACGGTTGAATTGAAATAACTGGTTGTTAAAAATAGAATTTTGATGTCTTACCAGTTTAAGTAATATATAAATTCTAACTTGATGGTTAGTTAGACTTTGAAGATAAATAGTAAGTATTGATAGACGTACTGAAATATATAATCACTAGTGTTGTGATTATTGGATGTGTTATTGTTGTTGTTGACAATTGATAGGTTGTAATGAAAGGAATTACAAACGGAAATAAGTCAATGTAGATGTTGGTTGGATGTAGGTAATATTTGATTGTGGTACTTTTGTTGATTGAGCAAAGTACTTGTTGATTATAGTTTTACCTACTGAGTTTGACCTCTGCTTGGCTTATTAAGGTGATATGAATCCGGATTACTTCTAAGTAAAGGATTTTGTATAGTGGTAGTGATATGTGAACATTATATGTTGTTCAAGAGAGTAAGGTATGAAACTTTTGGATGGAAAGTTGACCTAGATTTGAATTAAACCAATTTCTATGATATGAATAAAATAGAAATTTAGTAAGGGTTTAAATCTTTGACAGTAGAGATGTGAGGTTGTTATTTGAATATTAGACTGGTTGTTAGTCGTGAACTGAAATTAACTTTCAGTGTTGTTAAGTGTGTTGTGGTTCTATAACCACTGTTATTGTTATTGTTGCTGCTGTTTTGTTGTTAACAGAGATGAATAGTGAGAATAGGTTAAAGATTTTAGCACATTGCTAATTTCTGAGTACACAGACCTATTAAGTGATGTTAGGTTTCACTTATTGTTGCTTGTTAAAGTAAGTGTAATTGGGTGAGTTCTAAATATTTATCTGATTGGTGATAAAGGATTTAGATAAATAGTAGTTCATATGAAATATTGGATGGATGCACTGTATGTGTGCGTAGGAAAAGATAAAAGCATGTTCATGGGAACATGTGAATGTGGAAAGAATCGAACCGATCTAAGGATAGTTGTAAGTTGCTATTGAGGATTAATGTATGCTAAGAGGTATGTGATTATATCACATTAGTTAGATTGATTAAGGTTAGATTTCGGGGACGAAATCTCTTTAAGGGGGGAGAGTTGTAACATCCTCGAAATGGACCTAGTTGTTTTATATTATTTCTTGATTTAAATAAGCATTTAAATGTGTTTGGAAATAATATTATCTGAAATAGTTGAAATAATTGGAATAGAGTCGAATATTCCAATGTGATAAGTAAATTATTAATTGTTGTAAATTAATATAGTTGACGGTAAAATAAAATGTTTGGACTCGCAAATGGTTTTCGGGTTCCAGACAATAGGTTGAGAAGGGGTATTAAATTATACCCGTATAATTGAAGGCGGTTTGTTGGGCCGACTATATATTTCACTTTCCTTTTATGGAAAGTTTATTTCACTTCCTTTCTTTGAATTCAATCAAACCAAAACTCACAGAAAACTTCAAATCAAAAGTAGAAACCGAATTTGGAGCTGTAATTCTGATTAGTTTCATCATAATCATCACGTTCTTCATTCAAAATTGTAAGTAAGTTTGATTGATTTTTGATTATGTTTGAAATCTTAGAGATTATTGATTTGAGGTGAAATTTGATGTTAGAAACTAGTTATAATCATTACATGATGTTTATGTAATGTTATTAGTGGTATAAAACTATTAGAAATCGAGTTTTGAGTGATTTGGGTATTAAACCCGTGGGTTAGGGTTTGAGCAGATCGCACAGGGCTGGGACGAAGGTTGAATCCGGCGGATTCAATTGAATCCGGCGGATTCGGGTTGGTTATCGGAATCCGGGTGATTGAATAGGAATCCGGCGGATTGGGAACCGGATTGCTTAAAAATTGGTCTGATCACTAATTGTGCTGGAAGCGTTAGTGAATCCGGCGGATTAAAGGGGAATCCGGCGGATTCCCCTGGTTGTCATAGGCTGTTCCAGTGTTTGTTATTTAAAGCTAATCTCCAGCAGCTTTTGTGTTGTAAATATAACTTGAGTATGATATGTTATATTTTGTGATTTGTTGCATGTTTACACATGAAATGATATAGAGTGTTGAGTACCATTTGATTATCAAATACTATTAGATGATTGTTTATCATGATTGAAGTGGTACATTGTATAATGTACTATTGTGATATGTTATATGATTATAACATAGACTTATTGTTGTTAATGAGTACTAACTCATTGTTTATTTGATTGTATTCTCATATGTGGAAAAGGCTCAGTAACATTAGACTTCTGAGGTTGCGGCTGAGGTATTGGTAAGTGGATCTGTAACCTCAGTGTAATTTAGTTGTAATGATTTGGTTACAACAAGTAATTATAGTATTACTTTGATAGAATGCTATATTTGAGATAACTTGCCAGGTTAGTTGGTTGATTGTTTACTGGGCTGTTTGAGCTAGTATGTAAAATTCTGAGGTCAACTTGAATGGATGGTTGGACTTATTTGTTGTTGTAGACGACAGGAGATCTTGAAACTTGAAATGTTGGTTTAAAGATCTAGGTCGTATGTAATTGACAACAAGTCATCGGTAATTCTGTATAGGCCAATACAGATGATTGATAAGTGTTCTTTGAGTACCATACCGGTATAAAGGTATCTCTGGAACCACCGATCTTCATGATGATTGACTGTTTATTGTTATTGGATGTAAACAGATTGTTGTGCTAAGTTGGACTGTTGTTTATAGTTTCATTCACTTAGCTTTATGCTAACCCCACCACAGTCCTTCCTGCAGGTTAAAATTGATGGGACATATGGGGCGGGCAGGAAGTTCTTGGAAATTGATGGAATGTTTGACAGGCTTTTACTCTGATGTTAGTTTTATAACTAAAGAGATGTTTTGAATTATATAACACCTAATTTGTTGAAATGTCATGTATTTAGTTTGAAAAAGTTTATTGACATTATAAAGACATTGATAGTATGTTTGAAATCTACGCTTCCGAGTCGCAATTTTCATTGTAATTGTTTAAAGAAACGTGGGGTGTTATATATAATCATCTCTATTACTTTTTGGTAAGACGACAATTTTACCCTCTACTTTTTACCTACTTTTTTGTCTTCCATATATACACTAGGGATAAAAAAGGAACTTTATCTCCTTATTCTTATCTATTTATGGAAGTGGACAATTAATTTGGTACAGCCCAAAATGAAATACTGAACAATAGATTAGGAACGGAGGGAGTATGAAACGAGTCGAGCTCAGGCATGGCTTCGTTTCCAATCCTGGTTTTTTATAATATAAATGTGATAATTTAAAAGGAGAGTGGGTGTATAATTTGATTGAAAAGTTTGAAAGAATAGAGCTTTGCACTTTCTTTCTTCTAACTTTTTTTATGAAAACTTCTTACGAGTTTCTTACACATTTAACAAAAATAAAAAAATATATATAAAAAAAAGCTTTAAATAAAATACCATTGGAGATGCTCATACTACCATGGCCATCAAGGCCGGCTAAGGGAATCCGAAAACCATGTTTAATTACCGTAAAATAGGCCTCGTACAAAAAAAAACTTATATATAAAAATTTATTAAAATTATAGAGATTATTTATGGATATATAACCACATCGTTGTACACTTATTCAAATTCTTACGCTAATCATAGTAAAATTTAATTTTAGTTTTGAAGGGGGACAAAGAGTATCCTCTTCACTCTTTATAGATGTACTCATTCTTTAAGTTGTATTCGAAGTCAAATTGTTGTCGAATTGTTGTTTATCAGCAAGTGAAGTCACTATAACAATCCTTACAAGTCGAAGCTACGCAAATGGTTAGTTGTTAGTTACTTATCTAATTATGAACTGCCCATGAATACTTTGTGAATTAGTACACTTTAGGCGGTTGATATTAAAGTTCATAATTGCTTTGTTTGTCATTTGGTGTTTTTTGTGTCATGGTAAATTCGGTGGAAGCTTGGCTTAACATTCAAAGATTAAAACTCATTTCATCAACACCTCATCTTTTATTTCAAGTCAAAATGCTACCTAAAATACCACATTGTCTCGTGTATGAATTTCCATGAGAGATAACATAGGTAGCAAAATGGGTGGGTTAAGATGGGCCGGATAACATAAGAGGTTTTGAAATAATAGTGCTGGCCAAAGCGGGCTGATTTCACTTGTTAACACCTTTCGTTGTCCATTATATTGAATTCTTAAGTAATTATCCAAACACTCTAAGTAATTATATTGGGTGTTATGTGTTGTGCTCTACTACTCTGTATGTATATAGTTGTCTGCATACATCCTATCTAGATTGTCTGTAACTTAAAGGTTATATTGAGATTGGTAGTCTATGATGTATGTTATAAATTATATATGCTTTTTCATAAAGAAAGTAACGAATTGTTAAAAAATTGCGTCCATGATAATAATATCAATTCCGAGCATTTTTTGTTTCTATTAAATTTGCATTACCCGTGGCTTGAAACTGAATTACCTCCTTAAACTCTTGTGGACAAAAACTTTATATTTTCTTTAGCATATTGATCTTGGTTGACTCCTACCTTGAGGTTGTTATTGTTCAATAGTTTTGAGTTTCAACTTACAACTTTATAAATTCCTCTAATGATATTGATAGGAATTAGAAGAACATATATCAAATTTAGGTTCGAATGTGCACTCATTGTAATTCATTCACAATTTTTGTATCCTAAAGAGGCTTTCTTATTTCATGTGGATTTAAAGACAAAGATGAAGTAAATGAAGAGTAAAACATCAATAAGTCGAATATGCAGAAGGTGATTATGTATTTAAGTTGAGCTATAACACGTATGCATTCATGATGGGTTTTTATTTTTTGTTAGTATAAACTAATGTAACCATGATGTATTAAGCAAGCACAGTTTAACCCCTCCCTCCAAGTGAAGTTGATCTGGTTAATTTTTCTTGCACAGAGTCTTTCCAATTGCTTATGTCTCACATGACAGACATGCTACTGATCAAAATTTTGATTTGCAGACATGTTAAGAGCTTTTTAATTTGCCCCACTCTTGTGGGATGCTAGAATATGAGGTTGACTTCATCAATTTCGCTGGACAAAGAACAAGCTACTATTTGAGGTTGACTTAAGATCTTATTATTTACCATAAATGAAGTGCGGCGCGTTTTCTATCAAGTATCCATTTTCACGTGTTTAACTGTTGTCAGATCGTGACTCAATTATCATAAAAACACATTAACTAATGACGTTGCTCACGAGTAGCAGATAAGTTGGCTAATGACCCAGATGGTCGAATTAGATTGGAAGATGCAGGATTTGACTAAAAGATCGTGGAACTAATGTTCACGAGGTTTACTTTTGTCGCACCCTCATAACACGTGGCAGCGGAAACATGAGGTGTCACGGGGCTACGACCAAATGAAATATCACAACACAAAGATTAAAGCAAACGACCTCTACATGAGACGTTTGAAAATATTACATTCCATAAAATAAAATGTTTACATCATTGGCGAGTTCGCAAAATGTATTCCTGAAGATTCTAATACATAGCCGTATTACAAAAAGTTAATTTGAGAAAATATCCAATATGTGTAATGCATGCGACTCGAACTAGCTAGCGCATCCTGTGGGCAACCCTACTGTTGCTGAGCACCTGAGAATACAACACTAAAAGGGTCAACCAAAAGGTTGGTGAATCTCACAGGTTTATTAGTAAAACATGTTATGATGCACAAGATTTATCCGATAATGTTTAACCAAGTGATAAATGAACAAATTAATGTTTCCGATTTGCCATGACATGAGTCCACGGTTCGAAGCCTAACCCGATTTGTTCCTCCCGGAGGTGTCTAATCCAAAACACCTTTATGACAAATACTAAAGTGCCCGTTTGACGTGGTTGTAGCTAGCAACCCGGACGGGGACGTCACTCCCATAATAGATCCCAAAGAGATCTATCCTTTAGTACTCGCGCCTTCGCAGTTAACGAACCATGTGTTTGAGGACTTTAAATGGATTTTGAAAACAACTCATGCGACCAAGTAAAAATGTTTTCAAAAACGGTTTTTATAAAAAATAGTTTAAGCATTGTATCCCCCCCGAAGTTTTAAAAACAGTAAAACAATAAAAATGGGGCTGTGAGACTCACCTCAGATTTGCAAGTAGCAAGCAAATATCAAATAAGCAAGCAAGCCGGTGTGCAACCTTCTAACGCCCTAAACGCATAATGTTGTGTAAGTAGATGTCTTATAAGACCATATATAGCGATTGTATTAGTGGGGGTTAATGTCCACTTAAGCCAATCGTGTAGGTGGAGGGTTAATGTCCACCTAGAGCTAGTTCATCAACTAGTTATGTCCAAATAAGTTGTTCAAGTTCGTTTATCAAAAACGTGTACGACCCGTTGGTGAAAGTTTGTAATAATAATTTATTTAGACATTATTATTATGTTTGCTTTGTTGTATACTATTCAGTAGTACAAATCGTGTGTTGCAAATAGATTATTTTAGTTTGTATAAGCCTTAAACCGTAGGTCAAGGTTGGTCAAACCTGGTCAAAGTTGGTCAAACTTGGTCAAAGTTGGTCAAACCCGGTCAAACTGGTCAAAGTTGGTCAAACCTGGTCAAAGTTGGTCAAACCTGGTCAAACTGGTCAAAGTTGGTCAAACCTGGTCAAAGTTGGTCAAACTGGTCAAGGTTGGTCAAACTAGTCAAATTGTAGCATCATTAGCAAAATGTAGCAACACTAGTAATTGTGGCATCACTAAGTTAGTGTCTCTACTTGAGACTTAGGATATTTTCAGAAATTGTAGCATCACTAGCAAAATGTAGCAACACTAGTAAATATGACATCACTAGGTTAGTGTCTCTACTTGAGACTTAGGATATTTTCAGAAATTGTAGCATCACTAGTAAAATGCAGCAACACTAGTAAATGTGGCATCACTAGGTTAGTGTCTCTACTTGAGACTTAGGATATTTGGTTCAAGTGTTCTAAGTGTCGGTTTCTAATTCGGGAAGCTTTCTAAGTTTAGTTTTTGGTCCAAGTTACTAACTAAGTCACCAAAACCCATATTTGTTACCACTTTCCAAAAATAGTAAGTTTTGTCGTTTTTAGAAACCGAGCCGTTTTTGTTGACTTGGTCAAACTTACTCGGTTTGACCCGAAACGTTCCCAAATCCCTTGGATACGTTTAAAAAGTCCCAAAAAGTCCTTATTTCTATTTATAATATACCCGAAAGTGTCGGTTTTTAAAATGTAACTTTAAAGCTTCAAAATCTCACATTTTTCGGTTTTATCGGTTTGGTTCAACATTTATTTTCCACACTTTCTGCTCAAAATCAGTTCTCACAAAAATTACTCATGAATCCTCTATGTTTCTAGTGTCTAACATAATTTTTCTAGCCATTACAAGGGTCATCTAAGTATACAAATAAAATCCACAAAAGTTCATATCTCAGATTCTGATTTTACACAGGTCAGTCCTACAAATCGATTTCTAGGGAACAACACGTAAGGATATGGTAGAAACGTAAAACATGAAAGTTGTAGATCTTTTCAAGACGAAGATTTCAAAAAAAAATTCGTCTTCTAACTCTCAATATTTGATTTTATACGAATTTTTCTTTGTGACTGTGTTTTTGAGACAGATTTCATGCATGTTAAAGTTTGTGTTATAAAAACGAATTTTAACAACAATCTTGGACATATTCATGTTAGATGAACATTATAACATCTAAATCAGTATTATTAAAGTAAAATAAGTGAGGGAGTTAGTGATTCTCACAAAGAATGATGAAGAAGAACAAGAGAGGATGATGATGGTGTTGATCCTAGCTTCTTTCTTGTGATTTCTTCTTTTAAATTGGTGGTGTTTAATGGTGGTTGTGGGTGGTTCTAGGGTGGTTCTTCAGATGACTTTAGAGAGAGAAAAAAAGGGTGTTAGGGAGTTGAAGGAGTTTGAGAGAATGAGGTGGTGTGTGAAAGATGAAATGAAACTTTGCATGGAGAGTGAATGGTTCTTGGAGGAATAAGGGGAATCATTGTGTTTTGCATGGAAAAATGAGTGGTTGCACATGGGGGGAGAGAGGGGAACGACCAAGAGGGCCCACAAGGGGGTATTTTAGTCATTTTCTTATTTACCATTTAATTTGTTATGTTTCCCGTTCGTTTACCCGATTGTTTCGATGTTTATTCGTACGTAAAACGTTAATTGTACGTGTTTAATCAACGATTTAAATTTTGATATTCTTACTTGATATAAAAGTTTAAATACTTGGAACATTTATAAAAATGTTCCGTTAATTTATCGGTCTCGATTTACGTGCACGTTTTACGGGGGTTAAATCGCGTAGCGTTTTAAATAGACGTTTTTCATTGACGAACTATTATATGATGTTTTCAATAATAATTTCATACCAAATAATATATTTTAATTTATTAAAATATATTTTGACTTTCGTTCGATTGTCGGGTGCGTTCCGCGCGTTTCAGTTGCGTTTGAGACGTTTTAGCCAAAACGCCTAAGTTTTTCGTGTATTAATTTAACAAATTAACAATATATGATAAATAACTGCTAAAAATAGATTCAAGTTATTTATAGATATGTTTTCACCAACGTCGTATAATTAGGCGGACTTCGTCCGGTTGTTTCGCACAATTTCAACAAATTGCGTAAGCGTAATTATAACTAATTTCGTTAGCGTATATTCACAAAATATACAAGTAGTTACAAGCAATTACAAGTATTTAGCCTAATTCTAAACTAAATACAAGTAATTAGATTTTCAACTAGGTTTAACGGTTAACCTAAATCGGCGGGTGTCACAACTTTTTTCTAAGTTTAGCTATAAAATCCGGTGGGTAAAAGTGTTACCGCCGCCAGTTGCTGCATTAATTAGATATGACAATTCGATTAATATGTCTTTCGGTCAAATTGGGTGTTTCGGTAGTACTAGATGTTTCGGTACCCATGTACCGATACGGAGGTACGTCATCAGCCCCCCAATCTATTTCGGTGAAAATAATATTTTTATCGGGATAGATTCGATTTGCTATTCTCCTCTGTTTTATTGTTATTATTTTTTTATTATTTTGTTTTGTTTTTTTTTTTTTTTGGTTTCGGTCATAGAAGATTCTGGATATTATCGGTCATTTATGGCTAAACGTGTCGTCGTGTTGCCTCATGACGCGTGGAATTGCATCATTATCCGGTCTTGTTAATCCGTCAGAAGGGCGCGTCGGTTCGTCTTTTCGTAACGGTTATATTTTTCCTCTATAAATAGTCTTTTACCTTGGTAAACTTTTATCACTTTTCTTCTTTTCCTCTGCGACCGAAACGCGTATTGCCCATTCGAAATCACCTTGTGCTACCGAAGCCCATAATCTTCGACCTCGGTAATTTTCCTTCGTCTTTGTTATTACTTTATTGTTTGTTTTAGTGAATTTTACTGCTATGCTTCCCTTTCGTTCGGTAGATGACCACTGTTAATTTGTATGCATGCTTCTGTTTCGGTGTTTTATAGTATTGCCTTTCCATTTCGGTATATGTAGTTATTGTATTCTTTCGACATGGCCGACGGCATGACTATTGGCAAATGGGATAAGAGTTTCTCGGTTATGAGTCAAACCAGCGTCAACAATTTTTGCGCCACATATAACATACCCATGGATCTTAACCCTACTGCTCCGGGACCTAATAAGCCCACGCATCAATCGGTTAGACCCGATATCGTTATTCATCCTTCGGAGGAGCCTGTTGTTCTTATCACTCCTGCCCCCTACCGACACCATCTACAAGAGTTGTACCGCCGAAGCGGAAAGAGGGTGGGGATGATGCCGAAGGAAGTGGGCAGCCGGCCAAACGACTTAAACGTGCGGCACGCCCCAACAAAACTCCTAAAAAGAAAACCCCCTGCACCTCCCAACGTCGGCTGGTAGATGAGGAAACGGAATCCGACACCGAGGGTGACCTTTTCGATTTTGGTAATTTTGATGATTTCTTTACGGGCGGTACACCTCCTGCTTTCGGATGGTCCACCCCCGATGTTTTTATGAAAGATATCGCTTTTGATAAGCTAAAAGGTAGTCCCTGTGATCGGTCCATTGACCCTCGAGTTGTCCTTCGTGCTGTAGGTTCGAGACATACGTCTCCATTACAACCGGTTACCGAAACCGTTGATCCCAACTGTGTCCAGGTCATCGATGTTGATGACGTGGCTAGTGGAGGTGGTGGGTCGGAGGGAAGTAAGAAAGGTGAAGAGGAGTATGACGATGGAGGAGATAGGTTTTTAAATGGTGGGAGTAACTTGCACATTTTTGAGGAATATGCCAAGGGAAAAGACACCGAGAGTCAGACGTCTCGGTATGCCGAAAGAGGGTTAGAAGAGATTGACGCTGAGTTCGCCGAGAAGACATTTCGTCCTCACTGGGACATCAAGAATAAAGATGTCATGGATGATCCTTATGTCTGCCGAGAGCTTATTCGTGGATTAGCTACCGTTGGGGAGAAGCGTATGATGTCTACCAAGTCTTCCATTCAGGTGCGTATCATACATAGCATTTAATTGTGATTGGGTATGTCTGTTTGGCTAACATAAGTCTTTTTGTAGGTTATGTCGGATTTTTATATGCATCAAGCTGCAACTGCCACACACGGGAGGGAGGCCATTCCGAGGTGGGAGATTTGTTACGAGGCCCTCCGTCACGTGAGACAGAATATGAAGAAAGCTCTCACCGACCTCCAAGCACGTGAAACATGTATATCTGAGCTTCGGGCATAGGTTGACGGAAGTGTGTTGGATGAGACGAAGCTTTGGGTTGCTTGTGAACGGTTACGGGTGGCCGAGAAGAAGAGAGAGAGAGATTTGGAGGAAATAAGTATTTTGACAGAGAAAGTGAAAGGAAAGACTGAGGAGAATGCCAGGCTGCAGAAGCGGGTTGATGAGTTGTCTGCTACCATTGCCGATCATGAGAGAACCCTAGCTACCGAAAGGAGTAGTGGCGCCGAAAGGCTTTTAGCAATGGAGCAGTCAAAACAGCAAATCATTGATGGATTGGCTAAGGAGAATGACAGATTGCGGGAGGAACGTAGGTGGTTCGCCGCTCATTCTTCCAGCCACGCTTTCGAGACCCTCCGACAAAGTTACGAGTATCTGCAATCTGTTGCTCATGTTCAGAATGCAAGTATTTCTTACGGTCGGCATGAAGGGGTTGTCCTTGGTTACCGTGATGCGAGTTTAGGTGTACCAATGGTGAAAGCCGAAGGTTATGACCCGGAGGCGGAGAAATGTTTAGATACTGCCGCCGATGACCTGGGTTTGTGCCAATATCCCTACTTGCAATGGTTGACCGAGAATGGCGACATCTCCATTAATGATTTCAAAGCTTTGAAACCTGCTCCGGCTCCTGGGTCGTAGATCGACGTATGTAGATTGGTGTATATAATAAACTTTTGTTATTCGTTTAATGACTTCAATCTTTTGTAATAAACTTTCTATTATCTATCTACTGTTGTTCGCCTGTTGAAAGATGCATTTGTTATATGCGTTTTCGTTTATATGTGATCGTGTATCTTGTTTGTCATTGGCCAAAAGTTAGTGACAGGATTTGTTTCTTTGAACGCATGTTTTATGCCCGTGTGTTGCCTTTTCATCTTCGACCTACAGGTCAGTGGAACTTTATTTTACTTTCTTACTCCTTGTCGTAGGATAGTGGAGTTATTTTTTTTTTTAATACGCAAATTTTATTTTTGCGTTTCCGTTTTTGGTCATTGTGATCGTTAGGCAAAGCGTCCTTTGCAGATTTCTGTGACCTTGTAACCTTGGCTAGTCATTTGCAACCAAAGGTTTCGGTGTACCGACTTGTGTCGGTATACCGGAGCGAATTAGAGGGGTATGCTCAACCTTGTGTGGTACTCGTAATGATATAATAAAACCGCTGCTCACAGCGTTAATTTCATTAGATATTGTATTATATTCGGGACATCTAGGAATAAATATAATACCTACTTTGGTACACCTAAAAATAATATTTTCGAAGGTTGATTCCATTCCAGCTTCTCGGTAATACTTTTCCCCTTTCATCTATCAACTCATACGATCCGTTACCGAAGGCTCTTGTTATGCGGTATGGACCTTCCCATTTCGGACCCATCTTGCCGAGGTGTTGGGCCCTACTTGCATCATTTCTTCTGAGAACATGCTCACCTACTCGGTATGTCGAAGGACAAACCCGCTGATTGTAATATTGTTCCACCTTCTTTTTGTGGTTTGCTTCCCTGATGGCGGCGAGCTCGCGCCTTTCTTCCAACAAATCCAAGTTTAGTGACAAGTTCTGATCATTTTCTTCAGTTCCCTTTTTGGTAGTTCGAAAGGTTGGGATTCCTATCTCGGCCGGTATGATTGCCTCCGAGCCGTAAGTTAGACTGAAAGGTGTTTCTCCATGACTCGTCTTTGTCATTGTTCTGTGTGCCCATATGACGTGTGGCAAATGTTCTGTCCAATTTGATCCGTCTGTATCGATTCTCGCCTTCAGCCCCTGCACGATGCTTCAGTTGATCCTTTTGACCTGCCCATTCCCTTGCGGATGAGCTACCAATGTAAAAATTTGCTTCACCTTAAGTTCTTCACACCATCCCCTGAAGGGGTCATCCACGAATTGTTTTCCATTATCTGTGACAATCTCCATCGGTACACCGAATCGACAAACTATGTTGTCCCATACAAATTTTTTAACATTCTTCCCCGTTATTCTTGCTAACGGTATTGCTTCCACCCATTTGGTGAAGTAATCCACCGCTACCAACAGGAATTTTACTTTTCCAGGAGCCGGTGGAAATGGACCCACAATGTCCATTCCCCACTTTCGGAATGGCCATGCACTTATCACAGGTATCATGTTTTGTTTCGGCGTCTTTTGGATCGGAGCATGCAATTGACAGGCTCTACACTTCCGTATCTCTTCTACCGCATCCTGGTGCATTGTCGGCCAGTAATAGCCTGCATTCATTGCCTTAGCTACCACCGACCTGGGGCCCGAATGAAGTCCACATGACCCCTCATGGATTTCTCTTATGATGTAGTTAGCTTGTAATGGTCCGACGCACCGTAGGAGTGGTCCAAGGTATGACTTTTTGTATAACACTCTATCTTCGACTTCGTAACGTAACGACTGTACGGCCACTTTTTGTGCTTCTCTTTCATCATCAGGTAATACTCCTTCGGTTAAGTATTGGTAGATAGGTGTCATCCACGTTGTCCCATCCTCAGTTATTACAAGATTTACTTCTTTCGACATGATCGAAAGTTCATCTAACGTTTCGACCAGCACTTTTTTAGTTAAATGATCGAAAGCCACCGAAGCCAATTTGCTTAACGCATCTGCTTGGTGATTTTTGCTTCTCGATATTTGTGTTATTTCGGCCTTTTCAAACTTTTGCATTAACTCCTTCGCTTTATCCCGGTATAACTTCATTGTGTTGTCCCTTGCTTCGTATTCTCCGTTGATTTGGCTAGCCACCAATTTTGAATCCACGAACACTTTTAATCTCTCGGACCCTAGCTTTAGTGCAAGTCGTAGCCCTGCCAATAACGCTTCATATTCGGCTTCATTGTTCAAGGCATCGAAGTTAAAGCGTAATGCGTACGTGTGTTCAATTCCGGTGGGATCCGTCAGTATAAGCCCAGCGCCGGAGCCCAAACTGTTTGACGCTCCATCAGTAAACAAATTCCACTCGGTGTTGTTGAGATTGACTTGCTCCTTCTCTGTGGGTATTTCGACCATGAAGTCCGCGAGTATCTGCCCTTTAATCGCTGTCCTTGTTTTGTATTCGATACCATGTTCGCTAAGTTCGATGTCCCATTTTGCTAACCTTGGACACTTTCAGCTTTTGCAACACCTGCCGGATTGGTTGATCGGTGACTACTATCATCTGATGCGCCTGGAAGTATCGACGTAATCGTCGAGACGCGTGTACCAGAGATAAGGCCAATTTTTCCAATGCTGAGTAATTTACCTCCGGACCATGTAATGCTCTGCTAATAAAGTATATTGGCAGTTGTTTACCGTCTCTTTCGGCCATCAGTACCGCACTGATTGCTTCTTCGGCTGCAGCCAAATACAAGTATAACGCTTCCCCCACCTTCGGTGCTACGAGTAGTGGAAGAGAGGTGATTAATTGCTTCAATTCTTCAAATGCAACTCCGGCCTCCACCGTCCATTTAAAAATTTTCTTATCCATGCACTTTTTTAGCGTTTTGAATAAAGGAAGTGATCTTTCGGCTGACCGAGACAGGTATCGATTCAACGCGGCCAACTTCCCATTCAGCCTTTGAACCTCCTTTGCGGTTCTTGGTGGTCGCATATCGACTATTGCCTTTGTTTTGTCTGGATTTGCTTTCATGCCTCTTTCGATGATTACATGACCTAAAAACCTTCCCTCTTCGACACCGAAAATACACTTCTTCGGGTTAAGCTTCATGTTTATTTTTAGTAGGTTAGCGAAGGTCTCTTCGATATCTGCCAACATTGTTTGCGATGCTTTGCTTTTTATCACTATATCATCGACGTAAGCCTCCAAGTTTCGTCCTATTTGCTCCTTGAAGCATCGATCCACCAGCCGTTGGTATGTGGCACCGGCATTTTTCAACCCGAAAGGCATCTTTCGGTAGCAATATACGCCTTGATCGGTATGAAAGGCCATTTTGTCTTCGTCTTCCCTCGCCATTTGTATCTGATGATAGCCCTTATATGCGTCGAGGAAACATTTATACTTGAAACCTGAGAGCGATTCGACCTTCCAATCTATCTCTGGGAGGGGGTACGGGTCCTTGGGTCAAGCATTGTTGATGTCTTTAAAGTCGACACACATTCTCCATGAGCCATCACTCTTCTCGACCATGACCGGATTTGCGATCCAGGTTCGGTATTTGACTTCTCTCAAGATTCCGGCATCTACCAACTTATCTACGGCTTCACATGCTGCCTTACTTCTCTCTGGGGCCAAAGCCCTCTTCTTCTGTACGGTTGGCCTTATGCTTCGGTCGACATTTAACCGGTGTTCAATAATGCTTCTTGGTACCCCAACCATATCGGCTTCCGTCCACGCGAATATATCCATGTTCCTTCTTAGTAAAACCAGCATCTCTTCTTTCACATGCTTCGGTATTCTTCCCCCCAGAATTATCGGTTGTTCCGGATACCTAGGGTTTAGGATCACCTTCTCCTCTATTTCCCCCTCCTGCTCAATCTGTTTGGGTTTCGACTCCTGTATCTGTCCACCGGGTGTGTCAGGTAAGGTTTTTTCATATAATTCCCTTTCTGCCTGTAAGCTTTCTAGGACTTCTTTTCTTTCAGCTTCTATCGTCGCGACGCCATGTGGGGTTGGGAACTTCATAATGGCGTGCATGGTCGATGGTACGGCGCGCAAGGCCGAAAGTCCTGGGCGTCCTAGCAGGATGTTATAAGATGATGGTGCGTCGACAACCAAAAATCGTAATATAACCGTTCGATCCATTGGGTACACTCCGAAGGTCACAGGTAAGGTTACCTCTCCCATCGGCCATACTCTTTCCCCAGCAAACTCTACAAGCGGTCCTCCAGCATCTATGATTTGTCATTGCGCTTCCATATCCAATGCCCGAAAGCAATGTGCATACATGATTTCAGATGCACTTCCCCCATCAACATAGATCCGGTGCACCATTTGATTTCCTACTTCAGCTTTGATGACCAGTGGGTCGCTAGTGGGAAGGACTCCTGGTACCGTCGGGAAGATAATTGGTTCATCCATCCAACTTTCGCTTCGTTCTTTTCTCTTTGCTCTATTCCATTCGGTATATGTTACCATCACGGCTTTTCCTCGTCCTTTCTGCCCGTTGTCTTTCTGACCATGAGGGACTAAAGCTTTACTTTCTTGTCTTCCGGTCGGACCACTCTTGACCTCTTTGATCAGATGAGTGAGGCGACCTGATTTTAATGCTTCCTCAATTTGCTTTCGGAGTTGGAAGCAGTCATCCGTGTGATGACCCCTTTCATTGTGAAAATCACAGTATCTATCTAGATTTCTTCGCTCAGGGATGCCGGCCATCGGCCCTGGAGGCTTGAAGATGGAACGTGTCTCCTCCATTGCCAAGATTTCGCTTGGTGTCTTTGTGAGTGCCGTAAAAGGGGTGTTTCTTCGATGTGTTACGAATGGTTGAGGATTTTTCCTAACTTCCGGTGCTTTGGATCCGTAAGTCAGAAATGGTCTGGAGGACCCTTGTGTCCTCCAGGGAGCTTGCCCTTTAGGCTGAACTTTCTTTGAGACCGAATCAGTGGTTTGTGAGGCGACTGCCTCCTTACCCCGTATGAAAGCTTTCGTGATCTCCCACATCTCTTCGGTCGTGGCCGGTATTTCGCTATTTAGTTTTTCAATTAGCTGTCTGTTCCGGATCCCATGCATGAAACCGGAAATTTGCATCATTTCCGTCGTGCCGCTGATCTTGATGCTTTCAGCCTTGAATCGGTCCATGAAGCATTGGAGGATTTCATTTTCTTTTTGTTTAATGTCATGTATTTCGACCGCGTGTCGAGTGTACCTTCTTTGCGATGTGAAATGCGCAACGAAATTCTTTCTCATCTCTTCAAAGCTATCAATTTTTCCTTCCGGCAGGCTATCATACCACATCCGGGCGGATCCGGATAATGTTTGTGCAAACATGTGACACCATAAGGGCATGGACCATTGTTCCATTTCTGCTACTCCTGAGAAGAGATTGAGATGATCATCCGGATCGGTGGTGCCGTCATATATTCGAACGTGCGAAGGCATTCTCATTCGTGCAGGTCTTCGGCAGTTGGCTATTCGAGCTGTAAACCTCCTCGCGATAGAAGGTTTATATGGTGAATTTAATTCATCTGCCGAACTCTTTTCGCTTTCTGTCTCTTCTCCTGTTTCTTCTGACGAGGTCGAAACATAGCTTCTTTTCTTTGACCACTTACTTTTAATCCGTCGTGATTTCTTTGACAGCTTCATCCGGGGGTGTGGTTTTCGTGATTTCCTTTCCTTCCTCCTTCGGTCTCCGTTTTCCCTGGTATCTTCAGACTGACTAGTTGTTTCCTCGTATGATAGCTTTCGGGATGTCTTTTTTAAATCGTCTTTCTCGATAGTATCCATGATGCTCCGAATCCTCTCGTAATTGTCCTTTACGAAAACTGGTGTGATTTCATCTTCCGATACATTCGCTTCATTCTCTCGGTTGGACCCCTCCGCATCTCCCTCCGGATTTGTCTTTTCCATTTGTTCAGTCGGTCCCACGGATGGCGCCAATTGTTGCTCCAAGTAGCACGGAACAGTGCGATAAGTATGAGATAACTGAAGGATGCTTCGGTATACTGTGGTCGAAGGAGGATTTGGGGTATCAAGAAGTCCTGAACCAGAAAGGGGATTCCCTTTCGGTTGGCGATTCCCTAGCGGTAATCCAAAATGCCCAGGAGACAGATATGGATTGTACGCCACAGAAGTGAGGAGTTTCTTTCGGTATGAGAGCGTATTTAATGCGTATCATGAATGCCCACCTACAGGTAGTTGAGCGCTTATTTATAGTGTCCAGGGTGTTACTCTTTTGCCCGTTTCGGTACCACCCTTTTATCCGGTGGGTAAAAGTGTTACCGCCGCCGGTTGCTGCATTAATTAGATATGACAATTCGATTAATATGTCTTTAGGTCAAATTGGGTGTTTCGGTAGTACTAGATGTTTCGGTACCCATGTACCGATACGAAGGTACGTCATCATATGATATGACTCAATTTGCAAATATATCGTTACTGACAAGTTATGTTTCATGGGTATGTGATCAACATGCACATGCATGTACTGTCTAAAGTTCTCAACAAAGTGATTGACTGATGTTATTAATGCATATATTTGCTACTTTGTTATCATCATACATTTTTAGAATTCGTCATTAATAGTTTTATAACGTTTTATTACTAAAATTTTACCTTTTCTTGACCATATTATTTGCAGAACTTGAGCAAAGCCTCACTCGTCTGCAAATTGCATGTCTTGCTGCTAATAGAACTAAGCCTCTGATTTCACTATTGATAATTTAGTTGGTCTTCTTGAGATATATATGAAAAAGTATGTTCATGTTGTCGAAATCTTGAATAAATTGAGTAGTTCTCTAGCCTTGGGAAACTAAGTAGCCTTTGGCTTGCTTGCCATATTGTGTTGCAATTTGACTGTTAAGTGTTAACTATGTTTTTGTATTGGAAACATGTTTAAAAGACAATCACATTTTTATAACCAGACACTAACGTTATTACTACGTATTTCTTATCACATTAGTATAAAAACATGTACCATCCTTCGAAGTGGTGGTTATAAGCTTTACATATTAATATTAATATAAAAGTATATATTATAAACTTTGTATTAAAATTATGTGGTAGCCTGCGAATTTGCGGGTTATAATCTAGTTAGGTTGATAAATGATAACTAATCGTTTATGACTTTGTCTTATTTATTTACCTACATTCAATAATTTTAAATAGTTGTTCACCTATCAAATCAAAATTGTTAACTACACATTGACCATTTTCATAATGGTAAACCTTTAAAACTTTTTTGTATAAGAGGTTTATATTAAAAAACGATTATTTTAGCAGTAAAATTTTTTTTTTAAAGGTTTTTTAATATGGTTGTAAAATTTAATTCGAGCATATCTTAAACGAGTCCGAGCTTGAACATATTTTGAAGTTCGTTTAACAAACGAGCTCGAACAGGCTCGCAAACCTAATTGAGCCTATAACTTATATACAATAATAACTTTTATATTTAATATATCTAATACAGTACGTAATTACATTACAAAAAAGATTATATATATAATATAAAAATTATAATGGTGAATCTTATTATATGTATTCTAGAAAACACTTAAAAATAGAAAAAAATTATATGTGATTAATTAAATAATGTTCTATAATAAACTATTCAAACTCGAGTCGAGTATGTAAAATATGAAACGAGTCAAGCCCGAATCGAGCTTGTGAAATATGAAACGAGTCGAGCTCAGGCACGACTTCGTTTTCAATCCTGGTTTTTTATAATATAAATGTGATAATTTAAAAGGAGAGTGGGTGTATAATTTGATTGAAAAGTTTGAAAGAATAGAGCTTTACACTTTCTTTCTTCTAACTTTTTTATGAAAACTTCTTACGAGTTTCTTACACATTACACATTTAACAAAAATAAATAAATATATAAAAAAAAAGCTTTAAATAAAATACCATTGGAGATGCTCATACTACCATGGCCGTCAGGGCCGGCTAAGGGAATCCGAAAACCATGTTTAATTACCGTAAAATAGGCCTCGTACAAAAAAAAAACTTATATATAAAAATTTATTAGATTTATAAAGATTATTTATGGATATATAACCACATCGTTGTATACTTATTCAAATTGTTACGCTAATCATAGTAAAATTTAATTTTAGTTTTGAAAGGGGACAAAGAGTATCCTCTTCATTCTTTATAGATGTACTCATTCTTTAAGTTGTACTAGAGGGATAGCCCGTGCGATGCACGAATTTTGTATGTTCCAATGTTTACATATGTATGTATCGCGATGTCTTGATTTTGTTACATTTCAATTTGCTTTCTCAAATTTTAATAATTCTTTCTACTACAAATCTTTGAATGTTCAAGCATCGATGATAAAAAGGTGATAGCTAATCATGGCCACATGGAATTTATGTTTTTATGTTGGTAATATTAGTTGGATAAAATGTCAACTAATCAACACTTATAAAATATGATTTATCTCTTACGGTATTCAATTATCATCTTTGTTCGGTTGCACCGCAAAGTTTCCCATAAAATAAACAAAGCCTTCTTGTAGCTTATGGATACAATATGATATAATGAAACAATGCATTTTATCAATACTCATCTTTGTACCATGTATAACATTTTACTGCATATAGCTGATCGGAAACAATAAAAGATGAAAGATAATGAAAATATGCTTTTTACCCGTCTATCAGAAACAACAAAATCATTGGTCATGTATTTTTAATACATTGTGTTAACATCCCAATCACGACCTATCATAACTTTTACGGGAGCATCTATGCCCCTCCTGCACCTGCTCAAGAAAAATAATACTCCGTAACATTTTTTGGGGTTTTTTTTTTTTTAGTGCTTTTACCCATTTGTAATTTCAAAGTTGTTTGAAGTGATAGTGGCTACAGGGATAACAATGCGTATTTATAGACAACGGGTACTAAAAAACTTATGAGATAAATGAAAATTTTTAATTCTTAATTTATTGTCAAATTATATGATAATGAATATCGGTTGAATAACCCGATGGAGATAAATAGTTTATCTATATTAATTATTATAATTATAATATAATTATATTTATATATTTATAACTAACTAAGTAATTGTATGGCAATCAATGTATTCATTTATTAAATCATTATATTATAGCCTTCTTTCAATTGCGAAAATGACTGAATGTAAAACTCTATCATCATGGCATCGGTACACGATTTGTAAACCTTACTCGTTAATGAAATTTATCATTCAATTATGCAGAAACAATCAGTCCATATTAGTAGAGGTACAAAACTACAAATAGTTACAATAATAATACAAACACAAAATATATCGGTACACGGATATATAAGTATGGTTATATATTTTACATATCGCTTTATATATTATACAACACAATTGAAAATTAAATGCAAGGATAATGTTTAATCTTACGATTTCGACCACAAACAGTGAGGACGGGTGACACATAAATCGTGATTATATACATTTGTATTGTATATATATATATTAGAGAATTAGAGAATTGAAATTTTTTAGTTCTTTAGAGAGGGGGTTGTCAATTATTTTGATAATTTGGGTTTTTTCGATTAAGTATTACATTTACTCGGACACAAAATGACCCTGGACTTAGTCGGTGTATTAGCGTATTAACCCGTTCTGTTTACGATTTCACTACATTTTATTATCTAAACATGTCAAAATATGACCCATGAACTTTTCCTTTTATTATTAGTTCTACATATATAATACATAATGATAATTTATTTGCCTTATATTTTTCACCATCAGTCATTAATTAAATCATTATTAGGCAGAACTCAAAAATTATAGGTTAGTAGATTCGAAGTCAAATTGTTGTTTTTCCGTAACAAATAATTGTCACGAGACAACTTTGAAGCCCCGGTTCAAGACGATCTAAGACCCACTGAACACTTAGAATAATCTAGAGTAGGCTTATTAGAGTTTCTATAAGATTGAACATATGTGATCTCTATAATATTCTTTAGAAGTATTTAGTAAATGAATCATCTATAATATTATAGTATGTGTTGATCTCATCTATATAAAGAGTCCCTTATTTGTACTCACTTCACATATGAAATCAATGCAAGTATTCACTATTCTTAAAGTACTTATTCTCTATACTTAGCTTCATTTCTCGTTGCAAGTGTTTGTTAAACATCTTCCCTCTCTCAAAAGCTAACTTGACATCCTTAATTGTAGAATTTGCGAGTGCCACAAGGGTTATTTTACTTTGTGAAACAATATATACTATCCAACATATATAGATTCATCAAATGATATCAATATATCAACTAGCTTTCTTGATCGAGTGACGTTGATGCCTTATTTCTTTTTACGAGACCTTATTTAACGATGACTATTTACTTTTACAAAATTATAGCAATTAGAAGAGTTTTTAAAATATTTAGGCTCTACAAGATTGATGGCCCCGTAAAATGACACACATTGTACTTGATAAGATCCACCATCACTGAAAACCAATTATAAAATAATACGGAGTATGATATAAATTATTATAACTAAAATGTGGAAGATGATAATAAGAATCTAGGGAGTGATAATGAAAAGATTTAGAGGTTGATAACTAAGACGTGCATATATTACTATTGTATCATAATAATTATACGAACACATATATAATTCAAAATCTAGTCTACGACTTAAAAAATTTTAGTTTACTAATTAATCACGAAATTATTTGTTCAATGTTTTACTCTTATGATCGAGTTTGATTTACCGAAAGGAACTACAAAAAATGGATGAATCCATATTTTCATTGTAGTTTTAGCGTTACAACAATTAGCATAGATTTAAAAATTTAGTTCAAAGATTCAGGAACGCGCAAATAAATATAAAATATTTATTAAATATAAAATATAAAATATATTAATATTAATATATTATATATAACGCGCAAATAAAAATAATATAATTGTATCGTTAACCTTAATTTTACCATTAAATTCTCGAATTTGTTAAGTGTAACATAAATCGAACCAACTAATAAAATGCACGATAACGTACACTAAATACAATTAATTAGTGAATCAAATTAAAAGGAAATATACACTTGTATTGTTCGATCATATTTTTATAAGGATAGATTATGTTAAGATATAACATGAGGGACCAAACTTAAACATTCACTTGAAATTCTCAACCGGATAATGCCAAATCATACATAAATCTACAGTGATATCCGGATAAACCTAACTACCTTAAATATCAAAAAAAATAATTGTGAAAGTGACGGCTGAGTTCATTTCTCTGATTTTTCACATCATTATACAGCTATTTGACGTTAAGGTAAGCGACGATATATACCGTTACATTTTCATCATTTACGTTCTTTTGTAAAGCTATCGATCACATGTTTAACGCTGATTTATTTATTGTATTACTGTAGAGTGAACGATGGTGGAAGGAGGTGTTGTTAAAGCCGATAAAACCGAGTTTACGGAATGCTTCCGGACGATTTGGCGTACGCCTTATATAATGAGGCTTGCTATCAGTGCTGGAATTGGAGGTCTTTTATTTGGTTATGACACTGGTAATATTTTCTGTAAAATCTTTGTTTTTGATTTGGAGTTATTCTGGTTAATTAAGATTTTCGTGTTTTATTGTGTTTACGTTGATTGATTTGAAATGAAATAGGTGTTATTTCGGGTGCTTTACTTTACATTCGAGATGATTTTAAGGAAGTTGAGAAGCATACGTGGTTGCAGGTAAATTAAAGGAAACTCTTGTTTTGACATTTTTCTGGATACGATGAAACCGATCGTAAGGTTGAGCTATTTTCCCATAAAAAACTAATTGTTTATCAAAATTCTAAAATGAGTAGAACTGTTCGGGCCAACCGGACACAGACCCGATCATGATCACTTCGATACAAATATATCATATACCTTTTCAATGATGTTCAATGATGTTATTGTGTGCTTGTTAATTTTGTTCAGTACTATTTTGTCATGAAAATGTTTACTTTATTAGTGTTCTTTGATAACTACTCGCATTTGGGCTTCTTATAAGGTACTAATAAGTATCAGTTTTAGATATCTTGATCCTTTGCTCCAATAGATCTTCATCAGGCCATGATTTTGCATATATACGTATAAGAGATTTTGTATGTTAAACTGTCAATTAAGATATCTAGTTTAAAGAATTTCTTCTTGGCACCTAAAGACTAATGTGATCTAATGAACAACTAATCTTTAAACAAAAGTAACAAGGCAGCAAAGAACAATATTGATATCTAAGATGGAAATACTAATGCTTATTAACAGAAACTCGAAAAATGTTACTCCGTAATAGATTTGACATGGTTAGTGTATTGTGCTCCTGCATAAATTGAGGTAATAGTAGCAGATAAATTCAAGAGCTTTTTGTGTATACAGATTGGTGCTCACCTAGTGCCTGCCGAAACCATAAACTGCTGTGAATGCTTAAAATGTTTGAGAAAAGCAGAAACTATGAGACCCAATTAAAGTAGTAGCCAAATTTTCATATTCTTCACAAGTATGATTTGACATTTTTTAGTGTCGTAATTAACATTCAGAATTCTTTGTTCAAACTTGAAGGTTTAGATCATTTGCTATAATTTTTTTTTTCACTTTCAGGAAACCATTGTCAGCATGGCTGTAGCTGGAGCTATATTTGGTGCTGCCATAGGTGGATGGATGAACGATAGATTTGGGAGGAAAAAATCGATCATGTTAGCCGATGTTGTTTTCTGCATTGGTGCAATTGTAATGGCACTTGCTCCAACCCCATGGGTTATAATTATTGGTAGACTTCTTGTTGGTTTTGGTGTTGGAATGGCTTCAATGACTGCACCCTTATACATATCTGAAGCTTCTCCCGCTAGAATTAGAGGCGCACTCGTGAGCACAAATGGTTTACTCATTACCGGTGGACAGTTTTTATCCTACCTTATAAATTTAGCGTTTACTAGGGTACGTTCCTATCTTTTTTCTAAGGAACTTTGTTGTGTCTTAGATTTTTTTAACTAACAATGATTATGTTTTAGACACCCGGAACATGGCGTTGGATGCTTGGAGTTGCTGGTATTCCACCGTTGATTCAGTTTTTCTTGATGTGGTTTCTTCCCGAGTCGCCTAGATGGCTTTATAGACAGGTAATCTAAGATGCAAACTAGATATAAAGTTCTTTTCGTTTTTTTTTTAATTGTACGTAGTCCCAATTAATATTATGGTTATTGACTGATGTCCCTTCCACAGATGTCCTTGTGGTGCAGTGTTTAGATTGTTTATCGTTATAACTTATCAACCTTATTTGAGTTTCTAATTAGTTTATTTATGTTTTTATTCCAGAACAAAGTGAAAGAAGCAAGGGAAATCCTAGAAAAGATCTATCCAGAAGGAGAAGTGGAAAAAGAAATGGAAGCACTGCAAATATCCATTGATGAAGAAAAGCAAGCAGAAGAACCCATGAAATATGGCATCTTTTCAAAAATTAAGCATGCATGGGGGAATAAGGTGGTCCGTCGAGGACTTCATGCTGGCATCACTGTCCAAGTTGCGCAACAATTTGTTGGAATCAACACCGTGTTGTACTATAGCCCCACTATTGTACAACTTGCGGGATATGCTTCCAACAAAACGGCTTTAGCTTTGTCATTGATCACGGCAGGTCTAAATGCCCTTGGTACCATCATTAGCATGTTGTTTGTTGATAAATGTGGCAGGCGAAGATTCATGATCGTTTCAATGTTCGGGATTATTACTTGTCTAGTCGTTTTAGCGTTCATGTTTCATCAAGCTTCGGTCCATGCTCCTGGTTTAAGCATTATCGAGTCGAATCATTTTGGAGCAAACTCTACTTGTTCGGATTACACTAGGACTAAAAACCCGTCATCATGGAACTGCATGACTTGCTTGAAAGCCTCCTCTAGTTGTGGTTTTTGTGCCAATGTGGAAAACAAAGTAAGTTTCACTTTTGACACAAGTTTTTCGTTTTTCTTTGTTAATTTCAATAAGATTATATTAAAACACTAGCAAGAAGCTAGGAATATTACAAAAAGATTTACCTTCCCTAACAAAACTTTACATTCAATTAAACAGTTGAATCCCGGAGCTTGTTTGGCTCTAGACGATATAACACAAGGAACTTGTAAAGCAGAACATCGAAGTTGGTACACCAAAGGCTGTCCAAGCAAGTATGGTGTGTATGCAATATTTTTTATGGCATTGTACATAATTATGTACGCCCCCGGGATGGGAACTGTGCCGTGGATTGTGAACTCAGAGATATACCCATTGAGATATCGAGGGTTTGGTGGTGGGGTGGCCGCAGTTGCTAACTGGACGTCAAATTTGATTGTGAGCCAAACATTTCTCACCCTTACAGAGACGTTAGGGACTGCTGGTACATTTCTTTTGTTCGCAGGGTTTTCGGTTTTGGGACTTATAGCGATATACCTTTTGGTGCCGGAGACAAAAGGGTTGCAGTTTGAGGAGGTAGAGAAGATGTTGGACAAGGGTTTTGGACCTGAGTTATGTTGCATTAAGGACCAAGATACCAAATCTGCTACCTGAAGTTATAAGTTTGTTTTATAACATTATGTTCAGTTTATGTTCTGTTTGTTAGGAGAATTTCATTTTAGGGGATTTTGTTTTGTTATTTTCAAATATTGGATTGGATTTGGTTTACAAGTTGGTGTATTGTGTGCCTTATTTTGGTGTTTGGTTTCGTACACGTTTGATATGTGAACCTAATGTTATATATGTAGCAAACTCAAATAACCTTACTTTTTGCTAAACAAACCTTATTATATATTTGAGTTTGATTAAGCTAAATGACATGTTATAATAACGTACTCAATTATTAATAAAGAACACTTAGTTCCACCTTGTCATGATTAACAACACATTTCTCCACTACAGATAATGATGATCCTCTTACCTTTTGCTAAACAAACCTCATTATGTTTGATTATTCTATAATTTCTTTTAATAATCCAAAATTCTAATAATTAAAGCTTAACTTTATTGGTTACTAACTAATACGGAGTATTATACAACAACTCTTAAAAATTGTGCAACTGTTAACTGTTTTAAAATATGGGTGGTGATATTTCCACCGAACTTTTTGATAGATCCACCATGTTTATACATTGAAAGCTTATACTGTATAAACATGAACTACACAGTAATGGTGGATTTATCAAAAATTTTGATGAATTTATCATCACCCTTAAAATATACGGAGTAGTTTTCTTCTTACTTTGTTCAAAGATAAAGTGGTTTACATAGATGTCTGAAAAAGTATGTTTGTTAAACTTACTATCGACAGTTATAAAGTTATTGATATTTTACCAAAAAAAAAAGTGAATTAATTAAATGGTAAAGTCTTTTTAAAACAATCTTAGTGGCTTTGGTATATCATGGAGTAATTTTTATATACACAAAAATGAAGAAGCAGAAATAGCAAGAGCAATGGGGGTGGTGGTGGCCCGCCATAAAAGCAGAAGATGCGCTACTTATATGCCGCCAGTATATCTATTTTAATATTTCTATCCAAATACTTACCAAACTTTCAACAATTTTATAAAAAAAAAAAAACTTTCATCAGTTTCTCAACTGAACATAAAAGATGTTATGCAGAGGAAACTCAAAAAAGTACCAGAAAGATGGATCAGTTCCGGTGTACCTCAATGTATATGATCTCACCTCCATGAACGGTTACGCTTATTGGCTTGGTCTCGGTGTCTATCATTCCGGTGTCCAAGGTCAATATCTCTTAATCACGAATCAATCAAATAAACGATTTTGATTAAATGCATGTCTGAAACTCTTAAAGCTATCGTTATCAGAGTCTTTATTTTATTTGTAACATTCTTTTTGTTTTGTTTTAGTTCATGGGGTTGAGTATGCATTTGGATGTCATGAACAAGCAACAACGGGAATATTTGAAGGAGAACCGAAACAATGTGAAGGGTTTACGTTCAGGAAACAAATTTTAATCGGATGGACCGATAAGAATCTAAGAGAAGTTAGAGAAATTATGGAAGAGTTTGCCGAAGAATACAAAGGGAATTCATATAATCTCATTACCAAAAATTGTAACCATTTTTGTAACGACGTTTGTGTCAGACTAACCGGAAACTCAATTCCTAGTTGGATTAATCGTCTAGCCAAAATCGGTAAGCATACTTATAAACATTGTGTTTTAGTGATAGTGATTAGTGATCAAATTGTGTCATTAAGTTATTAAAATTAAGAAGGCTTTTATGGTGTATGTAGGTTTTTTGTGCAATTGTATAATTCCGGCGAGTATAAGTTCAACTAAAGTTGGAATTGAGGATAACAAAGTGCATAATGAAGGTGAGATGAAGAAGTTGACTAGCCGATCAAGCAGGTCAACCTCGTCGTCTAGTGGTTCACCGGATTCTGAGAAATCATCATTGACATCACCTACGGTTGGTCGGACTAAAAGTCATAGAACCACAAGTTCTCTACCTCCACCTTCACCTTTAATTCTAGATTCTTTTATATCTTAGCAGATTTTAAATGCTATTGTCATGTAACTAAACTGTTGTTTATTTGATTCTTTGGCATACTCTTGTCATGTATCAATTTGCTTCTCACAAAAGGCTTTCTAGTTGTGTGTAATAATCATTCATTACAACTGTGTCACCTAACAAGAGTTGAACCTTCAATACATTTAACAAGAATGCTTCCATTTGTTTCAAGAGTTTTAGTTACACCTTGATATTTGCATTATTTGGTGTAGCTCTAATTAGTCGAATTTCGCTCTGCACATCGTATACACATGGTTTACCTGATAATTAGGCAAATGTCTCATTGTCCCTTTGAAAACATGTGTAAATGTCGTTAGGAATACACATGACAAGACACACATGATTAGGACTAGATTGTCCTTTACGTCGACTCCGTTGGGGTTGTTCATTCACTCATATCGTATGGTCAAGCATTATTGTTGTGATGGGTTATTGGTGTCCGGTTTGTAATGAAGCGAAAAGATATGTAGGTCCAATCTAGTATGTGATGCAACAGAAATGAACGTGACTTGGAATCCAAGTTTAAACATGACATAAGCTAACATGTTAGACCTTGCGTAAAACTTCACAAGTTCACAGTCGACACATTGATATAGTGTCAACTTTGGTTAGACGATGTTACAACTAATCAAGAAACTAGACCAGTTTAGATGGTTTCCTTAAAAGATGCATAGATATGTTACTTTGTTGTTCAATCATTCTTCATTGATGATACTAAAATATGGAATTTGGGAATATATATATTTTTAAGTATATGTAACAACTAGCAATAAATTTCACCCACTATTGGAAAAAATCATGAAGAACGGATGTTATTCCTTCAGGCAGGGACCAAGGACATAATAATAGCACAGAATAAGAGCATTTAAGTATGAACAATATTTTGATCACAAAAGATGCATCTTTTCTAGGTTACCCACCATCTAAATATTTTGTCTTCTTTTTTCTTGCTTTTTACTTTTGCAAATTCAAAGACTACCTGTAACTGGACCCACCAGAGCCTGGAGGTCCCCAATAATATCTGTAACAGGACCCAGGTATCCAACATGGGATTCCTTTGGTCCAGATGCATCATGATCATTGGCAAGTCACTATATAAAACATTGAGGTTGGTCTTGCAAGATACAGTCAGACCAATATTAATTCATTTCTGAATAGACTACTCAAATGTTGGATGGATGGGTCCCTTCTAGTAAGCTGTATAGTATAGGAGCAGAAAACTGCCCGGTTAAAACGGACGGGTTGGGTAACTTTCGTATTCGGATTGACCCGAAACACTCTTGTACAAAATAACAAAACTTACAAATGACTACATATCATTTGATATAATTTGTTCACATAAAAGGATGTAGGAGGCTTTCTGTAGAAAATATAGATTTATCAACCCATTTTACTTTCAGCTAGTTCTGATTACTTTTACCTGTTTGACCGATTGGAGATGGAACATAACTGGAATCAATCTATACATAAGTAAACGGGTAACTGTTGATTCTTGCACTCCATTTGTCTATAAAAGAACACTCTTTTCCTCTAAATGTAAATACAAAATGTTGATAAACAAAGGGGGTGTTTTTCATGCAACATATGTGTTGTTTACTTGTTTCAGCAGAATACTGCACATTAATTGAGACGATAAAATTAATGAAGCTGTCGAAGAAGTCAGCTTCCCTTGGCAACAACACAAATACCTGCTAAAGAATTTGACTTTATATGTGGACGCGGAGTTACCAGGCCTGTGTTTGCCCGATGAAACTCGATCAGCGATGTTTCAACTTCACCCACTCAACAAAGTTGTCTAGGATCAAGGGCCAAGCAAGTTCTTCGTCATAATTGTTGAAATCTGGAAAACTTATCTGTAAAACAAGGAAGAATTTATATATAGAGAATCAGAAGATAAATCTTGTTAAAAAAGTGGCAATTACAACCCATTTACGTATGAACTGGTTTTCTAATGAGTAAAATCATAAGAAAACGATTAGCTAAATAGGAAACGGGTTGAAAGTTGTAAAATCATAAGTGGCAATTACAACCCAAACTGTATTTTTTTGCATAAAACTCTGAATTCATCTTATTTAACACATAGAAAATTAATACGGAGTATAATTTTGTAATCATGCTTGACACAGTAGTTATTTAAATATATCAAATTTTTTGACAGTGTTTCATGTCAACCCGACCTTATTCAACTTGTACTAAAAAGGTATAAAACACAAACGAACAAACGGTAACCTTACGTCCTTACCTCATTGCAAAATCTATAGAACCCCATCCACTGATCCATGTTTATAACCTTGTAGTCAATTTGTGTCTGCAAAATGGCCCAAATAGACAACACATGTCATGGCTCGTAGTTTCATATTTGCTACACTTAACTTCATTCTGATACCCTTTTATGATTGCCCAGTTCTCATAGTAAGTTGGGGGTGTTTGGAAGTCTAGCCATTTATGTGAGATGAATTTATGGAATAATCAGAATCTAATAATCATCTGTAATAGAATACGACATAATTACATAATATGATTAAAAATGACAATTTTTTGTGGAAAACAATAGGTAAGGTATGTGAAGTACTGAAGTGGGACTAAAGTCTCTCAAATTAAGTTAAAAGGAGTTAACAGCTAAAATTGTTTTACCCTTAGATAATCAGTTGGGTTGCTGATGATACGAATAAATATCCAAATGAACCAAAACTGATTATTTGACCCGTAGATAATAAGACAGTCAGAAACAGAATTTGTTCATCCAAACATAAAAAACTAATTATTGCGACTTCAGGAGGCAATAATTAGAAGAACAAAAATTCAAAAACCCACTTAACAATAAAAACCTCTTGATCATCTTTGTGCCTAGGTTCATCTAGCGGATGAAAATGACAATACCCTTATTTTTTATAGAGGATGAAAAATAGATGAATTGTTGCAACACAGAGAGGTATAAATCCATTAGATTTTAAAGGAGCTTAAGGCTCACCCTTAGATACTGAACGAACAAATCCACCTGTTGAGGAAACTGCGAGCCCAAAACAAGCTCCAATAATTCACATATGCTCTCAATATCTATGCTCTTTTGCTTCTCTTCTATATAAGCATAAAAAACATATAAACAGTATCCATAAGCAATAAAAAAAAAGAAGTTGACAGGTTAAAAGTTACATAAGATCAGACAATACGATGTCATACGTTTATTATACCTGTTAGGCAATATCGAAATGCATAAGAATAAAACTCGACATAATTTGACGGCCTGCGGACCTTTTAAAGAAAGGTAAACAAAGAAACATGTTAACGATACAAACATACTTCTTATACTACCCAAAAAAAACTTGCGAAAAACGAACTAGTATGTCAAATACCTCGTTCTCCAGCTCAGGTAATGCCTTCTTTAATTTAACTATAGTATCAGCCCGTAATCCTTTAAGGCCTTTTCGCCACTCTTCCTATACATCATTACCCATATACACAATTTAGTCATAGTCCATTCTTCAATATGAAAGTAAAACAGAGAAAGCTTGATATGTATTTTTCATAATTACTTAAAGCAAATATGCTAATATCATATTACCAGGGTGAAGTATCCCTGCCTTTCTGACTGCATTTTCCTGGAAGTTACAAAACCAATCAGTAATGTAAATGACAAAATTTATATGATATTAAAACAAAACAAAGCGAAAAAAAGAGTTGTAAATTTGTGGTCGATGAAACATACCAAGCAAGCATCAATATCCGTACATCTGTATGTTCGACTTCTAAGTCAGAACAGAGATGCTCTATTCCTTCAGGGCTGTTCACAGAAAAACGAATGTGTGATACAAAGAAACAAAATGAAAATTACGTAAAAGAAAGAAACTATTAATATATATAAAAACAGATTACATATGGCACTTACTCAATCATTCCAGAAGACTCATTCGCATATGAATAGAATAGCTGATCAATGCGTTCCAACTCCTTAGTCGCAGCTTTACCTGAAGCTGAAGAGGAAATGGTTAACTCTAGAAGTAAGTAATGAATCAGACTATGTTCTGGATGGTTGCGTATACTAATTATGCGACGAACATACAAAACAATAGAGCATTAATAAATTGCACATTATATAATACATGTTAAATATTTTGGTTAAACTATCATATAATGATTTGCAGGGATGGAGCCAGGAAATTTGGATGGAGGGGGCCGACATTTTTTTTTCTCTATTTCATCTATAGTTTCGTGGGGGTGAAAATTTTAAAATGTCAATAATACCTTAAAAATTTTCTTTTTTTTATGTAATTTATAATATCTTATGGGGGCGGCTGCCTACGCTGCCCCCGCCCTGTCTCCGTCCCTGATGATTTGAGACCTTATTTACAACAATATTGTTTCGGTACACGACTACACGAGTACAATTCAAATTCAAGTTTTAGCAAACATATATACATTCTTCATAATTATGTGATACTGCATGCTTGTGAGGGATCAGTAGCATGTATATTCTAAAATAAATATACATACATATACATATTTAAATATATCATTATATTATTGAATTAAGCTTCAAGCAGATCATGTTAATTAGCATCTTAACAAAAACCTAGCTTTATACTTAATTAGTTAGTTAAGTATGTTCAAAACAGTGTTAACAATTCCTCAGGCGGTCAATTATTAATATTAAAGATGAAAACTCAATTAAAACTTCTTTAAAAGATTTAAATAGATAACATGCACCTTAATTTAACTTCAAATCGAATGAAATCGTCAAATTAAACTTTTAAAAAATTATTCGTAATAAATAAAAAAAATCATAAATAAAAACCTAGTTATCGTAAAATTGAAAATAATAAAGATGAAATTGAAGGAATACCAGAACGGAAGAGATCCATGGCGGAGGAATTAGTGGAGGAGGTGGTGGAATTAGCAGGTCCTTTTTTCGAAGAACCACGACGCATCTTCAAGATGAATTAGGGAAAATATACAACACGATTGGATAACGATAAGAAGTAGCGATTGTTGAAGAAGGAGATGATCGGAAGGGAGTCGGATAACGAATATCGATGGTGCGGATGGTTTTGACGGGTGAGATACGATGGTCGGTTGTCAAGGTCTTGGATTCCTGGTTGGAAACTAATTACTTTTTATTTATTTTTAAATAAAAATAAAAACTTGGTTTTTTATCTTCTTTTATTTATTTATTTTAAAAAGGAATGTAATCAAACTTGAGTAAATTACATTGTCGGTCCCTAAAGTTTACCCTATATTATGGACCCGGTCCCCAGATCGGGTATTATGCAGATCCTGTCCTTTGACCTTGTTTTTTGTTTCATCGCAAGTCTCCGGTGCATATAAATTGACTAAACTACCCTTTCTCTTTAGATTTTAATCTTTTTAACAAACTATTTAATTTTTATTTATCCACATGTTAAAATATTGATCGGTCCTTATTAAGCCATTCTAATTTAATATATTAAAAACTCAGATACATAAATAGAAAGTCAGTTCCCATTCCAGCGAAAATTTCCAATAAGTACTATGGCCACAACTTTATCTACACATCTCTTATGTTTTTCCTCCTATATTTACAACGAGACAAACAACCACCACCATATCGGTGAAACTCGAAATCACCACCGTTTCCGGTGAACCTCGAAAAGTCTAGAGCTTAGGCTAGTTCCTACCTCACCCTATCTGAGTTAGTTTACGTTCCGTTTCCGTTCCGATCATATGTAATTAATCGGTTTGTGTTGTTTTGCATGGTTTCCCGGGGTTTGGATGAAATTATCACCGGAGAACACACATTGGGGATGTAGGTTGGTCGTTCAGAGTCGGACGCCGTTGTATATGTGAGCAAGTTTGTAGATCTTCAATTTCTGGTTTATGTATTTGTATACCTGGTATGAAATCGTATTCCACTGTTAATTTGTATATGTCATGGAATCCAATTTTGGGAGGTGAAAAACCCAATTCGTATTTTGTTGGTTATCGGAGTAATCGAAATGAAAATGGAAATGGTTTGAACTTTGAAGGATTTCGAGTGTTTGGATCTAGTTATTATTGATATGTGTAACAAACAAAAGAATCAAGACTCTGATTAATGGAAGTCGCATAAACACCAAGGCTTATCGACTTCGTTTGGGTAATCTTAATCGAAGGTTTAGGTTCTTAGTTTTGTTATTTGGTGATTGTTGTAAGTGAGTGGTTGCTGGAAGTATTTGCCCGGAGAAAATGATACAAATTGGTCAAATAGTCAGATGAAGATTAGTGTTGAAGTATACATGATTTAAGTTTATCTGGATTAAAAGAAAATATGGAAAAGAAAATGAAACAGAATTGACTCTTTTGCCCTTTTTAAATTGGTGTTGAGAACTGAGACACTGTCATATCTGCTCAGAATACAAGTATCATGCCGCTGTTGGTATAAGACTTCAACCACTGTTAGTAGAAGTCAACCACTGTTAGAAGAAGACAACCGCTGTCAAGTAGTTTGTCTAACAGTGCCACTGTTAGTGTGTAGTTTGTATTTTGTATCAAGTACTCAACCACTGTTGATAATATACGAGTACTACCCCTGTTAGTGTTATAGATAACCACTGTTGGTTAGATATAGTTGAATAGAGAGAATTATGGAATAGATATGATTCCATAATAGTTTGATTCTGTAAAGGACTCTATATGTTATAAATAGAGATCCTGTAAAACCCTAGAGTACGACGAATTCATTCTAGTTATTAGCTTCAAGGTTGTAAACCCTAACACAAATTGTGTGTTCGTATTATTGTTAATAATATTGAAGCTTTTGGTTAGATATTCTGTTATATACAAGTTTGTTCTTCAAGTTATTAATAAACTATTCCGCAAGCTTATTAATAATCAATCAAAGTAATACATACTAAGATCTCTAGCTGGGATCATCAAGTGGTATCAGAGCTTGATATTACTTTGATCTTGAAGAAGGTAATTGAATTTCGCAGCTTTTTCAACAAATAACAAGATGTCTACTGAATCAATGGAAGGTATACAAGCTACAAAGATTCCCATGCTCAAACCTGATGAGTTTGAGCTATGGCAGACTAGGATTAGGCAATACATGTTGCTTACGGATTATATGATGTGGGAGGTGGTTACTAATGGACCAAACTATACTAAGGATGCAGATGGTAAAAAGGAAGAAAGACCACCACCAAAGTCTGATGCAGAGAGAAAAGAAAGAGCAACAGAGTGGAAGGCATTAAGTACTCTACTTTTGTCTATTCCTAATGAGTATCAAAGGAAGTTTGAAAACTGTGAAGATGCTCAGGTTCTTATGCAAGCAATTGTTAAGAGATTTGGTGGTAATGATAACACCAAGAAGAATAAGAGATCTCTTCTCAAACAACAGTTTGAAAACTTTGCAGGTGTAAAGTCTGAAACTCTGACTCAGACTTTTGATAGATTTCAAAAGCTTGTGGGTGATCTTGAGAATCACAATGTCAAGATTGATAAAGATGATTTGAACAGGAAGTTTCTAAGATCACATGGTACAGATTGGAATATGTACACTGTGGGACTTAGACAAAGTCCAGATCTTGAAGAGAAAGAGATTGAAGACCTGTACAATGATCTGAGGAATTTTGAGCCTGAAGTTCTAGCGTTGAAACAGTCCAATGGTAGCTCTAACAATGCTGCTTTTGTTTCTGTTGGTGAATCTGGTAGTTGTAGCACATCTGGTGCTAATGATAATGTATTGGAAGCATTCTTTGCAAGTCATGTGAATTCATCATTAACTACAGAAGATTTGGAGCAGGTTAGTGAAGAGGACCTGGAAGAGATGGATTTAAGATGGCAGATGGCCATGATTACAATCAGGGCAAAGAGGTTTATGCAGAGTTCTGGGAACAGAAATTTTTCTTACAAGAGAGATGGTGTAGCTGGTTTTGACAAGAGCAAGGTGGAGTGTTTCAACTGTCACAAGATGGGACACTTTGCTAGGGAGTGCAAGAGCACACAGGCTGGAGGATCTCAGAATGGTTTTGTAAGAAATAATTCTGGTCCTCAAAGAAGATTGATACCAGTTCAGAACACCACTTCAGATTCATTGGTTGCTCAAGATGAAATGGGAGGATTTGACTGGAGTGACCAAGAAGAGCTTGTAGTTCAGAATCAAGCTTTGATGGATGTCACAGAAGAACCAGAGCCTTCAGACATTCCATATGAGGTACAATCTAAATTATGTTCTCCTGCATGTAAGAAAATGGTTAAATTTTATAGGGATCATAATATGGTTGTGTGTAATGAATTAAAAGCTTGTAAGGAAAAGAGTCAACATGCCACTTTAGCTATTGAAAACTTAGAAAATCAGATAAAAGCTTATGAAAAGAATGAATCTCAATTTCACTTAGATATTAAGTATCTAAATTGGGAAAAGAAAGCTTTACAAACAAAAGTTGATATGCTAAGTGCTAAGTTGGCTGAGGCAATTTCTGATAAGGAGTCAATAAAATTGAAAGTTGATGAATTGGAAAATGTTTCAAAAAGTGTTCAAAACTTAATCAAGTCTCAAATTCATGATAAATTAAAACTTGGATTAGGTTACAACCTTAATGCTGTTCCTCCACCTTATAATCATACTTATTTCCCACCTAAAAGTGATTTTGTTTTAGAAACACTTAAGGTAGGTGTGTCTGAGGAGGTTAAAAAGGTAGATCCAGTTGTTAATTGTGATGATAATGTGAATTTTGATAAAGTTGAGGTATCTGATTGGACTGAGGAAGATGAGAGTGATAGTGATAGCTCATCAGGTGGTAATTCTGTAGATGGTAGTGTTAAGTCTATTACTGGTCTAGTTTCTGAACTAAATAGTACTAAACTAGAAGAGGGTAAAAAGATGTTTGTTGAGAAAGCAAAAGCTCAAATAGATCAAGTCAGGAAAACCAACAAGGCTAGTTCAGGTTTAGGGTATGTACACAAAAAGGTCAATACTGAATCAAAAGACAAGTTGAAATCTGAGTGTGATAAGTGTACATGTAAATCAAAGAAGTCTGAGTTACATACTGCAAGTAATGAGAATAAATCCATTCCCAGGGGTAATCAAAGAAATTGGAACCAATTGGTTTCACAAAGGTTGGGTAATGGGTTTGAATGTGTGAAAAGAAAGTCATGTTTTATTTGTGGTAGATATAATCATCTTCAACAGGACTGTTACTACAATCCTAAAAATAATAGGAACAGTGGTACAGGTCATGTGTTGATAAATAAGCCTAACAGAGGCAAGGCTGCAGCCCCTGTTAATGCTACAGCAGTGCCCCTGTCAACGGCTAACAGAGGCAAGACACGAACAGGGGAGGGTTTGACCACTGTCAGGCATGGTACCTCTGCTGGTATTAAACATTTCAAAAGAATGTATATACCAAGTAAAGCTACCACTGCCAGGGTAATCAATACAAACTTAAAGGTGACCACTGTCAGACCATTAACCCCTGTTAGGTCAAAAATTGATTATTTTTGGAGACATAAAAATGAGTGTAAATCTGAAGTGTCCAAAACCAATGCAGCACTGAGATCAATCACTGTCAAAAGGGTTGATGTCAAAGGTGCTCATGGGAAACCCAAAGCCAAATTGGTTTGGGTTCCCAAGAAAAACTAATTGTTTTTCTCATATATGTGCAGGGCAAGCCACCAAGCTTATGGCATATTGATTCTGGCTGTTCAAGACACATGACTGGAGACAGGAAAAAGCTACAGGACTTTAAAGCGTTTGATGGAGGAGATGTAGCTTTTGGAAGCAATCCTAAAGGAGGGAAAATCACAGGTAAAGGTAAGGTAAAAAGCAGTAAGCTCACTTTCAATGATGTTTATTATGTTGAGCAATTGAGATACAATTTGCTTAGTGTGAGTCAAATCACAGATAAGCAAAATCCTGTATATTTCACTGACACAGAATGCCTTATACTTTCTGAAAAACTCAAAATACCTGAAGATAAGATTTTAATGAGAGTTCCAAGAAAGGATAATGTATACTGTAGTGATTTAAACAAAATGGAATCTCAAAATGTTAACTGTCTCATTTCTAAAGCTACTGTATCTGAATCTGAACTATGGCATAGGAGGATGTGTCACTTGAATTTCAAGACCATGAATAAACTTGTTAGGAATAAGCTAGTGAGAGGCTTACCTGAAAAGTTATTTGAATGTAGTGACCACTGTGTAGCATGTCTCAAAGGCAAGCAACACAAGACCTCTTATAAGACCAAGCTTGTGAATACCAATACCACTCCCTTACACCTGTTACATATGGATTTGTTTGGCCCTACCAATGTAGCGAGTCAAGGGAAGAAATCTTACTGTTTGGTAATAACTGATGATTACTCTAGAATGAGTTGGGTGTTCTTTCTTAGGACTAAGGATGAGACAGGTGAAATACTTAGATCATTCATAACTAGGATTGAGAATTCAACTAATCAAAAGGTTAAGATCATCAGGTGTGATAATGGGACAGAATTTAAGAATCATGAGATGAATAAGTTCTGTGAGGATAAAGGTATAGAAAGACAGTATAGTGCACCTAGGACTCCACAACAAAATGGAGTAGCTGAGAGGAGGAATAGGACACTAATTGAGGCTGCTAGAAGCATGCTAGCAGATGCTAAACTTCCAATGTCCTTTTGGGCAGAGGCAGTTAGCACTGCTTGTTATGTTTTGAATAGGATTTTGATTATTAAACCTCATAACAAGACACCCTATGAGTTATTCTTTAAGAGAAAACCTTTGGTTAGCTTTTTAAAACCATTTGGATGTCCTTGTACTGTCTTAAATACCAGAGATCATCTTGGTAAGTTTCAGAGTAAGGTAGATGAGGGTGTATTTGTTGGATACTCTATTCAAAGCAAGGCTTATAGAGTATTTAACAAAAGGACTAGGATCATAGAGGAGACCATGGATGTGACCTTTAATGAACATACATCAAATGTAGAAGGAAAAGGTCCAGAAGTTTTGTTTGATATTGATGCACTAACCCATGCTTTTAGATATCCAGATTTGTCTATTAGTGCAGATACAGATGCAGGTACAGATGCAGGTAATGATGCAGGTAAAGATGGGAATTCAACCTCAAGTCAAACTAAAAAGGATGACTTGAAGTATGTATTGTTTCCTATTTGGTCTCCAGATCCTCCAGAAGCATTCCAGTTAGAGCAAGATGAACCTTCAGATGATTCAAGTGGGTCAAGTAGCAAAAATGGTTCAAAGGATGAAGATGGTTCAATTCCAACAGAAAATCAACCATTTACTTCAAAGGGTTCTCATATAGTTTCAGAGCATGATTCAGAAGGAGAACTCGATTCTCCAAAATTTGTTGAACAAAGTCCTCCATTTCAAGTCTTGGAGAGGACTTCTTTGTCAGATTCTGAAGCAACTCCAAAGCCATCAAAGGAAAGAGAGGAAAGAGAGTCTTTTTCAGACTCTGAGATAGATAATCTTTTGGGTTCTAATTTGGAAAGAGAACTACTTGATACTTCTACATCTAAATATGTGGTTCATAAAGATCATTCCTTGGATTTGATCATTGGTGACATTAGTACTCCTGTTCAGACTAGACACCAAACCAAGGTAAGAGAAGCAGATGTAAATACTTCATTATATGTATGTTTTCTTTCTCAGATGGAACCAAAGAAGGCAGTGGAGGCTCTCAAAGATCCAAGCTGGATTGAATCTATGCAGGAAGAATTGTTGCAATTCAAACTGCAAGATGTGTGGGATTTGGTTGATCTTCCAAAAGGAAAGAAAGCTATAGGCACAAGATGGATCTTTAAGAACAAGAGAGATGAAAGAGGGATAGTGATCAAGAATAAGGCTCGGTTGGTAGCACAGGGGTACACACAGGAAGAAGGCATAGATTATGATGATGTCTTTGCCCCTGTTGCTAGAATAGAAGCTATTAGATTATTTTTAGCTTATGCATCTTATCAGGATTTCAAAGTCTATCAAATGGATGTGAAGAGTGCTTTTCTTCATGGTCTAATTGATGATGAGGTGTATGTTTGCCAACCACCAGGGTTTGAAGATCCAACATATCCAGATAGAGTGTGCAGATTGAAGAAAGCATTGTATGGATTACATCAAGCTCCAAGAGCTTGGTATGATACTCTATCTGAGTACTTGCTCAAGAATGGATTCAAGCGAGGTACTATTGACAAGACATTGTTTACCAAGAGGGTTCAAAGAGATATATTGCTGGTACAGGTGTATGTTGATGATATTATTTTCGGGTCTACAAGGGATTCATTGTGCAAAGAGTTTGAGGATTTAATGCATAAGAAGTTCAAGATGAGTTCAATGGGTGAACTCACATTCTTTTTAGGATTGCAGGTCAAGCAGAAGTTAGATGGAATCTTTATTAACCAAGGGAAGTATGTGAAAGATATTTTGAATAAATTTGGTTATAAAGATGTGAAGGTAGCTAGCACTCCCATGGAGGCACATAAACATCTTAATTCTGATCCTGAGGGGGAGGAAGTAGATGTGCACTTATACAGGTCAATGATTGGTTCATTGATGTATTTAACTTCATCTAGACCTGATATAATGTTTGCAGTGTGTCTTTGTGCTAGATATCAGACCAATCCAAAGCAGTCACACATGTATGCTGTGAAGAGGATCTTTAGATACTTGAAAGGTCAACCAGACTTGGGCCTTTGGTATGCTAAAGGATCAGATTTTGAGCTAAAGGCCTTCACAGATAGTGACTATGGTGGTGAGAATATGGATAGGAAATCGACTAGTGGAGGATGTCAATTTCTTGGAAATAGATTAGTGTCATGGCAATGTAAAAAGCAAACCACAGTTTCCACTTCTACAGCAGAAGCAGAATATGTTGCAGCATCAAGTTGCTGTGCGCAGGTTCTTTGGATTCAGAATCAAATGCTGGATTATGGTTTGACTTTCATGAACACTCCTATTTATATTGATAATACTTCTGCTATTAGTATCATTCAGAATCCAGTTAAGCATTCAAAAACCAAACACATTGAGATCAGATATCATTTTATACGAGATTGTTATGATAAAAGATTGATTCATATTTTTAAAATTCATACTGATAATCAACTTGCAGATCTTTTTACAAAAGCATTTGATGTAGGAAGATTTACATTTTTGATAACTAATATTGGTATGATCAATCTCACGTAGTGTTTTGGTCTGGATTTGATACTAACAGGAGTAAAATATATTGTATGTGACAGGGTCAGGTGTTGCCACTGTTAGCTTCATCATGATAACAGATGGTGTCACTGTTAGTTTACCTTTGCCACTGTCAATGTATTTTAAACCCCTGCTGTATATGTGTGTAATTTAACCCCTGCTAGTTGTTTTTCTTAGTTTAATATTGTAGGTTTCAGCCACTGTCAAGAGACATCACTTGAGCTGGAATTTAATGTTTTATTTGTTTCTTCTTATCTTTTGGTTAAAAAAAAAAAAAAAAAAAAAAAAAAAATTTCGTTGTCTAACTAAGCTACGTTTATGCCCCTGTTAGTTCTAAGTTGGCGTTTCCTTGGTCGGATGCCCCTACTAGACTATCAGCCGCTGCTAGCTTTGTTAGATGGTTAGAAAGGGTTGACTATAAATTGATCAAGTGAGGTACCCCTGTTGGGTTTGTTTGTAAATTGTGCCCCTGTTGGGTATAACCAGCAGTGCCACTGCTAGTTCTATTTTTAGGGCTTGGCACTGTCATCAAATAAATACTCAAATACTTCACTTTTTCAATTACGCTTTCAAAATTTTCAAAACCCTTCAATAATCGCTCTCGCTTTGAGTTGTTTATTGTAATTCACTCTTCGTTCGTTCATCAATTACATCAATGGCATCTTCATCGTCGTCTGATTCTGGTACTTCTATGCTAAGTGTTCATTCTGAACACAACATGAGGGCTTTCTTGAATAAAGAACTTGCCGATGAGTATTTTCACCCTATCATCGATTTCTTGAGTAATTGTCCAGTTACTTATGCCCTTACTGTCGCTCCACGATTGATTCGATCACATATTCAGGAATTCTGGCAGAATGCAAAGGAAGGGAATGTTAATGGCATTACTCACATTCATTCCACTGTCAAGGGTCAGAAGGTAATGGTTACTGAAATTGTTCTAAGAGAGCTTTTACAGTTTGATGATGAAGGTGGAATTCTGGAATTATCGAGAGAAGATTTGTTTAAAGGCATTATGGATATGGGGTATGAAGGTTCAGGAAAGACAAGATCAGAATATACTTTCTTGAAGTCATGGTTTTGTCCTCAATGGAAGTTCTACATTCATACTTTTCTGGTATGTTTGTCTCAAAAGAGAACTAGTTTTAATGAATTTAGTTCTACTATTGCATATCCTATTATCTGCTTGGCACAGGGTATTAAATTTAATATGTCTAGATTTATCTTAGATAATATGGTTAGGAATGTAAAGGGTGATACATTTGTTATGTACCCTAGATTTGTTCAGCTTTTATTGAATAATCAATTGTCAAATCTGCCAGTAGAGGATAGTGTGATTGTTAGTTCTACTCTATCTTTGAGGACTATTAAGGCTATGAATCAGTATCAGAATGCTTTTTCTAAGAAGGAAACTGCATTATTTTCTACAATGCTAGTTACTCCTTCTGCCACTGGTGGTGTATTACCAACACCATCTGGACCAAATGATGACAGACCAACAACACAAGTTGGTTCTGAACACACATAAGGAGGTGGCATCAAAAGAAAACAAGGGAACAAACAGCCTACCCAATCTAAAGCCAAGAAATCCAAGAAGGCTACACAGGCTATGGAGATTCCTGTTTCTCCACAGTCTCAGTCAACTGTTCCAACACAACAGGTGAACATACTTGATGAAAATGTTCATTCTGGAAGGGCTGCCACTACTGTTTCTAGCCCACTGGCAGGGCAGGATAGTGGTAACATTAATCAGACCCAACCAGAGGCAACTATGTTTGATGAGCCTATGGGTGATGATTCAAATGTAGGTCCCAGTACCAATAACCAAGGGACATCTGCAGTGGCAGATGTGGGCAAGGATTCAACTAAGAGGTCACACTCTAATGTTGATGAGCCTAGTGATACTGATGAATTGACGATTTCCTATCTTGTACATGATGTCAATAAACTGTGGAACAAATATGAGAGGGAAAGGGCTTACAGAAAAGAGGCTCAACAGAAAATTCAAGCTCAGGATGAGTTAATTGCTAAGCAGAAGGAGATCATTGATCATCAGAAGGCAGAGTTGCTTGATGTGCAGAATAGATTGGTAATGCTTGAGGAGGCTGTCAACAATATTCTTCTACCTGCGAATAGGTTAAAGGAATCTTCAGGCAAGGGGGAGAAGAAAGCAGATGATGATATTATGCCTGAAGATGATGGTTCGAGAAAAGCAGGTGATGATGATGATGATGATTCACATGGACCTCATGATGATATGAGTGGAGCAATGATAAATATTGATGAGATGAATGATGATTCTGCAGCTACAGAGGTGCTTGAGCATGATGATTCTGCAGCTACAGAGGTGATTGAGCTTGATGATAATACAGTTGAGATGGATATATGTGAGCATAATGAGGCACAATCAGAAGACACTGTGGAGTTAGTGTTTGATGATAAAGATGATGATTATGTGCAGAGCAGGGATAAGGCTGAGGAGGAGCTCAATGTCTCTGATTATGTGATACATGAAAGTTTAGATGATGAGATGGTAGATGCTGCAGATGACAGAAAAATGGTGGTATATACTGGTGAAGATTCTTCTGAAAATGTTAATACAAGTGATGGTGCAGGAGCAGAGCAGACTGATGAAACAGTTTATCAGGTATTTCCATTGAATAAAGGGTTGCCTGAGAAAGCTGCACTTAGATTATATTTTTGGGATGTGATGGGTGCTAACTTGGATGATAAGAAAAGAGTCAGTTTCAGTGATAGGTCAGTGTATGAGGTGGTTGATGATGTTGAAAAGAGATGAAAGTAGGAGAAGTTGAGGTTAAGGGGGAGCAATCAAAATCAATTGATGAAGAGAAGAAGTTGCAGACCTTTACAAGAAAGAAATCTATTCCCAGAAGAAAGCCAACTAATACTTTATCCCCTGTCAAAACTTCTACCACTGTTGTCACAATTTCAACCACTGTCAACACTAACACAACCACTGTTACATCTACACCTGTTAGTACACCAACACCTACCACTGTTAATACACCAATCACCACTGCTGTCATATCAACCCCTGTCACAACTACCACAACAACAAGACCAAGAGAGGTACCTGTTACAATAAGAGAACCAACTTCACCACTCAAGCCTAAGTCTAAATTGTCTGTGATTGATCCAAAAGACAAAGGTAAAGGAAAGTTAAAAGAAAAATCAAAGGTGAAAGAAATTAAAGAACCTCATCTTGAGTCTCATGATATGCTAAGGATGCAAGTAGAAGCAAGGGAAAGGTTGATAAGGAGAGCTGCAGAAGCTAAAGCTGAAGAAGAGGGTGATGATGTTCAAATGATTTTGGATGATCTGAGTGTGGTGACTATTACACAGAAAGCTGCAGAGATTGTGAAAGAAAAGACTGCACAAGGATTAAAGCTTCCTGCTCAGAGAGTTCATGATTATTTAAAGAAGAAGAAAGGTAATGAAGAGGAAGAGTTATCTTCTGGATTTTTGTTGATGAAAAGATCAAATGAGGAAAGGGCTAGAAAGAAAAAGCAAGAGGAATTAGCCAAGAAGAGGAGTAAACCTTTACCATATGCTGAAAGGAGAAGACAAATGATCAATGCTCTGTCTGAAAATTATGCTCCAGCTAAAATTGTTAAAGGATGGAATATGCAGAAGCTGCAACAGGCATATGATAGGTATATGGGAAGAGATGATGAGTGGACAAAGAAAATGGAAGAGAATAGGCATTTGAATGCATTGATGAAGGAGAAGAAAGAAAAGGCAGATAAGGAAATGGTAAAGTTTTTGAAAGAAGAAGAAGAAAGAAGAGAAAAAGCAGCTGCTGAGGCAGCAGAAAAAGCCTTAGAGGATAAGCAGAATGAAGTCAGAAGAAATTCATGGAAAAATCAGATTTCTAAAGACAATGTTATTCCTGATATTCCAAGATTTGATCCAGAGCTGAAAAAGAGAATCAAGATTCTGACTGATAGCAAGGAGATTTCTGAAGGACCAAGAAAGGCTAGAATTATAAATTGGGAAGGAGTAGCAATTGATTATGGTTTCAGAAAAATGATCCTTGAGATCAAGATTGAAAGGGAAAGAGGATTTGATGACCATGTTGGGAGTATGGTTGATTTGCTCAGAATTTGTACAAGAGATGATCTTATGGAGTTGTATCAAGTGAGCAGAATCAGGAATAGAAAGAACTCTGAAGCTGTGATTGAAAGACAAATGATGGAGTTATTGCAAAGCCTGTTTGAACCAGCCAGCTTGTATCACTTATTCTTTCACTGTTATCAAAGGGTTATAACCTGGAGATATTTTGCCAGAGCTGGAGTACACATGGTAGTATTTAACAATGGGCAGGTGATCTACATGTTTGATGATCGACATTATGTGCTGGGAACATGGCTGCTGAATAGATTGGTTGATTTGAAGTTATCTACAACCATCATTACTGAAGGAGCTTACAAAGCTTTATACATGGTGTTCAATCAACTGCATAAGAGGCAAACGATAAAGGAGAAAGAAGAAGAAAAGAAGGATTGAAACTTGAATCATTACTCTGAATGATCAAGTTTAGGGGGAGATTGTTGAGAACTGAGACACTGTCATATCTGCTCAGAATACAAGTATCATGCCGCTGTTGGTATAAGACTTCAACCACTGTTAGTAGAAGTCAACCACTGTTAGAAGAAGACAACCGCTGTCAAGTAGTTTGTCTAACAGTGCCACTGTTAGTGTGTAGTTTGTATTTTGTATCAAGTACTCAACCACTGTTGATAATATACGAGTACTACCCTTGTTAGTGTTATAGATAACCACTGTTGGTTAGATATAGTTGAATAGAGAGAATTATGGAATAGATATGATTCCATAATAGTTTGATTCTGTAAAGGACTCTATATGTTATAAATAGAGATCCTGTAAAACCCTAGAGTACGACGAATTCATTCTAGTTATTAGCTTCAAGGTTGTAAACCCTAACACAAATTGTGTGTTCGTATTATTGTTAATAATATTGAAGCTTTTGGTTAGATATTCTGTTATATACAAGTTTGTTCTTCAAGTTATTAATAAACTATTCCGCAAGCTTATTAATAATCAATCAAAGTAATACATACTAAGATCTCTAGCTGGGATCATCAATTGGACAAGGGACTGGTAACGAAATGAAAATCTTGATCAAGGGACAATATCCGCACAATACCTGACCCGGGGACTGAATCCGTAATATGGGAACAACCACATGGACCGGCAATATAATTTACTCAAATGGAATCATATAATGGAATGTACGTAGTATTAGGTTTCTTTTCTTTCTTTTGTTTTTCCTTTTTTTTTTCAATTGATAATAAGTCGTTTAAATTAAATTAGCTCGCAATTAAGTTTTACTAGCATTTGTACTCGTACAATACAACGAGGTGATGACGGTGTTTGATGACGGTAATAGTGTAAAGTTTCTTGTATGTATTGTTTTCAACACCATATCGTATTCTTTATATAGTGTTGTTGTAAAGAAGTTGAGTATTTGATAATAGGGAGACTGAAACGCCCAAAAATTTAGGATGTTTTTTTTTTTTTTTTTTTTTTTTATATAGGTTTATTTAGGTCCCATTTAGCTTAATTTACTTTACAATTCATATCATAATTATCCCACATACAATCTTGAACTTAAACTAATTTTTCTGATTTTACACATGCATACGTGATCCAGATTTTTGGGTTGGGATCGCGTATCAAAGAACAAAACTCACTAATCACGAATTACACTGACTTACGCGATCCAGAAAATTTTCTGGGATCGCGTACGTATGCCCAATTTTGAAACTCAGCAAAACTCAGATTTTGACCAAATTTGAATGCGCATAACTTTTAACTCGTTAAGAGTTAGACCATCAAATTTTGCAGGCACCTCCACTATGCCAAAATGAAACTTTCCCTTTTTACACTTTTTCAAATTTCACAAAAACGACCGAATTGGACGTGTGGCTAGTTTTCGACCATTTTAGTCACTTTTTGAGCAACACCAAAAACACAAACCACATAATTGCATACATTTACAAAATACTAAAACAAAGTTAATGCCATTGACAAAGCTAATATACCTTTCATCTAAGTCAATTTAGCATAAATGCACCAAAATGACCCATTTGAACATGTTTATGACCCGATTAACAAACTAACAACATGTAGATCAAAAATCTACTAAAACCATACATGTTTGACTATTTCCAATGTAGGTGACTTTATGTCAACTTTCATATTGACCCACCACTCAAATTGACACATTTTCACATATTTTAACATAACAACATTACTTACATACATATATACTTCAAACATATCTTAAAACGCATACATATCTGACTACATAATCAAGTTGACTTTCAAAGTCAACATAACATACAACCAAAAGACACTATTCATGTTTGACTTTCAAAAACCTTTGACACGTGGGCGTATTATACAAGTTGAACACAAAACGATAGGTAAGAAGAGATACTTGCCACATGCTACCACTAGCTATCCACACTATAGCTTCATAACCCCTTCCCCTTTTCTTGCCCCGAAGTACCTAAAACATGAAACACGAAAAATATAAGCACAACCGCTTAGTAAGCATATAGGCAACTAATCAATTAATTTACAACACTATGAAACAATCACCACATATTGTCTCACTCAATATTCATCGTAACAACATATCAACACTGAACACTATGCGGATCTACGGCCATAAGAAACAAGGCATATGGTACCAAATCACGTTTAAATGGTTACCAAATTAAGAAACAACTCTATGCTAGCAACGCTAGCTAATCTTCCACTTGATTGTATGATCCTCTTGCTCGTAAGCAATCCGAAAACACATACAATCATTCATATATTTCAACATTTACTATTAAGATACTTAAATTACAAATAACATCCACATGGTTATATGATCCTCTTGCTCGGAAGCAATCCGAAAACACATACAACCATTACCAATTAGTCTCTATAATACTTACATTGGTCTTTAATCGATGATTTACAAGCTATAGTCAATGACGATAATTCCAACACTTTAGCACAATGGATTAGGATAATGAAGATGATGATGAAAGGAGATGATAATTGAAGATTTCTAGCTTGATTCAAGGTTTGTGATTTAGTTTTGGAGGTGTATTCTACTTCTGCGATTTTCTTCACCCTCAGGAAAGATTTTGGAGCTGATTAGGATAAATGAGGAAGTCTCCAGACATTACACGTACATATGTAGTATTATTATACTACGTATGTTGAATATTATGTATTTTTTCTTTCAAATAATATACAAAACTATTAGCAATATATATGTAGGCATGTAGAATTGTCTATACGGAGTCATGAAATCGACGATGATATGTAAAATTAAGAGTATAAACTATTTAAAAACTTTTATATTTTTAAACTATTTATATTTTTAGTGGGTTTATATAGATCGGGACACTTAAAAAATAGAATAAAATTAATTGTCACGAAAAAAACTGATTAAAATAATTAAATTAAATTAATTAGATTATTCAAAAAAATAAATTAGCTAAGTACAATTAAAAATAATATTAAATTTAAATAAACTTAAAATTTGAAAAGAAAAAAATAACATAGATGGTCCTTTAACGAAGAAAACTAACGACCGTTAGTGACAAGGACTGCGAGTGCAAGAATTAGCAACCACAAGGATGACCAGTGCAAAAAAAAGTACAAGGACGACGAGTGAAATTCTAGACAAACTACAAGGACGAACCATGTAAAAAAGTCAGAAAAAAAATAAGCATAAGCTCTCATAAGCTTCTATAAACTACCTTGTCAAACACACCCTTTATAAGAAAACATAATATTAGATTAGATGTAATAATATCTTTAGTAATTATTTAATTTAAATGTGACAAAAACTTTATGTAATTTGGAATGGATGACAATCCCAAAGTTGCCCCCATAATGGTCATCGAGTTTGAGTAAACTTCAAGCAAGGTACTTTTTTATTTGGTCTTCTTCAAATTTATATCCTATAATAGATAATAGATTTTAAAATTACAAAAAGATGATAAATAGGATTCCTATAGCACGCGTGATCTTACCTTTTTCTTTTTATGCGTCACAAAATTCTCACTAGCTTAGCCTTCCTAGCCATTTGATTTACATTTACATACAAGTTTCAAACTGAATGTGTCTTGGAGTATTTATTTACAAAAGTTATTTATAATGTAAGGTTTTATTATTGTATTTGTTGTATGTATCTCAATCATGATTTCATTAGATAATTGTTAAAATATTGAATTTGTAATATAATGTGAGAACCGTATAACTTACCACCTTATTCCGCTACACTATACCCTTAACAAAGTCGCCAATGTATTGCTCGTTAATTAATTTAGTACTCGTATTATATAGTTATGTATGCTTGCTACTATAGAATTACTCCCGCTCCCGAATAATTTTTTGGAAAGAAGAAAAGAGAAGTGAAAAGAATAAAAAGTATACGATGTTCCCAAATTTTGTTTATGGATAAAAGAGAAGAGAAGTGAAGTGGGAGGATGATTCAACATTTTTTTCCCTCCAAACTTTCTATCCAAAATTAGGAAGATTTGGAAGGATGGAAGATTATACATGCTGTAAAATGTCACTTCCTTCCATTTATCTCCAACTCGGGAACACAAAACATTTAAATTTCAGTTCTTTTCTTTCCAACTCGGGAACACAAAAACGTTTTCCATTTTTTTTCTTTTCTATCATTTTATATTCTCTTCTATTCTTTTCTTTCGAACAAAATCTCGGTAGCAGGCCCGTGATAGAATTTTAGCGTTAAGGTGATAGCCTAGTGGTGAATATTATCCCATTAAATTGGACGTTTAGCTCGGTTTGTTTCAGATTGATAACAAATACTACCCTTTTTATTATGGGTGATGATTTGTACACCATCAAAAGTTATCCGTACATCACTAACTGTGTTTTACAGTGTAACATCATAGAGCATATAGTGGTGTTCAGATAATTTTTGGTGGTGTACGAATGACTCCCCTTTTATTATACAAAATTATGTGTTATTTTGTAATATAAGATGTAAACCTGAATCTGAACATGGTAATCGGACAGTGTCAGTGTCATAGTTGGGTGGTCAAACATTTCTGCTGTATCATATCACGCTTACCGATCCTAGTACTGGTACACTCTATGCTACCAATCTTACTGTGTGAAACAAGAAAGACATCCCATGTAGACACACTAGACCACGTGTCATGGTCAAACATTTTTGAGAAATGCTATAATCTACTCCCTCCGTCCCAATTTTATTGTCACCAGACAAAAAGACACACAGTTTAAGAAAATATAACTATCTCTCTCTTACTTTTTGATAAAATGACAGTTTTACCCTCTACTTTTTACCTATTTTTTTGTCTTATATATATACACTAGGGGTAAAAAAGAACTTTATTTCCTTAAACTTTCTATTTATGGAAGTGGACAATTAATTTGGTACACCCCAAAATGGAAATAATGGACAATAGAAATGGGACGGAGGGAGTACTTACTAATCCATATAAATTGTATTTTAAAAATGTAATATACAGAGTATTTATTTTTTAATTCGTTAACATTACAATTCAAATATAATACGAGTATTAACATTACAAATGATATCCCCTTATAACACTAGATATTATTAACTTGTAATTAAACTTAAGTTTCATATGATAAGATATTATTTCATTTTTTTTCTCGGATGTCATTTTTGCCATCAACATTCAAGTAATTGATTGTCTATTTGTTAACACTTCACCTCTTCAAACCCACAAAAACCTATACACACAACATATTTTGAGCTAGAGCGGTTACTGTGAATCATGAATATCGCATTAACGTCATATTACCACCGCTTACTCAATATTACTTCATTCAAAAATGATCTCTATCGTCACTTACTCACCACTTACCAATTAAAACTCACATTTAATATAATTGCTTTTATTTTTACCAGAATAACTAAAATAAAACATAAATTAAAAACGGTTCGCCATTCTCAAAACACACTCCACCACGACATACCCTCAATGCAACCGTACTTTTAGTGACACGCACTGTGAGCAGCAGAACTTGAGCACTCTTATTTGATTATAACTGATTATATGATTAACGCTATTATGTCGAACACAATCATTCTTTGAACAAAAATATATATCCAACGTAAACATGTCAAACTCATCATGTATTTATGTCACAACTCACATGCTTATCGTATATTCGTATATATATACTTGTAAAGATAAACCTATCACACAATCAACGATTTGGTGATTATTATCGATCCAACCCTCAAAATCATGTCTTATCTACATGTAATAGTTCTTGACGAATTTTACATTAACCGAATTCATAGTTTTTTAGTTATATTTGTTGGTGTTATGTTATAGTCCTATAATAATCAAAATAACAACTTCTTATCGTTACCAAAACATTTTTATAGTTAATTTTATTTTTCACCAAATATAAAATTTTCATGCTACTTTTGCCATATTTCATACACTTATTCTATCCACTCCTATAATTGATTGGGATATAGCTCGGGTGTTACCGCTACCGCAAACGTACAGACATGAGTTTATAATATATATGCCTCAACGCATGTGGGTGATTTGTGGACGAGTGATTTATCCAGCGTTGAGGTGAGGTGGACGTATACCATTGGAATATGGTACGAAGGTCAGTGGTACCCTACAAATTACTTTTTTGTAATGTTAGGATAATAGGGTGAGGTTCAAATGAGACTAAAAATTTGTATGAGACTAAGAGAACCAATGATATCATGCCACATATACAAAGAGAATGTTCCATACTACAAAACCCATTTACCCCAAATATCAATTATCTCACAAACGACAAATCAAAAAATCATGAAACTTGCATCATAATTTTCAGCGTTTTAACCTCTTCGATTTGCCGTCCCTCAAGGCATACTTCCGACGAATTTTTTTTTTCTTCATTTTTTTGGTGGGTTTCATATGTTACTAACACATGTGTTAGAGTGTTGCGTTTAGGGTTTGGGGTTTAGGGGTTAGGGTTTGAGTTTTGGGGTTTCTCCCCGAAACCCCAAAACCCAAACCCTAAACCCTAACCCCTAAACCCCAAACCCTAAACGCTTTATAAAACTCTAAACCCTAAATCATACTAAACCTTAAACCCTAATTGAAACGCCCCAAAAACAGAACCATTTTTTTTTACGCTTTTGGTAATGTCCCACAACTACTCCATATATATATTTGATCTATTGTAAAGTTCCATAGCTAAAATGGGCTTTTAAAAACCAAAATATTTATTTTCCACTATGATACGCGATCCCGGAAAGAAGTGGGATCGCGTAAGCACTTGAAAAACATTCTGATACAAAAATACACTATCATACGCGATCCAGAAAATATTTCTGGGATCGCGTAGCTATGCCTATTTTGGAAGTCAGCAAAAGTCAACTTTTTAGCCAATTTCAAACGCGCATAACTTTTTACTCGTTGCGAGTTAGGATATGAAATTTTGCACACACAACCACTATAACATTATAAAACTTTCTCTTTTGACGTTTTTTCAAATTTCACAAAAATAACCATTTTGAACGTGTCACCAATTTAGTGCCATTTCGGCCACTTTGGTGAACATATCAAATTCCAAACCACATGGTCTCTAACTTAACCCTTTAGCACACTCACTTAACACTTGAAAACAAACTTAGAAAACACATTTGACCATTGATTCACTTTCATTTTCACACCCAACTACATAATTGACCCATTTTGACACTTTCGACCCGTTTAACCAAAACGACCATAATTTAACCAAACGACACCCTTTTTCCACTCATATATGACTCTTTCAACATTGTTGACTATTTGTCAACTTCATCTTTGACCAACCAATCACTTTCAACCTATTTCTACAATTCAATACTTTGACCCAAACCAAACCAATCATATAACTTCATACACTTAACAACCACATACACTAGACACCATAACTCAGTTTGACTATCAAAGTCAACTACTATATATTGACCAACATATTTAATTCGAAAACTCTTTGTTTGGGCGATTTACACAATTGGGCATCAAAACAACAATTCAAAAGAAAGAAGCATATTCTAACCATAAGCATGCTCCATATCCATGTCACTAGTTTCTCATAACCCTTCTATCCACATGTCGCTAGCCAAACATCAACCTACAACATAAACACTGAAACGGGTAAGCACAACTGCTTAGTGAGTACACAGGCAATCAAACAAGCAATACACATAACACTTAACACATATCAACACAATACATAAACACAAAATCACTGGGCCCTGAACACTGAACACTAAACACTGTGTTAACCGCAGTTAACTCTCTGATCACCACTGAATCTTTACACATAATCATATCATATAACTTAATCATCAACAATCAAAACACTAATCAACACATCTTTTAGCATAATCTTAAATACATATAAGAAACAAAACATATAATAAGCAACTCTCACTTGATTGTATGATCCTCTAGCTCGGAAGCTATCTGGAAACACATACAATCAATTCATACACGGTTCATGTCGCACCCCCAAATTATGATGCGGAAGCGGTTCGGGTCGAGGCGCGACTAATTACATATCACAGCACATAAGATATAATGAACGACTCTATATGCGTCGTTTACAACTTGTATTGATAAAATCAAAGTTTACATAAAAAATATAGTTACATTAGCTCGGTTGAAATTGAGAGATTTAAGTACATAATTAATCTATACAAAATATAATAATGAAGCTAAATCTCTGATTGTATGAATGCTGACTCGAGCTAATGATTCCTGCTTGGGCAGTCCAACCTACTGTTGTGTACCTGTGATACATGCTAAAATGGGTCAGCGAAACGCTGATGAGCTCACAGGTTTGTATGTCAACACATTTTTGTATGAACCGCAAGATTTATAATTGAATTTAAAATGCAATTAAGCAAAATAAAAGTTATACAGCCATGAGCACATAGTCTGAGCTTAACTTGAGTTGTCAGGTCCAATTAAGGAAACCCAACTGAGGTTGCCTCCTACGAGTGCCTAATCTACACTCGTCTTCCCAAATGCTAATACATCCGTTTGACCAGTTAGTGCTTGCTAACCCGGATGAGGATTGTCAATCCTATATGATATCATATACTAACATTCACGCTACTACGTATTACCAGACTATGCTATGGAGGGCTTTAAATTGATTAGCTTGAAACTCATGTAGTATTTGATTTGATTTGTACTTGCGTTCAACTTGTAAAACAAAACGAGCAATAATATCACACCCCTGATTGAAAAGCAGTAAAATAGGGGCCATGAGACTCACCTGAGCCTTGTTTGTTTATCTAAATAGACTTGAATTAATTTGCCTTGAATTGATGTCTGAAGATTTGTAACCTGAGGGCGTTCAATATGCGCGATGGTTATTAATTGAATAGGTATCTTAAAAGACTACCTTTGTAGTTGTTTGCCCAAATTATCCCGATTTGGTTGATTGACTTGTCCAAATTACTACGATTTAGTTGATTGACTTGAGTTTTGAAAAATGTGTACGGCCCGTTGGTGATTGTTTGTAATAAAAATCTCGATATTATTATTTTGATTTTTGAAGTGTTGTACTTAAAAATGTTTACAAACTTTTAGGTGGCGGGGGTCCGGGGGCAGCGCCCCTGGTTAGCGGGGTTCCAGGGGTGGCAACCCCTGGCAGGGTCCAAGGGGCTGGCCCCTGGTTGGGGTCGAGATGCCAAGTCAGCTCGAAAAATTTTTATTTCTACTAAATTGCTTTGGTGAAAAACGCATCTGGATTTGAATTTGGGTGAAATCAAGTGATAAAATTTTGGTCTCGACACTTAGTAAAATGAGTTGTAAATATTCTGTTTTTGGCGACACTAAGCTAGTGTCGCTACGGGCTAGTGATTTACTCATTACTTGGCTAACATCAAGCTAATGAGGAATCATTACTTTTCTTACCAAGTAATAAATAAACACATAACCATTAAGCATAATTAAGAAATTTGACACAACAGCTAATTTAAGCAATAAACACAACTAGATCATAACCCGCGAATCCGCGGGCTATATCATGAAATTTTTACACCAATGAGATTGTAATACTTGTTAAATATTATTTTACAAATGTATACCAATCACAAAATGTATTTGAACATTAAGAAAAAACTTAAATATATTCAACATGTCTAATGTTTTATGTATAGGTATTACTTAATACTTATGGTGATACCATGAATTGAAAAACATGATGACCAAATTGTATCACCACAAGTTCTTTAGACCATTGATTTCAGATCGTTTACAGGTTGATCTCACTTTTCTCTCAATTATCATTCTAACAATAATCCACTTAAAGATTCAAAGCTGAACTTCTTGAAATAACTCACCCCCTCCAAAAGTCATTTTTCAAAAATAAAATAAAAATAATAATAGTATATCTATTTCTCCATATATACCAAGTTTGCCATGAATATTCAAACACCATTCATCAAACCACATATCTTAAAGAACTTAGAAATATTGTTCAATTATATGTCAGGAAGGGAATTTTTTAGGAAGCCTGTAAGCTTCGAGCTTTTGTAAAGAACATTCACATTTCATGCTTAATTAACTACTTCCAAATGTTAAAAAAAATTTAATGAATATAATCGATGCAAAAAAGTTTATCATATAAATCACAATTGTATTCAGGAGTTAGAGAAAAAAATTAAAAGTGGGCACCTCGATTTATGTACAACAGTTCCTAGTACCATATATATATAGAATGCATAAAAGCGGATATACATATACGGAAGATTGGATTGAATGTGATTCAAAAACCGTATTCAACATGTTTAAGGTTTTCTGTTTACTTAATACTTATGGTGATACCCGAGATTGAAAAACATGATGAACAAATCGTATCACCACAAGCTCCTTTCGACCATTGATTTCATATCATTTACCCACCGATCCCACTTTTCCCTCAATTATCATTCTAGCATTAATCCACTTAAACATTCAAAGCTTAACTTATTGAAACAACTCACCCCCTCCAAAAGTCATTTAAAAAAAAAAAAATAGCATTTCTATTTCTCCAAACCAAGTTTGCCGTGAACATATGAGCGTCTTTCATCAAACCACACATCTTGAACAACGTGAAAATATTGTTCTATTATATGTTCACAAATTGAGGAGTACTACAACAATCAAAATTCATCAATTTGAATTTAAAATAAAAAATACATCGTGGTTAACATTTTTCAAAATATTATCTTAAATAAATTATCGGCAGATATGCTTTTAGGAGTGCAAATAAAGTACATCGATTCATAGCAATAGTTGTCGATCTAAAAAAATAAAAAATAACCTTATTTAACACATATATAACAAATAAAAAGTGTTATTAATCCAAGGCTTTTTTTTAGTCAACCAACCCATTTCAAAAGATTGATAGCTTACAATTGTATTTAGGACAAAAAAAAAATGAAAGTGGGCACCTCAATTTACAAACAACAGTTTCTATTACCGTATGTATATAGAATGCATCTAGCGAATATACAAATACATAAGATTGGATTGAATGTGATTCATAAAATGTATACAACATGTTTAAGGTTTTTTGTACAAGTATTACTTAATACTTATGGTGATACCCTGGACTGAAAAACATGATGACCAAATCGTATCACCACAAGCTTCTTTCGACCGTTGACTTCATATCGTTTACCCGATGATCCCACCTTTCCCTCAATTATCATTCTAACATTAATCAACTCAAACATTCAAAGCTAAACTTCTTGAAATAACTCATCCCCTCCAAAAGTCATTTTTTTATTAAAAAAATAGCATTTCTATTTCTCCAAACCTAGTTTTCCGTAAACATATAAGTGTCTTTCATCAAACCACATATCTTGACAACGTGGAAATATTCTTCTATAATATGTTCACAATTAGAGGAGCATGATAGTAATCAAAATTATTTAATTTGAATTTAAAAGAAGAAATACTTCAAGGTTAACATTTTTCTAAATATTATCTTAAATAAATCATCGATAGATAGGCATTTAGGAGTGCAAATAAAGTACATCGATTCATATCAATAGTTGTCAATCTAAATAAAATAAAATAAAAATAACCTTATATAACACATATATAACACATAAAAAGTGTTATTAACCAAAGGGTTTTTTTAGTCAATCAACTCATTCCAAAATATTGACGCTTTAAACTAAGTATGCATCATGTCTTTGGTAGCACATAAATGCTTAGACGTGTATGTCAAATAATATACTACGTATATTGTGTAAGTAAGCAAACTGACTTTAACTGTTTAAAAGTAAGTAACTAAGTAAACAATAAATATTTTAAACTCAAAATATATCAGTATTTACACACTTAAATATACATTTACTCACCTTACGCAATGTTAGTTACTACTAATTTAATTATATATACAAGCACAATTACATTTGAGGTCACAAATTTGGATTGTAAGGAAGGGAATTTTTTAGGAAGCCTGTGAGCTTCGAGCTTTTGTAAGGAACATGCCCATTTCATGCTTAACTACTTCCAAATGTTAAAACAAAAAACTTAATAAATATAATCGATGCAAAAAAGTTTATCACATAAATCACAAGTGTATATATGGCAAAGGAAAAAAATGAAAGTGGGCACCTCAATTTACGAACAACAATTCCTAGAACTTTAAAAACTGCAGTTATTTTAATTAAAAATCATATCAAATGTTAAATCACATTTTATTTCAAAGTAAAATATATCGATGGTCCTTGTGGTTTACATTGATTTACGAAAATCATCCATTTTTCTTATAAATTGTCACTATGCACCTAAAATGACTAATATACCCTTAAACCTTTATTTTATTCATTTCTTAATTTTAGAATAATGATTAAATAAAAAGATATCACTCCATTAATTGAATACATATGCAATTCAAAAGCAGCCTCAACCCTCTTCATTTCGATTCTTTTCCGGAAAACACCGGCAAAGTCACGCACAAAAAATCCGGCGAAAACAAAATCATCAAAAATAACCGGTAGGGAGACTAAACTTAAAAGCACGCCACATTTAATCGCTTCTAAAACTTTCACCGTCACCACCACTCACAAATCTCGATTCTCGTTCACACACCACAACACGTCGATTTAACATCATGAACTAAAGAAATAACACATAAACGTTCAAAAGAAGATTAATTAACATTGGAGACAAGTCGATTAAATAAATAAAAATGAATAAAATAAGCTAATTAGGGTATTTTAGTCGTTCTAAGAGAGAATGGACCATTTTCGAGCAAAATGTAAAGTTGTTAGATTGAAAAGGTGAAAAAAAAGTATAGGGATAACTTTCGTAAATTAGTGTAAACCACAGGGACAATCTATGAAATTTACTATTTATTTCACATTACATATTATTAGAACTCAATAAAAGTAAAAAAGAACTTTGTCGAAAGTATAGGTTGTGAGATCTATAATCGAAGAGAAAAAGATGCTGATTACGAATATGTAATTTTTATAATTTATAGACTTACGGTTTGTGAAATATTTAATTTTTTCAAAAACATAGAAATTAGTTTTATAAATAAAGCAATTCTGGTATTTTCAAATTATTTGAAATTTGAATTTTGAATTTGAAATAAATCTTAAGGGTAATTGATGTGACCTAAAAAGTCATGTTTTTAGGCACATTATTCTGCACTTATTGGACTTATATTTAGTGAAATCATCTTAAAACATCTATTATTTACTTAAAATCACCAAAGTGGTCAAATTATAGGCATTGCTGTTAAAATAACCAAAAACATCCGTTTATCACGCAAAACGAGGCAAATAATGTCACCTTAAATATTCCCTTCTTAATTTACTTATGGAATTAGATCTTAATTCATATCTTATAATTCCATAGGGAAATCCAAGACCGGAGGTGAAAGAATAAGAAGAAACGGACGAAAGACGGAGAAGATACACAGTCTGGAAGCTCGTCGATCGTCATCCGGAACACGCAAAAGTCAAACACTTCCAAATTTGGCAAACTCAGTGTCATTAGAAGCGTAACGGAAAAACGAAGCCAACGGCGCAAGAATCAAGCAAATCGGAGCCCAAACGAAGAAGATACGGACGAACCAAGCAACCGAGGAATCAGCGGAGGCCAAATGGAGCACCAACCCCCCCCCCCCCCCCCCACACCTAGGGTGCCGTATACGGGGCCTTTTGCCTTGTGAGGTGCCGTTTGACCCCCCTTGGTCCAGTACCCCCCGTATGCGCTTTGGTGCTTGTTCTTCATGCTTTGTGACTTGTACCAAGCTTCACCTCATTCTCCTATAAATACCAAGCCTCCTCATTCATTTCAAAACACACCTCTCATCTCATTTCTCTCATATCTCTCTCTAGAATTAGGTTAGCATTCTCTCTCTAGCACTACTCTTAGGAGTTAGAGGAGAATTAGTAGGTAATTAGCATCCTGTCTCTAGCACTACTCTTAGGAGTTAGAGGATGATTAGTAGGGTAGCTTTTGTAATAGAGTTGGAACTCTTGGAGGATCTCCTTTGTAATATTGTTCAGGATATTTCGGAGCTCTGTCCGTGTAATCTTTCAGCTACTATTCAATCTACGCATTACTTTCGGTTATTTCTATCCTTATCTTTCATAATGTTGCATGCTATTATTATGTTTGATTTAGGATACATTGCCATGATTAGTGAGTAGATTAGCTATTGTGTTTGTTATGATGTAGTTAGCTTGTCAATATTTGGGGTGATGCTACTTTATATACAATTGGGATAACATCGTTATGAAACAACGGAGGTAACGTTATGCTGCTTTCATTTGTATAGCGCCGGAAACATCACGAATGTGTGTAGTACGGAACGTGGAAGCTATGAAAGTCGTGGGCACAATCCGTTGTGGAATAATGATCCCAATTGTTAAATATTGAAAACCGGTGTACTGTTAACTATACATTTATGATTTTAAACTAAACTATCGCCTTTCCTCCAATAAACATGGTTAGAACCTTTATGACAAGGAGTAGCTAACCTTGTTCAGACGGTCACTACCTATCTATGTTTTCAAAAATAAACATGGTCTGATTTTGTAACTAGTGGAAATACTGTTTAAACTATCGTATAGTACACCGTGAATTAATCAGGGATTTATTGGGATTGAATCATTAAAGTGAACGGGATGTTTAGCTATCATAGATGGTTTTACTGTAATACAAGCTTAGATATATTGAGTTCAGATGGATGTAAAGTATGTAATCCAGTTAAAGCCCTAATACGACTGAGTATCCGGTATAACGTTGGAAACACCTTTGGTGGAGTACAAACACGTGAAAACCTTGGAAAGGTCGAAGGCTGTATACTGTATTACATCCTGGCATAGTCTGTGATCCAGGAAAGACCGTAATACGGGTGAATACACAGTATAACATTGGAAACACCTATCGTGCAGTACAATTACATACAAACTGTGGAAAACCCTGTAGGTTGAAGACTGTATCACAGCCGAATATCTCTGAACTCAATCACAACCATTAATGTATATGTTAATCAGTCACCACCTGTCTTAAATCTTAAATGCCTTGCCTAGCTTAGATATATTTGTCTGTGTTAAGAAAGATCAGTGGATAAATTGCGGACTGTCGCCTTATTCCTGCACCCCATCTGAGGGTCACCTAGTCTCGTCACAAGAGACGGTGAGGAGGGTTTCAAGACAGTCCGATCTGATCAAAATCTTGATAGCCTAGTACTCAGTGACATACTGATCGGTTAACCTGATCAGTAGGGTGCTAGTGTTTACAACACAATGTATCTACGTGAACGCAAGACATAACTCTTAAAAGACCTTTTCAAATATAAAACCCCAAATACAGCATCACCCCACGTAAAAGCTAACGAAGTCATAACAAACACAAGTCCCCTTATACTGATTCAACCTACCGCTTTTATTTACTGTTTTAATTAGTTTAAATTTTAATTACGGACCTAAGTATAAAACCCCACTCAAAAGCTATTTTCAAACCATCGCTAATTTGAACTGTTCGTCCCGACAAGTCGTTTCCCAATACGATTAACTCTTTAGAACGACCCTAGGTCATACTTCAACTATATAGCTCTAGTAGAACTTAGGTCCCCAGCATAATATAAATTTTAAAACTAAACCCGTCGTGCTGCTGTCAGTTGCGAAAACGACCGTGACTGCTGGTGGAGCGACAAGTTTTTGGCGCCGCTGCCGGAGAAGTTAATCGTAAGATTCTGAGGCTTCCCGACGAACTTTCTCTTTAGTGATACCCGTAGATTAGATTTTTCTCTCGTAACCACCGAAAATTCATTACCACAATCCACAACGATATTCGACCAGATCATCCGGATCTGAACCTCTCATTTTCGTACCCGATCCTGAGTCGATTATCCGTACCATCCACAAAGAAAGACGTTTCCGTTTTCCACAAATGGCCGCTCGTGTTACTCTCGCTGACAGCACCAAACCATCAATCGAAGGACGAGGAGGACCGATCAGCTACCCTGAGATAGACGGAGCATCTTTCGAACTCAAATACAACACCATTCAACTCATCAAAGACCAATGTCAATTCCATGGTCTTCCCCATGAGGATCCTAACGCCCACATTGACAAATTCATTCACGTCTCAAACTCATATAAGCAGAATGGGGTTGAGCAAGATATAGTCCGCTTATACTTGTTCCCCTACTCTCTCACTTCTCATGCTCTTTCTTGGTTTGAGGAACTTGAGACCGGATCAATCACCTCATGGACGGATATGGGTAACAAGTTTCTTGCAAAATACTTTCCTCCGTCCAAACAGACCAAAGCAAAGAATGACATCGCAAACTTCAAACAAGCTCACGGTGAATCAATCTACTCAGCATGGGAGCGATTCAGGAGTTTACTGAGGAAATTTCGAGAACATCAAATGAAAAAGACTGAAAAACTGTACACGTTCTATAACGGTCTTGACCCAAATCATCGCATCACTCTTGACGCTGCTGCTCAAGGAAGTATTATGCTACGCACCGCAGATGAGGCTTGGGAATTGATCGAAAATATGACGATGCACCATCATGATTGGAATACCGATGAACAATCACCGATGGCGGTCTCAAATCCAGCACAAACTGAGATGGTCAAATGTATGGCAGAACAGATCGCAATCCTAACGAGACAAATCGGAGAGATGAAACAGCAACCTCAGCAGGTCCACCAAATCCAATCCTTTCGGAACCATACCAACCCATATCAGGTTGCGTATGAGGACCCTGCCATCTACTACGCCCAAAATCATCCACCTGGCTTTGCTCAAACCTCTCCACCAACTAGATCTATCCAATACCCACAACAACCCCAACTTACCTACAACCAACCATTCTCACCCAACAGACCTTCACCCGACACAATCTAACCTGGTGAACTTGCCACACCAATCACTAATTCAGACAACATGATGATGCAACTCATACAAAGGGTTATGGCTAAACAAGACCAAACGGATATCCTCATAAAGAGCCTTGAAAACAAGTTAGCTCAGCGTCTCGATACTCGACCCCAAGGATCCTTACCTAGCAACACCGTTCACAATCCACACATTGCGGAGGCTAAAACTTTGAACTCCACGGATACTTAGAGGGCACCAAGCCACTCTAATGTTTCTTCTCCGGTGAAGAACCCTACTCCTGTCCCAATGACAGTCGAGATTCAATCCGTGCGTACCCCTACTCAGGAGGTTCAAGTCCCCTTCCCAAATCGTATCGGAAAAAGGTTTAACGCAAAATCTTTCAAACTCAACGGAAAATTCTTAGACACCGTGTCTAGAATCCCTTCCGGCTCTAAATACATCCGACGTATGCTGGCTACTAAAGAAAAGGTACCCGAAGTACCTAAAATCTCTCTCAACGCCGAATGCTCAGCCATCATTCAGAATTCCCTTCAGGAAAAACTAGGAGACACGCGCCGCTTCACTTTGCCCTGTTCCATCTATCACTCGGGCACGATACACTCCTTGACCGATCTTGGAGCTAGCATTAACCTCATGCCCTACTCACTCTACTCTAGACTTGAACTAGGACCTCTGCAACCCACTAAGATGAGCGTCCAGCTTGCCGATCAAACAACTCGATATCCTAGGGGCATAGCTGAGAATGTTATGGTTAAGGTTGACAAGTTCTGGTTCCCTACTGACTTTGTAGTGATGGATATACAGGAAGATATCAATATACCCATTATCCTAGGAAGGCCTTTCATGAATACTGCTCGTGCTATTATTGATGTTTACTCGCAGACTATCAGCCTTAGAGCATATGGACAGACTATTGCATTCAGAATCAACCAGGCTGATGAACTACTCGCAGAGCAAGCAGAAATATATGCAATCTCAATGGGCAGGATTACTTAAGATGACGATACTTCTGATTCAGAACCACCAGACATATATGTATCAGAGAAACATACTTGTCTTATATCATCAACAGAAGAATCAAAGTCAGAACAAGAAGACATAAAAGAAGAACTCGAGGAAGTAGAGGAGAATATATACCAGTACGCACTACCGCATCACCACTTACCTGATGATAATCTACCAACTGATGAATCACATGATGCAGGATTTAGCATAACTATGGAAAGGCTAATAGCCTCGATCATAGACCCCTCACAACCTCTTGTTTTATCAAAGCAACACCCCAAGCGAGAAATGATGGAATTAAATGCATTCTCTGCAGTTGATCCCAATAGAGCTATCCCTAGAGCTATAAAGTACATTATCTGGGATCTTCTGCACATATAAGGAGTTACTGTGCAAAGTGTCCCCTTCTTTGCATCTAAGAGTCCAAACGTCATCTATCCCCGTAATCCCAGGGTTCCACTTCTGAGCACTTCCGACCCTGGAGGTTCTTGCTCCAACTAGACTGAAGGAAGGCAAAGTCAGGCTCTCGACTCTAAAGCAGCGCTTCTCGGGAGGCAACCCGTGAAATAAAGTCAGGCTCTCGACTTTAAAAGCAGCGCTTCTTGGGAGGCAACCCATGGAATAAGACATAGAAGAGAGTAGAGTATTGATAAATGAAGTAGATCTCCGACTATCCTTCACACTTGGATGAGCCCAAAATGTTTTAAAACATACTCTAAAATACAACTCGTTTTGCAAATAAACCACTCGTCTCAGAAAATAGGAAATCATTTTGAAATAACCTAATAATTTATATGTTTCGAGCCTTTGAGGTACTTGCATACTACTTTTATGCATTATGCTCGAACTCGTTTAAAAACACATGATTTATAAAAATTGATTTATAGTAGAAAACATCTTTCAAAATCTGAAACAGTGATTTGTTTTTCATTTGCAAAAACAACACCGAGTTTGTAATAAGGGTTTTATCCAACGTGTTCACACTTATGAGATCTCTTCACGAGAATGAGATGAATTGAAGAAATGAGGAAATAATAGCAAGCAGCTTGAAGCCGATCAATGCAGAAGAAGATCCTGGCAACATCTCTCTTCAGCAAATTCAGACTTCCAGCTTCAACGTGGCTCGCTATCTGGGGAGTATCTGATCCTTTCCTTTTTTATCTGTTTTATCTTGATTCATGTTTATTTGTTTTGTTAATGTGATAATAAAAGTAGTCTATACTCTATCCTAAACTTATTACTAAGTGTGGGATTCCAGCCCAAACAAAACACTTGAGAAACATTTTCTTACATGTTCAAACTCTAAGTGTGGGATTTTTCAATCTCAACTCAAGAGAACATTAGGAACAATGTTCCTCTAAGTGTGGGATAGCAGGTATAGAATACCTTGGTTTGTTTTTATGATTTTAGTTCAAAATAGTTAACACAGAAAATGTTCCTCTAAATTTTTCAATTTTCAAAACCCTTTTTCAAAAGAAAAACGAGTTTAATCATCCGATTAACTCTGAATTTTTGAGTCTTAATGTTTTTAAGAGAAGTCATTTTCAAAATATGAATAAGTTGTTTTAAAATCTAAGGAAAATAAGTTAATAATTGCTTAAGCAAGAAATGATAATCTAATAAGAACATGACTAGGCACATACAACCTATTTTGCAGTGAGGACTTGAGCCTTAAAAGCATTCATTTTTAATGCTACATTGTTCATTTCTTGTGTGTGCCGATGCATGTATCTCTGAATTAGAACTTGCTCTTGACATACGCTTCGAGACCATATTGGTGAGTACCGTACGCGGTACAGGTGCAATTAGATGACCTTGACATTCCTTAGGATTTAACCCACTTTTTAGCCTTCTCTTTCAAGCCCAAAACCCTTTCCGATGCTCATTTTTAGCATCGATGATCCACTTAGTAAACCCTGTTGAGCCTAAACCTTTTCGTTTCATAAAACCCACATGTTTAAACCCCTACTTTCCCAAATATCCCAAAAGTTATCCTAGAATTTCTGAGGTTATGAGGAACACTTTTTAGAAACATCCCTTCAAATTGTCTTACTCTCTCGTGTTCTCCAAAAAAGAAATATCCTTGGTGTGAAAAATTGACACCATGAAAAGACTCGAAGAAGAAAGATGAGAGGAAGGATTTCTGCATTTAATAATCCTTGGAAGTTATCTGGCAAAGAAGTTCTGAAAGAAAAAGAAAAAAAAAGAAAATCAGAAAAAGAAAATAGAAAAAAATAAAAGAAAATAAAGCTAGTACTTCGAAGTATCGCCCTTGTAACATCCTCAAATTGGGCCTAGGAGTAATAGGTATTTCCTGTAAATTTAAATGCTATTTAAATTTGTTATATGTATTGTGATAATTGAAAATAATAGGTCAAACAGTTATATGACTTTTTGTGAATAATAAAATATTACTCGTTTTAAATTTATTTAGTTGACGGTAAAATAAAATTGTATTTCCCCGCAAATGGTTTTTAAGTTCCAGACAATAATAAATACGGGGAACGAAAACTAACACTTATATGGTATATTATATGGATTGGGTCAGTCTTTATTTCCTCCACATACATACATACGTACGTATGCACACACACACACATTTAACACTTAATCAATCCACAAAATCTTGAAGAAATCATGAAATTGGAGCTTCTAAACACGAATTCAAGCTTCCTTAATCATCACAAACAAGGTATGATCATGTGTTCTTGATTTTATAAACCCTAGAAATTGGGTGTTTTGGTGTTCTTGAGCAAAATCCGAATTTAGGGTTTCAAAAGTGTAAATTGATGTTAGTTAAGCTTCAATAACAAGTACTAATCATTCTAGCATCATCGTAATCATGTTATATGTGTTAATTTCGTGTTTGAGATAACCCTAGAAATTGGGGGTTTTGAGTAATTGCTTAATTGGTAGGATGTTCATGAAATAGAAGCTTGGAATGATGATAAAAATTGTTAGTTGATGTTTAAATGATGATTAAAATCTAAGCCTAACCTTGAAATGAAGAAAATGATATATGATCACTAATAAAGGTTATGTGTTTAGTTGATAATTCAAGAATTGGAGCTTCTATGTTTAGAATAATGATGTATGATTGATAAGTGTTGATTAAAGATGATGATTTACATTGATTATGCTAAGGGTTGTGAAATTGGTTAAGTGTTCATGAGAATTTTGATAATCATGATGAGTTTGATGGTTTATATGAAGAAAGTAGTATGATTTGCTAATAAGAACCCTTAATTGATAATTAAAGAGGACGGTGTGAAATTAGTTGGTTAAGTATTCATTAGATCAAATATTGATGTTTTGATGAATAATTGATGTGGAAAGTTAGTAATCTTGTTAATGGTTTCATTATATTAGTTAACAATGATGGAGATGAATGTTGGATTAATACAAGTTGATGATAAATGGTTTGATGTAATTACAATTGTATGATATTATATCAATATTGAGGCAAGTGTCAAATGACTAACTCGTGTTGTGTTATTGTATTCTCAGATGTGGAGAAGACTCAGTGACATTAGACTACTGAGTGGACGACTATGATTGTCGGTGAGTGTGTAAGTCCCCTAGTTTTAGGATCGATAACTTCGTTATCTGTAGTATTAAGGTGCGGAATCCCTCAATACGGTGTTATTTTACTAACAACGAATATGTTCGTATTGCGTTTTAACTAGACTTAGCTTTAAACAACGAATCGTCAAAGCCTAGCCTTAGGTTATGTTTTTCTCTGGTTTGTTGAATTCGCAGCAATTGAGATCAGAATGCAAAAGTTATTTTCAGTGTTAACGATTTTACAAAGAAAAATCGTTTAAATATTCTGTCTCGGCTCGGCTCGCATGGGCCAGCAAGTTAAGCCCAACTCGCCTTGCAGCCCAAGCCCATTACCAAGCTCGATTCGCTACTGACTTCCACGAATTCAGTTCTCATCTCGGCTCGTTAATCTCGCGACCTGAGAACTCGACTCGCACAGAATGTATTTATTTCGTATTTAATAATTCGTCTAACTTAACACAATAATATGTTTAACGAATATTACTAACAAAACAAATATTTATTTACAAATCTAAACCAATATACAAACGTAATAATAATTACACTAGTCCTATATCAAGCTAGATCTGTTGTCACAATCTATGTCTCAACAGAGTGGATCTTGGACTTTCTGTCTAAGTTAGTTGTAACAACATGGTTACAACGGGTAAACTTGGTTTATTGCAATGATTGCATTAATATTAGATTGGCATGTTGGCTAAACCTTTGATTGATTATTGGCGTCCATTGTGCTATGATAGTTGTGGACTATTTGATTTGGTGGGGGTCAACTAAAGATGAGCAAGGACCAGTTAAAACTGGTTTTCAGTCCAGTTCAAAACAGTCCAGTTTTTTAGCAGAAAATTAAAAACCAGTCTTTTCTAGGACTGGTCCAGTTTCAGTCCAGTTTTTTGCCAGTTTTGCCAGTTTTTCTTAGAATTTCAGTCCAGTCCCAGTCCAGTTTCAGTCATTTTCAGTCTTTTTTTCATGGTCGATAATTTGGTCAATAGTTACAATTTGAACTTTTATTTATTTTTTTATCGAGATTTTATTGATAATTTTTAACGAAAAACTTTTGACGAATATTATAACTTCATATTTCATGGTGCAAAATTTCAAAACCAATAGAAAAAATCAATAATTGTGAAGTATGATTAAATTAAAATGTATATAATTGAAATTGTTAATGTGAAAATAAATAAAAGTTTATAAATAAAGAAATAAAAATGTATCAAATACAATTTGACCTAAATTTAAATTTTATAAGGAGAGAAAAAAGTTTAAAAATAATAAATAAACATAAATAGCTTATAATACATTTAAGTCTTTTTGCCAGTTTTAAACCAGTTTCAGTCTTTAACCAGTTTAAACTGATTTCAGTCCAGTTTTTAACCAGTCTTCTGCCTGAAAAGTAGGACTGAATTAGGACTGGCAGGCAGTCCTAGGACCAATCCAGTCTTTTTTCCAGTCCAGTTTTTCTAGGATCGGTCCCAGTCCGGTTCAAGACCAGTTTCAGTCTTAGACTGTTTTGCTCATCTCTAGGGTCAACTAATGTGTTGGGTTTGGATACTATTACTAGGACTTCGCAAGTGCCTTGTACATGTGTTGGACACTGAAATTGCGTCGTGTGTAGTAATAGTACCAAACTATCGGTTTAACCTCTGATTTGGCCGTCAGTTGGTTTTAAGTGTTACTTGGGGAACCATCCGCGGCATGAGGGTACCTCAAGGACCACCGATCCTTCTATGTTGCTTGTGCATTGCTTGGTTATAGGCATGTGTTAAGCTGAGTTAGATTGATAGCTTGGGATCTATTCACTTAGCTTCGTGCTAACCCCTCATTACTTCTTGCAGGTTTACTTCTGTATGTGGGTGGGCAAGAAGTACATATGGAATGGAATGTTTGACAGGCTCACTCTGAAATGGATAATACGTTAATGATTTAACAACACATTGGGATTTCTATAACACCTAAACTTAATGTGTGTAATGATTAGAATAATCTAGTTTTAAAGGTTTGTATATAAGTGGATTGTTAATTGAAATGTATGTATGCAATCCACTGGTTTCTATTAATCATGCGCTTCCGATATGTTTAAAAAAAAAATGTCCTTGTATTTAGCGGGTGTTATAAATTGGTATCAGAGCCTAGGTTTGGGTGAATTGGACATTGTATGGTGTTCAATCCTAAACTTAGGTTTGTGTCAAGTCAAACATTCCAGGGATGGGGTTTAGTGGTTGCTTGAGAAAGTTGTTAGTGAATGTGTACTAACCTATAAAAAGTTGCAAGATTGTTGTTGTGGTTGCAGAGACGGAGGAATATGAGGAACCGAATGGTATTCTCAATGATTCCTCTATGTTCGTTGGTGTAAAAGCATCAGGTAATTCTCTACAAGCTTGTTTAAATTAAAAAAAAAAAAGTTTGAATTGTTTACTTGCTATGATGACTATGATTAGTAAAGTAAATTAATTTTGTCTATGTGTATAGCATAAGTTGATTATGTGCTTAGGAGTAAATCTTGATAGATTAAATTGATAAAACTTTCCATAAGGAAATTAATGAGGTGATGGTATTCCTCAAGTAAGATGTTTAAAGCCATGTTGTGGTTTAAATTAGAAAGTGTACATTGATTGGAAGGTGTGTGTTTGACCTGAAAAGTCAAAGTAGTCAACGATGTCTTTATATGTATTGACAAGTTTAGGAAAGGTCAATGTTGAAAACTTGATGTAATTGTGTAAATATGATGGTAATATGTGGAATTGGTGAATTAAGGTTATGTTATGACACCAATAGTGATAATGGTTTGGTTTGACTTAAATTAGTCAAAGTTATGTGGAATGAGTGATAGAATAGTGATTATATGGTCATAAATCCAAACGGGTCATTTAGGTGCCCAAATGGGTCACTTAGTGATAAAACGGTTAAAACTTGATGTGGTTTGTGTATGATGACTTTTAAAGTGACTTACAGTCATAAGTATAGATAAAATGTGGATTAAAAGTGTTAATGTGGTCATTATGAATGAAATTGGGAAAAATGTCCATTTGGACCCCTAAACGGGTCAACGTGTCAAAACAATGTAGAATGAGTGTTTGTAGGTGACGAATATGCCTACACGTCACTAATGTATATAGAAACATGTTGGTAAAAGGTGGAAGTCAGAAACCAAGTCGTTTGAAATATAGCGTGTCAACCAAAATGGTCGGAAATGGTCAAAAATGAGTCGTACGTCTGTTTTCTCGTAAAACGTGTAAATTGAAAAAGTGTAAAAAGTGAAAGTTTCATTTTGGCATAGGGGATGTGCATGCAAAATTTTAGAGTCTAACTCTAAACGAGTAAAAAGTTATACGCGTTTGAAATTGGCTAAAAATATGATTTTTCTGAACCTCAGATTTCTGCTTGGGAACGCGATCCCAACAAGTTTTTCTGGATCGCGTTCGTACGTGTTATTTTGGCTCAGATTATTTTTATGCTTGGGAACGCGATCCCAGCCATTTTCCAGGATCGCGTTTGCGTGTGTAATTTGTGTTCGGATGCGTTTTCTCTTGGGAACGCGATCCCGCTCACTTCTCCGGATCGCGTTTGTATGCCTAATTTGGTTACAGAATATTTTACACTAGGGAACGCGATCCTGACCTGTTTCCCGGATCGCGTTAGTAAAAAAAAAAAAAAAAAAATTTCTTGCGACGTTCGACGTAATACTTGAAGTAGAAAAAAAAATTTTAGAAAATTTCGGTGTCCGATTAAGACGAAAGTTACATGTCAACTCAAAAACGGGCCAACGGTCAAAGCTCATCGCGTTGCCATGAGCCCTGTCAGTTTTCGGCACTTCGGGGTCGTTTGGGGCCTGAAAATCGCGTTTTATTGTTTTTCGGACCTTATTTCGGACTTTTAGCTTATGATTTGTATTGGGCTTTTGTTTCTTTGAGCCCTGGGATCATCCCTATGACTAAATATGACGTTATAACTTGTTTTAAGAGGTCCTCATATTTTATTGAGCATAAGTTATTTTCAAGCTGTGTATTTGTCGTATTGTCGATTGTGGCCAACTGTTGTTGGTGGTGATTTAAATCTTGAGTATGGGATTATGTGGATCATATAGGTGAATCGATTGAATCATGTAGAACATTAAAAATTGATTGAAGTGAGCATTTTAAGAATTGTGAGTTAGGTACATGAGCTTGTATCTATATGATAATCGAACAGGAAATGCTCAATTGTAACTAAACTAAAGCAGTATAGATTGATGATAATATGTTAAGAATTGCACATAATAGTGATAATATATTTAGTATTAAACCTTATGTAATGCACTTTGTGTATGATGACTTTACACAAAGTATTGATGCTATACTAGTGCTTGAAATTGTGCTAGGTACTAAAAGTATTGATGGAGGTGGTTGTGTTAGACATTACACCTGTGTTAATGAGATGGTGAAAAGGGTGTTAAATGTCTGTGTTGATTATATCCACCCGACTATATGATTAGTCTTACATTCCAAGGAATATGTGGAATAGGTAACAAGTTAATATCTGATTTTGTACTTGTTGTTAAAGAGATATCATTGTTAATGATATATATGAAATTAAAGATTAATCACTTTGAAGATTAACGGTATGAAGTGACCTGAGAATGAAGTGTGAATGACATAATATGACGACGTCTGGCCAACGTATTTGTATTATGCCATTTCACATGGAGTTGTTGAGGTTATTAAGTACCCAATGAAGCTAAATGATTTTAAAATAACGGATGATATATGTTGACCTGCGGTTATGAAAAAGTTATTGACTGACTAATATAAGGTGGTAGTAAGCTGCTCAACTAGTGTTAATTTGGAGACGTTGAAAAAGAAGAATTGGAATGGGTTATACTACTTGTTAAAAATGAGTATGTGATTATTTGTTGCAATGTTTGAGGCTTAGTGAAGATTAGCATAGCCGGATAGCCTAGTATTAGAAAATTATGTGAAACTATGTCCTTGGGAAAAAGTAAAATAGTCAGGAAAAATAAGAGTTTTAATTGTTGGATTGATAATATTATTATAATTATGTGCGAATTACATATAATCTTTCGTATTATGCATATCTAATGACTAGATAATGTGGTAAATTGTAATTTGAAAAAGTTATATGATGAGATAAGCTAATGTAGAGGTCGACTAGATACAATTATTGAGATGATATTGTTGAAAATGTGTTGATGATTTGCACATTTTGATAATGTGGTACGTGTGCTAGTATAGCAAGGTACCCATTGAGCGAGATTTAGCATGTATCCAAATATAATTTGGTGCTAAGTGATTGTGTAACTATATGATAATGGTATTAACCATAGGATTTGACCTCTACTTTGCTTATTAGTATGTGGTTAGTGTTACATGATTCCGAGATATTTTAATAAAAATGGGTTTCATGTACCTCTGTGATATGTGGATATTAGCGTGGATGCTAATTATAATTGAAAATTGAATTTCATTGATGATATGTGTATTGTGGTTTCCATAACCACTGTTTTCGTTATTGAAAAAGATAGAATTCATATACTAATTTTAAAGATCTAGCATGTCGCTAGATTCTGGATATGAGAGTATATTACTTTACTTAGTTAAGTGATTTATTTTTTTTTTTAAGTGATAACTTGTTTTAAAATGTTCATTGTGTATATGAAGGTAAGATTAGGTACATTATATGTGCTGAAATGAGAAATTGAAGCATGTACATTGGATATGTGCATGTGTAATTAGGTTGAAAACATATATCTTAAAATGGATTAAATGTATACATATTTTGTGTATGTGTGATTAGTGATTAAGATACGCATAGAGATGATATGCATATGTAATTTAAATTGTACATATACCTTATGTGCATTTAGTGATAAATAATTATGTAGTTAGGAAATTGGAAATAAAGTGTGAACCAAACTTCACACGAGGTAGGATGTGATTAAATTCCCTAGACTAATTAAGGATGATTAGATTTCGAGGACGAAATCTCTTTAAGGGGGGGAGATTTGTAACATCCTCAAATTGGGCCTAGGAGTAATAGGTATTTCCTGTAAATTTAAATGCTATTTAAATTTGTTATATGTATTGTGATAATTAAAAATAATAGGTCAAACAGTTATATGACTTTTTGTGAATAATAAAATATTACTCGTTTTAAATTTATTTAGTTGACGGTAAAATAAAATTGTATTTCCCCGCAAATGGTTTTTAAGTTCCAGACAATAATAAATACGGGGAACGAAAACTAACACTTATATGGTATATTATATGGATTGGGTCAGTCTTTATTTCCTCCACATACATACATACGTACGTATGCACACACACACACATTTAACACTTAATCAATCCACAAAATCTTGAAGAAATCATGAAATTGGAGCTTCTAAACACGAATTCAAGCTTCCTTAATCATCACAAACAAGGTATGATCATGTGTTCTTGATTTTATAAACCCTAGAAATTGGGGGTTTTGGTGTTCTTGAGCAAAATCCGAATTTAGGGTTTCAAAAGTGTAAATTGATGTTAGTTAAGCTTCAATAACAAGTACTAATCATTCTAGCATCATCTTAATCATGTTATATGTGTTAATTTCGTGTTTGAGATAACCCTAGAAATTGGGGGTTTTGAGTAATTGCTTAATTGGTAAGATGTTCATGAAATAGAAGCTTGGAATGATGATAAAAATTGTTAGTTGATGTTTAAATGATGATTAAAATCTAAGCTTAACCTTGAAATGAAGAAAATGATATATGATCACTAATAAAGGTTATGTGTTTAGTTGATAATTCAAGAATTGGAGCTTCTATGTTTAGAATAATGATGTATGATTGATAAGTGTTGATTAAAGATGATGATTTACATTGATTATGCTAAGGGTTGTGAAATTGGTTAAGTGTTCATGAGAATTTTGATAATCATGATGAGTTTGATGGTTTATATGAAGAAAGTAGTATGATTTGCTAATAAGAACCCTTAATTGATAATTAAAGAGGACGGTGTGAAATTAGTTGGTTAAGTATTCATTAGATCAAATATTGATGTTTTGATGAATAATTGATGTGGAAAGTTAGTAATCTTGTTAATGGTTTCATTATATTAGTTAACAATGATGGAGATGAATGTTGGATTAATACAAGTTAATGATAAATGGTTTGATGTAATTACAATTGTATGATATTATATCAATATTGAGGCAAGTGTCAAATGACTAACTCGTGTTGTGTTATTGTATTCTCAGATGTGGAGAAGACTCAGTGACATTAGACTACTGAGTGGACGACTATGATTGTCGGTGAGTGGATCTTGGACTTTCTGTCTAAGTTAGTTGTAACAACATGGTTACAACGGGTAAACTTGGTTTATTGCAATGATTGCATTAATATTAGATTGGCATGTTGGCTAAACCTTTGATTGATTATTGGCGTCCATTGTGCTATGATAGTTGTGGACTATTTGATTTGGTGGGGGTCAACTAATGTGTTGGGTTTGGATACTATTACTAGGACTTCGCAAGTGCCTTGTACATGTGTTGGACACTGAAATTGCGTCGTGTGTAGTAATAGTACCAAACTATCGGTTTAACCTCTGATTTGGCCGTCAGTTGGTTTTAAGTGTTACTTGGGGAACCATCCGCGGCATGAGGGTACCTCAAGGACCACCGATCCTTCTATGTTGCTTGTGCATTGCTTGGTTATAGGCATGTGTTAAGCTGAGTTAGATTGATAGCTTGTGATCTATTCACTTAGCTTCGTGCTAACCCCTCATTACTTCTTGCAGGTTTACTTCTGTATGTGGGTGGGCAAGAAGTACATATGGAATGGAATGTTTGACAGGCTCACTCTGAAATGGATAATACGTTAATGATTTAACAACACATTGGGATTTCTATAACACCTAAACTTAATGTGTGTAATGATTAGAATAATCTAGTTTTAAAGGTTTGTATATAAGTGGATTGCTAATTGAAATGTATGTATGCAATCCACTGGTTTCTATTAATCATGCGCTTCCGATATGTTTAAAAAAAAAAAAATGTCCTTGTATTTAGCGGGTGTTATAGCCCTAAAAGAAGAAGATCCGATAGAAGACAAAAGCTACTTTACTTTCATCCGTTTCTAAATTAAGTTTTTCGTGACCTTAAGAGTCCTAAGATAAGCAACACCCTTACACCCAAAATTTCCACTATCCATACCCCTTAACAATCACAAACATTACAACCCCTGAATGTCTTGGGATAATTAGCATCGTTCTCACCTAAGTGGTGGAGATCTGATTCTCGATCAAGCTTATGACGATGAGTACTGCATGACTGGCTAATTGAGCGATTTCTTTGTTTAGAATATTAGGAAACCCGAAACACTCTTGAGTGAATTGAGTGACCACTTTAGTGAGATCGCCTGGTCATGTATACTCCAAGATCACGAGATTTGGAAGTATGCTTAAAGAGAGTCATTACTTGAATGATTATCTTATCTTTCCTGATGTTTTTAGAGCAAATATATGAATATGAGAAAATGATGACTTTTAGAAATGTTCTGACTCACCCCAAAACCATATTTTTTTAAAATATCTTTTTCACGAGGCATGGATGTATTGCTTGAGGACAAGCAACGTCTAAGTGTGGGATACTTGATGTGACCTAAAAAGTCATGTTTTCACGCAAAACGAGGCAAATAATGTCACCTTAAATATTCCCTTCTTAATTTACTTATGGAATTAGATCTTAATTCATATTTTATGATTCCATAGGGAAATCCAAGACCGGAGGTGAAAGAATCAGAAGAAACGGACGAAAGACGGAGAAGATACACAGTCTGGAAGCTCGCCGATCGTCATCCGGAATACGCAAAAGTCAAACACTTCCAAATTTGGCAAAATCAGTGTCATTAGAAGCGTAATGGAAAAACGAAGTCAACGGCGTAAGAATCAAGCAAATTGGAGCCCAAACGAAGAAGATACGGACGAACCAAGCAACCGAGGAATCAGCGGAGGCCAAATGGAGCACCAACCCCCCCTACACCAAGGGTGCCGTATACGGCACCTTAAGTGCAGTATACGGTACCTAGGGTGCCGTATACGGGGCCTTTTGCCTTGTGAGGTGCCGTTTGACCCCCCTTGGTCCAGTACCCCCCGTATGCGCTTTGGTGCTTGTTCTTCATGCTTTGTGACTTGTACCAAGCTTCACCTCATTCTCCTATAAATATCAAGCCTCCTCATTCATTTCAAAACACACCTCTCATCTCATTTCTCTCATCTCTCTCTCTAGAATTAGGTTAGCATTCTCTCTCTAGCACTACTCTTAGGAGTTAGAGGAGAATTAGTAGGTAATTAGCATCCTCTCTCTAGCACTACTCTTAGGAGTTAGAGGATGATTAGTAGGGTAGCTTTGGTAATAGAGTTGGAACTCTTGGAGGATCTCCTTTGTAATATTGTTCGGGATATTTCGGAGCTCTGTCCGTGTAATCTTTCAGCTACTATTCAATCTACGCATTACTTTCGGTTATTTCTATCCTTATCTTTCATAATGTTGCATGCTATTATTATGTTTGATTTAGGATACATTGCCATGATTAGTGAGTAGATTAGCTATTGTGTTTGTTATGATGTAGTTAGCTTGTCAATATTTGGGGTGATGCTACTTTATATACAATTGGGATAACATCGTTATGAAACAACGGAGGTAACGTTATACGGCTTTCAGTTGTATAGCGCCGAAAACATCACGAATGTGTGTAGTACGGAACGTGGAAGCTATGAAAGTCGTGGGCACAATCCGTTGTGGAATAATGATCCCAATTGTTAAATATTGAAAACCGGTGTACTGTTAACTATACATTTATGATTTTAAACTAAACTATCGCCTTTCCTCCAATAAACGTGGTTAGAACCTTTATGACAAGGAGTAGCTAACCTTGTTCAGACGGTCACTACCTATCTATGTTTTCCAAAATAAACATGGTCTGATTTTGTAACTAGTGGAAATACTGTTTAAACTATCATATATTACACCGTGAATTAATCAGGGATTTATTGGGATTGAATCATTAAAGTGAACGGGATGTTTAGCTATCATAGATGGTTTTACTGTAATACAAGCTTAGATATATTGAGTTCAGATGGATGTAAAGTATGTAATCCAGTTAAAGCCCTAATACGACTGAGTATCCGGTATAACGTTGGAAACACCTTTGGTGGAGTACAAACACGTGAAAACCTTGGAAAGGTCGAAGGCTGTATACTGTATTACATCCTGGCATAGTCTGTGATCCAGGAAAGACCGTAATACGGGTGAATACACAGTATAACATTGGAAACACCTATCGTGCAGTACAATTACATACAAACTGTGGAAAACCCTGTGGGTTGAAGACTGTATCACAGCCGAATATCTCTGAACTCAATCACAACCATTAATGTATATGTTAATCAGTCACCACCTGTCTTAAATCTTAAATGCCTTGCCTAGCTTAGATATATTTGTCTGTGTTAAGAAAGATCAGTGGATAAATTGCGGACTGTCGCCTTATTCCTGCACCCCATCTGAGGGTCACCTAGTCTCGTCACAAGAGACGGTGAGGAGGGTTTCAAGACAGTCCGATCTGATCAGAATCTTGATAGCCTAGTACTCAGTGACATACTGATCGGTTAACATGATCGGTAGGGTGCTAGTGTTTACAACACAATGTATCTACGTGAACGCAAGACACAAATCTTAAAAGACGTTTTCAAATATAAAACCCCAAATACAGCATCACCCCACGTAAAAGCTAACGAAGTCATAACAAACACAAGTCCCCTTATACTGATTCAACCTACCGCTTTTATTTACTGTTTTAATTAGTTTAAATTTTAATTACGGACCTAAGTATAAAACCCCACTCAAAAGCTATTTTCAAACCATCGCTAATTTGAACTGTTCGTCCCGACAAGTCGTTTCCCAATACGATTAACTCTTTAGAACGACCCTAGGTCATACTTCAACTATATAGCTCTAGTAGAACTTAGGTCCCCAGCATAATATAAATTTTAAAACTAAACCCGTCGTGCTGCTGTCAGTTGCGAAAACGACCGTAACTGCTGGTGGAGCGACAGTAATTAAGTAAATTTAACACTTTCAAGTATACATATTAGGTAATCATTAATTTTAATATAGATCAATGGTTATGATTCAATCAATTCAAACAATTAAGGGTTATGATTAGATTTAACTCAATATGATTACATAATTATCACTCTCTTTTAATATATATGTTAGATTAGATGTTAGATGTTAGATTAGATTAAATAAACATAACAAATAACTTATTCTTTGATCGTGTAAACCTCTAGCCCGCAAGCTATACGGTACTACACAATCACATCATCTGTTTAACCCCCGTATCACTCACCACAGTCTCTTAGACAGCGATTTCACCAATGAAAGCACTCCATGTCTTCAACACCTACATCATCATACATGACAACATATACACTTAATCATCTTTAACTTAACTATTAATCATATTAACTCTCTCCCCCACTTTGATTTCACTTGTTTTAATTCTTTAAATCAATTACACCAAACCACCTCACTAATCACTTTTAAACTCACTTCATGAATTCATATGAATCATCATAATCATCATTTGATAACACTTTGACATAAACCCTAAATTTGCTCAAGAACACTAATCATAATTTCATCACTCTCATTAGGTTAAATGATTACCAACAATCATAAAAACACTTACTAGCACTAATTCAATCAATTTCTAACTTCAATTTCGGTTTAAAACCCTCAATTTATCAAAACCCATCAAAACCCCATGAAAAACTGTAACATCCTCGAAATGGACCTAGTTGTTTTGTATTATTTCATGATTTAAATTAGTATTTAAATGTGTTTGGAAATAATATTGTCGGAATTAGTTGAAATAATTGGAATAGGAGTCGAATATTCCAATGTGATAAGTGAATTATTAATTGTTGTAAATTAATATAGTTGACGGTGCAATAAAATGTTTGGACTCGCAAATGGTTTTCGGGTTCCAGACAATAGATTGAGACGGGGTATTAAATTATACCCGTATATTGAAGGCGGTTTGTTAGGCCGACTTATATATATAACTTTCCTCTTTAGGAAAGTTCATTTGAAACTTCAAAACTCACATAAACCTTATGAAATCCAAATCAGAAACTTGAAACCTACGAATTGGAGCTATGATTGATTCTAGTTTCACCATTATTATCTTTCAATTCAATGTTCTTCAATTGAGAGGTAAGTTTGAATTGAATCAAATAGTTTATAAGTTTTGAATTGATTGATTTGGATTGAAAAACATGAACTTGATGTTAGAACTTCGTTATAACTATTGCATATTGATTATGTGAAGTTATTAGGTGTTTAAAACAGTTAGAAATCGAGTTTGGGTGATTTGGGTATTAAAATCGCGAGTTAGGGTTTGATCAGGGATGAAGATGAGCTGAAAAAGGCTCAAACGCGATCCCAGAACCCTAGCCAGGATCGCGTTCGTTAGTTATAAAAGGAATCGGACGAGTTTTGTTCTTGGGAACGCGATCCCTAGAATTTGTCCGGATCGCGTTGCCAAGTGTAAAACGGTGACAGAACTTTTTCTGAGGGTGAACGCGATCCAGCCATTACTAACCGGATCGCGTTTGCATGAGAAAAGTTTGAAGGATTTTGCAAATTTTGAAAATGCATAAGTGTTTAGAAGGTGGTGTTTTTAGCGACACTTGAAATTGACAAATTTTCATTAACTCGGATTGGGTTGAAATTTACATGGTGACTCGAAAACGGCCCAATGATCAAGGCTCTATTCTAAGAGTCTAGATGATTTTTGGCCTTTCGGGGTCGTTTAGGGGTCGAAAATGGCATTTTACAGTTTTTGGACCTTATTTCGGGACTTTTGATTATGTTCCGAATTGAACTTTTGTTGCTGTGATCTTAGGGATCACTTGATACATGTAATTATGTTATGATTGTGTAACGATGTTAATTACATAAGTATTATCAGTTGATACAAGTTACTAACTCATTGTTTAATTGATTGTATTCTCAGATGTGGAGAAGGCTCAGTAATATTAGACTTCTGAGCTTGCGGCTGAGGTAGTCGGTGAGTGGATCTGTAACCTCAGTGTGATTTAGTTGTAATGATTTGATTTACAACAAGTAATTTATAGTATTACTTTGATATGATACATCTGTAGAGATATCTTGCCATGATAGTTTAATTAGTTGCTTACTTGGCTGATTGTGCTAGTATGTAAGATTTTGGGGTCAACTTGATTTGATGGTTGGACTTGTTGTTGTTGTAGACGACAGGAGATCTCGGAAACTTGAAATGTTGGTTTAGAGATCTAGGTCGTGTGTGATTGACAACAAGTTATCGGTAGTTCTGTATGGGCCAATACAGATGATTGATAAGAGTTCCTTGAGTACCAAACCGGTATTAGGGTGTCTCAGGGACCACCGATCCTCATGATGTTGCGTGTATGACATTGATTGGATGTTGAGTGATTGATTGATTTTATGTTTATTGTTAATTGATGTAAACAGATTGTTATGCTAGGTTGGACTGTTGCTTATAGTTTCATTCACTTAGCTTTATGCTAACTCCACCACAGTTCTTCCTGCAGGTTGAAATAGATGGGACATATTGGGCAGGGCAGGAAGTGTTTTGACTGGATGGAATGTTTGACAGGCTGTACTCTGATGTTAATTTAATAGCCATAGAAATGTTTTGAATTATATAACACCGAGTTGTGGAGATGTCACGTATTTGATTTGAAAAAGTTTACTGACATTTTGAGTACATTGATAGAATGTTTTTAAATATACGCTTCCGAGTCGCAAATGTTACATGAAATCTTTATAATAAACGAGGGGTGTTTTAAGTTGGTATCAGAGCAATAGTTTGGGTGAATTGGACTTGATAGAATGTTCAATCCTAAACTTTGATTGAGTTGAGTCAAACATTCCAGAAGGTGTGGGTTTAGTTGATTAGTTGATGTAGGAGAAGGTAGTTAGTTGAATATGTACTAACCCTTAACAAGTTGTGAAGTTGTTGTTTAATTGCAGAGACGGAGGAACATGATTATCTGATTGGTATATTTCATGTTTCCTCAACATTCGTGGGCTTAAGATTTTCAGGTAATCTTCGATAAGCCTATGTTAATTTACATTAACTTGAATTGTTTACTCTGTTATGTTGAGTAAGCTTTATAGTGAAGTTAATTGAGTCAGACTGATATGATTCCCCAGTTTTGAGTCAACTAATGATTGTTATAGGTTGACATGAGGAGATAAGTGTTAAATAAGATGCTTGTTGTTGCTCATTGTTGTTAGTATTTCTGATTGAATTGAGAATGCAGAAATATGATTTAGTAGAAAAGAGTAGATTAAGGTTTTAACAGGATTGATGTTGGAACCTAAGGAGTGTCTTTATTAGTGAGACAAAATAATTGATAGTATTATGTTAATGGATTGATCACAAGGTGTGATCTAAATCCTTGTTAAGGAAGGTTGTGTCATTTGAATTGATAATGACTGATATTTGAGAAAATATGTATTTATGTGACTATATGATATGTGTTAACTATAGTTAAACACTTGACCTAAACCGAGATGAATAGGTTTATGAGTAATGTAGAGTATGATAAGGTGAAATTGATTTGGAAAGTGATAGATCTTCCTGGTCAATTGTGATTAAATAGATTATGATTGATTTGAAATCATGAAGTATTTAATATATGTATGAGATGAGAGTAGATCACATTGATAATTGTAATGTAGAGTAGCCTAAGAATGGATTGTGAAGAACATAATCTTGCAACGTCTGATCACCGTTGTTATATTATGTTGTGTCACATGAACTTGTTGAGGCTACTTGGTATAAAAGAAGTGTAATGTGATTTTGTGTTTAGAAAATTGAGCATGAAAGTATGCTAAGTTGTTTAATAGTTGTTGTTTTGATAAGAAAACAAGCAGTTGATAGAACTGTGACAGGTAGGCTTTAAAGATGTAAGTGTAAATGATAGTTGTCATTGATAGAGGCTTTGATGATAAACCTAAGTGACTAATTTGATTGTGTTGAATATGTAATTGTGATTGATTGTGATAGATTACATGTAGGCAAATTGATAGTGTTTAAATGAGTCACTATTTTGTATCTGGCTTGTATGAAGCCAAAGTTGAGATAGGTTGATATTGTCTTGCTTAAGGAAATTTATAGTATTATTGAATATAATAATTTGAAATTTATGTTTGAAAGTAAACATACACTATGAAATGGCTTGTATGGAGCCAAGACTGATGTAGGTTAACTCTGTCCTTGTGAAGGATTAATAAAATTATTGAAAGTAATAATTTAGAATATATGTTTGAAAGTAAACATATAAGATGAAATGGTTTGTTGTGAGTTAATATTGATGGTATGTTAACTTTGAAAGTCAAACCATGAATAGAGAATTGTGTATAAAATTAATTGCTTGTGATTGGTTTGAGGATAGGTCAAACTTGAGAAAAGCAGTTAGAGAATTTTATTGATTGGTTGATTGAAATCAAAGTTGACATGTAGTCAACTGTGTGTGTTGAAATAGTCTAACATAGATTGTGATGTTATGATTTTGTGGAATATGATTGAATTCCTTGATTAGTTAAAACATGTTGAAATGGGTCATTTAAGGTCCGAAAGAGATAGATGAGTTGTTTAAGTTTGTGAAACTTGATCATTACTTAAAGCTAGTATTAAGTAATTGAAATATAGTTAAGTGTAATTGAGTACTCAGTTGGGTAATATTTGATATTTGAACTGAATATGTGTTGAAGAATTATACAGATATGAAGTCATTGTTTGATATGACAATTATAAATTGCTAAGATATGTTAGAATAATTAAATCACATTGATTAGAATTGTAATAAGAAAATCTTACCAGTGTGTGAAGCTTGTGATGATAGCTTTGATTGGGTAAGAAGGTGAGATGAGAAATAATTGAAAGTTATTATTAATAGTTGTCTAGGTTGATTTGTACCTTATGGTGAATTACTTAAGTATTGAAAGAATTGGATGAATTCTTTAGTTATTTGTTGATAGTATACAAGTAAAGTAAGTGATAAAGTGGAGAAACTGGGATTAGATCCAACTAAGGTATGATATGAAAGTATATCTGGAATTGGATGGTGTTAAAGATTTAGTTGATATTTGTTTGATAAATTGAGGAAATATGAATTGAATGATTGTTCATATTTTAAGAAATTGTATGTGTTAGAGAGTAAGAGAAACCTTGAAATTGTGTAGGTATGTATGTGTGGTATACATGATAATAAATAGCATGATAAGTTTTAATAGAATGAATTAAAATATGCCATAAGATATGTGGAGGTTAGTTAATTATGATTAACTTGATGTAGATTTTGTTGGAAATGTGTTGGAAAGTAGCACATTTTGATAATGTGATATTGTGATGCTTGACCTGTAGTATCATAATATGTGGATTAAGATTGACTTAGTTGCTAGATTGACGGGATCTAGTGTTGAATGATTGGGTGGTTAAAGTTGTATAATTTTCTAATGGCTTGTGATTAGTAGTTTATGATTATAAGGTTGAGTTGAAATAACTGGTTGCTAAGAATAGATTTTGATGTCTTACCAGTTTAATAGTATATAAATTCTAACTTAATGGTTAGTTAGAGTTTGAAGACAAATATTAAAGTACTGATAGGTGTACTGGAATGTATAATCACTAGTGTTGTGATTATTGTTTGAGCAATAGTTGTTGTCGACTTTGATGTTGTTGACAATTGATAGGTAGTAATGAAAGGAATTACAAGTGGAAATAAGTCAATGTAGAGGTTGGTTGATTGTAGGTAAGATTGATTGTAGTACTTTTGTTGATTGAGCAAAGTACTTGTTGATTGTAGTTTTACCTACTGAGTGTGACCTCTGCTTTGCTTATTAAGGTGATATGAATCTGGATTACTTTTAAGTAAAGAATTTCATATGATTGAAATGATATGTGAACATTATAGGTTGTACAAAAGAGCATAGGTATGAAACTTTTGGATGAAAAGCTGACCTAGATTTGAATTTCAGATCTTTGATGGTAAAGACTTAAGATTGTGATCTGTATATTAGACTGATTGTTGGTCGTGAGTTGAATTATATTTCAATGTTGCTAGGTACATTGGGGTTTAATAAACACTATTGTTGGGATATTGTTGCTGCTGTTTTATTGTTAACAGTGATGAACAGTGAGAATAGATTAAAGATTTTAGCATGTTGCTAATTTCTGGTTGTATAGGTCTAGTAAGTGATGTTAGGTTTCACTTATTGTTGTTGGTTAAAATGATTAGGTGCTTTAAACTTTTATCTGATTGGTGATAAAGAAATTAGATAGATGATTGGTTCCTATGAGATGTTGGATGGATGCACTCTATGTGTGCGTAGGAAAAGACAAAAGCATGTACATTTGGATATGTGCATGTGGAAAGAATTCAAATAGTCTAAGTATAGTGGTAAGTTGCTATTGAGGATTCATGTATGCTAAGAGGTATGTGATAATATTACATTAGTTAGACTGATTGAGTGAGGTTAGATTTCGGGGACGAAATCTCTTTAAGGGGGGGAGAGTTGTAACATCCTCGAAATGGACCTAGTTGTTTTGTATTATTTCATGATTTAAATTAGTATTTAAATGTGTTTGGAAATAATATTGTCGGAATTAGTTGAAATAATTGGAATAGGAGTCGAATATTCCAATGTGATAAGTGAATTATTAATTGTTGTAAATTAATATAGTTGACGGTGCAATAAAATGTTTGGACTCGCAAATGGTTTTCGGGTTCCAGACAATAGATTGAGACGGGGTATTAAATTATACCCGTATATTGAAGGCGGTTTGTTAGGCCGACTTATATATATAACTTTCCTCTTTAGGAAAGTTCATTTGAAACTTCAAAACTCACATAAACCTTATGAAATCCAAATCAGAAACTTGAAACCTACGAATTGGAGCTATGATTGATTCTAGTTTCACCATTATTATCTTTCAATTCAGTGTTCTTCAATTGAGAGGTAAGTTTGAATTGAATCAAATAGTTTATAAGTTTTGAATTGATTGATTTGGATTGAAAAACATGAACTTGATGTTAGAACTTCGTTATAACTATTGCATATTGATTATGTGAAGTTATTAGGTGTTTAAAACAGTTAGAAATCGAGTTTGGGTGATTTGGGTATTAAAATCGCGAGTTAGGGTTTGATCAGGGATGAAGATGAGCTGAAAAAGGCTCAAACGCGATCCCAGAACCCTAGCCAGGATCGTGTTCGTTAGTTATAAAAGGAATCGGACGAGTTTTGTTCTTGGGAACGCGATCCCAAGAATTTGTCCGGATCGCGTTGCCAAGTGTAAAACGGTGACAGAACTTTTTCTGAGGGTGAACGCGATCCAGCCATTACTAACCGGATCGCGTTTGCATGAGAAAAGTTTGAAGGATTTTGCAAATTTTGAAAATGCATAAGTGTTTAGAAGGTGGTGTTTTTAGCGACACTTGAAATTGACAAATTTTCATTAACTCGGATTGGGTTAAAATTTACATGGTGACTCGAAAACGGCCCAATGATCAAGGCTCTATTCTAAGAGTCTAGATGATTTTTGGCCTTTCGGGGTCGTTTAGGGGTCGAAAATGGCATTTTACAGTTTTTGGACCTTATTTCGGGACTTTTGATTATGTTCCGAATTGAACTTTTGTTGCTGTGATCTTAGGGATCACTTGATACATGTAATTATGTTATGATTGTGTAACGATGTTAATTACATAAGTATTATCAGTTGATACAAGTTACTAACTCATTGTTTAATTGATTGTATTCTCAGATGTGGAGAAGGCTCAGTAATATTAGACTTCTGAGCTTGCGGCTGAGGTAGTCGGTGAGTGGATCTGTAACCTCAGTGTGATTTAGTTGTAATGATTTGATTTACAACAAGTAATTTATAGTATTACTTTGATATGATACATCTGTAGAGATATCTTGCCATGATAGTTTAATTAGTTGCTTACTTGGCTGATTGTGCTAGTATGTAAGATTTTGGGGTCAACTTGATTTGATGGTTGGACTTGTTGTTGTTGTAGACGACAGGAGATCTCGGAAACTTGAAATGTTGGTTTAGAGATCTAGGTCGTGTGTGATTGACAACAAGTTATCGGTAGTTCTGTATGGGCCAATACAGATGATTGATAAGAGTTCCTTGAGTACCAAACCGGTATTAGGGTGTCTCAGGGACCACCGATCCTCATGATGTTGCGTGTATGACATTGATTGGATGTTGAGTGATTGATTGATTTTATGTTTATTGTTAATTGATGTAAACAGATTGTTATGCTAGGTTGGACTGTTGCTTATAGTTTCATTCACTTAGCTTTATGCTAACTCCACCACAGTTCTTCCTGCAGGTTGAAATAGATGGGACATATTGGGCAGGGCAGGAAGTGTTTTGACTGGATGGAATGTTTGACAGGCTGTACTCTGATGTTAATTTAATAGCCATAGAAATGTTTTGAATTATATAACACCGAGTTGTGGAGATGTCACGTATTTGATTTGAAAAAGTTTACTGACATTTTGAGTACATTGATAGAATGTTTTTAAATATACGCTTCCGAGTCGCAAATGTTACATGAAATCTTTATAATAAACGAGGGGTGTTTTAAAAACCATGAAACTTAAACCCTAGGCTATAATCATAGAAAAAACTCACTTACAACTTGTTAAAGATGATAAAAGAAGGATGAATTCGAATTCTTAAGGCTTGAATCACAGTTTTGAAACTGATTTCAGGGCTTGGGAAGGCTTCCTGCGTTTTTTCTTCCATTCGTGAAGTGTCTGGAGGTTTAAAAATGAAACTGGATAAACATAATACTGTGCGTACATATCTATATGTTTTTAATACCCTTTAAACCCTATTGTCTGGAACTAGAAAACCATTCGCGTATTCTATTATATCGTATTATTTAAAACACACCATTTCAAAATAAATATACCCTCGTGTTCTAAAATAAAACCTTTATATTTTTGGGGTGTTACACTAATAAACCCTAAACCCTACTAAAACATAAAATCTAAACCCTAAACCATGAACCCTGCTAAATCCTAACCCTAAACTCTAACCTTAAACCCTAACCATGACTGTAAATAAAATGTACAATCAATCACTAACACATGTGTTACTAATTTATAAAACCCACCAAAAAACCGATTTTTTTTTTATCGAAAGTATGCCATGAGGGACGGCAAATCGAAGAGGATAAAACGCTGAAAAATATGGTGCAAGTTTCATGATTTTTCGATTTGTCGTTTGTGAGATAATTGATGTTTGGGGTAAATGGGTTTTGTAGTATGGAACATTCTCTTTGTACATGTGACATAATATCATTGTTTCCCTTAGTCTCACTCAAAAATCATGGACTCGTTTGAACCAACGTTTAGGATAATAATAATAAGGATGACAAATTATAAGACTTTTGCATTACTCAAATTCAAATTGTCACAAAATCAAACCAAAATTATAGATCAAAATTATACAAAACCATATCTACATAAACCATAATCATGTTACGACTAATCATATTAAAGATGATGACAATAATCATTTGCACAATTTCCATAAATAATCATAATCAGGAGCTAAAAAATAAAATTACAATGTTCATTGAATATGGTATCATTTGTATATTTTGACCTTATCAACAATTAGCCACATGGGTTGTTTCCTATAATTAGATAGTTTAACGTGAGGCATGTAGCATGTCCTTGGTATTTAGTACAAATCATACATTTCGATGGGTTGTTTGAACTACATTCTTCTGATTTTATACTAAAAATATATATAATAATGCTTTATTAAATAAATTAAGACACATTAGTTGGTGATATATTGATTCTCTCGCTTGGTAACCTATTTAGACATAATTAATAATGCTTAATTAATTGCACTTATAGTTTTATTTTATTAAATTATTATTTTTGTAGATTAATTTAATAACGAGTAAAATATAAAAAGACATTACAACATGTAATATATTGTATTTTTAAAGATTTTTTATCTCGAGAAGGGAGTATATTTTTTTTACGAAGTGAGGGGGACCATACACATTGATCGACGGCTAAAAGACATGACCAAAATCCCTATAAAGAAGCCCATATAAAAGCTGCACTCTCAGCTCACAACTCTCATCACTCTTGTTCTACTGTTCTCACTGAGACATATCCACAAACACCTTCAAGACAACTCCATCAAAACCTCTTGAAATCAATCAAACCACCATGGCTAGATCTCAACAACGATACAGAGGTGTTCGTCAAAGACATTGGGGTTCTTGGGTCTCCGAAATCCGCCACCCTCTCCTGTAAATTTCTAATCTTTAATGTCACTCTTACAAAGCACAACAAACTGTTTGTTGAAATGCCTCAAAGAAAAAAATTCAGATATATTTGGCGATGGGCATATTGTCAGCACCAAATTTCTGGATGTCTTGCAGTTTTACTCTGGGTTTAGAGTGTGTTTAGTTAAAGAATAATTTATACAAAACTCGATCTTCATTTTTTTTTTAAGAAAATGAAAAGTTTTTACATATCAGTTAAAGTTTTTAAACATGTTCTAATCTTTTAGTTATTCAGTTTAGAAACATAACAATTTAGTGTAAAACTAGCACTAATGTTGATTATTAGGTTTTCAACAATGTAGTTCTAATTTTGAGAAGTGGATTTTTATTTATTTTATTTTTAACAAAAAGTTTGTTAGACAAAAATAAAATTGAACACGTTTTCCGGTTCTTCGTGTTTTTTTTTTTTTTTTTTTTTTCTGAATATTTTCTTAAAAACACTTGATAATTTTTCTGCAATTAAACGTAGTTAGCTGTTTTTTCATATATCTTATTTGTTAGAATTTAAAAAATTTATTGCATGTATGGTACTTATAACCTGCCAATATATATATTTTAATTACTGTTAATGCATACATATGGCGATTTTTCTTTAGCAAACTCGCATTACTGCCATTTTTGGTGACTCGATAACTATACAAGTTGTCACGTCACTAAAATTGATGTCATGTCACTAGTTTAGTTGTCATAAGATGTACGCATACAAAAATGACAAAAACAATAACTGAAAGTTCAATACATACAATATTAAGCTTTAAGATATGGCATGTAAAACATATTTCCGACTAAAGTTACCTTACATTTAAGACACCTATGTCTTTAATATAAATTTTTGAATGTTTATTGTATTTGTTTGAGCAGGAAAACAAGAATATGGTTAGGCACATTCGAGACAGCCGAAGACGCAGCACGAGCTTATGACGAAGCAGCTAGGCTTATGTGCGGCACAAGAGCGCGAACAAACTTCGCTTACAGCGCAGAACAATCACATTCATCTTCTTCAAAACTGTTGTCTACAACATTGAGAGCTAAATTACATAAATGCCACATGTCATCTCTTGAAATCACAAAGAAAACAGTGGTATGCAACAAAGAAGAACAAGAAACACAACAGCAGTCTCCTTGTTGTGACACAGGGGAGTTAATGGAACATAGGGGCAGTTTTGGAAATATGGTGAATTGGGAGGGTAAAATTGAAAATGTTGAACATTACAAGTCTCCTGAAGATGAACATATTGAGCAAATGATTGAGGAGTTACTTGATTATGGGACAATTGAGTTTTGCTCTGTTTTGGAAAACTAGGCTACTTGTGGTTCTTTTGTTCGAACGAGAATGTCGTCACACGAGGAGTAAAGGTTTTGCGGTCCAACGTTGATGCACGCTTAGTAAATATCGGGTAATACATGAGAGCGGGCTCGAGTTTAAAATCTTTAGACTTCATATGATACTAAGAAAGTCACAACCATTTGGACAAACAGGATAGAATTGATGAAATATTTAGTTGTTTGTCATACAATGGTTGATTACTTGATTTCACACTTTGTACCAATGATACTAAATAATTGGGAAGTTGAGTACCATTTTTGGGTACTAAATGTGTGAAAAAGGTACCGATGTTGCATAATACTCGTATAAGTCATATTTTCATTTCTATTGTGTAATAAGTTTTCTAACTGTTATTATTAATGTGTGTTAGTATATATCTTACTATTTAATAAATAGTATTTATGTAACACATAAACCGTAACATGACACGGTTTATTACAAAGTTTATTCCAAGTGATATCACAACTATTATTCCACCAAAAACACAAACAAGAATTTGGGAAGGGTGACGGGGTAGTATACCACAATAAATTTTGCGTATATCATTAGTTGTGCTTTACAGTATTGTTTGTATAATATCATAACATTACTAATAATGTATGGAGAATTTTTGATGGTGTACACATTACTCTTATCTGCGATATCCATATTGCATGCATGTGCTTAGGGGCGGAGACATGGCGGGGGCAGTGTAGGCAGCCGCCCCCACAAGATATTATAAATTACGCAAAAAATGGAAATTTTAAGGTATTAATGACATTTTAAATTTTCGCCCTCACAAAACTATAGAAGAAATAAAAAAATTAAAAAATTTCCGCCCCCTCCATCCGAATTTCCTAGTTCCGCCCCTGCATGTGCTCCTATATTCGGAAGGATTCAAATGTTGTGATGATAGATGATAATATTAGATAATTTGATTGTCATTTTAATAATGATATCTATATCTATATCTATCTATCTATCACTACATCAATTGAAATAGTATTAGGAAATCTGTAAGATCCAATGATAATGTTTAATTTGGGGATCTGGGATAATCATAAAACTTGAAAAAAGAGACCCTAATATGAACAAGACTAAAGAACATTGGCCCATCCTTATCATCTCTTTTGTCACTGCCTTTTAATCTGATAAAGACACATTTTATTTCATTTTAATAAACAAAATTGAAGCTTAATTAAAAAATTCTTTAAAATTTAATTAAATGAACTATAAATTTATTGAAAAGCACAATAGTTTGCTTTCCAAAGTTTAAGCTTAAAAATTTCCTACTCAATGTGAATAGATTTTTTTAGAAAAGCACTACATGATATGAACAAATTACATAAGCTAAAATAATACTCCTTCCATCCCAATTATATTGTCCCTAGACAAAAAATACGTAGTTTAAGAAAACATCATCATCTCTCTTACTTTTTGGTAAGATGACAGTTTTACCCTTTACTTTTTTACCCATCTTTTTGTCTTACATGTATAAATTAGGGGCATAAAAGAACTTTATCATAATATTCTTATCTATTTACGGAAATGGACAATAAAATTGGACATCCATAAAAGGAATACTGGACAATAAAATGGGGACGGAGGGAGTAGTATCTGTTACTTATAAATTATGCTTTAGAAGTTACAAGTTACTTTTGACTTAAAAAAGGTATTTTCTTTTGACCCACTTATAATAATATCAAATAATAATAAGGTCGGATATTACATATCTTTTATTTTGGTTAGACAAAAGCAAAAAAGAACAACTTCTATTGTTGGCCCCTTTTTTAACAAGAAGAGACAAGCTTTAGAACTCTTTTTTCAACATATAAAACACTTTAATATTATTAATTTATCGGGAAGGATATACATCAAATAACTTAACTATTTAGTTTATTTCAAATTGTAAATTGACAAAAAGATAATATAATATTTACATTTTGACGACGTGAGGTATGTAAAATTATATGATGTTGGATCAAATGGAGAGATGCACTTTTATGGGAAAGAAGGTTGGACGTTCAGCTGTTGAATTCCGTGACCAAAGTTCCAGATTTGCAACACTGCATTTTACATGCATACTCTATTTTACGTAAAATGCAGTGTTGTTAAGATGCAAAGAATCTGGGTTGTTGATTATTGAAATCAACTGCTCGTCAACCCCTCCTTCCCCTAAAAAAGCAGTTGTCTGTAACTTTACCCAAATTATATTGTTTGGTTTTTGTTTCACCAAATGTTAGAAGTTTTGAAGATTATATAAATTTATATTATCTTATAACATAATAAAAAAAAAGGTTATTGAAGGGAACCTTTAACCCCGGATCCGTAGATCCATGGAGCCCCACCTGCAAGAGGCAACCCGTCCGGCTAAACACCTGGCCCCAGTGACCCCACACACGGAGCATAGGATTTTTTGTACTCCCAAATGCTTGAACCCGGGTGGGGCGTGGGGATTTGCGGCGGCGGTACCACTGAGGCAAAGCCCCATTGGTTTATAACATAATAACAGTGACTAAATTGAAGAAATTAGTATTCTATGTTCAATTTGTTGGCAATTCCCTTCTATAAACTATCTTTAATTCACAAAACGTTCGAGAAATATATTATTTTGGTTATTTAGGCTTGTGCTAACGGGTCCGTCGCTTGGCATCGGTTGGGGGCGTCGGTTGCACCGATGCACCGACGCCGTTGGCACGGGGCGTCGGTGCCTCCGCGTCGGTTGGGCTCGTCGGCAGACCGAAGCAAGAGAGAGGGTGGGGCTGGGGTCCACGTTTACCTTTTACCGTTTGAAAACAAAAAAAAAAATAATAATAAATAAAAATTTTGAAAAATGTGTGAAACGGTCAACAAAAAAAAAACATATTTTTTATTATTTTTTATTTTTTACCCTCTATAAATTCAAACCAAATCCAACCCATTTTTCACAACATTCACTCCTCAATTCACTACTTTTATTTACAATTCCCCACTTTTATACAATTTATTCTTTTCAATTCCCCACTCTCAACCAACTTTCCACATTATTTTACACCCAATTCACCACTTTTATATAAAACTCACCACTTTTATATAAAATTTTATCAACTTCTCCAATTAACCACTCTCAATTCACCACCTCTATTCCCCCAAAAAATGAGGCGAAATTCCAACTCTACCGGCGACGATATGTTTAACAACTTATTCAACTACGTCCCTCAACCGCTTAATCAAGGTTCACCACCATCCACTTTCTCGGCTCAATCGAGCAACTCGTCACCTAGCCAACCCCCCGGTTTTTCATCATACGCAAGTCCAACCCGAACCTTCCAAAGTCCATCCGCTCCATACCAAATGTATCAACCCTACGCATATCAAGGTTTTTCACCAACAATCCCATTTCAACAATCTCCCGCGGCGTTCGGAAACCCACACTACATGCACCAACCTCATCCTTCCGCTTTTAACCCATATCCACCAACACCAATCAACTACCCACAATTCGGAAACATCAACACTCCACCCCGAATTGAACCCGAAACCCAACCCGAACCCGAACCCGAACCCGAAACCCAACCCGAACCCGAGCGGGCTCCAAAAAGAGGAAGATCTAAAGGAAAAGCCGTGGACACTGCCTCGACCCGGGTGCAAGTACGCTGGTCCGACGAGGAGGTGGTTTTGTTGGCGCAACGATGGATCCACCGGTCAGAAAAAGACAAGGAAGGCGCTGCACAAGCTGGAGATGCATTTTTTAGGATTTGTAATATTTAATTTTTAATTAATGTAATGTTTTTAGTTTTAATTTAAATGTGTTATTTAAGTTTTTGTATTAAATAAATAGATTAAATAGTGTGTGGGGCCCTGAAAATAAGGGAAGTGATGTTGCTGTTGGCAGGGGTGTGTCAGTTGTGTGTCAGTTTGTGTCAGTCTGACGTGGCGCTGAGCTGGCAGGCAACTGACGCGTCAGTTCGTGTCACGGTTGGGAGCAGCCTTAATGAAGAAATATAACAATTAATATTGAATACATGCATATATAAGCTAGTTACATACTTACATGTTTACTGTTAAAACTCTTGATTAATTACCCATCCTTCTATGTTGGATCGTGTTTTACTATTACTAAGAGGTGGACATGCATGATATTCAAGTATTCAACACATGATCGAGAATTCAATTGATCTCATTCAGCCACGCTTTTATCAAATTTAAATGAAGTTACACATCAGACCATTACTTTTTCTACCGGGATCAAAAGGTTTCATTAGCAAAATTAACTAACGACTTAGGGTAAGGTTCAAATGAGACTAAAAATTTGTGTGAGAATAGAGGAACCAATGATATGGTGCCATGTGTACAAAGAGAATACAAAACCCATTTACCCCTTAAGTTAAATATCTCACAAACGACAAATCGAAAATTATGAAAATTGCACCATTAGATTCAGCGTTTGATCCACTTCGATTTGCCGTCCATTAAGGCATACTTTCGACGAGTTTTTTTTTTTTCATTATTTTTAGTGGGTTTCACATTATTAACACGTGTGTTACAGTGTTGCATTTAGGGTTTAGGGGTTAGGGTTGGGAGTTTGAAGTTTCGTCCCCAAACTCCCAACCCTAAACCCTAAACGCTTTATAAAACTCTAAACCCTAAATCATACTAAACCCTAAACCCTAACACTAAACCCTGCTAAACCCCAACACTAAACCCTAACCCTAAACCCTAAATCAAATGTATAATCAATCACTAACACATGTGTTACTAATATGTAAAACCTACCAAAAAAATGAAAAAAAAAGTTCGTCGGAAGTATGCCTTGATGGACGGCAAATCGAAGAGGATAAAACGCTGAAAAATATTGTGCAATTTTCATGATTTTTTGACTTGTCATTTGTGAAATATTTAATTTTTAAAAACGTGGACGAGAGAGAAAAAAGTGACACATGACATATTGTGGTTGGTTCCCCCATTCTCATACAAAATAAACTAGTTAAGTGACCCGTGATAACACAGGTTTGTTAAATACTTCAATTAAAGGGAATTTGTATAAATGGTTCAATGTTACTTAATGACATTATAATACGATTTAAGGTATAAACGTGTATACACTTAATGCTATTATGATGTTTTTTAAACAATAAAAAGAAGACAGGCTTCAACATCAGTGAGCATACCAAACTATTACATGCCAATACACCAAAACTATACTAACCCCTTGACAAACTAAGCTATACATAACCAAATTCCTATGCTACAGTATTGCAAAAATACAGTGACTTCTTGAAGTCAATATTTTCTTCCAAATCATAACAAAACTCTTCTTGCAGCTTCCATCTTCAGTCTCAAAACAATGCTTCTTCAAAACCCTTTGTTTTATACCATGTATCCGATGTATTCAATTAACATTTTTACCAAATTTTGAATGCCCTTCATGGCTTCAAAACACCTTCTGTATTTGACTTCTAACAGTCAATCCTTCCATCCTCTTTATTTGATGTCCAAAAAATTCCAGCAGCCTTCACTTCCAATAAAACTGCTCTAATGGGTACCTAAACAGCGAAACTGCCATCAGTTAAGTGCGAATGTGAAATTGAACATGTTAAGTGCGAATGTGAAATTCTCAAAGTAAATCATGTATTTCAGCAGTAGCATAAAAGCAGTAGCATCCATCATTTTTTAAACTCTTAACTCATATTAAACTCTTATATGTGAAATTGAACGTGTTAAGTGCGAATGTGAAATTCTCAAAGTGCTTACATAATAAACACAACATGAACTCATATTAAACTCTTATATTTGCCCATGAATACCAATTACGATATGCTGTTCTCAGCTTCCCAAGATAACCACATGAAGCATATGACAAAAATAGTAATTGCCATCGCTAATACGCAATAGTGTTTTTAGAACAAAATGGAAGAAATATAACATTAAGATTACGTTTGATATTTTATTCGTGAAATTCACAATTGGGTCGAAGTTGCCACATCTGAATCAAATATGCTGAACTGTAGTGACAATAATAAGATGCATACCTTGTATCATGTTAGCACCTAGAACCCATATTTCAACCATGTGCTTAGGCAGAAGAGGCTTACCCGTATCCACTCAGCCTCCCAGCTGAATGTCTGAACTTGAGTATGTAAGACCCATAGTTGGACTCCTCATCTATTCAGCCCCTGTCATTTCAGTCATCCCATGAAGGTACACACTTCCATTCCATATCACATCTCTACAAAGAGACCAACTCAATGAAGTTCTATCGTCTCATGGAGGATGAAGAAACAATACAGTTAGTCCATGAAGGTTCACAATGCTGATCAAACTCTTCACCATTTTTAAAACTAACCAAAAGGCATTTCATTAGGCTAAATAGTTCAACCAGCTACCTAGATATAGTTAAAAAATAATATTAGACTTGCTAACAAACTACTGTAATTAAAAATTTATATATAGATACAGATGAAAAAACAGACAATAAATGAGGACATCACTAATATGCTTATGATGATAATGCAAAGCATAACTGAATAGATGGTATGTGGCCAAAAAGACTATTCCAGTTTTTTTAGCAATTAGCACGACTATAGAGCCAATCTCATTCATCATTGTTAACTTGAATTACAATTAGCACCACTATAAAGCCAGTAATTTTAGCAATTAGCAATTTGAACTTAGTTATAACTAAAACTGAAGTAGATCAAAAAATTTCTTTAATTAATGTAATTTTGACACACATGACCCACCCATTTTGCCCTCACGTATAAATTTTATAGTACGTAATTCTTACAGGAATTCTACTTTGAACCTTTAGTCTTTTCGACCCACCCATCTTGCCACATATTAAATTTACTAATAGAAATAGCAACATACTGTCACTTCTTATGTAAGACACATTCGTAACCCTCTTTTTTCCAACTGAACTTTACTCACTGAGTCACTGCGGTTGTAATACTCTGCCATCACAAAAACATTACCCGTAACCATTAATAATCAAAATTTAAAAATACCAAGAAAATAATCCTACATAAGAATTAAGGCCACGCCCCTTAATAACTAACAGAAGTCCTCAAATATAATCACCATAAACATCAACTTCCAAAATAACACTTTATCATTCCCCATATCATATGGAAACGCATAAGAGAAATAATAATATGCTTAACATTACCTTGTCAAATAGTTCTGGCAGTTTACTTGAATCCACAACATATAATGGTACTCTGCATGTGATAAGAATTCAATGACAGAAAAGCATCTAGAACTCAATAACATTATTCAGATAGAATTACGAATTTACGATAATAGTTCAAAATCAAATGTCCTATAGAATATAGATTATAGGGTAGTAATACACCATTATCATTCCTAATATGAGAAAACATACCTGCTGACGTAGAAGATACTCTTTCTGTGTTTTCAACAACTGTCCTTCCACCTTTTGTGTAATCTTTTCTGCCACACGAATAGATTGAAAAAAGTAATAATAATATCATCAAATGACTAATTACAAACCGTTCAAAGTAAAATGTAGAGTTCACCTGTAAATGCCTGTCAACTAATTCTGTGGCTTTTGAGATTCTCATTTTTAAATCAACAGAATCTAACATAGACAGCTGCTCTTCAAAGCTAATCTCAAAGCTAGCAACAAATATATCTGCCAGTTTGTGCATAGGAGCAGTCTCAAGAAGAACTTTAGTTCTCCCCCCAATTTTTTGTTTCTACAGCAAAATCACAAGGATTATAATATTACATTAAAAACGAAGATCTTCGGCAGTCAACACCCATAACTCAGCAATTGTATATAAGAACTACTTGCATAAAAACTTGAATAAAAACTACTTGCACGAAGAATTCACAAAATCACTAACCTCTTGTAAATAAGAAGTCCACCATCTTTGATTGACTCAAGAAAGGCCAATTCTGAAAGTTGGTTAAAAATCATGATAAAATCAATAGAATACTTACAATCGAATCTCGGGATGGCAATGGGTCGGGTTCGGGTCGGGTTTTAATGAACCCGTACCCAAACCCATTTAGAATATGCATACCCAAATCCAACCCAATAACTAGCGGGTACCCATTTAATATTACCCATCGGTTTTTCGGGTTTCCCCACGGGTATCGGTTATCCCCGTTTGACTATTCCGCATATAAAATAGCAAGTATGGCGATTATAAATGATGTCTTAAAATGGAAACGTGACAAAACATAAGAAGGAAACCAAGATACCCTAAATAATAGAATGGTTGTTCAAACTGGTCATAATACAAACAATTACATGTTTTTGAAAGTACAAAATTCAAATGTCATGATCATTCAAATTCAAAGAAATAGATGCAAAATATATAGATAATATGATCATTCTTAATCTTCATTATTCAATTTTCATTCACAAATTAATTATGCTTTAATTATATTATATATATTATAGATTACATATAATTAAGAATAACAATTATGCGGATACGGGTACGGGTAATTGGGTATGGGTACGGGTACGGGTAATCGGGGCGGGTATTACTAAAACCCGTACCCAAACCCAAACCCGCGAAGAAAGAAAAACTTGTACCCAAACCCGTATCCAAACCCATCTACCCATACGGGTACGGGTATTAATTGGGTCGGGTTCGGTTTTCCCCATCGGATTCGGATGTTTTTGCCATCCCTAATCGAATCCAAGCATCGACACCCGAAACTCATGAAGTAACCTGACTATGCAAGTAAAATATAAACAACACCTGAAAGTTGGTTTTGTAATCACGCACAACCTTATTTAACACTTTCAAATCAGTCAAGTTCGTGCCAGTTGTATTCGAGCATTTCATCAAACAGCTTATATGCATAAAACGGAGACAAATGGTCATGACATAAGGTGAGTAATATATACTTTGTAAACCTCAGTATCAGCTAAACTAACTGATTAAACATAGCTCTCGTTTCAGATTATCAGTTGTTTCACGAAGATCTATATATGAATGGCCCATAAATCAGAATCCACTATTAACCATAATAAAGTGTATATAGTGTCGATTGTAGGAACAAATTTGATGTTTAATACCATAAAAATCGCACACACAAAAGTTCATATACAAAACTCACGAATTAATGCTTAATAGCAATAATAAAGAAAAAAAATTGATCACTCAAAATATGTAGTTGAATTACCAAAAAAAACAAAACTTACAGAGAAGTAATGAAGGATGATAGAAACCTTCGTAATGAAGGATGCACTTCACAATCGTTAGAAACCTTCGTAATGAATAATAATCTACAAAAAACAGCTACATAAAAATCAAATCAGAGATATAACAACCCTAATCAAACATATATAAAATCAAAGTTTTACGAAATTGAACCCAGAAAAACCCTAACTGAAAAAGAATTTTAATCAATCTATCTTTGATCGAACCCAAACTGCCAAACATACATACCTCATGGAAAAGATAACTTCTCTGATTCGAAATTGTCAACAACTGAGTGAAGGTGAAGAAATCATGGTGATGGTAAACGAATTTGAAACTGGAAGTAGTATCTGATGGTTAAAATCAGAATTTAAAATCTTCGAAAAAGAATAGTGCTTGTTGAGGAAGATGAAGAAAGACAAAGAAGAAGATATAGTAATTAATCAGAAAGTATTCATATCAGGAGTATAATTTGAATTCTTGAAGAAGGTGTGTATTGAAGTTAATTTAATGTTACAAAATCAATTGGAAGTGTATGGCGGTGGCACAGCAACTAATTAACTAAAGAGGCAAAATTAAAAGCAAAGTATATTTCTGGTATCAAGGCAAATGGGCCGATTTTTTTTTAAAAGATTTTGGTATGCATTGTCTTGGAAAATACAAACATGTCATATTAATTTTTTTAATAATTAAAGAAAAATTAAAAAATCACAAAATTACTTGCACCAAGCTTGTTATTACATATCGATGACATCAGCGGTTTAACCACAGCTTGACACGTCAGCAGCAAAACATACCTAATGACTTGCCAAGTCAGTTTCATGACATCAGCGAAACTCCCCTTTATTAGTATAGATAGATAGATAGATAGATGGTCTCAATTGAACTCTTCTTTAACGACTTAATATAAATCAATGATTCAATGATATATGTTCATACTTAATGATCAAAAACTAAATATAAGAGGCGAATCTAGAAGGGGAATAGAAGAGGCATATCTCCTCAATAAATATCAATATCAAATTATGTTAAAAATAAGTTTTCTAAGAGTATTAATTAAATTTAAAAGTTTGTCCACTCAAAATTATAAACGAGTAAAAAGATAAGCAAATTCCGCTAAAATATGTTTTTTGGAAAGAGGATATCAACATTCTAACATAGAAATCGCCAAAGCTAGTGATCAACAACATATTACTAGAAAAAGTAGACTAAATCAGTTAATTTGACTTGAAGCATTAGTGGTCTAGTGTGGAACTCAACGACGAGTATAACACTTTGAACCATTTTTTAGAGGTGGTTTCGTGGGAGACACAATGTGAAAATGAGTCCATTAAAAGAGAGAGATAAATTATACACAAATCCCTGGCTCCAAATCCCTTCCACCTAGTGTTGGCCCGCGCATTCAACAACACCGACTGTAAGTGAAGAAACCGGTATGAAAATGTAACACCTCAAAAATATAAAGGTTTTATTTTAGAACATGAGGGTATATTTATTTTAAAAGTGTTATGGTTTTAAATGATACAAAATAATAGAATACGCAAATGGTTTTCTAGTTCCAGACAATAGGGTTTAAAAGGTATTAAAACATGTAGATAAATATGTGTAGCTAGTGTTTATTTCTTTTATTTCTCAAAAATGTTCTAGAGAGATTGAGAGAGAGCGAGAGAAAAAGAGAGAAACCACAGGAATGATTTTTACTTCCATTCCAATCTTTCAATCTTCAATTCATGATCTTATTTGTTTAATTCATTCCTTTTAATCCTCAAGTGTTGGTATATATGTACACGACTTAAGCATGTCCGGAAATTAATGAGCCTATGGGGGGGCTCGCACTTAATCATTTAGACACGATTAATTAATTAATAATGTATTAATTATTATGCACATTTAATATAAACTAAATTTGAGGGACTTAAATGTTAAGTGAGTGAAACTTGTATTGGGTTTTGAATTGGGTTGGGTTTATATGGGCCGATTTTTAGGTATCCATATACAACTCAATAACCTAATTAAAACCTATAAATACAAAGCATAATTTAGGGTTATTGGTATCCTAATACACACACAATACCTGATGTGCCTTGAAAGCGCGTCTTGTTTTATAATTTATAAATAGAAATACCTAATAAATACTTTCAAGCAACCAGGCAAGAATACCCGATCGAATGTAAATATAGAGTTGGTAAGTCAGATTCGAACACAGGGAACGACGGATTTATTAAAAATAGAAATTAACAATTAGCTAGAAAGCAGTAAATAGGAGGGCGTTTTTAGTTCCGTGTGAACAATTGTTTAGAAAACATTAATTTAAAATAATTAAACTTAAATAAAAACTTAATGTAAAATAATAAATAAATAATAATAAATACTAATGGAAGGAATAAGTAATTGTATAATTAATGTCACTCAGATTCATATTTCCCGATTCATTACGTATTGATTACCTAATTGTGATTCTTTTAGATCAACTTAAAACCAAATTCTTCAATGATATTAAATTGAATGTGAACTAGCCAACGGTTCGGGTCCAACTAATTCTTACAATCTAGGGTCCAACATAAAACACTGGTTCCAATGTCACAAGATGATCAGTCAATTGTGTGCCTTTCCCTAAATTATGCATTAAACATTCACAACTAATTATAATTAACTCTATTGGTATGACTCAACAATACACAATAATTAACTTATTGTCTTGTTCATTTTAAAGTGAATAATTATTACTTTCTCAACCTATCAAACTCAATCTATTTAGCAATGATCAAAACCCTAAGATTATAACCATCAATAATTAATAAAATCAAAGGAAATCAATCTCATCAATCTTATTAACCACGTTGAGAACTAATAACTACCAGTTACCAACAAACAAGGATTCACGAGTAATATAACCGTTTTCAATTAAATAACTTAGCCAATACGCAATAATAATCGTTCAACAATCATAATCCGAGTTCAATCAATTACACAATCACTTTGGATATTCAATTCATCATAAAACAGTAAAAACTCAGATTATTCAACATCAAATTCTTCAGTGAAATCGAAATAAACGAAGTTATACCGAATTATAAAGACGAATCACGAAGAATCAACACGAACTACCCTCAATCTTGACTCCACGTGCCTCCAAAAAGCTAAACTAATTCGTAACTAAACCTAAATATTCGTATTTTATCGAGTGAAAACGAAAACCAAAACAAAAACTGTGATTTTAGGGTTTTTTACGCGTTTTTATACTTATGTGCTTTTGATCCATACGGCGTATGGATTTCCATACGGCGTATGGATTGATTTCAAGCCCGGCCCACGTCCGCGTAATCTGGGCCTCCACCCCTGCAATCCATATGGCGTATGGATTTCCATACGGCGTATGGATGCATTTTCCAGCCGGTTTCTTCATTTTTCTTCTTCTATTCTTTTCTTCAACTTCGGCTTTGCTTTATTCTTCAGATATGCATCATTTAGCTCGTTTATTGACTGTTTTCCATTCCTTTCTTCATAAACGCTCTATTTCCACATCTAATTGCAAATATGAACGAAATCAATATCAATTCTTAATTAAATGCAATAAAACATTCAAGAATAGGGGTAAAATACTACTTAAATATAGTACTTTTGAGCGTTTATCAAACATCCCCCACTTGAATCCTACTTGTCCTCAAGTAGACTATCGATTCAAAAATCAAATTATTTTAAGAAAACAGTCAACTCTATTAATCTAAATAACTAACAAATGAATTACACAACATTACCCATTTTCAACTCAAACGTTTAAATTTAAACACTTGTTAATTCTAAAAACAATTATTAAGAAACTATGAGATCACAAAAATAATCTACACTTAAAGTTATTATTCTTACAACATCAAATAGTTCACAATGATTACCGATATTGTTATCCACTTAAACAATCTATGTTTATATAATTGAGCTCAACTTATTATTATTCACGTAGATATTCCCTTAAACTCCCAAAAGCTATATACTTTCATACTCATAACATGCCAATATTACATATTTTGAAAATTTAATCAAAACAATCATTTATCAAATCAAGACAGAGGTGACATGTCTGTGCCTCAACACAACAAAGCAACATAACTTGATTTTAGTTTAGCAATATAAAACTTTTAGTCAAACCATTAGTGGCAGGTCTGTACCTTAGTACAACAAAGCAACTTAATTCGACTACATTTTAAGATCATGAGTTATTAAACTCTTTTGCTCTTTTTCATTAGATCTACTGACGGAGACCAGGTCTGTACTTTCGTACAACAGAGGAAACAACACCCAGTATATCCTCAAATGATATTATTTAAATTTCCAAAATTATGGCATATCACACATTACTCATATGAAAATTAAGATATACGTCATACACAGCTAAAGTTCATCTAAAAGGTAATATCCACTCCTTAATTTCATTTTTTAAAAGCTTAAAAAATTCTCATATAAATCGCCTATCAATACATCATATAATGAAGCTAAATAACATTTTTCATAATTTAATATTTAATTAAATGTAACATCCACTCCTCGGGTCTAGATGTATTTTAATATTTCTGACATAGAATCATTATTTAATTTGTCAGAAAATAGTTTTGTTAAATTATTTGAAAATAATTGATTAAAGAGTCACATAATTTATTGTGACTAGTAAATTGTTAACCGTTTTAATTTAATTCAGTTGACGGTAAAATAAAATAATGTTTCCCCGCAAATGGTTTTTAAGTTCCAGACAATGATAAGTACGGGAAACGAAATTTAACCAATTATGTGATAAACTCATATTTTGAGTCGGTTCTTTATTTCTTAAATACCAACATACGTACATATGCATCTTACATACATACGTATCATATGAAAAACCCTAAATCAATTCATAACATCAAATTGAAACTTCCAAGTTCGAATTCAAGCTTCAACAACATGAATTAATCATCCTTTCATCCTTATAATCACTTGGTAAGTCTTGAATTCTTGATTCTTTATAAACCCTAGAAAAGGGGTTTTGGGTGTTTGATTAAATTAGGGTGATTGATGCTAAATTGAAGCTTGAAATGCTTTAATAGTTGTTAGTTGATGATTATATGATGATTATAATATAAACCTTAGCCTAGAAATGTGAATTTCATATATGATCATTGATGGTTTATGGGTTTAGTTGATAATCCATGAATTAAAGCTTGTAATGATCATATAAGGCTTAGTTAATCTTAAAATTATGATTATAGGTGAAGCCCTAATATAAAAGTGGAGAATTCAATAGGAACTTATGAATAAAGTTCATGGGTTTTGTTGATTATGCTATAATCAAAGCTTGTAAGCTTGTATTATTAGACTATAAATTGTTAAGTGTTGTCAATAGTTATAGTATGATTGATTAATGATGATGATTTACATTAATTAAGTTAAAGATTGTGAAGTTGATTAAGTGTTCAAGAGATGATCTTGTGATGGTTTACTTATGTTAGTTAACCATGAATATTATTGATTAAAGTAGTGTTGTGATTCAAATGATCATAACTTGATAAATGATTATGATCTAAGAATGTTAATGTGATTATTCATAATCTTGAAATGAGAATTTTAATTGAATATTGATAATGAGTTTGAAATAGAAACACTGTCATGATATAATGATTAGAGTGATAACTCATTGAGATTTGGATTATGAACCATGTGATATAATAATTAACATGAGTTGATGATTATGAATGAGTTACTAACTCATTTTGTTTAATTGTAATTCCAGATAAACAGAAGACTCAGTGACATTAGACTACTGAGTGGACAACTGAGGTATTCGGTGAGTGGATCTATAACCTTAGTGTAATTTAGTTGTAACAGGTTTGGTTACAACGAGTAACGTATTATTACTGTTTTGTTTTCCATTATGATTATGGTTAGTAGTAATAATACTGTTGATAGACTGTTTAGTCTGAGATGTTGACCTGATTGAATATGTGATCACATGCTATATTTGGCCTTCGGGCATCAGACTTGAGGTCAACGCAATAGTTGGGTTTGGTTACTATTGTAATACGACAGGAATTTCCTTGTACTTCTCGTTAATAGGAAATTAGGTCGTATGTGATTAGTACCAAATTATCGGTCTATTCTGTATTGGCCTTACAGATTGACGTTAAGTGTTCTTGGAGAATCCCCGGGTATTATGATACTCCAGAGCCACCGATCCTCATTTTATGTTATTGTATTGAGATGTTATCTCATTGAAATAAAATTGTATGTTCTTAGCTGAAGGTTTCCCTAAGAACTCTAGAAACTCTGTGATATTGTGTGATACGATGCTTTGATGTAATCAGAGTTGTTATGCTAAGTTGTATTGTTGTTATTGATTCCCTCACTTAGCGTTATGCTAACCCCACCACAGTCCTTCCTGCAGGTTATAATTGATGGGACACATTGGGCAGGAAGTTCTTGGAAATGATGGAATGTTTGACATGCGAATTACTCTGATGTTGGTTTGATAACCAAAAACATGTTTTGAATTACATAACACCTAGTTTGATAAAATGAGATTTAAAGAGAATAAATAGTTATGTATTTTGGTTGAAAAAGTTATGTACCTTTTAAGCATTGTATTATTACATGATATATGTTTTAAAGATACGCTTCCGAGTCAAGAATCATTATTATAATGGTCTATAAATGCAAGGTGTTATATTAAAAGTGTAGAAAATTTTAAAATTAACCTACATAGTTAAAAAATAATTATCTATAGAAAACAAAATTTTAAAATTAAAAATTTGTTTGAAAAACGGGCAACTTATAACATCTTAGTTACTTATCTTAATAAGATAACAGTTAACCAAATTACAAAATCATCTACTTATTTACAGGACAATTATTTGGAAACTCAACTCTTTTCTCTCCCATCCCCCACTTAAAGATGTACAATGCCCTCATTGTACAAATAATGAAATACTAAAACGGGAAAAAGAGAAAAGAACTAAGAACAGAAAAACTCCTCTGGAATAATGTGCAGTTTAATGAGCATGACAAGGATGATATGAATTTCCCACATCCTCTCGATTCAATTTTGTTACGCTGAACTTACTGCCAGCATAACACGTACTCACAACACAATTCTAAGGGAACCATCAACAAACAGAATTAAACAATACCAGATTTAAACAACCTAATTAAAAATAAACACTACCAAATCCTAAAACTACAAATCCAACATAACAATTAATAATCCTACAAATAAAAGAGTCATAATAATAATAAAAATAATAATAGTGTTTGGAATCATAAACCACACAGGATGAACATCATCCTAATCGCTGTCATCCTCTCGCTGGTACCGGTACTGATGAGAAGGCTCTCCATGATCTGGCTGTGGTGGTGGTCGTGGCATGAACTCTGGTGGCATCTGGTACTGGAATGGCTGATAATCAGGTCCAGAAGGATACTGACCAAACAGCTGCTCAAACAGGCCATCCTGGTAATCCAAGTGTGCACAGGTCTGATGGAAATGTTGTCTCTGCATAAGATCTATCTGATCAAACCTCTGAGTCTGGTGTAACTCCATCTGGTGCAACTGCTGAGATAGCTGATCAAACTCCGTAGCATAACCTCTGTTACGGCCTCGTGCCGTACCTCGACCTCTATCACTGCCACTAGTATCTCCTCTGGCTCTAGCCTGCCTCGACTGCAAAGTCTGTCCCACCGGAGTAGTCGGAACCCAATAATACATATCCGCAGGACCACCATAACTAATGCACGGCTCAATAAGAGCAAAAGCCTCCAACCGGCGTGCAGTCAACCAACCCATGCTAGGCTGAACAATCGTGCATGACCCTATCTCATCCTGAGTAGCCAAACCAAAATATCTAGCCAACCGTGTAACAAAGTGACCTCCACACAGACTACTCCCATCTCTAGTACCAGTAGCTCTCTTCGACATCCACTTCGCCAATCTCCAAGGCACATTTACTAACCTCTTTCTGATAATCGAGCTCAAATAAAACAAATCAGGCCTATAAACTTTCTCAGGCCCCTCCTTGCGACCAACGATGGTGTAAGTCAAAATCTGTGAATGAGTCGATGACGGGGGTCTCGAATATGCGTGTAAGAAGGTGTCGAACTACCATAGTTACCCTGGGCAATATACTGCCACTCCTGCTCAACTTCCAAGTCAGTGAGCTTCTTCACAGCACCTGCAAAAATGTGATCTAAAAAGTGAGGATTATCCAGCTCGTTGGGCTCATAAAGCCCCAGCTCCAAAGCAAACTGAACCAAAGACATCTGTCTAGGTTGTCCCCCTAGCTGGAAGAAAATGGAATTCTCAGTCCATTGAGTCGACCTGTGCTCAAACCTGAAGGTGCTATAGAACTCTACAACTAACTCTCTGTAGATGTCCTCCCTGATACCAAACAACCGAGACCAAGCGTAAGAAACAAACCCAATGTTTCCATCCTCAAGTACGTACGGAATAGCAAGCAAATTCCTAATAGCCTCAGCACCATTAGTAAACCCCTCTCTAGCAATCACATGCTCCAAAACGTTCCAGTTGACAGCATCAAAAACCTCAATTGACTGGCCAATATTAGAAGCCAGACGCTCTCTAAACTAAAATCTGGTGGTCTCAGAGTATGACCCATGAAAAGTGAGATATCTATGGGCTCTAACCAACGGGTTTCCCAAAGTTTGACCACCTCGTGTTCTCCTGTTAGACATGATAACTGCTAAACAAAACAATTGTTAATAATACCAAATAAGTAGTTAATGCAAAAAGGTTACTAAAAATTTCGGCAGCATTTCCGCTAAATATGGAATAATCCACCATTTTGGTTTAGCCTAAAACTACCGCAACAATCAATTTCATAAACCTAAATTGCATTTCTAAACAGAATTACTCAAATTGCATACATATATATACTCAATTAAATATTCATGACAATTGTCCAATCAAATGCACTACAATAACTTGGTACCATTATGAAAATACGAATTTAAACAATCACTAAACTCGAGCATTAGCAATTAGCAAACATCCTTACATTCTCACAATGAATCATTATAAACACATTTAATCAAAATAACAATTTATCACATAACCGTAATCACATATACTTGTGTACCAAACAAACATTTGCATTAATCATCATGTGGTCAGAAAATTAATAAGTACTAAATCAAAACATAGCAAAATTGAGTTCATCATATTCACATTCTTCAAACACAAACGAATAAATCGAAATTCATGAAATATGTAGTACATTGTAAAAATAAGCATGGCATTACATCATATAACCTAATATACATATAGTTCAACCAATTCATGCCTAAAAACATACTCAAATTCGAAATACCCAAAAATCATATTCAAAACCCTAACTTCCAAATACGAAATTTAACCAACGAAAATGAAAACCGGAAGTTATACCTTGTAGAGGAAAGTGCGTGTAACACGAATATGCAAAAATGGAGATGAATGCGTGGTCGGAAGTGGTGGTTTGGTGGTTGATGGTGACAGCCGTAGGTGGTGATGGAAATGGTTTAGGTTTCAAATGGGGAAGAAAGGAAGCTGTTGGCGGTTTATGCATTTATGATCCATACGGCGTATGGATTAAAAAGGCCCAAGTCAACTTCAGTTAACCCAGTCAAACGCTCGGCCCAGTGGCCCAAACCAATCCATACGGCGTATGGATTCCATACGGCGTATGGATTCCATACGGCGTATGGATTGAAAAATCAGAATTTTTCAAAAACGTTTTTCAAACCATTTTTTAACCAAAATCCAACACATATTCAATAATATTAAATACCAAACCTGGAGGATAATCACGACTTCAAAATCTTCATAATTCCACACTATATAAACAAATAACAAAAATTAACAAACTTAAATGAAATAAATAATATTAAAAACCAAACACACATACTAAATAAATGTTCAAAATCCAAACACACCAACAATACTAAAATCCAAAATAAACAAAGTCAAACATAATAAGAAATAACCAAAATGTCAGAAATAATCCAATAGCATAAGAAATAAAAGTTATAGAAAGAATCACTGGTTAGGATAGAGAGCAAGGAAACACTCAGTGATTATGGGAATGACGTTAATGATCCCGTTACCAAAACAAACGAAATTAGACAGGTGCTCGGCAGTCACGGGAAGCAGATAAATTAAATCCAAGCTAATCTTCATTACTGCCTTAGTCACCTCTCCTTCTTCATCCCACACTTCATCATCACCAACTAACTTAACCTCTCGATCCGGACTGTCATCCTCAAGCTCACTAATAAATTCTAAACATGACTCTCCAATCTGATGATGCTTGCTCATCAGTGGAGTTTCCTTCAAACCTCTAACTAGGCTTTAAATCTCACACAGGACTTTCTCTTGAAGTCTATTAAAACCCAAACCTGAATTCCTGAATATCTCAACAAATCTCATGTAGATTTCCACCATTCCATAGTGGAATTGCTCCCTTTGGTACAAAATCTTAGTCTCATCAACTAATTCTCTCATATTTACCACAAGATAAGTTGCTAAATCAATTTCACTATTTGGGTGAATAAAATCCGGGCGTTGCCTTCCTTCTTCTTCCTTAGCAAGACGATCCAGCTGTTTAACCATTCTATTCATGTGATAGTGAATAGTGTTATGCACTATAAAACAATGAGGTGTCTCATCCTTAAGATGATCATCCGCTTGTAACAATCGAACCAGATCCCTTAAACCAGCTAAGAATTCCTTGTCAACTTCGGAATTTGGATGACCTGTTACCTCATACAAAGCTCTGATCATACGACTAAGATATGCGGCCTGATTAGTCGAGTAAGGAAACGAATGCTGCCTTAAAATCTCATAAACCTCAACATATCGTCTCTTTTAATTGGTGAAGAATACTTTCTCCTCTTCGATCCTTAAAGTTATTGATTCCTCAAAATCTAAAAGATCGTCCAAGAACTGCTGAGAATCCCCAAATTGTCTTTCCACTTCTGCACTATCTAGTAGGTTCTGCACTAGTGCCAGTTGATAATTTGAAAAATAAACAGAGGATATCCTTATTAGTTCAGCTGTAAAAGGAATGTCCCATCTCACGTTCACAATAGCATCCAATAATTCCTGACATGACGACGTGATAGGCACAACCTTGCGGCCTAAGTGAGTGAATGATGGAATTGCGCTTTCTACTCTCGACCCCAAACTCTCAAAGTCATAAATTCCAACCAGATCGTAATTGTTAGCATCACTTTCATAGCTCCTCGACATTGAATTATAAACCTAAATCAAAATAAATCTGAAATACAAAACACCACTAACGAAAAACAAGTTAGTTCAAACAAAATAATTAAAAACTAAATAACCTATACAACATTAAATAAATGGAACTCCAACCGGCGGACGGATTTCCATCCGCCGGTTGAAACTAAATCCCCAAAAGTTTAACCAATTAAAGGATAATTAGTTTCAACCAATGAATTAATGAAAACTTGATACACAATGAATTAGACTACTTTAAACAACTTTACAAAAATTTATTAAAAAAAAAAAAAATTCCTTAAAAATAAAAGTTTAAAAATCACTAATTCCTATTTAAATAAACACACAACCGCGTCCCCGGCAGCGGCGCCAAAAACTTGATGTGCCTTGAAAACGCGTCTTGTTTTATAATTTATAAATAGAAATACCTAATAAATACTTTCAAGCAACCAGGCAAGAATACCCGATCGAATGTAAATATAGAGTTGGTAAGTCAGATTCGAACACAGGGAACGGCGGATGATCGCGCCCCTACGGTCGGTTCAGGAATCGCTTCCTGGTCGTTGCGGACCTTCCAGTCGAGGCGGCGATCGAGAGGGTGGTTTTAAATTTATAGAGAGCTGGGGACCTAAGTTTTACTTATAACTATGAATAGCGACAAGTAATGACTCAGGGTCGTTCTTAAGATCAACCGTATTGTGAAACCAAGCAATCAAGACGATCGATTCAATTTAGCAGGGTTTGTAAACAGGAGATTTGATTTTTGGTTTTTAATTACTTAGGTCCTAAATTAAACTAAATAAGCAGCAAAATAAAATAATAGATGATAATCGGTATGGAGATGAGTGTTTGTTGTGATTTCATTAGCCTAAAGGGGGAGATGATGTTTGGGTTTATGTTTTGAAAACGTTCTTTCTAAGTATTTGTGTTCTACTGTTTCAGGTACTTTATGGAGTCAACACTGGCACCCTACTATCTGATTCCTCAGATAGCATGTCACTGAGTACTAGGTTGTCATGATTCTGATCAGATCAGGCTGCTCTACCCCCAACACTGTCTGTGAAGACAAGTGACCCGTCTTGGAGTTAACTCCTGGGCGCATGAATAAGGTAACAAACCGATATTTAATTTCTGACCTTTCTTTGATTCCATAAAGTATTCTAATTCAAATAGAGCATTTAAGACCTTAATTCGGAAAGCGTCTGTTAACTTTTCATCGATGGTTTGTTAGGTTCAGAGCTGGTGGATGACCCAGTGCTGCTCAGAATGTATACACCGACGTCCGTTCCATAGCTTGGGTGTATGAGAACCTTTCCCGAAGGATGATTCCGACACTTACACGAGGTACTAGGACGTTTTACGGCATTCCATGCCTTGCGCACTAATGCAAGTTAGGGTGTATACACCAACGGCCGTTCCGTAGCTTATATGCGTTTGTACTACACCAGAGGTGGTTCCAGCATTAAACTAAGTAGTAGGACGTTTTACGGTGTTCCACACATGTTGCACATTCGGGTCACTCTGAACCTATTTAAACTTAGTTTGTATTAAAGCGTACCCATCTATGATATAAACCCAGCCCTCACTTAACATTACCCAATAAATCCCTGATTTATTCACGTTGTACTATACATTAGGTTTTAGCGGTATTTCCAAAGCTTCGAAATCAGACCATGCATATATAGCACAGATAATTAATTACCCTCAGAACAAGGTTCGCGACTTCTTGTCTGTTAGGGTTTTAACCACGTTTATTGGAGGAAAGGCGATAGTTTGATGAACAGTTTATAATCATAGATGAAAGGTTAAACAGACATAGTTTTCAGTTTGTAACAATTGGGAATAATATTTCCACAACGGATTGTGCCCACGACTTTCATAGCTTCCACGTTCTGTACTCCACTCATTCGTGATGTTTCCGGCGCTATACAAATGAAAGCCGTATTACGTTACCTCCGTTGCTTAGTATCATTCCAATTGTATATTTAAATTAACATCATCCCCCATTATAACGGCTAACTACATCACAACAAACACAAAAGCTAACTACTCAGTAATCATGGTAATGAATCCTAAATCTAGCATAATAACAATAGCATGCATTATAATAGATAAGGATAGAGATAACCGAGATAAATGCGTAGTCTGAATATAAGCTGAAAGATTACAACGAGTAGAGTCTCCGCTATTACAAAAGCACTTCCCAAAAGTATCTCCAACGAATATTACAGAATAACCCCTCCTACTATTTCTCCTCTAACTCCTAAGAGTAGTGTTAGAGAGAGAAAGCTACTAACTAATCTAGTAAGAGAAAGTGTGTGAAATGTAGATGGTGAATGGTGTGAATGGATGATGAGAAATGAGGAGGTTAAGCCTCTATTTATAGGCTTCCAAGATACGAAGTTACACTCAGCACCCTTGCTCCAATTTAACACTGAAATACACCCCCTAGCTATAGAATTCGACACCGTAAAGGGGGTATACCACCCTAAATAGGGCGTATTCGGTAGCAAATAGGGCGAATTCGGTAGCAAACGGGGCGAATCCGGCAGCGTAGAGGGGGTATACCACCCCTACAAGGGGGTATACCACCCCAAAGAGGGGGTATACGGCCCCATAAGGGAGGTATACGGCCCTCTAGGGGTGTATACGGCCCCTGTGGGGGTGTGTAGCCCATGGTCGTTGCCTTGTGTGCTGGATCGTAAGTCTTGTGCACTGGTCGAACTTCGTTTGGCCATATCTTCTTCGTTCTAGCTCTGTTTTTAGCGTTCTTTATATCCACGAGATTGTAATTACTTGAAGATCATAATGAGATAATCTAAGTATAATTTCAAGGTATTATGCTTTAAAAGTGCTCGTAGAATGTGAACGTATCGTTTGTGCTCTATTTTGTACGTTATTTGGCCATTTTACTTGATTTTTGAAGCAACGCCGTATTTTTAGCCTTAGTAATGAATTATGGTGAAAAAGTATTGATATCACATGTTTTCATCCATTTTGAGGCTAAAAAGGTGGGAATTATGTATGCAAAAATGTGACTTTTTACGTTCAATCAAATATCCCACACTTAGACGTTGCTTGTCCTCAAGCAATACTTCAACTATCCTCACTTAAAAAGATGTTTTAAGTCCAATTTTTGCGAATTAAAATATTTCTAAGAACAACCATCCTTCATACAAGTAACCTGTTTCAGAAAATTGAGATAAATAAGATAATTGTTCCAGAAATAAGAAATGAATATCTTTGGGCATGCTTCTGATTCTCGTGATCTTTGGCATACACATGACTTAGGCAATCTCACCGGTGGTCACTCAATTCACTCAAAAGTGTATCGGGTTTCCTATCATTCTAAACAAACGAAATCGCTCAAAAGCCAGTCATGCAGCATTCATCGTCATAGGCTTGATCGAGAATCAAATCTCCACCACTTAGGTGAGGATGGTGCTAATTATCCCAAGACATTCATCGGGTTGTAGTGTGAAGTGAGGGTTAAGGGTATGGATAGTGGGTATTTTTAGGTTTAAAGGGTTATGCTTATCTTAGAACTTTTAAACTCATGAAAAAAAAATTTATTTAGATATGCTTTTTAATGAAAACGGAAACGGATAACGGTAAGGGAGGAAGATAGCTATTTTGACTTCTATCTTTTTGAAAACACACGGAATATATATATTTTTCAGAGATCGGAGTTTTTGAGAGATTTGAAGCACTTAGCTTTATTTCTATTTTTGGCTTAGAATTTCTTTGCCAAGGAATTTTTAAGGGATTTTTATTCTTTTTCTTTCATACTTCCTTTTGAGATCCTTTCTTCTTTAATTTTTTCAATCTTTTGACATTTCGAATTTTAGTTGGTGTCAAATTTTCACACCTTTAGATTTTCTCGATCTTTTTGAGATTTTGATAATGGAAACGCACACGAGATATTTTAAGTGAAACACGAAATTTGTGATTTTTGATTGAAAGCAAAAAGAATACCTAAATAGCTTTTATCAAAAATTTAAAAATTCCAAGATAATATTTTGGTGGGTATGGAGGTGGATGGGGTTTTAATAAAGGGTTTTTAAGAAACGAAAAGGTTAAGGCTCAACAGGGTTTACTAGACGGAGCATCGATACTAAAAATGAGTATCGGCAGGGTTAGGCTTGAAGAGATATGAGAAAATGGGTTTATTTCCTAGGGAATGTCAAGGTCATCTAATTGCACCTATACCGCGTACGGTACTCACCAATATGGTTTCGAAATGCATACCAGGAGCAAGTTCTAATTCAGAAATGCATACATCGGCACACACAACAAATGAATAGTGAAACATTTAAAATGAATGCTTATATAGGCTCAAGTTACCTCACTGCAATTAATATGGGTTGTATGTGCTTAGTCATGCGCTGCCCCTAAGATTATCATTTCTTAATTTGAGAAATTCCTACCTTATTTACACTACTTTCCTAAATAACTTACTCATATTCGAAATGGTCCCTCTTGGAAATATTAAAATTCAAAGAAAAAGCAGAGCTAACTGAATGAGTAGCTATCTACTGTCGAAGTTTAGCTCATGCTTTTCTTTGTTTTACGCAAAAATTTTGAAAAATTTTGAACAAATTTTAAAGTGAGGAACATTTTCTGAGTTGCTATTTGGACAAAAATCTATCTTAGGTATTCTATACCGCTATCCCACACTTAGAGGAACATTATCCCTAATGTTCTCTTCAGTGGAGATTTTATTGGAAGCAAAATCCCACACTTAGAGTTTGAACATGTAAGAAAATGTTTCTCAAGTGTTAATTTTGGGTTGGAATCCCACACTTAGAGATAAGCTTAGGATATGGTATAGATTACTTTATTAATTAACAGTACTACGTAAAGCAAAAAGATAAAAACAGAGAAAGGATGAATAAACTCCCCAAATAGCTAAAGCTGAAGATCTGAATATGTGCCGAGAAGATGTAAGTCTTTGTTTTGCGGCAACTCCATGAGGATTATTCAGCTTTTAGGGTGATTTGCCTTTGATTGAGAACTTTGCCTTCCACTTCAACCATCATTTGTGAATCAATCTCTTAAGTGTGAACACGTTGGATATACCTTTTAACTCCATATTTTTGCAAATAAAATGAATCACTGTCTCAGAATGAAAAAAATGTTTTCTATTACAAATCATTTTATAGAACATATGTTTTTAAACGAGTTCGAGCATAATGCATAAAAGTAGTATGCAAGTACCTCAAATGCTCGAAACATATGAACTAATTTTCTGAAAGTATTTTCCTATTTTTCTGAGACAAGTGATTTTGCAAAAAATGAGTTGTGATTTTTGAAATATTTTGAAAATATTTTTGAGGCATATCCAAGTGTGAAGGATATTCAGAGATTTATCTTCACTTATTAGCATACCAAAACACACGTTTTATTTCACTGGTTGCCTCCCGAGAAGCGCTGCTTTTAGAGTCGAGAGCTCGACTTTCCTTCCTTTAGAATCAGTGAGTGGTGGAATGTCGTCGCCTCAATCCGACACGGCCGTCAACGTAACGGAAGGAGGACACGGCAGTGGAGTGTTTTAAATTTGTAAAGCTGGGGACCTAAGTTTTACTACGGCTGTATAGCAGCAGTATGACCTAGGGTCGTTCTTCAAGCTGATCGTATTGTGAAACGGGAGTATCAAGTCAAGTTGTTTATTTTAGTGATGGGATTTTTAAAACAGAGTTTGAGTGAGTTTTTGTTACTTAGGTCCGTAATTTAAAGCAATTAAATAAAAAGTAAATAAATGGAAAATATAAATAGGGATGAAATCAGTATGGAGGAGATGTGTTTGTTATGAATTTGTTAGCTTATGCGGGGGTGATGCTAGGGTTTTGATATGAAAACGTCTTTTAAAGGTTTGTGTCTTATCTGAGCTTAATTGTTCGTAGTGTAAACACTAGTACCCTACTGATTGGGGAGACCAATCAATATGTCACTGAGTACTAGGCCAAATTGAGTCTGATCGGAGGAGGATGCTCAACTCTTCAACGTTATCCAGTAACGGAGTAACGACCCTTCTTGGAATGTTAGTTCCTGGGTGCATGAGATAGAGTAACATACCCACTAAGGTTGCGACCTTTCTTAACACTACGGGGACAACGAAGTCAAATAAGGCATTTAAGATTAAGACTTGGTTTGGTAACTATTAACTTTATATTAATGTTTATATTTTAATCTAGAGCTTTCATCACGGTGTACAATGCGATTATGCATTTCCACAGTTTTCCGGACCCGAGATGTACTAACGGTGTACAGTGCAATTAAGCATTTCCACAGTGTTCCAGACCCTTAGGTGTACTAACGGTGTACAGTGCGATCAAGCATTTCCACAGCTTTGAAGTTAAACCAGGATGTGACACAGTCTTCAACCACCGACATTTCCTTAGCTCCTACGTATTTGTACTCCACCAGCGGTGTTTCCAACGTTACACGAAGTACAGTGCCGTTTACCGTGGTCTTTCCGGGGTCACATACTTTATGGTCACTCTAGACTAGTTTAAACTAAGTTTGTATTAAAACACAACCATCTATGATATAAACCAGCCCTCACTATTTCCCAATAAATCCCTGATTGATTCACGGTGTACTATACGAAAGGTTTTAAACACTATTTCCACAGCTACGCAATTCAGACTATGTTTACAGTTTCAGAAAACATAGATAGGTAGTGACCGTTTGATCAAGGTTCGCGACTCCTTGTCATAAAGGTTCTAACCACGTTTAATTGAAGGAAAGGCGTTTAGGTTTAGAAATTCATAAATACAAGATTAATAGATCATCGGTTTTCATTTATATAATATAACTGGAAACATTATTTCCACAACGGATTGTGCCCACGACTTTCATAGCTTCCACGTTCCGTACTACACACATAAGTGATGATTCCGGCGCTATACAAATGAAAGCCGTATAACGTTACCTCAGTTATTTCATAATGTTATCCAATTATATGTTTAAAGCAGCATCACCCCACACATATATAAACTAACTACATCATAACAAACACACAAGGAAACTACTCACTACGCATAATAACAGGTCCTAAATCTAGCATAATAACAATAGCAATTATCATTATAACAGATAAGGAAAGAAGTAACCGTTACTAAAGCGTAGATTGAATAAGCGTTTAGAGAGAGAGTACAAGCAGAACTTCTGCAATATCCTTGACAATATTACAATAAAAGCCCCTGGACTATTCCCTACGCTATTACAAAAGTAGTCCTTCCGTTATTTTCAGTTAAATACTATCTGAGAACTAACTGGATCAAACCCTAATTTCTAGAGAGAGAAAGAAAGAAAGAGAGTTTAGAGAGAGAGAGAGTGTGTGAGAGAGAAAGTGGAAATGGAGAAATGAATGGAATTATGAAGTGTGTGTGTTTTTGGAGGAGTGACCTCCTATTTATAGGCAAGGCTTGAAATCAGCCGTACAAGTAGCGAAGCACGCACGTACAAGCAAACGAACCACAAACGGGCAGCATATGGGGTACCAGGGGCCATATACGGCCTTCATAGGGCCGTATACGGTGTATAAAGGGCCGTATACGGTCTATGAAGGGCCGTATACGGTGTGCAAGGCCGTATACGGCTTCCATCTGATTTCGTTCGTTGCTTAAAACGTCCGTATCTCCTTCGTTATGCGTTCATTTGACCTGATTCTTTCGTCCGTGTCTTCGTAATTCCGTTACGCTTCTAATGGTGCCAATATCACTGAAATTGGATGTGTATAACTTTAGCATAGCCGAAATCACTTTATAAGAGTTTGTAACCGTCCTGTCTTCTCCGTTCTTTATCTGATTTGCATGATTCTTGATTTTCTCGTCTCGATTTTGCCTATTACAACATATCATAAGGTTAGAATGTGTTTATCATAGGATAAATGAGGGTGCGAGAATTGGTTGCTGTTTATTTGCTCCGTTTTGCTCGTTATTCGGATGTTTTTACTGACTTTTGTAGCAACGTCTATATTTTTAGCACTTTAATGAATTTTAGTAAATAATGATTGTTTTGGAATGTTTTCACTAAAGATGTGCCCAAAAAGTGTGGAATAATGGCCTTGAAAACATGACTTTTTGCGTCACATCAAGTTATCCCACACTTAGACGTTGCTTGTCCTCAAGCAACACTCAGTTTTTGAAAACATTTTAAAACATTTTTAGAGCGAGCTTCAACATTTTTAAGAGTTACCACTGTCAAATGCAAATAAGATAGTTTCAGGAATTTAGGGGAAGATAAGATGATCTTTCCTTAAACAAGAAAAGATTCTCTTAGGCATACATCCAAATCTCATGATCTTGGAGTACACATGACTAGGCGATCTCACAAAAGGTGGTCACTCAATTCACTCAAATTGTATCGGGTTTCCTATCAATCTAGAACAAAGAAATCGCTCAAATAGCCAGTCATGCAGCACTCATCGTCATAGGCTTGGTCGAGAATCGGATCTCCACCAGTTAGGTGAGGACGGTGGTAATTATCCCAAGACATTCATGAGGGTTGTAATGTTTGATGAGGGGTAAAGGGTATGGATAGTGGCATTTTTTTTTTGGTTGTTTGGGTTGCTTATCTTAAAACAGCTGAGATCATGAACAACTTTATTTCAGAACGGAGAGAGAGGTAGCTTTTGGTCTTCTATCAGAATCTTCTTGTGAGGATGATACTTCAAAGGACTTTATGCTTTATTCTTGCGGAACTATTTTTCTTTCTTTTCTTCTTTTTCTTCTTTTCTTTTCTTTTTCTGCTTTTATACTTTTCTATTTTATTTTCTTCGTCAGAATTTCTTTGTCAGGGAATTTTCAAGGATATTTTTCTTCTTTTGATTTCTTTCAGAAATCCCTTATCTTGAACATTTCGAGTCTTTTCGCGGTGTCAATTTTTCACACCAAGGATTCTTCAATCTTTTTGAGAACACGAAGGGGTAGGATAAGTGGAGCGGATATTCTAAAAGATGTTCTTCATAACCTCAGAAATTATAAGATAAGTTTGGGGAATATTTTTGGGAAGTAGAGTTTTATGAGGGTTTTATGAAACGAAAGGTTTAGGCTCAACAGGGTTTACTAGGTGGATCATCGATACTAAAAATGAGTATCGGAAGAGTTTTGGGCTTGAAGAGATATGTGAAAAGGGGTTTAAATCCTAGGGAATGTCAAGGTCATCTAATTGCACCTATACCGCGTACGGTACACACCAACGTGGTCTCGAAGCGTATGTCAAGAGCAAGTTCTAATTCAGAGATGCATGCATCGGCACACACAAGAAATGAATAGTGAAGCATTAAAGATGAATGCTATTAGGCTCAAGATACCTCACTGCAAATAGGGTTGTATGTGCTTCGTCATGCTTCCATCAGATTATTATTTCTTGCTTAAGCAATTTCTACCTTATTTTCCCTAGACTCCGAAATATATTACTCTCATCTGAAAATAGCTCCTCTCAAAAGATATTTTGGCTCAAAATTAGCAGAGTTAATCAATAGATTTAGCTCATACTTTCAATTTTCTTGAAAAATTTTGAAAAATTTGAGGAACATTTTCTGAGTTTACTATTTCGGACATTAAAAATCAAAGAAAACTAACCGAGGTATTCTATACCTGCTATCCCACACTTAGAGGAACATTGTCCCTAATGTTCTCTTGAGTTGAGATTTACTGGAAGTGAAATCCCACACTTAGAGTTTGAACATGTAAGAAAATGTTTCTCAAGTGTTTGTTTTGGGCTGGAATCCCACACTTAGTGATAAGCTTAGGATAGTGTATAGACTACTTTAACAAACTAACAAAGCAAATAATATACAGAATCATAAACAAAAGAGAGTAAAGGTTAAGACACTCCCCAGATAGCGAGCAGCAAAGAAACTGAGAATCTGAATTTGCTGAAAAGAGATGTTGCCAAGATCTTTTTCTGCATTTATGAAGAGCGGCACAGCTTCAAGCGTCTTGCTATTAGTTTTTCTCCATCCATTATTTCTTTTTGTGAATCAACCTCGTAAGTGTGAACACGTTGGTCGTACCAGTTTACAAACTCAAAGTATTTGCAAATGAAAAGATAAATCACCGCCTCAGAACTTGAAAAGATGTTTTCTACTACAAATCATTTTTCTAGAAAATGTGTTTTTAAACGAGTTCGAGCATAATGCATAAAAGTAGTATGCAAGTACCTCAAATGCTCGAAACACATGAATTATCATTTTTCAAATTGATTTCCTTTTTTTCTGAGAAAAGTGGTTTATTTGCAAATGAGTTGTAATATCAGAAAAGTGTTTTGGTGACGACCAAGTGTGAAGGATAGTCAGAGATATATCTTCACTTATTGACACTGTTCTCTCTACACGTCTTATTGCACGGGTTGCCTCCCGAGAAGCGCTGCTTTTAGAGTCGAGAGCTCGATTTTGCCTTCCTTCAGATTAGTTGGTGCTGGAACCTCCAGGACTGGAAGTGCTCAGTAGTGGAATCCTGGGGTTGCGTGGGTAGATCCTCAGAAATTGACGAGCGATGATGTCGACGATGTTTGGAATCTCAGATGAAAATATGGGGAAGCTCTGCAGATGCTGCTCTGTAATCCTTTTTATGTGCAAAAGGTCCCAAGTAACCTCCTTTACTGTGCTGGAGATAATTCCACGGGAATTTACAAAAGAGAATCCATCAGCTTCAATCATCTCTCGTTCAGGATGGTGTTGTCTATGCGAGTCCATAAATCCAAAGAACTGCAGGTGTAAAGTCTCGTGATCTGCAATACTGGAGTTTCCTCCAAGTTCTCGGATAGATTCATGAGTACCCTGGATAAGACTGGTCTGGTAGTGGGAAAACGTGAGGTCGGAGTTCTTAAAGGTATTGTTCATCATGTCGTAAACCTCACGTAATCCGTAGTTGAATATTTGACTATGTTCTTCATCAGGTACTTCAGCGAAGATTTCCTTGATTCAATCAGTGAGGAAGTTCGCGATGTTAACCATCGAACCTTCAGGTATAGAAGAAGGGATGACACGCGTCCTCTAGTCAGAACTCACGTACTCGAGATCTTCGGCAATCTTGTGAGCGTGGTACTCGATGGTGCAGTCAATGTAGAACCTATGAGGAGAAGTCTCGTTGATATGATCATTCCTAGCCATAGAATCTAGAAGTCCCCTAAGATCATTCATCAACCGGATGTCTATGTCTGCGTCGGGATTCCCAGTAGCATTGTACATATTGCTGCGATAAGAATTTAAGAACTCGTGTTGCTCAGCAGAATATGGAAATGCGGATCTGAACAGCGTGTCATAGATCTTCCTGTACATGCGTCTTTGGTCTTCAAAGAACTCTAGCTCCTCAGGTGTTGGTCCAGTAGTGTGATGCTCTCGTAGCAACTGAGCAGCGAGGTCTTCAGCAAAGGCATTTAGGCGGTTGTGGAAGAATCTGTAATCTTGGGAATTCTCGGCTTGGTTGACCTCAGATTCGGCTATGATTTCCTCAATCAGGTTCCTTTGGTGTGGAGTGTAATCATTGGTGGAGTTAATGATAATGCTTGTCATTATAGGTATGTCGTTTTCGAATTCTTCAATAGCACTTATCATTTCCTCATGGTTGGAGATAGTCGGAATTTGGGGAGAAGCGGGAACAGTCGAAGATGCAAGAAGTCGGACAGACCGAATATCTATTGGAACATCAGTGTAGATGATGTCATCCTCGTCACTCTCCTCAGTTGGAGTATCCCTAGCCTGGAAATCAGGGAACTCAACAGTATCGGACTGTGGAAGGGTGTCATCAGTAATCTGAGATATCGGCTGAGAGGAATCCATCTCGATGTCTTTTTCCTCCTGAGAATCAGAATCACGGCTAGATCCGGAGGTCCTTTCCTTCTCGAACTGACTTCGAGGTGCAGATGTGTCAAAGGTTTGAATCTTTTGGGGAAGTCGGGATGCTTTATATGCTGCAATCTTTCTCAAGAGTTTGTCTCGAAGCTCTGGGTGTTGTGTGGATAAGGCTATAGTCTTCTCAATATTTAGCAGAGCGTCAAGTCGGGGAGACACGAGAGGTTTGGTGGGATCAATAACTGATGTAATGAGTTTCTCCATGGTAAGACCAAATTCTGCATCATGAGAGTAATCAGTCGGTGTATCTTCATCTGATTCATCTTGTGACAGAGGGATGAAGTTCTCAAGGTTTTCGATTTGCATAATCTCTACTGTCGGTAAATATGAGTCAGGAAGGTATTGATGAGGTGGTGTGGACTGATATACTTCCTCGGGCTCTGATTCTTCCTGTTCTTCCTCGGATTCTTCCATTTCTTCTGGTTCCGTTTCTTCCATCTCTTCTTCCTCTGGTTCTGTTTCAGGTTGTTCTTCTTCTTCTTCATCCTGCTCTGAATCTTCCTCCTTTTCTATTTCTTCTTCTGGTTTAGATTCTTCCATTTCCTCGTCTTCTGATTCTGACTCTTCAGTAGCTGAGATAAGACAAGTATGCTCGTATGGCCTGTATGGTTCTGGCTCTGAATCAGAAGTGTCATCATCTGAAGTAACTCTGCCCATGGATATTGCGTATATCTCTGCATGCTCCATTATTGAACAGTCGGTCTGATCAATCTTGTATGATATTGTTTGTCCATGTGCTCGTAGACTGATAACCTGAGAATATACATCAATAATAGCACGTGCAGTATTCATGAATGGCCTACCTAGGATAATGGGTATGTTAATGTCTTCCTATATATCCATCACTACAAAGTCAGTGGGGAAATAGAACCTGTCAACTTTTACCATGACATTCTCAGCAATGCCTTTCGGGTATCGGACTGATTGATCGGCAAGCTGGACGCTCATTTTAGTGGGCTGGAGAGGTCCTAATTCTAATCTGGAGTAGAGCGAGTAAGGCATCAGATTGATACTAGCTCCAAGATCGGCCAAGGAGCGTATTGTGCCTGAGTGATAGATGGAACAGGGCAAGGTGAATCGACCCGTGTCTCCTAGCTTTTCCGGTAAGGCATTCTGGATGACGGCTGAACACTCGGCGTTCAGGGAGACTTTGGGAGTGGAAGGAATCTTGTCCTTAGTTGCCAGCATTCGTCGGATGTATTTCGTACTAGAAAGGATTCTAGACACGGTGTCTAAGAATTTTCCATCAAGTTTGAATGACTTGGCATTGTACTTCTTGTGCAGGCGGTTAGGGAAAGGAATCTCAACCTCACGATTCGGCGTGGGCATTGATTTGGTCTCAACTGTCGGCGGGACAGGAGAATGTTCCCTTGGAGAAGCAGTCATAGAAGGAGTTGGTTTATCAGAGTTTAAGGTCTTGGCTTCCTCGACGTGGGGATTCTGAATAGTATTGCTTGGTAAGGTCCCTTGCGGTCGGGTATCGAGACGTTGGGCTAACTGACCGATCTGGTTCTCAAGGCTTTTTAGGACTGAGAGTTGATTTCGAAGGAATAGATCAGTTTGGTCTTATCGAGCCGTAGTTTTCTGGTTGAAAGCGGTCTGACCTTGGATGAATTTGTTGAGGTTGTCATCAGTACTCGTGACTGGAATGATGGTCTTCGCAGGCTCAGCAGGCTGGGTATCCTCAGTGGCGGTTAATGGAAGTGGTTGATTGTATGGGAGTTGTGGTTGTTGCGGGTACGTCGGATATCGTGGCTGAAACCTGGGCTGGAAAGGGGGTTGGTTGTTCCGTGGAGGATATTGGTTTCCTCGAGTTCTGGGTGGTGAAGTTATAACACCCTCTATTTTATGAAACATACTTTATATATAAATAAACTTCGGAAGCGAGTCCCAAAACATAAATACCATATTTACATATACCAAATGTACCAAGTTTCAAACATCACACTTAAACATATATTATTACAAACCATTTACTTAGAACCGGGTGTTATTTTAGTTTCCAAAACATGACTTTAAGTCTTCCAAAAGATTATCAGAGTAGCGATAGTAATAGTCAAACTTCCATCCCGTGTTCCATGCCATCACCATACACTAACCATAATCAAGATCTGCAAAATATTAAACATGGTGGGATTAGCTCACAGCTAAGTGAATGAAACTGTATCCGACAGTTCAATCCAGAAATAACAAATCTTACAACAAATGAACATAATCACACAACAATCAAAGAGGACCGGCGGTTCTTGGTATGCCATCACAAGAACACCTTAAACCACTGGTATGCCATCACAGTGATTTACCGATAGTTTGAAGCTATCTTCACTGGCTAGGGTTCATCCATCAACGATGTGTATCGGAAACCCCGCCAGCCAAACAATAGCAACAAACCCAACCAGTGCTGACCTCTGAATAAACCACATAGTCACATAATGCATAATAGTCATGCCATCATGGAATATAAACAACCCATCAACAATAACAATAACCCAAATAACTAATCAATCAATAACTCATAACCAAGTATGTTCACCCGTTGTAACCAAACTTGTTACAACTGGGTTGAACCAAAGAATACAGTTACCACTCACCAAAATTCCAGTCTCTGAACTCAGTTGTCTTATATCACTGAGTTTCCTTTTGCTTATCTGAAATTACCACAAAACAATACAAGTCAGTAACTTATTAATAACGATTACTGATATTATAATCTTATAGCATATGTCAACACATAGCATTACACAATTAAGCATTATATGCTTTAAACTACATATGAAGTGTATATGATACAAGTATTCAAGCTATAGAAAAGTTACCAATCCGAAATGATTTTAGAAAGTCCCGAAATGATGTTTACAAACTGAAAAATGCCATTTTCGACCCTTAAATGACCCCGAATGGCCAAAAACCACCTAGGCTATTAGAATATAGTTTTAATTATTGGGCCGTTTCCAAGTGAACATGTGAATTTCAATCAAATCCGAGTTAATGAAATTGTCACATAACCGTGACCCTGAAAAGACTTGCGCAATTTCAAATTTTGCAAAACCCGTCAAAATTATTCATGCAAACGCGATCCGGACTATAGGGGGCTGGATCGCTTTCACCTTAAGAAAACGTTCTGTCACCGAAATACACTTGGCAACGCTATCCAGAAGAAAGGGCTGGATCGCGTTCGATAGTTCAAAATCCGATTTAGCCAAATTATAACTAAGGAACGCGATCCGGGTTCATGGCTGGGATCACGTTTGCTAGCTTTAAAATCAAGTTTCAGACCTGCAACAAACAGCACGAACCCTAACACCATTTTTACTATCAAAACATCATCAAACTCAGTTTATAACCTATTCTAACATATCAATAACTCTATAATCATCTTATAACAACATCAACAACAACATGCATGTTAAAATTCCTTTCACTAACTTTAATCTACATGATTTACTCAAAACCCATTTTACCCAATCTTAGTCTTGAAGAACATCAAATAATCGACTGATTAATCATCATGAAATCAGCAACTACTAACATACAATCATCAATTATCTTTAACTCAACTTCAATAACATATCAATTCATATTAAGAACATCAAATTTATCATTTTATCAAAACTAGTAAATAACTTACAAAAAAGAAGAAGTAGATTATACAAGATGATGATGTAGAAGAACAAGATGATGAAGATGATAACTTGAAACCAAATCAAAGCCCTAAATCTCTTGATTTCTTTGTGTATGTTTAGTGAGAGTAAAAGAGAAACAAGAACAAAATGAAAGATCTGGGGAAAAAAAAGTAGGTGGAGTCGGTTTATACACCGACCTCAATATAATACAGTGTAAAAATTATACCCCTTTCTAAACCTATTGTCTGGAACCCGAAAATACCCACGAGACAAAATATTTTATTTTACCGTCAGTTTTAACAATTTAAAACAAATGCTATTTCATTAGTCACAATAAGTCCTGTGCCTCTTTTACCTATTTATTTTCAACAATACCAAATGAATTTATTTCCCATTATTTAAATAATCATTTTAAACTTAATAAAATACCATTTATTTCTAGGCCCAAAAATAGGATGTTACAGAAGTTCTAGCGAAGCCAGGAGGATTTGGAGATCTGACAGGGAACTGGGCATAGTAGACCGAACCGTTAGTAGGATCTTCGTACTCAACCTCGTATTCTTCAGCGGGATGGTTGGTACAGTTCTGGGAAGCCTGAACTTGGTAGATCTGCTGTGGTTGTTTCTTCATATCTGCTATCTGTTTTGTCAGAGTCTCAATTTATTCGCTTAGAGACTTAATGGCTTTAGTTTGGCGGGTGTTATTTGCGGAGAGGGGTAAGGATGAGGATTGCTCATCAGACTTCCAATCGTGGTGGTGCATCGTCATATCCTCAATCAAGCTCCATGCTTCATCATCAGTAAGTTTCATGAAGTTTCCTTGAGCTGCTGCGTCAAGATTGATGCGATGGTTAGGATCAAGACCTCGGTAGAAGGTGCACACCTTGTCAGTCTTCGTCATTTGGTGGTTTGGACATTTCCTCAGTAAACTCTTGAATCGCTCCCATGCTGAGTAGATAGATTCATCGTGGGCTTGTTGGAAGTTTGCGATGTCATTCTTTGCCTGAGTTTGTTAGGACGGGGGAAAGTATCTAGCGAGAAACTTATTACCCATGTTGGTCCATGAGGTGATTGAGCCGGTCTCAAGTCCCTTAAACCAGGTAGAAGCATGTAAAGCGAGAGAATAGGGGAACAAGTATAAGCGGATGATATCCTGCTCAACCCCATTCTGCTTATAGGAGTTTGAAATCTGAATGAATTTGTCGATATGAGCTTTGGGATCATCACGGGGTCGACCATGGAATTGGCAGTTATCTTTTATGAGTTGTACGATGTGGTGTTTTGTGACACCCGACGACTTAGGGTTACTGATTAACCTGCTAGAAACCCTAATTACGTGTGTTTAATTTAGTATTAGGCTAAATACTTGTAATTACTTGTAACTATTTGTATATTTATGTGAATATACACCCCCGTAATTGATTTATATTACGCTTACGCAATTTGGTGAAATTGTGCAAAATAACCGGACGAAGTCCGCCTAATTATACGACGTTGGTGAAAACATTTTTATAAATAACTTTAATCTATTCTTAGAAGTTATTTATCACTTATTATTATTTTGTCAAAATAATACACGAAAAACCTAGACGTTTTTGTTAAAACGTCTCAAACTCAACAGAAACGCGCGGAACGCGCCCGACAATCGAACGAAAACCAAAATATATTTTAAGAATTTAAAATATATCATTTAGAGTAAAACTTTCATTTAAAATATCTCATTTGATGTTAATAATGAAAAACGTCTAATAAAAACGTTACGCGATTATACCTCCGTAAAACGTGCACGCAAACCGAGGCCAACGAATTAACGGAACATTTTTATAAATGTTTTTTAAGTATTTTAATAAACGTCTCAATCAAAAATATCAAAATTTAAGTCGTCACTTAAAAACGCGCATAAAACGTTTAACGTATAAATAAACGTTTAAACAATCGGGTAAACGAACGAAAAACGCAACGATTTAAGCTAGAAATGAAAAATGACCAAAATACCCTTGTGGGGCCACCATGGGGGCCGGCCCATGTGCCACCTCCAAGTTCACCCACTTAATTTTCATGCAAAAACCAATGATGACCATATTCCTTACACCTCCACTAGATGGGTATGCATTTCTCACTTTACTTCCAACACTCAAACTCTTTTCTCTCTATCAATCTTCCTCCTTTTCTCTCAAAATTCTGGAGATAAACCGGGACCTAAATCACCTCCCAACCACCATCAAACACCATTAGACATCATCATTTTAAAGGCTTAAGCAAAAGGAAGGAAGCACAAGTTCATCACCATCTTCTTCTTCTTCTTCTTCATTTTCACCATCTTCTTTGTAAGGATTAACACTTTATATCTCTAAAATTTTACTTTCATTATGTATATTTACATGTTATAATATTCATCTATCACTAATATGTCCAAAACTTTTGTTAAAATACGTTTTTACAACTTAATCAAGAACATGCACAAATCTGCCCAGAAAAGTCAGATTCAAAGAAATATTCGTATAAAATCGAAAACTGAGAATTAGAAGATGCATTTTTTTTTGAAATTTGCGTATCGAAAAGATCTACAACTTTCATGTTTTATACTTTTACCAGAAACGAACCCATTTTTACGAATAACCTGATCTTTGAGACTGCCTGAGTAAAAGTCGTAATATGTGTTCGGAACTTTCTCGGAATTAATTAAATATGTTAACGGACATATTGGAAGCTGAAAATTTGATATGTTAGTCTAGACTCATAGTAGATCAGTTGGTAAAAATTTGGAAGTTTGATTTGGACTAGAGATAGGTGAAATCAGTTGGCGTAATAACCCGACAAAAACCGAAACATGGAATCTTGAAGTTGCAAAGTACATTTTAAAAACCGACACATCGGGATGATCCCGACATGAGCCGACAATTTTTATGAGCTTTATTAACTGAGATATGGGTTGGGAAAAAGTTTCGGGTCAAACCGAGTAGGTTTGACCAAGTCAACAAAAACGGCTCGGCGGCTAAAAACGACAAAACTTACTGTTTTTGGAAAGTGGTAACAAAAAAAATGGTTTGGATGACTTAGTTAGTAACTTGGACCAAAAACTAAATTTAGAAAGTTTCCCGAATTAGAAACCGACACTTAGAACACTTGGATTTGATAAGTGACTCATGAAATTGGTAAGTGTCTCATAAATTGATAAGTGACTCATAAAATCAGTAAGTGTCTCATGAAATTGATAAGTGACTCATGAAATCAGTAAGTGTCTCATGAATTGGTAAGTGACTCATAAAATCAGTAAGTGTCTCATGAAATTGGTAAGTGACTCATAAAATCAGTAAGTGTCTCATGAAATTGATAAGTGACTCATGAAATCAGTAAGTGTCTCATGAATTGGTAAGTGACTCATAAAATCAGTAAGTGTCTTATGAAATTGGTAAGTGACTCATAAAATCAGTAAGTGTCTCATGAATTGGTAAGTGACTCTATAAATTAGAAGTGACTCATGGTTTGACCAGGTTTGACCAGTTTGACCAGGTTTGACCAGTTTGACCAGGTTTGACCAGGTTTGACCAGTTTGACCAGGTTTGACCAGTTTGACCAGGTTTGACCAGTTTGACCAGGTTTGACCAACGAGTTGACCAACTTTGACCTACGGTTTAAGACTTATACAGACTAAAATAATTGGGTTGCAACACACGATATGTACTAATGAAGAGTTTACAGCAAAACAAACTTGATAATAATGTCTAAATGAATTATTATTACAAACTTTCACCAACGGGTCGTACACGTTTTTAAGAAATGAACTTGAACAATTTATTTGGACATACTAGTTGATGAACTAGCTCTAGGTGGACATTAACCCTCCACCTACACGATTGGCTTAAGTGGACATTGACCCCCACTTATACAATCGCTATAGATGGTCTTTTGAGACATCTACTTACACAACCTTATACGTTAGGACGTTAGAAGGTTGCGCTTTGGACCTTGCTTGCTTATTTGATATTTGCTTGCTATTTGCTAATCTCAGGTGAGTTTCATAGCCCCTTTTTACTTGTTTTTGAACTGTTTTGGGGGGAGAATACATACACAGAAACTTTTACAGATTTTTACTTATGATTGCTAGAAACAGAAACAGAAACAGAACACATACTTATTGCATGAGTAGCAGAACTAATCCACTAATAAGTCCTCAATTTCATGGTTCGTTAATTTCATAAAGCGCGAATAATTGTGAATAGTACTATTGGGATTGACAATCCCGTCCGAGCTGGTCGCTCCAGCTAACCCACGGGCGCATAATTATTTGAATCAGGATGTGTCCCGGATTAGACACATAGAGGCAGCAGAATTTGTTAAAGCTTCGGATACATGAGCTCATGGCAATACTAAACAGGACTATAGTATACAATACTATAGTATACAGAATATTTATTAGACAGAAACTTTGTTATGCAGAACTTGATTTAACACGGAAACTCTGTTTTACAAAACTCTATTTTACAAACAGAAAACCTTGTGTTTACATGAATTCCTTTACAGATTAAACCTATGAACTCACCAACTTTATGTTGACTCTTTTAGTATGTATTCTCAGGTTTACAGACGCAGTAGGACTACCCACAGGAAACAGGACAATAAATGCTTTTGGAAAGCATAGCTCGAGTCGCATATTTTCAAACAGGAGATTTAAATTGCATTATGACATTTTGTATCAACGATTATGTATTATAAATCTCTAGACTATGTTTGCGAACTTTAGAATCTTATGTAAACTTTTATTTATGGAAAGTAACGTTTTCAAACGTCTCATATAGAGGTCGTTTGCTTTAATCTTTGTGTTGTGATATTTGATTTGGTCGTAGCCCCCAGGACACCTCATGTTTCCGCTGCCACGTGTTTTGGGGGTGCGACAGATTGGTATCAAAGCCTAAGGTTATAGCGAACTAGGATTGCATTAGTGACCTAGACTATAACCGTTAGGTTAGTATTCTTGTTTGGTATGACTGGTTCAGCGATTGCATCAATTGAATTTAATTTAACATAGCCTGATCAACTATGTACAATTAAATGAGATTCGATGCAAGACCTGAAATGGTTATAGTGAACGAGAATACAGTAGTAGACATAGACCGAGGATAGAACGGGACCAACCTATATACGTGCTTATGTGCTAGGCTTTTATGTGTATATATATATATGTATAATCTTACGTACACTAAACTTATTTGCCACCTTTCATGGCAACCACTCCTACAGCTACGTCACCCGACTCTGAAAATGAGACTCAACTCTTATTTACCGCTGAGGAGACTTCCACGGTACCACTTGCCCAACCGCATAGGGTAACTACATAATCGAATAGGACTCACTTGAGAAGAATCTACTTTAGGATTCGCCAACCAAACAAGTCACATCTACTTCACCCACTTCTTTCCGCTTGCAACCAAATAACTCGGGAACACGTATAGAACTTAAACTTTACGATACTTCGTCACTTAGACGGACTATACCTACTTCCGCCACTTCACTTTCTCCACCCGCTCTCGACCTAGACATATGAATCGCGTGTGTTTTACACCACTAGAGGGACTGACTAATAGACCTCCTCGGACTAGACCTTATCCTATTCATACTATTTCTACTTGATCTCGTTAGGTCACTAATTTGACACGTTCGTTAAACGATTTACCCATAACTTGATTCGCGACTTTGAATGCTCCGAACACCTTTATCAAGCATTCGTTCATTTCGAAACAATAACATAGTCATGATTGACTATTTCAAGAATACTACTCGGTCATTGTCATGACTACCTTTTGAAACTACGATTTGGCTATTTACAACTCTTGAGACGCGGAGAATCTTCCGACATGAATACCCCCCCATACGCATAGGAACCCGCTCATCATGCCATTCTGGTACTAGCTGTTAGACTACGCCGCCACGAGAATAGAATAGATGATATGGATTTTTCACAGACGTAAACTTTCAACGGATTTTTGACAAAACAAAATTTTCAACACTTTTCAATAACTAGAGCTTTCAACGAATTTTTGCGAAACAGAGTCTTTCAACGTGCTGACAAGAGTTTCCAACGTATTTTGATTGACATTAAAGTTTTTAACAGATATTATGATGACATTTTTAACAAATAAAAACCGTACCTATAGACAAACACTTGATTTTCACTTAATTTTTCTCAAAGATCTATGTTTTCTAACGAACGATAACGACTTATACTTTGAAACACCTGCTGGTCTTCTAACGATTTACATATTGAAAATACGTTTACAACGATTTATATTGGATGTGATCCAACGAATTACTCATAACTTGCGAATTGTTTACAAACTGGTTTATTGACAGTTTTAACAAACTATTTATTGGAATCCAATTACTACTTTCATTTTTCTTTTATCAAGATTTGACCATTACTTTGACTTGTACGTCAACGAATTACCCAATACCCGAGACATAATACACGCTTCCTACTACGATTCCTACAACGAACCACATAGGAATGTTTTCCTACTACGAACCCTATAATAAATGACCTTACTATGACCGACTATTTAGGAATACTTGTCCTACTTATAGTACACGGGGAAATTTTTCCAAACGTATACGAACGGATGTGTTTACATCACGAAATAACAATCAGAACAACAACACTCGACAGAACCCATAACATTGTTACGGGTACGTTACCTCTCAATAACTTGACTATTTTCAATGTTATTCGGTACTAAATTACGCGATCGCGCCCCACAAACTTAGAAGCTAAGAATAACGCATAAATTACAGATTGATTTTAGCCGTGAAATCGTAAATCAGAACCTCATTTTGAACTTAGCAGACAAAACTTTTCTCCCTAGACATAATAAACCATCGGAATTTCCATTCTCTTTCCTTTCTCGATGCCATCTAAAATCTCAGCCGAATAGTTGCCATGAGAAACCTATTGTATTCTTACTGTTACCAGTAGAACATCGATCTAACGAGGGGAGAAAAGATAAAACAAGAATTGTTTCATTAAGAAACCTACAGAAACCTTACAACAGAAAACCAAGAACTTAGACCCTGATGGCTTACCCATCATCAAGGCCCAGTGAATCTCAAGACGAGGTCTAAATTCACTAGAACCACCCACTTACTCTCTCACTGACCCCACACAGACCGTGACTGAAAACAAATTTCGGGACGAAATTCTCCTAACATGGGGAGAATGTGACACCCGACGACTTAGGGTTACTGATTAACCTGCTAGAAACCCTAATTACGTGTGTTTAATTTAGTATTAGGCTAAATACTTGTAATTACTTGTAACTATTTGTATATTTATGTGAATATACACCCCCGTAATTGATTTATATTACGCTTACGCAATTTGGTGAAATTGTGCAAAATAACCGGACGAAGTCCGCCTAATTATACGACGTTGGTGAAAACATTTTTATAAATAACTTTAATCTATTCTTAGAAGTTATTTATCACTTATTATTATTTTGTCAAAATAATACACGAAAAACCTAGACGTTTTTGTTAAAACGTCTCAAACTCAACAGAAACGCGTGGAACGCGCCCGACAATCGAACGAAAACCAAAATATATTTTAAGAATTTAAAATATATCATTTAGAGTAAAACTTTCATTTAAAATATCTCATTTGATGTTAATAATGAAAAACGTCTAATAAAAACGTTACGCGATTATACCTCCGTAAAACGTGCACGCAAACCGAGGCCAACGAATTAACGGAACATTTTTATAAATGTTTTTTAAGTATTTTAATAAACGTCTCAATCAAAAATATCGAAATTTAAGTCGTCACTTAAAAACGCGCATAAAACGTTTAACGTATAAATAAACGTTTAAACAATCGGGTAAACGAACGAAAAACGCAACGATTTAAGCTAGAAATGAAAAATGACCAAAATACCCTTGTGGGGCCACCATGGGGGCCGGCCCATGTGCCACCTCCAAGTTCACCCACTTAATTTTCATGCAAAAACCAATGATGACCATATTCCTTACACCTCCACTAGATGGGCATGCATTTCTCACTTTACTTCCAACACTCAAACTCTTTTCTCTCTATCAATCTTCCTCCTTTTCTCTCAAAATTCTAGAGATAAACCAGGACCTAAATCACCTCCCAACCACCATCAAACACCATTAGACATCATCATTTTAAAGGCTTAAGCAAAAGGAAGGAAGCACAAGTTCATCACCATCTTCTTCTTCTTCTTCTTCATTTTCACCATCTTCTTTGTAAGGATTAACACTTTATATCTCTAAAATTTTACTTTCATTATGTATATTTACATGTTATAATGTTCATCTATCACTAATATGTCCAAAACTTTTGTTAAAATACGTTTTTACAACTTAATCAAGAACATGCACAAATCTGCCCAGAAAAGTCAGATTCAAAGAAATATTCGTATAAAATCGAAAACTGAGAATTAGAAGATTCATTTTTTTTTGAAATTTGCGTATCGAAAAGATCTACAACTTTCATGTTTTACACTTTTACCAGAAACGAACCCATTTTTACGAATAACCTGATCTTTGAGACTGCCTGAGTAAAAGTCGTAATATGTGTTCGGAACTTTCTCGGAATTAATTAAATATGTTAACGGACATATTGGAAGCTGAAAATTTGATATGTTAGTCTAGACTCATAGTAGATCAGTTGGTAAAAATTTGGAAGTTTGATTTGGACTAGAGATAGGTGAAATCAGTTGGCGTAATAACCCGACAAAAACCGAAACATGGAATCTTGAAGTTGCAAAGTACATTTTAAAAACCGACACATCGGGATGATCCCGACATGAGCCGACAATTTTTATGAGCTTTATTAACTGAGATATGGGTTGGGAAAAAGTTTCGGGTCAAACCGAGTAGGTTTGACCAAGTCAACAAAAACGGCTCGGCGGCTAAAAACGACAAAACTTACTGTTTTTGGAAAGTGGTAACAAAAAAAATGGTTTGGATGACTTAGTTAGTAACTTGGACCAAAAACTAAATTTAGAAAGTTTCCCGAATTAGAAACCGACACTTAGAACACTTGGATTTGATAAGTGACTCATGAAATTGGTAAGTGTCTCATAAATTGATAAGTGACTCATAAAATCAGTAAGTGTCTCATGAAATTGATAAGTGACTCATGAAATCAGTAAGTGTCTCATGAATTGGTAAGTGACTCATAAAATCAGTAAGTGTCTCATGAAATTGGTAAGTGACTCATAAAATCAGTAAGTGTCTCATGAAATTGATAAGTGACTCATGAAATCAGTAAGTGTCTCATGAATTGGTAAGTGACTCATAAAATCAGTAAGTGTCTTATGAAATTGGTAAGTGACTCATAAAATCAGTAAGTGTCTCATGAATTGGTAAGTGACTCTATAAATTAGAAGTGACTCATGGTTTGACCAGGTTTGACCAGTTTGACCAGGTTTGACCAGTTTGACCAGGTTTGACCAGGTTTGACCAGTTTGACCAGGTTTGACCAGTTTGACCAGGTTTGACCAGTTTGACCAGGTTTGACCAGGTTTGACCAGCTTTGACCAACGAGTTGACCAACTTTGACCTACGGTTTAAGACTTATAAAGACTAAAATAATTGGGTTGCAACACACGATATGTACTAATGAAGAGTTTACAGCAAAACAAACTTGATAATAATGTCTAAATGAATTATTATTACAAACTTTCACCAACGGGTCATACACGTTTTTAAGAAACGAACTTGAACAATTTATTTGGACATACTAGTTGATGAACTAGCTCTATGTGGACATTAACCCTCCACCTACACGATTGGCTTAAGTGGACATTGACCCCCACTTATACAATCGCTATAGATGGTCTTTTGAGACATCTACTTACACAACCTTATACGTTAGGACGTTAGAAGGTTGCGCTTTGGACCTTGCTTGCTTATTTGATATTTGCTTGCTATTTGCTAATCTCAGGTGAGTTTCATAGCCCCTTTTTACTTGTTTTTGAACTGTTTTGGGGGGAGAATACATACACAGAAACTTTTACAGATTTTTACTTATGATTGCTAGAAACAGAAACAGAAACAGAACACATACTTATTGCATGAGTAGCAGAACTAATCCACTAATAAGTCCTCAATTTCATGGTTCGTTAATTTCATAAAGCGCGAATAATTGTGAATAGTACTATTGGGATTGACAATCCCGTCCGAGCTGGTCGCTCCAGCTAACCCACGGGCGCATAATTATTTGAATCAGGATGTGTCCCGGATTAGACACATAGAGGCAGCAGAATTTGTTAAAGCTTCGGATACATGAGCTCATGGCAATACTAAACAGGACTATAGTATACAATACTATAGTATACAGAATATTTATTAGACAGAAACTTTGTTATGCAGAACTTGATTTAACACGGAAACTCTGTTTTACAAAACTCTATTTTACAAACAGAAAACCTTGTGTTTACATGAATTCCTTTACAGATTAAACCTATGAACTCACCAACTTTATGTTGACTCTTTTAGTATGTATTCTCAGGTTTACAGACGCAGTAGGACTACCCACAGGAAACAGGACAGTAAATGCTTTTGGAAAGCATAGCTCGAGTCGCATATTTTCAAACAGGAGATTTAAATTGCATTATGACATTTTGTATCAACGATTATGTATTATAAATCTCTAGACTATGTTTGCGAACTTTAGAATCTTATGTAAACTTTTATTTATGGAAAGTAACGTTTTCAAACGTCTCATATAGAGGTCGTTTGCTTTAATCTTTGTGTTGTGATATTTGATTTGGTCGTAGCCCCCAGGACACCTCATGTTTCCGCTGCCACGTGTTTTGGGGGTGCGACATGTTTAAGCTCAAAAGAAGCTCCGTCAATCACTGGATAGCTAATCGGTCCTCCTCGTCCTTCGATGGATGGTTTGGTGTTGTCGGCGAGAGTAACACGAGCGGCCATTTGTGGAAAACGGGAACGTCTTTCTTTGCGGATGGTACGGATAATCGACTCAGGATCGGGTACGAAAATGAGAGGTTCATATCCGGATGATCTGGTCGAATGTCGTTGTGGGATATGGGAAGATATTGTCGGTTGGAACAAGGAAAAGAAAATAAGAATGGGAAAGAAGTATCACTAAATAGTGAACTCGTCTGGATGCTTCAGAGTCTTACGATTAACTCCCCGGCAGCGGCGCCAAAAACTTGTCGTCGCCTCAATCCGACACGGTCGTCAACGTAACGGAAGGAGGACACGGCAGTGGAGTGTTTTAAATTTGTAAAGCTGGGGACCTAAGTTTTACTACGGCTGTATAGCAGCAGTATGACCTAGGGTCGTTCTTCAAGCTAATCGTATTGTGAAACGGGAGTATCAAGACAAGTTGTTTATTTTAGTGATGGGATTTTTAAAACAGAGTTTGAGTGGGTTTTTGTTACTTAGGTCCGTAATTTAAAGCAATTAAATAAAAAGTAAATAAATGGAAAATAGAAATAGGGATGAAATCAGTATGGAGGAGATGTGTTTGTTATGACTTTGTTAGCTTATGCGGGGGTGATGCTAGGGTTTTGATATGAAAACGTCTTTTAAAGGTTTGTGTCTTATCTGAGCTTAATTGTTCGTAGTGTAAACACTAGTACCCTACTGATTGGGGAGACCAATCAATATGTCACTGAGTACTAGGCCAAATTGAGTCTGATCGGAGGAGGATGCTCAACTCTTCAACGTTATCCAGTAACGGAGTAACAACCCTTCTTAGAATGTTAGTTCCTGGGTGCATGAGATAGAGTAATATACCCACTAAGGTTCCGAACTTTCTTAACACTACGGGGACAACGAAGTCAAATAAGGCATTTAAGATTAAGACTTGGTTTGGTAACTATTAACTTTATATTAATGGTTATATTTTAATCTAGAGCTTTCATCACGGTGTACAATGCGATTATGCATTTCCACAGTTTTCCGGACCCGAGATGTACTAACGGTGTACAGTGCAATTAAGCATTTCCACAGTGTTCCAGATCCTTAGGTGTACTAACGGTGAACAGTGCGATCAAGCATTTCCACAGCTTTGAAGTTAAACTAGGATGTGACACAGTCTTCAACCACCGACATTTCCTTAGCTCCTACGTATTTGTACTCCACCAGCGGTGTTCCAACGTTACACGAAGTACAGTGCCGTTTACCGTGGTCTTTCCGGGGTCACATACATTATGGTCACTCTAGACTAGTTTAAACTAAGTTTGTATTAAAACCCAACCATCTATGATATAAACCAGCCCTCACTATTTCCCAATAAATCCCTGATTGATTCACGGTGTACTATACGAAAGGTTTTAAACAGTATTTCCACAGCTACGCAATTCAGACCATGTTTATAGTTCAGAAAACATAGATAGGTAGTGACCGTTTGATCAAGGTTCGCGACTCCTTGTCATAAAGGTTCTAACCACGTTTAATTGGAGGAAAGACGATTAGGTTTAGAAATTCATAAATACAACTGGAAACATTATTTCCACAACGGATTGTGCCCACGACTTTCATAGCTTCCACGTTCCGTACTACACACATAAGTGATGATTCCGGCGCTATACAAATGAAAGCCGTATAACGTTACCTCCGTTATTTCATAATGTTATCCAATTATATGTTTAAAGCAGCATCACCCCACACATATATAAACTAACTACATCATAACAAATACACAAGGAAACTACTCACTACGCATAATAACAGGTCCTAAATCTAGCATAATAACAATAGCAATTATCATTATAACATATAAGGAAAGAAGTAACCGTTACTAAAGCGTAGATTGAATAAGCGTTTAGAGAGAGAGTACAAGCAGAACTTCTGCAATATCCTTGACAATATTACAATAAAAGCCCCTGGACTATTCCCTACGCTATTACAAAAGTAGCCCCTCTGTTAGTTTCAGTTAAATACTAACTGAGAACTAACTGGATCAAACCCTAATTTCTAGAGAGAGAAAGAAAGAAAGAGACTTTAGAGAGAGAGAGTGTGTGAGAGAGAAAGTGGAAATGGAGAAATGAATGGAATGATGAAGTGTGTGTGTTGTTGGAGGAGTGACCTCCTATTTATAGGCAAGGCTTGAAATCAGTCGTACAAGTCGCGAAGCACGCACGTACAAGCAAACGAAGCACAAACGGGCAGCATATGAGGTACCAAGGGCCGTATACGGCCTTCATAGGGCCGTATACGGTGTATAAAGGGCCATATACGCTCTATGAAGGGCCGTATACGGTGTGCAAGGCCGTATACGGCTTCCGTCTGATTTCGTTCGTTGCTTAAAACGTCCGTATCTCCTTCGTTATGCGTCCGTTTGACCTGATTCTTTCGCCCGTGTCTTCGTAATTCCGTTACGCTTCTAATGGTGCTAATATCACTGAAATTGGATCTATATAAATTTAGCATAGCTGAAATCACTTTATAGGAGTTTGTAACCGTCCTGTCTTCTCCGTTCTTTATCTGATTTGCATGATTCTTGATTTTCTCATCTCGGTTTTACCTATTACAACATATCATAAGTTTAGAATGTGTTTATCATAGGATAAATGAGGGTGCGAGAATTGGTTGCTGTTTATTTGCTCCGTTTTGCTCGTTATTCGGATGTTTTTACTGAATTTTGTAGCAACGTCTATATTTTTAGCACTTTAGTGAATTTTAGTAAATAATGATTGTTTTGGAATGTTTTCACTAAAGATGTGCCCAAAAAGTGTGGAATAATGGCCTTGAAAACATGACTTTTTGCGTCACATCATGGAACTTCCAAGGCCAATGGTGCTGGAAGGTGGGCCCCTGGAATAGAATCTCAAGAAGTGGCGAGTGATGACCTGAGTGATGTTTGGGATCCTTTCCACGTGAAGAGGGAAGCTTTCAAAGTGTTTTTCAGCAACCCTTTGCAAGTGAAGGAGATCCCAGGTGATATCATTGACTGACTTAGAGATGACTCCGTTGGGATCAAAGATGAGGGTCCCATTGGATCTGATAACCTCATGCTCGGGACGTTCTCCTCTTAAGAAATCCATGAAACCAAACAAGCGCAGATGTATATCTTCATGATCGGCTGTGCTGGGTTCTCTTCTTAGTGCATGGATGGATCCTTGGATACCCTGGATAAGCTGCCTCTGATGATCGGAATACGTGAGGTTGGAATTCCGGAAGATGTTCAAGATTTTGTAGTAAATCTCACGTAGACCATCATGGAATAGCTGCCTGGGTTCTTCTGAGGGAACAGTACCAAAGATATCTGAGAGTCGTTCCGTGACAAAGTTTGCAGTGTTGATCATCGTGCCATCTGGTATGGAAGATGGGATAGCACGTGTCCTTTCGTCTAAACTCACATACTCGAGCTTCTCGATAATCTTGTGGGCGTGGTGTTCAATAGTGCAGTCGATATAAAACCTGTGTGGTGAGGTGTCATCAATGTGGTCGTTATTGGCTATGGAATCCATCAATCCTTTGAGATCATTCATCATCTGAATGTCTACTTCTTCCTTAGGGTTCCCAGAAGCATAGTCCAAATTGTACCTGTAAGAATGCAACAAACTCATTTGTTGGTTAGAATATGGAAATGCGGACCTGATGAGGGCTTCATAAACCTTGCCATATATGACTTTTTGTCCTTCGAAGAACTCTGACTCGTCTGCAGTTGGTTCTTCATTATCAGAGTGTTCGTGCAGGAGCTGAGTTGCTAGATTTTCGGCGAAGGCATGAATGCGGTTTTGTAGGAATTGAGGACTTCGAGAGTTATTAGCACGATAGACCGTGTATTCAGCCTCGATTTCTTCGATTAATTCTCTCTGCCGCGGTGTGTACTCATTTGTTGAGTCTCTGATAACCGTCATTATCATCCGAAAATCATCCTCAAATCTTTCGAGGGCACTGATCATCCCTTCATGAGTAGAGACGACCTGAACTTGGATGATCTCGAGAGGAGGGTCAGGAATGGCAGGAGGTGCATGAAGGTGGATGGAGCGGACATCTATTGGAACATCTATAAAGATGACGTCATCCTCATCACTGTCCGTCACTGGAGTGTTAGTATTCTGTGAATCCGGGGACTCAACAGTATCGGATGGTGGTAGAGTTGCGTCGGTGATTTGTGATATGGGCTGAGAAGAGTCCATTTCGATGTCTTTTTCTTCAGGGCAAGAGTCGTTATCTGACAGAGTGATTGGAATGTACTCGAGTTGCATGATCTCTTCTGTCGGATGCTGAGATTCAGGGAAGTACTCGTGAGGTGGTGTAGACTGATATACGTCCTCTTCTTCTGGCTCTTCCTCTTGCTCTTCTTCGGATTCCTCCATTTCTTCTTCTGTCTCTGACTCTTCCATCTCATCTTCTTCTGATTCGGATTCTTCGGTTGTAGAGATGAGACAGGTATGATCATCAGGTTCATATGAGTATGAAGGCTCTGATTCGGATGTATCATCGTCTGAAGTGATCCTGCTAGTAGAGATTGTGTATATCTCAGCATTCTCTTGTAAAGAACTATCAGCCTGGTCAACCTGGAAGAATACAGTCTCTCCATGTGCTCGAAGGCTAATAGTCTGCGAGTATACATCAATGATAGCGCGAGCAGTGTTCATGAAAGGCCTGCCTAGGATGATTGGTGTATTGATATCTTCCTGTATATCCATCACAACAAAGTCAGTGGGAAAAAAGAATTTATCAACCTTAACCATTATGTTTTCGGCTATTCCTCGTGGATATCGAATTGATTGATCGGCTAGCTGTACGCTCATCTTTGTAGACTTAAGGTTTCCTAATTCTAATATGACGTATAGAGAATAAGGCATGAGATTGATGCTGGCTCCAAGATCGGCCAAGGAGCGGATCATGCCTGACTGATAGATGGAACAGGGCAGAGTAAAGCGACCAGTGTCTCCTAGTTTTTCGGGCAGGTTGCTTATGACGGCTGAACATTCCGCGTTCAGAGGGATTTTAGATACTTCGGGTATCTTATCTTTGGTGGAAAGCATTCGTCTAATGTACTTGGTACTGGTAGGAATTCTAGACACGGTGTCTAAGAATTTTGAGTCGAGTTTGAAAGAGTTGACCTTGTACTTTTGCTTTAGACGATTAGGGAATGGGATTTTGACTTCCCCCTTTCAGGAGTAGGTATGGATGGGGTCTCAACTTTCTTCGGGACAGGAGATTCTTCCTTCATCGGAGAAGGAGTATTAGGTTGACTCGGTGTCACCTTTGGGTCTTTAGAGGTTACTTGTTTGGCTTCTTCTACGTGTGGGTTGTGAATGGTGTTACTGGGAAGGGTTCCTTGGGGTCTGGTGTCAAGACGCTGAGCCAACTGACCGATTTGGTTCTCAAGGCTCTTAAGAACCGAGAGTTGGTTTCTGATGAATAGGTCAGTCTGGTCTTGTCTAGCAGTGGTTTTCTGGTTGAAAAGTGTCTGACCCTCGATAAATTTGGTGAGATTATCTTCTTGACTAGTGATAGGCACAATGGTCTTTGTGGTATCACTAGGTGGGCTGACGTCTGGTGCGGTTAAGGATAAGGGTTGATTGTAGGTAAGCTGTGGTTGTTGTGGGTAGGTTGGGTATCTTGGTTGGTATTTGGGTTGAAAGGTTGGTTGGTTATTTCGTGGAGGAAATTGAGTGCCTCGTGTCCTAGGTGGAGAAGTTCGAGCGAAACCAGATGGATTCTGTGGTCAAGCTGGGAATTGTGCGTAGTAGACTGTGCCGTCAGCTGGATCTTCGTACTCCACTTGATATTCTTCCGTGGGAAGGTGAGCACAGTTCTAGCAAGCCTGAACTTGGTGGATCTGCTGTGGTTGCTTCTTTAGCTCTCCCAACTGTTTCGTCAATGACTTAATCTGCTCACTCAAGGATTTGATCGTCTCGGGTTGGATTTGGTTGTAGGAGGATAGAGGTAGTGATGAGGATTGCTCATCTGTCTTCCAGTCGTGATGGTGCATCATCATATTCTAGATCAGGTTCCAAGCTTCTTCGTCTGTGAGTTGCATGAAGTTGCCTTGAGCAGCGGCGTCAAGGGTAATGCGGTGGTTTGGAACAAGACCGTTGTAAAACGTGCATAACTGTGCAATCTTTTCGAGTTGGTGGTTTAGACATTTCTTCAGAAGGATCTTGAATCGTTCCCATGCCGTGTAGATAGATTCATCATAAGCTTGATGGAAGTTTGTGATGTCATTCTTGGACTTGGTTTGTTTTGACGGAGGAAAGTACTTGGTTAGGAATTTGGTAGCCATATCCGTCCATGAGGTGACTGAGCCGGTCTCAAGTCCCTCAAACCATGTCTGGGCATGAAGAGCGAGAGAATAGGGGAACAAGTATAGGCGGACTATATCCTGCTCAACCCCGTTCTGCTTATAAGAGTTGGAAATCTGAATGAATTTGTCGATATGGGCGTTAGGGTCATCACGGGGTAAACCGGGAAATTGACAGTTGTCTTTGATAAGTTGAACGATGTGGTGTTTAAGTTCGAAAGATGCGCCTTCGATTACCGGATAGCTGATGGGTCATCCTCGTCCTTCGATAGACGGTTTGGTGTGATCGGCGAGAGTGATCCGTGCGGCCATCTGTTGAAAACGAGAGCGTCTTTCTATGCGGTTTGTTCGGACAATCGACTCGGGATCGGGCGTGAAAATGTGTGTTTCAGTTCTGGATGATCTGGTCGAAGGTCATTGTGTGTTGTGGGAAGGAATTTTTGGTTGGAACAAGGAAAGGAAAAGAAAACTACGGGTATTTACAGGTGGTACTAAATAGAAAAGTTCGTCTAGATGCCTAAGAATCTTATGATTGATTCCCCGGCAGCGGCGCCAAAAACCTGATCGCGCCCCAACGGTCGGTTCAGGAATCGCTTCCTGGTCGTTGCGGACCTTCCAGTCGAGGCGGCGATCGAGAGGGTGGTTTTAAATTTATAGAGAGCTGGGGACCTAAGTTTTACTTATAACTATGAATAGCGACAAGTAATGACTCAGGGTCGTTCTTAAGATCAACCGTATTGTGAAACCAAGCAATCAAGACGATCGATTCGATTTAGCAGGGTTTGTAAACAGGAGATTTGATTTTTGGTTTTTAATTACTTAGGTCCTAAATTAAACTAAATAAGCAACAAAATAAAATAATAGATGATAATCAGTATGGAGAGGAGTGTTTGTTGTGATTTCATTAGCCTAAAGGGGGAGATGATGTTTGGGTTTATGTTTTGAAAACGTTCTTTCTAAGTATTTGTGTTCTACTGTTTCAGGTACTTTATGGAGTCAACACTGGCACCCTACTATCTGATTCCTCAGATAGCATGTCACTGAGTACTAGGTTGTCATGATTCTGATCAGATCAGGCTGCTCTACCCCCAACACTGTCTGTGAAGACAAGTGACCCGTCTTGGAGTTAACTCCTTGGCGCATGAATAAGGTAACAAACCGATATTTAATTTCTGACCTTTCTTTGATTCCATAAAGTATTCTAATTCAAATAGAGCATTTAAGACCTTAATTCGGAAAGCGTATGTTAACTTTTCATCGATGATTTGTTAGGTTCAGAGCTGGTGGATGACCGAGTGCTGCTCAGAATGTATACACCGACGTCCGTTCCATAGCTTGGGTGTATGAGAACCTTTCCCGAAGGATGATTCCGACACTTACACGAGGTACTAGGACGTTTTACGGCATTCCATGCCTTGCGCACTAATGCAAGTTAGGGTGTATACACCAACGGCCGTTCCGTAGCTTCCATGCGTTTGTACTACACCAGAGGTGGTTCCTGCATTAAACTAAGTAGTAGGACGTTTTACGGTGTTCCACACATGTTGCACATTCGGGTCACTCTGAACCCATTTAAACTTAGTTTGTATTAAAGCGTACCCATCTATGATATAAACCCAGCCCTCACTTAACATTACCCAATAAATCCCTGATTTATTAACGTTGTACTATACATTAGGTTTTAGCGGTATTTCCAAAGCTTCGAAATCAGACCATGCACAGATAGCACAGATAATTAATTACCCTCAGAACAAGGTTCGCGACTTCTTGTCTGTTAGGGTTTTAACCACGTTTATTGGAGGAAAGGCGATAGTTTGATGAACAGTTTATAATCATAGATGAAAGGATAAACAGACATAGTTTTCAGTTTGTAACAATTGGGAATAATATTTCCACAACGGATTGTGTCCACGACTTTTATAGCTTCCACGTTCCGTACTCCACACATTCGTGATGTTTCCGGCGCTATACAAATGAAAGCCGTATTACGTTACCTCCGTTGCTTAGTATCATTCCAATTGTATATTTAAATTAACATCATCCCCCATTATAACGGCTAACTACATCACAACAAACACAAAAGCTAACTACTCAGTAATCATGGTAATGAATCCTAAATCTAGCATAATAGCAATAGCATGCATTATAATAGATAAGGATAGAGATAACCGAGATAAATGCGTAGTCTGAATATAAGCTGAAAGATTACAACGAGTAGAGTCTCCGCTATTACAAAAGCACTTCCCAAAAGTATCTCCAACGAATATTACAGAATAACCCCTCCTACTATTTCTCCTCTAACTCCTAAGAGTAGTGTTAGAGAGAGAAAGCTACTAACTAATCTAGTGAGAGAAAGTGTGTGAAATGTAGATGGTGAATGGTGTGAATGGATGATGAGAAATGAGGAGGTTAAGCCTCTATTTATAGGCTTCCAAGATACGAAGTTACACTCAGCACCCTTGCTCCAATTTAACACTGAAATACACCCCCTAGCTATAGAATTCGACACCGTAAAGGGGGTATACCACCCTAAATAGGGCGTATTCGGTAGCAAATAGGGCGAATTCGGTAGCAAACGGGGCGAATCCGGCAGCGTAGAGGGGGTATACCACCCCTACAAGGGGGTATACCACCCCAAAGAGGGGGTATACGGCCCCATAAGGGAGGTATACGGCCCTCTAGGGGGTGTATACGGCCCCTGTGGGGGTGTGTAGCCCATGGTCGTTGCCTTGTGTGCTGGATCGTAAGTCTTGTGCACTGGTCGAACTTCGTTTGGCCATATCTTCTTCGTTCTAGCTCCGTTTTCAGCGTTCTTTATATCCACGAGATCGTAATTACCTGAAGATCATAATGAGATAATCTAAGTATAATTTCAAGGTATTATGCTTTAAAAGTGCTCGTAGAACGTGAACGTATCGTTTGTGCTCTATTTTGTACGTTATTTGGCCATTTTACTTGATTTTTGAAGCAACGCCGTATTTTTAGCCTTAGTAATGAATTATGGTGAAAAAGTATTGATATCGCATGTTTTCATCCATTTTGGGGCTAAAAAGGTGGGAATTATGTAAGCAAAAACGTGACTTTTTACGTTCAATCAGCGGATTTATTAAAAATAGAAATTAACAATTAACTAGAAAGCAGTAAATAGGAGGGCGTTTTAGTTCCGTGCGAACAATTGTTTAGAAAACATTAATTTAAAATAATTAAACTTAAATAAAAACTTAATTTAAAATAATAAATAAATAATAATAAATACTAATGGAAGGAATAAGTAATTGTATAATTAATGTCACTCAGATTCATATTTCCCGATTCATTACGTATTGATTACCTAATTGTGATTCTTTTAGATCAACTTAACACCAAATTCTTCAATGATATTAAATTGAATGTGAACTAGCCAACGGTTCGGGTCCAACTAATTCCTACAATCTAGGGTGCAACATAAAACACTGTTTCCAATGTCACAAGATGATCAGTCAATTGTGTGCCTTTCTCTAAATTATGCATTAAACATTCACAACTAATTATAATTAACTCTATTGGTATGACTCAACAATACCCAATAATTAACTTATTGTCTTGTTCATTTTAAAGTGAATAATTATTACTTTCTCAACCTATCAAACTCAATCTATTTAGCAATGATCAAAACCCTAAGATTATAACCATCAATAATTAATAAAATCAAAGGAAATCAATCTCATCAATCTTATTAACCACGTTGAGAACTAATAACTACCAGTTACCATCAAACAAGGATTCATGAGTAATATAACCGTTTTCAATTAAATAACTTAGCCAATACGCAATAATAATCGTTCAACAATCATAATCCGAGTTCAATCAATTACACAATCACTTTGGATATTCAATTCATCATAAAACAGTAAAAACTCTGATTATTCAACATCAAATTCTTCAATGAAATCGAAATAAACGAAGTTATACCGAATTATAAAGACGAATCACGAAGAATCAACACGAACTACCCTCAATCTTGACTCCACGTGCCTCCAAAAAGCTAAACTAATTCGTAACTAAACCTAAATATTCGTATTTTATCGAGTGAAAACGAAAACCAAAACAAAAACTGTGATTTTAGGGTTTTTTACGCGTTTTTATACTTCTGTGCTTTTGATCCATACGGCGTATGGATTTCCATACGGCGTATGGATTGATTTGAAGCCCGGCCCACGTCCGCGTAATCTGGGCCTCCACCGCTGCAATCCATACGGCGTATGGATTTTCATACGGCGTATAGATGCATTTTCCAGCCGGTTTCTTCATTTTTCTTCTTCTATTCTTTTCTTCAACTTCGGCTTTGCTTTATTCTTCAGATATGCATCATTTAGCTCGTTTATTGACTGTTTTCCATTCTTTTCTTCATAAACGCTCTATTTCCATATCTAATTGCAAATATGAACGAAATCAATATCAATTCTTAATTAAATGCAATAAAACATTCAAGAATATGGGTAACATACTACTTAAATATAGTACTTTTGAGCGTTTATCAATACCCTAATAATTAAACCCCTGTTTACTCTCCCTTTTGTGAGACTACGGCAAAACAAAACAAGTATCTTATGGTTTGACTTTTCCGATCAAGAAAAAGCAAGAGAGTTTATATTATATTTATTTAGTGTGTAATTCGACTAGCATCGTGATCGTGTTGTGAAAGTGGTGTGCGTGCAACCCTAGAGGGTTTTACCATTAGTGAAACCTATTCGTTTAATAAACGATTATTTGGAGCTTGCTAAAAGGTACACGTTTTCTATCTTAACTAATTATAAATACGTGTTTATTCGCTTCCGCAATTGTATGACAATTTGTTATAGTTATATGCTATATTTTAACATCAAGAACATCAAGTAAGTTGAATTTCTCTATGAATTAACCTAGGGTTTTGAGTTTTATGTGGGTTTCAAAGAATTAATGGTTTAAATACTAAATTAGGGTTTGGAATTGTTTAAATTAGTGTTGTTTAGTGTTTTGATTATGATTATAAACCATGTTTCATTATAGAAGTGAGTAATTTGAAGTATGTAGCTAATGATCAAAGTGGGGTTTTGGTGGGGTTTCATGGAACTAGTGATTATGATATGAAATTAGTGTTTAACATGTTGAATTGATGTTAGTGAAGCTAGTAGTGAATGATTTAGTATTTAAATGATTTAAAGATTAATAAGTTAGTAATATGTTCATAAGGGTTTTGATGAATTGAGGTGAATTCATTTAGTAAACTTAATAATGTAATTAAAAGTGTTAATAGAGTATGATTACTAGTTAGTTTGATGCTGATTATTAGTGTCTAAGTGTATTATATGTTGTTATGTATAACATGATTAGGTACTAAAGGAGTGGAGGCTTATGATGATCAAAATGGTGAAATCGTTTACAAGATTATGGTGAGTGATACGGGGGTTAAACATGTGATGTGATTGTGTAGTACCGAATAGTTTGAGGGCTAGAGGTTTACACAATCAAGGAATAAGTTATTTGTTTATGCTTGTTTGATTATGTTTATTGCTTAATTTAGTTTGTTATGTTAAATTACTTGTTATGTTTAATTGTTATGTTTAATTGTTATGTGATTACTTGATACTTGGTAAGAAAAGTAGTGATTATCTCATTAGCTTGAAGTTAGCCAAGTAATGAGATTGTCACTAGCTTAACGGTAAAGGAAAAGAATTGATAGTGTATGATTCGATCATGTTGGATCCGGATTGCTTCCGAGCAAGAGGATACACAATCGGGTGGAAGATGACTTGTTGATATATGTGGATTTAATAGTGATTATGTGGTGAACAGTGTATGAATTGATTGTATGTGTTTCCGGATAGCTTCCGAGCTAGAGGATCATACAATCAAGTAGAAGTTGCTTGTTATACGTTTTATTTCTTATGTGTGTATTTAAGGGTATGTAAAAGTTGTTGTTGATAAGTGCTTTGATTGTTAGTTGTTGAAATATGTGGATTGAGAATGTACAAAGCTTCAGTGGTGATCAGAGAGTTGATTGCGGTTAACACAGTGTTCAGAGCCCAGAGCCCAGTGATTTTGTGTTGATGTAATTGTGTTGATGTGTGTTAAGTGTTATGTGGATTGCTTGTTTAATTGCCTGTGTACTCACTAAGCAATTGTGCTTACCCGTTTCAGTGTTTATGTTGTAGGTTAATGAGTTGGTAGAGACACGTGGATAAAGAATATGCTCATGGTAGTGACATGGATATGGAGCATGCTTGTGGTTAGAATATGCTTCTTTCTTTTGAATTGTTATTTTGATGATCAATTGTGTAAATTGCCCAAACAAAGAGTTTTCGAATTAAATATGTTGGTCAATGTATAGTAGTTGACTTTGGAAGTCAAACTGAGTTATAGTGTCTAGTGTATGTGGTTGTCAAGTGTATGAAGTTATATGATTGGTTTGGTTTGGGTCAAGGTGTTGAATTGTAGAAATCGGTTGAAAGTGATTGGTTGGTCAAAGATGAAGTTGACAAATAGTCAACAATGTCGAAAGAGTCATATATTAGTGGAAAAAGGGTGTCGTTTGGTTAAATTATGGTTGTTTTGGTTAAACGGGTCGAAAGTGTCAAAATGGGTCAATTATGTGGTTGGGTGTGAAAATGAAAGTGAATCAATGGTCAAATGTGTTTTCTAAGTTTGTTTTCAAGTGTTAAGTGAGTGTGCTAAAGGGTTAAGTTAGAGACCATGTGGTTTGAAATTTGAGATGTTCACCAAAGTGGCCGAAATGGCACTAAATTGGTGACACGTTCAAAATGGTTATTTTTGTGAAATTTGAAAAAGTGTCAAAAGAGAAAGTTTTATAATGTTATAGTGGTTGTGTGTGCAAAATTTCAGGTCTTAACTCGCAACGAGTAAAAAGTTATGCGCGTTTAAAATTGGTTAAAAAGTTGACTTTTGCTGACTTTTGAAATTGCACTAAGGAACGTGATCCCGACCACATTTCCAGGATCGCGTTCGCAAGGCAAATTTTGTGACAGAAGATTTATAACACTACGAACGCGATCCCACCAACTTTCAGGATCGCGTTTGTCAGTAGAAATTGATATTTTAGGTTATAAAAAGCTTATTTTAACTAGGAAAATTTATTTAGGATATATATATAATTGGGATATTAACGGGACAGTGTCGAGAGTGTAAAAAAAAATGGCTCTGTTTTCGGGGCGTTTCAGAAAAAAAAATCAAAAACCTTTCACGGCGTGGTTTGGCGCACTCTACCCCGGTGCTATTATACTAAAATCAAGGAATTTAATACATAAAATTAAAGACTTTAATATAAAAGTAGAAAATATCATATCGAATATAATCTCAATCACATTTGATTCCTAAATTATGTTTTAGCCCATGAGTCACATGTATAAACATGTTACCCATATGTAGTCATTTGCCATAATGTTTCATGTTGGCGTTTTGAGGCACATGCAAATGTGGTATTTTCATATTCATTCAACAAACAATACACGTGAGGGTCCATCACTCTTGATCACGTGATCGTGTCATATATATGTTAAGTTTAAGGATCCACACGCATGGGTTGCTAATATTATAACCATCTTTTTATCCAGTCTTTTAATCATCAAAAATATAATATAATAAATAATGAAATAACTATATAGACGTGCTGATATTGTTATTATTTCTACATGTCTGATTCAAACGTGAAATAGATAATATATTTGATTTATTATTTACCAAACCCTTCATGTGCAACTTCAAGCTAGTCCTCTGACTGACAACATAACAAGATGATGAAAATGTTGGAAAATATGAACATGTGTATGGTTTCAATTCGAATAATCTCGGCGAGTTGCGTTGATATCACTTTTTAAAAGTGATATTTTGACCCTCATCGATGTCTGGTTCACATAATTCGATTCGGGATAAAACTTAGAAAAATTATTCTATTTTGGCACCAAAATCAGAATCCGTGTATGCTTGTGTTTGGAAATGTGTTTGATGAAATGCAAGTAAGGTCAACCAAACAGTGGTTAGAAAACTGGTTTCATGTCCAAAAAACTGTTTATATAGATTCAATGAATATAGTCATTTTCATTGTTGTTTTGGGCGCCGCCTCATACCCCGTAAGGGCATTGCTTTTTGACACCACCGTTGGCATGCAAGCAGGGCCGCAGCCAAGGGCTCTGCCCATTGGACCCCTCTAGGGGCGTTACCCTTAGGACCCCACAAGGGGGCATGGACCCCTTGACCCCGCACTCTTGGTTGAACCCAAAATGTAATAATTTAGTTTGGTATACACTTTGCATCACCTAATTCGTATACATTAATCCGTCGATGAACTAAAATATACAACAGAATAATGTTATTGCATCTACGGTTTGTGGTTTATTACGACATACAGATTAATTGAGGCATTGAGCTCATATAAAGGTTTTTAGAAACAGTTTATTGTTAAATAGATAAAAGCGTTGATGCATCTCAGTTTGTGTTCAATTTGGCTCAATATGATGTTGGATTTTGCTAATATGTGCTCTTATGGCACAAATTAAGTACTTATTGAGGTAAAACGTTTCTTTTATCATTAATATGCGTTTAATCAACTCTAACATTTCCTAGAATATAACTTCTATAACTTTTTTTACTTTTTGTTATGTTTTGTTTTGTAAGGATATTAGATTATTAAATGTTTCTTAGCTTGTATTATAAGGGCACATATTAGCAAAACCATTAACGTACGTAACATATCTAGTAAGTATTATGTAAAATTCGGACCTTTGAAAAGTTTATAAGCACGTACATTTCCAACATTTAGATCATAAGACCAATGGATCTGCAGTCTTACTATCATAACATATCATACATTCTTATTCTTAAACCAAGGTATATCGAAAGATAGAACAGTGACAAGTTTTCTTATCCTAAAAAAGAATATCATTATTAACAACCAGCCGGAAACATAGATTATGGTGATGATCGATAACTAAAAAATAAAAAGTATACAAAAGATTGGAAAACAAACTTCTAATTAAAAGTGAAAGTGTACATTTTCATCTAATTATACAAATAAAAAAAAAAAAAAATTATGTACCAGATTTGTTTTGTGAGCTATAACAAATAACAACTATAAAGTTAATAATATAAAACTTTGTAGAACATAGTTCTTAAATCCAAAAATTTATTGATTGGGCCAAAGTAATCGGCTCCATTTTGAACGAATCCTAAGTTGTAAATTACCGATTTTTAAGTTCAAACACGTTTTCTCCCCGATGGCACCTACTATTTATTTCACTTTAACACATGACATAAACTTTAGTAAAATGGTTTACTATTTTTTTTTTATTAAAAACATTTTAAGAAGTCAAAACAATACAGAAAAATAGGATTTTAATGTTACAAGAATTAAGAGAGGAGAAATTAGTCACGTGTATAGAAGAGATTAATATACGGTAATTTATTATTGGAATAAATAAAAAAGGAAATGTAAAAAATAGTGAAGTGTATGTATATGCGTAAATATAGTGTCCTAAACTATTGGGTCTTCTCCTAAATAACATCCATTAGTTTGAAAAGGTAAACAAGTATATAAACACATAATATATGCATGTAAATTGTGATGGTAAAAAAATAATACTACGTAAATTGCTCTAACTTCTTTTCCTATTCTACCTCTGTATCATACTTTTGTTAATTTACCGTCTTACTATATATCTCTCCTTCTGCCCCATAAGCTTTGAACAGAGCTTTTTTCAGACTAAAAAAAGATGGCAGAGAGTGAGGGAATTACCTGGGATGATATCATGAAGGAGACTGTTGATTTAGTATGATATTTCTCTCTCTCTTTCTTTATTGTAATATTCGAATCCGAATGATAACGATTCGAGAGAACTGACGGACATGCATGGTTTGTACGATATTTACAGGAACATATGCCGATGGACGAGTTATTTGATCAATTGAAATGCACAAAAGAGGGATTGACAAATGATGAAGGCAAGAGAAGGCTGGGTATATTTGGTCCAAATAAGTTAGAAGAGAAAAAGGTAAACTTTCATCATCCCAATTTAAATGTTATAGCTACAATACAATCGACACAACGTCCATTTGATGCAACATATCTACTATTTGTTACCAAAGTATGTAATTTGTTGCATTAAACGGTTTAACAAGCGGTCAGTATGTTGCATTAAATGGTTAACAGTATACGTAACACATATATCGGTAGAAAATGAACAGCACATTGCACTTGAACCTATAACTGATGTTCCATGACTACATTGATGCAGGAAAGCAAACTACTCAAGTTCTTAGGTTTTATGTGGAATCCTCTTTCATGGGTCATGGAAGCTGCTGCTATTATGGCCATTGCTTTGGCAAATGGAGGGGTCTCTATCTCTCTCCCTCTCTATTGATCTTTTTATATACACATACACACATATATGTGATGAGTTGACGATGAAATAAAAATTGCAGGGGAAGCCACCAGATTGGCAAGATTTTGTTGGAATCACAACATTGCTATTAATCAACTCGACTATAAGTTTCATAGAGGAAAACAATGCAGGAAATGCTGCAGCAGCACTAATGGCAGGTCTGGCGCCTAAAACAAAGCTTTTAAGGGATGGAAAATGGGCTGAAGATGAAGCTGAGTATCTCGTACCTGGAGATATTATTAGTATCAAGCTCGGGGATATAGTCCCGGCTGATGCACGTTTGTTAGAAGGGGACCCACTCAAAATCGACCAGGCCGCACTAACGGGTGAGTCATTACCAGTGACTAAGAAATCAGGTGACAGTGTGTTTTCGGGTTCAACATGCAAACAAGGTGAGATTGAAGCTGTTGTGATTGCTACTGGGGTCCACACTTTCTTTGGCAAGGCCGCTCACCTAGTAGATAGCACAAATCAAGTCGGCCACTTCCAAAAGGTACTTCCTAATTCCTATGCGTCAGTTGCCATACTGATGTATAAACTATAAAGTAAACTAAATTGTGATGATATTCTTGGTTTATGTTTGTCTTAGGTGTTAACAGCCATTGGTAACTTTTGTATATGCTCGATTGCGGTTGGACTAGTAATAGAAATAGTGGTGATGTACCCGATTCAGAAACGAACCTACAGAGATGGAATTGACAATTTGCTGGTTCTACTCATTGGAGGAATCCCGATTGCAATGCCAACCGTGTTATCAGTGACGATGGCTATTGGGTCCCACAAATTATCACAGCAAGGAGCTATCACCAAGAGAATGACAGCCATTGAAGAAATGGCTGGGATGGATGTCTTGTGTAGTGACAAGACTGGTACTCTCACACTCAACAAGCTCACAGTTGATAAAACTCTTATCGAGGTGGGTGAACAAGCGGAGTCAAGATTATAAAGTCAAAAGTCAAAATACAGAATTAAGAAGAAATATAGAAGTTTAGACTCCTTTTATTTGTCTTTAGGTATTTATAAAGGATACGGACAAGGAGATGGTGATTCTATTGGGAGCAAGGGCTTCAAGAGTGGAGAATCAGGATGCAATTGATGCTTGCATTGTAGGAATGCTTGCTGATCCCAAGGAGGTAATGAAATACAAAATTATTTACAAGTGTTAAATGATATTCACTAAACAGTCTCATTGTTATTTTAACGCAGGCAAGAGCAGGGATCACCGAGGTACATTTTCTACCATTTAATCCTGTGGATAAACGAACAGCAATAACATATATAGATCAAAGTGGAAATTGGCACCGAGTGAGTAAAGGTGCGCCTGAGCAGGTACAATAAGCTACATCTAGACTCTTAATTATAAGCATTAAACCAAATCCTAATTAGGTCAGATACTAATTTAGTATCTTCAAAGCTGTCAGATTGTGGAACTCTGTGACCTAAAGGATGATGCTAAGAATAAGGTTTTCAACATCATTGACAAGTTTGCTGAGCGCGGCCTTCGTTCTCTTGCTGTTTGTCAACAGGTGAGCTTCTATATTTCTAGTTAAGGGTGACAATTTCTACCCATTACTGAATGGGTCAAATTGGGTTGCTTCTCAGACAGCCTAAAAAAATCAGCTACAACAAGAATCGGTTGGATGGCTCAAACGGGTCGAAACTCACTCCATTTTCAAAACGTACAACCACGAATACTGTTTTATTTGAAATCAGATTATTCATGTGATGGCTTTACTAAAAAAAGATTATTGTTTTGATGACATTGTTTTCTTAACCATTACCAATGCATTAGTTATATCAATAAATTCTACAATGAAAAAACCGTTACCATTCAATCCAACCCGACCAATCCATTTTGAGCCGAACTTAATCTTGACCCATTCACATTACCCAACCTGTCCGACCCGTCCATTTTGCCACCTCTATTTCTAGTCTATGGAACTTGGGTCATTTGATTTATTAAGAATTGGTTTTCGTGTTTACTATGCAGACAGTACCTGAAAAAACCAGAGAGAGTCCTGGAGGGCCTTGGTTGTTTGTTGGTTTACTGCCTCTGTTTGACCCTCCAAGGCATGACAGTGCTGAGACCATTCGACGGGCCCTCCATCTTGGCGTTAATGTCAAGATGATCACAGGTGACCAGCTAGCCATTGGGAAAGAAACAGGCCGGAGGCTTGGAATGGGAACAAACATGTATCCATCTTCGTCTCTCCTTGGCCAACACAAAGATGCAGCTATTGCCAATATCCCGATTGAGGAGCTAATCGAGAAAGCTGACGGCTTTGCTGGTGTTTTTCCTGGTAAGGACTCATAAATTCATTGTTTTACGGATTTATATATATGGATATAATATGGAACTAAAACTGTAAAAGGGGTTGAGTACAGAGCACAAGTATGAGATAGTGAAGAAGCTACAGGAAAGAAAACATATATGTGGGATGACAGGAGATGGTGTGAACGATGCACCAGCACTAAAGCGGGCTGATATTGGTATAGCGGTTGCGGATGCCACCGATGCAGCCCGGAGTGCGTCCGACATAGTCCTGACAGAGCCAGGACTAAGCGTGATTGTCAGTGCAGTACTTACAAGCAGAGCCATTTTTCAGAGGATGAAAAATTACACCATCTATGCAGTCTCCATCACCATCCGTGTTGTTCTAGGTTTCATGCTAATTGCTCTTATTTGGCAGTTCGATTTCTCGCCTTTCATGATTCTGATCATTGCCATTCTCAATGATGGAACCATCATGACCATATCAAAGGACAAGGTGAAGCCTTCACCTATGCCAGACTCATGGAAGTTGAAGGAAATCTTTCTCACCGGGATTGTTTTTGGCACTTATCTAGCTGTAATGACTGTAGTTTTCTTCTGGCTAGCTCAAGAATCTGACTTCTTCACAGTAAGATAAAATGCTAAATTTTCATTTCACAATATTCAGCTGAAATTTTCACTGAATATAATTGTACTTTACATTCGGATTTCAGGAAAAATTTGGTGTAAGATCGATCAGAGACAATGATTATGAGCTTACAGCGGCTCTTTACCTCCAAGTTAGCATCGTCAGTCAGGCACTTATTTTTGTCACTAGGTCAAGAAGTTGGTCATATGTTGAACGTCCCGGTCTTCTGCTCGTGACAGCCTTTTTGATAGCACAACTGGTGAGCTTTCGTGGAAATTACATAATAGTTACCAATCCTGAATTTCATAGAAACTCGAGTTGCGTTGTAATTCTTGTTTAATGTAGATTGCTACACTGATCGCTGTCTATGCAAACTGGGATTTTGCGAGAATCAAGGGAATTGGTTGGGGATGGGCTGGTGTTATCTGGATCTACAGCATACTCTTCTACATCCCTCTAGATATTTTCAAATTCGTAATCCGATATTCATTGAGTGGCAAGGCCTGGGACAATCTGCTCCAAAATAAGGTAGAATAAATCTTTTTGGGCCATGTACTAAAAAAATGTTGGCTCTAAGTTGACTGACTTATTTTTCTTTCTTCTATTCGTATGAGAAACTAGACCGCTTTCACCAACAAAAAGGACTATGGACGGGGGGAAAGGGAGGCCCAATGGGTCATGGAACAAAGGACTGTCCATGGTCTCCAACCGCCAGAACAGGCCGAAATTTTTAACGACAAAAATAGCTACAGGGAGTTGTCCGAGCTTGCTGAACAGGCCAAGAGACGGGCTGAGGTGGCTAGGTACTCCAAATATCATTCTACAATGTTAATATCGCATCTTTTGTTCTTTTACTTTTCTTATATCTACTTCTTTGTACAGATTGAGGGAGCTTCATACACTAAAGGGGCATGTTGAATCAGTAGTGAAGCTAAAGGGTCTTGATATTGAGACCATTCAACAGCACTATACAGTATAAAGTTACTAAGGTGGAAATAGTTTAGTTGTTGGCCTGAGTAAAGATTTTGGCAAAGAGAAATAAGATTTAGGTACATTGGTAAGGTTTCATTTTTAGCTTTCATCTCATCCAAGATTGGATAACAAATGGACGAGATGGTGGAATAAATCCAGCAGACGAGATCGGTTACAGATGATCCGCAGTTGGTGAGAAAATGTAATAAGACTAGGTCATTAGATGCATAAAAAAAAAAGGTGACACCGGTGCACCAACGCCCCTCTGCTTTAATGAACTGAAGGGGAGAATCAGTGTAGGCAGCCTTTGTGTATAAGTTTATTTTCTTTTCCTTGCCAAAATCATTGTACTAACTCAGTTCTCCCTGTAGAAATGTAACCTACTGTTCATTTTGTCTCCCTGCGCTAATTCAGGGGGTGGTTATCTTGTTCGTAGGAATATGTCAATCCCAATTTCCAGAATGACAGTATAGTGCAATAGTATAACGGTCTGACATGTGCAAGATGAAGTTGAACTAAACTACATATGGCTTTATTAGAAATGTAATAGCGTAATACCATACACCTTACAATGCAGACATGCAGTAGCAGATAAATACGGTTTATACTATACAACAACTTCACGATGACTGAAAGAATTTAAACTAAGCTACATTCAATCACCTTTTATTTTTGGAGTGGTTAGGCTTTTTGAGACAACCTATACGTGCAAGGTACCATAGAGCTCCTTCAGCAGCTGAATCTGCTGCACTTTTCTTGTTCAACTGAGGCTTACCGATACACTCAACCGTCGTTCTTGACCTCGAGCTTTCTTTCATCTCGACGATGACCTTGTAGGTAAACCTGTTTCAAGTAAATCATCTCTAAGCTTTACAGTATAATGAATGACCCTTATGATTAAAGCTATTAGAAATATACATCATCATTTACTAATAACTTACAATCTGAGATTACTTGGACCTTCTTCATTGCAACAAGCGAAAACCGGACGTTTCCAGTGGCTTTTCGCACACATTTCGTACAAGCATGACCTAGATGTTAATTTCACTGGACCTAAATTTCGAAACAAAATGAAAAATTCAAAACCTAAAGATCTAAGTAGATACTCATAAAAAAAAAATCAAAAACCTAAAAAGGACCAAATATATCATCAACAACAAATTTGTGCAGCTTAAACCCAAACACCATGCAAATATGAGCAATTACAGTTGTAATGGTGATATACCTTGAGGAATTGGGGAAGATGATGCATTGATGGATAGAGAATCGAGCGATAATGGCGGAGCTGAGTGATTAATGGTCCGGTTATCATCATCGGCGTCATTTCCGGCGGTTGGTGGCTGAGGGAACGGCACCAGGTTCATCGCCTGTTTTTTTTTTTCGGTTACGAAAACAAGATTCAGGGAAGATTTTGAAGTGATGGAATCTGGTGGTTGATTAATGATTATTACACCTAACTAATTCTCAACTGAATATTACGGAGTACTAACTACTAACTAGGGGGTGTTTGCGAACGTAAGTGGGAGGGGTTTTTAACTTTGTATGGTAACGCAGAAAAGCTCTATTTTAATGTTATTTTAATGTTTGGGTATAATGAGCTTTTCCTATTTCAAAGGGCTAAAAAGCTAAAAAGGCAACAGCTAGGAATTTGAAACTTTTAGTTAACGCAGAAGCTAAAAAGCTAACGCTCCCCCCAAACACCCTCTAAGAAGGTAATTAAATACATTAATAAGGAATACACTACATTATTAATTATGGGAGGTGATAAATACAACACTCATATTGATTCATACACCAAAGTTGTGCAATCGTATACTTGTACTATTAGCTTTAACTGTTATACAGTTTGGTTTATGAATCAATTTTGGTGTTGTATTTATCAACTTCCTTAATTATAGTTACTAACTGACTATAACGGTTAAATTATATGAAATGAATGGTATCTAATTATTCCGTTATTAACAATTTCATTTGTCCATCTTTCAATTTTGATATGTCTTAAAATAATTGTCATCTTCCAAATTAACCAATTAAAATATTTGAAAATTGAAAAGATTAAATTCTATTGGTGGTCTAACAGTAATAAATATAATTTTCTTAAATTGTGTGAATCTTGTCTAGTGATAATAATTTTAAGACGGGTGGAGTGATTTATTAGTATGAATTACTATTATGAACTTTTATATAAGATGAAAATGAAATAATTAAATAATTAAGAATAAAAAATCAATTTGTAAACTTAACTGCATTTATGTTTACGTTTTGGGTTTGATACTCATTTTCTAAATTAAAATCTCACAAATCAAATACTTGTAATGAGAATGAAAGCCGTGTTAGGGAAATTTAATAAGGGTATAAGGGTGATGTTGGATGTGTATTGAAAATACTTTCTCAATAAGTTAAACTCTTCAATTCATCGTTCGTGTTCACGAAAATTTTACTGGGATTAAATGAAGAAAACACTTTAAATCTTGGCAAAGAAAATAAGGAAAAACAGAGAGTTGTTGTGTTTTCGTGTGTTCAAATAAGGACCAAATGATTATGTTACATCCATAGTTATAACAAGTCTGGTGGTAACGCACAGATACCATACCTACTCATGTTGGCGGAAAGAAGTGGGTAAGTGGATCCAACTAATGGGTTTGGCTTGGGTTTAGGTTTGGCTTGGTGCCTAAGTTTGTGATACCTTATAAATATAAACCCTATGTTATTGTAATCCTTGAGCTGTAAATATAATACAAGAAGAACTCTCTGGTTTGGCCCCGTGGACTAAACCAATCTCCAAGTTGGAGATTGGACATAACCACGTTAAATCCTTGTGTCGTTTACATTCCCGTATCGTATTTATTTATCTTGTTTTGCTTGTTTGATTGCTTTGTTAGCAATTAGTTATTCGTTTATTGTTGTGGGTACAATTGTGTTCAATTGTGCGCGTTGTTTGGGTCCTAAATTCCTAACAACTGGTATCAGAGCTCTAGGTTGAGCGATTGGGAACAATGGCCGATGAAAGCACGATCAAGATGGATTGTTGATGGTTAGGGTTTTACTGAAGGATGGAGAGCTAGGGTTATTGTGGCCAGATAATCATAGTGGATCTAGATTCGGTTGAAGATAATCATCGGGGGGAACGATTGAAAACGATGCGGTTAAAGGATTTGTTTGCAACATGTGATCGAGATCGATAGGCTCGTTTTTGTGTTAGATCGCGACGAACTCGAAGAGTTGTTTTCCGGATTGAACAAGATTAGGGTTTTGTCTGGTGGGTTGTGACGTGACGACACGGCATGAGGCCGGTTACGTTATGACAGTGATTGTTCGCGGTGGTAATGGAGTCGGTGATCGGGTTTCGATCGGTGATTTGTTGCGGAGAGATATTTTGGGATCCGGGTTTTGGATTCGAGTTTATCATTCTTTGCGATCCCGTGCAAAAGAATAGATGAACTTATCAAACTTAGGGTTTGATGTTGCAAGTGTAGGGACGTGATGTCTCGGAAACTTCATTGACACGGGAAAGGTTATTCAAAGATGTGAGGTTTGTTACGGTGCTCAAGAGAATGGTTTTCTCGGTTGGGTAGATGGGTAATAAACGGTACAACATCTGTTTTTTGGTAATCGACAGTATTGGGTGTCAGAAGGAGTTTTGTTTTCACTCGCGGGTTGAAACGGGAGACCATGATTTGTGGTCGAGTATTCCATATGTTTGGAATTATTAGGCTGGTTAGAGCTACTAATCTTGAAGATATTGTTTGTAGAAGATGTCGGATAGAACGCGTTCGACTCGGCTCGGGATTGTTGATGTTGGTTCAACGATAGAGCGATTCTTCTTGAGGAATCAATTGGAAATCTTCAAGTGGGTTAGAGGCGGATAACTGTGTAAGTCCTAATGTTTGAGCTTTCGGAGATTGTTGAGAGTGTCGGGAACTCTTGGGAGTTTGGTAACCGATGGAAGTATCGAAGCTAGTGGGAGTTTGACTACTAGTAGGAGCTTTGGAGATTGGTGTGCAACTATTGGATCTCAGTTTCTACAGGTTTAGTGTGCGGATTTCGGGTAACACTAGAGCGTTCAGATCTTCGTTTTTTACTCTCCAATGGCAAAGTAATTTGCGACTGACCGTGGATTATGAACCGGAGTCTTCTCAGATAGCCGCGATTGTTATTTTAATTCGTACAATGAGGGCGTGCTGAGGGGGAGAAGATGTGTTCATAGAAATCATAGCTATGTATTTAGGTCGGTGTACCAGCGGGAAAGCGAAAGTTTGTAATGTAGGTTTTCAAGTTTGTGACTGCGTTCTCACATGTAAACTTTGATGTTGATCTACGTGTTAGTTCTATCGGAGATTTTCTGATTGCTGGGAAGGAAAATCGGATAGGCGAAATTCTGTATGGGTTGGTCGATGACATGTTGGTGGCAGGATCAGACGTGGCTGTAATCGACGAGTTGAAGAGATATGTGTCTCTTGATAGAATCCTGTGGTTGGAGTTGTTGCACACTTCAACGAGTCTTCTTGGGCCTAGAAGATGATTATGTTTAGAGAGTGGTCCCAGTTTCATGATGTAAGTGTTCTGGTAGCTTTGTGTCGAAAGTCTTCCGACTCTGTGTGGTCGAGCGGCGTGTCCCGAATGGTATTCGGCGATATGAAGTTTGAACGTGTGACATTGGTGAAGGGACGAGATTGTGAAGGATTACTGGTTTTGAGTTCATTAATCTTCAAGTGGGAGATTGTTGGGCTTGTGAATATTAATGGGTGGGCTAGGGTTTAGGTTTGGCTTGGTACCTAAGTTTGTGATACCTTATAAATATAAACCCTATGTTATTGTAATCCTTGAGCTGTAAATATAATACAAGAAGAACTCTCTGGTTTGGCCCCGTGGACTAAACCAATCTCCAAGTTGGAGATTGGACATAACCACGTTAAATCCTTGTGTCGTTTACATTCCCGTATCGTATTTATTTATCTTGTTTTGCTTGTTTGATTGCTTTGTTAGCAATTAGTTATTCGTTTATTGTTGTGGGTACAATTGTGTTCAATTGTGCGCGTTGTTTGGGTCCTAAATTCCTAACAATGATTATGTTACATCCATAGTTATAACAAGTCTGGTGGTAACGCACAGATACCATACCTACTCATGTTGGCGGAAAGAAGTGGGTAAGTGGATCCAACTAATGGGTTTGGCCCTCTAGACGATTCACAAAGGAGCCATGACCCAAGCTATTTAGTGGCGATCCAAGCTAGTTTGAAATTTGAATAATCTTAGGCTCTTAGCTAGATCCGAAACCAATCGGCATGTGTTTAGTCAATTATTAAGAGTTTCAATTCAAAAATGGTTAGTAAAGAAAGTGTTAGACTGTGAGTGGGTAGCTTGTAAGACGATTAATTAGTGTTAACAGCTAACAAACATTTGAATCAGATCATTACCGGTTCGAATATGGTAACATATAGCTTTCAGCCTTTCAATGTATCAATTAATGAATTGAAGTTAAAGTATTGCACGTCGCAATATAAGGATCAAGGATGTTTGGTTCGAGTTTACGTAAAAGAAGGAACCTTTGTCAACTCTAGTAACATCATACTTGTTCCAAAATCTAGTATGACCCCTTATCCGGTTGTCCCCAATGCCATCCCATCTTAGATCCAAAATTTTAAAGCTTGTACCAAAAGTGTAGCCGTACAAGCAAGTGTTACTGTCATTTAACAAATCGCTACTTTAAAATCCATGAACATTAATAGAAAACAATATTTTAACTCGTTATAACACGCCATATAAAGATGAAAAATAAAAACACTATTCTTTACTTGTAGGTAGTCACTAGGATTTAGGTACAGTGAATAGTCTGAGCTTGAGCCAATACGTTATCCGTGCATTTCATATAAGGTGGTTGCAATTGGGCTAGAGTTTACTCAGCAATTTGAACCCGCAAATGGGGACCAAAGAGAGACTAAAACTAGTAACAGGATTGCTTGTACAACATTTAGTATTAAAAGGTTAAAATTACGTTATCCGTTTCTATTTTAGCTTGACCAATTTGCTAATAAATTGGTTAAAATTACCACTTCTAGTCTAGTCTAGTAAATAATTCATTAAGCTCAAAGCAAGTTTGGTTACTTTGAGTTAACCCTAGAAAATATATTGCTCAGACTTGGTAACTCGATGAGCCAGTCTCATAGCCAGCCTAAGTGTTACTAACCGCTGATTCTGGTTCTTAAACCCATTGGTTTTATCCTATTTGATTTATTATGTTTGTCATTTTCTCAAGACGTAGTTGGTTTGGGTAAGACTTGCATTTTCCTTCACCTTCAACTTATATCCTATCATATACGAAAGTGACCCGCAAGCATAATAGACCACACATACACAAAGTACATGTGCACACTAGATTTTGGTGACAAACAAGTGAATCGAATCAAGTGGTACCAAATCAAATGTGATAACATGGAGCTTTCATCCTATCGATGATTCAATAATTAATTAAACTGCTGCAAATGAGGATGTTTTGTAGGTATGTACATAAAAGAAAGAACAGAAGAGCCCATGTACTCTCTTCTTTTACATTAAATGTTGTAACTCATGTACATCGTACTTCCTGTTCCAAACATTATTTTGACCCCTCATCCTCAATCCCATCAATTCAGATTTTGTCGTTGGTGCGAAAAGTACAGCCATAACAGCACACTACAACCACATAACATGTTACAAGTCCCTGCAAGTATTATAACAATGATTGTTTACATAACGCATGAAATAGTTATATTAGAATCTATAAAAACAAGAAAGATCTAAAATGACCTAAATTGAAGATTCTTAAGCTCTTAGTGACCCTCCAAGTTCAACGGGTACTAATGGGATGAAGGAATGCAATACGTCTGTAATCAACGGCCTGTAACTTGGTTCGGGTTGCACACAAAGCACAGCTACTGCAGCGACCTATTACAGAAGCATACAAATCCATTAACCATTTAATAAATGGTAAAATCGGTTATATGAATAGTTTAACAAAGTTTAAAGAATATTGGACTAACTTGATATAAGTGCTTCAAGTCCATCGTATCTCTAATCACAGGGTCAACAATGTTTGGGAGCTTTGATCGGTCTGTTAGCTGGGGCATCGCCTGTTTGTGATATGATTTGTTCCTTAATATCAGAAACTTACTTATTTCTAAGTTACTAAAAAAGGTTGGGTGTCCACAAATGTATCTAACTATACCCAAAATTCTATTGTATGTATCCAACTTTCAGTTATTGCTAATGTACTTATCAGACCTCTAATGGCTTGTAAACTGGTGAATATGCACTGCTTTTGATGACATGGCATATAATATGACTGCCATGTCAGCAACAATTGCCGGTTACATGATTGAAAAAATTATATATAGATATAGATACAATGGAAATAATGAAAGATTGATATGTATGATTGAAACTTTTAATAATTGGATACATAGCTAGATAGAATTTTGGGTAGAGTATGATACTTTTTGAAAAGCTTAACCCTATTAAATAAGTTATGACCACGTAATATGCTTACCCATGTAACAATAGATTGGAATAATGATGGTGACATTTTCTCCACAGGTCTTCTTCCTATCAAAAGCTCAAGAAGTACAACTCCAAACGCGTACACATCACTTTTATCTGTAAGTTTACCTGTAACATCGACCAATCTTAAACCTCTCGAAAACTAAGAAAAGGGAGCTATTTCAGATAACTAGAAATGAACTATTGCATACCCTCGGATAGGTATTCTGGAGCTACATAACCTGAAGCACCCGAAAGCTTTATTTTGTTCTTGGCATGATGCTCAGTGGTAGCAAGTCCAAAATCAGAAATCTGAATCAAGTGAATACAATTAAGTAATGCAACAGCATGTTGCATTCTTGTTAAAATGCAGTGAGGTATAAACTATACTATAAATTACTCTAAAGATTCTTACTTTAGCATTGAAGTTGGAATCTAACAAAATATTCGATGATTTGAGATCTCTGTGAATCACGGGGGGATTGCAACGTTCATGAAGATACTCCATTCCTCTGTAAATTTAAACCAATAATTTATAAAATCCCATACAAGGATAAATGGTCATTATAAAATTAAAAAAAAAAGGAATTTTGTTACCGTGCAATGTCAAGTGCGACTTTCATTCGGCGATGCCAGGTTAATGCTCTTCCATGAGTCGGTCCTAGTGATATGAAATAACAAATCAACACTAGTGTAACCGATGTCAATTTGAAAAGTTGTAGTTCTTTTTGTTGCAAATGCAAGACATTATCTTCATCAACAATTAACTAAAAATTTATCATGGACTAATTGCAGAATGCTAAAAAGGTAAAATTGAAAACACAAAAACCAAATATATAATTTGTCCAAAGTGATTCACTTTTACAAAGTTGCACCTTTATGATATGTTTGCAATGAAAACCAAAGTACTAAAGTGCAAATAATAGTGTTTAGAGTATATACACTTTACCATGCAATTGGGATTCTAAAGAACCTTGATGCATCATTTCGTAGACTAAAAACCTGGTGTCATCATGTACGCAATAACCCAAAAGATTGATAATATTTTGATGCTTGAGTTTACCTAACCAATCTACTTCATTCTGCAAACAAAATCCATAAGCTAATTGTTAGAACACTCAAACCGTACTTTATAAAAAACAATATTACAAAGTAAAAAATTGACCTCAAATCGCCTTTGGGCATCTAGTCTTCCAGTCTGGAGTCTTTTCACTCCTGCAACGAAATGATCGTTGAAACGAGCTTTGTACACATGCCCGGATGCGTCCACACGAACAATATTATCTTTATGAAAATTGTTGGTTGCAGAAATCAACCACTCGTAGTCAATAATAGTTACAGACCCCTTTCTACCAGCAATTCTTGAAGGAGTAAATCTATCAAAGATTGGACCTAATGACAACCCTTTTGAGTTATCTATGTCAATAATATCAACACAACACCATAATCAGAATAAACAAATAAATACGAGTAATTCACAATGTTATGCAAGTAACAAAACAAAACAATAAATAAATAAATAAATAGAGAGTCTAAAAAGTAAAAACATACCTTGGGTTTTGGGGTTTTTCTTTGAATTCAGGGGTTCAGAATGCTTTTGCTTAAAGATCCATAAACAGAATAAGAACACCAAGATTCCAGCCAGCAGAGTTGAAGCGATAATTAGGGCTACAAGAATCCTTTTGTTTAAATCTTCATGGTGAACAACTTTAATTTCTGACACTCCTGAAAAAAATTAAAAAAATATATTAACTTTTAGCAAAAGCTAAAATGGTATCACAAACTACTTTTGGTGAAAATTTAAGTAAAAGATACATGTAAAAAAGCAAACACATTATAGTTGATACATATCATCAAACAGATGAAGTGCATTTAATAAACAGAGCAAAAGATTTCATGCTGCAATTGGAAAGTGTAAATAATTATACTATTAACATTACCTGGAGAATTAGCTTCTTTATCTTTGGGAATTTGAGAAAATGGAGGTTTTTTCTCAGTGGGAAGAACAGGTTCAGTTATGGAGGATAGAGGTGGGTATGTTCTACTAGCATGAACTGGGATTAAAACTAGAAGCAACAAGAACAAAACCCAAATGGGAATCATATATATTTTCAAAACAAGATGCATTCCCATAATTTTGGTGATAAAAATCAAGAATCTTTCGGGTATCAAGAAAGAAGAGATACAGTTTGTGTAGACACAAGAAATGTGCGTTTTAGGATATCTTGTGTTTGGTCTTGATTCTGTGTGTTTTAATTTTTGAAAGGGTTACTAGTTACATCTTCATCTTCTCTTTCTTGTTTTTGTCTCCATTTAAAACCTTTTTTTTTTTTTAATATTTTTTTCCCTTAAATTTAGGGTCTTTGACAAATTTGACATTGCATTGTGAGTTGAACTTTACACCTAGGAATGATGCATAGTTGCATACAGATAATGTATGTATGCTATCTTTTGTCTATAAACTCTCCCCAATATACATAACTTTAATCTTATACATTATGCGTAGCTTTATCAAAATTAATTTGTATAAAACTGTTTGACTCATGGTAAAACTATCTAAGAAGTAAACATTACTGCAAACAAGAATATATCATTTGCATATTTTTTTATGCATTAAGACTAGTCCCAGCGGTTCGTCATTCGTATTCATCTTTCATGTCATTAGAAAGACACCATTAAAACATGGGTATTGATAAATACAATAAACATACACCAAAGTTAATGCATTACAGTATCATACAGTACAAGGATTAACGCATAATAGATGGTGTATGTATCAAATTAATTGTTGTATATATCAGCTCCCTTAAAACATACGTGTCTTTGGTGTGTCTTTCTTGGACCCATCGTGTGGGAGATGAAAGAAGACGCTATCAAAGTGGGACGCGTTTTTTTCTTCTTCTCTTTTTTGAGTATATAAGTATATAACGAAAGTTATTATCAGTAAATATGGTGTTCAAAAGTTTAGTTGTTTTAGTTCCCCATTGACAGTGTTCAATCTTTCTGATATAGTTTTGACTACGAGTTGACAGTAGTTCTTCGGTCCGCCGGGATGGTCTAACCATTTTATTTTATTCACTTTTATAAGAGTAATAAAATAAAATAATTGTGTACCAACAAAATGTTTTTGGCTGCTTACTTTACTTTAAAATATAGATAAGAAATAGATAAACATTTAAAAAAGCAATCTAAAGTCTAAAATTTAAATACTCTTATTAAGATATTTGCAAATAGTTGTTTACAGATTTTTTTTAATTATTTTTCGTATGGGGTGAAGACGAAAAGGAACTAGATAATAAAATAATAAATAATAAAATAAGCTTTATAAATATAAAGTGACAGAAAAAAGTAGGGTGGAGGGCATTAACGGCAATTGCTTTATTTATGGGCAAGGGGAGAAATCATGTGGCGGTTATCAAAAGCTGAATGGAAAAGCAGAACAGCTTTGTTGGGTATCTAAAATGACCAATATACCCTTCTTACTTTTCAAACCAAGTAGGATGTATAGAGGTAGAAGTAGAAGACCTAGGTCCTCAATTTACGGTATACTAATTGGACCAATTATTAGTCTCTCGATGAAATAATAACAATAATGAAGCAATCTTTATCTTTACCTTTTTAAAACAAATCATTTTACTTTTGAATTATTATATACTTTTGAGTAACTAAAATTACTTTTATCTGTCGAAAAATGATGGATTAAACATAACTTAGATTATGTTTTGCTTTAACATTTTGATAATATAGCATTTTCAATGGCTTAGAAATCACCGGTAAAAAGGGTAAATGGGAGAGGGTTTTTTGTTCATGTTATTTAGGAAGAAGAGTATTTTTACTTAGTTATAGGTTGTTTAACTGTGATATCTACGCGATTATTTCCGACCTTCTCCCTTAACACCACTAGTATAATTAATCCTGATTTTATGGTCCAAGTTGTATGTTTTATTTTGAATCAACTTAACTTATTATTGTATAAAATGATATATACCTAATTTCTACTAGATACACAAGTACTAACACACAACTATTACGAATATATACATCTATTCATGTATGTATTTTAGGTGGTTCTTAATGCTTCATGTATTTCACGTTTTAGTTCATTTTAATCTTAGATCTTTCTTCGATTAGTTTGCTCTAATCGATACATTATCTACATCATATGTATCGTTTCATTCTTCAACTTTGTTGGATATATATTGTTTTCCGTCACAAAAAAAAAAAAATAATTTAAAAATCAATTCACGTATGTCTCAACCAGAGACTTGAATCCTCAATCACATATGTATAAATTTACCTCGAGGCTACTAGACTAATGACCATTTGGTAAATGATAATAATTTATAAAATTGAACCGGCATATCTTGTGTTCTTGTGCATGTCGTGTTTAAACGGAGATACATAATTTATTTTAAAATATAACCCTATATTAAACGTTTGAATTTTATTATCAACACATAGAATAAGAGTAGTGTAAAGTAAAATATTTAGATAATCGTGTCATGATATATATATATATATATATATATATATATATATATATATATATATATATATTACGGAGTAGTATATAATATTAGTCTTTAGAACTCTAAAATTACTTACATTGCCATTTCATATTGAAAAAAAATAAAGGTATGAACCCAAAACTCAACTAAGGTTTTAACTTAAAACTAAGTGAAGTTGTGAGATTAGAGAAGCAGCTGCATTTTGAATCCAAGTAGAGATATGCGATCTTAACTGTTGATTTATGTGATTAAAGACTGAGATCGTATACCCCTTTTTATCCTTAAAATGCAGTCGTCTCTTGTAATCTTACTAACCGTATGTAAAAGAAGAAAAAACATAAAGTTAGTGAACTATTTTTAGGGTTTTTGTTGTTGTTATAATTCAATCAAAGTAGAAACATAAAATGATTTTAGTGTGAAAAATGTGGATGGTAGAAACTAGAAAGTGGAGATGCTGAGAAAGGCGAGTATTTATTATTTTATTATATGTAAAAAAAAAAGATCATATTAACATAGAAAAAGGAAAGTGGCAAAAACAAAAGAGCAGATTCTTCTTTTTCTGAAAATGTGAGCCATTATTCGTCATCTCCATAATTACACACATAATTACATGTCCCCAATAATTTTAACTATAATAATAATAATAAATAATAATATCTTCGACTTGTATAAAATAAGTTACTTACGTACGATCTAAAATATATTTGTTGTTTACATCTTATGATGTTGCATTAGACACGTATGTATCACCTTAATTGGCAAAAACATACGGAGTATGTCCTACAGATTTATATTCGTAGTACTTATTTTACTTAATTTTGGTACTACGTAACATGATCTAAAAATTTCAATTAATTAGTTTAGTATGTAAAGATACGGTATTGTGAATCTGTAAAATCAACGGTTGTGTATTCAGTGGCGGATCTAGAAATTCAAGTGACTCATAGCACAAATTTTTTCATAATATTAAATAGATAATTTTTTCATGAACATATACGATTTCATTATAAATTAGTAGTTTTTAGAGTAAATAACATACAAAACGGACCAATCATTTATCAAACCAGTAGCAGAACTTGTTTGGACCTGTAGCAATAGCAATAAAATCAACTATTTCTAAAAACATTTACACTTCACATGACAAACGGACTCGTAGCAAACGTTACCCTAACTTCTACGTGGCTCCACCCTTGTGTGTATTTAAAAAATATTTTTGTTATTTTCGATCAACCAAGTTAAAATGCATTTGCATATGCACATATATTTTACTCCGTATTTTATACTTACATTTTGTTAAACTCACTATTTAAATAGTTAAAAATGTTTATATCATTGATTTGAAGATTGAAAATTTTGGATATCCAAATATGAGTTTTTCGTATCCAAATCTTCAGACATTCAAGTACACAAAATACAGATATCCAAAAAATGAACGCCCCTATCTATCTATCTATCTATCTATCTATCTATAACCATAAATACAAAAGCTTGAAACTTATACGTCTTGAAAGTATATAGTTAAATTAAACGTTTAATAGGATTTATTTTTTTATATTAATTTGTTTAATTGGAAACTGTGAATTGACAAAAATAGCCCAAAGCACTGGGTAAGCATGCGGTACGGGTTGCAGGAAGCTGTTCAGCTTTGTTTCCTACCTTTTCTATTTTATTTTCTATTTTCTATTTTTCATAATAAATTACTCCGTATTTATCTAAATAAAAATCAAATAAGTGTAGGGGACGGGGCAACGCAGCTTTCGATTATCTGGTTCACAATTGTTTTCATTTGACGCGTGTTTTGTGTATTGTCTATTTTTGTTGTTAACATTTTGTCTCTGCATATTTATCTACTACTTATTTCCTAGGTTCTTTTATTTATTATCGCATCAGATTCACTTCCTCTTAACAAAACAACACTACAACACTACATTTTACTTAAATTGCAGTGTGTGCATTTAAAACGCAGTATTGTGAATATGTAAAATCAACGGTTGAGATCGAATTCCCCTCCCTCATCTCAAAATACAGTTACACCTCTGATCCCACACCTAAATTAAAATGTCTAGAGTTCATCTGGTTCGTGTGAAAACATAGTTAAGGGTTGCTGGATTTGCAAGTACGTACTTTGGAAGAAAAAAAGTTGTCACCAAGTCTCGGGTTGATTGTATTTTGTTGAACTTGGGAGAATTTGTAGTTTTGTACCTTATAAACTTTCTAATCATGGGCTTTGCCTATCAAACCCAGTTAAATGAACTCCCGGAGTATTTTGTCTTTATAGGATAATGGGTTGGATTTATTGAGCCCAATCTACGACCAAAAATCTTAAATAGATGGCTCGGCCTAAACCCTCGTGCCATTGTTGACGTTATAGTTGATAACTTAATATCACTTTCTTCTAAAGGGTATAAGCGTATAACGTTTGAAGAACTTGAGATTTCATTTCAAGATTTAAAGACATGAAATATAATCTTCCAAACATTTTTTAATCTACAACGACAATCTTATAAATCTATCAAACGGATATGTTTAATCCATAGATCATATAGATATTGTCTCTCCCCCGAAACCCGAACTCACAACCTTTTGAGTTGTCTCCTCCGAAACTTGAACTCACAACCTTTTGAGTAGTGAGCTCATACTGCTAAGTCAAAAATGACTCTTGATCTATAAATGACTCTTTTGATCAAGAGGAAAAAAATAATAATAATAATAATGTATGTATCCCCTAAAGATTTGAAGTTAGATACGTAGTATCAATATTGATCAATTATTGGTTATATCGGTAGGTTTCTAGTGGTCCTATTCGAAGTTATAGGTTATATTTAGTTACGGAAAATTATCTTCATTTTTCCTTTTCAATTTTTTAGAGTTTTGTGTCCCTTGAAAAACTAAAGGTGTGTAGAAAACGCGATGAAATGTAAGGGATGGAGTTTTCATTTTCCAAAATAGGAAATGTAGGAAATCATAAATCATTAGTTCATTTTCTTAGAAAACTTCTCTAGAAAATCACAACTTGAACACGTTTTTTAAAAATTTTCAGTTTTCTTAAAAAAATTTGTAGAAAAATTGAGAAGTTTTCCGTAACTAAACGCACCAATAGCTTTCTTCAATATTTTTCGTTGTTGCCATATCAAGCGACAACACATAACTCTTATATATCGCGTGAATAGTTTTATTTATATTATTAGTCTTGTATGCTATGAAAGACCAGAATTCCCAAATGTGTTTTACTTTTTTTTTTTTCTTCCACAAACCTTCTGTCACGAATATATATATTTGTTCATCCGAAAACTTGAACTTCAATTTTATGATTGAAAAGGCACCATAATACCATTAGGCTTATAACCCTTATGTTATGTTTTGGTTTTTACATGTAATAAAAATGTCTAGTATTCAGAAGTGGGACACAAGTACATATTGATGGGTTTTACCGGTTAATTTTATTAAATATTAAAACTTTAATATACGGAAAATAATAAAACAATATTAAACCCATTTACCGCGGATCCAAATACTTGAATTAAATCGATCAAACAAACAACAAGATGAAAGAAACAAACTTACAGCGATTTGCTCGGAATGGTTAGTCTTTTGTTTCTTGCTCGGAGGTGCCAATGTGTTCGTACCAATACTAGTCATCTTGTGGATATAATCGCTAGATTTATTCATGCTTGTTTATACGTTTAATCTTTACTACAAACTAGTAACAAACGCGTAAACCGAATCGAGAACGTAACACACTTGTGTGTGTGTGGATCGACTAACCCAAAACCGAAAATCGGTTTTGGGGTTTGTGTGGTTCGGTCGACGAAAACAAGGAGGGAGGAGGAAGAGAGTTTTAGGGTTTAGGTTAATGTGTTGATTAGTAACTAATGGACCCCTAGACATTTATTTATAGTCTAGCTAAACTTGTTCACCAAGTTTGTCATTAGTTACATATTAAACCCTTTAACAATATTTAGTTTTAACTTTTAAAACTAAACTTTATTTAACTCTACATAATTAATTCACAATTAATTATTCCGTACATATCCGTCGATGATGCATCGGTATGACCCATTGGTGTCTTAATCATCGGATTAAATAATTTAAATATAATTATTTATGCACATAATACTTTCAGACTCCCACTTGTGCATAGATGATTATACTTAACTTATTAAGTTTCATATGGCGGTCCCTAGCAAGACACATAGGATAACCGAGTCATAAGAACTCTTATACCTCGTATGATTTAGCTGAATCACCCATTCACAACGGTATATTAAAAGAGCAGCATATCCTTTTGCAACACGATATTACAAGAGTACCTGGCATGGACTTTACTCAACCAAATGATACTTTGTTTGTTCTTGATTTAGTCTCAACTGGTTCAAAATGACGGAAGTCTAATACTCTCCGAGCGCGGCCACGCATTCTCCAGTTTTAACCATCAAAGGCCTAACAATATCTCTCTTAATTAAAAGAGGTGCAAATCCCATCTTGACAATTAACCACTCTACACTTAGCTCCCACTGAACCCAGCAACCAGACGTTATGGCTACGCATTTACGCGTAACGTTAGACTGTGCCTAAGCCCAATGTTAACTAAGCTTGAATGCAATTAACGTCTCATGTAATGAGGATATCTCACTTGAGTTAACTTATGATAGAAGTCCATGAAGTTACACTCAAAGCGGGTCAGCCAATATTTGATCAAATCAAATACCCATGAATCTTTGACAATCTTAATGCTATAAGTCCTAATTAAGATTTCGGCCAATATTTCACAGTCACCATCACCCCATTGTGATTCCCACGACAACGAGTAGGTTATGGAAGATTTTGGAATCCGTCATGCGCAATTCCATGGATTGCTAAAACATACTAAATTATTGAACATTTTAAAGAAATACGCAAAACAAAAACATCTCTTTGAATTTCAATAAAGTTCAATTGTTCAACCAATACATAAAGAATTATAATAATAAGCCTAGAGATACTTCATGCCTATGAATTCAGCATGCTTGTAATGCTTGGCTTGAGACAACGCTTTCGTCAACGGATCAGCAGCATTATCATCAGTTGGAATTTGTTGTATCTTCACATCACCTCGTTCGATAATCTCTCGAATCAAGTGAAACTTACGAAGTATATGTTTGGACTTGTGATGAGCTCTTGGTTCTTTAGCTTGCGCCACAGCACCAATATTATCACAAAAGATTTCAATTGGATTGGAGATACTGGGAACAATTCCAAGATCCATTATGAAATTCTTCAACCAAACAGCTTCCTTTGCAGCATCATTTGCAGCAATATACTCCGCCTCTGTAGTGGAATCGGCTACAGTACTTTGCTTCGAACTCTTCCAGCTTACTGCTCCTCCATTTAACATAAACACAAAACCTGACTGCGATCTAGAGTCCTCTTTGCTGGTTTGAAAACTAGCATCAGTATGACCAATCACTTTGAGCTCCATTTTCTCACCACCAAAAGTTAAGACCATATCCTTAGTCCTTCGCAAGTACTTAAAGATATTCTTCACAGCTCCCCAATGCTTGATTCCCGGATTTTGTTGGAATCTACTCGTAACACTAATAGCATATGCGACATCCGGTCTAGTACATAACATAGCATACATGATAGATCCCACTGCAGAAGCATATGGGATGCCTTTCATGTTTTCCTTGTCCTCTTCAGTCTCGGGACATTGACTCTTCATAAGAACCAATCCAGCTGACAACGGAATCATCCCTTTCTTGGATTCATCCATCTTGAATTTACTCAAGATCTTGTCAATGTATGTACTTTGACTCAGTCCAATCAACCTTTTACTCCTGTCTCTCAAAATTTTGATTCCAAGAATATAGGCTGCCTCTCCAAGGTCCTTCATTTGAAAACATTTACTAAGCCATAACTTAACACTTTTAAGCATGTTAGTACTATTTCCAATGAGCAATATGTCATCTACATATAAAACCAAGAAGGTAATGTCGCTCCCACTAAACTTCCTATAGACACATGGTTCGAACTCACTTTTGATGAAACCAAACTCCTTTATCTTCTCATCAAAACATAAGTTCCAACTCCTAGATGCTTGCTTTAATCCATAAATAGATTTAAGCAATTTACAAACTCCTTTAGGTCTTTTAGGATCCACAAAACCATCCGGTTGTGACATATACACAACCTCAGTCAAGTTCCCATTAAGGAAGGCGGTTTTGACATCCATTTGCCATATCTCATAATCATAGTACGCAGCTATGGCCATTAGAATCCTAATAGATTTAAGCATGGCTACGGGTGAAAAAGTTTCATCATAGTCAATACCATGAGTTTGAGTAAAACCTTTTGCAACCAACCTTGCTTTATAAGTTTGTACCTTACCATCCATGTCAGTTTTCTTCTTGAAAACCCACTTACACTCAACAGCTTTACCATCGGGCGGAAGTTCACTAAGTTCCCAAACTTTGTTGTCATACATGGATTGCATCTCAGCCTTCATGGCTTCTTGCCATTTATCAGATTCCGAACTAGACATTGCCTCATTGTAAGAGGTTGGTTCTTGCAAACCATTATCTTCAATGACATAGACATACCTACTAGGTACACTACGCATCCGGTCGGATCTTCGAAGACTAGGTGTCTCAATAGCATCAACATTGCCATGTTGATCATCAACATCTTCATGTTGATCATCAACATCATCATGTTGAATAGGTACCACCACCTCATGTGATATTTGTTCTTCCTCTACTTCTTCAAGGAGGTGATATTTTTCTTGTCAAGGAAATCCTCTTCAAGAAAATACCCATAACGAGCTACAAACACTTTGTTCTCACTTGGATTATAGAAATAATAGCCCCTAGTTTCCTTGGGGTATCCAACAAATATACATTTATCAGTTTTAGACTCAAGTTTGTCGACTACAGGTCGTTTGACATGTACCCTACAACCCCAAATCTTCATGTATGATAAATTTGGAGATCTACCATACCACAACTCATACGGAGTTGTAACAACTGATTTAGATGGTACACGGTTTAGTGTATATGCCGCTGTTTCGAGTGCGTGTCCCCAAAAGGATAAAGGCAAACCCGTTTGACTCATCATAGATCGTACCATATCCAACAGAGTACGATTCCGACGTTCGGATACTCCATTCCACTGAGGTGTATATGGAGGAGTTAATTGTGAGACAATTCCACAATCTCTCAAATGACGCTCAAATTCTTCGCTTAGATATTCTCCACCTCGGTCAGACCGAAGCTTCTTTATCTTCTTACTTAATTGATTCTCAACTTCATTTTGAAAGTCTTTGAATTTACCAAAACTTTCAGATTTACGTTTCATTAAGTAAACATATCCATATCTACTTAAATCATCAGTAAATGTAATGAAGTAACGGTATCCACCTCTAGCTTCATGACTAAAAGGTCCACACACATCAGTATGTATGATTTCCAATAAGTCGTTTGCCCTTTCATTAGTTCCTTTGAAATGTGCCTTTGTCATTTTACCAGAAATGCAAGATTCGCATTTATCAAATGATTTAAAATCAAAAGTGTCCAAGAGTCCATTTTTATGGAGCTCTTCAATGCGTTTTTCATTTATATGGCCTAAACGACAATGCCAAAGGTACGCTTTGTTAACATCAACATTAGCATTTATATGAAGAATTGTACTAGAAGGGGAATGTAATTCTAAAGTATATAAACCACGTTGGGAAATAGCTTTAAAGTAAAAAACATTATTGCGATAAACCAAAAATGTCTTTCCTTTAGAAATAAAATCAAAACCATCATCCACCAACAAGTCATACGAAATTACATTCTTAATAATTCTAGAAACATAGTAACAATTATTAACTTCTAAAATTAATCCCGTAGGGAGGGCAAGTTTATAAGTTCCCACGGCTTCGGCACCAACATTTGTTCCATCACCGACGCGCAAACTTAACTCGCCTTGTCCCAATTTTCTACTTCTTTCAAAACCCTGCAAGTTATTGCAGATGTGATTACCACATGCAATATCTAATACCCAAGAATCAAAAGAAGTCATAAGACAATCAATCATAAACATACCAGAATCAAAATTATCATCCATTTCAATATCCTTCAAATCAAGCACACAATCGCATAAATCTTCATTCCCACATATAGGGCAGGGAATGCTAGGCAAGTCATCAAAATCATCATCTTCAAAGTTCAAGTCTTTGAATACCATGTTGAACTCATTTTGCGTCTCATAAGCAAGCAAATCCTTGTAGAATTTTGATATGGTCGATTCGCCATCAATGTCATACATTAAACAAAAGGATTTAAAGTCCTCATTTAATGAATCAAGCAACCTTATCAAAATACAATCCGTTGGGATTTCATAATGAAGCTCATTCAAACGATCCAAGACAACTTTAACGTTCGTCCAATAATCGTTCACCGACTGCCCTTTCTCCATCCTAAGCGCCTTGAAATCACAACTTGCATTGTAACGTTCATGACGATTACCAGGGAGAAGTCTTTGTTTTGTGTTGTTAATTGCCATCTACAGAAAATAAAACAAATTCATAATTCAGTATTGATTATTTCTAATAAATCAAACAACCCTAAATTTGACTTATTAGCCTAGGACCCGACATTCCACTATTGTATGCCCTCAACGAAGGCTGCAATGACATAGCAATAGCTTTTAGGTAGATGACGCGTTCATCAATTGTATTTCTACAACTCCTAGACTTTATGAGGTTCCGGCTGAGCCGGGCATGTTTAACCTCATCACGCGTCTTGGGCGAAGTTCTCAACTCGAATCACCAATAAACCGTACCATATCGAAACTGTGGAGATCCGGCCATCTTCTCAAGTGGATATCGCGGCTCTCACACTTCACCCTAACCCAAGTGTAACCATACCCACCCGCGGAGGCGGCAAAGGATATGGAGTTGGGGTCGGTATGAATGTCTCTTTATGGAGGACGCTTTAGGTTTAATTTTATAGGGTTCTTTCATGTTTCAATTAAATCGTGTTCCCAATATTTTCTAGTTTTAAATAACCAATTTTTAAAACATATCTTTTACCTTTTAAAAATACATACACGCTTTATATATAAATCATAATGATTTATAATACGTCTTTATTTAAAAACACATTTTAAAACTTTATCAAATAACTATTTTAAAATTTATGCTTTTAAGCAATGGTTTTATGTTCGTGTCATTTGTTTAATATTTAAACATACCACAACCACGCATTTATATAATAATAAATAAAACATAAAAACCGGTAACATAGCCAACCAAATCTAATTGTTTAATTCGTGAGCCAACACGAATTAAACGGTCCTTTCCTATGGGACAAACATGACACAATTCTGGCGTTGATGAAGTCCAAAAGCTCCCACTTGATGTTTCCATCCAAATAAGCTCCGTGCTCCATATGCTTCAAAATTGCTCCGCTTGTTTGTCTTTTGATTACATTTAATTTAAAATAAACTAGTCTAACCTATCTATTTTTAAAACAAAATTTACATAATCAAAAGAGGTTGTAAATTGGCACGCAGGCCTCCTCATACCATAAAACAATGAATTACAAAAACAACCACAACATTACATATTTGGTCGTTGGCTTGGCTATGTACCACAAACATGTCACAAATGCAAGATCCTAACTTTTGGCTATTATAGAAATCGGTTTGCATATAACATGCAAATAAATGCAATCTCATTCCCATATAATAAATTAAAACAAGTGCGCCAAAAGGTTTGATCTTTATATAAACTTTAACAACATTAACATTCAAATATACATGACTTTATTTTGATCCATCTAATTAATTAAAAAAAAAACAACAGTTATATTTAATTAATCAATTAAGACTAATAATTATTGTAGTTATACGGTTTGAGACTATACTTCAAGATCCTTCTTAGCGAATCAACAACCGGAATCCCAATAGGGGTTGGGTTGGATTCGGCCAAGGTGAGTATCACCAAAACCATAAACCTAATCGACTTAACTAGGGTTCCAAAAACCCTATCAATCAAGATTAGGTTTCTTGCATCATATACAATTACAATAATAATAGTTGTAAGCAAAAAAAATCGACATACACATATAATATATATAAATCGATTTACATATATATACCAAAAAATTCAATCTTTATAATTTTCCTATGGATCAAAACAATTAAATCATATATCTTTGATGATTTAAACAAGTATAAGCGGCTCTGATACCACTGATGGGTTTTACCGGTTAATTTTATTAAATATTAAAACTTTAATATACGGAAAATAATAAAACAATATAAAACCCATTTACCGCGGATCCAAATACTTGAATTAAATCGATCAAACAAACAACAAGATGAAAGAAACAAACTTACAACGATTTGCTCGGAATGGTTAGTCTTTTGTTTCTTGCTCGGAGGTGCCAATGTGTTCGTACCAATACTAGTCATCTTGTGGATATAATCGCTAGATTTATTCATGCTTGTTTATACGTTTAATCTTTACTACAAACTAGTAACAAACGCGCAAACCGAATCGAGAACGTAACACACTTGTGTGTGTGTGGATCGACTAACCCAAAACCGAAAATCGGTTTTGGGGTTTGTGTGGTTCGGTCGACGAAAACAAGGAGGGAGGAGGAAGAGAGTTTTAGGGTTTAGGTTAATGTGTTGATTAGTAACTAATGAACCTCTAGACATTTATTTATAGTCTAGCTAAACTTGTTCACCAAGTTTGTTATTAGTTACTTATTAAACCCTTTAACAATATTTAGTTTTAACTTTTAAAACTAAACTTTATTTAACTCTACATAATTAATTCACAATTAATTATTCCGTACATATCCGTCGATGATGCATCGGTATGACCCATTGGTGTCTTAATCATCGGATTAAATAATTTAAATATAATTATTTATGCACATAATACTTTCACATATTATAACATAGATTAGTCTCTTTTTTAGTACTACAAAATATGGAATGTTAATGATATTTGGACATAAAATTACTTAGTATATAAATGAGAAATAAAATATAATACCCGAAACAAAATGAATAGTGTGAAACCTGTCATGCGTGTGGATTATAGGTGTAAATGACTAAATGGAATGAGATCGAAAGCATTAAATTTTGGGCACATACAACTAGGGAAATTAACAAACTTTTAATCAAAACTTGAATGGGATTTATAAATCACTTCACCAAGTGTACACACATTCCATGACACCATGCATTTATGCCATTTTTCATCTACATCTATCTCCTTCTTCTTCTTCTTCCATTTAGGTTTGTTTTCCGATGCAATTTTACTGTTCAAGATAATACAACATTCAATATGTATCTATCATCATAAAACTTATATTCGATACATATCAAAAGCAAAGTAATCAAATACTAGTATAATATTGTAAACGGTGGTGATAAATCTAGGGGTGTGCAAAACACGGTTAGAACCGTGAGAACCGGCAAACCGTACCGGAACCGTACCGTCCCGTACCAAACCGCTTCTCTACGGTACGGTTCTCGGTTATAATATTTGTAGTTTCACGGTTCGCGGTTCGGTTCGGTTCGGGCCGGTTCTACACTTAGGGGTGTGCAAAACATGGTTCGAACCGTGAGAACCGGCAAACCGTATCGTAATCGTACCGTCCCGTACCGAACCGCTTCTCTACGGTACGGTTCTCGGTTCTAATATTTGTAGTTTCACGGTTCGCGGTTCGGTTCGGTTCGGGTCGGTTCGGGCCGGTTCTAGCACTTTGCACAGGCCTAGATAAATCCACCTTTCAATCTGATAGATCCACCATTGACATGCATCAACATTTTGTACAGTACAAACTGTTAATGTATGTCAATTGTGGATTTATCAAATTGAATGTTGAAAATATCATTGGCCTATTGTAAATGTGTTGCCATCATCATTAGGTATATATACCACGCGAACGAACACGGAATGAGATGCTCCTTGTTAAATTCGTTCGTTAAGTTGAACAGATGAGCGATATAAATCAACTGATGCTCATTAAAAAATTATATGTGTTCATGTTCGTTCATCATAACACTAAACTGTCTATATATATTAATGTATAAAGGTATGACTTACTATAAAGTACAAATTCATACATATAAAACTTCGATAAATCAAAGAGACATTGCATGTTCTAGTGGTATTGAGGTGATCTTCAACTATTAGATTATATTGGGGTTTAAATGCTTAGGATGAGTCAAATGTACAAAGGTGGGGTGTGTGAGAAATTGTCTTCCTTTAAAAAACAAAGAAAAGAAAACCCAATAGTATGAATATCGGTATCCATGATAAATACGGAGTAAGATTTTATTAAACTAAATTACATAACATGATCCATAGAAATAATGAAACAATGTATAAAAAGTTTCAACATCTATAGTAAGTTGAATATTGTTCTAATCAAAAATATGCGTAATATGTAAACATAAACGAAAGAAAATCAACAAACATTCACGGACAATTAAACGAACGAGATATATGTTTGTGTTCGTTCATTATAAGTAAAGGAACTGTTGGAACATGGATTATTTCCTACACGAACACAGAATTGTACGTGTTTATGTTTCTTCGTTAACCAAATATATACGAACTTTGCACCAAACGATTCGCTAACAGTTTGGTAGTTTAGTTCACTTGCATGTCTAGTTATCTTAACTCATAATTGTGTTTAACATTTAAACACAAATTTAGTTTAAACCTTTTAGCCTAATATTAGTCAGAAATGCTACACTTATCAAATTTTTACAAAGAAAGTTGTACAAAATGATGTGGCAAGTGATGTAGACCAATCACAACAATTCTAATATTCTCTCTCATGTTTTTCTCTCCTTGTTTCATTGGTCCGGCCACCTAAGTCTGTGGATATAATTTATAAAAATTGTGTGAGCTTATCATTTCTCAATATTAATTGTTTCGTTTGTCCACTATATATTGAAACTAGATCTAAATGTAACATTTTTATTTTCTTATATGTTAACTTAAACTCAAAATGTTTTACTTTCTTCAAGTTTTTAACTTGCATGTCTGTGTGTAACTTGATAGCTATAAATAGCCTTGAATAGAAACATAGTAACAAAACGTCAATATACAAAACGAAAAAAAACAAAACGTCAATAATAATGGTTGTCATGCAACACCACATTATACTATCAACATGCATTGCATTACTCTTCATAACATCTTCCATTTCACAACCCATCACAGATCACCACCATGAATTCGATGTCGAAAAACGCCACACAACTGCAACACCACCAAAGAGCCACGGTAAAACACCTAGCCATAGTAGCGGTCGAAAATCTGGTAGCAAATCAAGAAACAAAAATGGATCACCTTCAAATTGTGATCCATTATATCAATATCTATTTTCAAAATGTGGTCAATGGCCATTCTCTCGTAATTCACCAAACAACCCTTTTACATCAGCTCGCCGGCCATCACCTCGCCGGCCACCACCATTACCTCCGCCGGTGATCCCATCTCCACCACCATTACCTCCAGCGCCGGCACCAGCACCTGCTCCACCACCATCTCCGCCACCATCACCACCACCGCCTCCACCACCGGAATCTCCGCCTCCTCCACCACCATTGATTCCCTCACCTCCACCACCAACGCCGTCACCTCCACCTCCAGTAGTTCCTTCACCACCACCACCGGTAGAAATTCCGCCACCGGTATTATCACCGCCACCTGATTACATTCTACCTCCAATGGTACCTGAGCTACCACCTGATGGTCCATTTCAGGCACCACCATTAGTTCCGATATTTCCGTCGCCGGTTTTTGGTGATCCTTTTCCGAACCCGGCGCCGTATGTTCCGATATTCTCACCACCGGCTGACGATAGCAATCCGCCGTTCGGCGCTAATAATCCGCCGGGCTACACGCTGCCACCACTTGTGCCTATACCAAATTTTCCACCACAAACAGACCCTGAACAACAGTTTCCACCGCAAATAGACCCTGGTCAAAACTTTCCGCCACAAATAGACCCTGGACAACTATTTCCGCCACTTATAGACCCCGGACAAAACTTTCCACCACTAATAGACCCCGGACAAAACTTTCCTCCACAAATAGACCCGGGACAAAACTTTCCACCACTAATAGACCCCGGACAAAACTTTCCGCCACAAATAAATCCGGGACAAAACTTTCCGCCACTAATAGACCCCGGACAAAACTTTCCGCCACAAATAAATCCGGGACAAAACTTTCCGCCACTAATAGACCCCGGACAAAACTTTCCGCCACAAATAAATCCGGGACAAAACTTTCCGCCACTAATAGACCCCGGGCAAAACTTTCCACCTATATTGGATCCTGGACAACAGTTTCCGCCGCAGTTCCCAGGGATTGGGCAGTCGCCGGGAGTAATATTACCACCACCTGTGGATACGAATCCAATGACAGGAGGGCAACCGTTCTTTTCAATGCCAGAAACACCGCTAGTTCCGATCGATTTGCCCTGATATGATCAATGTTGTTTTAGTTGACTAGTTAACTTGAGTGTATCGTCGTCTGTATATGAGTTTTTACTTTTAAGTGTATGTAACATATTTGATTTGATTTATGTGGTTTTTTTCAACTAAAGTATATGGTTTTAATAATAACACGATGTTTAATAATTTGTATCAAATCTCAAGAGTAGTAGCTTAGTATATATAATGTAACGGTGAATAGGAGCCACTTTTTTATCAACCAAAGAAAACTACGGTTTATTTCATTGGTTCATTAATGCTTATTATTAGATATTCACCGACTTAGTTTTTAAATCTTTTCCCTTCCTTTCTCTTCCATCCAATATTGAACTCGAGAACACAACGTTAAAGGTAGAGAGATCAACTAGTAAAAATATGTTATAATTGTAGTTTTGACTTTTGAATAGGGGCCGGCCCGCATAATTTGAAAGCCTGGTGCGACGAAAGAAATAAAAGGCCCTCTAAAGTCTAGACAACATATTTATATGTAGATATAGATAGATATACGACGTAACAAAGTTCGTAGGTACCAAGAAATTGTCAACTATATATAATCAAAGCTCAGATTATATAACATTAAATCACTCAAACTGGAAGATATCATTCAAACAATTAAACTTATAAAATGAAGGTAAATTTAAAACATATAAATAAAAAACTTAATATTAAAATATCAAGAACACATAAAGTTTATAGGTTAATAGTCGATCAATTGATGTTAAAAAGTGAACTGAATTGCTGTACTGGGTAAATTTTTAAAGGAACAAAAAAAACGGGGGCACGGTGATTGTGTAAAATAAAATAAATATGAATTGGGGTCAAAGTTTGTAGTTTATGGATTATACAATTAGTAGACTTGTAAATAAAATGAGCCCTCTAGAACTTGGGCCCTGTGTAGTGGCCTAGGTAGCACTTGCCTAGGACTGGGCTGGTTTTGATGAATAATGGGAACGTAATACGTACAACTAACAAGTATAAGGTTACGAATAGGACGCAAGCGAGTTGAGGGGCTTTGACTTTTGAGTTCGACTACTTTAAGGCAAATTCAACTTCGGTTCAAAAAGTGGAATAATTAAATCAAAACTTATTTCGATAATTAAACTTATATAATCAAACTATAATGATCAGGTTTATTATTTGAAAGTGTATGATACTTTGTCCATTTTATTACTGTACTAGATTTCAAATCTGTGTATTCACACGAAGCCGGTGAATGTGTATTTCTTTATTTTTAAATCTACAAATGACGTACTCTCTCCGTCCCAATTTAATTATGCACTTTCAATATACACACAGTATAATAAAAGTGCATTGATTACTATGCTGATCAATAATATTTCATTTTTCTCTGCTTAAATGTTTTTTTATTGGTTGAAATCGAAAGTTGACAATTATTTTGGGACATCCCAAAAATGAAAGATGGACAAATAAAACTTGGACGAAGGGAGTCTATGATAAAGTTTTGATGTTTTATATGCTTTGAATAATAAGCAACAATGAAGTTTAAAACTAAATTATTTATAGTAGTATGTGTAATCAGTATCTAGTTGGTGTCATTTTAATGTTACTGTCTACCTTTTTATGTGTTGCTCATATAAACAAATAAGTTACAAACCAAATAAAAAGATTAAGATCCTTGCAATTGTGCTAAAAGTTTGATATTGATTAAAGGAATACAATAATATTAAAACCACATGTAAATTTTATTGAAAATTTGACTATAGCTTCGAACTGGTTTTGAAATTGATTGTGAGAAGATGTCGAATTGAAGAGTTTGTTGTCACTGACGATGAATGTTTGGAAAAAGAGGAAAACCCTTTATGAGAATAATTAATTAAAAGGGTTTATTGTTTAAAAATGTACTATACTGGCTATTTTAGTGTTGTATGGGATGTACTCTTTTAAGTAAAAAATGAAACTTACTTTTTTTGTCTATACAATAAAAGTTTTCAAAGTTTGTCTCATACAAAAGTAAAACATGTAAATGTTAATACACTTTCAAACAATAAACCCTAATCAAAAATAGTATTATAGTTCTAAGTTATTATTATTATTATTATTATTATTATTATTATTATTATTATTATTATTATTATTATTATTATTATTAGTTTAAGTATATTTAGACATTCCTCCCAATTATAAAATGTGTAATCATCAAATAGGCATTAATATAAAATAAGGTATATAAAAAATCATCGTTATCAACTCATCCTGATTATACGTGAAATATCTTACTTATATATAATTCCTAGCTTTTTAATCCGTGTATATATACGCGGGGCGTTCAGACAAATTATTAAAGAAGTAAGAGAACATGTAGTTGTTCTAACACCGTTACTTAATTTGAAATTAGAGATGATAAATGTAACAACATTGAAATCAACATTTTAATTTCAAATTCACTTGTCACACTACCAACTCTCGTTTTTCCTTGGTATTTTGGCAAGTTTTAGAAACCAACTTATTATTTACTTAATAATTTAGGGAAAGTAAATCTTGAATAAATTTAAGGAAATATCGACATGTTTAAAAATTGAGTGAAATAACAGAGTACAATTTCTTAAAGAATGATTTTTATTTATAGTTTTTTTTCCATTAAAATCATCCATTATCAATATATATCGGTAAAGATAAGTAATATAGTCAAGTATGGGGTACTTTTTTATTTTATCAGAATGACTGTTTAGAGAGAGTACATAGTATATCCTAAATTTAATAGAAATCGATTGTATGATATATTTGTTAAAAAACTTAAGACATGTATTTAAGGTTATACCAATACAAATCGCAAATGGTACTTAAAATATAATAAGGATTTCAAATTTGACCGATATAACATTAATAGTAGAGTAGAGGGGCTTACATGTTTAATCAAGGATTTATATAATACATTAATAGTAAAATATAGGGGTTTAATTGTTTAATTAAGAATTTATTTAATTGTTGACATCATCGATGGGTTCTATATAAAATTTAATAAGATGAGACGTACTTTTATTTTGTCTGTCATATATATTGAATTTGTCAATTATGTCTACTATATGTACATTTTCTCTTTTTAACATTCTATTGTATGTGTGAAGAATCATACAATAGAATGTTTAATAATGAAAGTATATATAATAAACAAAATTGACAATTTCAATACATAAAAGAAAATAGAGTAAATTGCATGAATGGTCCCTATGGTTTACACATATTCTCACCGTTAGTCCCCATACTTTGTTTGTTGCATGGACAGTCCAAAAATTCAAAAGTTGTTGCATGCTTAGTCCCTCCTCTACCTAAAATGACTAAAATACCCTCCTCAAACCAAGTAAAATATATAGCTCCACTAATGGTATTTTGGTCATTTTAAGTAGAGGAGGGACTAAGCATGCAACAACTTTTGAGTTTTTGGACTATCCATGCAACAAATGAAGTACATGGACTAATGGTGAGAATGTGTGTAAACCACAGGGACCATTCATGCAATTGACTCAAGAAAATAATAAAAGTATATATAATAAATAAAATTGACAATTTCAATACATAAAAAAAAAAAGATAAAGTAGATATATTTTCAAACATTAAATCCAAAATGACATAATGACAATCCCACATTGGTGATGGATCTTGTAGCGTAGGCTTGCACAAAAACCGGTTTTACCCAAACCCGAACCGGTTTATGACCCAAACCGGTTTTTGGTCAAAGTCAACAAACCGGGTTTGACTCAACCCGAACCGGTTTCAAACCGGTTTGTTGACTTTTTTCGGTTTTTTACCGGGTTTTTTTTTCAGTTTTTCCAACTCGAACCGGTTTCAACCCGGTTTGAAAACCCCATATCCCAAACCGGTTCCAAACCGCCGGGTTCTAGAAAACCCGAACCGGTTTTGTCAAAACCGGCTTTTGACCGGGTCGGGTTTCGGGTTTGACCGGTCGGGTTGGGTAAAACCGGTTTCTTGTGCATCTCTATTGTAGCGTCCAACTCGTTTGAGGCTTTGAGCCCATTGTTTTATTTAGACCCACTTTATTAGCCTAGCTCAATACAAAGATAAGATTTCGATAATCGATATTATCATATATTATTTTTGGTATACCTGGGTATCCAACTCGCTTTGCGAGCTGACTAATTCCAGAGCGACTACTCGCTTTACGAGTAGCCCGGAGTCATCGCGGGTGAACCTCTATGGCCACAAGGAGGATAGGAGGATATTATCATATTTGATCCCAACATAAATAAAATTAGTAAATGATATCAACGGTCCATAGTGGCGTCATTAAAGATTTAAAAATATGTGTTACAATAGTACTTTTGCATTCAAACTGTGAAATTTAAGACGTGTTTAGCTACTGAAAATTATTTTATTTTATTTTTTTCTCATTTTTTCAAGAGTTTTGTGCCCCTCAAAAACTAAAAGAATGTCTGAAAACGCGTTCAAATGTAAGGGATATAGTTTTTATTTTTATAATTGGAAATATAGAAAATCAAAGATAATTGGTTCCTTTTTTTATTTTTTAATTTTCTTATAATTTTTAAAAAACTGAAATATTTTCCATATATAAACGCATCTTTAATATTCATCTTGAATATTAGTTAACTTCATAAATTTTGATTGAACTAAAATAATATGTATGTATGTCCAAACTTATTATTAATAACATCCCATAACGACGTTACTAAGAGAATCAAATAAATTAAACTATTCACTAATAGTTAAATATCTCTATCCACATACACTAACAAAGTGCACATAATATTAGAGAGTTCATTCAAACTATAAATCAAATCATTAAGCAAATAAAATAGGAAAACTATAAAGAGTAAATATAATTAGGGTTTGGCTAACTTATTAGGGCACAATCTAAGTGTTATCAAATGTACCGGAACTTCTTAAATATATTACAAAATATATTTATTAAACTTACTAATTTTCAACTGTACATCTTTATTAATTGCAATTTATATTAATTATAAAAAAATTAACTTCATTAAATGCCTTAATGTATGCCCTTAGATACAAGTTAGATTTTTTCCGTAATATAAACAATAAGATAACATTGCTCTGAAATGTGATGATAAGATCATGTTGTTTAATGCTATCCAATTCAGATATTAACAAGTAATTAAGAAAACGATAAGGTTACACCGCTCCGAAACCTAATACTGAGATCATGCTGTTTAATGCTATACAATTCCGATATCAACAAGAAATTAGAATAAAGGATAAGGTAACACCGCTTCGAAACTTAATGATGAGATCATGTTGTTTAATGCTATTCATTTCCGGTATTAACAAAAATCTAAATTTTACAATAAGGTAAAACTGTTGTGAAACCTCATTATAACTTATACTGTTAAATGCTATTCAATTTCAATTGTAACAAGAAATTAATAAAAAAGATAAGGTAGCACCGTCCACAACCTGATACTGAGATCACGCTGTTTAATGCTATACAAGTTCGATATCAACAAGAAATTAGAATAAAGGATAAGGTAACACCGCTTCAAAACCTGATGATGAGATCACGTTGTTTAATGCTATTCAATTACGTTATTAGCACGGAATTGAATTTTACGATAAGGTAAAACTGTTGTGAAACCTAATAATGAGCTCATACTGTTTAATGCTATTCACTCTCGATTATAACAATAAATCAAAATAAAAGATAAGGTAGCACCGTCCAAAACATGATAACAGGTTAAAGTTATTAAATTTCGATACTTATAAGAAACCAATGTACACGATAAAGTAAAACCGCTTCGAAATGTGACAATAACGTCATACTATTTACTTGTTCATATTTATACTTTAGTTAGGTAGACAAATTTTATAAATTTATAAAAAAAAAGTAAAATTAGACTCCGTACAAAATTAAACTAGTTAAAGTAGCTTTTGAAAAGAATTTAAGCTTAAGTTTACGAGAAGTAAAATTACCTAAACTCCATTTATTATTTCAAAATAAGAACACTAAACACCTTATAATTAAAAAAAATTGTAAAGCATATAGTATCAGTATCAGTATTATTATTATTTAGGGTCACTAATCCACATCCACATATAATAATATTGAAGATTGAAGATTCATTCAAAATTTCAAACTTTAAAAGCAAAATAAAGAGGGAAACAAATATACCAATAAAAATAAAAGGATAAGGAAATACAGATCAAAAAACGTGATGCTGACATCATATGTCATTTAATAATGCTAATTTAAATTCCGATAATAACGATAAATCAAACTTCACACCCTCCCTCACTGTTTATGTGTGTGTAAATAGCTCAATTTTACATCTTTCATCAAATTAAACAATCAATCATCTCTAAATCGAAGCCATGGAACATGAATTAAGTTTCGAAGAATTACCTGAAGAAATCTGGGAGCTAATTGTTAACAGTTTAGGCGATGATCATCCTGCAGAATTTGAATCACTTTCACTAGTAAACAAACGGTTGTTATTGGTAACCAATCGTCTCCGGCGCCGTTTAACCGTCGTCAATCAAACTTATTTCATTCACGGTACGATTCGTCCGTTACTTTCCCGTTTCCCTAACCTGAAAACCCTAGATCTTAGTGAATTATCGTATGGTTATCGCGACAAGGCGATTCGAGAGATTGCGCGTTCCTCGATCGATTTGAATTTAGAATCGCTTGATATATCGAGTCATGAAGTGTTACCGAATGATAGGTTGGAGGAGTTAGGGTCTAGTAATCGTTGTAAGATTAAGGTGTTGAAATGTGCTAATGTTACTAGGCTTACTGATACTGATTTGTTTGATATAGGGAATTTGTTTCCGGATTTGGAGGAATTAGATATTAGTTATCCGCAGCATAAGTTTACGTTTAATACGTTTAGAGCGTATACGATAGCTGAACTTATGATCACTGATCATGGAGTTAAGCATTTGGCATTAGTTTTGAAGAATTTGGTTAAGATTGATATATCTATGAATATTCTATTGACGGATAATTGTTTATCTGATCTGTCATTGAATTGCTCACGTTTACAAGAGGTGAAATTCTTAAACTGTACGATGATTACAATGAAAGGCTTAAGATTTGTGCTGCAGAATTGTCCTGATATAACAACGATATCCATGTCTCTTTTTACGAAGATTCATGGAGATGATCCGCTTCTTATGAACAATGCTACATCCTGCAGGTGTTTAAGTAGTTTATATTTTAAAGATTCTGATCTTTCCGATGAGTTTCTTAGGTCGATCGTGGAAGCTCGTATTCCGTTAAAGAGACTGTGTCTTCCTGGTTGTGATAGATATACTATAAGCGGAATTACAAGCCTGTTAAGTGCATATCAGTCCCTCACATACTTAAATCTTTCTAAGAACAACTATCTCAGTGACGAGACTGTTGTAGCTTCATCTCAGTATCTTCGTCATCTTGTTAAGATGAAGCTCAATTTTTGTCGTAAGCTAACAGGTAAGGCTTTGTTTGCTCTCATCAACAACTGTTCGTTTCTTGAACAGATTAAAATGGAGCATACAGATCTGGGTAAGGAAGAAGTTGCTGTTATGGATGTTGTTAAGCGCAAGAACTTCCGTATCAAGACGTTGAAATTGGCAGGGAATTCACATTTAAGTGATGAATGTCTTTTAAAGATCACTTCGGTTTGTCCTAATATAGAGCGTCTCGACGTGAGCTCTTCAGGTGTTGCAGGGTCTGTAGGTGAGATTTTTGAGGGGTGTCCTGAGATTAGGCATTTGAACATACAGGATTGTGCAAGTGTTATGAATTTAGGACTAAAGAAGGAGCCTTTAAAGCTACAAACTTTATGTATGGCTAGATCAGGGGTGAATGACGAAGGGTTAGTGGTGATTGCTGCAAGATGTAAAGAGCTTATGAAGATTGATCTCGAAGGGTGTCGACATGTGACAACAAATGCAGTCAAGTACTTGTTGAGGAATTGTGAAAAATTGAGGGAACTTAATTTGATGGGGTGTCCTAATTTACATGTGTTTATCGTTGAGTGGATGGTAACTACACGGCCATCATTGAGGAAACTGATTCCACCCTCTTTTGCGGTTACTAATCAAAGTCAACGACAGGTGTTCTTGCGCGAGCATGGATGCTATGTTTGTGATCACTAGTCCTCTGAAGAGAGCTTATATTTATTAATAATGATGTGTGAGCCACTTGTGGTTCGATTTGCTTCATATTTTTTCTTTCCGTTTTTGTTTTTGTTTATGTATGTATACAGTCTGTTACATTAAAGTTGCATTCCTCGTGCAGCTGGACGTCAATAATACCTGTATGAATGAACAGTTCGTGAATCTTTTGTTATGTAATTACATAAACTTAATGGATTATAATAGTTTTGTGTGTATGCAAGTTGATGTTTCTTTTGAATCTCATTTCGCACTTATTACTTTGGTATGTATTATACAAGCACATCTAAAAAGGATGTTGCATGTAGAATATTGGAGGCGATAAAGAGATGTGCAGGCTAGCCAACTGTGTCAAAATGAATTCGATATAATAGTGAAATGTTTTTGTGTAATTCTTAGAAAAACTTGAACATGCTTATTTAGATTACAAAAACAGTATCACAGTAATAATAATATACGAATAAATGATATTTTCTTGTTTGAATAAAATAGTTTAGGAGATTCAAGAGGTTCCATAAAGAAAACTCAAGACGATTTTTAACCTAACATGTCATTTTAGCTATCTTCAAGTTAGACAGTACAAGTTTTGCATCAAGAAAAATAAAATAAGAATAGCAACACTTCCAAAAGCCGATATTAAATGGCAGCGTATCGGTACATCAGTAAAACCCAACACAAAGGGCCAAAGGCCCTTAGGAAGATAGTCTATAAGATAATTAAAAGATCTCAAACTAATACATAGAACACAGAATAACATACGGCTGCAAATCTAGAGTTTTTTGTTTGCACTGTCCTGAAGACCAAGTTCTGTAAGATGAAAACCAGCAAGAAATCAACTGCAAAAATATGATTACATGACAGAAATTGTATTAAATCCAACTAAAATTCTAGACATTTGACTTGTGATGCTAGGGTTATGCAACTTTGAGTGGTATACTCATCTTACATAACCAATTCAGTGAGGAATTGTCTGGATTCATGGTTTAGTTCATTCATTAGTTTGACGTTTGACAATTCGGTACAAATGTTGCCAATGCAACCAAAAAAAAAAAAAAGAATAAATCTGGCCGTGCAGACATGTATCGATCATATATATCAAGCTAGAGCATTCACCTAGTTAAGATTTTCTAAAATCTGGATATAACTTTTATCAAATTCCTAATGCAGAAAGTAGCACTGCAACGAATGCAAATAAAGTGATGATCGATAAATTCAAAAGTTGCTATTTGATATCCACATAACTTGAACACGAGATGAGCCACAGTCAAAATCTGAACAAATCATAATCATCCGAAGAGTAAACATGTTCACGGTAATTCTGTCAAGAAAAAGTAGAAAGTAACGAAGAAGGCATTATTAATCTGACAATAGAATTTGAAGACTGAAGACCAATGCAACGAACTGAACGTAACACTTGCCTCAAAAGTAATTCCAAGCATATCAATTTTAACCATATTCATATCCTCCGTTCCAAACCAATCTTCAATAGTTTGCATAACCTCATACTGTTCTGTCCTGGCTGCAAAAGTATATAAAGCTATTTTGTGAGATAAGGTCACATGCAACAAATCCAACACAAAAACTCATCATTAATAAGACCAATACTACTATTCTATTTCTAATCTATAATATAAATCTATATAACACTATAACTATTTGGCAGATGATCTTAAAATCTTGAATTTAAGTAATGAAATCCATATAGACCCGTATACCTGCGGCACGCATCTTTGTTATATCCTCCTCCGTCAGTTCTGAGCCATATTGCCCTAACGCCTTTATAGTGTCTAACCTCTCCATCTTCTCCATTTGAAGCAACAACTTCATCTTCTCGTATTCCTCCATCTGAAACACCAACCGTACCCTAGTCGCTTCCTCAATTTTCCTCAGCAATTGTAGCCTATCCTTCTCCTTTTCTTCCCTCGACCATTTCATTTTCCTCTTATCACGCCTCATGTTTTTAATACCTTTCTTCAATTCACCCAACTCATCTTGAAACATCCATTCTAGTTCCTCCTCGTTGGGCTTAGATAGTTTCAAACTATCGAAATCCTTCTTATACCTTTCCTCCATTTCCATAAACAATCCCACAATCTTCTCCTCCTCCTTTTTGATCGACTCTCTTACCTCATTTTCCTCTTCCCTACTCCATTCTATATGCATGCTCCATCTCCTAAACCTCGCAGCGAAATCATCATCGCGTTCATCTAATATACACATAAGAAAGCCTTCATGATCATGATTACGTCTAAAACTGTACCATTCCCTCTTCTGTTCCTCCACGTCCGACTCCAACTCAGATTCTGATCCCGACTCCGAGTCTGACTCCGAAAACTCGTTATCATTCACTGGACCAAATTTCATCTGCCTGTCGACTAGATCACCATAACTGTGAATCCTAGCAGACTCTGTTTTCATCTCATTCGAAACCGCATTCTTATTAGGTTCGACCTTTTGAAGATCATTCTTAGGAGCGTTGTGGGTTTGAAAAGATGATGAGGAGGAGTAGAAATGAAGTGATGAAGTAATGTTTTGAAAGAGTAGCCTGTTTGGGCGGAAACAGAGGCGAATTGCAGTTGCAGCAGCCATTGGAGAGGATGGTTGTTGGTGTTTCAAACCCTAGAGAGTGGAGTGGAGTGGAGTGGAGTGGAGTGGAGATATTTTCTGAAAAGGGGAAACGTAAAACCCCTGATGATGTGGGTATCAAGGTGATGCACAAGTTTGGCCGTTGAACTTCTCTGACAAAATGTAAAGGAATTCAAATCGATCCTAATCTATCTTAAATTTATTTAAATTTAAATTAAATTGAGTTTTTCCAAATCGATCCGAAGATCGATTGTTACAACTAAAACCCTTTTATATTTAAATTAATAAATAACTTAAATAAAAATAAACAAAAATTAAAAATATATTTCATAAAAACATTCGAGTTTTGAACCCATTCATTAAAAATATATGATATTTTCTTGTTTGAATAAAATAGTTTAGGAGATTTAAGAGGTTCGATAAAGAAAACTCAAGACAATTTTTAACCTACCCTGTCATTTTAGCTATCTTCATATTAGACAGTACACGTTTTGAATCAAGAAAAAGAAAATAATAATAGGAACACTTCCAAAAGACGATATTAAATGGCAGCGTATCGGTACATCAGTAAAACCCAACACATAGGAAGATAGTCTATAAGATAATCAAGAGATCTCAAACTAATACATAGAACTAAGCATAACACGGCTGCAAATCTAGAGTTTTTAGTTTGCACTGTCCTGAAGACCAAGTTCTGAAAGATAAAAACCAACAATAAATTAAGGGTAAATTGACAAAATCGGCATCGAACTACCACACTTTGTTGCAAGTAAGCAACAAACCCAAAGTATTACTCCGGTACGCAACATACTGGTTGGTTTCGGGTTCGGGTTAGAAACATGGTAACCAGTTACCGGCTCACCCGGTAACCCTTTATTTAAAACTATTTTTTATTTTTTTTTTATTTGTGACCTGGAAATAAGAATCTACGTGGCATTAAAGAATTGTAAAAAAAATAAATAAATAACCGTATAGAAAACTTGACCACCAGTTACCTCTCATTCACTTCGTTCTCATTTACGCACGTCGTTCTCACCACCATTCATCAATCTCATAGCTGTTCGACCAGGATTCATCAATCTAACCACGTTTAATGAGAGATTCCTCGTAGTCAACGTTAGATATGTAAGTATTTTACACCGATTCGACCGTTTGAAACCCTAATTTTTTAGAAACCCTAATTTTAAAACTGTAAATCGTAAAATTTAGGGGTTTTTTTATGTTTATTGTGTAAACGATGAAGATGATGGTAAATGTGGTATGAAAGTGAGGTTGTAACTGAAAAGCCCTAATTTTTGAAATTATAATTTCTGAAACCCTAATTTTTAAAATTCAAAATTATAAACCCCTAATTTCGTAATCACTTGGAGCTGTGTTTTAGTACGCTGATGTTGTTTTAAACTCTGTTTTTTAATGTTTTCTCAGGCCTAAACGTTATTACTTGGATATAACCATCCATCACGAAGGGGTATTCACGCCGAAGCCATTAAGGTATGAAAATGGTGACTCTGATACTATGCATGATCAGGATTTTAGTGACGTCCCATTGCATAAGCTTAAGGAGTATCTTAAGTCATGTTGTTTTAGTCCTGTTAGAAGGTTATATTACTGCATTTCTGGTTTTAGCTTAAATATGGGTATAAGGGAGTTGCTTAATGATGCTCACGTTAAAGAATGTCATAGAATAGCACAAGACAAAGGTGGTAAACTTGATATTTATGTAGAACACCATGACTATGACATTTTGTCCTGGTTGGCAGATAATTGTGATGAGTTAGATTCTGAGGAGGAAGATTCAAATATTGAGATTGAGGATGATGTTTTGGCATATGTGCAACTGCACAATGAGGGTGAGGACCAAGTAGTTATTCCAAAAAGGAGCATAGAGGACCCATTCCTTACTAGGTTGTGCACTAACAAATTTTTAAGCAGTTTTAAGGAGCCTGGAGCTGATGTGTCATATGATCCTGTAGATCCCCATAGAGTTGATGCCAAAAAAAACCCTGAAGTACTAGAGGAGTTAGAGATAGATGCTAGATACAAAGTCAAAGCAGGTGTGACTTATCCCATCCATAACCCAGACCAGGATTGGAAAGACATGAAACCTGTCTTAGGTATGAGGTTTACTAATCCTGGTCAACTCAAGTTCTTAATGACAAATTATGGGGTTGCACATGGATATCAGCTATGGTATGGAAGGAATGAATGGAAGAGTCTACTGATTAAATGTGGTAGAAATGTAGAAGAAGGAAGGTGTGCTAGTGGGAATAGGAAAAGAAATAGACTTCTGAGAGAGCAGGCAGAGAAGGAGCAGCAGGCAGAGATGGAGAAAGCTGAGACAATGGCTAGTGATAGTCCAGCTAAGTCAACCAGGAGCAAGGCAAATATTATTGCAACACCAAAAAAGAAAGTTGTTGTACCAACACCAAATAAGAAAGTTGTGCCATCACCTAAAAAGAAAGCTGTACCAGGTCAACATAAGGATGATGTACAAAAGAAAAGTAAAGGTAAGCCAAAGGGAAAGGGTAAGAAGGTTATCACACCTGTCAAGAGGCACACTGTCAGCTCCAAGAATGTGTGTCCATTTAGGCTATGGGCTACATGGATGTCTACTGAAAGATCTTTCCAAATTAAGTCTCTCATTCCAACACATAAGTGCAATAGAAACTTTGATTTGGGTGCATTGGTAAATTACAAGTGGATTGCCCAGCACTATGCTCAGGAGATAATGGCCAATAAGAAGATAACTCAAAGAGAGATCAGAGCAGGCATTAAGAACAAGTTTTTGATTAATGTGAGCATGAGTGTCTGTAGGAAAGCTAAGCAGAGGTCCATATTTGATCATGAAGGTGGGCTAAAGGAGCATTATGCTAGGTTGTGGGACTACAGACAGGCTTTATTGGATTCAAACCCTGGGTCAAGTGTGAAGTTAGAAACAGAAGAGAAAGGGACTTGTGCAGATCAGTATTTCAAAAGAATCTACATATGTTTTAAGGGTGTCAGAGATGGTTGGCAAGATGGTTGCAGGAGGGTAATTGGACTGGATGGTTGCTTTCTAAAAGGTCAAGTTAAGGGTGAACTGTTGACTGCTATGGGAAGGGATGGTAATAACCAAATGTACCCAATTGCCTGGGCTGTTGTGAATGTGGAAAACAAGGACAACTGGTGTTGGTTCTTGGCTAGCTTGTGTGATGATCTGAACCTGTACAATGGGCATTATGTCAGCATAATATCAGATGGGCATAAGGTATACTTCCTCTAAATTGTTTAGTTATCTACCTACACACTATGTTCTGTTAGTATATTTAAAAGCATGTTGTATGCAGGGTCTGATTGAAGCAGTTAAAACATGGTTACCTGAAGCAGAACACAGACAGTGTACCAGGCATATCTACCAAAACTTCAGGAAGAGATGGTCTGGGGTTGAGTATAGAAGCCTATTCTGGGCTGCTGCATCAAGCATCATTGTGAAACAAAAGAAAAGAAACATTACACAACAACATCTACAACTACTTACAAACCACTAAAAGCACAACAAGAAACAAAAGAAACATTACACATTTCTTCAATAAACCACAACTTGATTTGAATGTGTTCACCTCCATCTGCAACAATTTTGTATCTTCTTCCTTTCTTGACTTGTACACTTCAAATTCGTGATGCAGATTAGCAATCAATTCCCTATTCTTCATGCTTTCTGAAAACAGTCCTCTTTGATCTGCATTGAGGTGATGATACAACTCATACAAGGTCTGCTTGTACCATTCACTGGTAAGCTCGTCATCAACGAACCAATATGCCTTACACCTTTTCGAGGGCCACTACATACAAAAAACAATTACAATTACAGTCGGGTCAAACGGATCATTCGGGGTAAACGGGTCAAAACGGGTCGAAGATCAACATCAAAAGATTGCTATCATCATTACTTACAATGGGGTAGTATTCAATTTGGTTTTTAAAGCATAATTTTACTCACCATCGAGTTGGGACACGTCAAGAAACGTCGGGCTGGGTTTGTACGGGTCCACGACGTTCGTTTCTTCAACGGGAGTGGTGGAGTACAGTCACAAAGGGTTGGAAAATCACCCCATTGATTCGAATTGAGTGAAGAAGACGAAGATGACATGTTAGCACGATTGATTCGAATCGGAGTTCACGAACGGTTTGTGTGGAAAATAATTTTAGGGTTTATAAAAAGGGAATAATTTAGGTTATAAACTATTTATCACATCCCACGTGGATGCCAGCTGGAAGCGACACGTGGCAAAAATTGTACACGTGCCATGTGACATGGCTGCCAAGTCAGTTATTTGAACGTTCAACCGGTAAACACTTACTTTGCCGGATACGAACCCGAAACCAACCGGTATGTTGCGTACCGGAGTAATACTTTGGGTTTGTTGCTTACTTGCAACAAAGTGTGGCAGTTCGATGCCGATTTTGTCAATTTACCCATAAATTAACTACAAATCTATTACGTGAATGAACTTCCAAAGACTATAATGTATTTGTCCACCTATAATTGAAAAGTTGTATAAAGCTTCGTACGTTTCAACACACTGGTTGTTTGTGTTGGATAAGTGACAAACATTTATCTAGATAAATGTAGAAATGTCTTTTGCATGAAGGAAGTTGGCAATTTGATTTTGTATGTTTACAAGTCTAAGAAAGAAAATACATGGAAGAAATCAAATTGGATTCATACATTGAAAGGAAAGATCTTGAAGTCAAAGAAATACATCTTGGCTAAAAAGTATACAACTTGGATTTCTCATGCATGTATTCACATGTATGGTCTAGAATTGTCTAGCAAGGTTTATACATGTAAAGTTTCATGTATAAATAGATGTTCATGCAAAGAGGAAATGTATCACAAAGTTAAAACTAGTTGATAGGTATAATCAACGGAGAGAGTTTCTTTGTGAGGGTGTAAAAGAGTGTATTCTTGTAAGGGTCGAAAAGAGTGTACAAGAAACTTAGATTTTATCCTAAAATCTAAGGGGCTTGGGTTTGGGTTAACTCATAGTGTACGATTTCTTGTACTGGGATCTTTTTCATTATAAGAATAAAGGAAACTCTTGGGTGTGGACGTAGGCAGGGTTGTGCCGAACCACGTTAATCATCGTGTCTATCAGTTACCTTATATTGCTTTTATTATTTTTGCAAGTTTTGTCTCAAACAATTATATCCTTGCTTCCGCTCGTGTGCCTGTGTTAGGCAAGTTTTTCATAACAAGTGGTATCAGAGCATCCAGGTTTTTCAGGATATTTTTGGTTTGAGATGGAATGGAAGTAGTAGTATGCATTTTAAGGTGGAGCAATTTGATGGAACTGGAAATTTCACCTTGTGGCAAGCAAGGGTGAAGGATATTCTGGTTCAACAGGGCTTGGCGAAGCCATTGAAGGGTAAAAAGGATGGCAAGCCAGAAAAAATGACGGAGGACGATTGGAATGACATCGAGGAGAGATGTGTCAGTACTATTCGCCTTTTCATCAGCGATAAGATCATCAACAATGTCAGTGGATAAACAACTGCGACGGGTTTATGGGTGGCTCTCGAGAAGTTATATCTCGGGAAGAACATGACCACAAAGCTGAACTTGAAGCGTGATCTGTATCGGTTGAAGATGGAGGAAGGCGGGAATATCATTGAACACATGAATGTGTTTAATGGTCTGATTGATCAACTTTCAAAAGTTGAGGTTAATATTGAGGAAGAAGATAAGACCCTTATTCTTCTTACCTCTCTTCCCAATTCGTATGATACTTTGGTGACTACTATTTTATACGGTAAGGCTACCGTAAAAATGGAGGAAGTAGTACCGGCACTTTTGTCTCATGACAAGAGGCGGAGATCAAACGAAGGTGTTGACCATGAGTTTGCTTTGGTTGCTCAGGGAAAGGGAAGGTTTGCTGAAAAGAAATGTGGTAGCAGTAGGTCTAGATCAAGAGACAGCATGAAGGGTGTCCAGTGTTTCAAATGTCATGAGTGGGGTCACTACAAGAAGGACTGTCCACTCTGGAAGAAAGGTGAAGGTAATTCTGGGGGTTCGTTGGCTGCGGTAGCAGTTGATGAATCGATTAATTTCGGATATGTTCTCACAGTCTCCAAAAGTATAAATACTTCTACTCAAGATGAATGGATTTTAGATTCTGGTTGTACGATGCATGTGTGTTCCAAGAAAGGCTTTTTTGATAAGCTAGAGTTAAAGAAGGCTGGAATGCTAACTTTAGATGACGGTTCAACATGCAACGTTGAAGGTGTTGGTGTGGTGAAAATAAAATTGTTTCACGGATCTATTTACACTCTTGGTGGCGTGGCGTATGTTCCCAAGATGCGTAGGAATCTAATTTCCTTAAGCCAGTTGGATTCTCAAGGATACGGTTATTCGGCTGTAGGTGGAGTTATGAAAATCACACATGGCGTGAAGGTCCTGATAAAGGGAGTAAAGTATGAAGGTTTGTATCGTCTGGTTGGGAGTACAAAATGTACTCGGATCTTGAAAGGTTTGGAAAGTGTGCACACGGGAAACAGAACGGGAACATGTTGTGACATGTTTGAAGGAGTTAGACGATGGTGAGAAGGAAAATCCTACTGAGGGAGAGGTGATTCGAGACTCCTCTCAGGAGTCAACTATGTAAGTTGACAAGGGTCAGCTGCACATGATTATTGGCCGTTGAATCAGGTGGAGTCAGGACCAAGGTGATTCAAGGTGTGCAGCGGTGATAACGGAGGCCAATGGTGGAAGTACTAGGTGATAGTATTTCGGAGTCAAAGAAGATAAATGTTCATCAAGGTGGAGATTGTTGGATAAGTGACAAACATTTATCTAGATAAATGTAGAAATGTCTTTTGCATGAAGGAAGTTGGCAATTTGATTTTGTATGTTTACAAGTCTAAGAAAGAAAATACATGGAAGAAATCAAATTGGATTCATACATTGAAAGGAAAGATCTTGAAGTCAAAGAAATACATCTTGGCTAAAAAGTATACAACTTGGATTTCTCATGCATGTATTCACATGTATGGTCTAGAATTGTCTAGCAAGGTTTATACATGTAAAGTTTCATGTATAAATAGATGTTCATGCAAAGAGGAAATGTATCACAAAGTTAAAACTAGTTGATAGGTATAATCAACGGAGAGAGTTTCTTTGTGAGGGTGTAAAAGAGTGTATTCTTGTAAGGGTCAAAAAGAGTGTACAAGAAACATAGATTTTATCCTAAAATTTAAGGGGCTTGGGTTTGGGTTAACTCATAGTGTACGATTTCTTGTACTGGGATCTTTTTCATTATAAGAATAAAGGAAACTCTTGGGTGTGGACGTAGGCAGGGTTGTGCCGAACCACGTTAATCATCGTGTCTATCAGTTACCTTATATTGCTTTTATTATTTTTGCAAGTTTTGTCTCAAATAATTATATCCTTGCTTCCGCTCGTGTGCCTGTGTTAGGCAAGTTTTCATAACAGTTTGACCGCTTTTAAATTGAAGCTTTTAACTTTTTACTACCTATCATAACATACACTCCTAGTTTTCTATCACATAACATAATTTCACTATCATCATATAGTTTTCAAACATGAGTTCGAGTCCAACATCTCCCTCCCCTGTGATCTATTTGTTAACGCATCGTTCTTTTCCTTGTTTAACCTAGAGTTTTTTTTTTCAAAATATTCTCTTTTTCCAATTTACCGTTTTACGATCGAATCGATATTTGCCGGGTGTAAACCCTTTACCCAAAAAAAAAAAACCAAGAAAGAAAACATACAAAAGAGTTCTTGGGGATCTTTTTTATAAACAACAGAACTAGTTTTCTGAATTTAACAAAGTTTATTCTTTGTGTTTGCAAGTTTGGAACTAAATTTTAGGAATTTAAGTGATAAATCTCGAGATTAATAAAAGCCGAAATTTGAACCTTCGATTCATATGAAAAGTTAATATGAATTTTGTGTTTTATGAGTCCTAAACTAATTAACATAAAATCATTTTATGAAGATACAATCAGATTTAATTAAACAACTCACATGTCACTTGAAGGTTATAAGTGAATGACATATTTGAACATTTAAATGAGAGAGAACTATATAATAATCATGAACAATTTTGTTTCCAAACGAATGTGCTCCAACTCATTTTTCAAACCACTTAAATTTGTGCCATGTACCAACTAATTCAAAATAAATAAACACTTATAATAAAAGAAAAAGAGAAATATATATATTAAAATTTTTAACCTAATAATAATAATAATAATAATAATAATAATAATAATAATAATAATAATAATAATAATAATAATAATAATAATAATAACAATAACAACAACTTATAATCTCATTTTTTTAAATGGTGACACATAACTTCTCTCTAAATTGACACAATACTAACATTCATTTTTTATCAGGTACCAAGAAGTCAACATCCATACTTTTAAATTGTTATACCCAATGCTCCAATACAAATACCACGTAGGCTCGTACACTATTTTTTACTAAGGAAAAAGTAAGTCTCATACGAGTAGTTAGTATTGTACAATACAAGTAACTTTATTACCCATATTTTTCCCCCTTCCTAAAACAACTCATTTTCTTCGTGCCCAAAAAATCTCCACTTTTATTTTTCATTTTCCTTAACCAAGATACTAAGGTGGGTCCATATGCGGAAATTAGGTGGGCCCATAAGCAAATTCATATAAGCACTCTTATGACCACTCCCTATGGTTCTTCGGTTTGTACGTCAATTAGGAACTGATGTTGAAAAACAAATTGACGTCATAGGCACTGACATCAGGGCCGGCCCTGGGGCTGGACTGTATGGGCGACAGCCCAAGGCATCAACTGTATAAGGGGCATCAAGTATTTCACGGCCGGAGGTGGGTATTTGTACATCTGAAATTGATAGTATATATAAACTGATTTTTCAACAGCTTAATCAAGTTATATGATATTTTTAGATGAATAAAGAAAGTTTTTAGATTGTAAGATTGGTTTATTTATTGTTGAGTTTGTGAGTTGGAGAGATTTAGTTGAAGGTGGGTGAATGTTTGGGGAGGAAGAAGATTTTAACACCCCCAAATTTACCAATTTGCGGAAGCAAGCTTTGGGTGTTACTAATCAAATATCAACAGTACAAAGATAAAGCAAACGACATCTATATGCAACGTTTGTAAAAGTAGTTACATTTAGTAGTTACAAGTTTTGAAAACATAGTGTTTTCGGTTACAAAAACGTAGTTCCCTAGAGTCCACGCGTATAGCGAGAGATTCTATTACATAATCATAATAAGTACAAAAGATAATGCTAAGAATCTCTGTTAAATGCAGTGTAAAAAATCATGCGACTCTAGCTAGAATCCTGGAGAAATCCTACTCCGTCTCTGTACCTGAGATACAATGCTAAAAAGGGTCAACCAAAAAGGTTGGTGAATCTCACAGGTTTAACAGTAAATAATCGTTATGAACCACAAGTATGTGCCAGCGTTGTTATCAAGCAAAGTAAGTAAATCAGTAAACAGTTGCCATGAGCTCATAAGTTGAAGCTTAACCGTGTAGTGTGAATAAGTACAATCAAGTACTTCATCACGTACCCCCGTGAGTGCTATCCGCACACTCATATGTAACAAATACTAATATGCATGTTTCTACGATAAAGTACGTGGTGGCGCTACCACCCCTGGCAGGGATTGTTAGTCCCAAATGGATCCATTTACTAGTAATCGTGCTTAAGTCCATAACTAACAACTTACGATAGGAGGCTTTCAGTGGATAAAAGTAACTCATGTAGTGTGTGTAAAAGTATTGTAATCAGTTCAGTACATTGTATCGATATCTAAAACAGTAGCATGTATCTCACCCCAATAGAAAAACAGTAAAAGTGGGGCTGTAAGACTCACCTGAGTCTAGTAAGTATGTTTGGGAAATCAAACAAGTAACGCGGATGTAAGTCCGTATGTGGTTCTCCGAACCATGCAACCTTCTGGCGTCCGAAACGTACAAGGTTGTAAGTAAATAAGTAAATAAGTTAGTGTCCTAAAAGATCACCCATGCTAGTTGTCCACTCAACTAGGAAATGTCCAAGTGTTTGTTTAGTAATATGTTTGAGTTTTGAAAACAAGTATGACCCGTTGGTGACGGTTTGTGTAAGACCCGACCTTTTCACAAAACCAAAACATATCATTTTAATATTATAAACTGCTTAGAAGCGCGTCCCAAAACTTAAAGTCCGATAGTTACATCAAAACCGCCATTTGGATATGTACCAAAAGACCCTTACTATGGTTATATAATTACAAATCAACTACTTACATATCCATATTAACATAAAAGACGTCATATTAAAAACGTTTTCCAAAACATATTATCATATTAACAAAAGTCAGAGTTGCGCCGGTTTAGTCAAACTTCCAGTCAACATCTACAACCCGAACATCTACATCAACTAACCAAAATCTGCAAAACATTAAACAATGAGGGATTAGCTTATTGCTAAGTGAATGGAACCGTAACCGACGATTCAACCCATTCATAACAAGTCTTACAACAAGATAGACTACAACAAGTAAAACACATAAGCACATAACGTCAAGAGGACCGGCAGTTCCTGGTATACAACCAACCCAGAAACCACGACCACTGTATGCCATTCGCAGTGATCTACCGATAGCCTGAGTACTACCTTCACTGACTAGGTTTATTCTCAACTATGTGTATCAAAGAAACCTAGACAGCTACACAATAGTACCCAAACCCAACCAACCAATGTTGACCTCTGAAATCAACCATATTGCAAGCAACAATGCAATAGCAACCAACAACTAGCAACAGTTCAACAACTGATAGCAACTGAGCAACAATACAATAATCACAGAACAACTCATATATCCAGCAACATAAACAAATAAACTGGTACCAGTACGACTATTAACAACAACCTAATAATATGAACTATCCTGGTTTACCCATTGTAACCAATCCCGTTACAACCGGGTTGAACCGAGGACTACAATTCCACTCACCGAATATTATCGTCTGATCACCAACTCAGTGGTCTAATCTTACTGAGTGGCCGCCCGCTTATCTGAGAACACAAATATAACAAGTCAATAACTCGTCTCATAATCATCATCATAACATATTTATCAAATCAAGTAATCTCTAATGTCTAAGTAAACAAAAGTTCAATCAGAATTGAAATTAAAAATCCCGAACTAATGTTTAAAAACTGTAAAATGTCATTTTCGACCCTTAAATGACCCCGAATGGCCAAAAACCACCTAGGCTATTAGAATATAGTTTTGATCATTGGGCCGTTTCCGAGTGAACATGTGAATTTCAATCAAATCTGGGTTAATGAAATTGTCACCTAGTCGCTACCCTGAAAACACTTACGCATTTTCAAAATTTACAAAACTCATCAAAATAATTCATGCAAACGCGATCCGGAAAACATTGGTGGGATCGCGTTCCCCTTTGAAAATAATTCTGTCACCGTTTTACACTACGAAACGCGATCCGGAAACGAGTGCTGGATCGCGTTCGTATGACCAAAACTCGCCTATACCAAATTTTAACTAAGGAACGCGATCCAGCAAAGCTTCTGGGATCGCGTTCGAGTGAATTTCAGCAATACACAGACCTGCAACTTGCACACTCGAACTCTATCCCATTTTTCACTAAAATCAGTTTGTAAACTCGAAAATACCAAGTAAAAGACCACTAGCATTAACTATGATCATATTACAACAACAAACAAGTGATTCTATCATGAATTCCTATCATGCATCATTATCAAATTAACAAAATCACCAAAACCTAACTTATGAACTCAACATGAAGAACACTATATAATCACCATGTAATCAACAATTTATACTTTTCAAGCTTCAATTTATACAAAACCTAAATATTCATCATATACCTAATTTCTATAAAACAAGCTCAAGAACACTAGATGACTTACAATTCAATGGAAGAAGATGATATAGGTAATGATGATAATCAGATTTCCTTTAGCTAGATTCAATCTCAATATTTGTTCTTGATTTTTATTTACAAAGAGATAAGAGGTGAGGTTTTGAGAGAGTTTAGAAAAAGAAGAAGAAATGGTAGGTGATAATGATCCAGATATTTCCACCGCCCACTTTTATTATTAGTAAAAATTATACCCCTTTTTAACCTATTGTCTGGAACCCGAAAATACCCGTAAGTCAAAATACTTTTATTTTACCGTCAACTTTGTTTATTTAAAACAAACGATATTTTATTAGTCACAATAAAACTGAGGCTCTTTTACTTGTTTATTCTTAAATAAACCAACCAAACTTATAAAAATACGATTTATTTCCAGGCCCAGAAACAGGATGTTACAGTTTGCAATAATAATCCAAAAGTATTTTTTTATGTGTATCGTTGTATCAGGTTTCATTATTTACAAGTATTCGACACTAAGTGAGAAAAGTATTTACAAGTTCTTGGATGACAGGAATCCGGGGGCAGCGCCCCTGGTAGCGGGGTCCAAGGGGTGGCAGCCCCTAGCGGGGTACAAGGGGCAGAGCCCCTGGTTGGGGTCGAGCTGCCAAGTTAGCTTGGAAAATTTTTATTTCTACTAGTTTGCTTTATTAAAAACGCATCGGAAATTTAAAATCGGGGAAATTAACCAAGTCTGGCTGCTGACTGAAAAAGGTGCGAATTGAGTTCGCGAGGCGAACTGAGTTTGGATTCGCAAGGCAGTAGGCTGCGAGCCAAGTTGGGTCCGCGGTCAATGTTCGACTCGCAAATCAACTCGCGAGTCGACTCGCAAGTCTGCTCGGTTCGCGGTCAGTTTCAGTTCGTTTGGTTTCGCGAGTCGAGATCTTGGTTCACCTCGCAGGACGGCCGAGATCTCGGATCTCAACTCGCAGGATGAACTGTCTGTGTTTTTCAGATGGGTTTTGGTTTTTAAAGCATTTTCGACGGGATATTTTTGAACATAATCTTGTTGAGTAGATGTTCTAGCATGTAAATAAAAGGCTTTACAAGTAATTTACAAGAGTTTTAAAGTTTCATACCACTAAATTGGAAACGAAGAAGATGAAGATGAAGAGCTCGAGATGGTGATCCTCGTGCTTGTTCCTGATGATGATGATGAACGATTTTTGGTGGTGATTTTGGTGATTTTTGGGGCTGAGTTTTGAGAGAAAAGAGAGGGTTTTGGGTGAAGTGTTGTTGGTGAAATGAGAAATGAAGAAGACAAAGAGGGTTTTAAAGGGGGTGGGTCATGGGTCGGTTTGGGTTGGGTCCGCGGGCTAAGCCGACCCGTTTTGGGTCTCGGGGACTTGTTCCTCGAATTTGTGTTACGTTCCGTGTTTTATTATAAGTTTATTTGATATATTTTTAACTGAAGTATTTTATCAAAATACTAAATAATGAGTTATAAAAATACAAAATTGATTTATTTTCTTTTGTGGGGCGCGTTTCACGTGCTTTCGTCACGTTCGGAGTGTATTAAACGATACGGAATACGTGTAATATATTTTCATAATATATTAATGCAAATAATGTTTGGTTTGGATAATTCCACATTATTTAATAGTTTTGTCATCAACGTCCATATCAATTAAAGTCGGACCTCGTCCGGTTCATAAGTGCACGATTTAAACAAGTCGCGTATGCGTGTATCTAATTACATAAAATGTCATGTATATTTAGATTAATACAACACTAAATACGCATAATTTCAAGTAGTATAGGCACTAATTACAGTCCTAAATTGACGGGTGTCACAAAGATGACTAGGGGCCCACTTGTCTCTTTTTACAATAATTTCATATACTATCCCTTTATTATTTGTATATACTCAGCTTGACCCCCAGGTTATATAGAGTCACAGTTTAACACCCTAACAATAAAAAGACATTGACCCATTTATTGTAAAAAGAGCATATACCCCTATATTCTCACATTTAGCATATATGGAGTACGAAAATATTTCATATTTAATTTGCTACTAGTTTCACAAAAACCAACCATCTCAACTTTTATTATGCTAGATGAATATATATGATGTGCCTTTTGTGAAAATTAATATGTTTAACCTTTTGAACTGTATTTCTTTTGCAAGTTACGTAATTAGTTAAATACTTAAGTTGATTATGACAACATCATTGATTTTTTTAAGTATTAAGAAATGCAAGAAATCACTTTTCAATGGTTTATACTGAACGTGTAATGTTGAGTTTATCTTCTCAAGTTTAGTAGAGGCATTATCTATTTATTTAAGAAAACCCGATCACCGCTAAAATATAGTGCGTAGTTTGTTTTCAAATATAGTAGGGGCATGTTTTTTGTTGCCTCGCCCGGGGCACCAAAAGACTCAGGACCGGCCCTGAGTTAAAATATTTAAAGACTTACGTTGGTTAATGAATTAACATATAAGCACAATTACCAATGACTAAATAGCCCAGTGGTAAGGGCAGCCTATGACTTCCTTAAGGTCATGGGCTTGAAACCTACCATGAGTATTATTTATCATAGATGTAATTACCACCAATGAAGCGGGTGTCCCACAACGTTAAGGCGCATGTTCCACAACGTTAAGGCTTAATTCGCACGAGTTCCGGCTCGGACTTTGTGGTATATGTGATGTAGGTGATTTTTCTTGCGTTGTTGGACCTTGTGGGGAGTTCGGTCGTGTTCCATTGAAATATGGAACGGCTCTAGTGGACAACCCAAATACCCAAAATATAAGCACAAATTGTGCTCAATAATATTCATTAAAAATGTTCCGTTATTTGTACCCCATCAAATGTAGATGGAGATAAATATAATTTGACAATCACTTTTACATTATAGCGTGTTAGAAGACATAGCAGACACTATTCTTGCTGTAAAAACATCAGAAGGTATGTCTTAATGCACACTCTCCATATTCTTTTTTATGTAACTTTCATTCAAAGTAGATAAAAATTAAAAATGAGATTCTTCTTAATATAATGGATCGTGACATAGACTAACAACACTTTTGAATGTGTTATTGTTATTTGCTTTGAATTGCAGGTTCACGTTGCTTGGACTTATATACCGCGGAATTACGGATCCCTAATGGTTGATTAAGCAATGAGAAAATGAAGTGAAAATAATAAGAAGATGGTTACGAAAATACTATCAAGATCTTAGTAATTTGCTAGTTAACTAAGCATGTATTCGTCATGGTTTTATTATGGCATATTGTCATATTGTGTTCTCTTGCAATGCATTCGGCACATATGAATATATATGATGCCTCGTTTTCACTACTTGGACTTAAACTGTAGTATATTACATGGGCCTCATACTAAGCCCAATCATTTAGAAGAACTGATATCAATGTATCAAAATCGTATCGATATAATAACATTTTCTTACTATTTCTTTTAATGTAAGTTTTATATGTTTTACTAGATTAAAGGGGTATTTTAGTCATTTTAAGCAGATAAGAGACGATTTCGAAGCATATTGTAAACTTATTGCACTGAAAATGTAAAAAAAGAGTTTAGAGATGATTTTTTTAAGTCGGTATAAACCACATGAACCATTTATAAACTTTACAACTAATCTAAATACTATAATTTTGACTATAAACACATTATAGACTGCCGATTTAATTAACGGTAACCTCACTAAAAGCGAAAGAAAAGCAAATTCTTTTATGAAAAAAAAATGAAAGATACTATTAAGACTCAGACTACACCACATTACTTCATTGCAATAGGGGCGTCTCAATGATTTCGAGTACCCTGTTCAATAATAACTATGTATAGACCCTTCGTATATAAAAATTGTGAGTCCCGAAATCACTATGACTTAGTGATATGGAATCGCAATAAGTAAAGTTTAATTGTAGAAGGGGGATTGAATACAATTAAAAACTTTTCCTGATTTTAATTAGATTACTTAGTCAGTTTTTAATTGTTTTATCAAAATAGAGTATATTATCAATGGATATGACAGTATCAAAGTAAATAAAGCAATAGTAGGTGAAAGGTGAATCTTATGGATTATAAAACTCAATAAGTGTTGAATGCAGAATGGACTAACCAAAGTTAATCCAATTTAAACACTTAAGCTAATCTATTACGATGAGATGAACAACAGTGGACAAACATGATAACTGTTCACTAGCTGATCGTTACAACGTGCTTAGACTGACTACTCACTAACTAACAAGTGATTAACACGCGAAAAACGATTAGTCTCTACAGTACAATTAGCCGAACTATATGTACTACAAGAATTCCTAAAATATCGCCTGAAAGATAGGATCTTGGAATGACAAATGTCGCTGCTTGATTGGTTTGATCTCTGATGAACCAATATTCTGCGGGTCCCAATTCTGTTACCGCAAATATCTCGTTACCTTAACACCAATCATTTGTTGCCGCGTAATTCTTCTAATATCTTCTAAGTACAAGGAACTCTTGCTGATAGATATAGAGTACAGTACTTTGTGCTTGAAGCTGAGAGACTTTATTAAATAGTCACTGAAGATGCAATAATTCTCCTCACTCACTGCGAGCTAACATGCTCTTGTAGAGTGACTTGAATTATAGATCTTCAGCTACTAGCTGTTATTTGGGCAGTGACTTTTACCTTATTTAGATATGAAGAAGTAGAACTCTCGCTGCTTGTATCAGCGACACACCAAGTTGAGTTCTCATCTTCCTTAGCATATCATTTTCCTTGTTAGTAGAGTAAACAACGATCAACAATACCAAACTTCAGTAATAGCAGCTTTGATACAATTCATTTCTTCATCAAGTAGTGTTTGGTTGAGTTGGTCAGCGACCAGCGGCTCAACATGGTCAGCGATCAGTGACTCAACAAAAATACTACGTATAAATAACATAAAATGTTATGTAAAAGTAAACAAGTTTAGTACTATTACGCAAGTATCATAAATATAAACAACTTTAAAGACAACGGCAAAGTGTTCGCAACTCACATGGTTATATTTATTGTAATTTATCATCTGAATTAAATATATACGTAATGGGTGTTGGAAAATTGGGCCCCTTATAAATCTGGACCCTGTGCAAGTGCTCGGCTTGTACATGCTCAAATCCGCCACTTGGAAAAAAAACAAACAATAATCAATTGTTTCTATACTAATTTCACACCATGAACACGATGAATGGAAACTAATACCTAGTTTATTCAATTTTACCTAAATCCCAACTCTCTTTTTGACTACTCTCCAGGCAAACATGCAGATTAACCTTGCTTGAAACTAAATTTTTAAACTTTGTTTGTTGAATCGACTGTGCTTTTGCAATAATGAAATTTTTCGAACACTCTTGATACCTTTTTGATCAAACTAGTGTATAAACCAGTGCGATGCAGCGTAAAACAAAATTGTGACAGGTGGTAATGTTACATCGTTTTCTTCTTTTTATAATTAATTAGATATGACAATATATATTTTCACATTATTTAAAGTGTGGTATAAATTATATTTAGTGATGGAGAAAGCGAGTTAATTGTTTCATAAAACACAATTACAAAAAATATTGATATTTAAATGTCGAGTCTTAGAATTTATTAAAAAACAGAAATCTAAAACGAATTATAAAAGTATGAAAGGTCCGTTTGGCAACAACGAGCTAGAGCTAGGGCTGAAGTTGGGGCTGGAGCTGATGCTTATGGCTTGAGCTGGGGCTTAGGCTTCTATTCAAAAGTCACTTCAAAAATCTACTTATTGAAGGGCTTTTGGCCTGTTTGTTTATTTTTTCAAAAAGTCCCATGTAACATCCCTAAATTGGGCCTACTGGTAACAGGTATTATCTTTAATTTTAAACACACAATTTGAATTATTATATATGTGTTTGGTTGTGAAAAGTAGATAAATGAGCCTTAGAATTTATTGTGACTAGTAAATTATTAATTGTTTTAAATAGTTATAGGTGACGGTAAAATAAAATAATTTTCTTGCAGTTAGTATTTCGGGTTCCAGACAATAGGATTAGAAGGGGAATAATACTACACTGTTAATAATGGGTCGGTTTAGTTAGACCGACATATGATTCTTTCCAATTTGGGTTATTTCATTTTGCAAGAACTACACACATTCACACACACATCCTTAAGAAATTGTAATCAAATTTGTATCAATAACAAGTTGTGATCAAGTGGTTAACATCAAATTCATCATCACCTTCTTCTTCCTAATATCAAGTTGTACATGTTTTGATGTTTTAATTGCATATATGAGCTTCATTTAAATTATATTAGGTTTATAGGTGTTTTGGTATGGAATTGGTGTTTGAAGTTGCTGTTGATGTCGGTTTGATGTTATATGATCATTATGTGATCTTAGAATAGTTGAAATTAGAGTTTGATGCTGTATATTTGAGAAATTCGAAGTTAGGTTCGTGCAGAAAACGAGTTGCATGTTGCTGACTGTCTGGATTTTTAACCTAACTTGGACGGCTTAGCTATCGACCCGAACGGGTGTGTCAGGTCACCCGAACGGGTGAACTGACCCAATCGGGTGTTTTAGTTCAAAATCATTACAGAACAGACCACTTGAGTTTTTTGCTTAAGAATTAGAAGGCAACGGGGACGGGTGGAGGGTAACCCGAACGGGTGGGTAACCAAACCCGAACGAGTGAGGTACTTCATCCGAACGGGTGAGGGTTATAACTGGCCTAATTGTTTTGACTTGTGTTACCTTGTTTTAATTGTGTTATAACTTAATCAAAGTATACTACTGTTATAATATACATGGTAATTAATAGGATTAAATTAGATTGAGTTATGTACTTGTACATTTACAATTCTTATAATTTTGTGTGATAAACTTTGGAATAAGTTGCATTTTATAAAATGGGTTACTAACTCAGTGTTATTTGACTGTGTTTCAGATCCACCAAAGACTCAGTAACATTAGATCACTGAGGAGTTGAGATTATCAGGTGAGTTGACTTGGATCTCTCAGTATACTTTGGTGTTAACCTATTCGGTTACATTAAGTGATTTTGTTTATTAGTTTGAAGTGTTAAGTTGATTTATGTATATGTGATTATGTGTTAAGTGATCTATTGGTGTATTGTGTTATGGATGGGTTGGGTTACTACAGGTTAACCAACATAGGAATTGTGAACATTTGTTGTGAATGGAGCTTATGTTGGTTAAAGGTAGTAAAGAGTTATCGTTAATACCACTTTATGTTTGTCCCTAACCTTGGATCTAGTAAGAACCGAGTCAATCTAATTGCTAGCGGAAATAACAATTAGATCACTAACAATCACACGAATAATCAATACTCAATGAATATCAAACAAAACGTATTATATTGTATTATAATCGATCAGATTACAGGGATTTCGACAAATAGCGTTTAGGGTTTCGTCAACCCTAAAACAGAAAACGTAAATTGCTTAAATACAAAATCTAGCACCTGCGACGTCGCACACGACGTCGCAGGCCCAAGCCCATGCGACGTTGGCTACATCGCAGGCCCAATACCTGACGTCGCACCTGCGACGTTACGCGCTACGTCGCAGGAGTCAGGAAACTCAATCTAATTACAAACTACGAGCTAGACCAACTGACAGACACTAAACATGTACCAACAAACTCCCCCGTGTCTTCAGCTTGGTCTTCAAAAATCTTCTTTAAACCCACCCCACAGGAAATTGGCTGTCAGCATGAATTCCATTAGCCACACAAACAGTAACAACATTGTAAAACTGCTCGGCTAAACGTCTGTTGAACTCATTCTTCTGACCAACACGAATCCGATCATCATAGAGTTTTCTTAAATCTTTTTCATGAAAATTAATCAAACTCATCGGATCATACAGTCTAAACGTTGCTTGCTTCAAATTCCATATACCTCCAACTTCTGGCCACGGTTCTGAATCTGGTACAAAAGTAATAACCGCTTCACCTGTCTGTGAATCAAGTTCCCATTTTACAAGTCTTCTCAGAAAATAATAAGGAACTGGTTCCAGAGGTATCTCAGTCAAACAGTTAGCAGGCGGATAATGAACTTTAACCATAGGCTTCCTAGTGACTGGATCAATCTTCCTTTTCCATGTATACCGAGTGCCCAACGTCGGTTTCAATTTAGAATATGTTTTCGATAACACTTCCCGACGTAAATTTCTCTGAATGAACTCAGCATAATCATTTTCGAACGGATTAATCAATTTAAGCTGAGCTAATCGATTAATCTCTCCTTTTGGCAACGTGCTCAATCTATCAAAACGCATTCTGAAGTACTGAACTCCATCTTCTCTCTTAATCATAAAAAGATTCCTCTGACACTTCCAGCTTTTAATAACTCCGGTATAATTTCGACTAACCCGGTACACTTGACATTTAACTGGAATAGGAACTGGATTTCGTCCCTTAGGCCACCATTTCTTATTTCTTTCTCTCTTTTCTTCAGAAGTTAATTTCTTCTTAGGAATATCAGAAGATTCAGTTTCAGGAACTGCTGAGTCCAGTGCCTGTGTCTCTGGAGCTGGAGTTGCAGCAGAACTAGATTCTCCATGTTGAGCTTTAGCAGGTCTCTCATCGTCACTTGAATCAGATTCTACAATAGGTGCATCATCATAAGCTTCCCCAGAATGTGCATCATCATACGTTTCATCTGAATTCAACTGTTCCTCTTCAATCGAAACATCCTCATTCATCTCAAAATCATTATCCGTTTCTTCCTCAGAGCCAACTCCACTAGCCATTCTTTGAATAAACGATAAGTCCGCAAATGAATAGTCAACAGCCAGCGGTCTCGGTTGCCCTGGAATATCATCAACACAAAAGTAATCCAAAACAGAAATATTTTCATTAACAGTTTCAAGTACAGGGTTGGGATTTACAGACACAGGTTCACTTGACTCTAAAGTGGGTATCCCAGACCCAGACTCCCCCGAGGCAAGTAACCTGCCTTCCAAAACATTAACCCTAAACTTCGTTTCCTCAAGCTCCTTAGATTGAACCTCGATCAGCGCAGCTTGTTCAGCAATCTTTTCGTCTTGAGCCTCCAGCTTTTGCTTCATCTTCTGCATATCTTCCATAATCTTTTGCATGAATGCTGGAGTCGGTTGAATCTCAAAATCAGCTTGCGGCGATGGGTTGACTGGAGTTCTTGCAGACGAGGAACAACGAACACGACGACGAGGCTCAAAGTCTACATCCTTAGGATCATCACCGTCTCGAATACGTTTGCCAGTATTCTTTGGAACATACACACGCCCCTGTTTCAAACGACGCTGAATTCTTTTGTACCTCTGAGAAAACTGATGTCGAATTGTTTCCATCTGAGACGGGTGCGGGACCGCACCATCAGAATCCGAAGGCGTTGGCCCGCCATCATCAGGTTGTTGAACAGGAATTTCTTCAGAATCAGAACTTTCAACCGTGTCATGAGATGCTGGATTGTCCGAGTCAACATGCCCAAACTGTTCGATGTTCTCCAAAAGAGCATCTACATTCTCCCCCGCAGCTTGAACAGGAACGTTCACAAATGGTTGCTGCGGTTGTTGGGGTGCCGGAATGTCCATATACTGAGGTTCCGGTGGCGGTACATAGTTCTCATCCACAATAGCACCAAATAAGGGAACATCCCTTGCCGCCTGAACCCCTTTCTCAAAACCTGCACAAATGGTAAAGATCCGACTCATCATCGGTGAGATCTTTAATTGTTGATCAATATCACCCTGTGCCTGAAGGTCTGGATGATAGCGATTGATGTGCAGCTGAATAAACCTCGGATACAAGATCCATTTCTGATCCCCGGCATTTGCATTGTCGACCATAGCCTTGAATATAAAACCCGAGAAGTTGAACGGCTTGTTGTACACTAATGCTAGCATAGCAGAAGCCAAACTTCGGCTCATACCATCCGTTCCACCTTTTCTATTTCCCAAACAAACGATAATCACATGCATCAGATATCTCCAAACACGTGTGAGGTTCGCTTTCCTGTACTGATCAGTGGGAATCCCGGGATATCCAATCCTTTGCATAGCTCCCGAAACGAAAACATGATCAAAACCGACTGGCATATTTGGTTGATCATTCAGCTGTAACAGTTCTCGAATACTCTGTTCTGTAATAGTGACTTCCGTACCAGCAACCGTTGAAACCAGTCTTCGAATGTCGTTATCAGTAACAACATTTGCGTTTCTCCAGAAAGGGTTGATCAGATTTCCAAAAGCCACAGTGTTATCCGAAATGGCGTGGAATACCCTTGAACGTCTCAAAAACGCAATCATCTGACGATACGGTGCAGCTTTATCAGAAGTATCATCAAGGTAAGCAGCAGTATTATGACGCGCTTCGAAAACAAGAGCCATATCTGCAAAAACAAAAACATACAAGATATTCTCGAAAAGCGTTAGAACAAACAAAGTATTCCAAACTTATCACAAACGAAAGGTTTCATTGATATGTTAAATAAGTACAAAGTTACAAACACACATATCAAATCCTAAACCCTAAACCCTAAACCTAAACCTAGACCAAAGATCCTGGTTAAACGAATACAGCCAAAATCCAAGACAAGGTCAGGCTAAAATCCAAGACAGGGATGATATCCCACCAGACCAGAAGGCCGAGATCCAGGATAATAAAGGAATTCCTCCAGACCATAAAACCAAGATTCAGGACAAAGAGAGAATTCCACATAACGGTAAAGGGATTCCTCCAGACCAGAAAACCAAGATTCAGGACAAAGAGAGAATTCCACCGGATCATTAGCCAACTGAGACAAAAATGGTCATATCTAAGTGACCAGATAAAAACTTTAAGGTGCTGGACCACCAGAAAGCGCAAAAGAATCCACGACCGGAAGAAGATCCTTCTAGCCGTGGACGGGCGAGTAGTGACACTCTTTTGGGCTGAAGCAGTAAGCACTATCTTTATCGTTCAGCTAGGAACTGAAAGAAATCACTCGCCATTGCTGGACATAATTTAAAAGTCAGAAAAACGTAACATTTGATTGTTAACAAAAAAAATGTCATTTTTCTGTAATAAGCGACGTAGGCGATGACGTCGCATTTCAAATAGCGACGTAGTAAAGGACGTCGCAGAAAATCAGAATAATAACAATAGCGACGTAGCCCGTGACGTCGCACAAAAATTTGAGCGACGTTAAAGGGGACGTCGCATTTTGCTATTTATTGTGAATTTAATCACAGTAATAAAAGTAGCGACGTAGTACGGGACGTCGCGTAGGACGTCGCGGTGAAGGCGACGTAGGGAAGGGCGACGTAGGCAAGTAAGAATAACTACTTAGAGCGACGTAGGCCACGACGTCGCAGCGTACGTCGCACTGACGAACATTCATCCCCAACCCAGAAACCTAACTTTCGAATTTGGGGGTTTTCAAAACAAAACACACCACAAGGTGCGGCTTTAAACGGAGATCACGAAAACATAAATTATACGATGTTTAGATCACGATTACACAACTAAATCAACCCAAACCGAGAACCCTAAAACCCGCAATATACATTTAACGATTAAAGCTAAAATACACGGTGAAAAAGGGTAAGATTGGTACCTAAGTGTGCGGAATAACGAGTAGACCAAAGCTACGTGAATGAATCGGAGTGAAAACAGCTACAAATCACGAAAATGCTCGAAGAATTGCTACGTCGCAAATCGCCAAATGGTACGTCGCAGGCTACGTCGCAGGTGTATATTGAATAGTGTGATGTGTTACGTCGCTGTTGAGACTATATATAGTCTAACCCTATGTGCGACGTAGGCTGGGACGTCGCAGGCGATGTTGAGTGGGACGTCGCATAAAGCAGTTAGAATGTGATTTGAGTCGATTTCGAATTTTAAGAACCGTTTACTCGTTATTTTAGCAATGATTATTCAAATGACTTATGACTTGGGAAAAATAACTTAGAATAAAATAAAGCATAAAATGAAATAAGTAAACTAAAAAATCTTTTTGGTATTTTCTTTAATATCACAAAAAGTAAAAGTATAACAAAATAAAATTACTAACACTCTATTTTTGGTGACGGAGTTGTTTTGTCTGATTAGGGATCATATCGGAATAACATGCAATTATTAGGAATAGTAAGTGTTATTTCGATCATCAGTATATTTTGTCCACTTTAAATTTACGTGGCACATTTAAAACACCTTTTATAAAAATTATTTCAAGACGATTATTTGTATTGTTTGTCCACCTAAACATGTTACATTCGTATTTGTGAGCTAACTGTTATTGTTAGTATGAATATTAATTTTGTGAAACCTATTATATGATATACTGATAAACTTTAGTAAAACACAAAACACTGCATATTTTCGCAAGGTAGAGATTACAAGACCAAGATTTCTCGGCTCTCTTGTAACATACACTTGCCCTTCAAATTTAGGCATACATCAAACCAACTATGAAGATACTAGTGGCCCCAGATCTGTACTTAGTACAACAGAGGGTCCCTTAGTATGAACATAACAAGTTTGAGACTATTTGCATAACTAATGGATTCAGGTCTGTACGAGAGTACAACAATAGTCACCATTAGTTAGGCGAATAACCATATTATTACTATATGCCAATTTTACATTTACATAGTAATTATGACAGTGTATGACAGTACTTCCATTTATCAATTAAGACTTATGTCATACATCATATAACAATTTTCACAAAATAATAGACAAGTTTTAATATTACTTCTTACTTACTCACAAACCGGTGTGTATCATGCCTACCAATACATCGTGTGATGAAGATAATTTAGATAGAAACTGTTTTAAGTGTGTCAAATAAACCTACTGACACATCCAAGATAAACCTTAAAATTCCATTTTGTGCATGTCACCCGATGTACTATCATATCCCAAGTTGTTTACAGACACAACTTCAACGTCTATTTTAAAAATGTAGCAACCTTGCGTTTTCTTTAATACTAAATAGTATAAAGAGTGGCTGTTGCGAATGTATTTTTTTTTTTTGTTTTTTTAAATTGAATTTAAAAACTCAAAAATCCAAGTCACAAATCATTTCTTTGACTGAAAGTACCTTAAACCTATCAGATTGACTAGTTCAATAAAACGTGATCGCAAAAAGGCTTTTGTGAAAATGTCCGCACACTGCTAAAGGGTCTCTATATGTACGACATCTATAAGGTGTTTCTCAAAGCAATCCCGTATGAAGTGGAGCCTAAGTTCAATATGTTTGGTCTTAGAGTGCTGTAAGGGATTGTGTGTTATAGATATAGCAGCTGTATTATCAATGTAAATAGGAGTCATAGAGAGATTGAACCCGTGATCACGCAGCTGATGCTGAATCCAGAGAACTTGAGAACAGCAACTTACAGCAGCAACATACTCGGCTTCAGCTGTGGAAATAGCAACCGCAGTCTGCTTTTTGCACTGCCAAGAAACTAAGCGCGATCCAAGGAACTGACATCCTCCAGTAGTTGACTTCATATCTATCTTGCAGCCACCAAGATCCGAATCCGAATAGGCAGTTAACTCGAAGTTTTTCTCGTTTGAATACCATAGACCCAGAGATGGCCTAAAAGCGAGATATCCAAAAATGCGTTTTACTGCCTTCATATAAGACACCTTCGGATTTGCTTGAAATTGTGAGCAGAGAGAAACAACAAACACTATATCTGGTCTTGAGGCAGTCAGGTACATGAGAGAGCCTATCATTGAGCGATAGTCTTTCTCCTTGCAATCTTCATCGTCCTCATTAGGTCCAAGATTGTGTCTTGCTTCAATTGGAGTGCCGTAGTGTTTACAGTTGAGCAATTCATATCGCTTTAACATGTCAGTGACATATTTTGACTGGTGGATATAAATTCCATTGTCAGATTGCTCAACCTGTAGTCCCAGAAAGAACGTGAGTTCCCCCATAGCACTCATTTCAAACTCAGATTTCATCAGTCTTTCAAAATCCTTGCACAACTGATCATTAGTTGATCCAAAAATTATGTCGTCCACATAGACCTGCACAAGTAACAAATCCGCTCCTTCCCGTTTGATGAAAAGCGTGCTATCAATCTGTCCTCTGTCAAAACCATTCTTCAGCAAGTACTTGGCAAGTCGCTCATACCAAAGTCGAGGAGATTGATGAAGACCATACAAAGCTTTCTTCAGCTTGCAAACATGATTAGGATGCTTTGGGTCTTCAAAACCAGGAGGCTGACACACATAAATCACTGCGTCAACATCTTCGTATAGAAAAGCACACTTTACGTCAAGTTGATACACGCGGAATCCTTTAAAAGAAGCATAGGCTAGAAAAATCCGAATTGATTCCAAACGAGCGACAGGAGCGAAAACTTCATCATAGTCAATACCTTCTAGTTGACTATATCCTTGAACTACCAGACGGGCTTTATTTCTAATAACCGCCCCACGATCATCCATTTTGTTACGGTAAACCCAACGAGTACCCGTCAAGTGAGCACCCTTGGGTAGAGGAACAATTTCCCAAACATTCATCTTGTTTATTTGCTGTAGTTCCTCCTGCATAGCCTCGACCCAAGATGGATCCTTTAAGGCTTGTTCAACCTTTTTAGGTTTAATTTGAGACAAATGACATGAATCGATATGAGCTATAAGTCCCAAAAGTTGCTGAGCTGAAGTCTGCTTTGCTTGCTGTCGTGTTTGAACAGATGCATGAGGATCACCAATGATATTATCAATGGGGTGATCCTTATGTATACGAGTTTCTGGTATGGCACTTGGCACAAGATCCACACCCAGATTGTTCAAATCTCCCTCAGTTTCAGGAGTAGCAGCAGACTCAGGAGAGGCTAACTCTTCTTCTTCTCCTTCATCTTCAGGAGAAAATAAGTGAGAGTAGGCCATTGTTTCTTCCATTTCATCTTCTTCTTGAGGTTCCTCTAAAGGAGGCATGTTTGGATCATATGGAAGCTCCTTTGTGTAGTTATAAACTGTTTTAGAAGGAGCAGCCGAAGATGGTGGAGTAGGAGATGGTGTAGTTGGTGGTGATTTGGTTGTTGGTTGTGGTTGTGTGGGTGTTGTTTGTGAAGGTGTAGGTGTAGTTTGTGGAGGTGTAGGATTAGTCGTTGGAGGTGCGGGTGTTGCATTGGGAGATGGGTCGGATGGTTTATTATTTACAGGTGTATCTTGAGTAAGATCAAGCTCATGAAGTATAGAAACCAATTCTTCCGTTTCATCTTCTTCCGGAATATTGAAAGAGTTGAAGAGGTTTCCATAGTTGAAAAACCAATCCGGACCCGTTCCTTGAGGAGGTTCCGTATACCTTAAACATTTCACTTCAAAATGTTCCTCAATCTGATTTGTTGATTTGTTAAAGACTCTTTTGTTCGGAGAGTTGACTGAATATCCAAGAAAAATCCCTTCAACAGCTTTATCACCAAACTTAGAGACCTTATCTTTTGTAATCATGATCAGGCATGGACACCCAAATGGTTCTAGGAGCTGCAGATTTGGCTTACGGTTATTGAAAAGTTCATAACACATTTTGTTCTTTTTCTTAACCGTGAGTACTCTGTTGAGAACATAACAGGCAGTATTAACTGCCTCAGCCCAGAAGATAATTGGTAACTTGGAGTCAGCTAACATAGTCCGAGCTGTCTCGATGATTGTCCTGTTCTTCCTTTCTGCAACTCCATTCTGTTGTGGAGTTCTCGGAGCACTAAATTGATGCTCAATACCTCTTGTAGCACAAAACAATTCGAGAGTTGAGTTCTTGAATTCAGTTCCATTATCGCTTCGTATCCTTTTCACCTTCAAGTTGCACAGATTTGCCAACTTGTCCAACAAATACACCAGAATCTCAGGAGTTTCCCCTTTTGTGGTCAAAAAGTAAACCCACGAAAACCTTGAGTAGTCATCAGTAACTACCAAGCAGTAAGACCGACCACCAATGCTCTTTGTAGAGACTGGACCGAAAAGATCCATATGCAGTAGTTCCAATGGAGCATTTATGGAATTCACCTGCTTAGACTTATGGGACTTCTTACGTAACTTTCCTTTTTGGCAAGAGATACAGTCATCCTTTAGAGCAAATGACTGTTTTGGAACTCCTAGCACAAGGTCATTTTTAGTCAAGAAATTCATTTTTCGGAAATGAATGTGTCCCATTCGTCTGTGCCAAAGCAGTGAATCCTTTTCAGAAGCCTTAGACAAGAGACACGTATACTCGTTCGAGGTCTCAACAGTTCTCATGTTCAGAATGTATGTGTCATTCTTTCTTGGTGCTCTCAGTAACACCCATTCTTCCGGAATGACATACCCAGGCTTCAGTATCACACACTCTGTCTTTGTGAATGCAGTGGTATAATCCTTATCACAGACCTGTGAAACACTTAGCAAGTTGTGCGTAAGCTGTTCCACATAGTTCACATTTTCAAAACTAACATTGCCGTTAGTTAGCGTTCCTCTTCCAGAAATGGTTCCCCCAGTATCTCCAGCAAAGGCAACATATCCTCCTGCGTATGGTTTAATATCCACAAGAAGAGATACATCGCCTGTCATATGTCGCGAGCAGCCCCTATCCAAATACCATTCACTATCTTTAACACGTTCTGACTGCTGCAACACACAAACGAAGGAGATTAGTGAGAAACGGTGACCCAAGCCTTTACAGACTTAGGTCGACCGAGGTCATCAACAATAAGCACGTCAGATAGGATTTTATCTTTAAACAAATTAGAATTTTTATCTGATGTGTTATTGTTGACGACTGAAGAGTCAACATCAGACTCTTTTCGTTTCCAAACTTTAGAAGGTTCGGAATTGATATTAGAAGTAATGTTGGGCTTTTGAATTGGTAAAGATTTTTGCTCAACATTACTTGGCTTTAAAACAGGCTTGGGAGAGTTTGAGTGACGCCTAGGTGGAGATTTTGAAAAAGAATTTCTATAAACAGATGTCCTAGGCATCTCTCTCCCATAGCGCTGATTTGACAGCTTTGGGCATTCACAGATTAAATGTCCTTGTTTCTTGCAGTAGAAACAAGAACGAGTCTCAACAAACGGTTGAGGCTGAGGAATTACCACAGGAAGTGAAGAAACATTTCTAGAACATGAACATTGAGTACACGTCTTAGAAGATGTTTGTTTTGGTTGAGAGGTTGAAGTTGATGGTTTATCATACGAAACATTTTCATTTAATAATTTTCTTTGCAAAATCTTTACAGGTGACTGTAAAGTTTGTTGTTTCGAGTTTAAAACCTTGGCTTTTCCCTTATTTGGTTGAACCTTAATTTCAGGTTCAACCTTTGAAATCACTTTTTCAGGTTTAACTGCAACCTTCTTAACCTCAGGATACTCCTGATCCGTAATGTCCTCAATCTCAACAATCTCCTCAATACTAACAGGAGATTCATTCTTTAACTCAACACTCTCCTTAACACTAACAGGAGATTCATGCACAGACTTAACAAACGTTGGCAAGGGGTACTCTGGCCGCTTGGTTTTCTCCTTTGCCGGTTTGTTGTGTTTGGTCTCTTTAGCATCTTTAGCTTTTATACCATAAAGCTTTGACCAATCAACTGGAATCTCTTCAAAACCTTCCTTAACAGGCAGGGGACAGTGAGTAGTAGGAGGAGGGACTGAGTGGTATCCCAATCCCTCATTCTTTTTCCCACTAGTACCATGCTTGCTAAGAATTTCATTAAAGACAACCGTTGAGGAATTTGAACCTAAGATTTTACTCTTATAATTCTCATACTCATTTTTTAAATCTGTAAGTTCTTTCTTTAGCAGCTCAATTTCAACAAGATAGCTTTTAATGGCATCTTCTTGACTAAAAACCTTAGATTTATATTTCTGAGTATCTAACCGATGAGCCTCAAGATGTTTTTCATAAAGTTTCTCATTAGCTTTTAAGAAATTATTTGATTCGGTTAGTTTTTCATTCTTTTTCCTCAACTCAGCGGTGTCTGTCTGATATGCCTTTAGAGATTCAGTTAACTTAATGCATGAAATACAATTTAATGGTTCATCAGGTACCTCATTCACAATGTGAGCCATCAGACACTGTTGGTAATGCTGGGAGACAGCCGTCCAATCCTGACTTGTGGGCTCGAAAACAATCAGGGCATTATCAGCAGGCCCTTTCTTAGAAACTTCCTTTTCTTTGGTCTTTTGAGGAGTAGAAGGTGTTGTGAATCCTGATGCTGGCATTTTGGGTTTCTCGCATTCCCTGGCGAAGTGACCCAAGTTTTGACAATTGTAACATCGGACCTTACTCTTGTCAAATCTAAAGCCAGTCTTTCCATCACCTTCCAAGCTTTTACGCCCTGTCCTCTGCAAGAACTTTTGAATTCTTCGGGTGATCATTGCCACATTCCAAGTTAGATCCATTTGTTCTAGATCATCTTCATCAAGCTGAGCATAGTCTTCCTTAGTCAATTCCAAAGTAAGATTCGGTTGAGTAACCAAATCCTTGTATGAGCTTAAGAAAGCTGTATAAATTGCAGCTTGCTCCTGAATAGCAGGTGAGACTTGAACCTGTTGTTGATTTGAAGAAGGTCCAGACATGAAAACAGAATGAATCCCATCAGAAGAAGAAGAAGTCGATGAAGCATTTGTATTTGTTACAAAGGCGACTCCAGATCCATAAGTCTTTCCAGAGTTAAGTTGAACACCATAGACACTAGGATTCTGAACAGCAGCACCAGACCTAGTTTCTTTCTTCTTAATCTCCATCGCGTGAGCTTGAAGATCCCCTATCAAAGTATCCAAAGACATGTTTGCAAGTTCTTCATTTTCTTTTAAAAATTGGACTTTAACATCCCAAGAACTCGGCAACACATCCAGTAGCTTCTTATTGACTTCAATTGCAGGAAAAGTATAACCCCCTTCAAACAATTCACCTACTAACCGTGAGTACCTAGTGAATAAAGAAGTTGAGTCTTCATCAGGAAGGATGTCAAAGATATCGTACTGTTTCTTAATAAGTTCGAGTTTGGCTTCCTTATACTTATCATTTCCTCCACAACGAGTTTCAATTGCCTTCCACAAATCAAAGGCTGTTTCATGAGTTCTGAAAAGCCATAGAACATCCTTGGTTAAACACATTTTAATCATTGAAAAAGACTTTCTTTCAGTATCAAAATCTTTCTTCTCCTCGGGAGACATAGCTTTATAGGTCTTAGCAGGACGAATACCACGGTATTCTCCTTCAGCTAATGGAGGTACATAACGCTCACGTAATGGTCCCCATAATTCTGGACAGTGAAAGTCAATATATTGCTCAACTCGGTCTCTCCAGTACACGTAATCCATGTCCGCAGTAAATAGTGGAGGTTTATTACTTGAACCTATGTCATTACTTTGTTTAATCATTTCTCTCAGTCCTCTAATATCCTCTTTATCAGCTGCCATTGTAATTACTTAATCGAAAAAAAAACAAACTTCTGATCTTAGCGACGTAGATGAGTACGTCGCACAAAGATTATGCGACGGCAATAGGTACGTCGCAAAAAGCAAAGGATTCAATTAAGAATCAGAAATATGCGACGTTGAAAGATACGTCGCAGAGGACGTCGCAGAATCACACTACGTCGCAACAAGACGTCGCAACACAGCGTCACAGAAGACTAATTAAAGTCAAAATAGCGACGTCGCAGATGACGTCGCAACAGTACGTCGCACAGACTAATTAAAGTCCAAAACACTACGTCGCACGCGACGTCGCAGCTGACGTCGCAGGTAACGTCGCAAAACGCGCTGAGCAGCGGCCACAAACCCTAAAAACGAATTTTTAACCCTAAAACCAAAACCACGAATCTCGAACGACAGAAACCTTCAATAATCCCAGTAATAATGATCGAAAACCTGTAAAAACACAAACAAACGTGATAAACACGAAAACTCACGAATATCACGTCCTTTTAAATCCCAAACTCGATCCGAATCGCCAAAACGAGCACTTTCTGCTCTGATACCAGTTGTTTGTCCCTAACCTTGGATCTAGTAAGAACCGAGTCAATCTAATTGCTAGCGGAAATAACAATTAGATCACTAACAATCACACGAATAATCAATACTCAATGAATATCAAACAAAACGTATTATATTGTATTATAATCGATCAGATTACAGGGATTTCGACAAATAGCGTTTAGGGTTTCGTCAACCCTAAAACAGAAAACGTAAATTGCTTAAATACAAAATCTGGCACCTGCGACGTCGCACACGACGTCGCAGGCCCAAGCCCATGCGACGTTGGCTACGTCGCAGGCCCAATACCTGACGTCGCACCTGCGACGTTACGCGCTACGTCGCAGGAGTCAGGAAACTCAATCTAATTACAAACTACGAGCTAGACCAACTGACAGACACTAAACATGTACCAACACTTTATTGTCCTGCAGTTGGTTTAAGTGTCGCTTGGTGGGCCACCGCGGCTGATATAACACCCCTAAATTTGCAACACATTTTTTTTTAACAATCCGGAAGCGAAAGTCCATATACATATATAAAACTAGATGACATCACGTCATCCCCAAAGGTTACATCAATATGTACGTTATGTATAAAAGTTATATAAACTATGTCTGTTTCACACTAAGTTGGGTGTTATACACAAACGTATCATAAAATCACAAAAGGCCATCAGAGTTCCAACAGTCAAACATTCCTTCAATTAACTCCTTGATCCACCCATATCAAAACATATTAACCTGCAAGGAGTAAACAACGGGATTAGCACGAAGCTAAGTGAGCTAACTTATCACTAACAATACAACTTAGCTTAGCACTATGAGTCTACATCAATTAACACTTAGACTCAACATCACTTAGAGGATCGGTGGCCCTTGTGGCGCCCTCAGTTACGGTGGCCCACCAAGCGACACTCAAACCAACTGCATGCCAATACAGTGGTAAAACCGATAACTGTTTGCTACCTTTAGTCAACATAAGTTCTATTCACAACAAATGTTCACAATTCCCATGTTGACTAACCTGTAGCAACACAGTCCAACAATGTTGACCTCTTTCACACAATATACCAATAGGTCACTTAACACTTGATCACATACTCATAAATCAACTTAACACATCGATTAATCACATAACACTTGAAGTAACCAAATAGGTTATCACTAAATCATAATGAGAGATCCAAGTCAACTCACCTGATAATCTATATACTCCACTCAGTGGTCTAATTTTACCGAGTCTTTGGTGGATCTGTAATCACAACCAAATAACACTGAGTTAGTAACTTATTTCATAAAATACACTTATTCTAATTCATAACATAATCATAAGAATAGCAATTACACAAGTACATAGCTTGATCTCATTTAATTCTATGATTACAGTATATATTATCATAGCATAACAGCTTATACCCAATTATAACATAATCACAAGCAATAGATCACAAAGCAAAACATTTAAGCCAAAACAGCCTTCCACCCGTTCGAGTTGAGTACCTCACCCGATCGGGTTTGGATTCTCACCCGTTCGGGTCAGGGTTAACCCGTCCGGGTTGCCTTCAAAAACTTAGCTAAACTCTCAAGGGGTTCGTTCTGAGACCAAAAATAACTAAAACACCCGTTTGGGTAAATTCACACTACAACAAATCTGGCTTTATAGGACGCCCATTAGTGTCCTCAAAGACTACTTTATAGGACCCTTTATCTGATAGGACCATTCAGTTAAGCGTCGCATAAAAAGGCGTCGTAATAAGTAATAAGCGTCCTAACAGAGATTATGGGACACTTTCTTACGAGTCTTCTAAAATGTCTAATACAACACATATAGCGTCCTAACAAACAAAAAATAGGACGCTTTTTGATGTTCTAAATTATAGTACATGTTTGCCTACTATAATTTTTGAGACACGCACAAACGTCCTAAAATGTCTAATAGGACACTTTTTGATGTTCTAATATCTATTACACACGTGTGCCTACAATAATCTTTTGCGACACAAACAAACGTCCTGAAAAGTCTAATAGGACGCCTTTTGATGTTCTATATTCTTGTACATGCGTGCCTACCAGACACACACAAATGTCCTAAAAAGTCAATAGCATCATAAGAATTGTTTTCATCGAATGTGATTAAATATTACAAATATAAAACAGTATATTACCTAAAATTATATAAACTTATGATTATTATTTATTTAGATTGTATGAGCCAATGGATGAATCAATAAATAGATAGATAACAAAACTAAAGATATATAACTCAAAAAAAGTCATTCAGGAACAAAAGTGTTTAGCCTAACAAAGTACAAACATCGTCCAAAATAAAGCCTCTAACGATTACATGCTAAATCAAGAGTATCAAACACACGAAAAATAAAACTAATTAAAAACATAGTTTGAGTCATCACACATCTTCCTCACGCATCTTCCTCACGCACCACCTACAAACAAACAATATGTACATAAGTATAAAGTTTACAGTACGGGTTTGTATAAAGAAATTCAGAATCTGCCCATGTGGGTGAGAACAAGATTTGCTAGATAAATTAAAATGGTCGAGATGGGCTAATGATCCGAGGGATGTTTCAAGAAATGGGGTACATCAGTCAGATATAGGGCTAAACTAGTGGTGGAATGGGACTGGTGTGAGTAGCGAATAGATGATATGTATGACCATGCATGTTGTGTTTTAATTATGTGTTGATGGGATAATAACAAAAATTTGCATTTTCCATAAAATAAATAAATAAATGAGATAAAAATAGGTTAATAAGTTTAACATACCGAAACGAATGGACAAGGCCACGCGGTAGTTGCACCAACAGCATCTTCAATTGTGATAAGTAAGTCGTACGGCCTCACCAAACGTGCAGATCTAATGAGAGGGATTTGTATGTTTACCTCACACCAATCTGGTCCAATCTCTGCCCCACCAACGTACTCATTCGGATCCATGCTCATAATCCTACCTTTCGCTACAATCTCACTAGACTTAAAGATATTTCGAATGTAAACTTCAGCTCCAACCTATAAATTGTACTTTCAACGAACATGTCATATTCAAATAAATATGTATATATAAGTCGACCGAAACAAATAAATAATAAATAGTAGATAAATAAAACACATACCCGTAAAGGGACACTTGAATCATTAATGTCATGTTCGCTCGACACTTCCCTCCTCTCTGATCCCTTGTCTTTTAATCGAGCCACTTCAGCTTCTAGTTTTTCGTTACGAACCTTCAATTCCATATTCTCTCTACGATAAGCTGAACGACTTGGAATCACACCCCAAACATCGCTAGCACGAACACCTAGCCCAAACATGCGTGCAAGACCATTTTGATCGTTGCCTATAACTTTAGAAAATGTGTCTTACGGCCCGGGCTTATCAATTGAACCCTTTGGAAGCTTTGACTTGTATTCTTGCATCTTTTTCTAGATTAAAAACAATTATATACATACCTTAGAATAACTCCATTTATATAAGAAGCAAAATTAATTTGAATAATTACATAACTTTATAATGCTAACTATATCTATTGAATTATGTAAGGGAGATATGTAAATAGGGTCAATGATGTGTTAATGGTTATAAAATGCATGCTCTTGAAAAGAACATGTATAGGATCAGAAAAATCACAAAACCGGATTATATATATATATATATATATATATATATATATATATATATATATATATATATATATATATATATATATATAAAGTACATACTATTGCAGCTTTTTTGTTCTTTGTAGTGCCATCTTTTGAGAAGCACGCACGAAACATTTCCATTCTACTTGGTTCACGTCCAAAAGATTCCTGTTTCAACAAAGTTGATATTCAAAAATATATACATAGACATGTTACAGTACAAATTTATGAATATATAGATAGTAGTCACACTATAATATAAAAATACCTTCAATTCTTCACGGACTGTCGCATAACTTTTTTTACCAGTAACTTGAACCATCTTCTTTTTCGCCCTATTTTTCTTGTTTTTTTCACTGAGTTTGTAATGTGGAAAAGTGAAAAGGAAAATCAAAGAGAAGTTTTTTAATTCACATGAAAACAAGTGTTTCATACCTGAATGTTACAAAAAATAATATAATAATTGAAAAAAAAAAAAACAAACTAGTTAATACCTTAGACGCTTCTTCATTCCAATACTGAACGAGTCTCTTCCAGTGACTTTTATGAACTTGTTCTGGCCTAGACTTTATTTGCTTCTTTAGTGGCAAAGATGGGTCATGGTACTCTTTCAATCTTGCTCTCCAATTTCTCACTTTCTTTGCAAATGATGATAAGATCCAGCCGTAAGAACTTAGAGGAAAATCAAACTTTGTCTGAAAAAAATAATAAATTGAGTTAAATGAGTAAATTAATAATTTAGCCATTTCAATATAAGTTAATTTTTAAGTACCTTTAAGAGTTCTAACAACTCTTGTTTCTTAGTATCACTAACTTGGTGCCAAGGTTTGTAGATTGGGCAGTATTTTCCACCCCTAACAACATACCCCATGAAATGGGTCAGTTTGCTCGTTTTTTTCTTGTCAATTGGCTGCCCATATTCATTAAATTGAACCTTTATAATCTCTGTTTCACCCTAAACTTTATTCATGCGAGTTGGACCCCTTACTCTTCTTTTTACATTGCCTGCGCCTACAAAAATTAAACATGAATTATAAATTATAAAGTTGATGTGTGTTCTTCTTTCAATTTTATTCAAACAAGATATAAACATCAACTATATATAAACATGAAACTATATATAAAATATATGCAGTAAAAAGATATTCAAACACATAACTTTTTACAAATTTTTAATATTAATCATCATGGTACTGTAAAAAGACACAAAAAAGTGGTATAATATAGTTAACCAGTTTCTTTTGTTGATCTAGGTCCTTCATGTTGGTTTCCCACAAGTTCATCATCCTCAATAACCAATTCTTTATCAACCATCGTATGATCCATATTTTCATCTTCATATTCAACACCATTATCCAATTCCTTATCATCTATCAAATGGTCTGAATCTTCATCTTCATATTCAGCATCATCTTGCTCTCTATCGACTTCATCGACGTCTGTAACCATGAAAAATTACATGCGAGAAAAACGCTTAAGCATATTGCAGCTTAAAAGAAGGCAGTAAAAACATTCATAGCCAATACCAATAACGACACATACATACCTTGACATCTAACGTCATCCGCTTCAAATCCATTTTGAATACTCTCAGATATCACCTCATCAGTGTCTTCATTTTCAGCACCATATGGTTCTTCGTTCATCTCTATAATCATAGGAGAGTATAGATGAAAAATGATTTATCAAAGTGGACTATGTTACAAATAGTAAATATAATAGTTTAAGGCCAACACATATGTACCTTGGAATACATCGTCCTCATCACTATCTTCATCGACCAAAAATAATCTTCTCCTTGTTCCACTTGAATTAGGCTTTGCAAACATCTTTTTTAATGCCTCGGTTTGCTTTGCTGACTCGTTCCTCTTCATGTTAAAATCAGACATAGTCACTGTTTTGGTTGATTGCTTTTCTGTTGTTACAGAATTGTCAATCATTACTCCATTTCTCGTACGCATTTCCTCGCACCGTTGCGGTTTACACTTTTTTGATGCACCCGAATCAGCAAATTGAACATTTCGGGTACAAGATTCCTTAATTGGTACTAAAGAAGAGACATTTGGAGCCATCATGAAACGCCCATATTTTATATATATATATATATATATATATATATATATATATATATATATATATATATATATATATATATATATATTGCATATTTAGGTCCCATTACTCCTTAATATTTCAATTATGCTATCGTAATTCAATACCTTATTATAAATCCATTTAATTTTGTAATTTACTACATTATCAAATTTCCAAATGCAAACGCGATCCCAGAAACCTCAGCTGGATCGCGTTCCCACGTTTAAAACATTCTGTGACGAAATTGCACTTACGAACGCGATCCCAGAACATTAGCCGGATCGCGTTAGCTAGTTCAAATCCGATTGTGATGGTTTTTCAAAGAGGAACGCGATCCCGGAAGATTAGCTGGATCGCGTTCACCAATTCATTTCCTGATCAGACCAAATTTCAAATTTTAACGAACTTCAATTGTGCATAATTCGTAAACCGTGAGGAACTAGGTTCTCAAAATTTGCAGATACATTCAAATGTCCAAAACAAAGATTTCCCTTTTTGTACTTTTTAAATTTTCACAAAAACACAACAATTGGGCGTGTGACTCATTTTAGCCCATTTTCGAAACTTTTGGGGAACAACTCAAAATGCAATCCTCACATTTACAGCTTTTACACTTTTTACCATTTTTCCAAAATGCTTAAACAAACTTAAAGCAATTAACCCAGATTTCATAACCTCGATCAAACTCTTTATGCACATATGGGTCAATAGTGACCCATTTTGACACCTAAGACCCATTCAACATTTTACAAACATACTAATACTTCTATTCCACCTTTAATTACATAATTTACACCAGTTGTTGACTTTTGATGTCAACTAAAATCCAAAACCACATATTACATAATTCTAGTATATTTCAAAACAACTTGGGCGTATTTCACAAGTGGATTAGAAACGATAATTCGAAAGAGAACATGCTTGCAACTTACTAACGTACAAGCTAATCCACGCTATTCCTTCTTTACTTCCTTATCCTTCCGTTGAGAGCTACTACCTATAATACATTTAAAATAATACGGAGTAAGCATAAAATGCCTAGTGAATACATAGGTAACCAATTAAGCAATACAATTACACATATAATTTTTAGTCTATCAAATAATGAGCTTAAGTAGAGATAGATACCACTTGGATCCACTGTCCATAAGATACAATTGTGCTTAGCACATATTTCGTATTAGTTATTATTTCGTAACAATTAACCTCTACTCTATTGCTCAATCACATAATCACAATAATTTGATACAATAACACCAAGTGAAATCATACACAAAACAATAATCATAACATGATTATGTGAAGTCTCTTGCTCGTAAGCAATCCGAAATCACATAATCTTCACTTAATTGATTCTCCATGTACTCACCTTAACAATAGATGATGATATCGATTTACAACGACACCAGCTATTCCAATTCTTTTACACCTATATACAATTCATAATGATACATTTAGATTCTAAAATTCATAAGAACTAATTAGTGAATCATAATTCACTCTCCCCCACTTTGATTAGTCTTAATAATCACTAATCAAAATTACTACTAATACTCTTAATTACTTGATTTCTTATTGAATTCTTGCTTACATAATACATTCATACTTCCATCAACATGTTCTAGGTTTATTGCTTCAACTTAAATAATTTTAGTAAAACCCCAAAATTTCATCAAGAATCCTAATAATGAATTCATTAATTAAAATGATTACTATTAGTGATAATCATGCTAGAGATCACTAACTAATTCAATCCCATGCCTTAATTCCCTCCAATTTGATGAAAATCACCAAAACCCATTTATTACTTAAACCCTAGGTTATAATTCAAGAAGAAAACACTTACAAAAGAGTAGAGATAATGATGGAAATGATCACACAAAGATTTCAGGGCTTGAATTGAGGTTAATTTGAAGAATTGATGATGATGGTGATGATATGCGATTTCTTTGATTCCTCGTACGCAAAGTCTGGAAAGTTTTAGAAAGAATAAGAAATAGATATGGGTTTTATATATTAAACCCAATTCTTTTAATTATTTACCATCTGGAACTGAGAAACCTAGTTGCGTTTTATATTATATCTTATTATTTCAATGATACTATTTCATAAGATGTATATTTCTGGATACACTAAAATAATACCTCGAATATTGGGGCATTACAAGTCTCCCCCACTTATTCTGTTCGTGTCCTCACGAACCATTCTTGATACACAGCAGGATAATACACCATCATCCATTCTTCCTGTTCCCAAGTAAATTCAGAACCTTTTCTATGTTGCCACTGAACTTTGACGATGGAAACTGTTTTATTTCTTAATTGTTTAACTTTTTGATCCAGAATCTTGACGGGTTCTTCTATATAATTCAACTTCTCATTTATTTGGATTTCAGGAAGGGGTACATATGAAGCTTCATCAATAAGGCATTTCCGAAGTTGTGACACGTGGAATGTATCATGAATACCGCTAAGCTCATCCGGTAACTGTAACCGATAAGCTACACGACCAACATGATCAAGTATTTCAAAAGGTCCAATATATCTTGGACTTAGTTTTCCTCTCTTACGAAATCGAATGATACCTTTCCAAGGAGAAACCTTTAACATTACTTTATCACCAACTTGGAATTCAATTGGTCGTTTGCGTTTATCAGCATAAGATTTCTGTCGGTCTTGAGCCATTTTTAGCCTTTCACGGATTTGATCAATCTTTTCAGTAGTCATTTGAACTACATCCGTACTGCCTAGCTCACGTTGACCGACTTCTCCCCAACAAATGGGAGTACGACACTTTCGACCATTAAGCATTTGATATGGTGGCATCTTTATGGAAGAATGATAACTATTGTTATATGAAAATTCCACCAATGGGAGATGAGAATCCCAGCTACCACCAAAGTCAATGACACATGCTCGCAGCATATCTTCTAGAGTTTGAATAGTACGTTCACTTTGTCCATCCGTTTGAGGATGAAAAGCCGTACTAATATGTAGTTGAGTATCCAAATCTTCTTGAAATTTCTTCCAGAATCGAGAGGTAAAACGAGTATCCCTATCAGAAACAATAGAAACTGGTACTCCATGACGAGCAACAACTTCACGAATATAGATTTCTGCTAATACTTCAGAGGATGATGCTTCCTTGAGCACTTTTTGTTAATCGGTCCACAATCACCCAAATGGCATCATGCTGGCGAGGAGTTCTCGGCAGCTTTGTGACAAAATCCATGGTGATGTGTTCCCATTTCCAAACTGGAATATCCAAAGGCTGGAGTTTTCCATATGGTTGTTGGTGCTCAGCTTTTACTTGGAGACAAGTGAGACAATTTTGAACATATTTAATGATATCACGTTTCATACCAGGCCACCAATAATCACATTTCAAATCACGATACATTTTAGTGGCACCCGGATGAACAGAATATTTCGATTTATGAGCTTCATCCAATAACAATTTCTTCACATCGCTCGTTACTGGTATCCAAGTTCTACCATAATGAGTTTTCAATCCTCGCGAGTCTTCAATTAATTCAGAAAGTTGACCCTTTAAACGTTGCTTTTTCGGGTCATTAGAAGATAATGCATCAATTTGAGCAGCTTTTATAGAATCAAGCAGTTGGGGAAACACAATCATATTGAAAGATTTCACAGAAAGAATACAGTGAGTAGCCTTTCGGCTAAGAGCATCAGCAATGACATTAGCCTTACCAGGGTGGTAAAGAATGTCACAATCGTAATCTTTGACCAGATCTAGCCACCTTCTTTGTCTGTTATTCAAATCTCGTTGATCAAAGAAATATTTCAAGCTTTTGTGGTCAGTATAAATGGTAGACTTGACTCCATAAAGATAATGTCGCCAAATCTTTAATGCAAAGACCACATCTGCTAATTCAAGATCGTGAGTAGGATAGTTTTGCTCATGTGTTTTAAGTTGTCGTGAAGCATAAGCAATGACTTTCCCACATTGCATTAAAACACAGCCCAGACCAAGCTTAGACGCATCACAATAAACAACCATATCCTCATTACCTTCCGGTAAAACAAGGATAGGAGCCTGACTGAGCTTTTCTTTCAACAATTGAAATGCTTTAGATTGTTCTTCGCCCCATTTCCATGATACACTCTTTCGAGTCAATTGAGTCAATGGGGTAGCGATCTTAGAAAAATCTTGAATGAAACGACGATAATAACCCGCCAGACCAAGAAAACTTCTGACTTCAGTGGGACTCGAAGGTGGATCCCACTTCATCACAGCAGCCACCTTAGAGGGATCAACTTGAATACCATGGACATTAATCACATGTCCAAGAAACTGGACTTCACGCAACCAGAATTCACATTTGGAGAATTTAGCATAAAGCTTTTCACGTCGAAGCATTTCCAGAACTTGTCTCAAATGAATTGAATGATCACTCTCTCTTTTAGAATAAATGAGAATGTCATCAATAAAAACAATCACAAATTTATCCAGCATAGGACGACATACACGATTCATCAAGTCCATAAATGCAGCTGGAGCATTTGTTAAACCGAATGGCATGACAACGAAGTCATAGTGACCATAACGAGTTCGAAAGGCAGTTTTAGATTTGTCATCTTCTTTTACCTTTAACTGATGGTAACCAGATCGGAGATCGATTTTTGAGAAGAAGCTGGCACCTTGCAGTTGGTCAAATAAGTCATCGATACGGGGTAAAGGATAACAATTCTTGATGGTCACTTTATTTAATTCCCGATAATCAATACACATACGTAAGGATCCATCCTTCTTTTTAACGAATAACACTGGAGCTCCCCATGGCGAACTACTAGGACGGATAAAACCTTTGTCCAGTAGTTCTTGCAATTGATTCATCATCTCTTGCATTTCAGTGGGGGCTAAACGATAAGGTGTTTTAGCAATTGGAACAGCTTCAGGAATCAAATCAATTCTAAACTCCACTTGTCGTTCAGGAGGAAGACCAGGGAGTTCATCAGGAAATACATCCGGGAATTCATTGACAACAGGGATATCAGAAAGAACAGCAACAGATTTAGAGTTATCAATCACGTGTGCCAAAAAGGCTCGACACCCATGTGATAACAATCTTTTAGCTCGTGCATACGTGCATATAGGAATAGTTCGATTGATACGTTCGCCATAAACAGTTATATCCTGTCCGCTAGGTGCTTTCAGGAAAATAACTTTTTCATGACAATTGATTACACATTTATTTCGTCCTAACCAATCCATTCCTATTACTATGTTGAACTCCCCCATTTGCATTGGGATTAGATCAACATTAAATTTCTCACTTCCTATTTCAATGATACACCCCTTATACACATCAGAAACTATTACTAGCTTATTATCAGCTATTTCAACTTCTAAGGGATGATCAAGTTTAGATATAGAAATATTTAAACATTTACAAAACGAAAGTGATACAAAAGATCTGGAAGCTCCGGAATCAAACAGAACATGGGCAGGTATAGAATTTATAATAAAGGTACCTGTCACCACATCATGTGATTCCTTAGCCTCCTTCGCTGTGATTTGAAATGCATGGGGTTTGGACCCCGTTCCAGCAGTTGTCCCTTTCTTCTCAGAATCTTTCTTTTGTTGTTGCTTTCTTTGTTCTTCTTTCTTAACGGGATAATCAGCCTGAATATAATCACTTTTAAAACAGGTGTAACACAACCGGAAAGGACTAGGACAATCCGGCGCCATATGCCCAGGCCTCCCACACTTGAAACATTTACAATCCCCAAGATGTCTTTTTCCACATTTGTCACATAACGGCCATTCACGAGTACGGGTTTGAGAAATCTGTTGTTGTTGTGATTGAGATTTTTGTGATGATTGCTGTGATGGTGATTTCGAATCAACTTTGGTTTTCTTAAACGATGACGATTGTGATGGAGCAGATTGCTCAACTTTTCTTTTACTAGCATATTCAGCACGCTTAGCTAGTAAATCTTTTTCTCTAACCAAGGCTCGATTCAATATCGTTGGAATATTCTTATAAAATGACTGATCAATAGATTCACGGATTTCAAGATTCAAATGACGGTAAAAATGATCAGTCAATAGCTTCTCATTAGAAGTGTACTCCGGACAGAAACGAGATTTTTCATGGAAGGATTTGGAATATTCAGCTACAGACATCCTTCCTTGATTAATTGCAAGAAATTCACCCTTTAACTTTTCTAATTCAGCTGGTGGTGAAAATTCACTTTTGAATAATTCTTTAAACTTGTCCCAAGAAAACTGAGAGGCTGTCTCAAATCCATTGGTGTCAATCTTTGAATTCCACCATTCATGAGCATCACCTTTGAGTTGGTGAGCAGCAAACATCACTCTCAAATTATCAGGACATTTAGATAACAGAAACGTTTCCTCCATTCTACTCAACCACCTAAGACTAGCAACATGATTTAATTCGCCTTCAAATTCAGGCGGTTTACAACCGGAAAACTTTTTAAAATCATAACTTTCTGCCGACCCTTGAGCAGTCAAGAGTCCCGTAGTTAATAAAGGATTCATCAGAATAGGGTGTTGTTGTTCAAATTCTTTCAATTTGTCAGTCACTACTTGGTTAACCTTAGCAGTCACAATATTATCTACCTCAGAGATTATGGTTGGGCCAAATTCTTTAAGAGCTTGGCCAATGATTTGTCTAATCACTGCCTCATCCTCAGGATTTAAACGTCTATCACCTGCATTCTCTTCACGTTGAGGAGAATGTCCCTGAGGATTCTGAGCACCTTGATTTGTTGTAGATTCCATTTACTACAAAAATATCAGATTTAATCAACATATTCCATTTCCCTTATAATAAGACTATTTAGGATACTCCCTATACAATCATCAAGAACAATCTTTACCTAAACCATCGTATGTCCAAGAGTCTTGAATCACCCATGTGCATTAGTATAATACAACCACGTTGGCCAGGCGTAGCTATATTATACCAAACACACACTTCTACTCCTTACTCTTAAACACATTCAAGTAAAATACAAAACCGTTCTTGAGATTAAACACAATTCATATAACAAGATTCAATTACGATACAAATAGTAACATAATCATAGATTCAGAATAGCCTAAGATTATGCAATATTCCTAATGTGGATTACGTAATTCTCTTAAACTACCGCTCTGATACCAACTTGAAACGCCCATAATTTATATATATATATATATATATATATATATATATATATATATATATATATATATATATATATATATATATTGCATATTTAGGTCCCATTACTCCTTAATATTTCAATTATGCTATCGTAATTCAATACCTTATTATAAATCCATTTAATTTTGTAATTTACTACATTATCAAATTTCCACATGCAAACGCGATCCCAGAAACCTCAGCTGGATTGCGTTCCCACGTTTAAAACATTCTGTGACGAAATTGCACTTACGAACGCGATCCCAGAACATTAGCCGGATCGCGTTAGCTAGTTCAAATCCGATTGTGATGGTTTTTCAAAGAGGAACGCGATCCCGGAAGATTAGCTGGATCGCGTTCACCAGTTCATTTCCTGATCAGACCAAATTTCAAATTTTAACGAACTTCAATTGTGCATAATTCGTAAACCGTGAGGAACTAGGTTCTCAAAATTTGCAGATACATTCAAATGTCCAAAACAAAGATTTCCCTTTTTGTACTTTTTAAATTTTCACAAAAACACAACAATTGGGCGTGTGACTCATTTTAGCCCATTTTCGAAACTTTTGGGGAACAACTCAAAATGCAATCCTCACATTTACAGCTTTTACACTTTTTACTATTTTTCCAAAATGCTTAAACAAACTTAAAGCAATTAACCCAGATTTCATAACCTCGATCAAACTCGTTATGCACATATGGGTCAATAGTGACCCATTTTGACACCTAAGACCCATTCAACATTTTACAAACATACTAATACTTCTATTCCACCTTTAATTACATAATTTACACCAGTTGTTGACTTTTGATGTCAACTAAAATCCAAAACCACATATTACATAATTCTAGTATATTTCAAAACAACTTGGGCGTATTTCACAAGTGGATTAGAAACGATAATTCGAAAGAGAACATGCTTGCAACTTACTAACGTACAAGCTAATCCACGCTATTCCTTCTTTACTTCCTTATCCTTCCGTTGAGAGCTACTACCTATAATACATTTAAAATAATACGGAATAAGCATAAAATGCCTAGTGAATACATAGGTAACCAATTAAGCAATACAATTACACATATAATTTTTAGTCTATCAAATAATGAGCTTAAGTAGAGATAGATACCACTTGGATCCACTGTCCATAAGATACAATTGTGCTTAGCACATATTTCGTATTAGTTATTATTTCGTAACAATTAACCTCTACTCTATTGCTCAATCACATAATCACAATAATTTGATACAATAACACCAAGTGAAATCATACACAAAACAATAATCATAACATGATTATGTGAAGTCTCTTGCTCGCAAGTAATACGAAATCACATAATCTTCACTTAATTGATTCTCCATGTACTCACCTTAACAATAGATGATGATATCGATTTACAACGACACCAGCTATTCCAACTCTTTTACACTTATATACAATTCATAATGATACATTTAGATTCTAAAATTCGTAAGAACTAATTAGTGAATCATAATTCACTCTCCCCCACTTTGATTAGTCTTAATAATCACTAATCAAAATTACTACTAATACTCTTAATTACTTGATTTCTTATTGAATTCTTGCTTACATAATACATTCATACTTCCATCAACATGTTCTAGGTTTATTGCTTCAACTTAAATAATTTTAGTAAAACCCCAAAATTTCATCAAGAATCCTAATAATGAATTCATTAATTAAAATGATTACTATTAGTGATAATCATGCTAGAGATCACTAACTAATTCAATCCCATGCCTTAATTCCCTCCAATTTGATGAAAATCACCAAAACCCATTTATTACTTAAACCCTAGGTTATGATTCAAGAAGAAAACACTTACAAAAGAGTAGAGATAATGATGGAAATGATCACACAAAGATTTCAGGGCTTGAATTGAGGTTAATTTGAAGAATTGATGATGATGGTGATGATATGCGATTTCTTTGATTCCTCGTACGCAAAGTCTGGAAAGTTTTAGAAAGAATAAGAAATAGATACGGGTTTTATATATTAAACCCAATTCTTTTAATTATTTACAGTCTGGAACTGAGAAACCTAGTTGCGTTTTATATTATATCTTATTATTTCAATGATACTATTTCATAAGATGTATATTTCTGGATACACAAAAATAGTACCTCGAATATTGGGGCGTTACACATCACCCTTTTCTTTTTTGCTAAATTGGCATATCTATTCATAGACATGGGTGCAATATACTGAGGACGATGTTGCTGTAAGAAAGTAAGATCCAATCATAGAAGAACTTACATATAGACAAAAATTAATATTAAATAAAATTGCTAATTCTTGGTACCTTTGTTCGTACACCGACACTAGTATCAATTTCTTCATGGTAGTAGCGCTCACCATCACCACCATGATCAGACATATAATCAACATCCTTCTCGTTAGTAAATGATGCTTTATCTTTCCTTTTCTTTGTTTTGTTGCTTTCTGCTAGACTTGTAATAGAGTCGGAAATGTTTTTGACCCCTAGGTCCCGTAACTTTTCTTTGTTCTCTTTAATCCTCAACAATCTATCCTTCTCATAACTAGTCAACTGTCTTTGTGAAGCTTGATCTTGTTTGCTTTGACTTCCCATTAGTGATGTAGCAAAAGTAATGTAACTAAAATAATGTAATTTGGGATAAAGGAGTCAAAAACTTAGCAGCCAACACTACCAAATGACAAGCAGTAGCTTAGAAGGACATACAAAATTGCCAACCAAAACAGAAACTATAAGTCCACTCTTTTGACACTCAAATGACTCATAGATTACAGCACTACTACATACTCAAACAAAACAAAACAAAAAAACTCCTAGACACACTATAGCAGCCTTCAATCATATTTTCCATTGCTCCATCTTTCAAACAAGAACAAATAGTTCTATACAAGATAAGGTATGGCTTTTATTATGATTGCCTGTGTAACGATTTTTCATATGAAACTAAAAAAAAAAAGATGTTGGAATCAATGATCAGTTTAAAATTTACAAAAAAATTTGAATACAATAAATTTCTCTATTGCTAGCAACTGATTTGGAGCATGCTCAAGATATACACAGATTAATGAATCACTTAAATATAACATATACTTACTTCAATCATAGACTAAAACTAACAAACACAATATCAACGATACACAAATTAAAGTTAATTAAGTTGAACCAATATAAATTAGTAACAGTAAATATACACAGAGATGTCAACTTCGAGTACAAATATTGAGACAAATGTAAAAAGGTCAATCAAAACATATAAGTGGTCTATCACTCAAGAACACATGGTTTTGTGTAATAAGGAACGACTTTTACTATGATTTATAGTGTATGTATCACAAAAACAACTGCTATAACATACACCACTTTTATTGTTCTATTACTGATCCAAGTATGTATCTTAAAGAATAGTTTTTCTAAAAGATTGTACTTTGATTTGTTTGCAGTTGATGAAAGTTCATATGAAGGAGTTAGATGGTCAAGTGATCAAGATTTTTTCCAAGATGTTTTTCCCAACAAGAAGGGCACCTTCACTTATTTCCATTCATAATAATCAATTAATTAGGGTTTTACTTTTATAATTTCATTAACCTCGACTGCTCGACATCAAACACCTCTGTATTCCATTCTTCTCCGACTTTTGGAGGTCAACCATGTCTTCTCTGACTGGAGACTGAAAAGGTTGTTTTCTGTAAGCATCTTGAGGAGGACACAGAAGCTGTAGACATCCGATTTATGTTTGTAGTTTTTATTCAGGAGCTCGGTGGCCAATGGTGTACCGTGATGCAAAGGGTAGGAAGTTTACAAGAGGGGCTAGGCCGGCATCATATTAGATATGCAACCATCTCCTTTTGGTCGATGAGAACATTTGACGATTTAATATTTTCATGAACGACGTTAAAGACACCATATGCATGGATATGGGCTACGCCTCGTGCAGCTCCGAGGACAATTAATCTTGAAGGTTTGAGTTTTTATTGTTCTCTATTTTACTTTTTTGTTTTCAATATTAGTATTGTTATTAGTTAACTAATATCTACTATTATTTGTTAGTTTTTGTTATACGGAGTAAAATAGTTTTTGAATTGAAAGTTATGATGGTGTAAGTTGCTGTGATGCTAGAGCCGTCAATGGAAGCTTTCGATTAAATCACAGTAAGTTTATTATTGTTGTTAGTTATTGTCAATTTGATATTAGTATTATTTGATGTTCAAGTGTTTATAGTTTTAATTTGTTAAATTTTATAAACTGCATTGTTTTGTGTCTCAGAAAAGTGCCCCAACCCCCATCAATATTTTTAGTAAGTTCCTCGAATGCACATCCTTATTTGTTTTGCGACAGTTAATTGTTTGACCTATAGTTTTATGTGCTCTATCGATCGGCAACATGTAGGTTATGCCCCTACTATTGCTATGTCATTTTTAGGAGTTTAGAATCAAATTGTCCCAAAATGTATAAAAAGACAGTGTTCTTCCACATTGGCGGCGAGTAGAGTGCCACAATCCCATTCATCATTTTTTTCTACATAAATTGAGAAATTTTATATTGGATTGGTTTTCATGTGCTGAAATTTAAATGGTTATTTGGATTTGACAGACGTATTTACAATCTCTTACCATATGGCTTGAAGAGATGAGAGTTAAGAGACGTAACTCGGAGGAGAGGATGCATCATCGGTTACTTCCCGAGGATCTTCGGGAGTGTGTTAGACGTGATCTTAGAAGGGATATTAAGCGTCATCTTTGCCTTGCTTAGCTTATTACATTTATCAATTCCTTAAGATTTATTCATTTGTACTTTACAATGTTATCTTTTTTGAAGATTGTATTGTATATCCTTTACCGATTAGAATTCTCAATTTGACATAAGGTTAGATGCTACAAACAAATATAGTCTTGAATCATAGCCTATTGTTTGTTGCACACAAATGGTGCATGACCGATGCATTTGATCTTAATGGCTTCAAATTTGTCTGATATTGTTTCTCAAATGGCTCAAGATGTGTGTGGTTATAATATTTTTTTATTAGGTTTTTTTAGTATTGACAAAGTAGTTTCTATGGCTATAATCAGGAGGGGTGACCACTTATATATTTCTCTTTTCATGTTGTTTATTGCAAATATGTAATATGGTTTTAGCAAGCAAAGAGTGTTATCTGAACTTAATAGGCGCCACATCTTTTCTTTTGCAGGATATAATGTTTGGAGAATATCGTGCTCCCCTCTTTCAAGGTAAAGTCTATACTTGAATGTAGGGTTAAGTATTTGTAAATGTATGTAACTATGCGTTGACTTCTTTAGTGTGTACTTAACTAAATTGACCTCCATTGTATGTACGAAACTATTGATTGTCGAACATTGTATGAATTTTGGTGACTTGTTAGCTGGTAAAGATGCCACTTGTCACCTTATATTTGATAGCACGTCACCAAAATACATACAATGTACGACAATAAATAGTTTCGTACACACAATGGAGGTCAATTTAGTTACAAACACACTAAAGAAGTCAACGCATAGTTATATACATCTATAAACACTTAACCCTTGAATGTAAGTGTCACGTTTATATTTTTGAATGTTGGCAACGCATCACTAAGGATGATATCTTTGCTTAGACTAGTCACAAGGCTTAATAAGTTAAGCTTCATGCAAAAATGGAAGAAGGTGAGTTTGATCTCTTAACCATAATATTGGGTAGTTATTGGTAATGTGCTGAATCATCTAATTGTTAATTTTTTAATTCAGGTTCATTTGGTCAATTGGGACAAGGAAATGAATGAAATGGTTTATGCTGCTCATTGCATATATGTAATCTCATTTTAGCATTTTATATGGTGATCAGTGTTATCTCAACTTATAGTTAGCGTTGGATACTTTCTTTTGCAGCTTACAATGCATGGAGATTGGAGACTATCATGCTCATCTTATTAAATAAGTTAGTACCTATTTAGCTTTATATCTTGGCTTAATAAATGCATAACTATTGTATCGTATAAGTTGCGATTTGGCTAATCATCTTGGGACCTAAATGCTTTTGGGTACGAGACATTTCGTGATGTAATTTACCTTAATCATGTATATGAAACTTACAACTCAACTTCTCTTTGTAGTTGGACATGATAATATTACGTACAATATTGGTTTCCAAGTACTAAAATTCCAATGGTTATGTGCCTTCTTTTTAATTCGTATTTATGTTGTTTTTTCTTTCATTTTCAGTACTAAAATTCGAATGATTATGTGCCTTCTTTTTAATTCATATTTATGTTGTTTTTTCTTTCATTTTCAGACTCTAATTTAGGGAAATGAATAGGTGTAGCTGTAGGTGTAACTGGTATACATTTCAATTACTCGGTTTGCATATGAAGTTTCCCTTACATACGCCTTTAATGAATTCGATTCTCTCATTTAGTTGCTACTGAAAATCTGTACATTCTAAGCCATTATTGCTCATATCTTTAAAGTTGGGGTTTCAAGTTATATTGGCCACAAACTTTAGATAAAAAAAATCACAAACAAGCCGAAGAAGAAAAAATAAATTAAATACAATACAGATGCGCAATTAGATGTTACACACCTAAATTTGTTTAAATTCTTAAAGAAATTGTATTTAAATTGACAATACTAGACAAACAAATACATATTTGAATATAAATAACAAAACACTTTAAAATCGCCCGCTTTGTGACGGGTCGTATATCTAGTATTATTTCTTAAAATTAAAATGTTAAACTCAAATGTGACATTGGGGGTCTTCACGTTTTATTTAAAAAATTTACAAAAGCCCAAAATTAGAGGTGAAATGAGAACTTCGGACACCACAACCAGGCCCAATTGATGTGACCCAAACACGGTGGCAACCAGGAGGCCTACATCCAAGCGACGTCAAAGAATACCGAAAAGAAAAAAACCCTAGGTCCTCCTCACTCGTTCAGTTCGATCGTAATTTTAGCTTTGAATTACCGAACAATCGTCGGATAGGGGTTGTAATAATAAGAGTTTTATGAAGTATTTTGATTTGATGAGAAAGATCATGTGTGTTGGAAATTGTTCTTGTTTTTTGCTAATATGATGCATATTTTGGCTTTGTCATGTCGTATGAAATGCAGAGAGAACAACAGGACTTGATTTCCAGTTCACATGTTCAAAATATAAGCATGTGAATGACATTATTAATTGTTCTTATATGTTGGTACCTTCGTTTCTTAGCACAAAGCAGAAGAGACGAGTTGGAATCACTTCTAGCTTGTCGCGAACTTCATATTAGTTTTTTTTTTTTTTGACCATATACCAACCTATAACAACGTAGACCATATACCAACCTATAACAACATATTATCGCTTCATTTCTAAATATTGTCATTAATTTTCCAAATTTGAAAATCGCTTTGAAAAATCTTCCTTTATCGAAGGTTTCCACCTCTATTGACTTATTGAGGTAAGGAATTCTATTCCATTTACCTACGAATGCCTTAATTAGGATATAGGTGTATGTTTTATCTCGAATGGGTAAATATAAAAAGCTGAACTGGAAACGGTTCAAATGATTCAAAAGGTGCCCAAAAATGTTCTGGGTCTCCTCATACGTAAATGACCTATTAAGTGACCCCCGACGTTTGCTGTTGCCGAATTGCATTACGTGCCATAGATTCGTAGATGTATTTTTGTTTACTCTTTCAGTCTTTATGCCGGGGCTACCCTACAGAGTGTGCATCGTACTTCCATTATCGTCATTTTTTAAGATTTGATGATAACCAGATTATGCGTATATGAAAAGAATCTTCCCTGATCTTTTCATTCGTGAAGGTGCGTTTACTACCTTACTAATTGCGTATTGCTAGTTTCTGAAGATAATCTTGTTAACTTGCTTTATCTAATACTTCCTCCATTAGCAAACAGTGTCGCGAAAGTGCTAAATTATGGCAAAGTTGATGTTACTAATAATCTAGAACAGTTACTAATAGGAAAGAGATAAATTTTAACCCATCCATGTAAAAACAGGCCAATGTGTGTAGGATATTAATGCTAACTAGTCACATAGGTAAAATAAACAAATTTAGTTAAAAAGAAAACAGGCAGAAGATATAAAAGAAGAGTTTTATAAAGCATTTTGAAGAGGAGAATCATTTGTATTGAAAATCAAGTCCCGTTGTTCCTGTTAATGAGCCTACGCTTCTCTTGGCTAATGAATGTCTACGAGTTTGTGTTCGTGATTTTATCATCACGTACTCACGTAGTTACTTGCAACAAGTACTAGAAATAATCCATTGTTTATGTGTGCGTGTGCCTGTGCGCTTGAGTGTATCTTTAGATTAGTTGCTCTAGCAAGTAACGTATGTGTGTGTGTGTATGTATGTCTATTTGCATAGTTTGTTATTATAAAGAAAGAAAGAAACATCCCATACCGCCTTCCGCGGGTTAGGGCCCCAAACCGTCTAGGACAGTGTATGGGGGAGGTTAGATGTAGATAGCCTTACCCCTACCCTAAGGTAGAGAGGCTGCTTAGATTTCTACCTAAAGTTAGAAAGGACCTCCGACCTTTTGCAGGGGCTGGGATTCGAACCCCTGACCTCTTGTACAGAGGCAAGGGACTCAGTCACTAATTCAACCATGCTGCTTTTGCATAGTTTGTTATTATGTTAACCACTTTTGAAAGAAGGAAACTGAAGGACATATGTAACTTTGTAGAGGCGAAATATGATCTGATTAACCTGGTGATATATGTGAGGCTAATATTATTGATCAATGTTTATGAAATTTTCCTGTCTTTAGATTGATAGTTGTTTGGCTCTTGACTCTAGTGAAATGAGCTGTTTTTGAAAGAAATCCACCTGAGTTTTTTTGGATCTTTTTAAACATTTGTAGTACTTGGGTTCTTCATGAATAATTCTTTTAATAATGCAGATGACATGCGACTGTTTTACCTTTTTGTTTGTTTTTGTTTTTATGTTATCATGTCGATATTTTTTGTGGGCTACCAGAACGTATAAGTGGTAATGTCTAAAGCTTATGAACAACCTCAGATTATTGAACATGAAGTCAAACCGTCTTAATTGAACGTCTTATTAATTTTTATTTATAATTTTTTTTCTGATTTCAAAACCCTAATTTTAACTGGAAGATTTTAAGTGTTTTGTGGTTTTTTTTTATTCCTTTGTTTAGTGCAATGTTGGTGACTATTAGCTGACCATCCGCTGGATTTTGACGAATATGATTACTGGAAAAAATGGTGGAAAATTCTGAAGTACCAAAGTCAGAGAAAATAGCTAATTGCGGTGAAGAAACCGGTAAAAATGAAGATAAACAAGGAGGCAGAGCTCTAGACATCGACGTGAGAAGAACGATGATGATCGGAGGTCAAAGTGTGCAAAATCCGATGAAGAGTTGCGTGATCGTAAGAAAGAAATGGCTCCTCGCCGTCACCTTTCATCTCCAAAAGATGGGGTAGGAGTGAGAGAGACAGACAAAGGAGTAGCCGTGAAACTTTGGATAAGAGCAGGGAGGAGAGGAATGGTAAGGGTAGGGATAAAGATAGAGAAAAGGATAGGGACAGACATAGAGACAGAGGCGAAGATAGGGAGAGGGATCATATGAGGGGAAGGAGGGAATATGGATGTGAACACAAGAAAGAGAAGGAGAGAGAGAAAGAAAAAGAACACGAGAGACCACATAGGAGTGGTAGCAGGTCAGAAAGAGTTAGAAGTGAAATGGACAGGGTGAAGAGCCGGGATAGGGAGAAGAGTCGTGACAGGGAGGTTAAAGATAGGGAAAAAGAAAAGGAAAGGGAGATTCGAGAACCTGAGCGAGAAAGCAGGTACTTATTTTATATTCATGATCTTATTTCATGTGCTACATATCTTCTTTGATTTGTTAAGTTCGCATACGTGCTCCTCGTTTATTTCTCATTGACTGTCATAGTGTCATTAGTAGTTCATTGATGGTATAATAATGGCATGAAATTAGTCTTATTTTGTTTGTGGTCCTTTATGCCTCCAAACTCGCTTATCACAATTTGTGTCTTTGTGATCCTAGTTTATGTACTTGTAGTGCAAATTCGAGTTTTGTGCAAGTATAGGACTAGAGTGTAACTGATACGAACCGAGTGCTCGTATCGTGATAAAGCTAACAAAACAGTAAATAAGATAGAATAATCGATATTTGAGAGATCGATCAACTCTCCCACAGTTTACGTTCGAGAGGTAAACTAACTCTCCATTGATATTAAAATCACTCTTTATTAATATTCAGCATAATGATTTTACAGCCATATAGCCCTATATATAGATTCTATCTAACTTGTTCCCTAAGACTTACCAGATTAAACTAGATACTAATAATAATGTCCCTAAATAAAATACTAAATAATAATAATATATTATAGTTTCCTAATAATAATTATGAGTCCTATCAATACTCCCGCCCCAAAAAAACACCTTGTCCTCAAGGTGTTGCTTTAAACATTGTTGATTCCGGGATCCCAAGTCATTCTTCGAAATTGTCTTCTTGTAAACAGCTTATACAAAGGCCCCCAATCGTACGCAGCAGAAGGAACATTCTGCCCATGAATAGGAGTCTTGGGTTGTCCAGAAATCAGTCCCCTAAAGTGTCGATGCAGCCCACTGTCCACATGATCTAATTTAGTCCCAATTTCATGCCTCTTGGTTGTCTTCCATACGAGTTCTTCTAAAATTGTGACCTTGGCTCTCCCACCACTGGTGGCTAAACAACCATCATCCATAATGCTGCTGCATTGTCCCCCGTAGCTTCCCTTTGTGTTCCGGGTTGATGAAACCACAAACTTTTTCCAGAATAGTGTTGCCTTCGCCCGTCTTTTATTTTGATGTAATTTTCTGATTCGTATCATTACTCCATCTTCATCACTTTTTTCCACCATTGTAGGTTTGGTCGAATCCTTGAGAAACTGAGTTTCCACAAGATTATTTTCTTGGTCACTCTTATTCTTCGACCTCACCTTCATCAATTCCTAGTGGCTGTCAATGCCCTTGTCCATGATAGGAATTATCTTATCTGTTTCTTCACTTTTCATGGAATCGATGTCACCTTCATCAATATCACAGGTTTCATCTTTGGCATCTTCTTCCATCATTAAATCTCGTCTCTTAGCAAGTTGTTCTTTGATCTCCCATATATCCATTTCAATACTCTGTTGAACAATCGCCATCCTCATATCAGATCTCACCGTCTCTTTATGGACCTTATAGTATGTTTGCATACTTGCTCGATGCTCTTCCATTATTGCCTTCCATATGTTCGCCATTGATAAACAAAATCAAAAGAACTATCTTTTCTAGATGAAAAGTAACTTCCGATGAACACTAACTCCGACGATGAATAGTGATTTCCGGCAATGAATAGTAACAGTGAACAGTGTTATCCGGTAATGAACAGTAAAATCGAGTTTCTTTCTTTTCTTTTTTTTTCAAAATCGAACAGCTCTGATACCAATTGATACGAACCGAGTGCTCGTATCGTGATAAAGCTAACAAAACAGTAAATAAGATAGAATAATCGATATTTGAGAGATCGATCAACTCTCCCACAGTTTACGTTCGAGAGGTAAACTAACTCTCCATTGATATTAAAATCACTCTTTATTATCACTCTTTATTAATATTCAGCATAATGATTTTACAGCCCTATAGCCCTATATATAGATTCTATCTAACTTGTTCCCTAAGACTTACCATATTAAACTAGATACTAATAATAATGTCCTTAAATAAAATACTAAATAATAATAATATATTATAGTTTCCTAATAATAATTATGAGTCCTATCAGTAACATACAATGATGGAGTTATATGCACAATGTCTAGATTGAATGTTCTTGGACTATCTTCTCAATGTGGGGTTTCGGGATGGATGGAGGTGTATTGGTGTAATGCTAATTTTTGGGGTATGCGTGTTCCAAATTTAGTGTTTGTAAGCTTTGTGCCTATATTGCTTAGGAAGTTCCAGTCGTCCAGTCTTGCAGTTGGTTATATTACCTGACAGCAAATTGATGTGTGGGTGTTGTCTTGTAACACATTCTAAGGTAGTATACAAGGAAACTCCGTATGTTAACAACCTTTAGTTGGTTTGACCTTGCAAGTGATTTGTTTGAGATAAAGCTTAAGTATTAAGAAGCATAATTGATTGCATATCTCTGATTTTTGTTGTTAAGCTTAAGTCAAAAAAATCTTAAGATTAGATAAAAAAAAACAAATATATGTTCACATGTGAACGATAATGTGAACAAATCGGTTAAAATGTGTTTTAAGACGTAAATTTATGACTTTTTTCTTTCTCAATTAAACATACATCAATGTTCACATATGATTGAAGTTAATCACATGTGAACAAACTGATACGAACCGAATGTTCGTACCGTGATAAGAATGAATAAAAGTGTAAAACAGATAGATAATCGATATTCGAGAGATCGATCAACTCTCCCACAGTTTACTTTCGAGAGATAAACTAACTCTCCATTGATATTAAATCACCAATTAATCAATATTCAGCATAATGATATTACAATGTTAAAGCCCTATATATAGGTTCTAATTAACTTGCTCCCTAAGACTTACATATTTAAACTAGATACTAATAATACTTTCCTGATAATAATATCTGTAAAATAATTAAACTTAATATAATATCCTATTAATATTCTAATTCGTATCATTACTCCCGCCCCCAAAAAACACCTTGTCCTCAAGGTGTTGCTTCCAACATTCTTGATTCCTGGATCCCATACTTTAGCCTCGTAAGCATCACAGTCTGGATCGGAAACAGGTGCAAAGACATCCCATGATTAGTTATACGCTAAATATATGACATGCTCTTCTAGGTTCCCAAAACTTGGTCCATCAGTACGCCCATAAAGTTGGTCATATTTTACTCCAAAATCGGTCCCTTGATGTAGTGTTTTATCAAGATCAGAATTGACCATCTCTTTGTTGAGTACTCCAGGGCCCAAGATTGGTGCATTAAATGGGTCATAAGCATGAGTTATAACTTCCGAGCTGGAGTCTAATCCAAGGAGCTCGTGACCTCTAGAAAACAACTCGCCTGTGTTGTGCTTGTAGCCAACCTGTTGTACCATATTATCAGTGCTGACAGGTTGATTTGGAACTACTCTGTTTGTTATCGATTCTGGTAAGACAGATTCGATTTCTTCATCACTGCCAACTTCATTGTCTTTCTTTTCTTCCTTTATTTCAGCCTCCATTGAGAATGGAGTCGGATTTGGAACTAAGTTGAGAATCAGCATCTTCAACTCTTCTTGTCGCCTATTTGATTCAGCTCGACATTCTGCCAGGAGAGAAGTAAACTTGTGTAACAACCCCAAAATTAGGGCCAATTTAAAATTTTCATAATTACATGCTTATTACTTGTATTTAATATGAAATAGGATTAAATACGATAATTACTTACTATACATATATATAGGTGATATATATGTACACATATACGATTCGTTCAAATCGTATGAAATTACAAAAGTACAAAATACGGACGTTGGTAAAACAATTATTAAATAATGTGGAATTATTTAATTACGCAAATTACTACTTTATATTATGTTGATAATATAACAAACACATACGTTTTTAATTAAAACTTTACCGATCTCTACGAAAACTCGACCAACCGACAAAACAAAACAAAGTTATATTTTATAACTTAGAAACAAGTATTTTGATAAAATACTCCGACTAAATTATCGAATAATATCTTGTATTTTAAATTGTATAAATAATCGCGTATAAAACGATTTTAACGTTTAAACGACCGGGGAAACGAACACCGCACGGAGCGCGACACGGGGAACAAGTTTGGGGCAACCCACACTTCGGTGGGCCACCCCCACCAACCGGCCAAGGCATGGGACATCACCCCCATGCCTCCTTGGTCAATAAGCTAACCAAACACACAAACATACATGCATCCATATCTCTCTCACTCTAACTCCCTCTCTCTAGCTCACTCTCTCTCTCTCTATCTCGGTCTCTCTCTCTAGCCCAAAATCACCCACAAAACGAGCTTGGATTACAAAAAGGAAAGGAGCAAAGTCGACCACCGCAACAAGGGCTACAATCCTATCTTTTCAGTTTCTCGATTCGACGACTTTGTAAGTTTTTCCGGCGACTCTCGAAACTTCCGATTTCAATTATTTTGCTAGAATATTGTTACCCTAGCTTTATAATGTCCAAATGATATGTTAAAACTCGTTTTTAAAACTCGAAAGTATAAACCGAACACATAAATTAAAAACAGTCCCCTTTCGCAATTTTTATAAAATCGTACGGTCAAAACTAGCAAATATATCCTACACATGAAATCTTCATTTTTCCGTTGGCTACAACTTTCGTGAAGGAGGTTTACCTTCAAAACGCCCCCATTTTACTAGAAAAATAGATTAGTGAACATATGTTTAGTTTTAGTGACGTTAAATGAAAACCGACATCTCGAGACCCTCCCGAAACAAAACGATAATTTTTCTAACGTTATTTAGTCATTTTAGAACTTGTGTAAAAGTTTCGGGTCAAACCGAGGTCGTTGGACCCAAAAACCGAACTGAAAAACGTAACAACCCTTGTGTTGCATCAGACCAAAAATCTATGTGACATAAGGCTTGTGTCGCATAGAAGCATAAGACACAAGCATTGTGTCGCATAGAAGCATAAGACACAAGCATTGTGTCGCATAAAACATAAGACATAAGTATTGTGTCGCATAGAACATAAGACACAAGCATTGTGTCGCATAAAACATAAGACACAAGCATTGTGTCGCATAAAACATAAGACACAAGCACTGTGTCGCATTTAGTGTCGCATTAAGTTGCATATCATAAGACACAAGCCTTGTGTTGCGGAACACAAGCATTGTATCGCATATTGTGTCGCAGACATGAGACACAAGCCTTGTGTTGCGGAACACAAGCCTTGTGTTGCGGAACACAATCACTGTGTCGCATTTAGTGTCGCAAAAACCCAAAAACAGAAGCCAAAAACATTTTAAGTGTTTAAAAATCACTTTTCAACAACCAAATCAAATACGATACGATTTATACATGAAAATACTATACTTTTGGAAGTATACACCAATACTCGAATACATATAAGATTACACTTATTTAAAACGCGAGATCCCACTCGCACACATACACGAGATTACACTCGAACACCTATGAGATTTCACTCATACACTCTAGGGTCGTTACACCCACTCGGATTTACATTCACTTGAACGTTACACGTTACAATACAAACGTACTTGACAACTATACGATTACAACAACTGCATAATAATAATAGATGAGATTATTATTACACTCCGATACCAACGGGCCTTACAACTTTGCTACAAACTACAACTTACAAACAAATACAAACGTACAAACAACAAATGGACATTAACTAGTTTGGGAACAACTAGCATGGATACCTTACAAGTATTCCATTTACTTACTAAACCTTATGCGTATTAGGACGCTAAGGGTTGCTAGTTCGGGATACTACTTTGCTTGCTTACTGCATTGTCTGCTAGACTCAGGTGAGTCTCACAGCCCCTATTTTACTGTTTTTCACTCAGGGGTGAGATGCATTACTTATTTTACATGAACACACATATTTACTTGCTGGCATGATTTACGTACCTTACTGATTTACGGATACGCCAATTGCATGAGTTTTGTTTAATCCAATGAAGGCCTCCTAATCATAGTTGTTAGTTATGGGATAAGCGCGAGTTTTAGTATATGGATCTATATGGGACTGACAATCCCCGCCCGGGGTAGCACGCACTACCACGAACCGTTACTGTAGAAACGGGCGTTTCTTACTCGTTTCATATGAATGTTTTTGGATTAACATTCACGGGGGCACAATATTTACTGTACGTTAAGCTTCAACTATGGTGGTTCATGGCAAGGGTATCAAACGATTAGCATGACCTGCAATCACCACTTACTTACTGGCCGGCTGATATTTTACAAATACAACTGTTACTTGTGTGTTCAAACTATTTACTTACAAACTTGTGAGATTCACCAACCTTTTGGTTGACCATTTTAGTAATGCATTCTCAGGTACGCAGCTTTAGATGGATGCCCAACAGGATATGCTTATTAGCTCGAGTCGCATGCATTTACAAGCTTGGAGATTTTCATACATTACTTTTGTACTAGTTGTTATGTAATAGAATCTCTAGAAAACTCACTCGAACTCGAGCTTGTATTTTGAATTACTTATGTACTAATGTAATAACTTTTTGAACGTCTCATATAGAGTCGTTTACTGTATCCTTTGTGCTTGTGATTATTGATTAGTAACACCCAAAAACTCGCTTCCGCAAACCATTAAATTTGGGGGTGTTACAACTTGCCATCCGAGTCTTGAAACCGAGCTTTCACATCTTTGGAACTTCCAACATCAAATTTCTTCTCTTAGCAAGTTGTTCTTTGATCTCCCATATATCCATCTCAATACTCTGTTGAGCTATCGCCATCCTTATTTCAGATCTCACCGTCTCCTTATGAAGCTTATAGTAAGTCTGCATACTCACTCGATGCTCTTCCATTATAGCCCTCCGTGTGTGCGCCATTGATACACGAAATCAAAATAATCTTCTTTTCCTATGTGAACAGTGTGCTAGATAAACAGTACAAGACGAACAATTGTTTTCTTTTTTTGAAACCCTAGAATCGAACGGAAAACAAAAAAGATCTGGCGAAGTGTTTTGCGTCAATAAACAGTAGTCGTGAATAGCACCCCGATAACAGTGTTTCTGGAGATGAACAGTAGCCACCCTATTCTGGCGTGAACAGTAAATCCGCCGTGAACAGTGTTTCTGGCAATGAACAGTAAAATCGAGTTTTTTTTCTTTCAAGAATTGACCCAGAATCAATGCTCTGATACCAATTGATACGAACTGAATGTTCGTATCGTGATAAGAATGAATAAAAGTGTAAAACAGATAGATAATCGATATTCGAGAGATCGATCAACTCTCCCACAGTTTACTTTCGAGAGGTAAACTAACTCTCCATTGATATTAAATCACCAATTAATCAATATTCAGCATAATATCATATTAAAGCCGTATATATAGGTTCTAATTAACTTACTCCCTAAGACTTACCTATTTAGACTAGATACTAATAATACTTTCATGATAATAATATCTGTAAAATAATTAAACTTAATATAATATCCTATTAATATTCTAATTCGTATCACAAACATGCATTATTTGTGGTTCTCACAGTTCTCAACTTTAGAGTGGTTCTCACATCATTTCAATTAATCAATCATCAATAAATAAAAATAGGTTTGCATCCCTGACGATTTACAAGCGTACCGGACGCTTGATACATATGACAGATCTAGTCCCTTAAAATTTCATAATTCTCCCTACATTTACTTACCTGACCTTCTAAACCCCACTCCTCCCTCATGGTGCGTCAAATACCGCCACCATAAGAACTCACCCAACCTCCTGAACCCTCCATTAACCATCTCCACCTTCTTTTTATAGCAGCCTCTGGCCGATGCTCTAATGGACGCTATTGAACATCTTTGTATTCAATAATGCTACTCAATTTTATCATCCTATTTAACTTCTCTTTTCCCTGACTCTCTTCCTCAAGTTGTGTTTTTGGTGGCTGCCTTCAACAACCAGGTAATAATTATGATACGTATCCTTCTTTGTTGTGTGACTTAACTAAATTCTTGTTTAAATAATATTATTTGAGAGTATTTGTTATGCACACTATTAAGTACATTGGACATTATTGATAATCTTCAATTCATTACAAACAAATTATGTAGGTTATCTGTTTTTTTGTCTCCTTAGTTGAATATCCCAAGATTAAACTATTGTGTGTAAAAGAGTATGTGCAACAACCGGAAAGTAGTATGTTGAAGCTTAATGAATTGTGAAACGGGGATTATCATACTCAAAGACATGTTTAGTGTTGCACGTTGTTGTTTTCAAGCAGTATTTAATTTGAAACAATCTCTATATGTGTTTACTATGCTTTTATATAGATACTTGCTTAGGGTTTTTTTTTTATTATACTTTTGTTGTCACTTCAAATCTATGCCAACAATGTCAACAACTTTCATGGATTGGTATGCTATAATAAAGTATGACTGTATCATACTTTTCTGTAATAGAGTATTAGTGAAGGTGATGATATAATCATGATATTAAACTACTAATGAGTTGTAGCCTTGTAGGCATCATTATTAGTAGTTGTATGCTAAATTCATAAGCAAAAAGGAAAGAATTAATGTTAAGTTTGTGTGAAGGTTAAATGAGAAAGCTATGCTATGAGTAGAATGTTAGAATTCATGTATCATATATGGGTTAAATCCTAGTAAGTATGGAAATTAAGTAAATTGTGTCACTTGTTTGGTGACTAATCTTGTATGTGCATTGATATGATTGTTTAGGTGTTTAAGGAGTTAGCTTGTGAAAGTAGACACTAAATTTTAACATTGTACGAGGTAAGTAATGTGGAATGGGAAAATCACTAAGTCATTTGTGAATCCACATTGGATGATCAAGTGAACTTGGTTAGTGTTGGTAAGAATTGGAAAGTGTGGCATTATATGCCCTTTGAATGGAATGTGTGACATTATGTGCCTATTCGTAAGTTAAGTAAGAATGGTATTTGAGTATGGCAATGGGGTTTGAGGACTTCCATTGTTCATAACTTGACCCATTGTAAGTGTTTCTAATTAGGAACAAGGAATGTAAAGTAATTGATCCTTACTTGTAAGTTAGTGTTTCACATTTATGAACACTAAGTATGTTGTAAGTTTGTTAATGTTAGCTTATTCCCTATTACTTACTAAGTGTTATATACTTACCCTTTTATTTGTTGTTTATGTTGCAAATCATCCAAGTGGCTCAAGGGGTAATTTGGGGAAAGAGCCAGTCAAGGACTAGTGATGGAACTTACTACTTCTAGTAAGTTGAATCCTTTTTGTTTATGAAATCATGCTCTTGAATGACCGAAGAAAGCCTCATTTTGTAGAAAACATGTTTTAATCAAATTGTGTAAGTAATGTGCAAGCTGGGACAAGATGAAGTGGTCATATTTTGGAAGTCATGAAACATGTATTAAAGTTGACAATATGAAACATGATGTAAATTTATGTAAGTGGAAGTGAAGTTTAATGTTGATTACCCTTGTTTTCGTGTACGGGTCGAAAGGTGCCCATTTGGGCATAAATGGGTCATAATTTGGTAAGTTGAGTGTCATGGTTGAATTTGAGTCCAATTACATAGCCAAGTGTGTTGGCCAAAGTTAGAAGTCAGAAAATATGTAATTTGAAATTGACTTGCTACGAAAATGACTAAAATTGATATATTGTGGTTAAGGGTCCGAAATTTGATATAATGCAAATTTAAGAGAAGTGCAAATTATAATACCTCCGTTTGGTTATTTAAAAAGTGTTTGTCAAGTTTCATCAATTAATATTATCCGAGTCAAAAGTTGTACGGACTCGAAATTTACAAATTTGTAATAAAGGTTCAGGTTTTGCAGCTCCTGGACTGATTTCTTGTCAATGCTCGATCGCGTATGTCTATGCGGGATCGCGTACTATAACGCACTTGGTCAAATTCGGATTTTCAACCTCAATACGCGATCCTGGTTACCAAGTGGGATCATGTAACTTAGTTAATTTCGGTTACTGAAGGTTTTACACTTTGGTACGCGATCCGGTGAAGTTGGTGGGATCGCGTATCACTGCATAATACGCGATCGCGTCTTATTATGCAGGATCGCATATTGTGTTCTTGTTTTAATTAAATTCCTTATGAGTCCAACTTATACTACATAATATTGTAATAAACATAATAAGCTTTTTAATGCATTTTTAATGCATGTGGGACCTTAAGAGTCTAATAATAAAAATAAAAAATCGGGGCGTTTCATTTTCTTCCATTCTGTTATAATTTGATTGAACAACTTATTTGAGTGTTTTTCAGTGTTGGTTTGATATTTGTGCAGTCGTGATCGTACTTTACTTTCATTCTATTGTTGTTTCTTAATTCAAATGTATGCGACTTTTTTACACTTTGTTCTATTGTAGTAAGAGTTTAAGATGTTCTAACTCATCTTATTGAAACAAATGGAATATTCAATAGGTGTTGTAGTCATATATACTCCGTAATATTTTTCCACTCCTGCTGTTATAAGCATATGAGGTGGACACCATCCATTGAAAGAATAGAATTACAAATGGATTAAGGTGGTTTCTTGACGATAGAAGGCACTATGACACATCACACATACTTCAATATAGTCATCATGGTTATTTTTGATCATTGGAAGTAGATATATATGTTATAAATTAGTATTTGTACATGGTTATTCCAGATCATTAGAAGTAATTATATGTGTTATAATAAATGAATAAATCATATTGTACGATATGGTTCAAATGAGCTTCATCATTAGAACTAATAAGATGTATTGTTGTTGTTAAAACAAATGGTTCTTTTTTCTTTTCTTTTTTTCATTTTCTTTTTTTTTTTAAAAATAAATATTCAAATACAAATAGTGCAATATATTGTAAAATATAAAGAAGAAGAATAATAGATGGAGAGAAAGAGGGATATTATTGAAAAATTCCTCTAAACAATAATACAAATGACAAGTATATATAGGGATTATAGTAAACCCTAATTAACTAGTTGGTACATGGTGGGCTATCCACGAGTCCATGGGTTAAGCCCATAAAGATTTCACAACACTCCCCCTTGGATAGTCACCGTTTATAATATGATATAGACTGCCTCGTTAAAAAGCTTATCAAGAATAACCCAATGGGATAAAAACTTGATGAAGGGAAAAAGAGTGCATTACGTATAATACTCCCCCTGAATTTAATGTATATCTTTCAAGCGCCGAATACCGATCTTCCGAATTAAATGCTCAAAAACTTTTGCCGGCAATGATTTTGTGAATAAGTTGGTTAAATTTTCGCTTGATCGGACTTGATAAACATCAATAGTTCCATCCTCTTATAATTCGTATGTTGAAAAGAACTTCGGTGAAATATGCTTAGTTCTGTCTACTTGATATACCCTTCCTTGATTTTAGCTATACACATCACATTGTCTTCATATATAATGTTGGATTTCTTTTATTGTCTTGTGACCGCATTCTTCTTGGATGTTTTGAATCATCGATCTTGATCAGACACTTCTCGATCGGATTCATGAAACTCAATAAATTTAGCATTATTTAATGACCTCCAAGAAATTGTAGTGTCTCCACAGGTGAAAACATATCATGTTTGTGACCTTATGTGGACCAGACAAATAACTAGCATTGGCGTATCCAAATTTAGCCTTTTCTTTGTGTAAAATTATCCCATATTATGGGTACCACAAAGATAACACAATATGAGATTGATTACAATGTATAAAAGTGTATTAAAGTCCCAAGTGGACTTAAATATTATGATGATTTGTTTATCATTTTTTTTGGGGTGGAATGAATCCATAAACATATCTAGATAGATAATATTTTGAAGGTATGGATATCCATTTCACATTAGTGCACATTACTCCCTCTTGGATGTCAATTGTTTTGATGATTATGTCTCATTAAAACCTTACTAGATTAAAGCCGATGGGACAAAAGTCTAGTTAAGGAAAAAGAGTACATAATTCTTTTAATATGTTAAGGGATGTTGCCTCGTTAAAAACCTTACCTGGAAAACCCAATGGGACAAAACCATGATCAAGGGGAAAAAAATTACAACATTTATTATCTCCCCCTAATAATCACATTACTTGTGAATTTATTGACAATTAATATATCTCTTCGAAATTAAAGAGCAAAAACCAACTTTTATGAGATAAGTCGTGGATCCATCATTATTGATGTATGATCCTTAAGTTGAAAAATATTTTAAGTTTATGTAAGACAATGAGTGTCCTCTCATAGATAATAAGTTATCTCGCCAAAAATATGACGTATTGTAAAATATAAAGAAGAAGAATAATAGATGGAGAGAAAGAGGGATATTATTGAATGAATTCCTCTAAACAATAATACAAATGACAAGTATATATAGGGATTATAGTAAACCCTAATTGACTAGTTGGTACATGGTGGGCTATCAACGAGTCCATGGGTTAAGCCTATAAAGATTTCACAACACAATATACTTACTTAATAATATAAAATCATCATAAACAAATTTTCTTCCTTTAGACGGTGAGTCGTACCTAAACAAATTCGAATTCAAATATTAGATGGATATAATAGATATGGTATGTAGTAACTTTAATAAAGTTCCATAACATATGTACTCTTTTAGGAAATCTCAAAAACGTTTGGAGAAAGAAAAAGAAAAATGAACGTTTATATATATAGACTTTATATAAAATGGTGCATGGAAATTTGTCCTTGACATTAGAGCATCTCCAATGCTCCTGCATGGAAGGTTTAAAGTTTTACATGTCACCATTCAAAATAGGAGTTTCGAACTGCAGGTTTTGAGAACACAAAGTATAGTCCAAACAGTTTTGAACGAAGCTTTGGACTGAGCGGTGGGACCATGCACTTCTTTTTCCTATTAATTCTTACGGAATACATATATACATGCTCATTTGTTTAATGTGTCATACCCCAATATATATTATATGTGCCGAGTCAATAAATTATCTCATTGATATACACGTAAAATATAAACTAATATTGTAATTGTCAAGCTCCATTTATTAATCCTAGTAAACACATTATATCCAGACTTTATTGTTATCGTAACTTCTAAGTAATTTGTATTGTTTGAATACATATTTATTTAATGTTTTATTAGTTAATTCTATAGAATATATATGTACGCACTTTATTGACATAATAACTGATGATTTTATTGTATCATATAAAAATTTAAATTAAATCTATTATTAGATCTATATGATAAATGATGTGGCAAATCTTTATACTATAAAGAGTTTAATGGATTGTAATGTTTGTATAAAAAAATTTGAAAAGTGATGTGACAAAACTTTAAGCTCTAAAGAGGACAATGGATTGGAGATGCTCTTAACTTATACATATAGAAAATCATACAAAAAAATTCCTAAAAAAATGAGGTTACCTGTAAATCAAATAAACCATTTGAATCTTGAATTTCAACGGCTCAAATAATAAGTATTATCTGTATTACTAGTATTATTTATACAATTGTAGTAGAGAGTGAAAATAAACAATAAATCCCAAACGGAACATATTAAAGATGCCTTTTTTTTTCCTCTTTCCCATCTCATACCCCCCAACCAATCTAATCAATCACTTTTTGTTTTTGTTTTTTTTACTTTCGGGGTATACCTCCATTTTTTTCCTAATTCCTAACTGATTGTATACTGAACTGTGACTAATCTTAGATAAAACTGGATTGAAAAAGGACTAGACTGAAAAAGGACTGGTTTGGGAATGGAACGGACCCAGAGTTATACTCAGACACCCAAGGGGTGTCTTTAGAATTCCCCATCCCAAACTTGATAAGCATAAATCATATTTTAATCACTAAAAAATCCACAAATATAAAACTATCAAGTTTCAAACTCCATAGTTGAAACAAAGCAAAAAAATACCAAATAAATAAAAAATAAATTAAAAGAAAACGGTATTAGTGCGTATGTGTGAATTATTTGGTGAATTGAAGATGAACAAAAACGCAGAAATGATTATTCGTTCGTTCTGTCACCCAATTTCTTATCATTCGTACCTGCCAATTATTTGCGTGTTTGAGATAAATGGTTAATAAGATGTGTTTAAAAATGGGTGATGATATATTTCCACCATTTAAATTGATAAATCCACCACAATTATGTATTTATAGGTTATACTGTACAATTTATTAATGCATATTTGTGATGGATTAATCACTTTGAATGGTGATAATATCACTTGCTTTTAAAAATTATAGAACATAGAATATTCATATAGACCCAATTTATTTTTTTAATTTAGAAAATTTAAGGATAATAATAGCCCATGATGGCCCAGAACTTAGGACTACCACGCATAAGACAACCAGGCCGATTGATGACCCAAACACGGCAGCCAGGAGGCCTACTTCCAAGCTACGTCGTTTCAATTTCAATTAATCAATCAATCAATCAATCAATCAATCTATAAATAAGTAAAGATAGGGTTGCATCCCCAAAAACCCTAGGTCCTCCTCACTCTTTCAATTCGATCGTAATTTTAGCTTTGAATTACCGTACAATCGTCGGTTAGGGTTTGTAATAAGAGTTATAGTTTTTTAGGTTGTCGAATTCAGTGAAAAGTATGGGGTCGGTTGAATGGCCGGCGAATAAAGTGAGAGAGACGTTCGTAAAGTTTTTTGAGGAGCGGAATCACAAGGTTTGGAAATCAAGTCCTGTTGTTTGATCCCACGCTTCTCTTTGCTAATGCTGGTTTGTTTCTTATTCCTATTCCTATTCGTATCATCGTTTCATTTATTCATGCTGTTTTTTTTTTTTTTTTTTTTTTTTTTTTTTTTTTTTTTATGTGTGTGCGTGCGTGCGTGCTAGGTAAGAAGTTTTGGAATGAATGCGTAATTTGATATTTTGATTGCTAAATTAGTCAAATTAACGAGACAAAATGTTTAGTACTTTTTAGGCATTGATTGAAGTTTATACGTATATAATAAGGAGAAGGATAAAAGGATATGTTGTTGAATTATATTATGTGAAGAAGGTTTCTTATTTGGATTTTGGAGAAGAACAAAGAGATTCGAATAAAAAAGATACTGTATATTTTTGGTATTGTTTATGAAGCTCATGATGATATGTTGAGATTTGATGAAACACTTACAGTATTGGTATGGAGATTTAATTTTATAGGTGGTATGTATGGCCATTGTCAAACGGATTGCCCTAACTCTTGCTATACCATATCCAAATTTAGATTATTTCAACCCTGAATAGCTAAATGTATTACATTCTAAAGCATTTTAATTAAATATATCTAGTAATGTTTAGGTTCGCTTTCACTACTAGGTGCTGTTGCTGATTTTTAGAGATGGTATTTCTATTTTTTCTTTTTGTAATCTACAGGTATGAATCAGTTCAAGCCTATCTTTTTGGGTACTGCTGATCCCAGCACTGAATTGAGCAAACTGACTCGTGCCTGCAACACACAGAAGTGCATCCGAGCTGGTGGGAAGCATAATGATCTTGACGATGTTGGTAGAGACACTTATCATCACACCTTCTTTGAGATGCTTGGTAACTGGTCATTTGGTGATTATTTTAAGGAGGAAGCCATCGGATGGGCATGGGAGCTTCTCACCACGGTATTGGTTACCCCGTTTTACCAATCACACTTGCTTACTAATCGTTACTTGAGTTTTCTTCATCATGCTCTTGCCTATTCATGTACAGGTCTTTAAGTTACCTACTGATCGAATTTATGCTACTTATTTTGGTGGTGATGACAAATTGGGCCTTCCAGCTGATGATGAAGCTAGAAATGTATGGCTCAAATATCTTCCTCCTGCACGAGTTTTGCCTTTTGGTTGTAAAGTAAGCTATCTCATCATTTTTAACCCATCAGTATTGTATTGCAACCTGAAAGACCCAAATAATGTAGTTTAATCACTTGTTTAATTTGTGGTAGGACAACTTCTGGGAGATGGGTGATAATGGGCCATGTGGACCATGTACTGAAATACACTTTGATAGAATCGGTGGTCGTGATGCTGCAGATTTGGTTAACAATGATGACCCTACATTGATCGAAATTTGGAATAATGTGTTTATTCAGGTAAAACTCTTGTTTTTTTCTCGTGTACGAATGCCTGGTTTTTGTGCCTTATCTATCGTTCATTGTTATATTTCCTATTACACAGTTTAACAGGGAAGCTGATGGTTCCTTGAAACCTCTACCTGCCAAACACGTGGATACTGGCATGGGTTTTGAAAGGTTGACTTCAATTCTTCAGAACAAGATGAGCAACTATGATACTGATGTCTTCATACCTATCTTTGATGCGATTAAACATGTACTATGAATACACCTACTCACACTCTTCTTTACATGCGTTAGTACCGATATGAGTTTCGCTGACCGTCTTCGACTGTGTCTGGGTAGGCAACTGGAGCTAGACCATATTCAGGCAAAGTGGGTCTCGATGATGTTGACGGAATTGACACGGCATACAGAGTTGTTGCTGATCACATTAGAACTCTTTCATTTGCAATTGCAGATGGTTCTCGTCCAGGTTGATATGTAAACCAGCATTATTGCACTTTACCCACTTTACAGTTTAAAAAAAATAAATTCCAGTTTATGTCCCTTTATATTTGACCACGGCGTCATAATTAGCATGATCGATTGTGCTATGTAACTTGTCCTTTCGTAATTCATGTTATACAGGCAATGAAGGGCGTGAGTATGTTTTGCGGCGTATTCTTCGCCGAGCCGTACGTTATGGAACTGAAGTGTTGAAAGCACAAAACGGATTCTTTAATGGGTAGCTTTTAAAACTTTTGCTTTACATTAATTATTTATTATATAATTGATTGATTGTAAGCTGCATTTTCCAATGGGTTTATGATTTGTGGTAACTCTTTATGATGATGGAATCAGATTGGTAAAAGTTGTGGTGGATTCAATGAGCCATGTTTTTCCTGAGCTAAAACAACAAGAGGCACAGATTAGAGAGATTATAGCTGAAGAGGAAGCAAGTTTTGGGAGAACATTACTTCATGTAAGCTTGGTCTTTACTCATACTACTTAATGTGTGCTTCAGATATAAGTAGAATAGAAGTGAGAATTTGCAAAAGGTAGTGAATGGATTGACCTTCTCTAATTTGCATTTATGCTGAATAAATATTTGTTGGGGTTCTCTTATTGGGAACCAGTTCTGTATATATGTTCCCGAAGAAAATAGTAATGAGACGAAATGATTGGAAGTATGTATAAGGACTAAAAAAGGGTTGTTGTTTACTGTAGGGCATTGAAAAGTTCAAGAGGATGGTTCAAAATGTTAAGGGAAAGAAATTCAGTGGACAGGCGAGTTTTCTTTTATTAATTTCCTCATCATTTAGATTCTCAGTTTGGTGTTTTTTTGTTTCTAATGTTTTAATCAATGTCTTGGTTGCAGGATGCATTTGTGTTGTGGGATACTTTTGGATTTCCATTGGATCTGACACAGGTGTGTGGATGGTTCTTTTGACATTATATGTCCTTTTGTCATACAATTTTTATTGTATTATAAACCTGTAGTTTCTTATGTCAGCTGATGGCAGAAGAAAGGGGGCTGGTGGTTGATGTTGATGGATTTAATATTGCTATGAATGAAGCTAGAGAGAGATCAAGAAACGGCCAGAATAAGGTTTATTGATATGTTTATGTTATTTTTTTGTTTGTTTATTAAAAGTACTCCTGTACAAGAGTTTACTTGTATTGTTACCTTGAACAACTAACGGGCTCCAAGTTACTTTTAAACTTAAGTTAAAAGAGTATTACTCAAAATATGAGCCATTTTGCTAATACGCCTCAACTAATTTATGTGACAGCAAGCTGCTGTTGCGATTGTCATGGATGCAGCTGCGACTTCGGCACTGCATAAAAGAGGGGTGACCACAACAGGTGATAGTTTTAAGTACGAATGGTGTAAGGTATGTAGACAACTCTTGCCAATTATTTATTTATCTTATTAGACCTTCTTGCAGTTTTATATTAGGATTTTTGTTCGTGTTGTTAAAAACCTGATTGCCTGAAAGTATAACCTTTTGAGGTAGGATGATGATAGATACCAATTTCAGGAACTTGAAAGTGAGATAAAAGCCATTTACACAGGCAGCGAGTATGTGGAATGTGCTGATGCTGGAATTGATGTTGGTATAATTCTCAAGAGCACTAGTTTTTATGCTGAACAAGGTGGTCAGGTTAGTGCTGGAGATCTTCCAAACGGTGTATAATACTATTTATTTGCTTTTCTTTGTGGACAATTTGCTTCAAAGTATGACACAGTTTACTGTTTCTTCAGATATCTGATACTGGACTACTTGAAGGCCCCTTTGGATCATTTGAAGTTTGTAATGTTCAAGTTTATGGTGGTTTTGTGATTCACCTTGGTAAAATTACTGAGGAATAAGCCAAGTTCCATGTGGGCGATAAAGTAATTTGCAAGGTAAGAGGCTAACGTATGTAGCCAGATTCGATGCTTATGGTAATTTTGTTAATTTGACCCGTTCACTTATGGGTCTAAATGGGTACGTTTTGTATCTGATGAGTCAAATAGGTTAAATACAAAAAGCTTGAAAGGAAAATAAGTCAACTAATTTGCAAGTCGGTCATGTCTATTGTTTAAGCATATTGATCTAACAATTCAGGGTTCTTATTGATATAATATGTGTTTTGTCGTCATATAAAACACATTAATTCTCTACGAAACATTTTGGGCAGAGCGGGCTGAGCTGACGTGTACCCCCAATAATTATTTCTTTGACTCGTTACCGAACTTGCTCGACCCAGTGGTTTTCCCACCTCCATTTACGGTGTTTTCAATGTCTTATTTGATGTTTTTTGGAATCTTCGTATAGGTCGACTATGAAAGGCGTCAGTGCATTGCTGCCAATCATACCTGTACACACATGTTGAATTTTGCTCTCAGGGTAATTCAATAACACAAAGCAGTAATTTTTACCGTCTCTTTAGTTAATCATTTCATTTTCCTTAGATTGCAATTTATTTGCATGAAGTACTTGGTCCTCATGTTGATCAGAAAGGATCCATTGTTCTTCATGAAAAATTAAGATTTGACTTCTCTCATGGTAAGCTTAATAGCACTTCTTTTTTGTTCCACAATCATGTATAAATACTTTGATACTGTTTTACACAGGGCAACCCGTGAAACCGGAGGACCTCTGCAGAATTGAATCCATTGTCAATGGACTAATAAAAGCTGAATTAGATGTTTCTGCAAAGGAGGCTAGCCTGGCTGATGCTAAGCGAGTTAATTGTTTGCGGTCTGTTCATGGTGAAGTAAGCAGTCTGAAAACCTCATTTCTATTGTAGCATATGTTTGAAATTCCAGTATCCGAGTATCTGACGGATTCTGAACTTTCCTTTTGGTATTTAGGTGTATCCAGATCCAGTTAGGATTGTTGCAGTTGGTCGAAAGGTGGACAGTCTTTTGGCTGATCCTGAAAATAAGGAATGCGTGTCAATATCTGCAGAGTTCTGTGGAGGTACGTGTATTTTTCTGTATCGGTGACCTGTATATAGCTTGTTTGATCTATTATCTTAAAGATTAAGTTTTACGACTCTATCTAGGTACCCATATTTCAAATACACGAGAGGCAAAGGCTTTTGTGCTTCTGTCTGAGGAGGGGATCGCGAAGGGGATTCGGAGAGTTACTGCTGTAACAAGAGATTATGCTTTTGAGGCTATAAAAAAGTCAGCTGAACTCGAGCAGGAAGTTGATCAGGCATTGAAGCTGGAAGGAAGCCTTCTTGTACAGGTGGGTTATTTATTTTCTAAAAGATCAATAATACTGCACACTCATATTCTTCAAATTTTGATCTGCAAAATTGTCCTCTCATTCTTTACTCCATCAATGTTTCTATTTTCTTTTGTACCTTGTTTCTTGAAGCTTTATGATATCTGATGTGTACGGTCCTTTCTTATATCAGAAAGTGACCTCTTTAAATGGTCAAGTAGAGGCCGCCTCTATTTCATCTGCAAAGAAGGCTGATTTGAAGGCCAAAATCTCAATTTGTCAGGTAAATAATATCCTTTATACTATGAGTTTGTATTACAATGCTGCCACTGAAACCTATCATTAAAAGATGCTAATGGGCTGTTTGAATTTCAGAATATTGTAATAAAAGCAAAAAAGAAGACCGCTGAAGAGAACTTTTACAAAGCTGCTGAGGCTGCAACTAAGGCAGCAGAAGTCGCCTCTTCTGAAGGGGTACCCTTCTGCATTTCACATGTTGCTGTCGGATCGGATACTGCTGCTATTCGTGAAGCAGTTGTGAAAGTCATGGAACAGAAGGTTGGTAGAGAAGCCATCTATTATCTGGTTTTTTAAAGTGTTGATAATTGATAATGTTAACATATTTTGGTCGGTGGGCAGGGAATGGCTGCGATGGTTTTTAGCACCGATGAACAATCGAAGAAGGCCTTGGTTTGTGCTGGTGTGCCTGAAATAAGTGATAAAATCAACCAGTTGAAGGTTTTAGATTGGCTGATGGCGGCATTGAAGCCACTAGAAGGCAAAGGTGGTGGAGGGAAAGGTGGTCTCGCTCAAGGCCAGGTATGACTTACAGTTTGCACTCCATAAAAGCTGGCAACATGGGCGTGGTGGGTTTGTTCGGATCTGGTCATTTTTATTGTCGGGCCAGACCGGGTTGGACTCTGCTGTGCTATATCTTTCCTCATGGTGATTTCATGTTTTGTTTTTTACAGGGTCGTTATATAAAGTGTGTAGACGGTTGGACTCTGCTGTGCTATATCTTTCCTCATGGTGATTTCATGTTTTGTTTTTTACAGGGTCGTTATATAAAGTGTGTAGACGAAGCAATACACGTTGCCAAGTTATTTGCATTTGCAGCGGTCAACGTGTTCTCGAGTTGTGGAATAGAAGGAAACGAAAGAAATGAAGCCAAGAGAGAAGATGTGAAGTGAAAAGAAAAGAATCAACCAGTTGAAGGTTTTAGATTGGCTGATGGCGGCATTGAAGCCACTAGAAGGCAAAGGTGGTGGAGGGAAAGGTGGTCTCGCTCAAGGCCAGGTATGACTTACAGTTTGCACTCCATAAAAGCTGGCAACATGGGCGTGGTGGGTTTGTTCGGATTTGGTCATTTTTATTGTTGGGCCAGACCGGGTTGGACTCTGCTGTGCTATATCTTTCTTCATGGTGATTTCATGTTTTGTTTTTTACACGGTCGTTATATAAAGTGTGTAGACGAAGCAATACACGTTGCCAAGTCATTTGCATTTGCAGCGGTCAACGTGTTCTCGAGTTGTGGAATAGAAGGAAACGAAAGAAATGAAGCCAAGAGAGAAGATGTGAAGTGAAAAGAAAAGAATTGAGTCAAAAGGAAAAGGATAAGAAAAGAAATGAAATGGGAGTAGACATAATTTAATGCTTAAAAGAAAAAGAAAGATAACTAGTAATTTTACGAACATCTCCGATCTAATTTTGTAGACCTTTATAAATTAATCCCTCTTAAATTAATCCTTCCATTTCATTATGTTATCCTCCTTGATTATATATTATGTACCAAAACTTTGTGTTAGTTACTTTAAGTTAAATTGTTAGTTTTAAAATTTCAAATCTTGTAATTCGGTATCTTTTTTTTTTCGTGCTTCAAATTTGCGTTGTATTTTCAATAACTAATTTTCTTTGTTTCGTCAAAGTTACGAACGTGAGGATACCTGAAACCCGCAAATAAATATGAACAACCGATGGGTAATACTAATTGAGCATTCATAAGTCAAAAATTCTAAATTAAAAATTGATAAACAAAAATTCAAAAAAGACGGTAGTATGGATACAAATACACTAAAATCCGGTGAAGGCCGTTTGACACTCGTGATCTAAGAACTGTTAATTATAAATTGATAAAAGTATTCAAAATAGTAGGTCGTATACGAATTTAAATCACTGTGCGATGGAATGAAGTTATAAATTTTCTGAAATTGAAAATAACTTACTGGATTTTTTAGAAAAATAAAATAAATAATATTGTAGGAAGAGCTTGAATTATAGAAAAATACGATGGTATGGGTATAGATACACTAAAACCCGCTGGAACCCAACAAGCTGACATTCATAATCCAAGAATCGTAAGTTAGAAATTGATAAAGTGGTAAATAAAGGACGGTCGTATACGAATCTATTGGGAGATGAAATGAAGTCATGTTTTTTTTTAAATTAAAAATAACTATTAGAGCAGCTTATGTTAGAAAAAATAAAATAAAGAATAATTTACGAAGAGTCTAAGTCATGGAAAAAGTAATAAAATTATTTGGCATCATTTTTTACGTATTTTTTTTAGGATATAAAATTATTTGGCATCTTTTTTTAATATATATAAAATATTTGCCACTAAAAATCTTTTACCGAAACATCCCACTTGTGAGCAACACAACTAAATTGTGAGTTGCGGTAAACAAAATGAAATTTGCGAGTTGCGTACCTGGGATTGTGACTTGTGTGTCCGAGGATATAGGGTTGAGGTCGGGATTTGCAGAATCCATATCCAATTTACAAGTGGTTTCAGCTTTTTGGAAAGAAAAAGTATCTTTTCTTTATTCGTTTTGGATAAGATTTTCTAAGGTTTTCAAGATTATTAAAATTTTTGAAAATATCGGAAAATCATTACCTGCTGCATTGCGCGGGTATTCTTCTAGTGTGTGTGTGTGTGTATATATATATATATATAGTGGGAGGATCCAGGGGGAAGCACTTTTTTGGGGGGAAGTAGGGAAGTGTAATATTCATTATGATGCATCTTAACTTCGTTAATACATTTGTCGAAAATTCAAAAGTGAAATTTAATAAATGTTAATCAGAATGGATGTTATGAATGTTAAGCTTCCATGATAAATTCTTTTTGTAGGCTATAACATCAGTTGATGAATTTTATATCCCAAATCGTTAATATTCGTCGTGGTGAATGTTAACTTAACTTTCATCACGATGAATGTTAAAATAAAATTAATGTTACTTTTTAACATTCATCGTGACTTAAAATTGACTTTCATATGTTAATATATTCTTTATAGCATCGATTTTGATTACTATATATGAGTAAAATTAATTCTATCTTTGATATTTGTATTGGTGAATTTAAGATGCTTCGTGATGAATATTACACTTCCCTACTTCCCTCAAAAAATTGCTTCCCTCTTGATCCCTCCCCTATATATATATATATATATATATATATATATATATATATATTGTTCACATGTGATTAACTTCATTCACATGTGAACATTGATTTAGGTTAGATTGGTAAAGAAAAAAATTCGAAAATCACGTCTTAAAACACTTTTTACATGATTTGTTCACATTATCATCAAATGTGAACATATATTTGTTTTTTGTGTTTTTCGCTATAATTTAGGATTTTTTTAATTTTTTTCTTTACAAATCTAACCTAAATCAATGTTCACATTTGAATGAAGTTAAATCACATGTGAACAAGCATGTAATGTAGTGGTTCTCAAGGTTCTCAACTTTTAGTTGGTTCTCATATGAACCTCCACCTATATATATATATATATAATTTACAAATAAAAACAAATTTGCTTGGACAGCTTGATGCCTCAATTCTCTATAGGGTCCATCCGGGTTTGAATCTTGGGCCATGGTTGTATTTTTTTTACATACTTTTGTTTTATGTTATATGTTTTGTTATGTTTATAATAATATTTTTTGTAGTTGTTATTGTTATTGTATATATTTTACATTTTCGTTAACTTCATTTATATTTGTTAATGGATTGATCTATAAATTTCCAATTTTAATGTTATATCCTAAACGAAATTTTAGAGTGGTTCTCATTTGAACCTCGCAATATATTAGAGGTGGCAAAATGAATGGGTCGGGTATGGTCGGGTCACGGGTCTAGATGGGTTTGGGTCTAAATGGGTCCGGGTCTAGATGGGTCATTTAGAAGGATGGGTCTAAACGGGTCCGGGTCAAATGGGTCTCGGGTCGGGTCGGGTCATCGGGTTCACCAAATTTTTTTTTTATTTGAGTGAAAAATGAAAAAAATAAAATGAGGTGAAAAAAAAAAAATTTACCCGCTAGACCCGTCTAAACTCGTTGGTTAATTGTTACATAATTAGAGATTATATTGAAAAACCCATTTAGACCCATCCAAAAAATGGGGAGGAGAACCAACAAACCCACCCCCTCCTCTTACATAATTAGAGATTATATTGAAAAACCCATTTAATTTTTTTTTTTTTACAAAAATGTCTTCAAATCGACGATCTTGGATCTTAGATACGGGAGCTTCTTCACACCTTACTTCAGATGCAGGTAATCTCAATTATCGTTTTAATTCTAGCTTGATATTGTAGGTGATGGATCCCCAATTCCTATTACCTAAATGGAAAAGTAATAGTTCGTGTCTACTTTAGGTAATTTGCCCAAATTTTTTTGTTGACTATTATATCATTTTTCTTGAAAAGTGTATCCTTCATCTTCAAAGAACTCAGGTGTGAAGTATGGGTTTAAAATATTTAAGGTATAGTGGACGATATGGATTTGAAATTTAGCTATGTCTCATTTGGGTAATAGGAATTGGGGATCCATCACCTATATTATCAAACTGAATAAAACTAGAATTAAAACGAGAATTGAGATTACCTGCATCTGAAGTGAGGTGTGAAGAAGCTCACGTATTCAAGATCGTCGATTTGAAGACATTTTTTGAAAATGATAATGACGGCCCTAAGGCCTGTCAATAAGAATTTACAACACGCATTAATACTTGTACCTATACCGTAATAAACTCTTTGACCCTCTGCATTTAAGTTGACCCTCATAAATATTAATCAAAGTACAACCAATTTATGCACGTTATTTACAGCCCTTAGGGATGTCACTAACAATACCTTTTTTTTTAAAAAAAAATTTAATTTCTTTTTTAAAAAAAGTTAAAAAATTTTTTAAAAAAATTATTTTTTTCTCTCGCTGACGTCAGCAGCCACGTGGATTGCCACATCAGCGATATCGTCACGTCAGCTGCCACGTGGACGAAGGATGTGACACGTCAGCATTGAGTTAACGGAAGTTGGGTTAAAAGTTAACAGGTTGCTAGAATACAAACTAAATTGAAACTTCATTTCTAATATTAAAACTTTTGATAGTTCGTTTCTAGAATGCAAAATACAGCAATACTTCGTTTCTATGCAAAATACATGAAGTTGCAACATTTTTTTATCTCTTATTAATAATATAAAAGTAAGTATTATATGCATGTTAAAATCCTTATGGCATAGTTTGTTATCATTAATTGTATTAGGCATTGCAATGTTTAAGGAAAAAACAACCAGAACATAGATAAAACAATGTGGATCAATAGGATTTAACTCACGATTAGAGGTGGCAAAATGAATGGGTCGGGTCGGGTCACGGGTCTAGATGGGTTTGGGTCTAAATGGGTTCGGGTCATTTAGAAGGATGGGTCTAAACGGGTCCGGGTCAAATGGGTCTCGGGTCGGGTCGGGTCATCGGGTTCACCAAATTTTTTTTTTTTTTATTTGAGTGAAAAATGGAAAAAATGAAATGAGGTGAAAAAAAAAAAATTACCCGCTAGACCCGTCTAAACCCGTTGGTTAATTGTTACATAATTAGAGGTTATATTGAAAAACCCATTTAGACCCATCCAAAAAATGGGGAGGAGACCCAACAAACCCACCCCCTCCTAAAAATTAACCAAATTGACCCAAAATTAACCAATGGGTCTAAAATTGCCACCTCTACTCACGATATACGTGAAGTTGCAAGATTTTGTTATCTCCTATATGCATGTTTAAATCTCCAAAAAGGTCCTTAATTATGGCATATTTTGTTATCAATTTATTTTATTAGGCATTTCAATGTTTAAGAAAAAAATGACCTGAACATAGATAAACCAATGTGGATCAATAGGATTTAACTCGTAGTTACAACAAATATGATTAAAAAGTGTGAAAACAAAGTATAAAAAACTATACATACATATGTAAAGTTTTTATATATTTTAAGGAAAATGCAAAACATAGCTCTTAGAGGGAGAAATTCAGAAATGCATAAATTGTTTGTACCCCAATAATAATCGCTCACCCTTTGAATTTAACTTCTCCCAACCAACTTAATGTATCACCACTTTATACATTAATTTAATTCTTAAACATAACCTTAGGGCTACATTTAGCCGATTCCTATTTTAAAAAGTAATCATAAGATTTAAATTCTTAAAAAGTAATCATAAGATTTAAATTCAATTTTCATTATGGTGTCAACTCATACGTACCTATAATTTAAGTAAGTTATTTTCAAATTTTCATATCTACAACATTATTGCTATTCTAATTTGATTTGTAATTTGATTTTATCTAACATTAAATTGATAGAGAGCCACTGAATGTTCCTTAATTTTACACGATCCTAATTGTGCTATTGTTTCCTTCGTTCTCACACATCATTGATGTTTCATAAACCATGTATAATTAATTTTCTTTACTATTACTATTCGGCTTTCAAAAGTATTTATTCAGTAATGTCTTATAGTTCCATAAATTTTTTCCGATAAATTTCGTATATTAATTTTTCTTTGTTTAGTTAATCTAAGTTTCAGTGTGCTGATTATGTTGTTTTAATTTTACGTTTAGTTAATTGAGAACTAAGTAGAACTAGATGAATTGCAGTATGATAATAACCTTGAATTAAAAGAGAAAGTGATTATTGAAGAACGAGTTTTACTTGAGGCCATCAAAATCGTAACATAATTTGGGAAATTCAATGGTTACCGGTGTTATGACATCAACATCCCATTCATCGGATTTGCCTAGTTAGATATCTCAAATGCCTATGGCTATGAGAAAGTTATAAGCAATAGAGAATCATCTACATAAAGGTATTAATTAACAAAATTTATTTTCTATAATATGGTTATTCAGTTTTTATTCTATTTTTTGTAATTTGGCTTTCCTTTTTTTATTTTATTTATTAGTAGTTTTATTATAACGATTTATTAGTACGTTTGTTAATGTTTTAATCAAATGTTAGGTTGACTCTTAGAGTAAAAGGAGTTCACGGATTTTTTATTACAAGACATCTACGTGTCATGGCTTGCAATATCAGATTTCATATCCTATGGGTTGCAAGACCGAGAGATTGAAAAAGGATTTGACTCTTATTCGTCTTATCTTGAGTTATATTCTTCAAGGTTATTTAATAATAACTTATTACATGTTGAACATTATGTTTAATTATTGTTGTAAGCACAATCCCAATATCTTAATGTGTTCAATACATCATTGATGTAGTCTTAGAGTAAATCATATTCACCTATTAAAATGTCATAATAATATGTTCAGTATGCAATTTACTTCACTTATATGCAATTTCATATACAAACTTTTTAACTGATAGATGTATTGTTGATACATTTAATGTGTTAGTCAGTTAGTCTATCGAGTTGTAAAGTGTCGTTAGTCGTTTGTGATAGAAAAGTCATTTATGTATATAGTGACACTTATGTTTAGAGTTAGGTGACACTTGCCTAGTGACGCATAGCGACACTTAGGCAAGTGACGCATGAAGGCGGCCACATGCGACACTTAGCAAGTGACGCATGTCTGCCGACTTGAGTAAGTATTTAAGCAAACCTACGGGTTTTTGGCTAGGGTTGACGAAACCCTAGCACCATTTGTCGACTAAGCAATTTGTAAACAAGTTCCAACACGATAGTTAAGCTAATAAACTCGTTTTACTTAATCAATCAATACTTTCGGTTTGAGTTTATTATTGTTTCATGTGATTGCTTGATTCCGCCATACAATCATTGTCATCAATCACTTAGATCCGAGGCAAGGGGCACCCACAACTGGTATCAGAGCCACTAAGTGGTTTGATCGACGTTCTGTTCGTGTAATGGAAGATTTTCGGTTAGATTTTGTAAAGATCATTGGAATTCTAGCAATTTTCAGATCAATTGGGTGCTATTCTTACGTTTTGAATCAAGATTTACAGGTTTCGTTCATTTGGGATCGAAAGATTTTCGTTAGGTTTACGAAAATTCAATTTTTAGGGTTTTTGGAGTGTTACAGCCGTTTTAGTGTCATTCGAAGCGTCACTTCGTAAGATCAACCTACACTTCATCCGACACTTTGTAAGGTTTTACCGACACTCAAGTGCGCCACTTATATACATCACTTGTGTGTTATACGACACTTGTCTTTAGTGTCGGCTGTTATTGATCACCTACACTCCTGAGCGTCACTTAACTTAGTGACGCCATTTACTGTCACACGTCACTCAAGTCCGACACTTGGGTATGTCACTTCTGTTGGCTTATCAGCACTTCCTTAGTGTCGGTATTCTCTTTATACGTCACTTACTAGCGTCACTTACTAAGTGACGCTATCCTAAGCGACACTTCTGTGCGTCACTTACCAAGTGACACCTTAGTTACTAATCAGTTTTTGAGTTTTGTTTTTGAGTTATTTTTCAGGTTGCTATAAATGGGTTCCGAAAAGGACGATATTAATGGACTTAAGGAGATGATTAAACAAAGTAACGATGTGGAATCCAGTAATAAACCTCATTTGTTCACTGCTGATATGGACTACGCTTATTGGAGGGATAGATTTGAACAATATGTGAACTTTCATTGTCCTGAACTTTGGGTACCACATAATGAAAGATATGTTCATCCAGCTGTCGAAGGAAATTATCGTGGTATACCTCCACCTAAGGCTTACAAGGCTATGACTCCTGAGAAGAAAAAGGAGTATGACACTTAAAAGAAGGCTCATTCAGCAATCTGCATGTGTCTAACAAAAGAGGTTTTATGACTCTTCAAAACTCATGACACCACTTATGATCTTTGGAGAGCTATTGAAACACGGTGCGGTGGAAATGAAAAGTATAAGGAGGCTAAGCTGGAATTGATCAAGAAACAGTATGACTTGTTTGATATTCTTCCGACTGAAACAGCTTCTGGGTTATTCACAAGATACTCACAGCTTGTTAGTGAGTTAACAGAGGGAGGTTATACTTTCCCCCCACTTGAGGTAAATAAGAAGCTTTTGGACGTGCTGCCAAGTGCATGGGATGTAAAAGTTCAGTTCTTGAAGGAAAGTCATGAGTTAGCAAGTATGTCTCTGGATGAGTTGATTGGAATTCTTCAAGCCCATGCTATGGAATTGAGAAAAAAGGAATGCAAGACAGGGGGATTGGCTCAAGAATCCATCTTTGTATGGTGGAAAAGTCAATACAAGAAAGTCGTATGGTGGAATGGCTTTTATTTCTGATACAAAGCCTTCACCAAATTCAATAGGAGCAACTCATTCCGTTTATGTGTCTGGTAGTCCTCAACAGCAGCAGGTTCCTGTTTCACCTGCAATTGAAGAACAAGCAGCAATATATACTGCTTTTCTTAGCTCTTATAAAGATTTGGTTTCTCAACCAAACATGACTTTAGAGCTGACTAAGGAAGACTATGCTCAAATAGATGATGATGACTTGGAGCAGATGGATTTAAACTGGAATATAGCGATGATTACTAGAAGGGTGAAGAAATTTCTGTAGCGAACTGGAAGGAAGACTTTGGATGGAGAAGGAAAAACTGGGTTCGGTTTTGATAAGAGCAAGGTTCGATGTTATTGTTGAAATAGTGTCCAATATCATAACTAATTGGTGAGACTATCATTAATGGTAAAGTCCTTTTTGGGTTGCCCTCAATGAACAGTCAAGAGAGTTACATAAGGTGTAATATTAATTAGTATTAATATTATAATTGTTTTGATTAAATTAATAATGGTTTAGTAATTATAATAATCAAATAGAATTAAAAGGCGGAAGGTTCTAGAACCAATCCAACCGCCGGTTGGAGAGTCCAACCGCCGGTTGGGATTAGGGTTTCCGAGTCGGTTAAGGACATAGCCCCAACCGCCGGTTGGAAGGTCCAACCGCCGGTTGGAGGTCGAATTCAGAAATCTGGGGTTTTCTTCCTCAACTATAAATAGGGGTCAATCCTATACCTTATTCCATACGATTTCAAGTACGAATTTTCAAGGATTTCGAAAATTCTACTCTCTCTTGGGTTTTTGGGTGTGAAGCATTAGAGGTATTCTACTTTGGGTACTTGCCTCCAAGTAACGAAGCTCTGCTCGTTGTTCTGCGCGAGAGAAATATGTTTTCTCTAAGGTTAGTGTTATTCTCTTTTATCCAATTTATTTATTGTACTATGTTGTTAAAGTTAAAGATCCCTTAGGGTTTTAGTTTCCTAATGCCTTAGATTATTTATTTTGTTATTCCGTTGCGTATGTGATAATCTAGTTAGGGAATAGAAAACCCAACAGTGGTATCAGAGCCATAGCTTAACAAATAGTAACATTTAATTATCTGCAATAGTATGTAGGTAAAGATAAATTGGAAAGGGAATTATCTAAATGGGTAATAGGAATTTACAATTTAGATACTAATATTTTAAATTGTTTAAAATAGGACCACTTAATTTTAAAAGGTTTAAAATAGAACCCTAAACTTCAAGAGATATTATGTGTATAATATGATTTATATATATATATATATATATAATTAAAATCTAAATACATCGTCAGTTAATCGATAAATCGGCTCACCCATAGCGAACAAACTATAAGAGAGGTATAAGGCGGGTCACTCTGCTTCCCTAAAGAAGTTAGGTTTTTAATAAGCTTCGCGCTGACCTACTTCTCCGCTTCTTTGTGCGTTCAATGGAGCTACCGAGGACTTTTGATAGGATGATGTCAAGATTAAAAGTAAACTTAAAGTAGTAAAATAAAATCCCGTTTTAGCTATAGAAAAATGTGAAAAGTATGCTAACCCATGAAAATCGCACATTTCTCGTATGCACTATTAATGGGGCGTGAGTGGTTTACCGGCACATTAATATAAGGACATAAGTGAGAGATGATGTGAGACTCGCGATTCTCGAGCGTACTCGAGCCGGGGAACACGCGGTGTTTGCATGGTTAGTTCACCATCTTGTTCATGATCTTTGGCATCCCAGTCATGAATAGTACATGAGCATAACCGAGATTAACATACCATTGATAGGATTCAATGAATCTCAAAGATCTAGGAGTTTCATAGAAATGAAATAGACAAAAGTATTTTAGTTATATGATTACGGCAACCCTTTTCATAAAACTGAAAATATAGATCCTAGCCTTAATTTAGAAAATTGGGTAATTAATTAAGGAATATTCAAACTAACTAAAATTGTTTAACTCATAGATGGCTAACATAATTGGTGCAAATCCTCCCATCCCCAATCCCGCATACAACTCGAACTTCTCACTACTCTCAGTTCTTGGGAGGGAAAGACTGACCGGTCCAAACTATATGGACTGGATGCGAAACCTGAGGTTTACCCTAAGGTACGAGAACAAGGAGTATGTTCTCGATGAGCAGATTCCCGAAATTGATGAGGATTCAACCCAAGAAGAGATTGAGGCACACCGGAAACATTATGATGATGCGAATAAGGTATCATGCATCATGGCATCTTCCATGAGCCCAGAACTGCAAAAGACTTTTGAAAACACTTGGGCTTATGAAATGAACCAACAGCTAAAGGAAATGTTTCAGGCCAAGGCAAGCAAAGAACGCCTTGATGTGGTTAAGTCCCTCATGGCTTGTAAGCCCAAACCTGGAGCTTCTATCTGTGCTTTCGTCTTGGAGATGAAAGGGTACTTTGATAGGTTGGAATCGTTAAATATGATGTTTGATATAGAATTTTCCATTGCCATAATTCTATCCAGTTTGCCAGCTGTCTACAACCAATTTGTTATGTCATACCAAATGAACATGAACGAAAGAGAGGGCTCGATAATGGAACTCCATAATCTGTTACAAACTGCTGAGGAAGGAATCAAGAAAGATGACGTGTCCTCTGGCTCAGCAGCTCCTGTGTTAAATGTTGGTCAAAGTACAAAGAAAAGAAAGAGGTCGAATTCAAATTGGAAAAGAAAGACTGCTAATGGAAAGTCCATTAGCGGGTCTAAGAAAAAGACTGATTCTGAGATTGCACCAGTAAATGACCCAAAGGAAGCAGTGTGTTTCTATTGCAACACAAAGGGGCATTGGAAGCTGCCCAAAGTACCTGAAAGATCTTGAAGATGGAAATGTCGAAAAGAGTGTTCACTCAGGTATGTTTATGATCGAACTCCATAATACTAAAACTTCTAATTCGTGGGTTCTGGATACAGGATGTGGTAATCACATTTGCACTGTATTGCAGGGGCTAAAGGAAAGTAGAAAAGTGAAGCATGGAGAGCTCAACCTAGTTATGGGAGACAAGGGAATTGTACCTGTAACGAAGATTGGAAGATTTGAGCTCATGCTAAGGAATGGAGTTAGGATAGATTTAAACAATTGCTATTATTCGTCTAAGATGACTAGAAACATTATTTCATTTTATGCATTGTATAATGATGGTTATCAATTTTCATTTGATAATGAAAATGGTAATATTATGGTTTATTTAAATAATAGTTTTACTTTTAAAGCTTCTCCTTATAATGGTATCTATGAAAATGTTGAATGTGTTAGCAATGTAATTTTAAATGTTGGTTCGTCTAATGAGCTTGATAAATCCAAATTGTATTCTCGTCTTGGTCACGTAAATAAGAAACGCATCGCCCAACTCCAAAAGGATGGAGTGTTGGAATCATTTGACCTCAAGTCGAATGATGTATGTAAATCTTGTTTATTAGGCAAGATGACAAAATCACCATTCACAGGAACTTGTGAAAGAGGTGAAGGACTATTGGACTTGGTGCATACAGATGTATGTGGACCATTCCGATGTGCCACAAAAGATGGAAATCGCTACTACGTTACATTTACTGATGACTTCAGTAGATATGGATATGTTTATCTAATTAAACATAAGTCAGATACTTTTGAGGTATTCAAAAGGTATCAAAACGAAGTAGAAAACCAACTGGGCAAAAAGATAAAGTATCTCCGATCCGACAGGGGAGGAGAATACCTTAGTATCGAATTCCTTGATCATCTGAAAAACTGTGGAATAATTTCACAATTAACTCCTCCTAGAACACCACAGCTGAATGGAGTTGCTGAAAGGAGAAATAGAACTTTGTTAGACATGGTTCGGTCTATGATGAGTCAAGCAACACTTCCGATAAGTTTTTGGGGTTATGTATTAGAAACAGCCGCTCACATCTTAAATCTATTACCCACCAAGAAAGTCACAAAGACACCTTAGGAAATGTGGAAGGGAAAAAGTCCTTCTCTTAGTCACATTAAGATCTGGGGTTGTGAAGTTTTCGTTAGACGAGAAACTCAGGACAAACTGGACTCTAGATCTGAAAAGTGTCTATTTGTCGGTTACCCACAAGAGTCGTTTGGATATTTGTTCTACAGACCAAAGGAAAATGTGGTCTTTGTAGCTCGAAGAGGAGTGTTCCTTGAGAGAGAAATGATATCTAAAGAGGACAGTGGGAGCACAATTGATCTTGAAGAAATTCAAGATTCAACCGACAAGGAAACTATAGAAAACACTGAGATTCAACAAGAGGTGCAAATACCTGTTGAACCTGAAGACATATCCTTACCAGTTTGCAGATCCAGTAGAGTTAGCAATCCTCCTCAGTTCTATTATGGTTATCAAATAGAGGAAGAGGATAAGATCAGTGATAGTACACTGGGTGAATTAGATGAACCAGCTAACTACAAGGAAGCGATGGCAGGCCCTGAGGCTGCTAAATGGAAGGAAGCTATGAAAAGTGAAATTCAGTCTATGTATGACAATCAAGTTTGGAACTTGGTTGACACTACACCTGGTCTTAAGACAGTAGGATGTAAGTGGATCTTCAAAAAGAAGACGGACATGGATGAGAAAGTACACACTTATAAAGCTAGGTTGGTAGCAAAGGGTTATACTCAAACTCATGGAATTGATTATGAGGAAACCTTTTTACCAGTAGCTAAGATTAAGTCAATTAAAATTATGCTAGCCATAGCTGCATTTCATGATTACGAAATTTGGCAGATGGATGTCAAAACGCTTTCCTTAACGGGAAACTGACAGAGGACGTGTTTATGACACAACCGGAAGGTTTTGAAAATGCAAAGTATCCTAATAGAGTGTGTAAACTTGAAAAGGCCATTTATGGACTTAAACAAGCATCTCGTAGCTGGAATCTTTGTTTCGATGAGAAAGTCAAAGAGTTTGGATTTTCAAGAAGCGAAGATGAGTCCTATATATATGTCAAGTTCAGTGGGAGTGTTGTAGTTTTCCTAGTACTATATGTGGATGATATACTGCTCATAGGAAATAATATTCCAACTTTACAAAGTGTAAAAGAATGGTTGGGAAAATGTTTCGCTATGAAAGATCTAGGAGATGCAGCATACATTCTTGGTATAAAGATTTATAGAGACATGACAAAACGTCTTATAGGACTAAGCCAGGATACCTACTTAGATAAAATTTTGAAAAGATTCAATATGGAGAATTCTAAGAGAGGTAATTTACCTATGAATCATGGCATAAAGATTAGTAAGGATCTATGTCCAAAGACTGAAGAAGAATTGGACAGAATGAGTCGAGTCCCATATGCTTCGGCTATAGGATCGATCATGTATGCCATGACATGTACAAGGCCTGATGTGTCATTTGCTTTGAGCATAGTGAGTCGACATCAGCAGAATCCTAGTGAAGGTCACTGGACAGCTGTAAAGAATATTCTTAAGTATTTAAGAAATACTAAGGACATGTTCTTGGTTTATGGTGGAGAAGATGAACTTAGAGTAACGGGTTATAGTGACGCTAGTTTCCAAACAGACAGAGATGATTGCCGTTCACAGTCTGGTTGGGTATTCCTACTTAATGGGGGAGCGGTAACATGGAAAAGTTCTAAGCAAGATACAGTGGCAGACTCCACATGCGAGTCTGAGTATATTGCGGCTAGTGAAGCAGCAAAGGAAGCTATATGGATGAGAAATTTCATTGGAGATCTTGGAGTTGTTCCAACAGTACAAGATCCTATTGCTATATTCTGCGACAATGAAAGTGCAGTTGCCTTGAGTAGAGAACCCAAGGATCATGGAAAGTCAAAGCACATTGAAAGGAAATACCATTTCGTTAGAAGCAAGATAGTTGATGGACATGTGATTGTGAAGAGTATAAGATCAGAGGACAATCCGGCTGATCCGTTCACAAAGCCACTGGGAAAGTCGAAGCACGATGAACATGCTAGGAGCATAGGTTTAAGATATAATGTAAAATTTTAGTTGTTAGTTTGAATTTGAAACATTGTAAACAATGATGCAAATTGTAATAGACTTGGTGATTAAATAATGGAGATTTATTTATAAGAAGGAGTTCTACCATTTGCTGTTCTTTGTCGTTGTGTTTCAGTTTTGCATGTTTAGACACCACTTCCAGAGTAATAAGTTCTTACTCAAACCTCCTCAGTCGATCACACTATAGGAAGTACGTGGTAAATTAAGACTGTCATGAAATGTTAGTAGATTGTCTATGGAGATTAGACATGGCATGGAGAATGCTGCAGCACTCATGAATACTTAATGGAGATTTAAGTATAGGAGAAACCCGCACTTAAATAGATCACTTCATGGATTAAATCACGAGTGATTTTAAGATGATAATATCCTCTATTCTTAAAATAAAGATACATTGAGTACCTGGTTCTTCAAGTCCGTTATACTTTAGTCTATTCAAACGCTGTGCGTAAATGCCAGTTATAAAGGGTATACTAGGTATGATATGATGAGTTGACTAGTGCTATGTAGTCAATATTTATTTGTTCATTTTGCCTAAAATGGAAAAGAGATATCATGGGCCCTCTGATGATTAAAGTTTGACTCTAAAGAGCTAGGCCTAGCCAGGACTAAGTTGATATGCGCAAAATCAGTAGTCTTATACAGTCAATATAATCTGAGATCAGAAAACATATATGAATCTTGAGATTGATTAAAATCCATGTCTCAATTCATACGATATCGTGAAACAAATGAATGAATGATCACTTATCTAAAGGACTGACTTTAAGATGAGATTCAGAGTTCGGCAGTTACGTTGGATGGCACTCTTTACATAGTTAATGAGATAGAGACCAATAATAGTTGATGAATTGTCCAAGTGGAAGACTGTTGGAATAGTGCCCAATATCATAACTAATTGCATGGTGAGACTATCATTAATGGTAAAGTCCTTTTTGGGTTGCCCTCAATGAACAGTCAAGAGAGTTACATAAGGTGTAATATTAATTAGTATTAATATTATAATTGTTTTGATTAAATTAATAATGGTTTATTAATTATAATAATCAAATAGAATTAAAAGGCGGAAGGTTCCAGAACCAATCCAACCACCGGTTGGAGAGTCCAACCGTCGGTTGGGATTAGGGTTTCCGAGTCGGTTAAGGACACAACCCCAACCGCCGATTGGAAGGTCCAACCGCCGGTTGGAGGTCGAATTCAGAAATCTGGGGTTTTCTTCCTCAACTATAAATAGGGGTCAATCCTATACCTTATTCCATATGATTTTAAGTACGAATTTTCAAGGATTTCGAAAATTCTACTCTCTCTTGGGTTTTTGGGTGTGAAACATTAGAGGTATTCTACTTTGGGTACTTTCCTCCAAGTAACGAAGCTCTGCTCGTTGTTCTGCGCGCGAGAAATAGGTTTTCTCTAAGGTTAGTGTTATTCTCTTTTATCCAATTTATTTATTGTACTATGTTGTTAAATTTAAAGATCCCTTAGGGTTTTAGTTTCCTAATGCCTTAGATTATTTATTTTGTTATTCCGCTGCGTATGTGATAATCTAGTTAGGGAATAGAAAACCCAACAGTTATAACTGTCAGAATTTAGGTCATTTTGCGAGAGAATGCGAGAAGCCCAAACTGCCATCATCGGGTATCACCGTACCATCTCCACCGAAGGTTAAGGAAAAAGGAGCAGAGAAGAAAGTTTCTAATGACAACGCCCTGCTGGTATTTGAGCCAACTATTCCGGATTGGACTGCTCAAGCTCAGACTTTTCAGCTTGCTCTCATGGCTCATATCAATCCTGAGGTACATAGAGAACCTGTAGAACCATTAAACTGTGTTTCATGCATACAATTGACTGAATCTCTACAGGCCTTTCAAAAGGACAACATAGATTTACGTGATAGGGTAGCAAAACATAGTGAGTCTAATAAGTTTTTGAAAGCTAATGAACGTCTTTATGAACAACATATCGAGGCTCATAAGTTAGATACCCAAAAATATAAATCTAAAGTTTTCAGTCAGGAAGATGCCATTAAAAGTTATCTTGCTGAAATTGAGTTGCTAAATAAAGAACTTACTGATTTGAAAAATGAGTATGATAGATATCAGGATAAAATCTTAGGTTCTTCTTCTGCAACAATGATTTTTAATGAAATTGTTAGTGTTAGCAAGCATAGGCCAGATTGGAAAAGTAAGGGAGGTAAAGGACTAGGTTTTGTTGAAATCGAACCTCCTTCTAACTACATTCCTAAACCTGTGAAGGAAGGCCTTGACGAGATTCCAGTCGATTATTCTTTGTTATATGGTATTAAGGGTAAAGAGGCTAAAAATAACAAACCGGCTAAGGAGAAAACCAAGCGGAGAGTATCCCACGCCTAAGTTTGTTAAGCCTAAAATTGTTAAGACTGAGATTGTTAAGCATGATAGTCCATCTCCTGTTAGTGTTGAGGAGATTGTTGAGATTGAGGATATTACAGATCAGGAGTATCCTGAGGCTGAGAAGGTTGAAGTTAAATCTGAAAAATTGATTTTAACCAAAGAACCTGCCCCTAAAGTGCAAACTGATAAGGGCAAAGAAAAGGTTTTGAATGAGAAACCACAAACTTTGCAGACACCTGTAAAGATTTTGAAACGTAATGTTAAAATTGAAAAGGCTTCTTGTGATAAACCTTCAACCTCTCAACCACAACAAGCACCTTCTAAGACCTGTACTGTAACATCCTCGTATTTGGCCTAGTTGAAATGCGGTAATTCCTTTATTATAATTGTTGTTTAAATTGTATATATAAATACTTGGTGCATTTAGATAACTAAAATAAATAGGTCAAATGGTCAACTGATTTATTGTGTTAAGTGAATTGTTACTTTTTTCAAATAAATTTAGTTGTCGGTAAAATAAAAGCATTTTAACTATCTGGTATTTTCAGGTTCCAGGCAATAGAGCTAGAAGGGGGTATTTTTGCACTGCATATGAGTTGGGTAAAACGGTTAGGCCGACCCTATTTTCCCACTTCTTCATTTTTGCCTAACTCTTTCAAAAACACACACATATGCTTTCAAGGGAATTCACATAAATCATAAGAAAAAAATCCGATTTGCTACCATATTGAAGCTTGATTCTGATTTTGCACTTCTTCATTATCATCATTAGCATCACTATTTCATCTTGTTCTTCCCCATTGTAAGTATTCTTAGGTTTTCATGAAATTGCTTGAATAAATTAAGGATATTGTGGAATGGTGTTGATTTATGTATGAATGACATTGTGTGATCATTGTGGACTGATTTTATGATCTATTCTAGTGTTCTTCATGCTCTAGGTTGAATGAATTATTATTAGGTTTTAGATAGTTTGAATGATTGATGCATGTTAGGAATTAGGACTTGGATGATCATGATTTGTAATGACATGTTTGTGGTTGTTGCTTGAAGTTATTTTGTGGTCAAAATCGTGTCTTATAACTGGAAATGGTGAATTTGAGATTTTTGGTCGTGCTGAGTTTGAACAGCACCTGTAGGTGCTAGAACTAATGAACAAGCCGGCGGGTCGCACCCCCCAGCCGGCGGCTTGTTCAACATATAAAGGGAACCGGCGGGTTGTAAACCCCAGCCGGCGGCTCCTAGAGCCTTTAAAATGCATTTTGTTTCTGTTTGTGAAAAACTTAATTCACCCGGCGGCCCGAGTGTCTGACCCGGCGGTACAAGAGTTGGAGCCAGCGGCTCCTATGCCCCAGCTGACGGTTTCTTGGGCGTTTCCAGCAAACCAGTTTGACTTTTAAATTACACTTATAATTAACATGTTATATGTCTATATGACTTAGTAACCTGTAATATGATATCATGATAGATTAATTTATGAAATTATATACATGTTGAGATGTTGTAAATTGAGTTATCATGTTTGATGGCAATGGTGCACTTTTATTCGAGTTGCGAATGTTTGAGATGAGATATTGACTTGTGTACCTCTGTTGTGTTTTCAGATACAACGAAGACTCAATAACATTAGAACTTTGAGTGGACACAATATTCATCAAGGGTGAGTGGATCTTGGACTCTCAGTCTAAGTTAGTTGTAACAACATGGTTACAACTGGTAAATTTGGTTTATTGAAATAATTGATTTAATATTATACTGCCATGATGGTTATCCCTTGAATGAATTATTGGTGTCCTAGATGCTATGATAGCTGTGGACTATTTGATTTGGTAGGGGTCAATTAATGTGTTGGGTTTGGGTACTATTACTTTGGACAACGTAATTGATTTGTACATGTGTTGGGCATTGATCTTGCGTTGTATGTAGTACTAGTACCAAGCTATCGGTTTAACCACTGTTTGGCCTTCAGTTGGTTTTAAGTGTTACTTGGGGAACCACCGCAGCATGAGGGTACTTCAAGGACCATCGATCCTCCTATGTTGCTTGTGAAATGATTGCTGTAGTCATTTGTTATGCTAAGTTAGATTGTTAACTCTGGATCTATTCACTTAACTTCGTGCTAATTCCACCTCTTTACTTCTTGCAGGGAATGTTTCTAATTGTGGGTAGCTTGAAGTATGGGATGAATGGAATGTTTGATGAACCTTCTTCGCCTCCATCTGTTTCCCTATTCTTTATCTTCTTGAGCTTTAACATGGTTTTATGAATTCGAACCAAATTTGATTCATACATGGAAGGAGATGGCTACTAAGTTTCTAGCTAAGTACTTCCCTCCTTCCCTGCAAACCAAGCTTAAAAACGATATCACTAACTACTGTCAAAGAACTTGTTGGTGCATTTAGTGTGTCAGTCAGTTGGTCTATCGAGTTGTAAGTGTCTTTAGTCGATTGTAATAGAAAAATCGTTTTTGTACTTAGCGACACTTAATATTAGTTTTAGGCGAACCCTTGCCTTAGTGTCGCATAGCGACACTTAGGTAAGTGACAAATGAAGGCGGCCACCTGCGTCACTAGCCAAGTGTTGCAGGTCTGCCGATTTGTGTTTAGTATAAATATAAACCTACGGGTTTTAGGCTAGGGTTGACGAAACCCTGGCACCATTGTCGAATTTACACGTTTGTAATCAAGCTGATAAGCTAAGTTCATTAATATAAACTCAGTTTTGATTCGTTTGTTCGTTTCGGTTTGTTATTCGTGTTTGTTTGATTCCACCAAACAATTAGTGTTGTCAATCATCTGAGATCCTACCCTAGGGACACTCACATATATGCAAATAAATTCATAACAAGTTTTAAATCAAGGATATACTAACTAAATACTTTATCACACAATTCAGGCAAGAATAACCCGTTCGTATAATATAGCTTTTACAAGTAACTCCAGGTATCGAACACAGGGAACGTGTATCTTAAAATAGTTACTTAATTCCACAATTAATATTACAATTACATTTAATTACAATTAGTATTACAGATAAGGGGGTACGTTTTAATTCCGTATGAATGTATATTTATATTTACTTTTGATATCGAACTAAGATATACAAGACAATTAATAGTAATTAAAGAATTAGTTAAGCTGAATAAGGTAGATAGAAGATATTAGCTATGCTGTATTCAAATTCTCTTATATGTTTATCTTTTTCAGCTAATTGATTTATGTTGAAATATAAATGTAGATAAAGGCCTTGGTTCAGCTCAATATCCTAAGATTAAGTTCTTCAACGTATATTAAGGTTAACTAACTTCGAGGTCTCGAATGTTATTATCTATTCAATTATAGTTTAATCCAATAATGATTATAACCTATCACCAAGATCTTGTATATTTAGGTATAATCAAAACATAAACCTAAATTATTAAGTCAATTCACACAAAGAGGTCTCTTATATAGCATGAATATCATCATCATATAACCAATATAGATATAACCTTAATAACATTCATAGAAACAACTAACATAAACATATACTGAAATAACCATACAAACATCATTTATCTAAACAAATATGTTAAAGAAAAAATCAACAATTAATTTGATATTGTAAATAAGTATCCAAATACACGTAAACGGCCATTTATCAAGTAAAAAGACTTAGAATATAAACCAAAGATGTTGAATTACCCTTCGTTAGGGTTGAAGGTCTTCAATCCCTAGCCTCCTAGCCTCCAAATTCGACTTAGAGTCATTCCTTAACCATCGACTTTTACCTCTAAAATTCGTATATGGTTTAACCTAAACCGTGGCCTCTATTTATAGTCTTACAAACCGCCAGTCCAACCGCCGGTTGGACCTCCCAACCATCAGTTGGGGTAACTTGTTCTCCAAGTCCAACTCCGCGTCTGGAACCGCCTTAATATTTAATTCAACCGCCGGTTGGGTCTTCTTTCCAGAATCTTCCAACTTCGGGCCAGGCTTCATTTTTGGGCTATCTTCTCTTCAAATTCGAATCTTTATTCTTTTCTCGACCTGTTCTTCAATAATATGGTTTAAGTCTTCATGTTTGGGTCTTCTTTTCTTTAAGTCTTCATTTCTTCTTGGTTTTTCTTCATTTTAGCTCCTTTTTCGTTCATTTTCTTCAATCCTTTTATTTTACACCTAAATTACAAATATGAAAGAATAAAATATCATAATCAATAAAAATGTAATAAAAGTGTATATAAATATAGGGATAATAAGTGTATAATTATGATATTATTTGATGTTATCAACACTTATGTTCCACTGCCTGACATAGATGAAACCAAAGGAGGCTTAGTCAATCTCACAGGGATTGACTGTAAATACTTTGTTGACAGTAGTGGAAATCATAAGTATGCCACTGTACATAAAACGAAGATGGATGGTGTATGGAATGCCCTGTTTTCAAATTTTATTCAATCTTTGGGCACAAAAACAGGGAGCTACGATCAATTCAGCTCCCTAGAGGCACAAATCAGCTAGTCACTAGTAAACTCTCTAAGGGTTGACTATGCAAGTGTGATCTTTAACGAGCTGGTTAACAAAATTGCTGAGACTACCAGGTCGAAATATGTGCCCTATACTTGGTTTCTAATGATCTCAAGCTCAGCTACTAATTCACAGAGGTTTGGAGACACAAGCAATTAATCTTGATCAAGTCTGCAAGCTGCACAAAGAAGAATGGAATGAGATCAGACTTGCTATCAGTTACTCCTCAATTGCAGCAAAGAATGAAGTGTTGAATGAGATTAATAGGTTATTTCAAAAGATGGTTGACTTGCAGCTACTCAGACCAGAAGACACTGTCATACTCGGTGAACAAATAGTGCAACCACCTAGTCCAAGGTATAGATCAGGTACTAGCAGCATATACAGAATTCCAAACACTTCACGGTTAAACCTTTCTATCCCTGATGGTGTGCCAAGAGTTGAGAGCACTGAAGTTACTGAAGGAGTGAAGGGACTTGTCTACAGAGACTTCAATGGAGTATTAAGATTTCAGAGAATGTTCGAACTCGAAAAGATTAATCATGAGCAGCTAGTCCACTTGATCAGATCAGCCAGCATACCTCCCAAAGATTCTTTGATGAGAAAAGTTGTACTTGAATAAGGCTTAGCAAGACAATTCAAATATCTTCCCTCTTCAGACAAGTATGAGCTAGCTGATGAGCTTGGGATTGTGAAACAAGAAGAGATCTGGAAAGATTTGTAGTCGTTGCTGCAATAGATTAGATATATTGTAACTGCACTAAATTGTAATATTTGATATTTACAGTTCAATAAAAACTGATCATTTTGAGAAAACAAAAGTGCAAGACTCGAATCATATCTAAAAGAATCCAAAAAGAAAAATGAATGGATCACAAGTACAAGTCACTGAATGTTTAATTCTTAAACACTGACTATAAATTTTCAATGAAACAAGTTTGTCTAGGGAGCTTCGACCAAAATCATTTAGGGGGAGATTGTTGAGTCACTGATCGCTGACCAGCTCAATAACTACAACTCAATGGAAGAAATGATTCAAGTCAAAGCTGCTGTTGCTGAAGACTGTGCTCGCTAATTTCCACTCACTCTACTTATTGGATATGGATTTGTTAAAGCAGATTAAAGCTCAACTCTGTGTATCACTGTCCCAAGAAAATCGGCGAGAGCTTTTCATCTGAACTGAATAAAGGCAAAAGTCACTGCCCGAATAAAATCAAGTTGCTGAAGGTTTATAATTCAAGTCACTCTACAAGAGCACGTTAGCTCGCAGTGAGTGAGGAGGTTTATTATATCTTCAGTAACTATCTGAATAAAGTTTCTTCACAAAGTACAAGTCGCTAGTCATTTATACATCAGCAAGTATTCCTTGTAATTGAAAAAATATTTGAAGGATTACGTGGCGGCAAGTGATTGGTGCTAAGGAAGAAGAGATATTCGTGGTAACAGAATTGGGACCCGCAGAATATCGGTTCATCATAGAGCAAGCCAATCAAGCAGTGACATGTGTCATTCTAAGATTCTATTTTGTAGGAGATATTTATGGGATATTTGTAGTATATATAGAATAGTACTTTGTACTTAGAAACTGGCCGTTTGTACGTATTATTTACTTGTTTATCAGTGAATGCAGTTTGTCTAAAGTACGTATCAGCGAGCAGCGAGTAAACAGTTTGTTTGTATGAGCAACTGTTCTACTCCCATTTGTAATGGTTCTAGCTAAAGTGTTTGATTTGAATTATCATTGGCTAGTTTATTCCGCAATCAACACTCAATGATCTTTATGATTAATAAAAGTCACAGTTCAGCTACTATTGCTTATTTTACTTTGATTGTTGTATCTACTTGCATTACTCTGTTTGTTTATTACGATTAAAAACTTGCTAATTAATTGAGATAATACCTGAAAAAGTTTTTAATTGTATTCTACACCCCCCCCCCCCCTTCTACAATTAAACATTACTTATTGCGATTTCATATCACTAAGTCATAGTGATTTCGGGACTCTCAGTTGATGATAGTACAAAGGGGGTGGAGTTTGAAATCGATGTTGAAAACCAAGTTTATGGCACCGTACCTACTAGTCCACAAAATCAACCTCAAACCGAGTATCTCTTGGCTCGGGATCGTGAAAGGCTGCAAATTCATAGACCTTCGAGATTTGAGGATTATGAATGTGATTTAGTCGCTTATGCCTTTGCTACTACAACTTATATTGAAAATTCTGAATCTAAAACTTATTATGAGGCAATCTCATGTCATGAAAGTGATGCATGGGTTGTAGCTATGCAAGAAAAGGTTGAAAGTTTGCACAAGAATGAAACATGGGAATTGGTTAAAATTCCTAAGGAGAAACAAGTGATAAGCTACAAGTGGTTGTTCAAGATTAAAGATGGCATTCCTGGGATTGAAAGTAAGAGGTATAAAGCACGATTTATGGTTCGTGGTTTTGATCAATGTGAGGGTATAGATTTTAATGAGGTATTCTCCCCTGTTGTTCGTCATACTTCTATTAGACTTTTACTTTCTATTGTAGCTTTGCAAGATTTAGAGTTGGAGCAGATGGACGTGAAAACTGCTTTTCTTCATGGTCATCTTGAAGAAGAAATTTAGATCCGGCAACCCAAGGGTTTTGAAGTTCTCGGAAAAGAGGACTATGTTTGCAAATTGAAAAAGTCACTATATGGTTTAAAGCAATCGCCTCGACAGTGGTATAAAAGGTTTGACTCCTTCATGATTAGTCACGGCTATGATCGTTGTAGCTATGATGAGTGTATTTATTTTCAAAAATTCTCGGACGGATCTTTTTTTATTTGGTACTTTACGTGGACGATATGTTACTTGCAGCACATAAGCAAGTCCACATCATGGAGTTGAAGAATCAACTTAGTAGCGAATTTGAAATGAAAGATTTGGGAGCTGCTAAGAAGATTTTAGGCATGAAAATTCAACGAGATCGGACTGCGCGTAAACTTACTCTATCTCAAACTGATTATATTTTGAAAGTTCTCGAAAGGTTTAACATGAGTAATTGTAAATCCGCTGCTACTTCGTTACCACCGCATTTTAAGTTGTCATCTGATCAATGTCCTATATCCGAGGTAGACAAGAAGCATATGTCTCTTATCCCATATTCTAGTGCAGTTGGTAGTTTGATATATCTCATGGTGTGCACCCGACCTTATTTGGCGCATGTTGTTAGTGTGGTGAGTAGATACATGCATAATCCAGGTAAGGTGCATTGGGAAGTTGTTAAGTGGATCCTTCGTTACTTTCAAGGGTCTAGTGGTATTGGTTTATCTTTTGAAAAGAGCCATGCTAGTTCGAAAGGAGTAGTAGGATATGTTGATTCCGATTATGGAGGTGACCTCGATAAAAGGAAGTGTCTTTCTTCATATATATTCTCTCATTGTGGTTCTGCTATCAGTTGGTACTCGTCTTTGCAAGCTATTGCAGCTTTGTCAACCACTGAGGCAGAATATATTTCTACTACTTAAGGAGTAAAAAAAGCTATATGGCTCCGTGGAATGGTGAATAAACTTGGTCTATCTCAAGATGTACTTGTTGTATATTGTGATAATCAAAGTTCTGTGCACTTAACTAATAACAACAAGTTTCATTCCAAGACCAAACATATTGAGATAAGACACCATTTTTTTCGAGGTATTGTTGAGAAAGGAGAAGTGATTGTCGATAAAATTCATACCAACGACAATCCCACTGATATGTTGACTAAAGTTCTCCCCACCACTAAGTTCAAACATTGCTTGGACTTAGTTGGTGTTATTGGTGTTTAATACCATTCGGGGTGTGACGACGACTACAATAAAGTGTTAAGGCTTTTGTTTCAAGGTGGAGATTGATAGATGTGTCCCAAAAGCTATGAATTACCTATAGTTAATTAGATATCCTATTTGGAATAGGATGGCTATTTTATATCCTAATTAAATTAGGATTACATGTCTATATAATATAGATGGTCATGCCGTTCCTTGGATACATATATACACACGTACATTCTTCAACATACCCATACATACCTACGAAATAATTCTTCTCCTTGCTGCCGTAGTTTAATCCGTACGATTTGCTTTCTGCCACATACCATACGTACGAATCTAAATTTTCATTCTCATATTTAATTATTACGTTTTCTTTCCAAGCCATTATTTTAATTCATATTTCAATCTCTATTTAATTTCTACTTTAAGAGTTGAGAATTATTTTTAGTTCTCGTTTATACTTCAATTGGTCTAAATATCATTGAAGGTTTTGTACTCTTTATTATTATGGTGGATTGTTCGTGGTCGTCGCCCGTGGTTTTTTCTCCCATTAAATTGGGGGTTTCCACGTAAATCGTTTGCGTTCTTTACTTGCTTTCGTTACTTTATTATTTGGTTGATTATTGTTCGGGTTGAATTTTTGCTTCCGCACACGCTCTATATCTAACACATGTTACTCCTTTTTCATACTCATTCTTTAACCATTTACATAGCAAAGTTTGAACCGGAATATCTTACGAGACTTTCATAACACCTTACCACTAGTTCATCTTCCAAATTCATTATGAACTCTAAAATAAATGTGTTTTCCAAATATAAATTGGAGTAAGATTGATAATAACAACCATATATGGTTGCACAATTGCTTACTAAAATTCCTAGGAGTATAATAGAAACATTGTGCGAAAATCAAATCAAATGTTTGCTTATATAATATCTTTCTCGAGCTTGAACAACTAGCCACATAATACCAAAATCTAAAATAGGTGTGTCATACTCATGTGTGCTTTTGTTTTGTACAAAACGTATACACATATAATACCAAAATCCAAAAAACGTGGAGGTTCGAAGTGGGTTTTTTTTTGTGATGATATTGAAAGGGATGGAGTATGGTCCCATTAGAAGCGGGTCGGATCGGCTTTGCAAATGTATTTTTATTTGTAGGGCATGGGTGATGACATTATCGGTTAATTTTTTGAAAATACATTACTTTTACTGATAAGTCATACGTGTATGTGTGTGTGGATTTATTATATAAAGTTTTTGGATAACATTGAAACGAAAAAGTAAGATAGTTCTATTGGATAACAAAAACAGAAAGAACCAATAATTATCACTACATTGTTAATGAGCTTCCAGCTCAAGTGGCACAAGGTGTTTCACCATAACTTCAAGGTCATGGGTTCGAACTCGGATGTGAGCAAAATGCTCTCCGGGATGGAGACAGGGTTTTCTCTCGAAATATTCGGGTTTCTCCTGGAATTGGTGATGGTTATATGAAGAGGCAATGCCGCTGAGCCCAATATGCCTTTCAAAAAAAAAGTACATCAACTAATTGATAATTTGCTATGTTTTTTTTTTTTTAATGTTGTTGAGCCATTTGTAAGCATTGAATGTCCATTTTTATTTATTTATTTGGAATTTTGTTACAGATTTCAATAGCCCGCCCATGTTGCATTGTTGTCGAAAGAAGTGACATAGGAGCCAGTGAGGTTGTTGGTTTTACAAAAGGTTATAAGGATATTAGCACTCTTTCTTTTTTATACATGGTCTCATGTTTATATGCTTTCTAAACTCATATGATGTGTGTTGTTTAGTGATCTCACACTGATGGTATGTTGAATAATTCGCGCAATTATGTCATGACGACTCCATCGTCTATGTTGATTCTTCTCAGGCGAGTGCTTCTTTTTCTTATGTTCTCATCAACCAGTACTGCGTTATCAAAACCCATGGTTTGATTCTCTATCACACCGATTTCCTCTTTACATACCTACTTTTAGTGAGTTCTTGAAGTGTGATCTTCAAAGTTAATTTTTTTTATATAATCTAATCTAATAGATCAATGTTGATCCTCAAAATATATTAAACTTTCTAATCTCAGCTAAAAAATAAATGGATTTAAAGAAAATAAGGAAACTGCTCAATGCAATTTTTGATTGATACAATTGATGGTTATCTTTTAATCAATCATAAATGATCTGTTTCAACTTCACAAATAGATAAATGTGCATTTTGATTTGATTACGTATTAATATTATCCACAAAACATATTTTGTCTAGATTAGTTGCGTTTACTTACTGCCTCTGTATATACTTTTTACTACGTATAATACTTATCTTATGCTATAATAGGTGGTTGAGTTGGTTTTGTGCAATGATAGATTTAAAAAAAAAAAAAATCAATATGTCTATCAATTGTTAGCTATTTAATTATATATGTTGTCCTTCAAAACGTTCATCATATGGATGGTTTAAGTAATATAATCGTTACTTTATCTATTTTAGTATTATGTTTTTAGTTTTATTCATACATGTACCGTTAGTTATATGTCTACAAAAATAGGTGACAAAAGGTAATTATGAAGAAATTGTAACAGGTGCTAGATACATGGAGTGTGAAGGTGAAAAAAGCAAAAAGGTATTTGTAACCTTACGTTCTCTTTAGTTGCTTAATATTTTGTCAAATTTGGATGGCCTATGTATTGCCGTACCCATACAGATGGAGATGAGTTTGAGCACGAAAAGCAACCAAGTGTGAAGGTACTTGGTTACGAATGAGATCTAATTTTGAGAGGTCAATTCGAAACTTGATGGGCTGTTGCACATGCGATTACTATAAGTCCCATGTATAATTTTTTATTCATTTATGGGTTTGACTGGATGTTATTATGATAAAAAAAAAAAAAAAAAAAAAATTAGACTTGTGGTTTTAAAACGTGGTGTATAGAGATGGATTTTTAAGTGAAGAATACAGTACACATACGTCAGTTGTTATGTTAATTTGTCAAAACAACATGCAAGAATTTTGGAATCTTCTTACATATAATGTATCTAATGTTATTTTGTTGATTGTGATGTTATTTGTCAAATGCAATTTCAGCTGACTATAACGTTATCTTGTCAAAACAAACTTGCAAGAATGATGTGTTTATAGTGATGGTAAAGGTAATGATTTTCCCCCATACTAATCTAACTTGCAAGAATTGTGTGTTTATAGTGATGGTAAAGGTAATGATTTTCCCTCATACTTAGTAAATTGTGCCGATTACAATATGCCGATTGCCGACATTTAAACTTAACCTACGAATTATGAATGTTGATTGCCAACAATCAGCTTAATTGTTACCTTACACTCTTGAATAATATTGTAGTCGTCGTCGCATTGCGCTGGTAATAAGCTAATACCCCTAATTAAGCATTTGGCCTTTTTGACTAAAACTTAACAAAGGGAATATCAGAAATTACTTTTTTATCCCTCATACAATTTATGGAAACTCTTTTATCATTTGATAATTTGTTAATTATTTATTGATCATTCATTATTAACTCAAAATTACATGGTATCTGCATTATTATGGTAGAAAAATGACTCATACGGTTAGAAAAGAATCATGATCAACAATCTATAACCATATTACTCAGTGTCTAATTTTTTTTATTATATATTCCAAATTATATTTATAATCATTATTTACCGAGTTAAAACAAAAATAATCATGAATTCTTTTAGATCCCTTGTCTCTGCCATTGCTAAAACTCAATCATGAAACTAGGTACGTAACAATTTATGTCCAATTAAATATTATAACACAATAAATTATTAAACTTATGTGGCTAACAATCTGGTTTGATGTTACCAACAAAAAATAAAATCGAAAGAAAATTTAAAGAACTGGCCGAATAAGTGTATATATAGCTCTTGTGATAGAGTATTATTGTGTTATTTGTACTTTATGCTAAAATTTAATGTCTCTTAATACTTTATATAAGTTCTCAAATGGTGTAGGAAATTTATTTTTTTATACTATTCATTGTTTTCTATGTATGACGTACAGTCGCATTGTGGGTGCCTTACTAGTAATTTTTTGGATAAATATAGTTATTTTTACTTATCAATATCAAGGTTCCGGATCATAGGAGAACCCAAGTTTTGGGGGGAACTTGGGGCACCCGTATCTGGACCGTCCATATGTTCCATCTACTGCCCAGCTTTTTTTTGAGTAATAAACAATTAAGTTATTGTGTGTAATGTTATTAATGAGAGGGCAGGGGTATTTTGGTCTTTTCACTTGTGACGCTGTGACACCCGGTCAAAATAACCCAAAATTAGCTCCTAATTTAAACTTTTAAAACACGTAATTACATACGTGTCAATACTCAAGTACACAAGTATTATATATATATATGTATATATATAAACCGAAACGATGAATTAATAATCGCAAATACACGAATTTAACAAAACGTAGAAACTCAAAATGAAAGCGAGCGAAAAATATTTTTAAATCAAGTATTATTATTAAGGATAATAATTATGTACTCCGTTTGAAATTTAAATACCTTTTAGATACTGAAAACTATCCGTACATTTTAAGTAAAGCAAAGATATATTTTTATATCTCTTTAAAAGTATTTTTATAAAATACTTTGATTGGAAAGGTATACGATTACATTTTTAGAAAATTACCATTTTAAAAGATTATACTATATAACGATCGGGTACGCAAACACGGGTCGAGTATTACCCATCTACCTCAATAATTGAGGCCGGTTATAATACCCGACCTCAATTATTTTACACACACACGCACATAATTTTGATCACTCTCTTTCTCTTCCTCTGCTCTCTCTCGATCCATCTCAAATGCAACAACAACAATAACATTAACAACAACAAAAATCTGCAACATCATCATCTAATCATCTTCATCATCATCGGATCATCCTCATCATCATCACCAACCGTTTCGTTTTCAAATTTGTAAGGAACCATTCCGTTTTCCTTTTAAATTCATGTTTATAATACATTATATTACATGTATTAGCTTTGTATTAAGTTGTTGTAAGCGGAAATATGATTTAGAACTGGTTTTGTATGTTTTCTGCACGAACAGAGTCGAACCAGTCACGTGAATCCGGCGGATTCGGGTGAATCCGGCGGATTCCTGCCCAAAGCCATTGAATCCGGCGTATTCGAGTGAATACGGCGTATTCCCCTCAAAACTCGCCAATCCGGCGGATTCAAGGGAATCCGGCGGATTCCCCCTTTATATTCCATGATCCAACGGATCAATAAACTAGCCCTGCGAATTCTAGCTAAAACAGAACAAATAAATTTTCGAAAACGTCGACGATTTAACTTAAAACAGGGTAGCTTCTCGATAAAAATTTTATTATAACGGATTGGGCTCAAATTCACACGGTCATTCGAAAACAACCCAATGGTCAAGGCTAAGTACCTTAGCCTAGTCAGTTTTAGGCCATCCGGGGTCGTCTAGGGGTCGAAAATGGCATATTTTCAGTTTTCGGACTTGTGCCAAATTTTGTAAATTATGAAATAAAGTGTAACGGATATAATAAAATTGAGTAACAACTAAACTTATACGATACAACTTATATGCGAAACACGTGTCTTTTATAAGCACAACAAATCATGTATAATAATAATAGTTTGAAATTATTATTACAAACCGTCACCACAAGCCGTACATTTTACAAAACTTCAAACGTAAATACGAGGCGAATACTTTGGACTCAATTAATCAAACAAACAACTATAAGAGCTATTAATTAAAGCATTCACTTACACTTACACAATCTCGCGTGTTTAGGACACTAGGAGGTTACGTTGGTTCACGCGCACACTTTAGGATTGCTTGCTCTACAGGTGAGTCTCACTGCCCCTTTTTACTGTTTTCACTTTGGGGGAGGTGCATCACTTGTTTACTAAATATATTGTTTACAAAATATATTTGTTACTGCTATTGCTTGTTTACTGTGTGTAATTGTTTACTAAAATTTCTTGAAATACTAATACAAGTACAAAATGTATTATTTTACCGACTTTAATACAAATACAAAATGTATTATTTTACAACTATAATACAAGTACAAAATGTATTATTTTACTGATTTGAATGCAAGTACAAAATGTATTATTTTACCGACTTTAATACAAATACAAAATGTATTATTTTACAAACTATAATACAAGTACAAAATGTATTATTTTACTGATTTGAATACAAGTACAAAATGTATTATTTTACCGACTTTAATACAAATACAAAATGTATTAATTACCGACGTATTGCCTTACTTAACTGCATGAGTTTCTATTTAATCCAATGAAGTCCTCTGAATTATAGTCGTCAGTTATACGATAAGCGCGAATTTTAGTATATGGATCCATATGGGACTGACAATCCCCGCCTGGGGTGGTAGCTCCACCACGAACCGCACTAGTATAAACAGGTGTTTCTTATTCGTTTGATATGAGTATTTTTGGATTAGTACTCACGGGGGCAAAAACTATTGACGTGTTAAGCTTCGACTATAATGGCTCATGGCATGGCAATAAATTGACCGACTACACCGATTTTACTATGTTTGTGAAATACTATTTTACTAAATTACTACTGTTGTACAATTATACTTTACTGTTTTACTGATTGTAAATGTTTTACTTACTGATTTACTCAAACTGTTTATTACTGTATACTATAAACCTGTGAGATTCACCAACCTTTTGGTTGACCTTTTAGTGATGTATTCTCAGGTACTCAGCAACAGTAGGATGACCCGCAGGGTATGCTAGGCTAGTACGAGTCGCATGCATAACCACTTGAAGATTTTATTAACATTATCTTTTGTACCATGATTATGTGTTTAAAATCTTTTGAATAACTTTGCGAACTCGCTTATAATGTACTACTTATAACTTAAAACCTTGTATTACTTTTGGTAACGTATTGTAATGAAATGTATTTCCTAAAACGTCTCATTTAGAGTCGTTTGCTTGTACTTTGGTGTTTTGATATTTGATTAGTGACACCCAAAACTCGCTTCCGCAAAGCATTAAATTTGGGGGTGTCACAGATTGGTATCAGAGCCTAAGGTTATAGCGAACTAGGTTGCATTTAGTGGGCCTAGACTATGACCGTTAGGCAGTATTCCTCATTAGATATAACTGGTTCAAGGATTTCGTCATACAAGTTTAATTTAACATAGCCTGATCAACTATGTACAATTAAATGAAGATGATGTAAGATCTGAAAGGGGTTATGTTAAACAGGAATGCAATAGTTGACTCTGACCACGAGAGAACCGTGACTTGTACTTGTTCTGTGATAGACACAACTAGGTGGATAATAAGTGTATATAGGTTACACCTATATGATTAGGCTTATTAAGATCCTCCGATATTTAGTAACACACTCACTGTACAAACACACTTTAGAAGAGGCCTGTGGTAAGTTGATCGAGTCAGGAAAATAGTACCGGGATGTGCCCTGACAGAGAGGGTCATCTCTTCGAAATAGACTTACCTAGGTATAGATTAAGAACTTCAATACTTTATTCAACACGAACTGGTCATCAGAGGACCGTCTTTCTCTCACTTATCATATTTAACATCCGAATTCCAACTTTCTATAAGTACACAAAATTTTCTTACATTCCTATCACATTCCGCATAACTTCTGATATCTGTTCGGACGTAATATCCCCGACAGCTCTTGTAATATTCAAAATCTTGTAATCTTTTGAACTCGCATGTTAAATGATTACAATCTTCATTATTCTAGACCGTTGATTGTCACTTGTGTTGTATTATATTACTGTTATATATACAACTATGATGATCATACTCTTACACAAAAACTCACATTTTTCCTGGCTGTTATTGAAGGAACATGCCACCGAAAAGACAAACTTTCAGCGCGGCTGAACTCGCACGATTTGTTTCTCAAGGAGTGGCCGAAGCTCTAGCTACTCGATCATCACCGTCTGTGAACGATGCTCCTGTTGTTAAACCCTGCAGCTACAATGACTTTCTCAAGTGCAAACCTCTGAACTTCAAGGGCACAGAAGGTGCCATTGGATTGGTCAGGTGGATTGAAAGGATGGAGTCAGTCTTTAGGATCAGTAACTGTTCGGAAGACTGCCAAGTTAAGTATGCCACCTGTACATTTCTAGAAAGTGCTCTGACATGGTGGAACTCGTACATTCAGTCTGTGGGAATTGATGATGCATATGGAATCCCATGGGAAGAACTGAAAAGGATGCTAAGGGATGAGTACTGTCCCAATGAGGAACTCCAGAGGTTGGAAGATGAATTCTGGCACTTGACAGTTCAGGGAAATGACATCATCGGTTATACAACCCGATTTCAGCAACTCGCTCTTCTCTGCCCATCTATGGTAGATCCTGAACGTAAGCGGATTGAGAGGTACATCCGTGGACTCCCGAAGGATATTCAAGGGAACGTTACTTCGTCAAAACCTGGAACTATTCAGAGTGCTATTCGTATGGCACATGAGCTCATGGCGCAAGTTGTCAGGCGCGAGACACCTGTAACACCTACTGGAAACTCTGGCAAGCGTAAGTGGGAAGGAAACCCCACCACCTCCAATAAAAAGGTTGATGCTGTTAAAACCTACCCAACTGGCTCGGGCGACAAGAAGGAGTATAAGGGAAGCAAACCCTTTTGCTCAAAATGCAATCTTCATCATGATGGTGCGTGTCCATGCACCAAATGCAAGAGATTCGGGCACGTGGCCAAGGATTGCAAGACAGCCGCAACTGGTACCAACACTTCTGCACCTAAGACTTGTTATGAGTGCAATGGTACTGGGCATTTCAGGAAGGATTGCCCTCAACTGAAAAACAAAAACAACAACCCTGCTCGAGGAAGAGCCTATGTACTCCGTGCTAGGGAAGACCCAAACCCGACGCTTGCTGACCTGCTCAATGATGGTACATTCGTTTATAAATGACTCTACTATCTCCATATTTACTTTGGAAAAATCCTATGTACTGCTTAACTATTCTTGTGTATTTCCTAGATTCTAAGTACAAGATAGAATTAGGAATTGATAAACTACTCTAGGTCATTAGTGCAATCATCCATTCCTAGGAGTGTACAATTCTTACTTACTTGAATTGTGTTAGGTTGTGATGAATATGACCTGATTGTGTGATATGAAATACTATGTGCTTTAGTGGTGATTGAAAATGACTACCCAAAATGTCACCTTAACACGAAACATCTAACTGTAGGAAATGACTAAGCACGCTGCTAACAACTACACGTCGGATGACGATCAGCTCAGTGAGGAGCATGTGATGTTTCCTTACCTCCTCACTTTGGATAGCGAGTTGAGGCTAGAAACTGGGGAGGCGTCAGATGAAATGATGCCGGTGAAGGAAACTGAGAGACAACTGACTGAATCAGCAACAGAATCTGCATTGACTTCCACCGAAGGAACTACTAGGACAGCTCGACCAAACTCTGTCCCTAACCCCACCATCAATAACACTGCTACTACAGCTCTGCTTGATACACCCACTCCTAGTAACATAGGCACCGAAGTTGTTCACTTCCTTAAGGAAACTCTAGACTTGTTCCGAAGTCAGCTGACTGAAGCCAGGGGAGACATCATCGAACTACGACAAATTGCTTATCAGAGTGAAATGCGCGCTCACAAATGCGAACTACGCATGCTAACAATGGAAGACAACCTACGACAGCTGAGGTCGTTTCAACCAATCATTCAAGAGGCGAATGTCGCAGCTGACAGCCCGACCTCACAATTAACTCAATATGATAATCCGGTTGAGGAGAATACTGAGCCAAGAGTGGCAATCGGTAAGAGGAAATTGGAAGAAATTTCCATCTCTAATCCTGCTGTACCTCAGGCAAGGAAAGTAAAAACTGTTAGTACTTACAAAGGAAATCTACCCTTCTGCTCGCTATGTACTCGACATCACAAAGGATCTTGTATCGCGCCCTGCAGCCGATGCAATGTGTTTGGACATCAAGTTGAGAACTGCAAGTTAACTCCTAAGGGCAAAGATTCTAAAGCCTTGAAGGTTTGCTTCAAGTGTGGAACTGCTGGACACTACAAAATTAACTGCCCACTACTAGCTGATGAGAGTGAAGAAATCCTGGCAAGCAATGTCAGTGAGACTAAGTTTAATCCAAACAACAACTAAGGGTACGCTTCCACGTAACAACTTAATTCTATACAAAACTAATAGAATTTAACTCACACTATGACTACACTGACCATTACCGACTGCCTACATACAAATTACCTTGGTAGGGCTTACTTGTTATTTGAATATTACTATGTTTTCCCTAGATTCTAAGTGCACAATAGGATTAGGGAAAGAAGACAAATTAGATTCTATAGTTTCTTTAAGAGACGATGTTTAGCTTGCAGATATATAGGAATAACATATCCTACTCTGTTGTATATCGGGAAAACATACCGGTTAAAAGTTATTTTTATATACGATGGGTAACATCCCACCTGAAACAAATGTAGGCTGAACCATATAGTTTCTGTAGGAGACTGATAGGGTCTAGTATTGTGGGAACATAGTGAAAGATACTACTTACTTTAAGCTACTAGTACAAAGTGTAGCTACACCTTAGTGACTGACTGACCTTGTCCTACCGACAAAATGGTCGACTACTTTACAACACACTTCCTCTACTCCTTTAATGGCCAGTAGGGCGTTAGCTTAACAAGGGGAGGGAGGTAATATTAGAATGAGGTTATAGCACTCACAGTAGACTCACACACTTTCTTAGAAAATACACAGACAATTACTAAGCACAAATTTCGGGACGAAATTCTCTTAACAAGGGGAGAATGTGACCCAAAATTAGCTCCTAATTTAAACTTTTAAAACACGTAATTACATACGTGTCAATACTCAAGTACACAAGTATTATATATATATGTATATATATAAACCGAAACGATGAATTAATAATCGCAAATACACGAATTTAACAAAACATAGAAACTCAAAATGAAAGCGAGCGAAAAACATTTTTAAATCAAGTATTATTATTAAGGATAATAATTATGTACTCCGTTTGAAATTTAAATACCTTTTAGATACTGAAAACTATCCGTACATTTTAAGTAAAGCAAAGATATATTTTTATATCTCTTTAAAAGTATTTTTATAAAATACTTTGATTGGAAAGGTATACGATTACATTTTTAGAAAATTACCATTTTAAAAGATTATACTATATAACGATTGGGTACGCAAACACGGGTCGAGTATTACCCATCTACCTCAATAATTGAGGCCGGTTATAATACCCGACCTCAATTATTTTACACACACACGCACATAATTTTGATCACTCTCTTTCTCTTCCTCTGCTCTCTCTCGATCCATCTCAAATGCAACAACAACAATAACATTAACAACAACAAAAATCTGCAACATCATCATCTAATCATCTTCATCATCATCGGATCATCCTCATCATCATCACCAACCGTTTCGTTTTCAAATTTGTAAGGAACCATTCCGTTTTCCTTTTAAATTCATGTTTATAATACATTATATTACATGTATTAGCTTTGTATTAAGTTGTTGTAAGCGGAAATAGGATTTAGAACTGGTTTTGTATGTTTTCTGCACGAACAGAGTCGAACCAGTCACGTGAATCCGGCGGATTCGGGTGAATCCGGCGGATTCCTGCCCAAAGCCATTGAATCCGGCGTATTCGGGTGAATACGGCGTATTCCCCTCAAAACTCGCCAATCCGGCGGATTCAAGGGAATCCGGCGGATTCCCCCTTTATATTCCATGATCCAACGGATCAATAAACTAGCCCTGCGAATTCTAGCTAAAACAGAACAAATAAATTTTCGAAAACGTCGACGATTTAACTTAAAACAGGGTAGCTTCTCGATAAAAATTTTATTATAACGGATTGGGCTCAAATTCACACGGTCATTCGAAAACAACCCAATGGTCAAGGCTAAGTACCTTAGCCTAGTCAGTTTTAGGCCATCCGGGGTCGTCTAGGGGTCGAAAATGGCATATTTTCAGTTTTCGGACTTGTGCCAAATTTTGTAAATTATGAAATAAAGTGTAACGGATATAATAAAATTGAGTAACAACTAAACTTATACGATACAACTTATATGCGAAACACGTGTCTTTTATAAGCACAACAAATCATGTATAATAATAATAGTTTGAAATTATTATTACAAACCGTCACCACAAGCCGTACATTTTACAAAACTTCAAACGTAAATACGAGGCGAATACTTTGGACTCAATTAATCAAACAAACAACTATAAGAGCTATTAATTAAAGCATTCACTTACACTTACACAATCTCGCGTGTTTAGGACACTAGGAGGTTACGTTGGTTCACGCGCACACTTTAGGATTGCTTGCTCTACAGGTGAGTCTCACTGCCCCTTTTTACTGTTTTCACTTTGGGGGAGGTGCATCACTTGTTTACTAAATATATTGTTTACAAAATATATTTGTTACTGCTATTGCTTGTTTACTGTGTGTAATTGTTTACTAAAATTTCTTGAAATACTAATACAAGTACAAAATGTATTATTTTACCGACTTTAATACAAATACAAAATGTATTATTTTACAACTATAATACAAGTACAAAATGTATTATTTTACTGATTTGAATGCAAGTACAAAATGTATTATTTTACCGACTTTAATACAAATACAAAATGTATTATTTTACAAACTATAATACAAGTACAAAATGTATTATTTTACTATTTTGAATACAAGTACAAAATGTATTATTTTACCGACTTTAATACAAATACAAAATGTATTAATTACCGACGTATTGCCTTACTGAACTGCATGAGTTTCTATTTAATCCAATGAAGTCCTCTGAATTATAGTCGTCAGTTATACGATAAGCGCGAATTTTAGTATATGGATCCATATGGGACTGACAATCCCCGCCTGGGGTGGTAGCTCCACCACGAACCGCACTAGTATAAACAGGTGTTTCTTATTCGTTTGATATGAGTATTTTTGGATTAGTACTCACGGGGGCAAAAACTACTGACGTGTTAAGCTTCGACTATAATGGCTCATGGCATGGCAATAAATTGACCGACTACACCGATTTTACTATGTTTGTGAAATACTATTTTACTAAATTACTACTGTTGTACAATTATACTTTACTGTTTTACTGACTGTAAATGTTTTACTTACTGATTTACTCAAACTGTTTATTACTGTATACTATAAACCTGTGAGATTCACCAACCTTTTGGTTGACCTTTTAGTGATGTATTCTCAGGTACTCAGCAACAGTAGGATGGCCCGCAGGGTATGCTAGGCTAGTACGAGTCGCATGCATAACCACTTGAAGATTTTATTAACATTATCTTTTGTACCATGATTATGTGTTTAAAATCTTTTGAATAACTTTGCGAACTCGCTTATAATGTACTACTTATAACTTAAAACCTTGTATTACTTTTGGTAACGTATTGTAATGAAATGTATTTCCTAAAACGTCTCATTTAGAATCGTTTGCTTGTACTTTGGTGTTTTGATATTTGATTAGTGACACCCAAAACTCGCTTCCGCAAAGCATTAAATTTGGGGGTGTCACAGATTGGTATCAGAGCCTAAGGTTATAGCGAACTAGGTTGCATTTAGTGGGCCTAGACTATGACCGTTAGGCAGTATTCCTCATTAGATATAACTGGTTCAAGGATTTCGTCATACAAGTTTAATTTAACATAGCCTGATCAACTATGTACAATTAAATGAAGATGATGTAAGATCTGAAAGGGGTTATGTTAAACAGGAATGCAATAGTTGACTCTGACCACGAGAGAACCGTGACTTGTACTTGTTCTGTGATAGACACAACTAGGTGGATAATAAGTGTATATAGGTTACACCTATATGATTAGGCTTATTAAGATCCTCCGATATTTAGTAACACACTCACTGTACAAACACACTTTAGAAGATTCCGAAAGAAACCGCAAAATCAACGGCAAAATCCATCGCAAAATCACCTGCTTCAAAGAAACGGAAAATCGCTGATCCTAATCGTAAGTTATAATATACGCCGTACTTATTTATATTCAAAATCGATTTTGTTCTCATGATAAGTTTTGATAGATTTTTGTTTTTGTGTGTTATATAAAACTTATTTAGTTGTTTTATCGTTGTTTTAGCCACTCGGAGAAGTTCGAGATCAACTCGTTATAAGTCTCGTGTTCCTGAAAAAGTTAATGTGAATCGTATAGATTTGAGCGAAAATGGAGGCGAAGATAGTGAAGTTAGCAGTGTTATGAAATGTATTTTTGCGTTTTCCTTTTTTTATGAGAAGTAACTGCATGTTCATTGTGTTTATTTTTGTGTCGTTAGTTTGTAAGTATGTGAAATAAGTGTTTTTGTATGTGATTGTTATAACAACAGTTATGGCAGTTTGTAAGTATGTGAAATAAGTAACTGCATCTTGTAAAAACAATTGCATCAAGTGTTTTTGTAAGTATTTTAAATGATTTTGTTAGTTTTCTTGCACTTTGATGCAGTTGTTTTTACAGTTTTTTGTGTGTATGTAATGGGTTATGCTGACATGTGTGTTGTTGTTAGTTTTAGAATTTGATAATAGTGTCATACATTTAGAATTTGATGCATTTGTTTTTAATTGCATCTTGTAAAACAACTGCATCAATTGACTTTGGTCACTTATTTGGTTAGTATTTTTAATTATTTTTATATTCATGTGTTTATAACAACTGCATCAAGTTTTTTAAATTGTATGATGAAGTTGTTTTATATTTTTATGTTTTGTTTATAGTGTTACTTTTTAAATTTTTGATTATAGTGTTATACATTATGTAATGTTAGTTTTTTTTTCCAGTATTTTTTATATGTGTGTTGTATTTCTTATTTCATTTTATTTTTATTCATCTACATAGTCCATTTTATGGATTCATCTATTGTAGAGTATGATGACAAGAAGTCTACTACGTTCAAATCTGTTAAGATGGAGCTTCAAGATGTGAAAGGAGGTAACAAAAAGAAGAAAGGAGTATCTGCGAGCAGACTATTGCCGTCTATTGATATTCGGTGTTCACCAGAGTATATTTTGAACATGGTAAATGCGTTTAATAGTCAACAACAGCAGGTTGTAAGAGATATGGGTTTTGGCAGTTTGCTTGATGGGGCTTTTAACTATGAATTTATGCCGGTTAAGCTAGGGTTTTTCGTTGTTAAGATGTTTGATGCTAAGACCTGTAGGTTTCGATTTCCTAATGGGCGTTATATTAAGATTACCAAAGAGTTAATCCATGATATCACTGGATTTCCTGTTGGTGGTAATCTTATTAGGCCAAAACCTAAGTCATCTGGTAATGATCTTATAGTGCAAGAGTTCAGGAAGCAGTATACAGATCCAACTGGTGATAGGTATTATCTTAACCCTCTTTTGGAAAAAATAGTTACTTCGTTACATGCTGATAAAATGTTTCGATTTAACTTTTTGGTTCTTCTTACTTCTGGTTTAATCGAGTGCACGAAGAAGGGTACCGTGCTTCAAACAATCCTAAATTGTCTACCCGATACTATTGATGAGGTCAAAGGGTTGGATTGGTGTGAATACATATTGGATTCCATGGTTAGGAATACTTCTACTTATAATGGCAAGAAAAACTTCAATGGACCTATCTTGATCATGATGCTTAGTATTTATGTTACTGTAGTAATTTTTTCAGCAATATTTATGTTTGTGTACTAACTTTTATTCATTTTTTTATATGAAGCTTATATATGTGAATTCTACAAAGTTTGTTGATGAAGCCGCTGTGAGAGTGTATCCTGCATTTCGCTCTTGGAATTCAGATAAGTTGAAGGATCGTGAGATTTATGAGCTCAGCTTTGGTGGTTTTGGTATGGAGAATATTATGAATGTTAATGGTTTAGAAGAGTCTGTGGAAAAGAAAGCAACTGTTGCACCGAAAAAGAGAAAATGTTCTCCCGAGGAAATCGGTGAAAAAATGGTTGAAAGTGATGACAGTCAAAATTTTGAGTTTATTGTTGGTGATGAAGCTCTTAAGGTATGTCTTTCTAAACTATATTTATTAATTGCATCTTTGTGTTTTTATAACTGCATCTTTGTGTCTTTCTAAACTCTATTTATTAATTACATCTTTGTGTTTTTATAACTGCATCTTTAAAACAGTTTTTTATGACTACATATTTTTTACAAACTGTATCTTTTTTGTATCTTTGTAGTGATGCATATTTTATAACAACTGCGTGATTATATGCCTTATATCTGTTGTTATTATTGCATCTTTAATAAAGTTGCATCTTTATGACTACATATTTTATAACTACATTGATTTTATGACTACATATTTTTTTACAACTGCATCTTTTATAGTTCTGCATATTTTATAACAACTGCATCATTTAATGCCTTATATCTGTTGTTATAGCAACTGCATCTTTGTATCTTTGTAGTGCTGCATCTTTATAATAACTGCATCATTAAATACATCTTTATCGATTTGAAAATATCATCTTTGTTAATATATTTTTGAAGTTGTTGTAATGTTAATTATATTTTTTGATTGGCAGAATGAGAAGAAAAAGATAAAGCAAAGCCTTATATCTGCTGAGAAGTTGAAGGTTGATATTGATAATCGTTTATCGAATGTTATTGCGTTCAGCCCGACTGATTTTGAGTTATTCATGCTCAAGGAGCACAGGAACAAATTGTTTGGAGTTGGTTTTAGTTCTGCCAGGATATCTGATGATCATTCTAATTTTGTCACTGCTGCAAGTGATATGTTGAACGTTTCTGAAATGAAGAAGTTGCCGCTGGTTAAGTATTCTGGTTCATCTGAGCACACAACATCAGATTTGGAAAAAAATACTAAGAAAGAAGCTAAGAAACCGGATGAGATAGGTGTGGGCAAGAAACTTGTTGTTAAGAAGGCAGCTGTTGAAAAAGTAGTGAAGAAGACTGGTGATGTAAATGTGGTAAGAAGCCTGTCGTTGTTGTTAAGAAACCTGTAGTTAAGCTTGTAAAGAAAGTTAGTTCTGTCGATGCGGTTACTAGTTTGACCCATCATGATTTTAAGGATGTTGGTAAGGATGTTGTTAAAGGTCCTTCTGTTGAAATTACAAAAGATGTTCCTGGTGATGTTGTAAAAGGTGTGCTGGATGCTAGGTTGAAAGAGGTTGCAGTTGGTGTTGATATAGTTGGGAATGATAGTGGTGAAGAAGTTAATCTTTCTCTTGATAAGTTGGTTGTTAGTGTTCCAAATGTTGAGTGTAAAGAAGGCCGTGTGTTGAAGCAAAAGAAGTTGTTTGACTATCCTACTTTTGACTTGGGACTTTCTCAAGATGCAGTTGTTAGTAATGAGGGTGTTGCTGCTGGCGATGATCCAAAATGTGTTGCTGATAATGAAGAAATGGTGTATAGCAGCAAGTTTATTGATAGTTTGTTGGTAGATAATTACTTTTTAAATCCAGCTGAAGGTGTTTATGAAGGTGACAAAAAGTGTGCATCGACTGTTGATGCCTCACCTAAGCCAGTTTTCAAAAAGTGGTTTCTACAAGTGAGATTGAAATACCACTAACTGATTTGGAACTTGTTGAATTTGATAATGCAGTTTTTCAAGCTCGAATAGAGGTTGAGAAGAAAAAAAAGTTGGAAAAGGAAATGATGGATAAAGAACAGGAGGTTGCATCTACTCTAACCCTTGCACAAAAGAACATTATTTCTGCTGAAGGTGAGAAGAGTGGGCTTGATGGTGCAAATGTCGGTGAGAGTGATGTGAGGATGAATAAAGAAAAGAATGCGGTTGAAACGTTGGCAGGTGCTGCAATAGCTGCAAAGAAGTTCGATCTGAAGGTTACTGTTTTAAAGGATCCGGTTGAGGCTGAAAGTTTGGTTACACCGAAGAATACAATGAAGAAAGCTGTTGAAACGAGCTTGTTTCAAAAAATTCAAGATAATGTTTTGTTTGCTGCATTGCAGCAAGAATTGCCTCATGTAGCTGAAAGAGTTAAAGAGCAGTCTAAGTTGAATTTGGTTGGAGGCGAGGAGCTCGTGGCAGCAAACGAAGTGGATAGTGGTGCTGGTGTTGTTAATGAATCGAAGGTTGATTGTGTTGTTGATATTAAGGCTGTTAGTGGTGATGATATCGAAACAACAGTTGTTGATATCGAAGATTACAAGACGCATGTTAATGTTTCTGATTATCTTAGCTCGCCACATGGTGCTAAAGCTGTAAGTCTTCAATCTAGAAGAACTCCTGAGGAGGAAAGGACTTGTAGGTTTATGTTCAGTGCATCAAAACCTGTGATTAGTGCAGTTATATATATAGACACACAGTCAATGTTATAAAGCTTACATTCGAGTTGCGATTGATTTGTTGATTCGTGTTCTTCAAGTTGCGTTGAAACAGACGATTCGTGATCTTCGATTCGATTACGTATTGCTGTAATTTGTTGTAGAGCAGATGTCGACGCTCCTTCGATGAACATTACGATCGTTTTTACGTGATTGGCGAGTAATCGTGGTTAATTTTTGTACGTGATCGTCGATTTTAGGATCTACGATTGTAAGTGATCGGAAAGTTAGGGTTTTTAGGTTATCGGCGATTTTAGGGTTTTGATTCGAGAAGTGATTTTGATTTTAGTTCGAAGAGTTAACGTTTTTGTTGTGTTTTTTATCTTCGTTTTTCCGGTCAGTTAGGGTAGCTGGTTAAGTTTATGCAAGATTACGTAAATGCCCTTAGTACTTTAACACGTGTCACGCAGTGAGTGGTGGAAGTGTTTGCGCTCTTTGTCTTTTGCGTCGTGGGGTTCTTCTCTGATCCGCACCCATATATTAAACTGATAATCAATTATCTAAATTCAATTATACATATGCGTTGTATCTGAAAGGTGTCATACATTTATTTGATGTGAAAAATAGGTATATGATAGCGGTATTAATCAAGAAAATTAAATAAAACTAATCATTTATATATCATTTATCTACTTACGATTGTACATGTATGGGGAACATATATATGATTCCAAAAAAGAAAATATCATGTATTTATATTTCGATTATACATATAAGAGAAAAAAGATCAAGGAAGTACATTATTTTTGTAAAGTATGGAAGTACCAATAGGAGTGTGCCATGTGTACAAAGAGAATACCCACATGTAAAAAACAAATTTACCCCCTAACTTGAATATCTCACAAACGACAAATCGAAAAATTGTGAAAATTGCACCATTAGATTCATCATTTAATCCTCTTCGATTTGCCGTCCATTAAGGCATACTTTCGACGAATTTTTTTTTCACGTTTTTTGGTGGGTTTTACTAATTGCTAACACATGTGTTAATATTTGGTTAAACATTTAATTTAAGTATAGGGTTTAGGGATTAGGGTTTAGGGATTAGGGTTTATAAATTAGTAGGGTTTAGTAGTGTTTAGGGTTTATTAGGGTTTATGGTTTAGGGTTTATTAGGGTTTAGGGTTTAGTAAGATTTAGGGTTTAGAGTTATATAAAGCGTTTAGGGTTTAGGGTTTGGGGTTTCGGGGTTAGGGTTTAGGGTTTGGGTTTTGGGGTTTCGGGATTGGGGTTTCGGGGTTAGGGTTTAGAGTTTGGGTTTTGGGGTTTCGGGAGAAACCCCAAAACCCAAACCCTAAACCCTAACCCCGAAACCCCAAACCCTAAACCCTAAACGCAACACTTTAACACATGTGTTAGTAAATTGTAAACCCACCAAAAAACGTGAAAAAAAAATTTCGTCGAAAGTTTGTCTTAATGGACGGCAAATCGAAGAGGATCAAACGCTGAATCTAATGGTGCAATTTTCATAATTTTTCGATTTGTCGTTTGTGAGATATTTAAGTTAGGGGGTAAATGGATTTTGTATTCTCTTTGTACACATGGCACCCTCCCATTGGTACTTCCATTCTTTCTAAAATTCTTGTACTCTCATGATCTCTTCTCACATATAAGATCTTGAAATATTAATTGGAATCCTGAATACAAGATTATCACAAGCATAAATAAACTAGGGGAATCTTCCCAGAAGACAAAAGATAACTAAAAGATCCTAATATTAATTAAACAAAAGATCCCAAGATCAGCCTATACCGGGTATGGAGTTCAGACATTGTTCAAGACAAAAACCAAGTGACCAACATAAATCACTAAAAACACCACCATCGCCAATCACATCGGATTGACCTCACCCCAAATTAATTGTTTTTAGAACCACTACCCTTAGAAATGAAATTACATAAATAAAAACCGGGCTTCAGCTAGTCATTAATACCTTCATTGCCCGGGGTAACACCACCAGCTTCCTCCGCTGCCAGATCTTTCACCACCTCAGTCACGAGATCTCCTGCTCCTCCATTACCACATCCTCCTTGCCCGCTGCTGCCTTAGATGCCTTATCCACTGCTGTTTTGGGAGCCTTATCTGATGCTGGTTTAGGAGCCTTGCCAGCGGTATCCTCGAGGGTCGTCACAACATCAGGATCCTCACCTTTTAGCTCTGATAGCTTTGCCTTCCAGATTGAAACCGTCCAAATTGAGGTATCAAAACCCTTGGAGGCAGCTTCTGAGGCCATTAGGATCCTGGCCTCGAGGACGGCGATGGTGGCATCCCTCTTTATCTCCGATAGCAGCACTTTCTTTGCTTGCACGATTTTGGCATCAGCTTCGGCAAATCTCTTAGTGACACTGGCCTTCAGATCTCTGTTTTCGTTTCTGAGCTTAGTGAGCTCGGCAACATCCCTTTCAGCAGCAGCTATTCTGGTGTTGGCCAACCTTTGAATATCCTCGATCTGCTCCAGTTTTCCCTGAACACATCTGGACATCTGCTCAGCAGCCTGTGCAAGATAAGTATATTCAGGATACTAATATTATATGGTTTACCTCAGGATCCGGGATCCCGAGATAAAGTTAACTAAATTCAATTGCAGGGTCTTAATCTGTATTTTGCAGAAAGGAAAGTTAATATAAACTAATTACATTGTCATAGTCAAAGGCGGAGCCAATGAGGTCTATGACATCATTGTTCTTCCTCTTTTTGGCTGACTTGGAACACTGGTTGGGCATCCGTGACTAAAGACGTGTTTGAAAGACAAATCTATTGAGTCCATCATTACCCACAATTTCTGAACATCGAAAAAGCATGTGAAGAAAGACCATATATCACATCATAATATCTCCTTCACAAAGAAAAAAATGTCAAGTGTGAAGGCAATTTTAACAGGTCCATACATTTACTCACGTGTATACATTAAGCCTTTAAGTTCCCTTCTGGCCTATTTTACTTTGAAAACAACTCCAAAAGAATTTGCTTTAAGCGACAACACAAAGACATATTCACACGCCAACACCGGTCATGATCCAGCGACCTATTATTAAGTTAAATAACACATATAAATGAAGATGCCAAATCAAAGAGTGTAACACTTGCCTTTTCAACCAAGACCCCCTTCGGTGGAGCTGACATAAAGTTGGGAGTTCCAAGTTCACTCAACATTCTCCGAGCTACAAAAGTACGTAAAGCTTTTGTGTGACATATTGAATACCAACCAGTTGAATACTTTAATAAATCCTGAGTATTAATTTACAAAAGCATGCAACATAAACATAAGTTCAATTTACAAACTATCATTATTCTTTATCAATAATCTTTAAACTTTCACTATATATAAAGCATTTCCTACTTTGTCTCAAAATCTGAATTGCCCTTACACTTTCATTAGTTATCCCAATCTTTCTGTAATGAGCCACTAATTTAAAAATCTCAATACATTAGATCTTTCAAAAGATGCCGGTAAATATACAAAAGTTAAAAAATAAACCATCTATAGACACCATGATTTATTACTTAAAACCGAACCTTGAAAATTGTTGATTTGTTTCAGGTTGATGTTATAAATTGTCAAGTTTTTCGGCTTTTCTAACTCACGATGAAATGATACTATCTTCTATCATTTGTGAAAAATAATAATGACAAAATATAATGTGATCAATAAAAAGCGTGAGTCAACAATCAAGTGTTTGTTGTGCGGGTAAGTACCTGGAGTTTTCTCCTTACTTTCCACGTCCTGCAACTTTGCAAGGCTCTCCCTTAATCGATAAAACTCAAACCTGACACCCTTCTTGTTTTCCATCTCCTTGTCATCTACTTCCTTCACCTTTGTCAACCTCTCGTTCAATTTCGATTTTGAAAATTCACGGAGCTCGAGGAGATCTCTACGGATCTCTTCTGGAGAAGCAGGCTTTCCAGTGTAATTAGGGTTTGAGCTGAGGAACGAGGTACGGCGAGGCTGTTGAGGTGACGACGGTGTTTGTTTCAGACTGGATTTTACGTCATCGAAATAAGATTGTGAGGATTGATTTTGATTTTGATTTTGATTATTGTTATCGGAATTGGAAGATGAGCATGATGAATAGAAGTGAAGTGAGAAGGTAGCGTTCTGAAGGTGTAGTTGGCGGTGTCTGGGTGGACGGAAACGAAGGTAAATCGCGGTGGCCGTCATTGAAAGACGGTGGTTATCTGGTGGTTTGGGGTTTCAGAAACCCTAGTTGAACCCTTGAACTGCGCCTTTGATTCGTTCCTCGGCTACTCGCTAGTGTTGCTCACGTGTCACCTTTACTTTTAGGGATTTAGTAGAAAATCTCTTTTAGAGTTAATCTTTAATCTTTATTTAATCTACTCCTAATCCTAAATATCTTATCTTACCTATATAATAAAAGGGAGCTATTGATGATGTCATTAAGCTGAGTTGTCCCCTTCTAAGACAATCTCAATGATGACTTGGCATATCTCATATGCAAGTAATTTTCTCAGAGTTTTGAATTATTTAAAAAATTAATTTAGCAAATTTGTTAACTAAACCTACTTTGAGATACTCTCTTATTGCGAATTCCAAGATATCCCTAATTATTATTTTTATTATGGCACGCTTCATATTTTTTCTGTAAGGTCGGTTGCTTTTCTTGCACGCCTTCCTTTTCCCCATGGCCATTGGTATGTATGCTATGAAGAATTCAAATCTATTAGTATAGCTTTTTATTTGAATACATATCATGCTACACTTTCATCTTCTTCTCCACTGGATTAACAATTTTCATCCGAGGTATTCAAAAACCCAACCCATTTCTTCTGGTCGCTTCACTACCTCCTGCCCTAACCTTCATATTTTCTTCCAGCAGCCTCCTTCATATCGTCGCCTTCTTCATATTTTCTCATGTTTTTCTCGATGATTGATTTATTGTTATTTCATATTTTGGGTGTTGCGATTTGACTTTTATCTGAAACAGGTTGAGATTCTTTGTCTTCCATGGCCACCATCACCATAGCTTCTTCCCTGTTTTCTAATTAATTAGAAGAATGATTCATATGGGTTAGATTACTTAATTACATTTTCATTAATTTTCAGATTGGGTATTTCTTACACAAAAAGAAATACAACAAATCATGTGGTAATTTCATGTATGGTTGAAGATAATTCATAAGTGTATCATGAACTGGAAGGATCATCTGAGCCTATAGAATCAGCCCATGTATGTATATCTCTTCTTTTTTTTACTGTTGTGAATATCATCTTTTATTGTAAAAATCGGAACTTGATGAAGGTTATTGGTAGATTGGGGTTTTATGTTTAGAATCTAAGCCAAGTATGCATTTTTTTTGTTAGTTTAGTACTATTATATTGATTTAATTATATGGTATAATCAAATTATGTATGTATATCTCCTTTGGTATGATGCAAGTTAGAATCGAGCAAGCTTAATGGTTTTCTGACAGAATTTAGTGGAATTTTGTGATTGATTGATTGCAGATATAACACGGGAGGTATGGCATTTGCAAGTGCGAATAAACATATCTGGACAGCAAATTGATCCTCATATGTATTTCAAATTTAGATAATGGTGATTCTTAAAACACAATTGTTAGAGGTCCAATATACACATGTATAAATCATTACTAAGTTCGCTATCAATAAAAGAAAAACATTTTTGTAAAACTTATATTAACGTTATATATTTTGTAAAAATAGAGTTCTATATTTGTTTTTTTTCTAAACAAAACCCGTGTAATCACGGGTCATTGAACTAGTAAAACGTATATAGGAAACATCTTTGTGACATCATCATTTAAAATTAAAGTTCAATTGAACAATTAAGTCCTTATATTTTACTTAATTTTGAAAACAAAACCCCGATTAATTATTTATCATCTAAACCTAAATTATATAAACTAATCTATGTAATCATACAAATTATAACGCCCCTCATTTTATAAGTCAATATTATATTAATAAACCGGAAGCGTAGTAATTTAAAACACATCATTTCATTTACTGCACCATATTTAATTTAATTAAACAGTTCATAGTTAAGTCATACTAGTTCCAAACTATTTAACCACATCTTAAATGGGGCATTATATAAAACCCAACTCGTTTAGTACAAAACATTATCAGAGTAGCATGCTTGTCAAGACATTCCCAGCTCCTAGAGCATCAACTTCCTGCTACCCATCTAACCCAAAATATAATCTGCAGGAAGTAGAGAGGAGGGATTAGCACATAGCTAAGTGAGTGAGTTCATCACACAACATTCAACTTAGCATAATCACCTAATTACAACAAATCAACAACACAATAATGAGGATCGGCGGTTCTGGGGATAACCAATAACCCGGGTGGCTCCCCAAGAACACTTATCCAACCTATCCGTATGGCCATAACGGACGAGACCGATAGCTAGTGGTTATCCTACTCAGATACAGTTCAATACACACAACAAATGAAGTAAATCCCTGTATCATTCACACGATAACCAACTAGCCCAACCAACCATTCAACAACTCGTTGACCTCATTAACAACTGATGCCCGAAGGCCACACATTGCACATTGAGTAATAATCAACAAGGTATATTAAATAAGCAACAACAATATATCACGCTTATTCGTTGTAATCCAATGATCACAACTAAATTCAATGGTGAGTTCCGAATCCACTCACCGATACCTTCGTCTTTACCAACTCAGATTCCAGGTGCTACTTTGTCTTTTAAAGGATCTGAGGATCAACATCATAAACAAGTTAGTAATTAAAGTCATCATTATATAACTCATATCAACTAGTTACATTAGGGACGTAACACCACTATTATCTAAGTTATAAGTCCCACTCGTGTGTTAACAATCATTATATAATACGTATCCACCAATTAACATTAAGTTATAGCAATTAAATACAAAAGTGGAACTGAACCATTTAGCCGCCGGCTAGGCCAAGAAGCCGCCGGCTTCCAAGGCCAGCCGCCGGTTCCCAACCCTGGGACGCCGGCTCTAACGTGTTTTGAGCAACCAGAAATAAAATGCGTTTTGAAGCCATTTTTACCCGCCGGCTAGGATCTTTGACCCGCCGGCCTAAGGCCTTTAGCCGCCGGCTAGGTTTCTTAACCGCCGGCCTCCCCAACTAAAACCCGCTAGCCGCGGGCAAGCATTCCAAGCCTCCGACTAGTTCATCAAATCAGCAGCAGCAGCTGCAAGTCCAAATGCTTGCACGAACTTTTACCCAAAAATCCCACTTTGCAATATAACTCAATCTATGCACGATTGTTAGCACCTTAGGAACACACCCTTACTTCTAGTTAACATAAATCGACAACAATAACATCAAATCATATCATTTTCATACCAATTCCATGAAACTCATTTAGGGTTTCAACTAACTTCAATCATAGCTCCAAAACTTAAATTTAATCTATATAACTAGTCTAGAATCATCACATATCATCATATATCACAAGTATTTATCATATATAACTCAAGAATCAAATATATTCATCCAATGTTATCAAACCTAACACTTGAGTTTTGGAAATAGAAAACTTACTTACACTTAAGAGAAGATCAAGATGATAAAAGCTAGATGATGATGACGTTTGTTAAGATTCACAACCTCAATTCACACTTCAAGTTTGAGGATTTAAGCTTTTGATTTGGGTTAGGTTTGTGTGTGTTTTTTACTTGAAATGAAATGGAAAAGGAATTGGTAAAGTGGTGAAGAAAAGGGGTCGGTCCCTTTATCCACCGACCGAACACTTTGGGTATACTATATCCGCCCTAAATCTATTGTCTGGAACCTAGAACCATTTTGCGAGAAATTTATTTTATTGCACCGTCAACTTTAATAAATTAATCAAAGCAACATTTTATTAACCACAATAAGTCCTAAGACCTATTTCACCAAGTTTCACAATAAAGAAATTTATAACAATTAAATTCCTAAAATAATTACTTACTCAAATAAAATAGAGAAATACCAGGCCACTGGGGAGGATGTTACAAATCTCCCCTCCTTAAGGAGATTTCGTCCCCGAAATCTCAACACCATCAAACAATCCAGGATATCTGGACTTCATCGACTCTTCAGACTCCCAGGTTAGGTTGGAACCTAAACTATGTTTCCACTTAACTAGCACCATAGGAATTTGTTTCTTCCTAAGTTTGGTAACCTTCCTATCTAGGATTTCAACCGGTTCTTCAACCAACTTCTGAGTTTGATCCACCCTCAAATCTTGTAACGGGAGGATTTGCGACTGATCTTCGACGTTACACTTTCTCAAATAACACACATTAAACGTGCTATGATACCCGCAAGTTCAGGGGGAAGATCCAATGTCACTGATTGGTCATTAACAACTTGTCAAATTTTGAACGGACCAATGTATCTAGGCGCCAACTTTCCTTGTTTTCCAAATCGAATCACACCTTTCCACGGAGAAACTTTGAGATACACAAGTTCACCTTCAGAAAATACAACTGGTCGTCTCTTCGGGTCTGCATACCGTTTCTGTCTATCACGCGCGGCTTTCAACTTTTCACGTGCAATTGCTACTTTATCAGCGGTCATTTGTACAATGTCAGGTCCAGCAAACTGTTTCTCTCCGGCTTCCAACCAACATGTCGGTGTTCTACAACGTCGACCATACAACATCTCATACGGAGGCATACCGATACTGGAGTGATACGAATTGTTATATGCAAATTCAACCAATGGGAGTTGTGAATCCCATGAACCACCATATTCCAAAATACAAGCACGGAGCATATCCTCTAGGGTTTGAATTGTGCGTTCGGATTGACCGTCTGTTTGCGGATGATAAGTTGTACTAAGGTTTACACGTGTCCCCAATTCATGCTGTAAGCTTTGCCAAAAACGGGAAACAAAACGAGAGTCTCGGTCTGACACAAGCGACAAAGGAATACCATGTCTCGAGACGATTTCATTAAGGTACAACTGAGCAAGTTTACCTAAAGGGGCAGATTCACTTGTAGCAAGAAAGTGCGCGCTCTTAGTCAACCGATCCACGATAACCCAAATCATGTCATTACCTCGAGCAGTACGCGGCAATTTAGTTACAAAATCCATGGTTATGTGTTCCCACTTCCACTCAGGTATTTCCAACTGTTTCAACGATCCATACGGCTTTTGATGTTCAGCCTTGACTTGTGAGCAGATATGACAAGCACCAACAAATTTTGCAATGTCGGTCTTCATTGTAGGCCACCAATACAACGGTTTCAAGTCATTGTACATACGAGTACTACCGGGATGAATAGATAGTTTAGATTTGTGTGCTTCATTCAAAATCAAATTCCGAATATTTCCAAGTAAAGGTATCCGTACACGAGATTGATAGGTCATTAATCCTCTCGAGTCTTCGACCAACTCATCCTTTCTTTTCAACATAATCTCGGTTTTCAAATTATGATCCTTCAAAGCTTCTAATTGTGCAACTTTTATTTGATCGATCAAGTCGGAAGAAACATCCACTTTCAAGTAATAAACTCTATCGGAATTACTTTTTCGGCTTAGAGCGTCAGCAACAACATTGGCCTTGCCAGGATGATATCGGATTTCACAATCATAATCCTTGATTAACTCTAGCCACCGCCTCTGACGCATGTTCAACTCTTTCTGGGAAAACACATACTGCAGACTCTTATGGTCAGTACAAACAACACAGCTAGTACCATACAAGTAATGTCTCCAGAGCTTTAAAGCAAATACAACCGCTGCTAGTTCCAAATCATGAGTGGGATAATTCTTTTCATGTGGTTTCAACTGTCGAGAAGCATAGGCAATAACTCTATCCCTTTGCATAAGAACACAGCCCAAACCAGAATGAGAAGCGTCACAATAGACAATGAAATCATCTGTACCATCGTGTAATGTCAACACATGTGCCTGACACAACAATTGCCTTAACGTCTGAAAAGCTTGTTCATGTGGATTAGTCCACACAAATTTCTCATCCTTACGGGTTAACTTAGTTAACGGACCGGCAATTTTAGAAAAATCCTTTATGAATTTCCGGTAGTAACCAGCTAATCCAAGGAAACTCTTTATTTCAGAAGCAGACTTTGGGGCATTCCATTTCATCACAGCCTCGATTTTCGATGGATCTACTTTCACACCATCCTTACAAATTATATGGCCCAAGAATTGAACTTCCCGAATCCAAAATTCACATTTTGAAAATTTGGCATGCAACTGTTCTCGTTTCAAAGTATCAAGAACCAACCTTAAATGCATGGCATGCTCAGCTTCAGATTTCGAGTACACAAGGATATCATCAATGAACACAATCACAAACTTATCCAAGAAAGGTCGACAAACACGGTTCATCAAATCCATAAATACTGCTGGAGTATTCGTCAAACCAAAAGGCATAACCAAAAATTCATAGTGCCCATACCTAGTACGAAAAGCCGTTTTAGGAATATCTTCTTCCCGAACACGAACCTGATGATAACCTGACCTCAGATCAATTTTAGAATATATAGAAGAACCCTGCAACTGATCAAATAAATCATCTATTCTGGGAAGAGGGTATTTGTTCTTTACTGTCCTCTTGTTCAATTCTCTATAATCAATACACATACGCAACGACCCGTCTTTCTTTTTCACAAATAATACCGGTGCACCCCACGGTGAAGAACTAGGTCTGATAAACTCCTTATCCAACAATTCCTGTATCTGATTCATCATTTCACGAATCTCAGAAGGCGCTAACCTATAAGGAGCTTTAGCTACAGGGGACGAGCCCGGCACAAGATCAATACGATACTCAACTTCCCTAACTGGTGGTAACCCAGGCAATTCATCAGGGAATACCTCGGGATATCCCTCTCACAACCGGAACATCGGAAATGGTTTTCTTTTCAAGCTTGGCATCAACTACATAGGCTAGATAGGACTCACAACCTTTGGACAATGACTTCCTAGCCTTCATCATAGAAATCAAGGGAATTGACATATTATCCCATTCCCCTCGAGCCACAACGTATGACCCTTGGGAGATTGAGATCCTAATCAACTTTTGGTGACAATCAATGCTAGCCCTATTTTGACTCAACCAATCCATACCAATTATTACATCAAAACTAGGGATTGGCATCAACAAGAATGAAATAGGGAAAGTTCGGTCATCAATCACAATATTAGCTCCAGTCACCGAGGTGGTAACAGGAACTAATTTACCACTAACTATTTCTACTTCTATGGGTTTTGTTATCACAGTAGGGACTAATTTCAACTTGTCACAGAAGCATACAGATATGAAAGTACAATTAGCACCAGAGTCAAACAATACATGAGCCGGTACAGAGTTTATAAGGAATGTACCAGTTATGACATCTTCTGTATGCACAGCCTCATCGACTGTCATTTGAAAGGCCCTACTTGTTGGTGGTGGAGGATTCTTCCGTTTCTGACCGGAAGATACCGAACTCCCGACCGAACCTGACCCCGACTTTCCTGCCTCCGGACATTGACCCACACGATGTCCCTCCTTCTTGCAAGTCCAACACACAAAGTTCGGGTACCGACAATTCTTTACTTCATGGCCAAGTTCACCACATTTCAAACACTTATTCGTTTGCACGGTACACGGGCCAGAATGCCTAGATTTACACGTGTTGCACCAATTTGAGTTACTAGACGAATTACTTCTACTCACAAATTTCTTATTCTGCCGACTACCCTGCGAATAAGATTTTCCCTTGCTAGATGAATCAGCTTTAAACCTTGAAGAAGAATTGTCCTTAGTTTGAGAAGCACGAAAACCTCTAATATCACTATCCACTGATCTTGCAAGGTTAAAGGCTTGCGATAAACTACTAGCCAATCTCACGGTAGTACGGTAGTTATGGGGTAAGGCATCCACAAATTGCTCGATCCTGGTTTTCTCATTGGGAACCCACTGTTGAACAACCCGAAGCTTTTCAGTAAATTGCGCTATCAACTCATCAATGGTCATCTTATCCGATAAATGAAGGTTCACAAACTCCCTCCTAATCCGCGCCATATCAAAATCAGAACAATATTGATTGCAAACGGCTTGATGAAAATCAGGCCATCGGATTGATCCCTTTTGTTGTTGGGTTAAATGACCTGTAACTGAGTCCCACCAAACCATCGCCTCATCTTTCATACACTGAACGACAAACATAACTTTTGATTCCTCCTCACATCGAGTCACATCGAATTTCTGTTCCATATCTCTCAACCAGTTTAAAGTCACGGTGGGATTTGTACTCCCATGAAATTCTGGTGGTTTGCTTGACATAAAGGTTTTGAAGGAGCACACTTTATTGGATTGTGAGGAAGGACTAGCACCGAAAACAAAAGATTGTTGTTGTAAAAGTTGTCTAGCTGCAGCTTCCTCAGCTTTCCTTTTAAACTCTCTAAGGAATATCAACTCATCCTCCATCTCGTGTATATATTCATCCCTGTTAGATTCCTCACCCGTTGAATGAGTGGTATCTTCCTGATTATGTTGTTCCGGATGAGATTCAAAAGGAGGAGCAACGTACCGAGAGGCATTATTGGGGTTGGTGGTCGGTTGTTCTTCATCTGCCATTTTTGAAATCAACACAACACTTGAAACTTGTTAATAGTTAGTACCTCTACTAACAATTCACAACCAATGCTAGATCCCATACCCAGGAATGTTTGACATATCACGCTCCAGTTTTAGGATTGAACATTCTACAATGTTCAATTAACCCAAAACCATGCTCTGATACCAACTTATAACGCCCCTCATTTTATAAGTCAATATTATATTAATAAACCAGAAGTGTAGTAATTTAAAACACATCATTTCATTTACTGCACCATATTTAATTTAATTAAACAGTTCATAGTTAAGTCATACTAGTTCCAAACTATTTAACCACATCTTAAATGGGGCATTATATAAAACCCAACTCGTTTAGTACAAAACATTATCAGAGTAGCATGCTTGTCAAGACATTCCCAGCTCCTAGAGCATCAACTTCCTGCTACCCATCTAACCCAAAATATAATCTGCAGGAAGTAGAGAGGAGGGATTAGCACATAGCTAAGTGAGTGAGTTCATCACACAACATTCAACTTAGCATAATCACCTAATTACAACAAATCAACAACACAATAATGAGGATCGGCGGCTCTGGGGATAACCAATAACCCGGGTGGCTCCCCAAGAACACTTATCCAACCTATCCGTATGGCCATAACGGACGAGACCGATAGCTAGTGGTTATCCTACTCAGATACAGTTCAATACACACAACAAATGAAGTAAATCCCTGTATCATTCACACGATAACCAACTAGCCCAACCAACCATTCAACAACTCGTTGACCTCATTAACAACTGATGCCCGAAGGCCACACATTGCACATTGAGTAATAATCAACAAGGTATATTAAATAAGCAACAACAATATATCACGCTTATTCGTTGTAATCCAATGATCACAACTAAATTCAATGGTGAGTTCCGAATCCACTCACCGATACCTTCGTCTTTACCAACTCAGATTCCAGGTGCTACTTTGTCTTTTAAAGGATCTGAGGATCAACATCATAAACAAGTTAGTAATTAAAGTCATCATTATATAACTCATATCAACTAGTTACATTAGGGACGTAACACCACTATTATCTAAGTTATAAGTCCCACTCGTGTGTTAACAATCATTATATAATACGTATCCACCAATTAACATTAAGTTATAGCAATTAAATACAAAAGTGGAACTGAACCATTTAGCCGCCGACTAGGCCAAGAAGCCGCCGGCTTCCAAGGCCAGCCGCCGGTTCCCAACCCTGGGACGCCGGCTCTAACGTGTTTTGAGCAACCAGAAATAAAATGCGTTTTAAAGCCATTTTTACCCGCCGGCTAGGATCTTTGACCCGCCGGCCTAAGGCCTTTAGCCGCCGGCTAGGTTTCTTAACCGCCGGCCTCCCCAACTAAAACCCGCTAGCCGCCGGCTAAGCTTCCAAGCCGCCGGCTAGTTCATCAAATCAGCAGCAGCAGCTGCAAGTCCAAATGCTTGCACGAACTTTTACCCAAAAATCCCACTTTGCAATATAACTCAATCTATGCACGATTGTTAGCACCTTAGGAACACACCCTTACTTCTAGTTAACATAAATCGACAACAATAACATCAAATCATATCATTTTCATACCAATTCCATGAAACTCATTTAGGGTTTCAACTAACTTCAATCATAGCTCCAAAACTTAAATTTAATCTATATAACTAGTCTAGAATCATCACATATCATCATATATCACAAGTATTTATCATATATAACTCAAGAATCAAATATATTCATCCAATGTCATCAAACCTAACACTTGAGTTTAGGAAATAGAAAACTTACTTACACTTAAGAGAAGATCAAGATGATAAAAGCTAGATGATGATGACGTTTGTTAAGATTCACAACCTCAATTCACACTTCAAGTTTGAGGATTTAAGCTTTTGATTTGGGTTAGGTTTGTGTGTGTTTTTTACTTGAAATGAAATGGAAAAGGAATTGGTAAAGTGGTGGAGAAAAGGGGTCGGTCCCTTTATCCACCGACCGAACACTTTGGGTATACTATATCCGTCATAAATCTATTGTCTGGAACCTAGAACCATTTTGCGAGAAATTTATTTTATTGCACCGTCAACTTTAATAAATTAATCAAAGCAACATTTTATTAACCACAATAAGTCCTAAGACCTATTTCACCAAGTTTCACAATAAAGAAATTTATAACAATTAAATTCCTAAAATAATTACTTACTCAAATAAAATAGAGAAATATCAGGCCACTGGGGAGGATGTTACACAAATAATATTTATTAAATACTATTATAATTTAAACCTTTAATTATTCGGATACTTTTTATAACCCATGTATATTTATTTACTTTAAATTTAAAGACGTCGATTGTCATGCGATTACATTTGTTATCTTCACATCCTAATCAACTAATTTTCTAACACGATTATATGCTCAACAACTTAATAATAAATTGAGATTTAAAACTTAGATGATCTGTGTGTATACACGGGTTTACATACCAGTAGTATAATATACGGTCAGTATTTTCATGTTCGATTGAAAAATGTTTCATACGGTCAAGATAAGAGATGTCATACGTGTTTGTATATATATATATATATATATTACATCTATTTTATTAGATTCAATTGGTGTATATAGTTACTGAAAATTACATATACTTTTTTTTTTTTTCATTTTTCTATAGCTTTACATCAATTGAAAACTAAAGAAATTTTTGGAAATGTGTTCAAATGTAAGTGATTAAGTTTTTTATTTTTCAAACTAAGAAATGTAGAAAAATAGAAAAAAAATCAATTTTTAAAACTTCTTAAAAAAACACAAGTTAAACATGTTTTCTAAAATTCCAATTTTCTTAAAAATAAAACTATGAGTATTCAGTTTTTCGTAATCAAACGCACACTAAAAACTTAATTGTCATGTTTATATACTATCTACAATACATGTTTAAAACTTTGTGTTTAAGTTAATACATTCAGCAACGAGAAAGATCTATAATACTTTTACGTAATTAATTTTAACGTTTCAATCAACTCGACATTTTCATTCTATATTATTTATAAAAAAGCAACAGATCTTATTAAACACCACCAATTTTTATTACACCACCAATAGTTGCAACCTTTTACATCCTTCCATATACATATGTAATTATAATGTTTGTACTTATAATCATTATATTGATAGCAATGAAAAAAAAAAAAAAAAACAGACATTTAGCCGCCACATAAAATGACCAAAAATTATCTTTAAGAAAAAAAAATTCAACTTCTTTTTTATCTTTCACCTTTTCAAAAGTTTATTTGTTTGGTGAACCTCCATGGACTACATAATATCAGTTGCAATGGAATTATATAACAAACCTGACATGGATAATAGTAAGTGGTCAATATCTTTATTGATAATGCCAACACAGAGAAGGGATCATGAGATTACATGAATTATGGAAAGTATGAAAGTACCAATGGGAGGGTGACATTTGTACAAAGAGAATACAATACTCATTTACCCCCAACACCAATTATCTCACAAACGACAAATTGAAAAATTATGAAAATTGCACCATTAGATTCGTCGTCTTCTCTTCTTCGATTTGCCGTCCCTCAACGCATACTTTCGACGAGTTTTTTTTTCACGTTTTTTTGGTGGGTTTCACATTTTAATAACACATGTGTTAAAGTGTTGCGTTTAGGGTTTAGGGTTTGGGGTTTAGGGGTTAGGGTTTAGGGTTTGAGGTTTGGGGTTTCGGGAGAAACCCCAAACCTCAAACCCTAAACCCTAAACCCTAAACCCTAACCCCTAAACCCCAAACCCTAAACCCTAAACGCTTTACAAAACGCTAAACCATAAACGCTTTACAAAACGCTAAACCCTAAATTTTTCTAAACCCTAAACCTTGAACCCTTGCTAAACCCTTAATTTTACTAAACCCTAAACCCTTATAAACCTAAACCATCAAATATACTAAACCCTAACCACTAAATCTTAAATTAAATGTTCAAGTATGTAATAACACATGTGTTAATAATTAATAAAACCCACTAAAAAAAGGTGAAATTTTTTTATCGCAAGTATGTCTTGATGGACGGCAAATCGAAGAGGATCAAACGCTGAATCTAATGGTGCAATTTTCATAATTTTTCGATTTGTCGTTTGTGAGATATTTAAGTTAGAGGGTAATGGGTTTTTAACATATGAGTATTCTCTTTGTACACATGGCACCTTTCCATTGGTACTTCCATTCTTTTCAAAATCCTTATACCCTCATGATCTTTTTTCTGCCAACACAATCCACTTTCATTTCAAATATTCACAATTTGCGGTTAATAGTTTGATGTGAATTTGTTGGGTGTAGAGTATGATATAGTCAATTAGGTGGAGCCGTGGAGGGTCAATACATAAGAGTATTCTTATTAAAAAACGTCTTACAGGTTCCAACTTCCAAGCAAGAGTCCAGGTAAAAGAAAGTAGAGTTCTGGGCAAATAGTTCGGGTCCAGGAAAGTTTAACAAGGTTTCAGCTAGGTTTTTTCCGAAAATGACTTTTCTACAGGTAGAATGGAAGCCCATGGGCTTGGCCCATGACCGAAAAATCTTAATATCTCAAGTTTCAAAGGGGACAAGTTTGCCCTAAGAATATCAATATCTCTAGTTCGTCTGTGGATTAAGCTTTGATCACATCGATCATTGCCTAACCACATTATTTTTTCGTGTTCTTTATTTTATCATTTACTATTGTCTTATCGTTGTTTGAATGTTGCTATTCCGCGTACCTTTGCTTAAGTAAATTTGTGAGTTAGATTGAATCCTCCCAACAAAATTTTCATCCAAATCGGCCAATTCAATCGTGAATGCAGATAAGAAAAATGGTGTACCATGTATTTCATAATGCGAGATGATTGTTATTATATCAGAAATTCTGATACTATAAAGTATCATAAATCATTAAGGCACATATACATACACGTTGATATATGCATTAATCTATTTGAGGTAAAAAAAAAACTAAAAATCATTCATCTTTCAAAATAGCTACGGTAATTGTATTATTTAATTAAATTATAGTAGAATTAAGTAGTTTACCCTCTTTCATTTAGACAAATACCTTTGATAAAAATAGAAAAAAACATTGGAATTAAATGAATAAGTGTGACATTAACGTGAAGTGTCAGTCAATCATATATGTGGTCTACACCCCCAATCCGTCATCCTCTATGTTTTCTCCGGCCAAACTTACACCCATTTGTCCTCAATTACCAATAAAAAAATCATTATTTTAACAAAATTCATACAAATGTCACGCATTATTTATGGTAAAATGACAAGTTACACCCTTGGAAATGGCTTTCCATTTTGGCATACTAAGATAACAAAAAGGTACAATTACTTGATGAAAAAAAGAAGAAGGTAGTAGTCAGGTCAGGTCAGGTACTACGAAAAATAATTAAAACCACTAAACTTCAAAAAGGTTTTGCAACGGGATTTTCTATTCCCACCCCCAAAAGTCTGCTCCTACCCCCTGACTCACCTTTTGAGTCTAATTTTATTTAAGTTTGGTCCAGTTCAGTACATAATCAGTTTCAGTTTTAGACTAAACAGGAGGTATAAATTAAAAAAAAAAGAAAGGGTAGGAGCAGAAAGTAAAAAAAAAGGTGGGCCAGGGGGTATGGTTAGCATGCCCCTTTTGCAACCCCTAACACATATTAAGGTGCAACTACAATTTTCTTAAATATCCTAATTTGTAATTAATACATACATAAAAAAATTAGATAGTATATTGAATTAATATATTAATGCGAATGTCAATATTTAAGAAAATTTAGATTTCATTTTATAAACATCATCGTGTGTCATGGAACATACGTTAAAAAACCCAACTTAAAATTAAAAGGGTGATAATTCGTACACAAGTGAAGATACTTTATACGATATAACAACTTAAGGGATGTACAGCGAAATGAAATAATAATACGGAGTAAAAAATAGAAGAGTGGGTTGTAACTGAGTGTGGTCCCCACCAAACTCCAATCCATTCCTTCCTTTAATCCTTTCTATTTAAGTTCACCCATTCCACCCTTCTTTTATTTTCCTTTTCAGTTTTTATTTTTTTCTTCTTTTTTCCACTCTTCCCCTCACTCCATAACAAACCACCAACATGTCTCACGATGATTGGCTCACCGCTGCCATGTCAGACTCCGACATCGTCGCTAAACTCCTCGTCACTCTCCGTTCACCACCACACAATCGACCACCGCAAAACTGGACAATTCATCAACGCCGTTCACGAACGCAGCCGCTAATTCCACAACCTAATAAATCGGAACCGCCACCTAGAGCTAGCCCTAGCACTCCCTTATCATGGAGCGGTCCTACTTCCGATGCCGCTGTTGACTCTAGTCAACAACTAATTCTTCCTAACCAATCACATACCTCAAGATCTAAGGTTCGTTCGTAGTACTACTCCAATTCGTTATACGTTATACGACGACGTTTTGTTATTTTATTCTTCGTTATGTTATAAGTCAGCTGATTGTTAGTTGTGTGTGTCCTCATTTGCTTCTTGTGTTTTCCGATGCGGTTATTTACTTTTTAGCCATATTTGCCATACTACCCCTTACAAATCCATCATTTTATCAAATTACCCCTCACGCTGTCATCATCTGTCAGAGGGTGACACCGATTTACGGTTTTTTCAGTTTTCTGTTTTACCATTTTACCCTCCACAGATCTTCTTTGACCGAGTAGTAAATTTATAATTTAATTGTTTTTTTTTTTTTTTTTGTGGAAGGAAATTAAGAAACGAAGGTGACTTCCGTTGAAAGCATAGGAGTCAGAAAATAGAAATTAATAAAGTAGCTTTTTTTTTTATTTATTAAAAGGGTATTTATGTCATATCAACAGGTGTATAAAATGATGACTCATGTATATATTCTGTCGAAATCATATCCATCTACCTTTGGGGAAAAAAAGGGGATGCCACTCGATACATATTTGTGGATGTTATGTACACTTAGGGGTATTTTAGTAATTTCATATATCAGTTTTTAATGGGTGGTGTGTTTTCGTGGCAAGTAAGAGTGTGTGTCTGCGTTTAAGTTTGGTGCGAGTGTTGGGGGTGGGGGTAGTGGGTGTTTTATTTTGTATGTATATTTGTACTTTTATTCATGCCACTTTTGTGATATAAATTAAAAATATTTAATTAAACCTATTTTATATTCTTGTTGTAAATTAAATGCTAACTCTTCAAGTGTCACAATTATCATGTATTGTTTGTATTTTTATGGTTGATTTAGGACTAAAAGTAGGAAATTGTAGGAAGTTTATGATGAAACTACGGAGTAGTATTTTAAATCTTTTTCAAAACTCAAGAAAGTCAAGTTTGAAAAAGTCAAAAGTGAAAATGGTCTACAATTGTTTTGAGGGCTTCTGATTATTATTCTCTTAGTTAAACACCTCTAGTTAACATTAGCCCTTTTTAGTTGTTTCTTTATCTGGGTTGGTCCCAGCTAGTGCACTTTCCGGTCAGAAAATGCAAGTAGTTATAATATTATATTGTTTTTTTTCTTTCTAAATAAGAGAACAAAAATCAATATTCCTTTTTGGTCACGTTAGTCCTTTAATGGTGTGAAGTAGGGGTGGGTAATTCTTTGGATATTCTGAATTCTTATGGATTCAAGTTCATAAAGTTCTTTTTGACTTTGATTTGTTATTCGATTTTATTGGTATGCAGGCTTTGGTTTTTGACATAAACCGAACAATAAGACAATGGTTATGCTTTTACGAAATCGTTTTCGTTTATGTTTTGGGTTATAAAGTAAAAGGGGAAATGATGCGCGCTGCTTGTTGGATCTTACTTTATGTGGAAGTTAGTTTAAGGAGCACATATTGTTTATGTTTATAGTGGCGTATATGTCATGCCAAAATTAAAAATCTAGAGATGAATTGCTTAATGCATTTATTCAGTTAGATACAAGGGGACCCTGAGTTTTAAGGTGACTTTGGGTTAAAGGAATTCAAACAGATTAAGGCATGCTTATTAGAGTGGCACTGGTCAAACAAAGATGGTTTTGCATCTGCTTTAAAATATTGATATAAAAGGATTGTATTTTTTTTTATTAAAATAATGTGAAAAGCATCCGTCTTTGAGCAAAGATGTTGGATTCTTGTAGCTTTAGTACTTTACCCAAGATCTAACCTCAGTTTTATTAAAATATTGTAACTTTGTTGTATTGTGGCATTCCTTGTACACCAAATGTACTCTTCAATTACATGAGTTTCTTCTAATATCATGATTTAATAAGCAAAGCCATCTGCTCTTACTGTATAAAATTGTTTTGCATTTAAAAGTTCGGATTCAGTTATAACTTGTTCACCTTGTTATTTCTTATGTAGCGTTTACTTCTGACTAATTGTATAAAACAAGATCTGTCACTTGCTTCGAGATTGCAAGCAAAATATGTTTTTCTTTATTAATAATCATGTTGGCTGTTCTGCAGGGTACTCCGCCTGGTGAAACTACCTCAACCAAGAGGCCAAGAAAGAAAAAGGTGATTCATTTAACATACCTTAAAAAAGAATATATTTGATCAGTTTTCACAGATAGATTTGCTATTAATCGATGTCCTAAGAGATCTTAATATCTAATAAATGTAGTTCTATTGTATGTTTCTAGACTTTGGCTGCACTTAAAGAGGAGGAGGTGTTACTGATAACGGAACAAAATGATTTAATGAGGGTACGTAAAGTCAAGATTGTCATTTTTTTATTGGTCAAACATATTTGCCATTCCATGGATGCTGATTTTGGTTATCATGCAGAAACTTGCAGCCATGCAATCTACATGTGAAAAACAGAGAAAGAGGAATGAGAGCCTAAAGAAGATGAAGGTAAAACTTATTTGATAACTCTATAGTTTATGCACAAGCTATCTTAAGCTAAATTTCAACAGAAGATTTTATAACTTGAATCACTGATTTAATTGTACTTATATATATATGCTTCAGTTGGATATACAAGTTGAGCTACAAGCCGAGAGACCAAAGGCATTAAAAGGCAACCATTTTGAAGTGGTCAATGAACGAAATGAAGGATTTTTCCTCCCTGATCTTAATGTTCCTGTTGGGGAAGACGTGATCATGAGTTATTAAGAACATGGAAATAACCCTCGTATATTCAAGAATAGAAAAATAAGATCTAACGTCGAACTTGAGATAGAAGGACCTTCCTGATTTACTTCTTAATGATATTAGGAAATTTGTTAAGTTAATATAATTCAATGAAGGTACGTAACTGAGGATAATAGTTCAGAAATATATAAACCCTTTTAGATGCGGTTGGAGATATATTGTTTCGTTGCGATTTTGTACATTTTCTATCCCACTCCCTTTCTTGGAATATAATTTTTTACAGATGCTATGTAATTTCTACATATGAAAATTAATGATTTTTACCGTCTGATGGACAAGTTATAACGTTCAGTTTTCTTTCTAGTCGATGAACATTTAGTTCAAGCTGGAGGACATGGATATGTCCCAACTCACCCCTTGTTCACATAAGAAAAAATGAAACTAGATCCTATTTGACTATTGCTTGATAGATTCTCGCGAATAAGCAGAACTGCAGAAGGCTATGTACTACATTGCCGCGTTTAGTTATAATCATTAAAATCACCATTATAACTCTTCTATCCCTCAAAACTTGTTTATGTATGTTCCAAAAAGTCCAGTTATGGTAACGTAAACTTAATACTTCCAGTGCATAGACAATTTTGATAAATTTCAGATTCTTAAAGAGTTGTTTGAAGAGTATATTTACGAACTTCTAAATTGACATTCATACGTTTAAAAATATTTGAATATTTCTAAAAGTTACTAGCTTTTATTACATCTCTTGAAGTTATTACGTACTAGTATATATATAGCTTTCTCGGGTCATCTAACGACGTAACTCATAAAACAAATTCTGAGTTTTCGTATTAGAAAAAAGCAATTACTCATTGTTACTACTTATTTCAGATTTCTAGTTATATCAAACTGAAAGGTTCGAGTCAATGAGCCAAGTTAAGACGAGTTTGACTAAACATACTTCGCTAAACGGGTCAGCTTTACCACTAGCAATTTTTGTTTTTTTTTTTAACAGAATCTGCTCCCAACACCAAATCCAGATTTTGCATAATGAGGTTTCCTGGTGTCCCATCAATTAAGCAAGGAGACACAATGCCAAAAAATTCTGAAAGCTACACTCATTACACTACATTTTTCCCCTTTGAAGGTACCATTTTTAAAAGAAAAATCAGTTTCTTTCTGGCACTACCCACACCTGTTAAATTGTCCTTTGCTTTCATCATCTTAGAATCCATACAGTTTTCTCTTTTTCCAATTACTTTCAGCTTTCACCAATCAACTAATTTTAAATTGAATACTGTGATTGATAGATTGATAGATATATCTTAAACTAATCAATTTTCTTACGTTAAGGGGGTTTTCAGACCATAAACATAATTATGTACACAACTACAAGATTATGATACTCTTAGGACGCGTTTAGTTACAGGAAAGTTTCTCCATTTTTCTTTTTTCATTTCTTTAGAAGATGAAAAGTGTTTTACTTCTCTAGAAAAGCATAGAAAATTTAGAAAATATGTTTAGTTGCAAGGAGTGGAGTTTTCCTTTTCTAAGAAATAGTAGAGATGGAAAACTTAGAAAATCATCAAAAGTAGTTTTCAACTTTGTAGTTATAAAATGGAAAACAAAAGATTTTCCTTTTCTTAAAAAAGTTTTTAGAAAACTCGAATTTGAACACGTTTTCTAATTTTCTTGTTTTTTAAAAAAAAAATTTTAGAAAAGTGAGAAGTTTTCCGTAACTAAACGCACCCTTAGATTTTTATAAACGATTCCATACGTGTACACATGTATAACCATGAGCATTTATGTCACTATAACCACTAGCAAGTCCACTGTCCACACATAAACAGAAATGGCTTAAATTTTTTGTTTGGTCTTAATGGGCCATGTCAGATTGGGCCAATCCAGAAACATTTATTCTAAAACTTATCGTCAATCTGTGACTCTGTGTACTCATCTAGTCATCTGCACATAAAAAATGCATCAAAGGCAAAAACGTTATTGGTCTCCCTTATTTTTTTGAATAAGGACATAAGGTTACTAGGGAGAGGTCTCAAATGAGGTAAAGGAGGCGAACGTCGAAATCATTGCATTTTAGGATAAAATTATATCCCAGATTCACTACATTTTAACAACAATACATTTTACATCTATAAAAATTGATTGCGTTTTAACGACACCACATTTTACACCTACAAATTTGTTCCTAAAATGTAGTGAATTCGGCCTCCCCTCGTTTCAGGCTTTCTCCTCTGATCCTTCACCTATTTTTTTTAAAAAAAAACATAAAATACCCATCACTTGATTAACTTAGTTGCAGTCAAAGTTTGACGTGCTTAACATTTCCCTTAACTATAATACCCCTCGTTTCATTATAAACAATAATATAATAAGTGCGACTCGGAAGCGTATATTTAAAACATACTATCAATGTACTATCAAAGTCAAACACTTGACATTTCAACCAACTCGGTGTTATATGATTCAAAACATTTCTATAGTTATCAAAATAACATCAGAGTAACAGCCTGTCAAACATTCCATCCAGTCAAACACTTCCTGCCCTGCCTAATATGTCCCATCTATTTCAACCTGCAGGAAGAACTGTGGTGGGGTTAGCATAAAGCTAAGTGAATGAAACTATAAGTAACAGTCTAACCTAGCATAACAATCTGTTTACATCAAATAACAATAAACAGAAAATCAATCATTCACTCGACATCCAATCAATGTCAAGCTACACCTATCAATCATTATCAATCGTCATGAGGATCGGTGGCTCCTGAGATACCCTAATACCGGTTTGGTACTCAAGGAACACTTATCAATCATCTGTATTGGCCTATACAGAACTACCGATAACCAGTTGTTAATCACACACGACCTAGATCTCCAAACCAACATTTCAAGTTTCAAGATCTCCTGTCGTCTACAATAACAACCAAGTCCAACTGTCAAGTCAAGTTGACCTCAGAATCTTACATACTAGCACAATCAGCCAAGTAAGCAAACAACCAAACTTAACATGGCAAGATATCTCAGACAAAGCATCATATCAAAGTAATACTATAAATTACTTGTTGTAAATCAAATCATTACAACTAAATCACACTGAGGTTACAGATCCACTCACCGACTACCTCAGGCCTCTGCTCAGTAGTCTAATATCACTGAGTCTTCTCCACATCTGATAATCAATAAATCAAATATAAGTTAGTAATCAAATCATCAATACTGAACTTATATCAATCTTTAACATTAGGAACTTAATATAATACTATGTATATTACCAGTTCCTAATCATATATTAGTTATTACAACATAACTATTATCATATACTATCAGACAACTAGTATAAACTTCTTTATAATCAACAAGTAATAAGCAAGGCAGGATTGCCCCACCAAGCCGCCGGATTCTTTCTCAAGCCGCCGGCTTCACCACAGAAGCCGCCGGCTTCCCACCAACTAGCCTGAATCCGCCGGATTCCCGGAATCCGACCGGATTCCCCAAACTGCTCCAAGCCGCCGGCTTCTAAAGGAAGCCGCCGGCTTCAACCGTCGTTCCAGCCCAGGTACGAGCTGATCAAACCCTAACCCACGGGTTTTACCCAAAATCACCAAAAACACGATTTTAAACGGTTATAAACGACTACTAACATTGCATAATCAATATATAACCTTTATAACATGTTTCTAACATCTAAATCTCTCAAATCATCAATTTACCCAAATTTCAATCAAAATCAAATTCTTAATTACTCAAGAATACTTACTGATTGAAGAATCTAACGATGGTAATCTGATGATTAGGAAGTTTCACGAGAATCACAACTTCCTGATTTGATTTCTGAATTGATTTGGAGGTTTTCAGAGAGTTTCTGTGAGTTTTGGAATAAAAATGAATAACTTTCCTAAATAGGAAATGATATATATAAGTCGGCCTCACGAACCGCCTTCAATATACGGGTATAATTTAATACCCCATCTCAATCTATTGTCTGGAACCCGAAAACCATTTGCGAGTCCAAACATTTTATTGCACCGTCAACTATATTAATTTACAACAATTAATATTTCACTTATCACATTGGAATATTCGGATCCTATTCCAATTATTTCAACTATTTCAAACAATATTATTTCCAAACACATTTAAATACATATTTAAATCAAGAAATAATACTATACAAATAACTAGGTCCATTTCGAGGATGTTACATTAACGATGATGTATAATTTGAAAAGCTAATTATGTGTTTATGCACATTTTAAACATTTAACGACACATTTGACTCATTTCATTTTCAAATTATCTCCCTTTTGATCATTTCGACGTGTTATATAATTAAAATCGCCACAACAACTCGTAAATGGGTGAAGATTCCAGCAAGGGAAACAAAAGTGCCAATTGTACGTGGAAAATTTTTAGTCTTTCTGTTTGATAAGAATGTGACCTTTAAAGAAGTTAAGTTGATGATGGGTCCGAATTATGATTAATGTTTAGTGTAAGTTTGAAGACAAGTAATGATGAGTTGTACATCTCCGGATTTTGTTGACCTACCGAACCACTAAATTAACATTTGTTGTTTGAATATATATAAAAAAACAGCGTTTAAATTAAAGGAGTGGGAGTGGCCTTTGTTATTCACTGTTGAAGGGTATGTATGTACAGGTACGTACTCCTATGGAATTTACTATTCTAGTCACTGTTGCATATCCCCCTCCGTCCTCACAATCTCACTTTTCACATTTCATCATTACCATCTCCGTATTTCTAGGATTTATTTTCATCGCCACATACATATAAATAAATGGGTAAACGGATGAGCTTTTCCTTCTTCGGGTTATTCGATGAAGCGAGTATTTTACTTAATTTATTTATAACTATTATTCTGTTGCATTCAGGTTAATCGAGATATCTTTGTGACCGTTTTTGACCTTTAGATTGGTACTTCCCTAATACCTCTTGTGAAGATATAAGTATGCCTTACTGGTAGGCCATGTTAATTAGTATGGAGTCATGGTTTTTGTTATGACGTTCATGTACTAAATTTTTAAAAAGTCATTTATGTGTAATTTAGACGTTGGCAGTTGTCACTCTATAAATATAATATATGAGTTATTATTTGTAAGCCATCAAATTTCATCCGCACACATAACATCCATTATATTGTTGTACAATATAATAATAAAATACATGTTTACTGATGTACGGATAAAAATGAATGATGTACCAATCGTTGCCAATAATTAAAGTTAACATCTAATTAAGTTATTAAATCATTTTTTTGTTAAAGTTGTAACACTCTTCTTTTGAAATGATGTGTGATATGATGCATGCCCAAAAATAAAATAAAAAGGTAAATATGATAGGATAGGATAGGTATGGTAAAATTAAGGATTATTTAAGGATGAGGTTTGATGATGTATGCATAGTGATACTATGTTAGTCACCTCATTTCATTGCATTCCTGTAACGTTATCCTACTCAGTGTTCTTTTTAATCATCATAGTAGAAGAGTAAGGACATGACAATTTGTTCCTTAACAACAAAAACTGTACTTACCTGAATTATAATATCATTAAAGAATCTCTAAACACACACACACACAATCTGTCTTTTTGTTTTCGTGGGTGGGTTTTCCATACAGTTGACTTGTCAAACCCTACACTTCATTCTCGTTTTTCACCATTTTTTAGTTTTAAATTCATAAATTTACCCTAGCTACCTAGTCAATTCAATTTATTAGTAGCTTATGTGCTCCGAACGGGAGTAATCGGTTCAAACCGATTAGGAAGTGATTGGTCATTTGGTACCATTGGTTGCATAACTTCTCAATCACTTCCTAATTACTTGGAAGTGTAATCAGAAAATCGATTTGTAATCCGGTTAAAATTGTGAGGTCGCGTACTTTTTTTTTTGTTTTTTTTTTTGTTTAGTGTATAAATTTGGCCTAATATAATAAAAAAAATCTCCCACAAATTATTTATCAAAAAAAATCTCCCACAAATTATTTATCTCATACCAATACGATTCCAAATAATAACTGACCCACTTCTACTTTTAGACATTCATATTTATAATTTCGTGTATCGAAAGCATATATTCAAATTATAATCATCATCAAACACACCATCATAGTTAAATTATACTTAAATTTTTTTGACAAAGAAGCTAAGTACTAAACAAAATTTTAGCTAGTCATAATTCTAGTACCATTAATGTACCTAATTACATTACAGTTTTAGCTCTTTTTTTCAAACTACCACCAAGATTCAAATCAACCTCTACACCATTATCACTATCATCATCATCATGATCATCATCATAGCTATATGTTGTTACTTGATTATTAGTACTAGGAGTCCTCATCATCATCGAACCAGAATTACTAAACAACTGAGCCACAGAAGTCACCACATGACACTTATTATTATTATTGCTGCCAGGCTTCCTCTTTTTCGCTTCTGCGGAGGATGAAGAAGTCGACGTGGTTGGTGATGTGGCAGCAGAAGACAATGGGAACACAGATGGTATTTCAAAATTAGTCCTAGCTTTCGATCCTCTTAATCGTCTTGCTGCAGCATCGTAAGCGCGTGCCGCCTCCTCGGCCGTGTCAAACGTGCCGAGCCAATGGCGGCACCGTCCTATTCTGTCACGTATCTCCGCAGACCATCTCCCCCACGGCCTCTTTCTTACGCCTCGATAGCTCTTTTGCACACCGCCAACGTTGTTCGTTGTCGTAAAACGCTTTTTGCTCGTGACATCTTGCACGATTGTTGAATCCGTCCCTACATCAAACAACTCACTTTTACACATTTTTCGTAAAATATATTCACTCTTATTTTTAAATAAAATTGTTAATATACACGTATATATTTAAATGGATCGTCATTAATGTGGACAATTTCTGTAGTAAGGTTACTATTATTTATCAAATATTTATGAAAACGTGATCGAAAGTTTTTAATTTATTATTTTATAAACTGTGTCACAAAATTAAAGACGTCAAGCGTTAGTTATCATATTCTACATTTATTTCTTAGTGCTTTGGTAGCTTTGATTTCATATAAAATTATTGTCGTTCAAGAAAATTTTTACTTACAGATTTCACGTTTTTGATCTACCTTTTTTTTTTTTGTTACGTAGTACATTATCATTATTCACACATTTATAAATTACATTTAATTTGTTTCATTTGTAGCTTACCAGCTGCTGCCGTGGTTATAGAGTTTCCATAGAGCACACTTTCTCCGACGACAGCAGCGATGCCTTCAAGAACGGTAGGATGATGATGATGATGATACTCCGACGAATGATCAGTTCCCGGCGGAGAAGGGGCAAGATATTGAGCCGGAAATGAAGGGTTGTTGTTGTTGTTGTAGTAAAAGTGAGGAACTTGATCAAGTAAGGAAAAGGAATTTGGGTTGTTTGTAGGCAAAAAAGGAAGGGTTGTTTGAAAGAGAGTAGTGTTCATGTTTTTTAGTTGTCTATTTTTGGAGTTAATTGTCTGTTTCTAGACAAATGACAATGAAAAACAAAACAAAACTGAAGAAGTAATAATCTAAGTGGTGTGCATGGGGAGTGATGAATTAATTGTCGAATGTCCATTATTTATACTCATTTCGACCCGACCCGACCCATTCTGAAAGATTGAATCAATAATATATAATTGATGTTAATTAATCAATTACTCCGTATTATACTTATTATATATATACTTCGTGATTCGGTTTCAAATACGCAAGGTTTTCAAGTACGCAAGTCTACGCAACCATGAAAAATCTTCATGTGTACTTCTTCCTTCTTATTCGGCCAAGACCATCTTCCTCATGTTAATTAATTTTGTATCTCCAGTGATATAAATGGTTCTTTTCCCAATTTTAAATCATCTTTCTTGTCAATTTTATTCTACAATTTCTCAATTGTTCAACAAAATTTCTACCGATTTTACTTTCAATCTTGACTCAACATGTTGCTGAACATGAAAGTATGAATATTTCTACTCCGCTTTTTCAATCTCTGTAATTTAGGTTAGAGTTTTCAAGTTTTTGGTTATTTATGTATAACTGAATGTTCGTTTATTAATTTGCGATACATTTTGAATAATTTACTTTCTGCATTCCTTAATTGCATTTGTTTTACTGAATTACCTTACTACCTACTGATAATGTTTGCTCTTATGTTCATCGCTCTATATTGTGTATTGTGTATTGTATGTTGTGTATTGTGTATCAGTTGTATTGTGTATCAGTGTATTGTGTATCAGCTGTCAGCTATATGGTGTGTATTGTATTGTGTATCAGCTATATGATGTTTATTGTGTATCAGTTGTATTGTGTATCAATACTGCGTACACTGTGTACGTTAATGGACCTGCGCCCGTGAACCCCACTCCCGTATCTTGTAGTACATGCGTGTTTATGACTTTAGATGCACAATAAATTTAGGAAGGATTATATATATATTTGTTTTCAATGTCAAGATCACTAGATCAGTATCATTGGTAACTTCGCAACAAGATTTGTTGTTATACTAATAGTCATATTCAAGAATTTATTAAAAAAAAAACCGAAATTTTCATTATTACCATATATATCTAATCGGTTATACTCCATTTTGAAAATTCTATGAACGTAGTATATAATTAGTTGGTAACGAGATTGAGGGGTGTTTGAGATTGCATCTCGAAGAGATATACTTATTTAAAGTATACAAAATGCTACTCCGTAGTTTATTTTGTTGAAGGGTGATTTTTATTTGTACTTTTTCAAAATTGGTATTTCTTTATGTTACAAAGGAACAATTGTTACAAGGTTATACAATTTTGACTTCATAAATATTTATCTTTGATGTTATATTCAACCATAATAAATTGGACATCTTAAATATTGTTTCTTGATGCATGAAATAAAAATGTTTTTATTTTTTTTATTTAATTATTTGTACTATGCATGACAAATAGTAAGCGGGGTGATGTCAATAAATAGACAAGTAAGGTGTGTTGGGTTGGTAGGTGAAAATAGATAGATTATTATTTGGACCGGCTGACCATACTATATACTGCTAGTTAACTGGTTTTAACCGAAGGTTAATAACGAGGAAGGGTTTGTTTGATTTACGAGGTTCTGGAGGGCTCACAGTTTACTGGTGGTGCAGTGCAGTGCATGCTATTGTAAGTATGTACGAGTATGGCCAGGACGACGTGTTGTAAAATTAAGGTCTTAAAATCTCTTGTTAAACAGTTCCTAAATTGTTTGATTTGATTTTATATCATCTTTTGTTGTACGTGTTTGTTGTGAATCCTTTGTCCTATGACGTCACTTTTGCTTTTCAACCCCTCATATATACTACCTTTTCATTTTAACTTTAATCTCTCGATCATTTATTTAAACACTCAAACGATCTCATAACTAGTATAATATCCGGACGTTGCCTAAGTCTGCCGACAACAATATATAAACATTCGATGAAAAATGAAGCAAACAACATAATTACATATACATGCAAACTATATCTGATAATGTCAAACACATACAAGATTCGTTATACAAAAAAATAAAGTAAATGTTCGATATGAAAAAGAAAATAAATAACTAATACAGAGGAGTAGATACTTTTAATATTTTTGATTGATTTTTTATATTTAAGTAAAAATATTTTTGTAAATTTGAAGCAAGTTTAGTTTAATAAATTATTTCGAGATGATACTTTTGTAAAATAGGTTTTGAAACAACTTTTTATACCTACGTATATATCTTAAAGATGATGAGGAAATTATTCGGTTATAATTGGTACAATTTTTTTTTACTATGATATAAAACTAGTTTAGGACCCGCGAAATTCGCGGAATCGCCATGAAAAATATTTCAGTATCCGTATCCATAGTCGTATAATTGTTATTATTATTTTGATTTTTATATACTATATAGTATATATACAATTTTTTTATATATTATAAGATAATGTAAACATCAACTGGTGAACCTTATACCATACGTTATTATATTTGGATTTTCATGATTATAACATTTTACTTTTGTATGATATGAAAACATGAAATTATTTGTTATCTTGAACGTACCGAAACCTTGATTTACTTAATTAAAAAGTTAAATCTTGAATATACTATAGTTTATGGTATTTTATTTTTTGTCCAAAGTTACATACATGGAATAACCAAACCCTCGAATAAACATGAAAAACCGATGGATAATAATAATTAGGTACCTAGAGGGTATTGGGCCAGATATGAGTACAAATATTCTAAACGTACCTAGAGGGTATTGGGCCAGATATGAGTACAAATATTCTAAACGGGTATGGGTACAAATACACTAAAACCCACCGGAACCCGACTCGTTGGCATCAATAATCAAACCATTGTAAATTAAAAATTGATAAAAGAATTCAAAAAAGACGATGGTATGGATACAATTATACTAAAACCCGTCAAAACCCAACCCGTTGGCATCCATAATCCAAGAATCGTAAATTATAAATCGATAAAATAAATTAAAAAAAGGCGATCGTATAAGAATTTAAATCACTATGCGATGAAATGAAGTCATGAATTTTTTAGAATTAAAAGTAATTTATTGAGGCTTTTTTAAAGAAGATCGTAGGAAGAGTTGAAAGAAATAATAAAATAATTATTAGATTAAAATTTTCATAAAATATTTGGAGGATTATCTACAATTGAAGAAAAAATAGTGAATTTATATTGTAAATATGGAATGGTATATTAGTCTTTTATTCATATAAAAATAGGATTAATGATGTCATTAAATTAACTAAGGGTTTGATCTTAATTGTTGATCTTCATCTAATGGTCATTATTCTCTCAAGATTTTTCTTTTAATATATAAGATAGAAGATAGATAGATAGGAATTTGCTATATGTAGCCCTTAGGGCTAAGGATAAAAGTTTGACTTTTGTTTTCTTATATTTAAAAAATAAATAAAATAACCGTATAAAACTTCCACCTCATGCTTTTCAATTTAAAATAGTCTGATCTCTTTGTTGCACGTTCACATATCAAATAATAATTATATTTTAGCCCCCTATATTTTGTTACTCCGTAATATACTTTCACATCTCTGCATAGAATTTCACTTATTTATTCAACTATATTGACGTGAATTATACCACCTATCAAGTCATCCTCTTTAAAAGGATCCAAAAGCAACAGACATTGCAAACAGCCTTTTCAGTTTAAGGTGATTGAGAAAAATATAGAGACTATGCTTAACATTAATGAAGTAAAAGGATGCATAAAGTACCTATAATTTAATTAAACTATTAAAAAAGTAAAAAAGTGAGAGAAAGAAATAGGAGATGGTGTATAGAAAGAACGGGTAGCATTTAGATTCGTCTGAAAATATCATCACCAATTTTTGGCAATATAAATTCAAAGAATTTGATGAAACTAACTAGGAATCAGAGACTATAAATTAAAATTGAGGCAAATACTAAATTGTATGGGGTAAATTGCAAATATAATTGATAGAAAGTTGAATAGGAGAATGGATTGAGAAAACCGTTTGCAAACTGTAAATATGTGGGACGTGGGTTATTTTATTATTATTTAAAAATAAGAAATTAAAAGTCAAACTCTTATTCTTAGCCCTAAGGGCTATATATAGCAAATTCCTATATAAAATATTATATACATCCTCTAATCATCATATTTACATACGGCGAAACGTAATTATAATCAATAAGTTGATTTGGTGGGAGTTATTTGGTGAAAATGGGGGAGTTATTTGGTGAAGAACTACTTAGAAAAGGTAGTTTGGGAGAGTTACTTATACCTCTTTATTTTTATTGGTTGAAAATTCTTAGTGGGCATCTTTGTAACCGCCACAAAAAACCTCCAGTAACCGAAATTATGAATGAAAGACGGTCAGGATTTGATGTCAACGTGATTAAAAGCCTAAGATTCAAAGTCAACGAAATGGCAGTTACGCGACCCGGCGGCAATATATAGGTGAAGAACTACTTAGAAAAGGTAGTTTGGGGGAGTTACTTATACCTCTTTATTTTTATCGGTTGAAATTCTTAGTGGGCATCTTTGTAACCGCCACAAAAAACCTCCAGTAACCGAAATTATGAATGAAAGACGGTCAGGATTTGATGTCAACGTGATTAAAAGCCTAAGATTCAAAGTCAACGAAATGGCAGTTACGCAACCCGGCGGCAACATATATATATATATGGAAGAGCAATACTACATTCACATAAATTTTACAAAGAAATTTTCACAAAATGAGGTGGCAAGTGGATTCAACCAATCAAATCACTTTCTATTTTCTCTCTCATACTTCTCTCTCTTCATTTCATTGGTACATGTCATTTTGTAAGTATAATTTTGTAAATTTTTAGTGAACTAATCATTTCTCTATATGGAATTGTGTAGTAGATTAGATTTTGATTGAAGAAAATTACTAATTTTGTTACATATCAAATATATTTTAATTAAATAAAAATTAGAAGGTTTGTACGTTAAGATCTGATTTTGAACTCATAACAAATATAATTGTTAATAGTTAATAAAGGGCCGGAGCTATTATATTTACCGACTAAGAAAATTCAGTATGAAGCTAAATCATTATCAACAACTGCTGATACATCAATACTATATCAGCGACTAAAAATGTTTTTATTTAATTATTTGTACTATGCATGACAAATAGTAAGCGGGGTGATGTCAATAAATAGACAAGTAAGGTGTGTTGGGTTGGTAGGTGAAAATAGATAGATTATTATTTGGACCGGCTGACCATACTTACTATACTTACTGATACTGCTAGCTAACTGGTTTTAACCGATAGTTAATAACGAGGAAGGGTGTGTTTGATTTACGAGGTTGATCAGGAGGGGTCACAATTTACTGCTGGTGCAGTGCATGCTATTTTAAGGACGTACGAGTATGGCCAGGACGACGTGTTGTAAAATTAAGGTCTTAAAATCTCTTGTTAAACAGTTCCTAAATTGTTTGATTTGATTTTAAGAGGAGCATGTTAGTTTGAAGAAGCATGGAGGGCATAAATTTTTTCATTCAAAAACCATAGCATTTTGGTTCACTGCATTTTATTTTTGATCTACTACATTTTTTTTTTGGTTATTTTTGATTCGTCTACTGCATTTTATATTTTGTCTACAGCTTTTTGGTCCACTGCATTTTATTTTTGATCCACTGCATTTTATTTTTTGGTTATTTTTGGTCCGTCTACTGCATTTTATTTTATTTTTGGTCTACTGCATTTTATTTTCGGTCCACTGCATAATTTACAGTATGTTAAACATGTCTTTCCTGCTCCACTAAATAGCCATGCTCCTCTAAGCCTCACCCTTGTACGTGTTTGTTGTGAAACCTGTGTCCTATGACGTCACTTTTGCTTTTCAACCCCTCATATATACTTCCTTTTCATTTAATTTTTAATCTCTCGATCATTTATTTAAACACTCAAACAATCTCGTAATTATGGAGTAGATTAGATTTTGATTGAAGAAAATTACTAGTTTTGTTACATATCAAATATATTTTAATTAACAAAAAATTAAAAGGTTTTTTATGTTAAGATCTGATTTTGAACTCGTAAGAAATATAATTGTTAATAGTTAATAAAGGTTCGGAGCTATTATGTATACCGACTAAGATTATTCAGTATGAAGCTAAATCATTATCAACAACTGCGGACACATCAACACTATATCAATTTTGTTCTTCGAACCATTTTTCAACACCTTTACTACACCGTCAATCCTTTATTTATCACCTGTAGTTTTTTCACGCTAAAAAGTTGTACATCATACTTTAAGCGTAATGAGAAGAGTTTAATTGAGACCATTTATTTTGTGTGAGAATGGGGGAACCAACCACAATATGCCATGTGTCACTTTTTTCTCTCTCATCCACGTTTTTAAAAATTAAATATCTCACAAACGACAAGTCGAAAAATCATGAAAATTGCACCATATTTTTCAACGTTTTATCCTCTTCGATTTGCCGTCCATCAAGGCATACTTCCGACGAACTTTTTTTTTTCCATTTTTTTGGTGGGTTTTACATATTAGTAACACATGTGTTAGTGATTGATTATACATTTGATTTAGGGTTTAGAGTTAGGGTTTAGAGTTAGGGTTTAGCAGGGTTTAGTGTTAGGGTTTAGCAGGGCTTAGTGTTAGGGTTTAGCAGGGTTTGGGGTTAGGGTTTAGGGTTTTGTATTTAACTTAAGGGGTAAATGGGTTTTGTATTCTCTTTGTACACATGGCACCATATCATTGGTTCCTCTATTCTCACACAAATTTTTAGTCTCATTTGAACCTTACCCTAAGAGTAATATATAGCTTTGCAAAAAATAGAAAAGAAAAACAACATTATCAGACTCGCAAAAAAGAAAAGAAAAAAGATAAACAACATTATTAGGCTGCTCCCAACCGTGACACGAACTGACGCGTCAGTTGCCTGCCAGCTCAGCGCCACGTCAGACTGACACAAACTGACACACAACTGACACACCCCTGCCAACAGCAACATCACTTCCCTTATTTTCAGGGCCCCACACACTATTTAATCTATTTATTTAATACAAAAACTTAAATAACACATTTAAATTAAAACTAAAAACATTACATTAATTAAAAATTAAATATTACAAATCCTAAAAAATAAAATGTTACAATTCCTAAAAAAAGGACAAAATTACAATTCCTAAAAAAATAAAATGTTACAAATCCTAAAAAAGAAAAATGTTACAAATCCTAAAAAAGAAAAAAATACATTTATTGAAAGCTTAAAAATACAACTAGTAGTCTACTCGGATTCGTTGTCGTCTTCATTGTCGGCCTCGTCTTCATCCGTTTCCGCCACTTGAGTAGAACCCGCACCCGCGTCGTGACCAAAGAACGTTTTGTAGTCCGACTCATAGTTGTTAACCAAGGTTTTTCTTACTTCCTTGATTATTTTTTTCTCCTTGCCTTTGAGAAACGACGGGACAGGCTGCATAAGCATTTTCCACGACTTAATGATCGTTTTTTTGGCCGCGGCTTTTCCGATTTGCGCCATTGTACGTTCGGCCTCTGCTGCGGCTCGTATGTTGGCCAAACGTTCTTGTTTTTTCAAAGAACGCGAAGAAGTGGCGGCGTCACTGGAACCCGAGTTTTTTTGGCTTTTTCTAGAAGACGAACGACCGGGCGGGCGACGAATGGGGTCGTCGGTGAACAAATGTTGCATGTTAAAAGTGAGAGGCTCGGAATAAGCCATGTCGTCTCCAAGATTGATGGGTTCGAGCTCGGGTTGGGATGGTTCTTCTCGGTTGCTCATGACACCAAACGTTGCCAAAAACTTTGGATGATTTTTGACTACGTTCCAAGAAGTTTCATATGTGAAATCTCTTTTCATTCGGGACTTGAACCTCTTAGGACATGCTTTCACAATGTCTTCTTCTTTGGCACCGCTCGGACGAGGATTTGTAACATCCTTGTAAATTCCTATGAAGATCTTGCAATCCGAACGAATCTTGTTCCATTTGCCTTGAAGTTGGCTCTTGGAACGGTATTGGGGAGCCACCTTGTTGTAGTCCTCCACAACTTTAGCCCAAAATGCATCTCTAGCTTGTGCAGCGCCTTCCTTGTCTTTTTCTGACCGGTGGATCCATCGTTGCGCTAACAAAACCGCCTCCTCGTCGGACCAGCGTACTTGCACCCGGGTCGAGGCAGTGTCCACGGCTTTTCCTTTAGATCTTCCTCTTTTTGGAGCCCGCTCGGGTTCGGGTTGGGTTTCGGGTTCGGGTTCGGGTTCGGGTTCGGGTTCGGGTTCGGGTTGGGTTTCGGGTTCAATTCGGGGTGGAGTGTTGATGTTTCCGAATTGTGGGTAGTTGATTGGTGTTGGTGGATATGGGTTAAAAGCGGAAGGATGAGGTTGGTGCATGTAGTGTGGGTTTCCGAACGCCGCGGGAGATTGTTGAAATGGGATTGTTGGTGAAAAACCTTGATATGCGTAGGGTTGATACATTTGGTATGGAGCGGATGGACTTTGGAAGGTTCGGGTTGGACTTGCGTATGATGAAAAACCGGGGGGTTGGCTAGGTGACGAGTTGCTCGATTGAGCCGAGAAAGTGGATGGTGGTGAACCTTGATTAAGCGGTTGAGGCACGTAGTTGAATAAGTTGTTAAACATATCGTCGCCGGTAGAGTTGGAATTTCGCCTCATTTTTTGGGGAATAGAGGTGGTGAATTGAGAGTGGTTAATTGGAGAAGTTGATAAAATTTTATATAAAAGTGGTGAGTTTTATATAAAAGTGGTGAATTGAGTGTAAAATAATGTGGAAAGTTGGTTGAGAGTGGGGAATTGAAAAGAATAAATTGTATAAAAGTGGGGAATTGTATATAAAAGTATTGAATTGAGGAGTGAATGTTGTGAAAAATGGGTTGGATTTGGTTTGAATTTATAGAGTGTAAAAAATAAAAAAAAATAAAAAAATATGTTTTTTTTTTTGTTGACCGTTTCACACATTTTTCAAATTTTTTTTTTTTTTTTTTTTTTTTGTTTTCAAACGGTAAAAGGTAAACGTGGACCCCAGCCCCACCCTCTCTCTTGCTTCGGTCTGCCGACGAGCCCAACCGACGCGGAGGCACCGACGCCCCGTGCAAACGGCGTCGGTGCGTCGGTGCAACCGACGCCCCCAACCGATGCCAAGCGACGGACCCGTTAGCACAAGCCTTAGCCTCGCAATCACTTTTCCTCCAAGCCGACCCCGACGAGTACTACACTCTAGGAGGCCGAACGATGCAAATCTGGACCGAGATTAAACACTCCCCATAGTGAATGCTCTAATAATTACGAAGTGTTTTTAGTTTTTACACACCATCGATGGTTATCTATGTGTAAAATTATACGAATATCATATCAAAGTTATAATAAAAATTTTGCATAAATAGTTCCACTTCAACCTAACGTAACAATCTTGTTGGCCTATCACCAATGTTTTTAAAACCGAAAACCGGATCGGACCGGTTTATCCCAAAATTCCGGTTTTATCCGGTTTAACCGGCAACCGGTCCGGTCGAACCGCTAGTTTACACTATATATTCCCGACCGGATTTCATTTTTTTCCCGGTTCAACCGGTTCGACCGGCCGGTCCGGTCCGGTTCTGAAAACATTGCCTATCACCCTTGCATTGACGCATTAACATATTATTGTGCACATAAAGCTTTGAACAACTATACTTATCTATATATATTCTCCCGTCTCAATTTAACTGTTCACTTAAAATATGCACATAATTTTAGAAAGGGACAACTATTACACTGTCAACCAATACAATTTCATATTCTCTACCGCTCCACTCCAACAATATTTAATTGGTTGAAACTAAAGGTGGACGATTATTTTAAGACATTATAATATAGAAAGACAGAGGGAGTATATATTTGTTTCTATATACGTAATTGGATTGAAAATAACCAAAGAGTCTTTGGCCTAATAGCATGAGAGAGACTTTCAATTTAGAAGTTGAGGTTCAAGGCGAGTTATGTTGCGGGTCTGCCCGTTCTTATTAGGGAAAAAAATGGATTGAAAATAAGGTAAAGAATTTAAAAATGCATATCTTTACTTAAAGTAGACGAGTTTATGTATTCCCTATGAAGAGCAGGAGAATGTCTGACTATAAACATAATAATTGCCATTATCATAGCATATATAATATTTAATTTAACGCATAGTAACACTATTAATCCTTTCGTTACGCAAAAAACAGTGAACTCTACTTTTATATTAATATGATTAAATATATATAATTCAATAATATAATAATAACTACAGTATACTATATAGTTTTTCAGATTACTTGCATACTTAATTTTCAAATAATTTTGACTTGAGATTTAGAAGCGTGTATGATATTATTATTATGAAATTGATGTATTATTGAGCCAATGATAAACTTCATTTCCTATAGCCATTTTCAAGAAGGCATAGTAGTAAGGTATCCTAATATGTTCGAGAAGGGACTCATGTTTAAACTTTATCGGGTAAACATCTTAGGATAACTAAAGATCGAATAATAAGTATGAAAATGATATAAGAATACCAGTTATTCAGTTAAAGTGTCTACATCTGAATCAATAAGGTTTAACTTTCCCCATATTGTATGAGCCTGAACCCTATCCTATAAATTTTTTACTTATATACCGATCCACTAACCGCAAATATCTGTCTGTCGTAGATATATATGAGATTGATTAAGTAACTAACTAATATTGAACAAAAATTCCAAACTCCTAATAAATTTGAACAATAAAAAGAACATATTAGTATCGTTATTATACTACTCCCAACAGTGCTTTCGTCACTTCCTTCTTCCCTTGTGCCAGCTCAGCGCCACGTCACCACATCCAAAACTGAAGAAAGACTGACAAAACACTGCCAACAATCATTTTTTCCTTTAATTTTTGAACCCCACATTTACTAATATACCTACATTTACATACACTAAACAATAAATAACAATACATCATATATAAAGCTGGACCCCACGAAAACTCATCTCCTTTCTTTGGTTTACAGAAGAAGGCAAACCGAAGAAGCAACAGAAGAAAGCATGCCATCCATGTCGGTTTTGGAAGGGTTCTTCGGTTGAAACCGAAGAAACCCGTTGGCACCGGTCTTACACATATGTAATTGATAAGTCTTTAAACTTATGATGTGCTAATTAATACATACTAGATTGTGTTTATAAAATACAAAAATTAAAATAAAAAGAAATGTGAAGTGTGTATTTCCAAGCCAAATAAACAGGCTTTGGACTAAGAGGCCATCACTTGTTGGCAGGATAAAGCCCGAAACCCGAATCCAAACCCATTTTGGGGTTTGGGAAAAGGTTGTAAGTAAAACAAAAAAAGAAATGCCAAAAGTAAACAAGACAAACAAAGTATGCCATTATCACACCTTTTATCATTGTTTCAACCCATGTCCTTTTCGTTTTCACAAATATTACCGTGTCATTGACTTGTATTTTATTACAATTAATAATAATTAATCAACGTGTACTTATAGTTAAATAAGCATGCATGGGTAGCAATTAATTTATTTCAAATCTTCATCGTATCTATTTATTTACTTAATCGTAGATTCAGGATTTAGAGTGACGTGTATCATTGATATCCAAATTTTTGTGATCCCATAACACAAGCAGAATATGCAACTATAAATGTCATTTTTCATAAGTAATTAACACTGCATATATAAAATGGCCTCGTAGCAATTAACACCCTACCTTCTATATAGCTCTACCCCTGTATTTACTTATTGTTTAACTAGCTAGTGACCCGCGCAATGCGGCGGGAACAAATTTAAATCGGTTAAAAAAGTGATTAAGTGTTAAGATATTGATTTGAATGATACGTCTTATATCGAACAAAATAATAATAATATGAAGTAATATGATGAATAACGCTTAAAACATAAAAACAAAATCATTATTACCAAGCATAAAGTTTTGTATTGTGAATAAGTTTTGTAAGTTGTACATTGTGCATAATTAGTATTTTAAGTATTTAAGAGAGAGAGTGATATCTCTTCTCTATACATATAAAGCATCTTGGTGCTAATCTTAAAATTAGACTCAACTAGCGTCAATGAATAAATTACCCCTATGATATCTAAATAAGGCAAGCAATGAAATGAGGTTATTCAAATTAAATTAATCCTATATAAGGTAAATGTCAAAAAAAAAAAAAAGTCATTGATAATTTTAGGTAGACTTATAGTTTGAATTTTGAAAGTAGTATGTATCATAACAAAAAACCAAACGAATTTTAAATTTATGTTGTGAAAGAATAATCAAGGAGATATTACGTTCATGTTAGAACACGGAAGTTATATTCTTACTTTTTGAAATAAAAAATTTAAATAACCAGCATCGATTAAGTTTAATTTATTATTTATGTACTAAAAATAAACGAATGAATACTCCGCTGCTTTGCGCGGGTATTTTGCTAGTGTTTTATAAGGAGTATTGATATTGATAATCAATCCACTTGTGAAAACTTATATCACAAAGAGCTATAATTCATCATTCTTAGACGGACAATTTTCTATGGCGAGTAGGACTCCCAATACGTGATGGGGATAGTTTTTAACTCAACTTTAAGAAGTTACTAATTTTTGGGTAAAACACTACTAACCGATCATAGTTTTTAAGTTTGAACTTCGAATTCTCGATCAATATGAAGTTTTAACAATATTTCTTGGATTTTTTTAGGACTTTATACCTTTTAATTAATAAAACTTTATTTATATATTTAGTTTGAAATCAAAAAATTGAAGCTTATATACGAAGTACAGTAATATAAACGATCATGTATTTTATAATTACATTACCCACTACATGAAAAAAAACCTAAATACCTTAGATTAGTGACATAAAAGCCTTACCGCAAGCATCTGCTAATGTAAATATCAAAAATTAATATGCTGATTTTAAACCCAAGTGAAATACTTGTATTTTTTGAATCGCAAATAGAGAGCGCGTATCCTTAATCGTAATGAAATGCCCGCACACTTTTTAGTAAATTATCATGCGATTCAAACTTGGAGCTCGCCAAAAATAATTCTAAATTTTGAGTCATGGGACTTGAGGAATCGATTGAAATTGTTAATCGCAGTGTTACATGTGAAAAAATAAAACTCCGAAGAATCAGAGATGTTGATGGTAGTTAGGGGCCTACAACAATTGAATTAAGAAGGTGTAGGAAGTGGAAGAGACATGACAAAAAATCGGGTGGTAAGGTGGAAACATAAAATAAGGGTTGTAAGAAATTTGAGGGTACAATAGTAAATTCAATGTATTTTTCCTTGTACAAGTATAGTTACTTTACGTACTACGATGGGATGCATTGGAAATGTGAAAAAACATTAAAATCCAAGTTGAAGTTTGGTTAGTAATTTTCGAGGTAATATAGGATTGTCCACTTTTGAATATTCCTGTGTACCCTAACTTTGAGTTGCTTTTTCATCCAAATGGTCAAAGATATGTTTCCTTTTCAACAACAATTGTTTATTACTCCTTATAAAATTTAATAAAAATCATATAAATGGCATATCAGGTACAACTACCATATATATACTGTTGCAAACAATTAAAAACAACAAATTACATACCCATTAAATTCAAATATTCAACCAACAACACTGACCAAATACATGCAGAAAGTTTGAACTTTTCTTTTTGAGACGAGTTCCGAAAGGTCCTGGCTTCGAAACCGTATACGGAGCTTCAGCCTCATTTCTTCAACTTGCAAGAAAAACAAGAATTACGACAATAATATATAGTAATTCAACTAAAAATAATTGCGCACAACGAAAAAACATTACAAAAACTTTCCTAATATGCCAAAACTAGGTTGGTCTGTATAAAATCAGTAACTCGGTCGTGGCTTGGTAATTTAACTACTTTTAACGGCATCAAGCTGATTTTCTAACCATGTGACAAATGTACGTACTCGCGAATATACGTTTATATTCATGTTAGTTGTGTATGAGTAATTTCCCTTTTACAAAAATTTAAAATAAAACACTATTTAGTGGGTGTTTGGGTGGGCTTATTTTGAAGCTTATTGGCTTATTGCTTATAAGCAAATAAGCTAAAAAATGTGGCTTATTTTGAGCTTATGAAACTCCCCTCACAATGAGCATATAAGCTCAAGCAAATAAGCTCATACAAACACTAAAATGTTAGCTTATTGGGTTGAAATAAGCTAATAAGCTTATAAAATAAACCCCCCCCCCCCCCCCCCCCCCCCTAGTTCAACCCAAAATTTGGTTCAACGGCCTAGGGATTTGACTGATGAACTTCATAATAATTTTTTGCGGCTTAAATCAAGCAAAAACCAAATGCCCAATTTGAAATTAGAATGAACGCAGATTGTAAAGCCCAAGTGACTAGCTACCCATTGGATACAACATAACAAGCCCAAAATAGCCTGCTTACTACTAACATCTAAAAAGGGCCTAAAATACGGAAAGATAATATTTGACGTGAGGTTATGGAGCACTCCACTCCAATAATGGGCTAATCACTACTTCTATAATGTTAATTTGTGCATAACTTCAAATTTATATAAAAAGTGTCTTTGCCCTGTCATAATTAATAATGATTTTTGTATAGAGATGCAAAGTGTGTGCAAATAATTGTTTAACTAGGTAAATTAAATACAACCCCAACCCCAACCCCCCCCCCCCCCCCCCCCAACCAAAAAAAAAAAAAATATGTATCTAATCATTGTCCATTTTCCTTCTTGAGATGTTCTAAAATAAGTATTCAATTTCAATTTATGTATAAGTAAATTATTGTATTTTTTAAAATGAGTTCCGAAAAGTCTCGGCTTCAAAACCGTATATGGAGCTTCAGCCACATTTCTTCGACTTGTAAGAAAAAGAAGAATTACAACAAAATTATTGTAGTTATACAACGAAAAAACATTACAAAAAACTTTCCTAATATGCCAAAACTAGGTTGGTATGTATTAAATCAGTAACTCGGTCGTGGCTTGGTAATTCAACTACTTTTAACGGCATCAAGCTGATTTTCTAACCATGTGACAAATGTACGTACTCGCGAATATACGTTTATATTCATGTTAGTTGTGTATGAGTAATTTCCCTTTTACAAAAATTTAAAATAAAACACTATTCAGTTCAACCCAAATTTGGTTCAACGGCCTAGGGATTTCACTGATGAACTTCATAATATTTTTTTGCGACTTAAATCAAGCAAAAACCAAATGCCCAATTTGAAATTAGAATGAACGCAGACTGTAAAGCCCAAGTTACTAGCTACCCATTGGATACAACATAACAAGCCCAAAATAGCCTGCTTACTACTAACATCCAAAAGGGGCCTAAAATACGGAAAGATAATATTTGACATGAGGTACTCCAATAATGTGCTAATCACTACTTCTATAATGTTAATTTGTGCATAACTTCAGACCTTCAGTCTTCAGGTCTTGAGTTGCGTTCCTAGTTTTGTGCACCCCCCCCCCCCCCCCCCCCCCCCCCTCCCAAATGAAAAATGTATCTAATCATTGCCATTTTCCTTCATGAGATGTTCTAAAATACCCAACCCCCCCAATGAAAAATGTATCTAATCATTGCCATTTTCCTTCATGAGATGTTCTAAAATAAGTGTTCAATTTCAATTTATGTAAGTAAATTATTGTGTTTTTTTTAAGTCTATGAAAATTTATAGTGGATAGTTAAATTGAAACGAAGACACTGGAATGTATTGACCCCCCCACCTCATCCCCCCGGAAAGAGACTTCGTTAAAGAAAAGTACAAAAACGCATGTTAAAGCACTTCTAAGACTGCTCCCATCGGCTATTCAGTTTGGGCATCGGTTTCCCGTCACTTTTGTGACGTTGATGGCACCATCCGTCAGTTCGGGTGTCGTCGATTTGGCGACGCCCGTCACTTTTTTTTGTTTATTTGTTTAGTGTGTAGAATTAAAGCTATATTGGTATATGTAGGTCCAGAAAAAACTTAAGTGATGTTCACTGTTGGTAGTTTTGTGTCAGTTTTGAAAAGTGTTGACGTAACACTGATTTGGTAAAAACTGATGCGTCGGTTAGCGTCAGAGTTAGGAGCGGTCTAATGAAAGTTACGTATGAAATCAAATCAAATAATTGAAAATGTAAATTCTATTTGACTTTCATGGCATGTTGAAAAATACTCCACTTTTCATGATAAGAGTGACACTAACTTCGCCTATCTATATCTAAATCTAAATTACTATACAAGATATTTATTTCACTCACTTGTAAGTTTAAGAAATTCCAATTTGAAAGTGATACCCAATAAATAAATGGAACATAACCATCAACAGAAATCGAGCACATCACCATTATTCTAGCAACCAACAAAAATTTGGCATGTCACTCTAAACGTAAAATTAGTGTAAAGTAGTTTCCTTTAATTATTGTCTTTACACAGACCCACATAACTTTATGTAAAGTTTTGCATCACTTTTCTCCTATTAATTTATAACTATCTAAAACTATTTACCTACTTATTTATATTATTATTATTATTATATAAATCAGTAAAAAATAAAATTAGTTTTAAAACTTAATGTTTGAATAATAAAAATGCTAAATTTATTATGTTACTAGGGTTGTTGGTTTTTTGGCTATTGGGACACTCAACATATGAAACATACAACAATTATTAATTACATATAAGAACGTATCTATTTGAAACTTAAAAAAAAAAAAAAAAAAAAAAAAAAAAAAAAAAACCGGGGCTTTGCTGTAATCAATTTCTCCTACTAGATGTTGGGTTAGGATTACGTAGTTATAACATAGTGGGCCTGGTAGATGGTCCAAATCACATCAACGTCCACTGACTATTTGTAAAGGGGTATTCTAAAGATACCCTTAAATTATTTCGCATACCCCAGGTTCAGTACAGTCCAATCTTTTTTAACATCGGTCCCAGTTCAGTTCAGAACCAGTTTCAGTTTTAGACTAATTAGGGGTAGGAATTAAAAAAAAAAAGGGGGGGGGGGGGGGGGGTAAGTGATAGAAAATAAAAGGGAAAATCTAAAGCCACCCCCTAAATTACTAGGGGATACCCCCTGGCCCACTTTGGCCCCGTGCAATCCTTTTTCAGTCCAGTTTTATTTAAGATCGGTCCCAATTCAGTACAGAATCAGTTTCAGTTTTAGACTAAACAGGGGGTAGGAATTAGAAAAAGATGGGGTATACCCAGAAAGTAAAAAAAAAATAGCATGATGTGATTGATTAGATGGGTGGAGGGGGTAAGAGATGGAAAAAAGTAGGCCAATGGGGGTATCTTTAGTAGGACCCAAAATAAAAAGAAAAAATATGATGTGATTGATTAAATAGGTGGGAGGGGGTATGAGATGATAAAAAAGGGGAAAAATATGGTATCTTTAATAGACCCCGTTATAAATTAACAATTGTACACTTGTTGAAACAATTATTTAAGTAGTGAATGAAGTTTAGAATTAGTATATCTGTTTTACTTGGAATAAGTATTTAAGTATTGAATAACTAAAACAAAGCTATATATATAAGGTTAATTCATGGTAAATAGAGGTTACAAAACTAATTTATATTTTCTAAAGTTGGTTATTTAAGTAGTTGACGGTTATTCATGACCATTGACATTTTTAATATGACGGTTGAATTTTTAAACATAACAAAATTTCGTTAAAGTATATATATATATATATATATAGTTGGAGGATCTAAAAAGAAGGATTATTTTGTGGAGAAAAGGGAGAAGGAATCTTGACCAATCATTTTATTTTAAGGTTAAAGGGTATATTAGTCTTTTCTTATTTGATTATTAAACTAATTACCATTAATTGTTGTTTCCAATTTATGCCAAACGGTTTTTTGCTCCACTAAAATAGGACATAATCAACAACAAGATTTACATATGAAATGCAATCGCAGATTTATACACTTTTTTAGTCTGGCTGTTTCTTTATGTAGACTTTCACGAAGGTTTTGCAAGATTTTGATGAATGGTATATTTCTTTGATAGAAAATAAAAGGGAAAATCTAAAGCCACCCCCTAAATTACTAGGGGATACCCCCTGGCCCACTTTGGCCCCGTGCAATCCTTTTTCAGTCCAGTTTTATTTAAGATCGGTCCCAATTCAGTACAGAATCAGTTTCAGTTTTAGGCTAAACAGGGGGTAGGAATTAGAAAAAGATGGGGTATACCCAGAAAGTAAAAAAAAAAATAGCATGATGTGATTGATTAGATAGGTGGAGGGGGTAAGAGATGGAAAAAAGTAGGCCAATGGGGGTATCTTTAGTAGGACCCAAAATAAAAAGAAAAAATATGATGTGATTGATTAAATAGGTGGGAGGGGGTATGAGATGATAAAAAAGGGGAAAAATATGGTATCTTTAATAGACCCCGTTATAAATTAACAATTGTACACTTGTTGAAACAATTATTTAAGTAGTGAATGAAGTTTAGAATTAGTATATATGTTTTACTTGGAATAAGTATTTAAGTATTGAATAACTAAAACAAAGCTATATATATGAAACACCCAAAATTATTATTATTATTATTATTATTATTATTATTATTATTATTTTTTTTTTTTAGGTCCCATATTCCATAGTAATTAGAAACATGAATACTGTTATTTCTATTTACCAATTACAATTAAACGAATTGAATTAACCTTGATTCGGTAAATTTAACACTTTGATTCGGTAAATTTTTTTACACTATGATTCAGTAATTTAACACTTTGATTCAGTTTTTAGACCTGCACACCTAATTACCAAAATACAGATTTCAAATGCGTATAACTTCTAAACCGTAAGGAGTTAGGTTCTCAAATTTTGCAGGCACATTTATAATAACAAAATGAGGATTTCCCTTTTTACACTTTTTGAAATTTCACAAAAACGCAAGATTTGAGCATATAACTCATTTTGCCCCATTTTTGACACTTTTTGGTGACAACTCATATCACAAACCACTTGTTTATGAGCTTCAATCTTTTGCACATACTTTTAACACACTAAGACAAACTTAAGGCAATAGACCAAGGTTCCATAACCTTTGTCTAATTCATTTCACTCACTTGGGTCATAAACGACCCATTTTGACCCCTATGACCCATTTACAAATTTGGGGTTGTTTTAACCCATTCCAATAACCAACTACAATTCATATTCAATAACAAAACTATAGAACACACACACCAACTCCAAGATTGACTCAAACACAATTTAACCACTTTCATCATTTAAGCCATTATATGAACACAAGTTTAAAGCTAACGGTATTTATATACTTCCAAATCCCAACATACATAGTTTACACCCGTTGTTGATTTTTAAGGTCAACTATTATCAAAACCATATGTTTGACACCAATGTCATGTATTCCAAAAACAAGATTCGGGGCGTATTACACAAGTCGATACAAAACGATACATAAAGAGAGACTTGCTACTTACACCGAGCAAGCAATCCACACTATTCCTTCTTGATGTCTTTGCCCTCTCTATGTGAGTTACTACCTACAATTCATAAACATTAACGGAATAAGCATAAAATGCTTAGTGAATACATAGATAACCAATTAAGTAATTCACAATAATTTAAGATCATAAGTACTACACATTATAATTACACTTATATACATAATCCTAATTCACCCAACAAATGAGCATAGGTAGAGATTGATACCGATTGGATCCGCGGTCCATGAGATACAATTGTGCTTAGCACATATTTCGTAATGGTCAATATTTCGTAATAACTAACCTCTACTCTATTGCTCCATCACATAATTCACAATAATTCTATACAAGGATACCACATATAATCATATACTAATACAACAACAATAACATGATTATGTAAAGTCTCTTGCTCGTAAGCAATCCGAAATTACATAACCTTCACTTAATTGATTCTCTATATACTCACATTGCAATATGATTGAAGATTTCAAGCAAAGTGGATACAAATTATTCCAAGCTTTTCACACCTATTACAAAACATAATTACAATACAATACATTTAGCATCAAAATTCATAACTCTTATTAATGATTCTATCTATTGATTCCCTCCCCCATTTTGATTAATTTAGCTACATAAAAATCAACTAATCACTCTAACTATACCATTTAACATCCTAATTCATGCTTTTAGTTAGACTACTTCAATTCATAAGGAATTTACTAAATCCACATACTTTGCTCAAGAACACAACTTGAGTTTTCATCATGACTTGATGATAATCAAGTTATGATTCATTTCTACTAACTCAATTAACTTTAATTCATAACTTACAAACCCTAATTCAAATCAATTTGATGAAAATCACCAAAACCCCTTAATCACTTAAACCCTAGATTATGATTTCTAAAAAGAATACTTACAAGTAGGTAGAGGTGATGATGAGGATAAGAAATTGAAGATTTAGGGCTTGAATCAATAGTTGAATTTGATGTATTGATGATGATGATGAGTCCTGCGATCTTTTTATTTTCTTTCTCGACTATTCTGGAACGAATGGGAATGGAATAAAGATAGATACGTACTAAAATACATATAGGATTAACTAATTTATTTTCCTTTTATTTCGTACAGTCTGGAACTGAGAAACCTATTTGCGTTTTCTTTTATATCTTATTATTTATATAATATTATTTCATAATAAGTATATTTCTGGATACACTAAAATAATACCTCGAATACTGGGGTGTTACAATATATAAGGTTAATTCATGGTAAATAGAGGTTACAAAACTAATTTATATTTTCTAAAGTTGGTTATTTAAGTAGTTGACGGTTATTCATGACCATTGACATTTTTAATATGACGGTTGAATTTTTAAACATAACAAAATTTCGTTAAAGTATATATATATATATAGTTGAAGGATCTAAAAAGAATGATTATTTTGTGGAGAAAAGGGAGAAGGAATCTTGACCAATCATTTTATTTTAAGGTTAAAGGGTATATTAGTCTTTTCTTATTTGATTATTAAACTAATTACCATTAATTGTTGTTTCCAATTTATGCCAAACGGTTTTTTGCTCCACTAAAATAGGACATAATCAACAACAAGATTTACATATGAAATGCAATCGCAGATTTATACACTTTTTTAGTCTGGCTGTTTCTTTATGTAGACTTTCACGAAGGTTTTGCAAGATTTTGATGAATGGTATATTTCTTTGATTATAAATTATTTGTATGATATATTGCATCGATTAAAATTTATTTCGTTCCAAATTTTACTCAATCGTCGTTATATTGAACGATTTTTGGCTATCAATCCATAAGAAATAGGTAAAACGAATTGAACTTGGGATACTACGAAAACGAAATGGCAAACGATGAACCTACGATGGAGCTTTTAGATACGTATTCAACGGAGGAATCTGATGATATGGCTAGTACATCCGAATCAAGTAAGCTATTTGTATTGTGTTTGTTAGTTGCGGAATAGTGGGCACGTTTTGTTGTTCTTGTTGTATGTTTTTATATAACGATGATATTCGGAAATAAAGGCAATTGTTTCTCATATTTTTTGGTGAACTTTATGTTACGGTAGATACATTAACTGGTTATTTTTTGTTATCAAGTTTCATGATTTGGTAGCAACATAACGTTGGTTCGGTGGATAATATTTGATGTCGTGTTTCATGTTATGTTGAAAAAACCATGTTGATTCAGTTGCCAAAGAGAAACACTAGTAGGATTCAGAGTGCCAAAGAGAAAGCTATTGCTAACGCAAATAAGCAGGTTCGTTCATGTCAATATTGTGGAGTAGTAGGTCATTATAGAAGCACTTGTTCACAAAAAGCAATTGACGATGCAGCCAAGAGAAACAATGTAACGAATGAAGAACTTGTTTCCTCTTCCGATTAGATGTTTATTTAAAACTTACCCTTTTGATTCGATTTATTGTGGTTTTTTAGGGCCATATGTAAGCAAATTTGTCATTGGTTACGTCGTATGAATCTTTTTTATATTTTTCTGCTTATAAATTTTGTCTATATAAAAACAATTCGTTTTATATTGTTTTACGTCACACTTTGGCATGTAGATTTGTACACTGATTCTACTACATTACGCATTGATTCATTTATTTTACCACATTGATTCAGACATTTTACCTTTTGATTCAAAGTATTTATATTAGCAATCAATTAGTCTAACACATTGAATCGGAAGTTGTTCGTGTGTGATTCATTATCTTTTTATCCATTGTTTCACTTGTTAAACCCATTGAAACCCTTGTTTCACAATATGTAAATTTATTCTTGAACCCTCATGCACAAGGAAGTATACTCTGATTCAACAACGGATACAATATGATTAAGCAATTTTGTACCATGATTCAGCATAAAGTAAACTGTGATTCAGCATCCTCATACCTCTTTTTTACTCCTCAAACGCTATGATTCAACAACAGATACAAGTAAACTTAGAGATGGTTTTGTCTGTAGATTTCTCAAAAAGTCTTTACTCATTTACTCTGCATCATATACAAGTAAAAAATATCATCGAATAATGTCATTTGTTGATTTATGGAGGTTGGATCTGTTGATGAAAACTTAGAGATGGTTTTGACAGTTTGGTTCTGGAGAAATATGCAGCCGTGATTTCCCTGTTTAGATTGGCTTTGACTCACTCTTCAAAGCCTCAAAGGTATATATATTCTGTCAAATTCCTAAATCATTTGTGTGTAACAATTTATTACAGTCATACGTTTGAAATTATTTACTAGTTGTTGTCTAATCAAAAACAAAACTTTGAAGGAAACTAATTCTATAACTATCAAATGTTTCAGCAAACAATAAAAACCCCACTATACTTATTCAACACATGTTATGAATTACGATAAAACAAACCACCAAAACTACTTTCACAACATCATAAAATATTTCCACTACATTACAAAACTTATGATAATATAACTTTAGTTTAGAATCATAAGCATAATTTATACACATGTGTCTTCATGATTCGGCACAATAAGATACCTAAAAACAACTTCCTTATTTCTCTACATTACACACTAAACACTATTTTAATATCAAAAAACAGTTTATTTCTTAAAAAAAAACTCCTAATTAAAATTAGATACCACGAAAAATTATCCAACACATCAATCACTATAATCGCATACCTTCAAAACTCGCGTGCATCTGCTTCTTTGATTTCTTCATGTTATTAATAAACACTACAGTGACTCTTACGTTTTTGATTCTGAAAAACAATGCAGCGATTCTTCGTTTCAAATCAATTGATGGTTAGAGCGCGTTTCAGCAGCAAATAAAAATCGATACCTAGGGTTTTCGACTGAAGATTTGGCCGCAGATTATAGAGGTGCAATTTAGAGAATCGATTAGGTTGGTTTGCATGGAAGTCGGACGGTTTTTAGGAAGTAAAGGAAGAGTTAATTAGTTTCCTAGAATATATTTCCTATGAATAGACACAAATACCCTTGGTCAATTATTCTTCCGCCCAATTTTAACAATTTTTGGTTGACTGATCTGGGCCTTTAATTCATGGATTTAGTGGTCAGGATTTCTTCTCCCTTTTCTCCACTTAAAAATATTTCTCCCTTGATCCTAACTAGTTTTATGACCCGTGATAACACGGGTTTGATAAAAGATTGAAATATTAAATTAGGTGATAAATTTTCTGTATATTGAAATTGTGTATTTATGTTGTCACATTTTGTAGTTTATAGTGATGTATTTACGTAATCAATTATCAATAAAAGTTTAAAATGTAAGAGTTAACAATAAAAGTTTAAAATGTAAGTGTTAACAATGTATCTAGCTCAAAGTTGTGAAACTTAAATATGTTCAATAGCTCATAATTGCCAAATCAAGTTACACGTAAACTGTTCCATAAGAAAAATTTGTTTCAAGTATAATGACAAAGTAATCATTTGATGGGTAGATACCATAGGTATGAATCGTAATCACGTACTCCGTAACGCTGTCATACATACTGGAAATAAACCAGTAGATCATACGGAGTATTACAATTTACTATGTCAAAAGCAGGAAAAAGACATTGAGCCAAGTAAAATTATATTATTATATTATAATATATATGTCCACCACCAATATCAAAATAAGTCTCGGGAATTGTGTAATGACACCTCCAGCAAGACGGCAACATGAGATTTTGATAGAATAGACATAACACATGTAAACTTAAATATGACAAAAGAACTTAAATACAAAGTAGACATCAAGTTTCCTAATTTTAACTGTTAAAGCATGTTACATAAGCCAAGAGACCCACCCATTTTACAACATACATAGACAAAAGTAGAATGACTAAATATGTTACCCAGAACATATCTATTCGAAAAATGATGAAAAAGTATCTCAAAGAAACCACCACAAGTAAATGGGTAAAAATTACCACCTATATTAAACAAAAACTATACCAAAATAATTTTTGAAATAGCTTAGTAACATAAAGTTGTCATCGTAGGCCTTTGGGTAACTTCATGTTATACTGAAGATATATGTGTTGTAGATAGAATCATAGAAACAAACCATAGCGAAGTGTAAAATTCAGAAAACACCCGTTCCCTCATAACTTCAAGTTGAATTTCTATCAAGCTTTCTTGACCTGCCATTATGCAGCCTCAACTAAGTTAAAGGAACCACATGGCTTTGACTCCTGAATTCAACAACGAATAAGAGACTCATGAGTCATGAAAATAAACACAACATCAATTAGAGACTCACCAAGTGGTAGACCTAACCCTTATATTACAACCATGTTATTGAGAGATCAGATGACATTCCTATTTATATGGGCCTTAGGTTTTATACACAATAGATACATGTACAATGCTACGTGAGAAATTAAAATCACAACTAATGCAAGTAGAATGAAGAGGGATCAAGACTGATGCAATAGTAACAAATCAGCCCTAAATGTTAAACCATTGACTCGGAAAACTGACAGGTGAATTACAGCAATAAAGTCACATACACTCACAATCAAGCTGAAAAATGTCCATTGAAACGAATAACTGAAAGGTGTGATCACTCATGGTCGTGCTATTAATAGTGGTTCATAGAGAATATGAAGAATGGACCATTTTTTATTAAGTTTGACAACAGAACATTACATGACCATCATAAAACCCAAATGTGTATAGATTACTTTAGAAAATACCATATTTCCAATGATAAATGAAGGTAGACTTGGTAATCCCTGTGTTCAATAGTAAAAATAGAAAGAGTAAGCATAAAATGAGATATTGCATACTACCTGTGCACACTTGACGCCAACATTGTGATCATCTATTCCTCCAGTAACAAAAAGTAACCTGTAAAAAAAGTGACATACCCACCATTTGTCATTAAAAATTTTAGGAAGTAAATTTGATCCATATTAGTAAATACAGGAGCGGCTCCAGGATTTACGAGGCCTAAAGCGAGTATAAATTATGAGGCCCTTATAGTTACTATTTTTCAATCATTTTTTGTGGTAATTCGATAAAATGCATTCAATCTAGTATGATTAATGTATTTTTTCTAAACTATAAAAGCGCAATTAATCCCTACGAGTCATATATGAAAATGATTGAGCTGGTTATTTGAACAATATAATACTCCCTACGTCCAGGTCAAAGTGTCCACTTTGACTTAGCATACAGTTTTAGGATTCTCCACTAACTACACTTTTCACCAATCAAATTACATATCTACCCACTAAAATCTTTTTCGATTGGTTGTAACATGGAAGTGGATACTTATTTGGGACAACCCCAAAATAGTAAGGTGGACACTTGGGGTGGGATGGAGGGAGTAATAGATGATGGAGTAAAAGACTAAGTGGGGAATTCAATTATGATAAAATATAACTTATAACACGAAACCTTTCAAATGAAATAGCTCATAGCTAAGCGATAAAAAATGGGCATAGTAGCTTTTTTCACATAAAATTGGTCTGTTAGTTTACGATTAAATTATTAGAGGCCTTATAATGTCAATTTTTCACATAAAGTGGGTATTAAGTCTTTGAACATATATTTTTTGAGGCCTTGTAAAGCTATGAAATGTTGAAGATCCTAATCGTTATCCTATACATAATACATGATATTAAAATTTAGGGGCCTTAAAAAATCGGGGGCCTAAAGCCGTAGCTTCACTGGCCTTACCCTTGAGCCACCCCTGAGTAAATATTGGTGGCAACTTCAGGATTTCAGCCCAGTTTAGATGAGACTTTTAAAGAAAACTCCACTAAATGAATCTAACCTCAAGTTTTCATGTATCAAATGACAATGTAAATCACAATATAAGAACATCAGTTGCTTTATCAAGATACTGTTTTTCATCACCATTCATTTATGCATTCATGGATACAGATATTGGGGGCACACAACAGTCTTTAAAATCCTTACCAATGGCTCACATGATACAACTATGTAAAAGAAAATTTACAATAATCACGACAGAAAAAAGTGTTTTATTCCTTAGATACGTACGTGTTCACCCCATTTGATCCACTGATCCATTTTAACTAAACTGCAAAGGTCAATAATAAATACAATCACTTTGCAAACAAAAACTCATCATGCATCTATTGTCGAAAATTACCGTTTGGAGGTGAAAAAGAAGCTCCATATGGTGTTCCGGCAGAGGAGCGTTGGTGGTCGGTGTAGAGACCAGGAGAAATTGGCTTTGATGATGGGCTAAGTTGCTGGTAATTGTTGTGTTGCGAATTCCATCACCATGTTCAATAACCACATTTAATCAAAGATATATACCTATCAATGCAAAACGAAAACCTTAAATCGAGCAAACCAAAAACCCTAAAACGAACAAATCAAACCTTTATTACTTATTTTTAACAAGGGTTAAGTACTTCAAAATGTAATTATTTATGGTCTGACATTCATTGTATGCAAGAAAGTATTCGGACCTCCATTGTATGTAACAAACTTTCTATTTGTTCTGATTGTATGTATTTAGGTGACGTGGCAACTTGTGATGATGCCACGTGGCACCTTATAGAGCTGACATATATGTAAAACACCAAAAGTTGCATACAATAGCACCGAATAACAATTTTCTTACATACAATGGAGGTCCAAATACTTTCTTACATACAATGAATGTCAGACCATAAATAATTACATTTAAAAGTACTTAACCCTTTTAACAAACATAAACCCTACAAATTATAGTTCATCCTATAAGCTAAACACCAAAGAATCAAAACCTGAAAGGAAAATAAAATATATAAAGATTTTCTGAAAATAATAGAAAGAAAAGAAAGCAAAAAAGCAAGACCTTGTCTGGATTCATCATCAGTGATTTTCCAGTCATTTCTTCCAAAGCTCCGGTTCTAAAAGCCCTAACAAAATCCAACAAAACTGTTAAATTGACTCTCATATTAATACCATAAAAATACCAACCCAAAATCGAATTATAGAAAAAAGAAAGATTAAGAAAGATTATAGATAGAATTAGATACATGAATGTTAAGATATTTTGAAAGTCTCGAAACATGAACACCGGAAGAAGATGAAGAAGTGGCTAATGAAGCCTGATAAATAAACTACAGTATTTAAGTTTTTGAATTACAAATGTATTAACTTATTGAAGGAGAGAGCGGTGCATTGATAAGATAAGTTCAATAGATGGTGTAAAAATTATTGGAAGGGAAGGGCGGTGTGAGATGTATACAATTTTTTGGAACTCACAAACTAAATTATTACTTTCTAGACAAAAAAAATATATATATTTTAGTTATTTTTTAAGCAATTTTAAAACTTTAATATGACATATCCATGACATCACCCTTTTAACCACAGCTTGACACATCAGCAGCAAAATATACCTCACGACTTGACAAATCAGCTTCATGACATCAGCGAAACCCCTCTTTATTAGTATAGATAGATTCTATATATAGGATATATATAATTATATACTATGCATGCATAGTATATAAATCAACTGAAAAGTAGATTATAATAATAATAATAATAATAATAATAATAATAATAATAATAATAATAATAAATTTTTATGGACGATATATCTTTCCTCTCACTGTTTGATTGGTTTAATTCGTTATCAACTCTTATCCAAATGTGGCATTCGATTTGCAACGTTCAATTGATCGATTTGCAACGTTCATTCGATTTGCAAAGAAGGAAAATAAATTTAATTAATAATAATAATAATAATAATAATAATAATAATAATAATAATAATAATAATAATAATAATAATTGTTGTGAAACAACGACCTATTAGCAGTATATATAACAAAGTGTATAGTAAATGGAAGAATTCTTTTTCATTGATCCCACTCCTCAATCACATATGAGCCTTTATATATAGGACTCGTTCATCAATACATAGTTACATACAATAAGTGCAAAGCATATCAAGGGATTTAGGAGTTGGATAGCCACAACAATCAATACATTTATAACACTCCCCCTTGGCTATCCATCACTTATAAGAATATGTTTCATTTAAACCTTACTAGGAAAAACCCGGTGGGAAAAAAAACTAGTGAAGGGAAAAGAATACATAGTTCTTCAATACACTTGGAGTTGTTGCCTCGTTAAAAACCTTGCCAGGAAAACCCGGTGGGAAAAACCATGGCTAAGGAAAAAAGAGTGCAACGTGTATTTCTCCCCCTGATGAGTACATGATCACTTGATCTCCGCGAGTTCGTGTCCTTCAATATCATGAACTTGCTTCACATAATAAAATGAGGCATGAAGCATCTTTGTAAACTAGTCTTAAGCATGCTTCTTGAATAATAATAATATTGTCACTCTTCAATAAAACGTCACTTGTGGGTATATACTTGAATTTGATCAACCACCCTGCATTTCTAAAAGATACTAAACAAGCTTCAAATTAAATATGTTAGTACAATGCAAACATGTACCCTTTAAACCATGTATTTATCAAATGTCCATTTTACTTGTTTCAATGAAGTCTCACTAGACTAGAGACTTATCTTGCTAACAAATTTTGAGAACTCCAATATATATGGTTATGTATGACTTGCAAGATAAATTTATAATCAAAAGTACTCAAATCGGGTAATCATAAACTAAGAATCTTCTTTGTCATCTTTCGATTGTCGAAGAGGTCTTTGTCAACGAAAGTTTACCTTATAACCATTATATTGTTTAATGAATATGTGTTGATCATAAAATATTTTGACACTCCCTTTATATGGTTTTCATGGTGTATAACAATCACCAAAAAATTCTAATTTCATCTCAAGTTTACCTAAGAATACCACTTCGTTAGGAAGCAAATAAGAAATACCAACTCAATATAGACTCTTCATATATAGAGCACGTATATAACCATGTATAACATGTTTAGATCCGGATCTCTTTATAGATATACAAGGGCTAACCAAACTCATGATTATATTCATTATGACACTTTTGTCATACACCCGTAGTTTAGCCCATATAAGTGTGCTCAAATTTCAAACATGTTAAGCTGAAACCCATGCTCGAGCATTATAACTATCATCTTGAGAATATCAACTATAAATCAAAATATATGCTTAAAGCTTTCATATCCTCAAAGGGATCTCATTCTCAATATTAAATGAGCTAATAATATCAATTAGGTTACACCTTCAAATGTACGAAAGGTTTCATGACATTCTTGCGTCCTTTCATATTGACCAATCATTCATAACTCTACAATTTTAGCTAGTATGCTTTCAAGAACCTCACCATTATTTTTGATATCATATATGAAAGTAGTATCGACGTCGATTTCAATTTTGTTCGATTCCATAATTTTCTAGACATGATATAATACATTTAGATCTCTTTATTTTTCGGGTACCCGAGATTCTTCTTGAACCATCATGTCTAATATCTTTATACGACACTCATTAGGGGTCTTTATTACCTCGGTTTGACCATCTTGGTTCTTTGCTCCATATTCTTTTTCCCGAGGATTTTTGCTTGGAATCGATTATTCTACCACATCCCAAACATGTGTAGATCCATTACCATCCTTCATAGGTTATCTTTTAAGATAAAAATCTTTAATCGGAGCATTAGCAGCTATTAAGTTATTAGTGATCCCGTCACTATAATTATATTGATCATTAAATATACATCTGCCAATTGTTAAACCGGAGTTATCATTTGAACTTTTAAGCTCATATTCTTCATTGTGAGGATCAGTTGACAACCCCTTCATTTCTAGCTGCTTATCCTCCCCCTCGACACATATTCTCACCCATTTTTAAGGTTTCATCATTGTGTCTTGATGGATCAACTAAAACGTATTTTGCACAAACAAAAGTAATTAGATGGAATATGTATGAGTTGTGACCAACAACAACCAAATATAACAGGGAGGAATTAAAATCCTTTTGGCCCGATGCGAACTCATATTGTTGCATGTCAATTAGCATGACCCCAAATAATACTTTTGCTCTCATCATAATCACCATCTTATAATCAACTAAATAAAATCTGGAAGATTATGCTCGTACTCTCAATAATCGAGTTACTAATTACGCAAACCCCATGTTGCGATTTTATGATCATTTAGACGATGCATCGATTTCAAATTCTAAATGATCCATTAAGTGGATATGTAGGCCGCCTACATGTATCCCCTTTCATCATTTCCAAATTCAAGTATTTTATTGGTAAATATTCAACTTCTAGTTGAGAGCAAGGCATGCAAAATCATTAATTAAATTGAAGAATTTTCGAGTTGTTCATAATATTCTCATGTGAAATATTGTTGTTCGCATCATTATTGAACCGGGATGGTCTAACCGGTCACGCCAATTAATAAATTAATCACTTTCCTTATATGCCTCAGCTAAACTTAATTTCATTTGCATAATACATTCCGTTACATAGTGCATCATTGCAGAAGGTTTGTATGATTCCGAGTTTACTCAATGTATTTGTGAGGCACATATTTTTTTACAATCAATAACTGAATGATATTGTTCAATTATCAAGATAAAACAAGCATCACATAGCAGTTATCATCAAGATATATAAAACAAGCATCACATAGCAGTTACAATCTTAACTTTAGTCTATCAACAATCGAATGATGGGTCATATATGCATTTATAGACATTTATCCTTATCTGTGCCTTTGATTTTCAGGGGTAGTAGATCATTTGCACAATACATTCTAATATAAACATATACACACCAAATGGTTCTCAACATCATATTTACTACTCCCTTATACCCCCCACCTTTTGTTGTTGAGTTAAATGAACTCACGAATTTAAACCAAAGTCTTCACATCAATCAATAATTGGTACCCACTTAGAAAATGGATCAAATTTACCCTGATTATTTTCGTTAAAACCTCATCATAATTATGCACGGTCACGAGTGAACATTTTATTTAAAGTTTTGTTAATACTCCTTTCCAAAATAATATCAACGAGGAAGTAAGTAATCATGTGACCGAGCTATACTCATTCACCGATTTATAATTAATTAGCGGTGATAACAAGCATTGGGGAGTATACCAACTTTTGATGATGCCATACCCTTATCCTAAATGATCCAAGATAAATAGTTCTAATTGTGTTTATATTATAACCATAATTTTGTTTATTAACCACGCCTCTAAGGCAATCTCTCATATAAAGAAACATAATTCAAGCTAGTATATCATGAAAAATTTCATACAGTATACTAGCGTAAAAGTATAATACAAATCGTATATCATTAAACAACATGATGATCAAAATAGAGATTAGCTGAGCTGCTCATAATTATCCAGTTAATCACTAGATGAATTAATGGATGTAGTATGTCATAATCAAATCATAACAGAACATGGCAAAACACATAATCCTTTGCATATATAAATGACTTCTTAATTATGATAAGCGTCATCAAATACCTTAATTCATGATCAAATAACATAGTAAACGCCAAGATTTTATAGCACATATAAATAATTTTCCATATATGTTCAAAATGTAATATGTGAGAATTAAACTGGGTCATTTATTAAGATCTATAATCATACAATTTAAAACTTCAATTACCTCTTAAAAGAGTATTTGGCCGAAATATACAATAATCTTTAGCATATAATACATGCCATTAGAAAAGGTAACTATTAATACCATTTTACTCGTAATGGGCTATACTTCATATTTTATCATTAACCTAACTTTTATTAATATAACTAGAACCATATTAAAGGCCACTTGCAGTATCATTAGCAAAAAATTTGTAGCCTAAATTATGTAAAAGTAATTATATCACCTTTATATATCTCACTATATCACAGATATAAATGATATCCATTAATTGTTTCAAAGGTCTAGAATATGCTATAGATGTCTCGTACCAATCATTAAAATACATTAAGAGGGAAGCCATAAGCAAGCTACTGATCATCAAAACCATATTAAGAGGGAAGCTATAAGGACAATGAGATTATATATCAAAATGACTCATGATAGCATAAATTATCATCCATAAGTTATTCATTTTTGACAAATTATTCAAGACAAATAAACAAGATTAAGATAAATCATAGATCAGTTGCATCACACAAATACTATTACGGTGTGCATCATACAAGATCATGTTCAATTAATGATATGTAGTTTTACACAAAGCCCAATCTGGAAAACGAGTCCATTCGGTAAATTAAATGAGAAGGAAAAACCGTCATAATATATATGAGACATGAAGTTAAACGTAAATTTAATCAAACGTCAAAGCAAATAGAATATATGCTGAAAATTTTGCAGTTATGTGACTAACATGTACTATCACAAAGTGATTACTCTCACAACTTTACGAGATATTACCGAGCATAATCGTTTATCAAAACTTTGTTACTCAATTTATTTCAGACCCAAATCTTCTAAGCATCATTAAAATCAAGTTATGGTGGCAGTTTTGAGTTGTAATCAATCCTTCCTTCTATTTTAAAAGTCGAAAGAACCAATATTTTAGTCAATCCTGCTTAGTGCATATAAAACACCTCTTAGAAATTTGTTCGTGATCATATACCATGGGGAAAAAAAAAATACTTATCTTTCTTTCACTGTGAATAAAGAGGCAAGTAAATTCGAGGTGTATTATTGAAGATAAACTACTAATTAATATCATATCATATCAGTTAATATGTACTCATAGGGAAGTTGATATATCATCTTCTCCTACGTTTTAGATAATATCATATATTTTTTCATCTCAATTCAACAATCAATCAATTATATAATTTATCAATGAACAGTACATAAATTACTAAATATAATTGTAGTACGCAAATATAATCTACAACTCAATTTGTGTATTGACATGATCGACCATTTAAATAATCGGACATAATCGTCATAGATCTTAACATAAGAAATTTTACATTAGAAAACTCAACATGACACAAATCTATTTTTCTTTACAACTCCAGGTAACATAAAACTTTAATAATTTACACTATAAGTAAATTACCATGCAATGGACTCTTGGTTTTCATGAATCTAAATGCAAGACCATTTAATATCAAAACCTCCGTATGTTCGTAATTTATCAAATTAGAATTTTAACACAACTCTTAAACATTTTGATGGATAATTGATCATAAAACTATTATTGTAAACATTATATGAATGAATATAGGAATGGTCGATAGATCAGAAAGCTAAAAGCACTCAAGTAGTATAAATTAAAATAGTACATACTTACAGGGAGATTTTATTCGAGCGTACCGAGGTGTTGAATTGAGATTGTAAATGAGAATAGTTAGAGGCGAAACTTCAAACATTCCTTTATACTTGTATCTCATTATTATCGAGAGACTCGTGCTGATAACGTGTTGTGAAACAACGACCTATTAGCAGTATATATAACAAAGTGTATAGTAAATGGAAGAATTCTTTTTCATTGATCCCCCTCCTCAATCACATATGAGCCTTTATATATAGGACTCGTTCATCAATACATAGTTACATACAATAAGTGCAAAGCATATCAAGGGATTTAGGAGTTGGATAGCCACAACAATCAATACATTTATAACAATAATAATAATAATAATAATAATAATAATAATAATAATAATAATAATAATTATTATTATTATTATTATTATTATTATTATTATTATTATTATTATTAATTAAATTTATTTTCCTTCTTTTAAAAAAAGAAGATGTTCAACTCGTGTTTTGTATGTTATATCATTTGCATTACATGTGATTAACTAAACCCAATCAATTGAACGTTGCAAATCGAATGCCACATTTGGATAAGAGTTGATAACGAATTAAACCAATCAAACAGTGAGAGGAAAGATATATCGTCCATAAAAATTCAAGATAATTCTAGTTAGAATTTATGATAAAATCTAATATCTAATAGGGTTTATTGTTTCATTATGCTGTGAACTTTGAACTTGTTACTATTGTATGCTCTCAACTTTCGAACCTTCTATTGTATGTAGTAAACATTCTAAAACTTTATATTGTATACTCTCAACTTTCAAACCTTCTATTGTATGTGGTAAAAATTCTAAAACCTTCTATTGTATGCTCTCAACTTTCAAACCTTCTATTGTATGTAGGGGTGTTCGTTTGGATGGATTGGATCAAATCCAATCTATTTATATAAATCCATTTGGATTTTGGTTCTCAAAATATGAATCCGATCCATCCAAACAAATATCGAATCCAAACCGAACCGAACCAAATTACTATTTGGATGGAACGGTTTTAACCGTTTGGTTTTCTCGTAGATTGCATTAGTGTATCATTTTGACTCGTGAGGGTAATGTAATGAGTGATATCAATGGTTACGTATTGTCATGTTGCGTTGAGGGTTTATATAATTTGGATTTAGTATTTTATATCCAAACTTGAGATTTTAAGTTATATTCAATGATATATATAAACAATTCCAATAATATTATAAGATTTTATGTATAAAAAATAATAAAACAAATATTTAACATACATTTTGATAGATAAACAAGAGTATTACATAAAAGCATTACATAAACAACTATTACTATTCGGTTTATTTGGATAATCCGGTTTTAATAGTAGTAACCAAAACCAATCAAAAAACCGAAATAATAATTTGGTTTTTGCCCGATCCGATCTAAAAATCCAAATTGTCCAATCCGAACGGTCCAATCGGAATAGATCATTTGGATAATCCGATTATATCCGAACTGTGAACACCCCTAATTGTATGTGGTAAATATTCTAAAACCTTCTATTGTATGATCTCGATGACTTGAAAACGGGAATTGGCTGATGTGTATCTAGTAACAATAAACCCTTCTATTGTACTTGTTACTATAGACCCTTCTATTGTTACAATAAAGGGTAAACATTCTAAGTCACCGAGATCATACAATAGAAGGTTTTAGAAATTTACCACATACAATAGAAGGTTTGAAAGTTGAGAGCATACAATAGAAGGTTTTGGAATGTTTACCACATACAATAGAAGGTTTGAAAGTTGAGAGCATACAATAGTGTCGCACCCCCAATTTAGTACAGCGGAAGCAAAGCACGGGGCGCGACTAATCAAGCATCATTACACCAAAGTTACATTTGAACGACCTCTACATGAGACATTTGAAAATAATTTCAAAATATTACATTAATATCAGAATGTTTACATAACTTCGAGTTCGCGAAAAGCCTAGAGATTCTAGTACATAATCACTAATACAAAATAATAATGCAAGAAAATCTCTAGATGTTTGTAAATCATGTGACTCGAGCTATCGTTCCTGAGGTAGCAGTTCTACTGTTGCTGTGTACCTGAGATTACACGCTAAAAGGTCAACAATAATGTTGGTGAGCTCATAGGTTTATAATTAAAAGAGTAAGTGTGAACCACAAGATTTAATAGTGTTGTACGTATGCAAATAAAAGTATGTACTATTGCCATGAGCCCATAGTTCGAAGCTTAACCGATGTGTGCGGTACAATCAAGTACCGTATAGTGCCTCCGCGAGTGCCTAATCTAGTACACTCGTTAGGATCAAATACTAATGCGTCCATTTGACCAGTTAGAACAAATAACCCGGACGGGGATGGTTAATCCCAAATAGATCTATTCATTAATACTCGTGCTAAATCCATACTAACGAAACTATGATAATAGAGGACTTTCGTGGATTAGTAAGTAAAACAACTCATGCAATCCGTAATAAAGTTTCCATACTTGTGTTCACATGTAAAACGAAGCATTGTAATCTCACCCCAAAGTTTAAAAGCTGTGAAATAGTAAAAGTGGGGCTATGAGACTCACCTGAGTCTTGAAGCAAGCTACGTTTATATAAATAAACGAGTATCCGAATGTAATAATCAATCAAGTAGGTTCTCTGAACCCGCAACCTTCTAGCGCCCTAAACGCATAAGGTTGTGTGAGTGAATGTCTAAAAAGATCATTCCCGCTAGTTGTCCACTCTACTAGTTAATGTCCAAGTGTCTTGTCGTATCTCATATGTTTGTAATTGAAAATGTGTACGGCCCGTTGGTGACGGTTTGTAATAATAATTCTCAAAGTGTTATTATTATGTGTTGGGTCACTGACCCTTCTCTATTTAATTCATGTATGACAAAACAAGTGCTGCGACGCTGATAATGTATCAGTGTCCCTAATAACTTATGTAGCTAAACTGCCATCTGTTGTGCAGTATCTATGTTTTGTAAATATGACATCAGTGAGTAAGTATGTATCAGTGTCCCTAATAACTTACTCGCTGATCATCTGTGTTAAAAGACATCATGTTGTTGAAGATTAATTGAAGCTGCTTTATGAAGTCGAAGACTGAAGAAAGAGATATAAGATTTCAGTTGAAGTGGAAGATCAACTGATCTCATGAAGAAGAATCTGCAACGTTACCAAGAAAGTGCACGGGTCTGACAAATACCCGTGTACTTGAGAGGGTTCATCGCATATATCTAGATAAAAGACTTTTGCCACTTTGGGAATGAAACTAGGAATCTTGCATTCCTGTTTGCAGAAAAAGAAATCATCTTTTCTGCAAAAATAGTCTTATACTCAAAGAATAAATTCAGATTTATGTGTTGTCAAAGATTTATACCTTTTCCCAAGGGATTTAATAAATCTTTGACAAAAATTCAAACGGTTGAAAAATATTATTCCTTAAATAATATTGAAAGTTTTTGGCTATAAATAGCCACCTCAACAACCGTATTGAACACCTTAACATAGCATTAAATACAACCTTTGATCTATAGCAGTCACTCCTGTTCCATCAGCGAGCATTGTGCCAACACTTGGTGTTTGAGATCACTGATAGTCATCAGCGTCTGTTGCTGAGTGACATGTTGTATTTAATATTTGTCATCAAGTCAATTACTTAGATTAGTTTGTCTTTTCTACTTCCGCAAGTAATTGTTGTAAAGAATTATTTTGATTAATATCAATAAAATATCTTTAAACTTGAAAAATTGTATTCATCCCCCCTCTACAATTAAGTGTGTTAGTAGTTTAATACTTAACTTAAGTTATTCGGGACTAATAATTGGTATCAGAGCATATTAAATAACATAATATTCAGATCTGTCATGATTACTAACCCTTCTAAGGAATCATCTGCATACATTGACAATGGATCCAAAGGGAAACCGCCCAGATTTGACCCTGAGCACTTTTCTCTCTGGAAAGGTCGTATGCTGTTGTTTCTGAGGGCACAAAACAATCAACTAATTAAAACCTTGAATGAAGGGCCTTATGTTCCTCGGATTCTGATTGAAAGAAATCCTACTGCACCTAGCAGTGAGCAAGAGGATGATACTCCTAGGAGTATTGTAAAACCTCAAAGCAAATGGTCTGAGGAAGATAAAAATCTAGTTGATATTGATGCTCAACTTCAGTATTTTATTGTCATGTCTTTACCAAATGAGGTTTATCACTCTATTATTAACTGCACAAATGGAAAAGAAATGTGGAGTACTCTGTGTACCATGTACGAGGGACTTGATCATGTCATTGAAAACAAAAGAATTTTTCTAAATCGACAATATGAACTTTTCATGGCAAGTGAAAGTGAAACCTTAACTCAAACATATAATAGGTTTAACTGTTTGATGAATGACATAAAGGCTGCTGGAATTAAGAAGGAACCCTTGGATGTTATGAACAAATTTATGGACTCACTACCTAGTAGTTGGGATCACTCCATTGACATCCTCAGAAACACTGGTCTTGTGAAAAACATGAACTTAAAATCACTATTTGGCACTTTTTTAAACAAGGAACAAAATCGTGCTCAAAAACAAGCTTTAACTAAGAGCTACAAACTGAACAACATTGCCATGATGGCTAAAGGTATTCCCACTGAAGAAATACCTTCCTCATCTAATACTGACACTGCTAAGGAAATTCCATCTCACTCTGGTGATGAAGCCGATATGTCAGTAGATGATGAGAGTGATCTTGAATCACTAGCTGATGAAATGGCAATGATGGCTGGAAAATTCAAAAGATTTTCAAAACAGGGTTCATCTTCATCCAAATCTAGACAAAACTCATTTTCGAGGTTTTCAAACGAATCCTACAAAAACAAAACTAGTGGAAAACAAAATTTCAAGAAATCTGAAGTCTTGTGTTTTAACTGTCATAAACTCGGTCATTTTGCTTCTGAATGCAAATCATCATCCACTGATGATAAGCATGCAAAGGAAACTGACAAAGCATCAAAATACAAAGCCAAGTATAAGAAACTAAAGGAGTTTACAAAGAAGAAAGAAAAAGGTTTTGTTGCTGAAGACAGAGATGCTCTCACCAACTATATCACTGATGAAACCACCAGTGAGTCATCCTCATCTGAACTAGAAGAAATGGCTGGGCTGTGTCTTATGGCCGACTCTGACTATGAGTATGAGGATGACTCAGATGACTCCATGGATAGTGATGATCCTATCAGTGACCTCTGGAGACTATTTGAAAACATGTCTCCAACCTCTGTGCTTGACTATTCTAAGTCAACAACATCATCTGAATCAAGCTGTGAAGAAATGGAATGCATGATGGCTCAAAATGATGCAAGTACCTGTTCATCAGCTGAAGACACATCGTCAGCTTCCATCTGGAACAAAGAAACCCTCACTAAGGTAAATAAATTTAATATGCTTACTGAGGAAGAACAAGCTGACACACTTGATGGACTAGTTTGTGACATTGCTTATGCTCAACAAATTGAAAAAGATTTAAAAGGAAAAATAATTTTGTTAACAAATGAGCTCGCTGAATGTCACAAAGAAATTCTTGAGCTGAAAGATGCAAAACAGCAACTTGCTGAGCAGCGTCATGCTAATGCTATTCTTATGGAAGAAACAGCACAAGCTAAAAAGGAACTTGCAAATCTAAAAAGGGTTTGTGATTCCTGGTGTAAATCAGCCAAGATGGTCACCGAGTGTGTCAACAATCAAATTCCTAGACAAGTTCAAGCCATCATTGGAGGAGATTATGAGCTTGCTGCTAATATTGCAAGTGAGCCTTTAACCTCTGACAATGATTCTATAACACCCCTCATTCTTTGCAATAATATACTATTATTTTACTCGGAAGCGTATGAATTTAAAACATATTTATATATTGTACATTAGGATACTGTACATAAACAGTTATCTGTTCCAAACCACACCAAACCAACTGTTTAAAAACTACACAAGTCGGGGCATTATGTATTACAAAACTGGGTTTATAATAAAACCATATCAGAGTTTACAAGCTGCCAAACTTTCCCGCAAAGCATCCACTTCCTGATCACCCACATATCAAACATAATCTGCAGGAAGTTAAAATGAGGGATTAGCACGAAGCTAAGTGAATGAATTTATCACACACAATTCAACTTAGCATAACAATCTGTTTACAGCAATTAATCGTAAACACATTTCTATTTCAATTTCAATGAGGATCAGTGGCTCTGGAGAAATCATAATACCCGGGGATTCTCCAAGAACACTTAACGTCAATCTGTATGGCCATTACAGAATAGACCGATAACTATTGGTTATTAAATTCATACACAAGTCTCAAACACAACAGATGAATCAAAACATGTGTAATTCACATAATAACCAAAAAGTCCAACTATACGTTGACCTCAATAACTGATACATATAGAATCACATATCACGTAGATTCATAATCAAAAACGCAGACTAAACAGTCTTATAATCAATCTATGTTTACTTGTCACAACCAAACGGTTACAACTAAATCGAAAGGTGAGTTCTAAATCCACTCACCGATACCTTGGTCTTCATAAACTCAGAGTCCAGAAGTCACTTATCTTTTGGAGGATCTGAGAATCACAATCAGATATAAGTTAGTAATCAGGATTATCAATACTTAACTTATATCCAACCTAATTCAAGGAATTACATATTATTTACATAATCAAAATAAGTTCCTAATTATATTCATGGTTGATAATAAAGCAGATCAACATGTACTTATCTACATTTTACTTTATAATGTCTTAAAATCAAAAAGCTACTAAACGGGTTACTACCCGCCGTGTAGCCCAAGTACCCGCCGGGTACTGGGCTTAACCAGCCGGGTACCCAATGAAACAACCGGGTAAATTAAAATTTCATGACAACAGAACTTTTCCACGTTTTAAAGACTGGAGAAGCAGCCGGGTTCCCGGTTTACCCGCCGGGTTCCCTCATTTGGTACACTACCCGCCGGGTACGGGTTCTACCCGCCGGGTAACCACCCCTGTATCAGCATCATCGCCCAGCAAAACCCCACAACCCGAATTTTTAACACCAAGCTCACAAAATCAGTTTCCAACTCATGAAATACAATCGCAGACCTCATATATCATCATATAGGTATACTATAACATGTTTGGTACTTAAATTTAACACCAAATCATACTAAAGCTTTAAGTGATCATAAGCATGAATTTAAACATGATCATAACTTACCAATTTGATGATGGTGATGATGATAATATGATTATGAAGCTCTAATCACTTCCAAATCACAGCTCCACAATTGATTTCTAGGTTTCTAGTTATAAGGATTTTGAAGTTTCTTGAATATTTCTAAAAGAGGAAAGTAAAGAAAACTTTCCCAAAGAGGAAAGGTTATAAGGCGGTCAAATCTTTACACCGACCCGTAACCACTTAAAACTAGTCCCCTTTTAATCTATTGTCTGGAACCTAAAATCATTTTACGAGAAACTTATTTTATTTTACCGTGAACGATAGTAAATTAAAACAAACAATAATTCACTATACACAATAAGTCCTGGGACCTATTTATCTAAGTTTCTCAATTTAACAGATAATACCAAATAATTTCTAAAACAATTAAATACGCAATTTAAATAATAGGAATTACCAGACTGCAGGAGAGGATGTTACAAATCTCCCTCCCTTAAGAAGATTTCGTCCCCGAAATCTCAACATGATCAAACAATCCAGGATATCTGGATTTCATAGATTCTTCGGTCTCCCAAGTCAAATTAGAACCTAAACTATGTCTCCATCTCACTAAAACCATAGGAATGTGTTTCTTCCTAAGTTTAGTAACCTTTCGATTGACAATTTCAATAGGTTCTTCAACTAATTTCTGGTTCTGGTCGACTTTCAAGTCTTTCAAAGGAAAATCTGCGACTGATCTTCAACGTTGCATTTTCTCAAATAACAAATATTGAAAGTGCTATGAATACTAGCAAGTTCAGGAGGAAGATCAAGCATAACCGACTGATCATTAACAACCTGACTGATTCTGAACGGTCCAATGTATCGTGGAGCCAATTTACCTCGTTTCCCAAATCTGATAACACCTTTCCACGGTGATACTTTAAGATAAACTAACTCACCTACAGAGAAAGTCACTGGTCTTCTACGTGGATCTGCATACTGTTTCTGTCTGTCACGTGCAGCTTTTAACTTTTCTCTTGCAACTGCCACTTTCTCAGCCGTTATCTGAACAATGTCTGGACCTGCAAATTGTTTCTCACCAGTTTCTAACCAACAAGTAGGCGTTCTGCAACGTCTACCATATAACATTTCATAAGGAGGCATACCGATACTGGAATGATAAGAATTATTATAAGCAAATTCCACTAACAGTAAATGAGAATCCCAAGAACCTCCATATTCCAAAACACAAGCCCGTAACATATCCTCAAGCGTCTGAATCGTACGCTCTGACTGACCGTCGGTCTGAAGATGATAATTTGTACTAAGATTTACACGAGTACCCAATTCTTGTTGCAAACTCTTCCAGAAATGAGAAATAAACCGAGAATCTCTATCTGATACAATCGACAAAGGAATTCCATGTCTCGAGACAATTTCATTTATATATAACTGTGCAAGCTTACTCAGAGATGCAGTCTCACTGGTAGCCAGAAAATGAGCACTTTTGGTCAACCGATCAACAATGACCCAAATCATATCATTACCTCGAGACGTACGTGGAAGTTTAGTCACAAAATCCATAGTGATATGTTCCCATTTCCATTCTGGAATTTCCAACTGTTTCAATGACCCATACGGTTTCTGGTGTTCAGCTTTAACCTGAGCACAAATATGACACGAACTAACAAACTGTGCAATATCGGTTTTCATTGTGGGCCACCAATACAAGAGTTTTAAGTCATTATACATACGGGTACTGCCAGGATGAACAGATAAACGTGACTTATGGGCTTCAGTCAAAATTATATCCCGAATACCTCCAATCAGAGGAATCCATACACGAGACTGGAAAGTCTTTAATCCTCTAGAATCATCAACTAACAAATCTTTTCTTTTCAACATGATTTCTGACTTTAGATTATGATCTAATAAAGCTTCTAGCTGTGCATCTTTAATTTTATCCACTAAGTCAGAAGAAACATCAACTTTCAAATAATAAATACGGTCAGAAGTACCTTTTCGGCTTAACGCATCAGCAACCACGTTTGCCTTTCCTGGATGGTAACGAATTTCACAATCATAATCTTTGATTAGTTCTAACCATCGTCTCTGACGCATATTTAGTTCTTTCTGAGAAAACATGTACTGAAGACTCTTGTGATCTGTACAGATTATACACTTTGTACCATAAAGATAATGTCTCCAGATTTTCAGTGCAAACACAACAGCTGCCAGTTCTAAATCATGGGTAGGATAATTTCTTTCATGCTGTTTCAGTTGCCGAGAAGCATAAGCAATAACTCTGTCTCTCTGCATAAGAACACCACCCAAACCAGCATAGGATGCATCACAATAAACAATAAAATCATCTGAGCCATCTGGCAAAGCTAACACAGGTGCCTGACACAATAACTGCTTTAAGGTCTGAAAAGCTGTCTCCTGTGACTCATCCCACTGAAACTTAATATCTTTTCTGGTCAATTTGGTTAACGGACCATCAATCTTTGAAAAGTCTTGAATGAATTTTCTATAATATCCAGCTAGCCCAAGAAAACTTTTGATTTCAGAAGGATTCTTTGGAACATTCCAATTCATAACAGCTTCAATTTTAGCAGGATCAACTTTGACACCATCATTACAGATAATATGACCCAGAAACTGTACTTCCCGAATCCAGAACTCACATTTAGAAAATTTGGCATACAAGTGTTCTCTTTTCAATGTTTCTAACACTATTCTCAAATGCAATTCATGTTCTGATTCAGATTTAGAGTATACCAGAATATCATCGATAAACACAATAACAAATTTATCGAGAAGAGGCCGACAAACACGGTTCATCAAATCCATAAAAACTGCTGGAGCATTAGTCAAACCAAAAGGCATAACCAGGAATTCAAAATGACCATACCTGGTTCGAAAAGCAGTTTTAGGAATATCCTGTTCACGAACACGAACTTGATGATAACCTGATCTCAAGTCAATCTTAGAATAGAATGAAGACCCCTGCAACTGATCAAATAAATCGTCTATGCGAGGCAGTGGATATTTATTCTTTACTGTTCTTTTATTCAGTTCCCTATAATCAATACACATACGAAAAGACCCATCCTTCTTTTTCACAAACAAAACTGGGGCACCCCACGGAGAAGAACTAGGTCTAATGAATCCTTTGTCCAATAATTCCTGTATCTGATTCATCATTTCACGTATTTCAGAAGGAGCTAATCTATAGGGAGCTTTAGCTACAAGCGACGAGCCAGGAACAAGATCAATCTGATATTCAACTTCCCTAACCGGTGGTAAACCAGGCAGTTCATCGGGAAACACTTCCGGATATTCAGAAACAACTGGAACATCAGAAATGGATTTCTTTTCTAATTTCACATCAATCACATAAGCCAGGTAAGACTCACAGCCTTTAGATAACGACTTCCTAGCTTTCATCATAGAAATCAGAGGTATACACTCATCATCCCTTTCTCCTCGAGCCACAACATATGACTCTTCAAAAATTGGGATTCTAATCAGCTTATGGTGGCAATCTATACTAGCTTTAAACTGACTCAACCAATCCATGCCAACAATCACATCAAAACTTGGAATCGGCATTAACAGAAACGAAATTGGAAAAGTCTGGCCATCAATTACAATATTAGCTCCAGTCACCGAGGTGGTAACAAGAACTAACTTTCCACTAACAATCTCTACTTCTAAGGGCTTAGTTATCACAGTAGGAATCAGTTTCAACTTATCACAGAAACACACAGATATAAATGAGCAGTTTGCTCCAGAATCAAATAAAACACGTGCTGGTACAGAGTTTATAAGAAAAGTACCAGTAATCACATCTTCTGTGTGAACAGCCTCATCGACTGTCATCTGAAATGCCCTACTAGTAGCTGGCGGAGGATTCTTCCGCTTTTGCCGGGAAGATGATGAACTCCCGACCGAAACCGAACCCTGTTTCCCCGCCTCTGGATACTGACCAACACGATGCCCTTCTTTCTTACAATTCCAGCACACATAATTAGGAAACTTGCAATTCTTAAACTCATGACCAAGCTCACCACATTTAACACATTTATTTGTCTGAGGTGTACACGGCCCAGTATGCTTAGACCTGCAAGTACTACACCAGTTAGAACTACCAGAAGAAACACTTTTACTGCCACTGCTTTTCTGGCCCTATCTGTTACCCTGCCACCTTTGTTTCCCTTTTCCTGAAGATTCATTTCTGGATTTCTGATCGGATTTATCCTTAGATGGAAAAACTGAACCTCTCATATCACTATCAACTGAACGTGCGAGGTTGAAGGCTTGAGATAAAGTACCTGCTAATCTCACAGTGGTACGATAATTAGAAGGTAAAGCATCAACAAACTGTTCAATTTTCGTTTTCTCATCCGGGATCCACTGATGAACAAACCTTAACTTTTCAGTAAACTGGGTTATTAGCTCATCCATTGTCATCTTATCAGTCAATTGAAGATTTACAAACTCCCGTCTGATCCGAGCCATTTCAAAATCCGAACAATACTGATTTCGAACCACTTGATGAAATTCAGACCACTGAATAGTCTCCTTTTGTTGTTGGGTCAAAAGGCCGGTAATGGAATCCCACCAGACCATAGCATCATCCTTAAGACACTGCACTGCATATGGAACTTTAAACTTTTCCTCACAACAAGTCACTTCAAACTTTCTTTCAATGTTTCTCAACCAATTTAAAGTAACAGTCGGATTAGGACTACCAGAATATTCCGGAGGTTTACTAGCCATAAAAGTCTTGAAAGAACATGTCTTATTTGTCTGAGATGAGGGAATAGTACCAAATGGATAGATAGGTTGTTGAAACCGTTGCTGAGATGACGCAGCTTCAGTTTGTCTTTTGAATTCTCTAAGGGAAATCAATTCATCTTCCATTTCGTGCATATAGTCATCTTGATTTGATTCTTCACCAACACGAGCAGAAGTACCATCATGAACAGGTAGTTCACTTTGTATGTGCAAAGGATGAGCATCGGTTCTTGAGGCATTGTTAGGGTTGGCGATCGTTTGCTCGTTATCTGCCATATCTGTTTTCACCACAACAACTCAACAAATGTTAATCGTGGGCACCTAACTCCTAACAATTCATAATCAATGCTTAATCCCTTACCAGGAATGTTTGACAAAACATGCTTCAGAATTGGGATTGAACACTTTACAATGCTCAATTAGCCCAAAACTATGCTCTGATACCAACTTATAACACCCCTCATTCTTTGCAATAATATACTATTATTTTACTCGGAAACGTATGAATTTAAAACATATTTATATATTGTACATTAGGATACTGTACATAAACAGTTATCTGTTCCAAACCACACCAAACCAACTGTTTAAAAACTACACAAGTCGGGGCATTATGTATTACAAAACTAGGTTTATAATAAAACCATATCAGATTTTACAAGCTGCCAAACTTTCCCGCAAAGCATCCACTTCCTGATCACCCACATATCAAACATAATCTGCAGGAAGTTAAAACGAGGGATTAGCACGAAGCTAAGTGAATGAATTTATCACACACAATTCAACTTAGCATAACAATCTGTTTACAGCAATTAATCGTAAACACATTTCTATTTCAATTTCAATGAGGATCGGTGGCTCTGGAGAAATCATAATACCCGGGGATTCTCCAAGAACACTTAACGTCAATATGTATGGCCATTACAGAATAGACCGATAACTATTGGTTATTAAATTCATACACAAGTCTCAAACACAACAGATGAATCAAAACCTGTGTAATTCACATAATAACCAAAAAGTCAAACTATACGTTGACCTCAATAACTGATACATATAGAATCACATATCACGTAGATTCATAATCAATAACGCAGACTAAACAGTCTTATAATCAAAAAAAGTCCAACTATACGTTGACCTCAATAACTGATACATATAGAATCACATATCACGTAGATTCATAATCAATAACGCAGACTAAACAGTCTTATAATCAATCTATGTTTACTTGTCGCAACCAAACGGTTACAACTAAATCGAAAGGTGAGTTCTAAATCCACTCACCGATACCTTGGTCTTCACAAACTCAGAGTCCAGAAGTCACTTATCTTTTGGAGGATCTGAGAATCACAATCAGATATAAGTTAATAATCAGGATTATCAATACTTAACTTATATCCAACCTAATTCAAGGAATTACATATTATTTACATAATCATAATAAGTTCCTAATTATATTCATGGTTGATAATAAAGCAGATCAACATGTACTTATCTACATCTTACTTTATAATGTCTTAAAATCAAAAAGCTACTAAACGGGTTACTACCCGCCGGGTAGCCCAAGTACCCGCCGGGTACTGGGCTTAACCAGCCGGGTACCCGATGAAACAACCGGGTAAATTAAAATTTCATGACAACAGAACTTTTCCACGTTTTAAAGACTGGAGAAGCAGCCGGGTTCCCGGTTTACCCGCCGGGTTCCCTCATTTGGTACACTACCCGCCGGGTACGGGTTCTACCCGCCGGGTAACCACCCATGTATCAGCATCATCGCCCAGCAAAACCCCATAACCCGAATTTTTAACACCAAACTCACAAAATCAGTTTCCAACTCATGAAATACAATCGCAGACCTCATATATCATCATATAGGTATACTATAACATGTTTGGTACTTAAATTTAACACCAAATCATACTAAAGCTTTAAGTGATCATAAGCATGAATTTAAAGATGATCATAACTTACCAATTTGATGATGGTGATGATGATAATATGATTATGAAGCTCTAATCACTTCCAAATCACAGCTCCACAATTGATTTCTAGGTTTCTAGTTATAAGGATTTTGAAGTTTCTTGAATATTTCTAAAAGAGGAAAGTAAAGAAAACTTTCCCAAAGAGGAAAGGTTATAAGGCGGTCAAATCTTTACACCGACCCGTAACCACTTAAAACTAGTCCCCTTTTAATCTATTGTCTGGAACCTAAAATCATTTTACGAGAAACTTATTTTATTTTACCGTGAACTATAGTAAATTAAAACAAACAATAATTCACTATACACAATAAGTCCCGGGACCTATTTATCTAAGTTTCTCAATTTAACAGATAATACCAAATAATTTCTAAAACAATTAAATACGCAATCTAAATAATAGGAATTACCAGACTGCAGGAGAGGATGTTACAGATTCGCTTCAGGATCACTGTCCTATGACCAAATTCTCCCGGGGAGATGGTACTAGAACAAACAGATTTGTCAGAGCCTCTAAAATTAAAATCTCTGGTGAGGAAGCTGATGATGAAAAATCAGTGAGTACCAACAGTGAATGTTTAAAATTAGTAGATGAACCTTTGTCACCAACTTTCACTCTTGCACCAATCAAAACTAAAATTTCAAATAAAGGAAAAACTGTGAAATCTAAAAACATTGGTTCAACGTCAGGCTCTGTTAACACTAAGATAGACTCCCTAACCAACCAGCTTCAGCTTCTCACTAACTATATGGTCAGTGAAAAGCAAAAAGGTATACTTGGACCTATTCCCTCTGATTCTGGATCCTCTTCTTCCACACTGAAGCGCAGAAAATGCTACAAGTGTGGAGAAAAATCTCACCTTGCCAGTGAATGTAAGGTGGATGGATTCATTAGGTCCAAAGTATCAATCAGCAAGGGAATGTCAAAAGAAAAACTGAGTGTATCCCTTGCTACCACTTCTAACACGTCTTCAGTAAACATTAATGCCAAAAAGGCAACTGAACCCACTAAAAGGTGGGTTCCCAAAAGGAATTAATGTTAGTTATATGTACAGGAGAGTAATAGCATCTGGTACCTGGACAGTGGATGCTCTAAGCACATGACTGGTGAAAAATCTCTCCTCAAAAACTTCCAAGAAAAGGAAGGTCACACTGTCTCTTTTGGTGATGATTCTAAAGGGTATACAAAAGGACATGGAACTTTAAACAATAGATATGTATCATTCTCTGATGTATCATATGTAGAAGGGCTAAAGCACAACTTACTTAGTGTAAGTCAGATATGCTCTCTGAAGAACAAAGTTCTTTTCGATGAATTCGCTGGAACAATTTTAAACAAAGAAGGGAAACCTGTTCTTGCTGCTAAAAGAAAGAGAAATGTATTTACAATCAACATGACTGAAGCAAAATCATTAAAAGGTCTCTGTCTCTATTCTCGTTCAGTAGCTGAGAAGAATTGGTTATGGCACAAAAGGCTCTCTCATCTAAACTTCAAAACCATAAATAAGCTCGCAAAAAATGAGTTTGTTTATGGCCTTCCAACCATGAACTACTCTAAAGATAAGCTGTGTGCTGCTTGTGAAAAAGGAAAACATCACAAATCAACCTTCAAATCAAAACATTTTTCATCCATTTCTGAAGTATTTCAGCTACTTCATATGGATTTGTTTGGACCAGTGAGTATTGCCAGCCTAGGTGGAAAAAGGTATGCCTTGGTCATTGTTGATGAATTTTCAAGATATACATGGGTCTTCTTTCTGAAGAACAAAAGCGAAGCTGCAAATGAAATCATCAACTTTGTAAAAAGAATGGAAACTTTGAATGGAAAGCTGATTAGAATGATCAGAAGTGACAATGGCACTGAATTCAGAAATGGAACACTTGAATCATTCTGTGAAGAAAAAGGTATATCGCAAAAATTTTCAACCCCTAGAACTCCACAACAGAATGGTATCGCTGAAAGAAGAAACAGAACTCTTGTTGAAGCTGCAAGGTCCATGCTCGCTGAAGCTGGACTTAAAGGATACTTCTGGGCAGAAGCTGTCAACACATCATGCTTTACTCAAAACAGATCTATCATTGTCAAACGTCATAACAAAACAGCTTACGAAATTCTCAGAGGAAGAAAGCCTGACATCAGCTTCTTTCATGTGTTCGGAAGTACCTGCTATGTACTCAACACACGTGACCAACTAAAGAAGTTTGATCCAAAAGCTGATGAAGGAATCTTCATTGGATACTCTCTTGTATCCAAAGCTTTCAGAGTATACAATCTCAGACGAGAATGTATAGAGGAATCTGTCCATGTGACGTTTGAAGAAAGTTTCAGCTCTCAAAGGAACCAAGCAGAAACTGATGACATGTTTCAAGCTGAAGAAACATTTAACATGCCATACAACAATTCTAATCCAGTTTTCTCTATTCCAACATCAACAATTCCTGACCCTTCTCCTCCATCATCACCTGAAGCTGAAGATATGTCCATTACCATCTTCGAACCCCAAGATGACATCGTTCCTGATCCAGATCCGACCGTCACTGAAAATGAACAAGCTGAACAGGAAAAAGAAGCTAAGGAACAAGAATAAGCATCTGTACCTGTTAGAGCAACAAAATGGACTAAGAGTCATCCCATCGATCAAATAATCGGAAGTAAAGATACAGGTGTTCAGACAAGGAGAGCTGCCACAAGCAATGTCTGTCTATATGTGAACTTTGTGTCACTAATGGAACCAAAGAAGATTGATGAGGCTTTAGAAGACGCTGCTTGGATCACTGCCATGCAAGAAGAGTTGAATCAATTTGAAAGACATAATGTGTGGGATCTGGTACCTAGACCAAAGAAAACAATCATTGGTACAAAGTGGGTCTTCAGAAATAAAATGGACGAAAATGGAATTGTCATCAGAAACAAGGCTCGACTAGTTGCTAAGGGCTACAGACAAGAAGAAGGAATAGATTACGACGAGACTTTCGCTCCTGTGGCACGTTTAGAAGCAATCAGATTGTTTCTTGCCTTCGCTGCTCACAAGAAATTTAAAGTGTATCAAATGGATGTCAAAAGTGCCTTCTTAAATGGTGATCTTCAAGAAGAAGTGTATGTGGCTCAACCTCCAGGGTTCACTGACCTTCAGCATCCTGATCATGTGCTAAAATTGAAGAAAGCACTGTATGGTCTGAAGCAGGCTCCACGTGCCTGGTAGGAAACTCTCTCTGATTTTCTTTGCAAATCTAATTATTCACGTGGCATTATTGATAAAACCTTGTTTTACAAAAGAGTCAATAATGATCTAATAATGGTTCAAATATATGTTGATGACATCATCTTTGGTGCCACTGATGAAAAACTTTGCAAAGAATTTTCTTCTCTGATGTCAAAAAGATATGAAATGAGCATGATGGGGGAACTAACATTTTTCTTAGGTCTACAAGTAAAACAATCTGATTAAGGGATTTTCATTAATCAAAGTAAATATATTAAGGATCTTCCTATTAAATTTAACTTTGATAATTGCTCTATCATGAAAACTCCAATGGCTCCTCCTGTTAAATTGGACGCTGACGCTGATGGTAAATCAGTGGATGTTACCATGTACAGAGGAATGATTGGATCTCTCTTATATCTCACTGCAAGCAGACCTGACATCATGTTCTCTACCTGTAGGTGTGCTCGCTATCAAGCAAACCCAAAAGAATCACATCTTGCTGCTGTGAAAAGAATCTTCAGATACCTAAAAGGTACCCCCAACTTGGGCCTCTGGTACCCCAGAGGCTCAGGGTTTAGTCTCACTGGTTTTTCAGATTCTGATCATGCAGGATGTAAGATAGATAGAAAGAGCACCTCTGGAGGATGTCAGTTTCTAGGAGGAAAATTAGTCAGCTGGTCAAGCAAGAAGCAACACACAGTGTCCACATCCACTGCTGAAGCTGAGTATATTGCAGCTGGTCACTGCACTGCTCAAGTATTATGGATGAAAAATCAGCTTGCTGACTATGGAGTCAAAGTAAGAAACATTCCTATTCTCTGTGATAATCAAAGTGCAATAGCCATCACCAACAATCCTGTTCATCACTCTAGGACTAAACACATAGATGTTAGATATCATTTCATTAGAGATCATGTGATGAAAGGTGATGTCGAACTGCACTTTATTCCCACTGAACATCAGCTCGCTGATATTTTTACAAAACCTATGGATGAAACGAGGTTTAATTTCCTGATCAGTAAGCTTGGAATGTTAAATGCATGATAAGTTCATGCATGGTATACTCAAAATACCTTCATACACTATTTTCTATGTGAAAAGACATGTATTTAACCATAAATGTAAATATCTTTATTTTGTTCACATTTATCCATAAAAATAGTAGTCTTCTTTTACAGAGTCTTATCATTTCAATCACAATCTTCAAAATATTCTCAACAAATCTGTCCACATTTTTGCTCTTTAAAAGGTCTTAACACTTTCATTCAAAGCTTGTAAAACATCTCTCCTTCCAAATAAAACAAAACGAGAATGGATCATTACTCAAGCTCATCTACTCCAGAAAATGAAATTCATGAGGAAACTTCTCATGAATTCATAAGCATGGATGAATTTGAAGATGTCAGGCTCTATGATGAAGTTGAAGAGATTCTTGATGCTCATGCCATCGAGAATCTCCATGATCAAGTTACTCAGCTTAATCAACAAAACTGGGAGCTGATGCATCGATGTAGGGAAATAGAAACTCAACGAAGAATTGCAAAGAGATCCATTCCTACTCGACTCAAAGATCGGTTCAAGCACTGGAAGAAAGTTGTGAAGCATGCGAAGAAAGCTGCATCAGCATGGGTCAAACGTAAGCTTAAACCTGATGCTCACTATCCTCGAACTCCTGCTGCATGCTTCAAAGCAGGTCTTGTGGAGAGATATTATCCTCAAGAAATGTCCTTCGCAGATCTTGATGAGAATGAATAAAAAAAAAAATTTGTGTGTTCTGACTAGTGTTCTCTGGAGTAAATCGAATAGCTACTCTGTTATCTCCAACTGATTTATCAGCGAGAATAACTCTGTAGCTGATCCTTCACTCCAAAAATAAACAAGTTGAAGAGCTGCTTCCTTATCTCTAACTGATTTATCAGCGAGAATAATGTTGGAGCTCATCCTTGTTCTTTCAATCAAAACAAAACCAAGTTGAACTGCTGCTTTGTTATCTCCAACTGATTGATCAGCGAGAATAACATTGGAGCAGATCCCTGGTATTTTCAGATAGTGCAAGTTGAAGGGCTGCTAAGTTATCTCCAACTGATTTATCAGCGAGAATAACTTTCGAGCCTGTCCTTGTCACTAATCTTAAAAAAAAAATTCGAAATAATATTATTTTCGAATATTATTTCATTTAAATAAACTTGCTTTATTTTGAAATGTTTTGGAAAAGATACATTAAAAGCGACAGGACGTGGGTAGTCCAGTCGCCCACTTTTTCCTCCCTCATCATTTTCTCTCTCCCACTTCTCCACCAATCACACACGTTCACAGAAACATATATAAACCCACTCTCATTCTCATTCCATTATCTCAATCCATATTCACCAAAATTAAAATCAAAATCCACCCCCAAATCACTCTCCAAAACCCTAAAATCCAAAAGCACAATGCCTCGTTCCAAATCAATTCCCACAGATCGTGTTCCATTTATTCCAAGTGCTACAGTTGAAGCACTTAAAGCTCCTCAGGTTAAATTTCATCCATCTTCCATAGTTGTGAAACCCTGTAACTATGTTGCAAATTTTGATATTCCCTCTTGAATCAACAATTATGAAAATATGGTAAATTGTCTTTCTTTTTCACCTATCATTCATGCCATTACCAGAGATCCTAATCCTATATATTTACCATACCTTTTTGAACTCTGGTATACAATCCAGTGGGTTGAAGAAGATAAGTTTGCAGGGTTTAGAGGCACAGTCAACGATGGGAAAGTGAAAATAGAATTTGGACTGGGCAGATTCAGGGGAACACTTGGTTTGAATTACAAAAACCAAGATAGTGCTTGGGAAGAACCAATTGGTGATGAAGAATCAAAAGCAGTAGTTGAACTCATTGACTATGATGAAGGAGAATCAAAGGCTAAAGTAGCGGTTGCTTGTAGCAAGATGAGTGGTGAATGGAGCTATTTCTTTGGTCATATTATTCAGTGTTTAGGAACCAGCATGGGCTCACACGATCAGGCAAATGCCATTCAAAGGCAGATTGCTCATGCCCTAATCACTGGAAGCCAAATTGACATAGCAGGGCTGATCTTCAATGATTTAAAGACAAAGGTGAAGGCAAAGAAAAGAGATTCTACCGTTGCATACCCAAGGTTCTTGTCTCTGATAATCAAAAGAATCATGGGAGAAAATTATGGAATGAATCCTGCTGGTGAAAAGTATGGTATAGGGGCTTCAATTCGAGTCTGGCAAATTGGTAAGCAAATATTCCTTAATAAGCATGCATTTAGACCTACCACTGATGGTACAGATCCAGTCTCCACACTCTCTGAAGTCATGCTATCTCGCATACCTGAAACTGATGACGAGGGCGAAGCAGATCAACCAGAAAATCAAGCTGAAGCTGATCCCTCAGCTCCAGAATAACCTGCAGAAACCTCTGTTTCAGAACCACAAGAACCTGCAGCCGAAGTTTCGAATCCTTTCGCTGCAGCTAAACAGGCTTCAAATCTTGAGTCAGAACTCAATGCCCCTCAATCATCCACTGAAGCTGGTCAACCAAATCTTCCAGAATCTGGAAAGTTGTATCTCACCGCTCTTTCTCACTATGGCTTACTCACTGAAGCTCCAGAAGAACCTGGTTCATCGTTCTTCGATGAAACACATAATGATGCTGAGGATGTCACTGAATCTGCAACAGAGTCTGATGAACCTTCCTCTCCAAAAGATATTGGCCACAACTCTCAATCAGGTACTGAATCAGTGTCTATTCTTCAGTCAATTCATTTATCAACTGATCCGACTAGAACTGTTTCATCACCAACTACCAACCCTACACCACCACAACAAACTACACCACATCAAACTACACCACCACAACTATCACCATCACATCAGACACCACCACATCAACCCACTCCACATGTATCCCCAACACAATCTCCAACACCTCACCAATCACCAACATCATCACCACCTCCTCCACCTCCAGTGAGTGAAACATCACTTATTCTCTCTGCCATCAATCAATTGGCTGTTGTTCAAGAAAATCATGTGCAGGCCACTGAACGATCCTTCAGTCAACTTTACAATAAGTTGGCCGATATTTCCTCTGAAGTCTCTAACTTGAAAAAGGATCTTAGCTCCCTCTCTTCTCCAGTGGCAGATCAAATCAAACAATATTTTGCTACTGTAACAAATGAAGTTCAGAAACTTCAAGCACATCTTCCTCCAGGTCTATCCAATGCTCTTAAAGATTTGGCATTCAAGGTTGATGAGGCACATTCAGGTTCTCTCACTGCTGTTAGTGCTACTGAGACTATTCTATCTAGTGTTGCAGCATGTCAGTCCTCTCTCTCCAAGGCAATCTCTGATGGGAGTTTCACCTCTGATGACAGAAGTGAACTCAAACAAACGAGGGGTTTTCAGATAGGCTCTATGGCTACTTTTGGGAAGATAGCAGCTGCGCTAGTTCAGCTTGACTCAACTCTCAAAGATGTGATCAACAGGGTTCTCAGTCAATCTCCAGCTTCTGAAGCTGATCCTTCATCAGCTGAGGGGGAGAAAAATAGAGTGATGATAACTGAAATAATCGATGATGATGAGCCTGAAAATACAACTGAAGAACCAAAGAAAGCTGAACCTGAAGAGCCCATACAAGAACCTAAAACTGTTCCAGATCCAATATCATCTGAAACAGGAAAGAAAAATACAGATGCATTATCTGAGGGGGAGTCATCTTTGGTATCTGAACCTACCTCAGTCTTGGATGAAAAGGAACCTAAAAAGATTGAACCTAAAGTGACAGCATCAATTGAGGGGGAGCAACTAGAAGACATGGTTTCTGAGAAAGAGCCTCCATCTGAGAAAGATGTGTTGATTTCTGATACCTCCGCAGCAAATAAATAAATAAGCTCTCTTCCAGAAAGATCAGCTCCATCTGGGCTTAATTCTTCAGGAATTCAAAGTATGCTGCCCTCAAACAGAAAAAGGAAGCATATCATTCAGGATGAATCTGATGATGAAGAAGAAATGGTTAGCAAGAAGGGAAAAGAGAAAGTGTTAGATGATTCAGATTCCCATGGGCTCAGCTCAGAAGAAGAACAAAAGCTGAAGAAAAGAGCTAAAGAACTCAACCTTCCTCTGGAAGAAATCAAGCTAGCCTATCTACAAGAAAAATCTAGGGAGCTTGAAAAAGAAAAAGAACCTAAAATGAATAAGATCATCTCTGAGCTGAAGATGGATGTGGAGAGTGAGGGAAAGAAGGGCATGAATGCCCTAACTATTCAAGAGCTGGTCATACAGAAAGGGAAACTGAATCTGAAGAACGAAGAAGATCAAAAAGAAATGATCAGAATATTTGTCAGCTCTAGAAAGCGTCCAGAGAAAATCATCAAGGTGGGCATCAAAATGAAGAAAGAGAAGATGAAGAGTCATCTGGAGCTGTTCAGGGAAAACTCTAGCAAGATAGAGATTGTATCTCTATGCAATCTGAAGAAGAGATTATGTCTTGCTGAGCTGGGAGAAATCTACACCTGCATTCAGAACAGCTCCACTGCTCATAAGCCTGAACTGCTTCAGATCATAGACAAAATTGTCTTAGACCTAAACAAGTCTGAGCAGAAACTGAAGCTTCCCATCTCTGAACTCAAAACTGAGCTTGCCAGCACTCAAAGAAAGAAGGCCAGAACAACTAAGGCGGACAAACTGAAAGAAACTCTACAGCTTCAAAGGAGAGGTTTCCTTCCAGACTGCCAAGGGACAAACCATATTCTTCCAGCTGGTGCTCATTTCTATCCAGGAAAAGTCATCAGAGAACCTGAGTATGGAATGTTCTACATGGACCCTATCACCAACCAAAGTTTTCAAAGGGCATCTGAAATCTCAATTGCTAGAACTGAACATCTGGTTGCTGTAAGATTCATTAGGATGGCAAGCAATGCAGACCCTGAATTCTTGGGGCTACTGAATGAAGAACTCAAGCTAAGATTTGCAGACGATCATGGAAATATGTATGCTAAAGTCAAGCAAGAGTATGAAGAAGCCTTGTCTTAGGATTCTTATTGTAAAAACTTTTGATTATGATATATGAATCAAAGTTATCCTCACTATCTGCTATTTATTTACTATGCACTTGTAATATTCTGTAAATGAAAGCAATCAAACAACACTTGTCTTGTCATAAATAAATAGGGGGAGATTGTTGGGTCACTGACCCTTCTCTATTTAATTTATGTATGACAAAAAAAGTGCTGCGACGCTGATAATGTATCAGTGTCCCTAATAACTTATGTAGCTAAACTGCCATCTGTAGTGCAGTATCTATGTTTTGTAAATATGACATTAGCAAGTAAGTATGTATCAGTGTCCCTAATAACTTACTCGCTGATCATCTGTGTTAAAAAACATCATGTTGCTGAAGATTAATTGAAGCTGCTTTATGAAGCCGAAGACTGAAGAAAGAGATAGAAGATTTCAGTTGAAGTGGAAGATCAACTGATCTCATGAAGAAGAATCTGCAACGTTACCAAGAAAGTGCATGGGTCTGACAAATACCCGTGTACTTGAGAGGGTTCATCACATATATCTGGATAAAAGACTTTTGCCACTTTGGGAATGAAACTAGGAATCTTGCATTCCTGTTTGCAGAAAAAGAAATCATCTTTTCTGCAAAAATGGTCTTATACTCAAAGAATAAATTCAGATTTATGTGTTGTCAAAGATTTATACCTTTTCCCAAGGGATTTAATAAATCTTTGACAAAAATTCAAACGGTTGAAAAATATTATTCCTTAAATAATATTGAAAGTTTTTGGCTATAAATAGCCACCACAACAACCGTATTGAACACCTTAACATAGCATTATATACAACCTTTGATCTATAGCAGTCACTCCTGTTCCATCAGCGAGCATTGTGCCAACACTTGGTGTTTGAGATCACTGATAGTCATCAGCGCCTGTTGCTGAGTGACCTGTTGTATTTAATATTTGTCATCAAGTCAATTACTTAGATTAGTTTGTCTTTTCTACTTCCGTAAGTAATTGTTGTAAAGAATTATTTTGATTAATATCAATAAAATATATTTAAACTTGAAAAATTGTATTCACCCCCCCTCTACAATTAAGTGTGTTAGTAGTTTAATACTTAACTTATGTTATTCGGGACTAATATTATGTAAGTTTCGTTGTGTACTTATAAAAGTATATCCGTATGTTTCCGTATTGTATAGTATAAGATTAGTTGTTGTTACGCGAGGTTGGTACTTAATAGGAATAAGTGTTTTCAAGTTTCTGTGAATAGAGACACTAGATGGCGACACTGGGTAGCGACACCCGATGGCGACACTGGGTAGCGACACTGGAGTGCGACACTGAAGTCAGTGTCGCTAGTTATGAAAATTAGGAATGTTGCGACACTAGGCTTAGTGTCGCAGGTGGTAAGGATTTAATTTGTGGCGATACAGGGGTTAGTGTCGCTATATGCGACATTCGAGAATTTTAGCGACATAAGACTTAGTGTCGCTGCCTGCGACATTCGATTGATAGTAGCGACACACGGTTAGTGTCGCAGTTGCAACACTCGAATGATTTTAGCGACACATGGTTAGTGTCGCAGTATGCAACACATGAGTGGTATAGAGACACAGGCTTTGTGTCGTAGTCGGATTGGCCCAGATGCGACACTAAGGGCCTGATGGTATTTTCATTTCGTGAACGTGGTCAAACAAGCTCGGTTTGACCCGAAACCTTTAGGTAAGTCATAAATATGTTTATAGAGTTTATGAAAATTATCGTTACGTTTTGTGGTTAACCGAAAATATTGTTTTTAACAAATATGCAAAAACAGTCCCTGTGGCTTTATTGACAGATTTTTAGATCGTTTCGGGTCTCGTTTTCGCCAAGTAAATGTTCGAATTAAATTCCGAGAAAAATTACGGGCATTCTCTTATGTCTTGGCTGCTTTGTGTAATTTTTCCAAAATTTTTAGCCATCAACAAATCGGCTAAATAAAATGGCAAATCCCCTGAGGTCCAATATCGACCAATCTGGATACAAGTGGATAAATCTAATTACTGGGCAAAATCCGTGTATTTTCAGGAGACGACATAGAAGAACTTTTTAAAGTTAACACAATTTTTTAGGTTTAGGTGAAAATCTCACGCGTTTTTGAGTTGTACAACTCGAGTTATGGACTCGAGAAGGAGGTGTAACTTTCTGTCACCTGAAGACAGAAAATACATGTCGCCCGAGAAATTATTTTTCGGTTAGTAAACGGAGTCGAAAAGTCATGAAATTGGTGGCATTGGAAAACTAACTTCTCAAAATTCATTTTAGAGCAAAGAAACGTCCATTTTAGTTAAGAAATGGTTACGAAATAATTCCATGAAAGTCATTAAAATTTTTGTCTAGCAAGTATGTTTGAGTTTTCGTGTTTTAAAACGCGTTTCGGTTTTTGTTTTGGACATATATTTGTTGAGTGAGCATATAAACATGTAAATAAACATATTACAACTATTTTAGAAGTAGGTTGAAGTTCTTACAACGTGTATGGAGAAACGGAGATCATGAAGATGATGCTCGTGTTCTCGTGGCCGTTTTATCTTGAAGTCGCTTTGCAATTGGAGGAGTTTTGAGGTGGTGTTTTTTGGTGGTTTATGGTGGTGGGGAGCCAGTTTAGAGAGAGAGAGAGAGAGAAGGGAGAGATGTTGAGAGAAAGTTGGTGAATGAGATGGAGTGGAGTGGTGATGGAAGTGGTATGGTGAGGTTGGAGTATTAAGGAAGCAAGGAAAGAAAATGGTCAAGGCATGGCATGGCCATGCTTGGCCGGTTTTCATGAGAGGCCCACAAGTGTGGGAGTGCCAATTTTTGTTCTCAAAATTTACGTTACGCTCCGTGATCGTTTACCCGTTCGTTTAATTAACCGTTTATACGTTATACGTTTATTATACGTGTTTTAATTAACGATATAATTTCGATATTTTTAATTGTAGTATTTATTCAAAATACTTGGTGAACATTTTATAAAATGTTTCGTTAAGTTGTCGGTCTCGATTTGTACGTTCGTTTCGCGTTTGTACGTTTAATATAAAACGTATATCGTATCGATTATTATTATACAATGATAATATCAAGTAAATAACTACTATTAAATTTCCAAATAGTTTTACGTTATTCATTAAAAAGATTCACCAACGTCCGTATGTAGAGAATCAGATTCCATCCAATTGAAACTGCACGATTAAAATAAATCGCGTACGTGTGTGTGTGTGTGTGTGTGTGTATATATATATATATATATATATATATATATATATATATATATATAACATATACTTAAAGCAAAATACCATGGAGCAATCCCGATCCTTAATTGGGTTTTACCAAAATCGATCCAATGATCTAGATTAATTTATCATAATTACACTTAGCCCCCTATCTCTCTTCTCTCTTATATATTAAAAGATAATCATAATTAGGTATTCATTAGAATCCTAATCTAATCCTCACCCTTAAATAATTAAGTTTTTTTTATTACAACCATTGATTATCTCTAGAAAAAAAGGATTACCTAAATAGTGAATTGGTGGTGATCCAAAGACTAAAATACCCCTCAATAATTGTATTAATTACCATATCTCAATAATTGTATTAATTACCATATCATTTACTGCATATTATTAATTCGAGAAATTATAATTGTATTAAAGAAGTTATTAATTTCTATCAAATCATTTAACACATTCTCAATTTTGTCTTCTCAAAATCTTTGTCTACGCTTTCCACTTTTTTGTTTTGTTTTGTTTTGTTATTTATTATTATATATATATATATATATATATTTGCATATTAGAGATATGGAGCTCACATTCGTTTATGATTTCCGTCAATTGATCTGGTATGGGGCTAATATTCATCCTCAATTTTTGCCCTAACTATAAATTAATTGCATGATGCTGAAGTTTTACTTCAATATTTATAAGTTGATTTCTTATTACAATGAATGAAGTCGTACTAATTGGCACTATTTTTTGGGTTGTTGAGAAACAATAAATGCATATACAATCAAAAAAGAGGCAAATTAGATTAATCATTATTATTCATTTATGCTATTAATTTTTTATTTTTGACAGATTTACAAAATCGTAATTGTCTATTACATTTTTTATGGCTTTCATATTTCCACGAATTGTAATAGATTCAAATTGATATTTGATATATTAGGCTCCGGGTGTATGTTATGGTGTCATGAGGCTCTCAAAAAATGTTCGCCCAAATGACTCAGTGAGTCGTTTCATGATTTTATATTTCACCACGAAATACTAATATGTAGTTATATATTTATGTTTTCTGCCATCACATTTATGTAATGGCAAATAACCGTTTTAAGGTAAATATACAAGTACGTCTTTTTCCATCTTAGGGTTAGTTTCTTGGTAAATCTCTAAGAGATACAAGATGTGAATATAATTCAAGAGTCCAATTAGCTCATAGCCATGGACGTTTATTAGATCTTAACTATGAGGTAATCTTACTTTTGATATTACCGTATATTTTTATATACACTTCTTGAATTCACGGCTTAATGGAAATATGGAATCTAAACAATTTATGGGATACTGAATAAAACATTGAGTTCAGGTGTAATTACTACGGTTTCATTACTTTTGTATATATGATAAAAGTGACTGTGAATAAGTCGTTTTAAAATTTTTAATATTAAACATATAAATAGGTTATGAGAAAGTGATTATTGAAACAAATGTAAGCAATGGTAGTGTTCATCAATTGGGAATTATGATTATTCAAGGAATTAAAGAATAATTTGTGTGATTTTCTTTCAGTTTAGTGATTTAGTGATGTCCATTTTGGAGTTGATTGATGTGTCTATCAAAGCAATCAAGTGCATATTATGCACAGACTAGCAATCGTAACATGGATAGGGTGAGAAAGTTCAAGAGTACAATGATAAGATTAACCAACCGAATTCTAAAAGTACGTCTTTTATAGTTGACCCATTTGAAATTACCAATAATAAATTTTTAGCAAGGTAAGTGGTCACCTCATGTGTTATTGTTATTGTATTAATTGTCAATCTTTTGAGCGATTTCAACGGTCTAATTGTCAAAGATATACCAACTTAATTTTTGTAACTATATGCTATTAGAGTACACTAGCATCGTGCCCGCGCAAAGCGGCGGGTATGTTATAGATTCTCGATTTTTGATGTTTGACTTGGATTGAAATTGGTTTAATGGATTGCTCAATTTTTTATATATGTAATTTTTAAATGTTTTATATTATTAGTTATTTAACGGGTGATGAATCACTTTTTAAGATATGATTATCTGAGATGAAAATGTTGAAATTTCTCTAATTGTGTTAACTGTTTAATGCGAATCAAGTTTATGGACAATAAAGTCATTTTCTTTGTTTGATTGAATTTTGAAATCAATGATTCAAATGAATTAAAAGTTAAAAGACTCCTAAATTACCCATGACTACCATCAAAATTCAAAAGTTATAAATTATTGGTTTTAAAATACTTCGTTTTGTATTTTCATGTTTCCATTTGGTTTCCATATCTGCAATTTTATATAGTCTTTTGACTTCTTGTTTTTCTTATTATATCTTGGGTATTAATTTCCATAATATATTGTAGTAACTAGATTATAACCCGCAAAATTTGCGGGCTAGTACATAATTTTAGTACAAATGTTATGTTATTATTTAATTTTGTTTAGATTAAGGGTGTAGGATTGTCCATTGATAGGAATTACGATGAACAAGTTTGATAGTAAATATTTGTCGCTACATATTGTCTATAATGAAATAATTTTATGTTATAATGTTATATATGAGATACACGTATAATCATTACAACTTGAGAGTAAAAATTGCAATTACTAGCTACTATGTTATCAGGATAACAAAGAGTAAAAATTGCAATTACTACTATGTTATCAGGATAACAAAGCAGGACATGGCACATGGTCGGTCTAACCGTCAATCCGAACCTTATACAAACCAATAACCGTACATTTCTCTAAGTCATCTATAACACGTTATTTTCAATCTCAGTTACGGGTTAGATTTTAAAATAATAATCACTGATAAATATTGTATACCAATTACTGTTCCAAGATATTGTAGCAATATATAAAATAGCATGTACACAAAACCATTTAGAACATTTGGTTACAACATATATAACTTGAATGTACCTTGGATATAGGAGTAAGCATTTCCTCAAAGTTGGGTTCTTCATCTACATCATACTCTTTAGCTTCAAAGGAAGTTATGATTTCACAATCATATATAGCACGATGAATGGTATTAGCAGGGTAACCATTTTGGACATTTATGAACCCGACTTGTATCTTGAAAACTAATTCGTTATTAATAAGTCCTTGTAGCTCGTGTGGCAAGGTTTGAGGGTCATTTATCTAAATAACAAAAGCATAAATTTAATGAACAACCAATTGAATGTAATGTACATGAGATGCAATTTGAAAGACAATATCGTACGGTATGCACCAAAGGGCTCTTAGCCTAGCGGTATGAGAGGGACCCTTCAACCTAGAGGTTGGGGGTTCAAGCCTCAGGTAGTGAGTTGTAAATATTCGTGGTGGTTGCACATAATCATGGATTAGATTGTAGGTTTGCCATTCTAAAAAAAATCATGCGGTTTGCACTTTACGATTGAGGTATGAAATACTCCTATTCGTTAACTCTAAAAGTTAATTGTCAAACAAAATAAGCGATGTTGATCACGTCGCATCATGTACCCTGATGACGGTCATAACCCTAATTGAAGTCAAATAGAGTGTTAGTATAATGAAAATTAATGTGAAATGCTTATTGTTTCAATCTACATGACTTACTTGCCAACAAATTTTTTGACAGGGCCACATTCACTACAAACATAGACTTTTTCAGTAGTAGCTGCGCAGCTGTTAACTGCCTTCTTCTTACATGTTTTACAGGAATAGGTAAACCAACATTCTTCGAGCAATAATCTACTCGCTATAGCCTTAATCACATAAGCGGAGACCTAATAGAAACATATGAAACGTTGGCTATTTAAATAATATATTGAGAAACACCTGTCTCTATTTTAGATTGTTATATTAAAAGAAGGATCTAAGTTATTTTACCTTAGTGATTGATCGAACTTGCTCAAGAAACTTGTAGGGTGACTTAAGGTAGTAATCCAATGGGTCCTCCCGATTGTTTCTTGTGTTATGTTAATTAGCAAGTTGAGTAGGTGTTATGCCTACACCATCTCCATTTAACAACCTTCATTTTATATAGTAGAAGTATAACTATAATTAAATGATTGACAATATGTATGCTATTGTTAATTTGTAATAATAAAGGATTGGTTTGTTACTCTGTTTTAAAGGACACGAATCGGTGATAATGTGTAGCCTAGCAACAAAAAGTTGGTGGATACATGAATACTACCCGTAATATGCATACGAAGTTTATCAAAACTAACAAATTTTGATATATTTTTTCCTCCATATCAATAATAATATATTAAGTTGAAGTAAAAGTTTTGCTAAGATAAATACGATACTTATTGTAAGTTGTTTAGTTTACAATTTTTTTTTTTTTTTATGATATCAAAAAGCATACTAAAGATAATACTAACATTATAGATAAAGCATTAACATGCATTCAATATAAAAGAATATAATTTGGACCAAAAATTCAAGACCTGTTGATCCATAAGTACGGTTTCCATTGAAGCGATTACTGAATGATTGTTTATGTAGCTTTGTTTCCATACCAAAAACACCTTCTCGCGCACCTTCCAATTGTACTCTTTGATCACTAATAAGATTCAACGGGGTAAAAATTTTTCCGTCAACCATGGATAATGCTAAACAATAAGATGGTAGTATATTTTTTTGTGAAGAGACCAAATTGGAGGCAAATACGTACCATGGCTATAACAAATGCAAGGTCAAGGTTAAAAACTATTGAGATCCTTATTGATTGTTCTTTGTACAAATTAATACAAATATTTTAGTAATTAAATGGCATTAGCCGTATATAGTGAAGAAAGATTTTAGAAAAGATGAGGTTTTTTGGAATGGTTTATGATATTAATAAATATTATCTCCATTTAATAATTGGACTACCTAAATTAAAGAACTCAATTAATAGAAATTTATTTTGTGCTATACATAGAATCAAATTGTTGACTATTTAATTACTAATATTTTTAATTTGTTAAGAACCGGATTTTATTTATATTTTAGGAATTCAATAATTGTAGGACATTTTAGTCTTTTAGCATATCCTAATCCACTATTTAGGTTGTCAAAATTGTTAATCTTAATCAATGGTTATAATTTAAAGTGCTAATCCATTGAATGGTTAGGATTAATTTATATGGGTCTATTTGTATAATGACAACCTTATTACCACTTTGTTATAATATATAAACTAGACTAGATAGATAGAGTAACAACTAATAATAGAGTAACAACTAATATTTTAAATAGTTTCTATGTATTCATTTTATTGAGGTAGAAGATATATTGTAGTAATAGAGTAACAACTAATATTTTAAATAGTTTCTATGTATTTATTTTATTGAGGTAGAAGATAAAATAGTCAACTCGCATCTTATATGATACTCCGTAAATAGGTAGCTTGAATTGAAAAACATTAACAAAGGGGCATTTAGGTAATTTCCGATCTCCCTTTTTCTAAACTTTTAAGCCAACATGCTAAATGGTTTATAAGGGATTAAGATAATATTTTAAATAGTTTCTATGTATTTATTTTATTGAGGTAGAAGATAAAATAGTCAACTCGCATCTTATAAGATACCCCGTAAATAGGTAGCTTGAATTGAAAAACATTAACAAATGGGCATTTAAGTAATTTCCGATCTCCTTTTTTCTAAACTTTTAAGTCAACATGCTAAATGGTTTATAAAGGATTAAGATTTCCAAAGTACCAAATTTCGTATTTATCCACATGATTTTTTTCCTTATCAAACTTATATTAATTGACAGTGACACATTATGATTGCTATTTATAAGGCTAAGAGTTTTGTTTATATGTTTTTAAGCTATGGCATGTTTATTGCTAACTAGCAAAATTTGTGCTTCAATTCAGTAGTAGGTTGGTGGAAATTTGATTGAATTTGTATGCGGGTTGTATATAGTGTTAAAGGAATTATAAAATTATCTTTGTTCTTGGTATCATATTTCAAGTTTTGGTTTTGGGGATACTTTTCATGTGTGAGCACTTTAGGGGTGATTGTGGTATTGAATTTAAATTAGCAAATCTACTAAATAGCTATTTTTTAAAGTAAACAAGCATTTATTTAAATATGTAATTAGATGTGAACGCGCATAACCAATCATTTACTTCAAACTAAGCAAATGTAATTATCATACATTTTTTATAAAATACTTATTAATTATTTTACTATTGTTTTAATCAACAACATGTTGGGCACTATTATTAGCTAAAAACACATGTTTCGATTCTTCCGATTTCATCATATATGATAAACTTTAAGACATGTACATATATGCTTCCATTCAAAATATTTATACAATGTCTACTGTACGAAAATGTCTACTTAAAAATTACGTACTAAAAAAATATAATATAAACTTTGAATTCAAATCATGTTGTAGCCCGCGAATTCGCGGGTTATAATCTAGTCATATTTATATCATATTCATATTATAAAAAATTACAATATTAAATAGATTCCGGTTTTATTTATTAATTATATTATATTATCATATTAAAAAGAACAAAAAAACGGAAATACAAAAATAAGATAAACTTGATTAGCCAAAAAATAAGCCTGAAGATATTGTCAAGATACTCCACCATTTAAATACCCGAAATTTATATTTTTTTTAAAACAGTAAAAACCGAAATTAAAGAAAAAATTATAAACTTAATAAACAAATAAAAAGGCTTAAGATTATTATTAAAAATCACTTTAATTCTAAAATCCGAAATTTAATGCATTATTAATACACATCTCCATTTATATTCATATCTTTTAATTTTAATATATGGGTCCAGTTCAGAGGGGAACCCTCCATTTTGAGAGGGAGGGAGTGCACTTTTAATATTACCCCTCCACCTTTTCAATTTTACATTTAAGTCCCTTCAACATCCTCCACCTGTGACAACCGTCACTCAAGCTTCGTTAGTTTAAATTAGCAATAATGTGACCTACTTAAATTCTTGTCCTAATCTCTATGTTATGCTTGGTAAATTACGTGTTTAACTGATTGGTGCAAACTTACTAATAATGGATACTTCTTGTTTAAGAAACTATACGAATCATTAAAGCTACGCAAATATGAAAATAATTTAATTGAGATAATTAATATTTAAACATCGTGACCCGAGTTAGTTTGTGACTCACTTAGCTTGGCCCAAATCGACCCAAACCCCCTTTTTGTGAGGCCAAAACCGGCCCAACCCCAAACCCTACCAACTTGGGCCCTAAAGCAACCCTAGATGTATAAATATAACCCTTAATTCAGCCCTAAAACCTTTGGTAAATTAGAAAAACGAATTTTCTCTGTGCCCTGCTGTTTTTGTCGACCGAATACGAAGAGGAAAACAAAGATCGAGTCCGTGAGTCGCTTCCGTGTGTTACGTAATCGTATAATCGCGTAGGTAATTTCATAAACTCTATCAAATGACTTTTCTTATGTTTTCTGAGATTTATACTTTTCAGACCTGATCTAGATGTAAACACGAGTCGATGATATGATTTGACCTTAGTTAAAGACATAATCCGTAAACCCTAGGTTATACGAATGAATTTTGGTTGCTGATTGAATTGTTACAGCCGACTTCAGAGGCCGTTTTGACGTATTTAGATTCGTTTTCAGACTTCGGCTAAAACTGAAAAGTTGTAGATCTCGATGTTTTACTTAAACCCGCGAGGTTTCGGCCAATGAAACTAAACAGATTATTTTATAAAAATTATTTAGTAAACTGCTGTAGTGTATTACGAATTTTCTGAAAACTTTGGTTAGTTTGAATTGAATGGATTAATTACTTTTTGATTACATTGAGATCTTTAAATTATGTTAAAACATGAACTTTTCTGTATAAAACTTTTGTTTTCATAATCTTAAATTTAACTAATTAAATAAATTTAATTAAATGTATTAGTTAAATTAATATGCTTCAAAGTCTAAATTGCTTAATTTGTAGTCTTATTTTCTTAATTCTTTTAAATTAACTTCTTCACGAGTGATGGCTATATAGCATGGTTTATAAGATGATTTCTAAGTTTAGGTTATAAAAGGAATCTTGATAACGTGTTGGTGAATAGTTATGAAAGATTTAAATTGGAACGGTTATCATTAGCAACGTGTAGACATAAGCTTGAGTAACTATAGGACTTAGTTCATTTGGGAATTTGTGGGAAATATATCATATGGATATAAACATGAGACGGACATAAACGTATAGAGACCCTTGACTCGACTCGTGTACATAATCCGTAAGACACATAACTCATGAACAATTCATTTAAATACTATAGGACGTTCATAGTTCACGGCGGCTGTGTGTGATACGTGGCTTGCTTTAAACCCGCTATTCAGGTGAGTTTCGTGGCCCCTTTTTCATTTATATTTTTAACGTTTTGGGGGAAAAGAATGCTCAAACATATTTTATACCGTTTTATTGATGTGGAAACAATATTTGAACTTGCTTTTGATCATGAGTTGCTATGAAGTACATGTATAGTTTAATGTGTATTATTTGATTGTGTGGAACGATAACGTGAATGGAGCTTAGCATTTGTGTGTGATTATTTTGTGTTGAACGATGATAGAAACGTAGGAACGATGGAATGTAGAAACGTAGTAACGATGAAATGTAGAAACGTAGGAACGATGGAACGTAGAAACGTACGAACGATGGAACATAGAAACGTAGGAACGTAGAAACGTATAGTGTAACGTAACGTTGTTGTGATTATTTGAGATGTTGAACGTGTATTTTATTTGAACGTTGAACATGTAACATATTTGTAGCGTGGATAACGTATGATTTCTTGAACGTTGTATTATTGTACATTGTATAGTTTGCAATCATGTGTTTAAAACGAAATGATTTTGATTTGATAAAATGTTTACTTAAAAACCTACGAACTCACCAACCATGTGTTGACGTTTTTAAGCATTTCTTTTCAGGTGAAGCTAGTAATTCAAGGACTGAGACTAAGGTGGCTTAGCAAGACTGTTAGATTGCATTTTAAATTTGATTACTGTGAACGATTGTATTTGTGACGTTGTGAAGCGGTTTCATAACATTTTGTTGAATTTCATTTAGTGAATTTCTTTTATATCAATGTGTATGATCTAGTCATGTGTTGCATTCCGTTGTTTCCGCTTTAGACGGGGTGTGACACCACCTACACTCCCCTTCCTCATTACCAAACACTCATTTTCTTAATTCATTTCACAAAACACACACACAAACACTCTCATCTCTCTTTCTTCACCACTCACACACCACCACCGGAAACAACCTCCGGCCACCACCACCACCGTCAAGCAAAGTAAATCCATCGTAACTCAACCGCCACCGCCACCACCACCACCAACGTCACCATCGTCGTAACCGCAAAAAAAGTGGATAAAACGATGACGGTTTTTTGTGGTCGAAGAATTAATATGCAAACCACCACCGTTGGTGAACCGACCTCAACCGGACGTAACCAACCGTGGTCGTTTCTCAATCTCCTCCCACCACCACCACCGCCGCCACCGTCGCTGCCGCCGCCACCAATCGCCGATCAAACATCACCACCATTTACCACCACCAACGCCGCTCCTCTAACACCAATATGTAGATCTAGATCTGAAAATTCGTAGATCTAGATCTAGATCTACTTTTTAGATATAGATCTACTTTTTAGATCTGACTGCATCGTACATTTTTTTCACTGCATCCTATGTTCTTTCTACTGCATCGTACATTTTCAATTGCATTGTTCCCTTTTTAGTTCCGAAAAAACTACCACGAGAGTAGTACATATTTGCTACATCTTTTTTAAGATGTAGTGATAAGATGAAATGCTTTTAAGATGCAGTGATGTCTTTTTATTAGTGCGTCATGAACATTTTTTCACAAGCTATATGTTAAAATGAAATGCTTTCACTGCATCATTTTAAGTACTCATAGTAATATTGATCTAAATTTACCTTTTTATTTCTGAAAAAAACTAAGCATCATATATTTCTTTTACTGCATCTTACATTTTTTACTGCATCTTACTTTTTAGATATATAAACATGATGCAGTAATTCTAACTAAACATGATGTAGTGTGTTTAATATAATGTATGATGCAATGTATTTAAATGATGCAATGTTGCTAATTAAAAAACATGATGCAGTGGTTTTAATTTGATGTAGTGTATTAATTTAAAATCAAGATACATGATTTTAAATTAAACACAAGATGTAGTTGTTTTAATTTTCAACCAATCACTAACATTTGTATTTAATTTATAAGTTTGATGCAATATAATTAACCGAAAATTTGATGCAGTGTATTTTATTAAAAAGAATGATGCAGTGTTTCTAATTAAAAAAATATGATGTAGTGTTCCAAATTAAAATCAAGATGCAGTGGTTTAAAAGTAAACACGTGATGCAGTGACTTTAAAAGTGTATTTTTTTAATTAAAAAAAATTAAAATATTTTTTTTATAAAAAAAAATTAAATTGCTGACGGAATTTGACGGCGACGGCCGGAATCTGACGGCGGTGGCCGAAATCCGGGTGGGGGTGGTGGGGTAGGGTGGGGAATAAGAAGGAATGAGAATAGAGAAGAAAGTGGAGGGGTAAAAAAGAAATGAGAAGAAATGTGGAAGGGGTGTAAATGTAAAATAAATGTTATGTTTTTTTTTCTTAACATATGCCATAACTTTTCATCATAATTGCAAAAATGCCACTCCACCCTTTTTTTTTGTTGGTGCCATTTGGTTTCCTCCTAAAAGAGGGTTCCCGTCTGATCCCAAACCTTAATATCTTCTATTAAATTAATATAATACAAAATAATCTCCTTTTTGTTATCATCTTTTCAACCAAGTATATATACTTATTTGCACCGTATCTCTCCATCTATTGCTGCATACTTGAAGACGTCCTCCACCTGTTCGATGTTATGTTTGCATTCTTGATTCACGATTTTGTTTAGGTCTTTTTCGTGAATTTTTAATCCGGGTATGAAGTTCTGTTTTTTTTCCTCTGTTATTTTCAATGCGCGCATTACATAAATTATAGTTTACCTTTACATGTCCGTGATCAGCGACTAAATTAAATTTTTTGTGTATAGGTTTACATCTTTTGTCTCTACATGGCTCCGAAAATGAGATTGCTTATTTGTGGTATGATTTTTTTAGTAAAGTTTTCATGTTTCATTGAAAGTTTGTGAAATACTTAGTTTTTTTTTTTTATTTCATTCATTTGATTATTGAAGGTCACCAAGTGAATATGAAGCATCGTTTTATTTGTTTTATATAGTACATTAAAAAGTTTACTAATAAGAGTTAGTTTAAAGATTTCTTATTGACCCGTTACAATCAATAGAGTATAAATGTTGTGTATAAAAGGTTTGTCCCTGTATTATGTTTGAGTTTTGTTTACATTTGATTTGATTCAAATGTACGAATATAGCAGCAACAAGTATTAGTTTAATTTAACTCCTTTTATTTTCATCCATTTGACCTTAGTTAATCTAAAAAGAACTTCTGTTTTGATTTGTGTAATTTGGTGGTTTTATGTAGGTTGGGTGTTGTACGGCTATGTTGTTACTGTAAGTTTTGTTTTTACTTAAGTTGCAGATATGGCTTTTGATCTAGAGTTTTATTTGATGCTTTAGTTGTTTTCGTTTTTTTTTTTTTACTTTATCGGATAGTAGATCTAAAGTTTATTTCAAAAAAAAAAAAAAAAGTCTTTTCAGGTATGGCTTTTGATATATCGTCCTATCAATGTTAGCTTACATAGGTGAGTTGATTTAGATAATGCTCACTTGAGTATTCCCAAATATGTTTATTATTATTCAAAGCTTATACTATATGGTGGGTCAAAGCTTGCATTTAGTTTAGATATCAAATTTGCACGAGTTACGAATAAATATGGTTCATTGTGTAGCAAATAAGACGCCATCAGTGATCATTAAATTGTGACTTGATTGGACTGGACCATGGTGAAGTAGCTTTTAAGGTCAGCTACTACATTACAATACTCGTCTTTGTTTGAGAAGCTGTTCGTTCGTATAACTGTATCATCTCTTCACGGTATGTTTCACATTCTTTGATCATATACACCACTCTTCTTATTTTCTTAAACGTACGTTCATTGTTGCATTAAACCAAAGAACCATTATCTCAAATGTCAGGTTGATGCATTTACATATTAATGGACTGATTTGGGTGGTTCTGATTATGGGTCAAAAGGATGATACTAAAGTATGAACCAAATAGAAAACACGTCGAATGCATAAAAGAGGGTGTAAATTTAGTCGAAGTATATTAATACGAGTATATGTTATGTTATTTTATTTGTTACTACAACTTTCTTGGAACCTTACGCATACAAAACAAAAGTATTCTTCCTAAAACTTATTGCTGCATTTTCAATACTTTCTTAATTTACCAATTGATTTTATAACTTTATTTTAGATTCGCCCGCGTTGTCGCGGGTCTTATTATTATTATTATTATTATTATTATTATTATTATTATTATTATTATTATTATTATTATTATTAGATAGGGTTTATTGTTTCGTTATGCTGTCAATAAACCCTATCTAATAATAATAATAATAATAATAATAATAATAATAATAATAATAATAATAATAATAATCTATCTTCTATTTTATTTTTATTTATTAATCAAAAGAAAAACCTTAAAAGAACAAGGACCATTAGATGGACGTTAATGGATTTAATGATATACTTAATCCCATTTTTATACGATTAAAATACTAATAAACCCTTCTATATTTACAATAGACACCCTTCTATATTTACAATATAAATCCCTTATTTTTTTTTCTTAATTACCTTAAAAGAACAATGACCGTTAGATCCAAGTCATTATTTTTCAATTCCAAAAAATTATGGCTTCCTTTCATCACCCAATGATCTAAATTCCTATACAATCGCATTTTTTAAAATTATTTTATCAATTTCTAATCCGTTGGTGGGTTGCGAGCGGGTGATGGATATAAACTTTTACTCGCTGAAAAACTTGACCCGCGGACCTACAATAACTACTTCATTATTTCTTGCATAATTAAAACTCTTCCTTCAATTTTTTTTTATTTTTTCCAGAAAAAGCCAAGTTGTTATTTTTCATTTCCAAGAAAATATGGCTTCATTTCATCACCCAATGATCTAAATTCCTATACAATCGCCTTTTTTAGAATTATTTTATCAATTTTATAATCCGTTAACGGGTCGCGAGCGGGTGATGGATATGAACTTTTACTCGCTGATAAACTTGACCCGCGGACCTACAAACACATTAGTTATCCATAAGTGGATTTGTATAATTTATCACATATATATATATATGTATATATAATTGTTAAATTACACAATATGTGATGAAACTATTCATATAGAGACTAAAAAGTATAATCTTCACGTTTCGAACATCAAACTCATAGAACGATCAAGGAAAAAATATATAATAGATTGATAGTAATCGAACTGTTAGTTCGTATGTCTTAACTTTTAACAATTTAGTTCGTTCAAAATTACGATCCGTCGATTTAAACTTGCTGTAAAATTAAACATTTTTTTTTGGATTACAATTTTATATAACTCTTTGATCTTTGATAAAATATTTGTATTATTTAAAATCCACGGGTATTGGCGGATCGCGGGTACAGTTGTAAAAATAAACCCGCCAACAAATACCCGCGGGACAATAAAACCCGCGCGCGTGTAACAGGTTTGGCATATCTGTACCCCCGACCCGCGGTTTCCATCCCTATTCGATGCCCGGGTTGTGAGTTACTATAGTTAGATTGCATGTTCATATGATCTGGTGCAAATTGCGATATGTGAAGTATTGTGGATGTGAAATTGAAATCATAAAATATGATTAAAATATTGAAATTCTCATATATAGGAAATGACATTATAAATGTAAAATTACTAATATAGATGAACACGTAAATTTACAATTATATATATATATAAAAACAACACCATTAAGAGTGTGTTTCTAATTCATTTTGGAGGCTTTAGAGATGAAATTAGACTAAAAATGGTGGACAAACAGCATACGGCTGTTTGCCAACATGTTCATTTCATTCTATCTTTCCATCCATAAATGACACGTCCCAGTACTCCTTACGGTAAAAAGTTATGTCACATGTTTATTTGTTTAAATTTCAATGATAGTAGTATAAATGATATCTTTAATATATATATATATATATATATATATATATATATATATATATATATATATATATATATATATATATATATATAGTGGGAGGATCCAGGGAGAAGTAGAGATCATGGGGGAAGGGGGGAAGTAGGTTTTGCACAGTCCGATCAGGTTTAATTTGGATATCCTGGGCCTGTTCTGTTTCTACTTTCTTTCAAATGTGTTTACAGGGACTAGGGTTATATTGTCATTTAACATTCTATTTTTATTTTACTTTAATATTATTAATTAAACTAATATTACTGAATTAAAACAACGTACAGTTCACTATCCGTATCATAATTCATAAATCAATCGCTGCTACTCTCCTTCGCGATTAATCGGTTCATTCAACCAAATTGATTTTACTTATCAATTCTAGGTCAGTGATTCTCTAATATTTGTGTTTATGATTTCAATTTTGTGTTTATGATTTCAATTTTGTATTTGATTTCAATTCTAGGTTTTTTAGGTTTTAACTTTGTAATCGTGTTTTTGCAGTTGTTAGGAGGAATCCTAGTTCCAATGTTCCGTTCAACTCAAATTTGGATGCTGGTGATTCTTCCGGTAAGCTATTCTCACAGTATATTTTAAATTTTGCAACTTATTTTTTTCATGATGTTGATATCGATTAATGATAATATCACCTATGTTGAATGTTAATTTACTTTTAATAGTTTGGTGTATTTACTTAATTTGCGTATTTTTTAATAATGTTTTTGTAGCTTATATGATGTCTTCTAGTTTCAGTGTTCCTTTATAATCGAATTCAAATGTTATTGCTTTTATCAGTTTAGTTATCTAAAATATATATAGTTTCATTAGGTTATGTGTTGATTATTCTAAGCTTTAAGAACGATAACATTTTTCATGATGAATGTTACCTATTTTTAATTATACTTGTATATGTTTGCAGAGGTAAAATTGTTGGGTTTTTAACTGGTTAATTTTATTAAATATTAAAAACAATAATATGCGGAAAATAATAAAATCATTAAACCCATTACCGCGGATCCAAATACTTGAATTAAATCGATCAAACAAACAACAAGATGAAAGAAACAAACTTACAGCGATTTGCTCGGAATGATCAGTCTTTTGTTTCTTGCTCGGAGGTGCCAATGTGTTCGTACCAATACTAGTCATCTTGTGGATATAATCGCTAGATTTATTCATGCTTGTTTATACGTTTAATCTTTACTACAAACTAGTAACAAACGCGCAAACCGAATCGAGAACGTAACACACTTGTGTGTGTATGGATCGACTAACCCAAAACCGAAAATCGGTTTTGGAGTTTGTGTGGTTCGGTCGACGAAAACAAGGAGGGAGGAGGAAGAGAGTTTTAGGGTTTTGGTTAATGTGTTGATTAGTAACTAATGAACCCCTAGACATTTATTTATAGTCTAGCTAAACTTGTTCACCAAGTTTGTCATTAGTTACATATTAAACCCTTTAACAATATTTAGTTTTAACATTTAAAACTAAACTTTATTTAACTCTACATAATTAATTCACAATTAATTATTCCGTACATATCCGTCGATGATGCATCGGTATGACCCATTGGTGTCTTAATCATCGGATTAAATAATTTAAATATAATTATTTATGCACATAATACTTTCAGACTCCCACTTGTGCATAGATGATTATACTTAACTTATTAAGTTTCCTATGGCGGTCCCTAGCAAGACACATAGGATGACCGAGTCATAAGAACTCTTATACCTCGCATGATTTTAGTTGAATCACCCATTCACAACGGTATATTAAAAGAGCAGCATATCCTTTTGCAACACGATATTACAAGAGTACCTGGCATGGACTTTACTCAACCAAATAATACTCTGTTTATTCTTGATCTAGTCTCAACTGGTTCAAAATGACGGAAGTCTAATACTCTCCGAGCGCGGCCACGCATTCTCCAGTTTTAACCATCAAAGGCCTAACAATATCTCTCTTTAATTAAAAGAGGTGCAAATCCCATCTTGACAATTAACCACTCTACACTTAGCTCCCACTGAACCCAGCAACCAGCCGTTATGGCTACGCATTTACGCATAATGTTAGACTGTGCCTAAGCCCAATGTTAACTAAGCTTGAATGCAATTAACGTCTCATGTAATGAGGATATCTCACTTGAGTTAACTTATGATAGAAGTCCATGAAGTTACACTCAAAGCGGGTCAACCAATATTTGATCAAATCAAATACCCATGAATCTTTGACAACCTTAATGCTATAAGTCCTAATTAAGATTTCAGCCAATATTTCACAGTCACCATCACCCCATTGTGGTTCCCAAGACAACGAGTAGGCTATGGAAGATTTTGGAATCCGTCATGCGCAATTCCATGGATTGCTAAAACATACTAAATAATTGAACATTTTAAAGAAATACGCAAAACAAAAACATCTCTTTGAATTTCAATAAAGTTCAATTGTTTAACCAATACATAAAGAATTAAATAATAAGCCTAGAGATACTTCATGCCTATGAATTCAGCATGCTTGTAATGCTTGGCTTGAGACAACGCTTTCGTAAACGGATCAGCAGCATTATCATCGGTTGGAATTTGTTGTATTTTCACATCACCTCGTTCGATAATTTCTAGAATCAAGTGAAACTTACGAAGTATGTGTTTGGACTTGTGATGAGCTCTTGGTTCTTTAGCTTGCGCCACAGCACCAATATTATCACAAAAGATTTCAATTGGATTGGAGATACTGGGAACAACTCCAAGATCCATTATGAAATTCTTCAACCAAACAGCTTCCTTTGCAGCATCATTTGCAGCAATGTACTCCGCCTCTGTAGTGGAATCGGCTACAGTACTTTGCTTTGAACTCTTCCAGCTTACTGCTCCTCCATTTAACATAAACACAAAACCTGATTGCGATCTAGAGTCCTCTTTGCTGGTTTGAAAACTAGCATCAGTATGACCAATCACTTTGAGCTCCATTTTCTCACCACCAAAAGTTAAGACCATATCTTTAGTTCTTCGTAAGTACTTAAAGTTATTCTTCACAGCTCCCCAATGCTTGATTCCCGGATTTTGTTGGAATCTACTCGTAACACTAATAGCATATGCGACATCCGGTCTAGTACATAACATAGCATACATGATAGATCCCACTGCCGAAGCATATGGGATACCTTTCATGTTTTCTTTGTCCACTTCAGTCTCGGGACATTGACTCTTCGTAAGAACCAATCCAGCTGACAACGGAATCATCCCTTTCTTGGATTCATCCATCTTGAATTTACTCAAGATCTTGTCAATGTATGTACTTTGACTTAGTCCAATCAACCTTTTACTCCTGTCTCTCAAAATTTTGATTCCAAGAATATAGGCTGCCTCTCCAAGGTCCTTCATTTGAAAACATTTACTAAGCCACAACTTAACACTTTTAAGCATGTTAGTACTATTTCCAATGAGCAATATGTCATCTACATATAAAACCAAGAAGGTAATGTCGCTCCCACTAAACTTCCTATAGACACATGGTTCAAACTCACTTTTGATGAAACCAAACTCCTTTATCTTCTCATCAAAACATAAGTTCCAACTCCTAGATGCTTGCTTTAATCCATAAATAGATTTAAGCAATTTACAAACTCCTTTAGGTCTTTTAGGATCCACAAAACCATCCGGTTGTGACATATACACAACCTCAGTCAAGTTCCCATTAAGGAAGGCGATTTTGACATCCATTTGCCATATCTCGTAATCATAGTACGCAGCTATGGCCATTAGAATCCTAATAGACTTAAGCATGGCTACAGATGAAAAAGTTTCATCATAGTCAATACCATGAGTTTGAGTAAAACCTTTTGCAACCAACCTTGCTTTATAAGTTTGTACCTTACCATCCATGTCAGTTTTCTTCTTGAAAACCCACTTACACCCAACAGGTTTACCATCAGGCGGAAGTTCACTAAGTTCCCAAACTTTGTTGTCATACATGGATTGCATCTCAGCCTTCATGGCTTCTTGCCATTTATCAGACTCCGAACTAGACATTGCTTCATTGTAAGAAGTTGGTTCTTGCAAACCACCATCTTCAATGACATAGACATACCTACTAGGTACACTACGCATCCGGTCGGATCTTCGAAGACTAGGTGTCTCAATAGTATCAACATTGTCATGTTGATCATCAACATCTTCATGTTGATCATCAACATCATCATGTTGAATAGGTACCACCACCTCATGTGATATTTGTTCTTCCTCTACTTCTTCAAGGAGGTGATTATTTCCATCATTTTTCTTGTCAAGGAAATCCTCTTCAAGAAAATACCCATAACGAGCTACAAACACTTTGTTCTCACTTGGATTATAGAATTAATAGCCCCTAGTTTCCTTGGGGTATCCAACAAATATACATTTATCAGTTTTAGACTCAAGTTTGTCGACTACAGGTCGTTTGACATGTACCCTACAACCCCAAATCTTCATGTATGATAAATTTGGAGATCTACCATACCACAACTCATACGGAGTTGTAACAACTGATTTAGATGGTACACGGTTTAGTGTATATGCCACTGTTTCGAGTGCGTGTCCCCAAAAGGATAAAGGCAAATCCGTTTGACTCATCATAGATCGTACCATGTCCAACAAAGTACGATTCCGACGTTCGGATACTCCATTCCACTGTGGTGTATATGGAGGAGTTAATTGTGAGACAATTCCACAATCTCTCAAATGACTCTCAAACTCTTCGCTTAGATATTCTCCACCTCGGTCAGACCGAAGCTTCTTTATCTTCTTACTTAATTGATTCTCAACTTCATTTTGAAAGTCTTTGAATTTACCAAAAACTTTCAGATTTACGTTTCATTAAGTAAACATATCCATATCTACTTAAATCATCAGTAAATGTAATGAAGTAACGGTATCCACCTCTAGCTTCATGACTAAAAGGTCCACACACATCAGTATGTATGATTTCCAACAAGTCATTAGCCCTTTCATTAGTTCCTTTGAAAGGTGCCTTTGTCATTTTGCCAGAAATGCAAGATTCGCACTTATCAAATGATTTAAAATCAAAAGTATCCAAGAGTCCATTTTTATGGAGCTCTTCAATGCGCTTCTCATTTATATGGCCTAAACGACAATGCCAAAGGTATGCTTTGTTAACATCAACATTAGCATTAATATGAAGAATTGTACTAGAAGGGGAATGTAATTCTAAAGTATACAAACCACGTTGGAAGATAGCTTTAAAGTAAAAAACATTATTGCGATAAACCAAAAATGTCTTTCCTTTAGAAATAAAATCAAAACCATCATCCACCAACAAGTCATACGAAATTACATTCTTAATAATTCTAGAAACGTAGTAACAATTATTAAGCTCTAAAATTAACCCCGTAGGGAGGGCAAGTTTATAAGTTCCCACGGCTTCGGCACCAACATTTGTTCCATCACCGACGCGCAAACTTAACTCGCCTTGTCCCAATTTTCTACTTCTTTCAAAACCCTGCAAGTTATTGCAGATGTGATTACCACATGCAGTATCTAATACCCAAGAATCAAAAGAAGTCATAAGACAATCAATCATAAACATACCAGAATCAAAATTATCAACCATTTCAATATCTTCCAAATCAAGCACACAATCGCATAAATCTTCATTCCCACATGTGGGGCAGGGAATGCTAGGCAAGTCATCAAAATCATCATCTTCAAAAATCAAAATTATCAACCATTTCAATATCCTCCAAATCAAGCACACAATCGCATAAATCTTCATTCCCACATGTGGGGCAGGGAATGCTAGGCAAGTCATCAAAATCATCATCTTCAAAGTTCAAGTCTTTGAATACCATGTTGAACTCATTTTGCGTCTCATAAGCAAGCAAATCCTTGTAGAATTTTGATATGGTCGATTCGCCATCAATGTCATACATTAAACAAAAAGATTTAAAATCCTCATTTAATGAATCAAGCAACCTTATCAAAATACAATCCGTTGGGATTTCATAATGAAGCTCATTCAAACGATCCAAGACAACTTTAACGTTCGTCCAATAATCGTTCACCGACTGCCCTTTCTCCATCCTAAGCGCCTTGAAATCACAACTTGCATTGTAACGTTCATGACGATTACCAGGGAGAAGTCTTTGTTTTGTGTTGTTAATTGCCATCTACAGAAAATAAAACAAATTCATAATTCAGTATTGATTATTTCTAATAAATCAAACAACCCTAAATTTGACTTATTAGCCTAGGACCCGACATTCCACTATTGTATGCCCTCAACGAAGGCTGCAATGACATAGCAATAGCTTTTAGGTAGATGACGCGTTCATCAATTGTATTTCTACAACTCCTAGACTTTATGAGGTTCCGGTTGAGCCGGGCATGTTTAACCTCATCACGCGTCTTGGGCGAAGTTCTCAACTCGAATCACCAATAAACCGTACCATATCGAAACTGTGGAGATCCGGCCATCTTCTCAAGTGGATATCGCGGCTCTCACACTTCACCCTAACCCAAGTGTAACCATATCCACCCTCGGAGGCGGCAAAGGATATGGAGTTGAGGTCGGTATGAATGTCTCTTTATGGAGGACGCTTTAGGTTTAATTTTATAGGGTTCTTTCACGTTTCAATTAAATCGTGTTCCCAATATTTTCTAGTTTTAAATAACTAATTTTAAAACATATCTTTTACCTTTTAAAAATATATATACGCTTTATATATAAATCATAATGATTTATAATACGTCTTTATTTAAAACACATTTTAAAACTTTATCAAATAACTATTTTAAAATTTATGCTTTTAAGCAATGGTTTTATGTTCGTGTCATTTGTTTAATATTTAAACATACCACAACCACGCATTTATATAATAATAAATAAAACATAAAACCGGTGACATAGCCAACCAAATCTAATTGTTTAATTCGTGAGCCAACACGAATTAAACGGTCCTTTCCTATAGGACAAACATGACACAATTCTGGCGTTGATGAAGTCCAAAAGCTCTCACTTGATGTTTCCATCCAAATAAGCTCCGTGCTCCATATGCTTCAAAATTGCTCTGCTTGTTTGTCTTTTGATTACATTTAATTTAAAATAAACTAGTCTAACCTATCTATTTTAAAACAAAAGTTACATAATCAAAAGAGGTTGTAAATTGGCACGCAGGCCTCCTCATACCATAAAACGATAAATTACAATTAAAACAACCACAACATTACACACAACACACAATATGCAATATTTGGTCGTTGGCTTGGCTATGTACCACAAACATGTCATAAATGTAAGATCCTAACTTTTGGCTATTATAGGAATCGGTTTGCATATAACATGCAAATAAATGCAAACTCATTCCCATGTAATAAATTAAAACAAGTATGCCAAAAGGTTTGATCTTTATATAAACTTTAATCAACATTAACATTCAAATATACATGACTTAATTTTTGATCCATCTAATTAATTAAAAAACTAACAGTTTTATTTAATTAATCTATTATAACTAATAATTATTGTAGTAATACGGTTTGAGACTATACTTTAAGATCCTTCTTAGCGAATCAACAACCGGAATCCCTATAGGGGTTGGGTTGGATTCGGCCAAGGTGAGTATCACCAAAACCATAAACCTAATCGACTTAACTAGGGTTCCAAAAACCCTATCAATCAAGATTAGGTTTTGTACAATACAAACAATTACAATAATATTATTTATTAACAAAAATCGAAATACACATATACATATATAAATCGATTTTTAACTAAACCACAAAATTCAATTCTCATAATTTTATACCGATCAAAATTAAATAAATCATGTATCTTTGATGATTTAAACAAGTATAAGCGGCTCTGATACCACTATTGGATTTTTAACCGGTTAATTTTATTAAATATTAAAAACAATAATATGCGGAAAATAATAAAATCATTAAACCCATTACCGCGGATCCAAATACTTGAATTAAATCGATCAAACAAACAACAAGATGAAAGAAACAAACTTACAGCGATTTGCTCGGAATGATCAGTCTTTTATTTCTTGCTCGGAGGTGCCAATGTGTTCGTACCAATACTAGTCATCTTGTGGATATAATCGCTAGATTTATTCATGCTTGTTTATACGTTTAATCTTTACTACAAACTAGTAACAAACGCGCAAACCGAATCGAGAACGTAACACACTTGTGTGTGTATGGATCGACTAACCCAAAACTGAAAATCGGTTTTGGGGTTTGTGTGGTTCGGTCGACGAAAACAAGGAGGGAGGAGGAAGAGAGTTTTAGGGTTTTGGTTAATGTGTTAATTAGTAACTAATGAACCCCTAGACATTTATTTATAGTCTAGCTAAACTTGTTCACCAAGTTTGTCATTAGTTACATATTAAACCCTTTAACAATATTTAGTTTTAACATTTAAAACTAAACTTTATTTAACTCTACATAATTAATTCACAATTAATTATTCCGTACATATCCGTCGATGATGCATCGGTATGACCCATTGGTGTCTTAATCATCGGATTAAATAATTTAAATATAATTATTTATGCACATAATACTTTCAAAAATACCTTTTAATACTACACATGATGAATTTTAAACGTGTTTTGTTTTTATGTTTTGTCTGTAGGACGTAGTTATGTTTCAAATAACTTATTCATTCCTCCTCGGTTGATTGAGGGAACTCCTAAAGGTAGTATAGTTCATAGCATGGTGGAATGCTTACTAGATGCCCGATGAAAGAACGAAATAGAGGTTCGATTTAATCTCATCATTGTCACTATGAAACTTTAAAAAAGTCCAACAGATTTGATGTGAGCCATTTATGTTTGCTACTTGTGTTGTGGATTATTCATCTTTATGTGGGATCATTGTGAGCCATTATATGCATCCAAACCTTCGTGCACTTTCAACATGTTCTTCATAACATGGAGATCAATTTTGCTTCTTGTCATGATGATGGTTATATCCTTGCATTCAAAAGTAAGTTCGTGGTGTAATTTTGCTTCTTGTCATGATGGTTATATCCTGTTTATGATTTCAATTTTTGTTTCAACTGTTCATGGTTTCAATTTTTCATCGATTTCAATTGTTTCCGTTTTTATTTAGATTCTTTCAATTTTGATTGCACATACATTGTTTATATTTTTTTTTATTGATTGGTATCATTCTTCTTTAGATATTATTCGGTATATATGTTCATTGACATGTTTAGTAGGTTTTAACTTTGTAATTACGTTTTTGCAGCTGTTATGATGAATATTAGCTCCAATGTCTCGTTAGACTCGAATTCAGATATTCTTCATTCTACGGGTAAGCTATTCACAAAGTAAAAGTTTAATTTTGCAAACTTATTTGTTCATGATGCTGTTCTTAGTTAAGGATAATATTAGTTGTGACGAATATTATCTATTGTTCTCTGTTATAAATATTATCTTGTGATTATAACATTATGTAACCATCTATATATGAACACTGGTTTTACTTCTCAAAAAGATTATCAAATCATGTAATAACTATATATCATTCTCCATATCAGCGAGGACGTCTAGCTGTTCGTCTGTATAAACCGGTAATGTAGCAACCACTTTTATAGATTCAACATGAATCTGAACTAAATCTATTCCTTCAGATCCATTTTTACTTCCTTTAATTAGTTGAGTAACATTTTCAAAGGCTCTACAACTGTTAGATATTCAATAAAACTTTTGACTAACTACTAACTAGAGGTGGTACATATTACCTATTCACTTATACATGGGTCAATTGAGATTTGGATTACTTTTAATCTCAATAGGTGTCAAAAGTTGAAGATAAATATACATATAATTAACCAGAATTTTTGGGTTTTTGGGCTTTTAGGCCAACTAAGACTTCCACACCTGTCCCATACTAAACTGTTTCAACCCCGAATCCTTTATAACCCACTGCCTAACCCGTCCATCTTGCCACCTCTACTAATAACACAACTAAACGAAGTGTGGTCAAATATCGAAACCCTGTGATGTCTGTAACTGTGAGGATCCACCATCTTTGTAGAATCCCTGTTAATAAGATGAGTCATCATTCAATATCAAATAATTGATTGAGTAAGTCTAGCAGTCCACAATTGTGCAATGAGTAAGATTTACTATTAAGTATTTACTTGTTTAATAATAGTTCGGCTACAAAGTCTCTAGGATTACAATATTTATGATACCAAACAATAAGTCAGATAAATATATACTTAACATTGAGCACACTCTTAAATCTAGTTTGGACACAACATTATTCAATTTCATAGGATCTTGAGAAGCCTACAAGTTTTTAAGGTAATATACAGAAATCTGGATAACAGAAAACTAGTATAAATTTAAGGTGATACAATCTATGAACTGCCAATGATAAATTAACAGTGACTAAATATTGACTTACATGCGTATGGAGATATGGATAAATATAAGTAAACATACATTATGGAGTATCAGAACAGGTCCTATACATATACCCTTGACAAACTCGCTCTATGTAAGGACTTTGTGATGGATAGTACTAGAGATTTAATGATCATCACTGTGTGAATTTTCCTTTGCTTTCGGTTTCCATACGAGGCATATAACCACACATTATTAGCCTTCAATTTTGGTAACAATAAAAATAAATACAAACAGAGTTGAAGTTATGACAAACGAATAAGTACTTTAAGTTTAATTTGTAATTTCCAAATAGTTAGCGTGTCAAAAATAAGATTCTATTTAGTGATAGCAATAACATGACTGTTGTCATGCTTACTCCCCTTATTCTCAGTTCTTTTCTTTAAGGGTCCAAACCTTTATCGGTGTTAACATTCATTCAGATGAATATTAAATGATAACATTTACTAATAAATGCTATACTTTAATTTCATCCGTTATAACTTAATGTTCATGTTGATTAATAGCAAGTGATAACATTCATGTGTGTGAATCTTAATTGATATCATTCATTGCTAAATTTTATATGGTAATTTGTGTTGTTATAATATTCATTTTGATGAATATTAAGTGATAACGTTAATTGATAACGAACATCAACTGATAACATTCATGGTGATGAATATTAACGTACTCCTAACATTCATCGAGATGAATATTAACTCCTAACATTCGTTTATAATGTTAGAAATTGATTTCAGTTGCTATAACGTACATTTTAATGAATATTAACTTATAATATTCATTTACATGTATATTAAGTAATAAATTCACTGGTAGTGAATATTAATTAATAACTCTAGTTGATATTGAACATTAAGTAATGACATTCATCCAGGTGAATTTTAACTAAGTGAAAACATTAAATGAATATTAAGCCAAGGTAATCTACATCTATTGCTTTAGTAACCTTGTAACTAAGTTTAATCTTACCTATTAATGTATTCAAGTTCTAATGGATTATTCTTACAGCGCTTCAACTAATGGGAAAACCTTTTGCAGCTATCGTTCAAGCTAAACTGTCCATTTGAGGCTGTGAATTAAGACTGTTTTTATTTGTAATTGGCTTCTCGAAAGCATTGGCCCTTTATGTTGTATGACATTCACTTCAGTGTCTATTTTCTATGCTACATGGTAATAGTTGTTATTATTGTAGTCGTTCATAATCTCTAATTTGATCACGTAATCTTTTGATTATATTTCTGGCCCATTGTCTATATATGCTTTCCACAACAGTGTATATTGTTTTACCCTATTGACTACTGTATACAGAAAGTTTGGATTATAACTTCTTCCTTGGATTCGCCCAATGCAGGCATGCAGTCGCTGCTTATATCAATGGATTCATGACTATAGAGGTAGATAAAGAATACTATCAAGTATGTGGAACTACATAGTTAATAACTAACTTTTACACTATCATGGGAAAAATGTATATGGCATTCTTTTGTTTAGGTTTTGTAAATTATGTATTTCTATTAATAATGTGTTTATTAAGCTTCATGAGCCTTTTTCATGATTTAAATCGGGCACGAGATGGTGACACTGTCAACAAGCATAACCGCGCTGATAATGATTTGAAGTGCTACTTGTGGTTATTTTTGTAGTCATATTGTTGTTGGAAAGTGACGTAGAGAAAATGAAAATGAATTTGGAAAGATTAATATGGCGATTGTTGATGTATACTTGGTTTGGAACATACATAAAGATTGCAATTCTAAGAATATTGTTGGTTGCTTGTCAGAAACTCATTAAACTCATGCATGGATGAATTATGTAAGTAGCGATCAGTTTGGTTTTTTGATATAAGTAATCTAGATGAATATTAAGTAATTTTGCTCATTGGTAAATGTTATAATTTAATTTTAATTGTTAAATCAATAATTTTGATGGATATTGATAGATAACATTCATTTACATGTATATTAAGTGATAATATTCATCGATAACGAATATTAAGTGACAACATTAATTAATACATATATTAAGTGATAACGTTCATCTAGATGAATTTTAATTATTCATTCATTGATAGATGTTAGAATTTACTTTTATTTGTTATAACGTTCATTTTGATGGATATAATAGATAACATTCATATTATTCATACATCATGAATTGTACATACAATTCCAATTTATTGAGTTTCGGAATCAATAATTTTTAATTTTAGGGTTTCGTGTTCTTATTTACCAATTACTTATCATCTAGTTCTGGTGCACAGTTACAATCATGTACATGTTATAGAGATGTTTCAAGTAAGTGTTACTAACATATTTCTTGATTTTTATTTTGTTGTTTCTTACAATTTATTGGTTTTTAGATTTTATATATAAGTGATATCCCTATTTTTATGCTGAATGTTGCTTTCTAGTTAATATTCGTTGTAATGAATATTAGCTACATTCATCTTGTTAATCAATTTTGATGCTGGTATACAATGCTCAGTATTTTATGTTAATAAATGCAATAGTTTTAGTTCATTACTTTGATGTGTCTTTACGTTCATAATTGTTTTAGGGTGGCTATTAGATTTCTAACCCACAAGGACGTTATATGAAATGGTGGTTTGCAAGCTTTTTACTCGCTACGTTATCGCGACATACTTTGGTAACAAGTTTTTAATGAATATTATTTGTGTGTACTTTTTGTAATTGTTGGGTTTTACAAGTAGGAATAGAATGCAACTAATTGATGAGAGATTTTTGTGATGGATGTAATGAATTACGGTGATGATGATGATTTTTTTAATTTATTTTTATGGTTGTTGATTATTTTATAAAGTGAATTCTTGGAGAATTGAATAACACTGGTTGATACTCATTCCTTCTCAATTTGAAAAATGTTTGCTTCTACATGGGAGAGTATTAACAATAATTGATAACATTCATTTAGATGAATACTAAGTGATATTTGTCGATAGATATTATAATTTCATTTCAGTCAATAAATGTTATAATTAACTTCAATTGATGAATATTGAGTGATAACATTCGTTGATAATTTATTTCTTTTTCAAGTGATCTTAACACTCATTCTTTTTCGTATCAAATGATAACATTAATTTTGATGGATATTAAGTGATAACATTCATTTGGATGAATATTAATTGATAAACATTCACTGATGAATGATATTATTTATTTTCAATCTGTAACATTAATCTTCTTAATGAATATTAGGGGAGGATTCAAGAGTGAAGCACATGTGAGATTCACATTTAAGTCATAACATTAATTTGTGAATATTTATTTAATAAAGCGTTAATATTCATCTTGGTGAATATTAACGTAACATTATCACGATAAATGTTAAAAAAAAATAACATTAACTTTATTTTAACATTCATCACGATGAATGTCAAACATTCACCATGACGAATATTAACTATTTGGGATATAGAATTCGTTGGTTGATGTTATAGCCTACTAAAAGAATTTATCAAGGAAGTTTAACATTCATAGCATCAATTCTGATCAACATTTATTAATTTTCACTTTTTAATTTTTAATAAATGTATTGACGAATTTAAGATGCTTCGTGATAAACATACACTTCCCCCTTCCCCCAAAAAAGAGCTTCCTTTTGGATCCTCCCACATGAATATTAGATATGAATAAGATTATAACTAGAGTATCAAGTTTTTGATATGGCTAGACTACTTGTTGATTATAACTCGAGTATAGAAATAGTCGGGTTTTAGCTTAACACTCATTCTTCTAGCACATCTATTTATTTTCAATCAGATTCATATGTTGCTTCTTCATATGGTTTGTTAGTTTCATGTGGGTTGATAATATTCATTGTTGTATCATCTATTAATTTGATTATTAATAATTATTTTGCTAACTTTCTGTAGGTTTTTTTTGCTTCTTCTAGCAAATTTATTCCTTTTCAATCGGATTCATATGTTGGTTCTTCATCTGGTTTTTTAATTTCATGGTGTTTGATAATATTCATTATGATGATTGTTAACTATCATCCATTAGTTTGATTATAAATAATTATTTTGCTAATTTTCTGTAGGTTTTTTGGCTTCTTCTAGCACATCTATTCCTTTTCTTTAATTTCATGTTGTTTGATAATATTCATTGTGATGATTGTTAACTGTTATCTATTAGTTTGATTATAAATAATTATTTTGCTAACTTTCTGTAAGTTTTTTGGCTTCTTCTAGCTCATCTAGTCCTTTTCATTCGGATTCATATGGCTTCTTCATCTGGTATGTTAATTTCATGTTGTTTGATAATATTCATTGTGATGATTGTTAACTATCATCTATTAGTTTGATTATAAATAATTATTTTGCTAACTTTCTGTAAGTTTTTTGGCTTCTTCTAGCACATCTATTCCTTTTCAATCGGATTCATATGTTGCTTCTTCATCTGGTTTGTTAACTTCATGGTGTTTGATAATATTCATTGTGATAATTGTTAACTGTCATCTATTAGTTTGATTATAAATAATTATTTTGCTAACTTTCTGTAGGTTTTTTTGCTTCTTCTAGCACATCTATTCCTTTTCAATCGGATTCATATGTTGCTTCTTCATCGGGTTTGTTAACTTCATGGTGTTTGATAATATTCATTGTGATGATTGTTAATTGTCATCTATTAGTTTGATTATAAATAATTATTTTGCTAACTTTCTGTAGGTTTTTTGGCTTCTTCTAGCACATCTTTTCCTTTTCAATCGGATTCATATGTTGCTTCTTCATCTGGTTTGTTAACTTCATGGTGTTTGATAATACTCATTGTGATGATTGTTAACTGTCATCTATTAGTTTGATTATAAATAATTATTTTGCTAACTTTCTGTAGGTTTTTTTGCTTCTTCTAGCACATCTATTCCTTTTCAATCGGATTCATATGTTGCTTCTTCATCGGGTTTGTTAACTTCATGGTGTTTGATAATATTCATTGTGATGATTGTTAGCTGTCATCTATTAATTTGATTATAAATAATTATTTTGCTAACTTTCTGTAGGTTTTTTGGCTTCTTCTAGCACATCTATTCCTTTTCAATCGGATTCATATGTTGCTTCTTCATCTGGTTTGTTAACTTCATGGTGTTTGATAATATTCATTGTGATGATTATTAACTGTCATCTATTAGTTTGATTATAAATAATTATTTTGCTAACTTTCTATAAGTTTTTTGGCTTCTTCTAGCACATCTATTCCTTTTCAATCGGATTCATATGTTGCTTCTTCATCTGGTTTGTTAAATTCATGGTGTTTTATAATATTCATTGTGATGATTGTTAACTGTCATCTATTAGTTTGATAATAATTAATTATTTTGTTAACTTTCTGTAGGTTTTTTTGCTTCTTCTAGCACATCTATTTCTTTTCAATCGGATTTATATGTTGCTTCTTCATCTGGTTTGTTAACTTCATGGTGTTTGATAATATTCATTTTGATGATTGTTAACTGTCATCTATTAGTTTAATTATAAATAATTATTTTGCTAACTCTATGTAAGTTTTTTGGCTTCTTCTAGCACATGTATTCATTTTCATTCGGATTCATATGTATTGTATTGTAGTTACATAATATTATGCATTGGGATGTATATTATTTGGTTTTTATATTTAATTTGATAAGAACTATGCATTGTGATGCATACTACTAGAAATTGTATTGATTTTCTTATATTGCTATATGACCGCGATGAATACTACTTGAAATTCTATTATAGTTACATAATCGTATGCGTTGCGATGCATACTACTTGAAATCAATTGTATTGTAGTAGAAATTCTCAAGATATATATGGATCTCCAGCAACAACACCAAATGAGAATTATAAAACTTTTCAAACTTAGGACTAGTCAATATTTTACTTCCATTATAATTCATCATTTTACATTTTTATTTCAAAGCAGTGAATATCATCGCTGACAAATTACAGCATTTTTCGTCTACAAGAATCCATCAAAACAACATTCGATACTATTAATTAAGCAGCATCCCATGTGGTTCATCATTTCAAAGGATGAAGGAATATCAATAGATGTAATGTTGAACTTTAAACCGTGAAACCATGATCTGAAGAGAGTGATAACCACAGCCAAAACCCTGAGATTAGAATTAAAATATTCATCAGAAATTGGTTTCATATTTCGGAAATAAAATAATTTTTCATCTCCAAGTCTAAATAATTGAAATGAAGAAATTTATAGTCATTGAAACCATCATATTAGACTCATAAAAACATTGAACTATAGATTCAACCTCATTATGGATTACAACAGAGCATCAATGAATATGTAGATGGTTCATATCATAAACAACTTCAAATCACAGTAAGCACATTTGATCACATAGTTATATTCATGTACATCTAAATTGAAAACACAAATGATCAGATAGTTCTCTTTATGTACATCTAAAGTGATTTCTAATAAGTTTCGAGCATTCAACAAAAAACTGATTGTGATACCACTGTTTTGATGACGTGCTGACATGGGCGGGCTAAGTAATGAAGCCAAAATGGTGATTTCCGTGCAAAAGTCAAACCAAGTCAGATTTGGCCAATTAGCCTAAATTTTTTGGAACACTCTTTGGCCTGTTGCAATCAACTACAACTAATATTGAAAGCTTTACATTCTTGCCATATAAAGTATACTGCTGCTCCAAATATCAGTCTTTGGACAATGCTCCATATAGATTTATTTCATGGTTTTGAACAAAGTAGTCACACAGCATCTTTCCACATTTCATCCAAAACGTTAATAACATCAAGATCTTTTTATTAATAATAAGAGTGAATATGCATACAAAATATAAAAGAACTTCAATAGAAATGTAACTTCTTGAATACAAGATTGTTTTACATGATCTGTTTTTCTTCCCATTTCCCAATCCGCCCATTTGACCATTGAACTTTCGTTGACCTTACTCATCATTAAACATACTTTTGGAACACCAAAACACTCAATAGTATAATTCAATATTTGAATAATATGTAACAATTTCTCTTTTGATATTTAGCTGCTGAATACTCAATATAATATAATTTTAATTCATCACGGTGAATAATAATCATCCACTTCAGTGATTACTAATAAGTTTCGAGCATTTACAAAAAAAAACTAATTCTGATAGTACTGATCTAATGAGGTGGTGAAATGGGTTGGCTGAGTAATGAAGCCAAACTTGTTCACATTTTAGATCAGCAAATGAAAATTTTCCAAACTGATTATGTAAGATTGTTTTCACAATTTAGCGAATCAACATTCATCACAGCGAATAATATTAAATTCTTAAAAGCATCAACAAAATATATATAGTAACACTATGAGATTTAATACAATCTCGATTCTTTATCATCCAAACTAAAACTATTCAAAAATCTAAATCAAAGAAAGATGATATTTGTAATTTTACTCAAGAAATGTGGATAAAACCTATTGGAACTACCCTTTTTTCCAATTACAACAAATTACCAATTTATTACACTTCTAGGGTTCATCAATATGTAACACTGTTGATTTCGAAATCTAATCTCTGAATAATCAATATATTGTAAATTGTAATAAATTATAATGAATATATTGGATTAATTTGATCTTACCGATTTCTTGATCTTCCAATTTCATTTCTTCGATTTTGTTCCCTTTATCTGATGATGCTTCAGCCATTATGAACTATCGATGTGTGATGATATTGTGAATTCGCAGTTTTGCAAATGAATATGTAGATGTTGATGTTGTTGATTTTGATGATTTGAAACACAATCATTTGAAACTTTGAATTGGCGAATTGATTGGATAATAATCAACTTTTCAAACCCTAATTTCTCCATTGAAAATGAGCGAGAATTTTTTGTTCGTTCAATTCATCCAGAGTTTTATTTTGTCTATATTATATTTTAAACAACTAATTTTGAAATTACCATTAAGCCCCTCCACCCCTTTTTTTAATTAAGTGGATCCAATGGTCCAGATTTGCTTCCCTCTTCCTTTTAGATCTTGCTTCCCCATTGATCCCCTCCCTATATATATATATATATATATATATATATATATATATATATATATATATATATATATATATATATATATATATATATATATATATATATATATATATATATATAAGATTGGGATCAAGGGAGAAGGTTTTTAATGTGGAGAAAGGGGAGAAGTAATCCTGATCGTTAGATGAGTGAATCAATGGATGAGATTAGTCCTAGGGAAAATTGAAAAATAAGGTGGTAATACAAATCGTTTGGGGGCATTTGTGTCTTTTTGTTGCAAGCACAGAAAAAGGAAACAAAAATGTAACTAATTTAAGATTTAACAAACACAACGATTCACATGGAAAAAATAAACCGATCAAAAAAATTCATGTATCCTCTCCAACGGCGCTGCACCCAAAAACAAAAACCCTAGGTGTAATTTCGCTTGAACACAGAAAACATACGAAAAGAGGAGTTTAGTAAAAACCCTAATCGGCTATTTTATTGCTGAATCATTCGCATAAAACTGGTTTACTTGTTGGTTGTGCGATAAAAACCCTAATTGTCTACTTTTAGTTGGTGTAGATACGAGATCTCTCAGGGTCGTAAAACAAAGAGTCGCCGTTGATTGTTCTTCAGAATCACCCGATTTTTGTGGTAGTGGCGTGTGAAGCGTAATGAAGAAATTAGAGAAGCAGAGTCCGTCTATTTTGAAAGGTATGCGATAGTGTTGGGTTTTTTTGTAATAATGTTTTGGTGTATGGACTGCGTATCAGTGGTTTTGCGTATCAGTGGTTTTGCTGTTTTATTTAAAGAGCCTGTATCTTATGTTGGTGATTTAGTGTTTGATTCGATTGTGTTATATATCGAAACCGGGAAGTAGTTTTAAGGTGTGTTATATTGGTGAATCATGAGTAAAAGTAGATCTTATTTCTGATTATGATTTCATAGTGATGTGGTTGTTGATTGTTAATGTAGTTGTTGGTGTGTTATTTGTATGCAAGAAAAATGTTTGTTTATGTTCTGAGATCAGGAGTGAAAAAGGAAGATTGTTCCTCTTGAATCATATTTTTTTTTTTGCAGAATCATTAAACTTAAGTGTTGAATCAAAGTGTATCTTTTACTGGATCATAGTATGGTTCAGTGTGAATTAGGGTCCATGCATACAATCGTATGGTATGAAGCAACCGTAACGCCTTTCGGTTTGCCAACAGCCTGTGTCTAGGTGTTTGAGTAGTCACAAAAGGTATGAGTAGGCTGGTTTACATTTTAGTTGATTCGTAAACAATGTAAGAAATTGGTTCTTCACAGTGGGTCGGTTGTCGAAGCATTGTAGACTAACTTGTACGTGAGGGTTCATGCCTAAATTTAAGTTTTTGTAAAACAATGGATAAAAAAGCAACAAATCACACACGAATTGCTTCTACGTGACTGTTCAAACAAGTGACTGGTGTTACAAATTTTCCGAATCAATGGATGCTATAGCTGAATCAGTTCAATCGAATACATGAATCAGACCTAATATTACAGAATCAGTGTACAAATGTTTATGCCAACGAGAGTCGTAAAACCGTATAAAACGAAGCGTTTATATATAGTCCCAATTGATATGTAGGGAAAAATTAAAAACACTCATAAGACGTAACCGATGACAACTTTGCTTACATACGGCCTTATAAAAAATCACTAATAAGTGTACGAAAAACAAACGTTTTAAATAAACATCTATTCGGATGCCGTAACAGGTTCTTCATTCGTGACACTGCATCGACTTCCTTTTATCACAAGTCCAAATACGTTTTCCAGATTTCCTTCAATGTTGAACCCAGAACCGGTTCACTATATCGATGATCGAACCAGTTATGAAAATGAACCAAAACTTAGATCGATGAAGAATGCCTATCAAATACTTATACTGAACCGTATAAAACAACTCATCAAAATCTAGAAAAAACTTGGTGAATATGTTGACAAGGCAATGACGATTGCATTTTGATTGCGTTAATTATTATCCAGACTAAAAAAATAAAATATCGGCAAGTGCATTTGACTAGGAAATCTTGTTGTTATTTACCTCCTGTAATATTGGAAAGAAAAGTGTTTCCACATTCAAATAATACATTTAATAGAATTTCATTTAATATTCAATTAAGAAAAGACTTATATACCCTTTGACCATAAAATGAGATGAATGGCCAGGATTGTTTCTCCTCCTTCTCTACAAAATAATTCTTCTTTTTAGATCCTCCAACTATATATATATATATATATATATATATATATATATATATATATATATATATATATATAATGTTGTAGGTATTAGATTTAGGTGCTTGAATGTTGAATAATATAATAGAAGGTTAAATAGTCATTTACTACTTCTCCCTTTTAAGACTTTTACACAAATATATTATATAGTTGTATAGATATCCCAAACTTCAAGACGATGGATATTTAGATAGTATTTTGGTCACAAATTTTTGATCTACTAATAAAATCTGTAAACACATTAGCTATACATATAATCATATCATTCAAATTATATCTTACATTTTGTTTCATATGGTAAGAAGATGTGACTAATTGACCATTCGTACATTGAAAATGTAACTTAATCCGGACGTATATATATATATATATATATATATATATATATATATATAAGGCGACTTAAATATTTTTAATTACCGATTCCGCTTTGACGGGTCCTAAACTAATAATAATTAATAATAATAATAATAATAATAATAATAATAATAATATGTAACGTTGTTCTTTTGTTGAAAATGTCATGATCATGGGGTAGTATTTTTAAAACTATATTACAAGAAAGACAAAAAAATAAATTAAATAATAATTAAGGAAAATAGTAATTAATAACAATAAAAATAAAAAACACAAACATATATTGTGTTAGCAGTTTCCCATTTAAATAAGCAATCAAGCCTAGCTTGAATGATTAATGGTTTGTCACAAATGTACAATTCTTCTGTCCACTATGTACTTACTTTTTTAATATTTACTTTTTATACAGACAAAACATTCACATACACCCACAACAAATATATACATTATTCCAAGCTTACATATATACTAGTAAATAAAAAGGCCGTGCGATGCACGGCCCACTTCTAAAGTTGTTAATTGATTTTCGCAATGTTACATAAATATAACTTTTAAAGTTGTTTCTTGATCAAAACGTAAGGAATATATTACGTATGTCTTCTAACATAAATAGTATAATAGTATATATATCATGTCATTAGTTTTTTTGTTAAATATGATGCATATAAAGAAATGTCATTAGTATCATGCTTACATATAATGCAATTAGTCTTACTATGATGATGTTTGAATTTTAGAGGTTTTAAATGTATCATTTTAATGTACATACTCTTTTTATGTAAAATAAATAATTGTAATCAATTGTTATAATGATGATGCATAAGAAATAAATGATTTTATTTCTTAGTAATAATAATTAGTATTTGTTTATTAAGTTATCTAAATGGAATTTCTTTTTTGTGTTCTAATTTTTTTAAGGTACATATGACAATCTCTAAATTATCCATGAGTTCACATTTAGCATGTTCTTTTTATATATGAGAATTAACAATTAGTACCATAATTTATGATTGATGTTTAGTTTGAAAAAGTACAAGACTTAATTCTATGCAAATGAATTTAAGATTAATTTAAAAATATATGAGGGTTAATTAGGATAAGCATGGATTAGTAACATAATATACTATTTATGGTTGGTTAAAAGTAATACAAATCACATATTTACTTAGTTGGCTATGCAAATTAAAATAAGTTTATGAATGTAAAGAATATTAGTGTTAATGTAAAAATTAATTATTAAAAAAGTTAATAGTGATGATGTGTCAAAATAAGGTGAGACTTGGTCTTCATTATATATATATATATTTGTTTCATCTTTATAATTTAAACCATTAATTTCATGATTAGAAGGTCACCTCAATACCGTCAAATCTATATATATTAGCCTTGAGTGAGTACATACTATATACCTAACTAACTATTTATCAAATAGTGAGTACAAGCTAATTTCTGTCTTACCGACTATAATATACTCCATATCATAAATAGTTTTAGAAGTAAAATGCTAATTAAATAAGGGTTAAGTGCTTATAAATAAATGTATTTAACTAAGGTCTAATATTTAATGTGTGTACTTAACTACTCGAGCATATATTGTATGTATAAAACTTGTTATTTATTGCCATTGTATGTATTTGATGACATATATGTTATCTATATAAGGTGTCACGTGACATATTTACAAGTTGATAAATCATCAAAATACATATGACAATAAATAACAATTTTAATATATACAATGTACACATGAATGGTTAGGTATACAAATAAATATCGTACCTTAATAAAGTACATTTACAAGCGCCCGTTGAAGGCTTCACTCTATTGATCATAAATCATTTTATCAAATAAAATAGTTGGTGAAATGACCCTGCATGATGAAGTGGTATGTGTGCATGTAAATGTGTAAATAAAACTCATTTTTAAACACTGATCGAAATTCCAGTAACTTGAGCAGTAGAACGTAAATACCATATACAGTAAAAAAGTCAAACCCGGCCTAATGAAGTTGTAAACTTATACATTCGATCACTAGGCACCATCTTCAGGTATTTCGGGGAGCTGATTAAGCACCCTAACACAACTGTAAACTGAGCAAAAAGCTTGTACAAATGTTAAAGACAACATAAACAATGCAGCCAACAAAGTTAAAATCTTCCAAGATGCAAACACGTATTTCTTCAAAAACTTTGACAATTTCACCCTCCATGTTTGACCGTACCATTTATTCACATCTTCCACTACTTGATCCATCTTTGGTACTTTTGTTAACTTCACTGATTTACTCATTCCATTCCACAAGTCAGCAACCTCCTTATCACTCTTCAAATGATTGAAAACTATCCCTCTTTCGCTTAAAATCTTTGCGTCTTCTTCGGTGTCAATTATTCCATTCATTAACTCAGTATAACGAGCCACGACTAATGGACCAGATGCAACACACGCTTCGTACGCTACCAAGTTTCTTAAATAAACCTCCGTGTTCACATCCAAATTGACTATTGGAAGGTGAAGTGTGGACGATTTGTTATCAAAACTTATGTCCAATATTCCACCGTTCATCGGTGAAAAATGGATCCCGGCTTTTATCATTTCTATAACCGATGGAATTGTAATTTCCTCGATTAATGGAACCTTGGATTCACTACCATCTTCGTTAGATTTCTCCCCTTCTTCACCACAAAAGTTTTCAAGCATGTGTTCAATAGGCTCTTTCATGAGTTTAAGTATAGGCAACTTAGATATAATCATCAAAGGAAGTTTCGTTGCAAACTTCATCGGTTTACCCAAGATTATCTTCTTTAAAATCTTTCCGGCATTCGATTTGACAAGAAAATTCCATAAAAATTTGAAAAAATGTCGAAGATCGCTAGGCTTTGCAAACGACTCTTCTTGATCACCTTCACGGATGATGACTTCAGTAATACCATCATGTTCGATCTCAACCGTGGCTTCTATATGTAGTTCTTTATTATTTGGGACAGTCAAGCGGTAGAGAAAATCGAGCAAGTGATCACAATCGTCTATATCAACATCTGGCAACTCTTGTTCTTGAAATGGAGAAAGCTCATGGTACAACCCCATCAACATGCTTTTTAAAGTCTCGGCGGCTGACTTGTTTTCATTCTCGTCCTCCAATTGATGTTCCAACATCGTTTTGATAAGAAACAACGGAATCTGATTCTCTACCATCACCAAATCACGAAGAATCGCCATATGTGATAGTTTCTTTCCCGAAGCATACACCAAATGCGACATCGAAGATGTCACCTTTTTAAGTTTCCGTCCTTCTTCTTTCATGGAATACACTTGAAGAAACTCGAGTAAAAATGACATGTCCACCGCCATCATCCAAATCAAAGCGTTCCCAGACATATCAAGAAACTTATGATAACAATCACGAATTCGCGCCTCGTCTTTTATCTTCATCATCTCCACGATACGATCGAAGCTAACTTTCATGTGCTTTTGTGTTCTTCTTGCGGCTGCAAGTTTGTACCTTTGCATGTCGTAAACCTCTGGGCGCCAACGATGAAAGGGGCCTAATGCGACTTGTTGTGGGATGTATGATTCGGGGTTAGTGGCTAAGAGTATTTTAGGGACAGTGAATATACAAACGGGGATTTTGTTGATTTCTTCATCTTCTTGTTCGACTATCGATTTTCGAATGTGTTGAACCCATTCGTCTTCATTGACGTCGGGCTTGGTGAACAAGTAAGAATTGGTGAAGGTTGTTGAGGAAGTCATGGTGATGTTGGTTAAGAAATGAAGATAAGAATGGTGTGTGCATGGGATGATTTGTTGTGTAGTTTATGAGGACGTATATAAACTAGTGTTGGAGCGATGAGTTTAAGGAAACGTGAAATGTGTGATGGAAAATGGAAGAAAAAGAAAGATTCGGAAGGGAATACTGTAGTGAAGACAAAAAAAGAAAGTGAATTTTATAATTGTTGGAATCTGTTTTGGTTTATTATAGATTTATAGTAAGTGAGTTTTAAAGTCACTTAATAATATTGGAGAGCAGTTAAAATATATTTAATACAGATACATGCTTGTTTGTTTATAATAATTATAAAAAATAGTAGGGTTAATTGTTTCATTATGTATTTAACTTTACCTCTTTTACTATTGTATGCAATCAACTTTCAAACTTTCTATTGTATGTATCGAACTTTTCAAAAATGACTATTGTATGTATTGGGTGACCTGCTCAGCAGGTTGCCGGTTTTTCTGTGTTTAAAATCAGCGCCACGTAGGATGACAAATCAGAGCCACGTCAGCATGACCGGTGCCACGTCAGCAAAAAGGTCACCCAATACATACAATAGACATTTTTGAAAAGTTCGATACATACAATAGAACGTTTGAAAGTTGATTGCATACAATAGTAAAAAAGGTAAAGTTAAATACATACTGAAACAATTAACCCAAAATAGTATATTGCTTGAATAGATAAGAATAAGTAATTGAAAATGTAATCAATTAAGCTTTAATATTTGTAGTTTATACTCAACTACTCGGGGTGTTTTTGTATGTATTTTGGTGACATATTAATTTTAATAATGACGTGTCACACCTTATATAGATGACACAATTAAGTAAAAGTACAATAAATTACTCGTACATACTATGTGTATATCATTATTAATTAATTACGGTAATCATTTCTACAAGAAACGTCTCTATAGTATCATATTAAACTTCTATTGAGAGTTGGGACGTATTTCGTTACGGAAAACTCTCTTACATTTTCAGAAAACTTATTCTAAAAAAATAGAAAATTATATAACGGGTTTAAATCCGAGTTTTCTAAAAAAAAGTAGAATTTATATTTTCCATTATATAGTTAAAATGTTGAAAACTACCTTTTATGATTTTCTAATTTTTCTATCTCTATAATTTCTCGTAAAAGATAAACTACATATTTCTCTCATAATCAAACACATTTTTTAAATTTTTAATGCTTTTCTAAAGAAGTAATTTAAACACTATTTTTTTAAAGTAAAAAACTAATTTATTCCCTAAAAAATAGAAAAAGAAACATAGAGAGATTTTTGCGTAACTAAACGCGCTTCTGATTTTTCCTTTTCTAGTTAATTATGATTTGCAAAATTGATTTCTCCAATTCCTTAGAAACTTTTATGTAAACCACCCATTTTAAACTCGTTCTCAATATTTTAAGTACTTTTCATTTCCATAGGCCGGTTAAACGTAAATATAGTTTAGTTGCCCATTAATTAGGTCGCTAAAGGCGTTTTTAAATTGCATGGAAGCTTCAATTACAATGTAATTTTTGAGTTGAGCTTTCTTTATTCGTGAACAGTAATACTGATCAAGTAAACAAAACTTACCTTCGACACTCGATCAGTTTAGAAAAATCAATAATATCATTATCTCAATTTCTAATTGATTTATTTATTATACCTAACTCTATCTTAATTATAATTAATAACTTGCTCTAAAAGCTAATTTGACCTACATCTTAACATCGATATCTATTTAAAGTTTGGTAAAAAAGTATATTAGAAGAAGGTTTTAATTAGACCATTCCCAACCGTGGTTGAACCACTTCCAAACCACTTTCGTCATATCGGCGCTACATCAGTTTTCTACTAACTGATTCAAAACTGATTCTTCAATACCAACAGTTTAACCACTTCCAAACCACTTTATTTTCATTTAAATTATTTAATACAAAACAATTACAATTATTAATGCATCATGTACAACTTCATTAAACCATAAATGATATTTTATTGCATGGGACCCATTATTTTTGAAGTGATTTCAAAGTGATTTGAATCACTTAACCGGTTGTAACCACTTCCACCCCCAAACCGATTTGAAAGTGGTTTGCATTGGCACCCTCCCCATTAATCACTTGGCAACCAGTTTGAAACCGATTGAAGAAACTGATTGCCGTTGGCAATCGTCTTAGAAGGTGGTGGAAATTAACTTAAATTTATCGAGTAAAAGTAAAAGGCATGCAATAGTATATATCTTCTTCTTCAAGGTATACTTTTTGATAATAGAATTTCTTGTCACCTCGAAATCGATCATGACAACCATTATAACCAACATATTCTATTATCATCATTAATGCTAGATTCTAGATATGATAGATACTTATCATCACCCACATAAAATACATGAATTAATTTATACTCCGTATTTTTTAAATAACTAAGTAATGAGACAAATTAGGGTTAATAATGGTTTACTCCTTAAACTTTCAACTTTTTTTCGTTTTAACTATTCAACTTTTTTATAACGTTTTAACACTTTAATTTTACGCGACCTGTTATAATAACCATTACGATCTGTTATTACAGGTTAATACTTTTAAAATTTAAAAAATGAATTTTTTTAAACCAAAATTCATTGTAATACTTTTTTTAACAGCAAAATGATTTTATTAAAATGAACCGGTTGAAAAGAAATCAACCGGAGCCATAATGAAAATTTACATTAAAATGAGAGGGTTTTTAAGCCACTCATCCCACCGAATCTTATGCTTCCTATTCCTATTATGATACCATAAGAATGAGTGAACGACAATAAAATCCAAAAGAACCACATCACGTAGCTTATTCGGATCGAAAACTTTATCATTACGTAATCTGCAAATACTCCACCACGCTGTGTTTTTTGTGTGTAAATCTTTAATTTTTTTATTTCACATAAATTATCAAATATGAGCCTTTTTTGTTCGTTTTCACCGTTTTTTTTATCTCCACCCATTTCTTATATGTATACATAAGCTAAATTGTATAAAGTGTGCATTATATATATGTACGGTACAAGCTATTAAAGAATAATGTTTGTGGATTTATCTAAAAATTCGTGGTTCATAGAAATAATACCACCATTAAGGCAATAACTGTATATTAGAATAAGTCAATTCTTTTAATTCAATATTATATTAATTTTGAAAAAAAAAGTGAAAACGAAAAAAAGGCTCATATTTATAATTTATGTGAAGTAAAAAAAAATAAAAATTCACACAAAAAAAACACGGCGTGGTGGAGTATTTGGAGATTTCGTAATGATAAAGTTTTCGATCCGAATAAGAAACGTGATGTGGTTCTTTCTATTTTATTGTCGTTCATTCATTCTTATGGTATCATAATAGGAATATGAAGCATAAGATTCAGTGGGATGACTGGCTTAAAAACCCTCTCCTTTTTATGTAATTTTCATTATAGCTTCAGTTGATTTCTTTTCAAACGGTTCATTTTAAATAAAATCATTCTGCTGTTCAAAAAAAAAAAGTAGTACAATGAATTTTGGTTTAAAAAATTTATATTTTAAAATTTAAAAGTGTTAACCTGTGATAACAGGTCGTAATGGTTATTTTAACAGGTCACGTAAAATAAAAGTGTTAAAACGTTAAAAAAAAGTTGAGTGGTTAAAACGAAAAAAAGTTAAAAATTTAAGGATTAAACCATTATTAACCCGACAAATTATCATAGCTAGAAAATGCGGTATATAGGCAACCCGGCCCATGTCTTTACTTTTGTACCGTGGCAATTTAGCTCCCTATCGCCATTACGTGTTACTAAATTGTGGCTCATCCACAATTATTATACTTGTCTTATTTAGATGGTCACGATCGAATGGTATTTACAATTATTGGTCATTTTTGTATACATACGTTTTGTACGTATGGTATTTCTGTCATCAAGTTTAATCAACCGTACTACCGTAGATCTAGAGAAACAAGATACGATCGGATACGCATGAAATGTGATATAAAACCTAACTAGCTAGCATTTATATTGTCGGCGAAATACGACGGTGATTATTAATTTATCTATTTTTATTATGTGAGATTGTATATTTGTTAGGAGGAAAAGCTATAAATTGGTAATATATTTTTATTTTTGTCTCGAACTAAGTAACATATTCATTTCATTACCAATATTGAATACTAACTCTTATGTTTTGTTCTAATGTGAGTAACGTGGTTACTGGTTTTTTGAATCTAGCACAATTTTTTTGTAGGGTTTATTGTTTCGTTATCTATTAAACTTTACACTTTATACTTATATATATTATTAAGCTCAATGGATAATATACAGGGTGTGTTTGGCATAGCGATGTAGAGGACCAGAGGTGGAGTCGCGTCTAAGTAGAGTTTGGGCTATATTGAGATATAGCTAGTGGGATTTTTTAATTATAAGTACTATGCATATGCATGGCCCAGGAGCATGAAAGTTAATGACTGTTGTCTTATTGTTTTATATGGTATGAAATGTACAAAGCTTTATATTATATATTATGTGACAATAGTTTTCCATTTTCCAAGCGTGGCAAGAAATATCTATTACATTCACTTTTATCGCAAATTCAAAGTAATATCTAATAGACAATAAATATTCCCAACTAAGAACAAATTGATGTCCACAATAAAAGCTAGAGTTACAAAAAAATTTATGATATAGGAATGCTAAAAGGTCAAGTATCGAGCTCTACAATCTAATATTAACTTCAAGAAAGTTTTTAACAAATGTTATAAGTGCAAGGATTATAAGCTACCATGCCTTTGTAGAAATGCATTCATCCGTTGCGAAAAACTTAATCAAGCAAGTACTTTAAAGTGTACACATACAAGTCACCAACCAAAAAAACATGTGACCAACTAAAAGTCTTTAAAAAAAAAAAGAGAGATTCAACTGTGCAAGAGTATACCAAAGAGTTGAAGCCTGATGTTGTTTTCGGCTTCCCATGTTGTCTACCAACTTGTAAGAAAAAAGAGATTCAACTGTGCTATAGTAATGGTCACTTATCCTCGTTCGCCACAATTTTATTTGTGACATCTTCCAACTAAAATAAATGTAATAAAGTTGGTCTATAATAGTTTGTAAATCTCTAGATGCGATAATCATGCCAGCTAAACAAGTTATCGACATGAAAAGCAAATATAATTAACATATTTGCTCTTTATATACACATTTTTCAATATTATATGAGCAACTATTAGAGCAAAATATATAAATAAAGATAATTGTTTTGTTATCTTATGATGAACGTATTAGAGCAAAATATATAAAATAGAGATGTTATTTGATTGGTGAAATGTAATTCATAGAGATTTTTAAAACTACGTACATAGTTAATGTGGACAATTTGAGTGGATAGATGGAGATCTAAAGAGGAAAGGCTTTTCACATAGATGGTTAAGCTCCAAATTAAAGCACGTCGGACCTCATCTGCACCACTCGTTCGGAAATAATTTTGAAAAGGAGTTGTTGGTGATTTTAGGTGTAATTGAGAATTGCATAAACTGAATAATGGATTTCGAATAAAGTTGTATCACGAGTTCAGATGTTTTATCAAAGTTCATGCTGTAATTTTGTAGAAACAACACATATATGATAATGGATGCAATATCATCCGACTGCTCTCTATTGAACTTTTTGTACAATTACATGCTAAACACCGATTAAATACATAGTTTATTGGGTGCTGCTGACCTTGGGATGACACGAAAAGTTTCAACTTTTATGAACGTTTGTGACGTTATCTTATAACGATATTTAACCACCTAGGATAACTTGCATGTATATATAACTCAAAAGAGAGTATCATAAACACCTTTTGATCAATATGGATGATATCTTGATCATATATTCATATACCATATCATTTGGTCCAACTCTTGTGCATCCTTAATATGTGTTTGTACGTTCTCTTCCTTCGAGTGATTAGAATCAAGAGTGATGCTTTAACTTATTTGATTGTTGATTTCGTGTAACTTAACCCAATACATTAAACGCTTCAATTTGAAATTGTTCAATACTATTCAAAGTGGACATCTAACACTAGACTTCCCACAAAGGTTTAAAGTTGTTAAGATCGAGATCTTACCTAAAATCGTTTTTGCTTCCACAAGATCGGAATCGTAAGATCGAATTGGGATCTTAAGATCCCACTCATACACTATAATCTTGTGCGTTGTAATACATTTCAAAATTTTTATCATTTAAAAACTATAACATTAATTCAATACTTCATAGCTATTGAAATTACTATATTTGTTGTCAAAGATATAAATTTTCACGTGTTAAACTATTCAATTTAAGGAATTATCTAAGAAATTGATTAGTTTAACGTGTAGTAATTGATTCAATGATAAACCTATTAATTAATCTTGTATTAGATAAAATCAACTTATTTATATTTGTTAACTCATTAATTCATGTTGAGTTAGATCGGATCGGATCGAGATTGTAAGATCCTAGCTCGGAATCGACATAAGATCGGGATCCTAAAATAGATACTACAAATTTAGGATCCTATCTAAGATCCGAATCTTAACAACTAGGGATTTATACCCTTTACACTTGTAATCCACAGAGTATTTATATACTGGAGTTGTTAAGATCGAGATCTTACCTAAGATCGTTTTTGCTTCTACAAGATCGGGATCGTAAGATCGAATTGGGATCTTAAGATATGATCCCACTCATACACTATAATCTTGTGTGTTGTAATACATTTCAAAAACCAAATGCATAATAAATTAATAAAATTTTCATCATTTAAAAACTATAACATTAATTCAATACTTCATAGCTATTGAGATTACTATATTTGTTGTCAAAGATATAAATTTTCACTTGTTAAACTATTTAATTTAAGGAATTATTTAAGAAATTGATTAGTTTAGCGTGTAGTAATTGATTCAATGATAAACCTATTAATTAATCTTGTATTAGACAAAATCAACTTATTTATATTTGTTAACTCATTAATTCATGTTGAGTTAGATCGGATCGGATCGAGATTGTAAGATCCTAGCTCGGAATCGACATAAGATCGGGATCCTAAAATAGATACTACAAACTTAAGATCCTATCTAAGATCCGAATCTTAACAACTAGGAGTTTAATTATACCCTTTACACTTGTAATCCACGGAGTATATATATACTGGAGGAGATATAGGTATTAAACGCTGAATTTAACGGTTGATATATATTCCATCATATTTCATCACTTGCGAGCTTGATATGCCTTCTCAATCACTTTTTAGGAAAATGATTAGTATGCATAAACTTATAGCCTAATTCTAGATCTAAATATGTGATTGGTAGATGTGAAAAATTGATTGGATGAAATTAGGAGAGAGAAAATATTTAACCAATGAGATTAGTAGGTCCGTTTTTATGTCTATCTAATTATGCCTATTTAACATTACTCCACTTTTAAATGTATCCTCGTCGGATGACACATATTTGATGTAACTCTCAAAGTCTCCGTTCGGGAAATCTCAATTTAATCACATGAAACCTTCTCTATAATCTTCTCAGTTTAATCACATGAATCTATATAATTGCTTGATAAACAAAAAAGTTACCTATCCCACAAATTTTATAAACAACCTGATGTAGACTTAACCAGATATTTCACATTAAAAACATCCATTATAATTATTTGACTAATTTATTTTAGTTAGCTTTCGAATTTTATCTAATGTGTTAATATAGATTCTTTAAACTACTCTCAGTGATAGCCGACTTTATATGATTAATTATAATTATTACCACGAATTTGATAATTCGATACAACGAGTTTTTTTTACCCGTGTGTTGCGACGGGGAGTCTAAAATATATTTATATATGTGCAAAAGTAATTTTTCTTTAGGTTGTTTGCTTATTTTACGAAGTTTAAAACGTAGAAGAACTTCATTTTACGGATTGTGTACTAGAGAGTGTTCATCGAAATAGGTTTTGATTTTCTCAAGTTGTTGGAATTGGATTCTTCTCTATGCTTAATATTTATATCAATTAGATAATCAATTTATATATGTATCGCACTTTTAATCGTTTTTCGCCCATCGAATTCAACCAAAAATCGATTTTAACTCATTAGGTTGATTTTTTCTTTATGTAAAATTGTTTTTCTGATTAAGTTGATTTAAAAAACTTGAAACGGAAAACCTCGATAACTATAAAACTTTCAGAACTCACTTATAAAAATATAAGAACGTACTCTGAATATTGTGTTAAAATAATAGTGTAACATTTTTTGCTATCACTTTAGCCCCTTTCACATACCTTATAATTACATTGTTTATATTAACCATTTTATTAAATATTTTAACCCCAAAGTTGATTTGTTAAATATATACAAAATCCCGTTTATTTTGTGTGAGCCTTTATTATATTTTGTTATTGATAATATGCATAGCAATATAATTAGAACAACTACGTCTTATAAGTAGTACCTTTTTAATTAAATTTCAAATTTATAATTATATTATGTGAAAACGATTATCACATTTCAAAAGTTTAATATTCTCTTTTAAATGTTATTACTATTACTACTTTTTACATTAAAAATATATATTTATGCTTATTTACACCTAGATTGTGTAGCTAGTTGAAAGATAATTTTGTCAAAAGGTTAGATCGATATTTGAAGAAAAAAATTTAAAGCGAATGGTTAAAATTCTACCTAATTATATAATATTCCTATAAATAGGTTAGGACTAGTAAATTTATCTTTGATAAATATTAGGGAGCTAATGTACCATTTTCGACACATTTTTAAGCTAAATCATATATTTAGTTCACATATGATCTTCTATATGTTATGATAATTAGACACTTACAATTTCTTGACATCAATATAACACTAACCTCAATCTCAATAACTAAGTGGCACTTGTGGTCCTTTATTTGAACTAATGACACATTTGACCACCTACATTAATTATTAGTGATCATCTCTATCCACGTGGACCACGTTCGGTCATCATCTCTATTAACAACTTTTGTCATCATATTAGTCATCATCTCTATTAGCAACTTTTGTCATCTAATATGATGATTAATGGTTTACATTACATTCGGCTTGTTCGACAAAACTAGCCGGTAACGGTAGCTTATATTTTAAGCTAGAAACTGTATCGTATTTTTTAGTGTTTTGGTAAAACTAGATGGAGCTTATTGACGTAATTTGACATAAAAGGACAAAATGTATATAATATAATGAGATAAAGAGTATTTATATAATTTCTCATTTCATAATCTTAGATCTTACTTTAAGTAGCTTATTTTTCCAAAGCTTATTTTTCAATAAACTCCTCAAATTTTCTCTGCTAAACAAGACTAGAAGGTTGAGCTAGCTAGCTTAGAAGAAAAATAAGCTTAAGCTCTGATAAGCTCCAATAAGTTTATGTACCAGACACACCTATTATCAGTTCATTTTCGATCCTCTATGTGCAGTGAGATCACATTAAATCAACATGAATATATATACAAGCAATATTACATTTCCAGACTTTCAATTTGTGCAATTAAATTCGAGTTATAGCTCTAAATCCTTTTATTTTAGCTGATAAACAACAATCCATATCATCTATACAGATGCAACAACTTTTAGCTAGATTACCCCAATAATTAAACATAAACAACCATAGTTTGAGTTTGAGTGGATAATTATATCTGAAGGTCTTGAATTGTGGATTTCCTAATTAACATTCTAACGATGAGTTAATTTACTTTACCATTTTCTAATTTTTCTTTTAGCTAAAGTTAGAAGGGATAAGCCCATCAAAATGCTACTAACTTTGGCCAAAAAGCTATTGTGTGTGACCAACTAACACATGGGTGTAAGAATGCAACCAACTTTCAAAAAGGGTGTTTTAATGTAATTTGCTGACGTGTCGATGAGTTGTCAAACTCTCCGGAAGCCACGTGGCACATCCGTACGCTACGTGTCACCTTCAACGAGCGACACGTCAACAAATTACATTAAAACACCCATTTTTTAAAGTTGGTTGCATTTTTACACCCATGTGTTAGTTGGTTACACACAATAGCTTTTTGACCAAAGTTAGTAGCATTTCGCGAGCCTTTTCCCAAGTTAGAACGCACTCTTTGCCTTTTCCGTTTTAAATTATCTTAAAATTTACACTCGCGCTCACAAATACATGTGTGAGACATAAGGTAACAATAAATTATTGAGAATTATTTCCGTATTTAGATCAGCTCTTAATCCCAATCAAAAATTGGTAACATTTACCCTTCAACTTTCAATGTTTTACTCTCTTTATACAAAGCTCAATAGTTTTTTTTTTTTTAGTCCTTCTTGACCACTTTGACTATATTGTTTGACTTCTACATTCAATGTACGTACGTAGTTACTATTCAAAGTACTCAAAGTCTCAAACTCTTATTTAATTTAATATTATATATAAGTAAATAATAATGTTACTCCTCGTCCCATAACAAGTGTCTACATCAAAAGAGACTTTACACCGAGCTAATGAATGGAATAATCAACACGGAAGAAGATGCGAAGTTGTCCCATTTTAAGTGTTCACTTCTTATTTCACCCATTAAAAGAGACTTTAGTGGGTAATGATAATATTTATCGGTGAAGCGTAAAGTTAATTGGATTTTCAAAAACTTTGTGCTAATTTAAAGTGGACACTTATAATAGGACGTAGGGAGTATAATTTTGGGACGTTATACATGGAAGTAGGTAGGAGAACGAGTGCAAGTCACTTGTAAGCTGAGTACCACGTACGCAGTAATTAACGAGCGACTGATGAAAAAATATCCAAGCTACTGATATACTAACAGGAAGAAGACTGGAGTTAAGTTGTCATATGGGCTAGATCCAAACTTTCAGTTTTAATAGTAGGGTCTGATAATGCTACAGATATTTGGAAGCATATATAAGATATAAGAAGTCATGCACTAATAAACAAACTATAATATTACAAAATATAATACAAATTCAAATGTTGACGGTTTACCTAGCTATCACCTTTTTTTATATGAAAAAAAAAATAAAAAATAAAAAAATACAGCAGTACAATTTTAGCATAAAAATTACATACATGTTGGCATGTTGCACAGTGATCCCTGCTAGTTCCCTTCAGATCCTCCTTGAATATCTGGTAGCTGATGAAACACACGAGCACAACTATACACCGAGCAGAACGACTGTAACCCCGTTAACAACAACATAAACAAAGCTGCTAAAATGGTTAAAAACTTCCATGATCCAAACACATAAGTGTTCATGAAATTTGCAAATTTCACCCTCCATGTTTGAGCATACCTTTTATTTACATCTTCAATCACTTTATCCATTTTTGGCACTTTAGTCAACTTCACTGACTTACTCATCCCATTCCACAAATCAGCAACTTCTTTATCACTCTTCAAATGATTCAATACTATTCCTCTTTCTCTCAAATACTTCGCGTCTTCTTCCGTGTCGATTATTCCATTCATTAGCTCGGTGTAACGAGCCACAACTAGTGGGCCGGCTGCAACGCACGCTTCATACGCTACCAAGTTTCTCAAATAAACCTCCGTGTTTACGTCCAAATCGACTACAGGAAGGTAAAGTGTAGATGTTATGTGATCAAAACTAATGTCAAATATTCCACCGTTCACCGGTGAGAAGTGGATCCCCGCTTGAGCCATTTCGGTGACAGATGGGATTGTAATTTCTTCAATCGTCGGGGCCTTTTGTTCGCCAACATCTTCTTCCGATTTCTCCTCACCTTCACCTTGGAACTTCTCGAGCATACGCTCCATGGGTTCTTTCATGATTTTTAGTATAGGAAGATTAGATATAATCTTCCATGGTAATTTCATTAACAAGGCCATTGGTTTCCCAAAAATGAGCTTCTTGAATAACTTTACTAGACCCGCGTTAGATTTAGAGAGAATGCCCCATATATAATTCATAAAACGTCTGACTTCACTTTCTTTCGCAAAACTTTCCTTTTCGTCTTGTTCTTCATCGTTGGCCTCGGCGATACCTTCTTCTTCGATGTCGATTTCAGCCTCCATGATCCCTAACTCTTTATTATTCGGCACAGTTAAGTGATAGAGAAAATCGAGCAAGTGATCGCAGTCGTTGATGTCAACATCTGGTAACTCATTCTCTTGAAAAGGAGTAAGCTCATGGTATAACCCCATCAACATCTTTTTCAACGTCTCCTCAGCGGCCTTTTCGTGATCATCGGTACTCTTCTTATACTGACTCTCCAACATCGTCTTAATAAGAAACAACGGAATCTGATTCTCTACCATCACCAAATCACGAAGAATCGCCATATGCGATAGTTTCTTCCCAGAACCGTCAACCAAATGAGACATCGAAGAATCAACTTTCTTAAGAATTCGACCTTCTTCTTTCATCGAATACACAAGAAGAAACTCGAGTAAAAACGCCATATCAACCGCCATCATCCATATCAAAGCATCTCCGGACATATCAAGAAACTTATGGTAACAAGCACGAATTCGAGCCTCATCTTTTTTCTTCATCGTTTCAACCACACGTTCGAAGTTAATATTATACTTCTTTTGGGTCCTTCTTGCGGCTGCCAGCTTGTACCTTTGCATGTCATAAACCTCCGGGCGCCAATGATGAAAAGGGCCTAATGCGATTTGTTGTGGGATGTATGATTGAGGATCCGTAGCAAGAAGTACTTTCGGGACAGTGAAGATACAAACGGCAACCTTGTCGACTTCTTCTTCATGTTCGAGAATCGATTTACGCATGCTTTCGACCCATTCATCTTCGTCAACATTCATCTTTGAGAAAGAATATGGATTTGAGATGGATTTGGTTTGGGTTGTCATGGTGTTAATTTGTTACAAGACTTGTGAACTGTGTTGTTGTGTATTTAAGCTAAAAATCACATTTGGCTCTTATAGACAGTATAGTGACTGATATGTTAATTATTAATTGCTAGCTGACCTGTAATTTGGGCCTCCAGTGTTTGGAATCACATATTATTTATGATTAATTAATTCTTTTTAACCACGTTTATTAAATGTAGGTAAATATGGGACAACTGTAACAAGAAGATAATGAGTTAAAACATTCTGTGATGAATGTGATAAAGTGTGCTACTTAATTAGTTTGATTTGGAATTTGGTCAAGAATTAAGTTTCATACAACCTCGATCTTATTATTATATGTACGTATATTCATTTTTAAACATATTTGTTTCATATTTCTTTTGGTTGTTTGTGTATTAAACAACATTATCATATCCGACATCCTATCTAGCCAGACCCTTATATTTGATCTTCCAACACACAACTTGAGCTTCCAAATTCAGAAAGATATATAATATACATAGAATTAAATACATATACTAATTGATGTATACATAGCCACATGCATGTGATTGGATATAATGTTATACTTAATTACTGGCTAGCTAGCTAGCTTCTATAAAATTTAATTACATGTTGTATGAAACTATGAATAAAGGTTAAGAGGGTAACAGTAACACTTCCAGGTTAGAGGAAGGAGATGCAAATTGAATTTACAACATTTTAGAACAAATTTATAGAATATTAAAAACATTGTTGTTAAAACGCAGTCAAATTTGATTGGTGTAAAATATGATGTTGTGTTGTTACTATGCAATTATTAATAAGATAGAGTGATGAATCTAAACATAGATAACAGAATTTTTAATCTTAAAATGTAGTAATAAATTGGTTATGTCAATCATTCCTCTCATTTGATGTCGTGCGTATCCTCTAACATATATCTATACTAATATATAATACATTTGTGATATTTTTTTAAGAAGAAAATTACCAATATACCCCTAACAATACTAATAATATTTGAAAAGCCTACTTGAAATTACAAACATACCCTTACATGTATTAAAATGTCATTAATACTATCATTATTAAACTTTCAAGTTATAAGTATATGGCATTAAATTCTAATTAATTAAAGATTTTATATATCTACCTAGCTATACTAATATATAATACATTTCAATAATTTTTTTAAGACGGAATTTACTAATTTACCCTTTAACATTATTATTAATAATTGAAAACCTACTTGAAATTACTAACATACCCCTACATATATAATAAATTCTTAATTATATTATAATTATTGAACTTTAAACTAATAAAAATGTGACATAACTTTTTTAAGACAAATATTTTTTTAAGGAGTTACGAGACGTGTCAATTATGGACTGAAAGGTCGAAACGAGACAAACTTGTTAGCAAACAACCGTAGGCGGTTTGTCCACCGTTTATAGTCAAATTTCATTTCTAAAGCCTCAAAAATCAATTTTTCCCTAATTTTACACGTTTTTAAAGTGTTATAGGATATTAGAAAGGATCTTTCAATAGTGTTTTTTTATGAAATTGTAAATTTACGTGATTGTTTATACTTCGAATTTCGTTTTTCTACCGTCAATTTTTATATTTGAGAGTTTCCATTTTTGATCAACTTTTACGATTTCAATTTCGCCTACATAATGTTTAGTATCTAATACCCACTTAAAGAAATGTATTTATAGTTAAAGTATCGACCCAACCCACGATTTCATATATAAGAACTTTTAACTATGCATTATGAACATGCAAAGTATAAACAATATTAATAATACCGTTGTGTATTATCATATAGATTCTGTATAAATGTTAAACATGTGACCTTTTTCCTTGAAAATAATAATAATAATAATAATAATAATAATAATAATAATAATAATAATAATAATAATAATAATAATAATAATAATAATAATAATAATAATATCGTTGTGTACGTATTATATATCATATAGATTTTAATTATAATTTACATAGTACATATTAAATGAATATGAAACTTTAATTTATACCCGTTGCATCGCGCGGGCATTCTACTATATATTTAGTAAGAGTGCATTGAATACTACAAAACTAGTTTTTCCAATATTATTTTTGTAATGCGTTTATAATAATAAAGTATAACATTTTATAATCATTATATATATATATATATATATATATATATATATATATATATATATATATATATATATATATATAAGATTAAGTGGGAAACTTCGAATTTGAGGAAAGAGGAGAAGCAAATTAACCTCGTCCACCCATTTACTCATCTTCTATAATTCAGCTACAATACCCGCCTATCAATTTTTATCCAAATTCAATATTAAAGCATGTAATCCAACGATTCATCAATCAAAAACATCATAAATCTTTGAATTCATCAAACACATTTACACATAACTTCAATTCGTCATAATTTGGATTCATTCGAAATTATGAATTTTGATGTAACTTTTGGTTTTTGAAAAAAAAAAATTGATTCGGTAATGGAAACAATAAAATTTAATGAATATCATCGTACGAAATTTGTAAACAAGTAATTAATCAAATAATGATCAGCATTTCCATCGAATTTTACAAACTTCAAGAATTCTCATAAAGTTAACATATTGGAAAGTATGTTAATCAAAATTACAATTTACTATTTTTAAACATTCATTTTCAATAAATATTACTCCCTCCGTCCCAAATTGTTTGTCCACTATACTATTTATGTTTGTCCCAAAATTATTGCCCACTTCTAAAAATAAATATGCATTAATGATTAAATTTTCCATATTACCCTTAACTTTAAAACTACACATAAAACAATTTAATTAATGATTGAGGGTTAAAATTGTCATTATACTAAGGTCAAAGCTGCATTTAATGTGATTTTCTTAATATGTGTGTTTTCAACTTTGTGACAAACAATTCGGGGCGGAGGGAGTAACTTATATATACGTTATTATATGATAATTATAATCGATATAATATTTACGTTTAAACCTTTTGAATATAATTGCCTTGACACCTACCACTTAGATATATTTTGATGTTCGAAAGAGAATAGTCAATAACTCAATATACGTTCATTATTACAAATTTTAAACACATGGATCACGCGGTATTAAATAACTACAAGGAAATCAAATTACTAAGAAAAATGTGGGGACGTTCACGAATGAGGCCAATAAATTTGATTAATTAGTTTGAATATATGAACACAAGTATGAAAACATTTCAACTAAAAGTCTGACTGACTAGTGACAGCACCATGTTGATCATCAATCTACATCATGAATGGGACAATGGGTAGTGCTTCCATTGTATCGATTTACGATCTGACACTTCGTAATATGTATCGAACAACTCGAATTTTCATTGAGTGTTATTATAATTAAGTAAAGTACGTAAACTGCGAATATATACTACGGAGTACTTTTTACCGGTAAATAATTTACATTAGTTATAAAATTAGTTCGTTACCTATATTGAAACAAAAATGAAAGTACATTACCAATCTATAACCTCAACCCTTATTTCTATTGACTATTGTATGTATGTGTTTCGTGATATGACAATTTTTAATGATGTCACGTAACACGTACTATATGGATAACAAACAAGTAAAAAAACTATAATTACATACACTAGCTATTAATAACAAAATATATAATTCATCACACACAAAAAAAGCTAGGGGTAAATCACAAAAATGATCCGTTGACCGTACCCTATTTAACAAAATAATCCGTTGACCAACGATTTCAACAAACTAATCCACCTATTGGCGCCAAAAGTGGCGCCCCGGCGCCCCTGACACAACCAACCAACCAAAAAATGCCACGTGTACGAGGATTGCGAAAAAAAAACATGGGGCGCCGGATTAAAAAAATGAGGGGCGCCAAGAAGGAAGAAAACAAAGGGAGGGGCGCCAAAAAAGCCGGTTTTTTTTTGTTGGCGTACACGTGGCATTTTTTGGTTGGTTGCTTGTGTCAGGGGCGCCGGGGCGCCACTTTTGGCGCCAATCGGTGGATTAGTTTGTTAAAAGCTTTGGTCAACGGATTATTTTGTTAAATAGGGTATGGTCAACGGATCATTTTTGTGATTTACCCAAAAGCTAGGGTTAATAATTCAATGCACACTATGAATGTGATGCTTTAATTAGTTCGGTAACTCTATTGTACTTAACTCATCTGAGAAATAAAATAAATGATAAAGTGATATATCATTTTATACATATATATAAGAATGAACCAATAATTCGTCACAAATTGGTCTTTTTTAGACTCGGTTATGAGTCAAATGAGTTTTAGTCAACGTTGGAGAAAATTGATAATGGGATATCTATGCAAGGCTCACGCCTCGGTCATTGTAAAAAGGCTCTCTCACTTTTGATTCGAAATTCCAAAGGGTCTTAGGCAAAGAGATCCTCTCTCAATATTCCTCTTTATTTTGGCGGTTGAGGCTTTGAATGTCACCATGCATGATGCAAAAGCAAAATAAATTTTTCATGGAGTTAATGTTGGCACAAAGACAATGTCTTAATATCTCATCTCCAATTTGCATGCCGATGGTGCTCTTATAATGGGTGAATGGTCCATTTAATGATAATGCTTGAAACCTCGCTAAGATCCTTTCTTGCTTTCATATGGCTTTAGGTCTAAAGGTTAACTTCTCAAAAAGCAAGAACTTTGGAACTGGAGTTACTTAATCCGATGTTGGTCACTTTGCTTCTATAATTGGATGTGACTCTTTTCAATTTCTAACCACTTATATTGGCCTTCCGATCGGTACCAACATGCTGAAAAGCTCTAATTGGTTACCAATTATAGAGAAATTCGATATAAATTATCACTTTAAAAATCAAAGACTTTATCTTTTGGAGGACGATTGACCCTTATCAAAATGGTGCTTGAAAGTCTTGCTACATACTACTCGTACTTTTCTTTATTCAAGGCTCCTAAAAATGTTTTGAATAAATTAGGGAGTTTGAGATGTAATTTTTTGGGGGAGGGTCTTTGAAAGATCGAAAAATCGCTTGGAAAAAAATTATATCTCCTATTAAAAAAGGCGGTCTTAAGCCCAACGCCTTTTGGTGCAAGGTAAATAAATCCATTCACGTGAAAGATGAATGTATTATTATTTTGGTACGTACTCCATCAAAATTTTCCGGAATATGGAAGCAAGTTTCAAATTTAAACAAATACCTTTTAAAAGTTAATGTCAAATCTTCATTCTATCATTAAGAAAAAAAGAAAAGAAAATAGAAATGACTCTAGCTTTTGGAATGACAAGTGGGTTAGTGGTAGCTTTTTGAAATAAGAATTTCCTAGATTATTTTCTCTAGAAACAAACACCAATTCAAAGGTGAGTGAAAGATGCAAAATGGAGAATGGAATTTTGCTTCACTTTTGGGGTTGGCGCAATCCTCCTAGAGTCGGCCAAGACGTTCGTCAACTTTTAAGGAAATGTTGGAGTTTACATGCAACTTGAGTTTATCAAATGATGCGATCAGTGGGTGTTTATTATCGATGAATCAAGAAATTTTGATTAAGAGAATTGGTTGCGACTAATGTGCGCCAACGATTTATTTTCTTTTTCTTTTATGGGTTTAAGTAACGGATTGCCAACGTATTCTCCTTTTTGTTCCGAGATCACCAATCAACCAGTTTTATTACTAGGATCACAAACGTACTTGTTAATTTCGTATTGAGGTCACCAATGTACTTTTACATATGGGTTTGAGATCCCCAACATACTTGTTAGTACGGAGTTAAGATTGCCAACAAAATTTACAAAGAAATTCATTTTTTTAAAGTACGTTGGTGATCCTGGTAATAAAACCGGTTGATTGGTGATCTCGGAACAAAAAGAAAAGTACGTTAGTGATTCATGACTTAAACCCTTCTTTTATGGGTGATGATATATCCACCCACATTTTTGATAAATCCACCATTTCTGTGCAGTAACAGTTTGTACAGTACAAACTTTTGATGCAAAAAAATGGTGGATCTATCAAAATAAGGGGTGGAAATATCACCACCCTTCTTTTATTGTTTTAGTTATATTTTGCAACAGATTTGTTACACACGTTTTTTATATTGTTAAATATAGTAGTATATCGTTTTACTTAAATTTTGCGACAGATTTGTTACACACGTTTTTAGATAGTCAACTCTTTGACCTCTTATTATTTTTGATGTTTTGTGGTAATTTGGCAACTGATTTGCTACATTCATTTTTACATTATTATATTTACTTGTATGTTGTCGCAAATGGACACTAATATGTCACAAAGTCAACAGTTTGAATTTTTATTAGCAACTCAAATTTAAGAGTAATCTGTCACAAAAGTTAGCCAAATGTTTGACTTTTTTTTGCTTGATATCGTCGCAGAATTGTAGCAAATGTGTCGCAATTTAGTCACGGGTTAGTTCCTGTCGCAAAATTCCGTCGTGGTTCAATGTTCATGTTCTGGTGTCGGTCTTTTATCAGTTGATTTTCAGAGAATAAATAACACTACGAAGAAAACTCCCATTTACAACTTTAGCAACACCATATTGAAGTCTTGAATTAGCGAAATTCATGACTCTATCTTGTGACCAATTATACTCGTGTTATATTTGAACATCCTTAAAGCAATGTTTTAAAACCCGGGTTTTTAGTCGACCCGGAAAAGTTTTAATTTCTGGTCGGACCGGTCGGACCGGAGTTAATAATAGTATACAATAGTGGTATTTAGTGAATTTTTTTTATTTTTTTATAATTATAATTATAATTATTAATTATATCATATATAATAATTATAATCCATAGAGTAATAAAGGGTGATGACACATCGATTCCCTTGTTATTCTTGAAATACACATCAATATAATAATTATATAATCCATAGAGTAATAAATAGTGATGATACATCAGTCAAAGATTCTCTCATTACCCTCATTATTCTTGAAATACACAATCAGTCAATATTCCCTAATTATAAATGATTAAATGTACATAGAAATTAAAAAAAAAAAAAAAAAAAAAAACATGAAACCGGGTCAATGCGCCGGTCCGGGTCCCGGTCCAACCCGGTCCGACCGGCCGGGTCAACCGGATCGTTGACTAGTCAACATATTGAAAAACCCGGGTTTTTTTGGCCCGGAAATCTCTAAAAATGCGGTCCGACCGGGCCGGTCGAACCGGGTCTTAAAACACTGCCTTAAAGGTATCGCAAAGTCGCTAGCTAATTAGTCATTATACATTTTGTTTCTCATTTTGGAATGGTTAATTACTGTGTTAAAATCGACCTTCATGTAAAATATGTGGGCAAAATAGTTTGGTCAACTGTCAACTATTCTGTAACATGATCTCTGATATCAAATTTATAAATCTTTAAAATGTACAAATAAAGAAGAAAACAAATATTATTACACACCACAGTTACTAGTTTCCTTGATCCGACCCTGTTTGGAAATCAGGAAGCTGATTAAATAAACGCGCGCAACTATACACAGAGCAGAAGGATTGTAACATCGTCATTAACAGTATTAACAAAGCAACCAACACCGTTAAAATCTTCCATGATCCAAACACATATGTGTTCATGAAGTTGATAAATTTTACCTTCCATGTTTGTGCATACCTTTTATTCACATCTTCTATCACTTTGTCCATTTTTGGCACTTTAGTTAACTTCACTGACTTACTCATCCCATTCCACAAATCAGCAACTTCTTTATCACTCTTCAAATGATTCAAAACTATCCCTCTTTCTCTTAAATATTTCGCGTCTTCTTCGGTGTCGATTATTCCATTCATTAGCTCGGTGTAACGAGCCACAACCAGTGGGCCGGCTGCAACACACGCTTCGTATGCTACTAGGTTTCTCAAATAAACCTCTGTGTTTACATCCAAATCAACTATAGGGAGGTAGAGTGTAGATGTTACGTTATCAAAACTTATATCTGATATTCCGCCTTGAACCGGTGAGAAAAGGATTCCTGCTCGGGCCATATCCGTGACAGATGGAATCGTGATTTCCTCAATAGTTGGAGCCTTCTGTTCATCACCTTCTTCTTCCGATTTCTCCTCTCCTTCACCGGTGAACTTCTCGAACATCCGCTCCATGGGTTCTTTCATGAGTTTAAGCATCGGAAGATTAGATATGATCTTCCATGGTAATTTCATTAACAATTTTATTGGTTTTCCAAAAATGATTTTCTTGAGAATTTTCACTAGATGCGCGTTTGATTTGGAGAGGATGTTCCATATATAACCTAAAAACGATCGAACTTCACTATCCTTTGCGTATAGTCCTTCATTTTCATCCTTGACCTCGATTATATCTTCTTCTTCGACGTCAATCTCAGCCTCCATGATCCCTAACTCTTTATTATTTGGGACAGTCATATGGTAGAGAAAATCGAGCAAGTGATCGCAGTCGTTAACATCAACATTTGGCAGCTCCTTTTCAGTAAAAGGAGTAAGCTCACGGTACAACCCCATCAACATGTTCTGCAACGTCTCATCAGCCGTTTTCTCTTGAACCGCACTCTTCTTATTCTGATGCTCCAACATCGTCGTAATTAGAAACATCGGAATCTGATTCTCGACCATCACCACATCACGAAGAATCGCCATATGTGATAGTTTCTTTCCTGAAGAATCCACCAAATGAGAGATCGAAGATGTAAGTTTATTAAGCGTCCGACCTTCTTGTTTCATGGAGTAAACCTCAAGGAACTCGAGTAAAAACGCTATGTCGACAGCCATCATCCAAATCAAAGCGTCTCCTGACATCTCAAGAAACTTATGGTAACAAGCACGAATTCGAGCCTCATCGTTTTTCTTCATTGTCTCAACGACATGTTCGAACGTCACATTCATATGTTTTTGCAGTTTTCGTGCTGAAGAAAGCTTGTACCTTTGCATGTCGTAAACCTCCGGGCGCCAATGATGAAAAGGGCCGAATGCGATTTGTTGTGGGATGTATGACTCGGGATCGGTGGCTAGAAGTACTTGAGGCACAGTGAAGATGCAAACCGCGACGTTTTCATCTTCTTCGTCGCGTTCTACCATGGATTGACGCATGCTTTCAACCCATTCATTCTCGTTTATATTCAGTTTGGAAAAAGAGTATGAATTGCTGCTGTTGCTAGAGAGGGATTTAGTGGCCATGATTATGGTGATAATAATCGTTAATGGGGTTTTAAGTTGTTTTAGTAAAATTAAACTAGCTAAGTCGTTTGTAATAAACTTGCCAATTAGAAAAGTCAACTATTCTTTTGAATTTTGAGTTCAAAATATTCATTTCGAAACCAATAAATTGTAAATTGAATGTAACTCAGAGCCAATATATATCAAAACCTTTTGACACACAAATTTCCTAAGACTTAATTATTTAATTATTTATTCCGCTGCATGATGTGTGCATTATATTAGTGAAACTTGATTATTCTTCATATGTAGACTAATAATATTTTATCAAATCAAATTATTAGACAAACTACATTATATATATGATGAAGCCTAAAAACAGAGCAATATATTTACATATGTTTTGAGCTTAACACTTTATAATGCAATTGATCAAATCATATCATGAACAAATTTAACTTAATAAACTTTATAATTACATTTCATTATGTTCAAATATGTTGTTTTCATGATTAGGAACATCAATCTTTTTTTTTTTTTTTTTTTTTTTTTTTTTTGGAAACGGCAAATAACACCTGCGGGTCAGTAATGGAGTATCATCGTGCCACCACTACCAACCCATATATTGCCTCACCTAGGAAAAACCACCACAGGACTCGAACCCGAGACCTATGGGTAAAACCCCGTGCATCACAACCAGCTGAGCTGGTGATCATTTGCAGGAACATCAATCACTTACAGAAATTGCATTAACATTAACGTTATTAATTATATTGCTACCTAACTATGTTATTATAATAACAATCCCAACTTGCATTAATTTTAATTGTACGTTTTAAACGATAGCTTAAAAAATTGTTTAATTATATATTAGATACGTATCTCTTACCAACACGATATATTATCCACAATATGCCATGTGTCACTTTTTTCTCTCTCATTCACGTTTTTAAAAATTAAATATCTCACAAACGACAAGTCGAAAAATCATGAAAATTGCACCATATTTTTTAGCGTTTTATCCTCTTCGATTTGCCGTCCATCAAGGCATACTTCCGACGAACTTTTTTTTTTTCATTTTTTTGGTGGGTTTTACATATTAGTAACACATGTGTTAGTGATTGATTATACATTTGATTTTGGGTTTAGGGTTAGGTTTAGAGTTAGGGTTTAGCAGGGTTTAGTGTTAGGGTTTAGCAGGGTTTAGTGTTAGGGTTTAGGGTTTAGGGTTTAGTATGATTTAGGGTTTAGAGTTTTATAAAGCGTTTAGGGTTTAGGGTTAGGGGTTTAGGGTTTAGGGGTTAGGGTTTAGGGTTGGGATTTTGGGGTTTCGCCCTAACCCCTAAACCCCTAACCCTAAACCCTAAACGCAACACTGTAACACACGTGTTAGTAATGTGAAACCCACTAAAAATAATGGAAAAAAAAAACTCTTCGAAAGTATGCCTTAATGGACGGCAAATCGAAGAGGATCAAACGCTGAATCTAATGGTGCAATTTTCATAATTTTTCGATTTGTCGTTTGTGAGATATTTAACTTAAGGGGTAAATGGGTTTTGTATTCTCTTTGTACATATGACACCATATCATTGGTTCCTCTATTCTCACACAAATTTTTAGTCTCATTTGAACTTTACCCTATACTTGTTATTATGTACAATGTTTTAATTTAAGCCAGGTCGGTAATAGGACAATGAAGTAATCACTTCTCGATAATCATTGATTCTGTTCATTTAATACTTAATAAAAAATATTTAATTAAATTTCAATAATAGAAAAGAAAAATAAAAAACTCTGTTATTATTGCAATAACTAGATTATAACCCGCAAAATTTACGGACTATTTTATGATTTTAATGCAAATATCTATATTATACTTTATTTTAGTGTGCACAGTTTGTAAAGACCTTGTTTTTCGTATTGCATAATTATTATGGAACCAAATGATATATATATATATATATATATATATATATATATATATATATATATATATATACACACACACACGTATTGATAGTCTAAAGACTCCATGATTCTAAGAGAGATGATTATATTCTAGTGTTATTTTAGAGGATAACGTTTGATTATACTCTATGTGGCTGAACATAAGAGTATAACACGCGTACCATGATTGCATAGTGACGTTGATAAATTGTCATTGTTTCGAACCCAGGTTTAATAATTTGAATCAAAAACAAAGAAAGTAACATGAAAAGAATGAGAATTTATATTCAAAATTTAAACATGAAACTAAAAATTACACAAATCACATTTTCTATGCAAAATATGCATTACAAAACTTCATCTCGCCAATGTCAATAACGATCAGGACTCCAATATACATAGATGTGTAAGCTTGACAGGGACCGAGCTTAACAACGAGTGGTGAATAACATTCAATGCTAAAGATCACGTACACGCCAATCTTACCAATTTACTTGAAGGGGCACCTCCAACATACACACAAAATTTGTTTCTTCAAACCTACAAACAAAACAATCATAATCAACTTTACTCATTTAACTTTATCAACCACATCGAATAGGTCTTTTTCCTTCATGAAACCTAGCAATATAAACTACATAGAGCCCAAATTTCAACATTTATCCAAGAGCGGACCCAATTTGATTATATTTTATCTCCAATGGGTCAAACGGTGATATCTTTTATACTTACCTAATATAAACATGTCAAACAGGTTGAAAGTCATCAAAAAGTGTTTTTAAATGCATAAATCTTCCTAAACCACTATACTAAACACTTCCAACAGTATACTTTTTATAATCTTGTTTAATGCATCAATCATTTCTAACACCAGTTAACATGGAGAAATGTTTTCACGGGTCAAATCGACATGTTTCCCATTGGGACCCCTTATCTAACCAGGCCTTTTTTCCAACTGGTTATAAAGAGGGTTGGTTTCATATGAAAGAAATAAACAAAACAAAAGAAAGTTTAAAACCTGTAAAATCTTGGAGAAGCTTCACGTTCGTAAATGCACATGGTGGTCTAATTAGCCTCTTCTTTGTCCTTCATCAACACTGATTGCATCTTTGCACATTTTCCATTCCTGAATCAAGTATACTTGGTGGACAGGCTTATATATAACCATGTAACTTAACCAAGTTAAAGAATTCTTGTTTGGTCAGACTTCTCTTCTCAGCAAGTGTATCAACAACAACATCAATGAGTTTCATATTTTGTTCCATGATTTATAGAAGAAACCAATTACTTACTACTTGTAATATCCTAAATCAATCATCAAACAGGCCTAACACATAAAGCGTTATACCTACTATACAGTTCTATCAATACCATCATAGATATTTATAAGAATATTGAGGATAAGCAGTAAAAGGTCACGGAAAAGTTTTCAATTAAATTAATTTCACTCAAATTTTTTATCGAATACCTCGTCCACGTGGATCAAGGTTAAGAAAACAAACCGAAGAAATTTGTGAAAATTGAATGTATCCACGAAGTCCCTCAACAATTGCCACAACTCTACCTTTGTTTGCACCAACAATCTACAAAAATATAGCTTTCTAAAAAAATAAGAAAACTAAAAAAATGGACGGCAATTTTGTTAGGCACAGCCCCGATGACCCTACTGGTACCAATGATACTCATTTTAGCCACCACTTAAACCGATATGTTACCCAACCTACCCGACCCACCCATCTTGCTACCTATATTGCGATGAATAAATAGAGTAGTAGACATGTTTACATCAATCTTATTGCATATTTTATAATTTTAACTATTGTGTTTACCAAAGAAAAAAGATCGAGGCTCAAGTATGGTAGATACTCATATGCAAGAAGGCTTTATGGCCCTGAACAGCTGCATTTAAATAGTCCGGCCGGGTTTTTGTGTTCAATGCTGATGAGCATGTTAACTTCATTACAGAAAGCTGATGCTCTCGCTTTATTACAATCATCCCAGAAGCCCGTGTATTTCTCAATAGCATAGTAATTAAAGTTTAAACCACTATCGGGTAGAATTCTTGCTAGTTACTTAGCTTCATATGAACCTGAATATAATCATTAATGCAAATGCCACTTTCTTAACTTCATATGAACCAAATAGCAAGTGAAATTAATGGTATAGCAAGATCCTCCTACTACCCACCTTCATTTCAAAATTCTCAAATTAATAAATAAATAATAATGAATGATTATATAACTTTTAATCTTCAACAACTCTACCCGATTTTCATATTTCAGCATAAAAGCCCATTAAACTAAAATAACTACTATATAAAAGCTAAAGTAATGGCCATACAAAAAGTTAAATTAGATTAAATTAAAGACCAGTTGTTGGCCCTTAAGCCCACCGGTCCCAGATAAACAAAAAACCTACAACACCTATCTAAAAAATAAAAAAAAATGACATAAATAAATAACTCAATCAACACTCACCAAATGTGACAAGTCTTCGAATAGAAAGCGAATTCCCTGATCATTGGTAAGAATGTTGAAGACTTTGCTTGTGATATCAACATGTGCACCATCTACATTACAAACGGTTCATTTCACCTACCAGAGAGAATGATTGATTATTAAAAAACTCTTTCAATGCTATTAAAAATTATGGCAATATCATTAGTGCCTTATCCAATTAGAATCGCATCAGAGATTTTTTTAGAAAATGCAGAGTATTATAAAAATCAAAACCAAAGTTAGCGTACATATACATAACCAGCACCCCAAGTTACAAGATGTAATTTGGAGGCAAAATTACAACACTTAAAGGCATGCACAAACGAACTACTGTAGCATCATTGACCAACCATAAAACAGCTTAACAAAACACAAAACAAAGGCCATCTCCACTTGAAAAAAACAACAACAAAGAACAATTATATAGCATGTCAGACCACTTCATCACTAGGAAACCTGGGACCCTCTGGCACAGCAACAATATCAGAAGCAGACAGTAGAAAAAACCATGAACAAATGATCATCCCAAGTTCCAACCAAATAGGGCAGCAGCTTAATAACACAAAAATTAAAGAAGACCAACATTAGGATTTTTTCAATGATAGATTTTGTATTTTACAATCTTTCCTAGCTTCAGCTGAATGTATAGTAATATATACATTGATCAAGATGTTTTTCAAGTACATGGTATGCAGCAAATCTATAGTTTCTAACATATGAGACAAGATAAAACGAAGCAGATAAATTAAAATTGAATGCTAAAAGTAGTATAAAGTTTACCATATCAAGCTCCGGTCTTCCATGTTAACATTGTCACTAACAGCTTGCGCAAGAATAGTCAAGAAGATTGCAACCTGCAATTATTTGGTACATTATGACATCATGAACCATTTCGCACTTTGGAAAAGTGGGCAACGACAAACTGAAAGCGACGACATTACTTCTTAAGCTCTTTCCAGTTTCCTTCATAATCCCTCTTAAGTCTTAACTATGATCTTCTTTACATAAAATATCGGAGATAAAACTTAAATAAAACATGTCCAAGCTGACTTGATATCTTTTTGACATGTGGGCGGCAATTGCAACGACCCACATATTATAAATTAAGATAATCAATAGATGAGGAGAAGAAAGGGGAAAAGGTGATGAAGTTTAAGTGGATAATAAAAGAACAAAACGTGAGTTTTGATTTCCCATACCATATTAACTCTCCTCTTTTGTATTTGTTCTTCCGTCAATATAAATTACGGAGTATTCTGAAATCAAAGTAAATCTTGTAATGTTATATTTTGAGTACACATTTTGTTAAACCACTAAACAAATTAAAAGAAAAAGGTATAAATTAAATATTAGACCTCAATGGATGAGATTTTTTTCAAATGCGTGAAAATGCAATGATTGCTAAAAACTATAAACGATAAACAAAATTAAAAGAAACACATAAATACATACATTTGGCTTTGGAAGAAGTCCCATGAGAATGAAGATGGTCTGCAACTTCATTACAATCGTTCTTAGCGGCCATGCAATGAAGTCTCTCCATACTGCAAGGTACATTATAACTAATCTTCATTTTGTGGGTCGACCCATAACTAAACAGAAAATAATCATAACCAATTAAAAGCAAATCTTGCTCAGAAAAAATTAAGAGCAAATCAAGATTGTAGCACCGTGTTCTTTGCTTCCAACTCAACAGTTCAGGCCCAGTCAAGTTTAGGTGATACTTAACCACTTCAATACTGTTATGACCAACAACAATGACAGGGTGTATTTGCCATCTACCTCAAGAATATTGACGCAACCAAAATAATTAATTAAATATACAATACCGGAAGAGTGGATTTTTCTGCAAAGTGTCGCAAATAACAGCCTCAAGTTCTTGTATTCATACATTGTGGTCTTGAACAGATACGGGAAAGGTCTAGCATTGTGGGTTCCTAAAAGAACCAATATCGACTTTATGCTCCTGGTATATCCACCATTTGGTGTAAGTCGGTAAATCGCGTGACCTTTTTTCTGACTTTGACTTATGGGATGATGGGATAAAGCTATTCATAAGAAGCACTTTCGTAGTCTTCTCCAACGACACTATGATTAGCCAGTTTTAACCGTTTGGACTTGACTTCTGCTGAAGTCATTTTTAACTCAGAATATATTGTACAAACATGGGACTATGGATCCTTAAAGGCGCACTTCGTATATTAGAAAATATAGATCAAGAACAAACCTCACATCTTATAGTAAAAACCCATAGATAATATCATGCTTCATGTGCCAATTCGGATGACGCAGACCATTCCATTTGAAAGTCGAAACTGCAATTTTAAAATGGTAATCAGAATGAGTTAAAATTATCAATATTTGATATACCTACTGATTTTCTATTAAAAACCATGACAAAACTCATACCGTTTACTCTCATCAGCTTGACAGTTTCTATATTGTACATAGCCTACTGTAACAAACAAAATCATTTAGTACATCAAGCTCCATGATTCATAAAATGAGAAGACGCCGTTTGACGTTTATTGGGGCTGTTGCGATTGTTTATCCTTTTAGAGCTTTGTACCCATAAACTTAAACTGTAACGACGCGCTGTGATGCTGTTTCCACATGGGACTAACTGCAACCACACCAAACTTCGTTGCCCATTGTGTTGGAAGCTGAAACTCTAAAAACTGTTGTACCTTTGTAATTGGTGGTTAAAGTAATCAAAGTGCGGGTCATACTTTTGACCAGGTTCATAAATCAAGAGTTGCATGTCCTTTCCGTTTTCTGAACAGAAATAAATAATCACTGACATTGTACAATCATCACTTAGTCATTCAATTGAGTGTAATCACCACAGATCGTTACACATATAGAATTTAGTACCTGATTTCGTGTTAACGTAGACATTTGGACCATAAACTTAAACTGTAACGATGAGCTGTGAAGCTGTTTCCACTTGGGACTAACTGCAAGCAAACCAAACTCCGTTGTCCATGATGAAAGGATTGCAGCAGACTATGCCTAAAACTGATTAACAGCTACGTAGATGAACAACAATTACCAATACTCAGATATGCAAATTTATAGCGGTATACATCTATACATGTATCTATATACAACTAAATAATTCAATTCAATGGTATATAAAAGTATAAACCCTAACCTTTTGATGCTGAAATATTATCCGAGAGTTAGATGAACGGAAAAAGGCTTTTTGTGCCCTTCACGACGGTTGGACGGTGTGGGATTTTTTTTTTTTTGCAAAGGCGGAATTGCACCAACATCGGTTGAGATATGGACACATCAACCGCACTATATACAACTAAATAATTCAATTCAATTGTATAGAAAAGTATAAACCCTAACCTTTTGATGCTGAAAAACGCACTATATACAACTAAATAAATCAATTCAATTGTAAAAAAAAGGGTAAACCCTAACCTTTTGATGCTGAAATATTCGCCGAGAGTTAGATGAACGGAAAAAAAAAAAAGTGTGCCCTTCACGACGTTTGGATGGTGTGGCTATCGCTGCCGGAATCCGTTCTTTGCGGGCGGTGGCGGCGATGTGGTAGACGAAGAATTTTTTAATTTCAAGCTAGGCCACCAAGATCACTTGAGATACGGACACATCAAACGCACATATGAGGTTTTCTGTTGAGGATTAGTTTTTTTATTCTTTATTATAATTTTTAATAAAAAAAGGTTTTTTAATTCATTAATTTTCTCTTTTTTACGTTTTTCTAATAAAGTAAAATTTAATTAATTAAATGGATTTGTAATATGTAAGAAAGGACAATTATGACTTTTGAGGAATACACATTTACTATTTAGGTTGTCATTTACATGGGAGATTATCAATGGTTTTAATTAAAAATGGTTAATCAATGGAGGGTTGGGATTAGATTAGAGTTGCCTAAATTAAAAATGACAACCTAATAAACACTCTATTATAATATATTAATAAAGAGATAATAATAGTGTAGAGTAATTAATATACTCCACCACTTTCCATATTTATTTAATTATGGTTTGCAGAGTATAAGGGTGTGTTTAGTTGTGGAAAATTTTCCAAATTTTTCCATCTTCAATTTTCTAGAAAATGAAAAATGTCTTGTTCTCTAGAAAAGTAATGAGAAAATGGAAAAAATGTTCAAATGTGTTAACATGTTCCATCTTGAAAAATTGAGTTTAAAATTAGGAGAGTTTGGAAAATTTTAAAAAAGTTGGGGAAGAAAAGTGTGGAAAAGTGTGGAAAAGTGAGAAATCATGTTTTCCAACTTATATTTATCACTTTGGAAAATGGGTTTTCTATTTTCTTGGAAATTTTTTCTATAAAAACCCAATTTGAACATGTTTTCCAATTTTCCAAGTTTCTTAGAAAAATTTTCTGAAAAATTTCCCCACTTTTCTCCAACTAAACGCACCCATAGGCTGCGTTTAGATGTGGAAAATTTTCCTAAATTTTCCATCTCCAATTTTTTAGAAAATTGGAAAAGTTTTCCAATTGTAGAAAAGTGGTGAAAATTTGGAAAATGTGTTCAAATGCTATTAATTTTTCATTTTGGAAAACTGGAAAACATGTTCAATTCTATCTATTTTCCATCACTTTTCTATTTCAATTTTCCTTTTACTAATGAGTTTAGAAGTGAGGATGGGGAAAAAAATAGAAAAGAGTGCCTTTTTTTATAAAGGGAAATTTTGGAAAAGTCTCCATCCTACTTTTCCGTACTCAAGTTATAAATTGGAAAAACCACTTTTCCATTTTCTTGAAAAAGTTTTCTAAAAAATAACTAATTTGAACACATTTTCCAAAATTTCAATTTTCTTAGAAAAATTTTGTGGAAAAGTGAGGCAATTTTCCTCAACTAAACATGGCCTAAGATTCGTTACTGTTATTATTAAAACGTAGTACTCCGTATATATGTCTCAATCTCTTCATGCCGTGACACTACAAGTATTCTGGCATCCCGAAATAATTATAATTTTATATAATTTTATACTATAATATGTGCAACGCTAGAACATGTGGCAGTTTTAAAATGATGGTCAACGATATATTGCCGTCTATTATTGAGTTGAGTTAAATAATACTTATTATATGTAGTCTTGTAAGAGCATCCACACCAAAGGCTTTTTACAAAGCTTTTTTTATTCAAATGGTGTAAAAGCTCAATTGGAAAAAGCTTTTGATTAAGCTTTGTCTCCAACAAACAAAAGCTTTTCTTACACAAAACCTATTAAAAATTAATATAATATATAAGAAAGAGATGATAAAAGCTTTATATTTCTCAAGTCTTTGTAATCTCTTTCATCCTTATTTTAATCAAATTTAATAGTTTTTATGAAAGAAAAGCTTTTATTTGTTGGAGAGAAAGCTTAATCAAAAGCTTTTTCCAATTGAGCTCTTACACCATTTGAATAAAAAAGCTTTGTAAAAAGCCTTTGGTGTGGATGCTCTAAGTACTTAAGGTTACAGCTACGTGACAATAAACTTTTACTTTTGTTTCGAGTAATTAGGTAACGAATCGATTTTATTACTAATATAGGTAGCAAATTAACATTCAAATTTTTTATCGAGTTAGGTAATATGTATAGGGGTGTAATTAACCGAGTCGAGCCGAGCTCGTAGGATAAGCTCGAGCTCGATAGCTCAACGAGCTTTCACGATGCAAAGTCGAGCTCGGCTCGAAAATGTTTTAGAATGGCTCGAGCTTGGCTCGAAAAGCTCAAAATTTTATATAAAAATAATTTGTAATATTCAAAATTATTTTATAATTATTTAAAAACTAAAGATCAATAACAAAATCATTTCAAATATATATAAAATTAAAATAAATCGTGAAAACTTGTCAAAAACTATGTTAAATAGTTCAACAATTTTAAAATATAATAATAATATAATTAAATATTAAAATTACATATATATGTATATACATATATAGATATTAGTAAAAATTCGAAATGTTCGATAACAGCTCGAGTCGAGCTCTAAAAAGCTCGAGCTTGCGGCTCGATATATATTTCAAGCTTGACATTTAAGCTCGAGCTCGGCCTCGAAATCGATAAAAGCTCGACTCGTTTGCAACCCTAAATACATGTTACGTGGTATATTACCGTAATGTCACGTAAAGCAATTTTAATTGCTATGTAATACATATTACCTAACTTGATACAAAATTGAAAGTTCGCTACTTACATTAATAATAAAATCAGTTCATTACTTAACTCGGTACAATAGTAAAAGTTCGTTACCGATATTAACTCTAACCCACTACTTAAATAGGCTCAATTAATCATTCATGAAATTAAATATAAGCAATAGCGTTATAAGATTCGCCTATTGTATAGTAGCATCTTTAAAATGAATTTCCAGCGTATGAAATGGATTTTCCTTTAGTTCACGAAGGTGTCTTAATACAATTCTTTAAAAAAAATTCTCACTATTGTATTCATAAAATGATAAAATAAAAAGTGATTAATGAATATTATGTTTCCTTATTTATTTATAAAATGCAATTGATACACTCAAGTAAATATATAATTATTTAAGTTGATTTTCGATTTAAGAAGAAATATTATAGTTTATAAATCACATGTTATGCCTTAAGCAATTTAGCAAAACTCGTAGGAAAAAAATCAGATACATTGTGGGGCCACATATACACATGGCTAATTAAATAGTAATTGGGTTTGACTTTGATTGAAAACGTTGAACAGTAAAAGTCAAAAGTATAGAGCACAAAAGCCGAAATGTGTGATTCATTTTAAGAATAGCCACAAAAGCATTCCTACTTGTTCTTACGGGTACGTAGACTACAAGTAGCTAACAATTCAACAAAATAAAATGTTACAAATATTTGTAAATTAATCAATTTCCAATATTTTTGGACGCATATAATTTTGAATACGCAATTTCGATCTATATAGCAAAAGTAACGTCATAATAAATCGTGGATTCTAAAGCTTCCAATATATACGAAATTTGTGCAAAATTCCTGAAAGCACTCCCCAAAATACAATCTCCGCAAATATCACGTATAGAAGTGTCCCAACTTTCGCGGAGTTCCAAACGTCAATGAAAACATGATCTTGAATCCAGTTTACCAGGTTGTTTTCCGGGTTCTTGTAGTACCATCCGTTTACAAACCCTCCTAATATGCCTTGTGCTCCGAGTACAAAAACCAACATTGCGTTCATTCCAATCCATTCGAAGAGCAAAAATGGAGTTCGTTTTCCCCAAATATCGATCTGTGCAGTTTATCAAACAATTCACGCGTTTGAATTAGAAAATTCTATAAATAAGTTTGAAAAAAACATGTTTGTTGTAAGTTGCACACAAACTTGCCTACATCAAGGTTTAAGTGAGGGGCTACTTGTGTAAACTTAGTAGATTTCAAGAGCTAAAACTATAGATTTGTATTTTATTTTATTTTATGTTTTTGTTGCACGGGAAGTGATTCGTACACCATCTCAATTTATCCATTCATCACCAAATGTGCTTTATAATGTTGTATAGTACATCACTGTAAAGCAGATTTAGCGGTGTACGGATAAATTTTGGTGGTGTACAAATCATTACCCTTGTTGCACCTAAGTTAGGTGATGTTAGCTGCATATTCATCGATAAACCAATTGATTTGGGATTTGTCTCTACTAGAGACCTAGAATACTTATAACAGAAATTTCGAGTGATTACCAGGATATAAAAAGCTGAAAACACTAATCCAGCCGCACCCGCCGTGAAACAAACGTAGCTAAAACTATAGAGCTGCTTGTTGATAGGAATTGCTACATAAAACCAAAATTTACAAACGCTCAAGATCGATTTAGAAACAGATCAATCAAATAATGTTGTTAATAATGAAAATTAGTAAATTACCATCTGTAAAATGAAGAAGAATTCCTACGATCAACAAACCAAACCCCATTGAAATCCATTGCTTCAGCCTCTCTGCATGACCCTTAAAGTGGATTAACACATGTCCATAGTGAATGCCAATGACACCTGATAAAATTGCTGAGATTGAACTGCAAAACAAGATTCGGTTGTTCACACATTAAAAAAATCGAAAAAAAATCAGCTTTTAACAGCAAATCTGTAAGGACCCTTATAATACATATTAATCAAATTTCTGATTAAATGCAAGTGGAAGAAGCATGTAGTTTACAGTTCTACACATGTAGTTTATCTTTTTGCGTGTTGTGTGCAGGTACCTTAATAGGCCTTCAGGTTCGAAGGGAGCACGGCACCAACTTGGGGCGTCTGGACGAAAATCACCGCTACTTGGAGAGGCAAGAGTGCAAGCCTGTCATTGTAAGACCCCGAAAAGTTGGTGATAAAGACAGTAACAAATTATTAAGCTTATAATTACATTAGTTCTTTATATTATTTGACGTGCGATATGAGTTTGCTGCTAACACAGAGAAATATATTTTTTCGATCTAACAAATGCGAGCTAATGCTTATGTTCTTTATCCAATGATATATATATATTATAAACGAACCTTTAGTCGTCTCCATTCAGGTTGAGAGTAAAGATGATTGATTCCCCAAACTTCTCTATCGACATAACCAACGGCATTACAGGCAGGACCAAGATGCCCTCTCATACCACATTTAACCTGAAAGAACAAACAAAAACTACTTTTAAATGCACTTTTTTTTTTGCTTATCTAGACTTTTGTGGTAAATCATATTGAATAAAACTTACGGTGAAACTTTCTAATTTTTCGCCATCGTCGTGGAATGTAAAACTCCAATTGGGAACATATACAGCGAATGTCGTTATCATGTAAATAAGAAACGCTATGAACCCTCCAAGCCTAGTTTCGAACACGAGATACAAAATGAAATGATGGAAATACGGTAAATACCCTTGAAAAGGTTTGATTAGATTTGGTGAAAACTGAAATAACGAATCTTAATTAGGATTTACCATTGCCATTTGTAAGCTGAGAAAATGGATGAATAACCAGGTTGTATAACCGTCGGTCTGACCTTTGTGGTAAACGTTTCTACTAGAGCTACAATCATGTACACCAACGCTATTCTCTGCAAAAAAGATAATATGACCGTTAGAATTGCCAGGGTTCATCACGGATGTAATAAACAGATAACGTTTTATTACAAATACTTTTGTAAAAGTGATGTTTAATACGTGTAATATAAACGTGTTTAATGCAAATCATATCACACATTGGAAACTAAAGAAGTAATTAAGTGTCCGCATATAAGCTCATAATCTACTACCTGAAGGATGCCACACCATCTAATCATCTTCATGTCAACTCCATAAACCAACTCATCTGGAGCATGAGAGTACCCTCCTACATAATAATTAAGTTGCATCATGAGATCGAATAATACTTCATGTGAATTAATGACCAACTAATACATCCTCTGATTTCGAATCTGTATTACCTTGCAATAAAATCCCCCAGAACAACATCTTCAGAGTTCTTATGATTATCTTTCTTACTGCATACCTCCTACTTGGAACTCTCTGCAAAGGCGACAATTTGTTGAAAATTTCGTAATGATCGAACAAGTGTTATTTACTAAATAGATGTACCTTCAGAGCAAGGGCAATTGCGACGCCAACAATGAAGAGAAAGAACGGCATCACGAAATCAGCCAAGGTGCACCCATTCCATGGTGAGTGATTTATACGCGCATATACACCGCCGGCATCATCTACTAATATCATCAGCTGAAGAACCCACAAATGTGCATTAGGTACTTCTTTTGGTAACATAGTTAAACATGTAACAAAATTTAGTCAAAATTCAAATCAAATTTTAAAATTTCTATGCTATGTGTCAAAATTTCAATTATTGTTGTTGGATATCGAAAAACTTTGGGCTTAGATATTTTTGTTGACATGTCCCGATGTCCGCCTAAAAGTTGTCAGGTTATCACAACTAGTGCCATGTCACTGGATAGAAAGTTATAAGAGGTTGTATACATACAATGACAATAACTATTAAACATTGAATTGAACAATATAATAGAAATTTTCAAAAAAAAATAAAAAAAATGATACCATATATAGTATATTCACACAAGTAACTTTATTTGATCATAAATGCATTTTGTGATGGATAATCGATGAAACAATAACTTACTACAATGGTTAAACCTCGAAACGCATCCAAAGTTGCAATCCTTTTACTCTTTTCCTTTGGCAACATCAATTTTTCGTCGACTTTCGTTTCATCTTGTTGTTCGGAAGCCGTTTTACTCTCCTTGATGTTTTCTTTGGTGTTGACATCGGAAGCAGGACCCAAACCTTCTTCTACTTTCTTCAGATCCTCCATTTTACGTACTTACGCAAACTCCTCTGTTTATTCTCTCAATAATTCTTATGGTTACTTAATTATCATATACTACACACACACACACGTATATATAGACACATACGCTAACAAATAACAGTCGATCATTCAACATTACATGTTTTTTTAAAGGAAAAAAACTAATATGAGCCGGCCATTTCAGCGGTCTATTGTTTGACTAATTGGTTAAAAATGAAGACAAAAAAGAGATCCCAACAAATTATTCCATTGTTAACTAGTTATGGACAATTACAACTAATGCTAATTAATCCTCATTGGTTTAATCATTAGTGGACACTTGTTTGAGATTCTTGTGTCGCTGATTGTCGGATCCCCTTGTTGTTTATGGAGCCGAATTTCAAACCAATAAACGCTGAAATTTATTAGCAAAGTTCAATTTTAAATCGATATACTTTTTGGTCGTGTCTAGGGCCTAGATGTGTGAAAGATCAGGACAGAGTCTATAAAATAGTTTAGGCTCGACTCGAATAAATTTTAACATATAGTGGTGTTCGAGTTTGTAAACTTAACTTAATTGCGCAACTAATTAACACACTGTATTGTGTCGTTCATTTTTTAAAAGCGATAATACGTACTAGTGATTTTAGAAGAAGACGAAACTTATACCGCCCTTATATTGAAATTACTCTATTAAGATTATGTCAAAAGCTAAGATTCAAAAACAGTTTCTTTATTTTTGAGAGATGGACGTCAAGCCTAAAGCAAAAAAGTATTTTATAGACTCTGTCCTGATCTTTCACACATCTAGGATGAAAATAACAAACACGAAATATGAATTAAATCCTGTTGATTCAAATAAATACCCAGGAATAATTCCTTCTAATACACGTTGATTCAAAAAAATGTCGCGATTAGGGTAGATTCAACTCAATTGACCAACGCAATTTGAGAGAACATTCACTTTTATCAAAATCAAAAACTCATCATTATTCTCCTTCGGGTTTATTATTTCGTTATGCGGTAAACTTTATACTTGTTACTATCGTATGCGTTCAACTTTTAAACCATCTATCGTATGATGTAAACTTTCAAAAACCTCTTATTGTATGCATTTAACTTCTACTGTATGTATAACGAAACAATAAACCCTTCTCCTTTCTATTACAACTTGTAAGCAGGGCCGTTTCTGAGTTTTCAGAGGCTCTGGACAAAACCTTGAATAATTATTAAAATGAGGCTTAATATCGAGCTATAAGATGTTTTCTAATTTCTTGTTGTGGCTCAATTAACTTTGAAATAACTAGAACATTTTTTTCTTCTTACAATTAGCAATCAAATTATATACTATATGTCTATATGTATACACACACACACACACACACATTTTGAGGCCCCTATAGTTCGGAGGTCCTGGACGGTCGACCACCTCGCCCACCCTCGAAGACGGCCCTGCTTGGAAGCCTTATAAAAGCTGAAAACGAAGGAGACAATAACTCATGAAAGATCAAAGGTCTAGGAGCAATCAAGAGTTGCAAAACAATTAAAAAAAATTATTAAAACATAATTATGGTACTAATTACTATTAAGATAAAACTTAATGATGTAATTGTTTTTTTTTTGTTGAAGAAATATCCCATCAAAAATTGAAATTACAGTTGTTAGAATAACGAAGATTGTTTTGTTATCCAAACTAATCCATTCTTGTCAATTGATTGTTAGTAGTACGTTGATAGACATTTCCGCATCAATTATATAGCACTCTTTAAGAATTAATTGCGTGGCTCGTCCCTGTGAGTTACACAATATTACACCGTAAGTCCCTATACTATAACTTTTGCGCTAGTCCAAAAACATAAAAGACGTTACGTTGTTGGTCGTCCCTCCTTCAACTAAAATGACTAATTTACCCTCACTTAAATATATACAAAAAAAAACTATGACATTAAGGGTATGGTAGTCATTTTAGTTGGAGGAGGGACCAACCGCGCAATAACTTTCATGTTTTTGGACTACCGGTACAAAAAGTGAAGTATAAAAACTTACTGTGCATTTTTGTGTAAAGAACCGTGCAATTGACTCTACTCTTAATAAAGATGTTAACTAGTGGAGTAATAACATGGCCATTTTCTATTCTAAGGTAAAATTTCTATAAGATTTTGCATATAACACAACAATGACAAAAAACATAACTTATCAAATCTTAAAATTATATATAGGAAACACCTTTATAATGTTATTATGAATCCTACTAAATGTTTAATATACATATCAACTTACACACTTTGTTATTAAAAACAAGATACTAAATACGAAATTTCATATTAAACATCAACGGTCTGTGTGCAGGGGCGGTACCAGAAAAAAATTCAAATGGGGGCAAACTCAAAAGGTGTTTGTTACACTGTGTTTCAATTGTTATGCCAAGTTTCGATTTAGAGCGAGTTATTTTTAGAAGTAATATTATTGTGTAAATTATACCAAAGTTATTTCTATATTAAGCCAACTTCAATATAAATGAACTCGGGTTTATTATACCTTTCACGAATTCGGACATCCCATAGTCTTGAGTCTTGACGATTCTTTATTTCTAATTGTATAATATGTATAAATTATAATGTTCTTTGTTGTATCTGTAGATTTTTAATGTATTATGTATACTTAGATATGAAAATATGAACGAGTTTAACAATTATGGTTTCATCAATGATGAATGTTTAAATGTTCCATTTAATTAGAACAAGAAAAAATGAATAGAAAAAGTTAGAAATATATCGAAAACAAAGAAGAAGGGAAAAAGGAATAAAATGGTTGTGGTTTTCGAAATGATCTGTAACTGAAACAAGGGAAAAAGAAAGTTAATGGAAAGAAAGTTTGAAATGGGTAAAAAAGAAGAATGAAAATAAAAACATAATAAGGGATTCGAACACAGAACCTTCCACTATCAAACATGAGTGCTTAACCACTGGGCCAACAATTGTTGAACTATTTTGACACATATTTAATATATCGATTATGGAAAGTTTGGTGTGCGCAGCAGCCCACGCTGCCTACACCGTAGTGCCGCCACTGTCTATGTGTATACAAGGGTTTTAAGTCTAATATCCATTATATGATGAAACTAGTTTCCTTGATCAGATGCTCCTCCTTGAAAATCCGGGATTTGGTGAAAAATACGAGCACAACTATACACAGAGCAGAAGGCTTGTAGTCCAGTCAGTAACAACATAAACAAAGCTACCAAAATGGTTAGAAACTTCCATGATCCAAACACATATGTGTTCATGAAATTTACAAATTTCACCCTCCATGTTTGACCATACCTTTTATTCACATCTTCAATCACTTTGTCCATTTTTGGCACTTTAGTCAACTTCACTGACTTACTCATCCCATTCCATAAATCAGCAACTTCTTTATCACTCTTCAAATGATTCAATTACTATCCCTCTTTCTCTCAAATACTTCGCGTCTTCTTCCGTGTCGATTATTCCATTCATTAGCTCGGTGTAACGAGCCACAACCAACGGGCCAGCTGCAACACATGCTTCGTACGCTACCAAGTTTCTCAAATAAACCTCGGTGTTTACGTCCAAATCGACTACCGGTAGGTAAAGTGTTGAGGTTATGTTATCAAAACTTATATCAGATATTCCACCGTTAACCGGTGAGAAAAGGATCCCTGCTCGAGCCATCTCGGTGACAGATGGGATTGTGATTTCCTCAATGGTTGGCGCTTTCGGTTCGCCTTTTTCCTCTTCTGCGTTCTCCTCATCTCCTTCACCGTTGAACTTCTTGAGTATTTTCTCAATTGGTCCTTTCATGAGTTTAAGTAGAGGAAGATGAGATATGATTTTCCAAGGCAATTTCATTAACAAAGCCATTGGTTTACCAAATATTATTTTCTTAAAAATACTCACCAAACGCGCGTTTGATTTGGAAAGCAAGTTCCATATATAACCTAAGAACGACCGAACTTCACTATCTTTTGCATACGTTTCTTCTTGTTCTTCATCGTTGACTTCAGTGATGGCCTCTTCTTCGATGTCAATCTCTGCCTCCATGATCCCTAACTCTTTCTTGTTAGGCACAGTCATGTGGTAGAGAAAATCGAGCAGGTGATCACAGTCGTTAACATCAACATCTGGCAACTCTTTTTCTATAAAAGGAGAAAGCTCACGGTACAACCCCATCAACATCGTCCTCAACATCTCTTCAGCCGATTTCTCTTTAACCGCACTCTTCTTATACTGGTGCTCCAACATTTTCTTAATGAGAAACAATGGAATTTGATTCTCTACCATCACCACGTCACGAAGGACCGCCAGATGTGATAGCTTCTTCCCTGAAGCATCCACCACATGTGACATAGAAGAGTTGACTTTCTTAAGAACTCGACCTTCTTCTTTCATGAAATACACTTGAAGAAATTCAAGTAAAAACGACATATCAACCGCCATCATCCATATCAAAGCGTCTCCAGACATATCAATAAACTTATGGTAACAAGCACGAATTCGAGCTTCATCGTTTTTCTTCATTGTCTCAACAACACGTTCGAAGTTGACGTTCATTTGTTTTTGGGTTCTTCGTGCTGCTGCAAGCTTGTACCTATTAGAGAATATAGTGTAGACTTACAATATGGCTCAGCTTAATTGTAAAGACGGGGCACAGTCAATTAAGATTTATTCATGTACTCGATCTATAAACTGTTGTTAATGTAATATAGTACCTTTGCATGTCGTAAACCTCTGGGCGCCAATGATGAAAAGGGCCTAATGCGACTTGTTGTGGGATGTATGATTCAGGATCGGTAGCTAGAAGTACTTGAGGGACAGTGAAGATACACACGGGGTTTTCATCGTTGACTTCATCTTGATCTTTATGCTCGACAACCGACTTACGCATGTGTTCGACCCAATCGTCTTCGTCAACGTTCATCTTTGAAAAAGAGTATAAATTGGTGGTGTTTGAGAAGGAGTTGGTGGCCATGGTGTTGTGAATTATGAATGGTCAATGGTGGTGTTGTGTTTCCTGAGTTTAAGATAACATATGGTTTTTATAGACTACATGCGTTATGTAAGGTGATCTGTCTTTTTTAACATCTAGTGTTGGATTTAGGTATTACAAATCTTTATACCACGTTTTAAAAATAATTTTAAGATTAAAAAATGAACGTATGTAGTGTTGATAAACATGGACACTCTATAGCAAATGAATGAATAATAAATACTTTGATGAATGTGATTAACCCATGTTACTTGTATTAGAGATTTATAAACACAATTATTCTCTACACTAATAATATATAACTTGTATCCAACTTAATTATAAGTGTAGATGAAAATTGGTGGAGTTATTAGACCCCCCTAACCTATTAGGTTATCATAATTCTCATCTCTCCATTATTCAATCAATATTACAATATATAGAAAACCTATAGCTTGGAGACTAAGGTAATTATAATTGGGCTAAGCCCTTACACAATAACGGGCTACTAATAATACTAATAATAATATATACGTTAATACACCCCCGCAGTTTGAGCGGTAGGTTGACGAACACTCAAACTGGAACGAAAGTCTTCAAACAATGTCGAAGGAAGTCCTTTAGTGAATATGTCTGCATACTGATAGCGCGAAGGAACGTGTAACACGCGAACCTGTCCCGTAGCAACAAAATCTCGTACAAAGTGAATGTCAACTTCAATGTGTTTGGTCCGTTGATGCTGCACAGGATTGTTAGACAAATACACAACACTAACATTATCACAATAAACCAATGTTGCAGAAGTCAGTGGGGTGTGCAACTCGCAAAGTAAATTACGGAGCCAAGCGGTCTCAGCAACAGCATTGGCAACACCACGATACTCCGCTTCAGCACTAGAGCGGGACACCGTGTGTTGTCGTTTCGAAGACCAAGAAAGCAAGTTGTTGATGATCCCAGCTAGAGATCTTAGTATGTATTACTTTGATTGATTATTAATAAGCTTGCGGAATAGTTTATTAATAACTTGAAGAACAAACTTGTATATAACAGAATATCTAACCAATAGCTTCAATATTATTAACAATAATACGAACACACAATTTGTGTTAGGGTTTACAACCTTGAAGCTAATAACTAGAATGAATTCGTCACTCTCTAGGGTTTTACAGGATCTCTATTTATAACATATAGAGTCCTTTACAGAATCAAACTATTATGGAATCATATCTATTCCATAATTCTCTCTATTCAACTATATCTAACCAACAGTGGTTATCTATATCACTAACAGGGGTAGTACTCGTATATTATCAACAGTGGTTGAGTACTTAATACAAAATACAAACTATACACTAACAGTGGCACTGTTAGACAAACTACTTGACAGCGGCAGCTACTAACTAGCAGTGGCAACTACTAACAGTGGTTGTACTAACAGCGGCACAATACTTGTATTCTGAGCAAATCTAGCAGTGTCTCAGTTCTCAACAATCTCCCCTTAAACTTGATCATTCAGAGTAATGATTCAAGTTTCAATTCTTCTTTTCTTCTTCTATCTCCTTCATCTTTTGCCTCTTATGCAGTTGATTGAACACCATGTATAAAGCTTTGTAAGTTCCTTCAGTAATGATGGTTGTAGATAACTTCAAATCAACCAATCTATTCAGCAGCCCTGTTCCCAGCACATAGTGTCGATCATCAAACATGTAGATCACCTGCCCATTGTTAAATACTACCATGTGTACTCCAGCTCTGGCAAAATATCTCCAGGTTATAACCCTTTGATAACAGTGAAAGAACAAGTGATACATAGTGACTGGTTCAAACAGGCTTTGCAATAACTCCATCATTTGTCTTTCAATCACAGCTTCAGAGTTCTTTCTATTCATGATTCTGCTCACTTGATACAACTCCATAAGATCATCTCTTGTACAAATTCTGAGCAAATCAACCATACTCCCAACATGGTCATCAAATCATCTTTCCCTTTCAATCTTGATCTCAAGGATCATTTTTCTGAAACCATAATCAATTGCTACTCCTTCCCAATTTATAATTCTAGCCTTTCTTGGTCCTTCAGAAATCTCATTGCTATCAGTTAGAATCTTGATTCTCTTTTTCAGCTCTGGATCAAATCTTGGAATATCAGGAATAACATTGTCTTTAGAAATCTGATTTTTCCATGAATTTCTTCTGACTTCATTCTGCTTATTCTCTAAGGCTTTCTCTGCTGCCTCAACAGCTGCTTTTTCTCTTCTTTCTTCTTCTTCTTTCAAAAACTTTACCATTTCCTTATCTGCCTTTTCTTTCTTCTCCTTCATCAATGCATTCAAATGCCTATTCTCTTCCATTTTCTTTGTCCACTCATCATCTCTTCCCATATACCTATCATATGCCTGTTGCAGCTTCTGCATATTCCATCCTCTAACAATTTTAGCTGGAGCATAATTTTCAGACAGAGCATTGATCATTTGTCTTCTCCTTTCAGCATATGGTAAAGGTTTACTCCTCTTCTTGGCTAATTCCTCTTGCTTTTTCTTTCTAGCCCTTTCCTCATTTGACCTTTTCATCAACAAAAATCCAGAAGATAATTCTTCCTCTTCATTACCTTTCTTCTTCTTTAAATAATCATGAACTCTCTGAGCAGGAAGCTTTAATCCTTGTGCAGTCTTTTCTTTAACAATCTCTGCAGCTTTCTGTGTAATAGTCACTACACTCAGATCATCCAAAATCATTTTAACATCATCACCCTCTTCTTCAGCTTTAGCTTCTGCAGCTCTCCTTATCAACCTTTCTCTTTCTTCTACTTGCATCCTCAACATATCATGAGACTCAATATGAGGTTCCTTAATTTCTTTCACTTTTGATTTTTCTTTCAACTTTCCTTTACCTTTGTCTTTTGGATCAATCACAGGCAATTTAGACTTAGGTTTGAGTGGTGAAGTTGGTTCTCTTATTGTAACAGGTACCTCTCTTGGTCTTGTTGTTGTAGTAGTTGTGACAGGGGTTGATATGACAGCAGTGGTGATTGGTGTATCAACAGTGGTAGGTGTTGGTGTACTAACAGGGGTAGATGTAACAGTGGTAGTATTAGTGTTGACAGGGGTTGAAATTGTGACAACAGTGGTAGAAGTTTTGACAGGGGATAAATTTTTAGTTGGCTTTCTTCTTGGAATTGATTTCTTTCTTGCAAAAGTCTGCAACTTCTTCTCTTCATCAATTGACTTTGATTGCTCCCCCTTAACCTCAACTTCTCCTTCTTTCATTTCTTTTTCAACATCATCAACCACCTCATACACTGACCTATCACTGAAACTGACTCTTTTCTTATCATCCAGATTAGCACCCATCACATCCCAAAAATATAATCTAAGTGCAGCTATCTCAGGCAACCCTTTATTCAATGGAAATACCTGATAAACTGTTTCATCAGTCTGCTCTGCTCCTACACCATCACTTGTATTAACATCTTCAGAAGAATCTTCACCAGTATATACCACCATACTTCTGTCATCTGCAGCATCTACCATCTCATCATCTAAACTTTCATGTATCACATAATCAGATACATTTAGCTCCTCCTCAGCCTTATCCCTGTTCTGCACATAATCATCATCTTTATCATCAAACACTAACTCCACAGTGTCTTCTGATTGTGCCTCATCACTACCACATATATTCATCTCAACTGTATTGTCATCAAACTCAAGCACCTCTGTAGCTGTATTATCATCAAGCTCAAGCACCTCTGTAGCTGCAGAATCATCAGTCATCTCATCAATATTTATCATTACTCCACTCATATCATCATGAGGTCCATGTGAATCATCATCATCATCATCACCTGCTTTTCTTGAACCATCATCTTCAGGCATAATATCATCATCTGCTTTCTTCTCCCCCTTGCCTGAAGATTCCTTTAACCTATTCGCAAGTAGAAGAATATTGTTGACAGCCTCCTCAAGCATTAACAATCTATTCTGCACATCAAGCAACTCTGCCTTCTGATGATCAATGATCTCCTTCTGCTTAGCAATTAACTCATCCTGAGCTTGAATTTTCTGTTGAGCCTCTTTTCTGTAAGCCCTTTCCCTCTCATATTTGCTCCACAGTTTATTGACATCATGTACAAGATAGGAAATCGTCAATTCATCAGTAGTACTAGGCTCATCAACATTAGAGTGTGACCTCTTAGTTGAATCCTTGCCCACATCTGCCACTGCAGATGTCCCTTGGTTATTGGTACTGGGACCTACATTTGAATCATCACCCATAGGTTCATCAAACATAGTTGCCTCTGGTTGGGTCTGATTAATGTTACCACTATCCTGCCCTGCCAGTGGGCTAGAAACAGTAGTGGCAGCCCTTCCAGAATGAACATTTTCATCAAGTATGTTCACCTGTTGTGTTGGGACAATTGACTGAGACTGTGGAGAAACAGGGATCTCCATAGCCTGTGTAGCCTTCTTGGATTTCTTGGCTTTAGATTGGGTAGGCTGTTTGTTCCCTTGTTTTCTTTTGATGCCACCTCCTGATGTGTGTTCAGAACCAACTTGTGTTGTTGGTCTGTCATCATTTGGTCCAGATGGTGTTGGTAATACACCACCAGTGGCAGAAGGATTAACTAGCATTGTAGAAAATAATGCAGTTTCCTTCTTAGAAAAAGCATTCTGATACTGATTCATAGCTTTAATAGTCCTCAAAGATATAGTAGAACTAACAATTACACTATCCTCTGCTGGCAGATTTGACAATTGATTATTTAATAAAAGCTGAACAAATCTAGGGTACATAACAAATGTATCACCCTTTACATTCCTAACCATATTATCTAAGATAAATCTAGACATATTAAATTTGATACCCTGTGCCAAGCAGATAATAGGATATGCAATAGTAGAACTAAATTCATTAAAACTAGTTCTCTTTTGAGACAAACATACCAGAAAAGTATGAATGTAGAACTTCCATTGAGGACAAAACCATGACTTCAAGAAAGTATATTCTGATCTTGTCTTTCCTGAACCTTCATACCCCATATCCATAATGCCTTTAAACAAATCTTCTCTCGATAATTCCAGAATTCCACCTTCATCATCAAACTGTAAAAGCTCTCTTAGAACAATCTCAGTAACCATTACCTTCTGACCCTTGACAGTGGAATGAATGTGAGTAATGCCATTAACATTCCCTTCCTTTGCATTCTGCCAGAATTCCTGAATATGTGATCGAATCAATCGTGGAGTGACAGTAAGGGCATAAGTAACTGGACAATTACTCAAGAAATCGATGATAGGGTGAAAATACTCATCGGCAAGTTCTTTATTCAAGAAAGCCCTCATGTTGTGTTCAGAATGAACACTTAGCATAGAAGTACCAGAATCAGACGAAGATGACGATGCCATTTAAGAAATTGATGAACGAACGAAGAGTGAATTACAATAAACAACTCAAAGCGAGAGCGATTATTGAAGGGTTTTGAAAATTTTGAAAGCGTAATTGAAAAAGTGAAGTATTTGAGTATTTATTTGATGACAGTGCCAAGCCCTAAAAATAGAACTAGCAGTGGCACTGCTGGTTATACCCAACAGGGGCACAATTTACAAACAAACCCAACAGGGGTACCGCACTTGATCAATTTATAGTCAACTCTTTCTAACCATCTAACAAAGCTAGCAGCGTCTGATAGTCTAGCAGGGGCATCCGACAAAGGAAACGCCAACTTAGAACTAACAGGGGCATAAACTTAGTTAGACAACGGATTTTTTTTTTTTTTTTTTTTTTTTTTAACCAAAAGAAAATAAGAAGAAACAAATAAAACATTAAATTCCAGCTCAAGTGATGTCTCTTGACAGTGGCTGAAACCTGCAATATTAAACTAAGAAAAACAACTAGCAGGGGTTAAATTACACACATATACAGTAGGGGTTTAAAATACATTGACAGTGGCAAAGGTAAACTAACAGTGGCACCATCTGTTATCATGATGAAGCTAACAGTGGCAACACCTGACCCTGTCACATACAATATATTTTACCCCTGTTAGTATCAAATCCAGACCAAAACACTACGTGAGATTGATCATACCAATATTGGTTATCAAAAATGTAAATCTTCCTACATCAAATGCTTTTGTAAAAAGATCTGCAAGTTGATTATCAGTATGAATTTTAAAAATATGAATCAATCTTTTATCATAACAATCTCGTATAAAATGATATCTGATCTCAATGTGTTTGGTTTTTGAATGCTTAACTGGATTCTGAATGATACTAATAGCAGAAGTATTATCAATATAAATAGGAGTGTTCATGAAAGTCAAACCATAATCCAGCATTTGATTCTGAATCCAAAGAACCTGTGCACAGCAACTTGATGCTGCAACATATTCTGCTTCTGCTGTAGAAGTGGAAACTGTGGTTTGCTTCTTGCATTGCCATGACACTAACCTATTTCCAAGAAATTGACAACCTCCACTAGTCGATTTCCTATCCATATTCTCACCACCATAGTCACTATCTGTGAAGGCCTTTAGCTCAAAATCTGATCCTTTAGCATACCAAAGGCCCAAGTCTGGTTGACCTTTCAAGTATCTAAAGATCCTCTTCACAGCATACATGTGTGACTGCTTTGGATTGGTCTGATATCTAGCACAAAGACACACTGCAAACATTATATCAGGTCTAGATGAAGTTAAATACATCAATGAACCAATCATTGACCTGTATAAGTGCACATCTACTTCCTCCCCCTCAGGATCAGAATTAAGATGTTTATGTGCCTCCATGGGAGTGCTAGATACCTTCACATCTTTATAACCAAATTTATTCAAAATATCTTTCACATACTTCCCTTGGTTAATAAAGATTCAATCTAACTTCTGCTTGACCTGCAATCCTAAAAAGAATGTGAGTTCACCCATTGAACTCATCTTGAACTTCTTATGCATTAAATCCTCAAACTCTTTGCACAATGAATCCCTTGTAGACCCGAAAATAATATCATCAACATACACCTGTACCAGCAATATATCTCTTTGAACCCTCTTGGTAAACAATGTCTTGTCGATAGTACCTCTCTTGAATCCATTCTTGAGCAAGTACTCAGATAGAGTATCATACCAAGCTCTTGGAGCTTGATGTAATCCATACAATGCTTTCTTCAATCTGCACACTCTATCTGGATATGTTGGATCTTCAAACCCTGGTGGTTGGCACACATACACCTCATCATCAATTAGACCATGAAGAAACGCACTCTTCACATCCATTTGATAGACTTTGAAATCCTGATAAGATGCATAAGCTAAAAATAATCTAATAGCTTCTATTCTAGCAACAGGGGCAAAGACATCATCATAATCTATGCCTTCTTCCTGTGTGTACCCCTGTGCTACCAACCGAGCCTTATTCTTGATCACTATCCCTCTTTCATCTCTTTTGTTCTTAAAGATCCATCTTGTGCCTATAGCTTTCTTTCCTTTTGGAAGATCAACCAAATCCCACACATCTTGCAGTTTGAATTGCAACAATTCTTCCTGCATAGATTCAATCCAGCTTGGATCTTTGAGAGCCTCCACTGCCTTCTTTGGTTTCATCTGAGAAAGAAAACATACATATAATGAAGTATTTACATCTTCTTCTCTTACCTTGGTTTGGTGTCTAGTCTGAACAGGAGTACTAATGTCACCAATGATCAAATCCAAGGAATGATCTTTATGAACCACATATTTAGATGTAGAAGTATCAAGTAGTTCTCTTTCCAAATTAGAACCCAAAAGATTATCTATCTCAGAGTCTGAAAAAGACTCTCTTTCCTCTCTTTCTTTTGATGGCTTTGGAGTTGCTTCAGAATCTGACAAAGAAGTCCTCTCCAAGACTTGAAATGGAGGACTTTGATCAACAAATTTTGGAGAATCGGGCTCTTCCTCTGAATCATGCTCTGGATCTGTATGAGATCCCTTTGAAGTGAATGGTTGATGATCTGGTGAAGTTGAATCATCTGCATCCTTGCTTGCACCAGTTTTACCAGGTGAACCATTTGAATCATCAGAAGAAGCATCTTTCTCTGGTTGATCCTGATCCTGTTGAAATACTTCTGGTGGATCTGGAGTCCAAATAGGAAACAAGACATACTTCAAGTCATCCTTTTTAGTTTGACTTGAGGTTGAATTCCCATCTTTACCTGCATCATTACCTGCATCTGTACCTGCACTAATAGACAAATCTGGATATCTAAAAGCATGGGTTAGTGCATCAATATCAAACAAAACTTCTGGACCTATTCCTTCTACATTTGATGTATGTTCATTAAAGGTCACATCCATGGTCTCCTCTATGATCCTAGTCCTTTTGTTAAATACTCTATAAGCCTTGCTTTGAATAGAGTATCCAACAAATACACCCTCATCTACCTTACTCTGAAACTTACCAAGATGATCTCTGGTATTTAAGACAGTACAAGGACATCCAAATGGTTTTAAAAAGCTAACCAAAGGTTTTCTCTTAAAGAATAACTCATAGGGTGTCTTGTTATGAGGTTTAATAATCAAAATCCTATTCAAAACATAACAAGCAGTGCTAACTGCCTCTGCCCAAAAGGACATTGGAAGTTTAGCATCTGCTAGCATGCTTCTAGCAGCCTCAATTAGTGTCCTATTCCTCCTCTCAGCTACTCCATTTTGTTGTGGAGTCCTAGGTGCACTATACTGTCTTTCTATACCTTTATCCTCACAGAACTTATTCATCTCATGATTCTTAAATTCTGTCCCATTATCACACCTGATGATCTTAACCTTTTGATTAGTTGAATTCTCAATCCTAGTTATGAATGATCTAAGTATTTCACCTGTCTCATCCTTAGTCCTAAGAAAGAACACCCAACTCATTCTAGAGTAATCATCAGTTATTACCAAACAGTAAGATTTCTTCCCTTGACTAGCTACATTGGTAGGGCCAAACAAATCCATATGTAACAGGTGTAAGGGAGTGGTATTGGTATTCACAAGCTTGGTCTTATAAGAGGTCTTGTGTTGCTTGCCTTTGAGACATGCTACACAGTGGTCACTACATTCAAATAACTTTTCAGGTAAGCCTCTCACTAGCTTATTCCTAACAAGTTTATTCATGGTCTTGAAATTCAAGTGACACATCCTCCTATGCCATAGTTCAGATTCAGATACAGTAGCTTTAGAAATGAGACAGTTAACATTTTGAGATTCCATCTTGTTTAAATCACTACAGTATACATTATCCTTTCTTGGAACTCTCATTAAAATCTTATCTTCAGGTATTTTGAGTTTTTCAGAAAGTATAAGGCATTCTGTGTCAGTGAAATATACAGGATTTTGCTTATCTGTGATTTGACTCACACTAAGCAAATTGTATCTCAATTGCTCAACATAATAAACATCATTGAAAGTGAGCTTACTGCTTTTTACCTTACCTTTACCTGTGATTTTACCTCCTTTAGGATTGCTTCCAAATGCTACATCTCCTCCATCAAACGCTTTAAAGTCCTGTAGCTTTTTCCTGTCTCCAGTCATGTGTCTTGAACAGCCAGAATCAATATGCCATAAGCTTGGTGGCTTGCCCTGCACATATATGAGAAAAACAATTAGTTTTTCTTGGGAACCCAAACCAATTTGGCTTTGGGTTTCCCATGAGCACCTTTGACATCAACCCTTTTGACAGTGATTGATCTCAGTGCTGCATTGGTTTTGGACACTTCAGATTTACACTCATTTTTATGTCTCCAAAAACAATCTGTTTTAGACCTAACAGGGGTTAATGGTCTGACAGTGGTCACCTTTAAGTTTGTATTGATTACCCTGGCAGTGGTAGCTTTACTTGGTATATACATTCTTTTGAAATGTTTAATACCAGCAGAGGTACCATGCCTGACAGTGGTCAAACCCTCCCCTGTTCGTGTCTTGCCTCTGTTAGCCATTGACAGGGGCACTGCTGTAGCATTAACAGGGGCTGCAGCCTTGCCTCTGTTAGGCTTATTTATCAACACATGACCTGTACCACTGTTCCTATTATTTTTAGGATTGTAGTAACAGTCCTGTTGAAGATGATTATATCTACCACAAATAAAACATGACTTTCTTTTCACACATTCAAACCCATTACCCAACCTTTGTGAAACCAATTGGTTCCAATTTCTTTGATTACCCCTGGGAATGGATTTATTCACATTACTTGCAGTATGTAACTCAGACTTCTTTGATTTACATGTACACTTATCACACTCAGATTTCAACTTGTCTTTTGATTCAGTATTGACCTTTTTGTGTACATACCCTAAACCTGAACTAGCCTTGTTGGTTTTCCTAACTTGATCTAACTGAGCCTTTGCCTTCTCAACAAACATCTTTTTACCCTCTTCTAGTTTAGTACTATTTAGTTCAGAAACTAGACCAGTAATAGACTTAACACTACCATCTACAGAATTACCACTAGATGAGCTATCACTATCACTCTCATCTTCCTCAGTCCAATCAGATACCTCAACTTTATCAAAATTCACATTATCATCACAATTAACTACTGGATCTACCTTTTTAACCTCCTCAGACACACCTACCTTAAGTGTTTCTAAAACAAAATCACTTTTAGGTGGGAAATAAGTATGATTATAAGGTGGAGGAACAGCATTAAGGTTGTAACCTAATCCAAGTTTTAATTTATCATGAATTTGAGACTTGATTAAGTTTTGAACACCTTTTGAAACATTTTCCAATTCATCAACTTTCAATTTTATTGACTCCTTATCAGAAATTGCCTCAGCCAACTTAGCACTTAGCATATCAACTTTTGTTTGTAAAGCTTTCTTTTCCCAATTTAGATACTTAATATCTAAGTGAAATTGAGATTCATTCTTTTCATAAGCTTTTATCTGATTTTCTAAGTTTTCAATAGCTAATGTGGCATGTTGACTCTTTTCCTTACAAGCTTTTAATTCATTACACACAACCATATTATGATCCCTATAAAATTTAACCATTTTCTTACATGCAGGAGAACATAATTTAGATTGTACCTCATATGGAATGTCTGAAGGCTCTGGTTCTTCTGTGACAGCCATCAAAGCTTGATTCTGAACTACAAGCTCTTCTTGGTCACTCCAGTCAAATCCTCCCATTCCATCTTGAGCAACCAATGAATCTGAAGTGGTGTTCTGAACTGGTATCAATCTTCTTTGAGGACCAGAATTATTTCTTACAAAACCATTCTGAGATCCTCCAGCCTGTGTGCTCTTGCACTCCCTAGCAAAGTGTCCCATCTTGTGACAGTTGAAACACTCCACCTTGCTCTTGTCAAAACCAGCTACACCATCTCTCTTGTAAGAAAAATTTCTGTTCCCAGAACTCTGCATAAACCTCTTTGCCCTGATTGTAATCATGGCCATCTGCCATCTTAAATCCATCTCTTCCAGGTCCTCTTCACTAACCTGCTCCAAATCTTCTGTAGTTAATGATGAATTCACATGGCTTGCAAAGAATGCTTCCAATACATTATCATTAGCACCAGATGTGCTACAACTACCAGATTCACCAACAGAAACAAAAGCAGCATTGTTAGAGCTACCATTGGGCTATTTCAACGCTAGAACTTCAGGCTCAAAATTCCTCAGATCATTGTACAGGTCTTCAATCTCTTTCTCTTCAAGATCTGGACTTTGTCTAAGTCCCACAGTATACATATTCCAATCTGTACCAAGTGATCTTAGAAACTTCCTGTTCAAGTCATCTTTATCAATCTTAACATTGTGATTCTCAAGATCACCCACAAGCTTTTGAAATCTATCAAAAGTCTGAGTCAGAGTTTCAGACTTTACACCTGCAAAGTTTTCAAACTGTTGTTTGAGAAGAGATCTCTTATTCTTCTTGGTGTTATCATTACCACCAAATCTCTTAACAACTGCTTGCATAAGAACCTGAGCATCTTCACAGTTTTCAAACTTCCTTTGATACTCATTAGGAATAGACAAAAGTAGAGTACTTAATGCCTTCCACTCTGTTGCTCTTTCTTTTCTTTCTGCATCAGACTTTGGTGGTGGTCTTTCTTCCTTTTTACCATCTGCATCCTTAGTATAGTTTGGTCCATTAGTAACCACCTCCCACATCATATAATCCGTAAGCAACATGTATTGCCTAATCCTAGTCTGCCATAGCTCAAACTCATCAGGTTTGAGCATGGGAATCTTTGTAGCTTGTATACCTTCTATTGATTCAGTAGACATCTTGTTATTTGTTGAAAAAGCTGCGAAATTCAATTACCTTCTTCAAGATCAAAGTAATATCAAGCTCTGATACCACTTGATGATCCCAGCTAGAGATCTTAGTATGTATTACTTTGATTGATTATTAATAAGCTTGCGGAATAGTTTATTAATAACTTGAAGAACAAACTTGTATATAACAGAATATCTAACCAAAAGCTTCAATATTATTAACAATAATACGAACACACAATTTGTGTTAGGGTTTACAACCTTGAAGCTAATAACTAGAATGAATTCGTCACTCTCTAGGGTTTTACAGGATCTCTATTTATAACATATAGAGTCCTTTACAGAATCAAACTATTATGGAATCATATCTATTCCATAATTCTCTCTATTCAACTATATCTAACCAACAGTGGTTATCTATATCACTAACAGGGGTAGTACTCGTATATTATCAACAGTGGTTGAGTACTTAATACAAAATACAAACTATACACTAACAGTGGCACTGTTAGACAAACTACTTGACAGCGGCAGCTACTAACTAGCAGTGGCAACTACTAACAGTGGTTGTACTAACAGCGGCACAATACTTGTATTCTGAGCAAATCTAGCAGTGTCTCAGTTCTCAACAGTTGTCACCGAGAAACACACAATAACCGGAGGTGGAGCGCCTAGTGGAGGGACATCCCGCCCAGTCAGCATCAGAATAAGCGATCAACTTGGAAGTAGTAGAAGCATAAAGTTGTAGTCCATGAGAAAGAGTCCCGCGAACATAACGAAGAATGCGCTTCAAAGCGTGAAAATGAGGTTCACGTGGGTCATGTATAAACAAACAAACCTGCTGCACCGCATATGTTAGATCTGGACGCGTAAAGGTAAGGTACTGTAAAGCACCAGCCAAACTGCGATACAAAGTGGGATCGGAGACTGGTGAACCATCTGGACTTAACTTAGATTCAGTATCAACTGGAGTCTTGCAAGGATTACAATTAAGCATATGAGCACGCTCGAGAATTTCCTCAGCATACTTGGATTGAGATAAAAAATAACCCGAAGAGGTACGAACGGCCGAAATACCCAAAAAATAGCTCAGTGGACCAAGATCAGTCATAGCAAACTCGCCGTGCAACAATGAGATAACCCGCTGTAAGAGAGCTGTAGAAGAGGCAGTCAAAATAATGTCATCTACATAGATGAGAAGATAAGCAATATCATTACCCCGTTGGAACACGAATAAAGATGTATCCGTTTTGCTGTGAGTAAAACCAACACGAATAGCAAAGCTAGCAAACCTCTGAAACCATGCATGCGGAGCTTGTTTAAGTCCATATAACGACCTTTGAAGATGACAAACATAGTCTGGATGAGCAGGATCTACAAACCCGGGAGGCTGATGCATATAAACAGTCTCAGACAAATTACCGTGCAAAAACGCATTCTTGACATCTAGCTGATGAACAGGCCAATGACGAGAAAGCGCAAGACTGATTACCGTACGAATAGTAGCTGGTTTAACAACTGGACTAAAAGTCTCATCACAATCTATCCCTAGTTGTTGACTCTTACCATTAGCCACAAGCCTCGCTTTGTAGCGGCTTAACGAACCATCTGCACTAAACTTATGCTTAAACAACCACATGGAACGTACAATGTTAACATTATCAGGCCGAGGCACAAGTACACATGTACCATTAGTAACTAACGCATTAAACTCATCTATCATAGCATTATGCCAATTCGGGTCTGTAAGAGCCGAAAGGTAGGACTTAGGAATAGGAGATATAGTTGATGTGTGTAAATTGAGTCGATCAAGGGGTTTAAAAATGCCGGCTTTCGCACGAGTGACCATGGGGTGAGAGGAAGCTTGCGGTGGAGGGTTGGCGACTTGAGCCGGTTGGGTGGAGCCCAACGGGGATTGGGTCAAGGCATTAGAAGATGGGCTAGCTGAGAAGGGAGTTTGTGGAGTGTGTTGTGGTGGTGTTTGTGGCTGTCGGACTGAAGGAGTGGATGCGTTGGACATAGCCCTAAAACGATGCAAATGAGAAGATGAGGGCGGATCGAGATTGGAATCCAAGAACTCATAGGGTGGTGCTTGAGATGGTGTCATGGACCCAAAAGGAAAGACATCCTCATCAAAGGAGACGTGGCGCGAAATGATTATTTTATTGGTGGAGAGGTCTAAACAACGGTAACCACGATGATTGGACGGGTAACCAAGGAAAACACACGGAGTGGAACGAGGTTGCAGTTTATGTGAAACGTGTAGATGTGGGTAGCAAAGACATCCAAACACACGGAGATGCTGATATGAAGGGAATTTATGAAAAAGTTTGGTAAAGGGTATTTGGTTATTAATTGCACTAGAAGGTAATATATTTAATAAATGTGTGGCCATGTGTAACGCCTCAACCCAATAAGAGGGAGGAAGATGAGCTTGGAAGAGAAGGGTACGGACAAGATTGTTAATTGTCCGTAACATTCTTTCGGCTTTACCATTTTGTTGAGATGTCTTAGGACACGAGAATCGAAAATGAATGCCATTGGTTTTAAACAATTCATGAAAGCGTGTATTGTCAAATTCACCCCCATGGTCACATTGAAAAGATTTAATATCAGCTTTAAATTGCAATTTAACATACGTACGAAAATGCACAAATTTAGAAAAGACATCAGACTTTTTATGCAACGGATATACCCAAACAAAATGCGAAAAATGATCTAAAAATATAGCATAATACTTTATTCCACTAATGCTCGAAATTGGGGATGTCCACAAATCCGAGTGAATAATGTCAAAAGCTGACTCAACAATAGTTTCAGAACTAGAAAAAGGTAATCTAATGTGCTTGCCTAGTTGACAAGCATGACATAAACCGGACGACTTAGTCTTATTACAAGAAATAAAATTACGAGAAACTAAAAAACGTAGTACGTCATCTCCAGGGTGACCGAGTCTTCTATGCCACGTTGACTGACTGAATGATATGAAAGCAGTAGGTTTTGAGTGCTGGTTTTTGAGACGTGTGACTGGATAAAGATCTCCGGCACTATCGCATCGGAGGAGGAGGTGTTTGGTCAGGAAATCCTTCACAGAAAAACCAAACTCGTCAAATTCAATGGAAACTTTATTATCTTTAGAAAATTGACGAACAGAAATAAGGTTTTTAACTATTTGAGGTATGACAAGGACATTATGCAAGTGCAAAGGTCGATGAAGGGAGGGCAATGTGCTATGGCCTGAGTTGGTGACGGGTATTGACATGCCATCACCAACAGAGATAGATGGAAAAATACGTTTGTTAAAAATAGTAGATAGTTTACCTGTGTTGTTCACGAGATGAGATGTTGCTCCAGTATCCATGTACCAACCCGGATCACCATAATCTTGAAGTTGCAAGGTACTAAACGCTTGAGGGAGTGCAGTGGGTTGGAGTTGTTGTGGTTGCACAACATGGGCATGCTGGACCTGTTGGGCGGGTGGTGGTTGGAGATATACGTACCGAACATAAGTTTGGCTCGGTTGGTTAGAACTATAACGTGATTGTTGTGGTTGGGCCTGCACAAACTGTTGGGCCGGAGCATGTTGAAGCTGCTGGTGGGTCGAGAGTTGTTGTTGAGCCTGTTGTCGATGTTGTTGGGCTTGTTGGTTTCCACGTTGTGTGGCTCCAGTTGTCACACCCCGCCAAACGGTAATTACAATTACGTAGAGTGGTTTGCGGAAGCTTAGTGACGTGGCGGGGGTGCGAGCAGTAATAACAACCAACAGATACATACATACTCAGAGCTTATGATTATTGCAGAACGAAATAGATTAAGATGCCATTAATTAAAGTTTTACAAAAGATTACCACTTGAAAAGTGGTAACAGTAATAGTAGTAGTTGAAATCAGTATTTCATAAAATACATAATATCAAAAGTAGATTTCATAGGTATGACTGCAGTAGTTGCAGTTATACAGAGGAAATCCAAGTGTCCCAAAAGTAGTGGCATCCTAACAAGTCCAGGGTAGTCCGTCCTGATATGCATGCAGATCTTACTTACGCTGCTAATTCCCTGAAAAACATAGAGTAAAACGTCAACAAAATTGTTGAGTGAATTCACAAGTTTGTTCGTTATGTAGGAAACACAAGTTAAACATTTAAGAATAACATTTCCAATAAGTGTTGTTTATCAAGTAGGAAACACAAGTTATTAACGAATAACATTTCCCAAATCAGTTGTAGTTGTAGTAGGAAACACAAGTTATTAACAAATAACATTTCCCAAATCAGTTATCAGTAGGAAACACAAGTTAACCTAAATAAATATTAACATTTCCAAATCAGTGTACGTAGGAAGTCCTTTCCTAATCATTAGTTTAGTGGGAATATTTAGACGGTGATCCCTTGAAAGGTGAGCTAAACCTGTCAAGTAAGGTAACCCGATCTAACCCTATAACCAAACCACAACCCTAATCTGTTGTTGTTTGCCATGCTGGACAATTAAGTATACGCTCCCAAATCCGTAGGAGGGTCGTCACGGCGATAGTACTATCCGTATACTCAGTGGCTAGAGTCACCTAGCTAATGGTTATAGTCTGTAGCCATAAGGTCTTTTATGCACTACATCGTTCAGCCTAGATCCGTACCAAGATTCGTTGCCTAAATTCCCAAAATAGTTATGAAAAACATTTCATAAAACATAGTTCAAATAGTTGTGTGAAATACCCTTTCACAAACAGTTCAAGTATGAAGTACCCCTTCATAAACAGTTTAAGCAAATACGTGCAGTATTTAATCAGTCACTACATGAAATCCCATTTCATCAATAGTTTAAGTAAATACATCAAGTATTCAAACAGTTATCGCATGCAAATATACATACGATTCCTATGTTTTCCACCCCGAGGTTTTAAAACATTAAAACATTGAAAAGGGGTTTGTGAACTCACTGTGAGTGCTCGGATGTGAATGCTAGCGAGATAAGATAACGAAGCCCAAACGTAGTCAACCTATACACAACAATGTATTAACTATAAGTACTTTGTTTACTTATGTTAATAGTTTGTTCGTTTGAAGAAAATATCAATTTCTTAGGTTTGTATATGTCGTTGATAATTGTTGTTGGAAATATACAATATTATCCAAGTATTGTTCGTTTGTCGAGTCATTCGAATGTGTAAGCATATATACATATATACTTATATAGTTGCATATATATATATATTGTTCGTTATTTCGTTCACATATATCTCAATATATATGAATCATTTATGTATATTGTTTGTCGTTTAAGTTTCAAAATCACTAGTCTTATTTGTCCCATATAATATACGTCTTGTCCCAAATGTGTATATATACCAATAGGTTCATTCCACATTCGTAGGTATGTATATATATATATATATATATGTCCTTTTGTAATTACGTTCCAAATCAGTTCTAAATCCCACTCGATAAATGTACGTATTTAATTTTTGCTCTAATGGCCCATTTGTTTGTTTATATAACCCGATCCAATTAATTTAAACGTATAATCTATTAATCGTCCGGCCCAAATCACGAAGCCTAGTTCACAGCCCAGCCCAGCCGATCGGCTTGGGCCAGCCGTTCGGCTTGGCCAGCCGTTCGGCTTGGGCCTTCAGCCGTTCGGCTGTTGGCCTCGGCCCAGTCCAATCCGCTCGGCCCAAATTATTTAGTCCGTTTATTAGTTTTGGCCCAAGCCCAAGTCACGGTCCAACTTGAAGCCCAACAGACCCATAGCCCGCATACAGCCGATCGGCTTTGGGCTCTTAGCCGTTCGGCTTTGGGCTCTCAGTCGTTCGGCTTTGGCCCTTAGCCGTTCGGCTTCGAGCTCGAGCCCAGACCCCCTGTTCGTTTTTCAGTTTTGCATCTCGATTTCGACACTATTTTGGCTATGATTCGAACGGTAAAAGCTTATATATGTTACCTATCATCATAATTTCAACTTATTACAACGTACTAACATGTTTTCACCTATCGATTTTAGTTTTGTAGTTTTGGGTTCATAAACTCATTTCATGTTCATTTAGCAAAATCATCAATCAACAAGTGTTATATGTAAGGATTATGTTTGTATATACGATTTAAACACGAAATCAATAGGTAGAAATCAAAGAGGGAATTGTTTCCTTACAATGAGGTTGTGATAATGATGAAGAAGATGATCTTGTTCCTGGCTTTGTTGTTCTACTATCTACTGCTGCTGCCTTTGATCTTGTTAAGTTAAGAAGAAAAAGATGATGATGAATTTGATGTGTTGTGTGTGTGTGTCGAGTTCATCAGGAAGAAAAAGGAGAGGGAGAGTGAGTATGGTTTAAAAACAGAAGTTGTCTCTGTATTATTTGAGTTTGGTGGTAAATTTTGGTACCACAATTTCGAGTACGGGTATAATTATAGCAATATAAAATATAACATTTTATATTTTTATTTTGTAGATGCTCTCTTGGTTCGTACTATATTTTCAGAATAATGAGATTTTCATTATTTTTGGTAGTTGTACATTTTTGTACATTTTACTGCGTGCGTCCAATTGAGCGCCAGATTTCAGATGAATTTCGAATTCATATTTTTAGGTAATGTTCTAAATACTTTAAAACGTACTAGAAAAATAACACTTTTCAGATATTGACTTTTTAGGTACGTTTTATAACTGTTTCTGTTCGTTATATAATACGTTTTATGTTAAACGTATAATTGAACCATTTTATCTATATGCTATAGATATATAAATACTCGTAATTAATAATCGGATTATTAATTATTTCATGTTACCAAATCTTGTTAATTATTTTTGTCGGCTTCGTTTCCGATACGTTCGTACGTAATTTATAAATAACTACGTATCATGTAATACTTTTTGTATTAGTGTTTTGGGCTCGCTAGACTCATATCACATCATAGGTTTAGTTTAAAACAAATGCAGGGAATTAGCGTAAGAAATGCATGTAATTAAGTATAATTATATACCTAATTTGGAGGAGTGTCACATTCTCCCCCCGTTAGTGAAATCTCGTCCCGAGATTTAAGTCGAGCCGTGAGTCTCGGTCACGCTCTCAAATAGGTTGGGGTATTTCTTTCGCATTTCATCCTCTCGTTCCCAGGTAAACTCTGGGCCATGTTTCGAGTTCCAACGAACTTTAACCAGTTTGATTCGTTTGTGTCGAAGTTTCTGCGTTTTAGAATCCATAACTTCAACAGGTTCCTCCACAAAGTTAAGTTTTGAGTCAATGAAGACTTCGTCAGGAGGAATGATAAGTGTTTCATCAGAAGGACACTTTTTGAGGTTGCTAACGTGGAAAGTATCGTGTATGCTACTAAGCTCTTGCGGTAGTTTAAGCTTGTAAGCGACAGGACCAATCCTAGCAAGGATTTCAAATGGTCCGATGTATCGTGGGTTCAGCTTTCCTCGTTTGCCAAATCGTGCTACTCCTTTCCAGGGAGATACTTTGAGTAGGACTTTGTCTCCTACTTGAAACTCAAGAGGTTTACGGCGGTTATCAGCGTAACTCTTTTGTCGATCTCGTGCCGCTTTCAGTCGACTCAATACTTGAGTTATTTTGTCAGTGGTTTCCTGGACAAGTTCGGGTCCAGATAGTTGTCTGTCGTCCAACTCTGCCCAACAGAGTGGTGATCGGCACTTGCGTCCATATAACGCCTCAAATGGTGCCATCTGTATACTCGTGTGATAACTATTGTTGTAAGAGAATTCAGCTAAAGGTAGGTGGGTATCCCAGTTACCTCCAAAGTCTATCACACATGCTCGCAACAAGTCTTCGAGTGTTTGTATCGTTCGCTCACTTTGGCCGTCAGTCTGCGGGTGATAGGCAGTACTCATATCAAGTCGAGTACCCATCGCACGTTGTAATGTTTGCCAAAAGCGAGAAGTGAATCGTGCATCTCTATCAGAGATGATAGATAGTGGCACTCCATGCCGAGAAACAATCTCTTTAATATAGATTTTTGCTAGTTTCTCCATTCCATCCGTTTCTTTAATAGCAAGAAAGTGGGCTGATTTCGTCAATCGATCGACAATCACCCATATGGCATTTGCTCCAGACGCCGTTCTAGGTAACTTCGTAATGAAGTCCATTGTTATTTGCTCCCATTTCCATTTGGGCAGTTCAGGTTGTTGCAAAAGTCCAGACGGCTTTTGGTATTCGACTTTGACTTTCGAGCAAGTCAAACATTTGCTTACGTAGGTGGCAATGTCACGTTTCATTCCAGGCCACCAGTAGAAATTCTTCAAGTCATGGTACATCTTGTCTGCACCAGGATGTATTGAGTAATTAGACTTATGTGCCTCATCCAAAATTAGTTTGCGTAACTCATCTACGCATGGTACCCAAATTCGATTCATAAAGTACAACACTCCGTTGTCCTTTTTCTCGAGTTGTTTTTCCATCCCTTTCAAGGATTCCTCCTTAAGGCGTTCGGAAGTGAAAGCAAGTTCTTGAGCTTCACGAATTTGAGTAATGAGATTCGAGTGGATTGTCAATCCCAAGGCTCGAACTCTTTGAGGTTTGATTCGTTCCTTACGACTCAGGGCATCTGCTACTACGTTAGCTTTGCCCGGGTGATACTTTATTTCACAGTCGTAATCGTTAAGTAATTCGACCCAACGTCGTTGTCTCATGTTAAGTTCTTTCTGGTCGAATATATGTTGTAGGCTCTTATGATCAGTGAAGATCGTACACTTTGTACCGTATAGGTAGTGTCTCCAGATCTTTAGTGCAAAAACAACGGCTCCCAATTCCAAATCATGAGTCGTATAGTTTTTCTCATGCACTTTTAGTTGTCGTGATGCATAAGCAATGACCTTTTCGTTTTGCATCAGTACGCAACCCAATCCCTGATGCGATGCATCACAGTAAACAACAAAGTTATCTACTCCTTCGGGTAGTGATAGTATAGGTGCGCTGCTCAGTTTCTGCTTCAGTAGTTGGAATGCATTCTCTTGCTTATCATTCCACTCAAATTTCTTGTCTTTTTGAGTTAATGTGGTAAGTGGCTGTGCTATCTTTGAAAAGTTTGCGATGAATCGCCTGTAATAGCCAGCTAGACCAAGAAATTGTCGTACTTCAGTTGGGGTTTTCGGTGCTTCCCAGTTGTTGATTGCCTCAATTTTGGATGGGTCTACGTGAATTCCCTTGTCATTTATCACATGACCAAGGAATTGGACCTCTCGTATCCAAAATTCGCATTTAGAGAACTTTGCATAAAGCTTCTCTTTTTGTAGTAGTTCGAGAACAAGCTTCAGATGTTGCTCGTGATCCTCTTTCGATCGTGAGTATACTAAGATGTCGTCAATAAACACAATGACGAATTTATCCAAATAGGGTTTGCACACTCTGTTCATCAAATCCATGAATACTGCTGGTGCGTTGGTCAGCCCAAAAGGCATGACTAGAAACTCGTAGTGACCGTAACGAGTCCTAAACGCAGTTTTCGGTACATCCTCTTCTCGTACCTTAAGTTGATGGTAACCAGATCGTAGGTCAATCTTTGAATAATAACTCGACCCTTGCAATTGATCAAACAGATCGTCAATGCGTGGTAACGGGTATCTGTTCTTGATAGTTACCTTGTTCAGTTCTCGATAATCGATGCACATCCGCATAGATCCATCCTTTTTCTTAACAAACAAAACCGGAGCTCCCCAAGGGGAAAAGCTCGGTCGAATGAATCCCAAGTCTAGAAGTTCTTGTAGTTGCGTAGACAGCTCTTGCATTTCAGAGGGAGCTAGACGATAAGGTGCTCGTGCGATAGGTGCGGCTCCTGGCACCAGGTCAATGTGAAACTCAATTTGTCGTGGGGGTGGCAATCCCGGCAACTCATCAGGAAATACTCCTGGATAGTCGCGTACAATGGGCACATCGTCTATACGTCGCTCCTCAGTTTTCTTTTCTACAATGTGTGCCAAAAATGCTTGGTACCCCTTTCGGAGATACTTACTGGCCTTCAAGCACGAAATCATTTTTGTGGTACTTTTTCGTTTCTCACCTTGAACCACAAGTGTTTCTCCTGTTGACAGTGGTAATCGTACCAGTTTATCATGACATATGATCTCAGCGCGGTTCTTAGATAACCAATCCATACCGACTACAACGTCAAAACTTCCCAACTTAACCGGTAGTAAGTCTATTTCGAAGAGATGACCTTCTAACTCCAAGGTACATCCCGGTACTATTTCTCCTGATTCGATCAACTCACCATCGGCTAATTCTATGGTATACTTGTTGTCTAATTTACGGGATTCAAGTTCTAATAGTGGTCTAAACTCAGTAGACACAAAACTTAAATCAGCACCCGAATCAATTAACACAGAGGCATAATGGTTGTTTACGAGAAACGTACCAGTGACAGTGTTGGGGTCCTGGCGTGCCTCTTGTGCTCCGATCACGAATGCCCTTCCTTGAGCTGGTTGATTGTTGGTACCGCGGTTGTTGTTGTTGTTGCGGTTTTGGTTGTTGTTGAGCTTAGGGCATCGGTTGCGGTAGTGTCCTTGCTCACCACATTCAAAACATCCCTGGTTTTGACGCTCAGTGTTTGCCCGTGGGGGAGGGTTAGTTTTGCATTCTCGGGTTCTATGTCCCCATGCCTTACAGTTTCCACAATACCCACACCCGCCTTCGTGGTGTCGGTTGCACTTATCACATTTGGGTTTGTTACCCAGGTATGGTTTCGAGTCGGTAGTAGTGGCAACATATGCTTTCGCATTTCCAGAATGTTTCTTGTTTTGCTGACCTTGGCGATCAGCACCACTACCGTTCCACTTTCGCTTTGCACCACCAGAACTACTAACATCAGTACTGTTCGGTTCACTTTTTCCCGACACAGCTTTCTTAGTCAGATTTCCCATCCTGACTGCCTCATCAGTCAAACTTTGTGCTAGTGTAACAGCACTCCTGAAAGTGTCCGGTTTAGATGATGTCACCAGACTGCGGATTTGTGGTACCAGACCGAATATGTAGCGTTCGATACGCTTATACTCGGGAGTCACCATATGTGGCACTAGACGTGCAAGTTCCTGAAACTTAGTGGTGTACCCAGTAATATCAGCACCAATCATGGTGATGTTCCACAATTCTGTTTCTATTTTCTGCATCTCACTGCGAGGGCAGAATTCCTCCAATATCAGATTCTTAAATGTTCCCCATGACATTGAATAAGCAGCTGGTCGACCAAGTGATTGGATCTGACTGTTCCACCAAGTGAGCGCTTTGTCAGCCAAAGTGCAAGCAGCATACTTCACCATACAGTCAGGTGAACAGTCACTAATATCCAATACCGACTCAGTTTTCTCTATCCAGTGAATCATACCAATTGCACCCTCGGTGCCACGAAAAGAAATCGGCTTACAAGCCTGAAATGTTTTGTATGAACACCCTCGGCCAGCATTCACGGTTGTCTCAGTATTAACAGGGGTAGATCCACTGTTGTTAACTACGGGTTCGCGATTACGGCTTGCCTCATATTCAGCAATACCTTCAGCTATTCTTTGTGCGATCATTTGTTCGGTGGTTTCAGTGGGTGGTGGTGGTGGTGGAGGCGTAGTCGTCTTTTGACTATTTCTAGTAGCTCGTCGTTTGGGAGGCATGATTCAGCTCTGCGATGAATAAAATGCAGAGTGTTAATGTTGAGATATTGAATGTGAATAGATCAAAGATTCACATTTGATAGAAATGAATGACATGAAAAGATTAATGAATAGAATTTTACAACACGTGCCACACAACTTTGAAACACCCACATGTATCTAGCATAATATAATCACGTTGGCCAGGCGCCATTATATAATGTCCAATACATATTTCTTTTCATTGTCGTTTAACATTGTAGATTTCAGAGGTTCTCAAGAATAATCAATCGTCAAGCTGTAAAATGTTTCAGGGTTTACAAGAGTTGGTCACAAAGTGTCGTTAAAGTATAGGTTTAATCACAAGTCGACAGTTGTAAGATGAAATATCATGGTTGATAATAAGCATAATGAACACGAGATGTAAACCAAGCATACATTATATATTATAGATCAAAACGCTGTTACATGAGTTTAGTACAAAATGAGATGGGATTTCTAATATACCCATCGATGGTTAGCGTTATACAAAAGATAATGGGTTTCCTATACATATACCCATTTTACTAACAAAGTTTCATCCAACATACAGCTAGTCCATAACGAATACATACATATATTTCCCCAAAAGTAATAGTCTAATATGGTGTAGGCACAACCGCCATACACAGACCTAACGGAACCATGGGAAATACATCCTAACCGCAACCATCACTGCTGCAGTCATCACACACATACTAGCTACAATCTCTGACACCCTAGCACGCCTCTCTAAAGCTGCAACGCGTGCACGGGTGGATGCTAGACTCTGCCAGTCTGTCAGACGGTGAGTCTCCACAAAATCCATCCTCTGATGGAGCATAGCCACATCCATATCAGTACGGGAGGCATCACTCAGTAACTCCATCACATCTCTGCTCCTGCTAGATGATATCCTAAACATGGTGTGAACCACAGCCACAAGGGTAGGCACAGTGAGCTTCAGAGGCTCACCAGTGAGATATGCAGATGGTGGTGAGTGGGAGGACTCTCCAAACTCAAAGGTCGAGGGAATACCCTCTAGTGATCTCCACTCTCTCAATACTCGAGGCATCCAGTCCAGATGAGAAGGTCGGAGCCTCTTCTGTGGCGGCTCGACAACTGGAACCTCAGACTCAGTCACTGGCGCCTTATCGCGCGGCGCGAGTGGTCCCCTGGGAAAATCCCGAACACAGATCCTAGCTGTCATCCGATGTACAGGCACACGAGAGGTACTCGCAACAGGTGGTGTAGGGGTAGGAGTGACCACAGGTGCGGGCGGAGGTGGTACTAAGTAAGCATCACTAGTGTCATCAGACATAGCTCTCACATGAACTGATGACTCATCCCCTACTGTAATCGCGGGACCCTCAAAAGTAGCCTCGGTCGGCTCTTCATCCGAAGCGTAAACATGGTAATGTGATTGACTAGACATACTGTGACAAAAGAAATTGAGTGTGGCGTGTCAGTCGTATGTTAGTTGTATGCAAAGTATGTATGCATGAATGCACAAATGTTCTAGCCAAGGCTATAGTCTAGGTCTCTAAGGTTTTCAGTCACCTAAAGACTTCTAGTTCGCTATAACCAATGGCTCTGATACCAAGTCTGTCACACCCCGCCAAACGGTAATTACAATTACGTAGAGTGGTTTGCGGAAGCTTAGTGACGTGGCGGGGGTGCGAGCAGTAATAACAACCAACAGATACATACATACTCAGAGCTTATGATTATTGCAGAACGAAATAGATTAAGATGCCATTAATTAAAGTTTTACAAAAGATTACCACTTGAAAAGTGGTAACAGTAATAGTAGTAGTTGAAATCAGTATTTCATAAAATACATAATATCAAAAGTAGATTTCATAGGTATGACTGCAGTAGTTGCAGTTATACAGAGGAAATCCAAGTGTCCCAAAAGTAGTGGCATCCTAACAAGTCCAGGGTAGTCCGTCCTGATATGCATGCAGATCTTACTTACGCTGCTAATTCCCTGAAAAACATAGAGTAAAACGTCAACAAAATTGTTGAGTGAATTCACAAGTTTGTTCGTTATGTAGGAAACACAAGTTAAACATTTAAGAATAACATTTCCAATAAGTGTTGTTTATCAAGTAGGAAACACAAGTTATTAACGAATAACATTTCCCAAATCAGTTGTAGTTGTAGTAGGAAACACAAGTTATTAACAAATAACATTTCCCAAATCAGTTATCAGTAGGAAACACAAGTTAACCTAAATAAAGATTAACATTTCCAAATCAGTGTACGTAGGAAGTCCTTTCCTAATCATTAGTTTAGTGGGAATATTTAGACGGTGATCCCTTGAAAGGTGAGCTAAACCTGTCAAGTAAGGTAACCCGATCTAACCCTATAACCAAACCACAACCCTAATCTGTTGTTGTTTGCCATGCTGGACAATTAAGTATACGCTCCCAAATCCGTAGGAGGGTCGTCACGGCGATAGTACTATCCGTATACTCAGTGGCTAGAGTCACCTAGCTAATGGTTATAGTCTGTAGCCATAAGGTCTTTTATGCACTACATCGTTCAGCCTAGATCCGTACCAAGATTCGTTGCCTAAATTCCCAAAATAGTTATGAAAAACATTTCATAAAACATAGTTCAAATAGTTGTGTGAAATACCCTTTCACAAACAGTTCAAGTATGAAGTACCCCTTCATAAACAGTTTAAGCAAATACGTGCAGTATTTAATCAGTCACTACATGAAATCCCATTTCATCAATAGTTTAAGTAAATACATCAAGTATTCAAACAGTTATCGCATGCAAATATACATACGATTCCTATGTTTTCCACCCCGAGGTTTTAAAACATTAAAACATTGAAAAGGGGTTTGTGAACTCACTGTGAGTGCTCGTATGTGAATGCTAGCGAGATAAGATAACGAAGCCCAAACGTAGTCAACCTATACACAACAATGTATTAACTATAAGTACTTTGTTTACTTATGTTAATAGTTTGTTCGTTTGAAGAAAATATCAATTTCTTAGGTTTGTATATGTCGTTGATAATTGTTGTTGGAAATATACAATATTATCCAAGTATTGTTCGTTTGTCGAGTCATTCGAATGTGTAAGCATATATACATATATACTTATATAGTTGCATATATATATATATTGTTCGTTATTTCGTTCACATATATCTCAATATATATGAATCATTTATGTATATTGTTTGTCGTTTAAGTTTCAAAATCACTAGTCTTATTTGTCCCATATAATATACGTCTTGTCCCAAATGTGTATATATACCAATAGGTTCATTCCACATTCGTAGGTATGTATATATATATATATATATATATATGTCCTTTTGTAATTACGTTCCAAATCAGTTCTAAATCCCACTCGATAAATGTACGTATTTAATTTTTGCTCTAATGGCCCATTTGTTTGTTTATATAACCCAATCCAATTAATTTAAACGTATAATCCATTAATCGTCCGGCCCAAATCACGAAGCCTAGTTCACAGCCCAGCCCAGCCGATCGGCTTGGGCCAGCCGTTCGGCTTGGCCAGCCGTTCGGCTTGGGCCTTCAGCCGTTCGGCTGTTGGCCTCGGCCCAGTCCAATCCGCTCGGCCCAAATTATTTAGTCCGTTTATTAGTTTTGGCCCAAGCCCAAGTCACGGTCCAACTTGAAGCCCAACAGACCCATAGCCCGCATACAGCCGATCGGCTTTGGGCTCTTAGCCGTTCGGCTTTGGGCTCTCAGCCGTTCGGCTTTGGCCCTTAGCCGTTCGGCTTCGAGCTCGAGCCCAGACCCCCTGTTCGTTTTTCAGTTTTGCATCTCGATTTCGACACTATTTTGGCTATGATTCGAACGGTAAAAGCTTATATATGTTACCTATCATCATAATTTCAACTTATTACAACGTACTAACATGTTTTCACCTATCGATTTTAGTTTTGTAGTTTTGGGTTCATAAACTCATTTCATGTTCATTTAGCAAAATCATCAATCAACAAGTGTTATATGTAAGGATTATGTTTGTATATACGATTTAAACACGAAATCAATAGGTAGAAATCAAAGAGGGAATTGTTTCCTTACAATGAGGTTGTGATAATGATGAAGAAGATGATCTTGTTCCTGGCTTTGTTGTTCTACTATCTACTGCTGCTGCCTTTGATCTTGTTAAGTTAAGAAGAAAAAGATGATGATGAATTTGATGTGTTGTGTGTGTGTGTCGAGTTCATCAGGAAGAAAAAGGAGAGGGAGAGTGAGTATGGTTTAAAAACAGAAGTTGTCTCTGTATTATTTGAGTTTGGTGGTAAATTTTGGTACCACAATTTCGAGTACGGGTATAATTATAGCAATATAAAATATAACATTTTATATTTTTATTTTGTAGATGCTCTCTTGGTTCGTACTATATTTTCAGAATAATGAGATTTTCATTATTTTTGGTAGTTGTACATTTTTGTACATTTTACTGCGCGCGTCCAATTGAGCGCCAGATTTCAGATGAATTTCGAATTCATATTTTTAGGTAATGTTCTAAATACTTTAAAACGTACTAGAAAAATAACACTTTTCAGATATTGACTTTTTAGGTACGTTTTATAACTGTTTCTGTTCGTTATATAATACGTTTTATGTTAAACGTATAATTGAACCATTTTATCTATATGCTATAGATATATAAATACTCGTAATTAATAATCGGATTATTAATTATTTCATGTTACCAAATCTTGTTAATTATTTTTGTCGGCTTCGTTTCCGATACGTTCGTACGTAATTTATAAATAACTACGTATCATGTAATACTTTTTGTATTAGTGTTTTGGGCTCGCTAGACTCATATCACATCATAGGTTTAGTTTAAAACAAATGCAGGGAATTAGCGTAAGAAATGCATGTAATTAAGTATAATTATATACCTAATTTGGAGGAGTGTCACACCAGTGTTCCTACGAGTTTGATTTCCGCGTGCACGTTGTTGATCAGCCGTATCCCCACCATGCAAAAAATGACATGATGCACCATAGGTACAAAGTCCTCGCTGAAAATTCCTACAAACTTGAAGACCCGTATTTTGTGGTTGGCGATTGGAGCTATTGTTGTTTGCAATCAAAACAGTGGGTGAAGATGAGGTATCATGGAGGGAGGATTGTTGACGATTGCGTTTGGTAAGTAGTGTTTCTTCAAGAAGGACCATAGATCGTACCATGTCAAGATCAGGTAGAATTTCGCGGTAACGAATGTTTCCAGTAACAACATCAAATCGTTCAGGTAGTCCATTAATGGCATGGGAAACCAAGTTTTCATTGGAAACAATAGATCCAAGATTTGCTAGTCGATCGGCTATGCTCTTGATTTCTTGAAAATAGTCAGAGACGGATCGATTGCCAAGTTCAATGGTTCGAAGCTCATTCTCCAAAAGAATAATACGGTTGGATCTGTTGTCATGGAAGATTTTCTTGAGATGATCCCATAAGTCTTTTGCACTTGCTTGTGGTTTAAGTATCATGTCAACGAGCTTTTCTGAGATGGTAGCATAAATCCAGGTGACAACGAGAGAATCAAGTTTGTCATGGTCCGGATCAACGGTACTAGCGGTTGCATCGGTGGTGACGGGTTCGATGTATGGCAAGACATCGTATGTATGGCAGTGGCGTTTAAACAACTCGCACCAAGAGTTGTAATTAAGCTTATTGAGATCTAGAATAACTGGAATGCAAGATTTTACGCTGGATACTGAAGATGCCCTTTCGAGAACGGTGAGAGTTTTTGACTGTGGTGGAGTATTTTCTCCTGTCATGATTATGGTTTAGGATCGAATTTAATATCGATTTATTTTTGATATAGAAGGCTGCTACTTTTTACGAATTTAATATTCAAACAACAATATTAATTATTGCATGAATATTAAAGCATGGAACTGTGAGGAATCTTCGACCAGAAGAGATATTATAGGGTTTTTTTTTTTTTTTTTTTTTTTTTTTTTTTCTTTTCTTATGCAAAGAAAGAATCTTGACGGTGGCTAGATTTAGAATTGAGAAGCTGCTTGACGGTGGCTAGATTGCGATGAAAGAAAAATAATTTTAGGGTTTAGCTCTGATACCATATTAGGTTATCATAATTCTCATCTCTCCATTATTCAATCAATATTACAATATATAGAAAACCTATAGCTTGGAGACTAAGGTAATTATAATTGGGCTAAGCCCTTACACAATAACGGGCTACTAATAATACTAATAATAATATATACGTTAATACAACCATGGTTCACTACAAGAAAAATGGCCATTAGTGACCATTAATGACGACCCATAATTTGGTCACTATTTAGTCACCATATAATGAATTGTCACTGAATTTTGGTCACCAATGTAAATTTATGACCAATGCTGAAAAATGGTCATTAAACTATGAAAAAATGGTCTTTTCAATTTTTTTTGCAAAATTTAATGACTAATAGTGGTCATTATTTTAAAAGTCTACAGATCAAAAGATAATTGGTTATTGTGTTTCAGAGATAGAGACCAAATTTCTAAGTGGTCAATGAGTTTGAAAATTAAAGACCAAAAAGGGGATGGTCACTGAGCTTAAATGTAGAGATGAAAAAGTAATAATGACTAAGACCAAAAAATTTGTGGTCACCAGTTTGTTAAAAAAAACGGATTGAGAGACCAAAATAATGATACCTGATCTGAATGTGAAGGCTAACGGTTTACAATCATAAGAGTTTCATATCATAAAGGATACACATGACCACATAATTTAAGATTAAATATTAAAAATTTACTTCCTTGCCCATATATTTAAAGTAGTGACCAATATTTTGGTCTCCTGGATTGACATGGTGACCAATTTCTTAGTCTGGTCACTAATGGAGTTTTGACCTGGGCAGCATCTAGGGCAGGTTGTATTGACCAATAAAAGGTGGTCACTGATTTTGCCAAAATAGTGACCAAATTCACTAATTAGAGACCAAATTCAATGACCAAAAGAGTCGTCACAAATTTCAGTGACCAAAGCATTTCGTCAATATTTAGAGACTAAATTTTTAATTTGGTCCCAAAAGGCTTTAGCGACGGACCTATAGTGACCAATGGTGACCACCCAAATTTTGGTTTCTAAACCTGCTTTGTGACCAATATTGACCCTTTAGTTACCAAATATCGATCGTCACTAAAGTTGATTTTTCTTGTAGTGGTTGAATCACTTCCTAACCACTTCTACTACATCAGTGCCACATCAGCTTTCCACCAACTGATTCAAAACTAATTCGTCCGTGCCAACAGTTTAACCACTTCCAAACCACTTTTTTTTTTGTTTCAAGCTGTAAAAGTAAAAAAAACGAAAAAAGGAACGCGGGCCCTACAATTTTTGAAGTGATTCGCATCGGATCACCGGTGGTAACCGGTTGTGGCTCAAATCGGTTTGCCAAGTGGTTACCGTTGGCACGGTGCTTCCACACCGGTTGGTGAAACCGATTACCGTTGGGAGGGATCTTACTATCCAGTGTTTCTTCTTCTTCTTCGATCTTCTTTGAAGCAAAGGTTTCGGCTTACCACTAAGTTATGTTGTAGTCCAGCTTATGAGGCTATTTTAACCCATTTTGGACCTTTCAAATTGACACTCTTATTTAACATTGATCTTTCGCCCATATACCAAAGGGTGTTCACTATATGGACAAACGAATTGTCCAATCGGACAATTAAGATTGGATTATTTGGTTCGGATAGTTTGAATTTTTGAATCGGTTTAATTGGTTCAAAATTAAATATTTATTTTGATTTTTGGATTGGTTTTGGTTACCATTGTAAAAAACCGAATAGTCCAAATTAACCGAATAATAATATATTATGGTAATATTTTCAAAATGTGTCACTACAATAAAAATCCTCATTAGTGACTAGTTTTTCGGTGACAACTTATTTTTTAGTCACTAATGTCACAATTTAGTCACCAAAAAGAAAGTCGTCACTAGATTTTGGTCACCACTGTAAGATTAATTATCAATGCAAAATTGTGGTCACTATCGTTCCATTAAATGCTAACTAGGACTAAAATAAGAGAATTGAAGTGGTTTAGAGACCAAAAAAATAATGGTCAATTAATTTAATAACGACCAAAAAAAAGTGGTCACCAACTAAGTTGGAGCATGAAAATAGCGGCTAATGTTTGAAACTTATGGACCAATAGATACTGTGCATCGCTTAATTTGATATCTTTCGGATGACATCTTAAAATGACTTGTAATTTAAAAATATATATTCTCATTCCGTCTCACTATGCACACAATTTTAAAAATATTCACTAGCTATAGATTTTACCAATCAAATATTATTTGTCTCACTATGCACACAATTTTAGAAGGGTTAAGTGTTTGTAAATGTATGTAATTATGCATTGACTTCTTTAGTGTGTACGTAACTAAATTGACCTCCATTGTATGTACGAAACTATTTATTGTCGTACATTGTATGTATTTTGGTTGACAAGTCACCAAAATTTATTGTACGTAACTAAATTGACCTCCATTACTAAAATTGTTTCGTACAATGTACGAAACTATAAATAGTTTACAAACGAATTGTCCAATCGGACAACTTGTTAAAAATTGTTCACTAACTATAAATTTCACCAATCAAATATTATTTTTACCTACTAAAGTATTGTTTGATCGGTTAAAACCAAATGAGCACTTATAATATGACAACCCAAAAAAATAATATAAACACTTTAAGTGGGATGTTATTAGATAATAATAATATAATATATCATTTTTATTAGATTATAAAACAAACGAAGAGTGAATTTATTAGATTATAATATATCATTTCTCTATAAATGCGTGAATTTATATAGGTTATCGAAATTAACAGTTATAATCTTAATAGTATAATAATAATAATATGTCATTTGGAACTTTCATTTGTATGTTACTTGTTAAGTAGAACTTAAATTGAAAATGGCGTAAACATGAAGGGGGGCTTTGTAAATTTGCTAGAGATCTTTGCTTGGTAATAGTAAATATTGCTAACTACACTGCTACCCCGTACTAGTTAAAGTTATAACGGAGCATAAATCAAATCCCTCAACTGGTCACACTTCCCCCAAATTGCAGGATCGAGAACCCTAGGTCCGAAACCAGCGAATCACATAAAACTCGAATATGAATTACATGAAATCAAGCTATCACGTTCGTCTACAACGTTGACCTTACCTCGTTAGCCATTGATCACGATCGTACTCGTAAGTATCTTTCTGCTTCTCGATGAATCATTCTTACGATTGTGGTTATTTTGAAAATTGTGGTCCATAATTTGTAAAATCACACTGGAAGTTGTGAATTAACATCAATTATTATGTGCACCTTGACTAATTGTTGATGTTGAGGTTGAGGGAAGTTTATCATACGAGCTTAGGTTATAGATTGAATACCAAGTCTTCGACAAAATGTCAGCAAAGTTGGAGTGGTTTATATATCATTTTGTTATATTTTTTGACAGTAAATATGCATTTTTACTTGGTAGTCATTAGTCATACCTCACCAATCATTTTTTATTCAATTTTTTTGTTATCATAAGCATCTTACTTAATGTTCCTAACTTCAAATTGTGTAGAAGTTAGGTTATGTTTATGTGGCATAAACAACAAGATTTATAAGTTTTTGTACACTTCTAATATATAAATATATAAATTGAGGTTCAAGCATGCATCATGATTGTTAATAAAGCTACCGAACCAAGTTTGAGATCTGTCTGAGGTTATCAATAAAGCTTGAATGCTGGTGAGCTCGACTCCGCTCCAAATAACTTTGAATCAGATCTGAACTAGTATAGCGAAATCTAGAGTAACATAATTAATTTCAGCAATTGAGTTGATTTCTTTTGATTATGATGGATGTGTATTTATGTAGGTGGATCATTGATATGCTTCATCTAGGAAGGGCTAATGTATACAAGGGTTTGACTCTTTTACTAAATGTTTCAGTCAATGCAATTATGTTTGTCCTATATATCAATATATATCTCATTCAAAAATTACATTTATGTTTTGATGGTTTATAAATTGATCAGATATGAATCCACAAGACGATGCATCACCAAGATCCTCTATGATGGTTTGATGTACAAAAGAGATGAGAAATAGGCAAGTCAAAATTTGACAATCTAAAATGGCCAAAACACGTACACTTTTCTGGCCACTTTTTTTTTTTACAAATTATCATGCTTATTATTATTGCTTTGGTCTCCTCAGGTCAAAATACAGAAGTTGTTCGTGATTCAGTAATTGATCTTAATCGCTTTGGTAAGGTTGTAAAACTTGCACTATTTGTTTTTACGTTGAATTCATTTATTATGGAGTTTGTACTATCTTCATGTGACACCCGGTCAAAAAAGGGCATTTTTCGCGCCAAATTTAAACTTTCAAATCACGTATTATTTAAGTATGATACTGAAGTAATCGAGTACGATTTATATAATTATATATATAAATAACATGAAACGATTATATAATAATCGTATACTGACAAATCTGAAAGAACGCACAATCTAAATTACGAAGGTTAGTGCAAAACATTTCCAAACAAAATGTTATTGTCAAGAATAATATTTAATTACTCCGGTAGAAATTTAAATACATTTTAGATACAGAAAACTCTCCGTCAAAACGAACTAAAACAAAGATACATTTTTATCACTTAGTTAAAAGTATTTTTATAAAGATATTCGATTAAAAATATAAACGATTATATTTTTAGAAATTTATTATTTGAAAAGATTATTTAATATAACGATCGGGTACCAAAACACGGGTTAAAATACCACGAGACGGAGCAAGCTATCCCAACCACCTCCAATAATTGGAGATGGTCGGCCCTTTCTTTCCCTCTTCACACGCCAAGACCAAGCACCCCTTAATTGCTCCATTCATTCTCTTTTTCTTCATTTCATCAATAATTGTCATCTTACCTATCTATCTATCATTTCCAATCTATAACAATAACATACAGCAGTAGCAGCAGATAGGCAAGAACAGCAGCAGCAACTCACGAGTATCATCATCATCATTCTTCTTCTTCATCATCAATCACCAACATCATCATTCCTTCATCACTCTCGGGTATCACCACCACCGAGCACCATCACCACCCATCAACAATAACAAACAAACAGGAGCAACATCGAAACCATCATCATTATCAACCGATCATCATCATCCTCACCATCGTTCTCGGTTCCACCTTCATCCGTGAGCATCTACTCTTGTCCCTTTTTAATTCGAGTTTGTAAAGCTTAATATATCATATATTGGTGTTATAATCGATTAGTAATCTCGAAATTAAGATTATGAACTGTTTTGTGGTTTGATCGTGTGAAATTGAAGTTGATGAATAGTGTTTTTCTTAAGATAATTTAGCCCCAAGTAGCCTACTTTGAGCTCAGTTTCCCGTCGAACCACTAAAGTAAAATCCTATATTTTTTGAACATTTATTAGTCCTCACAGCACTCTATCCATAGAATCAAACTAGAGCCTTTTTCATTACATAACGAATCCAGAAAACGCATTTAAAGTTGGACATTTTTCATTTTCTGCTTCAAAACAGCCCCGGGTCCCCTCTTTGTGACCCTTTTCGTGAGCTTTAAGAGATAACTAGAACTTGAAACTAGCTAATTATTGTATTGTTGTTTTCCCTCTTTTCAACCATATAAAAATATCTAGATTTGGTAACCATTTGGATAGTGTTGCTAGCCTCTGAAAATCCAACCTTGCTCCTGCTTTGTGCACACCAACCGCTCGACTAAATGCCTGAACCAAAAACCTTCCCAGATTAGCGACTAGCTCGTGCTAGGTGACGGTGTTCGAGTTCCCTAGTCGTACTCGGACCAGCGACCAGTGATCCGTGGATCTGACCCAGACCCGAATCCGACCTAGAGACCCGACCCAGTTTCGTTGACTTTTTGACCGGTTTCACCAGAATTTTAAAACGATACAAAAATGATTACGGATAACTTATATATGACAACTTGTAAACAAACAAGTCACCTGTTTTCATACGACTAACCAAATGGTAAACATATATGTACACTTCCACAAACATTTAACGGACACACTAATCGAATACTTTAGACATAACTCAATCGAATGAACACTAATATGGATGGTATATTTATGCATCCATTTACTTATATATGTACTCTCGTATGTATAGGGCATTAGGAGATTACCATTACTATAACGAGTATACTTTAGGATTGCTTGCTCTTCAGGTGAGTCTCACGGCCCCTTTTTACTGCTTTACTTTGGGGGAGATGCATTACTTGTTTTTGCTTGAACACAATGAAAATTATTGTCTTTACTGAATTACTGTATATACTTTGTGCTTCACTGACTCATTGCTTTACAGACTTCATACGCTACTGACTTAGTACTTTACAAACTTACTGATTTACAAGTCTTACCGACTTACTAATTTACAGTCTTACCGACTCATAGACTTACCGACTTACAGTTTTACAGACTTACAGACTTACATACTCACTGAATTACTGGTATATCGATTGCATGAGATTTACAAAATCCAATGAAGTCCCTTTAATCATAGTTGTTAGTTATAGACTTAAGCGCGAGTACTAGTAAATTGATCCATTTGGGACTGACAATCCCCGCCCAGGGTAGCACGCACTGCCCCGAACATACAGGTATAAATGGGCGTTTTCTACTCGTTACACATGAATGTTTTTGGATTAGCATTCACGAGGGCACAGTACTTGATTGTACGATTACTTACTTACTGTTAAGCTTCAACTATGGTGCTCATGGCAATGTATACCCATTACCCTATTGCATTGACGCAATGATTGATTACTGATTTACTGACTGCTTACTACCATGTAGGGGTGTTCATTCGGTTTAAACCGAACACCGAATAAGTGATTTCCGTTTATATTTAACGACGAAAAATAACGTTATTTAATACGTTATTTAATATGTTATTTAATGTCAACCTTTATATTTAATATCCTTTACTTTATTTTTAATGCTCCTTTAATGGGATTCATTGCATATTTCTTTTCAAAGGTCTTGTTTGGATTAGTTAGCCGTTTCGGATATGCTTTCTAAATTAAATAGTAATTCATCTATATCATATGCGGAATTTTTATTTACTTTTTCTTCTAATATCTTAACCTGTTTATTTAAATTTTCTAATTCTCGTTTTATCTTAATATTTTCTTCTGCTTGTTCTGTTAAATGTCTTCTTTTTACTTTTTCTAGACAATCAAGAGACGCTTGGATATCTTCTAGAATTCTCGATCTATATGAACTTAATGAATATTTATTTTTTATATTGCTTCTAAATTCCTTTAAATCTTCAATCATATCAACTAATTCTTCGTTAGTTGTTCTTCTTTCTTTTCTCTTTTTATATGGACCTCTCTTATATCGTTCTAATTCCATTTTTATATTCTATTATTAAGATTAATTACTACTGAACTTAATTCTTCGACTTGACTTTTTAGCTTATCCAGTTGGTCTTCCTTATATAAATTAGTTTTTCTAATAGGTGCTTCTATTTCTTCATTTATTCTAGGATTTATTGAATGACTTGATTCTCCTATTATATTTCCTAACTTTAATTGTTTAAATCTTTTACTATGATTTCTTAAAAATTCTCTTTGTATCTTATCTTCTTGTATTAAAGTACTTGTTTCATTAAATAATTTTTCTGTATATAATCTATCTAGATTTTTATACTGAATGCTTAAAGAACTATTACTTAGCGCGTAGGCTATTCTATAATTGACTATTAAAGGTATTTCACCATTTTCCATTAGTTTTTTATTTTTAAAATTACATATTACTCCTATACAATTATCTATTTTTCTTGTTTCTAAAGGTATTGGATACTGTAATGCTATATTAAATTTTATTACTCCATATCCTAAATCTCCTTCTATGCTTCCTAATAAACTATATTGTTTTTGTTTTATTCTGTTATCTTCAATTTTTAATTCTACTGGGGTTTTTATCCCTTCTCTAAAAGTTGATCTTATTATTATTTGTATTACATTAATATGTATATATCCTATCTTCTTTCTATGTTCTTCTTTTATTTTTTGTAGTCTTTTTATTATTTGATTTATCTGAACTACTGGTACCTGGAATTTATTATTAGCTTGTTCTATTTTAACATTCTGTTTTCCTTGCATGATTCCATAATATATTATATTTTCTCTGTTTAATCTTTCGATTAATGATCTACTTATTCCTTCTGATTCTTTTAAATTTAGTATTCCATGGTTTTTTACTTTTGTTACTATTTTCTTGTTTAATAATACATCTGATATATAACTTCCTGCTTCTTCTATGTTTTCTATATCTTGATATTCTTCAGACATATTTAATATTTTCTTCTATATCTTTATAATATAAATTTATTCTTGGTATTTTAAAACCATTTAATATTATTTCTCTATTATTTATTTCATAATCAAATTGTTCTAGAAAATTCATTCCTAATAATATCTTTTTATTTTTTAGATTCTTTCCATTATCTACTGGTATTTCCATCTTTATTTTTAATTCTTGACTAAATATTAATTCTATCGTTGTTAACTTAGTGTCTATTTTTTCATGATCACATTCAATTGAATCATACACCTCGGTTACTATGTCTGGACTTATATAACTACTACATGCTCCTGTATCTATTAGTATGACAATTATTTGATTATTTATACTTCCTATAACATGATATTGATTATAGTTTTGCGTAGCTAATGATATTTTAAAACCTTTCATTTTTATTAAAATATTTTATAATATGAAATTTTCTTCAGAATTTAACAAGTTATAAGGATTATCAATATACCTGACTTTCTTATGATGGCTGTTGTTTGAACAGAATTTCCAACCCAACACCGGAATTTGTCCTTGACGCTTCCCTAGCTTTGACGGACTTCTCGACGGTTTTCCAGGGCTCCAGGAAATCTTTCCTTCTTCAAACTTAGACTCATAAACAAGTAGTATATTTTTCTTATTTCCTGTTAAATCCTTACGGATTTGTTTTAATGACACCTTCTTGTACTTAAATAATAAACATGATATTTATTGGGAAATATATTACAAGAGAGTAATATTACAAGATTGTAAGAAAAAGTACTTGACTTCGAAATTAAGCGTGCCTATAACTGAGAGATATCCTCACAATATATAGACTCTTACATAGTGGATGTCAACATCATCCGACTCATACACACCTATATTGTGATAAGAAATCTTATCACAACGTACAATTATTTATTTACATAGTGGGTAACAGCTTGTGACAGAGTCACATCTTTTTGACTTTTTTGGCAAGTGTTTTTAGACGTAAGCGCTTACGTTTGTGTCTTCAATAATTGCCTCATCTTCACTGCTACTTGTCTTTTCGCACCCCACACACGTATGGTCTTCTGGATATTCTTGTTGTAATCTGTAGCAAAGATATTCCTTAACATTGTTGCTAAAATTGAACTTGTTGAACATTGCCTTTGTTATGAAGTCTTTGAGAATCTTTTTGTCAAGCTCAGATGATTGTTTAGCTTGGTGGCTCCATATTAGTGTTGATTCTGCTGCATAATTAATTCTTCCTTCGACCTTAATTCCTTTGTTAAGTATGAGGACATAATTATTTCCTAAATAATCTAGTTCGTCTCCTTGGTATTGTCCTGAACCCATTGCAGGATAGTTTTTGTTACTAACACCTATTTGACATAATTGAATTGCTGCCTGAGTAACTTCTCCTTCTTCATTAAACTCTGGAATAGTTCCAAAGATGCGAAGAAAACCTTCTTTGTCCTTGATGATTTTGTTGATGACATTATTGATTGCAGTTTTCATTCTGATTGGAAAGTACCTGAATAAATCTTGACCTTTGAAATAAACACAGCTAATAATTCCTGATTGAAACATTAGGTATGTTTTTAACGGATCTGCTTCCGGAAGAACTATTGCTTTTGGACCTTGGAAACCTGTATCAATTGGGTAAATGCTGGTTTCTTTATCTGTTTCTTTATAATTTAAAAGAAAATTATATTCTTTTTAATGCATTTCACTTATTAGGCTTAAATATTAGTTAAAGGGAGATCGGAAATCCCCAAAATACCCTTTTCATTCTAAAAATATATTAACTACAAGCATTTATGTAGAATGTCATCTAAAAAGTAAATTAAATAAAAACTACATTATTAACCCTTATGAATCATACCTATTCCTATAATATCCTTTTATAAACTATAATATCTTTTCGTCAATCTGATCATATCTTAACCCTTATAAACTATTGAATGTATTCTTTGATCCTTAAAGTTTTTAAAATCGCAAATTACTAAATGAAAAATAATTGTGAATACATACTTCGTGTTAGTTATACTCTTATAAGTCAAATAAATATTTAAATAAAATAGAAATGTGTCAATTGGGCTACGATGAAAATCATGGAGATGGAATTTCCGTTGATATTTTTTAGTACAAATACACATTATATTTTTTATATAATATTTTTTTCAAGATATAACACATGAAACGTGAATTATGTTGTGGATCTTCGAAAATATCAATAAAATGATGATTGGTTTCCAAGAATATCATTGATGAAGTGAGGTACTATACACCCGAATCACAATAAAGTAGCTATACAATTCGCAGTATTGCGCGGGTACCCTAATATATATATATATTAATAGAGAAGCCTTTTTGCCTATGTGGCAAGCTTCTCCTTTCGCCACATATGATTTCGTCCTACGTGTCACTATTCTATTGACTTGCTAAAACTAATTTGACCCCTCATGTAATCCTCTAATTTAGTATGTTGGTTTTTGTACTCGGAGCACAAGGCATTTTAGAAGGGTTTGTAAACGGATGGTACTACAAGAACCCGGAAAACAACCTGGTAAACTGGATTCAAGATCATCTTTTTATTGACGTTTGGAACTCTGCAAAAGTTGGGACACTTCTATACGTGATATTTGCTGAGATTGTATTCTGGGGAGTGCTTTCAGGAATTTTGCACAAATTCTGTATATATTGGAAGCTTTAGAATCCAGGATTTATGACATTGATTTTGCTATATATATCGAAATTGCGTATTCAAAATTATATGCGTCCAAAAATATTGGAAATTGATTAATTTACACAATATTTGTAACATCTTATTTTGTTGAATTGTTAGCTACTTGTTGTCTACGTACCCGTAAGAACAAATAGAAAATGTTTTTTTTGCAATGAAAACACATTTTGGGTTTTGTGCTCTACCCTCTTGACTTTCATTGTTCAACGTTTCCAATCAAAGGCAATCCCAATTAATTAATTAGCCATGTGTATATGTGGCCCCACAATGTATCTAATTTTCATTAAACCACCTGCGATCGTAACATCAGAACACTCCTTTTTTAAGTGTCACGTCAGCACAATATCACAATACCATTTTTACCACTAGCAATGGCAATACCAGAACACACCTTTTTTGCCCCCTAGGTCCCACAACGCCATTTATTTGAATTAAAACAATGGAAGAAAATGAGAAAGGAAATGAAAATGGTCGTGGGTCCCGCATGAACGCCCAAATTTTGTCCGTTTTAGGCTACACAACGCCGCTCCAGAACGCCCCCATTGCGAGCGTTGTGGACATTCTCAATCAAAAAATGCCTCCAAAACACCTCATTGCAGGTGATCTTATATACGTCTTGTTAAATAGAAATCAATAAATACGTTAATATTTAACTTAATTAATACGTATTAATTAACTGCATTGTTCTAAATTAATATAAAAAAAAGGTTATTGGAGGGAACCTTTAACCCCGGATCCGTAGATCCACGGAGCCCCATCCGCAAGAGGCAACCCGTCCGGCTAAACACCTGGCCCCAGTGACCCCACACACGGAGCATAGGATTTTTTGTACTCCCAGAGGCTTGAACCCGGGTGGGGCGTGGGGATTTGCGGCGGCGGTACCACTGAGGCAAAGCCCCATTGGTTTCTAAATTAATAAGGAGACTTAAGATTCGTAAATCACATCTTATCTTATGCTTATGACTATATTTCGTACGTTTGCAATCAAACACTTTTTTATAAAACCACCGGGAACAATACCTATATTTCGTACGTTGGAAATTTCATTTTGTAGATGCTACAATAGGCTAATCTTATAACGTTATAGCTTATATTTTTGCATGTTTAATTGAGCTTATTGATTTTAATTAAGTATTTTTTTTTTGTAATTAAGTATTGTAAGACTATATATAACTAATATACTTACAATTTAACTTAGCTCAAATTAAAATTAGACGGCAAAATTATTGACCATGATATACAATTTTAAACTACCACATGTTTGGCATTGCACCATATATATCATTAGTATTTATTATATTATTATTACTAGCCCTTATACCCGTGTATTACACGGGTTGGACGAAAACAAATAAATTTTAAAAGTTGTTAATATGAAGGATTAAATCAATCAACGTAATTAAATTGTATATGATAATAGTCCTAATGTATTAGGAATACGTATTGTAATATAATAATAATCCTAATGTTTAAGGAATACCTATTTGGATAAAGTTATTATAATTAATATTCTTTATTTAATAAATAATTAATGATTTATGATGTCATTAAATACTATAATTTAGATAATTGGACAAAATTGAGTAATTCTATTGGTTAATTAGATTTAAGATGACATCAACACATGTTTCTTATATATAATTTAAGATAGTATAAATAAAATTATAATTATTGCGGGATGCCAGAATACTTGAAGTGTCACGGCATGAAAGGATTGAGACATATACGTTTTAATTAATTAATAATAATAACAATAATAGTAGTACGGCATCTTATAAACCATAATATAATTAAAATAATGGCAAGTGGTCTACATTATTGCTTGAAGGGACCTGATATACATACCCCCATTTCTCCTATTTTCCATCCCATACCCTCTTTCATCCATCAAATCAATCACGTCATGCTTTTTCTTTTTACTTTCTATCCCTTACCCTCTTCTTTTTCTAATTCATACCCCGTTATTAGTCTAAAATTGAAATGTATCTAAACTGGATGGGGACAGATATTGAAAAAGACTGGACTGAAAAAGGACTGAACTGGGCCAGACTGGGCCTGGGGGTATGGGATAGTAAAAAAAAGGGGTAGGAGTAGAATTTCCGTTGCTTTAACAGAGTTTTTAATTTTTCTTTCTTATTGTCCAAATTTTATTAATTTAATTATAATTAATTTTTCTTTCCGCGAAATACGGCGTTCGTCACATTTGGTGTTGGATAATGATATAATTATTGCTGGTCAAACACTTGGTTAAAGTATGAAAAAACATAAAAGTAGTAAATCAATTAAATAAACTTAATTAAACATGAAATGGTAGCTGGTTATAATGATAGCATTATTTTATTCTTACTTCATCGCTTGACTCTGTTTTTATTTTTTAAGGTTAGCCTAGAAGACACTCTAGTGGTATAGACGTATAGTTACATGACGAAAATTTACTAACGATTAAACAAAAACGCAATTACGACAAACTAAAACAGCTAGGTGTGTCACGAGAGGGGTAGTTGCATTTTTAAGGGAATGAGAGGTAGACAATCTCAGACGTGAATTAATGTGATCAATGGTTCGAATTCGCAGCACTACATTTTACGTGCATACACACACCATGTTATGTAGAATTCAGTGTTGTTAAGATGTAACGAGTATAAGTCGTTGATCATGTAAATCAACGACTGAGAGTCTGAGATCGTCTGCCTCTCCTTCCTCTCAATAAGCATTGACCACCGTGATCTTACCGAAACAATTACCACAAATTTAAAAGGCAAATTTCTCAAGACGGAACATTAACTTATAATTCGATATGATGGTTAATAATTCGAAGCATAATATATCCTCAATATTCTATCCCATATAATGAATCTCTTTAGCTTAAACCATTCAATTAGTCAACTACTAGGTAATAATTTACTTGATGTGTGTCTTGTTTGTAATTTTATGTCATGATTCCCAAGTTCCTGTTTTGGAGGTGTGTCCAAAATTTATATTCTTCTTTAATTAGGTGGTTCACCTCTAACTTCTTAATTTGCCGTTTATCTCTAATATTTTGGTTTTTCAGCTCAAATTTCTTTATGTCATTTTTAGATTGTTTTGTCAGTTTTATATCTTGATTCATTCAGTTTATTATTATTTTTTTGTTCCAATTCATTTTTAGAGCTATGATTTTTTTTCGACTAGCAAAATACCCAATAAGGCTTAAAATAAAGTTCATAAATAATACTCCGTAGTAAATCTTAACAGTGTAGGAACAATAATGTCCGTGACGGACAAAGTGAGATAATTATGAAGTGTAATAAAATAGTTATGTGAAATCTACAGAAAAGACTAGTTATGAGTTTAAAATTTGGGATTCTGGAATCATCCACACGAGGTACCTACTTAATTCATTAATATGTATCTCAAGGTTTTCTTGCAACCAGATCTGGATCTTTCAAGAGAAAAGGGTTTGATTTGAGTATATTTCTTTGAATATGAATTCAACTTCTCGACGGCAGTTGAAGTTATTTATATACGTTTTGTATGTTTATCTTTTATTGTCACTTGGAGTTGTAACTACCATTGTAAACCGTGAATTGATATTCTGTTTAAAATTACCTCAATTTTGAGGAGTCATTACTATGATAAATAAAGTTTTAAGCTTCCGCCTTTTGTTGAGAAAAAATAAATAGTTAAACATAATTCAATCAAAAGATATACTCCGTATAAGATTTTACATGTTCTGTCGTAAAGTTAATATTAAATATTACTTAAAATAAAAGGCTAAAATACTATTATTCAATTTAGATAAAGGATCAAGAAGGCAGGCATATATTGGAGAGAAAGGAGAGCAGAGCATCTGGATCGTTCATTTTGTACATCTACGGACCAAAATTGGGCGGAGGAATGTGGGTTTATTTTAAACAAAATAAAAGAGAAGGGGTGGAGTGTTACTTCACTTAATGAGACATAGGGATATTTTCGTCATATCACTTGTAACCATGCTTTGATAAGTCAATCAATGCGGAGGTCGACATATTGTCAGAAGCCCCCTTTTTTCATTTTTCCCTCTTACAAGTAATTAATCTTTCTCTTTCTATATTCAAACATACACATATTTCTCTCATTCAAATAACACACACAACATACATTATTATTATTATTATTATTATTATTATTATTATTATTATTATTATTACAAGATGTATTAATTACTGCATATTATAACTACTGCAAGATGTATTACACACAAAATATTTTTTCATATAATACTGCATATTATAATTACTGCGAGATGTATTGAGCCACATAAAATGCTTGTCATATAATATACTGCAAATTATAACTACTACAAGATGTATTGATGCACACAAGATGTTTTTCATATAATACTGCATATTATAACTACTGCAAGATGTATTGATGCACACGAGATGTTTTTCATATAATACTGCATATTATAACTACCGCAAGATGTATTGAGGCACATAAAATGCTTGTCATATAATATACTGCAAATTATAACTACTGCAAGATGTATTGATGCACACAAGATATTTTTCATATAATACTGCATATTATAACTACTGCAAGATGTTTTTGAGGCACACAAGATATTTTCATATAATACTGCATATTATAATTCAGTTTTAACATAAGTAATGAGGTACATCATCTGCATAAATTATTGCATTCATATAATACTGCATGTTGTAAGTTGTTATATGTTATATCATTTAGAATTTATAAGACAATACAATTTGATGAAGTTTCTATATGCTGCATATTACATTCATATTTACATTCCTATATATATGCAGTGGCGGAGCTAGAAATAAATCTAAGGGGTTGCAAAAAAATTGAAGAACATAAACTACAGCAAACAAGATTAAAATTGTACTAAGTTGTACTATTTCATTGAATAAGTTTAAAGCAACAAAAACCACCAGCTTCTAAACTAATACTACAAGACTACTAGTCTACTACTACATGGCAGAGAGAGAGTTTAACATAATATATAACTTACAGCATGAGAAACTATGCACTGGGATCACATAAACAAAAACAACAGAATAAATCAAACTCCCCAAACTGATAAATAAACTAGTAAACTACATCATAATTTGTTCGAAATACACACAGTCGAATTTTCTCAAATTAACTTTGGACAACACAATTGAGAAACAACAAAACTCTAAATAATCAAACAAGGGAATAACGAAATTGAAAACAGGTAAAGAACATATAACCGCAACATTGTTCACTAATTAAATTATGTAAAATCATGTATAAAACCTAACCCTAAAAGCTTAGATCAAAATATTACCTGACGCATTTTTTGTTGTTGAGGCAAACTCATTGTTGATTGTTTGATTACTTGGAGGTTTGTTGATTATTTGATTGTTTATGGCTCCATCCTCTTAACCTCTTTCATTAATCTAAAACAAAGGGGTTGGCGTACTATCGGAAGAGGCTTCTGCAATCTGTATCGTATCTAGGAATTTACTCTCTTTTTATTCCTTGTCAAAATTTGGACGTACATATTAATGAAGAGTGGGCTTATTTAATTAACTTGGGCTTTCATCAAATATTGGATCTATCAAACTTAAATAAAATATAATATTGGGCTTTGACAAGTATAGGTGTAGCAATTAGGCTAATCTCTTTAATATATTATAATAGAGTGTTAATTAGGTAGTCCAAACTAATCTCACCCCTTAAATTAGTTATCTAAATAAATATAAACCATTGATTTAGGCTTAAAATACATGACTACCTAAATAGTGGGAGGAGATAACAAAAAGACTAAAATGACCATGTTTTGACTTTTTAAGAAATTAATTTGGTAACTATTTATTGATTAGTGATTTATTAAAGGAAATATTTAACATTGAAGTCTTTTTTCTGTAAACTAATTATCTCACAAACGGCAAGGCAAAAAATTATAAAAATTGCACCATAAAATTCAGTGTTCTTTCCTCTTCGTTTTAAGATCTCTCAAGGTATACTTTCGAAAATGTTTTTTTTTTCACTTTTTGGTGGGTTACAAATTATCAACACATGTGTTATCGTTCATTCTATATTTGATTTAGGGTTACAGTTAGGGTTTATGATTTAATGTTTAGTAGGGTTTAATGTCAGAGGGTTTAGGGTTTAATAAAGCGTTTAGGGTTTACATTTGATAGTAATTCGTAAAGATTTATTAAAGGAAATATTTAACATTGAAATCTTTTTTTTGTAAATTAATTATCTCACAAACGGCAAGGCGAAAAATTATAAAAATTGCACCATAAAATTCAGTGTTCTTTCCTCTTCGTTTTAAGATCTCTCAAGGTATACTTTCGAAAATGTTTTTTTTTATCACTTTTTGGTGGGTTACAAATTATCAACACATGTGTTATCGTTCATTCTATATTTGATTTAGGGTTATAGTTAGGGTTTATGATTTAATGTTTAGTAGGGTGGGTTACAAATTATCAACACATGTGTTATCGTTCATTCTATATTTGATTTAGGGTTACAGTTAGGGTTTATGATTTAATGTTTAGTAGGGTTTAATGTCAGAGGGTTTAGGGTTTAATAAAGCGTTTAGGGTTTACATTTGATAGTAATTCGTAAAGATTTATTAAAGGAAATATTTAACATTGAAATCTTTTTTTTGTAAATTAATTATCTCACAAACGGCAAGTCGAAAAATTATAAAAATTGCACCATAAAATTCAGTGTCTTTCCTCTTCGTTTTAAGATCTCTCAAGGTATACTTTCGAAAATGTTTTTTTTATCACTTTTTGGTGGGTTACAAATTATCAATACATGTGTTATCGTTCATTCTATATTTGATTTAGGGTTACAGTTAGGGTTTATGATTTAATGTTTAGTAGGGTGGGTTACAAATTATCAACACATGTGTTATCGTTCATTCTATATTTGATTTAGGGTTACAGTTAGGGTTTATGATTTAATGTTTAGTAGGGTTTAATGTCAGAGGGTTTAGGGTTTAATAAAGCGTTTAAGGTTTACATTTGATAGTAATTCGTAAAGATTTTTAAAGGAAATATTTAACATTGAAATCTTTTTTTTGTAAATTAATTATCTCACAAACGGCAAGTCGAAAAATTATAAAAATTGCACCATAAAATTCAGTGTTCTTTCCTCTTCGTTTTAAGATCTCTCAAGGTATACTTTCGAAAATGTTTTTTTTTATCACTTTTTGGTGGGTTACAAATTATCAACACATGTGTTATCGTTCATTTTATATTTGATTTAGGGTTATAGTTAGGGTTTATGATTTAATGTTTAGTAGGGTGCGGAGGGTTTAGGTGATAATAAAGCGTTTAGGGTTTTACATGTGATAGTAATTCGTAAAACCCACCAAAAAATTTAATCTACATTTATGTGCATAATTCTACACATAATTTAGCAAAATAAAAATAAAATTCTACATAATTATAAAATAAATGATTAGGATGTTGTTGTCTATTAAAGAATTTGGCGACGCAACGCCTTTTCAGCTGAATTTTAAATTTGTATAAATATAATCCAATTTAATTAGTTCGTAATTAAATGGGTTGAAAGTTTCATCTCAATCTATTGTTTGTTTTTCATTTTCAACGGTATTGTGTACACTTGAACTATATATGGGTTATTTGGTCTTCCACAAATCAAAATTCTTTATAATTCGCATCGGCTTAAAGGAAATATTTAACATTGAAGTCATTTTTTTGTAAACTAATTATCTCACAAACGGCAAGTCGAAAAATTATAAAAATTGCACCATAAAATTCAGTGTTCTTTCCTCTCCGTTTTAAGATCTCTCAAGGTATACTTTCGAAAATGTTTTTTTTTTCACTTTTTGGTGGGTTACAAATTATCAACACATGTGTTATCGTTCATTCTATATTTGATTTAGGGTTACAGTTAGGGTTTATGATTTAATGTTTAGTAGGGTTTAATGTCAGAGGGTTTAGGGTTTAATAAAGCGTTTAGGGTTTACATTTGATAGTAATTCGTAAAGATTTATTAAAGGAAATATTTAGCATTGAAGTCTTTTTTTTTGTAAATTAATTATTTCACAAACGGCAAGTCGAAAAATTATAAAAATTGCACCATAAAATTCAGTTTTCTTTCTTATTCGTTTTAAGATTTCTCAAGGTATAAATTCGAAAATGTTTTTTTTATCACTTTTTGGTGGGTTGCAAATTATCAACACATGTGTTATCGTTCATTCTATATTTGATTTAGGGTTATAGTTAGGGTTTATGATTTAATGTTTAGGAGGGTTTAATGTCGGAGGGTTTAGGTGATAATAAAGCGTTTAGGGTTTTACATGTGATAGTAATTCGTAAAACCCACCAAAAAATTTAATTTACATTTATGTTCATAATTTTACACATAATTTAGAAAAACAATAATAAAATTCTACATAATTATAAAATAAATGATTTAGGATGTTGTGGTCTATTAAAGAATTTGGCGACGCAACGCCTTTTCAGCTAAATTTTAAATTTGTATAAAGATAATCCAATTTAATTAGTTCGTAATTAAATGGGTTGAAAGTGTCATCTCAATCTATTGTTTGTTTTCATTTTCAACGGTATTGTGCACATTTGAACTATATATTGGTTATTTGGTCTTCAGCAAATCAAAATTCTTTATAATTCGCATCGGCTTTTTAGTTGAAGTTTTCTAATCCGTATAAATATAATCCAACTTGATTAGTTCGTAATTAAATGGATTGAAAGTGTCATGTTAAGCTCTTGTATGTTTTTCATTTTCAACGGTATACATACGGGAAATGATTTGGGAGGTTGTGGGCTTTTAGATAATTTGGGGACGCATCGCCTTTCAGCTGATTTTTTTAAATTTGTATATATATAACCCAAGCTGATTAGTTCGTAATTAATGGGTTGAAAGTGTCAACTTAAGTTTCTATATGTATTCATTTTCAACGGTATTGTATACACTTGAACTACAAACAGATTATTTCGTCTTCGACAAATCAAAATTTATATATATCAAAAAAATGATTTGGGATGTTGTGTGCTTTTAAATAATTTGGGGACGCATCACCTTTTCAGTCGAATTTTTTAGATTCGTATAAATATAATCAACTTGATTAATTCGTAATTAAACTGGTTGAAAATGTCATCTCAAACTCTTGTATGTTTTCATTTTCATTGGTATTATGCACATTTGAACCACAGACGAGTTAGTTGGTCTTCGAATAATCAAAAGTCTATATAATTCCAAAAAACAATTTGGGATGTTGTTGGCTTTTAAATAATATGGGGATGCATCGTTTTCTCTGCTGAATTCTTAAATTCGTATGAATATAATCCAAGTTAATTAGTTGGTAATTAAATGGGTTGGAAGTGTCATCTCAAGTCCTTGTATATTTTCATTTGCAACGGTATTGTGCATACTTCAACCACTAACACGTTATTTGGTCTTTGAAAAATCAAAATTTTATATAATCGAAAAAACGATTTGAGATGTTGCGGTGCTCTTATAGAATTTAGGGATGCATTTGCTTTTTAGCTGAATTTTTTTTAATTCTTACAAAATACAATTCAACTTGATTAGATAGTAATTAAATTAGTTGAAAGTTTAGTTGAAAGTGTCAGCTTAAGGTCTTGTATTTTTCATTTACAATGACATTATACACATTTGAACTTCAAACGAGTTATTTGGTCTTTGACAAATCAATTTGATACTCTACTTTGATCCTACTAATAATATTGGTGAAAATGTATAAGAACAGTTTATAGTGATTATTACAACTATAAACAAATTATTTTTTTGTTTACTTCTATTTGTGAGGTGTATATATATATATATATATATATATATATATATATATATATATATATATATATATATATATATAAACTATTCGTAGGATGTACTTGTAAATGATTGTGATAGCTGCCAAGCATAAGTAGGGGAACTGTTAATATATATCACTAAAATGGCATGATATATGCATTACAATATCTACAACATTTTATGCATTATGGTATTGAAGGAAAAGAGTTGTTTATGATCATTCACATAGTTATTATGTAAGATGGACAATCATTAACTAATAACATTCTTAAGAGGGAACTTGGTTCCATCTAATATGATGATCAATGTATGTTTTCACTATTATGGTTGGATTGAAAGAATAACAAATGTGTTTGAGTACTTTGATGGCACCAAATTCCTTGATCTTTATATAATTTTCGGTCAATTATTGTCATATCATATATACGTGTAATTGTACGCATTGGTTTTGTACGATAGTTAGATAGTATGACAGTCAATATGAATCACTTATTATTATTGAAGATGACTTGCAAACTTTATGGTTTATATTTTTTGATTGTTTAACCGTTACACATAAAGTTGATCATGTTAAACATTTATCTTTATGTGTTGCCTCTTTGTTGTTAAGTTTTTTATTTTATTATTTAATGTTATTAATCGTTTTTAATAATGGAGATATCCAAAGCTATTGTATTGAACTGTTAATATATATCACTAAAATGGCATGATATATGCATTACAATATCTACAACGCTTTATGCATTATGGTATTGAAGGAAAAGAGTTGTTGATAATAATTCACATAAAATTATGTAAGATAGACAATCATTAATTAATAACATTTTAACAGGGAATTTGGTTCCATCTAATATGATGATCAATGTATTTTCCAGTATTATGATCGGACTGAAAGAATAACAAATGTGTTTGAGTACTTTGATAGCACGAAATTCCTTGATCGTTATATAATTTCTGGTCTATTATTGTCATATCATATATACGTGTAATTGTGCGCATTGGTTTTGTATGATAGTTAGATGGTATGACGGTCAATATGAATCACTTATTATTATTGAAGATGACGATGACTTGCAAACTTTATGGTTTCTATTTTGTTGATTGTTTGACCGTTACACATTAAGTTGATCATGTTAACATTTATCTTTATGTGTTGCCTCTTTGTTGTTTAGTTTTCTATTTTATTATTTAATGTAATTAATTGTTTATTAATAATGGAGATATCCAAAGCTATTGTCAATAGATAAACATATATATTTTAATTTCAAGATATGTTTATAGTGTCATCACTAAAAAAATGTCAATTTAGACATTATACACTAAAATACATTATAATATAAACATTTATATCAAAATTATGAAATAGCCCGCAAAATTTGCGGGTTATAATCTAGTATATAGTAATATTAAAAGAGTAAAAGAAAAAAAAAATTACACAAAATTTATATGAGTCGCATGTGGCATCTGTAACCCATTGCAACATGATACCTCCGCCCCTGTATATATGAATGTTGATATCGTATGATTGGCGTGAATGATGATTACCATGTGAATGCATGTGGACCCACAAGTGTCGTAGTAGAATCAGTTTTACTGCACGATGAAAACCCACATCAAGAACCCAAGAAAAGTGAACAAAACACCATTATAACTGAATTATAGTTACAATCTTTATAAAAATTAACATGCAAAAAAAAACCCAAATCAAGAAACAAAGAAATAGTTCATGAATACATACGTAGGGTGTCGTTGACGAGAAACCTCATTCTGCCATACCATTGATTGTAGTTTTCCGGCGGATGTAAAGTCCAGCCATTTTTACCACCGATGTTAAAAGTATAAGCATGAGTTAAGCACGGTGAACTGAACAAGAAAGCGAAGAAAATGGATAAACATTTGTAAAAAGACGCCATGGAAGCAAAAATAACCCACGATTGTGTTCCGGTGACGGTAGGTGGTGGTGAACATCGGCGGCGATTCATGGTGGTGAACAACGACGGTAGGTGGTGGTGAATATCAACGACGGGTGCTGGTGTGTTGCCGGAGAGATGCTGCTGGTGATAAATGAGAGAGACTAGGAAGAGGATGAAGGAGAAGTGAGAGGAAAGGGTAAATTACCATCTAGCCCTTAATGAGGTGAGGGTGGAGTGATGAGGTGGCAGCTCTTCATTCGCTGCTCTATTTGCTCTCGGGAAAGGGTCTGCTCACCTGATCCGTACTCTTTAATTTATGGATAAAAATAACAAATTCATCATGATGAAAAATTTAGTCTCCCCTAATACGTATCTATCCAAACACAACGCATGATGAGAAATTATTTTGCATGTGGAGCCAAGTCATTACAAATGGATTTTAGGATATTCATCTTTTTTCCACACGTGCCAATTACAAGTCAATAGTTTGGCACAAAAGTGCAAATGCGTCCACATTTTATGCTCCAGTCTGGCGGTCAACTTGATGCGGGAGAGGCATGAGTGCAGTTCGATCTTGTGGTGTATTCCTTTGTAGTGAGTAGGGCCTCTTTCTCGTTGATCAGTTCGCCTCCGCTCTATTGAAAGGTCTCCATTCCTACAGCGGTTTTGTGGGTTGAAAACCAAAGCCACGTCTCCACATCGACCATCTTATCCTTCCATCTGAAGCTCCCGCTACCCGTTGGTGTAAATCTATACCAAGGAAAGTGAACATTCCCTTCTCGTTGGAACCTTAGCCGAAAAGGTGTTGAGGTAAGTTCTTTGACTTGCCCTATTTGTTTGAAACACCCAGAAACATCTCATCACCTATTTTGGACATGTGATCTAGCAGCAAGCATTTGGGATCTTATTTTCAATGGGTAGATCATTACCCAATCTTAGTTAGCTCATTACCGGAAGTGTTTTCATGGCCTGATATTATAAATATTAGAACTTCATGGAAATTGGTGTTAGAATCTAGGGCTTAGTCCCTCGAAATGCAACGAACTTTGTCCAAAAGTCTATTGTATGCGACCAACTTTCGACGAGGCATAAGAATGCAACCTACTTGAAAAGGTGGGGTTTTTGATGTAACTTGCTGATGTGTCGATGAGTTGTCAAACTCTCCGTAAGCCACGTGGCACATCCAGACGCCACGTGTCACCTTCAACGAACGACACATCAGCAAGTTACATCGAAAACCCCACTTTTTCAAGTAGGTTGCATTCTTATGCCTCGTCGAAAGTTGGTCGCATACAATAGACTTTTGGGCAAAGTTCGTTGCATTTCGAATGACTTATCCCTAGAATCTATTATTGGGGTCACTCTTTGGGTTATTTGGAAGTTTCGCAATCAACTCGTCTTCGGCAAGAAGGACTGGCAACGGAGAGCTCTCTTTGATCACATTATTAGTTATTCATTTCCTATCTTTGGTTTTCTAGCTAGTAGGAATAGAAAGACTCATGTGTCTTGGAATCAATGGATTCAAAATCCTTTGTTAGATAAAATTTTGTAATCCTCTAGCTCCTTGCTAGTTTCTTTCTAATAATATTTTCAGCTGTTCAAAAAAAAGGATACAAGACTGCGTTTTGTTTTATGTTGATGAACACGTACGAAAGCAGTGAAGATGATACCTACCCAACACCATAGTCGCCCCTCTCTTCCACTCCTTTTACTTATTAATTATGATGTTTGCGTTTTGTTTACATATTTGTATAGAATATATACCATGTCGTCTAGGATTCTGTTGGATTTTGGAACATTGTAAGATTTTCAGATTCATTCGTTTCTTGATTTACTAATGTCTCAAGATGTAATCACTCGAATTATAGAGAGTAACCGATTGATTGTTCACATGTATACATCAGATTGTTCACATGTGCACATAGACGAGTACCGTAGTTAGTTCTTCTAAAGTTCTTTGCAAGTTAAAACTCGTATATGCATGTATGATTTGAAGACATGCTCCATGCATTATTGTACATATTTAAGCTGAATTTTTTTGAGTTGTTCACATGTGTGAAATGTGAATACGTATGCATGTGCACTTGTGAACATGGATGCGTGTTTGAAAGTAGGTTTACGTTTTCTCCAATGTGAACAAACATCACGTTGAATTACATACAAATGAAATGTAATTTGTTTATGTGGGATGAAATGAACTACAAAATTGAAGAGAGAAGAGCGAAGTCACGTGTTTTCATGGGAAGAAATGAACTAAAATGCAAAACTGATTGAGATTTTAAATGGGTTAATTAAGTGCATAACATTGAAAAAGACTAGTATACCCTTTTCATTTTGTTGATTAAAAGTGGTTTTTTGATTCTCAATTTTAAATTGGTTCTAATATGAACCTTCCCCTACGCATATAGTATCTTAATTCTTATATATATAAATGCAACCGGCCACTAATTAGTCATCACTATGACAATTTATTAATCAACCAAAATGATGAGTGAGGCATTTAAATTAATTTAGTTTTTGTTGCGTTATATTAATTCCCACTAGAAACCTTTTTTGCAAAAAAATGATTGATTACATCAATTGTTATCCCTTACGCAACCATGTTTTTCTTGTCACTGTCGAACAAACTCCATTATGATAAAACCTAGCCCATATATGCACTTAGACCACATATAACAAACACCCCAAACATGGTTGAGATTTTCAAACGAGGAATGTTATATCCATAAAAGTTTTTCTCTTATGATTCTCTTCCTTCAGTTCATTAGGCTACTTCATTTTGTGGATAAATTTTTGTAAAAATTATTCTATCATGATTATATTTCTTAAGCTCATTGGGCCATGCTGCTTCATTTTATGAAAAAATTCTAAGTCTAGGATGACTAATAAAAGTCTTTCTAAGTTTAGGATGGTCAATTTAATGTTTTCTAACTATAGGATTTTGAGTTATTTTTAATTACTCTCCCCTTTTTTGTTCTCTTAAACGTTCTCAGCCACTAGTTTTAGACATTTTATTTTTTTGTCTTTTATATTGTCAGATCCACTTTTCACTTTTTATACTAGATTTTATTTTCATTTAATATATATTTTTTACTTATATTCTTATATATTAATATATTAGAATTAATTTATGTTAGATGAAGTACATACGATTAAATTGATATGACTAAGGAATATATTCTTTTATTACCATAAGTTTTGCTTATCAGAGAAATATTCTCCGTTAGCTTTGTTTTTATATGGGGATTATTTTTCTTTAAAATGAACTATTTCACAAACCAGTAAAACACACACTATTTTATTTAAAAAGCAAGTAGTGATAAATGCATGCTCAAATTATATAACAAGCATCAAATAAGGTATGTAATTTTACTGTATCTCCTTACCTTTATAGAATCCGAATTGTTGTGATGGAATTAGTGTAACACCCCCAAATTTAATGATTTGCGGAAGCTTGATTTGGGTGTTACTAATCAATAACAAAGCACAAAGATATATAGCAAACGACTCTATATGCGTCGTTTTAACAAAATATATTGATAATTGAAATGTTTACAACATTTAAAGCTTTACATAGCTCGAGTTAAATAAAATGAGATTTCAGTACATAAGTACTTATACAAAATATACTAATGCAAGAAAATCTCAATCGTCTGTATACTGACTCGAGCTAAATCCTGAAGCAGAAACATCCTACTGCTGGGTACCTGCGATATATGCTAAAAGGTCAGCTATAAAGCTGGTGAGCTCACAGGTTTGAAATCAGTTAATATAGTGTGAACCGCAAGATTTAAATAATGAATTGCATCCAGCAATTAAATAGTGAATTGCATCCAGCAATTTAATGATAATCATCGTGTATACAGCCATGAGCACATAGTTGAGCTTAACTCGAGGGCCGGGTCCCCTATAGAGAATTCCGGGCGAGGTGCCTCCACGAATGCCTAATCCACATTCGTCTTCCCAAATATTAGTACGTCCGTTTACCCGGTTAGTGCTTGCTAACCCGGACGAGGTGGGTCAATCCTATATGGTACCATATACTAATATTCACGCTACAACGTATTAACAACTATGCTGACGGAGGACTTTAAAATGATTAGTTTCGAAAAACTCATGTAGTATATGAAAAGTTGGTACTTGCGTTCACATGTTAAAAGTTTGAGCAGTATATCACACCCCTGAGTAAAACAGTAAAAAGAGGGGCTATGAGACTCACCTGAGTCTGAATGCGTTTAAACAAACGTAAGTTGATTAGCCGAAATGAAGTCCAAAGACTTGTAACCTGAGGGTGTCCACGACACGTGATGGTTATAATATGCGAAGGTATCTAATAAGACTACCTTGTAGTTGTTCGTCCAACTATAATGTCCAAATCTCCACTATTTGGTTGATACGTTTAAGTGTTTGAAAAGTGTACGGCCCGTTGGTGACGGATTTGTAATAATAATCTCAATTATTACTATTTTGATTTCGTGGCGTTTTACTTGAAAAATGTGTTTTGATTGTGTTTTAGAAGCCGTTACGAAATCTAAGTACGGGGGTCCGGGGGCAGCGCCCCTGGTAGCGGGGTCCAAGGGGCGGCAGCCCCTGGCGGGGTCCAAGGGGCAGAGCCCCTGGCTGGGGTCGAGCTGCCAGGTCAGCTTGGAAAATTTTTATTTCTACTATATTGCTTTGACGAAAAACGCATCTGGATCTGAATTTGGGTAAAATCGAGTGATAAATTTCGAGTCTCGACACTTAGTAAAAATCTGTGTTTTTGAGGTTCTGGTTTGTGCGACGTTGGGTGCGACGTCGCAGGTAGGACTGCGACGTTGAGCATGACGTCGCTAAAGGCGACGTTTCGCAATTTAATGCGACGTAGGGTGCTGCGTCGCTAATGCGACGTAGGTGATTTCTGCGACGTAGGGGCTTGCGTCGCTAAGTGCGACGTGGCGAGGTATTGGCGACGTTAAGGCTGACGTCGCTATATGCGACGTCGCAATTTAATGCGACGTTGTGACTGACGTCGCACTATGCGACGTCACGAGGGGTTTTGCGACGTAGAAGCTGACGTCGCATAAATTCTGGGCCAAATGCGACGTAGCGATCTGTTGGCCGGAAAATGTGTCGAAAACGAGTTTTTCGGTTTCCGTTAGGTCCAAAACTTTTACCCAACCCTTATAGGGACATTATAAGTTGTTACAAACTACAAGAAAGTGAAAACACTTAAAAACGAGAGATTTCGGGATTTGTCGGAAACTTACAAATTGTCGGATGAGAAATCCGAAAAGATAGGATGATAGATCGTGTCGCGGTGGTCGTTTTCTTCCAAAGTGATAATGAGATCCAAGGTCGTTTGATGTTGCTATTTGCGATTTTTAGTGAGTTTTGGTGATGAAAGTTTGAGAGAAAAAGATGAAGGAGAGAGAGAGGAAAGGAAATAAATGAAAGAAAAGAGGGGGTGGAGGTGGGGTTATCCCCATTTCCAGTTTTTTCGCCCCGCGTTCCGTGTGGTGTTCGTTTGCTCCGTTGTTTAGACGTTAAATAATTATTTTACGTTTTAATTATAAGTTTTAGATTACGAATTTTTACGCGATAGTTTGTTTAATTATTTTACTAATCACTTTATTTTGAGTTATAAGTTGTAATTTATTTTATTTGGTTTGCGCGTTTTACGTTTTAAATTATGTAATTCCTGATTGTACGATACGAAATATTATAATAATAATATTTTTGACATAAACCGTTATTTAATAAAATTTTGTCACCAACGTCCATATAAAATAGAATCGAGATACATCTGATTTAAATTGCGTACGATTTAATCAAAATCGCATTTTCGTATATATTCAACAATATATATAATTCGATACATTAATTAGCCTAACAAGGAACTAATTACATGTATTAACATATGATTAGGCACTAATTACTAGTCCTAATTTGGCGGGTGTTACAATTAGAGCATCCCTTTGTGATAAGTGTTTATTGGGGTGGTAATGTTATATATGATAATGGATTTATCAAGGGTGATCAATCAACTTTTAGTGCTACAATTGCGGTTAGACATAAATTAAGTTTTGATGAATTTGTTAATTTAATATATGCACATGTTGGTGTTGAAAAAGTAGAATACAAGTTGAACATCAAACTTTATCACCAACTTAATGGGATGCCTAATGTTGTATTACTCTACAATGATGCAACATTAGAGACACTGTTTTTTTTAGCCGAGATAGAGGAACATTTTTGGGGTCAAATTCATGTTGAAATTGAGAAAATTATACATGAACAAATCATGCCACCAAGTGATACAAGCTTTATGCAACTCTTACGTAGATTTTCAACTTCTTCACCTAGTTCTCAAATTTCCACACCATCTACACAATTTCCAAACGATGTAACATTTGCACCCATTACAAATAGTACACCTAATAATAATGATAGGTTTGGTGAACAACCTAACTCAGAATCAAGTGAGAATGATAGTGGCTCTTTGGAAAATGTCGGAGAGGACACAGATGAAGAAAGTGAAGATTGTGCTCAAGTTAATAATACATGTGGTCAACCATATAGTGAAGGAGTCATGAAGTTTTTTAATGATGTTAGAGATGGAAACGATGATGACATACCAGATCCGGAAGACGACATCCATCTAGATATTTGGAGAGAATCAGAAAAGGAAATTAGGCTAGGAATGATATTTCAAAGCAAGAAGCAATTGAAAAAAGCGATAATACTTTGGTCGTTGGCGCAAAATAGAGAGTTTAAAGTGGTCGAAAGTAAAGGAAATACATGGGTGGCAAAATGCAAGGCTACTAAAGATGATGGTGTAGAATGTGATTGGTATGTTCGTGCTCTTCTAACCAAAACACATAAGAAGTGGGAAATAACACGTTTGGTTAATACACATAATTGCATTGGATCCTTTATCGGCAATAGTAGCATAAACTTGACATCAGCAATAATCGCCTCCTACATTCTACACTCGGTAGAGAATGATCCTGCTTATGGTGTGAAAAACATTCAAGTAGATATAAAAAATTACTTGAACGTTGACATTTCATACAAAAAGGCATGGTATGGAAAGAAAAAAGCAATGTACACTATCTATGGAGATTGGGAGAGTAACTTTGCTGAGTTACCAAGATACATTGCAGCATTATTGTCTTCGAATCCTAACACCGTTGTTACATGGTTTCATCATCCAAACAGCTCATCAAATATCATGACATTCAAATATATTTTTTGGGCTTTTGGACCTTCAATTAATGCATTTCATCAATGTAGGCCTGTTATTTGCATTGATGGTATGCATTTACGAGGTGATTACAAGGGCAAAATGCTTATTGTTGTTACAAAGGATGCCAATAATCAGATCTTACCAATTGCATACGCTATTGTAGATGAAGAGACGGTTCATAGTTGGTGTTGGTTCCTTCAACAGTTCAGGTACCATGTTGCACAACATAGACAAGTATGTGTTGTTTCGGACAGACATCGAGGAATAATTCATGCTATGTCGAATCTTGAAGAATGGAAAGAGCCGTTGGGATATCATCGTTTTTGTCTTCGGCACATTCGTAGTAATTTCAATGGGAAGTTTAAGAACATTGCTCTTAAACGGATGTGTTGGGCTATGGGCAGCACAACTCAAAAAAGAAAGTTCATCAAGTATAGAAACGAAATGAAAAGGCTTAATCCAAATGCTTGGGACTATTTAAAACAAATTAAGCGAAATCAATGGTCTCAGGCATATGATGAATATCATCGTTGGGATTGTTTAACAACAAACATATCCGAGAGTTTCAACAACGTTTTACGTGGAGCTAGACTACTACCGATTAGAGCATGCATAGAGCTTACATTTAATAGAATGGTACAAATGTTTCGAAAGTACTCTTTGCTAGCATTGAATTGCAACACATCACTAGCACCAGCCCCATGGCGTATATTCAAAGCTTATGATACTCATGCTCAAAGTCATCGTTTACAAGAGTTTGATAATAGTGTCTATAAAGTCACCACAAAACAGCAAATAAATGGTTCTGGCGGAAACGTACACACTGTCCATTATGCTGAAAAAAGTTGTACGTGTGGTAAGTGGCAAGCGTACAAATTTCCATGTTCGCATGCATTGGCTGTTTGTCGAAAAAGAAGAGACAACCCTCTTGACACTTTGAATAATGTGTACACTACGATGACGTTTAGGCAACAATATAATGCTAGCTTCGTCCCGTTTGCTCACGTTGATTACTGGACCGACCCTCAATGGAAGATTCAAGCAGATTACACAAGACTTGTTGCAACCACAGGAAGAAGACGACGAAATCGATTCAGGAACGAAATGGACAACCATGATTCAGGAGGCTCACGTAAATGTTCACAGTGTCGCACTACCGGACACAATAGCCAAACTTGTAACCAGCCTCACCCGCGTTAGTTTCACGTTACTGATGTTGTTGATGTACCTTCGATCTTTTTTTTTTTTTTTTTTTTATCATATGTCTCTTAATAAATCAAATTGGTATTATCTTGCACTATTAATTCTCCTGTGAATGTAATGAATTAAATTCCTTTTCATGAAGTATAAATTTGTTTATGTTATCTAGAATATAATAATATTGATACAAAAGCGTAAAAATGTAGCAAAAGAGTAGAAACGAAAAAAGCATATAGAGAATTGAAGATTGCAGTAGGTTATCCAATTGTTAATAATTCATAACAATAACTAATAGTGTTCTCATTATTGTAATAAGTATAAAAAGAAATATATATAATTTTAAAAGAAAAGTAATACTATATAATATGACTAAAGCTGTCAGGTGCTGTACTTTGTTGACCACGAAAAACAACAAACGGAAAAGAAAATAAAAAAGAAAATCAAAATCCTATATTGAGAAACATGAATGTCAGTCATCCTATTGTTAGAAATACTTTTACAAAAGATCCTATTCTTGGACTTTCTCCTTCATTTTATGCATAAATTTTTGTAAAAATTATGTGAATGGATCATTTCTCTTTTCAAATTCATTATCACACTAGCGTTATCAAATTACAAATTGGACTTTGCTAGCCATGTTCTTTTGTATTAAAATTTACAAAAGAACGTGAATTAAGTACAAAGTGTGGACATTCATTTTAGTTTTCAGATTCCTTTAACAAATATGGTAAGAATATTTATTCATGAAAATTATGACTTGTAATGCTAGAATTAATTAATGTAAATTTAAAAAGCTTAACTAGAGTCTTAAGAGCTAGCTACGGTCCTAATTTTTTCAAAAAAAAAAATAAATAAAAAAAAATTCAACTTTAGATGCTGGGTGTGTAATGTACCAACACAATTTTATAGATCAGCCTTTACCAAAAAAATTAAAAAAATAAAAATAAAATGATACATGCATTGAGCTTCTTGAAAATCAAATCAAATAATAATAAAGTCAAACATACATGCATAATAATTGAACTTCTGAACCGTATTAAAATTACTATAGTAAAACAAATTAACTCAAAGTTGAATGGTATCTGTAATTTGTTGCAATTTACAGGTTATATGTTGTCATGTTAACTTACTGACTAAAAAAATATATAGACTACGTGCATACTATAATTATTTAATTTCCTTGATCAGTTCCTTGAATGTCTGAGAGCTGATGAAACACACGAGCACAGCTATACACCGAGCAAAAAGATTGTAACATCGTCAATAACAGCATGAACAAAGCTGCCAAAATGGTTAAAAACTTCCATGATCCAAACACATATGTGTTCATGAAATTTGCAAATTTCACCCTCCATGTTTGACCATACCTCTTATTTACATCTTCAATCACTTTATCCATTTTTGGTACTTTAGTCAACTTCACTGACTTACTCATCCCATTCCACAAATCAGCAACTTCTTTATCACTCTTCAAATGGTTCAAAACTATCCCTCTTTCTCTCAAGATCTTAGCGTCTTCTTCGGTGTCGATTATCCCGTTCATTAACTCGGTGTAACGGGCCACAACCAATGGGCCGGCTGCAACACAAGCTTCGTAAGCTACCAAGTTTCTCAAATAAACCTCAGTGTTCACGTCCAAATCGACTACAGGAAGGTAAAGTGTGGACGTTATGTTATCGAAACTTATATCAGATATTCCACCATTAACTGGTGAGAAAAGGATGCCAGCTCGAGCCATTTCGGTGACAGATGGGATTGTGATTTCCTCAATGGTTGGCGCCTTTAAGGCATTACCATCCTCTTCTGATTTCTCCTCACCTTCACCTTGGAGCTTCTCGAGCATGCGCTCTATAGGTTCTTTAACGACCTTAAGTAATGGAAGATTAGATATGATCTTCCATGGTAATTTCATTAACAAAGCCATTGGTTTCCCAAAAATGATCTTCTTAAAAATAATTACCAAACGAGGTTTTGTTTTAGAAATGATATTTGTTATGAATTCTTTGAACCGAGTTTTACCTTCTTTTGCGAAAGTATCTTTTTCGTTTTCTTCATCTCCATCTTTAACCCCCACAATAGCTTCTTCTTCGATATCTATTTCGGCCTCCATGATCCCTAACTCTTTGTTGTTAGGTACAGTCATGTGGTAGAGGAAATCGAGCAAGTGATCGCAGTCGTTGATGTCAACATCTGGCAACTCTGTTTCTTGAAAAGGAGTAAGCTCATGATATAACCCCATCAACATCTTTTTCAGTGTCTCTTCAGCCAGCTTTTTGTAATCATCAATATGCTTCTTGTACTGATGCTCGAGCATCGTCTTGATCAGAAACAACGGAATCTGATTCTCTACCATTACCAAATCACGAAGAATCGCCATATTCGATAGTTTCTGCATAGATATCAAGTCAACTTCTTTTAGGGTTTGACCTTCTTCCTTTTTGTAGTACACATGAAGAAATTCGAGTAAAAACGACATATCAACAGCCATCATCCATATCAAAGCCTCTCCAGACATATCAAGAAACTTATGATAGCTAGCTCGAATTCTAGCCTCATCTTTATGCTTCATCGTTTCAACCATACGTTCGAAGTTAATATTATAATGTTTGAGGGTTCTTCTTGCGGCTGCAAGCTTGTACCTTTGCATTTCGTAAACTTCAGGACGCCAATGGTGATAAGGGCCTAATGCGATTTGTTGTGGGATGTATGATTCAGGATTGGTGGCTAGAAGTACTTGAGGGACAGTGAAGATAGAAACCGTGGTTTTCTCGGTCTCTTCGTGATCATCCACGATCGATTTTCGCATGGTTTCGATCCATTCATCCTCCTTGATGTTTTGTTTAGAGAAAGAGTATGAGTTGGTGGTGTTAGAAAAAGATTTCGTGGCCATTGTATTGAAGATAAGATTGAATTATAGTGTTGTTTGGTGGTTTATGTATACTAGGTTTATTATATAGAGCGGAATGATGGATTATATAATACGAAATTTATATATGGGTTAGGGGATCTCGCGTTCATTTTAAGGTATGAATACAAAAACATGCTTAATAATATTTACACATTATAAAATGAAGATTAATATGAGATCACTTTGAGCATACAAGAAGCGAGGTAAGTGGAATAGAATAAGTTGATCGAGAATGTTATAAACATGTGATTAATTCGAATTAATAAATAAACATCTAGCTGGCCGTGTATGCGTACTTATTGCGTACAGATCTATAGTTTATTTATATTAAATTAAAAATGGGTATTTGGGTTATCCACTGGAGCCGCTCCATATTTCAATGAAGCATAACTGAACCTCTCACAAGGTCCAACATCGCCAGATAAATCTCCTCCATCACATATAACACAACGTTCGAGCCGGAACTCGTAACATTGTGGGTAATGCGGTTCATTGGTGGTAGGTCTCTTTATGATGCTAAGAGTTGTCAATAACATGCCTAACTTGATTTTATTTCAAGTGATATTTATAGAAGTCAACTAAATTCACATAGAATATATTATGATATGAGTACAAGTATTAATGTGTTTTCTAAATTTTTGTTAATGGCCCTTAGGGTAGGGCTGACAATTCCCGATGATTCGGTCGAGATTTTTTGACACGTGGACCCCTCAACTCGAAACCTGTCAACCTGGTATTTTCTTGTGTCAGGTTTGGGTCACCCAATAAGTTTTTGGGTTGATCTGACAATCCGAATAAATTACAAATGTAGTTAAATAGTCAAAAAATTTATTTAATTTAATAAATAAAAGTGTTTAAGGATGTTATAGTGATTAGTTTTTGATGAACATACTACGTAATATGGTTTTTTGGCATTTTGTAGACACTTTAATGGTTATTAATGATAGATTATAAATTTAGATATTGAACCATGTGACCTATTAGATTCGAAATTGACCCATTAACTAAAAATGACCCGAAAATATTTTGATCTCATTTAAAAAATGGGTAACGTGGGTCGGGTCGGGTTGAGTCAGGGTTGGATTAGGTTGAAATACTCAACCCGATTAGAAAATCAGGTTCGGTTTAGGTCGACTACTTCAAACCTGTCAACTCGATAACCCGAACGGGTCAACCCAAATCATCCCGAATTGCCACCCCCTATTCTAAGGCAGTCATTATCATTTTCCAAATTAAAAAGAAAAATACAATATTTGTTATATTATAAATAAATGTGTGGTACTTCTAAAGTATTTAACATATATTATTTTCATTTTCTTTATCTTAAATCGGTAAAAAAGAATCCTAAACACCGTCCACTTTTTGAAGTTGAATAGAAAATCAGAGTATAAACATGTGGGGTTGTATACCAAATAATACACAAAAACAGCTGTTTAAGACTGCAATTAGTTTAAGGTTTTTGGGCAAGGACCTTCCAAATTGGGCCACCATATAATAAGCAGTTTTCATATCCACTAGGCCCATTTATTACAAATGAGTAAGGTTGGGATAAAAAACAGCCCAACAACCGTGCTTACTAAGCCATCAATTGCTAGTTTGCTACTTGTTTTACCATAGGTCCATAACGAACAAAAACAAATTTTATTGCAGATTACTTATATTACGGGCTGCGCTCCTTTTGTGGGCCGTATGAAGGTTACAATGAGTAGGACCTTTTTTATTGGGCCACTTCTCGCACAATTTTCCATGTTTTATTATTATACGGACTTACGGAATACGGAGTATCTAACTAAATATCAATTCTGAAATGCATTATATTTTAGACAAATATACACTTACAAAAAGTTTTTCACACAATAATGTGAGTCAAACAATGAAAATGCATTAATTATACAATTTACACGGCTTATTTATTCGCGCGTCTTAAATTTTACTCAACTCCGAATTTCATTGTTGAGTGGGTGAAAGTTGAGGTTTAATCTTATAAGTTATAACCATTCACTTCGAACAAAACACCATCTAAATTCTCTAACTCAACCCTACCATAAGAAACACTTGTCTCACAATGTAAGGTCCGGACCAACTAGATTTTAACTTTCCGGAAAAGAGTTTGAACCTAGAGTTAAAGAGAAGGACCCGATCCCCCACTTTGAACTCTTTTTTACCCCGAGTCTTCGGTCGTACCATTTCTTAGTATTTTCCTTATAAATGAGTGAGTTCACATAAGCGTCGTGTCTAGGTTCATCTAGCTCATTTAATTGCATTAATCTAATGCGACCTGATTATATGTCTTAAGAGCCCAATAGGCTTTGTGCTTAATCTCTACCGCGAGATTACATTCCTTCCTATAAACAAGCCGGAATGGTATGGTCCTTTATGATGTCTTATTATAAAGCAACTATTCCCCTTGACGGTGGAGAAATCTCGTCATTAAATTAACAACATCCACACCAATTTTTAAAACCCACAAACCATAATCTACAATTCAAATTGAACCTTTAACCCATTAGAGATTCATTCACAAACAAACAACTATATTCATTTTAAGCCACTAGGGGTGTTTTTGTTATCTTTGATGATAAGATAACATGAGATGATTGGTCGGTGTGTTATGCCTTATTGTTATGTCAACTTCACTTGAAATTGAGTTATTTTCTTTGATACATTATTGCTTATTAATTATCGTGTATTTGTCTTATAAATGTACATATATTATCAATACTGATAAATTACATAGAGTAATGCTAACATGCCTAATTATATAGGCCTAAATTTAAGTTTAACCATGTAGTTTCCGACACATGAATTCCACTAATTCCCTCTCTTTATATTTATCAATCATTTTACAATATCCATCAATCAAATCTTTAAACCTAAATTTAGGTTTCTGGTTTTAGGCACGCCAATCATTTTCCAATCACGTATTATCGTATGAGTTCAAGTCCTATTAGTAGTGAGAACAATTATAAAAACATTATATGCAAACATTAGAGCATAATAAGATTCGTGAATCACACGGGTCTATACCTATTTTGTTATGAAAAAAATTCCAAAACCGATTGTAATGCCACCTAAACGCATATATTAAGCATCATTATCATTGACATAAGAACAAACTTAAGGATCATCACATAGTACAAAAACTCCAAATCATATTAATGCCACCTAAACGCCATTTTAATATTTTAACTCGTTTGTTATCCTTGAAACCGAAAAAATCCTTCTCAAAGGTCGGCCATAAATATTAAAAAAAACACACACACATTCGAACATGCAATGTAACGACCATTTCTACACCATTAATCCAGCTCATAATTAAGATACCATTTCAACTCTTCGTTTCAAATGCATACAAACTTTCAAACACATCAAAACATCTCCAAAAATTACTAATAATAATGCTTTCCCCAAAACCTTTGTTATTTCTGCTACTACCAATTTTGGTTACGTTGTTACCTCATGCAAATTCACATATACAACAACATTCTTCAGGGAAATTAGTGTTGTTTTCTTCGAAGGTTGTTCATCGGAATATTGGACGGGCTGTTCTTGAGACAACGAGTGGTGATGATAATTCGTCGCTTATATTGGCTGAAAAGAGAACACGAAGGAAGGATCCCAACAATGATTTCAAGTACTACACCGGTGGATGGAACATCAGTGATAGTCATTACATTACTGTAAGTCTAAATTTTTTTTTTGTGATATCAACACGGTTTACTTAACAATCATGTCATAAGTTTCTAATGACAACCGTTAGGCCAGGTCGTCGGTATCATTTCCCTTATTATTATTATTACTTGTGTATATGGTGGTACAACTTCATATTTTTACGGGTTACTAATTACTAATTCGGACGGTGGTTATCATTTTCCTTCATATTTGATTGTGGCTTAATTTCCATGTATTCTAATTAAACCTTCACTTTGACAATTGGTGATATCCCTCCATGTTCAAGCTAGACCTTTGTTTTCATGCTTTGTTTATCACAGTTACACGCATTCATGATTTCAAGATTGTTTGACTTGGCAATCTTTCAATGATTGGATATGAGTTATAAAAATTATTATTTTTATTGATCTTGAATTATTAATCTAATCGATCAGATAACCATGTTAGAAAATTACAGTATTTATTAGGACACTCTTGCAGAAACGAATTGAATGTATAGAAGTTTCTATCATCATTAGGTTATAAGAATGGGTAATTAGGTAAAAATAAAAACTATAATAAGTAAACCTTTCTCAAAAGTTATGAACATGTTATAATGTATGATTTTGATGTTTGGGTTTTATGCAGTCTGTTTCATCTACTGCTGTCCCCTTATTCGCGATTGCTGTAATCTGGTTTTTTGGATTTGGCGCATGTTTGCTCTTAATCTGTTGCTGCTACTGCTGCTGCCGAAGAAGCCCTTATGGCTATTCTAGAATTGCTTATGCACTTTCTCTTATTTTTCTTTCCCTCTTCACCAGTTTCGCCATGTGAGATACTCTTTACAAATTAATGTGCTTATATGTGTGTTATATGTGCGCCTACATGCTTACATTGCTGGCGTATTATGTGTTGCAGTGTTGGATGTGTGGTTTTATACACGGGTCAAGCGAAGTTCCATGAGAGTATTACGGATACATTGAACTATGTTGTGAGCCAATCCAATGATACGGTTTACAATCTCAACAATGTGTCTTCTATTCTTTCTTTAGCAAAGGGAATTGTAGTAGATCAAGATTCTTTACCTTCAAACATTAAGAATGACATTGATAGGGTTGACAAAATGATTAGCAAAGCTGCAACAAACCTCCAATTTGAGACTAGAAAGAATGAGAAGGACATACAAAGTGTTTTGAATGATGTGTAAGTAAATATTGTTTTTAGACTTGGGTCGATTTGGGTTGTATTTTATCAAACGGGTCAAATCTGAAAGTTTGGCAAAAAAGGGTAACGGGTCAGATGGGTCTACCGGTAATTTTAGTTTGTTCTCTTCAATTCAAATGTTATAATTATTATATTACACTAACAATATTGCTTTTGTATAATCAAAACTAAGATGTCCCTTATTTATAGGTTTTTTTTTTTTTTTTCTAAAGATTGGACAGTCACATACTTTCGAACAAATAGTGTTTGCGTGTCAGCCCAGCCTGACCATGCCCGTATGAGTTGTTACCCGACCCGCCCATCTTACCACCTCTAGCTGTTTTTCTTTTGCAGATTCATGTAGCTTATTTTTTTATAGTGTAACTATTGAATTATTGCAGACGACTTGCTCTTATTATCATTGCAGCAGTCATGCTTCTTGTAGCTCTTCTTGGTTTTTGTAAGCCCAGAGATTTCATCTTTTCATTTGAAATTTAAAAAACTTAAGTTTCATTGACTCACAATTCTGATTGCTTGCAGTGTTCTCCATACTTGGATTTCAGTTTCTGGTTTATTTGTAAGTGATCATAATGACTAATGATACTTTATGACATCTTCTTTGGTCAGAATCTTATATATAATTCCTTTTCTTAATCAAAATCTGCATTGCAGCTTGGTGATTCTTGGATGGATTCTCGTTACAGCTACATTGATATTATGTGGCATATTCCTTGCACTCCACAAGTATGTGACTTCTCAATACTTTTAAAGTTATATCTTGAGGCGGCAATTTGGACCCATTTACTTATAACTGAGTCAATTCAGGTTATATATTTTATATCAAAGAGGACAAATGGCTAAATCAAGAAAATTAACCTAAGAGGAAACGGGTGGAAAGTCACCCAAACTGTATTTCCAATGCATAAAAGCTCTTCAATCATTTCATTAAAGAGTTTAAACTATTAATGAATTTATATATTGTCTGACACATTAATTATTTTATAAAAGGACAAAAGTAGTTTTGGGCCAACCAGGCTCGTTACATATTTTGCCATCTATAGTTCAAGGTTCCCATCCATTAGAAGCTAACTACCATTCTTATCCATGGTTGTAGCATTATGGGAGACACTTGTGTTGCAATGGACGAGTGGGTTGAAAACCCGATGGCTCATACAGCTTTAGATGATATTCTTCCGTGTGTCGATAATGCAACTGCTCAACAAACTGTATCTCAGACTAAAGACGTAACCTTTCAATTAGTGGGAATGGTGAATTACATCATCGTAAACATCTCAAACAAAAATCCACCACCAATTCCATTGCCAACGTCTGTTAGTTACAATCAATCCGGACCATTGGTTCCCACACTTTGTAATCCATTAAACGCCAACAAAACAGAACGAAAATGTCAAACTGGTGAACTTGACTTCAACAATGCCACAATGGTAATTAACAATCTTTCTTATAAATTCATACAACTTTCAATAAACCTTAAATTTGATACATTATGTGCAGGTGTGGATGAATTATGTTTGCCAAGTGAATGCAAACGAGACATGTACAACTGTGGGGCGGTTGACTCCAAAGATGTATAACCAGATGTCGACTGCAGTCAGTGTGAGTGATGGGTTAACCGAATATAACCCATTTCTAGCAGGGTTACTAGATTGTGACTTTGTTAGAGAGACTTTTATTGGAATTCACAAGGACCATTGTCCGGATTTGAACATGTTCAGTAAATGGGTCTACGTTGGGTTAGCCATGGTTTCGGCTGCTGTGATGCTTTCGTTGGTGTTGTGGGTGTTATATGCGCGTGAGAGGAAGCATCGTAAATATACTAAACTCGTGAACGAATCAGCTCGAATTCCGGTTGCAACTCATCGTTAATGAAGTAAACTGATTTTTTTTTTTTTTTCAATCTTGTAAGTATAAGCCAAAAGTAGAGCATGAACCAAAGCAAGATTATGAAGATTGTTAAAACTATGTTTAGTTGGTCTAACGATTGATTATATGATGTTTTCAAACCATGGTATTTTTTGAAAGATTGTACACTTTTACTATGATTGTATAATTTGTTTCTTTTTTTATTGTATCAAAATAAAATTCAGGATGAGCAATTGAGCACTACGCACGTCACGTGATTATCACGCTGAAGGTGACGACACAATACCCTTCCCAAGGACTAACTGCCCGTACTTTAAACTCATTTGCGGATCCCACTTATAACAAACCGACTCAAACAATACTTTTTAATTAATAGTAAATTACTAAAATGCCACTGAAATCATAATTTAATTACACTTTTACCCCCTCCCTCACATTCACCACCCTACTATATAAACAACCCCGCTCCCTGTTTCTTCAGGTTTTGCAAAATTGAAATTCAAAACCCTAATTCCCAAATTTTCAATCCAATTCTCAAAATTCGTATCACAGTTCCATCCATTTAATCATGAATTCATCGAAAACTAAATCTTACAATTCACCGATCGTAACAAAAAAGCTTCAACGATCAATTTCGCCGTCCGGAAGTTTCTGTTCATCCACAATTTCATCATCTTCATCCGCGTTCGCTTCATCAATGTCAAGTTTCTCGTCGCCGACGCGATCGACGTCTCCGAATCGAATCACCGTCCGCCGCGGTTACAATCACGTCGTCGCATCGTCACCGTCCGTACGGTTTTCAATCGACAAGCGCATCGATTCCGCCACGTCAACATCGCGTAAAAAATCGAATCAAAACGTTAATAAGAGTATCGGTAACAGTAATAGCAATAAGGTGTGGAGTAATGGAGCGAAGAAAACGTGCATGTGCTCACCGACGACGCATCCTGGATCGTTTCGTTGTAGTTTGCATAGAAACGGTAATCAGAGTAAGACCGTTACAACGTCGTCGTATCATTCGCATAGATTGTACGCACGGAGATCGGCAATGACGAATTCGCTAGTGAGGATTGGGACAGTTGAAGGTGATTTGGTGAAACGAGCGTTAGCGACGTTGATTCGACCATCATCGCATCAGCAGAGACGGCGAAGCGATTTTCAACCGAAGCCTAGTCGGCTTTCAGTTATGTCAAAAGCCGATGATTAATTGATTAGGAATCAACGTAACGCTTGCTGATAGTAAAATTTTGTTTGCTAGTAAAAAGAAATATAGTTGTTGATAGAGATGGAGGAATCTGGAAACCCTAATTTTGTGGTGGTTTTCAGATGTTTTGCAGGTAAATAGTTTGAATGCTTATGGCATGTGCGTCTGTGGTTAGAATGCTCTGGTTTCCTGGTCGAGTTTTTTTTACTAGTTTTGCTGATATGCAATTTTGATAATGACGACAAATTTTGACATAAAAACATCTTGTTAGACATTGTGAATTGGATTTGTTATTTTGCAAAATTGCTCCATATATATATATGTATACTAGCCTCTATACCCGTGTATTACACGGGGTTGAACGAAAACAAATCGATTTTAAAAGTTGTTAATATGAAAGAATAAATCTCAAACACATCATCAGATTGTGATATGATAATAATCCTAATGTATTACAAATACCTATTGTGATATGATAATAGTCCTAATGTATTACGAATACCTATTTGGATAAAGTTATCATAATTAATTTTCTTTATATTAATAAATAATTAATGATTTATGATGTCATTAAATCCTATAATTTAGTTAATTGGACAAAATTGAGTAACTCTATTGGTTGATTAAATTTTTGATGACATCGTTAATTGTTTCTTATATATAATTTAAGATTTGGGTATATATATATATACGATATTTTGACAAGTTTTGAGAGGATATATGTAATTTCCCCAATGTATTAGAAGCCCGTAACTTAGAGATGGTAAAAAAATCCGCACCCGATGAGAATCCGAATTCGAATTGATGGGGAATCCCCGAGTTGACTGGGGACGGGATAAAGAATACCCGATTATTGAAAACCCACGATGGGAATATACCTGAACCCTAACCCTTACCCAATTGATTTCCGACATGGTTGAGGGCAGAGATGGTAGGGGTGTCAATGGGGCAGATCTTGATCTAGATCCGATCCGACCCACCCCATTTATTGGATCCAATGGGTCGGATCAATGGATTTATGGACCCAATGGGTCGGAAAAATGGATCCATAGACCTAACAAGAGATCCAATGGGTCGACCCATTTAGATAGGTTTCTACTTGGGTCGACCCATGACCTGTCCGGGTCGACCCATTAAATTTATTAAAAAAAACAATTAAAAGAATATTATGTAATATTATTTCTACAAATTAAATATTTTTTCATTATGTAACAATTTTATATATGAAACTTGAAAATGATGTTTAAGTTAATTGATTAACGGTACATATTTCATTTTGTAAACTAATTCACGTATAATTAAAAATGATTCGGGTAGTAAAATGTGAAACTTGTTTCTTTCTACGATTATGGAATGGGGTGGGCTTCCCAAACTTAACTTTTTTATATATTTAGTTACCTTGAATAAGTAAAGCATGCAAAACTGAGCCAAGTCACATAAAGCAATATAAACAGCCGTGCTAAGCCACTTTGCACTAATTATTAATATCAAAACCTCTGAGTAGGATCACACAAGATGCTCACTTTGTTGCACAGAGAGATCACATGTCAGGATGTATAGACTTCGGAAGTTTTATTAATATCTAATTTATGTATGGGAAGCCAATTTTTTTAGATTAAATGGGTCGACCCAGATATAGATGCACCGATTTAGTTAGATTTTGGATCGGATCATGATCCATTAACTAATGGGTCAGATCTAGACCCATCTAAATGGATCTTGTGACCCATTATATCTTATCAAGATTCGACCCGACTCGCCCCATTGACAGGCCTGAGGGATGGGATGTTATTATGGTAGTAGAATCCGATCCCCAATAGGCCAATATTTTTCGCCCCGTTAACAAACAACAAATACAATATATGAGCTGAGTTACAAAAGCTCAAATTATTAATTTGATGGATAAAGTAAAAGGTTTAGTGTTTGTGTATTACTTATCCTATTTGATATACTCTGTATATATTATCTTTCTTTTTAAATAATTTACTTTTGCGTTAATGGACTATGCGTTATATATGACAGATCAAACTAAAGATATTAAGCATAACGGACATTTTTTTCGTCGAGATAATTGCATTTTGATTGAGTTATTGATATACGGAAAAATGAAGAGAAGTAGGTTGGACAAAAAAAATCCTTCTTTTTCCGCTCAATCAAAAATCCTCCAATTCTCAAAGGAGAATAGAAGAAATCATACTTTCATACAATATCTTAATTGAATTATATGTAATCATTAATAAATCCCGATGAATTATTATAGATATACACATTCCAAAATCCTAACATGAATCTATATCTACATCTATAATATATTCTATCAAGAATAAAGCTTTTCTCTAGATATTTGGACTGAATTTGACTAACATTTAATATCCAATAGGAAATTGATAACGACGGTCAATAAGAAACACAAAATGTGCATAATGTGAATTTATTAAATTAAGGGATTTGCTAACGTGTGCCACAGTGGCACACGTTAAGGTGTGTTAAATGAAGTTGTAATTTCCTTAAATAATAGAATTTGTAATTAATATATGCATAAAAAAGGAAATTATTAGATTGAAATAATGAGTATTAAATGTAAATTTTAATATTTAATGAAATTTCAACTTTATTAAACACATCTTAACGTGTGTCACGGGGCACACGTTAGCAAATCCCATTTATTAATGTATTTTTCCTTTTGTATTCAATGAATTTGTAAACTCCATTTAATTTTTTTTGGAAACGGCAAATAATTAATAAAAAACTCCAATCTTAGCAAGTAACTAAGACGGAGCAAAATAGGAGTACAAATTACAATTCACCGGATCATGTGATAATAGAGAATGGATGACAATTCCAATTCACCAGATTACAAGAAAGCTTGCTTCTATGTTTAAACCATAAAAAAGATGACGAGATGATTTCCTCCGCAATTGATGAGCATGACTTGATCGAATTGTTGAAAATCCAATCATTTCTTGCCTTCCAAAGACACCAAAACGATCCATAGATAATGGCTAATAAGATTTTCTTCCTCTTCCTGCAATTACCCCATTTAGCCCCGAAGTCTAGTATGTCAAGCACCGAAAGGAATTGAGGCATCGGAATCCCACACCAATCGAAAATTAACTTCCATGTTTGAGAAGCCCGAGCACACGTTAAAAGAGCATGATCAACGTCTTCAGTTTCACGATTACAAACTTTGCAAATACTAGAGCCAATATTCACCCCTCTGATCAAAAGATTGTTGGCAACGGGAATTCTACCCAAGCCAATTTTCCAGACGAAGCAATTGACTTTAAGTGGAATGACCTTTAACCAAGACATGTTTTTAAAACCATTAGTCGTTGATTTTGAATCCACCAAGGCTCTGATATTACTAACCTTGTATGAACCATCCGAAGTAATTTTGCAAGAAAGCCGATCCATACCATTCTCTAGTTCCAACGAGTCAATCAAATGCAGAAGCTCACAGAATTCATGAATGAAAGCTGAGCCGCAAGGATTCTGTGACCACTTCCAATTGAAACCATCTCCCACAATTCTGTCGCTAATCGAACAACACTTTTTCAATTCAATCGAAAATAAAGCAGGAAACCTTAGTTGAAAAGGTTGATTAAAAATGCATTAAATGAGATTCTCGATTATTAAGAAAACTTTAAGTGTAATAAATATCTCTGATCTTTCTTATTTATAGCCTTTAAGACTTTCATTATTAATTCTCTAAATTCTAATTTTACTTTCTTTTAGCTAAAGCTGAAATCAAATGGAACTCATTGAAGTATCACATTTTTTTTCTTAATTCTTTAATCCAAAAGTTACAAAACGAGGCCATGACATTGGTTCCTCTTTCATTTATTTTACCATCAATTATTGTTCTCCTCTCATCTTCATGTATGTCTCGAAAACGTCATTCTGATTATTATAAACAGTTTGATTTTAACGCCAAGTTGTTCCTTTTAGTAACCCAGTATTCTTGATTTTCTTGCAACGACTCTATGAAATCTATTCATATATATATTCTCATTAATTAATAAATTAATAATTAAAGACCCGTCTTTAATTTTTGGCCTTTTCACTTATTTTTTGTCCTTAATTATTGATATATATATATTTTCAGCACTTCTTATATGCTGCCATCTCCTGTTGAGTCCTTTTTTCTCGTTACATCATTTGAAATTTTAAATCAACTTGCTCGACGGCGCGTCCTTGTACATGTTGAACAAGATTAACCTGTGTTAGAGAACTTGTATAAGGATGCATCGGATAATCTCTACCAGAATGCCACCAAGTAGGTTAACACCTGAGGCTGAAGCAAAATGGTACAAAATATAGGATGATCTATTGATCTTTAATTATCATTTAAGGGCATTTCCACATGGAACGTCTAGTATAAAATTTCTCACATTTGAATGTATAAAATACTTTCAACTCTTTAGAATTTCATTCTTCATCGTTCGAATTTATAAGGATTCTTGCAGGTGCGCGCACAAATGATTGTATGCACCGATATCTGTCCAATTCCCGGTTCAAACAGATTTTATTGTATCCAAAGGACCAAAACCTATATTTTGTACAAAAACGAAAAGCCCTTATTCCACCCAAATAAATTTCTCAAAGTCTGAGCTGCAATTCCACATTTGAGCATTATTTTTCCAAAATGAAACAACAAAAAGCATTACACATCAAAGACAAAGCGGCAATCTGATGTTAAGAATAACAAACATTGAAATCGGGCCTATTTCAGATATACAAAGAGTCCTAAGTTAATTGATATTATACTTAATTGATTAAATTTCGTTCGTTGCACCTAGACATTGTGAATCTCGACTACTGATCACACATATGAACGGTTGAAGTCGTCTGCCCCTCAGAATGCAGTTGCCTCTCTGATCTCATACTTTATCACTCCGTATTAGTTATTAATTGATGTTTAATGAATGCATAACGAAAAAAGCATATAAATAGTTAAAATCAAAATGATTATAAAATGAATCAAATCAAGTCATTTAGCATATGTCAAATATACTTTAATCTAGATTGAAATATTAAATATACTACGGAACATCCATCGTGTAAAAAAACATCTAGTTATGACTAGGAACTTTTATTAATTAAATAGTTAACGCACTACTAAACTAGTAAAGTCAGCGTAATCCATTAGGAAACGTGCCTCCGTGCGTCCCAAATAGGCCTTTGATTTTGAGCAAGTAGTAAGAAAATCAACAAAAAAAATAATTAATGATAGAAAAAAGTCAATCAAAACAAAATATAATAAGCTAACACGATTTTTTATCATTTTTTGTATTCTAAATTAACAATGGTAGTTTCTTGGTTTGTAATAGATGCGAAAATTCTCTGGAGCTGTATCAAAAACGATATAAGGTAAAAACCGGTGGCTCGGCCCTTATATTCGGGGATTTTTTCTTGGGTTTTCCCAGGGTTTTTTTTATCCATTTTAGTTCCCTTGCGGTTAAGATCCGGAGTTTTGGGGATTAAGTAGTTTGGGTGTGTCAACGGTACATGTATGATTGTACAACTGGGGCTTTCTAGCAACTTGTTAGTGGTCGTTTTATTAATATACTTCTGCCTTTAAAAAAAACACGATTTTTTATCCAAAAGTCAAACCTGCCAATAAAATCTTATATAAGCTTACTTTACAATCTTGTCCCACCTCTAAAAAACTTTTATCACAACCCTTTTATATACTTAAACCTTTTCATCTTGTGACTTATACTATTAGCAGAGTAGATATATAAAATGCAAGAGCTAAAAGCAGGAACACGGCCACCGTGGGTGGGTCTAGCCGCAGCCGTATGGGTTCAAATCCTTAACGGCAACCCTTATGCTTTCTCACTTTACTCGCACACTTTGAAATCGGTTATGGGTCTGTCTCAACAACAACTTACAATACTTGGTGTTGCTAATGATTTGGGTGAAAATGTTGGTATACTTCCCGGCATTGCATCTAACAGATATCCAGCGTGGGTTGTTCTTTTAATCGGTGTTTTCTGTTCTTTTTTTGGTTATGGTGTCATTTGGCTCGCTGTCAGTGAAACCGTTCACGATATGCCTTACTGGATTGTAAGTGTATAAACCTTCTATGTGCCCATTTGGATATTACTAGTTATGATGATTCTTGAGCTTAAAATGCTAGTTGTCTTGATTTTGTTTCAAGTCAGAACATTTTAATATTTTATTTTCTTAATAATTCATATCAAAAGATCTTATTTTTATGCTACCCATTTAGATTATATCATCAGGACATGATTCTTGAGCTCAAAGTTGCTAAAATTATGTGTCTTTTGTTTCCAAAATTTTCAATCTACATAACGACCTAAGTTACACACTTGTAGGCTAATGGTAAAATAGGGTGGTATGATGGAATCGATTCACACTGTAGGGCGTTTCGACATGTAGAATCAGCGATTGACTCGACTTAATATTATGATTATTATCAAGTTCGTGATTTGAATTTCAATATGGTTCTTCCATGTCGTAATAAACTTTAGTGAATTATTATAAAACATAGTTTCTACTTTCAGTTTTCGTTTAACATCATTTATTACATATTTAAACAATGAGCAATGCTAAATGTGCATGAAATATATGCATAAATTTATGTGTGATTTATACACTGAATGAAACATGGATTTCACTTCTTTTCTCTCATTTTCTCTGCCAATCATTCTACCATAAGTCCATAAGACCATAACCATCGATCAAATTAAAATTACATACATCCCTACATGGATATATATACCCTTTTTATGTGCAATAAGCCAATAAGTACTTTTCTTGAAAGATTCCTATTCTTAACACAAGATGACAAGAGTGCAGAAATGAGTGTGAGCCGGAGATCAGTCCAATAACGGGCCCAAACAAATTTAAATGGGCCAAACCCCGATCTATCTAAGAACTTCCACCCAGATTATTTTTTCAAAAGCCTGGTCCTAATTCCTAAGCCCGGATAAGCTCCAAATCATATTCAGAGCTTTTTTTTCATAATTTTTTTCTTTGTTTGTTTTTTTTTTTTACATCAAAGTAAAACAACAAACACATTAGAGAACAAGAGAAAGAAGACAATTTTGATGTAAGAGCAACAACCAATGTGCAGTGTACTTTGTTTTTATACGTTGCGGATTTATACAAACTGTACTACATAGTTAATTTACAAATCGTTATTCTACACCGTATTATTTACATGTTATTACTTTTTAATAACAATGTTACATACGCCTTTAAGATTCATACATCAAATTCTTAGATTTAAAGGTTACTTGATTCCGAAATTTGGGTTTTCTTTATTTGGTAACATACCATACAGAATTCATCTATTCAATGTACTTCAAATGTATGGTCCAGTAGTTAAATAATTAATTCGGCACCAAACCAATTCAAGGGGAGTAATGATTGGAGGGTCTTAAAAGTTGATAAGAAGTCATATACATACTAGTATCAAGTATGCTACTAATATAGATAGATAGATTAGTTGGGCCTTGAGAAATTATTAACCTTTAACCATGTGTGTGTGTTTTTTTTTTTTTTGAAAGGCAGTTTGGAATCACTGACGGGCCACTTAGGCCCACCCGATCATCTCATCATAATGCACCCTCGAGAAGAAAGCCCAGCTTCGTTCCCGGCCCAAGTGCCGACAGATCCGGTTGCCGAAGTGGGTAAAACTCCTCACCCCGGAGCCCAAAGGCCCAAGGGATTTTCATGCACCGAGTAGGGTTTGAACCCTGTACCTGCAGCATAAATGCCTGATAGCTCTACCACGTGAGTCAGGTCTCAAGTGCTAACCATGTGTGTTAATAGCCTGGTTTGATAATTGATGGTAGTAAATCGCTAATGGCCTACCCAACTTTAATTAACAACATACTTCATTTATTTTATATAAATAAATTGGGTAAATTTTTTGTTGTTGTTGCTTGAATTGTAAGTTATTTTTATTAACTGTAAATTCAAACATTTTAGAGAAGTGAATAAAGAACATGGTATGAGATGTTATCTTTAAAGAATTTCAAATATATATATATTTTTTTAACGAATTATTGACAATTTTTTTGGGTTTTGCTAAACAAAGCCCAAAGGACCCTCTTTAAGAAATTCAAATATACATTAATTGAAGTTAAACATACCATTTTAATTCACAATTATAATTAATTAACTTAAATTTTGCATTGAATGAACTCAAAATTTCCTTTTTAATAACATGTATGTATTGAAATTCCATATTATAAAAGAAAAATTGGTGTATTATTAATAGATTTGAATTTCTTAAAGAGATCCCTTAGTGCTTTGTTTAGCAAAACCCATTTTTTAAACATGTTAATTATCCAATAAATTTTTTAAAAAAAATAAAAATAATTTTACCCCTTCGTAAAAGAAACAAAAGAAATTTTTTGACAATTTTTTAAACATGTTAAGATACCAAGTCACACTAATATACAATATAATAAGTTGATACAATACAAAAACAAATACAAAATGGAATGAAAACAAAAGTAAGATAAATATTATACAACAATTGATTTCATATCCGTCCATTACCATGACTAACCATAACGATAGTAGTTAGGTACAAAAAAACCCCACAAAACAATATTCAACATTTTCTCTATCCTAGGCTTATGTTGCTTTCATTCCTTTTCTTCTTCCTATATTGTCATTTGACAATGACTAACAATATTCAACTCAACTTTATACCTTATAATATTATACATAAATAATACTTTATTAATATTATTATTTATTTTCTTACAATAAAAAATTCGTAATCAAATATTATTATTTGTTTTATTAAAATTTGTATAGTTTTCAAAAGAAATCAACGTTATCTATAGTCTTTGTTGAAACAAATACAAGTACTACTACCTCCGTCCCATTTTACAAATGTTCACTATTGACTTTTTTAAGTATTTCCTTTTCAACTTTGACCTTAAATATTTTTGTTTGTGTTATATAATACCTGATGAAAATTATATCAATGAAAATACATTTAAAACTCAATCCTTTCATATATTTTGTATCAACTATCAAGTATTATATAACACAAACAAAAATATTTAAGGTCAAAGTTGTAAAAGAAATACTTTCAAAAGTACACTTATAATGAGATATAGGGAGTATTTTATATTATCTTTTTGAGTTTATTGTTTCGTTATGTATTAAACTTTATACCTTTACTATTGTATGCGACATACTTTCATTTGTTTAATTGTATGCAGTGGACTTGCAAATATAGTCTATTGTATGTATTTATATTTTTTTGGGTAAAGTCTAAAAAGGAAACTTTCTAAACTGGGCCTTACCTAAAAAGAAAATTTTACATACAATATATCATATTTACAAGTTCAATACATGTAGAAGTTTTCAAGATTTGACTCATACAATAGTAAAAAATGTAAAGTTTAATAGATAACGAAACAATAAACCCTATCACTATAAACTTTTTTAATTTAATTAAAGCCGCCGTGATCGATTTGAATATGTGCCTCAGTGCCTCCCTACATCCCAAATAGTCGTCGAAATTTGTGCAAATGGTAATAACAATAAACAAAAGAAAACAAAATTTAAAAAATCTTAAAAACAGTGACTTTTTTTGTCTAAAAGCACAAACCTTTCGTAAAAAATTATAGATATCTCTTAAAAGCTACTCCATTACCTCCACAATTTCATCACAAATTCCATCTTATTTTTCATCATATATGCGATGCCGGAGTTAAAAGCAGGAAGCCGGCCACCGTGGGTGGGTCTAGCAGCCGCCGTTTGGATCCAGATTGCTTCCGGCAACGCATACTCATTCCCACTGTACTCACATGCTCTGAAATCGGTTTTGGGTCTATCTCAACAACAACTCACAATACTTGGTGTTGCTAATGATTTTGGGGAAAATGTTGGTATACTTCCGGGCATTGCATCAAACAAATACCCACCTTGGGTTGTTCTTTCCATCGGTGTTCTTGCTTCTTTTTTTGGTTATGGTGTCATTTGGCTTGCTGTTAGTGAAACAGTTCACAATATGCCTTACTGGGCTGTAAGTATAAAACTTTTTTTCTACATTTTTTGATTAAAAGTTGAATTGTGTACCTACCCATTTAGATTTTATCATTAGGGGTATGATACTTGAGCTTAAAAATGTTATCTTTATGCTGCATCTTGATTTTGTTACCTGTTATATTTTCAAAATATTTACATCTCTTATTAAAAGATTGGATTTTTTTACCTACCCATTTAGATTTTATCATTAGGGTATAATTCTTGAGCTAAACAATGTTATCTTTATTGCTTGATTTCTTTCCTGTTAGAATAGTTATATACATATACATAGTAATTTATTTATTTTACATTTCTTATCAGAAAATTGATTTTTTTTTTACCTACCCTTTTTGATTTTATCATTAGGGTATGATTCTTGAGCTTAAAAATGTTATCTTATGCATCTTGATTTTGTAACCTGACAGAATAGTTCTAATATATGTTTTAGATTTTTTACATTGCTTATCAAAAATTTGAACTTTTTACCATCCAATTAGATTTTATCATTCGGGTATGATTATTGAGCTTGAAATTGTTACCTTTATGCATCTTGATTATGTTTACAGTTAGAACTTATGTAACAGTCTTATCAAAAGATTGAATTTTTCACCTACCCATTTAGATTTTAGTAGTAGGGTGTGATTCTTGAGCTTGATGTTATCTTTATGCATCTTGATTTTGTTTCCAGTTTGGAACTTTTTTTTTTCTATCAAATGATTCAAATTTCTACCTACCCAAATAGATTTTACTGTATCATTTAGGGTATGATTCCTGAGCTTGAAGTTGTTAAACTTTAAGTGGTCTTAATTTTGTTTCGAACTACAACACGTCTTCAAAAAATTCAACTACCTACAGATAATCCCATATAGATTTTATCGTAAGGGTATAATTATTGAGGTTAAAGGTGCTATCTTTTTACTTATTTTACGAAGTATTATTTTCTTCCAATTAGAACATATGTGATATGTCATGGTACGTAACTATTTATAGGTTTAGTACATGTTCAACTATATAGGAATAGTGTAGTTGCCTTTCGACTATATTGTATTGTATTATGACTCATATATATAACAGCTTGAATCATATGAGTAATTATACATCATGCTATTGTTTCTGTATGTATCAGAATAACCAATTCTATACTTTTATCAGATACAGGGAATCATGTAGTTTCCCTTTTACATTTTCGTGTCTTTATATAACATCAAATCTCAATTGATTAGTCTTTAGAGTATGATTCTTTATTCATCCTGAATGTGTCTTTGATCATTATATTTATAGGATTGATATAATCAACTATCAGGGATCGGGTAGTTATCTCTCTGTATTTTGGTGTATTCTTTATAACTCCAAAGATGTTAAATCGTTCGTTTTCTTTTCAGTTGTGGATCGCGCTTGTTGTTGCGACCAACAGTAGTGCATGGTTGGGGACAGCGGTGCTTGTGACCAACATGCGTAATTTCCCGCTCAGCCGGGGTACCGTTGCTGGTATTCTAAAAGGTTATGTTGGACTCAGTGCTGCAGTTTTCACAGAGGTTTATACAATGGTGCTTAAAGGATCAGCTTCTTCTTTGTTGCTCTTCTTTACACTTGGAATTCCTATAATATGTTTGGCCTTAATGTATTATGTTCGGCCATGTACTCCTGCTTCTGAAGCCGACCCATCAGAAAACGCGCATTTTCTATTCACGCAATTAGCGAGTCTCTTTCTTGCTGTCTTTCTATTAACAACCACGATATTAAAAGATGTTATGACTCTAAGCAATGCGCTATCCTACACATTTGTTGTGATCATGGTGGTTCTTTTAATGGCACCTCTGGCAATTCCTGTTAAGATGACTTTATTTCCCTCAAGCAAGAAGCTTAACCGGCCAGCTAGTTCTTCGGACAATTTGACCATAACAGATCCGTTGATGACACAGTCTGCTTCTGACACGAATCTTACTAAACTTAATGATGGTGAAGATATGTCAGAGGTGGATGTGCTACTTGCTGTTGGAGAAGGGGCGATTAAACTTAAGAAGAAAAGAAGACCTAGAAGAGGTGAGGATTTTACTTTCCGTGAAGCAGTTGTGAAGGCCGATTTCTGGCTTTTATGGACCGTCTATTTCCTTGGTGTTGGGTCGGGTGTCACCGTTCTCAACAATCTGGCCCAGATTGGAGTTTCGATGGGGTTTGATGATACGACTACACTGTTGAGTCTATTCAGTTTCTGCAATTTTCTCGGTCGTCTTGGAGGAGGCGTCGTTTCTGAGTATTTTGTAAAGTAAATTATTTATCATTAGTAATTTAGTATGATTACTTGCGAGTCGAAGTGGCAAGACGGGCCATTCGGGTTGGGTTAGCATGTCAAAACGGGTCATTTTTTGGTATGGGTCGTGACGGGAGGGTTGGGTTGACCTTCAATCGACTTTCAAGTTGTTTGAGTAGAAACACAATCTAACTTGGCATGCTCATAAGTAAATGAGGTGAAAGGGTCTTTACTTCTGAGTTGATTCCAGTCATGATTACTATCTATGCGAATTACACAATAATGTATCCAACTTAACCATTCTTGCTATTGTAAGTAATGAACTAAAAGTTCTATTCTATGTATTAAAGGGGTGCTTTTTACAACAAACAAACAAATCCAAACGCAATTTTAAAAACTGCTTATTTAGAAGTATAAACGCTTCAAAAGTAAGTATGTTGACACCTAACTTGGCACCAGTTATGATGACATGGCACCGGTTATGACGACTTGGCATTGTATATGACTGCCACGTGTTTCAAAACATTTATATGAAATTATGCTCTTTTTTTCAGGTTAAACACGATTCCACGAACATTTTTGACGACTATAACTCAAGTACTCATGGTGATGACATATCTTATGTATGCATCAGCTTATAATGGGACACTCTATATTGCGACAGCTTTGCTTGGAATCTGTTACGGTGTTCAGTTTGGTGTTATGATCCCAACATGTTCTGAGCTTTTTGGATTGAAAAATTTCGGTTTAATTTTCAACTTCATGGGACTAGGTAACCCCATTGGTGCTCTGCTATTCTCTGGGATGCTTGCTGGTTATGTATACGACACAGAGGAAGCTAAGCAAGGTGGGTCCACCTGCATGGGACCCGACTGTTTCAGACTCACATTCTTTGTTCTTGCTGGTGTGTGTTGTGTAAGTGCACTCTTGAGTGTAGTATTAACCATCAGGATTCGACCAGTTTATCAAATGCTTTATGCTGGTGGTTCATACCGTTTGCCTTCTAGTGGGGGTCATTGAGGATAATGGGTTTCGACTTCTGTGTGAATTGATCAAGATAATTGTTTATGTTTGCGCATGATGATTTTGAAAGTTGCAGGGTAACATAAACTATAGTTTAACACTTTAATATGTAATGCTGATGTATAATCAACCAACTCCCTTCATTTGGTAGTGCTGACATATAGCATGAAGCATGAACCTTATATTTTAAGTTTATGCTATGGTATTGATTATTAAGTTTGTAGCTTTCTTCAACTTTGTTGTTGTGTATTCTGTGCATCGGTAATTGTAATTTGATATGCAGTTGGCATGCTGAATTGCTGATGTTAAGAGTGGGTCCTCATTTTTTGTGAGAGAATAAAACAGTGGGTGGTTTATCTTAATTAATTACCATTTATTTAAGTTAATAGTGAGTCTATTTTATGTTTGTATTGCTCGAATCGTTACGTTGATATAAAACTGTGTAGTCTTTCAGCTCCATGTTGAAAGACAAAAATTCCAATTAGCAGTTGATGGTTAGCAGCCAACACTTCCAATGTGGACAATAAGGACCCATGACTAATAAGTATGTCCACCACCTCCCTTTGGTCTAGTGGAACTGTAACCAAACATTCAAAGGCATGGGTTGACTTGACCCAAATGCCCCATTTCATTAAGTTGTGGCTGCAAAGGTGCGCCACCCCTAATCCACCATACATTGAGTCAAATTTTGAATACAACTTTTCCAACAGGCGAACCGGTATAGTCTTTAAAGACAGTAACAACTGTTTTAATTTCAGATATGATTTAAGTTAAGGTATAGTCTTTAAAGACAGTAACAACTGTTTTAATTTCAGATATGATCTAAGTTGAAGAATTCACACGTTCTATGTTTATTAATCTCAATTGAAGTATTTAGTTAATGTATGAATCGTTTCCCTTTGAAGAAACTTGAATTTACAGATCGAAAAATGCATCTCCATGTAGCTGAAAATTTTAAAAATTGTAAATTTTCGACTTCAACGCTTTCAAATTTTATCCAGCAAATTCAATGGATATATATATAAATGTTAAATGATGTGACTATGTGAGTTAAATAACTTATATGACTCAAATTTGTGTGTAATGAATAGTTTTTGTATACTTATATATATCAGATGGTTAGTTCTTATTGAATTTTTTTTTTTTGTTTTAATCTTATAGCAACACTAACAATTAACAATCTTGGTCAAGATACAAATATTTTATATTTCATATAGTAGTATGACCTTTATATCATTACAAGAATACCCTTAAAAGGGTAAGTCATGCTACACTTTACTAAAGTAAAAAAATAAAATAAAATAGTGCTAAAACTTCTTTGGTGGAAGAACATTGAAAAATAGCATCTCTCTCACCATTAATTCTACTAATTATGTATTTCAAACAAGAAAGTAGATATAGAGTGATTGAGCAAAAAGATTATTGCAGCAAGATCAAGTAGGTTTCAAATTCTGAAACATTGTGTCCCATTTAATCTCTTGAACACCACCACCGGTCCAATAATCGCCACCACCATGTTCTTCATCATGACTCTCATTATCATCACTGTCTCCGGCGTCTTTTCTTTCTTGATCATATCGAATATCGTAAACCAAAGGGCTCGAAAAGCTATTTATTCTAATACTATTGGACTTATGGTTTCCATTAGTGAGCAAAAGAGTAGGAGTAGCTTGTTTAAAGGTGACCAATCTTTTGTTCCTTCTTAACATGGTCCCTTTCCATTTTGATCCATAACCTTTACGAACCAACACCAAAGCCGATGAATCATCACGGTGCACCAATGTTTGAATGTACTTGGCCAATCTCCTCTTGGTTTTCTTGATGGCGAAAATGAGTTTTGACATGGGGTGTGAACCATTTGATCCTTTTTGTTTCCTTGCAAGCTTAAGTATCTCTAGCCTGTGTTTGGCTATAGAGATTCCCATACTCTGAAGGAATTCATGATTGAAATAAGCTATATCATCTTCTTCTAGCTCGTTTCGAGAGAAAGACATCCCATATTCGTAAACGAGTGAAGGTTCGAGCCCGGTTTTCGATAGCCAAGAATACCAGTCAATGGGTTGATGCATTTTCGCCACTTTGTGTAATGATATGAGACTATGAATGGAAACTGAAGTTATTTTATACTCATAAAGAATGAATAATCAGAAAGGGGGGCAAATATGACATTTAAAATGCCTTGAAATGGCATTTTGGAGAGGCTAAAACTCTAAAAGACCAAAAGAAAAGGATGTGTTTTCTAAAGACTAGAAAGTATAGGGTGTAAAGTGTAAGTAAATGTAAACTACAAGGTATGAAATGTTAAATTTGAAATTTAGAATTTGGGCATCAATCACGGAATCATGGGTCACAAGCTCACGGGATATATACATATACCGACCACCACTAGCCTACATTTTTTGTTTATTTTGTGGACGACAACATTCCAATTGTCGACTAAATTATAAATTTGTGATTGGATTTTATGATGTGAATTTGAGTTGTTTTTGAAGATGTAAAGTGTGCAGTTAATTTAGTTGATGTGTTAGAAGAAAATACAAATTTATTATAATGATTTTTAAAATAATATATTATGGTATGCGTGCCACATATTTATTGTGCATTTATTTGTGAAACCCGGACATCTTTGCACTGAATAGGGTGACAACGTCTATGTCAGTTTTTTATTTAATACGGAGTATATATATATATATATATATAATATAATATCAGTTTTTTATTTAATTTGTATAATACATGTTACATTTAGGCTATGTTTGGCAACCACTTTTTTTGAGCTTATGAGAGCTTGTAGCTTGTAGCTTATGGTTTTCATAAGCTCCGTTTGGCTAATAAACTTTTAAGTAGCTTATGGTTTCCATAAGCTCGAAAACCATAAGCTACTTGAAATAGCTTTTGGAAGTAGCTTGTAGCTTATGAAAAGTGAAATTACATAAATACCCTTCAAATAATTATATTCATCTATTAGAATTAATATATTTGTCCTTTTATGTCATTTTACATTCATAAGCTACAATCTCCAGCTACTTTGCCAAACACAAATATTACCAAAAGCTCCAGCTACAAGCTCCAGCTACAAGCTACCTGCTACAAGCTACCAGCTACAATCTACCAGCTCCAGCTACAAGCTATCAGCTCCAGCTACTTGCGCCAAACATACCCTTAGAGTAAGGTTCAAATGAGTTCATTATTTTTGAGTGAGACTAAGGGAACCAATGATATCATGCCAGATATACAAAGAGAATGTTTCATACTACAAAACTCATTTACCTCAAACATCAATTATCTCACAAATGACAAATCGAAAAATCATGAAACTTGCACCATATTTTTCAGCGTTTTATCCTCTTCGATTTGCCGTCCCTCAAGGCATACTTTGGATAAAAAAAATTCGGTTTTTTTGTGGGTTTTATAAATTAGTAACACATGTATTAGTGATTGATTGTACATTTTATTTACGATCATGGTTAGGGTTTAGGGTTAGAGTTTAGGGTTAGGATTTAGCAGGGTTCATGGTTTATGTGACACCCCGCAAATTTGAACGAGATTACGTACACTAAACATTTGCATTTTAGGCTAATTCCCTACTTTGAGTGAATTCACAACACATGTTTAGAGGTAAGTCTAGCAAAGTCCAACTAGTTAATACGCGTAGTAATGCATAATACTTAACTTGTATAATTACATACAAAACGATTTGAACAAACGCGACAAAAATATACGACTGTTGGTGAACAAAAATTATTTAATAAAACGAAATTATTAAATAACGTTATTAACTATTAAATATTAAGTCAATAATATTTACAAAGTATTTTGCAAACTAAAACAACTCGAAACATTTCTGACAAAACGAAACAAAATAAACTTTTAAATTTTGTTATAACTTAACTAAAATATCTTTATAAAATATCTCAACTAAAAATAAATTCGAATACGTATTTAAAAAGTTACCAAATTAAGATAGTATAACATTTAACGATCGGGTAAATAAACACGGGTTAAATACCACAAATTTGGGGCAAATTTCCCCTCCCTTTTTGGAACAAAAATCAGCCAAACCACCCACCCAACCCCATTCTATCATTCCACTCTCTCTCTAACTCTATACTCTCTCATTTCCCTCTCTAAAAACTAAACAAAAAAATCACCAAATACTACCTCAAAAACGCATCAAATCATCATACTCCTTTGGAATAAAACGATCACGGGATCACGATCTACATTTCTACCTTTTCGGATTTTAAAACCGACACGCGTAAGTTTCCGACATTTCCCGCAAACTCTTAGATTTCGAAATTTTCTTTAATATTTCATGTTTAATATACTTAGATTAACATGCCTTGGTGTTCTATCAACTGAAAATGTCCAAAAATCGACCCTAAACTCGTTATTTGGGAGCTGTTCGTCGAACAGACGGTCACGTCGCACAGGCCCAAAAACAGTAATGCGATGTAAGCCTTTACGTCCCATATTCGCCCTACGTCGCACTAGCGACGCAACACCTTATGTCGCATTGAATTGCGAATGTCGCTGATGCGACGCAGACCCTAACGTCGCAACATCCGTATGCGACGTAACACGTTACGTCACACAATTATTTAATTTCGCAACAACTGCGACGCAATCCTTAACGTCGCACCCTACGTCGCATTTCAACCCAACGTCGCACCTTGCGTCGCATAAAACAGAAAACTTAGTGTCGAACTTAACCGGAAATGAATATTTACATACGATACGATATACGAACGATACAAACATTTCAAACACACTTATTTTGCTGAAATTATGATTTCAAACTATCACCAACGAGTCGTATACATTTTCACAAACAACGAAATACAAACGTAAACGTTTAACAAACACTTTGGACATAACTCGGTTGTACGAACACTAGCATGGATGGTCGACTAAGACATCCACATACTTATTAAATCTCATACGTTTAGGGCGTTAGGAGATTTCGACTAGAGTACATTCGGGCTTTAGGCTTTGCTAGCGCTCACACGTTACTTAACTCAACAGGTGAGTTCACAGCCCCTACTTTTACTGTATTAACTGCTTTGAACAGGGGTGGAAAACATAGTCAGACGCTTTTACAAACACGAACGTATACTTGTTTTACTCGAACGATTTGAGTACTTTGAACTATTGAAACCTTACACAAAACTGGTATTTATGAAACAACATTTTCATACTATAAACGTGATAAACTTTGTTTGGTAAACCGGAGAACGACCGGTACTTTTATGTGAACGTTGGAGAACGACCAACAACGTATTTAAACTAATTGAGCAACTAATGGGTCCTACTGACATGGACCAGATCCTACTAACTTGGATCAGGGATACTGACTTTCCCTACTACACTGGTTTTACCCTTCTGACTTGGGTACTCGATCCTACTGACTTGGATCAGGGATACTGACTTTCCCTATGATTATGGTTTTACCCTTCTGACTTGGGTACTTGGATCCTACTGACTTGGATCAGGGATACTGACTTTCCCACGAGACAACTATTAGGATACTGACATTCCTACGGAAGGCAACTATTAGGATACTGGCATTCCTACTATAACTAGTACTGAATCCTGGACAACATCCCAACAAAACATACTTGGAACTAGGATACGAACTTTCCTACGAACAACTACTTTTGAAACGTATCTGGTTTAACGATCAACTATTACAAACATAAAACCTGTGAATTCACTCAACCTCGTTGTTGACTTTTACTATGTTTTTCAGGGAATTAGCTGCGCATGTAAGAATCGCCTGCACACATGGAATTTAGGCGACCCGTGAAGCTTTAGGATGACAACTGGATTTCTTTTGTATAACTAAAACTGTTTAGTCATATTTACGAAATCTACTTTTGTAACTTACATACTTTTACATTTGTACGATTCGTTGAATCGTAAACTTTGTAACTAATATTGTTGGCATCTTAATATATGTTTGGTTGTAATCATAAGCTCTGATACGCATGCATGTACAATGTAAATGTGGCGCCCCCATGCTTAACCAAATGCTTCCGTTAAACGAATTTGGGGGTGTTACCGTTTAGGGTTTAGATTTTATGTTTTAGTAGGGTTTAGGGTTTATTAGGGTTTAGGGTTTAGTATGATTTAGGGTTTAGAGTTTTATAAAGCGTTTGGGGTTTAGGGGTTAGCGTTTAGGGTTTGTGTTTTAGGGTTTCTCCCCAAAACCCCAAAACCCAAACCTTAAACCCTAACCTCTAAACCCCAAACCCTAAACGCAACACTCTAACACATGTGTTAGTAACATATGAAACCCACCAAAAAAATGAAAAAAAAAAATAAATTCGTCGGAAGTATGCCTTGAGGAACGGAAAATCGAAGAGGATAAAACGCTGAAAATTATGGTGCAAGTTTCATGATTTTTCGATTTGTCGTTTGTGAGATAATTGATATTTGGGGTAAATGGGTTTTGTAGTATGGAACATTCTCTTTGTATATGTGGCATGATATCATTGGTTCCCTTAGTCTCACACGAATTTTTAGTCTCATTTGAACCTCACCCATTATATTTATATGTTTGTTTGAAGAGAAAAAGAATAAATAGAATGCAAAAACAAAGTAAGAGTTAAAAAATAAAAAATAAAATAAAGCATTCATGCTAGTTTAAGCTCACAAATAGTGTAATAATACAAAGGGTGAAAGGGTCGTTGGCATTAAAAGTAGGAGAGTGAACTCTTTCAACCAAAAGGACAAGGGGTTCAAGTCTTATTTGAAGCAGTTACTTATTACTCCCTCAGTCTCAATTTTATTGTTCCCATACAAAAAATACGTACTTTAAGAAAAGAGTACTAGTTGTACTATACAATCAATAAGATTTAGGGAAAATTACATATATCCCACTCAAAACTTGTCAAAATATCATATATACCCAAATACAAGTTTTTATTGTATGATGTACAATGATTTTAATGCATGCTTGGGTATATATGTTATTTTGCAAAATGTTAGGGGGAAATATGTAATTGCCCCTAAAATTTAATCTCTCACCACATTCAAATGTTTTGATTGGTTCAAAGTACAAAGTGGACAATAAATTTGGGACATCCCAAAATGGAAAGATGGATTATAAATTCGGGACAGAGGGAATAATATTTTTGGTGTTTGTATATAATATGTGTGGGTTAGATTATACGTTTACCGTTAACCATGTAGAAAAAGTCCAAATTATTTACTCACGACCCCTTTAAATGACTTTTTTTTCTTGTTTTAGTTTACACGTAGATCTCGAGTAATGAAAGGAAGACAAAGGAACCATCTTCTGATGCAATGCATGACACATGTTCATACAAAAAATATTATTTCTTCTTTTATAATAAAGCAATAAAGCTATATAGTAGTAATATTTACTTGATATTTAAACTTGTACACTAATGTACCTCGAGATCCAACTTCCAACACACTTTCTATTTGTTTTTATCTAATTAAACTGGAGTAAGGTGGCAAAAAATTATATGCTTCATAAATCATAATCATCGTATCTATATCTATACTTAATATATAAATTGCTTTAGACAAAAGCCTTAAAAAATGAAATACTCCGTAGTAAATTACTATTTTGTCCTAAGTATCTCATTCAATTTTGAAATACATGTATTAAATGCAATTTATTATAAAGTTAATATATATAGTAATTAATTCCGGTTACAAAATATGTACCCAATATTTATTTGTCTTTCTATAAATGATGTAAGCTACGTAAACATTATAAAGAGCTTAACATTCGAATCATACCTTATAAAATAAAGTAAGTATATAGTATAATACTATTATTTTCAAATTTTATTTAAGCTTCACATGCCGGTGAATAAAAATATTACTACAAGTTTTTTTTGGTGCCACTACATTCGCGGGTAGTATTCTAGTAGCATATTATCAGTATTGAAAGGGGTGTCGGCAATCAAGCTTTACATGCCGGTGAATAAAATATTACTACCAGTACAAGTTTTTGTTTTTTTTTTTTTTGTGCCACTACATTCGCGGGTAGTATTCTAGTAGCATATTATCACTATTAAAAGGGGTGTCGGCAATCAATCTTACACAAAGTTAATACAAACATACATATGTATAAGTTAATGACCATGTTAAATCAAAAGTTTGTGCAATATCAAATTGAATATACCAACACGAGGATAGGGCGGGTATCGATATAAGAGTGTGATAAAAGTAAAGGAATACCAAAATCCATAATTGAAATGTTGTACATTCATTATAAGTTCGTGTTCTCTTCACTTTTTTACAAAGATAAAAAGACACCTTTCATTGAACTGTTTTGTCAACTGATATCGAAACTTGAAAAACGTACCTCTAAGCTTGAACCTTAAGACACTAGCTTTTTCCATATTTTGTTGTTTTCCGGATAACGTTATATATATACACACACATCAAAAAAAAGGTAATTTGGAAGGTACCCCTAACTTTCGTACCATATTTCAATGGTACGCCTCCGCCCTCCCGCAAAAAGCATCAACGCCGAAAAAATCATCCACACGTGCTGAGGCACGGATTCGAACCGCTGACGTGTCAGTCACATATGTAGAGTTTGGATGTAGAGTTTGGATGTTTGCAGTAGCGGTACCACTTGAGCTACGCCTCAATTACACAATATGTGTAGATGAGTAATGTCACTATTTGGGAGTGACAAGTTATTAGGAGAGACATCAAGATCAAAGACTCAGCATGAAGATTTACTAACTATTTCAATACTTTAATGCAATTATATATTGCTATAACTATACGTTATATGTTTACAAGAGCTATGGTGATGACAGATGCATGGGGTTTCATTATTATAATACACAAGCATGCACAATGCACATTCAAATATTCAATGCTGTAAAAACTAACTTTCTTGAAATCAATAAAAAAATATATTCAAACTTTGAGTAAACTAGGTCCATGTGTTTTTGTATTTGAGGTGCACGTGACAGGAGGGACCTGTATACAGTTATTTAAAATTAAATGTTTGATGTCCCTTGATTCTAAATTCCAAGATCCAAGCTTTTTGCATTTACTACATATTTTGGGTATTAATGCTTTAGTCTTTAGAATCAATCAAATGGGTCATTATATGAGCTAGTCATCAAGCAATTTTTATGTGTATTCAGTTAGCTCAGCTGAACTCACTCAACTATACTTTTCTTTAATTTTAGAGTATATATTACTGTAAAATGAATGTAAATTTAGTATAATCTACAATTACGAATCTGCTGATTGTATATACAAACATTACTAACTCTATTTACGACCCACTCGAGAATTTTACTACCTTCGTCCCTTGGACATGACAGGGAGCGAATACAATCTAGCTTTGAACAGTTTAAACTGTACAAATAATACAGGATGGGATAATCTTGCAGGATCATTTGAGAGAAACAAAATTTATGTATATTGAACTTACAATGACCCGTCATCCATAAGATAATCGACCAACCGTTTGCAGCCGAAAATCCTAGCCCGGGTTAGCAATTGACTATAAGTCATGGTTAATTTTGTCAGACTGCAACCTACATAAGAATGCTTCCGATTCTGACTTTGACTTGAAAAGAATCAGTTACTCAGAATCACTCTGCAAGCTATAAATATTGCTAATAACTCCAACAACGCTAACCAGGATAGCCAAAGATAACATTAACCACGCTAATACCCTCTCTCTGCTGGTCAACCCGTACTGACTGCCTAACTTGAGTGCAATAAGAGCCGGAAAAGTAAAACCCAATGCTACGGCTGTGGTTGCACCTGTAAACTTAAAAGCAGTCCATATATTTGGAATCATGGTACACCCTATATATACAAGGGCCAAAAGTATAAAAGTCCAAATCAAACATCGTTTTCTACTCTCGTGTAATGGAGGCGACCCTTCAAAAGCTAACGTGTCCACTGTTTGTCTTAACGAAAAATGAATAACCGGGAAAACAAGAACCAAATGAAGAACGTATCCAACACGAACTATGTAATTCAAAACCGTACTAAACTCCATCCCAAGTGGCTTGTCAAAATTAGTCAGCACATCTGACTCTGTATCGTTTCCAAACAAAAGGTAACCCGATATTGCAGTTGAACAATATACCAAAATACATAAAACAGTAGTGATCCGACCCACTTTATTCATTTTCTGAGGTGAGCGTCCTTCAAGCTCGTTATATATAGGCTGCAAATTAAAATGACAAACAAACGCATTCGACATGATGGGAATCACAACCAAAAGATCAAGAATCGCCTTTTCTGATCCAAAATCAGGTGTCATCCTGGGCGGTTCGATTTCACCTCTAACGAGCTTAATAAACGCTACAACAAATGCAACCACGACAAATACAACTGCAAGAGCTACAGAAGCAGCCGAAGTTAAACTCAAAGAATCAATCCTATCTAACGCACAAAGTGGCGCAAGAAATATAATTACCACAATCAAAATAACTACTTTCCTATGATCCCAAAACCCGTTACCAAGCCATTGATCAAACACACCAATATGATTTCGAGAACCCGACATTACATCGCCCATAATGATCAAATAAACCACCAAAACGCCCGCATTGTTAAGTATAATACAAATTTCAGATAATATCCTAGCTGGTCTACCTAATGCTTCTTGAACAATCTCACCATAAGATAAAGCCTTACATTGAACCGTAAACCGAACAAGCAATTCGACGCTAATTTCGGACAGAATTCCCATTAAGAAAATTAAAATGACTCCAACAATCAAGCCTAAAACTTTCATTGTAGCAGGTAATGCCATAATTCCAGCCCCTATTACAGTTGTGGTTAAATTAAACACAGCACCATAAATCCCTGAATTCGAGTGTAATTTATCGGAATCAAAACCTAACTCACGATCCATATTATCAATTTGGTGTGTTACAAGCCCTTGTTCATCCTCGTTGTGAATTAATTTAGGGTTTTGAGATCCGTAATCATGATTATCGTGTAATTGTAACTCGACAAATGAATCTTTAGGAACAGGTGTATAATTACTTTCCATGGTTGGTGTAAATCGACATTTATTTACAGGAAAACATACAAATTAAAACAATGTGAGTGGATATAGATACTTACAAATATTGATGATTTAATACCGCGAATATTGTGATGATTATTAAGCGATAATTACTACTATATCTCAGGGGTCAATCATTAGGGAGAAAACAGGGGGATCAAATGAATTTGATTTGCTCTGTAATTTGGGGATTTTGTATGGTTGACATTTTGACCGGTATTATACTATTTGGGTCATGGCCCGTTAGCCTGACCCAATTTCCTTCAAGGGCTTCTTTTGTAATTAAGGAACATGTAAGATTTTTTTATTTTTTTTATTTTATAATTTTAAATTAAGTTGAATTAATTATAAAGTATTAGCATTTCTTTTTAATATTAATTTTTCTTTTTTAAATGTAATAATAGTTTTATTCATGTTAAATGTTAGTTATAATTATATAATTAAGTCAAACACTGCTTAACTGAGGGCTATAGTTAGCATTTTTCAAATGTTATAAGTGATTGTTGTGTTCGGCAAATTCGCATCCATAAAAATAACTAGTACATCACTCTGAAAAAACTAATACATCACAATACGTATTAACAAAATGTTTGACATGTTACCTCTGAAGATCATTTTCGTCTAAAACATACCATAATGGTCACCATATTATACTAATTCAAGTTTTTAGTGATACTGATATCAAATTAAGTTGAAGTTGTGATGATTATTCTAACTATTATTCAGGATAACGGTGTTAATCTGTCGTTAAATATTTCTCAACCAAAATGATTACGAGTTCAGTGACAAAGGTGTAGGCTTTAAGATGCGTGTAGGATTTAGGATTTAGTGATGTTTTTGATTTAGGGATAATGTTTTTCTACGCGTTTATCTCCTTGTGTTGTCACGTTAATTAACTTAAACGTATCACATTCTTTCAAATGTAGAGAAGTCGTTAATATATTTAAGGTAAAACATAACGAAATCCCTGGAAGCTGTAAACGAAAATGAATGTAATGCATAAGGTTGTTGCAATCATGGATGGTTTGTCACGTATTGCACTATTGTTAACGTATGGAAGTGATTCTTATTATCAACTCTTAGAGTATGATCAATGAATGCTCGGTGTCCATGGGCACGAGGGGTATCCAAAGGTTTATAGTCGTGGTCGTTGTCAGTGTGTGCGTGAATGTCAGTTGTATTAAAAAATATATCGATAGTAATGAGAGCTGTTACTAGTTGTTGACAGTGAGATAAAAGTGGTTTAGAGGAAATATTAATATGACGCCGACGTGATAATGTGATCGATGGGGGAGTTGATCGATCTTTTGATCGTACCGGATGCTCTATAAAATTGTCATAAACAAAACCTAGAATTATTAAATTAAATATAAATATAGAAATAGGAAGTGATGATAAGAATAAGTTAGTTAGTAGACACTTATAATGACCAGTTCGTCATAAATATCTCAAATAAGAAAAGTTGGTTGTAGAGTTAAACATACTATTCTGCTACTAAATGACATCAAAGGCATCATTGTCACAAACAAATTGAATGCCTCCTCCAGTCCACCACTCCTGTATGAAGCCATTGGTGAAACTTCGTGACAAGATAAATATGCTTATATATAGTCAACTTTGTTATTCAGGAGTTGTTGAGTTTTTTATAATTCGATATACAATTCGATGGGTCATGGGTCATACCCATTGGGTTTAAAATTTAGGCTCTATATTAATATTAATTATTGATAGATTAATTTTATTGACGTGTTGTATTGGGTTTAAGCTATTATCACTTGTTTTCACTATCTAGTTTGGTTTGTTATGTAATATGGATTTTTGATCTATCAATTGTTTTAGGGTACGTTAATAGTACTAGAATGTATTAAAGTTTATACTTATTATTATTGTACGTATCTATAACTAATTATAAACTATCGTGGTGTTTTATTTTTAGAAACTTGTAAGAACTAAAATTCAACATTTCTAAATTTAAAATTTTATAATTTTATAATTGTAGCAACTTATTTTTTTATATTTTTTCACTTTTAACCCACGTTTCGTATTCCGGATCTTCAACTCTACAAATCAAGCTATTGTTGTCGATTCAACATCAAAAGTAATATATCAGTGAATAATTACGAATTACAATATAGTATTATTTTCGCTGCATAGCGCGGGTATTATGCTAGTTTATATTTTAAAAGCTTTGTTATATGTAATAAACTTTCTAAAAATAGTTAATGTATGTACATAGTGTTATAGTTGTCGATGTGTGTATTAAAGTATCTATTATGTTTATAAAAAAGGCCATAAATACATACATTAGAAGTCATTTATCTATACTACTAAATAATGCATTTGGTACAAAATCTTAAAAGGAGAAGTAGTAATTTACTATTTTACCCTCCCTTTATTTTATATATTATAATTTATAATCGATATAATATCTAGCATTTAAATCAATGCAATTAATTATTTCTTATAATATATCATATTCAAAACTATGCAACTCTAAATATATTTAATTTTTCATAACTTGTGTAACTGACATGATATAATGATATATATTGAAATGTCGGTTACAATTCTTTTGATATAAATATAATGCTTTTAAATAGTATAATTATATTTGTACTAATATTTAAGATGTTGAAAACTTTACAAGTATTAAACTTTTAATAAGAGAACTATAAAATTTTTTAATACCTTTTATTTATCTAAACTATATTTATCTATACTATATAATAAAGAGTTTGAGTCATATCTTAAAAGGAGAACTAACAAATGACTATTCTACCCTTTGACATTTAATTAAACTTTAACACTTTATAAAATCAATTAATAATATACATAATATATCATGATCAATTTTCGGTTACAAAATATGTAATTTCATGATAATTTGATTTCTTTTACTACATATCTAACTCAAATTACATATTGTAATCGGCATTAACTTGTCGATTACAATTATTTTGATATATCTATACTAATATATAACGCATCTTGATGTTTTATATATATTAACTCTTAAAACATAAAAACTCAACATTTCTAAATATAAATTATACATGTAAGTTCCATTTATCATTTTCATAATCTTCTCCCTTCACAATCGTATTACAGAAGTCAAATTCTACATACGAACAAACTACCGTTATTGAGTCACTATCGCAGGAAATCTGTTAAGAACAAATATACTATATGATTATAATCATCCAGTAACTATGCATAACATAAACTGTATTCTGCTACATAGTGCGGGTATTAGGTTAGTAAAGTTAAAATACACACAATACAATTTGTAAAACATAATACATACAATATCAATAGGGCAAACTTTAATGCATTTTCGTATCTTTATCCCATTATTTTACTAAAAAACTTGGAAAAATGTTTATTTGTGATATATATATATGTATGAAAAAGCTCAAAGAAAATAACTTTGATCACTCAAATCGACTATGTTAGGAGTTTTTTATTCTATAAGGTTTAGATTAAATCGACATTTTTTATGTGTGAAATCAGCAGGTCAGCTGCATTTTGATGTGAATGAAAGACGGACGATAGCAACTGTTGAAAACTATGATGAACGGTTTAGATTTGCGTAAAATACAATGTTGTGAAGATGCATCGAATTTGTATAATTAATAACATAAATCAACGGTTAAAATCATCATCTACTTCTACTTCTTTTTCAAATGGTGTAACCCTCGAAACCTTATCCATATCATTTAATTGGATTTACCAACCCATTTTACATGATACTGTATTAATCAAAAATAGATCTAATGACAATAATAATTGACTATGACTTGTGTAGTACGTTCACCTTTATTTATTCTTTTCCTTCTCTTGATTTTTTTCTATTTATTCTTTTATCGATTATTATAGGATGGAGTTTAAACGGTGGAAGGCAACTGATCACGTGTCATGGCAATAGCCATCCACATCGGCTCAGTCAAGCCAAGCTTAGCCAAGCCGAATTCAAAATTCTCAACTAATTTTATTTTTTTATTATTTATATTTATGGGTTTTTTTTTTTTTTTGAAAGGGAGTTTGGAATTACTGACGGGCCACTTAGGCCCACCCGATCATCTCACTATAATACACCCTCGAGAAGAAAGCCCAGCTTCGTCCCCGACCCAAGGGTTATTTAAGGGTACTACTATCTATACCATTTATTTATTTAAAATTAATTTTTCTGTACTTTTCTGTACTTTATTCTATCACTTTTACTTTTTCATTCTGTACTTTTATGTACCTTTCTGTATTTTTTCCTATTTTTTAATTCCTAAAATGGTATGGGAAGTAAAAAAAAATATTATTTAATTAGGAAAACGTGAAGACAAAAGCTTCATTATCAGAGGACGGTCCCATCATTCGGCACTCATGCTCGATATGGGGTATCCTACTCTTATCGCGATAAATTCATTATTCAACGTGATATATTGATGATAAATTGAATTGATTGTCGTGATGTGATTGCCAACTAACCATCACTAATTTATGGTTAGCATTGGTGTTAATGATCCACCTTCGCTTTCATTTTTGTTATGGCTTTTTCTCTCCATACCATTTTAATTTACTTCCATACCATTTTTTGAATTAAAAAGTACAGAAAAGTACGGAAATAGTACAGAAAAAGTACAGAATGTAAGAAAAAGTGAAAGAATAAAGTACAGAAAAGTACAGAAACATTAATTTTAAAATAGATAAATGGTATGGAGAGTAGGGGCCTCTGTTATTTCTCATCTAATAGATTTATTATTTAATAATTTGACGTTGTCGTAACAAATATAGTGTTTATATTATTATTTACTAAATGTGTCTAATGTTCAATATTTTATATTATCTTAAACCTTAAATACACTATAAATACCGAGATTATGAAATCATCAATTAAAATCAAATTCAGTTAATCAGTTAGGTATTTCTACTTTAATCTTTTATATATAATTAAAAGAGGATAACATTAAGGAATTTTGACCCTTGATTAGCCTCCACAATTAGAGATCAATGGTCTAGATTAGTTTGAAATAATAACACTTAAGACCCCTAATAATAATAATTTGAAAACTTTTTATTTATAATTAAAAAATACATATAATTCAAAAATATTCTATCAGGGTAAATTAAAATATTAATCCAATAGTCACTTTTTATTCATACACGCCTCCATCACCGCACGGCACCATCTAACCCTAAAACCCTACTACACTCCTCCTTCGTCATCTAGCGGTCAGTCCATACTCCCCATGTCCATTGGGATCTTCTTCATCGGTAAGTTTTCTATTTTTTCCATCACTTTATCGTATTCGTTTCCAATTCTCATTTAATCCCTGTTAATCAATGTCTCCGTCGAATTTATCAGTCATCGGTTTGTGCCAACGCAGAATCAACGAAGGCTTATTTGTTCCCAATTACTGTGTACAGGTGGGTGTTCATTTATCTCCCATCGTTTCACTTTTGTTGAAAAAAATTAGTTCTTATAATATCCGTGTTGATCTTCTATTTGTTGGTTCTAGATTTTAGCCCATATGTATACAACAAAAGAATGGAGAGATAATTATTATATTATTATATATCCATGAATTTCATCCAAGTAATGGTCCTATTAATCGACAGATATGAATAATATAGTTTGATTATTATATTCATCTATTGTTATTTTAAATTTTGGAAGCTAAATGATCCAATATTAGTTATATTCTTTTTCATTGAAGAAACTTCAACTTTGGTATTACTCATGAAATAAGTTTTTTATATTTTTAATATTTTTGAAGCATGATTCGTTGGTGATCTTTATATGGCATTTTCTAAATAGACAATGACTAATAGTGTGTCCATATTTCTAAACCATGATTCTATTGACTTGCCTAAATAGTGAGTTGCAATTGTTTCCTAAGGTACGTGGAACTTTTACCTCTTTTACTGTCAACATCTCTCTAAAAAATAAAAATCTTCTGTGCTAAAATCGCGTACTTTATTTGTAACAATGGAACCAATTCATTGTAGTCATCTCCACATTATACTTGAGGGTTAAAGTCCGAATTATAAGTGATATATAGTAAGATTTTAGCTTACACTTAGAGCACCATGGCCAATTTGACCCATTTCCTTCAGATATCAAATAAAATAGATTCCTCCACTCTGACCTGTTAGAGATAAACATAACACAAATCGACTCATTCATCACCAAATGAGTGCAAACTTCCACCTCTACCTTTCTGTGTTTGCATTAGGTAAAATTCTTTACCTATCTAGACACCAGAAGTCGTTTGTACTAAACTACAATTTGATATATTTTAAGCCATCCTGGTCAAGTTGTGCCTTTTTGATATGTAAACATGTTGGCGGGGAGCCTAATGATTTCATAATCGTACTTAAAACTTTTGATTCTGTCACTACATTAAATGAATATTTATTGTTAAGTGTTAATAATGTTTTGATACAGGGAGCTTAAGTTCTTGCTGGTAAAATGCATGGGTTAGCGTCTACTTTTATAGTTTTATGGGCCTCTGACTATACATGAAGTTGGGAAAGAGATGCTCATAGCAAGGTAATTTTGACCATGTATAGTAGGTTTTAATGTTATTGAGGTGGTTGAATTATTCTCATTTAAGTAGTCTGATATTTTGAATCAATATGTATATAGTTTAAAGCATAAAAATAGCTATGCAGACTGCTGAGATCATCAATGGAGGGTTCTATTTATGATCAATAGAAAATTTAATTCAGAAATGCATGATCAATAGAAATTTGTATATCATCTTTACATAGCCCTTTTATTGATAGAGACATGTATTTCATATAAATTTACAGAATCTGCAACTGAATAACAATGGGAATTTTGTGAATAACCAATTGCTATCTTTTGACTTTTACGATGTACAATCATCAGGTACTTGCAAAAACGTTACAATGCTACCAATCCGCCTGCACTACCTGGTCAAATAATTTATTTATTATGAAGCTTATATATTGTTAAATTCTTACTTTGATTATTATAATTTTGTGTCACATGCATTATTCAGGGCTATAATCAGTTACATTAATGCTTTAGGTGATAATAGAGATGAGCCTTCTGGTGGAAATTATGACGAGTAAGATTTGGATGTCATTGCAAAAGGCGAGGAATTTTACATCAGAATTAGTTCTGGCCCAATTTGATAAGGTATGGTGTATGTGGTTGTTGGAGTGTATGTATGTATTATGCATATCAACGTATAGTACTTGCATTCTAGATAAGAGCTTGAAAAATACGAGCTTCTCGCTTGCAAGCAAGTCATGAGAGTGATGGAGTCTGTTTTTTGGGCTGAAATCATTGCTGGTAGTATGTTCATGAACGCAAATATATCTGTATTTAAGGTTGTGTTTCGGGTAGCTTTCAATTTGTGCGACCCATTTCACGTTTTAGCCTATTCTTTAATTTTAGCATCTCACCTGTTTCTTTTTAATACTTGAAAACCATTCGTTGATAGCTTGCGTGTTCTTCTAATATTTGATCGATGTAACATCAGATCAATGTTAACTTAGGGGTAGTCTACTTGCAGCTCAATTCAAGTTCAGGTGTCGAAATGAGTGGGTCGGGTATTTCGTAGCAAAGCATATATATATATATATATATATATATATATATATATAATATACAAGTTGTTGAACCTTTACTCACTATTGTCAGCATAATCTTTACGCAGGAGAAGAATTAAATGAGCAAAGATGGTGATCTTGAAAGTGTGACTACGTCAGCAGAAAGCATATGACAACTACAATTCTGTCTACTGCACTATCATCACTTTATAAGTTTTCATAAACCAAAGTTACATGCTAAAAAGCAAGATTTTGTGTGTTAAGGATGCTTCACAAAGAGGCGATGGACAACTTTTAACAAATTCCAAGTTTTGTGCGTTCGGGGTAGTTGTCTGTTAATGGCGGCTTACTTTAAGGGCATACAAAAGTCAGCACATTTAAAGTTTTTCGTATTTATTTTCCTCCTGAAATTAAAATATATGTTTATCAATTTAAGCTTTCTATTAAGACCATAGGTTTCCTATTCTTCTAGATCCAACCAATTTTATTGTGACACAACAAATTGTTTAGAGTGTAGAGGATTGTACTTGTGACACCTTTCGTTAGATTTACTAAGAATCTTTATACGATATTTGTAGTCCAGAAAGATATCTTCCCTCTCATTATCTCAAACTTTAAAAACTCAAAATCCGCGTTGTCGCGGGTCCTTCACCTAGTTAAATTAAAAGTTAAAACATCATTTAACCCAAGATCAAAATTTTTGGTACGCCACTGCCTACGCAATATAGAATATTGATTTTGACCAGTAACATAGATGTTATATTATTTTATACACTAAATATCAAAAAGTTCTAACAATAATGGAATGCAATATACTTTACATCATGAGACATGATAATTGACGATATAAAGTTAAACTTTCAAATAATGAGTTAGAGCGTTCTAATGGCATCCGTCCGAAAAAACTCACGGAACCGACATCAATGGCACCGGCTCGTCGGTTTTTTCCGTCGAAAAACCGACGTGGGTCGGTTTGGTTTCGTGGGGCATGGTACCATTTTTGTTTTTTTCTTAAATTGTAGCCGTTGATGAATAAGAATATAAGATGTATGTTTGGAACATTCGAATCTATCTTATCTTGTTACAACTTTGGTGGCCGCCGTCTCTTATCTTTTGCATCTATTCCTTACCTGAAAAACATCTTAAACGATGACCCTAACTTCAAGGTAAAAGAACGTTGAATAGTGGGAACCAAATATGTGACTCGTAATCGGAACCACAAATGTATGTTTGGGTGGTGAAAGCCAGTGGTGCATTTGAGTGGTAGACTATAAAATTTGATGTTTTATTGGAGAGTATAACCGAATTCAATGATGAATAAATTAGAGGAAATGAAAATAATGTTCTGTGCACATAATAATGTATCTATAATATTTTAGATTTTTTAATTAAAATTTTTCGCAAAAAAATTAAAAGAATAAAAAAAATATCACACGTGGTCCTTTTTAACGGAGAGTTAACAATCGTTAGTCTAAAGGACTGTTTATGTAACAAGTTTCAAAAATAAAGGATGATCTGTGTAATTAAATTAATTAAAGGAATGACAGTGAAATTTGAACCATACCATAAGGGTGAATTATGTAATTTTCTCATAAATCAAATAAAGTGATTTTTAATGGTACGTAATTTTGGTCATGGGAGATGTACGTTCTAACATGTGGTTATTTTTGTGTGTGAGAAAAGGATAGAGGTCTGAAATTTTGGGTGGTCCAAAACTACAATGGGCCGGCTGTATGGTAACGGCTAAGTTAAAAGATGGCTGGGGACCTGTTTTAGGGTTTTGCCCATTAAAGCATGTTCCCTGGCGTGGCTTCTCGTGTTACATTTATTTTATAAATAAAAACTAAATTAATTCGATGTTAAAAATAATTTAATACGAGTATGTATTTTTTTTAGTCATAGTCATAGTCATAATAATAATACCAATAAGTTAGTCTGGTAAACATGATTATGATTATGTATAATGGTTAACTAGTTTCATTCGAATCCAACGTCTAGCACTCTAATGTGTAAGAAATGTTATGAAGTGTAGCTCGTGAATTCTTAACTCGCGTATAATTGATCCGTGTTGAATATGACATCTTAATAGAGTAGCGGTATTAGTTTTTTCTTATGTAATAAATTGCGGCGTGGAGACAATCATCTCCTTTATACTTTGATGCCCTCTTAACGCGGCTTAATAAAATTGTTTGTTTTTAAAAAATAAAATACATGTTACAAAATGAGGTTTAAACGGATAAGAAGAGTAGGTTCAACTCTCTTGAACCATTAAGTATGAAAGAAAAACAAAATAAGAAAGTGGAAAATGAAAAATCAAAATCAAAGACCCCACATGCTTTCATAATTAAAGTTGCATTTTCCAACCAAACTCATACTTACGTTATCTTCTTATTTATCGTTTGACGATATATTAGACGAAATCAATAATCAAGTCGTACCGCATTTCGTGGCAATTTCCAGTTAACATCATTTAGCTTTTGATTCCTTTTTTATATACGGGGTAAAATGTATATTTCCGCCTTTGCCGACCACACACGTCAATATCCGGATGATAATAAACCAAGTCATCCACTAAATAATTACTTTAATTAATTAAGGACATCTTTTTCCAACACATACACAAAGTTGACACTTGACAGAGAAATAATCTTTCTTTAAACGATACTGTATTTTTAATTCTACTTCTATTACGTGACATTGTATCCGTACAATACGACGGTTATATTTTAATAATTTTTTAAAACATAACCATTAGAGCTATTATTAACACGCTTAAAGATGTATACTAAAAAACCCCCTAGAATTAAATATTCAATTCCCACATACAAATTTTTTATGCACGTTAACGATAGCTCTAAGGGCTGCTTTTTGAAAAATCCACATTTTAATAATTAAAACTAGTATCATTAATACGTATTTTACGATTTTATATTTTTTCCTGATGTAGTTTGATTTACATGATGATTCAGATGTGTGTAATTATTATGTTAATGCAGAGTTTTGATTTGAATTGAGTGTAAATTTTTTTAACAAAGTTATGTACGAATTTTGTTGCAAAAAAATTATTGAAAAAGGATAAACATATATTTGAAACTAACATAGTTCTCACGCTATGCAGAAAAATACATACTTGTAATAGATGATAGTCATATTTTTTTATTCGTGTGTTCAGTTGCAAACTCATATATGGACGGTAAATAAAATTATAACCTATATAAGTGGATTAATGAAAGATCGTTTTTATGTATAAGTGAATTATAACAAAAATTAGAAAAGAAAATGTTGAATTTTAAAGTTACCAGAAGTAGAGTGGGAAATGATTTATCGTAGTATAGAGATATATATCCACTTATATGGGGAATGATCAACTAATAACCAATTTCTTTTTTTAAAGGGCAGCATTTGGATCACAGAAAGGCTTATTAGCCAAATTTACTAAATTTAAGGATTACTCAAATTTACAAATTTGAGCCATTTAAAGTTACTAAAGTGCATTAAGTTCTTGAATCATCATCAACAATTGAATAGAATCGAGTAAAATTCAAAGATGCATTTACGCATCCCATCTTTATTTAAATGTCAAAATTTATCAAAATAAAGGAGTATATCATTTTTCATCGAGTATAAAGACCTATAATTATTATGTGAAAACATAAAATGCGCGTGCATCTATAAGATTTCTTCCTATGTGTAACATTATTAGAATTATATATTCTTCCCAACAACTCACGACATCCATATATTATACTATATATATCTCCATCGTACCAATTGAACTTGTACTTAATACATCGTCATTACCAAATAAATGACCTTTGGCTGCTTGACCGATTCTTATTGCTTATAGTCATAGTCAACATCAACATCAACATCAACATATATCGGGAGAAAAAATGCATCACGCATGACGCTCGTTGATGAAATTACAAGATCGATCACTTCAATTGGATATTAGAATCTAAGCTTTCCAATAATCTTATATATGTCAAACATTCAATAAACCTAACATTTGATTACTGTGACATCGAACAGCGTTCATATTAAAACATTATATTTTGTTTTATACTTGATCTTAATCTTAATTGCATACGTGTATCAAAAGTTAAGAATTGATCGATAGTTATATATATATATATATATGCTACTAAGAACCCTTTAATAATCTTTAACAAATTGATTTTATATATAATTACTAGTGTAAATTTACAACTACTAGAAGAAAAATTTGGTGTCATCGTGTTACATCCTTCATAAATGTCGTCAATTATCCACTTATTCAAATTAAAGCTTTTTTTCAAGTAAAAAAAACGCTTCATAATCAAAAAGTAACAAATCTTGTTATAACAAGAATAAAAAAGATGCTAGAAATCAACCATGAGTTAGACAAAAACAACAAAACTACATGGTCCGTACGACTAATATACATCATTTACGTGGACTTGTATCTTCCGGTTGTGTAACCGGCTTGCCACGTGGATGCGTATCAGAGGGGTTCGCAACACCAGCTGTAACTTTAGCAACATCAAGTGCACTTGCTTCAGGTTTTTTAGAAGCATACAGAACGAAATACCCAATTCCGGCAGCCATTAGGAAACCAACAATGGTCATAGTGGTGGCACTGAACGGCAGATTACGGCGTTGATGAAGGACCCCGCCAGGGTTGTGACCAGGTGGTCTTTTTGATGATTCAACACCCAAATTCTTCACTTCTTCCGGACTCATTTTGTGAGTATCTGCAATCTTTCTCCAATCTTCTCCGCCGCCCATTTTTATATTTTTGTGTCAATTAGTGCTGTTGTGTTAAGTTGTTGTTGCCGGAATTGTATACTTTTGCATGGGAAGTTTAAAACGTTGAATGAGAATGGAATGGTGCTGCCACGTTTTGTTTAGGTGGCTTGAAGGTTAGATGTATTGTTGACACGTTGCACTGGGTTTAGGACACGTGTTGATGTATAAAGTTACAAGCAGAGTTGAGTAAAAAAAACAATGCATTGCACGTTACTACCTTACATGTTACCTTTCATTTATCTTGTTTATTCAAACGAGTGTTTTATGCAATATGATGTATATTAGATTCTGTACTTTCTGGTATCTTGTAATCTTGTATAATTGTATTATCAATTGAAATGAATTTTAACATATATAGCAAACTTTTGATTATGACGGAGTATTAATTAAATCTGTCTATCTCTTTATTGGTTTAATTGTTTCATTATGTATTTAACTTTACCTCTTTTACTATTGTATGCAACCAACTTTTAAACGTTCTATTGTATGTATCGAACTTTTCAAAAATGTCTATTGTATGTATCGGGTGACCTTTTTGCTGACGTGGCACCGGTCATGCTGACGTGGCGCTGATCTGTCATCCTACGTGGCGCTGATTGTAAACACAGAAAAACCGGCAACCTGCTGAGCAGGTCACCCAATACATACAATAGACATTTTTGAAAACATCGATACATACAATAGAACGTTTGAAAGTTGGTTGCATACAATAGTAAAAGAGGTAAAATTAAATACATAACGAAACAATTAACCCCTCTTTATTTATAGCTTGTAAATGGTGATGTGTCAAATTGATAACGTGACTCGCATTACATGGCCCTAAGGCTTGTTTGCTTTGTATAGAGTGCCCCTTGGTTCCGGCCTCGAGTATCAGCTGCAGAGAGGAAATGGAAGGCTATTTCGCTATATTGGATATGTCGGATCCCATAGAACAAAAAGCTCTTAACGCTCAAATAATCACTAACAAAATTTTTGATATCTTAGATATATATAGTATAGCTAGCACATCGCCCGCGCAAAAACGGCGGGTTAAACTTTGAGCTTCGGATTCTTGATTTCTGATGTTTGACATGGAACAAAGGTTTAACGGATTGCTCAATTTGTATTATATGTATTTTTATGTTTTATATTATTATGAATCCATAAATGAGTGATGGATCACTTTTTACGTTATACTAATAAAATCTATGGCTAAAATAGTCATTTTCTTGATTTTGATTGAATATTAATCCATATCTAATTTTAATTAGCTAGTGATTATGTATACGATGTAAATTATAGTCATTCAAGAGTTATTATGTCGCTAAAATAGTCTAGTATTCCCAAATTAAAAGACTAACATTAGGGTAGTTTGGGTATTTCGCATATTCCTTTTTGTAAGTTTATAAGCCAAAAAGGCTAAACCCTTTATAAAGGTTATAGATATAGATTATAGATAAATAATAATGATATGATAATAATAATAATAATAATAATAATAATAATAATAATAATAATAATAATAAGTAGTATAATTTATTGTAAATTTGTTTCATAAAATGGATTATCACAATTTTACAAAGACTATTATTATCGGGTATAATTAAAAAGTGCAAAATAATACAAGTAATAACTAATGATAACTATAATAACCTTAAAATAAAAATAGGCATATCGTTGAAATATTTCGGAATAATTAAAATTAATTTTCATGGAAATAGATTTTTGACTACATTGGTTTCCAGAAAATCTATCCATTATTATTATTATATTTGAAAAATCAAAAATAAAAATAAAAAATTGGAACGTGGGTTACGATGAGATGCATAAAGGAAAAGGACCACTTCCGAAAGTAAACAATTTAAGCATACGTTGCCTTTTGTATCGAGTTACACGAGACGATAACTTGACAAACTGTAGGTCATGTCGTGAAAGAATACGTACGAGAAATAGGAATAATGATGCTGTCCTTGTTACTTGCTGACTTGGCGATGCAAAAGGTTCTCCTTTCTTTTCATGTTTGTTTGCCCCTCTACAGTACAAAGCACTACCGAGTACAAATTTCTCTTTCTTTTTGGTGGTTTCTTTCCACACCACCATAAATTCTCACCACACCATTTTAAGCAATAAAAAATAAGAAAAATTACAGAATAAGTACAGAATGAAGTATGAGAGTGGTGAAAAAAGTACAGAAAATGTACAGTAATGATTATGTTTAAAATATAAAATAATAGGAAAGTGGGGAAAGTAGGAACCTTCTTTTTACCCGTCCAATTTCTTAGAAACAACACCATTTACAACGATAAAAGCTTTTCAAAACTTTTTTACAGATAAATTTATAAAATAAAAGCTTTACAAAAAAGCTTTAATTCCAATGATAATTTGCTTTTAAAAAGCCGTTCTTTATAAATTAATACTCATAAATATTCAAAAAAACTTTACTATAAAAGCTTTACAAATCTCAAGCTTTTGCTGAAAAGGGCTTTTGTTCCAACAAAGAAAAGCTTTAGAAAAATCATTTGTTGGAGATGCTCTAAGGATGATAATCGGCATCTCATAAAAAATTTGTTGTACAAGTGCTTTACAGTATTGTACTATACAACACCATAAAACGCAATTGGTAGTGTACGAATTACTACCCAATAAATAATTGGTTGTGCTATATCCACCATCTTTTTTGATAAATCCACATAAACACGCATTATATGTATGTACAGTACAAACTGTTAATAAACAATATTGGTGGATTTATCAAAATAGAAGGTGGAAATATCAAGACCCATAAATAATGGTACCGTCCCAATATAATTATTCATATTTTTTTCCAACATGTTTCAAAATAATTGTTTATTTTTGATTTCAACTAATCAAAAACTGTTTAAGTGGAGACTAATAAAATTTTATTTATCAACAATGTAATTATTATACTTTTCAAAAACTATATGTATATTTGTAGAATACAGTTAAATTGGTACAAGTGATAGAAAATAAGGTACCTTTGCTTTTTATAGGCCATACATTGATTGTCTCCTATATCTTTCAAGATAATATTATTAATTTGGAATTTTATTATTATTTAAATATAAGTTATTTATTGATGATTGATACATGAGAAAGCTTTATCACCTTGACAAATATTAGTGTCCAAATTGAAATAAAACAATCAACGTAGTCACATAGACACACTTCATATATATATGTATGTATCGTATTTGCACCCTTTTTTTTTATTTGTGCACAATGTAATGATCATACATTATTAAAATTATGCATATTTATAAAGTAAACATTTTGAATATAACACATATCTCAAAAAGTTATTCTACCTACTTCTGAAATGGATAAACAACATATAATTGACAATAGATAGAAAGTTCTTGACACACGCATTTCACGAATTCCGTATGACTTAGCGATTATCACTTATTTTAAACAACGAGTATTTTTTAGCTCAACCCGTTTTGAGTTTTTAGATGATGTAAAAAGAACTTCTTTTAAGCAAGGATTTGGTACGAATAGATTCGATTTCTTGATCCAAACTACACATGTTCATTAAATTTAACAAACACGCCGTAAATGCTTAGCTTAAAGGAAGTACGTACATCATTTTATGTCATTGCTAGCAATGGTCCAATATAATGTGCATACATGAATAAAGGCACTGTCAATTATATTCGTCGACTTCTAGTGTTCCAATAATGCAAGTAAAGCATCCAATGTTGCAGTATTTGGAAACATAAATAAATAAATATATATAAGAATAATAATTAAATTAAATGTATATGCAAAATAAAAAGGTAAAGATGGAATATAAGCTAGGTTTCAAAAATTGAATGATTATTGAGTTAGAAAGTGGGAAATAGAAAAGCATATTGTTGATTATAAATTGGCTTATAATTTTAAAGTTACACCCAATTAACAAAAAAGAGTGAAAAAGTCAAAAAGGTCTATCTTGCATCAATTCATATGTCTTTTCTTTTAAGTGTCCCATTAACTAATCTATTATCAACCTCTGTTATTTTTTTAGGCTTTATCTATCCATACCATTAAAAAATACTCACCATACCATTTATTTATATCTTTTTATCTTATCTTGATCGTCTTCGTCTTCTTCTTCATTTGTTTTGTTTTAGTTTCTCTTTAAATATATATAGAAAAAGCACTAAAAATGAATATAAAACTTTTCTTTAATTATATATATATATAACTGAAAGCTTTCTTAATATAGAGTTAAATATTTATTATAAATATAAATATAAATCTATCTATATAACTAAAGGAGGATACCTCCAAATACTTGTCAATTATATACCCACGCCACATCATTTGCATCCTACGTGTCATCATAATATCAAACAAGTTTGATAATGTGGATTCTCCTACACACGATAATTAAGGCAACATTCTATTATAAAAATGAAGTTATAATTAATTTATTTTAATTAAATGTGCTATATTTTTTGACGGTAAATAACGCAATACATAATCAAATTATAACCAGTTTAATTCAAACTAATGTGTATCGAAATTTATAGTATTATTTTTAGTTATAGCCGAAAATCATGAAATCGTTTATCTATTTTTTCCCCTCTAATTTTGAGTAATAGAACTTTTTTTTCTTCATCTTAATGTTCACACTTCATTTTCATTTTTAAAGGTTAAAACTTATATAGTATCATTAATATTGGTAAATTTTTTATACAATTCGAAAGTTTTAAGAAGGTAGATGTCCTCCATCCCCTGAAACTTATTCAATATTATTTATTATTTTTTAAATTGGATAAATACATTTTGTCGGCATCGTACCCCCCTTGTTTGTTCCGAGATGAGCAACCTACCCCTAAAACTCCCAATGTATGTCATATAACCGTTAGTATGTGCTAAGATATTGACAAACTTAATTTTTACCTATTGCCATTGTGAAGTGCTGACTAAGCAGCCACATTAGATGCCATGTGTAAATTTTTTGCCGGCTAAGAAATTAGATGTAAAATATAACTTATTATATCACCTTTACCATATGATAAAAAGTACATCATCGTACCAATTCAGATAATTTTTCGCCACAGCTCATTTCATACGTTCTTCTTCCATTTCTACAAATCGTTTGTATATCTTCAATTGATGTTAGATCTAGTTGATTCTTTGTGTTAGTTTTTGTTGATTTCGTTTGTATATCTTCAATTTGTGTTAGATCCGATTGTTTTTACGGTTTTGTTACGATCAGATCTCATTTTCAGTTGGGTATTTGACCGGCGGTACATGGTAGTTGTGGCCGGCGATACATGGTAGTTGGGGGCGGCGGTGGTTTGACGAACAGGTGGTGGTGGTGATTATTGATGAGGTGATGATGCAATGTATAACACCCCTCATTTCAATACAATATTTAAATGTATTTTACATCGGAAGCGTAAGTCCAAACAAACATTAACAATTAAATTATAAAACATTAGGTAAACTAAACCATAATATTTCAAAAATTATAGTATATCTAAAATAGGTGTTATTTAAAATTCAAAACATAACTTTTGGTTATCAAACCAATATCAGAGTTTACATCTGGTCAAACATTTTATCCAGTCAACAATCTTCTTGCCCACCCATTGTATTTACAACCTGCAAGAAGTGGGGTGGTGGGGTTAGCATAACGCTAAGTGAGGGAATCAATAAGCACAGTCCAACTTAGCATAACAACTCTGTTTACATCAAAGCATCGTATCATATAATATCACAGAGTTTCTAGAGTTCTTAGGGAAACCTTCGGCTAAGAACATACAATTCTATTTCAATGAGATAACATCTCAATACAATAACATAAAATGAGGATCGGTGGCTCCGGAGGTATCATAATACCCGGGGATTCCCCCAGAACACTTAACGTCAATCCGTATGGCCAATACAGAATAGACCGATAACTTGGTACTAATCACATACGACCTAATTTCCTGTTAACGAGAAGTACAAGGAAATTCCTGTCGTATTACAATAGTATCCAAATCCAACTATCGCGTTGACCTCAAGTCTGATGCCCGAAGGCCAAATATAACATGTGATCACATATTCAATCAGGTCAACATATCAGACTAAACAGTCTATCAACAGTATTATTACAACTAAACCATAATCATCATGGTAAACTAAAACAGTAATAATACGTTTACCCGTTGTAACCAAACCTGTTACAACTAAATCACACTGAGGGTACAGATCCACTCACCGATAACCTCAGTCCCACTCAGTAGTCTAATGTCACTGAGTCTTCTGTTAATCTGAAATACCACAAAACACTTATGCACTTTTGAAATTTGCGAAACAAAAGCTTTTAAAATTCTCGATTCGCAGTGATCTCAACTCGCAGGTCAACTCGGTTCGCAGAAAATCGCCTCACAACGAAGTAACTCGACTCGCAGAGCCATCTCAACTCGCAGAGTCATCTCGACTCGCTTAGCGAGACTCAACTCGCTTCGCGAGAACTCAGCTCGCCTCGTTGGACGAACTGGGCTTCGAGGTTTTCGCTGCTGCTACTGATTTTCGAACCAAAACTCCAAAATTTCAGTTTCTAAGGTTTCTAACAGTTTACTAACTTCACAGAAACATCATATAGCTCAAAACCGAGCTTCAATTTCACTTTTAACTCAATAACCCATATAATCAACTCTTAAAACAAACTCACTTGATTATGAAAGAAAGATAATCAGATAGAGATGATGATGGTTCTGATATTATGAATTCGAAATCACAGAACGAATTTGGTTATAAAATTTGATATGGTTCCATTGAGTTTGCCAAATTTTTTTCAAGAATAGGGAATGAAAGAAAGTTTGAGAACTTATGGGTTTTCAAAGTCGGTTCACAAACCGACTCACATATTTAAGTGGTATAATCTTATACCCGTTCTAAATCTATTGTCTGGAACCCGAAAACCATTTGCGAGTCCAAACATTTTATTGTACCGACAGCTTTATTAATTTAAAACAATTAATAATTTACTTGTCACATTGAAATATTTGACTCCTATTCCAATTAATTTCAACTAGTTCAAACAATATTATTTCCAAACACATTAAATAATAATTTAAAATTCTAGGAAATAATATAAAACAACTAGGTCCATTTTGATGATGTTACACACTGGTGATGATGGGTGGTGTTATCTGGGTTTCAAAATAAATTACTAGTGTTCATCACTAACCACCATACACCACCACCGTCCATAAGCTTAACAAATTGATATTGCAAAGAAAATAGAAAAAGAATATATATAGATCTGGAAGAAAAACGAGAGTGAAACCCATAAACCATATTAAACCACCAACTAGTACAACTGTATCGGATCACATGACAAACAAATTGAACTACAAACATAAATCTACAAACATAAGATTATCAGTATGGAAACGCGAACAAAACGAAAATTACAAACACAATATGAAAATCCATTCGAAAATCGAAATAGGAACTTAGATCTAAATCGAAACCATTTATGAACCTAAAATGAATTACGGATCTGAAAAACTAGGGTCTACATTTTTCTTGGCGACGGTGACGACGGTCAACGCCTTAGGAGCGGCGGCGGTAGAGAGCGTTAACGGTTGTGTTCGCCGGAGAAGTTGAAAGAATCGACATCATATGTTCACCGCCGGAAGTTGCAGGTTTCCGGTAAGGATGCCGGCCGGCTGGACCTGCAATGGTGGTTTTGTTGGTGATTTGAAAGAGTTTTGTGGAGATGATGGTTCGCAACTTTGATTAAAGAGAAATTGAGATCTTGAATTTGTTGGTGATTTTAAAGAGTATGCTGGAGATCTTTAAATTCAGATGCTTAGAGCATACGGTGTGGGCTTACGTGGCGTCACCGTTCAACGACGAGAACGCCGTGTGACGGCGTTCTGCCGCACCGTGCCGGCGTTCTCGCCGGCGTTCTCGTCAGCGTTTGAGTGCCGGCGTTCGGTTTCAGACGGTGAAGGCAAGCAACGTTCTTCCTTTTTACTTCTTTTTTTCGTTTCTTTTTTCTTTTGTTTCGAAATGAATTGAAATATTCAGTGTTTGTTTGTTGTGTCTGTGTGTGTTTTGTTATATGTGATGAAGAAGACGATGCAGCATCAAAAGCCAGAAAGAAGATAGGGTTTTATTTTGAGTGGGCTTAATTTATTAAGTGTTATTTTAAAATTGGGCTGGAGCATAATTTGGGCCGAATTTTACTTCTAAATGAACCAATAAATTTGTTAAGTGTTTTAAAAAAAATATGTAATTAGTTATTCTGATATAAAAAATGTTTTTGTAAATCATTGTATTTATATATTTTCTATTTTATAAATTGTAATTTTTTTATTTGTTCAATAAATTATATGTTGTTTTATTTCATTTATTTGTTTTTAAATATCAATATATACAATTATCATCATTAAAAAAACAAATAAAACAGATAATAAAAAACTGAAGAACACTGTCCAGAACATTGTGAATTCAGTTTCACCACACCACAGAATCCCCACTTTCAACATTCTCCAGAACACCGTGTACCACACCTTGTGCTCTTATAAAGCTTAAATGTAAATGGGTATTATTTATTTTATTATTCAAATGACATGTAATTTCATATTCAGATGATCGTTCCACGTATACAAGTTATTTCCACGTATTCATTTTTCTTAATTCAAGAATGCACGTAATTAATATTACCGGTTCTTCCGGTAACAAGTTACCATATTGCCGATATCGATACAACATCAACCAGTTTACTTCAGACAATGAGAGTTTAAGTGGTAGGTTGCTGATCTCGGGACAAACAGAGGGGGTACGATGCCGACAAAATGTATTTACCCTTTTAAATTTTATTAAAAATGATTAAATATAGGTAATTTGAAAGTTTTTAAGGGTGTAGCAGTTTTCCATCCTCTGATACATACTCAATATAATTTATTAATTTATTTGTTTAAATGTTATCAAAATAAATAAATAAAGTGAAGTGATTTGTACATCATCTTTTTCTAGCCGTATACCACAATTATATTTTACATTGTTGTACAACACTTTAAAGCATAACTAATGGTATGCAAATAAAAAAATGTTGATGTACTACTAATCATCAAACACCTTTATATAAAGTGTATACAACACAAAATTGAATATGATAAATGAAACATGGGTAAGGTTCTTAGTGAAAGGTCTCAAATGAGAGGAATGAGGGAAATGTCAGATTCACTACGTTTTAGGACAAAAATGTCACACAGATTAATTACATTTTAACAACATTGCATTTTATACCTATAAATTTGTTCCCAAAATGCAGTTAACTGATTTAGCATTCGTGTCATTTGAGGCCTTCTCTCTGTTCATTCACCTTAAACATTTCATATATGGTTTTAGATTATGATCGATGTATCAAACCACGTGTAAAAATATACATCAAATTAAACTACTAATATATATCTCAAACTATTTACCTTCAAATAAGCATTAATGCACGATAGTTTGCTTAATTATAAGGAGTAATAAAGCATTATCGAGTATTTTTTCATCTCAAAATAAGTGTATATATTTTTTAGTTTGTCCGAAAACAAATGTTCACTTTGAAAATATATATAAGTAACGGTGCCATCGATATCGGTTCCGTCGATTTTAACCGATGGAAAACCGACGCTCGTCTCTTTTTTATTTTCTTTTTTCGTGTATGCCTATAAATAAATGTAAATTGGTAAATGTGGACCCAAAAATTAAAGTGACGGTGTTACTGATGGCAGGGGTTAGTTTCAGTTACTTTTTGAAAAAGTTGATATGGCGCAGTTGGTTTCAGTCAGTTTTAGTCACGGATGAGAGTAATCTAAGTAAGATGAAACATATATTTAACTGTAAAAAGGTATAAAGGTTGTATTTTACCTAAAACTATACGGGTAAAGGGAATATACACCTTGATAAATACTATTACTTAAAAATGTATATCACTTTTTAAGTGGATATTTATTTTAAGACGGACAGAGTATTAATTATACACTAAGTATACGGTCGTAGACTCGTAGTATATTGTATTTATAAAGTTGTGCTTGATCACATTATAGGGTGTGTTTAGCAACCCTTTTCTAAGGGCTCAATCCCTTATAAAACTACAATCCATGTTTGGTACAAAAGGTAGAGTTGAGATTCTTCAAAAAATAATCACTTAAATAAAAATCCCTTCAAACTAGCTTCTCTTAGGAATCCCCATCCCCTTCTTACTAAATTACTATATTACCCTTCTTTTAATTATTAAAAATGTAGAGTAATAATATATCATGTCCATTTACGTCATTTTACACTCATAAGCTCCAGCCCCAACTAATTTGCCAAACACTTCTAGAAAAATATAATCTCCAGCTCCAGCCCAAAACAAAAACTCCAGCTCCAGCTTCAAGCTTCCATCTCTATCTCCATCTCCATCTTCATCTCCAACTCCAGCTAGTTTCGCCAAACACACCCATAGTATGGAACAAACTCGATACATAAATTAAAAATACCTGGCTTTTAGGGTACAGAATCTATCAAATGCTCCATTGACACGTCAAATAGAGACTTGGCCCAAAAGGGGAGTCATATAATTGTTCTACATCTTTGCTTTTATTTGTTTGGTACGCTTTTAATTATTTCATATAAATTTAACGTACAATTAATTCTAACACTACTGTATGGAATTCAAGTATTCTTTTGAAATTATAGAACTCAAGTACTCGATCAACATTATATTTTTAGCCAACGATGTCCAGCTATACTGGTCGGAGGCTTGGGGGTCAATGATAGGAGACCTGGGAAACCCAGGTTCGATCCTTGAGGCCAGCGGGTTTTACCATTAATTCGTTGTCGTGCCTTCGGACGGACGGATTAGTGGGTTTTTCCCGTATTTGGAGTAACTTGGGGCGCTTAAGGGCTCCGTACGGCTGGATTGGGCTAGTATATGGAGACTTAGCCAGTGGGTCTCCCCGTACGGAGTACCTAGGCGATTTCTGTTAGCCTTTAAAAAAAAATATTATATTTTTAATTTTTATTAACACAGTTATAAACCTGAAAATATGTACGGGTAAATAGTACTAACCGTATATATTATGTGATCCTCTTTCTATACCACTAATTTCCAATTTCATACCACTTTTAATATTAAAAAAATAGAAAAAGTACAGAAAAGTACAGAAAAGTAAGAGAAAGTGATTGGTAAAAGTACAGAAAAAGTACAGTAATGATTGTGTTTGAAATAAAAAATAGAAAATGGTGGTATAGAAAGTAGCCCCCATATATTATTGATTTATATATTTATTAACCGTACGTACTAGCTACATCGTGCCTAGTTGCCTACTCACTTAATTATAACCACCTAACATATGTTAGCATTTATTGGTTATAATTAAAGATGATTGACGTTTTATCTTCCTTATAGCGACCTAATTCCCAACAATGATCTCAAGTTTAATTAACGTTAGAAGCCACACATAGTGAATGAGCTACGAACACATACATTTTAAAACGGACTTATGTGTTCATGGATTAACATATGGAAAATTAATGCCCAATACTGTTATTTGAAGATATATTATAAGAATAAGAGTATATACGTAGTGCGATTTTTGGAACACATAATTATATCCTTAAGATATACGAACACTCAGTGGAGGATATAGAAATGTCAAATTACGTAAAAATTTAAATTTTTTGAAGGCTATTAGTGATACTTTATGACTTTTTCTCATAAAAAATGAAAAGAACAAATTTTTTCCCTCTCAACTGTTGTTCCTAACTCCGCCCATGTGAACACTTATCTACTTTGTTAACTAAAAGAAATGTTTGCTATTTCATTGATCGCATCCATGAGAACGTGATAGTGAAACATTCGTGATCAAAGGGAAAGAATACAATTTATGTCTTTAAACTTATGATTATCTTTTTCTACAAAAAACGTCAACTTTTATAGGTTCAGATCAAGAAATGTACACATGCACCTCTAGATCATCACCTTTTAAAATAAATATGATACATGTGTCTCAAAATGTTTAGTAGTTTGTCTAAAAAAGATGATTAGTGCACACTTTAAAAATAGAGATTAGAAGAGAAAAATAATGTAAAAGTGTTAAAAATATATATATTATTAAATATGTATTTTAAAACATTACTCTATACAAAATATTTTATAAAAAAATAAAGACGTACCCCGTATATAATACGGAGTAGAAAATAAATGGTACCTACTCTCCATACCATTTATTTATTTTTAAATTACCTTTCTGTACTTTTTCTGTACCTTTTTAAATCATTATTTCTTACATTCTGTACTTTTCTATACCTTTTCCGTACTTTTTTTGTACCATTTCTATTTTTTTAATGCAAAAATGGTATGGGGAGTAAAATTAAATGGTATGGAGAGAATAGGTGATAAAGAGAAGTTATGGGGAAGTACATGTAATGATGCATCTTTATAGAAATGGGAACACAAAGATGCTAAAAGTGGACCAACCAAGAGACCGGACCCACTTTTACATGGATATCACTGTTGTACTATTTTAACCATAACCATACCCCTACATTATCCCATTATTCAACTCGCCAACCACCTCCATCCCAACCTCGTGCAACTCACGCACCAATTACATGCGCCTCACCACGCACTCAAACACCTTTTCTCTTTTTGCCCATCTATGTTATTACTCCGCGTACATGTATACCTCCGTCCCAATTTTATTATCCCCATACAAAAAACACGCAGTTTAAGAAAATATAGTCGTCTCTCTAACTTTTTGGTAAGATGACAATTTTACCCTCTACTTTTTACCTACTTTTTTGTCATACATATATACAGTAGGGGTAAAAAAAAACTTTATCTCATTATTCTTATCTATTTATGGAAGTGGACAATTAATTTGGTACAGCCCAAAAAAGGTGTACTGGACAATAGATTATGGACGGATGGAGTATATATTTAGAGCAAACTAAAAGTTGCTTATAGAAGTTTACGAGGATTTAAACTTATTTTTCCGGTATGCTTTTCATAATGTTTGACATACATTAAAAGCTTTTTAAACGAATAAACTTAAAAAAAAACACATGGAAGTAACTTTCAAAAATAAGTTATTAACTTATGAAATGAGAAATTACACAATTACCTCTCCAAAAATTCTTTATCATGTATTCTTTTTGTCCTATTATATCGATTCACATTTTTAAGCTCCAGCTAATTTGTCAAATACTTATAAAATAATAAGCTCCAACTTCCAGCTTAAAAAATTAGTCCCAGCTACAGCTATAAGCTTCCAGCTCCAGCTACCAGTTAGTTTAACAAACATACCCTTAAGTTTAGAAATATTATAAACCTAATATATATAATTGATTAATGTAATAATATGATAGTTAAGGAGTGAGAGCAACTCTAAAGATATTTATGTTTTAAAGATTTTCACTAGTTGAAAAGACTTTAAAAATAACTTTTGAGAAAAGCTTTTCACTTTTGAGTTTAATTAGTTTTGTAAAGTATGAGATTTATCAAGTCATAGGTATCATAGATCTCTTGGTTTATGATGGAAAGAAGAACCAAACTCGATGGAATCCCTGAACCCTGATATATTTGGATCGGGTTGGGAGTGACTTATCGGGTATGGGTCGCGGTATGGGGTGCAAAATGGGGATTCTTATCGAGTTCGGGGTGGGAAATGAGGACTATCATCCCTGCCCCGCTCAACCCCAATATATACATATAATATCATCAATAAATAGTTTTACATATTACTATAATATATCTAAAGTTTTGTATTACAATAATGAAACACCCCACATTTATTTATATAAAGATCCTGTTTTAAATAAAAATTGTACATTTCTGACGTTAAAAATCGCGTCGCAACACATCCATAAACGCGTCGCGTTTTAGTCTAAATCGTGTGGCGATTATTTATGAATCGCGTCGCGATCAAGCAAAAACCCAGATCTGGACAGACTGTTTATACAGCCGAACCATAACCTGTAAAATTCAACTTTCCGCAACAGTTTTAAACTATCAGTTGTACAAAGCTTATTACCACAACATTAACAATATTTTCCATATACAAACTTATCGACTAAAACATCTTGATTCATAAGAATCAACCAAAGTTCCATCAAACCATTTCAACACTTGAAAATGTCAAAGTTACAACATCAACAAGTGCTGTCTTTTTCAACTACATCCAAACCAAAAACTTTGACATGGTACTAAAACTACTACTACATTGCATAGCTTTGCGATATTTACATAAGTTAAAACCAACGACAAGCTTTAAGTTCAAAACAATATATGTCATTATTTCACCAAAAGATTTGGGGTAATCGGCCTCAAGAGCATGATTTAAAGAAAACGAGCTAGTTATCAAAAGAGCAATATCCACCTCTAGCTCCCAACGGGCTTTTTACCCAAATCACCCCTTGGTCCACTTGATTCACCTAAAATATAAGAAATATACAACCGTAAGCACAACGCTTAGTAAGTAACGGAGAAACAATCACATGTCATTATATATATCTTTTAGTTAAGGATCCTTGCTACCCGTGCTAGTCGTATACTACTAGCAATCACACGGCCCTATGGCCGCAACCATTACCTGCACCAAACCACCGGCAAATGACCGCAATCATTCCGGCACCATGATCATGTAATCCGAAACTTACCTTACAAAGGCACACACAAAACACTTGTACTTCTTCCAACTTCTTTACTACCTAATCACATAAACACATAATCACATATTACAAACAATACCACACTTTATCAATTTAATCCATAACCTTTACTATAATATCATTAGTAATAGACTCATCTATGCCCATTACAAATTCATCATATACATATGAAGAATGGTTTTATTAATCATAAACTTCACCATCTTTATCAACAAATATATACTTTTCTTTAGAACCAAATTCATATGCATATTTGTAATTATATCATCTAACCACTTTCTTTCTTTTAACAACAAACTCATAATCATATCATGATCCTTACCATGTTTGATTTACTAATTTATCATTTATACATGAACATAATCACCTTTACTAACTTATGGTCTAACAACTCTAAACCCTAACTAAACTCATCATTAAAACTTCATTATATGTTTACTTGACATGTATAAACCATTTATTCACTAACAAACTACTTATTTAACAATCATCATAAAATTTAGGGTTTATACCCAAACCCTAACTCAAAAATTAAGAAATAAGGAGATGGAATTATACCTTATAATCACTTAGAAATTGATTAGAGACTTAAGGATGTGTTTCTAGCTTGAATACATGTAGCATGACCCCCAATTTCATCAAAATCGCCATGTTTACAGAGGAATATGAATTTGGTGAAGTATTTTAAGAGTTAAACGATTCTGGAGGTTTCTGGGCTTAAAATCCCGTTTCTGAAACTGGTTGAATCGCGTCGCGATTCCCCCATGATCGCGTCGCGATTTTATCCCCTTCAGGCCTAGTATTTTCTATTTATTCCCCTTTCTACCCCGAACTTATAATACTATCCAATTCATATATAATTATACATATAAATACACTTAAAGAAATAATAGAACACATATATATTTTCATATAATATATGCTTTAGAACTTACAAAAAGTGGAAGTTACAAATAATATTCATTTATATATATCTATATGATTATTATGTGATAAACTTAAAGATTTTGACTCGTACACACCGATTGTTAGTTATTTATAGTGACGTATAATTCTTCTAATGTTTGATAATGTACTTGTGTTATTAACGAGACTAATTACGACAAAGTATATGTTATATCTTGATCATATTAGTGAAGGCCAAAGTGTATTTTAGTACCCTCAATTTGGTCAACTAGGTTTTTTACTACCCTAAACTATTAAGGGTGCAGATTAGTACTCTGAATTCGGTAACTCGGTACATTTTAGGCCCTGAGTCAGTCACATGATATACATGTTACTTCTTCCTTGTTAAAAATTAATGGAAAAAGTTAAATACATATTTTGATATTAGTTGACTAAAATGAACTTTCAATTTTATACTAAAGTACTACCTCTAATATATTTAGTATCAACTATATACATAAAAATATAAATATTAATAATTACATCAAACTGGACAATTAATAAACTCGAGCCATAAACACTACATTTGGTGGCCATATGCAGTAGCGGATCCAGGATTTTGAGTTACCCGTAGCAATGGTATCCCAATTTTTTCGAACCTGTAGCATAGACAAGAAATGCAAATAAAAATGTTATTTTTCAATATAAATTACACTGCGTATTGAGAACGGACCCGTAGCAACTGCTACCCCTACCTTCTACATAGCTCCGCCCCTGACCATATGTTTATTAAGATAGGCTCGATTCCACTAACTCAAACCTTTTTTCATAATTATTTATCAAAGTGTATGTTTGATTCTATAGTGTCTTTGTTAAAGGCCTATGCTTATTTTATCTATTTATTCGATTTGTTCTTAAAATTGTTTTACATTTGTTATTATGTACTGAATATTCGGCTAGCAAATGGTGGATGGCATTGTTGTGTTCAAAATTGTTTATGTAATCTGAAATTACTTCTCAAATTGACTTTAGAATTGAAGACGTGCATCTGTTTTGCAAGTAACGCATCTGTTTTGGTATTGGATGACGGCGCATCAAGGGGTTTCACGGCAATCAGCGACGGCAGGCAATGGGGATCAAGACGAAGGATGGCAACGAGTCAACAATCGTAAAGGTAACCATTTGCCACATACTCAAGCTAGATCTAATGTGGTGCATGGGGAGGACGTTGATCAACAGAGGAACTATAACCCTAATTCCAATATTTTAAATCGTATGTCAATGTCGTTTTACATAACGAATTTTCCACAACACATCACTTATAAAGACATGTGGAAAAGCTGTTCAGAATGGGGATCTGTGATCGATGTCTTTATATCCAATCGACTTTCAAAAGTTGGCAAAAGATTTGGGTTTGTTCGATTCATTAAGGTCGATAACGTGGAACGGCTTCTATCAGGCTTGAGGTCGATCTGGTTTGGAGGATTTCATATGTATGCTGATATGGTTAGGTTTAATAAGAAGTTCAGCAACAAGAAAGCAGATCCTAACAGAGAAAACAAAGGGGTGACGAAGCCGCAATAAGTTATGACAGATCAACAAAAAGATACCAATCAAAAATCGTATGCGGCGGTTCTCTCTGGTGATACTGGTAAAGCTAATCCACCCCCTGTGCAACGAAGAAGTGTTAAGGTAACTAGTCATATTAGTGATTCTACAAGTAAGCATACTACATCGTTACTCATAAAAATTAAGGAATCTCCACATATACCTATTGTGCGACAATGGCTTCATATGGAAGGTTTTTATGATGTAGAGGTTACTTACATCGGTGGTCGATGGCTTCATGCAACGTTTACATTTCTGGAAGCCAAAGATCTTTTCATGTCTAATGATACTGTAACACCCTCCCCCTGAGCCCACTGGGCTCACGCGGTCCACAGCTGGGCCTGAGGAGCAATGTTAATATAAACCCACTGGGCCAGGTCTGCAGCCCAATGCACCCCAACCACATCACCTATGGATTTCACCAATAGGTAGGTTGTTGAGTCTCGAACCTGAGACCCCTTTAATACTAAGTCTTACCACTTAGTATCACCAATTGAGCTGCAGCTCAATTGGTGATACTAAGTGGTAAGACTTAGTATTAAAGGGGTCTCAGGTTCGAGACTCAACAACCTACCTATTGGTGAAATCCATAGGTGATGTGGTTGGGGTGTATTGGGCTGCAGACCTGGCCCAGTGGGTTTATATTAACATTGCACCTCAGGCCCAGCTGTGGACCGCGTGAGCCCAGTGGGCTCAGGGGGAGGGTGTTACAGATACTTTAAAGGTTAGATTCTGTGCATTTAAGACACCGTGTAACGGGTTTTTCCCTGATGAACGTATGGTTTGGATAGAGATTGTTGGTCTCCCAAAAGGGGCGTGGCAAAAAGAGACTTTTCAACTAATTATTGGCCCGTGGGGTGAATGCATTTTCTATGCTAATGATTGGGAAGGAGGATACTCTGTGGGCAAGGTGTGTATGTTATCTCAATCTTCTGAGTTTATTTTTGAAAAGCTGACTGTGATGTTAGACGAGAAGCCCTATGACATTTGGATTAAGGAATTTGCTAATTGGGAACCTAAAATCTTTTGTCCTGCTTATGCCTCTTCGTCTTCAGATGTACAATCCAGTGACGTACATTCTAAGTCATCAACAGAAGATGGTTTCACTTATAATAGTACAAAGATTGACCTTAATCTTTGCAAAGAAACTTCTGCAGCTTCGTTTTCTACTTCGGAGGCGTTTAGTGGGGATAAAATCCCTCGTGATTCAGGTACTGTTCGTCATGAGGTTAACTTAGACAGTAAAATCCCTTCGGGCTTAACCCCGGAGATTTGTTTAGGTGAAAAAAATCCCTTGTGAGCCAAACTGTAGTGTTGATCACGAGGTTACCCACGATCATGAAATTCCTACGGAGTCTGATGATATCTATTCCCTAAATCGGTTAATCATTCAGGATGCCCGGTCACGCAAACGTGCTAAATCGTGTCCCCCATCGGAACATCAGCACTCCCAAAAGCTAGACAATACCACGAACGCTCCCAATAATAATATTTCTGCATCTGTGTCAAGTTCAGGTTCTTATGGTGCACCAAGGTTCATTAAAGGTATGTTTCTAAAACCTTGCAACCTACAGGAAGGTGAGACTTATTCGAGTTCTGCACGCCATAAAGAACAAGTGAAAACCTTTTATTCCAATTGTAATTCGCTAGGCTCGAACCAGTCTGCAGGAAAAATTCACAAGATTATGGATGTGGGTAAAAGTATGGGCTTTAACTTGGTGGGACATCCACGTACTTTTGAACAAATTGTAAATAGGATGAGTGCTGATAAAAGGTTTCCAATTAATATTTTATCTATCAATATGTGTGGAACCGGGTGCGATGTTAAACGAAAATCGCTTCGTCATATTTTGGCTAAATACCGTGTTAATTTCCTATCGATTCAAGAAACGAAGATGTCTAAGTAAGATATTTGCAGAATAAAGAGCTTATGGGGGAACTATGGTTATGATTTTGTGGAATCACGGGCTACAGGTCGCTCTGGGGGTCTTCTTTCTATTTGGGACCCAAAAACATTCAGTAAAGTAAATGATCAGATTTTTGATAATTTCATTGTTGTCAAAGGAACTTGGGTAACGTCCAATCTTACGTGTTATATGATAAATGTGTATGCTCCTCAAGCTGAAAGTGAGAAAGTTGATATGTGGACAAATATTCTGAACTTCATGGAATTGAACATGGGCCCGTACCTCATTTGTGGAGATTTTAATTCTGCTCGACATAGTGATGATCGGTTAGGGACTATGTTCTCATGCGTTAATGCTACTAACTTCAATATGTTCATAGAGAGAGGTAATTCGATTGACATTCCTATGGGAAGACATAAGTACACGAGAGTGACAACAGATGGTACAAAAGCTAGTCGCTGATGTGATGAATCTAGTTATAAAATTTATCGTTGAATAGTGAACAAGAAAGTACCGAGCTAGACCAAAACACAACCGGGCAGTGGACCCTATCGTGTAGTAGTATAGTTGGGTAAGTTCGGGTTCGACATAGGGAACTTGATTGGATGATCGATATAAGTGTGAGCAATTTAAAAAGGGAAAATAAAATGTGGTTGGTTGTGTGACCGAATTGTCACGATGCTTAAAACTACAATCTTTAATTAATCTAGGCAGGTGGACTCTGAAGAGTCGGTTTAATTGTTTGGTCTTTTCAAGTATTAAAAACAATGCTTGCTTGGATTATTTCACTAGTGATTTCGGGGTGTAGAATTATAACCGGTTAATACATATGCTAAATGGTAACTTTCATCAAACCTAAGCTCAAAGTTCTCTGAGACCTATAGTTCAACTTCAATCAACAAACCTATGATTTAATCTAGTAACGGACGTTCGCCATGGTTACCAACTTGCACAATTTAGCTAAATCATTTGACACATTCCAAAACCACATCCGCAATCTTGTTCAATCATTTATAGATAAATAATCGATAGCAATTTACTTGGTTGAAAACGTTCGCTATATCAATTAGTAAATTACCAAATGGTTAAATTCTAGTGATTAAGCTCAATCACACAAGGTTCTCCGATTAAACATAAATTTAAATTTGTGAGTTTGCAAATCATCCACACGACAAACATTCGCTATAATCGTTAACTTGTATATAATTAACTAGTGTTGTTACAATCATCAAATGCTTTGATCCACAAATGACAAATAACTTATTTAGGTATTTTTACTAAACAAAGAACATTCGCTATAATCGTTTAGCTAAAATGCCGAAAGTTCATAACAACAACTAAATAAATACATACAAATCCATGGATGATTCACAAACTCAAGCATAAATTAACATCCAAAATATACACCCCTAATCATCTAGTTATTTCATCCAAGCAAACACAATGGTACTAGCCACACATAATCACAATCATCAAGCAAAAATCATAAACACTAAACAAATCCATAAAATAACTTGAAATTAGATTAAATCGAAATTATACCAAATTTGTTACACAATTGTTTCAAATGATGTTTGCTCGATGTTTCCCTCACAAATTCCTAGCTAGATCCTTGCGAAAATGTGAAGTAAAATGGTGATTTTTGTTGGGTTAAGTGGAGTAAAATGAGATGGTGAAGGGAGTAAATGTGGGTAGTAAATGAAGATGGAAGTTGGAGGTGAGTGTAATGAGGAGTGTGTAATTGAGATGGTGAAGATAGATGATTATGAAGCTAGCCGAACCAAACACCCCCATTTTCATTTTTTTTTAATTTTTTTTTATTTTCATTTTATTTGAAAAACGGATGGGAAAACGGTTGGCAATAAATGCCAACCAATCAGAATCGGACAGCACATCAACCACCATACCTCTCACTCAGATCCAACGCTAGCCGATCGGCTTGTTAGGCCTAGCCGATCGGCTTTAATGTCATAGCCGAACGGCTTCTCATGAATAGCCGATCGGCTTCTTCAACGCATCAGGCCATGCTCCAAACGAGGTGAAGTTCTGCAAAGGAATTTAACTATAAAAGCCGATCTGCTTACTTAGCCGATCGGCTATACATGGGAAGCCGATCTGCTTGTGTTGTTTAGCCGATCGGCTGTAGCCTTTTTCCCAGCCCAGCCAGCTTTGTTCCAAACTTCACCAATTCCACACCAAATCGCATGCGTTTCCAGCTTTTCACCTGAAATGGATTTCCAAACAAAATAAGTATCGAAAGTTCTCGAAATCCACTAAAATACATATGCAAAACAATGATATCGCGATATATTTATATAGACAAAATGAGCGATATCAAATATCCCCACACTTGAACTTTGCTTGTCCTCAAGCAAACCATTATTTTACCATTTCAAAACCCACTCTTGCAACAACAATAGGTGAATATCAAGTTTACCAAAACAATACTAACACTAACTACCAAGGCAATTAGGCTAGTAACATATGTATAAGCATTATAAACTCGAGATGTTTTGGTTTGTCAAGCCCGAATGCACGACCTAGCACCTCACATAAGGATAAGTGTTTAGTCACTCACTCTCAACCTATAAGACTACAAGGTAGGGAAGTAAGTAATGTAACACTCAATCAAGCCAAGTCGTGATGCGATGCTACCGTAGGCTTGCAAAAGGATCAAATCTCCACCGTCTTGGCGTGAGCACAAAGTGAGATCTCAAAGGAGGTATTCTAACATGTGTTGTAACAATGTAGGCTAATTTTGGAATAGGGGTATGATAGACACAATAATTGGTGAAAAGTAGCAGTCAAAACCCGTGAAAAATGTGGAAATGTTACCTATTGGTTTAAACACGTGACAGTAATGAAACTTAGGATTCTCGTGCTAAGTCAATTCAACTTATTATTTGTTCTCATTTATAACTCATACTTTAACAATTTCGCACAAATAACTCAAATTGATTTTTCACATTTTATTGGAATAATTGCATTCTATGACTTTCTATGAATCCTGTGTAACGAACTTTCGGACCAACCATCCTAGACCGGATAAAGGCCTTCGGTGGCTAGGTGTAAAACACCCCTAGGGAACTACTTGTTCAGGAATTCAAAGGCCATTTAGTTGACTACAATCATCCAACTATAAACTTGAAGCTCAATGGTTAACTTCTATTCATTTAATTGTTTCCAACCTCACTCATAGAATTTAACACTAGAATCCCAATTCAAAACGATTTAAGTCACATTTTGGTAAAATTCATCATAAGTTCCAACTAGGCAACATCTTAGAAAAGTGATGGTTCGGGAATTGACTACACAAAAATAAGGCTAATATTTAGTGGATTGAATGTGGAAGTTTTCTAGGGGTTTCTTAGCACTAAAAATGAGTGCTAACGACCTGTGTAAACTGGATATAAATGGTTTTAAAGCAAAATAAAATCAAAAATTCCTAAAAATACCTCCTCGTCGTTGACCCCACCTATATCACATTTCTGTGATCTCACAGCGGTCTCAAAATGCATCACTAAGGCAAGTTCTAGAACAAACTACAATTACCGGCACACTCATAGCAATCAATCAATAATAACAGTAAAGATAAGTGTTTTTCTCAAATAGGCTCAAATTTCTCACAATTTTCATAGTGGAGGCTACAAGTGTGCTAGTCATGCAATTCACCCTATTAGGTTGCTTTTATGACATATTTCAAAAAATTATGTTACAAGAGGGAAAGATTTAATTGCTTTTAATAGATTTTAGCTAACACATTTCAAAGCAATTAATTTAATAAGGACAAGCAAATTCCTAGCATACTACCATTTCATAACCCGTTATTAGAATTCGTAAAGTTCAATTGGAAACTCCAAGATCAATAACAGACCTAATAAGTGGCTATAAAACAACAATATACTAGGAACAAGATTCAAGTGAATACCTCCCCACACTTAAGGTTTGCATTGACCCCAATGCAAATATAATCAATAAATAAGCAAAAGTGCGAAAGGTAAAAAGAAACGAGAACTTCCCCGGGGGTTTTGCATGAAGGTGAGAAAGGAGGAGCTGGCTCATGATAGACTTGTAGAAATCCACTCCAGCTCCGCATGCTACAAATGGGCAACAAACAAACAAACACCAAACACAAGCCCATATGATAATAAAATAAAAATAAAAATGATACAATGAATGCTAATCATCCAAAGAACCAAAAAGAAAAATAACGCAGAATAAAAAAAATTGTTTAGAGTTTTACAATCCCAGAATAAATAATAATAATGCCCAACTACCAACCCCCATCATGGGGTGGGTCCTGGGTGGGATCATCCTGCTGATACTGCTGCTGATAAGGTGATGGTGATCCAAAAAGCCAATGGTGATGAGCCTCTTGTTGCCAGTTGGAGGGCTCAGGAGGTGTCCAAGTGTGAGGCTGGGATGGAGCTGAGGACCAAGGAGTGCCCCAATCCTGCTGCTGCTGGTGGTAATCAGATGTGTGCATATGCTCCTGATGTCGCTGGAGCTCCACTAAAGCAGCATCCCGATCATAAATAGGAGCAGGGAGGATACCCCCCGGCTCGCCCCAACGAGGTGGGTGATTATACGGGATAGGCACATGGTCGGGCACATGGTGGCCCATTCGCTCATGGTCGTGAATTAGCCAATCATTTTGGTATTGATTAACTCCCCACTCATACCTAGACTCGTCCCTGAAAGCCACATTCTCCCGTTGCCACTCTTTTTGTTCTCCCCATCTTCGATCTTGCTCAAGTTGCATATTGTTGAATCTGGACATAAAGTTCTTTCAATTCGCGGGCTATCCAGAATGAGATGAATGACCACGACCCGGATGTACATTAACTTCAGCTTCTTCTTCTTGCTCTTGCTCCGCCTCTTCTTCCTCATCAGAATCCTCAATTGTGACGGGCCTTTTTCCCCGAGACCCGGCTCGAGACACAGTGGCCGCCTCTTGAGGAGTGGGATTATAAGCAACATAAGAAACACCCTTCTTTCTCAAGATGTGGGCCGTGGCATAGGATTCGGCCCCAATTGGAAGGGTATTATTTTCCACTAAGGTATAGGCGGGAACTCCTCGGGGCTTCAAACTGACCTTTAAGCCCTTGGCGATCCGAGTGATTAGATGACCACCACAAAGCCTGGAAGTGGGCTTATGCCCACTAGTATAGGCGTGAAGGTACTTGCCCACTGCATATGGGACATTGATCCTGTCCCTACTTTTCAACTTATCCAAGAACCACAAGTCGATCAAGGTCACCTTCTCCCTATTGGTTCCCCTAAGAGTCAGTGTGTTTGCTAACATTTTGTGTATCACCCTATACTTGGGGGATGTAAGATGTTTGTTCAAATTCTTCCCCCCAAGATATCGTGATGTACTAAGCGTTGCCCAAACTTCAGCATCACACTGCCCTTCATCCAGCCTTGCCCCAGTCATAATATACCTATCAATCCAATGGGAAGAATATTCCTCATCCGTATAAATCCCCAAACAACCCGCAAGCTCTTTCAAGGATAATTTTCTGGGGGCCCCACCAAGTCTGAAACTCAAGAATTTATCGTCGACATTGTTGATAAGGAACATTTCCAAAGTTGCCAAAAATTCCATTACCAACTCTTCGTAGATATTTTCTTGGATCCCAAGAAGCTTTTCTAAGTCATTTACACCAAAAGCCTCGTCATCGAACTTCACAGTTTGAGTAAAAGTTTTGCGAATATCATGAGCAACCCCGACAACCTCCAACGGGTTCCAGTTGATTTCCCGAGGGTATTCGCATTCCTTTTTATGAATTTTATACAAGGCTTCTGTGTATTCCAGGTAGTTATACGTATGGCGCCCAAAAATCAAATGAGGGTGGCGGTCTCCAGGCATCAAACCCTCATAAATACTTTCAGGATACTGAGGCTCATAGGTGTCAGGTTGGGTATTCCTGCCTCTCTGCACAACACAACAGAACAAGTTACAAAATTTCCAAAATGGTGTTAGAGTTAGCAAAAATATGACAAAATGAGCTATTTATGTCAAACACAACCACACCCCCCAGTAACCGAGCACACACGCTAATAACCGCATCACAAAGCAAAACAATCAACAAATGCAAGCATAGCACAAACCGACAGTTACCAATCAATCACATAGCCAAAACTTGAACTCAAATAGGATAAACATGCAACCTAATATTAAACCATGCTTGAATCATGCCAATGACATACAATGTGACTCAAGCAAGCCTTACAATCAAAGTTACATACCAAACCTATTGACTATCTCATAAATGCATAACTTCAATATCAAACATGAACTTTAATTGAGCAAAAAGGATTACTCAAATGGTTTCTAGACATGTATTACAATCACAAGTTACACCAAAGTCAGTCAAAGCAAAAGTCAAAGTTGACCAGAAAAGTCAACTCCTTCTTCCCCAATTTCCACATAAACCCTAATTTTCTAAATCATCCACGAACGGAAATCAACCCACCAATTAACTACATCATACTTGCAAACACGAATTTCACCACAATTAGCACCAACTATCAAGCATAAATCACTAAATTCGGATTATCCCCAAATTAGCATATGAACCCTAATTTGTAAATCATCTAAATCGAGCAATTTAAACAAAAGATCATGGTATAAACTGAGTAACATGTATGAATCAAGCATAATACACAACAAAATCACAAAGGAATTCATCCCCACACTTGAATCAAACCAAACCCGGATTCAAGATGTTCATCTCAAAAATCACTAGTAGGAAGATTAAATGGAGACATGAAATACCTTAGGTTGTCTAGCTATGATTAGTGGTTGTTTCCTTGAAAGATTAGAAGAATTAGATGGTGATTTAGTGAAGATTTTAGTGATTTTTGTTTTTTTACTTGAGAGGAAAAAGAGCAGATCGGCTGTTGCTTTTGTGTTTGTGGTTGTGGAAAAGATAATGTTTTGCTTTTTAATTAAATCGCCCAGCAATACCCGAAGCCGATCGGCTTATTCACCTTAGCCGAACGGCTATCTTAGCCGAACTGCTTCTAACCACTAGCCGAACTGCTTTATCAATTGAAATGCGCTCAAGATGAAGGGGTCAAGTTCTGTAACAATTTTTAACTAGAATAGCCGAACTGCTATACATAGCCGATCGGCTTCAAAGCATTAGCCGAACTGCTAGCTGTAAACCGATCTGCTTTCTATTTGGTAAATTAATGCTTCAGAAAAGGCTCAAGTTCTGTGATCATTTTTCAAAGAATAAACCGATCGGCTATGTAAAACCGATCTGCTTTTGAACTATAGCCGAACTGCTTCTGCAAGCCGATCGGCTTTTCCTATGCAAAATCAGTAGATACAGCAGCAACACAAAAACACCTTAACACTTAACAATTCAAACAATTCAGCAGCAGCAAACACATCAAAATCATCAAAAATGCAGGCAAAAAATTTTAAGTTTATCAAAAAGGATATAAACATGAGTTTACTCGTGTATGGGCTTCATTTATTAACGAGTCCAAGCTAGACTCGACCCCGAATTCATTTGTCCTTGGGGTAAGTTGCGAGTTCCTTCCACTCGCTCTCTTATTCATCCTCATGGTATAGTTTCAAACGGTGCCCCTTCACAATAAAGGTTCCACCATCTTTTTGAAAAAGCTCCACATATCCGGATGGGTATTGATGCTTGACCACGTACGGGCCGGTCCATCTTGGTTTGAACTTTGGTTGTTTCAACTTGAATCTTGATTGGAACAAAAGCACTTTTTCACCGAATTTAAATTCTTTTCTCACTTTCAACTTCCGGTCATGCAACACCTTTGTCTGTTCCTTGTAGAGACGAGAATTTTCATAAGCTTGCAATCGAAGCTCATCCAACTCGTGAAGTTGCAACATTCTCTTCTCACCCGCTTCAATCAAATCCAAATTGCAATTCTTTAGCGCCCAATAAGCTTTATGCTCAATTTCAAGGGGTAAATGGCAAGTTTTGCCATAAAGTAACCGATACGGTGTCGTTCCAATAGGTGTCTTGTAGGCGGTCCGAAACGCCCACAATGCATCTTCAAGCTTTTTGGACCATATGGCCCGGTTGTCTTTCACCGTCTTCTCCAAAATTCTTTTCAATGCACGGTTAGTGTTCTCGACTTGACCACTTGTTTGTGGGTGATATGAAGTCGAGAACCGGTGATTTACCCCCTACTTTTTTAGCACCTTTTCAAGTTGAGCATTAGCAAAGTGGCTCCCGCGGTTGCTAATCAATGCTTTGGGCATCCCAAATCGGCAAAATAGGCTTTTCAAGAAATCAATGACCACACGAGCGTCATTCTTTGGTAAAGCCTTAGCTTCCGCCCACTTGGACACGTAATCAACCGCCACAAGAATGTATTCATTTTTGAATGAAGGTGGGAACGGTCCCATGAAGTCTATGCCCCAAATATCAAATACTTCGCAAACTTGGATGCTAGTTTGTGGCATTTCATACCTTTTGGAGATGTTTCCGGTTCTTTGACACGCATCACATGTTTGGCACAAAGTGTTTGCTTCTTTGAAGATCGTCGGCCAATAAAAACCCGCATCATAGACCTTCTTTGCGGTAACCGAGGGGCCATAATGTCCACCGGTGGGCCCATAGTGACATTCATCCAAAATCTTTCTTGTTTCACCACCCGAAACACATCTCCTCACCATGCCATCCGCACAAACGCGGAATAAATACGGCTCTTCCCAGAAGTAATGCTTCAAGTTAGAGAAAAATTTGCTTTTCTCTTGGTGACTCATGCCCTTCCTCAAAACTCCACCAACCAAATAGTTTGCCAAGTCGGCATACCATGGTGCTTCCTCATCCTTGTTTTCATCACCTACCTGCAAAAGAAATTCCTCGGGAAAGGAATCATCAATATTAGTATCGCCTTGCTTGTCAAGATTTGGATTTTCCAGTCTTGACAAGTGATCGGCGGCAAGGTTCTCGACACCTCTCTTATCCTTGATTTCAATGTCAAATTCTTGCAAGAGAAGAATCCAACGAATAAGACGCGGTTTAGCGTCTTGTTTGGCAAAGAGATATTTGAGAGCCGAGTGATCGGTGAAAACTACGGTTTTAGATAGCACAAGATATTGCCTAAATTTGTCAAAGGCATATACGACGGCAAGCAATTCTTTCTCAGTGGTTGTGTAGTTTTGTTGGGCCCCATTCAAGGTTTTGCTAGCAAAGTAAATAGGTTTGAAATGTTTATCAATCCTTTGTCCTAGGAAGGCTCCTAAGGCAAAGTCGCTTGCATCACACATGAGTTCAAAGGGCTTGGACCAATCGGGTGAGACAATTATGGGTGCATTGGTCAAATGGTCTTTAAGGGTCGAAAATGCACTCAAACATGGTCCATCAAACACAAAAGGGGCATCCTTTTCAAGTAGCCTAGTCATTGGACGGCTGATCTTCGAAAAATCCTTAATGAATCTACGGTAAAAACCGGCATGACCAAGAAAACTTCTAATGCCCTTAACATTGGTCGGAGGAGGTAATTTGGCAATAACATCAATCTTAGCCCTATCAACTTCAATACCCAACCCCGACACTTTGTGACCCAACACTATACCCTCTTTTACCATAAAATGGCATTTCTCCCAATTCAAGACTAAGTGGGCTCTCTCACATCTCTCCAACATTTTATCCAAGTTTTTTAGACATGACTCGAATGAATCGCCAAATACCGAAAAATCATCTATGAAGACTTCCATGGAAGTTTCAACCATATCGTGAAAAATGGCAATCATACAACGTTGGAATGTGGCGGGAGCATTGCAAAGGCCAAAGGGCATTCTCCTATAGGCATAGGTCCCAAATGGGCAAGTGAAGGTGGTCTTTTCTTGATCCTCGGGATCTATGGGTATTTGGAAATATCCCGAAAATCCATCAAGGAAACAATAATATTCATTACCCGCCAACCTCTCAAGTATTTGGTCAATGAATGGTAAGGGAAAATGGTCTTTTCTCGTGGCATCATTCAACCTACTATAATCAATGCACACACGCCATCCCGTGACCGTCCTATTGGGTATCATTTCATTTTGGTCATTGGCAACTACGGTCATCCCCCCTTTCTTTGGTACACAATGTACCGGGCTCACCCAAGAACTATTCGTAATGGGGTAAATAATACCCGCATCAAGAAGCTTAATCACTTCTTTCTTGACCACATCTACCATATTGGGATTAAGCCTCCGTTGTCTCTGGACAACGGGTTTAAAATCATCAACAAAATTAATTTTTTGTTTATAAAAGGATGGGCTTATTCCCGGTATGTCGGATGTCCGCCAAGCGAAAGCTCTTTTGTGAGCCTTAAGTACATTTAACAATTTAAGTTTTTCATCATTCACAAGGGATGAAGAGATTATTACTGGGAGGAGATTTTCCTCATGGAGATAAGCATACTCCAAATGACTTGGAAGTTCTTTCAACTCCAAATCACGTGGTGGATCCTCCAATGACGTTTTGATTCTCATATTGTCATCCTTTGTGAGCTCCTCAAAAGCATCCTCACATTCGAGCTCTTCTTCGTCATTTGTCTCTTCCATGCTCATTACCAACTCCTCCTCGGTCATTCCTTCAACATTTGACTCTAGCAAGTCAACAAGCTCCGATTCCAATCCAAGCAAACTTTCCGATTCTTCCTCCACCGCATCATCTATCACGTCAATTCTAAAACACGAATCATCATTAGAATAAGGATGCTTCATGGCCTTATCGACCGTGAACGCAATCCTTTCATTTCCCACCCCCAAGGTCAATTTCTTATCTTTAACCCCAATTATGGCATCCGCGGTATGTAGGAAGGGTCGTCCTAAAATCAAGGGCACTTTACTATCCTCCTCCATTTCGAGGATAACAAAGTCAACCGGGAAGGTAAATTGCCCTACCTCTATTAGCATGTTCTCCGCAATCCCAACGGGATATCGGAAAGATCTATCGGCAAGACGGATGCTCATGCGAGTGGGGGTTAGGGATCCTAGGGCCAATTTAGCATAAAGTGAATATGGCATTAAATTTATACTAGCACCTAGGTCCGCAAGTGCATCACAAGTAATGATTTTACCCAATGTACAAGAAATGATGAAACTCCCGGGATCTCCAAGCTTGGGTGGAATTTGGTTTTGGACAAGTGCCGAGCATTCCTCATTCAAAAACATTGCCGAAGCCTCCGACAATTTCTCTTTGTTGCTCACCAAATCCTTGATGAATTTGGCATAATTCGGCATCCCGGCTAATACATCAACCAAAGGCACATTGATTCGAATGCCCTTGATCATGTCCACAAACTTTCCATATTGAGCCGCAATCTTTTCTTTCCTTAGTCTTTGTGGATAAGGAATCTTCGGCTTGTAAGCTTTCACAACCGGAGTAGATGACACCGGTGTGACCGTTGGTGTAGGAGCATCAACATTCTCTTCATTGTCTTCCTCCTCAATTTCCTGCACAAAAGAGTTAGAAACATTTTTGTCTTTGGTTTGAGGTGGTGGAAGCTCCCTTCCGCTTCTCGTGGTTATAGCATTCACATGCTCATTTCTCGCGGGTGGTGGTTGGTAAGGTTTGGAACCGCTAGAAGGTGAAGGTTGTGGTCTTGGGTTTTGTTGTGTATTACTCGGTAAGCCACCGGTTGGCCTACTACTTTGCCCCTCGGACAACCTTTCCATTTTCCGCTCCAAATCTTGAATTGAAGCTTGTTGATTCTTTTGCCCTTGTTCCATGCTCAACCGAATATTTGTCATTTGAGTTTTCATCCTCTCGGTGGCGGTTTCTTGCTTTGACATAAACTCCTTCATCATTTGTTCCATTGGAGTCAATGTTGGTTCTTGTTTTTGAACCGGATGTGGTTGTTGTTCTCTAGATGGGCTTTGGTGTCGATTTTGGTTGTAATTTTGGTTTTGGGGTTGGTTTTGATTGTATGATTGGTTTTGAGATTGATTGGAGTTTTGGTTGTAAGGTTGGTTAGGTCTAGAAAATCGGATTTGGTTTTGGTTTTGGTTTTGGTTATAGCCTCCGCCTTGGTAACCTCCCGAATTTCGGTTTTGATAACCCCCTCGTTAGTAGTTTCCGCTTTGATAATTACCTTGTTGAAGAAAGTTAACACCTTCCTCATCTCCTACCATTGGCAAATCGTCTTGTGCACAATTAGCCGTGGCATGATTTCCGCCACAATTACCGCAACCATCTCTAAGCTCTTTGATTTCACCTTTGATAGTCTTGAATTGTGCATCAAACTTAGAAGATAAAGCCTTGATTTCTTTCATCATGGCCGAGTCATTGGAGCTTCCACTTCCACTACTAGTACCCTCGGCGAATGCAACATGCTTTTTAACCGGTTTTCCTCCTTTATCCTTAGCCCAATTTAAGCTTTGGATAACCTTGTCTTCAAGAAGCCTCCATGCTTCATTCGGTGTCTTGTAGAGGAATTGACCTCCTCCCGAGGCATCAAGAATACTTGCCGAATCCAAGTTAAGACCATTGTAGAATAACACAATGATTTCTCTCTTCTTCAAATCGTGACCATGGAAATTCCACAACATTTCTTTCATCCGACACCATGCCTCTACCAAAGTTTCGCCTTCTTGTTGTTTGAAAGCTCTAATCTCATTCAAAAGTCTTTCGGCCAAAGCCGGAGGATAAAATCGTCTAACGAATGCTTCCCTCATCTCATCCCAAGTAGTGATGGTGTTTGGTTCCAATTCTTGATACCAAATCTTTGCCTCACCACAAAGTGACATAGGAAACGTCCGTAGGCGAATCACTTCATCCATATTCGCCCCATACTTGAAATAGCTCCCGATTTCGAGAAAGCTAGCAATGTGTTGGTGTGGATCGACCCGCACCCTTCCGTCGAATTGTTTATCTCTAATGAGTTGCATATGATGCCCCTTCAAAGAGAAATTATCATTTTCAATATCTTGAACCCGTATGGCCGACTCGGGTGTCGGTGCCAAGGTTCTCGTCCGTGAGAAAATGGGGGTATCATCCTCATCCGCCATCTCTTCTTCACCTTCGGAAGGTGTTGAAAGATCTTCTTCGGGTGATGGAATTTCCTCCACAAAAGTCTCTTCCACCTCGACGGTGTTTCCCGAAGATGTATCGGTATCCGTTTGACTACTAGATGATTCCGATGATCTTTGCTTTGGTTTCCTCCTTCGTTTACTCTTTTTGGTCTTCTCCGGGTTGGACAAAGGACTTAGAAGCTCTTTACCGGAGCTCCTTGTGTTCATCCACTACCAAATCACACCTGAAAGTACACAAACGATAAAACCATAAACGCACCGGCGCAATACAAACAAAGGTAACTTTCCAAGAATAAATTCTAGAAAGGATCAATCAATCACACTTAAATCATTTTTTCACAAATCAAGTTCCCCGGCAGCGGCGCCAAAAACTTGATGTGACGAATCTAGTTATAAAATTTATCGTTGAATAGTGAACAAGAAAATACCGAGCTAGACCAAAACACAACCGGGCAGTGGACTCTATCGTGTAGTAGTATAGTCAGGTAAGTTCGGGTTCGACACAGGGAACTTGATTGGATGATCGATATAAGTGTGAGCAATTTAAAAAGGGAAAATAAAATGTGGTTGGTTGTGTGACCGAATTGTCACGATGCTTAAAACTACAATCTTTAATTAATCTAGGCAGGTGGACTCTGAAGAGTCGGTTTAATTGTTTGGTCTTTTCAAGTATTAAAAACAATGTTTGCTTGGATTATTTCACTAGTGATTTCGGGGTGTAGAATTATAACCGGTTAATACATATGTTAAATGGTAACTTTCATCAAACCTAAGCTCAAAGTTCTCTGAGACCTATAGTTCAACTTCAATCAACAAACCTATGATTTAATCTAGTAACGGACGTTCGCCATGGTTACCAACTTGCACAATTTAGCTAAATCATTTGACACATTCCAAAACCACATCCGCAATCTTGTTCAATCATTTATAGATAAATAATCGATAGCAATTTACTTGGTTGAAAACGTTCGCTATATCAATTAGTAAATTACCAAATGGTTAAATTCTAGTGATTAAGCTCAATCACACAAGGTTCTCCGATTAAACATAAATTTAAATTTGTGAGTTTGCAAATCATCCACACGACAAACATTCGCTATAATCGTTAACTTGTATATAATTAACTAGTGTTGTTACAATCATCAAATGCTTTGATCCACAAATGACAAATAACTTATTTAGGTATTTTTACTAAACAAAGAACATTCGCTATAATCGTTTAGCTAAAATGCCGAAAGTTCATAACATAAACTAAATAAATACATACAAATCCATGGATGATTCACAAACTCAAGCATAAATTAACATCCAAAATATACACCCCTAATCATCTAGTTATTTCATCCAAGCAAACACAATGGTACTAGCCACACATAATCACAATCATCAAGCAAAAATCATAAACACTAAACAAATCCATAAAATAACTTGAAATTAGATTAAATCGAAATTATACCAAATTTGTTACACAATTGTTCCAAATGATGTTTGCTCGATGTTTCCCTCACAAATTCCTAGCTAGATCCTTGCGAAAATGTGAAGTAAAATGGTGATTTTTGTTGGGTTAAGTGGAGTAAAATGAGATGGTGAAGGGAGTAAATGTGGGTAGTAAATGAAGATGGAAGTTGGAGGTGAGTGTAATGAGGAGTGTGTAATTGAGATGGTGAAGATAGATGATTATGAAGCTAGCCGAACCAAACACCCCCATTTTCATTTTTTTTTAATATTTTTTTATGTTCATTTTATTTGAAAAACGGATGGGAAAACGGTTGGCAATAAATGCCAACCAATCAGAATCGGACAGCACATCAACCACCATACCTCTCACTCAGATCCAACGCTAGCCGATCGGCTTGTTAGGCATAGCCTATCGGCTTCTTCAACGCATCAGGCCATGCTCCAAACGAGGTGAAGTCTGCAAAGGAATTTAACTATAAAAACCGATCTGCTTTACTTAGCCGATCGGCTATACATGGGAAGCCGATCTGCTTGTGTTGTTTAGCCGATCGGCTGTAGCCTTTTTCCCAGCCCAGCCAGCTTTGTTCCAAACTTCACCAATTCCACACCAAATCGCATGCGTTTCGAGCTTTTCACCTGAAATGGATTTCCAAACAAAATAAGTATCGAAAGTTCTCGAAATCCACTAAAATACATATGCAAAACAATGATATCGCGATATATTTATATAGACAAAATGAGCGATATCAGTCGCTTAGATCGGTTCCTGGTTACTCAAACTTTTTTGGATGCGGCTCCAGACATTGTTGTTAGTCCCGTACACGTGGGATCTGATCGGATCGTTTGATTGATTGCTATTGCGGAATGATAAACAATCAATATATGATTCACGAACACAAACGATTTCTATATAATCTTTGCTTTGTATTCACAATTGAATATGAAAGATTACAATCACAAACACACAAACGTTTCTCTCCTCTCTCACCACAAAAACGGCTCACAAGCACTCTCCCCAACGTCCAACATGCTAACCCTAAATCTGAGGTTTAACTCACTATATATATCGACCTACTGGGCCCTGCGACGTTAGGCCCAACGTCGCAGGCCAGGCCCAATGCGACGTAGCCCATGTCGTCGCAGGCCCAATTACAATGTCACCATTCTATGTATATTTCATTTACAGACTCGAATACACACTCTAAACACTATACATTCGTAGACTAATTGACTTTGACAATTACAATGGTTTGACCAACTGACTGACACACTAAATGCACCAACAATTGTAATGGAGGCTCTTGATGACATTCTATCTGACCACCGTCCACTATTACTTACACAAAAAGTATTCGATTTTGGCCCAACACCCTTTAAACTTTACAATTCATGGCTGGATATGGAGGGGATAGATCGTATTATCATTGGTCGGTGGACTAACACAGGTGTGAGTCACAAGCATAATGCTTTCGTATATTTGAAGGAGAAATTGAAATTGTTAAAATATGACCTGAAATCCTGGCGCAAAGACCAAATCTCTACTCTGAATAAAGAAACTGTCACACGAGAGATTTGTATGATTGATCACCAAATAAGCAGTGATGGAGGTACAAATGTTCTTTCTGAGCAAAGACGGTTGCTTATTCATGAATTACATATATTGTTGCATCGCCAGCATCGTGATTTGAAACAAAAGGCCAAAGTGAATTGGGGAGTCGAGGGTGATGAAAACTCTAAATTCTTTCATTCGATTATCAATTATAAGCGTCGCACGGGAACTTTAAAAGGGATTAAACATAATGGGGTTTGGTTTGATGAACCATATGATGTTAAAAAATGTTTTCGTGATTATTTTGCTAATAAGTTTCAGAAGTTTGAAGTGGCTCCTTTTTCCATTGATGCGGCACATTTTAAATCCCTTTCTGTCTCTCAAGCGATCATTATTGAATCATAGTTTTTGATTCAGGAAATTAAAGATGCGGTTTGGAGTTGTGGCGGGGAGAAAGCCCCGGGTCCGGATGGTTTTTCCTTTGCGCTCCTAAAGAGATATTGGGATATCATGAAGGATGATGTCTTCATTATGGTGACTGATTTTTATAATCGTTTTCATATTCCGAGTGGGTGTAACTCATCTTTCATCACTTTGATTCCTAAAGTTAATAACCCGATATTTGTTTCTGACTTCCGTCCTATTAGCCTCATTAGATTGCAATATAAAATTTTGTAAAAATTATTGCCAACCGCCTTTCTCATGTTATTGACACGGTTGTGAGCAATGAACAAACTGCGTTCATTAAAGGCAGGCAGATCTTGGATGGGCCTTTGCTGTTAAGTGAGATTATTGAATGGTATAAAGGACGAAAGAAAAGTCTGTTATTGTTCAAGATTGACTTCGCGAAGGCGTATGATTCTCTTTCTTGGGATTTTCTCTTTTCCATTCTTAAGGTAATGGGATTTGGAAATAAATGGTTATCTTGGATAAAGGCGTGTCTTACTTCTGCCAGAACTTCGGTTTTAGTCAATGGCAGTCCTACGGAGGAATTCACGATTCAACGCGGGTTACGTCAAGGTGATCCAATGGCACCTTTCTTGTTTATTATAGCTATGGAGGGTCTTCACATAGCTATTGACAATTTGGTGCGGACCGGTCTATTTAACAGCGCCAAGATTAATCATATTTCTATTTCTCATTTATTCTATGCTGACGATGTTATATTAGTGGGAGAGTGGTCAGAGAAAAACATGGAGAATATTTCTAACGCGCTACATTTTTTCTACTGTATTTCTGGGCTTAAGATTAATTTTGATAAATCATCTATCCTTGGCATTGGGGTACAACATTCGGAGGTTGAACGTCTTGCAATTGGGACAGGTTGTAAAACTGAATCTCTCCCATTCAAATATCTTGGAATTCCTATCGGCGGTAGTGCTGCTCGTGTTGCTACATGGGATCCAATTGTTTCTAAGTTTAAAAAAAGATTATCAGGATGGAAAGCAAATCTTTTATCAATTGGAGGGAGGTCTACATTAATTTCCTCGGTTCTAGGTGCATTGGGAATTTACTTCTTATCTATCTTCCGCATGCCTAAGAAAGTTAAGAAGACGTTGGAGTCGCTTCGGTCATCTTTCTTTTGGGGTGGATCGAATAAGCAGCGTAAAATTTCCTGGATAAAATGGGAATCGGTTTTAGCGGCAAAAGAAAATGGAGGTGTGGGGATTGGAAGTATCGAAGCTATGAACCTTGCTCTTTTATATAGGTGGAGATGGCGGGCTCTATCGGACCCTAGGTGTTTATGGGTGCTTGTCTTATCAGCAATTTACGGAGAAGACTGTTTCGTTAATTTGTCGGCAAAAAATAAAGGGGTATGGTCCAATATTGTTGCGGCTGCTCGATTTATACATGATATTCCCACGTTCCCGAATGACGTTATTAGCCGAAAAGTTGGAAATGGGCATAATACCAAGTTCTGGAAGGATGTTTGGTGTGGTGAAAACACGCTTGCCTCTAGATTTCCACGGGTTTTTGCTATTGAGGTGGACAAAGAGTGTAGTATTAATGACCGACGCTCTAATTTAAACTAGGTATGGTCTTGGCGTAGAGGTTTAAGATCGGGCCGTGAACATGAACAATTCCAAGATATGGTGAGATCCCTCCCGCGTGTTACGGATGATGATGAACCCGACTCTTGGGTGTGGAGGTTAGATGGTAAAATGGTGTTCTCCATTGCTCAAATTCGCTATTATATAGATCGCCATTTACTACCGATTAGCAATATTCAAACTAGATGGAATACCCTTGTCCCCAAGAAAGTAAACCTGTTTGTTTGGATAATGTTACGTAATTGCATCCCAACGAATATTAATCTTTTCGGTAGAGGCATTGACGTTAACACATTTCGCTGTTTACACTGTTGTAATGGGATTGATAGCATAAGGCATATATTTCATCAGTGTGACTTATCGGTTGAAACACGGTTATTATTGAGCTCCTGGCTTCACATTAATATTCCGGATTCGGAACCTAATGATATTCTGATTTGGTGCGGGGATTTGCATCTCCCAGGTAAAACGCGTCGCGTTCTTGAGGCTATCTTTTTTATATGGTGGTGGCATATATGGAAAGCCAGAAACAATATCCTCCATAACGGTATCCACGATAGTGAAATTGACATCTTCCATTCCATTGTTTCATTACCTTTTCTTTGGATTACTAACCGTGACAAGAAGAATCACAAGCGCTGGGAAGATTGGAAAGAGAATCCGGTTCGTGTTGGATGAATATTGTTCTTCTTTACTTTCCGGTTTCTTGGTCTTCGTGGTTGTTCCGGCTTATTTTCTGGTTTTCTTGGACCATCATGGGGAAGTGTTGTTTCGAGTTTGTAGCTGCTTTCTAATTACATTGTGTTGGCGTTTCTATTCATGTTATGTTTTTCTCCGGGACTTGTATGGGGTTGCATCAAAATCACCTCGGAGTGAAAACCGATGGCATGGCCTTCGATGGTGGGGGTTTTTCTCATGTCTTAGTGAAACACCCCGAAATTTAGAATTTTTTTTTTTTCTCATTTCGTAAAGTCCCACGTTTAAAATATGACATTTTAGACTTGTTGTATCATTCCCTAGATCAAATAAGGATTTAAATAAGAAAATGTTGAATTTATAAGAGATTCCCCAGGAATGACTCGTATTCCCCAGGAATGAAGCCTGCTGTTACCATCATACTTCGGATTCCCCAGGAATGACTCTCATTCCCCGGGAATCAAGCCTGCACACTTAATTACCATTTATCGAACTTCAAACGTGCATATCTTGAAAATGACAAGTCCAATGACCATGAAAATTTGCAGGCACGTGTATAATGACAATACAAAAGTTCCCCAATTTTCACTTTTCGCAAATTCGCATTTTATCATGATTTGGACCGTTGACCCCAAAATGACCACTTTTACTCATTTTCGTTGACATACTAAATTCTAAACCATGTACATTCAGGTTCTAGCATTTTTACCACTAATTCAATACTACATTTAGAACCTAAGGCCACTTTAACATTCGTCATACCATAATCACAACTCATTTTGAACTCTAGACCTATTAGTGACCCATTTGGGCACTTTAACGACCCGTTTGGGTCTTAACCCATATAACCACCATTCCAACACCCAATTCACTTTTCGTTGACTATTCTAAGTCAAACTAAGTCAATTTCACCATTGAAACTTCATTGTAACCTTATAACATCAATTTCACATAAAATTATGATATTTACACCAATTACAATAAGTTTTCCACATTGACTTTTACAAAACTATCAATGAGCATACAACCACTCATTGACCACTTTGACTTTCTTATTTCATAATGTTTGACTTTGACCACAAGTCTTCTATTCACTACCATCAAGTGTCAAAAACAAGATTTCTTTTACAAAAGGGGTGACATCAACATCAAGAGCATGATCAAGAGAAATAGCTTATTACCAACAAAGCAACAAGCACCACCACTAGCAACCTTCGGGCTTTTTACCCGAATCTCTTTGGGTCCCACTTAGCTCACCTAAAAATACATAAACATAATCGAGTAAGCATAAAGCTTAGTAAGAAATGGGCTATCAATAATCAATATCATTTCAAACATACGTATATTAAGGATCCATAATATCATATGCTAATTCCCGCAAGAATTAACATCTTCGGGCCTACACCCCGGTATATAATCATAACTCATCAAGTAAATGACATATCCATTACCGGTCCTTCCAAGTAAATGGAACAAGCATTACTTGAAGAAAGATAGCATCATCCATTAACTTACCTCGCGATAGCCCACATAAGCAATCACTTATAACATTTGGCATACTTTTATCACCTATTCACATAATCACATAAGCACATATCAATTACACATTCAATATTCAATCATCATATGACATAGATGTTAATTCATATAACACCTATATCCAATTTATACTCAACCTCCAATTCATTACTTGTATCATATAATACAAGTAATAATTTCATCATATGATCTCATTATATGTTTCATACACTTTACTCATAATCATATGTAAATGGGTAATTATCATTATCATATCATCAATTTCCTCAATAATCACCAAGAACATCATCTCTTAGTGTATAATCATATTCATCATATATCATTTACCCATTTATACATGATTTTCATTTCCTTTACACAAGGAATATAATTCAACATGCTAATTAGATGAATTCATTTATCAAATCATTATTCTTTCATCAATTACCAATTACTATCATCATTTACATAATCAAAATCATTCAATTACTCATAAACACAAGGTTATGAGTTCTTTTATAAAAATTAACATCATTTAAACCTAATTCATAACTTAATCATATGTATGAAACATGTATAATTCATTAAATCATTAATTCATCAAAACCCCTAGATTAGGGTTTAACTCAATTCATTCAATTCATCAATTAACCATAAAATATAGTTTTTCATTAGGTATGAAACCTTAATTCATCATGTTATTTATCAATTTATTATAAAACCAAGATTAGGGTTTATGCTATTCATCCTATTTCACTTATAACATGAAATTAAACACAATTAAGTGTTAATCATACCTTAGAGAAGTTAGTTTGCAAGATTACAAGCTTCAATTCTTAAATCCCAACCTCACTTGCTTGATTTCTTTCAAGAGCCAACTCATATAGAAACATATACGTGGTTTTCTATTTGCAGTGTCTGTAATGAGCTAGAATAATACAGAAGCAGTGTTTTTATACTGCAAATTTCAATTAAACCCCTCAACTTTTCACACTTGACACATTTAGTCCCTCAAACACATATTTCATAATATTACAAGTCCTATGGACATAAAATAGTTTACATAGTTAGTCCCACTAACTTATACAATTAAAATTGTATATTTAAAGTTTTAAACTTACGAAATTTGGGGCGTTACAACTCTCCCCCACTTATTCAGGATTGTGTCCTCACAATCCATTCCTAATGTATAGCCGAATAATAACCATTGATCTCTTTGTATCTCATATTCTTAATCTTTTCATCAAGAATCATAACATATTACTCAATATAATCTAGTCGATCCTTGATTTCAATTTCATCCATTGATACATAAGCGGTTTCATCAACCATACATTTCCTCAAATAGGACACATGAAAGTATTATGAATTCCAGCTAACTCATTAGGCAACTCAAAGCGATAAGTTACTTTTCCAACCTTTTTAAGAATTTAAAAATCCAATAAACCGAGGACTCAACATTCCTTGTTTTCTAAATTAGATAATATCTTTCCATGGAGATATTTATAGCATTACAAAATCTCCGATTGTCAATATAGGACTTTTATCAATTCTGGGCTATTTTTAACCGTTCTCTGAACAATGTTAGAATTTCTCAGATCTTTTCTAACCAAATTCACCCCAATATATTGGAGTTCAATCTTTCTCCCATAAAACATCTAATAATGTGGCATTCCAATATCCATATGATAGCTATTTCTATAAAAACTTCGCTAACGCTTATTAAGTATTCTGGCTATCAACAAAATCACCGGTACATGCCCTCAACATGTCTTCTAAATTTAAATTACTCTTTCACTCTGTCCGCAATTTGAGTATGATATGCAGTACTTAAATAAATACGAGTACTCATATCTTCTTGAAATTTAATCCATAGTCTAGAAATGATTCTACTATCTTTGTCAGAAACAATATAATAGGCATACCATGTCGTGCTACAACCTCTTAGATACATAAATCATCAAATGCCTTAAAATTATAAGTTCCTTAACAGGTAAGAATAGAGCACTTTTTGTCAACCGATCCACTATCACCCAATTATTGTCATGATGACGTGGAATTTTAGGGATAAGGTCCATGGTATGTGCTCCTATTTTCATACAGATACAGTTGCATTTTGCTAGATGAATCTGTAGATAAGTCAAACTCTGTTCTACATTTATTTCACAATTTCACTCTCCATCCCAAGCCATCAACATCAGCTTTCAGATCATGACAAAATTGTTGCACCAGGATGAATAAAATATCTAAATTCTTTCATAGGATATCTTTCCACTTCGGGAATCCTTAACAATATCATGAACGTGATCCTTGATACGTTACACCTTAACATTTTCATAATTAATATAATACCTTAACTATTCATTACATAACCTAAAATTTAGATCTCACAAAGTCAAAATTCATATTTGGAGAAGTTGACGTAAAATCTCTCAATTCTCCAAGTCTGTCATCTCTGTCTTAACAGCATATCATACTCACCAGTAGATTTAAAATGGATAAAAATATCGTCATTACATATAATTACAAACTCATCGAGCATAAGTCCTCATACTCATTTCATGAGATCTACAAAAACGGCAGGATCATAGATCAAATCATAAGGCATAACCACTAATTCATAAATTAATCTTCGAGAAAAGCTAGCACCTTGTAGCCGATCAAACAATTTATCAATCTTAGGTAAAAAGGTACCCATTCTCAATGGTAACCTTGTTCACTTTTTCTCAAACTTGGTTTCCATTTCTGTAATATCATATCATGTCATCATTCCATAATATCCATGGAAGTTTAATTGTAAACACCATCAATAGATCTCCCATTCCTTTTAAACCAGTGAAGTTATCTCAATCATCCCTAAGATATTCAATACCTTACTTTAACTTGAATATAAATTTCAAGATCCACAGACAACGTCACATCCGATCTCATGATAATCCATCAATATAATAGTTTCAGATCATTACACCATATAATCATTTCTCGGATAAACAATAAATCCAAATTTATAAGTCTCAATTAAAATAATCTTTCGAAAATCTCCATCAACTGAATTTAAACACAAGACTGAACAGTCTTTAATCCTTTATAATCATTCCATCAATGTCTCAAGCTAAATAGCTTTCAATCAATCCATTAAGTCAGGAAAATTCCAAACATATGAGGTAAATCCTGTCACAAGTCTTTTATAACACAAGACATCTGCGATAATGTTATCTTTTCCCCTGATGATATCAAATCCATCAATCAAACTATTCATAAAATTTAATCATCAATACTGATTCAGTTTAAAAACTCCTTTGAAGAATATACCGAAAACTTCAATGATCTGTACAATTAACACATTGCAGTAGCATCCAAGCAATGCTTCCATAAACAATAGTTACAATTTCCATGTCATAAGTAAGATAATCCTCTCATATATTTGAAGCTATCATGAAGCAAATTCAAAATCCATTATTAATGCATCAGTATAATCTAATCCTATAAAATGTATCACAATACATTAAACTCATCAAATCCATCAAATAGTACTAAAACAACACCTGATTCAAAACTGTTTCAATGTCAAAAGACTAATTTCTGCTATTTACTACACAATTAATCCAAGAACTCTTTGAATTTCAAGAAATCATCATTTCAACTTTGGATAATCCATGTTAATCCAAATGACATAACTAAAACTCGCAATAACCACACCTGTGCTACAAGCAACATTAGGTATATCCTCTAATTGCAACACATACTCATTCCTTTCAACATCCTCCCCTAGTGAGGATGACATACCAGACTGACCATGTTTCTCTACATTTTTCTCTATAGGAAGGCATCCTACCTAAGGGAACTATTAAGGGTAATAATAACACATTTACTAAAATTTTCAAATTAAATTTCCATACACAACAACTATTTCAAGGTAACGACTATATGTCATCACCTAAGTGGACTAAAGTCCCATGTAAACATCACACTATAACTCAATCTATTTAATTTAGTGTGACACTACTACAAATACCTTCCATATAATCATGCACGATTATGCATTCGTTTTATTCATACTATACTCAATAAGAGTCAATACACACCTTACACATTTTCACAACACAGTCACATTAAGTCTCTCTGATATTTGGCAGCCTCAACAATTTCATGTGGTAGCATAATATAGCTGCGTTGATCAGGCGTAGCAATATTATGTTATTCACACTTCCATTTTCAGGCCACTTCATATCACTGATTCTCACTATGACTGTCATTCACTTAAACATATAACACATAATGCAACAATTCAGCAGCAATAATAATTAAATTATAAGTTGCTGGTCACAAAATTATTTTCATAGTGGCAAACAATTCCACTTAGTCAGTCAACATTACGTAGGAGGTATTAATTACTACCTCTAATACTTATACTCTTACATAATCATTCAAATTATATTTATGAGGCATTCATTACTGCCTCTGCCATTTTATCATTTCACCTAACGTTCTTTATAGAACAACTGACATAAGTCAGTATTTCTGATCATTCAGAATTCTCATACACATATAACATATATCATCATATCAGTCGTGGCTAACATAAGTTAACAATTATTTCGTCCAACTCATAACATATTGCCAATATACATATTAGCGATTTTCTACACATCTGAACGAATATAACTGAATATGTAGACATACTCTTTTACACGTATCTATACAATTATCAAATCAATTATCTGTTCACATTCCTTTATTTTCTATAGGTATGCCCACATTATATACTTTCATGTTTTTTTTTTAACGCTTCAAGGCATACGTATGTTCATTTAGAACTACTCATAAAATCAACTTGTTTCGTATACATTTTTAAATACTAACAATCTTGAACACCCGAATTAAACAGTATGTATGCAGGTTTAATATTAACAATTAAGGTACCTGTCCACACATCGGGGTTCTTACCTCCTTCCAACAATTTCTAACGTATTAAAGTTCAATAAGAACTATTCAAATCTTTAACATATTATCAAACGTTTCTCTATAGGGGAAATCATATCAGTTCATTCTATCACGCTTCACTGTTGTACATAATCATAATAATTAGTCATCATAAATAATCATGCTCAACATAAATAATAATGGCTTAAGATCAAGTACCCACTAATGGTGGATACCCGAATCCCTTAAACCAAGCTCTGATACCAACTTGAAACACCCCGAAATTTAGAATTTTTTTTTTTCTCATTTCGTAAAGTCCCACGTTTAAAATATGACATTTTAGACTTGTTGTATCATTCCCTAGATCAAATAAGGATTTAAATAAGAAAATGTTGAATTTATAAGAGATTCCCCAGGAATGACTCGTATTCCCCAGGAATGAAGCCTGCTGTTACCATCATACTTCGGATTCCCCAGGAATGACTCTCATTCCCCGGGAATCAAGCCTGCACACTTAATTACCATTTATCGAACTTCAAACGTGCATATCTTGAAAATGACAAGTCCAATGACCATGAAAATTTGCAGGCACGTGTATAATGACAATACAAAAGTTCCCCAATTTTCACTTTTCGCAAATTCGCATTTTATCATGATTTGGACCGTTGACCCCAAAATGACCACTTTTACTCATTTTCGTTGACATACTAAATTCTAAACCATGTACATTCAGGTTCTAGCATTTTTACCACTAATTCAATACTACATTTAGAACCTAAGGCCACTTTAACATTCGTCATACCATAATCACAACTCATTTTGAACTCTAGACCTATTAGTGACCCATTTGGGCACTTTAACGACCCGTTTGGGTCTTAACCCATATAACCACCATTCCAACACCCAATTCACTTTCCGTTGACTATTCTAAGTCAAACTAAGTCAATTTCACCATTGAAACTTCATTGTAACCTTATAACATCAATTTCACATAAAATTATGATATTTACACCAATTACAATAAGTTTTCCACATTGACTTTTACAAAACTATCAATGAGCATACAACCACTCATTGACCACTTTGACTTTCTTATTTCATAATGTTTGACTTTGACCACAAGTCTTCTATTCACTACCATCAAGTGTCAAAAACAAGATTTCTTTTACAAAAGGGGTGACATCAACATCAAGAGCATGATCAAGAGAAATAGCTTATTACCAACAAAGCAACAAGCACCACCACTAGCAACCTTCGGGCTTTTTACCCGAATCTCTTTGGGTCCCACTTAGCTCACCTAAAAATACATAAACATAATCGAGTAAGCATAAAGCTTAGTAAGAAATGGGCTATCAATAATCAATATCATTTCAAACATACGTATATTAAGGATCCATAATATCATATGCTAATTCCCGCAAGAATTAACATCTTCGGGCCTACACCCCGGTATATAATCATAACTCATCAAGTAAATGACATATCCATTACCGGTCCTTCCAAGTAAATGGAACAAGCATTACTTGAAGAAAGATAGCATCATCCATTAACTTACCTCGCGATAGCCCACATAAGCAATCACTTATAACATTTGGCATACTTTTATCACCTATTCACATAATCACATAAGCACATATCAATTACACATTCAATATTCAATCATCATATGACATAGATGTTAATTCATATAACACCTATATCCAATTTATACTCAACCTCCAATTCATTACTTGTATCATATAATACAAGTAATAATTTCATCATATGATCTCATTATATGTTTCATACACTTTACTCATAATCATATGTAAATGGGTAATTATCATTATCATATCATCAATTTCCTCAATAATCACCAAGAACATCATCTCTTAGTGTATAATCATATTCATCATATATCATTTACCCATTTATACATGATTTTCATTTCCTTTACACAAGGAATATAATTCAACATGCTAATTAGATGAATTCATTTATCAAATCATTATTCTTTCATCAATTACCAATTACTATCATCATTTACATAATCAAAATCATTCAATTACTCATAAACACAAGGTTATGAGTTCTTTTATAAAAATTAACATCATTTAAACCTAATTCATAACTTAATCATATGTATGAAACATGTATAATTCATTAAATCATTAATTCATCAAAACCCCTAGATTAGGGTTTAACTCAATTCATTCAATTCATCAATTAACCATAAAATATAGTTTTTCATTAGGTATGAAACCTTAATTCATCATGTTATTTATCAATTTATTATAAAACCAAGATTAGGGTTTATGCTATTCATCCTATTTCACTTATAACATGAAATTAAACACAATTAAGTGTTAATCATACCTTAGAGAAGTTAGTTTGCAAGATTACAAGCTTCAATTCTTAAATCCCAACCTCACTTGCTTGATTTCTTTCAAGAGCCAACTCATATAGAAACATATACGTGGTTTTCTATTTGCAGTGTCTGTAATGAGCTAGAATAATACAGAAGCAGTGTTTTTATACTGCAAATTTCAATTAAACCCCTCAACTTTTCACACTTGACACATTTAGTCCCTCAAACACATATTTCATAATATTACAAGTCCTATGGACATAAAATAGTTTACATAGTTAGTCCCACTAACTTATACAATTAAAATTGTATATTTAAAGTTTTAAACTTACGAAATTTGGGGCGTTACACTTAGTGTATCTGTAATGGGCATGAGTTTTTTCACCCCTTTTGCAATCTTTGCAGTTAAAGTCTCGGGTAGGATCTAGATTTTGTTCTTGTTGTCTTTCTAGATTTTGTATTTTTGATCTCTAGCTCTTGCTAGTTGATATTTTTTAATGCAAATTTATTTATGCGGTTCAAAAAAAAAAGATTGACTTTAGATATTACCTTCATATGGATTATGGGATTTGTTGCATTAATTTTATATTATAAATACAATAATATGTACTCGTATATAATATTCTCCTTGGTAAATATATGATCACCAAATGCAGTGTTAACTGCCTAGTGTAGTTTAATATTTTTTTATATAAATCGGTGATGCTAAATTAACTAGAGTTAATACCTTAGTATAACATTGAAAGTTCACGATCCAATTCATATTTAAAAAAGTAGTCACCTAATATCAATATACGCCTTTAACTCTCTCCGTTAATTTTTAACATGAAGAAGTCACATGTTTATCATGTACGTGACTGAGTCAGGCATAAAATGTACCGAGTTACCAAGTTCAATCTGCACCCTTAATAGTTAAAGGTAGTAGAAAATCTAGTTGACCAAATTGAGGGTAGTAAGATGCACTTTGGCCTATTAGTGAATTATATTTGGGAAAAAAAATTGCATCAGTGATTGTAACGTATATATCTAAAAATAATTTGAGAAAAATCAGCTAGGTGTCCAGATTTTGAGTCATATTATCAATGGAGAACGGATATTGGGTCTTTTTATCAATGTACATTTTGCATAATGACAGTTTACTCCTTAACTAATTAATTAGGTGACAATCTATCCATACCTCCCAAAAGTACTTCCCATACCCCCTTTTGATTTTTTTTTTTTAAAAAGTGGTAGAATAAAGTACAGAAAAGTACAGAAAAAGTACGGAATGTAAGAAAAAGTTGTGGAATAAAGTACAGAAAAAGTACAGAATGTAAAAATGGGAGGTATGAAGAGTAGCAACCTTAATTAGTGTTTTTTTAAAAGTTTATAATAATAAATTCAATTAAGGGTAATATGGTAATCACGATCAAACTTCTCAATCTATTTTTGAAAGTGAGCAATTAATTTGGAACGTCCGTAAAAGAACTAATGGACTATAATTTTGAGACGGAAGGAGTAGAATTAAAAAGGATAATTTAAAAAGATGAATGACACGTAAAGTTATAACTACTCGTATAATGAAGTTCTTTTTCATGTACAAATCACTTGACTAAAACTTTAGCAAGTGGACACATGTTTCTAGATACGGGGAGTATAAATAAATATTATTTTTCCGAATATTTAGGCACCTTTTACTAAATACAAGCACGAGTGGGATACTTAATCAAAAAACTCATATCGTTTACCTTTTTACTCTCTTCCCAATTTCTCATCTCATTTATTCAAAATATCATCAATTTCTCGGTCATGGTCATAAACTCACACCACCAATAATCTATACAATTTTCACATTTAAAACAAATAAACCGGGACCCACTCATTAACCTTACCTTTCATAAATCCCACACCGTCCGATCATCTCTACTCACTGACTCACCGGGTCCCACGTCAGATCAACGGCTGTAAATACTTCGTTATTTTAAGTAGTGAAGTACGCTATCATTACTTTCCCAAAGCTAAGCCGATGGACACTGTCGGCCAGAGATTCCAAGCCGATGAGCCAAGCCAGCTCACATGGGACCCACATCATCTTGTACTTATCGTAACTCACCACTACTTATCAAACTGTCTTGTGCTTATCAGATTGATAAGTGGAATAACTTATCATAGGAGGTCTTACTTATCATATCCTCTATCCTCACCCATTTCTATAAAAACCACCATTTCTGCAAGTAATGTCATATTTTAATTTTCTCCGCACAATAGAGTTAGTAGAGAGAGAAAAAAGGTACCCAGAAAGAGAGAGATATATATATACAGATAGATATAGATATAGAGAGAGAAATCATCTGTTTTCATCTTCACCTACTTGTTTCTTCATCTGGGTTTTTATCATCAATCAATCTTGCTAAGGTGAGTTTTTATTTGATTTTATAAAATTTTATTATTATTTTTTGTTATTTTATTAGTAATTCTCTCTCTCTATACTGTGAACACTTTTTCTTTATTGTTGCATCTTAGATACCCAGTGGTTTAAAGCTGCTTTCTTTATCTGATTCGTCACACGAATTTAAAATTTTTATGAATATTTAGCATATAATTTATTAAAAAGATTAGAACTTTAGCTATTTTGTATATGTCAGTGCATGCTTAAATAATCTTGAAAAAATTGGGGTTTTTGTTAAGACTTCAACTTTGAAGATCAAGTTTTTTAAGGATCTGGTTTTTGGTTGGGGAGTTTGGGGAATTATTTATTATTATTATTTTTTTAATTTTATTTATTACTATATTTAAAGTGTTTGAATTTCGTGTCTAAGCAAGAAATAATTAGTTTACTAATATGGGTATTTTTTATTTTTAGAAAATAAAATAAAATACTTATTTAGATGAACTTAGTGGTAGCTGAAGCTGACCCTTTTTAATTTAATTTTTTTTATATATATTTCTTTTTTTCAGGGGGTTTTATACAGATCTGCTTTTTTATAACCTTAAATATCATTATACTGATTTAGGGCCAAAGGAGTTGCAATGTCTTCTCTTAGTAGAGAACTAGTGTTCTTAATTTTACAGTTTCTTGATGAAGAAAAATTCAAGGAAACTGTTCACAAGTAAGTCTTTTACTTTACATTTCCCTTTAGTATTTTTATACTTGAAAATTATTTCAAAGATATTAACTTTCATGGGTTAATCATAGGCTTGAACAAGAATCAGGGTTTTTCTTTAACATGAAGTATTTTGAGGATGAGGTGCACAATGGTAATTGGGATGAGGTTGAGAAATACCTCTCTGGTTTCACTAAAGTGGATGATAATAGGTATTCAATGAAGATATTTTTTGAAATTAGGAAGCAGAAGTATCTTGAAGCATTGGATAAGTAAGCCTTGATATCATACCGCTTGTTTAAGTTTAATTAGTATAATCATTTGATATATCTTGATTAGACTTGAATTAATTTGGAATACTTGAAATTTGTTTGATAGGCATGACAGGTCCAAGGGTGTTGAGATACTTGTAAAAGATCTTAAAGTGTTTGCTTCATTTAATGAAGACCTTTTTAAGGAGATAACTCAACTATTGACTTTGGAGAACTTTAGGTACTATATAGATTAACATTTATAAATTGTAATATCCTTTTGGTAGTAGTTATAGATGTGTTTATATCTATTTCATCTGCATTTTAGGGAGAATGAGCAATTGTCTAAATATGGAGATACTAAATCGGCTCGAGCTATAATGTTGGTTGAGCTTAAGAAGCTTATCGAAGCTAATCCTTTGTTTCGTGACAAGTTGCAATTTCCTAACCTAAAGAATTCGAGATTACGGACTCTCATAAACCAAAGGTAAAATGTCTAGCTTTTGATTAATATTGTTTTGTATATGTGTCACATAATTTAATGCTTACAATTGGCATTGCAGCTTAAACTGGCAGCACCAACTTTGCAAAAACCCAAGGCCAAATCCTGATATAAAAACTTTATTCGTAGACCATTCATGTGGACAACCAAATGGTGCACGTGCTCCATCACCAGCTAACAATCCACTCCTTGGTTCACTACCAAAAGCTGGAGGCTTTCCACCACTTGGTGCTCACGGGGTCTGTATTTATGCTATAAGCTTTCACCACATTTTAATCGTGATTGCACTTTTGTAACTAGTAAATTGTTTTTATCTATTTAGCCTTTCCAACCTACACCTGCTTCAGTACCAACTCCCCTTGCGGGTTGGATGTCTAATCCGCCAGCTGTATCTCATCCAACAGTATCTGGTAGCGCAATTGGTCTCGGTAGTCCCTCTATTTCAGGTAATGCAATGTGAAATTGTTTCCTTACTCCAGCTTCTCGTTGGCTTGTTAACACGTTTTTGTTCGATTGACCTGTACAGCTGCTTTGAAGCATCCAAGAACTCCAACAAATCCTTCTTTGGATTACCCATCCGCAGAGGTTGATCATATGAGTAAAAGAACGAGGCCCATGGGGATAACTGATGAGGTAGTACAATTGGTTTCATGTTTAATATGAACCTTATTATAAAAAGCAAAGATAAGGGCATTCTGGTCATTTTTCCGTGTGTAATTTACTCGTTAGATTTTATACCTGCATCTGTTTTCTTAGCATAGTATTGATTCTTGGATTACATAGGTAAACCTTCCAGTTAATGTGTTACCCGTGTCATTCCCGGGGCATGCGGGTCATAGTCAAGCTTTTAATGCACCTGATGACTTGCCAAAAACTGTTGCACGAACTCTAAACCAAGGTTCATCTCCTATGAGCATGGACTTCCATCCTATTCAGCAAACTTTACTTTTAGGTAAGTGGTCTGTTTAAAGTTTCTAGCTTTCTTTCATGTACTGAAGTTCGTATATTGACTTTGGTTGGCATACACATTATTGCATCAGTTGGAACAAATGTGGGAGATGTAGGATTGTGGGAAGTCGGTTCACGAGAAAAGTTAGTTCTTAAGAATTTCAAAGTTTGGAATCTCAGTGCATGTTCAATGCCTCTTCAGGTATATAAAGATTCATAATAAGCCAACATAAGAGTCAACTATTAATTTCATAATTCTTGTCTTTAACATGAGAATGCAGTCTGCTCTAGTGAAAGATCCTGGTGTCTCCGTGAATCGCGTAATTTGGAGTCCAGACGGTGCATTGTTCGGTAAGTTCTGCCAACTTAATGTTATGTGCAGCACTGTATATGTCCCTGCACAAACATAATAACGATCGATCTTTGGTTTCTTATTATTATGAGCAGGAGTTGCATATTCAAGGCACATTGTACAAATCTATTCATATCATGGAGGTGATGACGTGAGACAAAATGTAGAGGTACATTTGTTTTCTTTCTGCTGACTGCTGAATTCGCGTACAGGTGTAAAATGAGTAAATGACAGTTTCTTTCTTTCTTTTTTTTTTCTTTATAAATGTAGATTGATGCACATGTTGGTGGAGTAAATGATCTTGCATTCTCTCATCCCAACAAGCAGCTATGTGTGATAACTTGTGGGGACGATAAGACCATCAAAGTATGTTTTTGCTTTACATTGGTCAACGTATACTTGGAGATCTTTAATTTGCTAATCCAGGTTTTTTTTCTTAGGTCTGGGATGCTACAACTGGTGTAAAAAAGTACACTTTTGAAGGTCATGAAGCCCCTGTATATTCTGTATGCCCACACTATAAAGAGAACATTCAGTTCATATTTTCAACGGCTCTTGATGGAAAGATAAAAGCGTGGTTATATGATAACATGGGTTCACGAGTTGATTACGAGGCTCCGGGTAGGTGGTGCACGACGATGGCATACAGTGCTGATGGAACGAGGTTTGATGCCAATTGGACTTGTGTGATATTATCAATACCCTTTTATAGTATTAAGTTGTGACTATATTATTTTTTATTATTCTTTCAGGCTTTTTTCATGTGGGACTAGTAAAGATGGGGAGTCGCACATAGTAGAATGGAATGAAAGTGAAGGGGCTGTGAAAAGAACATATATGGGTTTTCGTAAACGATCTTTAGGTGTTGTGCAATTTGACACAACCAAAAACCGATTTTTGGCAGCTGGTGATGATTTCTCCATCAAATATTGGGATATGGACAATGTTCAGCTTTTGACAAGTGTTGATGCTGATGGAGGTCTTCCGGTAATACCTTTGTTTTGTATAATTAAAACATTTTAAAGATGAAAACGATGAAAAATCTAATTTTGTTCTTAATTATAATCCTAAAAGGCAAGCCCACGCATCAGATTTAACAAAGATGGTGCTCTCTTGGCTGTATCTGCTAACGACAACGGTATCAAAATCTTGGCAAACTCTGATGGTCTTCGATTACTTCGCACTTTTGAAAATCTTTCATTTGATGGTGCTGCTTCTAGAACTCCTGAGACTGCAAAGGTAGCTGCTTTTTATTTTTTTTTAAATCAACTTCAACTTAATACAAATTAAATCATTTTGTTATATGTCATAGACTCATAGTCACCATGACATTATTTTCAATTGCAGCCTACCATAAACCCAATATCGGCTGCAGCCGCTAGTAGTGCTGCGTTAGCCGAAAGGGTTGGATCGGGTGGTTCCATATCTGTGGTGGTTAGTGCTCGTGTTTAACTTATGATAAAATATCCATAGTATATTAGTATTGTTTATTAATTGTAGTATGGTGAATTGTAAATGCCAGAATGGAGAGGCTAGAAGTATGACAGATGTGAAACCTAGGATCGGGGAAGAATCTAATGACAAATCAAAGATTTGGAAACTTACTGAGATAAGTGAAGCTTCTCAGTGTCGGTCACTGAAACTTCCAGAGAACATGAGAGTAACAAAGGTATACTGATAATACTGTAGCTTCACTCAATTTGTACTTTTAGGTATGCTACTCTGTATTATAATCAACTTTTAAGGGCTTATGTTATAAGTTAATAATCAAATAAAAGACCCACTTAAGGATATAACCAGGTAGCACAAACCCTAAATTATTATACATGTGTAACATGTGCCTTAAAACGTTGAATTTAGAAGAAATGCACCCTAAAATAGTATCTTTACTGAAAGTACTGTACTTTTATGAGCAAATTGTTCGTGTAGAAATTAAAAGGAGATTTGTTGATGACACAGATATCAAGGTTGATATATACAAATTCAGGAAATGCTATTTTAGCATTAGCATCCAATGCTATTCATTTGCTGTGGAAATGGCAACGTAATGAGCGTAACTCAAGTGGCAAGGTAAGCGTGGTGCTAGTTATTTACTTATTTAAAAGAGATTTGAAATCGAAATTTGGGTGTTAACTAATCAATAATCATAAAATGCACAATCTCTACTGCAGGCGACAGCTGGTGTTTCACCACAATTATGGCAACCTTCAAGTGGGATTTTGATGACTAACGATTCTGCAGAGACTAATGCTGAAGAATCTGTCGCCTGTTTTGCTTTATCTAAAAATGACTCTTACGTTATGTCTGCATCGGGAGGAAAGATCTCTTTGTTTAATATGATGACATTTAAGGTGATATTTTCTTCTCTATATCTTACACAATTTTTTGGAATTACCAATTCTCCAAGACCTCGAAGTCAACATTTTTTTCACTGGTGGAACTGAATTGGCTAATTGAGTAACATGCTGTGAACTGCAGACAATGACAACATTCATGCCTCCACCACCTGCAGCAACGTTTCTTGCTTTCCATCCTCAAGACAACAATATCATAGCAATTGGCATGGACGACTCAACCATCCAAATCTACAACGTTCGTGTTGATGAGGTATAGAAAGCAAAAATTTTATCTGTTTATGATTACAAAACAAAGACCTGTTGTGTTAGTTGTTATGTTAAGCCCTTTAGTATGTTTGATGTATTTTAAGCCTCAAATATTCAATTCATATCACAAAAATACAATTTTTCTTGTGAAGGTTAAAAGCAAGCTTAAAGGCCACTCCAAAAGAATCACGGGTCTTGCATTTTCACATGTGCTAAATGTCTTGGTCTCATCTGGTGCCGATGCTCAGGTTAGTAAAGATACAAGCTTCTTAAATCTTTATGGAAACCCACTTAGAATCTTCATTTAAGATTCTTTAAATACATGCTTATTAACTGTTTTTTAATTTGAATATTTAGATTTGTGTATGGAGTTCTGATGGGTGGGAAAAGCAAAAGTCAAGATACGTCCAACTTCCACCAGGGAGAACACCATCGCCACAATCAGACACTCGTGTGCAGTTTCATCACGATCAGAGCCATTTTCTTGTTGTTCATGAAACTCAACTTGCTATCTATGAAACGACAAAACTTGAATGCGTTAAGCAGGTAATACTTCGAATCTCCGATTCTTATTATTCATTTATGATAACTGTAAGTCTGTAACATTGTGGTAATTTGACAATACTTGTTCTTTTTGAAGTGGTATCAACGTGAATCATCAGCACCAATATCACATGCAACCTTTTCATGCGATAGTCAGCTGATATACGCAAGTTTCTTAGATGCAACCATCTGCGTGTTCACTGCTTCCCACCTCCGTCTTCGGTGTCGGATTAATCCTTCTGCATATCTTCCAAGGTAAAATACCCTCAACTTCGTTAGAACCATAACTTTGAGTGCGTTTAATTGTGGACATTTTCTCCTAATTTTCATCTACATTTTCCTAGAAATGATAGTGGTCTTTAGCTCTTGAAAACTAGTAAAAACTTTAAAAATGACTAAACGTGTTCAAATTATTTCATTTTCCAGTTTAAAAATAAAAGGAACTTTTTATCTCTTGAAAGTAAACAGTTGAAAACTATATTTTGGCGATTTCAAAAGTGCGGTTATAGATTTGAAAAGTAATATTTCCTTTTTCAATGGCACTCTGGAAAATCATATTTGAGTACATTTTCTGTATTTCAGGCGTTGCTTGAAAGTTGAAACGTATCTGGAAAAAACACATGCTTTTCTACAACTAAATTCACCTTTAATATTGGGTTTTGTCATAAGTAAAGTTTGTTTTTGATCTGTGACAAAAATTCGTGTTTCTTATAGTAACGTGAACGTGCACCCAATGGTGATCGCTGCTCATCCACAAGAACCAAATCAATTTGCATTAGGGCTTTCAGATGGAACTGTTCATGTTTTGGAGCCTCTAGAATCCGATGGCAAATGGGGGGTGCCACCACCGTCTGAAAATGGTTCCACAAGCACTGTGCCAGCTACACCTCCAGCCACAGGTTCAGGTTCGGAACAACCGACCCAGAGGTGACTGGGTTGACTCTTTTGCTGTGCAGTTCCAGTTTAGTAGGTGTATGTTGCTGCATCTAGTGCTGTTATTAGTGTGAGATATTATTATTTTTACTCTTTTTTTGGCTTTTGTAGCTTGTAAGTGCAGGGAAAAATTGTAATTTAGTTGGTTGATTGACTTGATCTAACTTTTTATGTAAGATGATGTGAAGGGTAAATGCCAATAGTCTGATGTTATTTCTCAGTTTTTTTTTATAAAGAAACCGAAAATTGGTTTGTTCTTCAATTACTGATTCTGAAGGTCTGGTTGAATAACAATATTGGTTCAATAACATTTATTGCCTATAATAATCATCTCGATTTAACTTGATAAATTAGATTTCCACCTTTTGGCCTTAAAATTGAAACATTTTCAATAGGAAAGCAATTGTGAGCAAGAGAAAATTTTGTGCGAAAAGGGTTGCAGCAAGGGAATGTAAGCTTCAACATTTTGCGAAAACAGACAAAGATGTCTGGTTTATGCTCTGGCTAGCAATGACAGCATTACATTCCCATTGGTTATAAAAGACATTCAGAAAGATGGTTTGGTTGTGACAAGAGGATTCCAAATGGGCTGGGCGGTTAACCATCAAGATTTGTTTCAATTTGAAAGAAGTGACTTATGTATGAATCATGTTTGGCTGACCCATCAAATTTGGTTTTTTTCTTCAAATACAACCAAACTTGGCACCGTATGGAACGCTGTTAATGGAAGGTAAGTAGTTAAGAAGATTTTTAAAGCGTCTTGAAAAGTCAGCACAAATCGAGAACCACGAAATGTTAGAGGGCATAACAGAAACTTATAATTGATACCGAGCTAATTTTGATTACTGATAACTTGACTGTGATTACCTTAAAAACCTGTATTTATGTTTCAGACTTTTGGTGCTATTTCAACAAGAAGCCTTTAATTTGAGTATTGTTATTAACATAATAACATGTCATTGGCTTGTAAGTTGTAACCAAATTTACATCAACAGTATCTGGCAACTTAATTATGCCTTATAACTCGAAAGTAGAGTAATCATGTCACAGTAGAAGTTGACCATGAAAGTAACAGCTATATCAAAACTATTTAACTAAGAATTGGAGGGGTGAGCCAGGCCAAGGCAGTAGTGCAACACCAAGGCGACTCGTAAAGACCCCAGTAGCAAGCTACCGTGCTGGGTCTTTCCCCATGAAAAATAAGATTAATATCGAGTGAGCCGATGGCTCACATATCAGATATTAAACTGATAAGAACAGATACTACACTTGATCTTAGCCAAAAGGCCGAGAAAGGTATGCTTTTTCTCATCTTGGGCCTCTGTTTTTATAGGCAGTCTCCTCTTATTTTGTTTCTTTGCTTGGGCGATGTGGGAACACCTTTTCTGCTGATTGTATCACTTTTGCCATCTGAAAATTGCTGTTAGCTTTAGCTTCAATGAACATGTTTAAGCAATTAAAACTTGGCAAGTGGATCCTTACAATCAAGCTTCTTTTGTGCTTTATTGCAATTTATTCATGATCCTTTTAAATTTCGATATATCCAATAAATTATAATTTTTCTAATGGGTCACTGAAGTACAATTACTTAATTACTACTGTACATAATACAAATAATATTTGTTGTATGTTTGTATTTTTTTATAAATATCTTTGGTTGTCAACACATTCTCATAGCAATCTGTTTGTTTTGGGACAAAATGTAGTTTAAAAAACGTCCGATTGTAGGTGAATTGTGAAGAAGCTACAACTAGGGAACTGTGAAAATAATATGAGCTTTTAATTATTTCATTTTATATTTAGCAAAAGAAGGGCTCGAGAGCCATGGAAACTTAATTATTTCATATAGGAGCTGAGTGTGTTTCAGTCATCGTCATGGGGGGTAAGTGCTCGTGTTATTATCGTAACGCATACCTTCTTTTAGATAAATAACATTCATTGAATATGTTAGTTACTGGCCCATTCACAGGTGCAACACCAAATAAACAATAACAGTCAAATAAGCAGCAAAACACACAGATATGAAAATCTTAACCAGAAAAGCTTTACTTACATTGTTCCTTTGACTAATAAAATATTAAACTGAGCCTAACTATAACAGATTAATAACCTTAAATTATAAACTTATCACTTCGTAGCTTCGAGAGCTTGATCCGCATAGTTGTGTTACAAAACTTGTTGCATGTCGTATTCTTGAATACATATCGAAATAATCTTGATACTTTCATGTATCTTCAAACCTTGATTAGTCGTTTCTTCCGATTCAGAGTGCAGTGTACCCATACTACCTTAGCTTCCAACAAAATATTTCATACATACATGCAATTTTATTAACATTTTAAACATATAAATTTAGAATAGTGGACAATTAAATTAGGACGGGGAGGGATATCATTTATCACCGGTTCGAAGAAATTCTTCTTTTTGTAGTTTTAGAGTACTGATTAGCTGTTCAAACTCCTGAATACATGCTGAAGCAGCAGTTTTGATATCTTCATCTATTGCCAAAAGTCGATTAGTCATTACTTGTAGTTGAGAGCGTAGTTTGGCCATATCAGCTTCCAACTCTCTCTTCTCGGCCTTTGTTGCTCCACGTAGTACGGAACAGTACAATAGAGGTAGGATAACCGATGGATGCTTCGGTATTCGAGGGCCGAAGGTGTAGATACGTTCGGAGTAGGGTCGAAAGAGGGTTTGGGAAGCCAAGAAGTCCTGAACCTGAAAGGGGGTTTCCCTTTTCGGTTGGCGATTCCCTAATGGTAATCCGAAGTGCCCTAGTAGACAAATACGGATTGTACGCCATAGAAGTCAAGAGTTTCTTTCGGTATGAGAGCGTATTTAATACGTATCATGAATGCCCACCTACTGGTGGTTGAGCGCTTATTTATAGTGTCCAGGGTGTCACCCTTTTGCCCGTTTCGGTACCACTCTTTTATCCGGTGGGTAAAAGTGTTACCGCCGCCGGTTGCCGCATTAATTAGATGTGACAACTCGATTGATATGTCTTTCGGTCAGAATGGGTGTTTCGGTATGATCGCAATGTTTCGGTACCCATGTACCGATACGGAGGTACGTCATCAGCCCCCCAATCTATTTCGGTGAAAATAATATTTTTATCGGGATAGATTTAATTATTTTCTCCTTTCTTTATTTTATATTACTGTTATTATTATCATATATATTTATTTATTTTTTTTTTTATTTCGGTTTCGGTTGTAGAAGGTTCTGGATTACATCGGTCGGTCATGGCTAAACGTGTTGTCTTGTGTTGCCTCGTGACGCGTGGAAGTTCATCGTCATCCTGTCTTGTCAATCTGTCAGAAGGGCGCGTCGGTTCGCCTTTTCGTAACGGTTATATTTTCTTCTATAAATAGTCTTTTACCTTGGTTAATTTTTATCACTTTTCTTCTTTTCCTCTGCAACCGAAACGCGTATTGCCTAGCTGAAAAGTTACCTTGTGCTACCGAAGCCTGTCATCTTCGACCTCGGTAATTTTTCTTCGTCCTTATTATTACTTTATTCTGTTTTAGTGAATTTTCCTGCTATGCTTCCCTTTCGTTCGGTAGGTGACCACTATTAATTTGTGTGTATGCTTCCGTTTCGGTGCTTTATAGTATTGCCTTTCCTTTTCGGTATATGTAGTTATTGTATTCTTTCGACATGACCGACGGCATGACTATTGGAAAATGGGATAAGAGCTTCTCGGTTATGACTCAAACCAGCGTCAACATTTTTTGCGCAACATATAACATACCCATGGATCTTAACCCTACTGCTCCGGGACCTAATAAGCGTATAGATGAATTTTCGGAGGGTATGATAGGTGTTTATACTCGTTTTTTCAATTGTTCGAATTTACGTATACCTTACTCCCGCTTCTTTCTTACCGTGATGCAATATCATAATTTTCATATTTCTCAACTAACACCTGGTGCTGCTTTGAAAATTTCTACCTTCGAGATTCAATGCCGTTCCCCTTGATTTTGAACCTACCGTCCCTCTCTTTCGTCATTTCTATACACTTAGTCGCAAGGGTAATTGGATTACTGTTGAGGTTAGGCCGAAACCCATATCAAGTTGTATAACTCAATACCCTACCAGTGTCAAAAAGTGGAAAGATCATTTCTTTTATATCAAAGCTTCTGCCGTTCCGTTTAAGATGGTGTGGAAACTGATGTGTGCTAAGTATAGGCAATTATAATAACAAGTTTAATTAAGGAAATACTAAATAATACTATCACACAATTCAGGCAAGATTGACCCGTTCATGTAATATAGCTTAATAAGTAAGTCCAAATTCGAACACAAGGAACACAAGAAACGTTATTCTTATTTATAACTAATTATCTATTATTTCTAATTACAAATATTTACAATTATAATACAATTAAATACAAGGATCCAATTTACAATAATCTACAAGATAAGGGGGACGTTTTAGTTCCGAACAAACATATTTATATTTATATTTTTGATACAGATTCTAATAGATAAGTTCTAGGAAACAACTTAAGAATACTTAATTGGATAGAAGATTATAACTATTTAAACAATTATCTATTAAACGTATTATATCAACTTATGTCTATTTGCTTTGTTGGCTATTATTATTGGTGAATTATTAATGTAGAAAATCACAAAGATTAAGATAATTTTCATATAGCAACACTCCCAAAGATTAAGTAAAGTATTACTATTTATTAAGATCTATCAGCAGTTTATTAATACAATTCCAAGATTAGGTTGAATTACAATGTTACTTAACATTAATAATTGACAATCATTAATTAATTTATAAAACTCACAAGATTAGTAAAGCTATCTATATAAATCAATTAACTGTTATCAATTTTAATATAACACAGACAATTCTTGTATAATAAGCATTCAATAATATAGTTCCAACATAAACATATAATTCATATAATAAATCTAATAAACATGCATTTAAACATTCATAATGAAAACCTAATAAGCAATTAATTCAAATAAACAATATCCAAAATAACCCAAAAGATTAATAAAGTTACAAGGATAAAGAAACCGAACCAATTAGCAAACCAGCTTTTCCTAGGGTTAAAAACCTTCAAACCCTAGCTCCTTTGCCTCCAAAATCGCACCTTAAAGTCGTCCTAAAACCCTAACTTTCGGTTTTTTTATTCTTGAATCGTATATCGTTTAAGTTAATTTGAGCCTCTATTTATAGTTTTACTGGCCGACCTTCCAACCGCCAGTTGGATACTCCAACCGTCGGTTGGAGTTATTTGAATCCGAGTCCAACTCCACGTGTCTGCACCGCCTTAAACCCTAAAGCTCAACCGCCGGTTGGTTAATCCAACCGCCGGTTGAATGTAAATTCGAGAATATTCTATTTTCGGGCTTGGGCTTAATTCTTGGACTCTCAATCTTCATAACCGGACTTCTTTATTTTCTTGGCCCAATTCTTCATTTTAACTCTTTTAGTCTTCATTTCTTTAAGGTCTTTAATCTTTATTTCTTCAAGTGCTTTAATTCTTCAGTTCTGGTCTCGTTCTTGTTCCTTTTTCTTCATTCTTCAATTAAAATACATTTCTGCAATTATTAACAAAATAAGTATCTAAAATCATATAAATGCAATAAAATGTATATAAATATAGGGATAAATTACTATAAAATATACTATCTATTTGATGCTTATCAAATATCCCCACACTTAAGTTCTGCTTGTCCTCAAGTAGAATACTGAATAAAATTTAAAAATAAGCATCAAACTAATATTTAAGAATCAGAATACTAATATTAAAAATCTGTTTCATAAATTAAAAATTTTAACAATTTAATTAACATGGATAACTATAATGTATAAATAAAATTATTATTATTATTTGTGTAATATATAACTTATGAATGATTGCTAATATATTTGTCCACTTTAAACAATCTATACTCATATTTCTGAATACCCTTTTATTGTTAGTATGTATATTACTTATGATTTTCATATATGATATACTTTTAAATTTAATTATACAATTTACTTTTATATTCCAATTAAATATATGAAATACATTTTTAAGAATCAAGACATTGGTGACAGGTCTGCATTTTCATGCAACAGAGCGACATAACTTGATTCAGGTTTAAGCAAAACCAGACTTGGTCAAACCATTTTGGCGACCTCATTAGGTATCTTTTATTTTTAAGACTTTTCAAGTACTTTTGACTTGCGTTTGCTTAATTTTTAAGCATATATTAATAGAGACAAGGTCTATACTTTCGTATAATAGAGGAAACCATCAATATATACCCCCAAATGTACTCACATAAGTAAAAAGATATAAAATTATTGCATAATAAATTTAAAAATTAAGACTTTTATGTCATACATCATATTATGTATAATAAAATAATAAACAAATTATATTATTAATTTTTTAAAATTCAGAAATCTTCATATAGATTGCCTATTAGTACACCATATCATATAACTATATATCACTTCCTTATTAAGTAGCTTTACATAATATACAAAACAGTTAATCCATATTAAAGTCTAAACTTTTAAATACAAAACAAAACTTTTAACAAAATTATTCTAACTAATAAATATTTAGTTATTCACTTAAAATTTTAAATTTTCAAAAATTTTAGAAAACTAGAAACTTAAATGTTAATTAAAGAAATTCTTTTTCTTACGAACCCTATCCCCACACTTAAATTATACAATGCCCTCATTGTATAAAAATGATAAACAAAAAGTGAGTAAGGGAAAGAAAAATAGAACAGAAAAACTCCCCTGACTGAAATTATAAATTTCATCATCTGCTAAGAAAAATCTTCTTGGTTGATTCCTTCATCTCTTTAAAAATAATATACAACATCCACACTTTCGTAGTTAATCACGATTGCATTTAGCATATGCAATAAGCCTTTAAACCCCTCGGTATCCCAAGTGGACGAGTTATAGTCTCGTGAGGGTTTCCAGTGAACACACCCACAAAGTTCAACCTGAAAATAAAAAGAAAAACATAACATCTAAACATAAACACGGGTTGTCTCCCGAGAAGCACTTTTGTTTAAGTGTCGGTAAGTTCGACTTAATCATATCTCCTATTCTTCTAGAGATATATCTGAAATATGTTCAATAACATTATCTTCATAGTATTTCTTCAAACGATGCCCATTGACTTTAAAAATACCCCCATTAAGCGATATCAAATCTACACTCCCATTTGTATGAGCTTGGTGAATAACATATGGTCCGCTCCATCTCGATTTCAATTTACCCGGAAATAACCTAATACGTGAATTATATAAAAGCACCTGTTCTCCAGCAACAAATTCATTATCTCCCCGAAGTCTCGCATCATGCCATTTCTTCGTTCTTTCTTTATAAAATCTTAAATTCTCATAAGCATTCCAACGAAGCTCATCTAACTCATGTATCTGTAAAAAGCGATGCTTACCAACTTTATCGGTATCCATGTTGCATTCTCGAAGTGCCCAATATGCTTTGTGTAACACCCCCAAATTTGATGGTTTGCGGAAGCGAGTTTCTGGGTGTTACTAATCAATAATCACAAGCACAAAGGATACAGTGAACGACTCTAAATGAGACGTTCGAAAAGTTATTACATTAATACATAAATAGTTCAAAATACAAGCTCAAGTTTCGAGTAAATTCCTAGAGATTCTAATACATAACAACTAGTACAAAAGTAATGTATAAAAATCTCCAAGCTTGTAAATGCATGCGACTCGAGCTAATAAGCATATCCTGCTGGGCATCCCTACTGATGCTGTGTACCTGAGAAGCATTACTAAAACGGTCAACCAAAAGGTTGGTGAATCTCACAGGTTTGTAAGTAAATAGTTTGAACACACAAGTAACAGTTGTATTTGTAAATCATTAGCCAGCCAGTAAGTAAGTGGTGGTTGCAGGTCATGCTAACCGTTTGATACCCTTGCCATGAGCCACCATAGTTGAAGCTTAACGTACAGTAAATATAGTACCCCCGTGAATGTTAATCTAAAAACATTCATATGAAACGAGTAAGAAACGCCCGTTTCTACAGTAACGGTTCGTGGTAGTGCGTGCTACCCCGGGCGGGGATTGTCGGTCCCATATGGATCCATATACTAAAACTCGCGCTTATCCCATAACTAACAACTATGATTAGGAGGCTTTCATTGGATTAGTCGAAACTCATGCAATTGGCGTATCCGTAATTCAGTGAAGTAAGTAAATCATGCCAGCAAGTAAGTACGTGTGTTCATGTAAAACAGTAATGCATCTCACCCCTGAGTGAAAACAGTAAAATAGGGGCTGTGAGACTCACCTGAGTCTAGCAGACAATGCAGTAAGCAAGCAAAGTAGTATCCCGAACTAGCAACCCTTAGCGTCCTAATACGCATAAGGTTTAGTAAGTTAATGGAATACTTGAAAGGTATCCATGCTAGTTGTTCCCAAACTAGTTAATGTCCATTTGTTGTTTGTACGTTTGTATTTGTTTGTAAGTTGTAGTTTGTAGAAAAGTTGTACGGCCCGTTGGTATCGGAATGTAATAATAATCTCATCTATTATTATTATGCAGTTGTTGTAATCGTATAGTTGTCAAGTACGTTTGTATTGTAACGTGTAACGTTCAAGTAATGTAAATCCGAGTGGGTGTAATCCCCACGTGTACGGGTGAAATCTCGTATGTGTTCGAGTGTAAGTTCGTATCGGTTAGCGTGTAATCCCACACGTAAGTATTTGGAGTGAACTCATAAGTTCGCATCGGTTGCAATCCCGTGTAGTTGTACAAGTTTAAGTTCGTTGGAGTGTAATCTCCTAAGTATTTTCGAGTGCAGTTTCGTGTGTGTGAGTGAAATCTCACGTTCAGTTAAGTATAATCTTGTACGTATTCGAGTATTTGTGTATACTTCCAAAAGTATAGTATTTTCATGTATAATCGTATCGTATTTGATTTGGTTGTTGAAAAGTGATTTTTAAACACTTAGAATGTTTTTAGTTTCTGTTTTTGGGTTTTTGCGACACTAAATGCGACAAGTGCTGTGTTCCGCAACACAAGGCTTGTGTTCCGCAACACAAGGCTTGTGTCTCATTCTGCGACACAATATGCGACACAATGCTTGTGTCTTATGGTTTATGCGACACAACGCTTGTGTTCCGCAACACAAGGCTTGTGTCTTATAATACGCAACTTAATGCGACACAAAATGCGACACAGTCCTTGTGTCTTATGGTTTATGCGACACAATCCTTGTGTCTTATGGTTTATGCGACACAACGCTTGTGTCTTATGGATTATGCGACACAACGCTTGTGTCTTATGGATTATGCGACACAAGCCTTGTGTCTTATGCTTCTATGCGACACAAGCCTTGTGTCTCATAGATTTTTGGTCTGATGCAACACAAGGGCTGTTTACGTTTTTGGGCTCGGTTTTTGGGTCAAACAACCTCGGTTTGACCCGAAACTTTTACACTAGCTTTATTATGTTACAATGAGTTTATAAAAATTATTGGTTGACGTTTTTAGGATTCGAGGTGTCGTTTTCTTAAAAGTGACCAAAACCGACATTTCGTTAACGTGTTCAAAAATGAGTTTAAATTATATATTTGGACATTACTAAGCTAGGGGAACAATAATCTAGGAAAATAATTGTAATCGGAAAAGTCACGAGTCGCCGGAAAACTTACAAAGTTGTCGGAAAGAAAATCCGAAAAGATGAAGTTGTAGCCCTCGTTCTCGTGATCGCCTTTCTCCAAACGGGTCTAGACCTTTGAGGTGTTTTAATGGTGTTTTTATGGTGGTTTAGTGGTGGCGGTTTAGAGAGAGAGAGAGAAACCGTGAGAGAGAGAGAGGAGAGGGAGATGGAGTGTGAGAGTGAGGTTGAGTGATTGAGTGGGAAAATGGTGAGGGCTTAATGCCCCCTCACCTTGGGCCGGTTGGGGTGGGGTCCACCATGTGTGGATCTCACCAATTTTTGTTTCTTCGTGTACGCGCTCCGTGCGGTGTTCGTTTCCCCGGTCGTTTAATCGTGGAAATCATTTTATACGCGGTTTAATATACGTTTTAAAATACGAGATATTATTCGATATTTGGTTGGAGTATTTTACCAAAACACTTTGTTTTTAAGTTATAAATTAGAACTTTGTTTTATTTTGTCGGTTGGTCGAGTTTTCGTAGAGTTCGGTAATGTTTTAATTAAAATGTATGTGTCCGTTTATATTATAAACATAATATATAAAGTAGTTATTCATGTAATCAAATACTTTTACATTATTTGATAATTGTTTTACCAACGTCCGTATGTTTGTATAATTTATAGTTTTATACGATTTGAACGAATCGTATACGTGTATATATATATCACCTATATATATATAATGTAAGTAATTATCGTATTTAATCCTATTTCATATTAAATACACGTAATAAACACGTAATTAGGAAAATTTTAAATTGACCCTAATTTTGCGGTTGTTACATTCTCCCCTTGTTAGGAGAATTTCGTCCCGAAATTTGTTTGAAGTAGTAGTCGGTTGTTCGATATTCGTCAGGTAGCTACAATGTGTACTAGTAGCCTACAGTAGTATGGTAGGTCCTACAGTATTCGTAGTAAGGCGGTTGTCAGGTAGTGACGTACACTTAGTTTTGTTGCCTGGAGGTAATGGGCATTGGGCCTTGAAATGGCCGGCACTCCCGCAGTTGAAGCACAGCTTCGCTTTAGGAGAGTTCGTACTTTTAGGGTAGGATTTGCATCGACCGATGGGTATAGTACACGGTCCTTCATGATGCCGGGTGCATTAGGAACAGAACGGTTTCTTTCCCTTATAGTTTCCTGAAGGATTGGTCGGAGAGATTTTCACCCTTTTTGCGGGAGGCGGTGTACAATCAGTGTCGGTATCCTCTTTAGTAGGAGTACCATGTGAAGTTGGTGGTGAAGCAGGGTTTTCTAAGGCTATCAAACGTAGTTCGTACTCACGTCATTCTGGAAGACAATTCGTCGTAGGTCCTTGATGTCTTCCCATGCTTCATTTAGTTGCTTTCGTACCGAGTTGAGAGTATCATTGAGGCGATTGACCAGTTCTGTACTCTGGTCCACAGTGATGGGTGTTTTGGCAACAGTTAGAGCAGCAGGAGGGGTAGGTGCTGTCGCTGATTCAGTGGAATGTTCTGTATCACCCTCGAGTTCAAGGAGGTAAGGAAACATCATTGGTTCCTCACTGAGCAATTCATCATCCAATGTAGGGTTGTTGACGGAGTAAGTTGTCATTTCCTACGAAATAAGTGTTCTATTTAAGAATCATTTCAAGTAAGTGAAGTTTCATTGGATGCTATGTTTAACTACCGCTAGAGTTCCCGGTCTCAACCAGTGTGAGATATTTGGGAAGGAAGTTTGTTCGCTGTATTTAAAGTGTATTGCAGGTTACCTTGTTAGGATTCGTATGGTCGGTTGTTTCCTGATCCTATTGAGTACTTAGGATCTAAGGAACACATAGAATACAAAACAGTACATAAACGTTATTAAGTAAGAAATTTTGGGAAACAGTTCGGGTAATCTAAGAATGAGCGTACCCGGGTTGAGTAAATCAACAAGTCTCGGGTTTTCATCCTCCCTAGCGTTGAGTATATAAGCTCTTCCTTTCGCATTGTTGGTTCTGAGTTTCAGCTTCGGGCAATCCTTCCTGAAGTGCCCGGTACCATTGCACTCATAGCAGGTCTTGGGTGCAGGAGTATCGGTACCAGTTGGGTTGGTTCGGCAGTCTTTGGCCAGATGTCCAAATTTCTTGCATTTGAAGCAGGAACAGGGGCCATTATGGAGCATACTGCATTTGGAGCAGTAAGGCTTGCTCCCCTTGTAAGCCTTTGAGTCATTGGCATTGACAGTTGCAGGCTTTTTGTCAGAGGTCTGGTTGGATGAGTTGGAATTTGCTTCCCATTTGCATTTGTTGGTTGCAGATGGGGTTAATGCGGAGCCACGACGGACAGAGTTAGCCGTTAATTCATGGGCCATACGAATGACGTTCTGAATAGTACCCGGTTTGGACGAAGTTACTAAGTCTTGAAGTCGCTCAGGAAGTCCATCGACGTATTTCTCGATCCTCTTGTACTCAGGATCAACCATGGATGGGCACAGGAGTGCTAGTTAGTGAAAACGGTTGGTGTAACCAGTGATGTCGTCACCTTGCATTTTATGGTTCCAGGACTCTACTTCCAGTTGTTTCAATTCATCTCTGGGGCAGTACTCACCCCTCAGCATCTTCTTCAGTTCTTCCCACAGAAGTTTGTAAGCATTCGCGATACTCACAGTCTGGGCATAGGTGTTCCACCAGGTGAGAGCAGTGTCAGAAAAAGTGCTGGCGGCGAACTTAACATTGTCCTCCTCAGTGCAGTTGCAGATAAGGAATACAGATTCGATTTTCTCGATCCAGCGTACTAGACCGATCGCTCCTTCGGTACCTGCAAAGTTCAAGGGTTTGCAGTTTTGGAAGTCCTTGTAAGTGCAGAGTTTGGGTGATGGTGTATTGTTACCTGTATCTTCGCTACCAGGAGTTGTTGCTCGGACAGCTAAGGCTTGAGCCACACTACGGGCAATCAGACCCGCGATTTCGGCTTCGCTAAGCGTGACTTGTCGTCGAGGAGGCATGTTCCTTGAAACAACAAATAAAGAACATGTGAGGGTTTGAACAAGAATTATGATCGTGATGATCGAGTAAGTACAAAGAAACTACGCCAAAGGTTGACACGCTACTAGTTTAACAAAAGTAATAAGATTGTTGAAATTAAAACATACGAGTTCAAAAGATTACAGGCGTTTACAGTTGACAAAAGTGTCAGGAGTTTGAACATCCGGACAAGCAAGATAAGTTACAAAATGTGATGGGATTTTAATATAACCATCGGATTAGCGGTCCTAACTAAGACCTATTACATACACGCCTAACTGCTATACAATACAGTCATAGCTATCGTTGGCCTATTCTTGGTGTAGATTGTAGGGGTAGTAACGAGCTTCCAGCATATCTTGGTATCGTCGAAGGGTAGGATAAACCAAAGCATCTCCGGTAGCTTGTAGGTACATCCATTTGATCCATGCTGTTACTCGTTGATTCAGATGAGTAGTTACTTCCTTCAAATAGAGAACAGAGTCTCGGATTAGTTCAGGGATGGACCTTTGCAGAATCCTTAACTCCATCTCGTAAGCTTTGCATTTCAGTTGCAGCTCCCAGTTACGGCCATCCAGATCTTCAGCCTGATCCCGTACTCTTTCGTACTCTTCAATGTCTACGAGTCCGAAATTGTGATTCTCAAGTCCTTCCACTGGGGCTATCTCTTCATCGAGATACGCGTACTGGATTTGTTCGTCGTTAATTTGTTCGTTGTCTGACGTGTAGTCACATGACGAGAAGTGTGCCATTTCCAGATGAGCAGTTCTACAAAATGGCAGGGAAAGAGTTTCAGTCTTCGGAAGTATGTCGGTATTTGTGAAACCATAAAAGTCGAATAAGGATGGAACGACGATAATCGAGTTGTCGTTATTCAGTGTAAGTTGTAGAATGAATTTTGCAGTTGTCGAGAGAGAGTATCGTATCGGAGAAAGAGGCCTATGTATGTATATATATATATATATCACATAACCGCCTAGTGTGTGTCTAGCACAAACAAGTAAAAGTCACGGTTCTCTCGAGGTCAGAGTCAGCTAGTGCATTCCTGTTCAACATAACCCCTTTCAGAACTCACATCATCTTCATTTAATTGTACATAGTTGATCAGGCTATGTTAAATTAAACTTGTATGATGTAATCCCTGAACCAGTTATACCGAATGAGGAATACTGCCTAACGGTCATAGTCTAGGCCCACTAAATGCAACCTAGTTCACTATAACCTTAGGCTCTAATACCAATCTGTAACACCCCCAAATTTGATGGTTTGCGGAAGCGAGTTTCTGGGTGTTACTAATCAATAATCACAAGCACAAAGGATACAGTGAATGACTCTAAATGAGACGTTCGAAAAGTTATTACATTAATACATAAATAGTTCAAAATACAAGCTCGAGTTTCGAGTAAATTCCTAGAGATTCTAATACATAACAACTAGTACAAAAGTAATGTATAAAAATCTCCAAGCTTGTAAATGCATGCAACTCGAGCTAATAAGCATATCCTGCTGGGCATCCCTACTGATGTTGTGTACCTGAGAAGCATTACTAAAACGGTCAACCAAAAGGTTGGTGAATCTCACAGGTTTGTAAGTAAATAGTTTGAACACACAAGTAACAGTTGTATTTGTAAATCATTAGCCAACCAGTAAGTAAGTGGTGGTTGCAGGTCATGCTAACCGTTTGATACCCTTGCCATGAGCCACCATAGTTGAAGCTTAACGTACAGTAAATATAGTACCCCCGTGAATGTTAATCCAAAAACATTCATATGAAACGAGTAAGAAACGCCCGTTTCTACAGTAACGGTTCGTGGTAGTGCGTGCTATCCCGGGCGGGGATTGTCGGTCCCATATGGATCCATATACTAAAACTCGCGCTTATCCCATAACTAACAACTATGATTAGGAGGCTTTCATTGGATTAGTCGAAACTCATGCAATTGGCGTATCCGTAATTCAGTAAAGTAAGTAAATCATGCCAGCAAGTAAGTACGTGTGTTCATGTAAAACAGTAATGCATCTCACCCCTGAGTGAAAACAGTAAAATAGGGGCTGTGAGACTCACCTGAGTCTAGCAGACAATGCAGTAAGCAAGCAAAGTAGTATCCCGAACTAGCAACCCTTAGCGTCCTAATACGCATAAGGTTTAGTAAGTAAATGGAATACTTGAAAGGTATCCATGCTAGTTGTTCCCAAACTAGTTAATGTCCATTTGTTGTTTGTACGTTTGTATTTGTTTGTAAGTTGTAGTTTGTAGAAAAGTTGTACGGCCCGTTGGTATCGGAATGTAATAATAATCTCATCTATTATTATTATGCAGTTGTTGTAATCGTATAGTTGTCAAGTACGTTTGTATTGTAACGTGTAACATTCAAGTAATGTAAATCCGAGTGGGTGTAATCCCCAAGTGTACGGGTGAAATCTCGTATGTATTCGAGTATAAGTTCGTATCGGTTAGCGTGTAATCCCACACGTAAGTATTTGGAGTGAACTCATAAGTTCGCATCGGTTGCAATCCCGTGTAGTTGTACAAGTTTAAGTTCGTTGGAGTGTAATCTCCTAAGTATTTTCGAGTGCAGTTTCGTGTGTGTGAGTGAAATCTCACGTTCAGTTAAGTATAATCTTGTACGTATTCGAGTATTTGTGTATACTTCCAAAAGTATAGTATTTTCATGTATAATCGTATCGTATTTGATTTGGTTGTTGAAAAGTGATTTTTAAACACTTAGAATGTTTTTAGTTTCTGTTTTTGGGTTTTTGCGACACTAAATGCGACACAGTGCTGTGTTCCGCAACACAAGGCTTGTGTTCCGCAACACAAGGCTTGTGTCTCATTCTGCGACACAATATGCGACACAATGCTTGTGTCTTATGGTTTATGCGACACAACGCTTGTGTTCCGCAACACAAGGCTTGTGTCTTATAATACGCAACTTAATGTGACACAAAATGCGACACAGTCCTTGTGTCTTATGGTTTATGCGACACAATGCTTGTGTCTTATGGTTTATGCGACACAACGCTTGTGTCTTATGGATTATGCGACACAACGCTTGTGTCTTATGGATTATGCGACACAAGCCTTGTGTCTTATGCTTCTATGCGACACAAGCCTTGTGTCTCATAGATTTTTGGTCTGATGCAACACAAGGGCTGTTTACGTTTTTGGGCTCGGTTTTTGGGTCAAACGACCTCGGTTTGACCCGAAACTTTTACACTAGCTTTATTATGTTACAATGAGTTTATAAAAATTATTGGTTGACGTTTTTAGGATTCGAGGTGTCGTTTTCTTAAAAGTGACCAAAACCAACATTTCGTTAACGTGTTCAAAAACGAGTTTAAATTATATATTTGGACATTACTAAGCTAGGGGAACAATAATCTAGGAAAATAATTGTAATCGGAAAAGTCACGAGTCGCCGGAAAACTTACAAAGTTGTCGGAAAGAAAATCCGAAAAGATGAAGTTGTAGCCCTCGTTCTCGTGATCGCCTTTCTCCAAACGGGTCTAGACCTTTGAGGTGTTTTAATGGTGTTTTTATGGTGGTTTAGTTGTGGCGGTTTAGAGAGAGAGAGAGAGAGAAACCGTGAGAGAGAGAGAGAGGAGAGGGAGATGGAGTGTGAGAGTGAGGTTGAGTGATTGAGTGGGAAAATGGTGAGGGCTTAATGCCCCCTCACCTTGGGCCGGTTGGGGTGGGGTCCACAATGTGTGGATCTCACCAATTTTTGTTTCCTCGTGTACGCGCTCCGTGCGGTGTTCGTTTCCCCGGTCGTTTAATCGTGGAAATCATTTTATACGCGGTTTAATATACGTTTTAAAATACGAGATATTATTCGATATTTGGTTGGAGTATTTTACCAAAACACTTTGTTTTTAAGTTATAAATTAGAACTTTGTTTTATTTTGTCGGTTGGTCGAGTTTTCGTAGAGTTCGGTAATGTTTTAATTAAAATGTATGTGTCCGTTTATATTATAAACATAATATATAAAGTAGTTATTCATGTAATCAAATACTTTCACATTATTTGATAATTGTTTTACCAACGTCCGTATGTTTGTATAATTTATAGTTTTATACGATTTGAACGAATCGTATACGTGTATATATATATCACCTATATATATATATATAATGTAAGTTATTATCGTATTTAATCATATTTCATATTAAATACACGTAATAAACACGTAATTAGGAAAATTTTAAATTGACCCTAATTTTGCGGTTGTTACACTTTGTGTTCTATTTCCACCGGTAAATGACAAGCTTTTCCATAAACTAGTCTATACGGAGTACAACCTGTAGGTGTTTTAAATGCTATCCTATACGCCCAAAGTGCATCATTTAACCTTTCTGACCATTCTTTTCTGTTTGAACCAACAGAACGTTCCAAAATACGTTTTAACACACGATTGGTATTTTCAACTTGTCCACTCGTTTGTGGATGATAAGGCGTAGCAATTCGATGAGTAACTCCATATCTTTTCAATATTTTCTCCAATTGAGTGTTACAAAAATGAGTACCCCGATCACTAATCAATGCCTTAGGAGTTCCAAATCTCGAAAATAACTGTTTAAGAAATTTTACCACAACTCTTGCATCATTCGTAGGTAATGCCTTTGCCTCTGCCCATTTGGAAACATAATCCACAGCTACTAATATGTACTTATTACCGTGACTCATAGGAAATGGTCCCATAAAATCAATACCCCAAACATCAAATATTTCACAAACTTGTATACCAGTTTGTGGCATCTCATCTTTTTTAGAAATATTCCCAGCTCTTTGGCATGAATCACAATTCTTAACGTAAGCATATGTATCTTTAAAAATTGTTGGCCAATAGAATCCTGCATCAAATATTTTCTTCGCAGTGTAACTTGGTCCATTATGACCCCCTACTGGTCCTTCATGACAATGCTTTATAATCTGTTGAGCTTCTTCACCACGTACACAACGTCTGATTATGCCATCTGCACAGTATCTGAAAAGAAATGGATCTTCCCAAAAATAATACTTTAAATCAGAAAAGAATTTCTTCTTCTTCTGGTAATCCATCTTTGGTAAAATTTTAGTAACCAAATAATTTGCATAATTCGCAAACCAAGGTATATCCATTACTTCTTGTATAGTCATTAATTTTTCATCCGGAAATGTATCTTTAATATCTTCTTCATCCAATACTTCTAATCCCGGATTTTCCAACCTTGACAAATGATCAGCTGCGACATTTTCAGCTCCTTTCTTCTCTTTAATTTCAATATCAAATTCCGAGAAATCATCCATAAATACTTCCATGAAGTCTTCTATCATATCATGAAATATTGCGATCATGCAACGCTGAAATGTAGCTGGCGCATTACACAAACCAAACGGCATTCTTCTATAAGCAAAAGTACCAAACGGACAGGTAAATGTTGTTTTATCTTGATCTTCAGCTGCTATCGGTATTTGAAAATATCCTGAAAATCCATCCAGAAAACAATAGAATTCCTTTCCTGATAACCTTTCTATCATCTTATCAATAAATGGCAATGGAAAATGATCTTTCTTGGTAGCATCATTTAATTTCCGATAATCAATACAAACTCTCCATCCCGTTACTGTCCTTGTTGGTATCAATTCATTCTTTTCATTAGGTACCACCGTTATTCCACCTTTCTTTGGTACGACATGTATTGGACTTACCCATGGACTATCTGAAATAGGATAGATTAACCCTGAATCCAACAATTTAATGATTTCTTTCCTAACTACATCTTTAACATTCGGATTCAATCTTCTTAAAGGTTGTACGACTGGCTTAAAATCTTTTTCCATCAAGATTTTATGAGTACAATACGTAGGACTGATTCCTTTAATATCCGTTATTTTCCATGCTATTGCTTGTTTATGTTGTTTAAGAACCTGAACTAATCGTTCTTTCTCTGATTTTGAGAATTTTGAAGATATTATAACCGGCAAGTCTGATGTTCCTTGTAAATAAGCATATTCCAAATGTGCTGGTAGCTCTTTAAGTTCCAACTGTGGTGGTTCTTCAATAGATGTCTTGATCTCAAATATCTCTTCTTTAAAACAAGGAATATTGTTCACAGAATATGGTATCAATTCCTGGTTAATAATTTTAGCAATTGGCTGTGTTTCTTCCTTTTCAGGATGTTGTTGAATAACCACGGTTGCTTCTTCCAAATCTTCATCGTCCTCTAATAACTTATCAAATTTTGCTAAATCCTTTGCAGTGTCAAACTCTTCAGTCCATCCATTAAGGATTCCTATATCTGTTTGATCTTTTCCTATAAAATCTTGAAAAGAAGAGTTATCCATATATACATATGAATTTAAATAATAACAAGTATCATCCACATAATCAGGAAATTTCATGGAATTATTAACATCAAAAACAATTTTATCATTCCCTAATCTCATGGTAATTTTTCTATTAAAAACATCTATTAAGGCATGTGTAGTTGCTAAAAATGGTCTTCCTAATATAATAGGGACTTTAGGGTCTTTTACCATATCTAAAATTACAAAATCACATGGAAAAACAAATTTATCAACTTTAATCAAAACATTTTCAACTATTCCCCTAGGATATTGCACAGATCGGTCAGCTAATTCAATACACATACGAATAGGTTTTGGTTCTCCTAATCCTAAACGCATATAAAGAGTATATGGCATCAATGAAATACTAGCACCTAAATCTGCTAATGCATTTTCAATAGAAATTTCACCAATTTTGCAAGGTATAGTAATACTCCCTGGATCTTTGACTTTTGGAGGTAGCTTATTCTGCATTATTGCTGAGCATCTCGCATTCATAGTCACCTTTGTCACATTATTTAATTTACTTTTGTTGGTCAGCAGCTCCTTAAGATATTTTGCATACTTCGGCATTTGAGCTATAGCTTCAACAAAAGGAATGTTAATATGAAGTTGTTTCAGATTTTTCAGAAATTTGTGGTATTGTTCATCTTCTTTGTCCTTTCTCAGAGCAGCTGGATATGGAGGCGGGGGTGTATAGTCTTTGATGACTTCTTTAACCTTATTTTCTCCAATGCTCTTTTTATTTAATTGTATGTCTTTATCAATTGTTTCTTTTTCAACCTGTTCAGACTCAACAATTTTATTAGTTATGACAGGAGAGTCAATATTCTTACCACTTCTGGTAATTACTGCTTTAGCTTGCTCCTTTGGATTTGTTTCAGTAAATCCTGACAATGTTCCTGGAAATCTCTCCTGTAGTGCTTTAGCAATCTGATGAACTGATCCTTCAATTTGTTTGATCGATGCTTCATTATTACGCATTTGTGTATTAGTTTCCTCTTCTCTTTTATTACTTGCCTCAGCCATTTTTCCCAATGCATTTTCTATCACCATCATTCTGTCATTATAGAAAGTATTTTGTCCTGTTTTGACATAATAACCTGGTGCTCCTTGTTGATACTGTTGTCCTGGTTGACTAATTCTTCTAAAGTTAGAAACTTGACGATAATTTGGATTTCCTTGAAAATCCCCATACATAACTTCTTCAGTGATTATTTCACTATCATTATTAGGACATTCTGTCTTTAGATGATTTCCTCCACTTATTTCACAACCAATCCTGATTGCATGAACTTGTTCATTTACTTTCTTAATATCTCTTCCCATACTTTCCAATTTTGCAGTGATAGCTGCTAGACCATCACTATCTTCAGATATTCTTTTTCTTCCAGATGAACCATCATCCCATAATTGAGAATGTTTTGCTAATTCTTCAATTCCGGCTTTTGCTACTGCTGGAGTTTTCTTAGGTACTGGGCCTTGTGCATCTAACTGTTGACGTGTTGCTCGATCAACTCCCTTATAAAATACTGTTATTTCTTGTTGGACATTTAAATCATGCTGTGGACATTTATGTAACATCTCCTTATATCTTTCCCAAGCTTGATATAGAGATTCATCGGGTTTCTGCTTAAAATTTCTAATCTCATCGATCATTTTTGACGTTTTGGAAGGTGTACAATACATTTTTAGAAATTTTCTACGAAGATCTTCCCAAGTAGTAATAGATCCTGCTGGTTCATTATTAATCCATCTCTTAGCTCCATCCTTTAATGTTAAAGGAAATACCCGTAACATAACCTGATCTCTTGTAACATTAGGAATATTAAACATATCTGCAATTTCTAAAATTTTCTTAACATGTTCGTTCGCATCTTCTTTATCTTCTCCTCTGAAAGGATTCTCTCTTAATTCCTTCAGAAATTGTCCCTTTAATTCAAATTCTACTTCTCTAGCTATAGCAGGCCTAACCACTCCCGGTCTTGGATCTCCACGAGTTTGAATCGTGTAATCCTCAAGCGTCATGTTAGCTATGTCTGCCATATCTCTTTGTTTTGGTTCATAATCTCTTGGAAATACTGTATGTTGTCTCGAATGTACTTTATCTAAATCAGAATCGGAGTAATACTCTCTTTTAGCCGTTTTGACTAAACTGTTATGAAATATCAAGTCGTCTTCGTCAGATGAAATTCCTTGTTCTGGCGAATTAGGTGGCGCATATGACAATCGTCTTCTAGAATGAAATTCTCGTTCTGGTTCGTCAAATGGACTAAGTGGATCCGGATGAAGTGTGCGGGTCATACATCCATCTGCAAAGAAGAACATAATTCTAGTAGTACTTTAAATTCAAAAGTAGATGTTAGTAGTTTGTTAGTAATATTCAAGTTGGTAAATATGAATCCCGATAATTTAATAATAAAACACATTCAAAATTAAATATTCGAAAAATTATACCTAACCCAACTCTCCTATTTATTAGTAATGCAATTTAGTTAATTATACAACAATTAAGGTTAAGATTAATTTATTAGATTTTCAATACAAAGTTCATCAATAGATCTTGGTAGCTCCATTGATAGTACACAAAAGTGGAGAAACAGGTCAGCGCGAAGCTTATTAAAAACCTATCTCTTTCGAGAAGCACCTTATCTCTTATATGATAAATCAATGAGGTAGGGCTGAACTCTCCTTATACCTTTGTTTTTGTCAGTATTCTCAATGGGTGAGCCAATATTTCTTATCGATTTTGCAATGTATCAGAAATAGAAATTATACAAGTAAAATAATTAGTTTATAATAAAATACACCGCTCCCCCGGTAAAACAAAAGTTCAACCGGTTAAGTGTTCCCCGGCAGCGGCGCCAAAAACTTGATGTGTGCTAAGTATAGGCAATTATAATAACAAGTTTAATTAAGGAAATACTAAATAATACAATCACACAATTCAGGCAAGATTGACCCGTTCATGTAATATAGCTTAATAAGTAAGTCCAAATTCGAACACAAGGAACACAAGAAACGTTATTCTTATTTATAACTAATTACCTATTTATTCTAATTACAAATAATTACAATTATAATACAATTAAATACAAGGATCCAATTTACAATAATCTACAAGATAAGGGGGACGTTTTAGTTCCGAACGAACATATTTATATTTATATTTTTGATACAGATTCTAATAGATAAGTTCTAGGAAAGAACTTAAGAATACTTAATTGGATAGAAGATTATAACTATTTAAACAATTATCTATTAAACGTATTATATCAACTTATGTCTATTTGCTTTGTTGGCTATTATTATTGGTGAATTACTAATGTAGAAAATCACAAAGATTAAGATAATTTTCATATAGCAACACTCCCAAAGATTAAGTAAAGTATTACTATTTATTAAGATCTATCTGCAGTTTATTAATACAATTCCAAGATTAGGTTGAATTACAATGTTACTTAACATTAATAATTGACAATCATTAATTAATTTATAAAACTCACAAGATTAGTAAAACTATCTATATAAATCAATTAACTGTAATCAATTTTAATATAACACAGACAATTCTTGTATAATAAGCATTCAATAATATAGTTCCAACATAAACATATAATTCATATAATAAATCTAATAAACATACATTTAAACATTCATAATGAAAACCTAATAAGCAATTAATTCAAATAAACAATATCCAAAATAACCCAAAAGATTAATAAAGTTACAAGGATAAAGAAACCGAACCAATTAGCAAACCAGCTTTTCCTAGGGTTAAAAACCTTCAAACCCTAGCTCCTTTGCCTCCAAAATCGCACCTTAAAGTCGTCCTAAAACCCTAACTTTCGGTTTTTTTATTCTTGAATCGTATATCGTTTAAGTTAATTTGAGCCTCTATTTATAGTTTTACTGGCCGACCTTCCAACCGCCGGTTGGATACTCCAACCGTCGGTTGGAGTTATTTGAATCCGGGTCCAACTCCACGTGTCTGCACCGCCTTAAACCCTAAAGCTCAACCGCCGGTTGGTTAATCCAACCGCCGGTTGAATGTAAATTCCAGAATATTCTATTTTCGGGCTTGGGCTTAATTCTTGGACTCTCAATCTTCATAACCGGACTTCTTTGTTTTCTTGGCCCAATTCTTCATTTTAACTCTTTTAGTCTTCATTTCTTCAAGGTCTTTAATCTTTATTTCTTCAAGTGCTTTAATTCTTCAGTTCTGGTCTCGTTCTTGTTCCTTTTTCTTCATTCTTCAATTAAAATACATTTCTGCAATTATTAACAAAATAAGTATCTAAAATCATATAAATGCAATAAAATGTATATAAATATAGGGATAAATTACTATAAAATATACTATCTATTTGATGCTTATCAGAAACCATTCGGTGCTGCTATAAAAGATGACATGCCTACCGATGCCGAAGCTGGGTTGGATCTTGTCTGGACTTTAATTACCAATCCTATACATGTCCGTAGCTTTTTCGAGCAGGCGTTGGTTATTGCTGGAATTAGTCGAAATTGGACGAATGATGATTTGATACCTACTCTGATGGTCGGAGAGGAAGGTGTGTGTGTGTTTGATTTGTTTGTGGATGTACCGAACTTATATTATTATATTTTTTTATATTTGATGTCGATACGTAAACTGACCATCCTTTTTGTTTTTCGCAGAAATGAGTTTAAGGGCATTTCTACAGAAGAAGGACTTAACCGAGGTTACCGCTGGATCTCGACCACGTCGACCGGAAGAGCCCACGCATCAGTCGGTTAGACCCGACATCGTTGTTCCTCCTTCGGAGGAGCCTGTTGTTCTTATCACTCCTGCCCCCCTGCCGACACCATCTACGAAAGTTGTACCGCCGAAACGGAAGGAGAGTGGGGATGATGCCGAAGGAAGCGGGCAGCCAGCCAAGCGACTTAAACGTGCGGCACGACCCAACAAAACTGTCTCCAAAAAGAAAGCCCCCGGTACCTCGCAACGTCGGCTGGTAGATGAGGAAACGGAATCTGACACCGAAGGTGACCTTTCCGATTTTGGTAATTTTGATGATTTCTTTCCGGGCGGTACACCTCCTGCTTTCGGATGGTCCACCCCCGATGTTTTTATGAAAGATATCGCTTTTGATAAGCTAAAAGGGAGTCCGTGTGATCGGTCCATTGACCCTCGAGTTGTCCTTCGTGCTGTAGGTTCGAGACAAGCGTCTCCGTTACGACCGCTTACCGAAACCGTTGATCCTAACCGTGTCCAGGTCATCGATGTTGATGACGTGGCTAATGAAGGTGGTGCGTCGGAGGGAGGTAAGAAAGGTGAAGAGGAGTATGACGATGAAGGAGATAGGTTTTTAAATGGTGGGAGTAACTTGCACATTTTTGAGGAATATGCCAAGGGAAAAGACACCGAGGGTCAGACGTCTCGGTATACCGAAAGAGGGTTAGAAGAGCTTGACGCTGAGTTCGCGGAGAAGACATTTCGTCCTCACTGGGACATCAAGAATAAAGATGTCATGGATGACCCTTATGTCTGCCGAGAGCGTATTCGTGGATTAGCTACCGTTGGGGAGAAGCGTATGATGTCTACCAAGTCTTCCATTAAGGTACGTAGAATAAATAGCATTTAATTGTGATTGGGTATGTCTGTTTGGCTAACATAAGTGTTTTTGTAGGTTATGTCGGATTTTTATCAGCATCAGGCTGCGACCACCACACACGGGAGGGAGGCCATTCGTAGGTGGGAAATTTGCTACGAGGCCCTCCGTCAGGAGAGACTATTATATGAAGAAAGCTCTCACCGACCTCCAAGAGCGTGAAACATGTATCTCTGAGCTTCGGGCCCAGGTTGACGGAAGTGTGTTGGATGAGACGAGACTTTGGGTTGCTTGCGAATGGTTGCGGGTGGCCGAGAAGAAGAGAGAGAGAGAGCTTTGGAGGAAATAAGTATTTTTACGGAGAGGGTGGAAGGAAAGACTGAGGAGAATGCCAGGCTGCAGAAGCAGGTTGATGAGTTGTCTGTTACCATTGCCGATCATGAGAGAACCCTAGCTACCGAAAGGAGCAGTGGCGCCGAAAGGCTTTTAGCAATGGAGCAGTCGAAACAGCAAATCATCGATGGATTGGTTAAGGAGAATGACAAATTGCGGGAGGAACGTAGGTGGTTCGCCGCTCATTTTTCCAGCCACGCTTTCGAGACCCTCCGACAGAGCTACGAGTATCTGCAATCTGTCGCTCATGTTCAGAATGCAAGTATTTCTTACGGTCGGCATGAAGGGGTTGTCCTTGGTTATCGTGATGCAAGTTTGGGTGTACCAATGGTGAATGCTGAAGGTTATGACCTGGAGGCGGAGAAACGTTTAGATACTGCTGCCGATGACCTGGGTCTGTGCCAATATCCCTACTTGCAGCGGTTGACCGAGAATGGCGATATTTCCATTGATGATTTCAAAGCTTTGAAACCTGCTCCGACTCCTGGGGCGTAGATTGATGTACGTAATAAACTTTTGTTATTAGTTTGATGATTTTGATCCTTTGTAATAAACTTTTTATTATCTATCTACTGTTATTTGCCTGTCGAAAGATGCATTTGTTATACGTGATTTTGGTTATATGTGATCGTGTATCTTGTTTGTCATTGGCCGAAAGCTAGTGACAAGATTTGTTTCTTGAACGCATGTTTATGCCCGTGTGTTGCCTTTTCATCTTCGACCTACGGTCGGTGGAACTTTATTTTGTTGTGCATCTGATGTTTTACTTTCTTACTCCTTGCCGTAGGCTAGTGGAGTTTTCTTTTTAGTACGCAAATGTTATTTTTGCATTTCCGTTTTTGGTCATTGTGATCGTTAAGCAAAGCGTCCTTTGCAGATTTCTGTGACCTTGTAACCTTGGCTAGTCATTTGCAACCAAAGGTTTCGGTGTACCAACTTGTGTCGGTATACCGGAGCGAATTAGAGGGGTATGCTCAACCTTGTGTGGTACTTGTAATGATATAATAAAACCGCTGCTCACAGCGTTAATTTCAATAGATATTGTATTACATTCGGGACATCTAGGAACAAAATTAATCCCTGCTTTGTTACACCTAAAAGTAGTATTTTCGAAGGTTGATTCCATTCCAGCTTCTCGGCAATACTTTTCCCCTTTCATCTATCAACTCATACGATCCGTTACCGAAGGCTCTTGTTATGCGGTATGGGCCTTCCCATTTCGGACCCATCTTGTCTTGGTGTTGGGCCCTACTTGCGTCATTCCTTCTAAGAACGTGCTCACCTACTCGGTATGTCGAAGGACGAACCCGCTGATTGTAATATTGTTCCACCTTCTTTTTGTGGTTTGCTTCCCTGATGGCGGCGAGCTCGCGCCTTTCTTCCAACAAATCCAAGTTTAGTGATAAGTTCTGATCATTTTCTTCAGATCCCTTTTTGGTAGTTCGAAAGGTTGGGATTCCTATTTCGGCCGGTATGATTGCTTCCGAGCCGTAAGTGAGACTGAAGGGTGTTTCTCCATGGCTTGTCTTTGTCATTGTTCTATGCGCCCATAGAACGTGTGGCAAATGTTCTGTCCAGTTTGATCCGTTCGTATCGATTCTCGCCTTCAGCCCTTGCACGATGCTTCGGTTGATCCTTTCGACCTGCCCATTCCCTTGCGGATGGGCCACCGATGTAAAAATTTGTTTCACCTTAAGTTCTTCACACCATCCCCTGAAAGGGTCGTCCGTGAACTGTTTTCCATTGTTTGTGACGATCTCCATAGGTACACCGAACCGACAAATTATGTTGTCCCATACAAATTTTTTAACATTCTTCCCCGTTATTCTTGCTAACGGTATTGCTTCCACCCATTTGGTGAAGTAATCTACGGCTACTAATAGGAATTTTACCTTTCCAGGAGCCGGTGGAAATGGACCGACTATGTCCATTCCCCAGTTTCGGAATGGCCATGCGCTTATCACAGGTATCATGTTTTGTTTCGGCGTTTTTTGGATCGGAGCGTGTAATTGACAGGCTCTACATTTCCGTATCTCTTATACCGCATCCTGGTGCATTGTCGGCCAGTAATAGCCTGCATTCATCGCCTTAGCTACCACCGACCTGGGGCCTGAATGAAGTCCACATGACCCCTCATGGATTTCTCTTATGATGTAGTTAGCTTGTAATGGTCCGACGCACCGTAGGAGTGGTCCAAGGTATGACTTTTTGTATAACACTCTATCTTCGACTTCGTAACGTAATGACTGTACGGCCACTTTTTGTGCCTCTCTTTCATCATCAGGTAATACTCCTTCGGTTATGTACTGGTAGATAGGTGTCATCCACGTTGTTCCATGCTCAGTTATTACAAGATTTACTTCTTTCGACATGATCGAAGGCTCATCTAACGTTTCGACCAGCTCTTTTTTAGTTAAATGCTCGAAAGCTACCGAAGCCAATTTGCTTAACGCATCTGCTTGGTGATTTTTGCTTCTTGGTACTTGTGTTATTTCGGCCTTTTCAAACTTTTGCATTAACTCCTTCGCTTTATCCCGATATAGTTTCATTGTGTTGTCTCTTGCTTCGTATTCCCCGTTGATTTGGCTAGCCACCAATTTTGAATCCACGAACACCTTTAATCTCTCTGACCCTAACTTTAGTGCCAGTCGGAGCCCTGCCAATAACGCCTCATATTCGGCCTCATTGTTCGAGGCACCGAAGTTAAAGCGTAATGCGTACGTGTGTTCAATTCCAGTGGGATCCGTCAGTATAAGCCCAGCGCCGGATCCCAAACTGTTTGACGCTCCATCAGTAAACAAATTCCACTCGGTGTCGCTGAGATTGACTTGCGTCTTCTCTATGGGTATTTCGACCATGAAGTCCGCGAGTATATGCCCTTTAATCGCTGTCCTTGATTTGTATTCGATACCGTGCTCGCTAAGCTCGATGGCCCATTTTGCCAATCTTCCGGACACTTCCGGCTTTTGCAAAACCTGCCGGATTGGTTGATTGGTGACTACTATCATCTGATGCGCCTGGAAGTATCGACGTAACCGTCGAGACGCGTGTATTAGAGATAAAGCCAGTTTTTCCAGTGGTGGGTAACTTACCTCCGGACCATGTAATGCTCTGCTAATGAAGTATATTGGCAGTTGTTTACCGTCTCTTTCAGCCATCATTACCGCACTGATTGCTTCTTCGGCTGCTGCCAAATACAGGTATAAAGTTTCCCCTACCTTCGGTGCTACGAGTAATGGGAGAGAGGTGATAGATTGCTTCAATTCTTCGAATGCGACTCCGGCTTCTACCGTCCATTTAAAGTTTTTCTTATCCATGCATTTTTTTAGCGTTTTGAAGAAAGGAAGTGATCTTTCGGCTGACCGAGACAGGTATCGATTCAACGCGGCCAACTTTCCATTCAGCCTTTGAACCTCCTTTGCGGTTCTTGGTGGTCGCATATCGACTATTTCCTTTGTTTTGTCTGGATTTGCTTTCATGCCTCTTTCGGTGATTACATGACCTAAAAACCTACCTTCTTCGACACCGAAAAGACACTTCTTCGGGTTAAGCTTCATGTTTATTTTCCGTAAGTTGGCGAAGGTCTCTTCGATATCTGCCAACATTGTTTGCGATGCTTTGCTTTTTATCACTATATCATCGACGTAAGCCTCCAAGTTTCGTCCTATTTGCTCCTTGAAGCATCGATCCACCAGTCGTTGGTATGTGGCACCGGCATTTTTCAACCCGAAAGGCATCTTTCGGTAGCAACATACGCCTTGATCGGTATGAAAGGCAGTTTTGTCTTCGTCTTCCCTCGCCATTTGTATCTGATGGTAGCCCTTATATGCGTCGAGGAAACATTTATACTTGAAACCGGAGAGCGATTCGACTTTCCAATCTATTTTTGGGAGGGGGTACGGGTCCTTGGGACAAGCATTGTTGATGTCTTTAAAGTCGACACACATTCTCCATGAGCCATCGCTCTTCTTGACCATGACTGGATTTGCGATCCAGGTTTGGTATTTGACTTCTCTTAAGATTCCGGCATCTACCAATTTATCCACGGCTTCACATGCTGCCTTACTTTTCTCTGGGGCCAAAGCCCTCTTCTTTTGTACTGTTGGCCTTATGCTTCGGTCGACATTTAACCGGTGTTCTATAATTCTTCTCGGTACTCCCACCATATTGGCTTCCGTCCACGTGAATATATCCATGTTCCTTTTTAGTAAAAGCAGCATCTCTTCTTTAACATGCTTCGGTATTCTTCCCCCCAGAATTATCTGTTGTTCCGGATACTTTGGGTTTAGGATCACCTTCTCCTCTATTTCCCCCTCCTGCTCAATTTGTTTGGGTTTCGACTCCGGTATCTGTCCACCGGGTGTGTCAAGTAGGGTTTTTTCATACAATTCCCTTTCGGCCTGTAAGCTTTCTAGGACTTCTTTTCTTTCGGCTTCTATCGTCGCGATGCCATGTGGGGTTGGGAACTTCATAATGGCATGCATGGTCGATGGTACGGCGCGCAAGGCCGAAAGGCCTGGGCGTCCTAGCAGGATGTTATAGGATGATGGTGCATCGACAACCAAAAATCGTAATATAACCGTTCGATCCATTGTGTACACCCCGAAGGTCACAGGTAAAGTTACCTCACCCATCGGCCATACTCTTTCCCTAGCAAACCCTACAAGCGGTCCTCCGACATCTATGATTTGTCATTGCGCTTCCATATCCAATGCCCGAAAGCAATGTGCATACATGATTTCAGATGCACTTCCCCCATCAACATAGATCCGGTGCACCATTTGATTTCCAACTTCAGCTTTGATAACCAGTGGGTCGCTAGTGGGGAGGACTCCTGGTACCGTCGGGAAGATAATTGGTTCATCCATCCAACTTTCACTTCGTTCTTTTCTCTTTGCTCTATTCCATTCAGTGTATGTTACCATCACGGCTTTTCCTCGTCCTTTCTGCCCGTTGTCTTTCTGACCATGAGGGACTAAAGCTTTACTTTCCTGTCTTCCGGTCGGACCACCCTTGACCTCTTTGATCAGATGAGTGAGGCGACCTGATTTCAATGCTTCCTCAATTTGCTTTCGGAGTTGGAAATAGTCGTCCGTGTGATGACCCCTTTCATTGTGAAAATCACAGTATCTATCGAGATTTCTCCGTTCAGGGATACCGGCCATCGGTCCCGGAGGCTTGAAGATGGAGCGTGCCTCCTCTGTTGCCAAGATTTCGCTTGGTGTCTTTGTGAGTGCCGTAAAAGGGGTGTTTCTTCGATGTGTTACGAAAGGTTGGGTATTTCTCCTAACTTCCGGTGCTTTGGATCCGTAAGTCAGAAATGGTCTGGAGGACCCATGTGTCTTCCAGGGAGTTTGCCCCTTAGGCTGAACCTTTTTTGAGACCGAATCAGTGGTTTGTGACGCAGCTGCCTCTTTACCCCGTATGAAGGCCTTCGTGATCTCCCACATCTCTTCGGTTGTGTCCGGTATTTCGCTATTTAGTTTTTCAATCAACTGTCTGTTTCGGATCCCATGCATGAAACCAGAAATTTGCATCATTTCCGTCGTGCCGCTGATCTCGATGCTTTCAGCCTTGAATCGGTCCATGAAGCATTGGAGGGTTTCATTTTCCTTTTGTTTAATGTCGTGTATTTCGACCGCGTGTCGGGTGTACCTTCTTTGCGACGTGAAATGCGCAACGAAATTTCTTCTCAACTCTTCAAAACTATCAATTTTCCCCTCCGGCAAGTTATCATACCACATCCGAGCGGATCCGGACAATGTTTGTGCAAACATATGACACCATAAGGGCATGGACCATTGTTCCATTTCTGCTACTCCCGAGAAAAGACTAAGATGATCATCCGGATCAGTGGTGTCGTCATATATTGGAACGTGCGAAGGCATTCTCATTCGAGCAGGTCTTCGGCAGTTGGCTATTCGAGCTGTAAACCTCCTCGCGATAGAAGGTTTATATGGTGAATTTAATTCATCTGCCGAACTCTTTTCGCTTTCTGTCTCTTCTCCTGTTTCCTCTGACGAGGTCGAAACATAACTTCTTTTCCTTGACCACTTACCTTTAGTCCGGCGTGATTTCTTTGACAGTTTTACCCGGGGGTGCAGTTTCCGTGATTTCCTTTCCTTCCTCCTTCGATCCCCGTTTGCCATGGTATCTTCAGACTGACTAGTTGTTTCCTTCGTCACCGAAATAGGACGGTAAGTGGAGTCCGTCTCCTCGTATGATAGCTTTCGGGATGTCTTTCTTAGATCGTCTTTCTCGATAGTATCCATAATGCTCCGAATCCTCTCGTAATTGTCCTTTACGAAAACTGGTGTGATTTCATCTTCCGATACATTCGCTTCATTTTCTCGGTTGGACCCCTCCACATCTCCCTCCGGATTTGTCTTTTCCATTTATTCAGACGGTCCCACGGATGGCGCCAATTGTTGCTCCACGTAGTACGGAACAGTGCAATAGAGGTAAGATAACCGAATGATGCTTCGGTATTCGAGGGACGAAGGTGTAGGTACGTTTGGAGTAGGGTCGAAAGAGGGTTTGGGATGCCAAGAAGTCCTGAACCTGAAAGGGGGTTTCCATTTTCGGTTGGCAATTCCCTAATGGTAATCCGAAGTGTAACATCCTCGAAATGGACCTAGTTGTTTATATATTATTTCTTGATTTAAATATGTATTTAAATGTGTTTGGAAATAATATTGTTTGAAATAGTTGAAATAATTGGAATAGGAGTCGAATATTCCAATGTGATAAGTAAATTATTAATTGTTGTAAATTAATATAGTTGACGGTGCAATAAAATGTTTGGACTCGTAAATGGTTTTCGGGTTCCAGGCAATAGATTGAGATGGGGTATTAAATTATACCCGTATAATAGAAGGTCGGTTGAGGAACCGACTTAAGTTTCTATTTATATAACTTTCCTTTTTTAGGAAGTTATTCATTTTTATTCCAAAACTCTCAGAAACTCTCTGAAAACCTCCAAATCAATCCGGAAATCAAATCAGGAAGTTGTGATCCTCGTGAAACTTCATAACCATTAGATTATCATCATTATGCTCTTCAATCAGTAAGTGTTCTTGAGTATTTAAGAATTTGATTTTGATTGAAATTTGGGATAATTGATGATTTGAGAGAATTGGATGTTAGAAATTTGTTATAACTGTTACATGATGTTTGTATGAAGTTATTTGAGGTTTAAAACCCTTAGAAATTGAGTTTTAAGTGATTTTGGTGATTTGGGCTCGAGTTAGGGTTTGGACAGTCGCAGGTCTGCTGGAACGATGGTGGAAGCCGGCGGCTTGTTCTTTGTGGTGTGAAGCCGGCGGCTTTGTAGGTCAAGCCGGCGGCTAGTGGTGATTGATAAGAAGCCGGCGGCTTCTTTAGGCAAGCCGGCGGCTTGTGATGTTTTGTAGGAACCCGGCGGGTATAAACCCGACCCGGCGGCTTGGTAGGCTGTAATCACATTTCTTGTTTGATTGTTAATAGTAATGTGATCAATAGTTAATACAAGTTGATATATGATAATAATTATATTGTAAATCATTAGTGTATAATTAGGAACTAGTAATCTTGATGTGGATTATGTTAAGTTCTTAATATTATTGATTGATATAAGTTAAGTATTGATGACCTGGGTTACTAACTTATATTTGATTTACTGATTCTCAGATGTGGAGAAGGCTCAGTGATATAAGACTACTGAGTGGAGGCCTGAGGTAGTCGGTGAGTGGATCTGTAACCTCAGTGTGATTTAGTTGTAATGATTTGATTTACAACCAGTAATTTATAGTATTACTTTGATATGATACATCTGTAGAGATATCTTGCCATGATAGTTTAACTAGTTGTTTACTTGGCTGATTGTGCTAGTAGGTAAGACTTTGAGGTCAACTTGATTTGATGGTTGAACTTGTTGTTGTTGTAGACGACAGGAGATCTCGGAAACTTGAATTGTCGGTTTAGAGATCTAGGTCGTGTGTGATTGACAACCAGTTATCGGTAGTTCTGTATAGGCCAATACAGATGATTGATAAGAGTTCCTGGAGTACCAAACCGGTATTAGGGTATCTCAGGAGCCACCGATCCTCATGATGAATGATGATGATTGATAGGTGTAGCTTGACATTGATTGGATGTCGAGTGAATGATTGATTTTCTGTTTATTGTTATTTGATGTAAACAGATTGTTATGCTAGGTTGAGCTGTTGTTTATAGTTTCATTCACTTAGCTTTATGCTAACCCCACCACAGTTCTTCCTGCAGGTTAAATAGATGGGACATATTGGGCAGGAGGTTGTTGGACTGGATGGAATGTTTGACAGACTGTTACTCTGATGTTATTTTGATAACTAAATATATGTTTTAAATTATATAACACCGAGTTGGTTGAAATGTCATGTGTTTGGATTTGAAAAAGTTTAGTGACATTTTAAGTAATGTAAAACATTGATAGTATGTTTTGAAATATACGCTTCCGAGTCGCAATTATTATATTATTGTTTATATTGAAACAGGGGGTGTTATAAGTTGGTATCAGAGCAATAGTTTGGGTGAATTGGACTTGATAGAATGTTCAATCCTAAACTTTGATGAGTTGAGTCAAACATTCCAGTGGGTGTGGGTTTAGTTGATTAGTGAATGTGTGAGAAAGTAGTTAGTTGAATATGTACTAACCTTTAACAAGTTGTGAAGTGTTGTTTGATTGCAGAGATGGAGGAACATGAGTATCTGATTAGTATATTTCATGTTTCCTCAACGTTTGTGGGCTTAAGATTGTCAGGTAATCTTCGATAAGCCTGTGTTAATTTAAATTAACTTGAATTGTTTACTCTGTTATGTTGAGTAAGCCTTGTTATGAAGTTAATTGAGTCAGACTGATATGATTCCCCAGTGTTGAGTCAACTATTGATTGCTATAGGTTGACATGAGGATAGAGGTATTGAATGAGATGCTCATTGTTGTTCATTGTTGTGATTATTTCTGATTGAATTGTAAATGCAGAAATATGTTTAAGTAGACAGAGAGTTGATTAAGGTTTTAGCAAGATTGATGTTAGAACCTAAGGAGTGTCTTTATTGGTGAGACGAGATAATTGATAGTATTATGTTAATGGATTAATCACAAGGTGTGATCTAAATCCTTGCTAAGGAAGGTCGTGTCATTGAATTGATAATGACTGCTATTTGAGAAAATATGTGTTTATGTGACTATATGATATGTGTTGACTATAGTTAAACACTTGATATAAACCATGACTGATAGGTTTAAGAGAAATGTAGAGTGTAATAATGTGAAATTGATTGGGAAGTGATAGATCTTTCTGGTCAATTGTGAAATTAATAAATGAAATGTTTGATAGTAACACGATTAAGTAGACTTGTTGTGACAGTGATGCTTGATATGATAGCATATGTCAAAGTGATGATAGTTGATTAAGATGTGTCCTGAATTTTGAGGAAAATAGGGACATTGATTAATGTTAAGCGTTGAAACTATGATGATAAGTTATCATATGTTTGAGGTTTCAGATAAGTGATATACTGAGTAATTCAGTTGCTGAAAATTAGAACATTGTGTGTATGTGAGATGACTTGCATATGTAAGGTTGAATATGTAAAGTAGTAAGCTGATTTTGAGTATGTATCAGCTGTTAGAAACTATTAAATAGATGTTGATTGATTTGAAATCATAAAGTATTTAATGTATATGAGATAAGAGTAGATCACATTGATAATTATAATGTAGAGTAGCCTGAGAATGGATTGTGAAGAACATAATCTTGCAACGCCTGATCACCGTTGTTATATTATGTTGTGTCACATGAACTTGTTGAGGCTACTTGGTATAAAAGAAATGTAATGTGATTTTGAATAAATGGAGCATGATAGTATGTTAAGTTGTTTAATAATTGTTTTGATAAGAAAACAATCAGTTGATAGAGCTATGATATTTGGACTGTAAAGATGCCAGTGTAAATGATAATTGTCATTGATAGATGTTTTAATGATAAACATAGATGACTAATATGATTTTGTTGAAAATGTAATTGTAACTGATTGTGTTAAATTGACCATAGGTGAATTTGATAGTGTTTGAGTGAGTCACTATTTTGTATTTGGCTTGTATGAAGCCAAAGTTGAGATAGGTTGATATTGTTTTGCTTGAGAAACTACTAGTAATTATTGAATGTAATAATTTGAAGTTTATGTTCGATAGTAAACATATTATATGAAATGGCTTGTATGGAGCCAAGATTGATGTAGGTTGACCTTGTCCTTGTGAAGGATTGATAAGATTATTGAAAGTAATAATTTGAAATATATGTTTGAAAGTGAACATATAAGATGAAATGGTTTGTTGTGAGTTAACTTGATAGTATGTTAACTTTGAAAGTCAAACCATGAATAGAAAATGGTGTATAAAATTAATTGCTTGTGATTGATTTGAGTTTGGGTCAAACTTGAGAAAAGCAATTAGAGAATTTTATTGATTGGTTGGTTGAAACCAGAGTTGACATGTAGTCAACTGTGTATGTGAAATAGTATAACATAGATTGTAATGTTATGATTGTGTGGAATGTGATTGAATTCCTAGATTGGTCACATTATGTTGAAACGGGTCATTGAAAATCCAAAGGAGATAGATGAATGATCTAAGTTTGTGAGACTTGAGTTATTACTTAAAGCTAGTATTAAGTAATTGAAATAGTGTTAAGTATAATTGAGTATTCAGTTGGGTAATATTTAATATTTGAACTGAATATGTGTTAAAAAAATTATACAGATATGAAGTCATTGTTTGATATGACAGTTATAAGTTGCTAAGATATGTTAGAATAATTAAATCACATTGATTAGTAATGTGATAAGAAAATCTTATCAGTGTATGAAGCTTGTGATGATAGCTTTGATTGGGTAAGAATGTGAGATAAGAAATAATTGAAAGTTATTATTAAGGGTTGCATAGGTTGACTGGTACCTCATGGTGAATCACTTAAGTATTGAAAGAATTGAATGGATTCTTTAGTTATTTGTTGATTGTATACAACTAAAGTAAGTGATAAAGTGGTAAATTGGGATTAGATCCAAATAAGGTATGATATGAAAGTATATCTGGAGTTAGATGGTGTTACAGATTTAGTTGATCTTTGTTTGATAAATTGAGGAAATATGAATTGAATGATTGTTCATATTTTAAGAAATGGTATGTGTTAGAGGGTAAGGGAAACCTTGAAATTGATAGGTGATAATTGTATTCACCAAGCTTTTCTTGTAAGTTTAAGTTAAATTGTTTAAGTTATATACGAGTTGGTAAGTATATAAGTGAAACATAGAGTTGTTGATTGGTAATTGTTCCATGTCCTGTGGTATGGATATATGATGACTGATAGTACTGAGAAGGCTTGATAAAGACTTTACCCGTCTGAATGGCCTAGTGTATAGAATGAAATGGAATTGATGTGTACATGTCCATTTAAGAAAATATCTGAAGTTGTGTAGGTATGTATGTGTGGTATACATGATAATAAATGGCATAATAAGTTTTAATAGAATGAATTAAAATGTGCCATAAGATATGTGGAGGTTAGTTAATTGTGATTAACTTGATGTAGATTTTGTTGGAAATGTGTTGAAAGGTAGCACATTTTGATAATGTGATATTGTGATGCTTGACCTGTAGTATCATAATATGTGGATTAAGACTGACTTAGTTGCTAGATTGACGAGATCTAGTGTTGAATGATTGGGTGGTTAAAGTTGTATAAATTCTAATTGCTTGTGATTAGTAGTTTAAGATTGTAAAGTTGAATTGAAATAACTGGTTGCTAAGAGAATATTATTGATGTCTTACCAGTTTAAGTAACAAATAAGTTTTAACTTGATGGTTAGTTAGACTTTAGAGATACATAGTAAGTATTGATGGGTATACTGTAGTGTATAATCATTAGTGTTGTGATTATTGGTTGTGTAAATTGTTGTTGTTGACAATTGATAGATTGTAATGAAAGGAGTTACAAGCAGAAATAAGTCAATGTAGAGGTTGGTTGAATGTAGGTAATATTTGATTGTGGTACTATTGTTGATTGAGCAAAGTACTTGTTGATTGTAGTTTTACCTACTGAGTGTGACCTCTGCTTTACTTATTTAGGTGATATGAATCTGGAGTACTTTTAAGTAAAAGATTTCATATGATTGTAGTGATATGTGAATATGATTGGTTATTCACAAGAGTATATGTATGAAACTTTTGGATGAAAAGTTGACCTATATTTGAATTTTAAATCTTTGATAGTAGAGATTTGAAATTGTTATCTGTTATTAGACTGATTGTAAGTCGTGAGTTGAATTTCATTTCAATATTGCTAGGAACATTGTGGTTTGATAACCACTGTTGTGATAATGTGATTGCTGTTGTATTTATAACAGGGATGAACAGTGAGAGTAGGTTAAAGATTTTAGCATGTTGCTAATTTCTGGTTGTGTAGACCTAGTAAGTGATGTTAGGTTTCACTTATTGTTGTTGGTTAGTGTGATAGGGTGCTTTAAACTTTTATCTGATTGGTGATAAAGGAATTAGATAGATGATTGGTTCCTATGAGATGTTGGAGGGATGCACTGTATGTGTGCATAGGAAAAGATAGAAGCATGTACATTTGGATATGTGCATGTGGAAAGAATTCCAACAGTCTAAGTATAGTTGTAAGTTGCTATTGAGGACAAATGTATATTAAGATATATGTGATTATATCACAATAGTTAGATTGATTGAGGTTAGATTTCGGGGACGAAATCTCTTTAAGGGGGGGGAGAGTTGTAACATCCTCGAAATGGACCTAGTTGTTTATATATTATTTCTTGATTTAAATATGTATTTAAATGTGTTTGGAAATAATATTGTTTGAAATAGTTGAAATAATTGGAATAGGAGTCGAATATTCCAATGTGATAAGTAAATTATTAATTGTTGTAAATTAATATAGTTGACGGTGCAATAAAATGTTTGGACTCGTAAATGGTTTTCGGGTTCCAGGCAATAGATTGAGATGGGGTATTAAATTATACCCGTATAATAGAAGGTCGGTTGAGGAACCGACTTAAGTTTCTATTTATATAACTTTCATTTTTTAGGAAGTTATTCATTTTTATTCCAAAACTCTCAGAAACTCTCTGAAAACCTCCAAATCAATCCGGAAATCAAATCAGGAAGTTGTGATCCTCGTGAAACTTCATAACCATTAGATTATCATCATTATGCTCTTCAATCAGTAAGTGTTCTTGAGTATTTAAGAATTTGATTTTGATTGAAATTTGGGATAATTGATGATTTGAGAGAATTGGATGTTAGAAATTTGTTATAACTGTTACATGATGTTTGTATGAAGTTATTTGAGGTTTAAAACCCTTAGAAATTGAGTTTTAAGTGATTTTGGTGATTTGGGCTCGAGTTAGGGTTTGGACAGTCGCAGGTCTGCTGGAACGATGGTGGAAGCCGGCGGCTTCGTTATGAAGCCGGCGGCTTGTTCTTTGTGGTGTGAAGCCGGCGGCTTTGTAGGTCAAGCCGGCGGCTAGTGGTGATTGATAAGAAGCCGGCGGCTTCTTTAGGTAAGCCGGCGGCTTGTGATGTTTTGTAGGAACCCGGCGGGTATAAACCCGACCCGGCGGCTTGGTAGGCTGTAATCACATTTCTTGTTTGATTGTTAATAGTAATGTGATCAATAGTTAATACAAGTTGATATATGATAATAATTATATTGTAAATCATTAGTGTATAATTAGGAACTAGTAATCTTGATGTGGATTATGTTAAGTTCTTAATATTATTGATTGATATAAGTTAAGTATTGATGACCTGGGTTACTAACTTATATTTGATTTACTGATTCTCAGATGTGGAGAAGGCTCAGTGATATAAGACTACTGAGTGGAGGCCTGAGGTAGTCGGTGAGTGGATCTGTAACCTCAGTGTGATTTAGTTGTAATGATTTGATTTACAACCAGTAATTTATAGTATTACTTTGATATGATACATCTGTAGAGATATCTTGCCATGATAGTTTAACTAGTTGTTTACTTGGCTGATTGTGCTAGTAGGTAAGACTTTGAGGTCAACTTGATTTGATGGTTGAACTTGTTGTTGTTGTAGACGACAGGAGATCTCGGAAACTTGAATTGTCGGTTTAGAGATCTAGGTCGTGTGTGATTGACAACCAGTTATCGGTAGTTCTGTATAGGCCAATACAGATGATTGATAAGAGTTCCTGGAGTACCAAACCGGTATTAGGGTATCTCAGGAGCCACCGATCCTCATGATGAATGATGATGATTGATAGGTGTAGCTTGACATTGATTGGATGTCGAGTGAATGATTGATTTTCTGTTTATTGTTATTTGATGTAAACAGATTGTTATGCTAGGTTGAGCTGTTGTTTATAGTTTCATTCACTTAGCTTTATGCTAACCCCACCACAGTTCTTCCTGCAGGTTAAATAGATGGGACATATTGGGCAGGAGGTTGTTGGACTGGATGGAATGTTTGACAGACTGTTACTCTGATGTTATTTTGATAACTAAATATATGTTTTAAATTATATAACACCGAGTTGGTTGAAATGTCATGTGTTTGGATTTGAAAAAGTTTAGTGACATTTTAAGTAATGTAAAACATTGATAGTATGTTTTGAAATATACGCTTCCGAGTCGCAATTATTATATTATTGTTTATATTGAAACAGGAGGTGTTATACGAAGTGCCCTAGTAGACAAATACGGATTGTACGCCACAGAAGTCAGGAGTTTCTTTCGGTATGAGAGCGTATTTAATACGTATCATGAATGCCCACCTACTGGTGGTTGAGCGCTTATTTATAGTGTCCAGGGTGTCACCCTTTTGCCCGTTTCGGTACCACCCTTTTATCCGGTGGGTAAAAGTGTTACCGCCGGCGGTTGCCGCATTAATTAGATGTGACAACTCGATTGATATGTCTTTCGGTCAGAATGGGTGTTTCGGTATGATCGCGATGTTTCGGTACCCATGTACCGATACGGAGGTACGTCATCAGCCTGGAATTTATCACGATTCAAGGTTGCCGTATCACAACGGCACCCCATTTCCTTAGAGTAACTAAAATAGGCAGTCAACGAATCTCTTACAGCTTGACACAGAGACTTATTGGATATGGAACCAATTTCTTCGTTCAGAATAGGAACCGGTGTTGATGGTGTACAAGTTTCTGGTTCTGTTTTTACCTTTTGTTTCTTCCTTCCTTGTGAGTCTTTTTCATTCATCATTTTTGATATGAAGAATACAGGAAAAAGAAAAGGTTTTCATCTGATTTTGCTAGTTCTACTTCCAAAGAGTGACAACTTATATAGATATATATAACACAGATAGTAAAATTTAGGAGACTATGAGTGCTTGGAGAGAGATGCACGTGCACATGTTTAGGTCACGTGGTTACATGATATGGTATGACTGATATGCATGTAGCGCAATGATACTAAATTACTAATTCATTTCTCTATACTAAATTACTAATTCATTTTATTTTTATGTAAACATTTTCAAATAAAACATGTTTTTTATATATGTAAAAAGATATATTTTATTTGGAAGTTCAACTTTTTAATAAGGGATTAGCGTGTGGAAATATACTCAACTTTAACCCAAACTCTATAGTATGTATCCAACTTCATGTTAGTCTATTGTATGTATCCAACTTTCAGTTATGGTCTATTGTGTGTATTTAATATACGTGTTTTCCGTGTAAGGTACCACGTGGCATCCATACAAGATGCCACGTCATCAAAATCATTGCACGATACACATAATAGACCATAACTGAAAGTTGGATATATGCTATAGAGTTAAGGTTAAAGTTGAATAAATTTCCACGCACTAATCCCTTCTATTGATAAAAGTAATTATGATAACAGTTTTTTTAAGTCATTTTAAATACTTCAATCGATCAAAGCTTTAATTTGACTAATGCTATTAACACTTGCCCAGGCAATTATTATTAGGTCTTTTCAACTATCTTGACATCTCCAACTCGATCCCAACATTCAGATATATTTAGAAGTTCAGTTATCTTGAATAATCCACCTAAGGAGTTTATTATACAAATATAACTCTTCATATATATAATTTATTATGATGAATATAATATATATTAATTTATCTACTAGTAAATTATCCGTGCTATGCGGCAGTAATCAATGAAAATAAGTAAAATTTTGATAGTCGACAATTTCATGTGACAATTGTGATCGACATTTGTGAGAAATAGTAGATTTTATATTACAATGATTAATTATTATTTTTTTCAATACATTCTGAGCTTTATGTTATCTAAATACCTTTATCATTGCTAATTCATTATTCATTATATGTATTAAAAAGGAAATAAAAATGATGTAAATGGTGTAATTGTAAATTCAAATTCAAATATCAAATTTCATCAGAATCTGCAAATCAAACACGGCCTAAATGTTTATTAGGTGACATGATATTAGGTTAATGCTTCCATATTTAATAAGTTAATAATAAGGGGTGTAATGGTAAATTAGCATCTTTAAATACTTAAGTTAAAGCTAAAGGGTAAACCCTTTGTAAGGGTTTAAGACTTAAAATAAGATGTACAATGCACATATACATCACTTATTCCGGTTTTTATGAAGGGATTGGTGTTATTTTGTCAAGTGTGAATTTTGTTCAAGACATTATAGTTTAAGAATTTATCTTACGGTATCTTTGACACACGAGCTTATTTGAGTTTAAACTTATTTTTTATGTTCTTGTTTGGTAAACAACTTTAAGAGCTTATTGAAAAGATAAACTTTGAAAAAAGAAAGCTTTTGGGTGTATTTCACAAACTAGTTTATTAGAGCTTAAGTTTATGTTTTCTATAAGTTCAAGATTCTAGCTTTATTTGGTAGACAAAACTTGAAAATTTTATTGAAAAAATAAACTCTAGACAAATAAGCAACTTGAAAAATAAGGTTCAAGCTTATGAAATGATAAATTACATAAATACCTCTTATATCATTATATATAAATTTTTTTAATATCTTTTTACGTCAATTTACATATATAAGCCCCTGGTAGTTTTAACAAACGCTTACAAAATTTTAAGTTCCATCTTCTAGCTTGAATATAAGTTCCAGCTCCCACTACAGCCATAAGCTTCCAGCTACAACTACGAGTTAGTTTTGCTAACAAATACCCTTTAAAAAAATAAGCTATGAATGTATGAAAAAAGAATTTCCTTAAAACACTACTTATATCATTCTATATTACATATATTTTTTCTTTTATGTCAAATTACATCTTAAGCTCCAGCTGGTTTGTCAAACATTTATAACAAATAAACTCCAATTTCTTGCTTGAAATATAAGCTCTAGCTATAAGCTTGCAAATCTTACTACCAGCTAGTTTTGCCAAACACACCCTTATTTGGGTTAAATCATGATCTGAACTGAATTCGAATAGCTCAAACCTGATTAATCTGAATCTTATTCGGTTCAATTTACACATTATAAACTTAAACCAAAATAATCCAAAATTTGAATAAACTAACTGAATAACACCCATAATTTAAGATGTGACTTTCACCTCACTCTGATACTATCACCATTTACTAACAACTGAAATAAACAAAAAACACTCCACATATAACTTATTAGGACTTACAAATCTTATTTGTTTTAAGTTATCTGTTAAATATCATAGTCACGTATTTTGTCAAAGGGTTAAGTGCATAAAAATGTAAATAATTATGCATTGACCTTCACAGTGTATACGTAATTAAATTAATCATCATTGTATATACGGAACTATTTATATATGTACATTGTGTGTAATTTGGTAACGTGTTATCAAATGTAAGGTGTCACGTGACATCATATGACAAGTCAAAAAAATACACATAATTTACAAAATAAATAGTTTCTTACATACAATAGAGGTCAATTTTGTTGCGTGCACAATATTTTCTCAGCGCATAACTATGTACATTTTCATATACTTAACCCTTTGTCAAATTATCAGAGCATATCAAATGACTCTAATATTTTAAGTCATTTTTAAACAAATAACATCTAAGGGCATCTCCAATATAATGAGAGGTTTTTTTTTGAGGTTTTTTGTACAAAAAAAATCTTTGAAAAGCTCAATTCCATTGGAGGGTAAAACTCAATTTGGGAATAGGTTTGCTAAAATTGAGTTTTTGCTCCATGACTCAATTAACATTGTGTGTGTGTATAGTTTATGAATAAAATAATAACTTGTATGTATGAATTTTGATTAAAAATAGCTTTTGAAAAGCTTTATCATTAGAGTGTAAAAGTTTTTACAACTTGAAAACAAGTGTAATATTAGGTGGCATCAAAAAACATTTGAAACCACTCGATCCATTGTGAGTGCTCTAAATATACCTCTTGAATCTTTGATTAGTAGACACTTTTAACGGGGGATTGATAAATACAACATGGGTTTTGTTTCATACAACAATACTGTGCATTAGAAAGTTATACAGCATGCATAAATATTATAAACTTTTGTTGTATGCATCAAAACTTTTGTTGTATATATCAACACCCCTTTTAACGTCATAATAAACTCGGTAGGAGTAATAGTATAGTACTTAATGTAACAAAATGTAAGAAAATGAAGCGTTTATTTTTCATAAAAAAGTGGTTATTGGGAATATGTATTTGAAGCTTTTAAAGCTTAATTTACCGCAATACTGTATTAGGGTGGAGGTGGTGCATTTGTGTAAGTCACACGCTTTGGTGGCTACGTGATTTGAGTGATAGGCAACTAGGGTACTTATTCAACCTTCAGAGTGACATAGATCACTGAATCACGTCTTCTATTATTTGAAAATGAAAAAAAGTTAAAAGTAAAAAATTGTAAATAAAGTTTGGTTAAAGAAAGTTTACTTATATTGTGCACGACTACAGATGGCAAATATTCGTGATCCCTTTAATTTCGTTAGCCAATAAGGCTATAAAGTGTGATTTCCCCAAAGTACCATTAGTCCATTACTACATAATATCATTAAAGGAATCATATTTGTTGTATACTTTGTATGTCTGTATTTATATATAAATACGGAGTATCTATGGTTATCAAAATATTTCTATGTTTAAAGGAAATCATATTTGTTGTATGTCTGTATTTATCAAAATATTTGTTGGTTTTATTCCAAGAGTGTGTTTGCAATAAAAAATAGTAGGTGCTTAGTGCTTAGGTATTTTTCAATTTTTGCTTCAAAATCGTTATATATGTGTGCTTGAGTAATTATAAGTTATGTGCTTACGATGGGATTTTCTGGTTTTATTTTCATCTGAGAGAGAAAGACATTTTGAAACAAAAGGGGTAATTTTGTCATAAATCTATAAATCCTTTGAACAAAACAACCAACCAAATGCACGATAGAATTGTAAATTCATGGGATTCTAAATCCCATGGGATTCTAAATCCCTCCGAATTTAAAATCCCGGGATTTCAAATCCTCGAACCAAACAGCACCCAGTGTAGAACTATTGCATTGTACGTGAGTTGTGACTTATGAGTTGTGACCCAAGTCCCAATAGAAACTATATTTATTTATTAGGGTTTATTGTTTGTTTATGTATCGAACTTTACATCTTTTACTATTGTATGTATTCAACTTTGAAACCTCCTATTGTATGTATTCACGTTTTAAAACCGCATATTGTATGTTTTTCGCCTTGTTTTGGCTACATAAATTGACGTGTTTTTTGTAAGTTTAATATATACAATAGTAAGTTAAATGCACACAAAAGACGATTTTAAAACTTGAATACATACAATAGGAGGTTTAAAATTTTGAAGGGGTAAAGTTCATTAAATAACCAAAATATAAACCCTATTTATTATTAAGTTTTTGTAGCAGAAGAAGCGCTCAAAGAACCATGAAAACCTTTTTATTAGATAGAATCACTCTTCATAGTTGAGCTAATTTCTAAAAAAACTTACATTCCACAAGAGATCATCATTTGAATTAAAATCTACTAGTACTTCTATCGCACCCCCAAATTTACTGTGCGGAAGCGGTTCGGGTCGGGGCGCGACTAATCTGGTAATCATAGCACAAAGATATAATGAACGACTCTACATGCGTCGTTTACAATTACATTGATAATAATAAAAGTTTTACAATGTTGTAATAGTTACAAAAGCTCGTAAGCCAAATGTGAAAGATTCTAAGGCATATCTAGTTTTACAAAATGTAGAAATGCAGGCGAATCTCCTGATGTCTGTATGCGACTTGAGCTATATAATCCTGAGCAGACCTACTACTGCTGAGTACCTGAGGATACATGCTAAAAAGGTCAGTTAAAAGCTGGTGAGCTCACAGGTTTGTATGATTAAACATAATGTATGAACCACAAAGTATTATATAATGATTTGAAACCAATCAAATTATGTGTATATTACTGCCATGAGGTCATAGTCTGAGCTTAACTGAGGTGTCAGGATCACAATCAAGTGCCTGAGCGAGGGTGCCTCCCTGCGAGTGCCTAATCTACACTCGTATGAACAAATGATAATGCGTCCGTTTGACCAGTTGGAGCTTCCAACCCGCACGGGGATTGTCAATCTCATATGGTACCATACACTAACATTCACGCTACAAAAGTATTACCAAACTATGATCGTAGAAGACTTTTAAATGATTAGCAAATAACTCATGCAGAATATAGCGAAGTTTAGTACTTGTGTTCATATGTAAAACAAAATGGAGCATGTATTCCCACCCCGGGAGTAAAAACAGTAAAAGTCGGGGCTATGAGACTCACCTGAGTCTGAAGTATTTGCTAACAGCAAATAATGATGTCACAAGGAAAAGATGTCGTCTAAACGACTGTAACCTGCCGGGCGTCCTAAACGCGCAAGGTTATAATAATGATTAGATGTCTCAATAGACCATCTATGCTAGTAATGTCCAAATGATTTGGTTTGATTGATTAGGTTTGAGTTTTGAAAACATGTACGGCCCGTTGTTGAGTTTTTGTAATAATAATCCCAAAGTGTAATTATCATTATGTTGTTACGTTATACTTATAAAGTATATTTCGTGTGTTTGGATGTCGTATCGTATAAGTATTCGAGGGTATGAAAATTCGTCACTTAATGTGAAACTAATTATAAGTTTACTTAAGCTTTTGAACGACGGGGGTCCGGGGGCAGCGCCCATGGTAGCGGGGTCCAAGGGGTGGCAACCCCTGGCGGGGTCCAAGGGGCAGAGCCCCTGGCTGGGAAAATTTTTATTTCAGTATATATTGCTTTAATAAAAACGCATCGGAGATTTAAATTTGTGAATGCGACACTGAGATTTGTGTTGCATTCTGCGACATTTGATGAGTTAGCGACACAAGGGTTTGTGTCGCACCATGCGACATTCGCAATTTAATGCGACATAAAGGTGCTGTGTCGCAGTATGCGACGGCGATCATTTTTTGCGACATAAGGGTTTGTGTCGCACCATGCGACATCGAGATTCGTTTGCAACATAAGTCTGGTGTCGCAGGTTGCGACATAGGTAATTGTTGCGACATAATGGCTTGTGTCGCAATGGCATTGTATAACACACCACAATTTTCATGCCAATTTTTTTTTTTAAAAAGGTCGGAAGCGTAAACATCCCATTCATATTATAAACATAGATAACATAATGTCATCTATAAAAGTTACATAAGTTATATGTACTAGTTATTAAAGTTTACAAACTATTAATTGTATTCTGGCATTATGTATAAAACATATCAAAACACTAATAACATCAGAGTGTTCATGGTCAAACATTCTTCAGTCACTCCTTGCCCAGCCCAAATCATCTCAAAACCTGCAAGGAGAGAATATCGGGATTAGCACGAAGCTAAGTGAATAAACCTGTTACAAACAGTTTGACTTAGCCTAACAATACCGATTAACAACAAATAACACATAGATACTACACCATCAAGAGGATCGGTGGTCCTTGTGGCGCCCTCAGTCCGCGGTGGCCCACCAAGCGACACTTATAATCACTGCAGGCCAATACAGTGATTTACCAATAACTGGTTGCTACCTTTAGTCAATATGTGTTCCATTCTCAACACATGATTACAAATCTCACATTGACTAACCTGTAGCAATCAGTCCAACAATTGTTGACCTCCAAATCATCAAAATGCTTAAAAGGAACACATCATAATTATATATATATCTCAGCAATAATATTCAACAATTAACTATGTTTATTCCGTTGTAACAAATATGTCACAACCAAACCACACTGAAGTTCCAAGTCTATTCACCTGTCAACTTCAATCCAACCACTCAGCTGACTAATTCACTGAGTCTTCGGCGTGCCTGAAAACATAACAAAACACTTGAGTTAGTAACTCAATTCAAATCCCGCTTCAATTTAAGTTAACATAATCACCTAGTAACAATAAAACACATTACATATATTCAATTCATCTTCATTCATGTTATTATACAGCCCATATACTACATCAGCCAACAATACATAAACAGAAGTACAATCTGATCTGCAGACCATAATCGCGTCACGATGGAACATAATCGCGTCGCGATGGAACATAATCGCGTCACGATGGAACATAATCGCGTCACGATTTATCCTTAAATCGCGTTGCAATGAGGCACAATCGCGTCACGATTTACAACAAATCGCGTCGCGACCTAGATAGATCGCGCCGCGATCTGCATCGGCGATTTTTGCCCTGAACCTGTGAACCTGCTGTTGCTGCACGAACTTAACACAAAAATTACTAGTTTCCATCTTCAAATATGTTCTCAATCAATTCTTATACATCAAACAACTTCAACTAAGTCATATAACAACTTAAACAATTTCAAACATTCAATACCCACAATAATCACCAATTAACATCACCTCTACATACTTATGCTATAATCAAATCAATTTATACAAACTTCACAATTTGAAGGAAGAACAACATAATACTATCATAAAATCAGTAACTAATTAATCAACATATTCAACACATAACTCAAAGAATCAATCAATTCATCAATTGCATCTTTAACCTAATAACCACTTAAATTCATGAAAACCCTAACACTTACACTTATGATAAGGATGATGATGGCAAGAATAATATGAAACTAGCTTACAAGAATCACCACTTGCAAATTAAGCTCTCGATTTTTTATTTGTATAGTTTGAAACTTATGAGTTAGAAACCTCCAGATGAGGGAAGGAAAATTGGAGAAAAAGGTCGGCCCATCTAATTTAATCTGATCCCATGCTTAAATTATTATACCCCTTCAAATCTATTGTCTGGAACCCGAAACCATTTGCGGGAAAACTATTTTATTTTACCGTGAACTATAACTATTTAAAACGGATAATATTTCACTAGTCACAATTAATCCTCTATCCGAATTTCCTAAATTACAAATCAAAACACATAAATACTCCATATTTGAAATATAACGAATAATAATATATAAGTAAAGGAAATTACCGAATTAGCCCAGGTCACAAAAGCGGGTGTTACACATCTTCCCCCCTTTGGAAGATTTCGTCCCCGAAATCTCGCTAGACTCAAACAAATGAGGATATCGTGAGCGTATGCTCGACTCAGTCTCCCAAGTAAGGTTCGCCCCAAACTATGTTTCCATTTCACTAAAACCATCGGGATCTCTTTCTTGCGTAGTTTAGTCACCTTTCTATCAACTAACTCAATAGGCTCCTCGACTAGTTTCTGACTGTGATCAACTCTAAGGTCTTGTAACGGAAGGATTTGGGATTGATCCTCCACATTACATTTCCTCAGATAACAAACATTAAAAGTTTCGTGAATACCAGGTAACTCAGAAGGAAGATCCAAGGCGACTGTCTGATCATTAACCACCTGTCTGATTTTGAATGGGCCAATATACCTCGGGGCGAGTTTTCCACGTTTACCGAAATGAATCACACCCTTCCATGGAGAAACCTTCAGATAAACCAATTCACCTTCAACAAAAGTAACAGGTCGACGGCGCGGGTCAGCATACTGTTTCTGTCTGTCTCTGGCAGCTTTCAGTTTCTCACGAGCTATAGCAACTTTATCGGATGTAATCTGTACAATATCAGGACCTGCAAACTGCTTTTCTCCAGCCTCTAACCAACAAGTAGGCGTTCTGCAACGAAGCCCATATAACATCTCATATGGTGGCATGCCGATACTGGAATGATAAGAGTTATTATAAGCAAACTCTATCAAAGGCAAATGAGAATCCCAAGAACCACCGTACTCTAATACACAAGCTCGCAGCATATCTTCAAGAGTCTGAATGGTACGCTCTGTCTGACCGTCTGTCTGTGGGTGATAAGCCGTACTGAGATTTACCCTGGTACCCAATTCACGCTGTAAACTCTGCCAAAACCCAGAAACAAACCTGGAATCCTTGTCTGATACAATCGATAATGGAATCCCGTGTCTCAAAACTATCTCGTGAATGTACAACTGGGCTAATCGGGTCAAAGATGCGGTCTCACTGGTAGCCAAAAAGTGAGCACTTTTTGTCAGTCTGTCAATAATTACCCAAATCATATCATTACCTTTCTGCTTTCTGGGAAGTTTTGTAACGAAATCCATAGTAATATGCTCCCATTTCCACTCGGAAATATCAAGCTGTCTCAATGAACCATACGGTTTTTGATGCTCAGCTTTAACCTGGGAACAAATATGACAAGATTCCACAACATGTGCAACATCGGTTTTCATTGTAGGCCACCAATATAAAGGTTTCAGGTCATTATACATCTTTGTACTTCCAGGATGAATAGACAATCTAGATTAATGTGCCTCAGATAATATCAAATCCCGAAGTCCCCCAATCAATGGAACCCAAACCAGAAACTGAAAGGTTTTCAAACCCCGAGAATCGTCAACTAACAAATCCTTTCGTTTCAGCATAATTTCAGATTTCAAATTAACATCTAATAATGCTTCAGACTGAGCAACTTTTAACTGAGAAATCAAATCAGAATAAATATCTAAACGCATAAAATATACCCGATCAGATGACAACTTTCTGCTCAGCGCGTCTGCCACCACATTAGCTTTACCCGGGTGATAACGGATTTCACAGTCATTGTAACAACCCCAAATTTAGGGTAAATTTAAAATTTTCCTAATTACGTGTTTATTACTTGTATATAATATGAAATAGGATTATATACATTACATACTTATATATATGTATATGGATGGAATATATGTATATATACGCGTATACGATTCGAACAAATATCGTATAAAACAACAACTGTACAAACTTGCGTACACTGATAAAACAATTATTAAATAATGTGAAATTATTTAATTACTTTGATTATTACTTTATATTATGTTTATAATATAACGAAAACGTACGATTTAACTAAAACGTCACCGAACTCTCCGAAAACTCGACCAACCGACAAAACAAAACTAAATTATGTTTTATAACTTGAAAACTAGTATTTTGGTAAAATACTACAACTTAATTATCGAGTAATATTGCGTATTTTAAAACTTATATTAAATCGCGTACAAAATGATTTTTACGTTTAAACGACCGGGGAAACGAACGCCGCACGGAGCGCAAACGCGAGGGAACGAAAAATTGGTGAGACCACACCTTGTGGCCCCACCATGGCCGGCCAAGGTCAAAGGGGGGGGACAAGCCCCCATACCTCCTTTTTCTTGATCACTTACACACACCACACTCCCACACCTTCAATCATTCTCAACCTCTCTCTTCCCCATCTCTCTCTCTCTAAAATCTGCACTCTCTCTCTCTACTCGACAGCCCACAAACCACCCAAAAACCACCATCAAAACTCATTAAAACGCTAGGCTCGTTTGGAGAAAGTCGATCACCATCACGAGAGCTACAAACTCATCTTTTCGGTTTCTCGATTCACCAACTTTGTAAGTTTTCCGGCGACTCGTAAACTTTTCCGATTATCATTATTTTACATATATGTTGTTCCCCTAGCTTTATAATGTCCAAATTATACGTTAAAACTCGTTTTTGGAACTCGAAAACTTAAACCGAGAACCACCACTGAAAACAGTCCACTTCCGGAATTTTTATAAAATCGTGTGTTCAAAATCAACGAAAACTTTCTAAATAAGAAATCTTCGTCTCTTCGTCGCCTACGACTTTCATGAAGGGCGTTTTGCCCAGAAATACACCCATCTTCGGCTAATACTAGAACTTTGGACTTAGTTCTGTTTGGAACCAAATCTGACCACACTTCACTTTTATTTTTGTTTAAAATAGTAAACGGACATAAGAAAATACCATAAAATGCAGAAATGAACTTTAGATATATGAGAATATGTGTGATTTTTCGTTAGGCTTGAAATGGACTACAAATGGGTTAAATCGAGGGTTGGAACCGAGTCAAGAATCTGAAACAGGAAACCACTAAACTGAGATCAGTCCACTTCTCGAATTTTTATAAAATCATACGTTTGAAACTAGCGAAAACTTTCTAAACATAAAATCTTCGTCTTTTCGTCGGCTACAACTTTCGTGAAGAAGGTTTAGCCCAGAAACGCCCTCGTTTTGCTATAAAAAATCAATTTACAAACATATATATTTTGTGTCAAAACTTTGGAAAAGATTAACTAAAAACCGACACCTCGAGGACTAGAACCGAAAACTCAGTTGATAAAGTGATTATTAGCCATAATATGACTTAGGTAAAAGCCTCGGGTCAAGATTCGAACGTTTGACCTCAAAACCGAGCAAACACCAAAACAGCCCCTTTGTGTCGCATCTGGACACATCTTTATGCGACACTACCATAGTGTCGCATGGTTGTGTCGTACCCGTCGCTTGACTGCGACACAGCTCTTATGTCGCACCTTGTTTTCACGACACTTCTCTTGTGTCGCATATTTTCGCTTGATTGCGACACTACGACTATGTCGTATATAGTGTCGTACCCATGTCTGCGACACAGCCCTTGTGTCGCATAAACTCCAAACCAGAACCAAGTCATACGACACTTCCTTTGTGTCGCATATTGTCTGCGACACTACCCTAGTGTCGCATTATAGTGTCGCATAATGCCCAGAACAGAAAACTAAATATTTTCTAAGTGTTGGAACCACTTTTCAATTACTAAAACGAATACGATACGACTTATACATGAAAACAATATACTTTTGAAAGTATACAACGATACCTGAATACGTACAAGTTTATACTAAACTGAACGTGAGATTTCACTCACACCCGCATACGAGTTTACACTCGAAATACTTAGGAGATTACACTCCAACGAACGTACTCTTGTACACTACACGGGATTGCACCCGATACGAACTTACAAGTTCACTCACTAGTTACGTGCTGGGTTACACGTTAACTAATACGAACTTACATACGAATGCTTACGAGGTTTCACTCGTACCCTTTGGGGACTAAGCCCATTGGAACGTACACAAACGATACATGTTGTAATACAAACAAACAATCATACGGGTATACTTTACAACTGTACAACTACTATGAATACATAATAATAATAGATGGAATTATTATTATACATCGATAACAAACGAACCGTACAACTTTTATACAAACTACGATTTACAAACGATTACAAACTTATAAACAAACTAATGGACATTAACTAGTTTGGGAACAACTAGCATGGATACTTTACAAGTATTCCATTTACTTACTAAACCTTGCGCGTATTAGGACGCTAAGGGTTGCTAGTTCGGGATACTACTTGCTTACCTACTATTTTGTCTGCTAGGCTCAGGTGAGTCTTACAGCCCCTACTTTACTGTTTTATACTCAGGGGTGAGATGCATTACTGTTTTACATGAACACACAAAACTTACTTGCTGCCATGATTTACTTACTGTATGAGATTAACGATACGCCAATTGCATGAGTTTTACGACTAATCCAATGAAATCCTCCTGAATCATAGTTGTTAGTTATGTGATAAGCGCGAGTTTTAGTATATGGATCCATATGGGACTGACAATCCCCGCCCGGGGTAGCAAGCACTACCACGAACCGTTCCTGTAGAAACGGGCGTTTCTTACTCGTTCCGTATGAATGTTTTGGATTACATTCATGAGGGGGTACCGATATTTACTGTACGTTAAGCATCAACTATGGGGGCTCATGGCGATTGTATCAAACGGTTTGCATAAACTGCAACCACCCACTTATTAAAACTTAAGTTAATGATGAGCATATCCTGTGATCATTAATTATTGGCTGGCTATGATTTACAAATACTACTTGTGTGTTCAAACTGTTTACTTACTTACAAACCTGTGAGATTCACCAACCTTTTTGGTTGACCGTTTTAGTAATGCTTCTCAGGTACACAGCATCAGTAGGGATGCCCAGCAGGATAGGCTTACTTAGCTCGAGTCGCATGCATTACAAGCTTGGAGATTTTATTGCATTACTTTTGTACTTACTGTTATGTATTAGAATCTCTAGGAATTTACTTGAACTCGAGCTTGTATTTTGAAACTACTTATGTATTAATGTAATAACTTTTCGAACGTCTCATTTAGAGTCGTTCACTGTATCCTTTGTGCTTGTGATTATTGATTAGTAACACCCAAAACATCGCTTCCGCAAACCGTTAAATTTGGGGGTGTTACAGATTGGTATCAGAGCCTAAGGTTATAGTGAACTAGGTTGCATTTAGTGGGCCTAGACTATGACCGTTAGGCAGTATTCCTCATTAGGTATAACTGGTTCAGGAATTACAGCATACAAGTTTAATTTAACATAGCCTGATCAACTATGTACAATTAAATGAAGATGATGTGAGTTCTGAAAGGGGTTATGTTGAACAGGAATGCAATAGCTGACTCTGACCTCGAGAGAACCGGGACTTCTACTTGACTGTGCTAGACACGAACTAGGCGGTTATGTGTTATATATATATATATACATAGGCCTCTTTCCCGACACGATGCTCTCTCTCAACTGCTGCGAAATTTATTCTCAACTTACATTAACCAAACGACACCTCGATTCTCGTCATTCTATTTTTATTCAATTTTTACGAATTCATACGTCTGACGACTTCTACACCGTTATAACTGACAACCATAGCTAATCGAATATCCTTCGATATGAAGATCGAGACTATGTTTTCATTCGCTACCACCTACCTAATTCTACGTCTATAACATTCTACAACGTACTCCACTGTACCGTTAGGTGTATCCTAGGAAAACCATTTTCAACAAATTTCAACATGCTTTTACCCCGAAACTTTTTCATAATTCCTGTTTTGAACAGATTTTGTTAAACAAAAATTTCAAAACTTTGTCGCTGACTAGAATTTCAACCGAACCATTTTCGACTCAAGTTTTCATCAGACTTCAAATGTTTCAACCGACATTCACCATCAAAATTTTCTAACAAATGTATTTTTACCAAACATGTTACAAAATTTCTTACGAAATGTTTTATAAAATTCTCAAAATTTCAAAACCGTGTAAACTTACTTATAGTACACAACTTTAAACAAATTTCAAACTCTGGATAGTCAACAAAATTACACAGTATACAATGACCTCCTTACTTTATAAGAACAAAACCTATCAAGACCCGAATGCGAATTAGGGTATGTTCATTCTTAGACAATCTGATTTACTTCGAGTAACTTCTTAAAAATTTCTCATCAAATAACTTTTATCTGATTGTCTCATGTTTCATGTATACTCTCTTAGATCCTAAGTACCCAATAGGATTAGAGAACGACCGACCACTTGAAATCCTGACAGCGTAACTTACGATGCACTTTAAATACAGCAACCAAATTTCCTTCCCAATTATCTCACACTGGTTGAGACCGGGAACTCGCCTACTATTCGTTATTTTAAACAGGTCATCCAATAGAACTTCACTTACTTGAGACAATTATTAAATAGAACACTTATTTCGTAGGAAATGACGACTCACTCCGTCAACAACCCTACATTGGATGATGAACCACTCAACGAGGAACCAATGATGTTTCCTTACCTTCTCGAACTCGAGAGTGATACAGAACATTCCGCTGAATCAGCAACAGCACCTACCCCTCCTGCTGCTCCAACTGCTGCAAAAGCACCAGTTGATGAAACCTTAACTACTGAATCAGTCAGTCACCTCAACCAAACTATGGATTCGCTGCTAAAACAACTGACTGAAGCCCGGGAGGGCATTGATGACCTGCGACGAATTGCTTTCCAAAGCGACCTGCGTATGCGTGAGTACGAGCTACGTTTGACAGCCTTAGAAAACCCTACTCCACCACCAACTTCACAAAGTAATCCTACTGAAAAGGATACCGACGCTGATTTTACACCACCTCCAGCAAAAAGGGTGAAAGTTTACAGGGGAAATAGACCTTACTGTGCTCGATGCACTCGACATCATGACAACCCGTGTACCACACCCACCAGTCGAAGCAAGTCCGACCCAAAAAGTACGAACCCTCCTAAGGTGAAACTCTGCTTCAACTGTGGGAGTGCTGGCCATCTCAAGGCCCAATGCCCACTACCTCCAGACAACAAAAATTAGGGTACGTTACCACCTGACAATTTCTTAATTTCAAACACTGTAGGATATACCCTACTACTGTAGGCTACTGGTACGTAATGTAGCTACCTAACGAATATCAAACTACCGATTACCACTTCGAACAAATTTCGGGACGAAATTTAATTAACAAGGGGAGAATGTAACAACCCCAAATTTAGGGTAAATTTAAAATTTTCCTAATTACGTGTTTATTACTTGTATATAATATGAAATAGGATTATATACATTACATACTTATATATATGTATATGGATGGAATATATGTATATATACGCGTATACGATTCGAACAAATATCGTATAAAACAACAACTGTACAAACTTGCGTACACTGATAAAACAATTATTAAATAATGTGAAATTATTTAATTACTTTGATTATTACTTTATATTATGTTTATAATATAACGAAAACGTACGATTTAACTAAAACGTCACCGAACTCTCCGAAAACTCGACCAACCGACAAAACAAAACTAAATTATGTTTTATAACTTGAAAACTAGTATTTTGGTAAAATACTACAACTTAATTATCGAGTAATATTGCGTATTTTAAAACTTATATTAAATCGCGTACAAAATGATTTTTACGTTTAAACGACCGGGGAAACGAACGCCGCACGGAGCGCAAACGCGAGGGAACGAAAAATTGGTGAGACCACACCTTGTGGCCCCACCATGGCCGGCCAAGGTCAAAGGGGGGGGACAAGCCCCCATACCTCCTTTTTCTTGATCACTTACACACACCACACTCCCACACCTTCAATCATTCTCAACCTCTCTCTTCCCCATCTCTCTCTCTCTAAAATCTGCACTCTCTCTCTCTACTCGACAGCCCACAAACCATCCAAAAACCACCATCAAAACTCATTAAAACGCTAGGCTCGTTTGGAGAAAGTCGATCACCATCACGAGAGCTACAAACTCATCTTTTCGGTTTCTCGATTCACCAACTTTGTAAGTTTTCCGGCGACTCGTAAACTTTTCCGATTATCATTATTTTACATATATGTTGTTCCCCTAGCTTTATAATGTCCAAATTATACGTTAAAACTCGTTTTTGGAACTCGAAAACTTAAACCGAGAACCACCACTGAAAACAGTCCACTTCCGGAATTTTTATAAAATCGTGTGTTCAAAATCAACGAAAACTTTCTAAATAAGAAATCTTCGTCTCTTCGTCGCCTACGACTTTCATGAAGGGCGTTTTGCCCAGAAATACACCCATCTTCGGCTAATACTAGAACTTTGGACTTAGTTCTGTTTGGAACCAAATCTGACCACACTTCACTTTTATTTTTGTTTAAAATAGTAAACGGACATAAGAAAATACCATAAAATGCAGAAATGAACTTTAGATATATGAGAATATGTGTGATTTTTCGTTAGGCTTGAAATGGACTACAAATGGGTTAAATCGAGGGTTGGAACCGAGTCAAGAATCTGAAACAGGAAACCACTAAACTGAGATCAGTCCACTTCTCGAATTTTTATAAAATCATACGTTTGAAACTAGCGAAAACTTTCTAAACATAAAATCTTCGTCTTTTCGTCGGCTACAACTTTCGTGAAGAAGGTTTAGCCCAGAAACGCCCTCGTTTTGCTATAAAAAATCAATTTACAAACATATATATTTTGTGTCAAAACTTTGGAAAAGATTAACTAAAAACCGACACCTCGAGGACTAGAACCGAAAACTCAGTTGATAAAGTGATTATTAGCCATAATATGACTTAGGTAAAAGCCTCGGGTCAAGATTCGAACGTTTGACCTCAAAACCGAGCAAACACCAAAACAGCCCCTTTGTGTCGCATCTGGACACATCTTTATGCGACACTACCATAGTGTCGCATGGTTGTGTCGTACCCGTCGCTTGACTGCGACACAGCTCTTATGTCGCACCTTGTTTTCACGACACTTCTCTTGTGTCGCATATTTTCGCTTGATTGCGACACTACGACTATGTCGTATATAGTGTCGTACCCATGTCTGCGACACAGCCCTTGTGTCGCATAAACTCCAAACCAGAACCAAGTCATACGACACTTCCTTTGTGTCGCATATTGTCTGCGACACTACCCTAGTGTCGCATTATAGTGTCGCATAATGCCCAGAACAGAAAACTAAATATTTTCTAAGTGTTGGAACCACTTTTCAATTACTAAAACGAATACGATACGACTTATACATGAAAACAATATACTTTTGAAAGTATACAACGATACCTGAATACGTACAAGTTTATACTAAACTGAACGTGAGATTTCACTCACACCCGCATACGAGTTTACACTCGAAATACTTAGGAGATTACACTCCAACGAACGTACTCTTGTACACTACACGGGATTGCACCCGATACGAACTTACAAGTTCACTCACTAGTTACGTGCTGGGTTACACGTTAACTAATACGAACTTACATACGAATGCTTACGAGGTTTCACTCGTACCCTTTGGGGACTAAGCCCATTGGAACGTACACAAACGATACATGTTGTAATACAAACAAACAATCATACGGGTATACTTTACAACTGTACAACTACTATGAATACATAATAATAATAGATGGAATTATTATTATACATCGATAACAAACGAACCGTACAACTTTTATACAAACTACGATTTACAAACGATTACAAACTTATAAACAAACTAATGGACATTAACTAGTTTGGGAACAACTAGCATGGATACTTTACAAGTATTCCATTTACTTACTAAACCTTGCGCGTATTAGGACGCTAAGGGTTGCTAGTTCGGGATACTACTTGCTTACCTACTACTTTGTCTGCTAGGCTCAGGTGAGTCTTACAGCCCCTACTTTACTGTTTTATACTCAGGGGTGAGATGCATTACTGTTTTACATGAACACACAAAACTTACTTGCTGCCATGATTTACTTACTGTATGAGATTAACGATACGCCAATTGCATGAGTTTTACGACTAATCCAATGAAATCCTCCTGAATCATAGTTGTTAGTTATGTGATAAGCGCGAGTTTTAGTATATGGATCCATATGGGACTGACAATCCCCGCCCGGGGTAGCAAGCACTACCACGAACCGTTCCTGTAGAAACGGGCGTTTCTTACTCGTTCCGTATGAATGTTTTGGATTACATTCATGAGGGGGTACCGATATTTACTGTACGTTAAGCATCAACTATGGGGGCTCATGGCGATTGTATCAAACGGTTTGCATAAACTGCAACCATCCACTTATTAAAACTTAAGTTAATGATGAGCATATCCTGTGATCATTAATTATTGGCTGGCTATGATTTACAAATACTACTTGTGTGTTCAAACTGTTTACTTACTTACAAACCTGTGAGATTCACCAACCTTTTTGGTTGACCGTTTTAGTAATGCTTCTCAGGTACACAGCATCAGTAGGGATGCCCAGCAGGATAGGCTTACTTAGCTCGAGTCGCATGCATTACAAGCTTGGAGATTTTATTGCATTACTTTTGTACTTACTGTTATGTATTAGAATCTCTAGGAATTTACTTGAACTCGAGCTTGTATTTTGAAACTACTTATGTATTAATGTAATAACTTTTCGAACGTCTCATTTAGAGTCGTTCACTGTATCCTTTGTGCTTGTGATTATTGATTAGTAACACCCAAAACATCGCTTCCGCAAACCGTTAAATTTGGGGGTGTTACAGTCATAATCCTTAATTAGCTCCAACCAACGCCTTTGTCGCATATTCAAATCTTTATGAGTAAACATATATGATGCGTGCGAAACGAGTCTAGTTTAATTTATTTATAAATGGAAATACCTTATTTATACCTTTCACACAACCAGGCAAGAATACCTGATCGAATGTAAGTATAGACTTGGTAAGTCCGAGTCGATCTCAGAGAACGGTGGTATTTATAAAAATAGAAATTACTTATTAACTAAGAAAACAGTAAACAGGGGGGGCGTTTTAGTTCCGTTCGAACAGTTGTTTATAAAATATTAAATTTAAATAAAACAAACTAAATAAAAACTTAAACTAAAATTATAAATAAATAATAATAAATACTAATAGGAAGGAATAAGTAATTGTATAATTAACTTCACTCAGATTCATATATCCCGATTCATCACGTATTGATTATCTAATTGTGATTCTTTTATATCAACTTAATGCCAAATTCTTCAATGATATTAAGTTAAATGTGAACTAGCCAACTTTCCGGGTCCAACTAATTCCTACAATCTAGGGTCCAACATGAAACATTGATCCAATGTCACAAGATGATCAGTCAATTGTGTGCTTTTCCCTAAATTGAGCATTAAACATTCACAACTTATTATAATTAACTCTAGTGGTATGACTCAACAATACCCAATAATTACTTATTGTCTTGTTCATTTTAAAGTAGATATTGTTGTTTACTCAACCTATCAAACTCAATCTATTTAGCAATAGCCAAAACCCTAAAATAATGACTATCAATAATCAATAATCTTAAAGGAACTCAATCTCATTAATCTTATTAACCATGTTGAGCAACAATAACTACTAGTTACCAATAAACAAGGATCCACGAGTAATATAATCATTTTCAATTAAATAACTTATTCAATACGCAATAATAATCGTTCAATAATCATAATCCAAGCTAAATCAATTACACAATCACTTTGAATATTCAACTCATCATAAAAACAGTAAAACTCAGATTATATAAGTTCATAGTCATCAATAAAACTTAATAAAAGAAGTTATACCGAATTATAAAGACGAATCACGAAGAATTAGAACCGAACTATCCTCAATCTTCACTCTTCGTGCCTCCAAAATGCTAAAATAATTCGTAAATAAACCCTAAACTACGAAATATATCGACTGGAAACAAAAACAAAAATAAGTTCTGCGTTTTTAGGGTTAAAAACGCGTTTTTATACTTCCTGCCATTTTGATCCATACGGCGTATGGATTGATTTCAAGCCCGGCCCACGTCCGCGTAACACTGGGCCTCCACCGCCACATTCATACGGCATATGGAATCTATACGGCATATGGAATAAGGTATTCTTGCCTTATTTGAAAAATGATTGTTTTGATTAAAATTTTAATCAAAACAATCATTTTTCAAATCAAGACAGAGGTGACAGGTCTGTGCCTCAACACAACAAAGCAACATAACTTGATTTTGGTTTAGCAATATAAAACTTTTAGTCAAACCATTGGTGACAGGTCTGTACCTTAGTACAACAAAGCAACTTAATTTGACTACATTTTAAAATCATGAGTTTTTAAACTCCTTTGCTCTTTTTCATTAGATATACTGACGAAAACCAGGTCTGTACTTTCGTACAACAGAGGAAACATCACACAGTATATCCCCAAATGATATTAATTAAAATTCCAAAATTATGGCATATCGCACACTAATAATATGAAAATTAAGACATATGTCATACATAACTAAAGTTCATCTAAAAATAACATCCACTCCTTATTTTCATTTCTTAAAAGCTCAAGAATTTTCACATAAATTGCCTATCAATACATCATATAATGAAACTAAATAACATTAACCTACATTGTTACAAAATAATTATCTCTAGAAAAAACAAAAAATTAAATATTAAAAATTTGGTTGAAAAATGGGCAACTCATAACCTCCTAGTTACGTATCTTAATAAGATAACAGCTAACCAAATTACACATTCTCTACTTACTCAACAGGACAATTATGTAGAAACTTAATTCTTTTCTCTCCCATCCCCCACTTAAAGATGTACAATGCCTTCATTGTACAAATAAATGAATTGCTGAAATGGGAAAAAGAGAAAAGAAATAAGACAGAAAAAACTCCCCTGGAATAGTGTGCTTAACGGTCATGACAAGGATGATATATAATTCCCACATCCTCTCGATTCAATTTGTTACGCTGAACTTACTGCCAGCATAACACGTTCTCACAACATAATTCTGAGGGATTAATCAACACACAAGATTAAACAATACCAAATATAAACATCCTAATTAAACAACCAAACCTAAAACTACAAGTCCAACATAATTAAAAATACTACAAATAAAAATCAGTCATAATAATAATAAAAATAGAAATAGTGTCTGGAATCATAAACCACATAGGATGAACAACATCCTAATCACTATCATCCTCCTGGCTCCGGTACTGATGGGATGGCTCTGCATGCTGATAAGTATAGGATAGGCCGGCCTGATCTGGCTGTGGTGGAGGTGGTCGCATAAACTCCTGCGGCATCTGGTACTGGAAAGGCTGATAAGTAAGCTCTGCAGGATACTGACCAAACAGCTGCTGAAACAGACCATCCTGATAATCCAAATGGGCACTGGTCTGATGGAAATAATGTCTCTGCATAAACTCAATCTGATCAAACCTCTGGGTGTGGTGCAGGGACATCTGATCTATCTGCTGCGATAAACGATCAAACTCAGCAGCATATCCTCTGTTACGGCTGCCAGCCGTACCTCTACCTGCATCACTACCACTAGTGTCTCATCTGCCTCTACCCTGCCTGGTCTGCAATGTCTGCCCCACAGCAGTGGTAGGAACCCAATAGTACATATCCGCAGCACCACCATAAATACTACACGGCTCAATAAGAACAAAAGCCTCCAACCGTCGTGCAGTCAACCAACCCATGCCAGGCTGAACAAGCGTACATGAGCCCATCTCATCCTGAGTCGCTAACCCAAAATGCCTAGCCAACCTAGTCACAAAATGACCTCCACACAAACTACTCCCATCTCTAGTACCGGTAGCTCTTTTAGACATCCACTTTGCCAACCTCCAAGGCATATTCACTAACCTCTTCCTGATAATCGAACTCAAATAAAACAAATCAGGCCTAGAAACTTTCTCAGGCCCCTCCTTACGACCAACGATCGTGTAAATCAACAATATGTGGATGAGTCTATGACGGGGATCTCTAATAGCTCTATAAGAAGGCGTCGAACCACCATAATGACCCTGCAACCTCCAAATCAGAGAGCTTATTCACAGCACCTGCAGAAATATGAGCTAAAAAGTGAGGATTATCAAGCTCGTTCGGCTCATATAACCCAATCCCAAGAGCAAACTGAATCAATGACATCCGTCTGGGTATCCCACGAAGCTGAAAGTAAATAGACTTCTCAGTCCACTGAGTCGACCTATGATCAAACCTGAATGTACTATAAAACTCAACAACCAACTCTTTATAGATATCCTCCCTGATACTGAACAACCGAGACCAAGCGTATGAAACAAACCCAATGTTGCTATCCGCAAGTACATATAGGGTAGCAAGCAAATTCCTAATGGCCTCAGCACCATTAGTAAACCCATCTTTGGCAATCACATGCTCTAAAACGTTCCAGTTCACAGCATCAAAAAGCTCAATCGACTGACCAATATTAGCTGTCAGATGCTCTCTAAACTGATTTTTGCCGGTCTCAGAATATGAATCATGAAAGTTGAGATATCTATGAGGTCGGATCATTGGGTTCCCCAGAGTCTGACCTCCTCGAGCTCTCCTGCTAGACATTTTAATTGCTAAACAAAACAACTGTTAATAACTCAAATAAACAGTTAATGCAAAAAGGTCACTAAAAATTTCGGCAGCATTTCTGCTAAAAATGGAATAATCCACCATAAAGGTTTAGCCTAAAACTACCGCAACAATCAATTTCATAACCCTAAATTGCATCTCAATACAACATTACTCAATTGCTAATAATATATAAACTTAGTTAATAATCATGGCAATTATCAATTCAAAGTGAACTATAATAACTTGGTACCAAAATGAACATAAAAATAATCACTTTTTACCATCACTAATATTTAGTCTCAGTAACTAGCAATCATTCTTAATATTCAACATTGAATTATCACAATCACAAAATAAAACACGATAATTACATAACCGTAATCACAAACATATGTGTACCAAACCAACATTTGCATTAATCATCATGTATCCAGAAAATTAACAAGCATTAAATCAAAACATAGCAACATTGAGTACATATCATAACCACATTAGTTAAACACTAACGGATAATTCGAATAACACAATATATATAATACATTGCAAAAATGAGCATGGCATTGCATAATCTATGATAACAAGAACATAATTCGATCATAAAAGCCTAATATCATACTCAAATTCGAAATACCCAAATTTCATACATAAACCCTAACTTCCAAACATGAAATTTAACCAACGAAAATGAAAATCGGAAGTTATACCTTGTAGAGGAAAGTGCGTGGAACACGAAAATATAAAAATGGGGAAGAATGCGTGGTCGGAAGTGGCGGTTTGGTGGTGGCAGTTGGTAGCCGTAGGTGATGGTGGTGGTTTTAGGTTTAAAAATGGAGAAGAAAGAGGCTGTAGCCGGTTTATGCAATTTTTGATCCATACGGCGTATGGATTAAAAAGCCCAGGTCAATTCATTAAACCCAGTCAACGCGCAGCCCACGGCCCAATTTCAATCCATACGGCGTATGGATTGAAAATCAGAAATTTTTTCAAACTCGATTTTCAAACCATTTTTTTAACCAAAATCCAACACTTATTCAATAATATTAAATACCAAACCTGGAGGAGAATCATAACTTCAAATTCTTCACAATTCCACACTATACATAAACAAAATAAATTAACAATCTATTAAATAGAAATAATACTTAATTAACACTCAAAATAATATACAAAATCCAATCACACAATAATAAAATCCAAAATAAACAATGTCGTTAAACATAATCCAATGAAATAGAAGTGACAGAAGTTAAAGCAATGATAATATGATGCAAAAGATGAAATCAATGCATAGGATAGAGAGCAAGAAAACGCTCAGTGACATTTGCAATGACATTCTCAACCCCATGACCGAAACTTGGAAAATTAGCCAAGTGTTCATTAGCCACGTGCTGAAGATAACCCAAGTCCCAACTGATTTCATTAATTGCCCTATTATTTACTCCCTCAGGTGCCAACACCAATTTACCATCTTCCAACTTGTACTCACGTTCAGGGTGGTTTTCCTCTAACTCACTTATAAAGTCCAAACATGCCTCAGTTATTCCATAATGGTTCCTCATCAATAGACTTTTCCTCAAGCACCTCACTCGTCTTTCTATCTTTTGAAGAACTACCTCTTGTCTATTGCTAAGGTCTAGCCTCGAATGTTTGAAAATATTAACCAGCTTAGTATAAATCTCTACCATTCCATGATTGAAATGTTCCCAAGGGGTTGAAACCTTACTCATGTCAATCAGAACATCCAAGTGAATTCCCAAGTAACTAGCCAAATCAATCTCACTATGGGGATGGATAAAGTCAGGATGTAGTTTCATTGCTTCCTGCTTGGCCAGATCATCCACTTTAGCTAACATCCTATGAAGGTAGTAATGAAGAGTATTAGTTACTAAGAAACGGTGAGGTATCGGGTCTCTAAGGTGGTCGTCTGACTGCATCAATCTAACTAAATCTCGCAAACCACTCGTAAACTTTTTATCTGCCTCGGAACTAGGATGTCCGGTCAACTGATAAACTGCTGTCAACATAAGATGAAGACATGATGCCTGATTAGCTGAAAAAGGAAAATAAGAATGAATCAAAGCCTCATAAATCTCAGTACATCTCTTTTTCTGAGCATCGAAAAATTTCTTTTCTTCATCAATCCTCGAATCTAATGATTCCCCTAATTCAGCCAGTGCATTATAATACTGTCGGAGGAACCCATACTTACGCTCTATCTATGCACCCTCAATCACATCCTTAATCATAACAGACTGGTTATCAGTGAAATCCAGTGTAGACTTCTTCAACAACTCAACCATAAAAGGAACATCCTCTCCAAATTCCTCGATAGCATCTAACAAACCCTGGCAAGATGATATAACAGGAACGGGCTTACGACCCAAATAGGTGGTAGAAGGAACTGTGTCAATGGAGCTTGGACCTGAATTAGCAGTATCAGCAACCTTAACCAAATTGTTATCATTCGCGTTACTCTCGTAACTTCCAGCCATTAGATTAATACCTAAATAAAAATTAACTCTGAAACACAAACACTATTAACGAAAAGAAAGTTAGTTTACACAAAATAAATAAAAATAAATATAAATAACATATACAAAATTCTAACTACTCACACTCCAACCGGCGGATGGATTTCCATCCGCCGGTTGAAACTAATTACCAAATAGTTAAACCAAATTAAGGTAATTTATTTCAACCAAATTATTAACAAAACTTATTATTACACTTTAATAAACTAATTTAACAACTTTGCCAAAAATTTAATTAAAAATTAAATTATAAAAGTTTACAATAACTAATTCCTATTTAAATAAACAACGCAACCGTTCCCCGGCAGCGGCGCCAAAAACTTGATGCGTGCGAAACGAGTCTAGTTTAATTTATTTATAAATGGAAATACCTTATTTATACCTTTCACACAACCAGGCAAGAATACATGATCGAATGTAAGTATAGACTTGGTAAGTCCGAGTCGATCTCATGGAACGGTGGTATTTATAAAAATAGAAATTACTTATAAACTAAGAAAACAGTAAACAGGGGGGGGCGTTTTAGTTCCGTTCGAACAGTTGTTTTTAAAATATTAAATTTAAATAAAACAAACTAAATAAAAACTTAAACTAAAATTATAAATAAATAATAATAAATACTAATAGGAAGGAATAAGTAATTGTATAATTAACTTCACTCAGATTCATATATCCCGATTCATCACGTATTGATTATCTAATTGTGATTCTTTTATATCAACTTAATGCCAAATTCTTCAATGATATTAAGTTAAATGTGAACTAGCCAACTTTCCGGGTCCAACTAATTCCTACAATCTAGGGTCCAACATGAAACATTGATCCAATGTCACAAGATGATCAGTCAATTGTGTGCTTTTCCCTAAATTGAGCATTAAACATTCACAACTTATTATAATTAACTCTTGTGGTATGACTCAACAATACCCAATAATTACTTATTGTCTTGTTCATTTTAAAGTAGATAATTATTGTTTACTCAACCTATCAAACTCAATCTATTTAGCAATAGCCAAAACCCTAAAATAATGACTATCAATAATCAATAATCTTAAAGGAACTCAATCTCATTAATCTTATTAACCATGTTGAGCAACAATAACTACTAGTTACCAATAAACAAGGATCCACGAGTAATATAATCATTTTCAATTAAATAACTTATTCAATACGCAATAATAATCGTTCAATAATCATAATCCAAGCTAAATCAATTACACAATCACTTTGAATATTCAACTCATCATAAAAACAGTAAAACTCAGATTATATAAGTTCATAGTCATCAATAAAACTTAATAAAAGAAGTTATACCGAATTATAAAGACGAATCACGAAGAATTAGAACCGAACTATCCTCAATCTTCACTCTTCGTGCCTCCAAAATGCTAAAATAATTCGTAAATAAACCCTAAACTACGAAATATATCGACTGGAAACAAAAACAAAAATAAGTTCTGCGTTTTTAGGGTTAAAAACGCGTTTTTATACTTCCTGCCATTTTGATCCATACGGCGTATGGATTGATTTCAAGCCCGGCCCACGTCCGCGTAACACTGGGCCTCCACCGCCACATTCATACGGCATATGGAATCCATACGGTGTATGGATGCAAATTTCAGACGGTTTTCATCATTTTTCTTCTTTTATTCATTTCTTCAACTTTATTCTTCAAATATGCATCGTTTAACTCATTTATTGACTGTTTTCCGTTCCGTTCTTCATAAACGCTCCATTTCCACATCTAATTGCAAATATGAACGAAATCTATATCTAAACTTAATTAAATGCAATAGAAACATCCAAGAATAGGGGTAAAATACTACTAATTTATAGTACTTTTAAGCGTTTATCAATATACTGTAAACTTTTGTGGTCAGTACAAATCACACATTTAGTGCCGTATAAATAATGCCTCCAAATCTTTAATGCAAATACTACTGCAGCAAGCTCTAAATCGTGTGTAGGGTAATTCTTTTCATGAGTTTTTAATTGACGAGAAGCATAAGCAATTACCCGATCTCTTTGCATTAAAACACACCCCAACCCAGCATGAGAAGCATCACAATAAACAATAAAATCATCAGAACCATCCGGCAAAGCTAAAACTGGAGCCTGACATAGCAATTGTTAGGCTGTTTCTTGCTGATCATCCCACTGAAATCTAACATTCTTACGTGTCAATTTGGTCAACGGGCTCGCAATTTTAGAAAAGTCTTTAATGAACTTTCTGTAATAACCCGCTAACTCTAGAAAACTCTTAATTTCAGAAGGAGACTTAGGTGTATTCCAATTCATCACAGCCTCTACCTTAGACGGATCAACTTTTATCCCATCATTACAAATAACATGCCCCAAGAACTGTACCTCCCGCAACCAAAATTCACATTTTGAAAACTTAGCATAAAGATGTTCTCTTTTTAAAGTTTCCAAAACTAATCTCAAATGCTGTTCATGTTCAGACTCAGATTTCGAATAAATCAAAATATCATCAATAAATACAATCACAAACTTATCAAGGAACGGTTGACAAACCCGATTCATTAAATCCATAAACACGGCAGGGGCATTAGTCAACCCAAACGGCATAACTAAAAACTCATAATGGCCGTACCTGGTGCGGAAAGCAGTCTTAGGAATATCTTCTTCACGAACTCACACCTGGTGATAACCTGATCTCAAATCAATTTTTGAAAAATAAGATGATCCCTGCAACTGGTCAAATAACTCGTCAATTCTGGGCAAATGATACTTATTCTTCACAGTTCTTTTATTCAGCTCCTTGTAATCAATACACATACGAAGAGTACCGTCTTTCTTTTTCACAAATAAAACAGGAGCGCCCTAGGGAGAATAACTAGGCCTTATGAAACCCTTATCTAACAGTTCCTGAATCTGAGTCATCATTTCACGAATTTCAGAAGGTGCTAATCTGTAAGGAGATTTGGCTACAGGGGAGGAACCAGGAATCAAATCAATCTGTTACTCAACTTCCCTAACAGGGGGTAAACCGGGCAACTCGTTGGGAAAAACCTCCGGGTACTCAGAAACCACCCGGACATCAGACACGGTTTTCTTTTCTAAATTTGTATTTACAACATAAGCCAAATAAAACTGACACCCTTTAGCTAGAGATTTTCTAGCTTTCATCACAGAAATCAATGGAATACTGCCTTTCTCCCGTTCTCCTCGAGCCACTACGTATGACTCCTTAAAAATCGGGATTTTTATCAACTTTTTATGACACTCGATATTAGCATTGTTTTGACTCAGCCAATTCATGCCTAATACCACATCGAAACTTGGACTAGGTAACAGAAGAAATGAAATAGGAAAGTCATGACCCTCTATTGTAATATTAGCTCCTTTTACCGAGGTGGTAACAGGAACCATTTTGCCATTAGCCACTTCTACTTCAATAGGGTTTATAATCAACGAAGGAGTCAACTTTAACTTTTCACAGAAATTCACAGATATAAATGAACAGTTTGCTCCAAAATCAAAAAGTACACGTGCTGGTACAGAATTAACAAGAAAAATACCAGTAATAACGTCGTCAGTGACAACAGCCTCATCAACAGTCATCTGAAATGCACGACCAGCAGCGGATGGCGGATTTTTCCGCTTTTGGCTCGAAGAAGAGGAACCACTACCCATACCCGTTCCCTGCCTCCTAGCCTCAGGACAATCCCCAGCCCTATGACCTTCTTTGTGACAATTCCAGCATACCTGATTAGGATAAGTGGAATCTCTGGCTGAATGTCCCAATACCCCGCATTTGATGCACCTAGATGTCTAAGGAGTACAAGGCCCAGTGTGCTTAGATCTGCATCTAGTACAATAAGAACTGCCTGAGGAAATACCACCAAAATTAGATCTCCTGCTCGGTTGAGTACTTTGTCCTTTCTGCTTGCCTCGATCAGAAGAATCACCTTTTGATCTCTGTTGAAACCTTTCTTTATTTCGCAATCTCTTAGCCTGAATATCACTGTCCACAGAACGAGCTAGATCAAAAGCCTGAGGAAGCGAACCTGCTAATCTCACGGTGGTACGGTGATCAGGAGGTAAGGCTCAAACAAAATGATCAATTTTGGTCCGGTCAGTCGGGACCCACTCCTGCACGAATCTCAATTTCTCTGAAAACTGTCTAATAAGCTCATTAATGGTCATCTGATCAGTCTTTTGCAGCTTAAGAAATTCTTGTCTGATACGTGCAAGATTATACTCAGAACAAAACTGCTTACAAACCTCTGCATGAAAATATGGCCATCTGATGGTACTTATCTGCTGTGGGGTCAATGGTGCAGTAATAGAGTCCCACCACGACATAGCCTGACCCTTTAACAACTGTACTGCATAAGGTACTTTATCCTCCTCCTCACAATGACAAACATCCAGTTTTCTCTCAACATCACGTAACCAGTCAAGGGTAACTGTAGGATCAAAACTTCCAGAATATACAGAAGGATTACTGGCCATAAATGTTTTAAGAGAACAACCTTTCTTTGACTGCTGGACTGGTGAGAATATAGGTATCTGAAAACCAGAAGATCCAGACGTAGAAAATGGTACAGAAGTCTGAAAATTATAACCATGAGGTTGCTGCTGAGGAATATATGGAACAGATGTCGGAATCCGAAAAGTAGATGTAATAGGTGGAGCAGTACTCTCAACATGCGGATAACCCGAACCATGACGTTGAGAAAGCTCAGCCAATTGTTTCCGTTGATCTATCACTTCGGCCTCTAATCTCATCATATACTCACGATCAGATTCTCCACCAACTGAATAAGATGTACCCTGAAGACCCTGATAATCTGGAGGTGCATCCGTCTCTGAGGCATTATTAAGGGTAGGGTTCGGCTGCTCATTCTCAGCCATACCTGTAATCACAACATATCTCACCATTTGTTAATTTGTTAGTACTAACATACTAACCAATCTCAATTTCAACTAATCCCATAACCTGGAATGTTTGACCAATACCACTAAGTTTGGGATTGAACACCAAATCATTGCTAAATTCGCCCAAACCTATGCTCTGATACCAATTTATAACACACCACAATTTTCATGCCAATTTTTTTTTTAAAAGGTCGGAAGCGTAAACATCCCATTCATATTATAAACATAGATAACATAATGTCATCTACAAAAGTTACATAAGTTATATGTACTAGTTATTAAAGTTTACAAACTATTAACTGTATTCTGGCATTATGTATAAAACATATCAAAACACTAATAACATCAGAGTGTTCATGGTCAAACATTCTTCAGTCACTCCTTGCCCAGCCCAAATCATCTCAAAACCTGCAAGGAGTAAATAACGGGATTAGCACGAAGCTAAGTGAATAAACCTGTTACAAACAGTTTGACTTAGCCTAACAATACCGATTAACAGCAAATAACACATAGATACTACACCATCAAGAGGATCGGTGGTCCTTGTGGCGCCCTCAGTCCGCGGTGGCCCACCAAGCGACACTTATAATCACTGCAGGCCAATACAGTGATTTACCGATAACTGATTGCTACCTTTAGTCAATATGTGTTCCATTCTCAACACATGATTACAAATCTCACATTGACTAACCTGTAGCAATCAGTCCAACAATTGTTGACCTCCAAATCATCAAAATGCTTAAAAGGAACACATCATAATTATATATATATATCTCAGCAATAATATTCAACAATTAACTATGTTTATTCCGTTGTAACAAATATGTCACAACCAAACCACACTGAAGTTCCAAGTCTATTCACCTGTCAACTTCAATCCAACCACTCAGCTGACTAATTCACTGAGTCTTCGGCGTGCCTGAAAACATAACAAAACACTTGAGTTAGTAACTCAATTCAAATCCCGCTTCAATTTAAGTTAACATAATCACCTAGTAACAATAAAACACATTACATATATTCAATTCATCTTCATTCATGTTATTATACAGCCCATATACTACATCAGCCAACAATACATAAACAGAAGTACAATCTGATCTGCAGACCATAATCGCGTCGCGATGGAACATAATCGCGTCACGATTTATCCTTAGATCGCGTCGCAATGAGGCACAATCGCGTCACGATTTACAACAAATCGCGTCGCGACCTAGATAGATCGCGCCGCGATCTGCATCGGCGATTTTTGCCCTGAATCTGTGAACCTGCTGTTGCTGCACGAACTTAACACAAAAATTACTAGTTTCCATCTTCAAATGTGTTCTCAATCAATTCTTATACCTCAAACAACTTCAACTAAGTCATATAACAACCTAAACAATTTCAAACATTCAATACCCACAATAATCACCAATTAACATCACCTCTACATACTTATGCTATAATCAAATCAATTTATACAAACTTCACAAATTGAAGGAAGAACAAGATAATACTATCATAAAATCAGTAACTAATTAATCAACATATTCAACACATAACTCAAAGAATCAATCAATTCATCAATTGCATCTTTAACCTAATAACCACTTAAATTCATGAAAACCCTAACACTTACACTTATGATAAGGATGATGATGGCAAGAATAATATGAAACTAGCTTACAAGAATCACCACTTGCAAATTAAGCTCTCAATTTTTGATTTGTATAGTTTGAAACTTATGAGTTAGAAACCTCCAGATGAGGGAAGGAAAATTGGGGAAAAAGGTCGGCCCATCTAATTTAATCTGATCCCATGCTTAAATTATTATACCCCTTCAAATCTATTGTCTGGAACCCGAAAATCATTTGCGGGAAAACTATTTTATTTTACCGTGAACTATAACTATTTAAAACGGATAATATTTCACTAGTCACAATTAATCCTCTATCCGAATTTCCTAAATTACAAATCAAAACACATAAATACTCCATATTTAAAATATAACGAATAATAATATATAAGTAAAGGAAATTACCGAATTAGCCTCAGGTTACAAAAGCGGGTGTTACACATTGGGCCAAAAGCGACACAAGAGGCTGATCAGGTCTCGTGTTGTCGGGAACATGGCCAAACGACTTCGGTTTGACTCGAAACTTTTACCCAACCCTTAAAATGGTTCATAGAGTTTATAAAAATTGTCGGTTCGTATCGGGGTTAGCCCGAAGTCTTGGTTTTATGATTATTTCCAAAACAGCCCTTAAGTTATATTTTCGGTTTTGTCGGTTTGTTTCGCCTCTCGTTTTTGACATGTTCTAGCCCGAAATCAAATCCAACAAAAATCACACATTTTCTACTATATGTCTAGTGTTTTACCTAATTTTCCCGTGGATTATAGAGGTCATTTTGTTAGGTAAATAAAATCAAGAAACAAATGAGTTCCATTTTCGGCCAAAACCGACACATGTTCATTACTCGAAATTTTCTGTAAAAATCGGTGTACGTTTGGAAGAAACGTTCAACATTAAAGTTGTAGTCGACAAATATACGAAGATTTTGGCATAAGTTTCATGTATTTATTCGACCTAGAACTCGAGATATAGTCAAAATGGTGAGACGTATTTTTCGGACAGAAAACTGTCTTGGTGTATACATATGTAAAAACGATTTTAAACTTATTATTTGGACATTTCTTTATTATATGAACAACATAACATGTTTATGAGCTTAAACCAAGTAAATCAAATGGAAAGTTTCAAGGGTTCCTTACAAGAAAAGATGATCTAGCGATGAAAATGATGGAGACTTGCTCGATTCTTCTCTTGCTCCTTCTTCTTTATGTTTCTTCCTCAAAGTGGTGATGAAAGTGATGAGTGATGGTGATGATGCCGTGAAGTAGAGGAGAGGAAGGAGAGGATGAAGAGTGTGTTTTTAGTGAGAGAGTAGAGAGATGAAAGGTGGGAGCAAAAATGAGTAAAACATGGGATTGGTTTGGTTATATGGTCAAAGGCAAGATCCCAAAAATGGGGAGGGTGGTGGCTAGCCGTTTTTAAGGGGGGGCCCACCAATGTGTGGGTCTCCTAAATCCCGTTCCCATATTTGTGCTCCGTGCGGTGTTCGTTTCCCCGGTCGTATAAACGTATAATTATACGTTATATGTTATTCGTACGTGTTTTAAATAACGATCAAAATTCGATAATTTAGTTGGTAGTATTACTCAACAATACTTGGTAAACATTTATAAAAATGTTTTAGTTACAGTGTCGGGTTTGGTTTACGCGCTCGTGTTACGATCGTTTAATCGTGTGACGTTTAATTCGTACAATTTTGTTATTGGTATAAAATACGATATTTTAAACGAATAAATTCTTTCAAGATGATATATTTTTAATTTATAAAAATTTATTTTGGTTTTCGTTACATCGTCGGGCGCGTCTCGCGCGTGTTCGTTGCGTATAATTTATTTGATACGATACGATTTACGTGTTAAATATTATCAAAATAATATTTAGAAAATAATGTGATTATTAAATGATTTCATATTACTTAATAATTTGATTCACCAACGTCCGTATAAAATGTACCGGAATCCATCCGATATGAAAATGCACGATTATATTTCATCGCGTACATGTATATATATAACAATATACATAATGATACATACAATTAGCCTAACATAGAACTAATTACATGTATTAATAAAAATGATTAGGTACTAATTAATAGCTCTAATTTGTCGGGTGTCACAAATTATGACGTAGGTACAACCACTTAGGCTGACCTTAAACTAGCACCTCTCCGTTATGTGCAATGGAGATCATCGGTCTTCTTGATCGCCCAAAGACCCCGTCCAGATAAGTGATTAATCCAATGACCTTCCTAACTATTTATACTACAACCTTCCATTCATCTTTTTTTCTCCCATCCAATGTGGGATCAACAAACATAGCAAAAACAAAGGGTGTGGTTGGAAGAGGGCTTTTTGGAGCTTGAACTTCTAATTTTTATAAGCCCCCATGAGCCTTTTTTGGCAACACGGTAAAAATGGGGCTTTTTTGAAAAATAAGCCCCTAGAATCCCTTAAAACATGAAGTTTTTTGAAGTGGCTTTTGAATAGATATTCAAGCCTAGCTCCTGCCACAAGCTCCAACTTTAGCTACCAGCTCCAGCCCGTTATTTGGCAAACACACCAAGAAGCACCACTTAAGTCCCATGGGGAGGTAGCCTAGTGGTAAGGGTTTGGTCTCTAGGCAAAATACCTAGGGTTCCCATGTTCGAATCCTAGGAGCAACAAAAAACCTCCTCATGGCCACAGAGGTTCACCTGCAATGACTCCGGGCCATCCGCAAAGCGGGTGGTCGCCCTAAGATTAGTTGGCTGGCAAAGCGGGTTGGATACTTCATAGTCACATGGATCGCTATATATGCACCGATTTCCGATCTGGATCGGGCGATCCCAATCGCGGTACGGCTGCGATCCGGATAGCCGGGGATCGCGAATTGAAACCCTTAATCGTCGTTCCCAATCGCGATTTCATACCGTACCGTTTCGCACCGGATCGCGATCCAACCATTCACGAATCGCCGATTTATATTGCTTGAAAACGCGTTTGATTGCTATGTAATACGCCAACCGTGGGAATTTGAAGGGTTCCAGTACTTTGTTTCTTTTGAAAGGGTTCCAATACTGTGGGAATAGTAAAAATCCCGGGGGTGCACTTTTTTTGAAGTCACTTTTACTTGATGAAGTCACTTTTATTTGCTATGGGAATAGTAAAAATCCCGAGGGTGCAAAATGAATCTTATTTACACTTAAAGCTGCTAAAGTTTGACCTACAATACATGTCTGACTTATGAATAGCTTGTTTATATGGTACACCGTACCAATTTATATAATACACCGAACCGAAATATAGGGTACATCGTATCGAAGCGAACCGGAATGAGCCTACCCCGATCGTACCGTATTTTGAGAATTAACGAACCGCGATCCCGTACGAGAGCGATCCGCGATCCATGTGACTATGGATACTTAGGTTAAGAAAAATAATAATAAAGAAAAAATTCCCAAACATAATTTATATTCTCTGAGTCTGTATATCGACTGCCACTACTGAAACATTTTTCCCAAGCAAGTTTTGAGAGATTTTTATAGTCAATTTGGTTGCAAGGATCCACTTTATGTTCTTAGTTTTTGTGAGTCGCTTATGGAGTGTGTAGTCTACTTGGGCTTGGTGATACTTTTCATACTTGTTAGTTACCATTACCCATAGATTTTGTGCCAATTGATCATCATCATGTTGTACCCAATCTATGTGCAATGTTTTTGGTGATAGAAGCCATAATTTACCTTCTTGTGGGCACATGCTTCAATTAAAAAACCTCGTGGTTCTCAAACTTCACTCATCTTTTTTTCTGGTCACATTTGACTAGTTATTGTCCAAACATAGACCATAGTAGGTCTTTCATGTTAGAGTTATTATTACATTACCCACAAGAAACACAGAATATACAACATTCTAAGTAAAGCTTATATACTAAAAAATGTATATTGTGGTTTAACGTTAACACGAACACCTAAACTGTCAACCTTCTTAGATCAAATTTTAAGCATAATATAGTTTTACTTTTAATGTAGTTAGATTTGAACTAGTTGAATGTTCATGCTCGTGTTATTGTGTACTTTCTTACATTAAATTTATTGCATGTTTGTTACTGGTCCTTTGGCTCCTCACCCGTTGAATACAATTGACAACTGAATACACAGATGCAACACCAACTAGACAATAACAGTCAAATAAGCAGAGCAGCAAAAACACCCCAAAATGGAATAGACCGATCTATTAATAGAATCCCACCACAATCTTGCAGCTGATAGGTATAGATAATCTTAACCAGAGAAGCTTTATTTACATTATTCGTTTGACTAGAACCACATGATCATCAACGAAAAATGATGAAGACTCTCACCAAGGGTGTTCGTCTTGATGATGAAATCTGCAAATGCAGAAACACTCCCAGAAGGTAATGATAAAAACGATATTTACAGTTCTATCGACTTCCCAGCTATATATGCAAAAAGGTCCTGAAGTATTGGTCGTCTTAAAGCTACTCAGGACGAAAGTTGATCAGATTCGGAAGGTCATTTTCTTGGAGTCTCTTTATATCATTTGCAGTCACTTTGGTGGACTCTAAGCTCAGTGATTTCAACTTCTTCAATGGCTTTAGATACTGCAATCCTGTACTGGTTACTCTGGAATTCGATAAGTTCAAAGAAACCAACTGTGTCAGACCTGCATCCAAAGTGACCCAGATTATGTTTGACCCATTCAAGACAAAGTCAAAAGCATGAATATAACATAATATAGAAGACTGCCTTATCCATTTTAAAAGGAAAATACCAGTAATCAACTCCAGTGATGCATCTGTCAGGCGGATGTTTTGTGATAGATTCAATAGCACCAGAGAGCGAAGGTCCTTAATATTCTTCACACCAGCGTCCGTTAATCCTCCACCGCAGATTTCCAAAGACTGAAGATTTGTAAAATCTACAAAGAAAATATCAGCATGAAACAAGTCTCTGATAAACATTGACTTAAATTACTCATTATTATAAGAGTTGAGAAAAGCATACTACGAAGATATTTGGTTCCAACATCTGTTATTTTAGCACAAAAGAGATCAAGATGAGTCAATCGAGTCAAATCTACATCCAACAGTAAGAACTTGATTATCAGAAAGAAAATGACACTTAAGAGTAAGATTTGACAAAACTATATGCATTAACACTTAAGAGTATGTTGGTAAGCCGGTGCCCTTACTTGTAAGGGCAGCAAGTCCGGCATCTGTAATTTGGCGACAATCCAAATTAAGTGATCTAAGATTTGACAACTTGGACAGATATCCTAAACCTCCATCAGCGATACCAGTGAACGAGAGATTTAAACTCTCGAGATTCACCAACCCTGAAAGGAACAATTAAGACACAATCCATAAAATTATCAGAACAGTTTCGGAGAGGGAACTAACAAATCAGATTACATGATTAAAATATCATGCTAAACATGTTTCTCAAGTATTAGAAGTTGCAATCTTTCACCAAATTTTTGTAGTGTTCTGCATTGCCGAATCTTATGAGAGGTGATATCCTTTATAAGTCAATTCTTTAATTATATTATTTAACAATTGCATCAGAAAACAAATGCCACAATATGTTAACCTGAGAGGTGACGTAAACCATCGCTTCCGACTTCTGTATCAGACAACTCCAAAAATTTCAAACGATGAAGGCCTGTTCTTCAAGCATAAGTCAAAACTATATGCATTAACATCTTTATACAACAACACTACACATTGACAATTAACAAAAAGACTAATGGATCAACCACCGATACTTCATTAGACTATCCCAGTGAGGAAGAAGACTCGCTGAAATTATTACATCACATTCTACTCGTTAGACCATGCCGTTTAAACCTGTACCAAAAGTCTCCCATACTGACCCATTACCCGACCTGCAAATTTTGCAAAATCTGAAGGCCCAACTTTTGTAGTATACACCAACATGGGTAGACACTAGACAGGTAAGTGGAGGAGGTTTTCCATGTTCAAGTTACCGGGGAGAGCAAGTCTTTTTTGACTTGGACATACGCGGCTTAACCAGGGTATACTCTTGACATTTCTAAACCCTCTCCTTTGCCACCCCAAAATGTTTACCTAGTGGGGTTTGAACCTGAGACCTCTTATGAGAACATTAGGACGCCTTACCACTAGGTCACCTTGGTGATGGTTCTTTTTTATATACCAACACATATTTGCAATATTTGTGTCCACATGTTTCTTTTAACTTCTGAACATGTCATCACAATAGTGTGCAAGAGTAGAAGAAATATGGCAAACATAAACGAATTATACAAGAAAAAAAAGACACCTGCTAAGTGAACCAGTCCATCATCCCGAATGATACATGAATCCAGGTTCAAGCTTTCCAAATTTATCAAACCTTCATCAAGCATTATATTATATAGGCTATAGATCTATATGAGCATAACCTTCAAATTATCAAAGGTTACAAACTTTAATAGATTACCTTTCAGATGTACCAAAACATCATCTGAAATATCATTGAATCCCAAGTTGAGCACTTTCAAAGCCTTTAGCCCTGAATGCACCAAGGAAATTGATGTTATAAACTACAAATTTCAAGAAGGTTATAGACTACAAATTTCAAGAAGAAGAAAAAAACACTGTTTAGCATTAAGCTATACTTGTCAGCACAAGGGTGTAATATAGATGGTACCATAAAAGACTTACCTGAATATTTATCGCACCCATTACTAGTCAAATTACATCTGCTTAAATTCAAATATAGCAGGCCTCCGTTAGCTGCACAAAACAGAACAGATGCCTTGATGAGATTAAGAAATATAACTATATAATAATACTACGTAACAGGGAAACAGGTGATCACAGTGATTCTTCTACTTTAAAAAACCCTGATGATGACCCTTTACTTCTTTCTCGATTTACAACCCAAAAGGATAAAATTCACCTGCTATCATAAATCCTTTGGTAGTGATATAAATATACAAGTATCTGGTCCTCCCTCTCCCCATTTAAGTTCGGCTGATTACTTGGTTTATTACAACTTTTTACATTTAATTAATGCCTAAACTCTCTGCCTTAACGATTGACAAAGCAGGGAATCTTGTAGACCATAATTACTTAGTAAAATCAATATAATTTTAATTACGTAATTGCAAGATGTAATTCTGGCCTGAAATTTACCATGAGATCTTTACCATCTTTCTTCACAACACCAAGATATATAGAAATCAAGAATAGTAGAAACAAGTTGTTTCAAGCAACAAATTCATATAGACCTGAAAGTGAATCCAAGCATGCTGCAGTAACAGGGCATCGCTCCATATTCAGCAATGCAAGCTTGTGTAATCCTGAAACATGTGCATATTATTTTAGATATTGCACTCGATACTCAAGTGAACAAACTCACCAACTCTTACACTGGAAAACTAAAATCTTGACTAAACCAACTCATGGTTGAGCCAATTTCAAAGTGATCAAGGCCTCGTATGCGTTCAATAACCAAAGAATGTTTGATGTTGGTATCATCTGATATAATATGTCCATATGCTATTAGTAGAGGGTGAATGGAAAAGAAGAATTTCTTGGATCATGGTAGACATCATAGAATTGTGAAATCAGCCAATAACCAAATGATGCAAGACAATAAGAAACTCCAGAGGCCAGCACATGTATCATCTCAAAAATTGTAAAGCTTGATGCAGAGCTGATTTGCTTTGAAACTACCTATCCTAGAACCTTTCTGTCTTTGTTCCAACAATAAAAAGGAAAAACAACAAGCTTTTACCCAAAATGATGGCACGCATAATGAAAAGATAATACATATGAAACAGATCTTAGTTTGGCTGGCTCATGGCAAGTCTAACTTCTAAACATCTATGTATATAGTGACCACGAATGAAAGTTTCCTATAAAGATTAAAAAATGCAAAATAATATGACGAAGTGGAATAACCTTTTAAAAATGTGACGCCATGATCAGTCACCTTGCTAGACGCAAGTTGCAGCTCTTTCAAGTTTGTTAGCTCTGAAACATAAAAGGGTGAGAATCATCAGCATAACATGGAGCTATATATTTGCATGGTCATAACAAGCTGCCCGAAGGCCGTGCCTTGAGAAGTTCATCTACAGTGTAAAACTATTAGGCAAACCAATGGAGTAAACTTTAACAAGAATACATCAGATGGTAGGCGTAGGCGAGTTACCTGAGAGAGGCTCCATATCAGCATCTGTAATGCAATTGCAACAGTTTAGGTTGAGAGCCTGAAGCTTAGATAAGCCTGCCAAACAGAAAGCAGTTAGGGCTTCATGGTTGTAATATTCAGTAATCCTTATATGTATGCAATATGCTGGTATACATACCATCAGCAGTAGTCATTATATGTATGTACTATACTGATATACATTCCGCCATTGATGTACGTACATTAATGTGTATCTTCAAAAAAGTTAAATGTTCAAGTTCCATGACCAATTAGCAGTTAAAGCCACACCAACATGGATTTTTAAGAGATTACATGAGTCAAGTGAATAATTGATTAGGTGATTAACTTTAAGTGAATTGATCAGCTAAACTAACATCAAGCATTTCTTCCTCGAGCTTATTACCTTTTCTTTTCTCCAATCAATACCTAGTGTTCACTAGCCCAAAACATCACACATTACTTACTTATGAATATTGAAATTATAATCAATTAAGGAAAAAACCTACTGTCCATGAATCTCAACTGTTGAGCAAAGACAAGTATCCCACATGCTTTTCTGCTACCGACGTGAGTCTTTACACCAACAATTCAATTATGCAATGCTATTTCTTTGTATCATCCATCAATGATATTTTAGCCAATTAGATACATACTCGGCCTCTGTGTTAAATATAATAGTACAAAAATTATCTACATATCAATCATTATGGACATTTTTACCCATACGCTCCATCTCATTCACCTATCAAGATGAACAATAACGGTTGCAACTTCAGGAAGAGTGGGAAAAACTTATATTTTTCACTCTAATAATAAAATAAGTAAAGGAAGACAGCATTTCTTGTCATGAAAAGGGTCTGCTAGACACACAATTATACATCCCACTGACAATTCATCTATTCAAATATAAGCGTACCTCTTAGATGAACAAGACCACCATGGATCCACGGACATCTTTCCAAGTCCAGATTTAACAGGTTGACTAAACCAGAAAGCGAACTCATCCCATTGGCAGTAATGTTGTTGTTCCTTTTAAGACTCAAAGTGGTCAAGTGTGAAAGACCTGAATGGAAAAGCAAAAAAATTTGTACATGAATCCACGTCTGATCCACGATCTGATATAAGCATGAACATAAATAAAGGAATACAGAGAAGCAACATGACGTGTATGCGCCATTTACACCAAAATGACCTTAGTTTTCATGCTTTGGAGTTTGGAGCAATGCGCTCGAACTACTTATCTTGTGGTCAAAAAAATTATCATGATAAAACCCCATTATTATCTTTATGCCTGTTCCTTTTCCATTCTTAGAGTAGCTACCAAGATAAATTATTACAACCTCATTCTTAGAGATCTCCACGATACATTTCTAGTGTGATATAATCAAGAAAAAAGATGTTTGCATTCGTCATGTGGCATCAAGTCTGGTATAGTGATAAAGCATAGTAGCCACACACACACACCCACACACACAAACACAAAAACAAAAAAACAAAAAAGAATAGGTACCACTAATAAGATCAAGGGCCTTGTCAGAAATCTGGTCACAGAAACTAAAGTTCAAGTCCTGGATGTTCTCACAGTCTTTAATATGGACCAAACCACAATCACTAACATCAGAACCAGAAAGATCTACTGAAAGTAAAGATGATCCCTGTGAAGAGATGACCTCCATCCAACTATCATCAACTCCAGGATATTCACACAAATCGATATCCTTCAAAAATAAAGTAGAGACATTGAATGCATGTCCAACTAAGTTAATGTGATGCAACTAGTAGCAAATACAGATATACATCAAGCTACTAATTATTGCTTACCTGCAGAGCACAACCTCGAAAACCCTCGAGATTAGTCCCTATAAGGCGTTGAGAATAGACCAATTCATTAAATATCAGCTGGCTAATATCTCTTGGAAGTATAGAGAAGGTATCATACTGATCAATTTGCTATTCACAATAAATAAAAATCATTATGTTGTATCCTAATGCGACCCAATGTCAACTCTTCAAAGGGAATAACATACTTCACATATTTTATAAATGCACAGTTCCATGAGAGACGGGCATATCGCCTTCCCCCCTTTATTATCAACAGCTGCACGATTAAAAGAGGCTCCCAGCCACTTCGAGCTTCCATTTCTAGAATATCTTCTAGCAATTCCTCTATATGCACCATCTTCATTAACCTGTTGGCCTCGTTTTCTGGAACAAGCTCCCCCCATATATATTCAGCTCTTGTCAGTATATAACACAGATAATATTGAAAACTACACCAGCTGCCAGAGTCAATTGAATTCATCAAACTTTAAGGTACAACCCATTTCAAATAATGTTAATCTGCAAGTGAAAGTTGCATCGATTTCATTAAAATACTCATCAAGGAAAAAAATAAAAAACTATTAACTAGCACCATCACATTACACTAACATGCATCAGTCATTTGAAGTTCACTGTTCACAATAACACGTTCACAATTCGCATAACAGTCTCACCCAAAAACATTATCAATATGCAAACTAAATCGTCCATTTAGAAGTAAACGCCCCGAGTTCACAATTCACATTACTGTTAATACTAACATGTATAAATGTATAATTCATTATAAGCTTCAGAAAACAAACTGCAACTCCAGAATAAACAGATTATAATACTTACAACACACCAAATATACCCTAAAACAAAACAAACACACATACTAATACTATCAGCAATTCATCATAAAGCATAACTATCATCATCATCATACAATACAAAGCTACTAGCAAATCACTAATGATTAACTACATGATCACTATACTTTAAATGATCAGAAAATTACATTTTACCAATTCGTACCAAAAAGTTTGCAAAATTGAAACGGGAAATTCGTAATTATATAACGAAAATAACAAAATATATAAATATATAAACAGAATGATTCACCGATAGATAAGTGATATCGTATTGTGATGGTATAAAATAGAGAAATTGAACAAAAATATATATAAATAAATAAACAGAGTGAATGAATGATTAATAATATATTTAATATGAAGTAGAAGGAACAACCGATCATTTAGTTTCCGACGATCAGGTTGATAGGTTTTCCGGTGTGCGAGCGTCTGTTTGATTTTTTGGGAAGATAAATTAAAAAGGAAGCTTTATTATCAGTTTATCACACAGAAGAGAGGAAGAGGAGGTTGCTGACGAGGCAGCATACGAGCCACGGATGATGGACACGTGGAGGTTCGAAGTGGATATTGAAAGGGGGTGGGAGTATGGGGCCCATTTAGAAACGGGTCAGATCAGCTTTGCTTTATCCTTTAGCTTCAAGTCTCCAAATCTTCAGAAAAACCTTGAAATAATCTCATCCCTTACTTCCAAAATAATCCTTCACTAATCAACCCTTAGATAAAAGCATGACATCATTTAATTCATTAATTATATAGTAAAATACTAACATGCCCTTGGTTAAACAAAACCCAAACCCTAGCATTCTACAACTCACCTCCCCAATCCCCCTCCGCCAGACCAAATCCGTCACCCCTGTCATCACGAACCCACCTGCACCATCTCCGAATCAAATGGTCGAATCTTAAACACAAACCTCTACGAATACATCTAATTTGTCCAATTCTGATATGGATATGAAATTTGTAAGTTCATCATTTTTTAATTTTCACCTATCGTATATTTATATATAGACTAGTAAATAACCCGCGCAAAGCGGGTTATAAGCGGGTGAACATTTACTGGTTTAAGCTATTTGTTATTCAGATTAATCAATCAATACCTAAAATTATATATAGTGTTTATGTGTTGTAAATTGGTTGAAAATTGATTTTATATACTTAGAAACCTTATTGATTATGCAATGTTCATTTAATATATGAGGGGCATGGAAGTCATTTCCGATATTACTTTTGTAAGATATTAAGCAATTAGCCTAAATGCTTTATAATGGAGTGTAGATATAGATATATAGATTGTTGATTATTGATGATTAGGGAATTGTTGAATGTTAATGATTTTAATGTATATGTAAGTGAATATCATCTAATTAAGGCTTTTGTTTATTATTTTTCAACCATGATTTGTGTTTGTATCTAGGGGTGTCAACGGGTCGGGTTATTCGGGTTTCGGGTTATTCGGGTCGGGTTATTCGGTTTTTCAAGTTTATAATCTAACCCGAAACTCAATTCAAATAAGGTCGGGTTGTTCGGGTTCGGGTTATTCATTTAAACTCGAATAAGATGATATTCCAAATTTTTGTAATTAAAATAAAACTTGAACTTTACAAAATGACACTAATAGCTTATATAAATCATCATGAGTAACTTATATATGCATTTAACTAGATTTTAAGCATCTTTATTCTTTAGAAATATACAATAAGATCATTTAGAATGCACAAAAGTATTGAAGACGTATAGAAAGACTTTTATATCAAGTGTAATATTATTATCTTTGCTTTTCTAGATTCCCACAAATGGAGCTGGGTTGATCAAGTATCGATACCACCCATTTTGGTCCCCGGAATATTGTCCTACACATGAACATGGTAATACAACTCGATGTTGTAGTTGTGAGCAATTGGAGGAATGTTTATATTGGATATTCGTAACTTATATGTTGAAGATACAAAAAAGGCCAATAATTGGTGGTCATCAGTTGGTAGGAATGAGAACTCAGCATAAAAAATGTAACACCCCAAAGTTCAGGAAATTAATATCGTACGCGGATATATTTTTATTACGAAATATTATTATGTAGATAACGAGATATAGTGAAAAACGTAAACGGTTTTATCAGTTCCAGACTGTAGGGTTTAAAAAGGGGAATAAAATTAAATCATTTATATCTAATATTACACATACATACGTATATGTTCCAGAGAGATTTAGAGAGCGGGAGAAAAAGGGAGAAACCTCAGGGACGATTCATGCTTCAATTCCCTAGTTTAATTCCTTGATTTTGATTCTTCTAAGGCTTAATTCATGATCTTCTTCATCATCTTCAACTTATGTAAGTGATTTCTTGTTTGATTTTAACCTAGTTTATGAGTTTCATGGGGTTTTAAAGATTTGATGATTTAAATACGAAATTGAAGTTAGAAATTGATTGAATTAGTGTTAGTAAGTGTTTCTATGATCATTAGTAATCATATAACATATTGAAAGTGATGAATTTATGATTAATGTTCTTGGGCAATTATGGGGGTTTTGATGGGGTTTCATGAACTAGTGATTTTGATATGAAATTAGTGTTTAATATGTTTAATTGAAGTTAGTAAAGCTTAATAGTGAATGAATTAGTGTTAAAATGGGTTAAAGATTTATAAGTTAGTAATATGTTCATAAGGGTTTTGATGAATTAAGGTGAATTCATGTAGTAAACTTAATAGTGTAATTAAAAGTGTTGATAGAGTATGATTACTAGTTATTTTGATATTGATTATTAGTGTCTAAGTGTATGATATGTTGTTATGTATAATATGATTAGGTGCTAAAGGAGTGGAGGCTTATGATGATCAAAATGGTGAAATCGTTTACAAGATTATGGTGAGTGATACGGGGGTTAAACAGGTGATATGATTGTGTAGTACCGGATAGCTTGCGGGCTAGAGGTTTACACAATCAAAAAACAAGTTATTTGTTATGTTTATTTTATTGTGTTTATTGCTTAAGTTAGTTGTTGTGTTAAATTTCTTAATTGTGCTTAATTGTTATGTGCTTAATTGTTATGTGTTTAATTGTTACTTGGTAAGAAAAGTAGTGATTTCTCATTAGCTTGATGTTAGCCAAGTAATGAGTAAGTTACTAGCTTAAAGGTAAAGGAAAAGAATTGGTGATGAATAGTATATGATTCGATTGTGTTGGATCCGGATTGCTTTCGAGTAAGAGGCTACACAATCGGGTGGAAGATGACTTGTTGATATATGTGGATTAAATAGTGATTATGTAGTGAACAGTGTATGAATTGATTGTATGTGTTTCCGGATAGCTTCCGAGCTAGAGGATCATACAATCACGTGAAGGGTGTTTGTTATATGTTTTGTTTCTTATGTGTGTGTTTAAGACTATGTTAAAAGATGTGTTGATTAGTGAATTGATTGTTATTGGTTAATGATTATGTGTAAAGGATTAGTGGTGACCAGAGAGTTAACTGCGGTTAACACAGTGTACAGTGTTCAGTGTTCAGAGCTCAGTGATTATGTGTTCATGTATTTGTGTTGTTATATGCTAAGTGTTATGTGTATTGCTTGTTTGATTGCCTGTGTACTCACTAAGCAGTTGTGCTTACCCGTTTCAGTGTTTATGTTGTAGGTTGATGTTTGATATAGACATGTGGATAGAACGGTTATGAGAAGCTAGTGACATGGATATGGAGCATGCTTATGGTTAGAATATGCTTCTTTCTTTTGAATTATTGTTTTGATGCTCAATTGTGTAAATCGCCCAATGTAACAACCGCCAAATTAGGACTAGTGATTAGTGCCTAATTCTCTGTAAATGCATGTAATTAGTTCTGTGTTAGGCTAATTAATGTAACAAAATATATATTGGTGAGTATATACGAATACGCGATTTGATTTAATCGTACACAGTTTTAAATCGAATGTAATTCGATTCGGCAAATACGGACGTTGGTGATACATTTTAATTTAAGCATAAAACATTATTTAAAAACATCATAACATTCGGAATAGCATCTTAATAATATTCACAAATTATCCTATTTAGTACAACTAAAACTACGCGACTTGAAAACAAATTACACAAACTTATTTAAAGATTAGAAAAATAATCCAATTAAATTATTTAACAAAATTTACCTTTCTAAATGAATAATTAACGTGCGAAATAAATATTTTACGCTTAAACGACGGAGGAAACGAACACCGCACGGAGCGCGGAGATGCGGACTGAAAATGGGGGCTTTCACACAAAACCCCCACCTCCTTCCTTTTCCCTTCCATTTCTCACCTCTCTCTTCTCTTTCCTCTTTTCTTTTTTTTCTCTCAATCACCAACTTCACCATCACCACCATCTTACAATTTCACAAAATAACAACACTAAACTACACCGGATTATACCCTCCGTTTGGAAGAAAAGCATCACCTCGCAACGATCTACATTCCTATCTTTTCGGATTTCTCATCCGACATTTTGTAAGTTTCCGACAAAACCCGAAACTCTCTGTTTTTACTCATTTTTACGTTTGTATGGTTTATATATGCTTAAAATGTCCAATTATGGGTTGGGTAAAAGTTTTGTACCGAACGGTGGCCGGAAAACTCGTTTTCGACACAAACTCCGGCCAACAGACCGCAACGTCGTAGTTGGCCCAGACATATTGCGACGTCAGCTGCGACGTCGCAATACTAATCACACGTCGCATAAAGCGACATCATCCTCAACGTCGCCCTAACTGGCGGACGTCGCACTTAGCGACGCAAACCCTTACGTCGCAGAAATCAACGGCCTCGCGTATAGCGACGCCACGTACAACGTCGCATTAAATTGCGAAAGTCGCACATAGCGACGTCATGCTCAACGTCGCAGTCAGGATCTGCGACGTCGCACCCAACGTCACACAAACCAGAACCTCAAAAACACATATTTTTACTAAGTGTCGAGACTCGAAATTTATCACTCGATTTTACCCAAATTCAGATCCCAGATGCGTTTTTCACCAAAGCAATATAGAAGAAATAAAAATTTTTCGAGTTGACCTGGCATCTCGACCCCAGCCAGGGGCCAGCCCCTTGGACCCCGCCAGGGGCGCTGCCCCCGGACCCCCGTACTTAGATTCCGTAAGCACATTTCTCACCAAGTGTCAAACTTGTACGACTTCGAAACGCTTATATGATTCAACTTTTCAAACATAATGGAATATACTTTTCAAGTATAACACTTCAAAATCAATGTGATAACATCAAGACTATTAATACAAACCGTCACCAACGGGCCAACCATGTTTTCTAAGAACAAACAATGACGAAACAACATTGGACATAACGAGTTGTGTAGACAACTAGACTAGATGGTCTTGCGAGACATCTACTTACTTGACTTTATATGTTTAAGCATTTAAAGGTTACGGGTTCGGAGAACCTACTAACTACTTACTGATTTCCACCGCTTACTACTCGACTCAGGTGAGTCTTACAGCCCCACTTTTACTGTTTTACATACAGGGTGAGATACATTGCTTACTTTTCTTGAACACAAGTACTAAAACTGCTTACTATACCAAACGGAATTGCATGAGTTATTTACTATTTACAGAAGTCTCTCCATCATATATCGTTAGTTATGGACTTAAGCGAGAACACTAGTTAATGGATCCATTAGGGAAATGACCCTCCCCGCCCGGGGTAGTAGCGCTACCACGAACCGTTCTGTATAAACGGGCGACTATTATTCGTTACTTATGCTTGCTCAGTTACGAGCATGTCACGGGAGCAACTTATCACTTACGGGTTAAGCTTCGATTATGAGCCTCATGGCAACGGTATAACTTACTTACTTTACATTTGCTGGATTTGCAAATACTTGATTTACGCCTGCGGGCACTACTGATGAAATCTTGTGTTCAAAACTGATATTACTTACAAACCTGTGAGATTCACTAACATTCGTGTTGACCTTTTAGCATGTATTCTCAGGTACTCATATGGAGTAGGATTCCCCCAGGACTTAGCCAGAGTCGCATGAATTCAACTAAACTGCATTTAACGGAGATTCTCAGCATTATCTTTTGTACATGTTGATTATGTAATAGAATCTCCCGCCATACGCGTGGACTCTAGGGAACTATTTTTGTATACGAAAACATTAAGTTTTCAAACATATATTTCTATGAAATCGTTTTACAACGTCTCATTTAGAGGTCGTTTACTGTATATCTTGTGCTTTGTATATTGATTAGTAACACCCAAGTATGCTTCCGCAAATCATTAAATTTGGGGGTGTTACACCCAAACAATGAGTTTTCGAATTAAATATGTTGGTCAATGTATAGTAGTTGACTTTGAAAGTCAAACAGAGTTATGGTGTCTAGTGTATGTGGTTGTCAAGTGTATGAAGTCATATGATTGGTTTGGTTTGGGTTAAAGTGTTGAATTGTAGAAAAAGGTCAAAAGTGATTGGTTGGTCAAAGATGAAGTTGACAAATAGTCAACAATGTAGTAAGAGTCAAACATGTGTGGTATTGGGTAATATGGTGGTGTTATGTAGTAGATTTGATGACAGTGTCCAAATGGACACCAAACGGGTCAAAAGGGTTAAATAGGGTTAGAATGTACTTATGTGGGTTTGGTTAATGGTGTTATACTTGTTTTGGTATGTTGATCATGTGTGCAAAAAGTTAGAGTCCAAGTGTTCATGGTTTGTGATTTGAGTTGTAGTCAAAAAGTGGTTAAAATGGTCGAAAAGTGGTTATATGTCCGTTTTCTCGTAAAACGTGAATTTTGAAAAATTGCAAAAATAGAAAGTTTCATTTTGGCATTATGGAGGTGCCTGCAATTTTTCAGGGTCTAAGTGTTTACGAGTAAAAAGTTATGGGCGTCGGAAATTCGTATTTTGGTATTAGTTTGTGTGCAGCCCTGATTCCTGGGGAATCGGAGTCATTCCTGAGGAATCTGAACTTAAGTGCTAACAGCAGCCCTTATTCCTGGGAATGGGAGTCATTCCTGGGGAATCACTTGTAAATTCAACATTTTATTAATTGAGTCATTATTTGATTAAGGGAACGATATAACGAGTCTATAATGTCATATTTTAGATGTGGGACCTAATAGAGTGTGTTTTAAGTGTTAGGTAAAAAAAAAGAAAAATGATTTCGTTTTCGGGGCGTTTCAAAAAATGACTTGCAGATGTGAAGTTACTGCCATTTTTGTTTTTTATGGTCTTCCAATGTGATCGTCTTTATTACTCTTTCTTCTTTCACCCATTAGTGCTTTTATAGAGGGGGCTAATTTGGCCCAATTACTTAAATATATGTCAATATGGGCATTTGTTTTATCTTAACCAGGTAAAAAACCCAGCTAGAATGGAAAGGCTAAATGGGTCAAAGGATCCAAGTCCAACGGCTTGTAAGAGCACTCCCATCCGTTTGGTCAGTTGACCGTCAATTCCAACCAAAAGAGCCGACGTCAATGGCACGGCCCATCAGTATGGTTCTGTCGGTTCAACAATTCGGATATCCTATCTTCCATCTTTCTGTTTGTGTGGGGCCAGCTTATGTTTAATTATTTTTTGTTTTTTGTTTTTGTTAAGTGTATAAAATTAAATGTAAATTGGTAAATGTGAGGCCCAAATATTTGACGGTCAGTTGGTTAGTTGTTAGTCAGTTTTTGACACTTTTAGGAAAAGCTTATTTGGTGTTGATGTAATAGAAAGTGACCAGTCAGTTTGAGAGTCGGTTTGAGTGTACCGATGGGAATGGTCTAAGTCACCCATAGCCTATTTATAAATCAAACGTTACTGCTTTATTCAAATTTGAGACCCACCAATTTTTAAGGTGCGAATTCATTTGTTACTAATTTGTCTTTTATTTACAACGTTAAATAGATCGATGTTGACCTTTCCATTTAACTATTCTTATTTTTGAAATATGATAGGGAGTAGTAAGAGTTCATGTACGAGCTGATTTCATTCGATGTGTAGTTAATAAATATTATGTTAATAATAAAGTTTTGGTGAATAAGAAATGAATGCTTCTTTCTAATGGAAACCAATTGCAAAATGAAATCTCACTATCCTTTGTCCGTACACTATAAGTGCCCGCAATTACTACAAACAAACAACTACCTATTACATTCGTTAACAACACTATAATGTCTCATTACAAGTAAACAAAAACATTTATTATTATATCCCTAAAAGATAAATCAATATGTCATCCCGCAAATTTTGCGGGTTTTAAACTAGTGTATTTTTATTTGTAGGGCCCACCCTCTAAATGAGTGATGGTATTGTCGGTTAATTTTTTGAAAATATATTACAACCCGTCTTAAAATAATTGTTCAGTTTTAAATTTTGTAAATCTTTTTTTTTTCACCTTAAATATTTTTGGTTGTGCTATATAAATACTTGATTGATTGATTGTTAGCTCAGTTCTAAAATAATTGTCCAGTTTTGACTTTTTGCAGTTTTTCTTTTTCATCTATGACCTTAAATATTTTTTGTGTGAGAATGGGTTTTTGTGTGAGAATAGGGGAACCAATAAGAATGCTCCATTTTTATTAGGGGTGGAAGGGCACTATGGTCATTATACATTCTAACTAATTATATTAAATAAAAAAGAAAATAAAAGAAAATATACTTACAGATCCATCATATATTTCACAATACGTACGTACATCTTCTTCCTAGGGTTTATTACAATCTGCAGCTTAGCTCTCAATATCCACAAAATTGAAGGTACGACTTACATGAATTCGAAACTAACATCTCAATTGAAACCAAAAACTGCCAATTTCTGCATATTTCATGTGATTTAATCAAGTTTTTCATAGCGATTTTTATCGATCATATTTTGCGAATTAGTGCGAATATCACGTTTATACGATTTCGTATTTAGAGTGTGATTTATGAAAACGCAGTATTCTACATATTTCTTCTGATTCATCAATCAATTCAGGAGTTTAATCTTTCGATTTGAACAATTAAAAATGGGTTATTATGAGGATCATGACACTATTAAAATTACTTTGGTATCATATGTGTTATTAGAATCAATTGAAGATTTAGTACTTTCTGTAATTCGTTTCTTTCGATTGAGCTGTTTAAAAATCATAAAAATCAGCTGGAAAAAAAACTTACAGGTCATGAATTTCTATTAAGTAACACATGTGTTACTTCAATAATACAAAAAATATTTCTGGTGCAGAACACTAAAATGGGTAGTAATAGAAAAATGTAAGACAAATGATGTCGAGCAACAAGTAAATATTGTAGGTAATAAGTTCTTGTATCTTTTTTCCTTTCATTGTAGCACAAGTGTTAATGTTCTGTAGCACAAGTGGTAAGTGATAGTTAAACCAAGTGTAGTGTCCTGTAACAAGTGTTACACAAGTATTAGTGTCATGTAGCACAAGTGTTAGTGTCCTGTAGCACAAGTCTTAATGATTTTATAAAATTCATTAACCCATGTGTTAAATGATAAATTTGGAACGTATTATGGTGTAGTACGAACGTGATGGCTGTGATACAAGAATTCAAAGCCAATGACATCGATCAACAGGCAAATGCAAAGGCTTAAGGTAATAATAGCTTCGATGTCGTTCGTTTATGTTACTAGTTGATTACCACACGTGTTACTATTTAATAAAACATGCTATCTAATGATAAAAGTTGTTTCCCAAAGTGTCCTCTGATTTAATAAAAAAAAAATAAAACATATCATCTAACTAAAGTATAGTAACGTATGTGATAATATCAAAAAAGTGATAGGGGCACATGACATATGTTACTATCACATGTGTTACTAATTGATTACCACATGTGTTACTATATAATATCACATGTGTTACTGGTTATAAAAGAATCTTATATTTCTGCAAAATCTTTTACAGAATCAATGGCTACACCAAAAACCATGTCGTGCGATTCAAATGAGATTGAAACTCCAGGAAGGACTACACTATGGATACATGAAGTGTCGAAAGATGTAAAAAAACAGTAAAAGTTATCGCATAGAGGCCATGTAAATGTGGAAAGTGTGGAGAATATGGTACACGCCATAACAGACGGTCGTGTGATAGAAGAAAAGCAGAGGCTAAGGCAAAAGTAGAAGCAAAAAAGAGGGAGAAAGCAGAAGCAAAGGCGAGGAAAATAGTAGAAAAATAGATGGAAAGTGGACAACGATTTTAGATTATATAAAATGAAAATGTTGACTTCGTTTAATGTTCAATTATACCAAACCGCTTGCTGAAAACTATATTTTTATTATCTTTACTATCATTAACGAAATATGTTAGTATTAATATGTGAGACGTAGTGCTTGTTTATTTTATATATATATATATATATATACTATTAAAATGGTAGTTTGTATGGTTGGTAACACATGTGTTACTGGTTGGTAACACATGTGTTAGTGTATGGTAACATGTATGCTAACACCATTAAAACATGTATTACTTTATTTAGTACTATACGTGTTACTGTTCAAGAATACATCACTTTTAAACATGTGACATATGTGTTAGTGGTCTGTAACATATGTGTTATTGTCTTGTAACACATGTGTTAGTATTTGGTAACACGTGTGTTATTTGTAGGTTGTTTGCAGTAGGTTATTTGTAAAACAACACACAACAGCAGTACAAAAATGATATAAAAATTACATATCGTTAAATAGGGAAGAAAACCTATCATACGTAGAAGTGGTTGGTAACACATGTGTGGTTGGTAACACACATGTTACTGATATATAACACGAGTGTTAGTGGTTGGTAACACGTGTGCTAACACCATTAACACATGTATTACTTTTGTTTAATACCATTTGAGTTACTATGACTATCAAGAGTATGTTAATCTTAAATATGTGACACGTGTGTTATTAGCAGGTAACGCAAGTGTTAGTGATAAGAATAACAAGTGTTAGTGGTAGGTAACACAACTGTTAGCGGTAGGTAACACATGTGTTAATGGAGGTAACACATATGTTAGTGGCATGTAACACATGTGTTAGTGGCACGTAACACAACTAACTATTAGTGTTGTCTAACACATGTGTTAGCGGCAGGTAACACAAGTGTTAGCGGCAGGTAACACAAGTGTTAGTGTCACGTAACACATGTGTTAAGGGCAGGTAACACAAGTGTTAGCGGTAGCTAACATACAGCAGCAGTAAAAAAAATGATATAGTGAGAAAGCTAAACATCCACACAATTTAGTAAAAAAAAAAAATAAAGCATACTACTATAAACAAATGTACTCAAGTGCATAGTAGCGAACACACCAGATTTACCAACAAAAAAAACATAACGAATACTGTTATGAACAAATGTACTAGAGTGCATCGTAGCGAACACACCCAATTCCAAAAAAAAATAACATGACCAACACTGTCATGAACTAATGTAATTGATTACATCATCGGAACATATAGTTTTCTAAAAACAGTCCCCGTGGAATCCTATTCAATGTCTTCTGCAGCGTCTTGAACAGGGTCATGCAGCCTCCATTTGTTGTTCCTGATCGCATTCTTGATCATGTTCTTTATATCATCATCGTTGTGTAAACAAGAAAACTGATCAGCTATAACATGTACTCTTTCGGCACGGATGTTGAACTCATGTAGAATCAACTTTGCAGCAAACTTTATCCGCAACCAATAGCTATTAAGTAAAAACAAACCGACACAATAAATTAATAAAAAAAAAACATACAAATAAACCATACATGATATTCATGCACTACAAAAAATATAACAGCATGATATAAGCACATTCCAAACACTTGTGTAAACTCAAAAATACCAAACACTTGTATAAATTCAAGCTAAAAAATAACTAACACTAATGTTACCAAAACCTTAAATTCAACCAATCAAATATACACATTCAAATACACCAAACTGAAAAACTAAAATATAAACAGAGCAGGAGCATCACTTGTGTAAAAACAAAACCATAACATATCTAAAACCATTTGCAGACACTAGAATCTGTATAAACAAAGCTAACACTTGTATTACCAAAAACCCTAATTTCAAACAAAACACATTTACACATATATCATCCAATACAAGATCAAAACGTAGCTAACACATGTGTTACCAAACCCTAAATTCAAACGAAAACACATATACACATATATCATCATGTAATACAATATCAAAACCACCTAAAAACACAATATCAACATTTTTAACAGTAAAAACTAAACATAAACTTCAAAAATACTCATGGAATGGCACGGATCGAAGAGGCCTAGCAGCAATCGCCCTTGATAATGTTGTTGCTTGAGCAATCTCGTCATGAACGTCCATTGTACCAATAAATCGGCATGGATAATGATTTTTAACAACTGTTCAAGAATTAGGGTTTCACAAAAACGGATTTTGGTGAAAACGATACCGTTAGAAAGATTAATCGAACAATGTAGATGAAGGAAACGATGATTTTATCCAAAAACGACTTCGATTTACTGATTAATCGAACATATTTCGATTTCTAGGGTTTGTAGAGGATAGAGCGAGCGGGAGAGAGAGAGGTTGCAGGATCTTAATGTTTTTTTTTTTTTGAAATAAAGTGAAAAAAGAATTAATTAATTAGATGGTAAAATTACCATCCTACCCCTCCGCCCAAAATCTGATTTAAATTTATTTTTTTAATCAATAAATGGGGTATTAATCTGGGCCCTTGATTTGTTAGATCTAATGGCTCACATGCATTCCCCTGTTCTCACTTTAAATGCTTGTACTCATTTGAACTGTAACATCCTCGTTACCGGCCTAGGAGAAAGTTGGTAATGTACTTAACTCATTTGATTATTTAATTGAGCTTAGAAAAAATTAGTATTATTTGGCTAATTGAAATAAATATGTCCAGTGGTCAAATGACTTATTGTGATACATGAATTATTACTTGTTTTAAATTATTATAGTTGACGGTATAATAATATATATTTTCACGTAAACGGTTTTTAGGTTCCAGACAATAGGTTTGGAGCGGGTATAATTGTGTTAACTTATATCCACCTCTAGTTGGTGGATCGGTTTATTTTTCCCCCAATTTCTATAACTCCCCAAAAATAACACACATACTTTGAGTTTGAGGTAGAAATCAAAAGAAGAAAACTTTGATTAATCGATTGGAGCTTGGGTTCTTGGTTTCAACTTATCAACATCATCATCTTCCTTGCTATTACCTCGATTGTAAGTTAAATTGCTTTGATTATGTGTTTATGAGTTAGGGTTTGAAGAATAGGTAAATGTGTGATCATGCTTTGAATGATGATTTAGGAAGTTGGTTGTTGTTAGAACTTGATATATGATGATGCTTTTAGTTGTTTTCATGTATAAATCGTGTAGTGTACCTTTAAATTGATGATTGGTGATTTTGGTTCGGATCAGGCTGTGATAAGGAGCTGTGTACCTGGGTTTCTTCTTCATAGCCGATCGGTTATGAAGAAGCCGATCGGCTAAGGTAGTAAAGCAGATCGGCTTAACTTAGCAGATCGGTTAGGTTAGTTCAAAATCATCACAGAACTCAGCCACTTGAACCGAAGCTTGAAATTAACTAATAAAGCAGATCGGCTATGGTATAGCCGATCGGTTGGGCTTAGCCGAACGGCTAGGGACCCTTAGCCGATCGGCTTTGGGTCTAAACGTGGACAACAATCAGTTTGTCGTGTCATACTTCGGTGTATATATATATATAAATATATGTGTGTATTTGTGCATATATGTACATTTGTGCGCTAAGTAAAACTTGATAGGTGAAAATAAATGTGGAACCTTAAGCTTATTATTAAGTGATGTATTTGACATGAATTACATTATTTCAAATGGGTTCCTAATTCGTTAATTGTTTATGTTCCCTGATAAACCGAAGACTCAATAACATAAGAACTTTGAGTGGAGATTGTGAAAGTAAGGGTGAGTGGATCATTGACTCTCTTTCTGAATTAGTTGTAACAATCCGGTTACAACGGGTAAACTTGTTCTACTGTTATACATTGTATAAATTGCATATTGCCATGATGATTATGGAATGTGCTATCTTGTCAGGGGTCAATATGATATTGGGTTTGGATACTATTACTTTGGACGACATGATAACTTTGTACATGTGTTGTTTATTGAAATCATGTCGTATGTAGTAATGGTACTAAACTATCGGTAAAACCACTGTTTGGCCTTCAGTGGTTATAAGTGTTACTTGGGGAACCACCGCGGCATGAGGGTACCTCAAGGACCACCGATCCTCTTTGATGTATTTGTTATGATGCTTTGTGGTGATCAATTGCTATGATAGTTTAGATTGATAGTTGTGATCTATTCACTTAGCTTCGTGCTAATCCCTCTCCTCACTTCTTGCAGATTACTTTTGATGTGGGTGGGCAAGAAGTTAGTTGGAAGAATGTTTGACTGCCTGCTCTGACTATATGACATGTCGTCATTTATAAACTTATGTTTTGGAATTTAAATAACACCTAACTTAATGTTGTAACTAATGGGGTTATCTAACCAACTTATCATGCAGGCATAGATTGTGTTTTGGGAACTATGTTATACGCAATCTATAATGCATTATTTGTATTTAATCGCTTCCGATATATGTTTTAAAAAAAAAAAAATGTCTCTTGGAATATTGCGGTGTTATAAATTGGTATCAGAGCCTAGGTTTGGGTGAATTGAGCATGGGTTAAGTGTTCAATCCCAAATCTATGTGTGTCAGTCAATCATTCCTATGAGTGGGATTTCGTTAGCATGTGAAGTTGGTTAGTATATAGGTACTAACAACTAACGTGTTATGAGATGTTGTTTTGGTACAGATATGGCAGAGAATGAACCTCCAGCTGACACACCCAATGATGCCCCCCGAACTAATGTATCCCCTCCTGAAACCCAAAATGTTAGCCAGGGTCAAACTGGAACTACCTTTTCTGCAGGGGATTTTGATCATGATGATTATATGATTCATCTAGAGACAGAAAATCTGAGACTTAAGGCAATAGAGCAACAGTTTTTGCAACAACAACAAACCCGGTCTTCTCAACAAATCTTGCAATCTTTGCCACCTACTGTTAGCACTGTACCACCACTTTTGGTGACTTCACAGATTCCAGTATCTCAGTCTTATTATCATCATCCACACTATGGTACTTATCCGATTTCGGCTCCGTTCTCTTCCGGACCTTCGGGTTATCAGACTCCGATTTTTCAAGCTCAGAATCAACCTAAGCTATGCTCTTTTAAGACTTTCAAGTCTTGTGGACCATCGGATTATTCGGGTAGTACAAATCCCTCCGTTACCTTGGATTGGTTGAGGGATGTGGAAAGAAAGTTTGAGGTTTGTCGATGTGAAGAGGAAGTCAAGGTTCCTTTTGCGGTGCAACTTCTCAAGGGTCCCGCAATGGTTTGGTGGGATTCCATTACATCGCATTTTACCCCACAGCAGAGAGCCTCAATTTGTTGGTCTGATTTCCACAATGAGGTTTGTAAGAAGTATTGTTCTGGATTTGACATGACTAGGATTCGACGTGAGTTTTTGGATTTGCAATTAACGGATAAGATGACGATGGATGATCTCATTTCCCAATTCACTGACAAGTTGAGATTCGTGCAACAATGGGTACCGGAGGAACGTATGAAGATTGACCATTTTGTGGGAATGTTACCGCATACTTATCGGACGACCGTGAGATTGGCGGGTACTCTTTCCCAGGCTTTTGATCTTGCTCGTTCTGTGGATGGGGATGTTAGGGCACAAGGTTTGGAGGTTAAGGAAAAATCTTCATTTAAACCCAAGGGTGAATCTTCGGGTAGTCCTGGAAAGAAGAAATGGCAGGGATCTCATCAACCTAAGAAGTCCAGTTCGGATAGTAAATCATTGGACAGAAACAATTGGTGCCACAATTGTAAATCGCGACACACGGGTCCTTGCACTCCACAAACTGCTAGGTGTATCAAATGTGGACAACTTGGTCATGACATCAAGGATTGTGCGTTTCCTAGACATGTGTGTTGGAATTGTCAAAAGGAAGGTCATCGTTCGGGTTTGTGTCCGGAGGCTGGGAAACAAAAGATGGGTGTGGTCGGAGGGTTTTCATCTTCTGGCCAGAAAAGAAAGAATCCACCAACGGCAACTGGTAGGGCATTCCAAATGACAGCTGATGATGCTGTCAGGACTGAAGATGTTATAACTGGTACATTTCTAATCAACTCTGTACCAGCTATTGTTCTGTTTGATTCGGGAGCCAATTGCTCATTTATATCTATGCTTTTCTGCGATAAACTGAAATTGACTCCCACTTGTATTACAAATCCTATTGAGGTTGAGATAGCAAATGGCAAGATAGTTCCAGTTACCACATCGGTGACTGGAGCTAACATCTTGATTGAGGATCATAGTTTCCCAATTTCTTTTCTATTGATGCCTATCCCCAGTTTTGATGCGGTTTTAGGCATGGATTGGTTAAGTAAGAATAAGGCAAGTATAGAGTGCCATAAGAAACTAATTAGGATTCCAATCTCGGATGAGTCATATGTTGCGGCTCGAGGGGAACGGGAAGGAGGTAGTATCCCTATGATTTCTATGATGAAAGCTAGTAAATCTCTAGCTAAGGGGTGTGTATCCTATCTGGCTTATATAGTTGATGCAAAATTAGAAAAGAAAACCGTTTCCAATGTTCGGGTGGTTTCTGATTACCCTGACGTCTTTCCTGATGAATTGCCTGGGTTACCTCCCATTAGAGAGGTGGAATATAAAATTGACCTAATTCAGGGTTCTACTCCCGTAGCTAAGGCTCCTTATAGACTAGCTCCCTCCGAAATTCGTGAAATGATGACCCAAATCCAGGAGCTATTAGATAAGGGTTTCGTCAGGCCTAGTTCGTCTCCTTGGGGTGCACCCGTGTTGTTTGTTAAAAAGAAGGATGGCACCCTTCGGATGTGTATTGATTATAGAGAGTTGAATAAGCGAACCATAAAGAATAAGTACCCTTTGCCTCGAATAGATGAATTATTTGATCAATTACAAGGGTCTTCCTATTTTTCTAAGATTGACTTGAGGTCGGGTTATCATCAAGTGCGGGTTTGTGAGGAGGATATTCCTAAGACGGCTTTCCGCACTAGATATGGTCATTATGAATTTCTTGTTATGCCTTTTGGGTTGACTAATGCTCCGGCGGTCTTTATGGATTTGATGAATAGAGTTTGTCGGCCCTATCTTGATAAGTTCGTTATTGTATTTATTGATGATATATTGATTTATTCTAAGACTGAGGCTGATCATGAAGTACACTTGCGTTTAGTACTCGACACTTTGAAACAGGAGAAGTTGTATGCTAAGTTCTCCAAATGTGAGTTTTGGTTGCGTGAGGTTCAGTTTTTGGGGCATATCATTTGTGAGGATGGAGTTAAGGTTGATCCATCTAAGGTTGAGGCAGTTATGAATTGGCAAGCGCCTAAGTCTGCTTCGGAGATTAAGAGTTTTCTCGGTCTAGCGGGTTACTATCGAAAGTTCATCAAGGATTTCTCTAAGCTCGCGGGTCCTTTGACGAAATTGACTCGAAAGGATGTTAAGTTTCAGTGGAATGATCAACAAGAGTCGGCTTTCCAGACTTTGAAACAGTTATTGTGTCAGGCTCCAATTTTAGCCTTGCCTGAAGGGTCCGAGGATTTTATTGTGTATTGTGATGCTTCGCATGCGGGGTTAGGTGGCGTCTTGATGCAACGTGGTCGGGTCATTGCGTATGTTTCTCGTCAGCTTAAGCCTCATGAAAAGAATTATCCTACCCATGACTTGGAACTTGCAGCAGTAGTCTTTGCCTTGAAAATCTGGAGACACTATTTGTATGGTACTAAATGCGTTATTTGTACGGATCACAAGAGCCTTCAATACATGTTTTCTCAGAAAGAACTGAATATGCGTCAGAGGCGATGGTTGGAGTTGATAAAAGATTATGATTGTGAAATTCGTTACCATCCGGGTAAGGCGAATGTGGTCGCAGATGCGTTGAGTCGAAAAGGGAAACTCGAGAAGGGTTGTTTTATGCGATTAGAAGTTTCCTCGGATTTGATTGACAAATTGAGAATGGCACAAATGGAAGCATTGTTGGATCAAAATTTGAAAGCCGAGATTCTATTGAAAAGAAAAGAACTGTTATGTGATGATTCTCGTGGATTAAAGACATTCCAATCTCGTGTTTGGGTTCCTTTGCTTGGTGGGCTTCGTGATGTAATACTGATGAAAGCTCATAAGTCCAAATTGTCGGTCCATCCCAGGAGCACAAAAATGTATAATGATTTGAAACCTTTGTATTGGTGGCCTACTTTGAAAATGGATGTTGCTCGATTTGTGGAATCGTGCCATATATGCTCTCAAGTGAAAGCTGAACATCAGAAACCGTATGGGTCGTTGAAACAACTTGAGATCCCCGAGTGGAAATGGGAAAACATTACGATGGACTTTGTAACAAAATTTCCGCGAACCATTAGAGGAAACGACATGATTTGGGTGATTGTGGACCGATTGACTAAGAGTGCTCATTTTCTTGCTACTAGTGAGACGGCTTCTTTGAATAAATTATCCCAATTGTACGTCAATGAGATCGTTTCACGACATGGAATTCCTTTATCTATTGTGTCGGATAGAGATCCGCGATTCGTGTCCGGGTTTTGGCAGGGTTTGCAGAAGGAATTGGGTACCCGAATTAATTTGAGTACGGCTTATCACCCTCAGACGGACGGTCAATCAGAACGCACAATTCAAACTATGGAGGACATGTTGCGTGCTTGTGTGTTGGAATATGGTGGGTCTTGGGATTCACACCTGCCATTGATTGAGTTCGCGTATAATAATTCTTATCACTCGAGTATAGGTATGCCTCCGTATGAAATGCTATATGGGCGTCGTTGTAGAACACCCACGTGTTGGTTGGAAGCGGGTGAGAAGCAATTTGCGGGTCCAGATATTGTCCAGATTACTGCGGATAAAGTAGCTATAGCTCGTGAGAAGTTGAAAGCGGCTCGGGATAGACAGAAACAGTATGCCGATCCGCGGCGTCGTCCGGTTTTGTTTGTGGTGGGTGAATTGGTTTATTTAAAGGTTTCCCCTTGGAAAGGTGTGATTCGGTTTGGTAAGCGTGGTAAACTTGCTCCTAGGTTTATTGGGCCATTTAGAATTCGCCAAGTAGTTAATGATCAAACGGTATCGTTAGATCTTCCTCCTGAATTAGCGGGTATTCATGACACCTTCAATGTATGTTACTTAAGAAAATGTAAGGTGGAGGACCAATCCCAAGTCCTTCCGTTACAAGACTTGCGTGTCGACTTAAGTCAGAAACTTGTAGAAGAACCCATAGAGCTTGTAGATAGAAAAGTGACTAAACTTCGAAAGAAGGAGATACCCATGGTTTTGGTTAAGTGGCGACATAGTTTGGGTGCTAACCTTACGTGGGAAACGGAGGAAAGCATGAGGGTGCGTTACCCTAATCTCTTTGAGCGTGGCGAGATTTCGGGGACGAAATCTTCTTAAGGAGGGAAGATTTGTAACATCCTCGTTACCGGCCTAGGAGAAAGTTGGTAATGTACTTAACTCATTTGATTATTTAATTGAGTTTAGAAATAATTAGTATTATTTGGCTAATTGAAATAAATATGTCCAGTGGTCAAATGACTTATTGTGATACATGAATTATTACTTGTTTTAAATTATTATAGTTGACGGTATAATAATATATATTTTCACGTTAACGGTTTTTAGGTTCCAGACAATAGGTTTGGAGCGGGTATAATTGTGTTAACTTATATCCACCTCTAGTTGGTGGATCGGTTTATTTTTCCCCCAATTTCTATAACTCCCCAAAAATAACACACATACTTTGAGTTTGAGGTAGAAATCAAAAGAAGAAAACTTTGATTAATCGATTGGAGCTTGGGTTCTTGGTTTCAACTTATCAACATCATCATCTTCCTTGCTATTACCTCGATTGTAAGTTAAATTGCTTTGATTATGTGTTTATGAGTTAGGGTTTGAAGAATAGGTAAATGTGTGATCATGCTTTGAATGATGATTTAGGAAGTTGGTTGTTGTTAGAACTTGATATATGATGATGCTTTTAGTTGTTTTCATGTATAAATCGTGTAGTGTACCTTTAAATTGATGATTGGTGATTTTGGTTCGGATCAGACTGTGATAAGGAGCTGTGTACCTGGGTTTCTTCTTCATAGCCGATCGGTTATGAAGAAGCCGATCGGCTAAGGTAGTAAAGCAGATCGGCTTAACTTAGCAGATCGGTTAGGTTAGTTCAAAATCATCACAGAACTCAGCCACTTGAACCGAAGCTTGAAATTAACTAATAAAGCAGATCGGCTATGGTATAGCCGATCGGTTGGGCTTAGCCGAACGGCTAGGGACCCTTAGCCGATCGGCTTTGGGTCTAAACGTGGACAACAATCAGTTTGTCGTGTCATACTTCGGTGTATATATATATAAATATATGTGTGTATTTGTGCATATATGTACATTTGTGCGCTAAGTAAAACTTGATAGGTGAAAATAAATGTGGAACCTTAAGCTTATTATTAAGTGATGTATTTGACATAAATTACATTATTTCAAATGGGTTCCTAATTCGTTAATTGTTTATGTTCCCAGATAAACCGAAGACTCAATAACATAAGAACTTTGAGTGGAGATTGTGAAAGTAAGGGTGAGTGGATCATTGACTCTCTTTCTGAATTAGTTGTAACAATCCGGTTACAACGGGTAAACTTGTTCTACTGTTATACATTGTATAAATTGCATATTGCCATGATGATTATGGAATGTGCTATCTTGTCAGGGGTCAATATGATATTGGGTTTGGATACTATTACTTTGGACGACATGATAACTTTGTACATGTGTTGTTTATTGAAATCATGTCGTATGTAGTAATGGTACTAAACTATCGGTAAAACCACTGTTTGGCCTTCAGTGGTTATAAGTGTTACTTGGGGAACCACCGCGGCATGAGGGTACCTCAAGGACCACCGATCCTCTTTGATGTATTTGTTATGATGCTTTGTGGTGATCAATTGCTATGATAGTTTAGATTGATAGTTGTGATCTATTCACTTAGCTTCGTGCTAATCCCTCTCCTCACTTCTTGCAGATTACTTTTGATGTGGGTGGGCAAGAAGTTAGTTGGAAGAATGTTTGACTGCCTGCTCTGACTATATGACATGTCGTCATTTATAAACTTATGTTTTGGAATTTAAATAACACCTAACTTAATGTTGTAACTAATGGGGTTATCTAACCAACTTATCATGCAGGCATAGATTGTGTTTTGGGAACTATGTTATACGCAATCTATAATGCATGATTTGTATTTAATCGCTTCCGATATATGTTTAAAAAAAAAAAAAATATCTCTTGGAATATTGCGGTGTTATATGAACCCTACTCGTGCTATATAATACTTGATGCAAAATATATGAATGGATTGAGTTTTAAATGCATTTTCATTGGTATAATTTTCATCAAGTATTATGTAACATAAACAAAAGTATTTAAGTTCAAAGTTGAAAAATAAACACTTCAAAAAGTTAAAACTGAACAGTTATTTTGGGATAGATGAAGTATTTTTTATTGACAAGTCATAAGCCAAGCACAATCTTTATTAGTCTATCGGGACATGTATGTGTGTGTGGATTTATTATATGAAGTTTTTGTTTTGAAAGATGAAATTTGGAGATGGCAATGATGATATTAGTTTATGTCTGAATTGTTTGTAATCAGAGCATCATAATGGGGCTTAGGGTTGAATTCGGCCCGTATCTTGGCGGGGCAACTCCAATGGTAATTTGATAGATTGCAACCGGTGTTGTGTTTGGATTTCAGATAATATCGATACAATTCGTCGTAAAACAAAATTAAGCGGATGTACCATAGAAATTCACTCTTATCGACGACGACGGTTCTGAAAACAACATTTTATCCAAACAATCAAATCAAACCATGGATATTTGTCGGAAAAGTCGAATTCATAAATTAGAAACCCTTATGATCAGAATGTTGGTTAGAGTATTTGCGAACATCAAAATATATTTTCAATGACAAGAGTTTGATCGTAACAGTTGATCTTCTTCCCATTCCATCTATCGTAAAAACCACAAGAGGAGGCCGCACGTCAACACATGAGAATATGTGCAGTTTTCCGGTCAAGTCTATGCGTCGAAAGTTGTTGAAAGCCGATTATATACTAAAGGCATAAGTTAACCAAACAACAAATAAGTAAATATAACTAATTAATAGTAATATATACTAAACACATAAATAAAACATGAATAGGTATAAAAATAACATCATCGAGTAACCAAATGACAGAGTAAGTGATTAGGGTTTGAAACAATGATATTATGATGGTGGAAGGAATGATAGATATGGTGAAAATATCTAGTATAACTTATAGAGATTGAGAAGATGAAGAAGGTCGAAAGGATTGAGTGATGGCTGAATTCGGTGTGCAGTATGCTTGCCAGTGTGATGACGGTCTTAATCTCAATAAAGGGTGAACGACAAAATTGATCTAAAGCCCAAAAAGAAAATCTATCTTAAATGGTGAAGGATCGAACATTTGACCTTTTACCACATGAATTAGAGGAAGAGACTTTACCATTAAAGTATGGCAATTAAATTGATAAATGTTATCTTACTAATAATTAATATAACATGGTAAATAGAGTCACACAAAGTTACTATTTATAATAACTGTCTAATAATTGATACTAGAACATAATTATTAGATTATCATATAACATACATATATAAATATAAATATTCTTCATTATATTATCGTTAATCTAACAGCTGTTTAGATGTGCTTTATTTTTTACGACTAAACTTCATTTAAAAGTAGTTAGGCGTAGATCTTTGTATAAGTGGGCAAACTTTTACGAGGTGATGAAATCTCAAAATTCATAATTTAAATTCAACTACGAAAAAAATAAATAATTGTGCTCTTATCAACTTATAGAAACTAATGTGTTAGAATGTACTAAAGTATAATGCAGTCAATTGTATGTACACTTAACTTTCATTTGGTCAACATCTTATTATTTGTGATCAATGATGTGACATCGGTTTTGATGATGTGGCAATGACGTTTATACGATTGTCACGTTATCAATTACATTAGCTACCAGATGAATAAATCTTCAAAATACATATACTAATTGAAAGTTTGATACGCATAATATATTTAAATAAAGTTGGATACACATAATATATTTTAGATTATACTCTATTCGTCCCAAAATTATTGTTACCATACAAGAAACACACAGTTTAAAAAAAGTGTATTTATTATTATTGACAACCAATAATAGTATTTCATCTTTACTATTTTCAAGTATATTGATTGATTGATTTTTAAAGCGAACAATTATTTTGGGACATACCAAAATGAAAAGGTCAATAATCCTAACTTATATTTATTTATTTTATTTTATATATCAATTAAAAGTGTAGACAAAATATCAATGTGGTCTAGTGGTAAGCCTGACTCATGTAATTATAAAGGATATCAGGTTTAAACCTAACTAGTCCTATACGTTGAAGATAACCAAGGGTCATAAACTATAGAAACTCTGAGGTGTATGTTTCAGTTAGACCCTTTACATATGAGCAGATAAAAAATCTGCATTTTTTCGAGTAACATGAATAGAAAAGACTTAAGTTCTTCGAAATATACCAAGTTAATAATAAATTTGACATCCATAATGTGTATCGAAGTATTGAGATTTTTTATTGTGTTGGATAAGCCTCTAGCAAAGTTCCTGCTGGACCGGCTCCGAGTCTGACTGATAGACGCACGCTTGTAACCAAAATCCACGGCGCCCACACGAGTGGAGTGTAGGATAAGCTCTTTGTGCCCTATCAATCACACTACACTTTCATAAACCCCTAAATAAAACAAACCTAACCATCATCACTACTAAACTTCACCGGCAGCAGCTATGGCGTCAACATCGATCAACTTAACAAACACCTTCGTCGGACTAGCCAAACTTCATATTAAAACCTCACTATCCACCAATCATTTCCGAACCATCACTTTCCGTCGCCGAAATTTCACCAACTCCGTCAATTCACCACTCCGATATTCTAGACCTAAACGATTCTCACATAACCTATCTGTTTCTGCAACGGCAACACCGACGCAACAGGACGAAGATTCCGATGTCCTCACGAAGATTCCACCGGATAATCGGATTCCGGCGACGATCATTACCGGTTTCTTAGGTTCTGGAAAGGTTATTAATTCTTGTTATTGATTTGTACCTCAATTTGAAATATCGTGAAATTAGGTTAAGATAGTTGAAAGTTTAGGGTTTTAGCTAATAATCATACAGTATATTTTTGATGTTTTTTGAACAGACAAAAAAAGTACTCGACTTTACCGGTTTTCCTTGTTCCATACTCATATTTTTGTTAATTCAATTTCAAGTTACTTAATTCTTATTACGTGTAAATAAGGATTTTGTTATTTGGCAGTTTTAAAAATGTAGAACTAAAAAGTGTTTAACTGAATAAAAAGAGGATTTTTATGGTGTTTGATGCTTCAACAGAAAATAAAACAGAAACTTTAATTTGTCATGATGCCTTAAAAGTTGAAATGTTTTTTTTGGTGGGAAATTAGAAAGATTAAATTGATCAAAAAAACTTGAGTAGCAAAACGAGACATATGATGAAGTTAGGTGTCTATGTGTTATTTACCCTTTTTTTTATGTATAGTAAAATTAAGTTAAGATAATTGTCAATTTTGCTGATGATTATATTTGATGTTATATGGACAGACAACATTATTGAATCATATACTTACAGCTGATCATGGTAAACGGATTGCGGTTATTGAGAATGAGGTATTATCATGTTCTTATAAGTTTTGCTTATTTTAGTTATATGTTTTATTTTCATGCGGTCTTGTAATTAATGGTTGTATATGTGTTATGACGTGATTTATAAATTGTGTTATCATATTTGCAGTATGGGGAGGTGGATATTGATGGTTCCTTAGTTGCTGCGAAAGCTGCTGGAGTGGAGGATATTATTATGCTTAATAACGGTTGTCTATGTTGTACAGTAAGGGGTGATCTTGTTAGAATGATAGGAGAGTTGGTGAGTAAAAAGAAAGGAAAATTTGACCATATTGTCATAGAGACTACAGGTAGGAAACTATGATTGAATATAACTTGATTTGAAGTTAATCTAATGTCGGACACAATGTTACATAGGCTTGAACTATTTACCTTTTCTTTGTTATAAATTATCAGGATTGGCAAATCCAGCACCAATTATACAGACGTTTTATGCTGAGGATCAGATTTTTAATGATGTAAAGCTGGATGGTGTTGTCACTCTAGTAGATGCGAAACATGCTAATATTCATTTGGATGATGTTAAGCCAAAAGGAGTTGTTAATGAGGCAGTAGAGCAAATTGCTTATGCTGATCGTATAATAGTCAATAAGGTACCTATATGTTTATTAATTAGTGAAATTCTTACTATGCAATTTAGTTGTTATATTATCAAACTGTAATTGAGGCATTGCTAAATGCATAGTAGAACTAAAGTCTTCTAATATTGCTCTTCAGACCGATCTTGTTGGAAATGGAGAAGTTGCTTCTTTGGTTCAGCGGATAAAGGTATATGGTTATTTATTTGGCTAATTGAATCTGTTTTTTGTGCTGGTTTATATTGTGTGCTGATTTTCTACTTCTTACTTAATGACACTAAAATGCAGGGTATAAACCGCATGGCTGAACTAAAACGTACTGAATATGGAAAAGTGGATTTAGATTACGTTCTTGGGATAGGAGGATTCGATTTAGAAAGGTTATATGCCTCTTCATGTTTAAATTGTGTGAATACTTGCTTGTATATGGGAAAATGCATGCAGGCCTCGTTATTTTATATCCAGTTATTCATTTTTTTACAAATTTCATGCATTTCATTGAGGTAATGATTGGTGGATTTGTGTTGAAAATATGATTTTAGCAAACCAAGATAGTCATCAAGCTTGTTGGTTTTGTTAGCAAATATTGCTCCAATGTTTGTGATACAGTGGTTACTACTGAAGCTATGTCGATAATTTTGACGTCTTTAGCTTTCTCTCAAGTTATGATTCATTTGGGTCTAGATAACTTTTTAGCGTTTTTGCTAATAAGTTCGTCTAGAATTGTGAAGGAACTATTGTAGTTGAAGTCCCTCGCAGCATGAATGGATGTGTTTGATTTTTTATGATTTATATCTCATGATTGTCTCATGGGTGTGTTGATTAACAAATTTATATATGTATGCTAGAATTGATGCTGCTATTGAGAATGAAGCTTCAAAGGAAGATGAGCACCATCACGACCATAAGCATGAACATGATCATGATCACGATCACCACCATCATGACCATGACCACAAACATGGTAACTTAAACTTAATTTATCTGTGCATTTATTCACAAACCCATAATTGACAGTGTTTGATAATGAGTGCTGGTTTTTTTGGCATTCTTCAGAACATCATGATCACACTCATGATCCTGGTGTTTCTTCAGTCAGCATAGTTTGTGAAGGGACCTTAGATCTAGAAAAGGTTGGTTGTGTGGCTCTATTATATAAAGTGCACTACTGTTATCGTAAAATGATGTAGAGATTTTTATTTATGTATTTATTTTGACCATGGATTGACTGTGGAGTGGGGTATTATGCAGGCTAACTTCTGGCTCGGTACATTACTAATGGATAGGAGTGAGGATATATATCGCATGAAGGGGCTATTATCTATTGACGGGATGGATGAGAGATTTGTCTTCCAGGTGACTTCTATATTTCCTCACAGCTATATGTGTGTGTGTGTGTGTGTGTGTACATACATATATGTTCTTTTAAGTTGATTATTTATCTTGCTAGTTTACACTTCAGTTTCTTATCTCCAAGCATGTTGAATTTAATGCAATATGTATTTGCGGCTTTTAAAACAGGGAGTGCATGACATATTTCAAGGCTCACCAGATCGGCCATGGAACACTGATGAACCAAGGGTAAACAAGATTGTATTTATAGGGAAGAATTTAGATGCCCAGGAGTTAGAGGAGGGCTTTAAGACATGTTTACTTTGAGCTATAAAAACTAAATTATACATTATGATTGGAGGAAATTTTTGGACTTGATATAGATAGTATTACCTTATTGGTGATATTTGTTGTATGATAAACTAGAGTTAATGATCAGTGCCATACTTCCTTACTCTTGTTAAAGTATTTTCGGATTTTGTGAATGTACTCCAGTTTGTGTATTGTGTTGCAGGAAGTTTGTGTTATCATAACTGCAGAAATGTTGATGTTTTAATCACAATACATTTTCTAAAATGGTTATTCTAATTTGTGCCTCAAAAAGAAACGGAGTGATTCAATGTGCCATGTTGTTAAACGGGTTTAACGCCAGTGGCCGGTATTAAACAACTCCGCACCGGCGTTCAGTTCTGATGTTAAACCCACTGTTTGGAACCAAACGCCCGGTTTAACACGTTTTTACCTATAGAAAATGGCAATGACTTGTAATTTATAATACAAGGAAAGTAGACTCGTGGTGGGTGGTGGTGGGGAGGTTTAATGAAGAAACTAGAGGGAATGAGATATAATACAAGTAAAGTAGAAGGGGTTAAAATGTATATATGTTGGGTGATATGTGACATTCCCTGGTTGGTCACAAATTTGCGCTCCCTTCCCTCCAATTGAGGGTCTCCAGAACCAAACTCCTTTGTTAGATTGTTCTTGAGACTTTGAGAGTATGCTTTGTAATCAACCTATATGTGTTTACTATTTTAGTTTCAATGTTTTTCTCTCTTTACTGAATTCAAGACAATATCCAGTACTGAATCTTGAACATATTTAAAGCTTTGATCATACATAGATAACATGTTAGTGAGTAGTAAGTCAAGAATACGGTTTGTTATCACCGTATACATGGACTTATTAATCAGCATCATTCACGGTAGAAGGTAATTTATTGCTAAAACGTAAAAGATTTTAGGGAAGTTTATTGTATCGGGTGGCGATTCCCTATTTGGTAACTCGCGCTACACTTAGAGTGTAATGGGTTTTACACAACATATCCATAGTTGGAACCGAACAAATGTATAGACAAAGATGTAAATGGGATGATGGATCATTTAGGCTTGATCCTTTCGACGTACGAGATTAACCACTTGAACTGACTATCGGTTCGATAGACATTCTAACATGAGCCTAAGTGCGTATTGAATCATTGTAATGATGATGATGGTGCCATATAGGAAGTATTGGCAGGGAGAGTAGTAGGTGAATTGGTGTCCTTTGTTGTGTCATTGGATGCTTATTTATAGAATGAAAAACAAGTTGGATGCTAGATCAAATATCCCTCTAACAAGTTGGTCCATTATTTTGGTTCATTATTTTTGTTTGGTGCCTGTAATATATAAATATTCTCATAACTAGGTTGGAAGCTTGGATCATTTTGGTTGCTCAATTATAATGAATTTAATTTCTTACTCCATTACATACTAATGCTTGATCTACCTTAGATCCCATTTTCAGTGACTCATTTTTATTAAATAACTTATTTTTTGTCTTACTGATTGCGAATTTGTTCGTTGTTAGCTTTCACTAAAGATAAGAAAACAGCAATAAAAGATGATATATCAGGCCAAAGATTCCAATATCTCAATACAATTTCTCTTCTACAATAATTAAAAGATGGACTTTTAGTGTTCAGTGTAAACAGAAGAAAAACATGGAGTTTTCTTTCTGGGCGTTAGTGAGCTCAACGGATACAGCTACAAAAGACGCTACATATCAAAGGGATCATTGCATCACTTTACAACATCATACATATACTGATTGAAGTGCTTATAAATATAGAAAAACATATTAAAATGTTCAACGTAATTGTTGTTAGATACGGGCTAAAGGGTGCATTAGTATGAGAACTATTAAATGAATTGACAAATTAACTAAATACAATTTTTTAAATACTTCATAATAACCAACTAAATAATGCATAGTGCTATTATAATGTCAAGTATATCTTTTATAGAACCAAAAAGTATTAGACTAGATACTAGTAGGGGCCGCGCGAACGCAGGCCCCCTCTAACACAAATTTTGACGTAGGCTCGACCACTTGGGCCGACCTTAAACTGGCACCTCTCCAATGTGCAATGGAGATCACCAGCCTAGGCCATGGGTTTTCTTGATCGCCCAAAGACCCCGTCCAGGTAAGTGATTATTTCATTGCCCTCCTCTCCTTTTATACTACCACCTTCCCTTTTCCCCCTCTATTCTCCCTCCAATGTGGGATCAGGTTTACAACTTAATTTAATAACACAACAAAAACCAAACAGAACTAAAATTTGGACAAAGGCACCATATATAAGTACTGACATATGGTTACATGATTGATTCATGATGTAAGATGCAAAAACAGAACTCCAACAATTGTAGTGTGAGACTGTCCAAGCTCATATACAGACATTCCTGTAGGAAATGTGAAATTAATCATAGACTAAATGAACTTTGAACTGATATTGGCTGGATAATCTTGTTGCAGATTACTTGAGCGATCAGCAAGTATACCATGAAATCTTCAAGGTCATCAAAGAATACAAGCTAAGTAGGTACAAAAGATACATCAAATGGAAAGAACGCCAGAAGTCTGGAACTATAACTTTAAGAGACATCAGGAATTAATGAAGACATGATAAAAATACCATTATCCAACCATATTTGCAAATGAGTTGAATATATACACTAAAAGTAACTGTAATTTCAATTCATTGTTAACGTTGAAAAGTTCAATGATCAACTGAAAATATACAGGCATCAAGTATTTGGACTTATCATATGTCCATTTCAACAATATAAAAGAGCAGGAATATATGAAACAGTTAAACACGGTACCGGTTATAAACCAAACACTACTTTACATAGGATTTTTTTAACTTTAATTTTCTAATTTGGATGGATTCTTTTTAATCATAAAACTAAAAATCGGAGAGGTGATCCAGGCCAAGGCAGTAGTGCAACAATAAAGTGACTCGTAAAATCTCCATTAGCAAGCTATTGATCAGTACTTGTCGTCTTATCGACTACATTCAAGATCACAGAGTTGTATACTTGTATAACAAAGACTACATCAGCAATTATAATCTTTAAAACCAACAGATGGAAGCTCTAAATGCTATGAAAGCTCTAAATGCCAGCTAACAGACATCCGCACATTAACAAAAATCCTGAAGTAAAAATAAAATTTGTGCTAGGACTTGGAGGGGTAAACCAGGCCAAGGTAGTAGTGCAACACCAAGGCGACTCGTAAAGACCCCAATAGCAAGCTACTGTGGTGGGTCTTTCCCCATGAAAAATAAGATTAATATCGAGTGAGCCGATGGCTCACATATCAGATATTAAACTGATAAGAACAGATACTACACTTGATCTTAGCCAAAAGGCCGAGAAAGGTATGATTTTCTACACCAAGAAAGTTGGTTTTTAAAGCTGCTCACAGATGTGTCTTTCTTTCCTTGAGCCTATGTGGGACACAGGTGAATAAAGTTTCATTATGGTCATTTCACCTCTGCCCATATCCTGATAAGAATTAGTAGAAAATTTTGTTCTTGTTCTTAGTTCTATGTTCTTTAATCCTACTCTGGTTCCCAAAAGTACTATTGCAGGTGTTTGATAATATCTTTTTCTTATTTTAAACGTTGTTTGTGTTAACGGTATGAGACTGAAGAAATGATGGATGCGACATTGAATATATGAAGTAAAGCAGATACTCGTTATGTCCACAAATAGTTTTGAATCATTTAAAATGGTTGGAATTGTTGCGGATGAAGGATAATGGGTTTACAGACCTACCAAATACCATTTTCTTTTCAAAAGTTAGAAGCAGGCTTAAAGTCCTCCTGAAAAAACACTTGTGCGCCTCGCCAATTTTCATACGCTAAATGCCTAAATGTCTTAGTTTCATCTTTGGTCCAGGTTGAGTTAGTACATATTTTGTAAGATTGTAGAGTTCTAATGAAAGGACTTTTTTTTTATCTTCATAGCAACCCATCAAGTATTTTCTACCCCCCTCCATCCCATTTTCTCTATATAAGTACAATTTTTATTTGCTGTAAAATAATTGTTCACCTTACAAAAACGCATTTATTATTTACTCCTTATGTGTTACACCATCATTAATGGGGTTTGCTAACAAAGGATCAATTCAGTAAATATCAGTAAATTTGAGGGCTGAAACTGTACCATTATTATAAAAAAATGCTATCAAGTTCACATAACATGCGTAGCACAAATGTCGTTCCTTTTATTGATTGTCAATATTAGCTTTTGAAAGTCATGTCTTAAAATGTAAGAGTTAATAGTGATAATCTATGAATTAAATATGTTGTTAACTTACTTATTATATCAGCTAATATTGCAGTGTTCATATTTAAATTATATAAATAATAAATAAAAATAATATTGCAGTGTTAACTTACTAATGACAAAAGTATCAAGTAGCATCTACATCACATAAATAAAGACTTTAAATTATATAAATAACAAATAAAAATAATAACTAGATATTGGGTAGGGGCTAAAATTAAACTAGATATTGGGTAGGGGCTGCGCGAACGCAAGCCCCCGCTGACACAAATTATGACGTAGGTTCGACCACTTGGGTCGACCTTAAACTAGCACCTCTCCGATATGTGCAATGGAGATCGCTAGCCTAGGCCATGGACCTTCCTGATCGCTCAAAGACCCCGTCCAGGTAAGTGACTTTTCCATTGCCTTCCCTCACTTTTTATACTACCACCTTCCTCTTCTTCATTTTCTTTTCACCAATGTGGGATCATTGTTACAATTTACAACAAGAACAAAACTTTTGTATCATTCACTGCCCATGGTGTCTTTTTCACTTTCAGTTTTCTGAATCCTCAGGCTTTGAATCTGTATATCTATTTCAGATTTATTGGGATGCTAATAATTGTTGATGGTATGGCTACTTTTGCTTTATGGTTCCTTAAAAGATTGCTTAAGATAGTACATAGCTTCAACTTTAAGGAATTTCATACATTCTTGTCAGACTTTTATCCTAAATCAATTATGTCCCAGAATTTTAAGTGTAAATTTCACACCTTGTTTTCATCAAAGTAAATGCAATAATTAGTTTATCGATCTTGTTATAGAGTTCTTGAATTGTGCACAGAAAACATCAAAATAAAATGTCTGATGATGTCTTCACATCCCTATGCACCCAGAGTCTCAGATGTTTGTTTCTGTGTTTCGTCTTTACGTTCAAACTTTAATCTTTGGTCCCACTCCTCGTGAACAGATGCAGCCAAAGTTTGCCTTAGTCTCTTCTGCCTTTTGGAGCTAATTAGTCTAATATTTGTCCTACCATTCTAAACTAAATACGGCGCCGATTTCTTCTGCCACTCCCATGTGACCAAAGAACAGAAACAGAAGAAAACTTGATGTTTGCTGATTTCTATGGCATCTATGCAAGTTTTTTGTTATATAAGAAACCATCAATGATTATGGTTTAGACAACCTAAGTAAATTCCTGAATCAAAAGCTAAGATGTGTACGAGTGAAGTAAAATTGCAGCTTAAGAAGAGACTAACACATCTTGAAGAAGAAACGCATGCGATGAAGCAAGAAATGTTACAGAATACTGCAGAAATGAAGATATTGTTGAAGGACTTACATCAGCAATTGAAACTTATACAATTCTCTCTACACCCTGAAAACCAAAACTCGAGATACAAATGCTCTAAGGTAATGTTTAATATATATCAATCTTATAAAGTTAATCTTCAGTGTTTTTTTACTTCCACAGAACTAAACTGTTAGTCTGTATAAACTTTTGCAAGAAACAGGAAAGAGGGCAGTCAGACGGATTGTCTCAAGTTTTATACGAAGATTGGAATCCATCGGTAGTCGTCAGAGGAGGTTCAGCAGCAAACGCAGTGGCATCTCCAGTCCCTTCTGGAAGTTCAATGTCAAACGTCTTTTGCATCGAGTATAATAATTGAAAGCCCAATTGATGTTTGTAACATTGATTCAGTTGTATTGAATAGCTTGTCGCGCTTACTTTATGATTTTAATGTCACAAAGTTTTGTTCACAAAAAAATAGAGTCAATGATAAGAACCAAACATGTCAAATGGTCAGTTTCCTATCATTAGATTTTATAATAAAAATAAAACACACAAATAATAACCTGTAATATACAACTGAGATTAGTTAATTATTTTTTTTTTATTTGTACTAAAATTGGAGGGGTGAGCCAGGCCAAGGCAGTAGTGCAACGCCAAGGCGACTCGCAAAGACCCCAATAGCAAGCTACTGTGACGGGTCTTTCCCCATGAAAAATAAGATTAATATCGAGTGAGCCGATGGCTCACATATCAGATATTAAACTGATAAGAACAGATACTACACTTGATCTTAGCCAAAAGGCCGAGAAAGGTATGCTTATTCTCATGTTGGAACTCTGTTTTTATAGGGAGTCTCCATCCATTTGCATACTTCAATCGCCCGATGTGGGATGAACAACATACTTCTGAATTGAAGTTGAAGTGGGAGTGATGAATTTAACTGAAAGATAATTTAGTACTCCAATTTACAACTGAAAGTAGACTAACATATTGTTATCAAAGAATATTTTTTTATTTGTATATTTTCAACGTGTTTGAATAGTGTAAGTCTTCTCTCCACTTGTGTTGTTATAATTCATGGTGGAGAAAAGTTGCATCTGGTGCAAGTTCCAAACATGTTTGCTTCATGGGAACAAATAAACTTTATGGATGTGCTAACCCTTAAAAGTTGAATTTAAGGATGTGATAAATACAATGTTACCTTTACATTGAACCTTTCATGTAATACGATATGATCTTTTGAACCAAAAAAAAAGTAACACATTGTTTAATATGATCCGAAATACTAGGAATGAATATGGAGTTGAACCGGTTATTGGACCGTCTTTATACATAGAATTATTCAAGTTCATGTCAGGAATCGTCGAATGAAATACTGATATGTTGTTACACACCTATTTTATAATTGTTGGAAAATTAATAATATTTGAATGACAATTGACACATAAGGATGTTGAAAGGTTGTTGTAACTTTCATTGCATCTATTGTAACCTTTCACTTTACATAACTTAAGAATATTAAGTTAGTGTTTTAATTGTCATTAAAACAAAGCTCTTCTACTTCCCTCTCTAATATAATAGAGTCTAGTCTCTAATTGAGAGATTACACTTGGATGAAATTTTGAAACCAAAAACCAAACACACATACACTAGAACTTACGAGAAGCACACATGTTGCTTGTGAGAGGTTTAGACACAAATTAACATTGGTTGTTGGCCAACTTAGAACCAATGCTTCGTGTCAAATATGTTCAAAGAATTCCGACACTACTTCAGACTTGCGTTCAAGTCCGGCAGTACTACTGCTTCGGCCGTTGTACCCTGGGAAACAGACGACGTGTAGACGGCGAATCTGTTTTAAGGGAACCGTGTTAAACACGGGCCTCGGCTCGTCATTTGTTGATGAATATCCTTTATGTATCATACTCGTTCTTATTTATGTTTATCTTATTTCATTATAGTAATTTTATTGAAATTACTTTTGTGTTATACGATTTGTAAATTGTCACAATTCGTTATAATAAATTTATTCGGGTACGTTATGTTATTTCCTACAATCTTAAAACAGATTCTTAATCTTGACCCGAATAAGTTTATAGAAACTTTGAGATGAGTTTCTCTGAATAACGAATTAATACGAAACAATATAAAAATGGATTCTTTATAATCCAATTTTGTTCTACTATGTTAGTATATGCAACAAAGACGTTATAAAAGTATACGTACAAATTGGAACTCTTATAATGTGTGTTTGATTTTCAAAGGATTGCATATAAGTTTTGGTGCACATGTGACTCTGAACACATATTTCTTAAAACATTATAGCATCGTCGTTGACAACATTAGTTGTTGAAAAACAGTTTACAAAAGGTGGAAAATGTTTTTGGTTTAGCATATGTACTATTTTATTAAGAATCCATGTGATAATGTAAGCCGTTAGGCTTTGTCTCACATAGGATGTGTATGTAAATATGAGAGTTTATTGCTTTAAAGCATGAGTAGCAATCATTATTTAATTTGAAGTCATGGAACTGTTGTTGGTATTTTGTCCAACCACATTCATTTTTTCAATGGTTTCTCTCAATTAAACCCATGAACTAGTTTAATTTGGGTATTTGAATTTAAAAAAATCCTATATGTATAGGTATCGTCATAACATTGTTATTTAATCATTTGTTGATTGATGGCAACATTATTTTTGTTTAGGGTCCTAATGATGAGGGTTGCTCATTTAACCATAAAATGATAATATGATCATTGATCGGAAAACATCTTTTATAAATAGTTTGAGATTATTTTGTGTATATATATAAGTTAAGCGTTTTGAGAAAATGCTTATGTGTAGAGTTTGATTCTACCCTAAGATAAAGTTGTGGAAAGAGGTTTTATAAGTTTAGTCTTTTGGATACCACTTGTTTGTGAAGAGTTTGAAAAATAAATTTTCAGTGGTGGTTATATAGATATGCACGTAGAGTGGTTTGGCAAAACTTTATTAGCATAAGATTCTCCTCTACAACTAATGTGGGTTATGAGCAAAAGGAATAGCTATTTGAGTATTCTATTTAAGTTAAAGATGTGTGGAGTACATAATGGGAATATGTTTACAAATTGGCCTAAAAGGATTTGTTTCTTAAAAATGTGTCACTAATTTAAAAACATGTTATGGTTTAAAATGTATATTTCAAACAGGTTATTTTTGACTAGTCAGTTATTCAAAACGTAAATGTTAGAGATTTATCGGTTTTGGATAAATTTTATTCAAAATCTAAGGTTGAGTACCTTGTTGGTTTTGAAGTATACTTCTTATTCAATACGTCAAATTTAGTACCTTATTGGTCTTGGAATATATATATTTTTTTATTCAAGACGTAAGGTTTAATGTATACTTTGATAATAGTTAACGTGAATGTAACGGCCTACTACTCAATAATGATGTAGTTTCGTTAACTAAAAAAAAAAAAAAAAAAAAAACTGTAGAACTTATTCCTGATTGTTCTAAGTTTTAGTTTCTTTACGAAACATGAATATGATAGTAGACGTCGGGATCTTCAACTTGGAAGAACCAAAGTGCGTTACACAAGAGGCCGTAATGAGAAATAGATGGATAAAATACATCTTAGTAATGAACTCGTGATTACAAGCGAGAAAATACCCTTTTGTTCCTTGATCTTGGAATTGCTTTTGGAGGATTCTGATGTCACTCAATGGGGTAATGAAAATCATGTTATTGTGATTGACGTGTCTAGTAAAGAAAGCGAAGAGTCACTGATAATGTATGAGTTTCATCTTTCTAGTTGTCATGAAATTATTTTTGTCTCCGTTAAAATTATTATAGTTAATAAAACTTGAGATGAAATGGTTATAGTTTATGTATTACATAATGTATGTTTGTTAATAATTAAAATATCTATGGATATAAATGACTACATTTCCTGGAAAAGTTTTAAACTTGTGTTATTATTTTAATGGTATTTTAACGGAGTGTTACGAGAAATGATTTGTAAAGTGTTTGGTCATGACAATAATTGAAAGAGAAATTTGTAACGTCATTATATGACTTAGCATTAAGTTTTATAACAATTGAGATATGTTTGAACACATTATATAAAACTTCGTTTAAATATATGATATAGAGAAGCATGTCAATGTGGAAAACATGACTGTAATATATGTCATAGTACGGAAAAAATTCTAATATGAATTTAAGATTAGATACTAAGATACAAAATCTAATAAGATTGATTTTTTTTTGTTAGTAGACGACTTTATCACTCTTGTTGGTTTGATAGAGTGTCGAGACTACAAATAGAATTGACAAGATGGTGTCAATATATAGCAAGGGAGTTGTTTATATCCCTTGAAAAAGCGTCATATATGGTATGATATTTCGTCCCTTGACGTAGGTTAGGTCCTCTTTATAGGGCAATTGGTGAAACTTTAGAGATCAAAGGCAATTGGGCTATGACTCTAAAGAAATATCTGAATGAGTAATAAGAGTAAAATGTGTTTGAGACCCTCCTAAATGTTTATTGTTTGGGAGGTGGTTTTTGTCTCAAAAGGCCGATTTTGTCTTTATAATGATGATTACTAATAAGGGACATGATGTTACATTCCTTGTTAGAAGAAAGCTAAGGAGAATTAGAATGATGCATCTTCTATTTTTAAGCTTAGGTTTGAGGTCTATGGCATGCTAGACTTGAACTTGTTAGTGATGATCATCTGCAGAGATCAATTAACAAATGAACATTCCTATGTGTGGAATTTATATAAAGATAAAATAAATGTTTCATTCAGTAATAGTGGATTTGTTATATTGTAAAACTTGACGACAATGATGGAGGATTGTTTCCATTATATGGAATTCAATTAAAGATATGAAATTTTAAGATGATTATAAGCATAAAGATGTTTTATCTTTTGTTATATTATCTTGGATTTTGGATTGCCAAAATTGAATTCGGATTTGCGAGTTATAATTTGAGTGCGAAAACTCTGTTAAGTTCTCTAAATTCGACGTCTCTAGGTCAAACCTAGATTATGACCGAGAATTGCTCAAAATGTACTTAAAACCGGAACACAAAAGATGTAAACTTTATGTGGGGGCATTTGACTGCATCATTGATTAGAATCATATTGGATATATATGAATATGACTAGAACTTATATCAAATTGCAAGACTTGTGGGGGAAGCTTTGTTAAGGAGAACTTTTACCCAATAGCATAGAAATGTGGGGGGTGTCTTGCATTTTGATATCAAGTGCATGATTCATTATTTGAGAGGTTAAATATAAAATTTAGCTTATGCTAAAATTTTATGTAAATTGAGCCAATATTGATCAAGTGTGGTACCTCGTGACTATGTTCACGAACTTGACATTGTAGAATAATGAGTAAGAACTAATTAGAAGTGATCATAAATGTATCAAGGCTATATGATACACTTGAGAGAACAACTTATCTCTGTGAAACTTATCATTGTTAACTTTATGAAGTTAAATGATAATATTTCGGATCCGACAACCATGGGGTTGAGAGGAGATCAAGTTGGGAATGAGACCAAAGGCCTTATTGAATAGTTTATATGAAGGAAAACCTAACCTAGTTGACTGGAGATCCCAAGATCTAGGTTCAATAGGACAACCTAATTATATAAACTGAGGTCACTGTGGGGGAGTTGTTATAAACTTCTTAAACCACTTGAGGGAGTTAGTAAACTTCCTAGTCCATTCCGATAATTGATGTTGACAGTGATATGAGGTTAAGCATTAAGCTTTTAATGATTTATGAAAGATATATCATAAGGCAGTTGAAGATCTTTAAGGAATCACCTATGTGAGAGAGAAGTGAGGTCGCTTCAAAGGGAATTAATGGGGCATAATTCCTAATAGCTCTTGCAGAATCAGGCTAGTGTTTCAGGACCATAATGAACACGACTATGAGGACTTGACCATGTCAGGGAGAATCCGGTGTGAAGTGTATTGTCGTCTACACAAATGGCAGACCAGTTCAAAGACATCGCGTCTACTGTAAGCTAGGAGACTAAGTGCATTTCATAAGAAAAGGTTCAAAGGGTAACACCTACCTATTTTATGCAGGATTCAACTGTTGAAATTTTGTCGGAATGTGTGTATGTTAAGATCGATCTTCTTTTGTGTAGAAGATTGTTTAAGAAATTGGTAGAAAAAGTATTCTTCACCAACTTTGGTCACATATGTTAATAGAGGCTTGAGTAACCTATATAAACTATATGTTGGTACGTTGTGGGCTACACAACAAGCTAAGACTATGTGGTTAAAATAGAGTTGATGTGAGTGAGGAATAGACTCATTAATATTGTTTCGATAATCAATTTCATTCATGTGGGGGATTGTTGGAAAATTAATAATATTTGAATGACAATTGACACATAAGGATGTTGAAAGGTTGTTGTAACTTTCATTGCATCTATTGTAACCTTTCACTTTACATAACTTAAGAATATTAAGTTAGTGTTTTAATTGTCATTAAAACAAAGCTCTTCTACTTCCCTCTCTAATATAATAGAGTCTAGTCTCTAATTGAGAGATTACACTTGGATGAAATTTTGAAACCAAAAACCAAACACACATACACTAGAACTTACGAGAAGCACACATGTTGCTTGTGAGAGGTTTAGACACAAACATTGGTTGTTGGCCAACTTAGAACCAATGCTTCGTGTCAAATATGTTCAAAGAATTCCGACACTACTTCAGACTTGCGTTCAAGTCCGGCAGTACTACTGCTTCGGCAGTTGTACCCTGGGAAACAGACGACGTGTAGACGGCGAATCTGTTTTAAGGGAACCGTGTTAAACACGGGCCTCGGCTCGTCATTTGTTGATGAATATCCTTTATGTATCCTACTCGTTCTTATTTATGTTTATCTTATTTCATTATAGTAATTTTATTGAAATTACTTTTGTGTTATACGATTTGTAAATTATTATAATTCGTTACTATAATGAAATTCTATTCGGGTACGTACTTTATTTCCTACAATAATATAGTATGATTTTTTCACTTCAAATCTATCGCGGCATTGTTTTCATCATGTTGCTCCGTGATTACACCCCATGTCTCCAACCGTCTAAAACGAACACATAATCATCACCAGGTCATAATTAGAGCTGATTTATAGGAATAACAAAAGAAATGATATATCATACTCTGTATAAGTATAAACTTTTGTCTTACACTGCAACCTTTATGTGTTGAATGTTTAACTCGTACAAAAAGACTGCCATTATCAAGAAGAACAATTATAACTATTATAATAACTCATAAAAATATGTAAGATGTAAGAAGTGAACTACATGTCAAAAATAAAATATTTGTTTAGATATTTAAACTTGAAACTTTATATTGATAGAAGGCCGCACGAACGCAGGCTTCCACTAACACAAATTTTGACGTAGGCTCGACCACTTGGGCCGACCTTAAACTAGCACCTCTCCGTTATGTGCAATGGAGATCACCAGCTTAGGCCATGGGTCTTCTTGATCGCCCAAAGACCCCGTCCAGGTAAGTGATTAATCCAATGCCATCCCTCACTTTTTATACTACCACCTTCTGTTTTCCCTTTTTATTCATCCCCAATGTGGGATCAGCTTCACACTTTAAAAACATCAAAAACCAGTAATGCTATTTGAGCCTTTTCAACAAGCTCATTTGTAAGCAATCCTTCAGCAGAATGAAACTAATCACAGAATTCATTTGGGAACCTTGAAAATTTCCAGCTCATCAGGGACTACAAAGAGACATAGAGACTGAAGACACGCATGTTAAAATATTTATATGCAATTAACAAGTGCAAAAATGAATTGAAAATGAACACGAAAAGCAACTGCGATTTTCATTGTTATCTTCAATAATTATATGGATCAACTAATGGGCTTATCTCGGGTGTTAACGATCCTAGTTGAGTCAAGTATCCTCGGATTGTTTTATCGTTACTTGACTCGTTTGATAATGACTCGGCCTCTATCCGGATTTACTTACTTGGAATTTTTATTAATGGAAATGTTTTTCAATCTCGTAGTTGTTCGCTTATGAGCTTGATAATCTCATTTAGTAGCTCGGCCCTGAAAATAATATATGCTATATTTATTTTTTCAAGCTTTAAAAGAAAATCCTTGTATTAACTAAGCTTATTCACTCGCTATGCGTTATCAAATGCTTATATGAGGACACCTATAACATTTCACATGGATTCATGTATGAGCGTGACCGATTTATCAATAAATGGTGTGATCATAGACGTAACATTGTTTGACATTGGAGTCTGGAAAAGTTGGATATTACAAGTGTTTCAGTGAAAAGATTGAAACTGAAATTGGAGGAAAATAGGAAAATTGACATACAAGTTGATGCTCCAAAATTAGTGTATTTGTGTTACAATGTCACACTGTCAGCACAATTCATAATCTCTCGTTTGTAGCGAGTAATGTTTTCAAACAAATTAAGCTTATACTAATGTTACAGAAGCCCATGGATCATTCTTTCTTTGTTAAGATGGATGAGGTACTCAGTTTATCAAGCGAGTTTGACATTGATATAACACATAAAACTCATGATTCTTTCTTTGTTAAGATGGGTGAGGTACTCAGTTTATCAAGCAAGTATATATGACTCTGATATAATACATAAAACTCATGATCATGTAATTAATGCAAGTGCCAATGAACATCGACATTGATGATCTTAAAGTAAGGGTCCCAGTTCCGGCTACAAACGTGCAACAACTATCAATTGATACATTTATACATGAAGGCTTGTCCGAGCACCCGCCATGTTTTGATGCACTTTTTATGGTTTGTCATCCCAATTACGTGAAGACATATCACATGCCTAGTTTGAAGACTATCAATTGATACATTTTTTGATGCACTTTTGTCATCACATAAAACTCATGAATCTTCATGGTCTAGTTTGAATGTTCTTTGGTGGGTTAATCTTTTGACTAAGGGGCCTGGTGTTATTAATTCCTGTGACTTTAAATCTTCGATTATACCTTCTTACTTTCTTAGTATCCTGATTTCACAAAAAACATTTTATTTATGAAGATTATAAGCAAGTTCAATGCTACACTAAAAGAATCATAGGCCTCATTTTCTATTTTTATTAGCATTACTATGTTGGAGCTTCAAATAAATGGATTTCATTTTACTATTCTTTTCTTTTTCTGTGTTAGTTTCACGACTTCATCATCCAGATGCCACAACTTAATTCAACTTAATTTTTGAACTGTAATTGGGTAGGGGCTGCGCGAACGCAAGCCCCCGCTAACACAAATTATGATGTAGGCTCGACCACTTGGGCCGACCTTAGACTGGCACCTCTCCGTTTGTGCAATGGAGATCACCAACCTAGGCCATGGGCCTTCTTGATCGCCCAAAGACCCTATCCAGGTAAGTGATTTTCCCATTGCCCCTACCTCACATTTTATACTACCACCCTCCTTATCCTCTTTTTATCCTCCCCCAATGTGGGATCAGGCTCATAGCGTTGCAGATACATGAAGAGTTGGCAGGTATTGAAAGAAATCTTTCTAGTCTGCAATACCAGTAAAAAAGTGTGTATTAAATGTAGTGATATGGTCCAATATTTCATATATCATACTATATTAAAAGAACAGTAGAACCTTAACTTCAAGCAACATAAAGTGTTAAACATATATTATGAGATTTTCATCAGGAGTTCCAAATCATGAGTTTGAACATATAATACGGTTATGATGATGGAACTGGAAATATAAGTAGCTTAAAAAGAGATTTAACGAATCTTCTGAGAAGAAAAACATCATGAAGCAGCATGTCTCTTTTATCTGTAGGCTCATACTATACTAGTTTATTGCCAACGGTTTTGCGGGTTATAAATTAATTGAAGTTAACGTGAAAATTAAAATCACAAATGAATAATCTATTGTCAACGAGTGTTATGTGATTTAACACCTAGCGTATCAGTTTTCATCTTCGAGGTTTCTACTCTGTATTGGAGAGGGGTAAGCCAGGCCTAGGCAATAGTGCAACCCCAAGGCAACTCACAAAGACCCCAATAGCAAGCTACTGTGGTGGGTCTTTCCCTATAAAAAATAAGATTAATATCGAGTGGGCCAATGACCCACATATCAGATATTAAATTAACACTTGATCTTAGCCAAAAGGTTTTTCTAATCACAGGCCTCTGCTAATAAGCAGTCCCTTCCAATTTGCATACTTCACTCAGCCGATGTGGGATTGTCTATTTGATTCCACTTCTCTATATATAAACATACTTCTGAATTGATGTTGAAGTGCCAGTCATGAATGTAACTGCAGCATAATTTACAGTGTTTAAATAGATACAGTGTGCTCACCTCTTGTTTTGTTATGATTCATGGTGAAAAAAAGTTGAATCTTGTTTTTTATTATATATTAAATTAAAAGTAGCCTAAATAATCTTTTATATTATAACACAAATAACAAGAAAAATATTTAACTGAGTAGTGGAGGGGTGAGCCTGGCCAAAGTGCAACACCAAGGCGACTCGTAAAGACCCCAATAGCAAGATATTGTGATGGGCCTTTCCCCATGAAAAATAAGATTAATATCGAGTGAACCGATGGTTCACATATCAGATATTAAACTGATAAGAACAGATACTACACTTGATCTTAGCCAAAAGGCCGAGAAAGGTATGCTTTTTCAATGCAAGGGCCTTGGTTTATAAAGCTATACATAAGTTCTCTATTTATGTCTTTGAGGCTACGTGGGACTCATCTGAGTGGATTCTTTTCTGCTGGTGTCTTTGCCTTATGCCTAAAACTCCTGCATTAGCAGCATAACAGTAAATAATAATGATACCACAACTGCATATCAAATTATCAACGTGAATGATTCTTCTACTATTAAATTTCTCTATCTGCGTTTCTTACACTAAAACAGTAAAACCTAAAGTTGTTGGCTTAGTTTGTAAACTGTACAAAATTTGAAGAAACAATAGATTTCCCGAATGACTGAATCAAGTAAAACTGCACTTGCCAGTTCATCAGTGCTTGAGTTTACTAAATTGGTGGCAACAAGCAGAGTATAATCTGGCCTCTAAGATAATTGCTTAATGATACTAAAGTCATTTGCCTTCTAATGATTTTTCCTTTTCATTGTCTTGTTTGTATTATTCAACTTAATAAAGTCAATCTTGTGGCCGGTTATCAATCGATTTGTAACATTTTTGTTATTTTCACCAGAAAAGATTGATGCTTTAATGTTGAAGCCACGTTTGCTCTGCATCTTCTAATCTAAATCACTATGTTGAAGCTGATAGTTACAGGGAAATGCACGAAAGTTAAATAAAAGAGAGAGACCACACTGAATCAGTAAAGCAATACTTGGTTGCACTCCCATTTCATCATAACATTGGAGATTTTCAGAACACTACAATAATCCATAATCCATGTAAAAGTAAATCAGTTGTTAAAACCTGCACTCATTTCTTACTTTATTTCGCTCTCAAGCAAAAAAACTTTTTTCTCAGTCGTTTGAGACAGTTCTTCCATGCTGGATTTCTTGGAATCTCGAGGAAGATGTTAATGATATTTCTACTTTTGCTTTATGGTTCTTTAAAGAGAGTGCATAACATGGTTGATGGCTTGAACTTTAACACCTTGGATATATTCTTGTTGGCTTTTATTCTAAAGCAAGAATGCCTCAAAAGATTGAGCATAAGCTTCACAAGTTATTTTGATCAAAGTAGGCGCCAGTCATTGGTTTGTGAAGCTTATTATACAGTTCAAATTTCAAATATCAAATTACCAATGTTGATCATATTGACCAACAAAAAAACTTGCAGCAACACCATCTAACATGTTCTTGGAGAAAAAATATACAGAGGTACGAGCCCATAAAAAAGATCTTGTTCACGTAAGGTCGTAGAGGCATAAAACATTTTATTTTCATATCATTAATTTACAAATAAAGCTAGAGGTTCATTGAGTATACACATCCCCAATCATATTTATTCACAAACGTAGCAGCCTCTGTTGCATGGAAAAGAATTGTACAGGAGCGTGTTGCAGAAAACAGATGCTGAAATGGTTAATTTTGTGCTTCCAAACCTCACCCTAATCAACTGGGATTTCAACCTCCATCTTCAATCCAGGATGATCAAGAATCTGAAACAAATTCACAGGAACGATTTCAGAAATAAACATAAATTGTGATTTACTAAATATGTGGTTCAAAAAAGAATTATTAGGAATAAAACCTTAACGAAATCATCCAACAAAAGAGAAGACTCTTTACTGTAGCCCGCTTCCTGCATGACTTTAATCAAAACTTCCTGCAAAAATCAAAGCTGAATTTATCAAAACATGTTGCAAGGTAATCGTATGGGAAGTCATTTTTACAAGTAAATTTTTACTTCCAACAAGGAAAAATGTCTTTTTATTTTCACAAGGAATCTTTTATTTTCCTTGTAGGATGTAAAATCTTCCTTGTAAGAATCACCTCCCTAACACAAACATACACCAGTACACCACAAATCTTATACAAAAATAAATTGGTTTATAGATCATGCCTCTCTTTGCTTATCTGACATAAATGAGCCACTCAAATCCCGCAACACTTCCATTATGTCGTTAAAAGTCACCTTCCCGTTATAATCCGAGTCATATACTTTGAATATAACTGAGATTATGTGTTTACAAGTGTTAGTCGATATCAAAAGGTACTTAAAATAGATCCCTTTGAGAACATTGAGTAAACAAATTGACTGATAACCAACACGAAAGTAGATTATAAACAGGAAAACATAACCAGATTGTTTCTTATTTTCGCTGCATATGTTCAAATAAGGATTAACTGCTTGAAAATGTACAAGACCATACGCAAAATTCTAATTTTAACTTTTAAGTATTCAACTTAAAGTGTTATTCAGCTTAAAGTGTTCTACTTTGATGTATCAAACTTTCAATAACTGCTACTGCACGCATCTAACATCATCTTATAACTTGTAAGCAAGTGACATGGCATCGATGAAGCCATTGGATGCATACAATAGCAATGATTAGAAGTCTGAAACGGATATCAGAAACTTCCAAAGTTATCTAAATCCAATAGAATTTCTTGGTAAAAAGTTTCTTACATAGCTAGACACTTAACCGGTATATTTAAACACCAATTTTACATATATCTCGGTCAGAATAAGATGTGAAGCTTACGTTCAATCTTCTGGGGCATGCTTGCTTTAGGATTAAAAGCAGACAAGAAAATAACAAAGTCCTTAAAGTTCAAACCATCCACCATCTTAAGCAATCTCTGTTAAAAATAACAAAACCAATCATTTCATCAAACACCTTCTATGCATCCCAATCATAAGCTAAAATAAATTCAAAAAAAACATCATACTTGAGACAAAGGATTCACTGAAAACTCCGGTACAGATAGAAATTCATCGGCAGATATAAAACCCTTTGCAGTACGATCAAGCTGGCAAAATCTCTGATACAAAGAAACTATTTCTTGCTGGGAAACTGTAATCAAACACACATACACATATAAATATATAAACATAACTAAATAAATGCATATACTCCGTATATCGTAAGATCAAATATAAAAATGAGAGACTTACATAAATTATTACAGTGTTCTTGAACATCTTCGATATCATATTGAGTTAAAGTAGAAGATGCACTACCCATTTGGTAATTGATCGATAACAAAAACCCTATCAAGAAAAGATTTGAAATTGATGATTGGGGGAGACGTGTGGGGTATTAATGGATGGAAATTAACGTTGTCTTTATCGAAATACTAAAAATTGTTGCTTTTGAGATGACGGGGATACTGATGTATATCCCCTTTGCTACTTCCCCTAATCTTATCAGTTTTCCCCAAATTGTTAGGTGTATTAAACCTTATTTGAACTAAAAGGTTTACTTGAATTTTTTGAGGTAAGTACGCGAAAATGTAATGAACTATGCTCTGACATTTATTGTATGTAACGAACTACTCTGACATTCATTGTATGTAACGAACTTCTAATTTCCTTCATTGTATGTAACGAACTTGTATTTTGGGCAGATCAACGGTCCTAAGAACGTCACGTGTCGCCCTATATAATCAACACTTGGAAAAATCAAAGGGGGTAAGTGCACGAAAATGTAATGAACTATGCTCTGACATTCATTGTATGTAACGAACTATTCTGACATTCATTGTATGTAACGAACTTGCTAATTTCCTCCATTGTATGTAACGAACTAGTATTTTCCTTGATTTTTCCAAGTGTTGATTATGTAAGGCGACACGTGGCGTTCTTAGGGCCGTTGATCTGCCCAAAATACAAGTTCGTTACATACAATGAAGGAAATTAGAAGTTCGTTACATACAATGAATGTCAGAGTAGTTCGTTACATACAATGAATGTCAGAGCATAGTTCATTACATTTTCGCGTACTTACCCCAAATCAAGGAAAATATTAGTTCGTTACATACAATGGAGGAAATTAGCAAGTTCGTTACATACAATGAATGTCAGAGCATAGTTCATTACATTTTCGTGCACTTACCCGGAATTTTTTTGAAGATAAATGTTAAAAAGATAATTTATGTATGGCATTCGTATTCGACTTCGGGTTATTTAAAATTTTCTTTTATCCATTAACCAAATGAAATAGAATTCAGGTTTAGTTTGGATCTGATTCAATCCAAATAAAATTAAATATGAATCCTTCTTGTCTGGAATATGGTTAATAATGATTTAACTCTTAAAGTTCAATTTTTGTTGTTTAGACAATTTACGTCTTTTACCTCACGATCTAATACTTCGAGTTTTATAAAATTAGTGATTTAAAAATTTACGGGGAAATCTACTCTTTATACTTCAGAAGTTTGCTAATTTAACCCTTTTAGTTTATCTTTTACGAGGATTTTACCCTTCTAACTTTATCAAGTATAATCATTTTATTTTCAAAAGCTTTTAGTTTAACCCTTATAATAACTCAACGCAAATTTGAAAGATTAAATCATTGGAAAAAATTAAAATGTCAAAAGGTTGAAACTTGAAAGATTAAACAACTATTAACCCTCTTGAAAAAACTTCAAACGTCGTACGGTGTTCTATACAGCGTTCTAAAGCACCGTTCGAAACAGAAAGTTGTTTTCTTCTTCTTCTTTTTTTTCTTGTTTACACACGCACACATTAAATTAATTTTGAGAACATTGTAAACTCAATATCTTCCACACCCCACTTTTTCAACGACAACATTTCCGTGAGAACACTGTTAAATATAGTGTCACAACACCATTTGATCTAACTATAGTACACGTGTTTGGATGAGCTTAAACTTTATATAAAGTTATCTTAGGCCACTCCTAGTGGTCAGTTCGGTTGTCGTCACATAAGTGACGCCAATGACACGGGGCGTCACTTGGCTCCGTTAGTTTTTATCTTCGATTATCCGACGAAACAAAAAAGTCGCGTCACTTTTCTATATTTCCTTTTGTTTTGTTTAGTATATAGAAATAAAGTTATATTGGTAAATGTAAGGCCAAGAATTTGAAATAACGGTGTCATTGATAGCAGTGGTCAGTGCTTACGTGGCGCTAAGTTGGCACTAACTGACCAGTCAGTTTCAGTCACATGTTGAAAGTGGTCTTATAAGTAGGTTTTGTTTGTCATACAAACTCAACCTAATTAAAATAGGTATTTTAAGGCCACTCCCAACAATGGACTGTAACCAACTAGTCAGTAAGTACCAACTCAACGCCACATCAGATTTTTCAAAACTCACCAAAAGTGACTCACCACTACCAACAATGACACAATCACTTTAATTTTTGGACCACACATTTATCAATTTACCTTTATTTATATACACTAAAAAAACTCACTTCGTCGTATATTCGACGTTCCAAACCGACAAGACCAACCGACATGTTGGTGCTAATGGTGTCAGTTGGACCAACGCACATCGGTTCCAAACCGACACTACCATCGGGACTACTCTTAAGGACAAGGTCCATCACTCACCATTCAAGCAATCCAACACAGAATGAAAATCACATCAAGTCATTTATAGTTAATAGAAATATTTAGTTGCTTTCAAAACATTTTTGCATTGGACTCACATAACTTATGTGCACTTAAAAGTTTTCGGTAGGTGAACAACACTTATGTCTTATAAGGGTACTTATAATAACAAAGACTATCAACTCATGCAAGAAATAGGCGAAAGTGCAAAACACCAGATTATGAAAAATAACATACTCCTGCAAACCAACTGCTCTTAAATGGTCTCAAGAAAACTAATACAATGTTCTCGAATCTAACCTCTCCTCTATCATAGGCAAATCCCAAGTTGTATCCTCAAAAATACTATTCAGAGTTGACCCTAAAACTAAACATAAATAGATATAGAGTTGCTGCAGGGAATCTAAGACATACTACTACAAAAGAGGTCAAGAGGTCCCATCCTTGCCCTTAAAAAAGCTTAAAAAGCAGACCACCATGAGTCGCAAAGAAAGGTGCAAAGACGAGAGATTCTACAGCCATGAGTTTGATGAGAATGTTGAGAGATGGACCAGATGTGTCCTTCAATGGGTCACCAATGGTGTCACCTATCACAGCAGCCTTGTGTGAATCAGATCCTTTGGGACCAAGTGACTGTGCATGTTCTGAGGCTCCAGCCTGATTCAAATTCATAAAAAGATTAAGCTTTTGAGCACTATTAGCTACACAGCTGATAATCAATCGTTAAGATAAAATAACCAAATTACTCATTATATTCTACTATATCAATCAACCTAATATAAGAGACTTCTACTCCAATATCGCAACATCACAAAAATGTCTTGTTATGATCATTTTAAACCTTCAATTGGCTAAGGTTCTAGGGAGAACACTATCACAATAAGAGAGGTAATACCGTGTACAATTTTAGAGAGTTGACATTTTTATATCTCAAGTACACATAGAAGCAGATTTTCATATAAGTTGAAAAACTGTAGATGCACAGATTCACAGGGACACACTATTAATGCTTCAAAATGTAAATAAACACTTCCACGGGGTTATAACAGTAGAAAATACGCTAGATTTGTAGACTCATATGATTCAAAAAAAAGTGTTCTTACTATTGTTATTGTACAAGTGTTCTCAATGGATTCTCTCTCAATTTATAATTATTTAACTTTATTACCAAGTAGAATCAAACAGCAAATGCACATGTAACATTCTAAAAATTACCTCAATGTACTTCTTGGCATTGTCCCATGCACCACCGGTGTTTGATGCAGAAATTGCTACCTGAACCATGAACCAGAATGTTAAAAACAAACAGCCCCGATATTAAAATAAAAAAAAGAAAGAAAGAAAGAAAGAAACACTACGAAAGTTACCTGAACACCAGAAACCAGAGAACCAGCAAGAACACCCGAAAGAGTCTCAACTCCAAAAAGGGTCCCAACAATAAGAGGAGTTAGCATAACAAGTGCACCTGGGGGGATCATTTCCCTGATCGATGCATCAGTCGAGATTTTGACACAGGTGGCATAATCTGGTTTAGCAAGACCGTCCATGAGGCCAGGAATGGTGTTAAACTGACGACGAACTTCTTCCACCATTTTCAAAGCTGCACTGCCGACACTCTTCATGGTCATGGCCGAGAACCAGTACGGAAGCATGGCACCAACAATTAGACCAATGAACACTTTTGGTGTCAGCACATCAACGACTTCAATTCCTGCACGGCTCACAAACGCGCCAAATAGTGCCAGTGATACCAGAGCAGCAGAGCCAATAGCAAATCCCTGTAAAACCAATTAGAAAACGTAAATAATCACAAATATAAAAAAGTACTTGCTATATTAAAGAATATGATAAATAATGTGCCTAGTTTACACTTAACAAAAAACTTTTATGACCAACCACATGTTGACACCTCATTAGGGGTATTTACGTCTTTTTAACTTTTGAGGATATTTTCCTATACTATGGTGTCCTACATATACATTATCCCTAAATGATAAATAAATAAAAAATTCACCTTTCCAATGGCAGCGGTGGTGTTTCCAGCAGCATCAAGGGCATCGGTCCTCTCACGGATTCTGTGGCTCATACCGGCCATCTCGGCTATGCCACCAGCATTGTCACTGATCGGACCATAAGCATCTATGGCTAGTCCGGTGGCAATGGTGCTGAGCATACCAAGAGCAGCAATTGCAATACCATACATGGCTGCAAAGCTAAAGCTGACAAAGATGCTGACTGCAATCGCAAAAATAGGAATGATGACAGATTTGTATCCCAAAGCAAGGCCAAAAATAACATTGGTTGCAGCTCCGGTTCTGCAGGAATCAGCAACATCTTGCACGGGACTGCACACAAAAAAAAAAAAAGGAAAAAAGGAAAGAAAGAAGAATAAGTAATTAAATTCAGAGCTATTTGAATAAAAACAACACACTGCCGATAACACAACATACCTGTATGCATTGCTGGTGTAATACTCAGTAACAAAGCCAATGATAAGTCCAGCCCAAAGACCAACACACACGCACAAGAAAAGTTGCCTGGAAACATATTTCATATTCAGATATGAAAAAAGGTTGCACCTTTTTGCAACAAACAATGGCACAGATTTAATTAACTTATTAAATGGAAACGTGTTCTTACCAGTTATGTACAACTTTTTGTACACCAAAGTTAAAAATGGTGAAGGATGAAGGCAGTGCAATAAAACTAACGACTGCAACTCCAGCAGTCATAAGAACGGTAGATATGATAAGCTGATTCTTAAGTGCTGGCTCAATATCATTGACAGCTTTGATTTCAAAAAAGTCGGTTGCAAAAAGTGTTGTGATCAAGCAAACAATAATTCCCACAGAGCTAACAAGCAAAGGGTAACACATAGCGGTGAACTCATGGTTGATTCCAAAAGAAGAAATAGAAGCAACGACAAGTGCAGCACAAGATGATTCAGCATAAGAACCAAAAAGATCAGATCCCATTCCAGCAATATCACCGACATTATCTCCAACATTGTCAGCAATCACCTGAAAACAAGCAAATATTATTAGTAACACACGCCCTTCAAAAAAAATAGTAACACGCCATAAAATAAAAAAGTTCATCATAACATAAACATAGCAACTTACGGCAGGGTTTCTTGGGTCATCTTCCGGAATGTTCCTTTCTACTTTCCCGACAAGATCAGCACCAACATCAGCTGCTTTAGTGTAAATACCACCACCAACTCTGCCAAACAAAGCCATCGAAGATCCACCAAGTCCATAACCGGTTATAGCCTCAAAAAGGCCTTCCCAGTCATCTCCATAGTACAATTTGAACAGATTGATAGTAACATACAAAACCAAAAGACCATTTGCGGCAAGGAGAAAACCCATAACAGCACCTGATCTGAATGCAGTAATGAAAGCTTTCCCAACACCTTTTCGTGCTTCAAGTGTCGTTCTTGCATTTGCGTATGTGGCTATTTTCATACCAAGGAAACCAGATACAACAGAGGTAACAGCACCAAGCACGAAAGCTATGGTACTAAATAAAGCGGTAGCAAGTGCAGGCTTGCACATACTATGGGTATCATAGGTACATTGTTGACTGCTTGTGCTGAATCCCTTAACAGAACCAAGAAATAGAAAGATCAAGATTGCAAAAGCAACCATGAAGATACCAACATACTGATACTCAGTAAATAAAAAGGATGTTGCGCCTGTTGTTTTAGTTTAAAGAAGAAGAAAAAATTATCTATTAGCCTCAAATAGAATAACTTGAATCCAATTTAACATAAATTAGCAGATCTGAATATCTAATAACACAAAATAGAAACAAATCATCACTAAAAAAATCCCTGTTTCCCATTTACTCAACAAACAATATAAGTAACTCACTCACATTCAGACTAGCAAAATGAAAAGTTGGATATGTTTTATAATCCTACTGTAACATACTTGAAGAAATTTCACAGCTTTATATATATGTTTTGCATTTTAGTATATTTACCTTAAAGCTTGGGTTTTTTTTTCAGAAAATACTACGTAGCAACAGTTTTCTATATATAATATCTAACATTATACTCCTACTATATATAAATCTCATAACTTTATATATAACTTAATATATAAATTATATGTATACAGTATATATAACATTTGTTCAAAATAATATATATAACAATTTTAACACACTGGTACTACCGTACTAGAGATTATTTTTAATTTAGCCATTGCAAGACGGTTTTGTGTATACAAAACAACCACTCTATACAAAAATTCAACATTAAAACAGTAGTACATTTGGTACTACTGGCTTTTTTTAAGATGTTGATGTGTACACCTTTCCATATATAAGTAATATAAATCTAACAACTGTATACATAAATTTTGACATTTTTACTACATGGGTATTACTACTACTAAAATTATTATTCCGTTATTTTCAAATATACTAAAATTATACGTAAATCTTTATGCATTAATTAGCATTTGTACTAAATGGGCATTTTATACAACAAAAAAAGCTGAAAACTTTAACATTTTTAAAGAATCAAGATTCGTAGATCTAACATTCTAACTAACCTTCAGAAATAGCATTCTGTATTTCAGCACATTTAAGAACAACATTATGCTCATTAACACCTTCTTCTTCCTCAATCAAAGAATCATTAAACCCATTTTTGTTAGTGTTTGGTGGGGCTTTACGGTCAGGAGTGAGCTTAACTCTTGAAACCAAAGCCCATTGTATCAAAGAAAATATGATTCCGATGACGGCGCAAACCGGAATAATAATTTCCGTCGCAAAATCTGACAGTAATGCCGCCGACACCATCCTACCGGAACCCTAATTAATAAGTACAACGGTCACACAAAAAGAGTGAGTGTGTAGAATTGTAGAAATGAGAAAGATTGTATGTATAGAAAGTGTGTTTATTTATAGCCGGTGGAGATAAACGGTAAAAAAAATAGCACTATGTGGATTTGGTAATTTTAGGGTTCCAGCAGTATTTTTAGTTTATATTTTGGTTAAGAGAAATGTTTACATTTATAGAATGCCTTACAAAAAGGTAGTTACAAACTTAAAATTACGCTACGTTTGATTCACGTAATATATTGATGAAATTGAAATTCATAAAAAAATATATTGCAATTTTAAGAAATGTGAAGTTCTTTAACTGAAAGAATTTAATGACTTTAAAATTAATTCATTCGTGATTCAAATATCCACGTTGGATAGAATTGAGATTCTAATTCCATTCAATTTTATTGAATTCCATGAACCAAATGTTTTTTTTATATGTTATCTTTGTTAATTCTTGCTTATATACATTGGTGTGTAACATTTATTGGTTGGAAATGATTTAGTGGAGTTAAAGGAAAATTAGTTCATGTAAGTATGTAACTAGTCAGGTGGCGAAGGCTTGATTCCTTATTAATTATTATTTTTATTTTTTTATTCCTATTATTATTTATTTGACATTTTCATATACTCGTATTGGTATTTTTGGTATAATGAGTTTATATAGAATCAAACAAACTGACGGTTTGTATGCTACTAAGACCTCTCCCAATGGTGAATGCCAACTGACGCATCAGTTGGTGCCACATCAGCGCCACGTCAGCTTTTTCCAAAACTGACACAAACTGACACTACCCTGCCAACAGTGAACATCAGTTAACATTACTTCTCTTTTTTAGGACCCACACGCTAATTTCTTTATTTATTTATTAAAACATAAACTTAAATAAAATATTTTTATTAAAACTAAAAACATTACATTAATATAAAATAAAACGTTACAATTCCTAAAAATTAAAAAAAAAAAAAACGTTACAATTCCTAAAAAAAAAAAACATTTCTTGAAAAGTAAAAAGACAACTAGTCGTCTACTCCGAATCGTCCGAACCCGCTTCGTCTTCATTTTCGTTGTCGTCTTCGTCCGAATCGTTGACGTGAGCCGAACCCGAACCCGCTTCGCGACCGAAAACCGTTTTATAATCATTTTCATAATTATCGACAACGCTTTTTCGCACCTCCTTGAGCATCTTTTTTTCCTTGCCTTTAAGACCGCTCGGTATTTTTTTATATAACATTTTCCATGATTTGAATATAGTTTTTTTGACCGATTTTTTGTCGATCGTGGCCAATGTTGCTTTTTGTGCTTCCGCGGCTTCTATGTTGGCTAAACATTCTTTTTCTTTCAAACCACGCGAAGAAGTAGCGGCGTCACTTGAACCCGAACTTTTTTGACTTTTTTTAGCTTTAGCTCGGCCGGGCGGACGACGAATTATGTCGTCTTGGAACAACCGTTCCATGTTGGTCGCAAGAGGCTCAGAAGTAGGCATATCGTCACCAAGATTTATCGGGTCGAGTTCGGCTTGGCTTGGTTGTCGGCTAATGACTCCATCATTTTCCATAAACTTTGGACAATATCGTAGTACATTCCAACATTTTTCATATATGAAGGCGCGTTTTTGTTGAGACTTAAACGCTTCGTGACACCCCTTCACAATGTCGGTATCACTTGCCCCGCTTTGACGAGGATTGGTAAGATGTTTGTGGATGGCAATGAAAATTTTGGTGTCGCTACAAATTTTGTTCCACTTTCCTTGAAGTTGGCTCAAATTACGTTCTTGAGGTGCAACCGTATTATAATCTTTTAAAACTTTGTCCCAAAAAGCTTCGAAGCTTTGTGAAACCCCTTTCTTTGAAATATCGGAACGGTGAATCCAACGTTCAGATAATATGAGCGCCTCGCCGTCGGACCATCTAACTTGAACCCTTTTTGGTTCTCCTTTTCCTTTTCCTTTTCCTTATCCTTTTCCTTTTTTCGGCTTCGGGCTCGGCACGGGTTCGGGCTCGGCTTCGGCTTGAGGCTCGGGCTCGGGTGGAGTGTTGATGTTTCCGAATTGTGGATAGTCTATCGGAGTAGGTGGAAATGGAGAGAAAGCGGAGGATGGTTGGGTTAAAAATCGTGGGTCTCCAAATGGTGGTGGAATTTGATAGAATGGTGGTGGAGTTTGTTGGAATGGAGAATACGGTGAAAAGTGTTGGTAGTTTTGGTAATTTTGATAACCTTGAAATTGTGTCGCGTAATGTGAAAAACCGGGGGGTTGAATTGGTGACGAGTTGCTCGATTGAGCGGAAGATGTGGCCGTCGGTGAAGTTGGATTATGGATCGTGTTCGGTATGGGATTGTTTATTAAATTATTCCACATATCTTCGCCGGTTGATTGGTTGGGTCTCATTTTTTGGTGGTGGAATTTGGTTTAATTTGTGTATGAATTTTGTATATTTTGTGAAGTGGAAATGGGTTAAAGATTGTATTGAAATAGGTGTGTATATATTGTATATAAATTGAGTGAAAATGGGAATAAGATGTGTTAAAATTAGTGAGTATATGTTGTGTATATATAGTGGGAATGAAAATGGTTGAAAGGGGTTTTTTTTTTTTTTTGTGATTTTGGCTACTGGATGAGGCTCCCAACGGATACCCCATTAATGTTTTTTTTATTGTTTCTAGCCGTTTGGATAGGCGCGTAGGACACAAAAGATCAAGTGACTCGGGCCCCACGAATTTTGGTTTCTCTTCGGTTTGGTGACGGGTTGTACTGACGGACCGCAACCGACGCCCCATGCCAATGGCGTCGGTTGCGTCGCTTGAGCCGACGCTTTCCACAGACGCACCGTTGGGACGGGTCTAATAAGTAGATCTCATGTAGAATCTTGATCAGCTATAACAAATACTACAAAGTTGATTAGTATTATAACTTGGATCTAATAAATCTAGTTAATAGAACCAGATACAAACAATCATTTTTAATTAGAGTAAATCACACTTTTTGCTCTCGTACTTCGTAGAAAAGAAAAGGTAATGATTTATTTAACGAAATGTTCTATGTTTCTAGGATGATGATTTTGTACACCATCATTGCATCATATTTTGGTAATACATTACTAATCCTGTACCACACTTGTGTATAGTATAACACCTTAAAACATACCGTAACTAATAGTGTATATAAAATATGAATCACCACCCATGTTTTAATTGTCATCGAGGTTTTGTTCCATCTAGTGATGCTGAAATGCTGAATGATTACACATCTACATATTATTAATATCATACCTAAATTAAGTAAAAGTATATTTGCAAGCACTTAACTCTCTGAGAGTATTTTGTTTAGGAATGTTATAAATGAGTTAAACATGTTAATTTGTTGTTCACATGAATGTTGGGTTGTGGTGGACACATAATATGTTAACTAAAGTTCTATAAATAAACACTAACTCATGACAAATGAATCAAATTTGTTGTAAATTATAGGGCTTATTGTCTGTAAATGTATCGAACTTGTCACGAAATCCTTTAGTATGCATCCATGTTTTAAAAGTTCTTTTGTATGTATCGAATTGACTAATTACTCCTATTGTATGTAGTCATTAACCATAATCCAATTTTTAGCTTACGTGGCACCGGTTAATCTTTTTTTATCCAAGTCATACGCCATCAAGACGCCACATGGACTTATAAATGTATCAAACTTTAAGGTTAATTTTTTTTAATAACTTCTGTTATTTTCTTTGTTTCATTTTTAATTTAGAACAATGATAAAAATAACTTCTGCAAATTCATACCACCAAACCAAATTACTTTACACCCGTCTTTTTATTCTTTACACACCCTTTTTACAATCTCTGTTCAATCGAAGGGAAAATCAAAATCAATAAGTAATATTGACAGAGAACAAATTTATGAACACATTAGCATAAAATTTGAACCCCAAATATATGTTTATAACCACCGGCATACCCAACTTCCAAAGCCTCCGGCCACCTGCAACTCCACCGATGGTGGTGCTTTTATGACTTTTCAGATCTACACAGAGTGCCGCAAATTGTCGCCGGAGTTCGAGCCATAGAAACATCCACGGAGAACAAGCCCTTATGTTTTCTCGGCGAGATGTACATTGAATATCTTTTTCCGGTGATGGTGGGTGTTTGGTGGTTTGTGTTAGTGACTTGAGTGTATTGTAAGATGACTTAGTCGGAAATCCAAAACAACCTCCGCTGACGGAGTTGTAGATCTGCAGCGTAACCGCCTCCGATGAATTCAGATCTTATGCGTAAACAGAGTTACGGCGCTGAGGCGTAACCGCCACTGACCAACTTCTAGTTAAAACACCACCGATTATCATTATCAAATCGGATCCGGGTACTACATATGGGTTATTGTCGAGGCAGGTGATACGGCGCGTCGGTGGCGAGGAGGAAAATGTCGGCCGGAGTTACAGTTTTGAAGTTACGTTTTTGAGCCGGACTTAAATCTAATGGCGGTCAGAGAACACGATTCAATTTCAAACAATTATATTTAGGGTTTTTTGTTTCTATCTGTTTTTAAAAGAAATATAATTTTGAATATGAAATATGGGTTGCGAACGAGTGTTTTTGCAAGTATGATCTATGATTAATTAGGTAAACTACCACACATATGTATTTGCTGTTTGCATATGTTCATTTTATTTTGATATTAGATTTTGTTGATTTTGAATTTAAATTTAGTTTATTTTTTCTATTTTTTACAAAGTTGTGATTGTGGATTGTGAAAATTCAAGTAGTGGAAAAAATAAGAAAACAATGGACGTTCAAAAAAAATTAAAGTTTGATACATTTAGCAAAAGTTGATTACATTTTTTGTAGTCCAACGTGGCGTCATGATGGCGTATGACTTGGATAAAAAAAGATTAACTGGTGCCACATAGGCTAAAAATTGGATTATGGTTAATGACTACATACAATAGGAGTAATTAGTCACTTCGATACATACAAAAGAACTTTTAAAACATGGATGCATACTAAAGGATTTCGTGACAAGTTCGATACATTTACAGACAATAAGCCCTAAATTATAAGAATTAATTATTGTTGTTAAACATATCATGTGAGTGCCTCTATGATATGATAGAGAGTAAAATAAGAGTTAAGAACCGAGTCGTAAGCCATTACAAGCGATAGTAATTTAGTTTCTTCAAAAGGTTATAATTTGTGTTAGTTGACAAATTAAAAGGACCAACAATGTAAGTTACAATATTGATGATGATTGTGTGTTGGTTGTTGACGTTGTTTTTAACTTTTTAATTACTCCGTTGTTTAGTGTCTATTATCCCTAGAGATGCGTGCCTGGGGATTTTCTGATTCCGGACACCCAATTGGTCATTACCGGATAACATAAAGACATGAAGAATCTTTTTCTTTTTTTTTTATGCTACTGCTGTTCCTTATCCTCACCATTTTTAATTCTTTTACTGCTGGTAAAAAAAGAAAAGTTCAATGGTTTTGTTAACCGCAGTCACGGAGGTTAACTTTCATTTGCCTATTAGTTTCCACTCGGTCACACTGGTACGAGTAGGGGTGTTATTCGGACGGATTGTTCGGATTTCGGATTATTCGGATTGGATTAATCGGATTTTGGACAATCTCAAGTTCATCCTTAATCCAATCCAAATAAGAAACGGATTAATCGGATATGGATTAAATGGTTCGGATTAAATTTCGGATTAAACGGTTTCATCCGAATAAACTCAAGTTGAACGTGTGATATTGAGTAAGACTAAATTTACGTTTAATAAAACAAGTATATAAACAAACATAAGATAAGATGAAATGATATATCATATTATAACATCCAAATTCCAATTCTAACTTCTAACATAAAATTTGATCCAAAACATATTCCTAGTTCCAAAATTAAATACACCTCCAATCAATCTAATCAAAAAGAGGAGTCCCAAAACAACCAAAAAGTATTAAAAGTTCTTTTCTTAAGTTCATAGCATCCAAAATGTCATACCTCCGTTATTCAAAAACTGAAAAAATAGTAACTCTTTATGTGTTTATTTCTTACACAAAGTAGTAAAGTACGATATGTAATAACAATTAAAAAGGAAAGTTTATACCTGTTACTTGCAAATTTATCTCCAATTTTGACTAAAAGTACTAATATCTTCCAATTCTACATAAATATCTAATATATTATATTTGTGATTAATTTTTAATTTCATATATGGTAACATTAATATCTAATATATTATTAAAAAATATTATTTAATTATTTGATTCTTATTCGGATTATACGGATATATCCAAACAGTTTAATTTTGATCCTTAATCCTATCCGTGTATCCATTTAAGTAATCCACAATCCGTTTAAGCAATCCGTAATCCAAATAATCCTGTCCATTTAACCTAAATCGGATTGGATCGGATGAATTATTCGAAATCCGGATAAAAGTGACACCCCTATGTACGAGTAATTCAGTGTCTACAAGGACAAAGTGCATCCATGTTTGTATAAACATATGACATATCATCACGTGTTTGAAACTTTCATCAAAAACCGTCTCAAACAAATTTTCATTTATATATATTATTTGCTATAAATTTTAATTATACAAATATTTGAGTATAAGTTCGTAAAAAAGTAGAGACCTAAATTCTTTTTTAAAAAATATATATATATAGCCATGAACTCTTTTTTTTGAGGTGGTAGTAGTTATGGATTATGTTCTTATGAAAGTTATGAATTGTTTGATTTCATCGTTGTTGAAAGAAAAAATTAATTTGTATATGTTGAGAAAATATACATCTGCGTTGGTAAGCCCTGTCGATCAGTCGGATGGAATTAGTCGCAGACGAATAGTAAGACGACCGTACCACGACGATATGGGGGTGTTCCCGAAGAAGGTATGTTCAATCAACATTATAAATTAAGGTTTTCATAAAACAAAGTTTGAAATTAAATAATTAAAAATTAAATATGAATAGAATCTCAAGATTACTATCAAATCAAAAGGATAGTTCTACTTCTGAAATCGAAGAAGAACATGATCAGACAAATTCACTAGAAATTTCTATTTCAAATATTGAAAAACGTTTATTAGATTGGAGTATACCTAAACAAAAGATTAGCAATATCTATAAGATTGGTTCTTTTGATTATTTCCAGGGATATTCTATAAAGCAAACAGAAAAAATATTACCTCTTTTACAAAACAATCAGAATATACAACTCTTTTCAAAAAATGTTATTAGAGATCATATGAAAAATTATAAGTTCCTACATATAGGATTAGTTCAAATAGCTATTAAACCTTTGACTAGAATAGGATTAGATGTCCCAACTTTAATTATATTAAGAGATGCTAGACATCTAAATTTTCAAAATTCTTTATTAGCAATGGTAGAATCTAATATATGTAGTGGCCCTATATATTTTAATTGTTATCCTAATTTCACTATATCACTATTTGACAAAAATATATTAGATACTTTAACCTTAACAATTAAAACAAAAAATTTAGATATTAAACAAGGAACTGACCCTATAGTTGTAACATATAGAGTTTTATATAAAACCATGACTACCACTATAGAACCTAGGTCGAGGTTAGTATCTCCAAAAGATGAAACTATTATATTTGAAGCTAATACCCAACACTCTAGAGTAAATGTACCTAAAAGATCAAAATGGGATGAAATTACACAAAACCAAAATTGAAAATTAGAAGATGTAAGTTCACCTAAGCCTTTAGATAATTATAACAAAATATCTAATATAGTAGAACATACAGATGGAAGTATAAATATAAACTTTGGAGATAATTTAGAACCATCTAGATATTCTACATATATTCCTGAAACCTCTAGTTCAAAATCTAGTGAACATTTATTAAGAAGATCTCAATCTATGAGAGTTAAAGGAGTCGATTTTAATAGATCAATCCCTAAACCACTATATGAAGATGACAATATAAGTGAAGATTTTAATAACTCTTATAACCCTTCTAAGTCAGAAGTAGATTATTATAAAGAAGAACAGCTATGAGTAAAATACAAATGAATAACGATCATAATAAACATATATCAGTCTATTTAATGTTTTTATATAAAGAAAGAAAGCAATTAATTAAACAGTTAGAAGATTTTATAATAAAACAAAATATAGATTATAAATGGTTGAGTAAAGATCAAATAAAAAAGATAAAAAATATTACAACGAAACATATAGATACAATAAATATATTATTAAAGATAAATGCAAATAAACTAAAAGCAACAAGGTCTAAATTAATAATTTGTTAAAACAATGAATAAAAAAGATTTAGATTATTTAAAGGACGAAAGACTTGATAGCTATAATAATGAAAAACTTATTTGGTATTATCTTAATTTTGATAAAGAAAAAAAGATCATTCATGAATTAAAGTGGATTATTTATATCCAAGATAATAAAGAAAATATTCCATTTTTTTACATGGTTTGAACTATATTGTATAAAAGAAAATATAGAATTTCTTTATAAAGCCAAGGTTGAAACAACGACTAATATAAATAGATCATATACTGATTTAACAACTAATGAGAAAATTATAAGTATTAAACCACCTTGTAAGGATATAATTATAAGAAAAGAGGATAAAGAATATATAGGAATCCCCTTTTCAAAAGCCGATAAACCTGATACAGATAAAGTATTAAAAAATATTGTATACCAAAATAATCATACTAATGAAATGTTAAATACTATAGGTCAACAATTAGATAGATTAGAAAACCGAAATGAGGAAGCAAGTACTTCAACTAGTATACAAGTAGAAGAAAACCCTATATTTATACATTACAATATAGAAACACCTATAAATCTAGGAGGACAAAGTAAATTATCAAAAGAAATTGAAGAAAAACTTTCTAAATTTAGTATATCAAATCATAATGTAAATGTTATAAACGAAGACGAAACCTCTGATATATCTGAAATAGAAGAGCAACTTAATGCTATAGAAAAAATAAAATACAATCCATATACATCTAATAAGACTTATACACCTCGTCCGGAAACAAGGAATTATTATTATAGACCAACACCACCAGATTTACAATACGAAGAAAGGGATAAAATTGTACAATCTAGATATGATGGTAATTCAATATATGAATGGAATATAGACGGACAAACAGAATATCAAATCTTGAATTTATTACAGGAAATGACTATGGCAGCAACTTCATATAAGGCTCATAAAAATACGGATAATAAAATAACACATATGATAATATCAGGATTTACGGGAGTATTGAAAGGATGGTGGGATAGTTATGTCACTCAAGATGAAAAAAATCATATATTAAATTCAAAGAAATTAATTATAAAAACAGAAAATGGATCAGCTGTTCAAACACAAATTGATGATTCTCTAAATACTTTAGTATATGCTATTATAAAAAATTATGTAGGAAACCCAGCTGAATATCAAAAAAGAAATTCAACTATATTATTAAATTTAACATGTAGAAAATTACAAGATTTTAGATGGTATAAAGATGTTTTCTTAGCAAAAGTTATGACTAGACCAGATTGTAGAGAATCCTATTGGAAAGAAAGATTCATTGCAGGATTACCAAAATTATTTGCTGAAAGAATCAGAAATAAGTTAAGTAATGATTATAATAATGAAATTCCTTATAAAGAATTAACCTATGGAGAAATTATAAATTATGTTAATAAAGAAGGATTAGCTATATGTTCTGATTTAAAACTAAGAGCTAAAATTAAGAAAGAATGAATTAATGGAAGACATGAATTATGAAACTTTTGTGAACAATATGGTTATGAACCTTTAATATTACCCCCATCTAGTTCTAAAAAAATAAAATATAAAAGAAATAATAGAAAACCGGTGAAAAATAATCAAGAATATTATCAAAACAAAGATTATAAGAAAAAGAAGGTATCATACAAAAAATATAATAATAAATACAAAAGAGAAAATAAAAAACATAACAACAAAGATATTATTATTTGTTATAAATGTGGAAGACCTGGACATATGTCAAAAGAATGTTACGCCAAAACTAAAATTAATGAAATTGACATAGAAGATCTTAGACAAAAAATTAGTGAATTAATTAAGAATAATGAATCAAGTATTTCTGACTATAGTGAAAATGATTTAAATAAAATTGAAGAAGAATCAACTAATAATAGTAGTAACTCTGAAAATTGTGAATGTATAGGAACGTGTAACTGTAATTATAAAGAAATTAATGTTATTACTAATAATGATGAATTACATTCAATAATAGATATGATAAGTAAGATCCATGATAAAGACACGAAAGATTTATATCTAAAACACTTAGAAGTAAAATTAAATAATCAAAATAATAAAGAAGAAGATTATACCGTATATAATTTCAATGAAATATGCAAAAGATTTAATAAAACCAAGCCTTTAACAATACAAGATTTACAGGAAGAACTTAATACCGTTAAAACAGAAATAAAGAAAAAGTTAAAATGATAGAGGAAAATAAAAATGAACAAAGTATAACCTCAGAAGATAAACCCTTAATTGACCCCATAATTAATGAAATTCAATATACTAAATATCAAAGATGGCATACAAAGATAAATATAATGATAAATGGAGAATTTAAAATAACCCTAATTGCTTTAGTGGACTCTGGAGCAGATTTAAACTGTATACAGGAGGGTTTAATTCCAACTAAATATTTTGAAAAATCTACTCAGAGATTATCTACCGCTAGTGGATCTAAACTTAATATAGGTTATAAATTGTCTAATGTTCATATACGTAAAGAAATTTATTGTTTCAAAACCCATCTTATATTAGTAAAGAATTTAACTTCTCAAATTATATTAGGATTACCCTTTATAATACAATTATATCCCATAAGTATGGACGAAAAAGGTATTGTCACAAGAGTATTAAATAAAGAAATAATTTTCGAATTTACTACACCTATTGTTACTCATGAATTACATTTAATCAAAAATAAAAGGAAACAAGCTGAATTCTTAATAAATGAAATAAATTATAAAAGAATATATAATCAATTACAAGACAAAAATATACAGAATAAGGTAAAATTTATTGAAGAAAAATTTAAAAATAATGTGTGTTCAACTATACCCAGTGCTTTCTGGAAAAGAAAACAACATACTGTAGGATTACCTTACATTAAAGAATTCAATGAAAAGAATATACCTACAAAAGCAAAATCTATACATATGTCTATCGAATTAGAACTAAATTGTAAGAAAGAAATCAAAGAATTATTAGAAAAAAGACTTATTAGACCCTCTAAGTCACTATGGTCATGTTCAGCCTTTTATGTAATTAATAATGCAAAAATTGAAAGAGGTATTCCGAGATTAGTTATAAATTATAAACCCTTAAATAAAGTATTAGAATGGATTAGATACCCTATACCTAATAAAAGAAATTTATTAAAAAAATTATATGACTCAAATTTTTTTTCAAAATTTGATATGAAATCTGGTTTTTGGCAAATCCAAATAAAAGAAGAAGATAAATATAAAACAGGATTTAATGTCCCTTTTGGACACTTTGAATGGAACGTTATGCCCTTTGAATTAAAAAACGCTCCATCTGAATTTCAAAATATTATGAATGATATTATTCTACCAATTGGAAATTTTGTAATCGTTTATATTGACGATGTTTTAATATTTTCAAAAAATATTGATCAACATTTTAAACACCTAAATATATTTTATGACACTATTTATAAAAATGGATTAGCTGTTTCACCCACGAAAATATTATTATTTCAAACAGATGTAAGATTTTTAGGTCATAATATTATTCAAGGAACTATAAAACCCATTGAAAGAAGTCTTGAATTTACCAATAAATTTCCTGATGAAATAAAAAATAAAACACAATTACAAAAATTCTTAGGATGTTTACATTATATTAATGATTTCTTTAAGGATTTAGGAATTATATGTAAACCCTTATATGATAGGTTAAAAAAGAATCCAAAACCATGGACTGAAGAACATACAAAGATTATTAGACAAATTAAAGAAAAAATAAAAATTCTTCCATGCTTAAGCATTCCTCACCCTGATGCTAGTCTTATTGTAGAAACTGATGCTAGTGACTTAGGATTTTGAGGAATTTTAAAACAAAAATTAAATAATGAGGAAGAGAAATTAGTAAGATTCTATTCTGGTTCCTGGAATGACACTCAAAAGAATTATTCTACTATTAAAAATGAAATTTTAAGTATTGTTCTAAATATCAAAAAATTTGAAGACGATTTATACATGAAACCCTTTCTACTAAGAATAGATTGTTTATCTGCTAAATATATTTTAGAAAAGGATGTTAAAAATTTAATTTATAAACAAGATTTTGCTAGATGACAAGCTATTTTAAGTAATTTTGATTTTACAATTGAATTTATAAAAGGAAAAGACAATTCTTTACCCGATTTTTTATCAAGAGAATTTTTACAGGGAAAATGAGTGAGTCTAATAAGAAGATCGTTCTCACCAGACAATCTATCAACCAATCATCATCATCATCCTCTTCTAATCAAAGAAATTTCCCAGCATTACCTATACATCCCAACAGATTTAGTCATATAGCTCCCAGACCAAGACCACCGTACTCAGTTCTTGCACAATCTATTCCAACAAAAACAGTTATAAACCAGTTTTCACCCTCTAAAACAACACATACTATACCGTCAAGAAATTCCTCTACTTCATCCATCACTCCAGAATATTCTATAAATCCCAACAAACAAATTATAAAAATTCTTGAGCCATTTGAAGAACAAAAATTAGGCCAAAGTTTTCAAACCTTGATTGAATATTTATATCCAAAAAATTCTCATTTTTATGTTGATGATTATAAAATCAGAGAATACTATCAAACAATTCTTGTTGATAGTGGTTCAGTTATTATCGATCATACTCTAAACCAGAAAAACCCGGATTATATTGATTGCAGCAAAGTAAAGATTCTAAAAGTTATTACTCCAGAAGAATGGTCTCTAAAACCCTATAATCACAAAACTCTTTCTAGTTATCCTAGTTATCCAATTTATAATTATTATGACTACCAAGAAGCCTGGTTCTATGCCTTTCTTTTAAGAAGTTTTAATCATACCTGGTTCTTTTATTTTTCTAAAAAATTCTCAAGCATCAATCCAAGATGGTTTATAAAATGGTTCAGATACTTTGGCAATATTCCAGCCACTTTTCCACCAAGAGTTCTAGAAGGTTTTCATAAATATAAGGATTATTTTATGGAGGATCATATTTCTCCTTCTGAATATACTCTTCAATTTTCCATTATATTCAAATTGCCATGGATCGTCTTATTCACTTATAAAAAACAAGAATCTCAAGATACTTTTCCTCCATTATTATATCGGCAATTTAGTGTCAAATGGTGAAAAAGGATTGAAGATGGACAAGCAGATATTAAAGCCGTCAGCAATTATTATCAGAAGTATATTTCTAACAAAGAAAGCAGTTCTACTCCTGTTACTCCAGTTATTCAAGATAGAGATTTTATAAAGCGTTTACAAGAATGTTCATCTCAAGAAGAAATTCAAAAAATTATAAATGAGATTAAAGGATCCCCAACTCCAAGTGAAGAATTATATCAAGATTCTCAAGATCCCTATGAAGATATAACATTATAAATTTTAGTCTATATTCTAAGGTCCCAATGAGAGTCTATATTAAAGAAAATAAAATTTCAATGTGAGTTTATATTAAAGAAAGTGTAATTATTTACCAGAATATGTGTTCATAAAATCTTATATTATTGAAAGATATCATTTTATTCTTATGAACAAGACAAAAATTTAGCTAACATTATTGCAGATATTCAAGATTAGAATCTTTATTCCGACAAGTTCTACATAATTAAAGGAAGAAGACAAGAAACTTTATGAAAAGCAAGCTTCATTATTTAGAAAAGGAAGACCCAGATATTCAAGATTTTAAAGTACTAGATGAAGACAAAGGACTTTATTAAAGAAGAAATGTTGACAAGATGAAAACAAAAGACTTTATAAAAGCAAAATTTATGGCCGACAAAAGATAAATCAATGAAGACAAATATATCAAGCAAAGATAACCGGAAAATGCCGGTTAAAGAAAGATTGATGACTGACAATTTTATCTATAAAGGAAGAAGATTTGAAGAAGTTGAGCAGAGTAAAAAATTCTATGAAAACAAAACCCTCTGTAAAGTTATCCGCATCACAATGTTCAAAAACTTTAGACTTTAATATATGTATATCTCAAATAGTTCAGCCAAGTTCATCTTATATAGAAGAAAGCAATCCTTGTATAGAAACGAAGTGTCCCTGTATTAATTCAGATTTTATAAACAAAGGTATCTTTTATAATCTTTGATACTTTCTTATACTTTCTTTCTCTTTTATGGTCCTGTCAACCATAGGGTATCAGAGCCATAAGCTCTCTTTTTTGAGGTGGTAGTAGTTATGGATTATGTTCTTATGAGCTCTCTTTTTTGAGGTGGTAGTAGTTATTGATTATGTTCTTATGAAAGTTATGAATTGTGTATATATATATATATATATATATATATATATATATATATATATATATATATATATATATATGAGGTGGGTTCTTTTAAGAATACAAAAAAAGTAGAGAATGGGAGAACTAATAGGATTGCTCCATTTGTCTACAAAACTCAATTATATTTTTACTCCCATGGTTAATTATCATACAAACCGTAAGTCCATAAATTATAAAAATTATATATTCGGATTCAGCGTCTTTTTCTCTTCGATTAGAGATGTCATAAGCTATAATTTCGACGAATTTTTTTTCTTCGTTTTATTACCCAATTCTACAATATAATCACATGTGATTTATGATGAAAAATACAAAATTTGTTCACGATTATTTATTCATGGTATATGTTATTTAACACGTGATTATAAGTTAATATTCATCCACATTAATAGTTATAAATAACAAATAAAAAACTGCATTAGTTTTCATTAAAAATCACATGTGATTGTTGTTTATACATTTAATCACATGTGATTTGTTATATAATCACATATGATTTTGTATATGATCACATATGATTTTCATCTAAAAACTGATATTTGATGAGAAATTTACTGATATATGATAATTCATATATGATTTTTACTTGATTTTTACTTAATTATATATAAATATAGTCAATGATTTGAAAATTCATATTTTATTACTCTTTTATCACATGTGATTGATACTTTGATATTCCATCGCATGTGATTGCAACTTAGTTTTTCATGTTTTAATCTTCTTAAATCATCAATGATTTGAATTTAAAGTTTAATCGGAGATATAAGCGGGTGTGATTTTTTTTTAGTGTTATATCACATGTGATTTCACATTAAAACCCAATAAAAATGAAAAAAAAAACTTTGTCGAAAGTATATCTTGTTGGATCTAGAATCGAAGAGAAAAAGACGCTGATTCCGAATATGTAATTTTTATAATTTATAGACATACGGTTTGTGAGATATTTAACTTTGAAAAAAGAAGAAGTAAAAATGGGTTTTTGAAATGGAGCAATCCTATTGGTTTCTCCATTCTTCTTTTTTTACCATTCTTTTTTGAACTTATATATTCCTGGAGATTCAACAAAGATCTCCTCTTTAGATTTCAAATCAATACTCACGATTTCAAATCAATACTCACGTAAGGGTTGCTCCTGTCTTCAATACTCACTGTCTAGTTGTGATTGAATTGATTTTAGGGTTTAGTGCGCATAAATGTAACAAACTATAGTCTGACATTCGTAGTATATAGCGAACTATTCAAAGTTACATAGTATGTAACGAACTTGTAATTTATTTACATTGTATGTATTTTCGTCAGATTAACGGTTTAGTGGAAGTTCGTTATATAATATGAATGTCAGACTATAGTTTGTTACATTTGCGCGCACTAAACCTTTGATTTTATGTTAAGTAAAGGTCATTGTGGGTTTTTGTTCCATGGTCCACTTTTGTTTTGTAGTTGCCTTGTATGCTTGTTCGGGTTGTGGTCCTTGATCTTACGTCTTATAAGATAGGGGTTGTTAGGTGTTTTGGTCTTTAGCTTGTGTTGAATCCTTGTAATGTAACTATATATATTGTTCCGTTTAATGGTAATCTTCGTCTGCTTTTCCTAAAAAAAATACTCATGTAAATATTGAGGGAGTTGTTGTTAAACCCTAGCTCCTTATCTAACAATTGATTAACTTTTATTTTTGGATAGGGCTTTATATTCTTATGTATTTTTTATTTCTTTTAGTTATGGGTATTTGTTGGGCCCGTATTAGATCGCCTTTGTATTTCTGCTTCGAATTGAGCTTGTCTTCTGATTATTCTTTACATTTCCAAAAAAAACATAAAATTCATTTTTCTCATCCTTTTTAATTTTATAAATAAAAGTAATTTGTATGGAATATTTTTAATTTATACATTATAAATACTTGTATCTAGACAAATTTAGCTATTATTAATTTCATTTAATTAGCATTTTCTCAAAAATCATCTCATATCATTTTTTTCATATATGTCTACAGTTTAACATGATATCATATATGTTGATGAAAGGATCATTTCGATACTCAAAAAGGTTCAAAAATGTCCACTTTATACAAAATAATACTCCGTATATTATAGCTAGCCTTTATCTTATGTCCATTATCTGTTAATTATTACACCTTACCCTATGTTTCTTTTTATTATTTTTTTTTGTCTCTTTTTACATCATGTAGTGGCATCAAATTTCAACATATGATTGCATGTCGCAACAAAATCTGTTTGGGTGGCTTCCTTAAACAACAAGACAAATAACCTCCCGTAGCGGTGAAGTAACAAAGTGTTTCAAGACAAGCAAAAGCAACAAAGTAGTGACAAACTGTGAATCTAATTTTAACATCTTCGAAAAACAAACTAATAATCGATCGGGCCAACGGCCCGACCGCTGATCCGTATGCAGCCCATTAGGGGCTTTGGGTTTAGTGGTTTATTACATTCATAAACCACTTAACCTTCAATGTGTCATAATTAGAACATGATCTGATTAGAGGAATAATAATAGTGCATGATCAATTACGTAGTATCGTGGTAACTCATCAATCAAAATGTAAAATACTAAAATACCAAGGAGAAAAAGAAGTAATGAGTCTGCCTCATAAAAGCGAGCCCGGCCCATTTCCATGTTATGGTTAGTTTGTTACAGTATATTGTAGCTTCCATATATATATCAAACACCCCCATTGTTTGATAACAGCCATTTTGTTCCACATTTTCTCTTATTTAATTTTTTCAAGTTCCAGTTTTGGTTTCTAGTTTTCATGGCTTCTTCCTACAAAGACAACCACCAAGGACCCGACCCAAACCTTAAGCCCTCCACGACCTTTGTTCAAGCTGACCCTTCTAACTTCCGGGCCATCGTCCAAAAACTAACCGGAACCACCACCTTCCAACAATCCATCTTTATCCCTACTCATCACTCCAAAAAACCAAGCCATTCCAAAGTTAGTGGGGAGAAATCGGGCCATAAGCTTTATGAACGAAGGAAAAGTGGTAGGAAGCTCGAGATCACTATGACCCAAGTTGTTAGGCCGCCAGCAAGAGAGTCGGTGATGGTGTCACCCGTGTCCACGTTGGATGTTTGTGGAAGACAGAGCCCTTGGCTGCCAGTGAAGGAAGAAGAGATTGCGATTGCAGAGAAGGGTTTTTACTTGCACCCGAGTCCAGTCAAAGGGTCCAAACCAGAATTATTAGTTTTGTTTCCTCTTGAGTCGCCTAAACACGATCTATCTTAATTATTTTTCATAGAAGCCATGTTGTTTAAAGTTAGATATATTGTACTGTAATATCAATATGTTTTTTCTAAACGGCAAACTACGGTAATACCATTAGTCATGATGATCATCTGAGTTTTACTCGACTCCAACCTACTATGGGGTTTTTTTTCTTAATACCAAAAATACTGAATATAAATCGGATCCTTGACTTGTATTACTATTGTTCATTTAAGACATTTCTGTATAAACATGTCTCACCTTTTCATGTACCTACGTGTTGAATGTATAGTTGCAGATAAGCATATATAGGTTAGATAATAAGATCATAGAACTCTAATTAAAGGACTGTTGTTTCGAATCTTCATCCAATCCACTTACCTTAATTTAGTAATACTATTTCACAATTTCTGAATCCTTTGTAACGACCCAATGAATTTAAGCCGGTCGCTACAGCCGAAAGACTACAATATTGGTTACACTTAGAAACTTAAGACTTTACATTTATAGGGGCCGCGCGCACGCAGGCCCCTGCTATCACAAATTATGACGTAGGCTCGACCACTTGGGCCGACCTTAAGCTAGCACCTCTCCGATATGTGCAATGGAGATCACCAGCCTAGGCCATGGGCTTTCTTGATCGCCCAAAGACCCCGTCCAGGTAAGTGATTATTTCATCGCCTTCCCTCACCTTTTATACTACCACCTTCCCTTCTCCCTCTTTATTCTCCCTCCAATGTGGGATCAGGTTTACAATTTAATAACACAACAAAAACCAAACAGAATTAAAATTAATGCAAAAACACCAAAAGGGAGATGTGATTACTTAAATTGATTCATAATGTTAGATACAACTACAACAAATGGAGTCTATAAGCATGGATGTAAATGATACTCCGTACCATTCAAGACTCCATAAAACTTACACTGCTGCTACTTGAAACGAAAGATAGTATAATTTGATATATACCTTGTGAAGAAACAAGAATACGAGATATAAAAATAATCATACACCTTGTGAGAATCAAGAATACTGCAACTACTCTGAGCATTTCCATTTAGCTTGATTTGAAAGATTACATAAGACAAATGAAAAATCAATAATTTACACAGTTATAATCAAGAGAACTTTTTGTTGCCAAACAGTAACTTATTTTAAAAAAGTTTAAAGTTTAAGACTAAAGATTGGAGGGGTGAGCCAGGCCAAGACAGTAGTGCAACGCCAAGGCGACTCGCAAAGACCCCAATAGCAAGCTACTGTGGTGGGTCTTTCCCTATAAAAAATGAGATTAATATCGAGTGAGCCGATGGCTCACATATCAGATATTAAACTGATAAGAACAGATACTACACTTGATCTTAGCCAAAAGGCCGAGAAAGGTATGCTTATTCTCATCTTGGGCCTCTGTCTTTATAGGCAGTCTCCTCTTACTTTGTTTCTTTGCTTGGGCGATGTGGGAACACTTTTTTTGCTAATTGTATCACTTTTGCCATCTGAAAATTGCTGTTAGCTTCAATGAATATGTTTAAGCAATTAAAACTTAGCAAATGGATCCTTACAATCAAACTTCTTTTCTACAACTAACTTCACCTTTAATATTGGGTTTTGTCATAAGTAAAGTTTGTTTTTGATCTGTGGCAAAAACTCATGTTTCTTATAGTAACGTGAACGTGCACCCAATGGTGATCGCTGCTCATCCACAAGAACCAAATCAATTTGCATTAGGGCTTTCAGATGGAACTGTTCATGTTTTGGAGCCTCTAGAATCCGATGGCAAATGGGGGGTGCCACCACCGGCTGAAAATGGTTCCACAAGCACTGTGCCAGCTACACCTCCAGCCACAGGTTCAGGTTCGGAACAACCGACCCAGAGGTGACCGGGTTGGCTCTTTTGCTGTGCAGTTCCAGTTTAGTAGGTGTATGTTGCTGCATCTAGTGCTGTTATTAGTGTGAGATTTTTTTTTTTTTCACTCTTTTTTTGGCTTTTGTAGCTTGTGTGCAGGAAAAAATTGTAATTTAGTTGGTTGATTGACTTGATCTAACTTTTTATGTAAGATGATGTGAAGGGTAAATGCCAATAGTCTGATGTTATTTCTCAGTTTTTATAAAGAAACCGAAAATTGGTTTGTTCTTCAATTACTGATTCTGAAGTTCTGGTTGAATAACAATATTGGTTCAATAACATTTATTGCCTATAATAATCATCTTGATTTGACTTGTGTATATACCAGGGGAACTTGATAAATTAGATTTCCACCTTTTGGCCTTAAAATTGAAGCATTTTTAATAGGAAAGGAATAGTGAGCAAGAGAAAATTTTGTTGCGAAAAGGGTTGCAGCAAGGGACCCTAAATTTCATACATTTTGCGAAAACAGACAAAGATGTCTGGTTTATGCTCTGGCTAGCAAAGACAGCATTACATTCCCATTGGTTCATAAAAACATTCAGAAAGATGGTTTGGTTGTGACAAGAGGATGCCAAATACGCCGGGCGGTTAACCATCAAGATGGGTTTCAATTTGAAAGAAGTGACTTTATGTATGAATCATGTTTGGTTGACCCATCAAATTTGGTTTTTTCTTCAAATACAACAAAACTCGGCACCGTATTGTTGATTATCTTTCTAAAACATTATTCCAATTACCAGGTTGTTAAACTAGATGGTAAGCAGTTAAGAAGATACTTAAAACACCTTGAAAAGTCTGCACAAATCAAGAACCAAGATATGTTAGAGGGCATAGCAGAAACTAAAAACAAATGAAACTGAATGAAATTTGATTATTGATAACTCGACTGTGATTACCTTAGAAACGGTATTATATAAGTTTTCGGTTTTAAGACTGGTTTCCTTTCTCATTGTTTCTCAAACTTGAATGCAATTTGACTTTTGTTATTAACATGACGTTAGCTTGTAAATTGTAACCAGACTATATCAACAGCCTCCAGTATCATTTAACGGGTAATAGCTAACCATGAATGTATCAACTATATTAGTATTAATTAAATTAAAACTATTTAATCAAGATTTGGAGGGGTGAGCCAGGCCAAGGCAGTAGTGCAACGCCAAGGCGACTCGCAAAGACCCCAATAGCAAGCTACTGTAGTGGGTCTTTCCCCATAAAAAATAAGATTAATATCGAGTGAGCCGATGGCTCACATATCAGATATTAAACTGATAAGAACAGATACTACACTTGATCTTAGCCAAAAGGCCGAGAAAGGTATGCTTATTCTCATCTTGGGCCTCTGTTTTTATAGGCAGTCTCCTCTTACTTTGTTTCTTTGCTTGGGCGATGTGGGATTCATCTGAAGTAAATAACCTTATCTGCTGACTTCACTCCATCATTTCTGCGTTGTGCATTTTTATCAACCATCTGGAGTTGTTTAAGAACCTTATCTTTTAACTACAATTCATCAAAACTGCAAGTGATTTGCACCGACAAAAGCAAAAGGAAAGATTCAAGATTGATCGTTCAAGAATAATCAAAGATACTTTTACTTTTTTTGGCTGGTGAAAGTCACCAAGATGTTGCAGGCTTGTAATATTAAGACACATGGGAAGTCTGTTTTGTTACGTGAACATTTCAAAAGTTTAATGCAGAGGTTTTCAAACTACGAGTTCGTGATGCGTCGAAAATTGGTGCAACCAAATTATAAGAAACTAAAACGAAATCAATGGTTTAGAAATCTCTCTGTGTGTGTACAGCTATTATTAATACGTTTTAGCTTAAGTAACTTATTGTGTAAATATAACTTAATCAATGTGGAAGAATTTTAAATTCAGCAAAATTTGGAGTAAACAACGTTTTAAGAACAAGTGATATTAATTTAAATATCAAATCATAAGTATAAATATAAATGAATAATGAGTGTAGTCTACCATTAACAGGAATTAGTTAGTAACCAACTGTTATTTGAAAGGTAGAAACCTCTGGCATGTGATTAATGCACATTTATAATTTCATTATTAGTAATACAAAACCTCCTAATACATGAAGAGGAACAAATACAACAACAGCATCTCTGCATCTGTTATCAAAAAATAACCACCACCATTCTTAAGTTTATTAAAATTAATCTTAATCCCAATAGCTTCCTTCCTCAGTTAAACCAATTCTCTTTAGCGTACTGAAGCAGGTACAGATTGTTGCTGAGCATGGTTATATAACCCACTAACCCCGCTCGTAAACTGCTGCTTGTTTCGTCTTCGTTTTGTCACCATCACAAACCCTTCACCATCACCATTTTTATTGTTTTTTGAGTCATTTGTGTTTGTCTCTTGTCGTCCTTCGGTCCCATAAAGAATCTTAATTATTGCACTGTCTTTCGCGATTGCTTCGCTTGACCCATCGCTGTACTCGGGCCTTTTTTCATTAACAGAACTGGGCTCGGGTTTGGTCTCAGAGCTATCATGAACTGACTTCACAATGAAACTGAGCAGAATCTGTCTTGCTATTTCTGCCTTCTCAGCATGTGAGCTGGTCTTTCGTGACTTATCTTCTTCACTTTTACCACTAGCTGCACACTCTGAGCCTTCATTGAGCTCAGAACCTTGCCAAGCTCGTTTTGGTACGAATTCAGGTGCATGCGGGTTCATGATTCTTGGGGTGTTACCAAAACCACTGCCAGGTATTTGATACTTCAAGAACCCATTTTTCATGCGATATGACTGGCTCATCCGGTAGTATAAAGGTGATCTGGGCCCACATGGAACACGAGCCGCAATTGGTGGAAACCCAACGGGCTCGGCTAACATGCCTTGACTAGCTATAACATCGTAAACATTTGTAGCCAGGGGATGAGTCAAAGGAACAGCAGCTGGGCTGAATGGTTGAGCTGAAGCTGAAAGTTTGCTTTCAGCTTTGTTAGTTCTAGCTTCTGAATCTTCAACTTCTTCTGGTGATACTGATTTTGATGCAGTCTCGTGAACTATGTCGACTTCCTTAATAACTTCATCATCTGGTATCACATCATTTACCTCGAGTTCTTCATTTCTTACTTCCTCTGGTGCATCACCCGAACCAGCAGAAGAGATGATTTCATCGTTTTTTAGCTTCTCTTGCTCCTCAACTTCTACCTTTCCGAGTAACGGTTTTAAAATCGTACCTGGTGGAGCCACTGCAACTTCTTTGTATGACACAGACTTTGAAGCCATTGCATTAGGTGAAATTCTGGAAACTGGTGTTCTCATGGGAGGCTTAATTAAGTCATCACCGCTGGTCAAACTTGCCTTTGATTGCTTTGGCTGAGTTAACTCGGTTGAACTCGGTCTCGGTGTTACTTTCTGCCCCTTGTTGATTTTTTCAGGCCCATTAATGTGTAATCGGGTCAACTCCGGTCGCCTTCGGCTAAACTTCTTCAGGCCACCATTTCCTGACCGCACCTTTGGATTGGCTTCTTGCCATCCCTCATCAGAGATCGTTTCTTGAAATTCTTCTACGATTACTGTTTCACTTTTAGTGGTACTATCCAACATCTTCGCTTTTTGGACAACCACCTCTTGCTTATCTTTCTCAATAGTAGATTCTGCTTTTGTTACAAAGGTTTCAATGCTTTCATGAGTTGCCATCTCATCATTCTGTGCATCAATTTGTACTTCCTGAGACTTCTCGCCAACTGGCGAAGACACCTATATAGAGAATGGATGCAAAGCAGGATCATCCCTTAGAAGTCAAGAAGCAAGGATATATTATCAAAATTATACACTTGACCATTATTAAAAAATAAAATTTGTAACAGTCAAAAATACTTTTTAAGTAATTTTTCCTAAAATATATATGGTTATGATGAAAAAATAGAGGTAAGTGATAAGGATCAGTTATCTCTAACCAATTTCTTTGTTTTATTCTAGTGCTTTTGTTTAAATCTGTAAAAAAAATACCTTGGCACGACGTTTCCTCTGCGCATCTGCTCCCTTGGAATCCTGATCTGGACTTATGAAATCAAGAAGATCTGATACACTGCAAGAATGAAGTCAAAATATATTAGTCCACAGATTTACATTATAAGACAATTATCACTGAGTAAATTGTATATACCATATTAATACCTAAGGTGACCCTTGCTGGCAATAGATGCATCTGGCTTCGGAGTTCCGTTCCTTGCTGCTTCTTGTTGTTCCAAGGCTTTTGATTCAAAATATTCAAGCCACGCAGCAGCATCCTGTGTGTAATGGGACATATGTCAGGAACCCATGGAAATGAAAGCAACATACATCAAGTTTTATCAGATAATACAAAGTCTACTCTCACCTGAGTACGAAGATCCTCTGTTCCCAATTTTGCTTGAAGAATTTGTAACGTTGTTTGTTCGTGTTGCACACTCAAAGAATACGCTTCCATCAGTGAAAGTGCTATGGCTATTGCATGATAGCTAGCAGCAGTTTGTATATGATCGACTCCTAGTAATCGTTGGTTGCACTTTAATGCTTCATGAAGGTATCTGAGAGCAACATGGACATTTCCCATCCCCTCTTCCATCATAGCCACATTAATGTAAGTCGCAGCCGTGTTAGGATGAGAGAGCCCACATGTGAAATATAAAAGGAAGAGAGCACGATTGACATATCTGTAAAACACAATGTCAAAATTTTCAATAGTTGAAAACCAAGTAAAACATTTAACAAAAAGAAATCCATGATGATTTACTTACTTGAGTGCCAGTTCAATATGTTGAAGACGGTAGTAGAAAACTGAAAGATCCCCGTAACTTTTCATCGTATCAGGATGGTCAAGCCCAAGTTCTCTCTCATTTATATCCAACGCCCTTTGTTGATAGATGGTAGCCTATACACAAGATCCGTACAAGTCAGGCAAAAAAAGGAATGTTTCCATGAGATTATTAAAAGTCTACATGGAGTATAAGCTCTTGATTACTCAAACACATACATGGAGACAGCACCATCAAATAAAGAAGAAAGTATATGTCACCTGATTAAAGTCACCAGTGTGGTAAAGAACTACAGCAAGGAGGCTGTATGCACTAGCAGTGGTTCGGTGATAAGGACCACACACAGCTATCATCTTTGCAAGTGCCTTCAATATTGCATGTACACATGTTAACAACTTTTTTTTATCTATAGTACGGGACTTTCTGATTGCTTTTTTGGGGCAGAATTTTACCTTGGTTCCACAGTTAACTGCATCTTCTAGTTTTCCTTTATCCAGGGCTATCTTGGATGATTCCAAGAGCGTCCGCCCATCAGCAGAGGAACACAGTATGTGCTGTTACGTATATATCAATTTAGTATAATTCTAGAGTTTTGTGTGTGTGTGCGCGTGTGTGTGTGCGCGTGTGTGTGTGTGTGAGAGAGAGAGAGAGAGGAAGATGTACCTTGCATACCGGGACCATGCTGATAATATCAGAATTCCTAAATGGATTTGGACTTTCCATATCAAAGTCTCTTGAAACCAGTTCCAATCCAATCTAGATATGGATGAAGCTATTAGCATTGATATTCCAAATAGAGTTTATAAACAAAAGCTGATCTAAATGGTACCTTGTGACATAGCCCGCGGAGAATTGATAACTTCCTCATGTTAAGGTATTCATCTTTCATCTTCCAATCATATCTTTTAGCAAGAAAAGCTTGTAACCATTGCAACTTAAGACTTTGATCTTCAAGAAATTCTTGATTTCTATTGTCTCCTGCCCAGGCCCCAAACAAGAAGTTTAAGGTTGAGGCTACTGCCGCTGACAACCAGCTAAAATTTGCAGCAGAGGCAATAACAGCTTCAAGAATATGTTTAAAGGCACGTGTAACCATCTCGTGGATACATAGTGATCGTATATGAGGAAGTTTATCAGCAAGCTCAACCTAATTAGTCAAATTAGAGAGCATGTTAGATAGTTATAATTGATCTATTAACCTTTAAACATTGTCCAAAAAACTGTAAATACGACATTAATAAATTTCTGTATGGTCAAATAGAAGCCTCAACATTTTATGTCCATTACACGTTGAAAACATAAGATATATATTGACCATCATAAGCCATAAGAACACACGCAGAATGAGGCAATGAGCATACGCACCACACGTCCCAGTGAGCGCATCTGCAACCCCCTTAAATGCATGAAATCGGTGAGTGTGCGCCCATCAACAGGAGAAAGTTCAAGTGATCCAAAGTCTGTAACCTATAAAAGGATCGAATATGTTATTGTGCCATTAAATATATTGTGAAATCCCTTATTGATTAAATACACTCTATAAACAGAATAATACCAGCTTAGGCAATGCGATCTCATCGTAATATTTGTGTGCCATCTCAATAAGCTCATCTCCTGACTGTTGAAAGAAGTATAGAGAAGTTAGCCTTTTCAAATTATTTTAACAAGGACACGTCAATACGTTAATACCTGTTTTAATAAAGATGAACAAACCTTCAGGTGAAGACCAGTTCCACTTTCTTTCAACCGTAAGAAAGCTTCTTCTGAAATCAGTTTCTTCAACTCTGAGTCAAAGTTTGACTCTTGGCTGTCTGGCTCTATAACACTGCTTTCTTGACTTGTATTGTTTTCTTCTGTATCATCAGAACAATCTGCATCACTTTGCTTCTTCTCCCTCTTCTTCAGCATTTTAAATTGTTGTCCTAAGCCTTTAACCACAGTTTCAGCTTTATTTTCCTTGGGCCTTTCTGCATTGTCTCCTGCTGGTGCATCCTGCTTTTGCAGATGCTGCACCCAGCACGAACCCAATTCCCATCTGATAGGTCTCCCAGAATGTCTCGACTGTTCCAGGTTGGTCAGACTTTCCTTAATTACTTGTCTAACTAGACACCTCGAAGATTCAAAATTGCCCTGTTCGGACTGAGGTGACTGAGATTCTGATAACTCCACATCTTTCGAGTTGGGAAGCAGAGCTCTTAAGCTGTAAAAGGTTTCCATGCAGAAAAATTAAGGGTGTGCTTGGTTCAAACTATGCAATGGGAAAGGGAATAAGAAAGGAAATGCTATGGTAAGGGAATGGGCATTCCCATTGCATAGATGATACTTGGTTGATTATGTATTATATGATTCAATTAATTTATCTAACACAACAGTCGTTGCTCATCTACAAGATCTAATCATTGCGATAAACGAATAAAATAATTATAGAATACATGAAATTTTTGAAACTACTCAAATAGTTTCATCAAATGAATTGTTTATCCACATAGTTAATCAATATTAGTTATTTCATCTGGTTGAGATCGAGAAGAGACAACCGTTGGAGATTTTTTATTTTTTAATAAAATTAAAAATAATATATTTTGTGAAATCAATAAGGAGAATTAAAAGGAGTGCAAAATGGGATTACATGAACCTGTGGTGCGACATATATAATTAGCTGGATAAATTATAGGGCAATCATAACCATACCTCCCAATTTGGTGGGTAATGGTTCATTACTTACTTTTGGGTAATCATTGATTGCATAGCATCTAATCAAGCCCATTTATTGATACCCTTACCCATTCCTTACAGCTAAAAACATCCAACCAAGCACCCCCTAAATTATATGCAAGATTTCTAAATGGAAAGATAAAACAGGTATTTAACATATTATATGGCTTATGAGGATCAAAGGTGCGTACCTATTAACGTTAAGGGCATTGGCTCCACCTTCAGGCTGATCCTCAATCACGATATCTTGTGACATGAACTTTGCCTTTTTGATGTCACCAACGATCTTTACGGTTGCTGTGTATCCACAATGTCTTACAAATACCGTGCCCATCGAAGTAGTATCCTGCAAAAGTTGACTGATGTATTCAGATTTTCCGAGCCAGCATCCCAATGAGTAAAAAATTCCATGCTTCCAAAAATTCAAAACAATCATATCAAGTCCTTTTGAATGACTCAAGCTGAAGCACTTCCACCAATATACGTTTTACTAATTACTACGTATTTTTTATTTTTACAGCAGAAAAAAAATGTATCAGCTGGGGTCAATGCATACTTACATGGACAACTGCACTCTCATCTGCGGTTACTCCCTTAAGTAAATTTCTAATCGCAACTTCTTCAGAAGACATACTAGGAGATCCAATACCAATTACCTTCACTTCTGACTTTAAGCTTGCATCACCTGAATCTCGTCTCACTGTAATACACAAGTCCCCTACACGATCGTCACACAAAATTGACCCCGGAGGACAATTCGATGTTGCAGCAGAATCTATTACTTTACGTATCGTTGAAACAGCTTTAAAGATAGAAACATCCACAAACAAACTATGAAGCAAAAACGCTTTTCGGTCACGAACCACCCTTTCTTCCTCAGTCTTGCAAGGAAGAGTAGCTAATATCGCAAACTCTGTTGCCCATGCTCTACGGTCATGTTGACCATTTAGCCCTTGACCCCCACCATTTCCACCCCAGTTCTCATCTTCCGATGGAAGTGGCTGCAAATTCGAACTTGAGTCCAAAATCGACGGAGGTACTAGCCAAGTGTTTGCTCGAAAACCATACGGAAGATTACCAAACTGAAAGTCATAACACAAGTTTCTCATTACACTATTATTAAAATTAACATCAAGTAATGTTTATCAAGCACATCGATAAACAAACAAATGAATGTTACCTTATTATGCTCTACAAATGCTTTCATCAATGATTCATACGCCTGCATAATGTTAAATTTAAGTAAATATTACTCCCATAGAATTATCTTTTTATTTTAAGGAGAGAAATATGATACTTACATTAGCAAAAGCTTGGCTAAGCTGTTGCAGCAGATCCACCAAGGAATGGCTTTGCAAAAACTGCTTTCCCAAGGCATAGAAGCCTTTTGTAGATGCAACTACTTGAAATAACTTGCCATTACATATTTTAATCTGCATATCAAAACAATATTATCATATGTAACAATAACTCGATGTTTTTCCTTACAATGTTCAAATTTTGCTAATGTAGGCTAGAAAGCCGTATGTGAGAAACTTGAATGTTCGGTGCTGTTAACAGCAGCACATATAATCCAATTCAATAATATAATTTCAAATAACCAAATTATGTGTGATCACATTGTAATTTCCATTCTAAGTTCAGTAACTGAATTTACCTGCATTTCGAAGTGATCGCCCTCGCGGTTCTCCTGCGCCTCATCTCGATCAATTCGTTTCAATTCTGCGAATCATAATTACGATTACGATAATTCAATTAATTAAACCGGCGATCATTTAAGCTGAGAGGGTGTTTGGAGCGGCGTTTGGATTTGAGCTTCTGCGTTAGCTTGAAGCTCCAAATTCATGGCTTTTTAGCTTTTAGCTTTTTAACCCTTTAAAATAGTGAAAAGCTCCTCAATCCAAACACTAAAAAAAAGCTTTTATGCGTTATGATAACACAAAAGCTAAAAAGCCCTCCATAAAGCTCCCCAAACACCCCCTGAAAACGAAAACTCGAAACGGAACCCCAGGGCTTACGTAAGATAGGTGGAGAGAGATTTGAAAACGAGAAGAATTCGTAGAAATCGGAAAGTTTCGGAACCGGCTGAATCGCTGCCATATCGAGATTTTCCGATACAGGAGATGTTGCCGTCGCCGCCATCTCCGTTTCGAAAGAAGCGCCGTTTTCAACGGTTTCCGATGCTCCATCAGACAGCTGCACATTTTGAGATCGTCCTTTTTTGGATCGAGATTCTCCAGCTCCGGCGCCGGCGGTGGTTCTTCCGGCCTTGGGCTTCGTGTACCTCGTTGTGCTTGCCACAATGTCCAGTAACCGCCGCACGTGCGCCACCGCATGGACCTCATCAGTGTAGTCCTCTACAAAAAATAGTCAGTGGCAGTTTTGTAAATTAGCGAAAACGCTCAAACATTTTATTTATTCCTTATTTAATTATTAAAGTAAATATTAGTTTAGTTATCTAATATACATACCACTTCTTTTTATTTTTTATTTTAAAACACAATCATTACTGTACTTTTTCTGTACTTTTTCCATCACTTTTTCTTAACATTATGTACTTTTCTGTACACAATCAATGATTAGTGGTATACTAATTGGAAAAATGTGATATATAATGAGGATCCCTTTGTTTAAGATATATAAAATAATAAAATAATTATATCCTCTCCGTATGGACCGAAAAAGATATGATTAATTTAAGTACCCGACAAAAATGGGGCAGTGAGGAATATTTGATGAAAGGGATCTTACTGATCCACCTACGTAAAAGGACAAGTATACTCGATGGAAACGTTTATTAAAACAATATCGTTTGGTTGCCAAATAAATAAAAAGTGGTTGACTATATAAAAAGGCGTTTTCTATCCATACATCCCAAAATACTCATCATACCCCCTTTTGATTTTTTTTTTTTTAAAAGTGGTGGAATAAAGTACAAAAAAGTACAGAATGTAAGAAAAAGTGACGGAATAAAGTACAGAAAAAGTACAGAATGTAAATATGGAAGGTATAAAGAGTAGCAACAAAAAAAAAAGAGTTTTCTATCCATACCTCCCAAAATACTCATCATACCCCCTTTTGAAAATTTTGTTTAATTGTTTTATATTAAATTCGTACGTCGCTTATTTTTTGTATCATCACCCTTTCTGAAAAACTAAAAGTTATAATCTCTTACATTACATTAAATAAAATGGGATAAAACCGACTCTTTGACGACCCTCACGGAGGTATCATACTACCAACATTACATAACATATAATATAAGTATTTATAATTGAATTTAAGTTTTTTTTTTAAAGAAATAATTGATGCAGTCAACAGCACTATTGTTTTGTTCAGTTGACTAATAGGAACCGAACAAAATTTTTATACCTCAAACAATATTTAATCCTTAAGTTAAAACTAGCAGCACACTTTTATCCGTGAAGTTTTACTGCACCAATTATTTTCTGTTTTTTACCAACCCATTTGTAAGGTTTTGATTGGGAATCTCTTTCTATACCACTCTTTTCCAATAATCATACCACTTAATGATTAAAAGTACAGAAAAAGTACCGAAAGGTACATAATGATAAGAAAAAGTGATGAAAAAAGTACAGAAAAAGTACCGTATTATGTTTAAAATAAAAAATAAAAAAGAGTGGTATATAAAGTAGATCCCGTTTTGATTTTAGGGTTTAAATAATAATTTAATTAGAAAACTCTTCAAATCAAATCAAATCAATTAATTATTAGTCATGGAAAAATGTGACATAGCATACGACATTGGCGTCCGTATGAGCGTTGTCATGTACCACTGTGGAATTTTGTTCGAATATACCCTCAAATTAATTTAAATATTTAAGAAGTATGACTATGATGTTAGATAGAAAAGTAACAATAACAATTTTGATATTAATTATGCTACTCCGTGTAATGGTAATTCATTTATATCTAAAAAATAATAATAATTTGTACATAAATTTAAACGACTCAAAAGTCAAAATGCCGCATTAATAAGCCAAACAATTAATTAAAGTGCTCTTTCGATTTTATAAAAGAGTAATGCTAAACAGGCCTACGTAAGTAGGCCTAATTTTTTGATTTGTTGAATTTTTTCTTTCTCTTAATCTCACCCAATCAATTTTTCACCTCCACCCATCAAAGTTTTAGGCCTATATTTAGGTTTACTAATTTAGTTATACCAATCATTTTCCTTTATAAAATTAAAAGGAAGCAACCTAACTCTCGAGTCTCCTAAGAGTCATCATCGGTGTTTGAAATAAACTTAAAATTAATAATCCTCGATTTCTTGGGTTTATGTTTTGAAATACATACTACTGTAGAATTTATTTAATTATAATATTCGATGTGTGCTAAATATTTTAATTTCGTTAATATAAAACTCCGTACTACTATACCAATTATTTATGTTTATTTGGCACGATGAGAACGTATAAAAATGTCAATATCTTCTACCAAACACTTCTTCAAAATTAAGAAGGCATTACCTTTTTTAGCAATCTATTTTATTCACCTACAATTTTTTTTGCACTTAATATAACAATTTTATGGACATGATTAAGTTCAATAAACTGAATTTGAATTTGTCTTCGTGCGTGTCCAAAAATCAAATGGACCGATGAAAATTCATTGGGATTGTCCCCCAAAAGTACAGACTAAAAAAAAAAAAAAAAAAAAAACGTCATTAAAATATTTAGAGATGTATGAATATTTAGAAAAATACAGAGTATATAATTTGTTATGATCCGAGTACAAATAACTTCACAAAGATTTTGACATCTCAAATGACAACTCTCAAAGACGCTCATTATCATTTCTAAAAAGTATCACATATAAATCAAAATTTTAATTTACGTTTATTTTTAAGTATAAAGTTCAATTCACATTACTAGATTTATCTGTCACCAATGCTCTAATGAAACATTAAACAGGTATATATATGTACACAAACTTAGTACGTATCGATCGATGTATACATGTATTTAGATGCAATAAGATTCAATGAATGATTTATGGTTTGTGATTTTGTGAAATATTGGGTGAAGAAATCAACCTACCTTCAACCATCTTCAGCAAACATGGTCTTAAAGTAACCAAATCCAACCTATCATTTAATTTTGCTCCTTTAACCTGCTCAACATTATTCAATAGTCAATAATAATTACAACAATTATTCTAAATTCATTCAATTACTAATTTACTAATACTAATAATTATTGATTATTATACACATATATTAATTCACTTAGCCCACCTTTTTTCAAATAATGCATACTCATTATGTCTCAATTTTTATTTATTAATAAAATAAATTAATATTTAAATCAAATTAAATACTCTATATCCTTATGCAATAAATTCAAGCATCGTGAACTTCAATGAGAAATCTAACCTCATGTGACAGTGAGTAGTTAGTAATATGGCAAGTATCGACATTAACAGCTAGTAATTTCTTCACGTCAAGAATTTTGTCTGTTGAGATACCCTGCATTATATTTTCGATATAACTTAAGTTCATATATCAAATCGAAGTAATAATAATTAAAAAAAAACTTTATACTATTAAACATGAAATAAAACTTTAATTAGTACCTTGAGTATAACTTGTGTATCATAAGGAGTTATGATTGTTATATCTAGAACACTAGGAACAACTGCATAAGATTCAAAGAACATATTAGCATGCTACTTTTGAATGAGTAATGGGTAAAACTACTCGACGTCCCGGATAACCTGAACAAGGAAAACCTCGTCGGTATACTTGTTTTTCAATCAATACATGATGATAATAAGATTACCTTTTTCTTCTTTCTTTTTCTTATCAACTTTGGTTTTGTTTCCTTTGCCTTTGCTTGACCTTGGTGCCATATTGAGTTATTGGATTAATAAGATTAAGAATCAGGATTATTGAAATTAAGGGAGTTTGTGTATGGTTATTTGAGAAATGAAATGATTAATAATAATAATAGTGAGGAATTGAAATGGTGGTTATTTATATTAGATAGAAGAAAAAGGATAAAATAAAAATGGTGAAGATGAAGAAGAAGATAGGAAGATAAGAGTATGTGCTTGGAGATTACCCAATTTGTAGATTTCAAAAATTTCCTGACCTCTCCTTTCCACTCTCTCTCTATTTCTCTCTATTTACAAGATACATGTGATGACTCTTATATGAGCAGCCTGAACCTATGAGAAACAGAGATAGTAATAATAATAATAATTAATAATTAAATAATATAAGTAAAAATAAATGTTGGTTAAATTGTCATATGAAACTCGGGTAACATACAATATTTTTTATATACAGTAATTTATAATCTGATAAATGTTGGTTAAATTGTCATATGAAACTCGGGTAATATACAATATTTTTTATATACAGTAATTTATAATCTGATATGTTAAAAAATGAATGATTTTTCATGACATGCACATCTTTTTCCTTTCAAGAATATATATGGTGTAATGTTTTACATATTTTTTCAATCGTCGTACCCATATTCTCTTAATCGTGAGTTATGTGATTTACATCTCTCGTATTCATCATGAGACTAATCGATGAGGGTCGTTAGAGAGTCAATTACCCTTTTTACTTTTCTATATACGAAATCATCTTTGATAAAAATTAAAATAGATAAGTAATAATATTTCAACCCTTAAATAGATAATCTCAAAAGTAACGTTTTTTTCTCACCTACATCATTCTTCGTTAAAAATATACTCTCTAGTCTCTACACCCATATAAAAAGAACAACTATAGAAAATAGAGCAATGCTAGAGTCACAAACATTTCACGAAATGATGTTGATGAATGATGATGAGATGAACCATCACTTAAGTTTGTTTTTCTCTATTTCAACGTCTATCTCTTTACACTATTAATCCACGTAATTTGTGAACTTTTTTTCAAGAATTTCGTAGTTCTAACATTACCGATAACAAAAATATGGAATTAAGCATATACTCTCTCCGTCCCAAAATAAGTATCCTGTTTTGACTTTTTGAGTCTTTCTTTTTCAACTTTGATCTTAAATATTTTTGTTTGTGTTATATAATACTTGATCCAAAATATATAATTGAATTGTGTTTTAAATGTAGTTCCATTCGTATAATTTTCATAAAGTATTATATAGCACAAACAAATACATTTAATGTCAAAGTTGAAAAAGAATTATTTCAAAAACTGAAACAAGAAAATTATTTTGGGACGGATAGAATATCTATATCTATTTATATTAATCTTTCAAGGGTAAGGTTCAGAGGAGAAGTTATTATTTGAGGAGAAGGAGGAGAAGAATTTTCAAATTTTCATTTTTACCCCCTCCACCTTTTTAATAGTGTACACTACTCCCTCCTACTTTCTTCCTACCCACCCCTCCCCTCTACCACCCACCACCACTAGCTGCTGCCACCCGCCGCCACCCGTCGCCGCCACCACCCGCCGCCGCCACCACCCGCCGCCGCCGCCACCCGCCGCCGCCACCTGCCGCCGCCACCACCCGCCGCCGCCGCCACCCGCCGCCGGTCGTCGGAAAAAAAAAATTCAGTTTTTTTTTTAATTTTTAAAAAAAAAAAAATTAAAATTTTTGTTTCATAATTTTTTTTTCCAATTTTTTTTTTTTACATATTATCACTTTGTACTGCATTTTATTATTTTTATTGCATTTTGTATATATGTTTAGTAGATATTGTTCGTTTTTACTGCATTTTATTTATACACCTCAATCTTATATATATTGTTTGTTTTTTACTGCATTTTAAGTTATATATAATATATTTTTTACTGCATTTTGTAAAAAATTACACTGCATTTTATTATTATTCACTGCATTTTGCATATATTTCATATATTACATATTGTTTATTTTTTACTGCATTTTATATTATACATATGATCCATTTTTACTGCATTTTGTATGAAAGGATAATACATACTACTGTTTTTACTGCATTTTGCATATATTTATTTAGTACACATTGTTCGTTTTACTGCATTTTATATTATATATATTCTATTTGTACCGCATTTTATTTTTTTTACTGCATTTTGTTATTTTCACTGCATTTTATATTATACATAATCTATTTGTACTGCATTTTGTTATTTTTGCTGCATTTTTCATATATTTTATTCATTATATATTGTTTGTTATTCACTGCATTTTGTATTTTACATATTATTGATTTGTACTGCATTTTGTATTTTACATATTATCTATTTGTATTGCATTTTGTATTAAAGTATAATACATATTGTTGTTTTTATTGCATTTTGCATATACATCATTTAGGACATATTGTTCTCTTTTTACTGCATTTTAGATTATATATATTATCCATTTGTACGGTATTTTGTTGACGTTGGGTATAGAAGATGCGGTAAAATATATACAAGTTTTAGTTAATTAACAATAATATACAAAATGCAGTGAAAAAAACGTATAGTTTTATTAAAAATGCAGTAGGAAAAGGAATACTATATCTAATAAAAAATTTTATGGGAAAAAAAATCTGAAAAATTTTTTTTTTTTTTTTTTAAAATTTTGAAAAATTTTTTTTTTTGAAAAAATATTTTTTTGAAAAAAAAAATTTGAATTTTTTTTTCCAACGGCCGGAATCCGACGGCGGCTGACGGCGACCGGCGGCAGTCAGATGGTGGCAGCAAGTGGTGGGGGTGGTGGGGTGGTGGTAGGTGGGGTTGGAGGAAGAAGAAGGTAGGAGGGGAAAGAAAATAAAGTGGAAGGGTTAACATGTAAAAGTCTAAATAGTGGAAGGGGTGTGGAGTGAAAATTAATGTTATGTTTTTTTTTGTTAACTAATACCCTTATTTTTTAAAGTAATTACAAAATTGCCACCTCTTTTAACCATTGATCCAATCCAAAAGATGATCCAATGGCTACAAATAAAACTTCTCCTCCTTCTCCTCATATGACCCCTTCCCATATGATCCCCAATCATATTTCAATACAACTATGTTCAATTTATAACCCGCTATTTTCAGTATTTCACTATTTTGTGAGATAGGGAATTAGGATATAAAGAGGGGCCTCTAGACGGGTGACACGTGTCAGATTTTTTGATGGGTTGATGATGTCGCCGAGTGTTTTGTTTTTTCGCTCGTTGGGACCTTAGCTTCTCTAAATTTATTTTTTTGAAAGGTAGCTTCTCTAAATTTATTTAATTATTATATTATACCACTTTAGAATCTTCCTTATGTGCGTATTTATCTATGTTTTACTAGTAAATTCCAAAGCTTTCTATAATAATCAAGTATATAACGATCATAGAACACTAATAAAATTAGTTACAAGGTCAATTCCTTTCGATAATTAGTTAGATATTTAATCATGAAAGAAAGTTTACAGGAGGGTCCAATTTAAATATGGTACTAATGTTCATTGATACTATTTCCTCCACATCAAAGCTAGGGGTGTTCACTATATGGACAAACCGAATTGTCCAATCGGACAATTTGGATTGGACTATTTGGTTTGGATAATTTGGTTTTTTGGATTGGTTTGGTTCAAAACCGAATATTTATTTTGATTACCAATGTAGAAACCGAATAGTCCAAATTAACCGAATAGTAATATAATTTGGTAATACTTTTAAAATATGTACAAATTAATTAGGTTAATCACTCAATATTATGCATACTTATACCATTATTAACTTTATTCATCATTTATCACAAATTTATCAACTATATCTTAGTTTTGTCTTGCAAATTATTATATTTTTGTCACGAACTTAAGAAACGTGCTAATTAGTTTTGTTTTATAATCAAGTTTTTTGATTTTGTTCGAATGTTTATATTATTAATATATGAAAGCATAAACCGAATAGTAAAAACCGAATAGTAATTAGGTTCGGTTCGGTTTGGTTTTTTATTTGTTCGGTTCGGTTCGGTTTCAATTTTTCAAAACCGAAAACCAATCGGTTTCATCTATTAGGTTCGGTTTAAACCGAATGAACACCCCTAATCAAAGCAATCTTAATCTACTCAAATTCCATTTTTGACTTTGTACGGCTACAAGATTACGTTTTATCTGCTTATACGGCCAAGTCGCGGTATGTTTTCCTTATTTCAACTCATTAGTCATTCGCGACGAGAGAATTATTGAAACATTAAAAGGTCATACGTTCAAATATGTTTTGAACCTTTTTTATATATGATAAGTTACACGATTTACTTCTTATACATTGACCCTGTGATTAATTAATATGATTCGTGAGATCCACTACAAGCTAACGGAAAAAGTTGAGTGTACTTTATATTTGGAGTTTTAGACCCACTAAAGTAGGTATATTGAAAATAGTTGCATAAGAATTTGAGTTGTTAACCTTTCCTTATTATACAATTAATTTTACTAAATAATATGATATTAGTTTCACCTAAGTATCAAAATCGACTTAGTTCTAAATTTGTCAACTAGTTAAAAAATAAAACAAGGCAAGGCAAGTCAATGACTAATTGTTTACCACTTAATTATATGGTTGATATCGAATGCAAACATTATTACATTATTATTAATAACATCAAATATTATTTGTTTTACCACAAAGGAATTAGTCGTCATTAATTCTTAATTAAACGGCTACTTCTTCATGTTGAATCAGAATCTATTTTGACCTTGACGGCCATTTCACTAGAATCTACCATTTTGTTTTTTAACACTGGAATTAAATATGTGGGCCGAATTTGTTGAATAAACATATGAATTAAAATTAAAATTAAAAAGAAAAAAAAAATGTGATTGTGTTTTTATCATCCAAAGTAGTAGCAAATTTTATCACGAGGAAAAAATTATTATAATAATAGTAATTAGACTAATAACAGTATTAGCTTACAGGGTATCTTGATTTTGATGTTTGTTTAACCTTAATCCTTGGAAAAAATAATAATATATAAATATATAATTAAAAGTTACAACGTAAGTTAAACGTTAAACTGATTGATTTGTATCGTTAACTTCGGATCAACAACGCTACACTAAAATGAATTAGTCAACAATGCTACACATATGGTTTGGTACGAAAACCATAGATTATCACAACAATATTAATTACGTTTAAAAGTCATCAAGTTGAGTATTTAACATTCTCATTCTCATAAAAGATCGATGGCTAGTCTAGTAGGTATAGGCATAGTTGTTAAACTCTTACGATTCACGAGTCAACTCTTACGAGCAGTGGCGGAGCTAGGAATAAATATGAGGGGTTGCACAAATTTTTTAGTATATACTCCGTAAAATATAACTAAAACTAGCAGAAAGTGTACGATTTCATCGAATACACATAATTACTTTATAAAGTACGATACCAATAAAAATCTTTAGTTCTGGTCTCGTCCTTCACCCATAAGTTAAAAATGCAAATAACAACTTCATCTTGAGTATTTTCTAGCTCTTCTATTTCTACAGTCATAAGAAATCATTGTTAAAAAATTCAACTTCCATTTGTTTAGTTCCATGTTTATTGATTGTTTAATGCATCTTGCAATAAACAAGGTTATGTAAAGAAACAAAGGGGTTGAGTATGTGCAAAGTTCATCCCAATCGCATCTGCGTTAGGTTCATAGGTTTATTTTACCTTTTAATCACTTTTTCCAAAATAAAAATGAACATATGTATTCGATGGCTCGATGCTCTTCTTTCCTGAATTCCTGGCAAATGGAGAGTTGGGCTTATTAAACTATTGGGCCTCTAATTAAACTCATACATAGTACATGATATCAGGATAAGTATCACAACATCGTCTATTCGTCTATAGCATCTATGTTTAATTAATTAAATATATAAATAAAAAATTTACAGTAGATATTAAAATTCATGTGTGGCATCTGCCACCCTCTGCACCAAAGCAACTCCGCCACTGCTTACGAGTTGAGTCAAAAATGCAATAAACGAGGCCGCTCAAACCCTGACTCTTTATTGACTTTGACTCTTATGAGTCGTTTATTGACTCTTCCGAATCGTGTGTGACTCTTACAAGTCTTGTGCGACTCTTACGAGTCAGAAAAGTGTAATGTAATATAAAAGATAAAATGACAATGACTATAATCTGTTTTAAATTAAGCATTTATGTCAACGAATTAATTATCGACTTTTACCATGTTTTACTTTACTTAAAACAAAAAACTTAAACAATAATATACATATACATATAAAAACACATACTTATTGTAAAATAGTGACTCTTACGAGTCGAGCCGAGTCACGAATCACGAGTTATAAATAGAGATCCCGAGTCGAGTCACGAGTTAACAACTATGGGTATAGCTACCATTAGTTGCCTAATTTAAATTTAAACTAATTATATTATAAACTGTAAAAAGGTAGAAAAAAATATGGAGAGAAAAGCGGGTTTGATAAAATAATGTGCTATATTGCACTATTATAATGTAAAATGAGAATCTTAATGGAATATGCTTACATTAAAAATAAGTTATTCCAATGTGTTGTACTATATCTTTGCACTAAATTTTTTTAATTAATTTAAAGCACATAACTAGACAATGTATTTTAAAATTTTAATTGGGCTCAATACATTTATTTGGTTCAAGAATAATCTTATATAAAAATAAATATTATTACTTCATATGTCTCATTACAAGTGTCATGTTTTGACTTTTTCAAGTATTTTTTTTTCAATTTTGACATTAAATATTTTTATTTGTGTTATATAATACTTGATGCAAAATATATGAATTGATTGTGTTTTAAATATATTTTCATTGGTATAATTTTCATCAAGTATTATATAACACAAACAAAAATATTTAAGGTCAAAGTTGAAAAGGAAATACTTTAAAAAGTCAAAACATGACACTTGTAATGGGACGGATGTAGTATATAAATAGTATTATATATGAACTAATAAGAAAATTTGCATGTGTTCGATCTTGCATGCTCAACATTTACCGAGTAAATTTAATATACTCATAAAAGATAGTACGGAGAATTAATTATATGGATTAATGTTTAATTTTTATATTGTTATTATATTGTGAATAGTGTTTTAGTGCTAAGTTTGATGCTACACCAAATATAGTGTAATTTTGCATTGACTTTTGACTGCACTATAATAGTGTAAAGTTTAGTACATACATTGGAGTGCATTTGTTATACTTTTGCACTATTATAATATAAAAAAATGAACACATTGGAGATACTCTAATGCGACTTAGTTATCAAAAGTCAAAACATGTACCAAACATTGTAACTAAGAAAACTAGCCCGAAGTATTAAATATAGAAGATTATTTAGAAACTATTACACAGATGAAATTTTGTTAGATATTTAGTATAAAATTCTAAAGATTATGTATTTTTGTAAGAAAAAGAATATCTTGATTTATTATATCTCTTTAAGGTTTGAGATGTTGAGTTTTAAAGTTAAAGATGTATTTTAGTGTCAATGTTAATGTTAAGTTTAAGATGTGAAAAAGATCAAGAGTAAAATATGTAATCATCACTTACATTAAGATTAAGTTATATACTAATATTCAATTTAATGCTAATATTAATTAAGTTTAACAAAATATAGATTTTTTTCCAATAATATTTAAAAAATAAAAATTAAATTAGAACACTTGTCATCATTTAGAAGAATTGAGTCTAAAATATGTAATCATCACTTACATTAAGATTAAGTTATATACTAATATTCAATTTAATGCTAATATTAATTAAGTTTAACAAAATATAGATTTTTTTCCCAATAATATTAAAAAAATAAAAATTAAATTGGGACACTTGTCATCATTTAGAAGAATTGAGTCTTCTTTATATCATAGTTGTTAAAATCTTACGATTCACGAGCCGACTCTTACGAGTCGGCTCAGAAATTCAAAAAACGAGGCGACTCGGACCCCGACTCGTAAATGACTTTGACTCTTACGAGTCATTTATTGACTCTTACGAGTCATTTATTGACTCTTCCGAGTCGTGGGCTACTCTTACGAGTCTTGGGCGACTCTTACGAGTCAGAAACCGGACACACGTATAATGTAATCTAATAAAAAACATAAAATGACAAGATATGATAGGAAATGACTAATAATGCATTATAAATTAAACATTTGTGTTATTTAATGACTTTCATCATATTTAACTTCAATTAAGGATATAAATCTAAGCAATAATATACATATAGATATAAATATATGTATTTATTGTAAAATTATGACTCTTACGAGTCGAGTCGAGTCACGAGTCACGAGTTAAAAATCAATACTCCGAATCACGAGTCGAGTCACGAGTTAACAACTATGCTTTATATATATACTAGAAAATTTCTTGGCTGTGCAAAAGCACAGCCCAAGCCCCGCTATGATCAGTATTATTGATACAAATACTTTTATAATAATTTATTAGTAAAGAAATTTATATCTTTACATGTAATATATAAGTGTTATATGGATATCAAGTAATTATCACGTGCATTAATATTGTTGTTATTGACATGAGATGATGGAGATGGTCATGTTTCTTTTGGAGTTTTGGTTAGTCTTACTCAAGATATCAAATTAGTTTAAGATGTCCATTATTACCGCGCGTTTTACTTTCAAATGCTTATAAGAGCATCTCAAATGAATGCTTTTTTTATAAAAGCTTTTCTTCAATGGAGGAATAATTTGTGCAAAAGCTTGTTATTTCTCAAGTCTTCCATGAAAGCTTTTTTAAAAGTTTGTGTGTGTAATTTTTGAAAATAAAAGCTTTGCAAATCAAGTTTTTTGTATCATTGTAGACAAGACTTTTTATAAAAGCTTTTTCGTAAAAATTTGATGTGGCAAACAAAAAAGCTTTTCATAGCTTTTGTTTATTGGGAGTGCTCTAAGTTTAACAATTCTCAAAATTTCAAATTTGTGTAATATGTCCGTTATTACTACGCGCTTTATGAACTTAGAATGTTTACATGTTAATAAGTATTAGCATTTGAAGATAACTTATGTGGCAACGATTATGTGATGAGTGCCATATTTTTTGATAATATAAATATAAAGATAATAATAATAATAATAATAATAATAATATAATATATTAATTGCGATGATGTGTCACAATTAGAGATGATATAGTTTTCCTTAAGTTATTCCATATTCTTTTAACTATCATTAAATTAAATGCCCATTTCATTTTCAAGATAATAGAGCAGTTCCTAATAAATCGACAATAATGTCATCCTTATAAAATTTGTGAGATAGAAAGATAAGAGAAGAGATAAGAACTCATACCAAGGAAATACCATCTACAACAATATACCGTACCATATTAATGATCCTTAGTTACTTCTTATTCCAAAAAAATTTCAATTATACAAAAAGTAATTTTGATAAAGCATCAACTAAGTTGTTTTGCCGCGACAAAGAGCGAATTTGATTGCCATTATCTACCTCATTTTGTATTTGTATACGTTTTTTCTAATATTTTTTGCAAGTGTAGTACCTCCCAATCGAAAAATAACTTGTCAGGACAAAACAACTTATTTGGTACTTTATCAATATTGAAAGCAAACAAATCGGGACCAAATCCCACTAGTAGCCAGCCATGTTATTTTCCGATTATTGAAAACACAAGAATTGGGACTAAATATGCTAGTACGTAGCCATGTTGATATTTTTTGGAAATGACAAACCTATAAATAAAAAACTAGTAAGATGCTAAAGATTACAACCAAAATGACCATATTAAATACATCGATCCAAAAGTTAAATACCAACCTGAACTACCTTCTTAATTCCAGCCAACACGACGCTACCAACAACTATACATCTTGACCCGAACCCTACATCGTACCAAAACGATCATATAATTTGATTACAAACCCTACATGATACCAAAATGACCATAAAACACAATTCTATATATAAGTAGTTACCAAGCCCTTCATTCATTTGGTATCACCTTAACCTGAGATTCTTATGCTCCTCAGTTTCATTTAATAAGCATATGCGGCACAATCTGAGATACCACCACTAAGATAACATAGCGGTAGAACATTATAATGTTCTAACAAGAGATTCTCATATTAAAACAATTCTAGCCAATGGTAAACTTTTTGTCGTGCCAAGAAATGAGTTACTCTGTATATATTTTCATGTATTAAACATTTTTAGATACGCATTTATCATAAATTAGCAGATGCCCGCACAAAGCATCGGGGTAATTATTCCGTTTAATTTCGTAATATAAGTATTAATAAAGTAAATTCCATTATATGTTGTTAAAATTTCTTGTTTTTTTAATTTGAATGAATATGTATAAATTTTCGTTATTCATGATTCAGTTTATTTATAGGTTTTAGTTATTTTTAAATATATACTTGTTTATTATAGACTAAATCTAATTAATATTATAGATTGTTTCTAAAATTAACTAAGGGTAGTTTATTCTATTTTGTTGAATATAGGGGTATTCTGGTCATTTCCATTCTTTAAATATGCAAAGCATTCAAGAAAAGGGTTAAACCCTTATAAGGGTGTAACATTAAAAAGTAATAATATACTCTAGTAAAGTAATAATTGGATGCAACTTTATATTAAGATCCAGACATGAAGTCGATACTTCAAATCCCCTTAAAAGGCATGTGACCTTTGCAATGGTGCTCAAATAATTGAAGTTTTATTACTGTTATGATTATGATTATGATTATTAATACCTATTATTATACATCCATTAAATTTGAAGTCTGGAAAACCAACAAGTTGTTGAAATAATTCTACATTAACTACAAGTCTACAACGATATTTGTATTAAGCAAAAATGACCAAATATCTTTAATTACAATCGGTTATCTTGTATGCAGGTAAAAAAATTAAAATAAGGGAAATGATATTGACATTCCTAATGACTGTTAATAAGAACCATTTGAAAACAATCATTAAACTTCAGATTTTCTTTACTATCGAAAATTATAATTAATATATCACATATAAAAGAAATGTTTCAGTTAATTAAATGCAAACCTTCAATGTATTAATTATAATTTTGATTAAATAAGAAAACTTTAGCTTCAATAATAAATGCACAATTTTCCTTATTGACAGCCCTAAAGGCTGTCATTATCATTTCCCTCAAAATAAATAATTAATTCGTTGTTGATTTCTATTAATGATATTTTTCGCAAGTCTATATATAAAATCGATAATTCGATAAGAGCTCATTTCTATTTTATACAGTTTATGCTAGATATTATTAATATCAAAATTATTAGGTTCTGAGTTCAAGTTATAAGGTTGGACAAATGTGTATATTCGTAGAACAAAATTATATATTCGTGGTGTTGATTTCTACTGAGATGGATTCAAAAGAAATAAAGTTTGTGACCTCTTTCTTCTTTATTTACAGTAATATTTTCAATCGTAAATTTCACTTAAAAACAACTTAAATATAGCCCAGTTAAAGTCATTAAATTATTTGAGAGCTTTGGGCCCTTTGAAAATTTATAATCCCAGCCCATTTACAAAAATTACATGGAATTTGGCCTGATAGTCGATTTTGATTCTAATGTTACTTGCGATCTTATACTTGTGGGTCAATAATAACTTCAATAGAAAAATTAAATAAACAACCCCTTTTGCTGTCAAAATTAGTTTCTATATTAAATATTAATATTATATTATATCAATATTTTTTAAAGCCATGTAATGGTTATTAATTTTTTAAAAATAGATCAAATTGTAAAAAAATAACAACTAATCCAATTCTTTTTCACATTCTGTAGTATCAACTAACTTTTTATGTATTAAAGTGATCACTTATTTAAATCACACATTAGATGGTATATGTCCAATTTATGCACATAAGTTATTTCAAATAAATACAATTAATATATACATTTCAATGTGTGTGTGTTTTTTTTTAATTATTATACATTTTCATTAATGATCCATTTACATACACATGTTTATAGATTATACATTTTTTGAGTTATCATTGTCAAATTTATATTATAATGTCATTGTCATGTTTATTTTTAAATATGTGTATACACAAGTTTAAACTAATAATAAACGAAAACATTTGCTATTGAAATATTTTGAAAAATAGATACCTTATAACTAATTGAATAATTTAATTCTTATTAAACTATAGAATAACCAACAAAAATATACCGATTTATCTAAAAAGTATATTTTGAAAAGAAAAAAGATCATAATATGCTTACCATAAAGTTTTTACCTAAATATTATTTCATTATTACTAAATGGTCATATTAGAGTGTACCCTTGACTCCCGTACCATATTTTAATGATACACGTTCGCCTCACTCAAAAGATCATCAATGTCGGGTAAATTACATGTCCACAAATCAACCACATGTGCTGAGTAGCAGTATTGAACCCCTCACCTATAGGTCACGCATGTGGCATATGAACATTTGTGATGACGATACCCCTGGATCTATGCTCAATTAGTATTATTATTATTATTAGTACTAACATTTCCAAACAATTCATATATATATATATATATATATATACACACCCTAAGAATACCTTTGAACGCCTTAAGGACCCATCTATTTTCAAGAGAAGCAAATGAACCACCTAAAATATCATGGAGACCTATATAGGGAGGAATAACCACAGACCACCAACTTCCGATCTTCCCCCACGTAGATTTAATAGGCTCACATTCAAAAAAAGTGTGGTTAATCGACTCCACTTCAGATTGGCATATAGGGCATAATGTTGAAGTCACAAGAATATCATTAAGAGATCAGCCCCTTGGGCATCTTATGTTGAAAAGGAGCGTTTCGTATTACTTTGTTGTTTTGAGAATGTTTTGGACAACACGTCACAAATAAACATACAATGGTCGAAATTAATAGTTAAGTACATACAATGGAGGTCAATTTAGTTTTGTACACACTAAAGAAGTCAACGCATAATTATATACATTTTCAAACACTTAACCCTTTTTACTATTAAGTTGTAAAAATTTTGCTTCAATATAGATTATGACTAATTGCTAAAAAATATAGGTTCCTACAATTATTGTTTAGTTTATTCAAGTTAATTTCATCTAATTTCTCATCCTCTAATAAATTTCAATTTGCATAGGGTATTGATAGTTAAATAAGCAGCATGAAAATGAATTAGTATACAAATTCTTTGTAAATGTTTTTCGGGTAATATATGGATGTAATAATCAATCAGTTGAAGAACTACTAAAAATGATACTCGAGTAGTAGATAATGGGACTTAATATAAATAATATGAAGGCAGTTTACTTTTGACATCCCGTGTTTATACACGGGTCTAAAATCTAGTAAATATTAATAAAAGAAAACTTTTCTTATGAAAAATTTATTGCAAAATTGAAAGCTATTAACCCATCAAAACCTTCAATTTCACCAACCTTTTAATTTGTTTAGAGAAAGCAAAAACTTTATTATATAAAAACCCCACTATACACAATAAAACTCAAGCATGCTCAAGCATATAACCAAACTCACTACTGAGCCATGCCTGCAATCTGGAAAAATACACGAAAAATAACCCACCAGAGTACATCTTACACAACCACTAAAAAATCAAAAACAAATACAAAATGAACAAATATACAAAATGAACATGACACCCCATGCTTTAACCAGATAGCCTGCTCTACACCATTCCAACCAAAAAAATATGCGCAGTACCAAATTCACAATTGCAGCCTTTTACATGTTTGACTCTACCCATTCATCACCATACGATCCCGGGTCACTTATCCATCGCGACCACTCCAGATTCCCCACCTTCATTCTTGATTTCATCCATGCTAGGCTTCGAATCCGCACTTCACTAGCCAACCCCGCACCCCTTAACACTCCCCCCCCCCCCCCCCCCCCTGAATACATTAGCGTTTCTGTTTTTCCAAATTAGATATAACGTGATCCATACAACCCCCAACCATAAATCTTTTAACAGATTGTTAGACCCACACCTATTGACCGACTCTAGAAGTCCCTCCAAATCCATCACATTACAACAACCCATATTCCACCAATTAAAAACCTTGGACCACACCATCAACGATTCATTACACGATACAAAGCAATGATCTAACGTCTCAATACTCTCTCCACATAATGGACATAATAAGGAATAAACATCAATACCTCTTTTGTCCAACTCCACGAGCACTGGCATCCTCCTCTTTCTCGATCTCCAAGCATATATGCATTACTTTACCTAAAAAATCTCAATAAAAAAATCTGATTTTCTACAGAAAAAATAAAATATAAAATTAAAATAAAAGATGATAATATTATAATAATTTAATCTTCGTTCAACAATTCCAAACTCATAAAATATATAAAAATACATAAAAGAGAATAATATTAAAATAATATTATCTTCCTCCGTAATCTTCTGTGAGAACGTAGAAAACCCTCAAAATCACTTTTTAACTATTCGAAACACATTATTCTTCAAAACTTTTTCAATGATTACTATTAAAATAATTTTTGGAAGCTATGATATAAATATGAATAAAAAATATTAACTTTTTTTTACAGGAGTAGGATTTCTGAATATGACTTTTAAATCTTATTTAATTGTGTTTGTGTTATATATCATTACATAATTTATATTGGATCATCAAATGACTGGATTGACCATCAAATAGCACTTGAAATCTATTTTGAATTCAGTACTTAGTTTGGTTATATATGCATGAAATCTCCTTCAGTTTTTTCTAGAGATTCAACAAATGATGTTTTATGTGTTTGCATTTGTAGACCTCAATTCAGTCGTTCTTCTAACTACATAGTATCATCATTATGGATAATGTTGTTACTGTGTTTATATTGACATGCTTGTGTTAACCTAGCCAACCGTTTACACTTATAATTGTTGTTGGGTTCATTTTAGTCATACAACGACAAATGTGTGGAAAGTCTCTAAGTTACTTTTGGTATAATAAGGTTTGTGTAGCTAATCTGATGTTTACGGGTCTCTACATCTGTAGGAACCATTCTTTGTGTTATTATAGTAAGAATTCCTACGTTTGGATGATATACAAAAAATTTTTTCCTTCTATTGCCTCTGTGATCCTATAGAGATTTAAAATGACTATTGCACCATCAAAGTGGTACACTAGTACATGGCAGCATGTTTTGTTTTGTTTTGGGTCCTGCTGGTTATTGGGGTAGGTTGGTCATTGTTGACAACGGGCTGATTATAACCGAGCCAACTCGTAATGACATACTCCTATTAACCCAAGCACATGTAGCTGCTCTGTTTTGAGTTTTATTTCTTTGGGGTCGTTTTACACAGGACTTCATTGGCTTTGACTATAACCGAGCCATCCCGTTTACACTTATAATCCAACATGATATTATCGGCAGTTCTATCATTGACTCCCCAAGACCAATAGGCCTGGGAGAATATGTCTGAGTCACGATAATCGAGTAAAGAATGCGAATACAGGTTGGGTTTAATTAGTTTCGAATTTGCATGACAAATGAGCTAGTAAAGTAGCAGACTAGCAAACTACTACCCAATTATTACTAACGAGTGGGTTGGAACACTTTGCTGTGACATGTATATATCTAGCTATTTTGATGACCAAAAGTTGTGAAGTGTATCTAGCCCACCAACTCGTAGGTGGGGCACCTAGCTGTGAAGTGTATCTAGCCATTTGGAACCTTTTATCTAGTAGTAGAAATTTATTGCCATATAATTACAAGAGTGTGCTCCTTATGGGCTGGGAAATTTTTGGTTCAAATAAGTTCTAATCGATTATGTTCCTATTGTTTATCTTGGTGATCTAAAGAGAGTTAAATTATCATTCTAATGTGTGTTTTGTAATTATGTGTAATTTTTTATGTTCTTGTAACAAATTTGCAATGGTAGTTACATGAAAGGTCTAACTTATACAAATGACTAAATAGTTATATGAATTTTGAATCAGTAAATTGCAACAACGATTACCTTATAGTGGTTATTGAGTGTTTGCCAATGCCCCTTTGCTGGACTGTTTATAATTCATATTCTAATGATTCAAATATACTTTTCAAATAGTTCCACAGTTAAGTGAACCGGTTCGTTCGGTTTACTCCAGGTTTGATAACGAGTATAGTTTTCAAATTTGAAACAGAGGACTTTAATGGTTTTTCAATATTTTTAATGTGTTCCGTGTCTTCATTTTATTGAATCATCTTTTTTTTTCATGAATATATTCACTAATTGAAAATCAACATCACACATCAAATAAAATGATCAATTCTATTAGTTTAAAATGAACATTGATGGTTAATGGTTTAACTCAGTTCAACTCTACCTGTTTTGACATACGCAAATAGCTTACCTAGAGGTTGCTGATGTGTGCTAAGTATAGGCAATTATAATCACAAGTTTTAAATTAAGGAAATACTAAATAATACTATCACACAATTCAGGCAAGATTAACCCGTTCGTATAGTATAGCTTTATAAGTAAGTCCAAATTTCGAACACAGGGAACGTGATTCTAATTTATAACTAATTATCTATTTATTCCTAATTACAACTATTTACAATTATTCACAATAATATTACAGTAATATACAATATAAGGGGGACGTTTTAGTTCCGAACGAACATATATATAATTGATAGAGATTCTAATAGATAAGTCTAATGTTCAACTTAAGAATACTCAATTGGATAGAAGATTATAATTATTCAAACTATTATTTACTAAACTTATTAAACTTACTTATGTCTATTTGCTTGTTGGCTATTCTTATTGGTGAATTACTAATGTAGAAAATTACTTAGGCTTAAGCTAATCTTCATCATAGCAACACAATCATAAGGTTACGCAAAGTATTACTAATTATTAAGATCTATCAGCAGTTTATTAGTACAATTTCATCGGTATGGCGTGAATCACAATATTACTTAACATTAATAAATTATATTCTTCGTCTATCGTATAAGATTAAGATCAAGACATAAACACAATCACTTAATTTATAAAAACTTAATATGGTCATCCTCGTTTAATATAAATCAGTTAACTATGTCAAGAACAATCATTAATATAATATAATACAGATAATTCTTGTATAATAAAAATTCAATAATATAGTTCCAACATAAACATAAATTCATATAATAATCTCAATAAACATTCATTCAAACAGTTATAATGAAAACCTAATTCACAATTAATTCAGATAAACAATATACATAAATAACTCAATAAGCTTATTAAAGTTACAAGGATAAAGAAACCGAACCAATTGTCCAACCAGCTTTTCCTATGGGTAAAAACCTTCAAACCCTAGCTCCTTAGCCTCCAAATTCGCACCTTAAGTCGACCTTAAACCCTAATATTCGACTTTATATTCTAAGAATCGTATATGGTTAACCCTGAACTAGGCCTCTATTTATAGTTTTCAAAACTGCCAGTTCAACCGCCGGTTGGACTTCCCAACCACCGGTTGGATCAATTTGTGTCCACATCCAACTCCGCGTCCTGGAACCGCCTTAATATTAATGTATTCAACCGCCGGTTGAAAACCTCAACCGCCGGTTGAGCTCTAATTCCAGAATCTTTTCAAACTCGGGCCAGGCTTTATTTTGGACTCTCTTCTTTTCTTTTATGGATTTTAATATTCATTTTGGCCCAACTCTTCAATATTATCATTTTAGTCTTCAATTCTTTAAGGTTTAAGCTCCCACTTCTTTAAGTACTTCATTTTCTTCAGTTTTGGACTTGTTCTCGTTCCTTTTTCTTCAATCTTTAATTAAAATACATTTCTGCAAATATTAACGAAATAAGTATCTAAAATCATATAAATGCATTAAAATATATATAAATATAGGGATAAAACAGTATAAAATATAGTATCTATTTGATGCTTATCAGTTGCAAAATGGGAAGTTCAAGTGGTTAGATAATCAGTCAAAATGTGTTATTTCTGGTATGAGACAGGAGAGTTGGCAATATTTAGTTACAAGTAAAAGTTGTTTGCTAGGCTAACTTGCATTGCAAAAACCGTATCATTTCCATAATAATATATATGAATGAAACTGGTTAGGAGATATATAATTTCCATATTAATCTTTTTGAATGAAACTGTTTAGGAGATGGTATGTATTGTTAGCATAATAGCACATCTCCTATTGGCCCGCATTTTGTTAGTTTTGTTTAAGCCTGTTAATTAGCTTTTAGGGTTTTGCTAGTTTTACTATTTAAGCACCTCATTGTATCAGATTCTATTAAGCCTTTTGTAATTGTATTCGATTTGTTTAATTTAACTGTCGTTAGTTTCTACATGATATCAGAGCTTTAGGTATGCGATCTCTTGAATTAGTCATCCTCCGGTCGTCGACTAATTGTTGACGATCCGGAGGGATCCCGTTTACGTTTGAGCTCGTTCATTTTTCGTTGTTTTAGTTTGGAATTCGTAATAATCTGTGCAGCTGTAGGATACTTACGATCTGAGATTCGTTAGCCGTTAAAACGTCCTAAAATTCGTACTGTAGCTTCTAGACATACATATCTAGGTTTTGACCGTTCGGATTTGTAATCGGAGATTCGAGTAATTGCCAAAAATTTGTCGAAGTTGCTGCTGTTTTCTGTTCGTTATTTAGTGCGCAGCTGTGGTAAAATTGCTCTAGAGAGTTCGTTAGCCATTGGATCTTCATAAATTTTGGACTGTAGGTTTATAACACACAGTTACAAGATTTGACCAATAGAAACTAACGACAATTTAATTAACCAAATCGAATGCAATTACAAAAGGCTTAATAGAAACTGATACAATGAGGTGTTTAAATAGTAAAACTAGCGAAACCTTAAAAGCTAATTAACGGGCTTAAACAAAGCTAACAAAATGCGGGCCAATAGGAGATGGGCTATTATGCTAACATGTATTACATGTTTTACCCGTTATAGATAAAAACGTGACCAAAACAGACACATATTATGTAATTGGGTTCAAATTTCCACCTCTAAGCTTACTCCTTTTGTCAGAAACCATTGACATATTACATGCCCCACTCGATCTTTGTCAACAACGATTTTTACCATATATTTAAACACAAATTGCATCTGCCATTAAAGCCAAATATTGACACATTTGGACTCGAACAACGCATCAGTATTAAGCTAGTTTGCAGAGGTTCTAATAAAATTTTAGAGACCATATGGAATTTAAATATATGTCAAACCTCTAATTTTTTTATACAAATTATTTGCAATAAATCAACAATTTACGAAATGATAATGTCTTTTACTCTTATTAAATACTACGCTTAGTAAAAAGTATCTAAAGTTTAACAAATGCAATATTTTTCAAAGTGTTTCCATGTTACTTATTAATGCAACACTTTATGCTAATTGTTGCTTTCAGTTTTAACAAACGCAACACCTTTTATAAATTTGCAACTTATATATATATATATATATATATATATATATATATATATATATATATATATATATATATATATATATCTCTACAACACTTTGATAAAAGTATTGCAATTATATATTAAAAATGCAACACATGAAAAAAGTGTTGCATTTGATCATTATATGCAACACTTACATAGAAAATGTTGCATTTTAATCAAGGTCATCTAAAATGCAACATTTTTTAAAAGTGTTGCTTCAAAAGTGTTGCATTAGCCTCATTTTTTAGTAGTGCTAGTGAAACGCCCCGATTTTTTATTTTTTTTTATAGTAGTCCCAGTCAAGGGATAAACTCATTTAATAATGTCCCATAACACGCAAAACATTCATTTGTATTATTGTTATACACCAATTTAGACTTTATAATTCGAAAATGACTGAAATATAAACCATACACAGTTACGCGATCATGGGTACTCATTGGGATCGCGTAATTATACTTAAAACCTTCACAGACCCTTTTCCTTTATACATACGCGATCCTGAACTCAGTTTGGGATCGCGTATGGAGACCTGGACCAGAAAACTCTGTATAGATGCAACTTTTGATCCAAACTCTTTTACCATAACATATAAACATTTATATGAAATCAAAACCATAGTTTATATCATTAAACATACACTTCTAACAATCATTTATTTAAGACGACTTGACAACATTCTCAAACTTGCAACTTCAAAATAGATCAATTATATTTGCCAAATTACTAGATCATACATCAATGATCTTCTACATTTAAAATGGGGCTTCAACCTTTCCAGAGCATGATTAAAAAGGGATTTACTTACCACTATTATGTGGCAAACCACCACTAGCTGATCTTCTGATTCTTGCCCATATAACCCCTTTGACCCACTTTAATTACCTACACATTCAAATATATAACATCATAAGCATAAAGCTTAGTAAGAAATGATAAATCTACTACAATAACAACCTCGGGTAATAAATAAATCTCTTATTCGATTGGTAATTTACCATAATCCACATTAATAAATCATAACCTTAGAATTTACAATAAGTAATGATAATTACTCACATGATAACCACAACAATTATTGATCATAATCAATGATCCTTTCCATACAATGCTCATATTAAAATTTATAATTATATGTTAAACATAATCCATTATCAACTACTACCATTTAACATTTCAAAAATATTCATTAAATTACCTTCCTTGGCTATGTGGACCTCTTGCACGGTTGCGATCCGGAACACATAACCAAACAACATTGATAATCATATTAATAATAACTATACTCATACCTTATTTACTCGATCAATTACAACATTACCTTTTATATCATCAAACTAGTGTATAATATTAAATTAGCACTATTTGGCTACACATACTTACAACATACCTCATCAAGATAATGACCATACCTCGCGATGGCACTACTTGGCTACGTACACTTACAACATACTTGGTGATCATAAAATGACACACCATCTACCAAAGTAAGGATCCATTACTTTCTTACATTGTCCCTCCATAGAGGAACACTTACAATGAGTCAAGACATGATTAATGAGATTTCTCAAGCCCCATAACCATTCTTGGACATCATTACTTACCATATCGGAAGGCATAAAATGCCATGCTTACAATTTCTTCCCATCACTAACCAAGTCCATTTGCTCATCATGAAAGATTTACAAGCAAACTTAGTTAATGATTCCCATTTCATATCACTTACATATTCTCTTTTAACATGAATTAGTCTTTTTAAGCATTAGTCAATGATAGCACATTATCATTAATCAATCAATCAAGTTTACCGTTACTTACCTTGACAAAATGAACGATTGAATTAGCTCAAACAATTGCCTCAATACTCCTTAACCACCTATTCACATAATTATATAAATAAACAAGGTCACGTCACACAATCATACGGTACTAACTCAAATGTTATAACTCAAGGCAACATATTTCTCAATCAATGACTCATACTATTTTCTCATATAATACAAGTACTCATATTTATCAATAATATATAAAAGCACAATTTATCATCATCCTCTAATCACTAAAAAACTCAATATTGTACCAAATCATTCAAACACTTAAACCAAATTTCAGCCCTGGACAGTCTGTAGCAATTTAATTATTTAGTAGACTTACACTCATTTTCAGCTCTTGAAATAAATTTTTCCTGAAAATAGACTCGTACAGCTTTCCAGCGACTCCGACCATATTAAAAACCGAGTTACAATGATTTAGTTATGATTTTCCGAACACAGGACATTTTCTGCACATGAAGCTGTCCAAACTCCGAAATTTTACAAACAATATGCCAATTCAACTAAAACATGCTTAAAACATTTTTATTGATTAACTCCATCTCAAATAATACATTTAGGACTGATTTCACAAGATCAAACATCCATATTAATCATATTTATAACTCAATTCTTCACAATTTTTACTCATTAAATCACGTTCTTTGTTTCCATGTACTTATATCACCAAGTGTACAAACTCTCTTACTTTACAATAATCATCAAAACATATGAACATCAACATAACTCATCACTTTTTATACTCTAAATTATCAAGGCAACTCATATATTACTCACTTTATTTCAATTAGCAATTAACACCATTTTCTTCTACATTCTCATGCAATTAGGTTATATTATTATCTCTAACAACATCTCAACAATAACTCATCATCATCATCATCATCATCATCATCTCTTTATTAAAATCATTATTTCAACCTAAAATCATCAAAACAATTAAGCAATATTTCAACTAATCTCTTTTATCTCAAAAATCATTCTAATGAACTCATTTATACATAAAACAACAATATAATCTTCATATATCCAAAAACCCAACTTTTCCCAAAAATCACAATTAGGGTTCATCCTAAGTATCTCAAGAATACTCAAATTAAAAGCTTAAAGGGCTTGTTCATACCTCAAAGATGAATAATTAAATGATTACAAGCTTGAATGTACACAATTATTGGCTCAATTTTGTAGTTCTTTCCTTGCTCCCTCTTTTCCTCTGTTTCTCGTTTACACACACACGCCCAGAAGAATCTGGAAATCAATTTCTTTGTTCCTGATTAAATTAAAGGGGTTTAATTAACATACTTCTATTCTTAACCCTCTAGTTATCCCACTTGATTAAAATAACCCCCTCCTAACACATTTTATATTTTTAACAATATTGGTTCCTCGAGATTTTAAAACTCACACTCTAATTACACAACATGTTTCGTATGTATGTTTTCAACCAAACTCATTAATTGTATTTAACACCAAAACTCTTTTAATTTAAATAACGTACTTATTAAATTTGGGGTGTTACAGCTAGCTAGTATTATTACATTGATACATCAAAAACGCATATCGTTATCAATATAATTAATATCTCAATTTGTCCGAACCCATAACACCAAAAAAGTATATATCTTTTTTTTTTTTTAAAAAATACATTTTACATGTCAAACAGACCTATAACCGAATTACCTCTAACTTCAAGGTGACTCAACCTTCTTTTCCTTTCTTTTCATTTAATTTATATTTTTCTACCCTCATTTCCTTTCTTTTATTTTTTTCTACGTTTTTTAATCTCTAGCAATAAATGGAGGAAGAAATGTATAGATATCAAAACCTTTGTTTGAATAATAATAAAAAGGTCACCAAATGTAGAATTTTAAATATTTTCTCTAAAAATATAACATAAAAAATCATAGATGCTTCATTTGTCCTATAACCTTCATTGTCAATTATATGATGCTATAAAGGCCTCCATTTTCAACAACACAAGATCCAAGGAAACTCCAAATTTAAGCGTTTCGAAGAGTTCGAAATCTCAACTTCACATTAATTTAGTCAAAAATAAATTAACAACCAAACAATTCATATTCTTCTATCCGCCAATATGTGCCATTTTTCACACATTCACTGCTACATAAAATAACCATAGTTTTACAATTTTTTCCCACACCTAAAAATGGCTACACAACCACAAACATATATTCAAAAGAACAAGAACAAGAGGCAGAAAGGAAAAATAAAATGGAGTAATTTGTACACTTTTTCATGTTTCCGACCAACCCATCCCGTGACCCGATCAGACTTTGGTCAGCCCGGGTTCTCTAGGGTCGTTTTCTGTAATGATTCGTCGATGCACAAAACCAAACCATACAAGTATCCTACTAACGAGGTCTCTACAACAAAGTATAGTGTGATAACGTTTCTTCCTAAATCACTATTTGAACAGTTTCGTAGGGTGGCGAATTTATATTTTCTGTTAGTTGCGATTTTATCTATCACTTCTCTAGCTCCTTTTACGCCTTTGAGCTTGATTGCACCTCTGGTTTTCGTGGTGGGAATCAGTATGTTGAAAGAAGGTGTCGAAGATTGGCATCAATTTTTACAAGATTTGGATGTGAATTCAAGGAAAGTGAAAGTGCATATTGGAAATGGATCGTTTGTTGATCGATCATGGAAAACACTTCGTGTTGGAGATGTTATGAAGGTGATCAAGAACGAGTATTTTCCTTGTGATCTCTTGTTGTTATCTTCTAGCTAAGAAGATGGTGTTTGTTATGTTGAGACTATGAACTTAGATGGCGAAACGAATCTTAAAATTAAACGTTGTTTGGAATGTACTTTATGCTTTGATGAAGAGGTTAAATTTGATAAGTTTAAGGCTATGGTTAGATGTGAAGATCCAAATTCAAGTTTGTATACTTTTATTGCGAATTTGGAGTTTGGAAATGAAAAGGAAATTGAAGATGAAAATTAGTTAAGTTCTTCGTACCCCTTATCGCCTTTCAACCTCTTCTTAGGGATTCAAAACTTCAGAATACAGATTACGTTTATGGAGTTGTTATATTTACAGAAGTGGTTAGAAATTCAATGAAATAGCCCTCTAAACGTAGTAGGATTGAGAGGAAAATGGATCATGTGATTTATGTTTTGTTCTTTATGTTACTTTTGATATCTTTAATATCTTCAATTGGTTCTGTTAAGTATACGGATCAAGAACAAACAGCTAAAGAATGGTGGTACCTTAGATTAAAGGACGATAGATAATCCACTTGTTTCGGGCTTCCTTCAGTTCTTGAGGGCACTCATATTATATGGTTACTTGATCCCGATATCTCTTTATGTCTCCATTGAAGTAGTCAAGTCTTTACAAGCAATGCTTATTAATAATGACCAACATTTGTTTGATAATTTGTCTGGTGGATCAGTTGAAACCTGAACATCAAATTTGAATGAGGAGCTCGGGCAGGTTGAGATGATTTTTACTGACAAAACCGGGACTTTAACTTGTAATCAAATGGAGTTCAGAAAATGCTCGATTGAAGGGATCTCATATGGGGGAGATGTGAATGAGATTGTTCGAGCTGCTTCTCAAAGAATGAATATTGATATCGAAAGCTACCGTTTCAATCTTGATGATACTGATTCTATTTCCACCCCGAGTCATAGTAGGGAGCTGGTTGAGATTTCCTCTAACCGAATTAACGAATCGAATAATAGTATCTTGGAAGGTAAAAATGGTGTAAATAATGTTGGTGATTTTAGTATAAAAGGGTTTAATTCTAAAGATGAAAGATTGATAAACAAAATGTGGCTTCATGGATCAAATGTTTGGGATATGACAATGTTCTTTAGAGTCATGGCTGTATGTCACATTGGTATACCTATCGAAAATGAAGAACAATCGGGCAACCATAAACTCAAATATGAAGCAGAGTCCGTGAATAAGTAACATTTTTGATTGCAGCCCAAGAGTTTGGATTTCAGTTTTGTAAACGAACGCAGTCTTCGACGTTTGTTAAAGAGATTGATCCTTCTGCATTGGAGGTCGAAAGGTCATTTCCTTGTATTTCCTTATATTTCCGGTTCGTTTATCATCTTTAGTAGAGGTGGAAAAATGAGAATATATAACAGGTCAAACATTGCCCAAAACACATTTTCCGTAAGAAGTAGTTTGAATTAGTGTTGAATTTGGGCGACTTTCAAACCCTTTCATTTATATTATTTATTTATTATTTTACCCATTTGACCTATTCGAGATAAAACAAACACAAATTGGCACGTTCATAAGTAATGAGTTGAATTTGACACCTCTATTTATGCTAATGTACATCTATCTTTAAATTTCAGGGAGTATCAGCTATTGAATTTATTAGAATTCAGTAGCTCAAGGAAGAGGATGTCCTTAATAGTAAGCGATGGAAGTGGCCAGATTTTCCTATTTTGTAAAGGAGCTGATAAGTAAGTTTCGTAATTTTGAACAAGACACAGATTTAACTAATTAATAACTATTCTTTCTTAGTAATAAAGTGGGCATGGTTTATTTTTGTATAGCATCATATTCGATAGGCTTGGTGATGGTGGTAGGGCATACCAACATGTGACAACTATGCACCTTGCAAATTATGCGGAAGATGGATTAAGGACAATTTTGTTCATTTTTCATAGTTTTAAGATGACAAAATTTTAAATTGTTATTAATACCTTAAAAAAGTTTCTTTTTTACATAATTTTAAAATTTTTGAGGGGATAGCTACCTCCGCTGCCCTCATTCTAGCTCCGCCCTTGATGGCAACAATTAGGTGAGATTGTTAAAATTTGCATGGCCAGATTGTTTTGACGTATAGTCGGAGAAGGAGAGCATAAGATAACAAGGGTTAGATAGTCATTGACTTGATTTTAAATAGGATATGGGTATATGTGAAATTATGATTTATGTTTTTTTTTTGGTAATAAAGGAAAACCTTTACTACTTCAATTTGTTAAAAATTTGAGAGCTATTTACCAATCAGATTCTCTGATTTCATTAAACTTCAATTAACGAATTAAATACTGTTATTTACCTAAAAAATCTCAATTATAAATAATAATTAAAAACCTTATCCTATAGACGAATTTTCAAAACTAATACCCTTTGATCTTAAACGAAAGTGTTAATAAATGTTTAAGATAATACACACAGGTCTTATATCCCTTCATCATTTTATATATTATTATTAATTATTAATATTAATTAATAATTAATTTAATTTGTTAACTTAATCAATTTAACATCCCTCGTATAGCATAGCCATGCTACACACACATGATGTTGTGATGATACATTTTCCAATCTTTGTCCTTCGATTTTTGATACAATGAAATATGAGCCTTATGTCCCAAAATCTAATAAGTTCAATGTAAACTTTTAGATGTTCATTTATTGCTATCTTAAATAAAAATAATTAATACCTATAACAACAATAATTAAAATTAAAATTTTTAATCCGCACATGTATGAATTCACGGGTTTAATTCAAATACTTGAGTTAGTTTTATTTGACATTCATGTGTATTTACGGGTTTGGTTAAAATATAAACAGATAGATACATTTTTATTCGACATCTGTATGTATTATATTCACAGGTTTAATATTCACATAAAAAAGATAGTTTGGTGCGACATCAACATTCAAATAAATAAAAGGCAAATTCATATATACGAGCCTCATGTCCCGAAAATTAATAAGTTCAATGTCAACTTTTAGACGTCCATGTGTTGCTATATATCTTAAATAAAATTCATAAATAGCTATAACAATAATAAATTTAACTTATAGTTTTATTCGAGGGCGCTGCTTTGCTATGCGCTATTCATGGTGCTACCGTAGAAAATACTTTATTTGAAGATGGTGATGGCGCAAATACATTCCGTGCTTTTAACCCAACTCAAGCTGAAGAAACTTATTCAATGGTCACTGCTAATCGCTTTTGGTCCCAAATCTTTGGGGTTGCTTTTTCCAATAAACGTATTCGACACATGTATGAATTCACGCGTTTAGTTCAAATAAACGAGTTAGTTTTATTTTACATTCATGTGTATTCACGGGTTTGGTCAACATTCAAACAAATGAATATAGTTTTATTCGACATCAGTATGTATTATATTTACAGATTATACATTCACATAAAAAAGATACTTTGATTTGATATTCGTGTGTATTTAAATATTTAACATTCAAATAAATGAAAGATAAATTAATGTATATGAGCCTTATGTCCCAAAACTTTTAATAAGTTCAACTTTTAGATGTTCATTTGGTTTAATTCAAATAAATGAGTCATTTTATTTGGCATTCACGGGGTTTGGTCAACATTCAAACATATAAATTTATTTTACTCGACATCCATATGGATTATATTTACAAGTTTAACACTCACATAAAAAAATAGTTTGATTCGACATCCGCATGTATCTAAATATTTAACATTTAAATAAATGAACGGTAAATTGATGTACATTTTATGTGTATATACGGGTTTAAAATTGAATTGTATACAATTAAACAAATTAACCCTTAATGTTTATTTAACTTACGATTACATTTTAACAGCATCACATGTTATTTTTTCTTACACAGCCCGCGTGTATACACGAGTTTGTAATCTAGCAGTATATATAAAATAAAAATATCTAATTAAATAGTACTTATATGGGGTCATTTATTTACGTTCGATTTTAAGGTAAAACTCGAATCAAACAGGTACATTCAGTTATTGCAGTATCAAAAATTAAATTGTCGGTTTCACAATTCACTTTCAACTTTGATTCGGTTTTTTCAATTATTTAAGTTATTTTGATTTTTCGATTGTTCTACTCACTTAATTACTACAATAAACATCATTTTAGATAACAAAATCCAACAATTCTACGAGCAAAATTGTGATTTGGTGAGCATTAACGGCTAATTATTACGTAGTATTATTATAGTAACTTTGTAGGTCACAATTAAAATAATTACTCCCTCCGTCCCAAAATAATTGTCCACCGACCAAAAACACGCAGTTTAATAAAAGTACAATCATTACTGCTTTCTCTTTCTTACTTTTTGCAGAATGACAGTTTTACCCTTAAGCAATTAATTACCACATTCTATAAAGTTTGTAATAACAATTTGAAGTAAGGGTAATTTGGTAATCACTATCAAAATTTCCTTTCCATATTTGGATGTGGACAATTAATTTGAGACGTCCAAAAAAGGAAACGTGGACTATAATTTTGAGACGGAGGTAGTATAAATTTAGGAGGATGTAGGCATTTTACTAAAATCCAGCACGTAAACCTAAATTTCCAAATTCACGCTGTTAATTAACGACGTCAATACCAGTTGGCTATGCTGATTTAACGACGTCAATTATTTGTCAAAACAAAACCCCCTAATTTTGAAGAAGAAAACTAGGGCACAAAAAAAGGGTCGCACATTTTCAAAATTAAAACACCAAACACTCGAAGATGAATATTGATTGGTTCTGTTGATATATTGACAACCATGATTCATTCACGAAGCCATAATTCTCCTACTGAATCAAGTAATCATATGATCTACACTTTCAATAAACTGTATATATTTGTATTTGAATATATTAATTATTATCGGATTAATTTAACACTTTGTTGCGTGTTACGTAGGTGATTATCTGCAGGGTTTGCTAGCGCTGTGTAGCTTACTAGTGTTGACCTTCCAATTCTATGTTGATTGATGAAGAATTTAATCTTCATTTAAGGTGATATATATAATTATATTTTTTTTCCTTTTTTAACTATAATTAAATGATGATTACTGATTTTTTTCCCCTCGTTGTTGTTAATATTCTGTTGCTGATGTAAATTCTTATGCTTTGTGAACCTTTTTAGGATGTTTTTATTTTAAAGTAAGAATGCTTTAGCAATTCAGGCTTGGATTTGTACCAATTGCTAGTATCTCTCATATGTTGTCTCTATATATGCGAAAAGCCATGTGACGTTCTTATTTTGGAAGTTTGTGGTTGCTTTAAAGGTAGGGCGCAATGCATTAGTTCGTAAACTAGGTGAATCACAATAATAGTGAGTCATTACTACTTTGACCAAAAGTGTAGAATAGGAAATACTAATGGAATAATTTGTGAATTTGTTAGTTGTGATGATGTGTTGACGTCTAGACCTAGATTTACCACAGTTGTATCTCAGCTCTAAAAGTTATCAATATAAACTCAATTTTGCTAATGAGGAGCTGGGTGATTAGCTCTTTGAGAACGCAACCAACACAGATGCATTGCATAATTATGAGAATGTAATTAATAGTCATGCATCATCATACCTCACAATATCGTATTAGATTCATTACCATCCTCAACAAAGATTAGATATTATCGTACAATGCCATTGCTTTTCTGTAGGGTTAAGTGTGAATATGTATCGTACTTTACCCAATACTCTATAGTATGTATCCAACCGGGAAAGTCGCTACTGTATGTATTAAATGTTCAATTATTGCTATTATGTGTAATCATATCCAACATCTCACCTCCATATTACGAAATTACCTGTATGTTAATAAGTAAATTTGAGCTGTTCAAATAAACTTCATCAGGGATTGACTTTATCTATCTAGCAGATGGAACAAGATTCTCCTAACAGGAAATACTTGACCAGTAATGAGGACGGGAAGAATAATTTGCAAGTAAGGGAAGAGAAAACAGAACTAGAAAGTCAAAACGGCCTTCCTGAAAGAAAAAAGGAATTTGTCGCACCTGCGGTAGGAATGGAATTTGAGTCATATGATGATGCGTACAATTATTATAATTGTTATGCTCGGGAGGCAGGGTTTCGAGTACGGGTAAAGAATTCATGGTTTAAAAGAAATAGCAGAGAGAAATACGGTGCGGTATTATGTTGCAGCAGCCAAGGTTTTAAACGAATAAAAGACGTGAACCGTTTAAGAAAAGAAACGCGAACCGGCTGTCCTGCAATGTTGAGGTTGAGATTAAGTGACTCGAGTAGGTGGAGAATTCTAGAAGTTACACTTGATCATAATCACTTGCTTGGTATAAAGACTTGTCAGTCAGTTAAGAAAACTGTGCAGTCAGATTCTGATGCAGACGGACGAACTGTTAAACTATATCGAGCACTTGTAATTGATTCAGGGGGTAATAATGGGAATTCAAATTTAAATGGACAAGAATTAGGTTGTTCATCTGATCATCAAATGGATCGGTTGAATTTAAAGAAAGGTGATTCACAAGCTATTTATAATTACATCTGTCGTATGCAGTTGACTAACCCTAATTTTTTTTATTTGATGGATCTTAACGAGGAAGGGCATTTGAGAAATATGATCTGGTTAGATGCCAGGTGTAGGGCTGCTATTGGCTACTTTAGTGATGTGATTTATTTTGACACCACATATTTATCCAACAAATACGATATCCCACTTGTGACGTTTGTCGGGATGAATCATCACTGTCAGTCTGTGTTATTGGGTTGCGGTTTGCTTTCAGGGGAAACAACTGAGGCTTATATATGGATGCTGAAAGCATGGTTGACTAGCTCATCAGGACCGGTCCCACAGACGATAATTACCGACAGATGCAAGATATTACAAAGTGTGGTTTCGAAGGTTTTCCCAAAATCACAGCATCGGTTTAGTTTGTCTCACATCATGAAGAAAGTCCCCGAAAAATTAGGAGGCTTACGGAACTATGATGCAATCAGAAAAGTACTGGTCAAAGCGGCTTACGAGACGTTAAAACCATTTGACTTTGAAAATTCATGGGCTTTTATGATGCAACAGTTTAACATTGGTAAACATGAGTGGCTTCGATCTTTATACGATGATCGGGCCTGGTGGGCCCCTGTGTATCTAAAAGATACATCTTTTGCTGGAATGGCTCCTAGTGACACCCTGCAACCAATCTTCGATAAGTACATCCACAAACAAACCCCTTTAAAAGAATTTCTCGACAAATATGAACTCGCCTTACAAAAGAAACACAAAGAAGAAGCAGCTGCTGACATGGAATCAAGAAACTCGCCACCAACACTAAAAACAAGATGTCCGTTTGAGTTACAACTATCAAAAGTTTACACACGAGAAATATTTATAAAATTTCAAGTGGAAGTTGAAGAAATGTATTCTTGTTTTAGTACCACACAGTTGCATGTTGATGGACCCGTTATAATCTTTTTGGTGAAAGAACGTGTTCTAGCAGACGGAAACAGGAGGGAGATTAGGGATTATGAAGTTCTTTATAATAAAGCAGTAGCAGACGTTCGTTGCATTTGCAGTTGTTTCAATTTCAACGGGTTTTTATGCAGGCATGCTTTATGTGTGCTTAATTTCAACGGGGTTGAAGAGATTCCTTCAAAGTACATTTTATCGAGATGGAAGAGGGATTACAAGCGATTATATGTTTCATCAGATCATGATGGTTCTAACCACATTGATGGTACAGATACAGTTGAGTGGTTTAATCAATTATACCGAAGCGCATTGCAAGTTGTGGAAGAAGGTGTGATCTCATTGGATCATTATAAGGTTGCTTTGCAGGCGTTTGAAGAATGTTTAAGTAGAGTTCATAATATTGAAGATAAAACATGAATAGAACATAGGATTTGTTTTCTTCTTCTTTGGTGAGTATGTAATGTAAATCACCATCGTTTTCTTTCTTTTGCTCGAGGCCATCATTGTACATATATTTTTGTATATACTAATGCTTGTTATAGAAGATTCTTTGTTTCATAAGACAGCCTTAATTTCTAGTTACCATTTGTAGATCGTTCCGCTTACTTTTGTTTGTCCACATGCTGGATTTCTTGACCATGGGATCTTGTGAAGGCTGATTATCATTAGTCTTCTTGTTTTTGGCTGGTTGTATTAGCTTTGGTTTGATTTGCTTAGCTTTGGTGTGTCTGTTCTTTTGTGGTGCTTTTTTTTTGGCTCTATGGGGAGTTGAAAGCGTTTTTTCCGGTGTTCTTGGCCTTGAGCGCTGCAACTAGGCGTTCTTCCACTCCCTCGTGAAGTTCTTCTCAAAGTTGAGATCCATACGCCGGTGTCTTCCACGTTTTTCCATTTTTCTTTTTATTTGATTGATACAAAAAATTTGTGGACCTCTTTTTACTCCGAGTTTAACACTGAGCCATTCCCCTCAAAATTGTACCATGTGTTAAAACTCCAGTGTTAAACTTAACACGAAGCATTCTTTGTGTTCTTAGAGCCGTCTTCTTTTCAATAATGTGTAAAAGTAAAAATAGTAACAAGTAGGATTTCAAACGAGTCATTTTGAGTTGATTTAAGACACTTGTTCAAATTGTTTTCCGTAAATAACTTGTGTTATATGAATACAAAAGGTTGTGTTATAATATTATTATAAATAATAATTATTCAAATATAATTATATGAAAGGTCTGTATGCAATATAATCACATCATGAGATGTTTTCAAAAAGGGCACTTAGAAAACGCATTAGTTCACTAAGCCATTAGGTTTATGCATTTATTACATATATTTCAGGTTTAATGAAATAAAGTTGTTACAGGAACTAAGTCGAAGATAAGCCTTAATGACAAGATATTAAAAGATATAAATTATATTATTTGTAAAGATGTTATGTTGAAATTGTAATTGTATAGGTTCTGCATTAATCTAACGCATATGTTATGAGATAAAATAGTCAGACGTTACACGATAATAAATTATGACTTATTTAGATTAAGAAATTTAAATTTAGATGAGTTGGTAGGTTCAACCCATAACATAACCTCTTTAGCCCTAACCTAGACATATTGGTACCGTATAAAAGTTAGTACCCTTACTTCTAACACTTTATTTTAACCAAATTTTAACGATAAATTTGATTAATAGAACATTTTTGATGGAATGCAAACTTATCAAATGAATTCGAATATCAACTTTGAGCGAAGGAATTTGATAAATTTCAATGTTAATTTTTTCTTGAATCAAACAGATTTATGAAATGAAATTAAGATTCCAATTCTTTCGAATTTCACAAAATTAAAGTAAACGAACCAAAGACAATCTAAAGTTCACAGTGTAACGATAACAAAGTTAGGCCTTAAGTGAAACTAACAATAACTTGAGGGTGTATTCTAGCATACCAGAAAACTTTATCATTTTATTTCCTTTTCTTTTCTGGGGCGGGACAGTTTCCCTCCAAAATCCGTGAATCCAGTTTGTCCCCAAATCAAGGTACTCAATTTTTCTCTCTAACACTCGATCAGTACAATTTAATTCATCATTTTTCATTAATTGGTATCTTCTTTACTATCTTCAAAGATTACTAGAACTGATTTCCATTTTATGCATGTTTAATTTATGTTGTCATGCTAAATTACGTTAGGGCAATTATATATCTATACGTATATCTGCTGTTATCATCTGCATCCATTACAGTACTGAACTATTCCCTTTAATTCTGTTGTTTGATTGTAGTTATTACCAGCTGAATCACGGAAAAATGAAGTTTAAGGCCTTTTTAACTGATCACGGTATTAACCTTTTAGAAAAACGATTCCTTCAAGCCCTAGAAAAAATGGGCAAAACTTGCCATCTTTACTTAACTAAAGACCACGCTATTTTCCTTCACAATCTTCTTAACGGTGACGGAATCCAATCAATTGCTCAATTTAAAAAAGAAGCCCTATTCGAAGACTATCGAATTTCAAGCCAAAACGACGATCGAATTGCTTTTACAATCGACTTATCTCTCCTTCATCGTGCCCTACGCAGTATCCTTACAATCTACACTGAATTTGGTGGGTCCCACAGCTGTCCGACTACGAATCGTCTTCAGATTAAGCTTGTTAAGAAGTTACCGCCGCATTCAACACAACCGATGCCGTTTCTGACGTTCGAAACGAAAGGTTATAAATCTGCAGTGATTCAGGACGTGCCCATTTCGAAACCGCTGTCGAGAGCTGACGTCGTTGAGCTTCAGGCAGCGTTGGATTTGGCGCAGGATTTGCCACAGACGTTAGTGCAAGTACCGGATATGAATCAGTTGCAAAACTTTGTGGACAGAATGAAACATGTTGGTGATGTTTTGAATGTTTCTATAAGCAAATATGGCGACTTGCATTTGCAGATTTCAACCAGTCTGATAACGCTTGGATCAGAGTTTAGGAAACTGAAGGTTATTGGTGAACAAGCTCGTGGTGTATCTGGAGATGATGATTTGAGTGCGCAGAGGCGAACTAGAATGGCGATTGATCGAGGAGATGCAATGAATGTGCAAGTGAGTGTGAAGCATTTTTTCAAGTCGTTGCAGTGTCATTTTGCTAAACCGGATTGTGCATTTTATGGAATTGGGCAACATGGTTCTTGTTTAACTGTTGTGTTTCAGTTCTTTGTGCCGGGTACTCGACAAACTGATAAATCGATTAGTTTGCACTGTCGGCTTCCTGTACTTGATCCTGGTGCAGATTGAAGATAGATGGAGATTGAAACTAGTTTGTGAGTTTGTGTTAATGTTTTGTTGTTTCTGCCTTTGTTAGCTTTTGATCATCATTGAGGAGTATCTGTCTATGGTATTGACTTTTAGACCTTTGATATTTGAGGCAATTCATAAAGTTGTGTTCTTGATAGGTTTTATGAAGTTGTAAAACTTTAGTGTGTTCACCATATATGATTATTTATATAAATTTTTATGGGCTGATCACAGATCACAGATCACATGTTTAACTAGTGGTTTTTTATGTGTCGAAAAGGTGGAGTGGAGTCAGGATTGGAATTGGAAATTATACATGTTTATGTTTTAGTACAAACTTGAATCTGTTGAATTGTTTGTATAATCAGTTTTGCAACAAAACTGAGATCATACAAAAAAATTTCAAATAAACATCATTTTCAAATAGCAATAGCAAGGACAATCCTCACCCCATTGGCCATTGGTGCAATAAACCAGATTGAATGAAAATACAGCAGAAATAACGCGGTAAGAACAGTCTAACTATGTAAAACATTTTTCAGGAGGATAGCCAATATCCCAAATGATTTACGTTACACCACAAAATTCGACAAAAACTGTGTTTAACAGAAACCTCAAAAAGGGACAAGATCACTACCTAGTTGGCTAGTTCTCTCGGGTTTACAAACTTAGGGAAAAAATACCTGCAAAAACACCCTTGTGGGTGTAAAACTAAAACAGACTAAAACTCACTTTTAACAACTGATTTTGGAAAAGCCAGAAGCTATTATGGATGTTGCATCCATTTTTACAGGCCCAGAACTTTAAGAAAATGTCTGAAGTTCTTCCCAGCATCGGGACGTGTCATCAGCAGTGTCTACTCTACTGTAGCCTGTGATCAATATGACACTTGGAATAATACCTGATTGCACAAGAAGATGCAAGCTGCACTGAAGTCTCCCGTAAGAATTATTCCCATTTATCAACGGAACTACGGAAGATCATCAATTAAAATGATTAATGGTTTTTGTGCTTCCCCAGTCAAAAGACGAGGAAATCAATCCATATATGCTTATCCTCTCAACAAAATCTCAAACTCGTCCAATTTTGAGACGTAGCGTAAGCCTTGGAAACAAATATCAAAATGTTACAACCACGGTCATATATAGCATAGTAAGAACACAAGTCACTATAAAGAGAGAAAAATAGATCTTTGTATACATAAGTTAATTGACCACCAGCAGCAGCAGAAATGTTAACCGAAAATTAAAGATTTTACTTTTTATGAAAGGTACAAGAAGTTAGGTATCATAACATCAAAAATAGTGACGATTTCTACCTTCTTAGTCATCAGCTACCAACTGCTAAGAAGATTCGAGAAGTTATGACCTTTACATAGACGTTAAACCTCTAAAACCGTTTTACTTTGAAATTTAGATTGTTACTGTAATTATATTGCCTTTTCAAACATGAAATATATTCATTAACTATAAAAAAAGATAGCTTTATTCGAGGTGATTGCAAATCAATACCCAAAAAGTATAAAAATGACATGTTTGGTCCCAGACCCGTTACCCAACCAACCCATTTTGTCATCTCTAACATGTAGAAAAAGAATGGCAATTCTGAACTAACCTGTTGTATTTGTACTTGTATTCACCGTCCAGTATCTCAGATAATGTTTAGTAATGTACAAATCATTATTTCAGGGTTTTGTTAATGACAGACTGTCATTATGGAAGTCTCTTAACTAACGCCAGGGGTAGCCTTCAGTGTGTAAAACACACCTTCAACATTCCTAAGACGTAGCTTAGAAGATGAACCCAAACTCTCAAGAATCAATAATTTATCGATGCATCAGTTTAAACACTTGAAACGCAGCTCCATCTCATGTAGGTAGACCAATATTATGGTCCACATATGGCGTGTTTTGGGCGAAACTATCAGCAGCCCTGTTCAGCAGAAACTGCTCAAAACTGCATTTCAACCCTGTGGCAATAACCGTTTTGATTGTTTACATCACATCTTCCACTACCGAGATAGATACTGCTAATGAGGTCATTGCGTACTAATGATCCTCGATCTTAGCCATATGTGGATAATCTCACTATTTGAGAAAATTTGAAGTCGGATTGGAGACAAGATGAAAGGCGATCTCTCAAGAAAAACACGATGAGGTGGATAGCTGAAGTCCAATTATGTTTAAAGAGCAGAAGAGGGAAAGATTGAAGATGGTATCTGTTTGTGAGGTTCGCCTAACATCCCAGTCCATTTCCAGCATACATGTACCAGGTCTGGGTGATTTGGGATCTTATTTTTTTTTACACGACTTGTTCGACCCATTGGAGTTCAGATTCTTGATCTACAATTATTTAAGTGGCCCACTGGACCAGATTTGACTAGTTTTGGTCAGCATTGTCAGTTATCGACGTTTTGCAATAATACATAATTATAATGGTTAATATCTTTTTCATGACATGTAACATTAAAAGAGGATAGGACATGATGTCAACTGATATGGTTAAAGGCACACTACAATAATGTACTTTCAGTTGATTCTATCTTTTTTGACAGAGCAACATACTTTAATCCCCAAATGATGCATTTAACTCTCATTGACATAGTTAACCACAGCATAACTCTAAGAGGATAACAATTGATGCAAATGATAACCCTTTGTGGTCTCTTATATATTAGAACATCTTATTTTAACATATCAGGTTTCGTTACTCAAATGACCTAAACACACAGAATTAGTAGGCGGATTTAAAAGTAATGACCACAATGTATATATCCGAGTCAAGATGTTCCATGCCATATCCGAAAATTTTGTATTTCAACAATCATTACATCCTTTCAAGATTTTATAAGCTACATAGAAAAACATGATTCCTTTCAAAATCTCTCTGCTCAGCAACAAAAACAGTCCCGACAACACAGAGACAAGGCACAAAAATGTGAACAAGTTTTGACTAACTGCATTTGGTCAACCTAAAACCATACCGACATAGTCGACTTTAGATTGGAAATTAGATATCCATCTGTTAGCTATAATGGTTAGGATTAGCTTTACTTCTAATAATGGGAACACCATCTTCTCTCCAGATCACACGCTCTTCACATACTGCCGCTGCTACCTCTGCATACATTTTATGTTCCTACATGAAACATTTTGGGTGTATCACATTATTAGCAAAATTCATCAATATTTTTACAAAAGATTATAAAAAGCCACCAACTTTAGTTTGTATAATGCAAAGCCAGTTACCTGGCGAAGAACCCTTGCAGCAAGTTCTTCAGCAGTGTCATTAGCAAGCACAGGAACAATTCTTTGAGCTAGAATTCGACCCGTGTCATAATTCTCATCAACAAAATGAATTGTGGGTCCTGAATATCTTTTCAGATAAACCATAAAAAATATAAGACATGAGGAATTAAGTCATATGCTAATCTTGAAATCCAAGTGGGAAATAAAGCATTGCAATTACCTAGCTCCAGAAGCAATAACAGCTTTATGCACCTTTGTACCGTAATGCCCTTTGCCTCCAAAAGCAGGAAGAAGTGAAGGATGAATATTCAATATTGAATTTGGATAAGCTAGAATTAACTCGGATGGTATAAGCTTAAGGTATCCAGCCAGAAAAATAAAGTCAATCTTGTACATACTACACAACAAAACAAATGTATTGAACATCAAGATATAGAAGGAACCAGAAAAAAGATCAAAAATAGAAATGACAATAAATATAAGGTTACCTTAGAGCAGCTACAAGGTCGTCTGAAGACAAACCTTCTGGTTCGTTTTTTGTCTTGGGATGTATTATAACAGGGATACCGTTCTCCCTTGCATATCGTGCACCTCCACAATCTACAGATTTATAATATACAACAAGTCAAACACTAAATTTACAAAAGGAAAAGAATCACATTCTCTTAAGAGTTGCACACAATTCCTAATCACATCACATCTAGCTAAATATAATGTCACTAGGGAAAAAAATTATATTCATAGTTGAACTTGTATATATATTTTATCTTCTCCAAATGCTTCTAGTTTTCGCCTAATTAGCACAATAAAACTGCGATTTCGGTATCACCAAAAAAAAACTCAGATGGAGTTGCTGGTATGGATTTAAACAATTCTGAATTCGTTCGGCAATGGAATTATACCACTTAATCCCAATTCATAAGTCAACTGTTCTTAACTACATTAACGGTTAAAAATCGGGATTAGGTCCCCGAAATGCTACTAACTTTGATCAAATCTCTATTGTATGCACCCAACTTACGTATACTAATTTTAATGCAACCAACTTTCCAAAATGGTGTTTTTGATGTAACTTGATGACGTGTCGCGCGTATGGCATGCCACGTGGCGTATGGAGAGAGCGACACGTCATCAAGTTACATCAAAAACACCATTTTGGAAAGTTGGTTGCATTAAAATTAGTATACGTAAGTTGGGTGCATACAATAGAGATTTAGTCAAAGTTAGTAGCATTTCGGGGACCTAAACCCGTTAAAAATCAAAAGGATGTATCATGTATGCACCTGCTATAAGAGTTCAGTAACACAACATTTGAGGAATTCATATTGCATATAAAAAAATTAATTTCAAACAAAATAAAATACTACAAAAAGATGATAAATTTACCATGCTTGTTGGTGACCAAAACATCAAATTGTCCATTCACATCACCACTAAGAATTGCCCGATGAACAGCTCGAAAATTCGAACCGCCACCCGAAACAAAAACAGCAAGATTCTTCTTCCGAACACCGTTCTTCAAACTCTCTGTTTCATCACTATTTACACACGCAGACACTCTGTTTTGAGATACTACAAACGGCTGCAAATGATCAAAATTTGGGGGTTTTAAGGATACCCAGTTCTGGGAATTTAATTTTGAACTGAATGGAACAGCAGCGGAAGATGGGAATCGCAAAAATGTCTGATTTGGATGGTTTTGAACTGAAGATAACGAATTTGAACCAACTCTAAAAAGGGTTTCCATAACTGATTGAAAAAAGCTGGACAAATGAAAATTGAAGAAGGAGATGATGTATTTGGGCCAATTAGTTTACTGGACTAGACTCCGAGTGTATTTGGGCTGGATTATTCTCTAAAGAGTATTATTATACAACTGGCTTTTTTTAAGTTTATTTAATTTAATTAATACGTAGTATAATACATTATATTATTTTGTATTTGTACGCATATATGTTTTAGCAAAACAGTATTTTAAACGGTATAAATATGAGCTAATATGTATATAGAGTGACGTTCAAATGACTACATTAACATTGGGTGAGAATGGATGAACCAATAAAAATGCGATAGATGTCACCAAACTTATTTTCCTTCACGTTATTTCACAAATGGTAAGTCAACAAATCACACAATAAAAATCAGCGTTTTTTCTCTTCGATTAGAGATCTCAAAAGGTATACTTTCAACGAGTTTTATTATTATTATTATTATTATTATTATTATTATTATTATTATTATTATTTTAAAACAACTAACACATATGACACTAGAGAGTAACACATGTGATACCAGCTAGTAACACATGTGATACTAATATTGTACAATTTGTAAAACCCATAAAAAATCGACGAAAGTATCCCTTGTGAGATCTCTAATCGAAAAGAAAAAAACACTGATTTTTACGGTGCATTTTTTTATAATTTTTCGACTTGCCGTTTATAAGATATTTAATTTTTAATAATGTAGGTGAAAGTGAGTTTTATGACACGTGGTGTATTCTTATTGGTTCTCTCATTCTCACTCAATGTTATTGTGAACCTTACTCTATGTATATGAATACCCAGATAAAAATATTTTAAATATGATTTATGTTAAGTTAATCTTTATTTTAAAGTTTCATTTTATACTATTGGAAAGAAGGTCTAGACGTTCGAAAAAGTTTATACCACTTACAAACGAACAAAGTGATGTGCAATTATAGTGTGTGTGGTATGTGAACTAAAAGAAGTTCCGCGTTATGGACTTTCTTGACAATAACATGTTACTAGCATCATGTGTTTGTCAAACGATCGGTCAATTTGACGTCATCAATCTTATGGAGCCTGGACTGATATAAGACCACTTACCATGAAAACATTTTGAACCTTTTTGAGTACCATATCATTATGACTCAGGCTACTCCCACCATTTATCAACCACTTCCAAACCACTTATGTCACCTCAGTACCACGTCAGCTTTCCACTAATTGATTCAAAACTGATTCACAACCGATTACCCACTGCCATCAATGACTAACCACTTCATTTTTCTGAACCCCACATTTATCAATATACCGCCATTTTTATACACTAAAAAAAAAAAATCATGCGGACCCCCACTTTTTCCAACCAATTACATATTGGTTAACCGATTGGATGGCAAACTGGTTTGGAAGTGATTACACGGATGGCACCAATCTGCAATCACTTTGCAAATCGGTTTGCCCGATGGGAGTGCCCTCAAAATCTCAAACTAGTTAACTCAATTTCATTCTCTATCATAGCATACTCACCACTAATTAATTCGGACCAACACATTTTATTTAATTTTATTCTCTGTCCTAGCTTATTCACCATTAATCAATTGCAACCTACATAGTTTATTTACATCCATCGTTACACACACGAAAAGAAAATGAAAATCATAAGAAACCAAAACTCGCGTTTTCTCCATAACATGAATCATGATACCACCACATGAATAATATGGTGCTTATGGTGACATTTGAGAACACAATGAGAACTGCACCATAGGCAGCACTCTAACAAAGCCCATCGTATGATAGTTAATTTTGATAGACTAAAAATCTCATTATTGATTTTTTAGGTGGGTTTTTTTTTTTTTTTTAAGTCTAAACATTAACAAGTGTAAAGAAATATATTTGGGAACGATAAATAATATTATGAAACACAATTAGTAGATCTAACATGCTTTATGATTTAGAATATAGAGTAAGGTTCAAATGAGTACATCAATTTTGAGTGAGAATGAGGGAACCAACAGATTTATGCCATGTGTCACTTTATTCTCTCTCCTCCACACTTTATTCTCTCTCCTCCACATTTTTAAAAATTAAATATCTCACAAACGGTAAGTCGAAAAATCATGAAAATTGCACCATAAAATTCAGCGTTTTCTCCTTTTCGATTTGCCGTCCCTCAAGGCATATTTTTGACAACTTTTTTTTTCTCATTTTTTGGTGGGTTTCACAAATTAGTAACACATGTGTTAGTGATTAGTTGTACATTTAATTTGTGGTTAAGGTTAGGGTTTAGGGTTAGGTTTAGGGTTTAGTAGGGTTTATAGTTTAGGGTTTATAAGGGTTTAGGGTTTAGAAGGGGTTCAAGGTTTAGGGTTTAGAAAGATTTAGGGTTTAGCGTTTTGTAAAGCGTTTAGGGTTTAGGGTTTGGGGTTTAGGGGTTAGGGGTTAGGGTTTAGGGTTTGAGGTTTGGGGTTTCGGGGAGAAACCCCAAACCTCAAACCCTAAACCCTAACCCCTAAACCCCAAACCCTAAACCCTAAACGCAACACTTTAACACATGTGTTAGTAAATGTGAAACCCCCCAATAAAATGAAAAAAAAAAAAAAAAAACGTTTCGAAAGTATGTCTTGAGGGACGGCAAATCGAAGAGGAGAAAACGACGAATTTAATGGTGCAATTTTCATAATTTTTCGATTTGTCGTTTGTGAGATAATTGATGTTGGGGGTAAATGGGTTTTGTAGATGTGGAACATTCTCTTTGTACACATGGCTTGATATCATTGGTTCCCTCATTCTCACGTAAATTCCTATTCTCATTTGAACCCTACCCTTAGAATATAATGTGATTAGATTTTAAACCCTTATATATTAGGTATCTACAAAGAACTAATTATATCCTACTACTCAATTCAAAAAATATATAGAAAAGTAGTTGAAATTGAAATATTGAATATCACACAAATAACAATAACAATATATTATGAATATATAAAGAAAATCTTACTCTTTGAGACTATAACCAACTAAAATTCATGAACAAGAAAAAATGTAAATTCTTGTTAACATCATATATACGTATCATTCGTTATCCTACTAGACCATTATATCATTAATGGCTTGGATAGTATTTTTCATCTATTCTTATCATCGATACGATCAAACTAATAAACTATCGAATTTAATTTGTTCTTGTTACTACTATAATTAATAATTATAATTATGTTTGCGGGTACGAGTATTACACAAAACAATCTAATGTTTTTAAAGTTTTCCAAGTGTTTGACGAAATGAGGATTAGTTTTCAATTAATTAAGGTTTTATCTTCAAAATAGATTTTTTTAGGCTTGGTTAATTGAAAGTTCAGTTAACTCTAGTATTTGATTGGTTAATAGATAAATCTCAATTTTTCAAAACATTTCAATAGCAAATGTTTTTTGGTAGTTTCGGATTAGGATAGGGTTAGACGCCTCCTAACGGCATCGTCACTTCATCGTCGGTTTCAACCGACGAGAGCGATGTAACATCCCCAAATTGGGCCTAGAAGAAACAGGTATTTCCTTATATTTAATTGTGATATTTAATTGTATTTGTGTTTGATTGTGAAATTTATAGGTAAATGAGCCTCAGGAAATATTGTGACTAGTAAATTATAGTTTATTTTAAATAAACTTAGGTGACGGTAAAATAAAATAGTTTTATCGCAACTGAAATCGAGGTTCCAGACAATAGGTCAAAAAGGGGTATAATATTACACTGTGACTTAAGTGAGTCGGTTTAAATAAAATAAAAAGGGGCCGACTTAATCTTCCCCAACTTTCTTGTGTGTTCTCAACTCTTTCTCTCAAACAAAAATCCCTAACAAAATTGCTAGTGATCAATTGCAAGACTTACACAAGATTGGAGAGTGAATCATAAATTCATCATCATCCTTATAATCATCTTCTTGTCTACACCATGTAAGTAATTGTTGATAATCACTTAGATATAAGTTTAGTGATTTAAGTGAAGTTATATGATTTTGTATATGTATGCTAGAATTCTTGATCTAATGATATGGGTGAATGTTATAAACTGATTTGGTGTTGATTTGATGATGATAACATGATCATTACATAAAGAAATTGATAGATTTCTTGAATTTTAGGTTGAATATGGATGAACTAGGTTATATGTGATTTTGATTGATTTGTAATGATTTAAAGTTTGAAACTTTGTTATATATGGTTACTAGTAGTTGTGGTGGCGAAATATTGATGAATTTGTGAGTATATAATCAAGTTTGGTCGAATTTGAGTTTTTGGTTCGTAGTTGAGTTGTGCAGGAAATGGTAAAATGTGCAGGTCTGGAAGACGTGGGAATACGGTCGGATTCCCATGAATCCGGACGGATTCAAGGGAATACGGCGTATTCCCGGGGTGTATTCCCAACCGGATTCCTTAAATTGAGTTCTGGTCGAAATTGAAGCAGAAATGACTGGGGAATACGGACGTATTCACGGGAATACGGTCGGATTCGTCTGAATACGGCCGGATTCCAAGGAATACGGCCGGATTCCCTTGGCTGGATAGTGATTTTCTAACTTGAGCTTATAATGTGATATTTGCTTGCATAATATGTTTATATGACTTAATACTTGTTTGATTGTTGATATTAAGTTATGTAAATATACTATGAGGATTGACTTGAAATTCTTTTGTATTTCAGATCCGACTACGACTCAATAAAATTAGATCTTTGAGTGGAGCTTGAAACGAGACAGGTGAGTGACTGGTTCTCACAGTTTAAATTGGTGTTAACAATTTAGTTACATCAATTTTAAGTAGATTGATATTGTGAGTTAGTGATAAGTTGATTGTGGCTAAATGATTGATTGCTAGTGACTCATTCCATGATAGGTTGGAATGATAGAGGTCAATTTCGATTGGGTTTAGTTGCTATAGGTTAATCTTTATGGTATTGATGAACATTCGTTGTGAATTCGTTCATATTGATTAAAGATAGCATTGAACTATCGGTAAAATCTCTGTATTGGCCTGCAGTGGATTATAAGTGTTCTTGGTGGGCCATCCGCGGGCTGAGGGTACCACAAGAACCACCGATCCTCTAATTTGATTGTTACTATTAGTTGATTGTTGTGAGTTGATTGTTTATGCTAAGTTAGATTGTTGGAATCGTTATTCACTTAGCTTCGTGCTAATCCCCCACCTCACTTTTGCAGGTTAAGTTGCTTACGCTCGGTTGAGAGGTTTTGTGTGAAATGTTTGACAAGCTGGCAACTCTTGATTACTTTTGTTTTGGCGTAAACGTTTGTATAAATAACACCACTAGTTTTTGGGTTTGTAATGAAATAACTTAATGATAGTTTTGTGTAATAACTAACTTTCGATATTATCTTATATGTAAATGTTGTTGAATGGGATAACGCTTCCAGGTTGTTTAAAAAAAAAAAAAAAATGTTATGAAATTATGGGGTGTTATAAGTTGGTATCAGAGCGTAAGTTTATGGGAATGAACATTCTGGGTGTTCATACCTAAACTTATTTCCGTTGGTCAAACATTTCATGTTATGGGGATTAGTTAGGAAAGGAAATTTGATTCGTTTGCTAGTACTAATGATTAACGAATTTTGAGATATGATGTGATTTCAGAAATGACGGATAATGAGCAACCTGTCCATACTCTGAATGAAGCCTCTCAGATCAATGCACCACCAGAAAGTCAGGAGCACAATGGAATGTCTAATCCAAGAGGGGTGGAAACAGAAACTGACCAAGAGTACATTATGAGATTAGAGAATCGGGTGTTGGAATTACAGAATGAACGGGCTGGGCCTTCTCGACAGCCTATTCATACTCAGCCGCCTGTTATAACTACTGCTCCTCCCGTTGTATCTTCTGAGCGGATTCCGGTATCTATACCTTTTGTTTCTCAGCAGCAGCAACAAGGTTATGGTTATCAAACTACTGTACCTTTTCCTTCTTCCGGATTTCCTAGTTATCAGATACATGCGATTCCTTCATTTCAGCAGTTAAAAGTGGGTTGTTCACTTAAGACTTTTATGTCCACCAATCCTTCTTCATTCTCTGGAAGTACTAATCCTACTGACACTTTGGATTGGTTACGTGATGTGGAGCGAAAATTGGAAGTTTGCCATTGTGAAGAAAAGGATAAAGTACCATATGCGGTTCAGCTGTTAAAGGGTCAAGCAATGTCATGGTGGGATGCTATAACTGCTCCATTGACATCGGAACAAATCAAAATGATTAGATGGTCAGACTTTCATGCCGAAGTTTGTAAGCAATTTTGTTCAGAGTACAACTTATCACGTATTAGACAAGAGTTTCTCGATTTACAGAAGACGGATCAAATGTCGATTGAAGAGCTTATCAAGCAATTTTCTGATAAATTGCGATTTGTGCGACAGTGGGTTCCGACTGATAGAACTCAGATTGAGCATTTTGTGAAGACTTTGCCTCCAGATTACCGTACTTCAGTGAGATTAGCTGGTTCTCTTTCACAAGCGTACGATTATGCTCGTTCGGTGGATGGTGATATTCAAGCTAAAAGAGTTATGAATAAGGAAAGGTATTCACAGAAACAAAGAGGAGATTCATCTAGTAAACAAAAGGGGCAAGGTGGTCAGCAGAATCGGAGGTTTAATCCAATGGATAGTAATTATTGTAACAAATGTCGAGCTAGACATAATGGTCCTTGTACTCCTCAAACTTCAAGATGTGTTAAGTGTGGAACTTTTGGACATGCTGCCAAGGATTGTACGTTTCCTAATAGCGTGTGTTGGAACTGTCAAAAAGAGGGGCATCGAGCTGGAGATTGTACAGAGGCTAAGAGACAGAGTATGAGTATGGCTAAGGGTTCCTCATCCTCCGGTCAAAAGAGAAAAGTACCACCAGTAGCTGCTAGTCGAGCTTTTCAAATGACAGTGGATGAAGCTGTCATTACTGAAGACGTTATAACGGGTACATTTCTCATAAATTCTGTACCAGCTCGTGTATTATTTGATTCTGGTGCAAATTGCTCGTTTATATCTGTGAAATTTTGTGACAAACTGAAATTGATTCCCTCTTTGATTGTGAAACCGTTAGAAGTTGAAATTGCTAATGGTAAGGTAGTTCCTGTTACCACATCGGTAACTGGAGCTAGTATACTAATAGAGGGTCATAACTTTCTGATTTCATTCCTGTTAATGCCAATTCCAAGTTTCGATGCGGTTATTGGTATGGATTGGTTGAGCTTAAATAAGGCTAATATTGATTGTCATAGAAAGATTATAAAAATTCCCGTCTCTGATAAGTCTCATGTTGTGGCTCGAGGGGAACGGGAAAGAGGTAACATTCCGTTGATTTCTGTGATGAAGGCTAGAAAATCTCTAGCTAAGGGCTGTGATTCTTATTTGTGTTATGTGGTTGATAATAAATTAGAAAAGAAATCCATTTCCGATATCCGGGTGGTTTCTGAATACCCGGAGGTGTTCCCTGATGAATTGCCTGGTTTGCCCCCTGTAAGAGAAGTAGAATATCAGATTGATTTGATTCCTGGTTCGACTCCAGTAGCTAAGTCTCCTTATAGATTAGCTCCAGCTGAAATTCGGGAAATGATGGGTCAGATTCAGGAATTGTTAGATAAAGGGTTTATAAGGCCGAGTTCTTCCCCGTGGGGTGCTCCGGTATTGTTTGTGAAAAAGAAAGATGGTACTTTACGTATGTGTATCGATTATAGGGAACTTAATAAGAAAACAGTGAAGAATAAATACCCTTTGCCCAGAATTGATGAACTCTTTGACCAGTTGCAAGGATCATCTTATTTTTCTAAGATTGATTTGAGATCCGGTTATCACCAGGTGCGAGTACGTGAGGAAGATGTTCCTAAAACTGCTTTTCGCACCAGGTACGGACATTATGAGTTCTTAGTCATGCCTTTTGGATTGACTAATGCCCCTGCTATTTTCATGGACTTAATGAATCGTATATGTCGACCTTTTCTAGACAAGTTTGCAATTGTGTTTATCGACGATATATTGATTTATTCTAAATCTGAGTCCGAACATGAACATCATTTGAGGTTGATTCTGGAAATTCTGAAAAGAGAACACCTTTATGCTAAATTTTCTAAATGTGAATTCTGGCTTCGAGAGGTGCAATTTCTTGGTCATATCATTTGTAATGATGGAGTTAAAGTAGATCCTTCTAAGGTAGAAGCTGTTATGAATTGGAATGCTCCTAAATCCCCTTCAGAGATTAAAAGTTTCCTTGGTTTAGCTGGGTACTACCGGAAATTTATTCAAGATTTTTCTAAGATTGCTGGTCCGTTGACTCGATTGACTAGAAAAGATGTTAAATTTCAGTGGGGTGATAAACAAGAATCTTCTTTTCAGACTCTTAAGCAGTTGTTGTGTCAAGCTCCAGTGTTAGCACTTCCTGATGGTTCCGATGGTTTTGTGGTTTATTGTGATGCTTCGCATGCTGGGTTGGGTGCAGTTTTAATGCAACGTGATCGTGTTATTGCGTATGCTTCTCGTCAGCTCAAAACTCATGAAAGAAATTATCCTACGCATGATTTGGAACTTGCAGCTGTGGTATTTGCTTTAAAGATCTGGAGACATTATTTATACGGTACCAAATGCATTGTATGTACAGATCATAAAAGCCTCCAGTATATGTTTTCTCAGAAAGAGCTTAATATGAGACAGCGCCGTTGGTTAGAATTGATTAAGGATTATGATTGTGAAATCCGATATCATCCAGGTAAAGCTAATGTAGTAGCCGATGCTTTAAGCCGAAAGGTATCTTTTAATCGAGTCTACTTTATGCGCTTGGAAATATCTTCTGATTTGATTTCTCAGTTGAGAGTGGCACAGTTAGAAGCGTTGTTAGATCAGAATTTAAAATATGAGATTTTGTTGAAAAGAAAAGAATTATTGGTTGATGATTCTCGGGGGTTGAAAACTTTTCAGTCTCGAGTTTGGGTTCCATTGATTGGGGGACTTCGGGATTTAATATTGACTGAGGCACACAAATCGAGGTTGTCAGTACATCCAGGGAGTACGAAAATGTATAATGATTTGAAACCGTTATATTGGTGGCCAACGATGAAAACTGATGTTGCTAGAATGGTTGAAACTTGCCATATATGTTCCCAAGTAAAAGCAGAACATCAGAAACCTTATGGTTCATTAAAACAGTTGGATATCCCTGAGTGGAAGTGGGAACATATCACTATGGATTTTGTTACTAAATTGCCTCGTACACAGAAAGGGAATGATATGATTTGGGTCATTGTCGATCGTTTAACTAAAAGTGCTCATTTTCTTGCCACCAACGAGACTGCTTCTTTGACGCGGTTATCTCTTTTGTATATTAATGAGATTGTAATAAGACATGGTATTCCTTTATCTATTGTGTCCGATCGAGATTCTCGGTTTGTTTCTGGTTTTTGGCAGAGTTTGCAGCGTGAGTTGGGTACCAGAATTAATCTCAGTACAGCTTATCATCCTCAAACGGATGGGCAGTCAGAACGTACTATTCAGACTTTAGAGGATATGTTAAGAGCTTGTGTACTTGAGTATGGCGGTTCTTGGGATTCACACTTACCTTTGATAGAGTTTGCGTATAACAACTCTTATCATTCTAGTATTGGTATGCCACCGTATGAAATGTTGTATGGCCGCCGTTGTAGAACTCCTACCTGTTGGTTAGAAGCGGGAGAAAAGCAATTTGCGGGTCCCGATATAGTCCAGATTACAGCTGATAAAGTTAAAGTTGCACGTGAGAAATTGAAAGCAGCTAGAGATAGGCAGAAACAGTACGCTGATCCACGTAGACGACCCGTTGTGTTTGTTGAAGGTGAACTTGTATATTTGAAAGTTTCTCCGTGGAAGGGTGTGATTAGATTTGGTAAGCGTGGAAAGTTAGCTCCTCGTTATATTGGTCCATTTAAAGTTCGGCAAGTGATTAATGACCAATCAGTTTCTTTGGAACTTCCTTCTGAATTAGCTGGTATTCATGATACGTTTAATGTCTGTTATTTAAGAAAGTGCAATGTGGAGGATCAATCTCAAATCCTTCCTTTGCAAGATCTTAGAGTTGACCCAAGTAAGAAATTAGTGGAAGAACCTGTTGAACTTTTAGATAGAAAAGTGACCAAGCTTCGTAGAAAGGAAATCCCGATGGTATTGGTTAAATGGAAGCATAGCTTGGGTGCCGATTTAACATGGGAAACCGAGGAGAGTATGAGAACTAGATATCCTAGTTTGTTTATGTCTAGTGAGATTTCGGGGACGAAATCTTCCTAAGGAGGGAAGATTTGTAACATCCCCAAATTGGGCCTAGAAGAAACAGGTATTTCCTTATATTTAATTGTGATATTTAATTGTATTTGTGTTTGATTGTGAAATTTATAGGTAAATGAGCCTCAGGAAATATTGTGACTAGTAAATTATAGTTTATTTTAAATAAACTTAGGTGACGGTAAAATAAAATAGTTTTATCGCAACTGAAATCGAGGTTCCAGACAATAGGTCAAAAAGGGGTATAATATTACACTGTGACTTAAGTGAGTCGGTTTAAATAAAATAAAAAGGGGCCGACTTAATCTTCCCCAACTTTCTTGTGTGTTCTCAACTCTTTCTCTCAAACAAAAATCCCTAACAAAATTGCTAGTGATCAATTGCAAGACTTACACAAGATTGGAGAGTGAATCATAAATTCATCATCATCCTTATAATCATCTTCTTGTCTACACCATGTAAGTAATTGTTGATAATCACTTAGATATAAGTTTAGTGATTTAAGTGAAGTTATATGATTTTGTATATGTATGCTAGAATTCTTGATCTAATGATATGGGTGAATGTTATAAACTGATTTGGTGTTGATTTGATGATGATAACATGATCATTACATAAAGAAATTGATAGATTTCTTGAATTTTAGGTTGAATATGGATGAACTAGGTTATATGTGATTTTGATTGATTTGTAATGATTTAAAGTTTGAAACTTTGTTATATATGGTTACTAGTAGTTGTGGTGGCGAAATATTGATGAATTTGTGAGTATATAATCAAGTTTGGTCGAATTTGAGTTTTTGGTTCGTAGTTGAGTTGTGCAGGAAATGGTAAAATGTGCAGGTCTGGAAGACGTGGGAATACGGTCGGATTCCCATGAATCCGGACGGATTCAAGGGAATACGGCGTATTCCCGGGGTGTATTCCCAACCGGATTCCTTAAATTGAGTTCTGGTCGAAATTGAAGCAGAAATGACTGGGGAATACGGACGTATTCACGGGAATACGGTCGGATTCGTCTGAATACGGCCGGATTCCAAGGAATACGGCCGGATTCCCTTGGCTGGATAGTGATTTTCTAACTTGAGCTTATAATGTGATATTTGCTTGCATAATATGTTTATATGACTTAATACTTGTTTGATTGTTGATATTAAGTTATGTAAATATACTATGAGGATTGACTTGAAATTCTTTTGTATTTCAGATCCGACTACGACTCAATAAAATTAGATCTTTGAGTGGAGCTTGAAACGAGACAGGTGAGTGACTGGTTCTCACAGTTTAAATTGGTGTTAACAATTTAGTTACATCAATTTTAAGTAGATTGATATTGTGAGTTAGTGATAAGTTGATTGTGGCTAAATGATTGATTGCTAGTGACTCATTCCATGATAGGTTGGAATGATAGAGGTCAATTTCGATTGGGTTTAGTTGCTATAGGTTAATCTTTATGGTATTGATGAACATTCGTTGTGAATTCGTTCATATTGATTAAAGATAGCATTGAACTATCGGTAAAATCTCTGTATTGGCCTGCAGTGGATTATAAGTGTTCTTGGTGGGCCATCCGCGGGCTGAGGGTACCACAAGAACCACCGATCCTCTAATTTGATTGTTACTATTAGTTGATTGTTGTGAGTTGATTGTTTATGCTAAGTTAGATTGTTGGAATCGTTATTCACTTAGCTTCGTGCTAATCCCCCACCTCACTTTTGCAGGTTAAGTTGCTTACGCTCGGTTGAGAGGTTTTGTGTGAAATGTTTGACAAGCTGGCAACTCTTGATTACTTTTGTTTTGGCGTAAACGTTTGTATAAATAACACCACTAGTTTTTGGGTTTGTAATGAAATAACTTAATGATAGTTTTGTGTAATAACTAACTTTCGATATTATCTTATATGTAAATGTTGTTGAATGGGATAACGCTTCCAGGTTGTTTAAAAAAAAAAAAAAAAATGTTATGAAATTATGGGGTGTTATAAGCGACACAGATGGCACCGCCCGTCGGTTTGTGGCGTGCGAGGGAGGTGGGTCCGAGGTGGGTTCAAACAGAATAAAAAAAAATTAATGAAGTCATGGAAATAATTCGCAGAGGAAAAATAATTTGCAGGGGAAAAATTAATTTGATGTGCGAAGAAGATGACACTCGTGGGTTCTCATCATATATATTGGTATCATCATTGAATAATAAAATAATAATATTTCCATGACAAATAAGATAATGGGGGACCAAAGTTAGCATGCATATGACCACACCACTACATTTGAGGCCGTTGTTTTGTTTGTTTTTTTTTTAAAAAATAAAAATAAAAAATTGAATGAAATGAAATTGTAATGTTTTTTAATTAGTGTAACATTTTTTAATTTATTATAATGTTTTTAATTTGAATGAAATGTGTTTTATTTTAATTAATTGTGTATTGTTTAATTAATTTAGTAGTTGTGGGTCCCTGAAAAAACAAAGTGACGGACCACTGTTGGCACGGGTCTGTCAATTTCTGTCAGTTCTGTGAAAAACTGACGTGACGCTAATGTGGCGCGTCAGTTTTTGTCACTCTTGAGAGTGGTCTTGTAACTTATGAACACCTCTATCCTCTAATCATACTCATAAAAGTTCATACAAATGATATCAAAGGACAACTAGTTTAGCAACCACTCACAGGATCAAATCAAAGGACAACTAGTACAATTATAGGGTTTGTGTTTTTGTATAATAAATTTGGCTTATTACAATGATAACAAGTCTTGAGAGTTAGTTCGAAATAAATAATGGGTCAAATGAGTCCAATAAGTCAAACGTCGGTCAAAATGCAATCAAATAATCAAAAAACTAGATCATAAACAAAATTGACAATCTACGTTTTTCCCGTTAAACAAAGTCGGTCAACTGAAGTTGATTTGACCTCTAAGTCAAGCATTTTACCGTCTGACACAAAACTATAATTTTATAAACCCCTCTATCCTCATCATCATTCAATAGATAAACATTCAAGATGGACTTGATCACAATCAAGTTATTGTTCAAACTTAGAAATTCTAAATCACCAGAAGATCGACATGAATGACGCCTTTCGATTCAACTCATACGAAATACACTATACCACATTCAGATTCAGTTCGTGGAAATTCATCCAGTTGGTCTCTTAGTCCTCTGTAACATGGCATTTGTTTAAACAAGAACACAAATATCATTGGTGCAACTTATAACAAGACAACAGCAAAACATGAAAGAAACTGTAGAACTATAAAACATCTCCGAGAAGATAACCAATATCCCAAACGATTTACATTATACCACAAAATTCGATTAAACTGTGCTTAACAGAAACCTCACAAGGGACGAGATTATTACCTTGGACAAAAAAATTTAGAAAGAATACCTGCAAAAACACCATTGGGACTGTAAAACTAAATAAGACTAAAACTCACTTTTAACAATTGATTTTTGAAAAGCCAATGGAGAGTAATCTGAAAATCCATGTTGCATCCAATCTTTTGCACACGCAAGGGCTTCAAGGGTAGACGGGCTTAATGAACATCGATATCTATCCATCTTCTTACATGTCACCTCAAACACAGAATCTTTAGAAACTGTAGAAACAGGAATGCACAAAATATCAGACGCCATTTTCGATAAAGTTGGATAACTTTTTTCGTTCTCTTTCCACCACCCCAAAACATCAAACTCCTGCATCCGCGGTAATACTGCTTCTTCTAAGTATTGGTCAAGTTCTGGTTTCGTATTTGTAATATCAGAAAGATAAACGTCAAAATCGGTAAACTCATCACTTGTTGATGAAAATATTTCAGTATCAGGAACCTCTGTTTTTATAATCTCGCAATGAAGAAATGATTCTTCATGATCTTCTTGTTCTTCAGTCTTCAAATAACCTCCGTTTGCATTAACAAGAAAAGTTGGTGGTGGAAGCATTTGTACTACGTAATCAAGAAACAGTTCTTGAACACCATCACTCACCGCTTTGATCCAATGGTCTGCATCATCACCGTATAATCTAGTAAAACTGAATTCCACAAGCTTCATTTTAAACCGTGGGTCCATAACAACAGCAATAGAGAGCACTAAAAAGCTATCTTTCCAGTATTTGTTAAACCTTTCGTGCATTGACCAAGTCAAGTTTCTGACAAAAATGTCTTCACCTATTGCAGCATTTCTAAGCTCTAGCTGTATCTTCCAAGCTTCGTGAAAAAATGCATTTGTAGTTGGATACGTGGGGCCCGTCAAAAGATTAGCACCGTCAAGCAAATTTTTCAAAAGCATACATAGAATCTCCACTTGTTTCCATTCCTCCATTGTAACAGTGATTCGGTAACTTGAGTCGAAAGTATCCAAACAAGAAAATACCTCCTTTAATTCACACGCTGCTACCAGCATATAATAAGTCGTGTTCCATTGCGTTTGGTCATCAAGTATGAGACTTTTTGCACTCGGTACCTGAAGTTGTAGTTTAAGATTGTTGAATCGTTCTAAGCAAGCGTCCATCATCACCACATGCTTTACACTATCACGAACTTTCTGAACGGTTTCCCCTAATGAGGATATAGCATCTTGTGCAAGATGACACAAAACTCGAGCATAACAACTCCCGATCAAGAATTTACCATTCAGAATAAGCGGGTTCTTAGCAGAAAGCAGATGTCTTAAATTCGTTCTTACAGATTTATTTGCGAAAGATTCGTCAAGAGTTACAGCAAACAGCTTATTCTCCAAATTCCAATCAGAAATGCATGAAAGAACAGCATGATTAAAAGCAGATTCTGAATCAGGAAACGGTAACAATACAACCGAAAGAATTCTTCGATGCAATTTCCAATCTTCATCGATGAACTGTCCTGTTATAAATGCGTACCCTACACTTTGATCTGTATGCCACATTTCAAGCGAAAGATTCACACGTCCTGAGATATTATCAATAACATTCAAAAGGTTTTGTCTTTCTCTTTGATATAAGTTCACACAACTTCGTTCGACAGCATCAATCGATATAATGGGAAATTGAGCATGAAGAGATTTCACACAGTTCAAAAAGGCCGGACATACGACGATATCAAGTGGATAATCATGCATAATTATCATCTTTGCCATATCACTCGTGCAACAATCTTTAAAACTGACTTTATGTCGTTTTCTTGGGAGATTGTGAACCTTTTGAGTTGGATTAACAGTAGGAAGAGGGGTGCATGGTGAGACTTGACCAGTTTTCTCATTACCATGGCTTGCAGGACAAATTCCTAATGAAATATGTCGTTTTAGGTGACTAGTGCCGGCTAACTTTGAGCCTGAAATGTACGCAAATAAATGCTTGCATTCGTTACAACGGGCTTTTGTACATCCAGCATCAACTTTCACGGTCGTGAAGTGGTCCCAAACCATGGATTTCTTCCTCCTTCGTTTACCATTCATGGGCGCATCGGCATTATGAGGCTCACTATTATTTGCAGGGTTAGCCATCTATATAGCAAGTTCTGCAATACATAAAACAGTTATCAGACAACTTTTACAACTCTAAAATTTGAAAATAATTTTTAGTTTGTTTAAATAGAAACATATGTTTATGTTCTATCTTTAACCAATTTCAAACTAATTTAGTTAATTTGGTGTAAAGTTCAAAACCAAATTCACTAAAGAAAGTTCAACAGATTACAATTCAACCTAGCTAATACAGTATACAGATTAACGTTCAGAATTCCAATTTTTTATATAGTTCACTATAGATTTTACCGCTTTTCATTTTTTGGAGCTTGAAAAGATAACCGAAGGGCCTTTGACCTAGCGGTATCATGGTGACCCTTCCAACCAAGAGGTTGGGAGTTCGAGTCCAGGGGATGGGACAAATTTATATATTCGTGGATTAATGTAAATATTCATGGTATTAGGGTGTGCGAGTACTTGCCTTTCTAAAAAATAATAAAATAAAAAAAAGCTTGAAAAGATATTTTACTTTTTACTTATATTTAAAAACATTTTAAATTAAAAAATAGAGTTTTGAGTCAGGTCCTTCTGGAGCTCAACAAATCAAAAACCAATACAATCTTGTGGATTTGGTTTTAGTTGAACCCCAATTCAGGGCAAATATTTGAAACTGAATCGATTTGTATAGCAGGTTTTTTAGGCTGCATTCGAATACTTAACACCCCTAATCGACTTCAATTTAATAAAAGCCCTAAAACTTCAAAAAGTCATATTTTCAATTCTATAAATTACCATTTTAAATAGTATCACTGATTTATATGCAAACCAAAAATAAACATGACGATGATCACAATTCAAAATATTCACATTCCATCAAGCATAAATTATACTCTGTAATTTTTATAAACAGAATTTATCAAGAAAACAACAAAAATTTCCATCAAGATCAAGACTTTATATTCATAACAAACATAATATTATGTATGTATAAACAAAAGATATCATAAAATCATCAGGGGTTTAAGCATTCATATAAACATTGTATGATTTTAGTTTTATAAAAACTAACCGTAAAGGCGTCAGTGATCCGTTAACGATAAAGAAACAATCAATCTTGATAAACCTGCAAAAAAGATTAAAACTAGGGTTTAAGGTCACAACTTATATATACAGTATAAAATAAAATACAATTACTTTGTAAACGAATAATAATAAGAACAGAGAAAAATAAATAAATAAAAATAAAGAACAGAAAAGGTTTAGTATTTTTTTGGAGGTTGATGAAGAAGATGGAAGAATGATGGATGGGCTTACCGGTTTTGTATTGGGGGCTGCTGCGCTTAAACCCTAGGAGATGGAGTCCAAAGGCTTTTGTGTTTCTAGGTCCAATTTATGTATCTATATATACATTTATACACTGTTATTTTATTTGAATATAATTACAGTATTAATTATTTATTATTATATTATAATTTATTATTTTATTTATTGTTAATATGTTACTTGGGGGTGAATCTTCGATCTTAACCCACCGCCACGATGCCATTAAAGTTACTGCCGTTCAAACCATTGACCCTCAAAACAGGTTTGGACTTTATAAATTTTACCGCAACTAAAGTGTGTAACACATAAATCGCTCAACTTTCAAGGTCTATAATACAAAAACTTATAATTTTAAATTGCGTATAATACTATAATAGACATAATACATGGTATTATTTTCTCTGATAAATAGCGAAAAATTGAGTTGAGTAAACTATATCATGATACAATGATGTTTAGTGTCTTGGTATTAGTATCATGGCGTTTCATATATATCATGATAGATGCAACGGCGGATCCAGAAATCCAAGTGACCCGTAGCACAATTTTTTTTCATAGTATTAAATAGATAATTTTATCATGAACATGTACGATTTTATTAGAAATTAGTATTTTTTAGAATAAATAACATATAAAATGGACTAATCATTTATCAAACCAGTAGCATAACTTGTTTGGACCCGTAGCAATAGCAATAAAATCAACATTTTCTATAAAAATTACACTTCGCATGACAAACGGACCCGTAGCAAGCGCTACCCCTAACTTCTACATGGCTCCGCCCCTGGATAGATGTTTAGTGCCTTGATAGTATGTGATGTTTTCATTAGCGGCTCGATGTTTTTTTAGGGTCTTAAAGCGAACTTAAAAAATGAGGTCTTATCGGTTTTGATATTGTTGACTACTTTTCTATCATTTTTATGCATATTCAATAAAATCTATTCGGTACAATACGAAGAGTCTATTTTTATAGTTTAAAAAACTCGATTCATAGACTCTTCGTATTGTACCGAACACATTTTATTGATTGTTGATTGCAAGAAAAAAAATGTTCCACTTGTTTCAAAATTGTTTGAGGCACAACAAAAAAGTAAGAAAATTAGTTTATATCTCAATATAGGGCCTCATTTCGATGATCATTCATGATTTTACCTAGGGCCTCCGAAAACTCAGCAACGACCTTGGTTATTTCCATACTATTATCACCTTAAACATGCTCGACTATGATATTTTTTATGAAAGTTATTATGCTTGAGACTTCAAATCACATCACATCATATATGATAAGACGATGCATTTGTACTAATCCTAACGTCACTTTTTTTCATTCCATATGTTATAAAGGTTAAAAATTGGAAACTTCGATCTATTGAGATCCTCATCACTCATCAATCAAAAAATAGTTAAGTTTTGCTTGACATACATAAATTGCATATTTAGGATGTGTATATATCCAGGGGCGGAACTAGAAGGGGGCAGTGGGGGCAGTCGCCCCCCTAGAAATCAAAAAGTATAAAAAAAAATAACTTTTTTTAAGGTAATTAGTGACAATTTAGGATTTTGACCATCTTAATGTGATAGAAAGAGGAAAAAAAAATAAAAATTGCCCCCCTCTTAAATTCCTAGCTCCGCCCCTGTATATATCTATCTATCACTCCACAATAATTATGGTCTGGACCATTGGCCTACCCATCAATTTTGAGATCGTAGATTCAAGTCCTAAAGTGAGACTATTTGTATATATTAGTGATATAGGTGTGTGAGTCTTTACTTTTCTAAAAAAATAATACGGAGTAATAATAATAATAATAATAATTATCGTCTAATGTAATGGCCCTAATATTTAAAAATATTCAACATACTCTTTCATTTAAAATGTTTTTAACTTTTAACCCCTGTAAGTTTAATCTTTACCGAAACTTTTTTTTTTTTGAAGTTTATAAAAAATTAACCATTTCTAAAGAAAACTGATTCCTTGAGTGGGATCGGGACTGACAGTTGACCATAATCCGGCATCCCTGAAATTGTTGAAACACGATGAGTATGTACGGCTACGATGCATCTGTATACGATTACGGTTTTTCCGATTCCGCCATCACCAATCCCCTTTTCGGATATCCAATTACCGCCGGCATCGGCTACGATGACGAACTTTACCTCAGACGGCCGCCGCCGCCGCGACAGAGACCTCCGACCAAAAACCCTAGTTCGCCGGAGCAGCGTCGCCACGACGGCACTTCACCGCTCCCTCTAGGCATGGACTGGAGTCTTCCACCACGTATTTGGGTATACAATCACAAATTCTGTAGTCTGTATGATAAATTGTATAATTTAAATCTTGATTAAAAAGCTAAAAATTTATCATTTCAGCTACTCAATTAATTATCTATCCCCAAAAAAGTTATTATCCCATCAAGTTGAAAATGTTAAGTAATTTAAATTTTTTTTTTTTTAATTTTAATAAGTAGTTTTGGTGATGCTTCAAAAGTTTAGTCCTTTTTGGGTGGTAAAAAAACTCAGGTACCTTAAATTGATTAACAGGAATAAGGTATCTAAATGGAGCAAATTGTTAAAGTTGAGTACTATTTGTGGCATTTTACCATCTATTTATATTTATATATTTATTATTTTCAGGAAGGAAGGAATTCAGTTTGGCCACATGAATCGAATAAGAGATGGAGTTACTGTGTTACAGTTCCTTCTTGGACTATTACACCATCTGTTAATGGTTCGGATACAGTGGTATTACTTAACTCTTTCCTGAACAATTGGGGAATATTATATCATGTGTTTATTTTTGTACTTGTGTGATTATTTCATGAATTTATGTTGCGTGGTACTCGCTGTGTACGTGTGGATGATGTGTTTATGTTTATGTTGTGCATGTAGTTTTTTAGAGTTCAGGTTGGTATACAATCACCGGAAGGAATCACATCAACCCGAGAAGTACTAAGAAGATTTAACGAGTTCTTGCAGCTATATTCTGAGGTTCGTTTATGTTATTATCTTACCATTTTATGATGGTTGCCAACGGGCCTAGTTGTTACATATTTCCGGGATCAAAACATTGTTAGAAGGCCTAGTTGTTGCACATAATTTTTCTGATGTTAATACGTCTTTTACAGCTCAGAAAGGAATTCCCTAAAAAAGATCTACCCACAGTTCCTCCAAAGAGGCTTATGAAAATGCGAAGCAAGACACTATTGGAAGAGGTATGGAAAGTTTATATTAGGGGGTGTTTGGGGGAGCGGTAAGGGGGAGCTTTTTAGCTTTTGCGGTATGTTAACGTTAAAAAGCTCTATTTTAGTGTTTGGATATAGGAAGCTTTTAGGGGTTTTAAAGGGTAAAAAGCTAAAAGCTAAAAAGCCCCAATTTTTGGGCTGCAGCTTACAGCCGCCCCAAACACCCCCTTAATTTATTTTCGTTACTTAAAAGTGTAACTTCCAGAAGCCCGTCAACCTCATATACTTAAATCGTGAACTTTAACAAATTAAGTTAGTTATATAACCATACTTTGACAACCACCCATGAATTAACAATAGCCCCGAGGGCTATGTCTATCAAAATCCTTTTCTTTATCATATTATCTTTAAGTAATCAAGTAAATGAGCACTTAGCTTTATCATTATTTCTTACATCATAATTTACCTTTTATTTTCTGAAAAAATTAAAAGCCTGCGATAGCGTCCTTAAAGGGTCCGTTTTTGTTACAGCGAAGGTGTGCTTTGGAGGGATGGATGGAGAAGCTATTATCTGATATTGATGTGTCTAGAACTGCTCTTGTGGCTATCTTTTTGGAGCTGGAAGCCGCTGCAAGAGAATGTTAGTTTTTATTCCTACATCCTGTGACAAAAGTTGACTCATTTTACTCATGGAGAATGGCAAGTTGTATAAACATATTTCATTGGTGTTTCAGCATGTTCTGAGTCAACTCAAAATGACTTAGCTGCATACCCTGTTCCACCAGATCAGTTTCTTTCCACCTCAGCGAATTCTTTACTTGGTAGTAGTTCATCCATTTCTTCTGATATGGACAATCCATCAGAATCAACGAAAGCAACTGCAGTCGATCAGAATGATATCTTACAGGAAGAGTTGGGTGATGCTATGGAGGAGATTGAGATTTTACGGAAATCTAAATCGGATGTTAAACTTCTTCTTGAGGAGGTCAAATCTCTTAGAAAATCTAATTCAGAATTGAAGCAGGAGCTTACCAAATGTTTGGAAGAAAACGTTAAATTAGAGGTAGCTTTTACATGGGATTTATGACGTGAATTTTGATATGTTGATTGTTCTCTAACTGTTTGCATTTTGTGATTGTTCACCAGAAAGAGAAACAAATATGGGAAGCTGATAATGCTACTAAATTGCCGTTGCTGCATAAATGTGAACTTCTTTGCAACCGTCTCCGGGAGTGTAGTATTAATTTCATTTTGGATGACGAAGATAAATTGATGGTGGATACTTCGTTGTCAGATGCCATTGATCTGTTGGAAACTTCCGATAGTCAAATTAGTATTCTGCTTATGGAGGTAAAAAAAAAGTTTTTGCTCCTGAAACGAATTAAAAGCTTCTCTAAGAGATTAAGCCCTTCTAGTTTTTTGCTACACATGAAGTTCTTAGAATTTTAGTATAATCTAGATAAACTTGTCTAACTTTCCTGCATCGATCTTTAAACACCAAGGTGATTTGGACATAATCATTTGTTGGAACCTAGGGTCCATTATGCGATAGTGCACCTATGCATATTGCTTAGAGGTGGCAAAATGGGTCGATCATGTAAGCTGGGTAAGGGGTTGAAAAGGGAAGATATCTGTACAGTTCAAAACTGATTGCGTTGACCTGAAACTCCTTTCGTCCAAATGTAAAGAACTTTATTTGTAACGTTTTTGTGTGTTATTTATGATTACAAATATATTGCATTAATAAATCTAAATTTATGAATGAAGCGATTACGCAGATTGTATTCATTAACTGCACCTTGAACAACTTTTGACCTGTGCGCCCTTTCCTTTTTAACCAAAATAAAAAAATAGAAACATTCTGTACCCCGTTTGATCTCTTAGAGATAAAACTTCACCCAAATCGAAACATTCATAACTAAATGGGTCAGAATTGTCACGTACTCACGTAACAGATGTGTATTTTCTTATCACTTATAGTTAAGAGAATTTAACAGGTGCAGCTCCTTGGAAAAGACACTGAAACTGCTACTGGACCTGCAAATCAAGACAACAATAATGACATCCCGATAAATACAGATCATGACTTGAGGTCACTGTTGGCAGATATTTTAACTGAAAATGCAAAGTTGAGAAAACAAGTGAATTCTGTCATCCGTCACTCAATCACTGAACCTGGCAATACTTTGAAAGATGAAGATGACTTAACAATGAGAACTGTCCTGGAGACGGTTGCCGACTAATGAAATAATGATGTAATGCTTCCTAAGAGTTGTATACCGTGTGTAAAAAAATTATAACCTTCAATAGTCTTGATGTATAAGTATAATAATGTTGTGAAGTCTTTCCGACCTGTTTTACATATCACTAGTAGACATTTCAAAATGGGTGGGTTTGTAACGTGTTGACTGTGAGTTTGGTTGACCCAGCTTAACTGTCCAATTGTCATGTTCCATCTATATTACTTTATAAATATAACAATTGTGTTAAATATGATTGCAAAAATAAATCGCGGAGTATTTCAATAAATTTGAATTTGTAAAGAATATGTAGCAGGAATAGGATTCAATGTTATCTACAGGTGTTATTCAAGCAAGCTAAACTATATTTGACCTAGTTGACGTGTTGAAGATAAAACTTACAAAAATCAACCCATATATAAGTAAAGGGATCAAATTTTCCGGGCAAATTTGGCTATCTAATCTAATGAATACAAGCCTTTCAGACTGGATGGTGATGCGCTAGAAATGCACAATCAGAGGTAGCATTCAGGGAACACATAGTATCAGAAAAACCATGTGTATCATCATAAACATATTCATGATACTTACAAAGGATGTAACATACTCTGACCCAATTGAAAGAAAAAAGATATATCTCTAGATGACTACAAACGTTTGCAATAAGGTTGTTAATCTACTTATCTCCACCACCAAACATGCCCATCATGTCCTTGTTCGAACCCATTTGCTTCATCAAATTTTGTAAACCACCCATGCCACCGATTTGCTTCAGCATCTGTGGAGGAAGAACTTTGCTCATGTGTTGCGCATTCATGTTTCTAGACAAAGCACTCATCTCTCCCTTCTTGGGGATCTTAAGCCCTTTCATCTTGCTCCAAATCTTAGCAAGCCGTTTATACTCTTCCAGCATTTCCATTACCTCCCTCACTCGACGACCCGATCCCCTGGCTATCCTCATGATTCTCGACTCATTCATTATCTTGGGGTTTGTGCTATCCAACTCTGCAAGATTTTCAACCAAACTAGGGTTCTAAAAGCAGTTCGGACAATCTCCGAAGTAGATATGCAATATCGATCTTTCTACATGATTTTAGGGTTAATTATAGTTGGGTTTTGTGTAATGGGACCTTGAAAGTCATCCAAAGTGTATTTAAATGCATAGAAACCTCTTGAATCGAGTTATTAAGAAATGTTAAAATTCAACATTATTTTGGTAATAAGATAGTTTTAAATCATATTTAGCACTTTGTGTTATAGCGTATAAGATTAGAAGAATGGATTAAAAGAATGTCCATGAGACCATGACCCAGCCCGTTTGCCTGTACTTGTAAATTACAGATTTTTGACTCAACACCCAACCAACCATTTTGCCAACTCTAGTAAGAGAGTTAGCCTACCTTCATCAGTCATCGAGTCCATCATTGTCATGTATCGCTTGATCTTAGCCTGGCTTTCCTTTTCTTGACCCTTCGGCATTAACTCTGAACTAAAACCTGGAAGCATTGAGAAAACCTACATGATACATGCAAGCAAATTAGGGTTACTCATCTATGACGTTTTTAGGTATCTAATGGAGAAACTTGTAAACTAAGAAAGGACAACAATAACAAAGCAAGTTCCGATTATGGAATCTTATCTCGATTAGCCTAAATAACTTTTACTGTTATACTTTTCGAGTAAATATAATAACCAACATAATACAGTAAAATATAGAAGTAAACCTGGCCAATGGGACCCATCTTGAGTATATTATGAAATTGCTCATACATAATCCTCAACGTGAAATTTCCCTCTGAGAGCTTTTGCAGAAGCTCAGGCTGTTGATCCATAGGAACCACTTCATGAATCTTGTCCATGAATCCAGACCAGTCACCCATGCCTAATTGGAATTGTGAATATATTTATAACTATTACAACTGATATTATGTTCTGAAAATAAGATGAAGTGGTGCAAACCTAAAAGACGGCTGACAAATGGTTTAACATCAAAAATCTCAAATTCATCCATGTGTTCTCCGGTACCCATAAAAATGACCGGACTTTTTGTTGCAGCAACTCTGCAATGAGAATACAAAAGATCCAACAAAGTTGTAAAACTTGTATATTGAATAATGCATAATGATTACACAATGACACTTACGCACTAAGAGCTCCACCTCCCTTTGCATGGCCATCCATTTTCGTAACAATTACAGCTCCAACAGCAACACTTTGCTTAAAAGCTTGAGCTTGATCAAATGCGGCTTGACCAATGCTGCTATCCATGACAAAGATAACAAGATCCGGTTTCTGTATTATTACAAATGCCATCATTAGCATTTCAGAATTCTAATCAGACCTAAAATAAATCAAACACTCATTTCATCAAGTATATAACCCAGGGATACCGTTGCTTCAGAAACTTGACGCATTTCTTCAAAAAGAGCCACTTCCTGCTTGTGACGACCACTAGTATCAACAATTATAAGATCACAATTTTCCTGTTTAAATCTCTCTACACCTTCTACTGCAATTCGCACAGGGTCTGATTCCATATAGCTGTAGACAAGATATGGAAGTTGAATATAATTGAAAATATGTTCAACAAATTATTAGGAAGCAAAACTACCTTCCATAAAAAGGAATCTTAGCTTTTGTAGCATTCTGCTTCAACTGATCAAAAGCACCAGCCCTGAATGTATCTGCGCATACCAGAGCCGGTTTCCAACCCTTCTTCTGGTGGTAATAAGCATACTTTGTGCATGTTGTAGTTTTTCCAGAACCTATAAGATTTCCATATCGTAACAGCACATTAATCTAGGATGTCATTTTGCAGAAAGTTATGGTACACAATTTACGCAGGAAAGGTCACATCTTGATACCCACCCAACTAGAATAGTAAAATATTATGGACAGGATACCTTGTAGACCCACAAACATGACAACACTTGTTTTTCCTTTCTTGGGTGTGAAAGATGGCTTTCCAGGATCCAACATCTTACAGAGCTCATTAAATATAGCCTAAAACAGAAACAAATTAAATAGTTGTTTCTAACTCAGGTCCCATAAGTGGATGATCACAAGGAACAGTAACTAGTAGCCATACAGGTTTAACAACTACGCCCATACCCTATATCGTAGAATAAATGATTGCCAATATGTCCAATTTCTACCCCTATTCACTTGCTAATTTCACTCGACATTTCCTTCAAAATTCAAATTCTCCAGTTACGCAATTACTGCTTATTTCCTAGTAGCGAAATGCTTTATCAGGAATTCACAATTAACTAGCACAACCGCATACCCAAAATGGAAAAGGCACATATAGTAATGCTGATTGCTACGGTTTACAAGTAATAACCTACATTATAAAATTAATTTACCTAAATTCCTTCTCAGCCTATCATAAGCAGACAGTCTTGTCACATACAAAATGTGTGTGTAGAGAAAGGATCAAATACAGGGGCGAATTTAGTTTGTTGCCCAGAGTAGCCAGTAAATACGAATTTATTCGACGAACTATAAAAAGTTTGAAAAATATAGACATTTTACTATTGCTACTGGTGTGATTAAGTACATATACTCATCAAAATAAACGTATATCACCTCTTAGCTCAATTGAATTCTTCTTCTTTAACTTGTCACTAATTGATGTTCAAATTCCATGTCCAACTGTTTATTATAAGGTTCAAATAACTATTTGATGTCTCATTATTTTTTTAATGTAATGCGCGTAGATATAATTTGAATTAAATACGTATGGACAAGTTGCGAATCGTAGAGAGTCGCAAATTATTTTGTGGTACCTATGGTTAAACTTTCTAGCTCCGCCACTGATCAAATAAGAACCGTAGGAACGCTCGATTATTTATAAATTTATACCCCTAATCAATTACAGAATTAAACATAGAAACATTATACATGATACATGCAAAATGTATACCTGTTGGATGATTTTACGTTTGTTATGACCAGCAGCAAGATCATCAAGATTAACGATGTTTTTAATATTGGTTTGCATATCACGAACGAGCTTAAACTGAACATCAGACTGAAGAAGAGCGCGTGTTATTTCATTTAAGCAATCATTTAAAACCTTTTCATCGATAATTGTTGCATTGCTCATCTGCTGGAGAGCACGTGATATGCTCCCTCCTAATTCCGCTAACACCATCTTTGATTATATTATTTAAGAAAATTCCGATTGAAATTGAGATGAACGATGCGGTGCGGTGTCGAATTTGGGGGAAAATTGTATTATCAATTATTTGGGTGAGATTTGGGGGGAAAAGATAGGGTTTTGGATTTAGGGTTTGAAAGAAGAGGATGAATTAGCTAAGAATAGGAAGAAGATGATGAAAAGGGAGAACGAAATAACAGATTTTACCGGCGGGGGTTAAATGCAAGTGCACCGGATGGCTAAACTAAAACATCTGGAATAGCATTACTCTTATTATCATAGGACCAACAATTTATATGTGTGTTCGAATTTATTAATGAGCTCTAAGGGCTATCTTTTGATTTTGGGAGGTGATAAATACAACATAAAATTTGATTCATACAACACAAACGTGCATTAAGCAGTTGTACTGTATGCTTTAACTGTATAAAATATTGGTGTGGGAATCAAAACTCAACTTGTATTTATCAACACCCTTTGATTTTTCCTAATTTTTTACCTTTTCAATAGAATAAATTTGCATTTTGCACGAAACTAGTCCCTCCTCCATTAGAAATAACTACGGTATCCTTTGAACGTTTAGATCATGACTAAGTAACTTTAATCATTTTGGATGGAAGAAAGATTATTTCAAACAAAACGTAAATGTATTGAATTGAAGAGGTGAAAAATTAAGTACATGAACGTTTCACGTAAATCGATGTAAATTACATGAACTTTTATGGAACTTACTCCATAATTTATTACCATTTCGGTTACGATACATAGCCTTTAGAGATAAAAAGCTTAGAAAAACTTGAATCATTTAAAACTTGACATACTCCGTATATACATTAGCTTTAGCTATTTCGAGTATTTGACATATTCACATTTAATTGTACTTTTTGTAAATGAGTAAATTAACACTTGTGCCTAAACAAAACACACGTTTTGTGCATTTTACTTTTCATCGCCTTTACCGCATTACCTTTCCATCATCAAAGTGCGTTAAATTCTCCTACCAGTCGGCCGAAACTAAAGAACTCAGTTTACCATGGAGGCGTCCTCTATGAAGTATGAAGACCCACGTAGGGTTACACTGAAGCAGAAAAAACTTCATCAATGCTAACCGATATGTAAACTCGAAATCATATTAGAAATTTTACAGAGGTTGTCCTCTAAATTAACCTTTCAATCAATGTTTTAACGATATTAAGCTTACATTCTACACGGCTTTACATGGCAAATATAGCCTTAAACAACAAACATTTTTCTATCTAAACACTTGTATGTTTCCTTCTGATTGTCGTCAATAGCTCATCTGCCTAGCTACCAAATCACATCCATTCCATCTATTTTATTAAAAGACATCTGGGTGGAAACGTCCAGGCATTGAGCTGCTTCCCTGAGCTTGCTTTAGATGCATTGTTAATGCATAGTTGTTCACCTGCATACATCAACATACCACAACATCCATTATTACTTCTATAATAATCACCTAACATCATATCATAACCAATCAGAGTCATCGATGATGACCCACGTTCCTAATCCAAAATGAAAAGATTATATGTTACAGAGAGAAGAAAAAATACAGATGGCAATATATATATATATATATATATATATATATATATATATATATATATAATGTTATACAAAATAAATGGCACTATGGCAGTCAAAGTTTGAAGTCTGACCTCAAGCGTCCTTAGCTGCTCCTGATAAGTTGACAATAACTGCTTCAAGTGTTGAACCTCTTGGGTGCTCTCTTCATAATCTTTCTGTCGTTCATGTTGAATGGATACAGCACGTTTCAGTATTGTGTTTTCCCGCAGAAGAACTTCAATTTGTTCCTTCAGAACCATATTTTCCTAATATGAACCGATGGTCAAACACAATTACACAACTAATACGTAAGTCAACTATGTTATACTGTATAATACATATAGACATGAGAGAGAGAAACCAACCTTATGAAGGCTTTGTGCCGCCTCACCACCAGAATGTTCACTTATGGATTTCTCCAAGCTCTCGAGCAATCTCATGGCACGTGATCTAGCATCATCAACACTGGCAGCATTCATCATTTCTGTGACAAACAGTTCAACCCATTCTGCACCACTTCGAGTAGTGTTCGCATGTGGCGATGAGTTGTCCAAAGAAATATATTCTTTGCTGGTAGCTGCCAAAAAAATTTGCATTAATGAAAGGATCACAAGCAGACATAACTTTCAATTATATAGCCACAATTATAAGATTCTTCACATCTAGTTGGTTCAATCTCCTACTGTGCAGAGGTTTTGGATACTCTAAGAGCAGTCGATGCTCTAAATTGTTTATTGTTGTATGTTCAGAATTATCATAATTTCTAATTATAAGGCAAGAAACAAACTAGAAGAGAAACTCGAACATCACGAAACTATGAAATAGGCGTACAGGACACAAGTTGATCGCTGACTAGAGCACAAACTTATGGAACCAATCATGGATCGCTAGACATAAGTGTAAAAGATTTTTTGTTTTTCACTGGCTATTAGAATCAAAACAGTCCATTCCATGGACGTTCTATTCCCAGCAAATATAAATTTCAAAACATTTTACCCTTATAAACGCAAAGACTAACTAAATACTTGCAACACATGTATTGCCATTTAAAAATCTGGTGCATAACTTATCATTGTCCGGACCCTACTTCGGATTCAAATGCATAATTATCACTATCCATACCTGCATTTGACAACACAACAGATCCTGAGTTACCATCCACATATCCAAGACACATTTCATTGAGACTTTTAATAGCGGAATCTACGTCATCTCCGCTCACTTCTAAAGCTTTCTCCAGCAGCTGCAATTAGTCATAAAGAATTCTTCAATTATAAACATTTGCATCACAAACAAAAGACTATATCTTGATCAGCTTTTTTAGCAAAAAAACACATTACCAGTCACAAGCACAACACTAATACTATTCATTCTACGAATTTCTTTGTAAAATCTTACTCAAACGGCAAAAGATATCGATTAGATTGAATACCAGACACCATAACATAATCACCAACGACAACTAGTTAGTTTCTTTAAACATTTCAAGCATTTCCAACAGCAAAAACTGCATTAGATTCAGCACTACTATAGATATATCATAACTATAATACTTCATTACTAAATTGACTAATTTGATAAAGTAGGTCCAATAATTAAAGAACGTGATACCTAATTTGTTCAGATCATCTGATCAACAATCAATCATTAACCATATATATTGTGTATTAGCATATACAAAAAATAAAATATAAAACCGACCTGCTTATCCAATTCAGGAAAAACCGAACGGAGGTGATCTAACGGCGAAAGGCGGACCGGAGAAGACGAAGAACACCGATGTTTTTTGGCAGCGGGAGAAGCCGGTGACGTTGATAATTCCTCAAAGAACGATCTCTTCCCACACACAATCGCAGACATTGTGTGTGTGTTTCACCAAATTGAACACAAATTCAATATTGTTACTCGTGAAAACCCTAACAATCAATCCGATCTGATCTGATTTGATCTGATTAGCTGTAGTCCGTCTAATAGAATTCAATAATATTGATTGAAATGGATATGAGATATCTTGATTTAGGGTTAGGGTTTTGGTAAGCGGTGGCGTGAGGGAGAGATAAAAGGAGGATATGAAGCAACTTTAGATAAATGGGTTTGATTTTGAGTATTTATAGTAAAAGTAAGTTTGCTTGAATTTCGGGAAACTCCGTTTCTTGTTCCCTCTTTCCACACTACCCTATTTCGTAAAATATAATTTTTGTTTCATTTCAAAAATGATATCTATCAACAGAAAATCATAATTTTGATCCGTTTACCAAGCCCATTTAAACAAAATAATCCGTTGACTTCCATTTTTAACAAAGTAATCCACCGATTGGCGCCGCCCCCGGCGCCCCTGACACAACCCAGCACCAAAAAAATGCCACGTGTACGAGGATCCAGCCGTTGGCGCCGATTAAAAAAATGAGGGGCGCCATTAAAAATCATGGGCGCCAAGAAGAAGGGAAACGAAGGAGTGGGGCGCCAAGAAAAGGGAAAACGAAGGAGAGGGGGCGCCAAAAAAAACATGGGGCGCCGGGTATTTTTTTTGGCACTGGATCTCGTACACGTGGCATTTTTTGTGTGGTGGGTTGTGTCAGGGGCGCCGGGGGCGGCGCCAATCGGTGGATTACTTTGTTAAAAATGGAAGTCAACGGATTATTTTGTTTAAATGGGCTTGGTAAACGGATCAAAATTGTGATTTTCTCATCTATCAATCGGGTTTATTATTTATTTATGTATTAAACTTTATACTTTTTAGTATTGTATGAGTCGAACATTAAAAATTTATATTGTATGTATTAAACTTGTAAATATGGTCAATTGTGTGTAATATTTCCTTTTTGGGTAAGGCCAAAATAGGAAAGTTTTCTTTTTTTGGCCTTACCCAAAAAGGAAATAATACATACAATAGACCATATTTACAAGTTCACTACATACAATAGAACAAATAAAAGTATGTACATACAATAGTAAAAGGTGTAAAGTTTAATACATAACGAAACAATAAACCATCTATTAATCTTTCAATATATATAAAACATAGTTTTTTAATTGCCTATTACAGCATGTTATTTTAGTTAATCATTATGTGTTATACCGGTATTAATTTACAAACTCTGAATTAATATCAATTTTTAAACATGGTACATGACTTTCTCAATTTTTAAGCATGGTACATGACTTTTCATATATCAACTTATCTAATGTGATGATGATAATAATAATAATAATAATAATAATAATAATAATAATAATAATAATAATAATAATAATAATAATATTTAAAAGTATTGACTCGCAATATAATGAATCATCGTCAGTTAACCATTTATTTCAGTATAATTTTGACCGATGATATAGTTTATAAAGAAGTTTTGCAACATTTATGACTTTAAGATTTTCGGTGAAAATTTTGTATGTATAAAACTTTTTCAATGTTTTATGTATGTTTTAATCTATAATAATAATAATTTTTTAAATAACTAATAATAAATTTACAACTTCAGACAACAATACTAATATCTGATGTGCATCGCACGGACTTAAAAAAAAAAGTTTTCCATAACTTATACGATACGTTTATTTGTCTTCCAATTTCTTACAAATCCTATGTGTCTTTAGAATAAATTTTTAAAATTTTTAATTCATTCTTATTTATACCACATATTTTTAGCATGTTATTTATTTTTCTAGAGTAACCAAATCATGATATTGATGAAGAAATCTCTTTATAGATATAAAGTTGAGCAACCTCTTTGCTATTAATTCGATTTCTAAAATAGTTACATTCTGTTTGAATATTAACCAATTTCTTACGTTAATAATTATACCATCTTCATTTTGAAAGTGTTTAATAACATTATATGTTATTACACCTCTATTCAAATCCACAGTTTCATGCCAATAATTTAGTTTATAACATATAGTATAATATAATCAAAAGAGTATAAAATTCATATCCGATTCAAATCTCAGATATACCGCAAAATACATAATACACTTTCTCGAGAACTACAAAACAAATCATTTAAAGATATGCAAGTATTTTCATTTAGCAAAGTAAGTTAAGAACACTTACCAATCATTTTATTCCCATTAGTTAGCAACCTTCAACTTTATCCTTATTGACGGTATGCTTCGTAATTACCATTAATAAGGGCCAATATGTCACTCTTTCAAGAGTTGAACGGAAAAACACAGGGGTGGCTCGAGGGTAAAGCAAGTGAAGCTACCGCTTTAGGCCCCCGAATTTTTAAGGCCCCAAAATTATCGATATCATGTATTAGTATAGTATAACGATAAAGATCTTCAATGTATTTTGGTCTTTTAAGGTCTTGGAGAATATAAGCTTTAAGATATTAGACCCAATATGTGTGAAAAAACGTCATTATAAGGCCTCACAAGAGTTTAAATCGTAAAATCTTAGGCCCATTGTAGTTGATAAAACGACTAGACACATTTTTTGTCACTTAGATCCAAGTCTTTTCATGAAAAAAGGTTTCGCATTCTATTTTATATCTTTAAATGCAATCTTCAATTTACCTTGGTTAGCAGTAAAGTATCTTAATCATTTCTATTTTTATCACATGATTGAATTCTCTGGTCATTCTTTGGGCAATACCATTTATCAAATTGTTCAAATAACCATCTCAATCATAGAAACATGACTCGTGGTTAACTGGATTTATTTAATTTGAATAGCATAATGAACTAAGTATAATATTTTACATAGTTTGTGATTGTTAAGGATTTTGCTGGGTATATGTTTAATAGTGTAATTGCTCTAAATAAACCGCCAACTTTTGTAATAGACTGTCAACTTTCTGGTAACCATCAACCACCTTCAGTTAAATACAAATAGTAAATTTTAACAAATTAAGTTAGTTATTTAAACACTTTTACCAACCACCAATTAACTAATCATAGTCCTAAGCACTATATATAGCAAAATCCATTACTTAACGGTTAGGCCTCATATTTTGAGTTCGCTTTAGGCCCCTAAATCCCTTGAGCCGCTCCTGGAAAAACATATTGATTAAAGATCTTGATTTGCAACAAAGGCAAGAAAACCAGCTACAACACAACCAACATCGCTTACAAAGAAGTTTGGTTTATGTTTTTATTTTTTCCAATGATAATTGCACCTTTAAGTTAACAATATTAATATATTAGGATACTTACAAATTAACTATATGACTGTACTTTTTAAACCGCCGTGCATTCTACGGGCTCAAAGTCTAGTTTTAAATAAATAAAACTATTGGAAATTTGAAATAGCTTTATTATATAGGTGACACATTATATTTATAACTTATATTTTACTTTTAAAAAACCTAATCAATCGAGAAATGGTGAAACGAAAACAAAATTACTTTTCGAAATGTACAGAAATGCACTACGTACTTTATAAATACGTGTTCAGCATGCTTTCAAATTTCGTTCCAAAGGTGCGCAACATACGACTAGCAAATCATCGAGTACAAGTGTTTCAACTTTAGAAGTTAAAAGAATCAATTGTACTTTCCAAAATGTAAACAAGTGCACGATATACTTTGTAAATAAACAAAGTACATAACATACTTTCAAATTTTGTTCGAAAGGGCATAATGTACAATGTATAGACGGTAAAGTATAATGTATAAGTGTTTCTTAACATGTTTTAATTGCTTCTATTGTATAATTTTTATGTTACAACTTCTATCTATAAATATCTTTATTTACGATTTGCAATGCATGCAACTCCACGTTCAAGCTTTTTATATTTATTTTCAGCTTAAATCTACAACCAGTAAGTTTAATTGGTTAAGATGTTTGCAAGATTGATAAATCGAATGGGCCTATCAACTATAGAAGCCACTTAGCCCATTAAAGACTACGTCAAACAATAACCTAACCCACTTAACCCATTTCATATTTGGGCCTTGGGGTTCAGTTAGAACTTAGAAGTTTGGTTGATTGCATATCCAAACCGACTTTCTTAAATTTAGACTTGATTCTTCTTAATTTTTTAATTCAATTCCCATTGGATTATTTCTATTTCTATTTTTATTGAATTAAAACTTTAAGTTCACGTTTTTAGTTTACAAACTCGAGCCAGATACATTCTTTATACTCGGAGGAATCAGATTTAGATTAAGTTACATATATTTAAATTTTCAAAATACGAAAACCTTTATTTAATGATAGCTCAATTCGTTGACCTCGCTAGCACGAAAAAACTATAAATGAGCTTTCAAACGATCTTATAAACGAGCTTTCGAACGATCCAACAGAATAATACTAATTTTCAAGCTTGGTTTCATCGAATAAGACTTTTGCTCGAGATCAAGTTAAATGAGCTCAAGCTTGCTTACAGTGCTCGAGATCAAGTTAAATGAGCTCAAGCTTGCATAACTGTTTGCATAACTCGTTAATTGTTCAGCCAGTTATGATCCATGGTTATTATTTAAAACTTTTCAACACGTAATTAAGGTACATTCAAGCCGACATTTGTCACTTGACCCCAGGGACTAGGTTTGACAAACAAAATTCAGCATCGATGAAGCTCGAACTTACATTTGGGTAACTTGGTTCAGTTTAATCAGCCTAGAATAGAAAATGCGAAAACCCAAATCAAATGAACCAAAACCACAAGATATACTTGTAAATCTGAGATCTGGCAATAAAAGTAATGTATTCACCTACAAAATGCACCCATCAAAGCTAATCTTCCAATGGGAGTAGATAAACTCCTAAGCAACCAAAACCTAACAATTACACCGACTCCACTTTCCCCAAAGTAACCCTGTTTTGTAACAAGAAAACCATCGAAGCCAAGACTGCTGAAGGTTCGATTGCAAAAGATCGATTCACCCTTCAACAAGTCCTAAACTCCAAAGCAGTAAAATTGATGTTTCAATGAAACCCCGTCATCCAATTTTTTGTTCTAGAATCACGTTTCACAGCATCTTGTAAGGTACAGTTTGTGTTGATCATGATTCAGATTCCTGTTGATCAGGATACTGATTATATGGTGAAATCAAGTATTAAAGGACTGACGTAAAAGTAAAATAAAAGGAAAAATGGAATTTTTATTGGAATGAAAAAGAAGGAAGAAGGAATTGTAACAGTACCAGGTCATCAAGGCGAGGCTCGACAAGAACGTACAGTGGCACACCATTCAGCCTCCAATTACCCTGTTCCAACAGGTTAGATTGAAGAAAATGCATTTAGTAACTCTGGATTCTAACTTCTGATAATCGCAAGTAGAGGTGGCAATCTTAACTCATGTATGGGTAAAACGTAAATGAAGTGACCTTAAGCTAATTATATATATCTAACTGGTAATATTGACAAACTTAAAACAATTAGTTAGATGGAAACATGTCAAATGGGTTGAACGGCTAAAACGTGCCAAAAGTTGCCCAAAGTGTATACAATACAGTTTTGTACTTATAATTTACACTCTAATAGTTAATAATAAAAAAAGACAAAGGAAAAATTTCAACCATCAGGGGTACAGGGTACATCCAACAAAAGTTTCAACCATTAAATAAGAGCATGTCACTAGCACCTACTTTTCAAGCTCTTAACAACACTCGTTTGATTGGTTAAATTGACGATCATGAGAATAAAATTTCATTAGGAATGAATGACATGATCCGTGGATCATTAATTTTCCAATTAACATGATAGGAGGTCAAATTCACACCCAACAAATAATAAAATAAAATGAAAAATGTCCAATAGGTTACAATTAATTTGAGACGTACCTTTACCAGTGGCAACCCAATAACACATGCACATTCAACAACCTCGGCTCCGACACGTTCTACAAAATCATAGTCAAATAAATAGTAATTAAACATCAGCAAATATAATGCTATGGAAATGCAACCACCCATAATTACCTAAAAGCCTAATTGCTGCTGAGAGGGTTCCTCCTGTAGCAACTAGATCGTCTACAATTAGCACGCTCTCACCAGGCTGCACCGCCCCAACATGCATTTCTAGACAATCCGTACCATACTCCAACACATATGATTCAGATATAACTTCACCTACACATATTAGTATAAAGATTCCAACTTTGATCCTTTACCCGCATATTTAATTATCACAAACAAACTAACGTAACAAAAAAACTAAAGGTTCTACAGGTACCAGGCAACTTTCTTGGTTTGCGCAGTGGAACAAATTTGGCACCAATAGCCAATGCGATTGGTGGGCCAAATATGAATCCTCTAGCTTCAACGCCTGCAAGGAAATTGTCATTAATCACTATGCAAGGTTATTTGCAAATATATATGATCAAATGAATAATGAATGAGTAACAACTTAAACAAAGCCTTCATTCGTATGATGTTATCAATTCAACTTAGTTGTTCCTTGGGTCAAACAAGTGAATGTGTCGCTAGGGGTATTTGTTTGTCACTTTGTCTCAAACAGGTCAAATAAGTAAATGAAAACAAATAAAAGGTAAACTGGTCGAACCAGTCAAACAAGTCACGCGAGGTGTTTTAACAATGCATGTAACCTCTATATATAACATAACTAATCAACAGTGTGGTGTAGCTATGTAAACTTGGACATCAGGCCCTCAGGGGTCAAAATGCTACATAATATATGCCTTAAAGACAAGGAAGGACAGAATTAGGGTCCACATATCACATAAAAAGAAAACGGATAACGGAACCACACATTAGGCCCCAACTATGAAGGTTACTATTAATTGCTAATGACATATTTGTCTTAATAATATTAAACTAACTACCGATGTTAGCTGTCACTCTAAATTTGTTTTGTCGTTCAGCCGTACCTAATCGACAGTTTTAAAATATTAATATCACATTAAAGAAGAAAGAACAATCCACATGCAATCTTTGGATACAGATATGCTACATAAACTTTGTTACATGAGCCACATAAATCAATTTTGTAGATGTCATCTATTTGGGTCAAAGGTTCATCATGTTCCTCTAATCGAAGTATACGGACATATTCCATACCGAGAATTAAAAGCACATTATATGATCAACTACCATAAATGTTGTGCTTAAATAAAAGTAAACCTAACAAGGTATATGGGTCATTACAGATCCTCAAAAAAGGAAGTGATTAACTAGTTGACACAAATGGTTTATAATATAGAAGAAGAAGATATAGAAGATCTGAAACTAATACAGAAGCTGCTGTAACTGCTAATGATATTTTGTCTCTACATATCAAGCCAAAAATGCTTAGTCTGATAAGTTAAGGTTTTTAATTATTATAACATATAGTTGACATTATTACACAATAAACAACATTATTTTTACATTCTTTGTGATACTACTACATTCCTACAGTACTGTATTTCATTTTATGTAAAAATAAACAAATAAAGTTACAGTTCTCGTGGATTAATGAAGCCCAAAACAAAACTATTGATAAAGTTTATATTTTGGGGCAAAAGGAATAATCTTTAAATTATTGTTAATTAGATTGACCACAAAGGTCAAACATAAATCCTCCTGAAATATTCTACTAAGTTTACTTCCCCTTTCCCGTGTGTGTAATACAGGAGTATATTCGGTAAAAAATTAATATATTAATATTATTAATTAACTAATTTATGTAAATGTTGATGATCTAATTTAGCTGACAATAGAAGATAAGATATTCCTAATAAAATGATCTTTAAAAATAAGATTATTCCATCGATCATGATTTAATAACTAGTGTGACATAATGAGAAAATATTTTATTTTTTTATCAGCTTCAATTAAACAAAAAATATATCGTTATTAAATTTTACTGTAATAAACATGATGTCACATTTACTTTGCTTTAATTATAAAGTTTTTAGTAATTTTTATCAAGAAATAAAATTAAAGCAGAACAACAATGCAGTTTTGACTTCTAACAGTGATGCTCAGAAAGGAAAAAAAGTAAAAATATATAAGAAATCTCCACCATAATTCTAAGGTCAAAACCCTAATTTCTGCAAAGTAAAATCGCCTGAATTTAATTTATCCTAAATTTACAGAGCATCACTGCATGTAATTAAAAAAAAATACCTGCAACAACTGAAATTTCTTTGTCTTTATAACGATCAACAAAGATATCAATGGTGTACTTGAACGCCTTTTGATCTAACAACAGTGTTGTTATATCTTGAAACATTATCCCTGCAGAAAAAATTCGAAATTTATAACAAACCACAAACTGTTCGACGAAATTCCGCAGTGAAAAAAACGTAAAAATATACCTTGTTTAGGGAAGTGGGGAACGACTCTTATAGCATCAGATATGGCTTTAATTCTTGGGTCTCCATGTAACCCATTTTCTTCTGCAAACATGTCGATTAATCTCCGGCAAGAAATTTTCCGGCAGAAATGGGCAAAAAAGAATCCGGAGGGGGGTGAGATGGAAAATGAATCAGTTGGTGGTGTCACTTTAATGTTCAACTTATGTAAGCATGTCCAGTGATGCTATTTATAAGTGAATTAGTATGTGTACTTTCCTCCTTCCAAATTCATTTTCATTTTCTTTTGTGAAAAATAGAAATATAAATATTCTTTTCCGTCCCAAAATAAATGTTCATGTTAATATTTACTAGAGGAATGTTGTAACATCCTCAAAAGTGGCCTAGTCGAAATACGGTATTTCCCTAATTTAATTGCTATTTAAATTGTATTTTAAATACTCGTTGTATTTCGATAGCTAAATTAATAAGTCAATTGGTCAATTGGCTTATTGTGATAAATGAATTATTATTTGTTTTAAATTTATTTAGTTGACGGTATAATAAAAACTTATTTCTCGCAAATGGTTTTTAGGTTCCAGACAATAGATTTAGGACGGGTATAATTTATACCCAAAATAGGCTGAGTCATATGATGAAGTCGACACTTGTTCCTTCATTTTGACAGAACACCAATTTGTTCCTTACTTGTGCTTACACTTCAAGAACACTCATTCTCTAAATCAATTAATTACAATCTGATTTCTTCAAATTAGAAGGCTGTGATTTTGGGTTCCCATCTTGCATTCATCTTTTGAATCACCATCTTCATCAATTGTAAGTGAAAATACCCATTTTCATGCTTATTCATAAATTGGTTAAATTAGGTTGAATTGATGACGAATTTGAGTTAGTCTATGGTTGAATGTGTTTGTGTACTGATTATAAACTAATTTCATGTCCATTTAAGATGAATCCATTATGTGTTCATATATGAAATTGAAGAAATTGGGTTTTATTGGATATTAGATTGAACATTGGTGCATGTGAGAATCTAAGTGTTTGATGATGTTATTAGTTGTTGCAATATGTTCATACATGTTAGTATAGGTCACTTACATGTTAAAATCGAGTTTAGATGCTGTGTTGGTCGAAATTTATAGTTTTGGTTCGTACTTGGTCGTGCAGGAAAAACCTGCTGCTGTTGCACAAGGTTTCAAAGGGAATACGGTCGTATTCCCATGAATACGGACGTATTCCCGGGAATACGGCGTATTCCCTAACGTATTCGTTGGCGTATTCCTTAATTTCAGTTCTGTTTTGGAAATTGCTTGGGAATACGGCGTATTCCTCTGAATACGGACGTATTCCTGTGAATACGGACGTATTCATTGGAATACGAACGTATTCCCACTGTTTTGCTGAACTTGCTATTTTAACTTGCTAGAATTGTGTTAAATCAACTTGTATACTATCTTTATGATACTTAATGCTTGCTGAACTGATATTAAGTGTTTAATGAAAGTTAGATATCATATGAAATGAGTACTAACTTGTAATCCTCTTGTGTTCTCAGATACACCGAAGACTCAATAATATTAGATCTTTGAGCAAGGGCGGTGATCGTCAAGGGTGAGTGGATCTTAGACTCTCAGTCTAATTTGGTTGTAACAATATGGTTACAACGGGTAAATGTGAATTTACTGTTTTCATTGTTAAGTTAACATTTTGCCATGATGGTTATATTTAACTTAATTGTTGGTGTCCTTGATTGCCATGATGGTTGTGGACTATATGAATGTCGGGGGTCAACGTGTGTTGGGTTTGAGTATTATTACTGTGGACATCATAAGTGCTTTGTACATGTGTTGTTCACTGAAATTATGTTGTAAGTAGTAATAGTACCAAGCTATCGGTTTAGCCACTGATTTGGCCTTCAGTTGGTTTTAAGTGTTACTTGGGGAACCACCGCGGCATGAGGGTACTCCAAGGACCACCGATCCTTCATGATTAACTGTTGCTATGCTTAGTTGTTGTCATTTGTTAAACCAAGTAGGTGACAGTTTGAGATTCATTCACTTAGCTTCGTGCTAACCCCTTATTACTTCTTGCAGGTTTACTTTGGTATGTGGGTGGGCAAGAAGTACTATAGGAATGGAATGTTTGACAAGCTCACTCTGTTTTGCTAACTATGTCAATGCTAGGACATTATGTTTTGGGATTTCTATAACACTAAACTTATCATGTGTAATGTATAGGATAATCTAGTTTAAAGACTGTATGTATTTGGATTACCATTTTGAAATGTAATTATGTAATCCAATGGTTTGTATTAAGATCATGCGCTTCCTTTATAAAAAAATATATATATATATATCCTTGTATTTTCGAGTATGGTGTTATAAATGTCCGCGCAAGACGGGCAATAATGTAACACCCCCAAATTTAATGATTTGCGGAAGCTTGATTTGGGTGTTACTAATCAATAACAAAGCACAAAGATAATAGCAAACGACTCTATATGCGTCGTTTTAACAAAATATATTGATAAAATGAAATGTTTACAACATTTAAAGCGTTACATAGCTCGAGTTAAATAAAATGAGATTTCAGTACATAAGTACTTATACAAAATATACTAATGCAAGAAAATCTCAATCGTCTGTATGCTGACTCGAGCTAAATCCTGAAGCAGAAACATCCTACTGCTGGGTACCTGCGATATATGCTAAAAGGTCAGCTATAAAGCTGGTGAGCTCACAGGTTTGAAATTAAGTAATATCGTATGAACCGCAAGATTTAAATAATGTATTGCATCCAGCAATAAAATAATGAATTGCATCCAGCAATTAAATGATAATCATCGTGTATACAGCCATGAGCACATAGTTGAGCTTAACTCGAGGGCCGGGTCCCCTATAGAGAATTCCGGGCGAGGTGCCTCCACGAATGCCTAATCCACATTCGTCTTCCCAAATATTAGTACGTCCGTTTACCCGGTTAGTGCTTGCTAACCCGGACGAGGAGGGTCAATCCTATATGGTACCATATACTAATATTCACGCTACAACGTATTAACAACTATGCTGACGGAGGACTTTAAATGATTAGTTTCGAAAAACTCATGTAGTATATGAAAAGTTGGTACTTGCGTTTCACATGTTAAAAGTTGAGCAGTATATCACACCCCTGAGTAAAACAGTAAAAGAGGGGCTATGAGACTCACCTGAGTCTGAATGCGTTTAAACAAACGTAAGTTGATTAGCCGAGTATGAAGTCCAAAGACTTGTAACCTGAGGGTGTCCACGACACGCGATGGTTATAAATATGATTGGGTATCTCAAAAGATCACCCCAGTAGTTGTTCATCCAACTATAATGTCCAAATCTCCACTATTTGGTTGATAAGTTTATGTGTTTGGAAGGTGTACGGCCCGTTGGTGACGAGTTTGCAATAATAATCTTTAAGTATTATTATCAAGTTATCGATGTTTTGCACTTACAAAAGTGTCCCAAAATGTTTTGTAAGTCGTATCGTATAAGGATTTGAGGTTGCAAAAGTTCGACACTTAGTGAAATTAAAGTTTGAAACCTGCTGTTTTATGCGACGTAGGGTGCGACGTCGCAGGTAGGATTGCGACGTAGAGCATGACGTCGCTAAAGGCGACGTTTCGCAATTTAATGCGACGTAGGGTGCTACGTCGCTAATGCGACGTAGGTGATTTCTGCGACGTAGGGGTTTACGTCGCTAAATGCGACGTAGTGAGGTATTGGCGACGTTAAGGGTGACGTCGCTATATGCGACGTCGCAATTTAATGCGACGTTGTGACTGACGTCGCACTATGCGACGTCACGAGGGGTTATGCGACGTAGAAGCTGACGTCGCATAAATTCTGGGCCAAATGCGACGTAGCGGTCTGTTGGCCGGAAAATGTGTCGAAAACGAGTTTTTCGGTTTCCGTTCGGTCCAAAACTTTTACCCAACCCTTCTAGGGACATTATAAGTATAAACCAACTACTAGAAAGTGAAAACACTTAAAAATGAGAGATTTCGGGATTTGTCGGAAACTTACAAAGTATCGGATGAGAAATCCGAGAAGATAGGATGATAGATCGTGTCGCGGTGGTCGTTTTCTTCCAAAAGAGTGGTATGATCCAAGGCCGTTTAATGCGTTTATTTGGTGATTTTGTGAGGTTTTTGGTGGTTGGTGATATTGAGAGAAAAGAGAGGAGAAAGAGGAAGAGAGAGAGTGAGTGGTGAGAAATGAGAAGAGGAAAAGGGGAGTTGGGGGTTTAACCTCCAACTTTCGGTCTCCGTTCCTCGCGCAGTGTTCGTTTGTTCCGTCGTTTATACGTTAAATAATTATTTTAAATATTAATTGGTACGTCTTAAAATACAAATTATTACGCGGTATTTTATTTAATTATTTTACAAATCATTTATAATTGAGTTATAAGTTGTAATTTATTTTATTTGGTTTGCGCGTTTTACGTTTTAAATTATGTAAATTTCTGATTGTACGATACGAATAAATACGAAATATTATAATAATAATATTTTTGACATAACAACGCTATTTAATAAAATTTGTCACCAACGTCCATATTAAATAGAATCGAAATACATTCGATTTATATTACGTACGATTTAACCAAATCGCATTTTCGTATATATTCAACAATATATATAATTCGATACATTAATTAGCCTAACAAGGAACTAATTACATGTATTAACATATGATTAGGCACTAATTACAAGTCCTAATTTGGCGGGTGTTACATTCTCCCCCTGTTAGAAGAATTTCGTCCCGAAATTTAACTCGAAGTCGTGTTGGATGTGGAATCAGTGAAGAGTTGAGGATATTTGAGTCGCATTTGGTCTTCCCGTTCCCAGGTGAATTCCGGACCACGCCGCGAATTCCATCTGACCTTGACGATGGGAATACGACTTTGTTTCAGTTGTTTGACCTCACGGTCCATAATTTCAGCGGGTTCCTCAACGAAATGAAGTTTATCGTCAACACGAATTTCATCTAGTGGAATAATAAGTGTCTCATCAGACAGACACTTCTTCAAATTTGAGATATGAAAAGTAGGGTGCACGCTGCTAAGTTCGGATGGCAGCTGCAATCGATAAGCTACGGGGCCAATCCTTTCAAGGATTTCAAAAGGCCCGATGTACCGGGGATTCAACTTCCCGCGTTTGCCAAAACGGATGACGCCTTTCCAAGGCGATACTTTCAAGAGTACTCGATCCCCAACTTGGAACTCGAGCGGTTTGCGTCTCACGTCAGCATAACTTTTCTGACGATCACGTGCGGCTTTGAGTCGATTTTGGATTTCCACAATTTTCTCAGTGGTGGCGTGAATGAGTTCAGGACCAGTGAGTTGACTATCTCCCACTTCAGTCCAACAAATCGGTGATCGGCACTTACGACCGTACAGTGCCTCAAATGGTGCAGCCTTAATGCTGGCATGATAACTGTTATTGTACGAGAATTCGCACAACGGTAGATGTTTTTCCCAGTTTGTACCGAGATCAACTACGCAGGCTCGTAGCATGTCTTCCAGTGTTTGAATGGTTCGTTCACTTTGGCCATCGGTTTGAGGATGATATGCGGTACTCATGTCTAGGCGAGTACCCAAAGCTTTTTGAAGTGATTGCCAAAAGTGAGAAGTGAAACGGGCATCTCTATCAGAGATGATCGAGATTGGAACACCGTGATGAGAAACGATTTCCTTGATGTAGATTTGTGTAAGGCGTTCCATTTTATCGCTTTCCTTGATTGCCAGGAAATGAGCAGATTTAGTGAGGCGATCGACGATCACCCAAATGGTATCGTAACCGCTCGACGACTTGGGTAGTTTGGTTATGAAGTCCATGGCAATTTGATCCCATTTCCATTCAGGGATTTCAGGCTGTTGGAGTAAACCAGGAGGTTTCTGATGTTCGGTTTTGACTTTCGAGCAAGTAAGGCACTTGCTGACATAAGTGGCTATTTCGGCTTTCATGTTTGGCCACCAATAAAATTCCCTGATGCCGTGGTACATCTTATCGGATCCAGGATGAATAGAATATTTAGACTTGTGAGCCTCGTCCGTCACCAAGTCTCTTAGGTTCCCAAAACTGGGCAACCAGATTCGGTTTGAGAAATACCTAATTCCGTTAGGTCTGATTTCAAATTGTTTGTCAATGCCCCGCAAGGCTTCATTTTTGATATTTTCAGATTTCAGGGCTTCGATCTGAGCGGTATGAATTTGAATGGTAAGATCGTTATGAATGGTCATACTGAGGGCTCGGACTCGAAGTGGTTTAGGTCGTTCCTTTCGACTGAGGGCATCGGCTACAACATTAGCCTTCCCTGGATGGTACTTGATCTCACAATCGTAATCGGTAAGCAACTCGACCCATCGACGTTGCCTCATATTGAGATCCTTCTGGTCAAAGATATGTTGGAGACTTTTATGATCGGTAAAGATTGTGCACTTAGTGCCGTAGAGATAATGTCTCCAGATTTTGAGAGCAAAAACGACAGCTCCAAGCTCGAGATCATGAGTGGTGTAGTTCTTTTCGTGAATTTTTAGCTGTCGTGAGGCATAAGCAATGACCTTGTCTCGTTGCATCAACACGCAACCAAGACCTTGGTGAGAAGCATCGCAGTATACCACGAAGTCATCGGTGCCTTCGGGTAGTGATAAAATTGGAGCACTGCAAAGCTTTTGTTTCAGAAGTTGGAACGCTGACTCTTGTTTCTCGGTCCAATCGAACCTTTTGTCCTTCTGAGTCAGTACCGTGAGTGATTGAGCTATTTTGGAGAAATTTTCAATAAATCGTCGATAATACCCAGCAAGACCCAAGAATTGTCGTACCTCAGTTGCAGAGGTGGGTGCTTGCCAGTCTTTGATAGCCTCGATTTTTGATGGGTCCACGTGAATTCCCTGACTGTCGATCACGTGACCAAGAAATTGAACAGTTTGGATCCAGAACTCACACTTAGAGAATTTAGCATAAAGCTCCTCGTGTCTAAGTAGTTTCAGGATAGTTCTGAGGTGTTGCGCATGTTCTTGCTCGTTGCGCGAGTAAATGAGTATGTCATCGATAAAGACAATGACAAACTTATCGAGGTAAGGTTTGCACACCCGATTCATGAGGTCCATGAATACTGCCGGTGCGTTAGTTAGACCGAAGGGCATCACTTGAAATTCGTAGTGCCCGTAACGAGTTCTGAAAGCAGTTTTTGGAATATCGGTGTCGCGAACTCGTAACTGATGATAACCTGATCGCAGATCGATTTTTGAATAAATACTTGAACCCTGAAGTTGGTCGAATAAATCATCAATGCGAGGAAGTGGATAACGGTTCTTGACGGTCAATTTATTCAACTCTCGATAGTCGATGCACATTCGGAATGAACCGTCCTTCTTTTTGACAAATAAGACCGGAGCTCCCCAAGGTGAAGAACTCGGTCTAATGAATCCTCGATCCAGAAGTTCCTGTAACTGAGAGGACAACTCCTGAAGTTCGGATGGGGCTAAACGGTACGGTGCGCGGGCCACCGGTGCGGCACCCGGCACAAGATCAATCGAGAACTCAACCTGTCTAGGCGGAGGTAGACCAGGTAATTCCTCCGGAAAGACTTCGGGAAAGTCTCTAACAATTGGCACATCTTCAAGTCGCTTCTCCTCCGACTTCTTCTCCATGATGTGTGCGAGTATGGCAGGGTAACCCTTTCTCAGAAATTTTCGGGTTTTTAAGCAGGAGATTATATTGAGCCCCGTCCCACCGGTCTCCCCCTGTATGATTAAGGTTCCACCAACGGCGAGTGGGATACGGACGATTTTATCGTGACAGACGATTTCAGCGCGATGTTTGGACAACCAGTCCATTCCAATAATGACATCGAAACTTCCGATTTCAATGGGTATAAGATCGATCGAAAAGGTTTCGTCAGCTAGGTTTAAAGTGCAATTAGGTATCACACTGGTGGTTTCTACAAGTTTTCCATTGGCTAGCTCTACAGTGTACTTAACATCTAAGGTAACAGGAGTGATATCAAGTAATGGGCAAAAATCATCGGAGATAAAGCTTCTATCAGCACCAGTATCAAAAAGAACAGAAGCAGTTAAGTTGTTGAGGAGGAACATACCCGAGACCACATTCGGGTCCTGGCGGGCGTCCCCAGATTTGATGACGAAAGCTCTGCTGCGGGTGTTGTTGTTGTTGTTGTTGCTGCGGTTCTTCAGTTTTGGGCACGTATCCCTGAAATGCCCGGGGTTTCCACACTCAAAGCAGACTTTGGGTGGCCTGGTGTTGTTGGGGTTGTTGTTGGTAGGAGAGCGGCAATCTTTGGTAAGGTGGCCGTACCTCTTGCAGTTGTTGCAAAAGGAACCACAGGAACCCTCATGGTGATGGTTGCACTTGGGACAATATGGCTTGCTCCCAGTGTAACCCCGGATGATATCAGTGGTGGTGTTGTAGGCTTTGATGGTGTCAGGTTTCTTGTTTTGTTGGTTGGAGTGGTTGTTCTGGTAGTCAGACCACTTGCGTTTGTTGTTTTGGGAGGATGAAGTGGGTGGTTCAGAATCTTGGCTCATAGACATCAGGTCTTGGGCCAATGAGATTGCACCGTCAATGGTGGCTGGTTTTGAAGAGATGACGTGTCCCCGAACAAAATCAGGGAGACCAAGGGCGTACTTCCTGATTTTATCAGGTTCAGTGCTTACCATAGCTGGGCGGAGGGCAGCTAATTGTTGAAACCTGGTGGTGTAACCATCGATGTCACCACCCTGAACCTTCAAATTCCAAAACTCCTCATCTAGCTTCTGGAGTTTGGCGATCGAGCAGTACTTGGCAGTGAGCTTGGCTTTCAATTCCTCCCAAGTGATTTGGTAGGCAATGTCAGCACCCACTGATTGGGTATATGAATTCCACCAGGAGTGGGCATCATCTTCAAGAGAGCAGGTGGCGAAGTTTACTTTGTCATTCTCCGCGCATTTACTAACACGGAAAACAGTTTCCATTTTCTCGAACCATCTGATCAGTCCGATGGCTCCTTCAGAACCCTTGAAACTCGAGGGTTTGCAGCTTTGGAAGTCCTTGTAAGAACAAGGTTTGGTGGCAGAGGTTCCAGCGGTATCGCTGTTTCTTGTGGAGTTTGGTGGAGTATTGCGAGCCAAGGCTTCAGTAACAGCCTGGGTTATGAGTGAAGTAATCTGTGCATCGGTGTAAGGTCTTGACTTTGGCGGCATGATTCTTCAATAAAAGAAATGAAGATACATGAGATTTTGCAAGAAAGTTGTATTTATCTCAGATGTACATGTATAAAAGCAGTAATACATAACATCAACAGGAATAATGGCAATCGATATGAGTTGAAACAGCAAGGAACATTTAATAGATAGTACGAGTTCAAAGGTTACATCCTACAGATGTATTACAAAAGATGTCGGGAATTGTTACATCCGACTGAATTATAGAGTAGCGCGTAGATAGTTACTAGATTACAGGATAGATTACAAGACAAAGACTACCCTAGTCTTAACGTAGATTAATTTGTTCCATCATCGTGACAAGACGGTCCACAGTGTTTGCAAGCCTGCTGGCTTGTCGGGCGTTGTCTTCTGCGAGTGCTAGTCGTTGTGTTAGTCCATGCGCATATTCTTCTGCTTCATGTGAGCGTTGCTCACATTCTTCCATCCTCCGTTGTAGAAGGGCATTTTCCCCCCTTATTTCTATTATTTGGTTACGGAGGACATCCATGTTGTTGTTTGTGGTTTCAAGGTCGTCGGAGACTTGTTAGATGCGTTCAAGGGATGTAAGTCTCCAGTTTTCGTTGGTTTCCTGCAACACGACATCCATGGTGCGAAGTCGCTGTTCGTGTTGATTCACTCTGGCGGCTAAGGCCGGCAAGGTGGAGTGAGTGGGGTACGGGCCAGCTCGAGGCAACCTGGAGTTCCTCCTTGCTACCCTTGGGTTCTGCGACCCGGATTGAGAACGAGATGAATTTGATGGTGTGTTTGCCATTTCTGAGACAAAGCGTTAGTAAGATTGAGGCCTATATTCATATAGTTCCTATATAATATAGCCTATTGAGTGTCTAGCATAAACATGTTTAAGTCTCGGTTCTCTCGAGGTCAGAGTCTGCTATCGTACCCTGTTCAGCCATAACTACTTTCAGGTTTTACATCATCTTTGCTTAATTGTACATAGTTGATCAGGCTATGTTAAATTAAACTCGTATGATGTAATCGCTGAACCAGTTATACCTAATAAGGGAATACTGCCTAATGGTCATAGTCTAGGCTCATTAAATGCAACCTAGTTCACTATAACCTTAGGCTCTGATACCAATCTGTAACACCCCCAAATTTAATGATTTGCGGAAGCTTGATTTGGGTGTTACTAATCAATAACAAAGCACAAAGATAATAGCAAACGACTCTATATGCGTCGTTTTAACAAAATATATTGATAAAATGAAATGTTTACAACATTTAAAGCGTTACATAGCTCGAGTTAAATAAAATGAGATTTCAGTACATAAGTACTTATACAAAATATACTAATGCAAGAAAATCTCAATCGTCTGTATGCTGACTCGAGCTAAATCCTGAAGCAGAAACATCCTACTGCTGGGTACCTGCGATATATGCTAAAAGGTCAGCTATAAAGCTGGTGAGCTCACAGGTTTGAAATTAAGTAATATCGTATGAACCGCAAGATTTAAATAATGTATTGCATCCAGCAATAAAATAATGAATTGCATCCAGCAATTAAATGATAATCATCGTGTATACAGCCATGAGCACATAGTTGAGCTTAACTCGAGGGCCGGGTCCCCTATAGAGAATTCCGGGCGAGGTGCCTCCACGAATGCCTAATCCACATTCGTCTTCCCAAATATTAGTACGTCCGTTTACCCGGTTAGTGCTTGCTAACCCGGACGAGGAGGGTCAATCCTATATGGTACCATATACTAATATTCACGCTACAACGTATTAACAACTATGCTGACGGAGGACTTTAAATGATTAGTTTCGAAAAACTCATGTAGTATATGAAAAGTTGGTACTTGCGTTTCACATGTTAAAAGTTGAGCAGTATATCACACCCCTGAGTAAAACAGTAAAAGAGGGGCTATGAGACTCACCTGAGTCTGAATGCGTTTAAACAAACGTAAGTTGATTAGCCGAGTATGAAGTCCAAAGACTTGTAACCTGAGGGTGTCCACGACACGCGATGGTTATAAATATGATTGGGTATCTCAAAAGATCACCCCAGTAGTTGTTCATCCAACTATAATGTCCAAATCTCCACTATTTGGTTGATAAGTTTATGTGTTTGGAAGGTGTACGGCCCGTTGGTGACGAGTTTGCAATAATAATCTTTAAGTATTATTATCAAGTTATCGATGTTTTGCACTTACAAAAGTGTCCCAAAATGTTTTGTAAGTCGTATCGTATAAGGATTTGAGGTTGCAAAAGTTCGACACTTAGTGAAATTAAAGTTTGAAACCTGCTGTTTTATGCGACGTAGGGTGCGACGTCGCAGGTAGGATTGCGACGTAGAGCATGACGTCGCTAAAGGCGACGTTTCGCAATTTAATGCGACGTAGGGTGCTACGTCGCTAATGCGACGTAGGTGATTTCTGCGACGTAGGGGTTTACGTCGCTAAATGCGACGTAGTGAGGTATTGGCGACGTTAAGGGTGACGTCGCTATATGCGACGTCGCAATTTAATGCGACGTTGTGACTGACGTCGCACTATGCGACGTCACGAGGGGTTATGCGACGTAGAAGCTGACGTCGCATAAATTCTGGGCCAAATGCGACGTAGCGGTCTGTTGGCCGGAAAATGTGTCGAAAACGAGTTTTTCGGTTTCCGTTCGGTCCAAAACTTTTACCCAACCCTTCTAGGGACATTATAAGTATAAACCAACTACTAGAAAGTGAAAACACTTAAAAATGAGAGATTTCGGGATTTGTCGGAAACTTACAAAGTATCGGATGAGAAATCCGAGAAGATAGGATGATAGATCGTGTCGCGGTGGTCGTTTTCTTCCAAAAGAGTGGTATGATCCAAGGCCGTTTAATGCGTTTATTTGGTGATTTTGTGAGGTTTTTGGTGGTTGGTGATATTGAGAGAAAAGAGAGGAGAAAGAGGAAGAGAGAGAGTGAGTGGTGAGAAATGAGAAGAGGAAAAGGGGAGTTGGGGGTTTAACCTCCAACTTTCGGTCTCCGTTCCTCGCGCAGTGTTCGTTTGTTCCGTCGTTTATACGTTAAATAATTATTTTAAATATTAATTGGTACGTCTTAAAATACAAATTATTACGCGGTATTTTATTTAATTATTTTACAAATCATTTATAATTGAGTTATAAGTTGTAATTTATTTTATTTGGTTTGCGCGTTTTACGTTTTAAATTATGTAAATTTCTGATTGTACGATACGAATAAATACGAAATATTATAATAATAATATTTTTGACATAACAACGCTATTTAATAAAATTTGTCACCAACGTCCATATTAAATAGAATCGAAATACATTCGATTTATATTACGTACGATTTAACCAAATCGCATTTTCGTATATATTCAACAATATATATAATTCGATACATTAATTAGCCTAACAAGGAACTAATTACATGTATTAACATATGATTAGGCACTAATTACAAGTCCTAATTTGGCGGGTGTTACAAATAATCTCCCTTTCAATGACATATTAGTTCATTTATCACATAAGTTTGTTTTATACACGTACAAAATTCACTAAATGATAGTTTAAAAATTAAATGAAATCAACATGTTGAATTAAAAAGATGAAAAATAGTAATGTGAGAAACCATTGTAATCTGCATGAAGATATATTAAAAACGAAGAGTGAAGACATTTTTTAAAAATTTGTAAGTCAAATTATTAGAGTTGGAGCATTCTCTATATACGTCATAAGTTAACAGTTTTTATATATAAACAATTAAAAATATTATATCATTATTTTTATTGAGTATAAATTAGATATATATGTTAGTCGTTTATAATTTAAGGGTAATAATCAAAATTTTCATTTTACATAAATTTGAAAGGTCTATTCATAGGAAAACTTAAACAATTTTAAATATAGTTATCATATAAAAGACTATATATAAAGATATAGTGTAGACATGACAAAAATTTGTAGAAACATTTTTGACATTCACTGATTTATATCAAAATAATTATAGTCGATGACTTAATATCAATTACGATATGTCATTTCATCTACAAATGTAGCAAAAGAAATCAAATTATCATGAAGTTACATATTTTGTAACCGAAATTGATTATGATATATTCACGTATATTATTAATCTAATCTAATCTAGATATTAATAAAAGAATATTTCTCCTATGAAAAATTTTGTTAAAAATGAGACCTATTGACCAATCAAATGCCTAGATTTTATAAAAATTCAATTAACCAATCAAATTCATTTATCTACCTAAAAAATCTCTTAAAAAAAAAATCCTAATTTAACCCTATATATAACTAAATTATTTAATATATTTAATAGAATTTATTATTTAATAATTATAATTAGACTCACGTACACAATTATAGGTATGGCTATTAATTTCGATGCAATTTTTTTAATATATAATATTATATTATGTCTTATTATTAAAAAGGACGATAATCACTAAAAAAATACTATTATATTATTTAAATAATCCATTTTTATTATTTTAATATCATAAAATTAATTATTTAAATAATAATTTATCTAAAACCTATATATTGAAATAAAATAACTGTAATAACAATAACAATATCTTTTACTTAAAATCCATCATGTATATACGAGTTTAAAACTGAAAATAATGACTTTAATGATGTGATTATTATCAATTAAAATCATCAGACGGGTTTGGTCAAACTCCTTTTCTTCATTTAAAGAGCATTTTATAATGAGAGAAATATCGTAGAAAAAATAATCAAAATTAGTTATAACTATGTTTTTCTCAAATAAAGAGAAAAGGTTACCAATAAAAATAATCATAATAGTAATACTTAATAACCTAATAACAATAAGATAGAAGGTATCTACGAAAAGTAAAAAGGAAATGAATAATAAAAATAAGAGGTTTTGTCAAACTCCATTTATACATTACATAGAAATCCTTCTGAAGCCTCTTTTATAACGGATAATGTGTAATGATAGTTTCATTTTGGAAAATATTCCGATATCCATGAGATATGTTCATTTTCATTAAATGCCAAATTTTAGTTTTTTATAATTAAAAATCTATTATCCAATCAAATTTCTCAATTTTATTAAGTTTTCAATTAACTAATCGTATCATACAATTAATTAAATTTTATCAACAGCTCTCTAAAAGGGCTAATTATAGAATTACGAAAAAATAAATAAATTGAAAAACCTCAGGATGAGAAACCGTGTGATTAGATAGGTGTGTAAAGACATCATTTTTTAGGATTTGTGTGGAAGAAACTTATTATCGTCATTTATATATTCTACTAAAATGCATGTTAAAACATTTTAGTAAAACATGTATCTTGCGTAGGATGATGACACATCCAATATGTTGAATTAAAAGAAAATTTAGATTGTAAACATGATATAGCAAAATTTTTAATGTTTCAATATTAGGTTGTCAACAAATTAATTAAATGAATTTTAAAAACCCCGGGATGAGAAACCGTGTGATTAAATAGGTGTGAGAAAAATCATCTTTTTAGGATTCGTGTGGAAAAACTTATTATCGTCATGTATATATTCTATTAAAATGCATTTTTATTAAGTTTTAGTAAAATGAATTTTCATATTAAGTATTTACGCATGTATCTTGTGTATAAGGATGATGTCACATCCCATATGTTGAATTTAAAGAAAATTTTGATTGTAAACATGATATAGAAAAATTTCTAAAGTTTCAATATAGGGTGTTAACAAATTAATTAAATAATTGTTGATTTAGATACACATTTGATGATAAATCGTAACACGCAATTGACCATTCATATGTCTTATTTTCCTATTTTATGGTCCTTCTACTCTATACATATGTATTTTTTATTTAATACTCATCATATCATTTTTTATTTATTAATTAAGTATATATAAATCGAATGGATATAAGCATTGGGGATCTTAAGAGATTAACGATTGATTGTGAGAGAAAAGTTCGTTATTTGATTATTATTATTAAGCTTTTTTGAGACCAAAATTCTTTTATTTGTTTATTATTAAGCTTTCTAGGTATTAATTTTTGAAAATTTGTATTAGTTTTCAAAATAAACGAAAATTTATTTTTCAAAAGATATTATCAAGGGTTTTTTATACAAAAGAGAGATTTTAGGCATATCAATACATTGGTTAATTAAAAGTTTGAATAAATCAGAGCATTTGAATGGTTAATAAAGAAATTATAAAAAAGACCTCCAGATGAGGAACCCCGTGATAAGGTATGTGTGAAAAAACATCAATTTTTTATTTAATGATCGTGTGGAAGAAAACTTATTATCTTCCAAAATATATGTATATTTTATTAAAAAGCATCACTTTAATTTGTTTCAAACGTTTTTATTATATTCTCATTCAATAAGCTCTTTGGAATACGATATAAAATGTTACTTTACATAGCACGTGAGTATATTGTTGGAATAGTATCCAAGGTCATAACTAGATTGGTAAGACTATCATTAAAAGTGGAGTCCTTTTTGGGTCGCCTTCAATGAACAGTAAGAGAAATAAATAGAGAGATAATATTATTTAGAATTAATATTGTAATCGGTTTAATAATTTGTCAAAATGATAAATTAATTAGAAACTAAATATTGACTAGTTTATTAATTGGATATTAATCAGAAACTAAAGAAGATTCTGGAAAGCTGTTTCAACCGCCGGTTGGAAGGTCCAGCCGGCGGCTGGAGTCGATTAACGTAAAGGCGGTGGAACGCGTTGGGTACTTGGGTAGAAAGTAAACCCAACCGCCGGCTGGAAGGTCTAACCGGAGGTTGAAGGCCGAATCCAGCCATCCCACATCGGCTGGAGGACAAAACCCTAAGGCCTCCTCTCCCCTATAAATAGAGGCCATCCCTAAGCTTTCAAATCATCCCAATTGAATTGAATTCGATTCTCTCTTCTTTCTCATTCCTAATCCTTGTAAGAGTTTACACGACTTAGAGTCGGGACCTTAGGAATTGAAGTTTTCTCTTTGTTCATGGGTGTGAACCATTAGAGGTATTCTGGTTTGGGTACTTACCTCCAAAGCACTGAAGGTCGAGCAACGAGTCTGCGCGTGAGAAATTGGTTTTCTCAAAGGTTAGTATTTTCTTATTTATCTGTTTATTTTGTTTTATCGCTTTCGTTTATTAAGTTAAGGTCCCTTAGGGTTTAGTTTCCTAGTTGCTTTAGATTAAATGTTATTTTTCGTTGCGTTTGTTAATCTAGTTAGGGAATAGAAAACCCATCAGTGGTATCAGAGCCATAGTTTAACAATGTTTGCAATACAAAATGTAGATAAAATATATTTGGAAATAAAATTGTGTATATTTTGTCCAAATAATTAAATTAGGTATATATGTATAATAGACTTATATATGTATACGGTTAATTTATTTACTAATCCGACCTTAGTATTTAAATTGTTTAAAATATACGCTAAATTTTAAAATGTTTTAAAATAGAACCCTGAACCTTAAATGTTTAAGAGAGACCTTATATACAATATGATTTATATATACGTATCATTGAAGTCTAAATACATCGTCAGTCAATCGATAAATCGGATCACCAATAGTAAACAAACCATACAAGAGGTTAAGGCGGGTCGCTCAGCTTCATTAAAGAAGTAGGTTTTTAATAAGCTTCGCGCTGACCTGCTTCTCCACCTTTATGTACGTTCAATGGAGCTACCGAGGACTTTTGATAGGATGATGTTAAGATTAAAAGTAGACTTAAAATGGTAATAAGCCTCCTGTTCCCAATTTAGCAAATAACCTGAACTTCTCATCACTCTCGGTTCTTGGGTGGGAAAGGCTTACCGGTCCAAATTGTATGGACTGGATGTGAAATCATAGGTTCACTCTAAGGTACGAGAACAAGGAGTATGTTCTCGACGAGAACAAGGAGTATGTTCTCGATGAGCAAATTCCCACTATTGATGATGATTCAACCCAAGAGGATATTGTAGCTCACCGGAAACATTACGTTGATACTGAGTTTTCCGTCAACATAATCCTGTACGGTCAGCCAGCTGTCTACAATTAGTTTGTAGCCTCATATCAAATGGTTTTGAATGAAAAAGAGACCTCAATAACTGAACTCCAAAATTGCTGAGCAAAGGATCAAGAAGATTGATGTGCCCTTTAGCTCAGCAGCTCATGTGTTGTCAACTGGTCATAATGCAAAGAAAAGGAAAAGATCTGGAGAAGCTACGAATGGAAAGTTCAATCGTAGAGCTAAGAGAAAGATTGAATTTGAAATTGCACTTGCAAATGATCCAAAGGAATCGGTATATTTTACTGCAACACAGAGGGGCACTAGAAGCGTTGCTGCCTAAAATATCTGAAAACCTTAAAAACAGTAAGGTTCAAAAGGATTCAAGTATATAAATGATCGAACTCCACAATACTACGGCTTCTAATTCATGGGTCTTGGATACAAGGTGTGGTACTCACATTTGAATTGTATTGCAAGGCCTAAAGGAAAGTAAAAGTTTGAAGCATGAAGAGCTCAACTTAGTCATGGGAAACAAGAGAGTCACGCCCGTTGGGAAGTTTGAGCTCATGCTAAAATCTGGAGTTAGGATAAATAATTGCTGTTATTCGTCAGAAATGACAAGAAACATAGTTTCATCTCATGCTTGTTTAAGGACAGTTATCAGTTTTCATTTGATAATGAGAATGGTGATAAAGCGTCTCCTTGCAAAGGCATATATGAAAATGTTGAATATGTCAGCTTAAATGTTGGTTCGTCTAATCAGATTGATAAATCCAAATTGTGGCATTCTCGTCTTGGGCACGTAAAAAAGAAACGCATCGGCCAACTCCAAAAGGATGGAGTGTTGGAATCATTCGACCTCAAATCGGATGATGTATGCAAATCTTGCTTATTGGTGCAAGATGACTAAATCACCGTTCACTGGATTGTGTGAAAGAGGTGAATGATTGTTGGACTAGGTTCACACAGATGTATGTGGACCATTCCAATGCACCACAAAAGATGGAAATTGCTATCACGTTACATTTACTGATGTCTTCAGTAGATTTAATATGTTAATCTGATTAAACATAAGTCAGATATTATAACGCCCCAAAATTTACAACTATTTTTTTTTTTTTTACAATTCGGAAGCTCAAGTCCCAAAACATATATATACATAAAATGACATGTCGTCATCTTCCATTACCTAAGTTCTAAGTATTAATTATTAACGTTTACAAAACAATCCTTTATATCCTGGACATTATATAATCAACATTTAAATTGTATTAAATAATAATCAGAGTAATCCTAGTCAAACATTCTTCAGTTACTTCTTGACCCGCCCATAACAATAGATATTAACCTGCAAGGAGTAAACAACGAGGGATTAGCACGAAGCTAAGTGAGTTAACTCATCACTAACAATACAACTTAGTTTAACACTATGAGTTCACCACATTTAACACTTTGACTCAACATCACCAGAGGATCGGTGGCCCTTGTGGCGCCCTCAGCCGCGGTGGCCCACCAAGCGACACTTACACCAACTGCAGGCCAATACAGTGGTTAACCGATAACTGTTTGTTACCTTTAGTCAACACAAGCCTTACTTACAACGAATGTTCACAACCCTTGTGTTGACTAACCTGTAACCACACAGTCCAACATAGTTGACCTCTATTAACACAGTTACCAATAGGTCACTTAACACTTAACACTTTAACACTTTAACACAATTCACAATTCAACTTAACACAGGAATAACACTTGAAGTAACCACAATAGTGATCACTAAATTATAGTGAGAGATCAAAGTCCACTCACCGACTACCATAGTCGCCCACTCAGTAGTCTAATATCACTGAGTCTTCTCCATATCTGGAAATACAACAAAATACACAAGTCAGTTACTTGTATCAATATGTATATAACATTATTCCATAATTACAACTAACCAATTTACTAAATTCTTATGAATTAACTTAGTAATCACAATACTCAATATTCAATCTATACTCATATAGATTCACATCACTTTTCAACTTACAATCATATAATTTATTACTAATCAACTTCATGATTATCATAATCACCTTCATCCATTTTAGCCCTTGTTAATTAATATAATTAAACAATTAACAAGATTAAGAACATCAAAATCAACAATTTATCATAACCTTTACCTTCAAGATAATTAATCAATTAAGTTGCAACTTTTCTCTTTAATTTCTCCATTAAGTTATCACTTAAGCTAATTCAACTTAATTCATTCCAAGATTATGACTAACCCCCATAATATCAATAATTCATCATCTCTTTATCAAATTATAATTATTATAATAACAACATCACTTTAATCATCACTGATCAACATAGTTAAAGCATTATCAAAATTATTTACATCAAATATTAAGAATTCTTCACAACCTTTATACTAGGTTTTATAAATTCTTAAACAACCATGTTCTAACTTCATTCTTTGTTTGTTAATTAGATGTTCTTCACTATAAACAATACCAAGTTCATCAATTAACTCATCTATTCATCACAATCATCAATTTCCCAAGAACACTAAATCACTTTATTCAATTCTAAGTTAGGGTTTCACTTACAATCAAGAATTTCTTATCAACTAATGATAATATGATCATTACTAGCTTAATTTCAAGATAAATCATGCCAACTAAATCAAATATTCAAAACCCCAATTTCTAGGGTTAAAGAAATCACGAAATTAACACATATAACATGATTAAGATGATGCTAGAATGATTATTACATGTTATTGAAGCTTAACTAACATCAATTTACACTTTAGAAACCCTAATTTCGGATTTTGCTCAAGAACATCAAAAACCCCAAATTCTAGGTTGAAGAACATGAAGAACACAAGATCATACCTTGTTTGTGATGATTAAGAAAGCTTGAATTCGAGTTTTAAAGCTCCAATTTGATGTTCTTCATGATCTTGATAAAGATTTAAGGTTAATTGTGTGTGTGTATATGTACGTATGTATGTACGTGTGTATGAAATAAAGCCCGACTCAAAACATAGATATATTACCTAATTAGTTACTTTGTGTACTAGTTTTGTCCCCCGTACTTATCATTGTCTGGAACTTAAAATTATTTACGGGAAAACTATTTTATTTTACCGTCACCTTGATTTAATTAAAACAATCAATATTTCACTAGCCACAATATTTCCTGAGGCTTATCGACCTATTAATTATACAATCAAACACAATAACAATTTTAAATCACATTTAAAATTTACAGAAAATACCTATTACTTTTAAGCCCAATTTGAGGATGTTACAAATCTCTCCCCCTTAAAGAGATTTCGTCCTCGAAATCTAATCAACCTTGATTATTCTAAAGAACTCAATTACTTGACATCTCTCATTCCTTATGAGATTTTAATATCACCATTTTTCAGTTTATTAATATTGCACTCTTCGTACTACTCTAACATCGTAATTACTCATCACTATATTCACCTAAAGTGTATACACAATTTAAATTACCTATGCATGTCCTTCACCACACACACCATGTACTTACATATATTTATTTAGATATATTTTATTTCATCAACCTACACATCACCAATGTGTATATCACAATTAACTTTACACAAACACATACATTGTGTCTCATACTCAATTTAACTTGCAATACTATACAACAAGTGTAATATTTATCACTTAAAATAATTACTCCCTTGAGCAACTCTTAATTATATGCACACAATTTAAATTCTATCTACATATACATATCCGCATGTACATGTTTCTATTTCTTACCTTAACATATGATATGTATTTAAATCATATTTTCATTCATACTATGATCACTTAAGGAAATTATTCCCAATTAATCACTTTAAATAGGTAATCACTTGACGTAAGTGAATAACATCATCATGCACATAACATACTCTTAACACTAGAAACTAGCGACGTGCTAGAATCTTTTAAATAGATATAAGATTTATACCCCTTTTAATAACAAAACAATGATTATGAAAATCACAATACACCCAACAACAATGAAATTTTAATTTCAATTCATAACTAGCATTTAGGCTAGTACCACATATCACTACTGTATTTGATAATCTTTAATTTAAAAGTATCTCAAACTCATATAACACTATTCACATATTAACAAGCAAAATACAAGTCAATTCTTCATAGTTAACACTATTATCACTTAATCACCAAGTCACTTAGTACCAATTCAAATTGGATAATTACCAAGTTTTTCCATCAACGGGTACATTGCCATTCAAGCGCAAGTACCATTCCATCAAAATGTGTTGACCACACACACATTTTTCATCAACATTTCATCAATCAATCGTATCTCTTTAATCTCTTCATAAGATTATTTCATATTTCCATCATTTCTATACGCAACCTATCATTTCACTTTGATATTATGCATATAATAATAATCAAGTTTCACAAAATTCTCAATTAACGATAATATAACTATAAATTTTCACAATTTCAATCAAAAGGCTCTCTCTCTATATACATTTATATATTTCTGTTATTAATAGTAACTCATTAATACAATAACTTAATCTTTTACTACCATTTCGATTTAGTCAATCATTGACTCTCTCTCTCTCATATATCAACATTGCAAACCTACCATTTTTAAAGTCTCATCAATTTCTATGGTACTTGGTAGCCTCAACATATCCATGTGAAATGGCATAATATAAATACGTTGGCCAGACGTTGTCATATTATGTCAGTCACACTTTATTCTCAAGCCACTTCATACCATTGATCTTTAAAGTAATTAACTTTTACTCTCACATAATTCACAATGTTGAAATTAACAATTATCACACATATAGTAACACTTAAAATAGATTTATGACCAAGTGTTAACTTGTTACTATTTTTCCTTTATCACTTGAATGTGAAACTACTATTATATAATTATACAGGTATAACAACTTAACCTATTAACACTATTCTCATTATCTCCTTAACACATGTGTAAGTTTCAACACAACTAAATCAATGTAGTACCCTCTCTACACGATTCAATATCAATCACTTAACACTTTAATTATCAAGTATAATACTCTATATAACATTTAGCACTAAGTATCTTGTTAAAATACCAGGTCATATTCCACATATATTCATCAATATATAATTTCTAAGTTGATTAATAAATAACCTTCCATAGTTAGTTATTAAGCAAGAGTAAGCTCCTATAATACTCTTCAACTCTTACAAATACTTATTCAATCAAATAAAGTATTTCACATAATGTAATTAACATGATTACATAATCAATATTTATTTACCCTAACAAGCAACAATCAACAATACCCTTACTGGTATACTTTGCAGTTAAATAACTGCCTACAAACAACTCCTACACAAAGAACCATATAGACCTCTTAAAACAACTTTTAATATTGCATATAGTCATAGGAATGATCTCTGGGCTCAAAGAAACAAAAGTCCAATACAATTCATAAGCTAAAAGTCCGAAATAATGTCCGAAAAACAGTAAAATGCGATTTTTGGGCCCCAAACGACCCCGAAGTGCCGAAAACTGACAGGGCTCATGGCAAAGCGATGAGCTTTGACCGTTGGCCCGTTTTTGAGTTGACATGTAAATTTCGTCTTAATCGGACACATAAATTTTCTAACGGAAATTCTACGTCGAACATTACGACGAACGTCGAAATTTACGAATTTTCATATTAAATTCACTTAATATAACACATAATACAAGAAATGTCTCAATAAAAGGGGAATCCGCCGGATTCAAGGGAATCCGCCCGGATTGAAGGAAATACGCCCGGATACCGGGGAATCCGCCGTATTCAAGGCCAAGTTTTGGGACAGAACCATTTTTAAGGAATACAGTCAAGGAATCCGCCCGTATTCATGGGAATCCGTACGGATTCAAGGGAATACGTCCGGACTCAGTATGCTGCAAAAACTCAGAAATTTTAGTGCAAAAACATGAAATTCAAATACGCATATCTCCTAAACCGTAAAGAGTTAGACTCTGAAATTTTGCAGGCACTCTCATATAATCAAAATGCAACTTTCCATTTTTCCACTTTTTCAATTTACACGTTTAACAAGAAAATGGACGTATGGTTCATTTTAGACCATTTTCGACCGTTTTAGTTGACACGCTATATTCCAAACGGCTAGGTTTCTGACTTCAACCTTTTGCTAACATGTTTCTACCTATATTTATGACGTGTGAGCACATTCATCATATACAAACACTCATTCTACATGATTTTGACACGTTGACCCGTTTAGGGGTCAAAATGGACAATTTCACCAATTTCATTCAAAATGACAACATTAACATTTTCAATCCACATTTTATCTATACTTATGACTTTAAGTCACTTTAAAAGTTATTATACACATACCACATCAAATTATATACATTTTAACACTAAGTGACCCATTTGGACACTTAAATGACCCGTTTGGGTTTACGACCATATAATCACCATTCCAACACCCAACCCACACTTCTTTGACTACTCCAAATCAAACTAACCCACTTTCATCATTAGTTTCATATTATCACCCTAAAACATCAAGTTCACAAAATTTCATCATCTATAAACCACTTTCAACATATAATTTCCAATTTGACTTTTCAAAAACTCGTCACCGCACATTTAGACTCATTGACCACTTTGACTTTCTTACTACACTATTTACAATACAAAGATCATAATTCACCCTAATCATGATCAATGCTAAACATTTAGACATCTAGTCACATTCCTCACTTCATAGCATGACATAGCATGGCAATTATCGAGTTTGACACAATTACATTCAACATTGACCTTTCCAAGTCAATAGCATATATTTCAACAACTAGACACATTCTAAGTCACACAACAATACAACTCCAAACTTATAAATGGATACACCCGCAACCCATTTATTTCATTATAGCAAGTCACACCAATTTAGCTTATCATTTATCAATTATTTCCCTAGCAAAGATCTATAATCACACTTGCATTTCCACATTACACATACACTTAATTCCACATAACACAAAAGTTACACATTAGTCACTAATGTATCTTCACACCGTTTTTAACACTTTTTCTGAATTTACTATTCCCTTCTTAATTTCATTTTAATATCTCTATCACATTATTACAAGTAATAATCACCAAAATTTCAATTTACTTTACTAACAATCATAATATAGTAAAGTAAAACAATGAAAATTTATTGAAATTCACCAAGTTTATCAGAAATTACCTGGCACATCTAGGCCCACGAGTGTTGAGGATTGAGAATACCAATCGGTTCCTCACTATCCTCCGTATCTGCACTCAAAACAACAATCTAACACATTGTTATAGATTAGTTCACATTTAACAACAACTTGCTCATACCAACACTAATCCCACACCTCGGAATGTTTGACCACTATCACTAGGCTTGGGATTGAACAATCCAACCATTGTTCAATTCGCCCAAACCTATGCTCTGATACCAACTTATAACGCCCCAAAATTTACAACTGTTTTTTTTTTTACAATTCGGAAGCTCAAGTCCCAAAACATATATATACATAAAATGACATGTCGTCATCTTCCATTACCTAAGTTCTAAGTATTAATTATTAACGTTTACAAAACAATCCTTTATATCCTGGACATTATATAATCAACATTTAAATTGTATTAAATAATAATCAGAGTAATCCTAGTCAAACATTCTTCAGTTACTTCTTGACCCGCCCATAACAATAGATATTAACCTGCAAGGAGTAAACAACGAGGGATTAGCACGAAGCTAAGTGAGTTAACTCATCACTAACAATACAACTTAGTTTAACACTATGAGTTCACCACATTTAACACTTTGACTCAACATCACCAGAGGATCGGTGGCCCTTGTGGCGCCCTCAGCCGCGGTGGCCCACCAAGCGACACTTACACCAACTGCAGGCCAATACAGTGGTTAACCGATAACTGTTTGTTACCTTTAGTCAACACAAGCCTTACTTATAACGAATGTTCACAACCCTTGTGTTGACTAACCTGTTGTGACACCCTCAAATTTCGGTTTGCGGAAGCTGTCGGGTCGGGTGTCACTAAATCAAATATCACCGCATAAGATACATAATGAACGACTCTAAATGAGACGTTTGAAAATAATTATACATTTCCCAAAATAGAACGTTTACAACGTTATGAGTTTAATAATAATTTCCAAATACATAATTTGAAAATACTAAAGTAGATGCAAAGTTGTCCCAATTGTTGAAAATATGCGACTCGAACTAATAAGATCTTGTAGCGATCCTAATCCTGCTGGGCAACCTGAGAACACATGCTAAAACAGGTCAGCTATAAAGCTGGTGAGTTCATAGGATGGTTAGTTGAAAACATAAAGTAATAAAACAATTTATGTTTTGTAAAGTTGTTTCCAAAATCAGTGATTTTTGATATGTAATACGTTGAAGTTTGTAACGCCAATGTGTAAAGGTCTAATCTAGGTATTTCATACCTAACTAGTTTGAATTGTAAGTCTACCATTGAAATTGTTTGTCTAACTTAATGTTCAATTACCCCGATATGGTTGGTTGCATTGTTACAAGTTACTTAGACTTGTTTGTCTTAAATTGATACCAGTTACAACGACTTGTTTGTTTGAAAATGCTACAAGTACAACGACTTGTTTGATTGAAAATGATACAAGTACAACGACTTGTCTGCTTGAAAATGATACAAGTACAACGACTTGTCTGCTTGAAAATAATACAAGTACAACGACTTGTCTGATTGAAGTTGTGCCCACTGCAATACCGTGGCATCGTTTTGTACCCACTTTACCGTGGTATCGTTTTGTGCCCGCTGCAATACCGCGGCATCGTTTCTGAAGTGCTCGAGAGCATAGTTGAAATGTAGAGCTAGTAGTACTACGACATACTAGCTATTGCAAATAAGTGTCGACCGTACAACGACGCGTCCGACTTGAATGATTGTGTTTGTATGATTGTATGTATACTAATATACATAAATATTATTGAAGTTAGCACCAAGTGCTAATGATAATATCTAAACATGTAGCTATATATATATATATATATATATATATATATATATATATATATATATAAATATATATATATGTTTGTCGAATGAGCATACGTAAGTATCAATCATGACACGCATGAAAATAATTGATTTTATCTAAATACGTATAAGCAAATATTTAGATATTAAGTAGTACGTTGGTCCTAGGTATGAATGCTCATTACCTAGTTGAATTGTATTAGTATGAAGAATCTATACTAACATATTATGTTATCGTATACTTCTAGCCTAAAGCCTAGCAAGTATATTGAGGTTCCTGAATTGTATTGAAAATATTAGTTCCTAAAAGAGCAACTAATCCTGTAATTGTATCTATATCATCTAGTGTAGGTAGAACTAACTAGTTCTAATGTATTGGATAATATTGTCCCGCGACAATATGGCCAATGAATAGTACTAACTATATCAAGTTATGTTTAGGTAATTGTTTTCCAACAATCTGATAGTGTACGATTGTGACCTATCTAGATTAGGTCTTGATATTGTTCCAAAACGACGTGTTGGCTGTAATTCCTAAGTATTACACATTTGTATTACATACAGTAATATAATTGATTGTGAATTATAAAAGATTATTAATATAATTCGAAAACAGTTGTTGTGCATGTGTTTCACCCCAAAAACAGTAAAACAGTTGAAAGAGTGGGGCTATGAAACTCACCTGTGAATTGTTAGCGATACGATGATACGCGCGTCGTCCAAATGGTAACCTTCTAGTGTCCTAAACACGTGAGGTTATATAAGTATGAGACAAATCAGTTTGTCTAAGCGAGTTGTTCATGTGTGCATTTGTTGCTGAAGTCTGGGAATGGTGTACGGGGGTCCGGGGGCTGCGCCCCTGGTAGCGGGGTCCAAGGGGCGGCAGCCCCTGGCGGGGTCCAAGGGGCAGAGCCCCTGGCTGGGGTCGAGCTGCCAGGTCAGCTTGGAAAATTTTTATTTCTACTACTTTACTTTAAAGAAAACGTGTTCGGAATCCAAATTCGGGTAAAATCGAGTGGTAAAATTTGGTTGTCAATACTTAGTGAAAAACATAGGTTTTTAAGGTTCTGCGACGTCAGATGCGACGTCAGATGCGACGTCAGCTGCGACGTAGGGTCGTGCGTCGCTATGTGCGACGTCGCAATTTAATGCGACGTTGTGCGTTACGTCGCAATGTGCGACGTTTAAGATTTACTGCGACGTAGGGTGTTACGTCGCATCATGCGACGTTGAGATGTTTTTGCGACGTTGGCTGCGACGTCGGCTGCGACGTCGCAGCACTGTTTTTGGTCTCTGCGACGTAGCGATCTGATCGCCGGAGTTTGAGCCGAAAACGAGTTTTCCGGCCTCCGTTGAGTCTGATTCTTTTACCCAACCCGTAACTAAGTATTTTAAGCTTATCTAAACCGCAAACAAGCAAAATAACAAGGTTTTCAGAGATTTCGAGAATTGTCGGAAACTTACAAATCCGCGCGAGGAGAATCCGAAAAGATAGGATTGTAGATCGTTGCGTGGTGATCGTTTTTCCCTAAAGGAGCTTTGAGATTGGAGGTCGTTTGACGGTGGTTTTTGGCGGATTATGGTGGTGGTGGTGGTAGGTTGTAGAGAGAGAGATGAGAGAAAAGGTAGGTGAAAAAGAAGAAGAAAATGAAGAAATGAGGTGGGAGTTTGGGTTTTTGTTAAAACTCAGATCCCTAACTCGTGTACTGTGGTCTCCAACCACAGTACAAAATGTCCGTGATTTCGTACCCGTTTAAAATGTAGATTTATTATTTAAATCCATAATTTTGTTTATATCATTTTGTAAATATTTTTAATAAAATATTTCACTTGAACTATAAAATGTCATTATTCAAAGTTTAAAATCGGCGCGAAATTTGACTTTTTGACCGGGTGTTACACCTGTAACCACACAGTCCAACATAGTTGACCTCTATTAACACAGTTACCAATAGGTCACTTAACACTTAACACTTTAACACAATTCACAATTCAACTTAACACAGGAATAACACTTGAAGTAACCACAATAGTGATCACTAAATTATAGTGAGAGATCAAAGTCCACTCACCGACTACCATAGTCGCCCACTCAGTAGTCTAATATCACTGAGTCTTCTCCATATCTGGAAATACAACAAAATACACAAGTCAGTTACTTGTATCAATATGTATATAACATTATTCCATCATTACAACTAACCAATTTACTAAATTCTTATGTATTAACTTAGTAATCACAATACTCAATATTCAATCTATACTCATATAGATTCACATCACTTTTCAACTTACAATCATATAATTTATTACTAATCAACTTCATGATTATCATAATCACCTTCATCCATTTTAGCCCTTGTTAATTAATATAATTAAACAATTAACAAGATTAAGAACATCAAAATCAACAATTTATCATAACCTTTACCTTCAAGATAATTAATCAATTAAGTTGCAACTTTTCTCTTTAATTTCTCCATTAAGTTATCACTTAAGCTAATTCAACTTAATTCATTCCAAGATTATGACTAACCCCCATAATATCAATAATTCATCATCTCTTTATCAAATTATAATTATTATAATAACAATATCACTTTAATCATCACTGATCAACATAGTTAAAGCATTATCAAAATTATTTACATCAAATATTAAGAATTCTTCACAACCTTTATACTAGGTTTTATAAATTCTTAAACAACCATGTTCTAACTTCATTCTTTGTTTGTTAATTAGATGTTATTCACTACAAACAATACCAAGTTCATCAATTAACTCATCTATTCATCACAATCATCAATTTCCCAAGAACACTAAATCACTTTATTCAATTCTAAGTTAGGGTTTCACTTACAATCAAGAATTTCTTATCAACTAATGATAATATGATCATTACTAGCTTAATTTCAAGATAAATCATGCCAACTAAATCAAATATTCAAAACCCCAATTTCTAGGGTTAAAGAAATCACGAAATTAACACATATAACATGATTAAGATGATGCTAGAATGATTATTACATGTTATTGAAGCTTAACTAACATCAATTTACACTTTAGAAACCCTAATTTCGGATTTTGCTCAAGAACATCAAAAACCCCAAATTCTAGGTTGAAGAACATGAAGAACACAAGATCATACCTTGTTTGTGATGATTAAGAAAGCTTGAATTCGAGTTTTAAAGCTCCAATTTGATGTTCTTCATGATCTTGATAAAGATTTAAGGTTAATTGTGTGTGTGTATATGTACGTATGTATGTATGTGTGTATGAAATAAAGCCCGACTCAAAACATAGATATATTACCTAATTAGTTACTTTGTGTACTAGTTTTGTCCCCCGTACTTATCATTGTCAGGAACTTAAAATTATTTACGGGAAAACTATTTTATTTTACCGTCACCTTGATTTAATTAAAACAATCAATATTTCACTAGCCACAATATTTCCTGAGGCTTATCGACCTATTAATTATACAATCAAACACAATAACAATTTTAAATCACATTTAAAATTTACAGAAAATACCTATTACTTCTAAGCCCAATTTGAGGATGTTACAGATATTTTTGAAATTTTTAAAAGATATCAGAATGAAGTTGAGAACCAACTGGGCAGAAAGATAAAGGTACTCCAATCCGATAGGGGAGGAGAATACATTGGTATCGAGTTTCTTGATCATCTTAGAAACTGTGGAATAGTTTCATAGTTGACTCCTCTTAGAACACCACAGCTTAATGGAGTTGCTGAGAGGAGAAATAGAACCCTATTAAACATGGTTTGATCTATGATGAGTCGGGCAACACTTCCAATAAGCTTCTGGGGTTAGGCATTAGAGACAGTCGCACATATCTTAAATCTAGTACTCACCAAGAATGTTTCAAAGATATCTTATGAGATGTGGAAGGGAAAATGTTCTTCAATTGGGCACATTAAGATCTGGGGTTGTAAAGTTTTCGTTAGACGAGAAACTTAGGACAAACTGGAAGCCAGATCTGAAAGTTATCTTTTCATCGGTTATTCACATGAGTCGTTTAGATATTTGTTTTACAGACCCAAGGACAAGTGGTGTTTGTAGCTCGAAGATGAGTGTTCCTTGAGAGATAAATGATATCTAAAGAGGACAGTGGGAATACGATTGATCTTAAAGAAATTCGAGGATCTACTGGTGAAGAACCTATAGTAAACACTGACACTCAACAAGAGGTGGTGACACCCATTGAACTTGATGACATATTCTTACCCGCTCGCAGTTGTAGAGTTAGCAATCCTCAGTCCTATTATGGTTTCCATATAGAAGAGAAGTGTAACATCCTCGAAATGGACCTAGATGTTTATATATTACATTTTGATTTAAATTAATATTTAAATGAGTTTGGAAATAATATTGTTTGAAATAGTTGAAATAATTGGAATAGGAGTTAAATATTCCAATGTGATAAGTGAAATATTAATTGTTGTAAATTAATATAGTTGTCGGTACAATAAAATGTTTGGACTCGCAAATGGTTTTCGGGTTCCAGGCAATAGATTAAGATGGGGTATTAAATTATACCCGTATATTGAAGGCGGTTCGTGAGGCCGACTTATATATATCCTTTCCTATTTAGGAAAGTTATTTATTTTCATTTAGAAACTCATAGAAACTCTCTGAAAACTTCCAAATCAATCCAGAAATCAAATCAGGAAGTTGTGATTCTCGTGAATCTTCATAATCATCAGATTACCATCGTTAGATTCTTCAATCAGTAAGTATTCCTGAGTATTTAAGAATTTGATTTTTGATTGAATTTGGGTAAATTGATGATTTGAGAGATTTGGATGTTAGAAACAGGTTATAAGTGTTACATATTGATTATGTGATGATATTTGAGGTTTATTACCGTTTAAAAACGAGTTTTTGGTGTTTTGGGGATTAAACCCGTGAGTTAGGGTTTCTACTGTTCGTGCTGGGCTGGGACGAGGCCAGAAGCCGGCGGCTTCTTTGGCCAAGCCGGCGGCTTGTTCTTGTTAGCCGAAGCCGGCGGCTTCATAGGGGTAGCCGGCGGCTTGTGTTGTGTTTGTAGGAACCGGCGGGCATAAAGCCTAACCGGCGGCCAATAGAGGTTTTAATACCCATTTTGGTTCTGTTACCACATTTGGTAATTTACCCGGCGGTTGGGGATAGGAAGCCGGCGGGCAGTGTATTGAAGCCGGCGGCTTCATAGATAAGCCGGCGGCTTGATAGGCTGGTGTCACATTTCTTGTTTGATTTTAATAAGTAATGTGATTTATATTTGATACATGTTAATATATGCAATTATATGATAATGATTTATTGTAATCATTAATACAACAATTAGGAACTAGTAATTGAAATGTTAATTATGTTAAGTTCCTAAATGTTAAAGATTGATATAAGTTTAGTATTGATGATCTTGATTACTAACTTATATTTGATTGGTTGATTCTCAGATGTGGAGAAGGCTCAGTGATATTAGACTACTGAGTGGAGGTCTGAGGTAGTCGGTGAGTGGATCTGTAACCTCAGTGTGATTTAGTTGTAATGATTTGATTTACAACAAGTAATTTATAGCATTACTTTTATATGATGCATCTGTTGAAATGTTTGCCATGATAGTCTGGCATGTTGCTTACTTAGCTAATTTGTGCTAATATGTAAGATTCAGAGGTCAACTTGATTTGATGGTTGGGCTTGTTGTTGTTGTTGTAGACGACAGGAGATCTCGAAAGCTTGAAATGTTGGCTTAGAGATCTAGGTCGTGTGTGATCAACAACAAGTTATCGGTAGTGCTGTATGGGCCAATACAGTTGAACTATAAGTGTTCTTGGGTGCCAAACAGGTATATGGTTGCTCAGGGACCACCGATCCTCTTGATGTAGCTTGAATGACATTGAGTGAATGTCGGCTAGTTAATTGATTGATTCAGTGATTTATATTATGTTTATTGTGTTTTATGTAAACATATTGTTGTGCTGAGTTGGACTGTTGTTATAGTCCCATTCACTTAGCGTTGTGCTAACCCCACCACAGTTCTTCCTGCAGGTTGAAATAGATGGGACATATTGGGCAGGAGGTTGTTGGACTGGATGGAATGTTTGACAGGCTGTTACTCTGATGTTATTTTTATAACTGTAAAAGTGTTTTGAATCATATAACACCGAGTTTGTTGAAATGTCATGTGTTTGGCTTTGAAAAAGTCTATTGACATTTTGAGTACATTGATTGAAATGTTTTAAATATACGCTTCCGAGTCGCCAATATTATATGATTGTTTTTAATTAACGAGGGGTGTTTTAAGTTGGTATCAGAGCAATAGTTTGGGCGAGTTGAGCATGATAGATTGTTCAATCCTGAACTGTGATTGAGTTGAGTCAAACATTCCAGTGGGTGTGGGTTTAGTTGATTTGTTGATATGTGAAAAGGTGATTAGTTGAATATGTACTAACCCTTAACAAGTTGTGAAGTTGTTATTTGATTGCAGAGACGGAGGGACATGAGTATCTGATTGGTATATTTCATGTTTCCTCAACACTTGTGAGCTTAAGATTGCCAGGTAATCTTCGATAAGCTTGTGTTAATTTAAATTAACTTGAATTGTTTACTTTGTTATGTTAAGTAAGCAATGTTGAGAAGTTAATTGAGTCAGACTAATATGATTCCCTAGTTTTGAGTTAACTAAGGATTGTTATATATTGATATCAGATAGAGGTATTAAATGAGTTGCTCATTGTGGCTAGTATTTCTGATTGAATTGAAAATGCAAGAATGTGTTTCTGTAAGTAGAAAAGAGTTGCTTAAGGTTTTAACTGAACTGATGTTAGAACCTAAGATGTGTCTTTATTGGTGAAATAATATAATTGATAGTATTATATTAGTAGATTGATCACAAGGTGATCTAAATCTTTGTTAAGGAAGGTTGTGTCATTTGAATTAACAATGACTGCAATTTGAGAAAATATGTGTTTATGTGGCTATATGATGTGTTAGGACTATAGCTAAACACTTGATCTAAACCAAGACCGATAGGTTTATGAGAAATATAGATTATGATAAAGTTAAATTGATTGAGAAAGCGATAGGTCTTTCTAGTCAATTGTGAATTAATAGATGAAATGTTTTGTAGTAACATGATTGAATAGACTTGTTGTGACAGTGATGCTTGATATGATAGCATATGTCAAAGTGATGATAATTAAGTAAGATGTGTCCTGAATTTTGAGGTAAATAGGGACATTGATTAGTGTTAAGTGTTGAAACTATGATGATAGGTTATCATATGTTTGAGGTTTCAGATAAGTGATATACTGAGTAATTCAGTTGTTGAAAATTAGAACAGTGTATGTGTAAAATGGCTTGCATATGTAAGATTGAATATGTAAGTAGTAAGCTGATTTTGATTTTGTATCAGCTGATAGAAACTATTAAATAGAATATGATTGAGTTGAAATCATGAAGTATTTAATATACCAAATGAAAATAGATCACATTGATAATTATAAGAGGGAGTGACCTGAGAATGGATTGTGAAGAACATAATCTTGCAACGCCTGATCACCGTTGTTATATTATGTTGTGTCACTTGAACTTGTTGAGGCTACTTGGTATAAAATAAATGTAATGTGATTTTGAATAATTGAGCTTAAAAGTATGCTAAGTGACTTAATAATTGTTTTGATAAGAAGACAATTAGTTGATAGAACTGTGACCTTTAGACTGTAAAGGTGTGAGTGTAAAGTTAAATTGTCATTGGTGGAAGGTTTTGATTGATAAACCTAATTGACTAATTTGATATTGTTTTACTTGAGAAACTACTAGTATTATTGAATGCAATAACTTGAAGTATATGTTTGAAAGTAAATATACAATATGAAATGGCTTGTATGGAGCCAAGATTGATGTATGTTGATTTTGTCCTTGTGAAGGATTGATAAAATTATTGAATGTAATAATTTGAAATATATGTTTGAAAGTGAACATATAAGATGAAATGGTTTGTTGTGAGTTAACTTGATAGTATGTTAACTTTGAAAGTCAAACCATGAATAGAAAATTGTGTATAAAATTAATTGCTTGTGATTGGTTTGAGTTTGGGTCAAACTTGAGAAAAGCAATTAGAGAATTTTATTGATTGGTTGATTGAAACCAGAGTTGACATGTAGTCAACTGTGTGTGTGAAATAGTATAACATAGATTGTAATGTTATGATTGTGTGGAATATGATTGAATTCCTAAATTGTATTAAGTTGTGAAAACTTGAGTAATTACTTAAAGCTAGTATTAAGTAATTGAAATAGTGTTAAGTATAATTGAGTATTCAGTTAGGAAATATATGATATTTGAACTGAATATGTGTTAGAAAATTATACAGATATGAAGTCATTGAATGATATGACAGTTGTAAATTGTTGAAAGGTGCAAATTAAGTCACATTGATTAGAATTGTGATAAGAAAATCTTACCAGTGTATGAAGCTTGTGATGATAGCTTTGATTGGATAAGAATGTGAGATAAGAAATAATTGAAAGTTATTATTAATGGTTGCCTAGATTGACTGGTACCTCATGGTGAATTACTTAGGTATGGAAAGAATTGAATGGATTCTTTTGTTATTTGTTGATAGTATACAAATGAAATAAGTGATAAAGTGGTAAATTGAGATTAGATCCAAGTAAGAAAAGATATGAAGGTATATCTGGAAATGAATTATATTAAAGGTTTAGTTGATTCTTGTTCGATAAATCGAGGAATATGAATTGGAAGGTTGTTCATATTTTAAGAAATTGTATGTATTAGGGAGTAAGGGAAACCTTGAAATTGAGAGATGATGATTGTATTCACCAAACTTTTATTGTAAAGTGTAGATTAAATTGTTTAAGTTATATACGATGTATTATGTATATAAGTGAAACATAGAGTTGGTGATTGTTCCATGTCCTGTAGTATGGATATGTGATGACTAGTAGTACTGAGAAGGCTTGATAAAGACTTTAACAGTCTGAATGGCCTAGTGGGTAAGATGAAATGGAATTGATGTGTATGTGTCCATTTTAGAAAATACCTGAAATTGTGTAGGTATGTATGTGTGGTATACATGATAATAAATGGCATGATAAGTTTTAATAGATTGAATTAAAATGTGCCATAAGATATGTGGAGGTCAGTTAATTGTAATTAACTAGATGTAGACCTTATTAGAAATGTGTTGAAAAGTAGCACATTGTGATATTGTGATACTTGAACTGTAGTATCATGATATGTTGATTAAGACCGACTCAGTTGCTAGATTAATGGGATCTAGTGTTGAATGACTAAGTGATTGTGTGATTATAGTTGTATAACTTCTAATTACTTATGATTAGTAGTTTAAGATCTTAAAGTTAAAAAAGTGAAATAACTGGTTGCTAAGATAAGATTAAGGATATCTTACCAGTTGAGTAATATATAAATTCTAACTTGATGGTCAGTTAAAGTTTGAAGACAAATAGTAAGTATTGATAGATATACTGTGATATGTAATCACTAGTGTTGTGATTATTACTTGATCAATTGTTGTTGCTAGCAATTGATAGATTGTAATGAAAGGAATTACAAGTGGAAATAAGTTAATGTAGAGGTTGATTGATTGTAGGTAAGATTGATTTTGGTACTTTTGTTAATTGAGCAAAGTACTTGTTGATTGTGGTTTTACCTACTGAGTGTGACCTCTGCTTTGCTTAATTAGGTGATATAAATCTGGACTACTTTTGAGTAAAGGATTTCATATGATAGTGATAGTGATATGTGAATATGATAGGTGGTTCAAGAGAGTAGTGCTCTTTTGATGAAAAGTTGACCTAGAGTTGAAATTTAAATCTTTGATAAAAGATATTTGAAATTGTTATCTGTTATTAGACTGATTGTAAGTCGTGAGCTGAAATTTTATTTCAGTGTTGCTAGATACATTGTGGTTTAATAACCACTGTTGTGATACTGTTGCTGCTGTTTTGTTGTTAACAGAGATGACTAGTGGTAATAGGTTAAAGATTTTAGCATGTTGCTAATTTCGGGTTGCATAGACCTATTAAGTAATGTTAAGTTTTACTTGTTGATTAAGTGATTGTAGGTTTCACTTGTTGTTTAAGTGATAGTGAATTCACTTGATTAAGTAAGTGTTTGTCCTATGAGAAATGTCTGATTGATGATACTGATTAGATGCACTGTATGTGTGTGTGGGAAAAGACAGAAGCATGTACATTTGGATATGTGCATGTGGAAAGAATTCAACTAGTCTAAGAATAGTTGTAAGTTGCTATTGAGGACTAATGTATGCTAAGAGGAATGTGATTATATCACATTAGTCATATTGATTGAGGTTAGATTTCGGGACGAAATCTCTTGAAGGGGGGAGAGTTGTAACATCCTCGAAATGGACCTAGATGTTTATATATTACATTTTGATTTAAATTAATATTTATATGAGTTTGGAAATAATATTGTTTGAAATAGTTGAAATAATTGGAATAGGAGTTAAATATTCCAATGTGATAAGTGAAATATTAATTGTTGTAAATTAATATAGTTGTCGGTACAATAAAATGTTTGGACTCGCAAATGGTTTTCGGGTTCCAGGCAATAGATTGAGATGGGGTATTAAATTATACCCGTATATTGAAGGCGGTTCGTGAGGCCGACTTATATATATCCTTTCCTATTTAGGAAAGTTATTTATTTTCATTTAGAAACTCATAGAAACTCTCTGAAAACTTCCAAATCAATCCAGAAATCAAATTAGGAAGTTGTGATTCTCGTGAATCTTCATAATCATCAGATTACCATCGTTAGATTCTTCAATCAGTAAGTATTCTTGAGTATTTAAGAATTTGATTTTTGATTGAATTTGGGTAAATTGATGATTTGAGAGATTTGGATGTTAGAAACAGGTTATAAGTGTTACATATTGATTATGTGATGATATTTGAGGTTTATAACCGTTTAAAAACGAGTTTTTGGTGTTTTGGGGATTAAACCCGCGAGTTAGGGTTTCTACTGTTCGTGCTGGGCTGGGACGAGGCCAGAAGCCGGCGGCTTCTTTGGCCAAGCCGGCGGCTTGTTCTTGTTAGCCGAAGCCGGCGGCTTCATAGGGGTAGCCGGCGGCTTGTGTTGTGTTTGTAGGAACCGGCGGGCATAAAGCCTAACCGGCGGCCAATAGAGGTTTTAATACCCATTTTGGTTCTGTTACCACATTTGGTAATTTGCCCGGCGGTTGGGGATAGGAAGCCGGCGGGCAGTGTATTGAAGCCGGCGGCTTCATAGATAAGCCGGCGGCTTGATAGGCTGGTGTCACATTTCTTGTTTGATTTTAATAAGTAATGTGATTTATATTTGATACATGTTAATATATGCAATTATATGATAATGATTTATTGTAATCATTAATACAACAGTTAGGAACTAGTAATTGAAATGTTAATTATGTTAAGTTCCTAAATGTTAAAGATTGATATAAGTTTAGTATTGACGATCTTGATTACTAACTTATATTTGATTGGTTGATTCTCAGATGTGGAGAAGGCTCAGTGATATTAGACTACTGAGTGGAGGTCTGAGGTAGTCGGTGAGTGGATCTGTAACCTCAGTGTGATTTAGTTGTAATGATTTGATTTACAACAAGTAATTTATAGCATTACTTTTATATGATGCATCTGTTGAAATGTTTGCCATGATAGTCTGGCATGTTGCTTACTTAGCTAATTTGTGCTAATATGTAAGATTCAGAGGTCAACTTGATTTGATGGTTGGGCTTGTTGTTGTTGTTGTAGACGACAGGAGATCTCGAAAGCTTGAAATGTTGGCTTAGAGATCTAGGTCGTGTGTGATCAACAACAAGTTATCGGTAGTGCTGTATGGGCCAATACAGTTGAACTATAAGTGTTCTTGGGTGCCAAACCGGTATATGGTTGCTCAGGGACCACCGATCCTCTTGACGTAGCTTGAATGACATTGAGTGAATGTCGGCTAGTTAATTGATTGATTCAGTGATTTATATTCTGTTTATTGTGTTTTATGTAAACATATTGTTGTGCTGAGTTGGACTGTTGTTATAGTCCCATTCACTTAGCGTTGTGCTAACCCCACCACAGTTCTTCCTGCAGGTTGAAATAGATGGGACATATTGGGCAGGAGGTTGTTGGACTGGATGAAATGTTTGACAGGCTGATACTCAGATGTTATTTTTATAACTGTAAAAGTGTTTTGAATCATATAACACCGAGTTTGTTGAAATGTCATGTGTTTGGCTTTGAAAAAGTCTATTGACATTTTGAGTACATTGATTGAAATGTTTTAAATATACGCTTCCGAGTCGCCAATATTATATGATTGTTTTTAATTAACGAGGGGTGTTTTAAGAAGGATAAGATTAGTGATAGTACACTAAGTGAATTAGATGAACCTACTAACTACAAGGAAGCGATGGCAGGCCCTGAGGCTGCTAAGTGGAAGGAAACTATGAAAAGCGAGATTCAGTCTATGTATGACAACCAAGTTTGGAATTTTGTTGACGCTACACCCGGTCTTAAGACAGTGGGTAGTAAGTGGATCTTCAAGAGGAAGACAGACATGGATAGGAAAGCACATACTTATAATGCTAGGTTGGTAGCGAAGGGTTATAATCAAACCTTAGGGATTGATTATGAGGAAACGTTCACACTAGTAGCCAAGGATAATGCTTTGCTGCGTTTCATGATTATGAAATATGGCAGATGGATGTCAAAACCGCTTTTCTTAAACAGAAAACTTGAAGAGGATGTATTTATGGCACAACTAAGAGGTTTTGATAGTGCAAAGTATCCTAATAGAGTGTGCAATCTTCAAAGAGGCTGTTTATGGACTTAAACAGGCTTCTCGTAGCTGGAATCTCTGCTTCCATGAGAAAGTTAAAGAGTTTGAATTTTCTAGAAGCAAAGATGAGTCCTGTATATATGTCAAAGTCAGTGAGAGTATTGTAGTCCTCCTGGTATTATATATGAATGATATAATACTCATAGGAAATGTAATCCCAACATTACAAGGTGTAAAGGATTGGTTGAGAAAATATTTCGCTATGAAAGATTTGGGAGATGCAATATATATTGTTGGTATAAAGATTTACAGAGATAGGTCGAAACGTCTCAGAGGACTTAGCCAAGACATGTACTTAGAATAAAATTTTAAAGGATTTTAAAATGGAGAATTATAAGAAAGGGAATCTACCCTTACATCATGGCATAAATATTAGTAATGATCTGTGTCCAAAGACTAAGCAAGAATTGGACAAAATGAGTCGAGTCCCATATGCTTCGGTTATAGGATCGATCATGTATGCCATGATGTATACAAGGCATGATGTCTCTTTTGCTTGGAGCATAGTGAATCGACATCATCAAAATCCTGGTAAAGGTCATTGGACAGCTGTAAAGAATATTCTTAAGTATTTGAGAAATACTAAACACAGGTTCTTAGTTATTGGTAGATAAGAGAAACTTAGAGTAACAGGTTATATTGATGTAAGTTTCCAAACAGATAGAGATGATAGTTATTCACAGTCTGGTTGGGTATTCTTACTGAATGGGGGAGCCGTAACTTTGAAAAGTTCAAAGCAAGATACAATAGCAGATGCAAATATGAGTATATTGCAACTTGCGAGGCTTCAAAGGAAGTCATCTGAATAAGGAATTTCATTGGAGATCTTGGAGGTGTTCCAATGGTACGAATCCTCATTGAAATATTATGTGATAATGGAAAGTCCAAAGAAAATTGAAAGAAAATACCATTTTGTTCAAAGAAAGGTAGAAAAATGGACACGTGATTATGAAGAACACACGATCAGAGGATAGTCTGGCTGATCAACACACAAAGTCATTGGTTAAGTCCAACATAGTAAGGATGCTAGGAGCATAGGTTTACGAGATAACGTGAAGTTTTAGTTGTTAGTTTGATTTTGAAACATTACATTCAATTATGGAAATTGGAATAGATTTGGTGATCAAACAATGGAGATTTATTTATTAGCAATGAGTATGCTACCATTTACTATTGTTTGCCATTGTGTTTTAGTTTTGCATGTTTAGACACCAACTTCCAGAAGTAAATTGAATTTACCCAAACCCCCTCAGTCGATCACACTATAGGAAGTATGTGATGAATTAAGACTGTCATGGAGTGTTAGTAGATTGTGTCGCACCTCCAAATTTACTGTGCGGAAGCGAATCGGGTCAGGACGCGACTAATCCGGTAATCATAGCACAAAGATATAATGAACGACATCTACATGCGTCGTTTTACAAAATATATTAATTTCAAATAACGTTTACAAACTGTTGTAATATTACAAAAGCTCGGTACCCTAATCTGAAAGATTCTAAGGCATAACTACTTTTACAAAATATAGTAATGCAGGAAAATCTCTTGAAGTTTGCATGCGACTTGAGCTATAGTATCCAGAATGTGCAGACCTACTGCTGCTAAGAACCTGAGAATACATGCTAAAAGGGTCAGCTATAAAGCTGGTGAGCTCACAGATTTAATGATAAAGTATACGTATGAACCACAAGATTTAATAATGTTTGCAACCAGCAAAATAATAATGTGTATACTACTGCCATGAGCTCATAGTTCGAGCTTAACTGAGGTGTCGGGTCACAATCAAGTGCCACGATCGAGGGTGCCTCCTGCGAGTGCTTAATCACACACTCGTATGAACAAATGATAATGTGTCCGTTTGACCAGTTACTGCTTGCTAACCCGGACGGGGATTGTCAATCCCATATGGTACCATACACTAACATTCACGATAAAATAATATTAACAAACTATGATATGGAGGACTTTCATGATTAGTAAAATAACTCATGCAATCAGTATATTGAGTTTTGTACTTGTGTTCACATGTAAATTAAAGCTGAGCATATATCCTCACCCCGAGGTAAAAACAGTAAAAAGCGGGGCTATGAGACTCACCTGAGTCTGATGTGTACAAATGTTGCTACAAGCAATGATGATGTCCGCAGACTGTAACATGCTGGCGTCCTAAACGCGCAAGGTTATAATATGAGTAGGTGTCTCAACAGATCATCTATGCTAGTCGTCCACTCAACTAGTAATGTCCAAATGTTTGGTTGTTGTTTGTGTTTAAAAAACATGTACGACCCGTTTGTGAGATTTTGTAATAATAATTCTCGAAGGCATTATTATTATGTTTGCTTCATTGTACTTTTATAAGGTATATGCATTTGCATGTTCAAGTAGTATCGTATAAGGTCTGGTTGTTGTAAGTGTTCAACACCTAATGTAAAAAGTATTTTCAAACTTTTAAATGTCGGGGGTCCGAGGGTAGCGCCCTTGGTAGCGGGGTCCAAGGGGCAGAGCCCCTGGCCGGGGTCGAGCATATATTGCTTTAATAAAAACGCATAGAAAATTCAAATTTGGGATGGTTGCGACACTGGGGGTTGTATCGCATTCTGCGACGTTTGATAAGTTGGCGACACAAGGTAAGTGTCGCATAATGCGACATTCGTAGTCTAGTGCGACATAAGGGTTTGTGTCGCACCATGCGACATCGGGATTCGTTTGCGACATAAGTGTGGCGTCGCAGGTTGCGACATAACTAATTATTGCGACATAGTGGCTTGTGTCGCAATGGCTTTGGGCCACTTACGACACAAGAGGCTGATCAGGTTTTACATTATCGGGAACGTGGTCAAACGAGCTCGGTTTGACCCGAAACTTTTACACAAGTCTTAAATATGTTGTTAGAGTCTAGAAAAATTATCGCTGTGTTTCGTGGTTAGCCCGAAGTGTCGGTTTTTAAGTTGTTGCAAAATCAGTCCCTAGGCTTTGTTTCCTGATTTTTGTTCCAGTTTAACCTCTCGATTTCTCCAACTTTTAACCCGAAATAAAATATGAGAAAAATCACACTTATTCATCAACATATTACGTATTTTCATGAATTTTTCTAGGATTTTTAGAGATCATATGGTTAGGTATATAAAATCGAGAAGGATCTATGCTCAGATTTCAACAACAGACCTTTGTCCCTAAACAAAATTTTATAGGAAAATCAGTGTATTTCTGGGTCGAGCCATAAATGAACTTTTTGTAGCTCACATCTTAAGGAAGATTTTGGCTCAAGTTTCATGTATTTATTTGGTCTGAAACTCGAGTTATGGTCGAAAGAGTGAAGTCGTTTTTCTGGGACAGAAAGCTGTTATGATATATATATGAAAAACGATTTTTAACATAGTATTTGTTAAATGAACAACAAAACATGTAGATAAACATAATCTAAGGTAATCTAGTGGAAGGAAAAGGAGTCCTTATATCGCGGTCCTAGCGGTCGGTCTGATTTTACTCCGGTCGTTGTTCCGGCACAACCAGGACTCGCGGCAGGGTGAGCTTTAAATTTATACGAGTTGGGGCTCAAACTATAAGTACTATCTACCTTGGGAGCAAGCAGTAAGTATAACTCGAGGTCGTTCTTAAATCAGAGCGAATTGAAACGAAGCGGATTCACCAAAGATTATTTTCACTAATAGGATGAGGGTAGGTAGATTGAATTTTGATAGGTTTTGTTTTATAATTATCCTAAATGCAGAAAAGTAAATAACAGAAAATAAAGCTAGGGTTTAAGCAGACAAGTAGAGATGTGATTGCTGAAACTTCGATAATTAGGGTTTTGGGATGATGTTCATTATAAATTAGATTAGAGACTTGCCAGATAAAAGACAGACAAACTTTCGGTGTAAACACTAGGACCCTACGTCTCAAGATTAAAACCCTGAAAGCATATGTCACTGGAATCCTAGGGTATCATGATTTTGATCAGATCGGGCTGCTTTCAAACCCCCCTAAACTAGTCTTGAGTAAGACCTCAGTAACCCTAAAGTATCTAGGGATCAGGCAAGAGGCAACAGACCGCAATTGTATTCACTGATCTTTTTTAACACCTAATCATCTATTTGGTTTTAGCGTGGCAGGTACTGATTGTATCCTATGTGTGTTAAACTATCGGTCTTAATAGAGTCAAGCAATGTGATGGAGTATTAGACTCTCTTGACAAAACTCTGTATTAATTCTATTTAGGCATTTATTCTACCGTCATAATTATAGACCCTTCTTTACATTCAGGCGTTCATCCCTAGGAATAATCACGGTGTACATGGCGAATTTGGCATTTCCACAGTGTTCCTGACTCAAGGCATACTCACGGTGTACAGTGCATTGGCATATCCACAGTGTTCCTGACTCAAGGCATACTCACGGTGTACAGTACATTAAGTAGTTCCACAGCTTGTATTTAAACCTTGGTGTACTAACATTGTACGGTGCATCGAGCATTTCCACATCTGTATCTAAACCTTGGTGTACTAAGTGTACAGGGCAGCGAAGCATTTCCACAGTTTTGATTCCTAGACCCGAGTTCTAGAAGGGTCACTTCTAGGTATTCCACGATGAAACAGTCCCACAGCATTTCCTTAGCTTCCACGTATTTGTACTCCAACAATGGTGTTTCCAACGCTATACGAAGTAATATGCCATTTTATGGAAAGGTCATAGCTTCATACTGTAACTGGAGATGACTGTATCTACGTAGTATTAGGGTTGATCAGATCCTATCCTAAGGGCGACAGTCACGTGAAAGTCTGGAAAGGGTGTCGAGAAACTAAATCTATAATCATGATAAGTTTAACCTAAACACACAGCATAACAATCTCCAATCATGTAAATAAGATATTAATATAACATCATCCCTATTCCTAATATCTACATTTCAACAATCACAATATTAAACTACTCTATAAACATGGCAATAAACAAAGTATAAACTGAAATAACATAAAGTGCAAGCATTATAACAGTAAGTAAAAGTTTAGATATCACCGGGAATACAGCAGTGTAATACTGAGGATTACAAATAGTCTGACTTGAAAAACTCATTACAACAAGATTACCAAGCTAAAACCTTCCTCTAGATTCGAACCGTAAGCTCAACCATAACCTTTCTCCTCTAGAACTCTAGAGAGAGACTAGAGAGAGAAAGTAGAGAGAGAAAATGAAAGAGAGAAAATAAGAGAAAATGTGAAAGTGAGGAAAGGAGTGGAATGAATAATGGTGTGTGAAAATGGGGAGGTGATGACCCCTATTTATAGGTGAAGCCTCAAATCAAGCGTACAAGTCACGAAACAGCACGTACAAGCAAACGAAGCATGATACAGGGGAAGCAGGGCCGTATACGGCTTGTATGGGGCCGTATACGGTCTATACAAGGCTGTATACGGTCTGTATATGGCCGTTTATGGTCCCCAAGGCCGTATACGGTCTCCGTCTAATTTCGTTCGTTGCTTAAAACGCGCTTATCTCCTTCGTTATACGTCCGTTTGACTTGATTCTTTCGCCCATGGCTTCATTTTTCCGTTACGCTTCTAATGATTCCAACTTCATGGAAATTGGATGTACAGAGCTCAGGCGTAGTTGGAATGACTTTATAGGCGTCAGAAATCGTCGTGTCTTCTCCGTTCTTTATCCTTTTGGCATGATTCTTGATTATTCGGTGTAGTTTCTTGTATTATCATATGATGAGGTTAGAATATGTGCCTCATAAGATAGATGAGTCTGGAGAAATCTCTGCACGTATATTTGTCCTGATTTGCTCGTTATTTGGACCTTTTTGGTGATTTTTGCAGCAACGCCTATATTTGGACCACTTTAGTGAATTTTAGTAAATAATGATCATTTTGGAATGTTTTCACTAAAGGTGTGCCCAAAAAGTGTGGAATATTACCCTTAAAAACATGACTTTTTGAGTCACATCACCTTACAACAAAATGATGATTCTAGAGACGAAAAGAATGATGATGTGCTCGATTGTGCTCCTTCTTTCCTTTCCTTGTTTTTCCTTGCCAAAAGAGGGTGTTTGAAGGTGGTGGTTGATGGTGGATGATGGTGGTAAGATGGTGGATGATGGGTGCCGGTTTGGAGAGGGAAACAGAGATGGAAAGAGTGAGGGTTAGAGAGAGAGAGAGTTGGTGTTGAATGAGGGATTCATTTGGGTGTTTGGGATTTAAGTCAACAAACAAGATCCCCATTTTGGGGGTGGTGGCTTGACCAGCTAAGGGGGGCCCACCAAGGGTGTGGGTCTCCCAAATCTTGTTCTTCAATTTTGTGCTCCGTGCGGTATTCGTTTACCCGAGGTATTTTAATCGTTTCACATTTTAATAACTTGTTATTCGTTAACGTTGAATACAAATATTTTTAATCAATGTTTTTTGTTGAAATACTTCACTTTGAGTTGTGAAGATATAGATTGGTTTTGTTTGGTTTGTCGGGCGCGAATCGCGCGTTTTTGTCGCGTACGGTTTATTTTATACGATACGATTAACGTTTTATATATTATCAAAGTAATATATAGTAAATAATGAGTTTATTAAATAATTTCATATTATTTAATAATTTGTTCACCAACTTCCGTATTTGAGGTGTTTGGATTCCATCCGAATCGAAAATGCACGATTTAACTAAATTGCGTACTTGTGTATATATATACAAATATACATGATGATGCACATAATTAGCCTAATACGAAACTAATTACATGTAATTACAATATGATTAGGTGCTAATACTAGTCCTAATTTGTCGGGTGTCACAGATTGTCTATGGAGATTAGACATTGCATGGAGATTGCTGCAACACTCATGAGTACTTAATGGGGATTTAAGTATAGGAGAGACCCGCACTCAGAGAGATTACTTCATGGATTAAAATCACAAGTAATTCTGAGATGATAATATCTTATAATCTTAAAATGGAGATACATTGAGTTTCTAGTTTTTCAAGTCTGTTATACCTTAGTCTATATAAACGCTGCGCGTAAATGCCAGTCATATAGGATATGCTAGGTATGACATGATGAGTTGACTAGTACTATGTATGCGAAATTTATTTGTTCCTTTTGCCTAAATGGAAAAGCGATATCTCTGGGCCCTCTAATGATTAAATGTTGACTCATAAAGTGCTTGGCCAAGCCATGACTAAATTGATGTGTACAATTCTGTAGTCCCATATAGTCAATTAATCGGAGATCAGAAAACATAATCTTGAATCTGGAGATTGATTAAAATCCATGTCCCAGTTTCATACGATATCTGAAACAAAGGAATATTTGATCACTTATCTAAGGGTTGTCTCTAGATATAAATCAGAGTTCGGCAGTAGCATTGGATGGCACTATCTACTTAGTTAATGGGATAGAGACTTAGACCAATAGTAGTTGATGACTTGTCCAAGTGGAGACTGTTGAAATAGTGTCCAAGGTCATAACTAAATTGGTAAGACTATCATTAAAAGTGGAGTCCTTTTTGGGTCGCCCTCAATGAACAGTAAGAGAAATAAATAGAGAGATAATATTAATTGGAATTATTATTGTAATTGGTTTATTAATTTGTCAAAATGATAAATTAATTAGAAACTAAATATTGTTTAGTTATTAATTGGATATTAATTAGAAACTAAAGAAGATTCTGGAAAGCTGTTCCAACCGCTGGTTGGAAGGTCCAGCCGTCGGCTGGAGTCGATTAATGTAAAGGCGGTGGAACGCGTTGGGTACTTGGGCAGAAAGTAAACCCAACCGCCGGCTGGAAGGTCCAACCGACGGTTGGAGGCCGAATCCAGCCATCCCACATCGGCTGGAGGACAAAACCCTAAGGCCTCCTATCCCCTATAAATAGAGGTCATCCCTAAGCTTTTAAATCATCCAAATCGAATTGAATTCGATTCTCTCTTCTTTCTCATTTCTAGTTCTTGTAAGAGTTTACACGACTTAGAGTCGGGACCTTAGGAATTGGAGTTTTCTCTTGGTTCAGTCAACCATTAGAGGTATTTTGGTTTGGGTACTTGCCTCCAAAGCATTGAAGGTCGAACAAGGAGTCTGCGCATGAGAAATTAGTTTTCTCAAATGTTAGTATTTTTTTATTTATCTGTTTATTTTGTTTTATCGCTTTCGTTTATTAAGTTAAGGTTCCTTAGGGTTTAGTTTCCTAGTTGCTCTAGATTAAATGTTATTTTTCGCTGCTTATGTTAATTTAGTTAGGGAATAGAAACCCATCATATATAAGGGTTTAAAATTTGATTTTCTATGTTAGTTAAATATTTCAATTATGTTGGGATATTAACTTGCAAATTCCTTTAACAAATCTCAAAATATTATAGCATAATGTTTATATTGTACATCCGGAACTAACATTAGCTGTTTTACTATTCTCCTTTTAATTTTAGTAAGATATAAGATAAGATTGGTATATATGATTAGGATTAGGATTATATGCCCGGGTTTACGATTAAATAGTTTAACACATAGATTACTTATGTTTTTTTAAGTACTAATATTTACATATTTACAACGATACATGTTACGTATGTTTAACTACCTAATTTTTTTTTACCACAGTCCGTATGTATACACAAGTTTATAATCTAGTTTCACTAATAAAGTGTTCAAGTTGAATTAAATACCAAGATGTTAGAATAGTATTTGTTACTATTATCCAAACCTTTTATTATATATATTGATAGATTGATAGATGTGTTAATTGTATTAATAAAGTGTTAAAATTGAATTAAATATCAAAATGGTAGAATATTGTTGTAGTTCTTCTCTTTAAGACTATTACCCAAACCTTTTATTATATTTGGATAGATATGTTAATTGGATTCATAAAGTGTTAAAGTTGAATTAAATATCAAAAGGGTCGAATATTGTTAAAGTTGAATTATATTTATGGATGATTTTTTTAGTCATAAGAATGTTAACAACTTTATAATTTAATATCATCAATTGATGTTATAACCCTTAAAAAGAATTCATCAATGAAAGTTAGCATTCATAGTATCGATTTTGATTAACATGTATTAAGATTCACTTTTTTTTTACATTTGTATTGACGAAGTTAAAATAGTTCGTAGTAAATGTTAATGATTCCCCTACACACAAAAAAAAATGACTCCCTCTAGATCATATATCAATGCAATCGTAACAAAAAATTTATTATCTATTAATATTTTATGTCAGTTATATAAGTTTCAAAACAATCATTAATCTTTAGGATTATATATTTTGAAACCGAAATTATTTATGATACATTAAATTCAATAATTAATGGTACTTAATTAAGTGTTAAATATTTCATTTTAATTATTAAATAATAAAAAAAAGTGTAGGATAAAATAGTCATTTACTATTATTCCATTTTAAGACATTTTTTTCCAACTACATTATATAGTAGTATAGATATATGTTTCAAAATAATTATCCACTCACAAAAAATAACTAGTAAAAATCATTACACTTTCTATATTACTTTCATTTATCACTCTTAAGTATTTATTTCTTGACTAAATTCGGTCAAACATGTCATGCATATAAAAGCAAAACTGACAATAGACCAACTTATCTTAATTACGCTTCTTTGGAATGGGGGGAGTATTTTGTTATCGGGGGATTCTAAAGACACCCCCAAAAATCTGCGCATACCCCCTGCCCCACCTTCTGGCCCGTAGTTCAGTACTCCTGGCCCACAGTTCAGTACAGAATCAATTTCAGTTTTATTAAAAAATATATTTTTTTTATAAAAAATAAAATAAAATATGATTGATTTGATGTGGGCCAGGGGGTAGGAATGGAAAAAAGGAGAAAAATGGGTGGGCCAGGGGGGTAGCTTTAATAGGCCCCTTTGTTATCTTATTATCCTCGTTTATTTGTTTGAGATATTAATAAAAAATATACTATAATTGGTACTACTATACAATGTTTTTAAGTTATTTGAGTTTTAAATACGTAGTAGTACATATAAAATAATAAGATCGTAAAATTTTGATTCAACATTTGGATTTCGTGAGATAAATTTTAGATTTACCACATGTATACGCAAATATATTACTTGAACCCTAAACCCTAAATCTTAAACGCTTTACGAAACTATAAACCCTATATCATACTAAATTCTAAACCCTACTAAAACCTAAACCCCATTAAACCCTAACCCTAAACTTAAACCCTAACCCTAACCACAAATCAAATGTACAACCAATCACTATCACATGTGTTAATAATTTGTAAAACCCACCAAAAAATGAAAAAAAAAATCGTCGAAAGTATAGCTTGTGAGATTTTAAATCGAATAGGAGAAAACGCTGAATTTTATAGTGCAATTTTTATAATTTTTCGACTTGCCATTTGTGAAATTATTAAGTTTCAAAAACATGGGGAAATATGTATTTGATGAAAATGAGTCGTTGAGATTGATTCTCATATTCTCACACAAAGTTGCTATACTCATTTGAACATAACTCAGAAAATATAATGTATCATTTTGGTTGCATTTCCTGGTTTTGTGAGAAGTATTATCTTGATTTTGAAGATTTTCAAAAAACACTGTCAATCCCTTGAGAGAATTTAAATTATTATTTTTAGACAATGTAATGAAACTGCAAACCAACGACATTTAAATTGATTTAATTAATGGCAAAGCATCCTAAAAAAGAAGTAAGCGTTATCTTCTTTTAGTTGTTTTGCATCAAATCATTGATTGGAGCACCGTAAACAAATGTGAGCAACATTGAAGTCCACATTAAGGGTAATGATCCACACACATGTTAAAATTAGGGGTGTTCAAAATATTCCGAAATAAAAAAAACGATCGAAAACCAGTTGAATTAAATCGAATTTTGGTTAACCATACCGACATTTTTTCATTTTTCGGTTTCGGTTAACCGAACCGAAATTTTGTTGGTTTTTCGGTTCATGATTTTGGGATAGGCATTATAAACGGTTAACCGAAAAAACCAAAAAGTTTATCTATAGTACTATATATATTGTATGGGTTTTTTGCCGAAAAGGGAACAACTTATTCTCGTTTTTGTGTTTTAGGGTATCAAATATTCTTAACTTTTTAAAAGGAACAACTTATTTTAAAATTATGATTAAAGGGTATAAGGCTAAAAAGTTCGGAATATTTGATACGCGAAAACATGCTAATGTCGGTGAATCGGTAAATATGACATATATCGGAGAATGGTTAAATGCTTCTTTGAGAAAAACGAGAATTACTGACTCATTAATCTTCCACAAATTGTTAAATATTCCGAACTTTTTAGCCATATACCCTTTAATCCTAATTTTAAAATAAGTTGTTCTTTTTAAAAAGTTAAGAATATTTGATACCCTAAAACACAAAAACGAGAATAAGTTGTTCATTTTTCGGCAAAAAACCCTATATTGTATATATTATATTGATATATGGATATTTACAATTGTAGTTTGAAAAAATCATTTATATTTCCTTCCCACTCATTTAATTGCCTAATGAGCTAATTATTACTACTTAGTTCTAATTATATTCGAATGATTAACGTAGGCATAACATTAAAACACAATTATAAAGAGTAAAATGGTTATAGTTTGATAATTTAATTATTAAAATATTTTAAATATAGTGAACACTTATTATTGAATTTATATTGATATGTTATTGATTATTTTTTAAATAAGTATTAATTTATAAACGATTAATATGGTTAACCGATTAACCAAACCGAAAAATTGGTTAACCGATTACCGGTTAACCGAATTTTTCAGTTTCAGTTTAGGTTCAACAATATGGCGAACCGAGACTCCGGTTAATCGGAGATCGGTTAACCGAGTCCCCGGTTAACCGTCCGTGAACACCCCTAGTTACAATAACTTTGGTAGTTTAAACGTTTCCACTTGAAAATTTTAAAAAAGATAACGTTGTATCCTATTTCGTCATGTTAAATACTTTATGTATTATTTAGTCATGTTATATACAACTACTTTACCACTTTATATAACTTTTTTATATCTTTTAGGTACACATCGGTCTGTAAACGAACCGAATGAACATGAGAGAAGCATGTTTGTGCTCGTTCGTTGAGATTTTATCGAACAAACAAACGAACACGAACGGATAAGTGAACATATTTTGTTATTCATGTCCGTTCAATAAGAAAATTTGTTTGTTCACGAACAAATATATAATTTAATGTATTTGTTCGTTAACACCTTAAATGAATACAAACCAACACAAACGAATACACAAACATCATATCTAAATGAAGGTGTGCGAGAGTGGAGAGAAATGTTAAAAGATAAAAATATCTAAATGTTTAATACTATTATATTTAAAATTTAGATGAGATTAAATTAAAATAACATATACAAATATGTATTAATCTAATTAAACTATTAGTTAACAAACCAACATGTTATCGAACGTTCACAAACATGTTATCGAACGTTCACGAACGTAAATAAACGAACTAGACAGATGCTAATGTTCGTACATATTATTAAACGAATGTAAAATTTTGTTCATGCTCGTTCACATAATGAGACGAACGAACATAAACAACTTCCCGTTGAACGATTCACAAATTGTTAGCTGAACGTTGGGTTCGCATAAAGGCGTAGGTATACATGTAACTATGTAAGTATAATAATTTGAGAAAGGGTTTATTGTTTCGTTATGTATTAAACTTTACACTTTTTACTATTGTATGCGACATACTTTCATTTGTTCTATTGTATGTAGTGAACTTGTAAATATGGTCAATTGTATGTATTAATTCCTTTTTGGGTAAGGCCAGGAAAGGAAACTTTCCTATTTGAGCCTTACCCAAATAGGAAATTTTACATACAATAGATCATATTTACAACTTCAATACATACAATAGAAATTTTCAAAGTTCGACTCATATAATAGTAAAAAGTATAAAGTTTAATATAGGGTTTATGGACCAGATCGCCAACGTACTTTATTTTTTGTCCCAATGTCACTAATGAACCGGTTTTATTACCAAGGTCGACACCAAACTTTTTACTTTTGTCTCAATGTCACCAACGAACTAATTTTATTACCAATGTCGACAACGAACTTGTTAAATATGTTTTGAGGTCACCAAAATACCTTTTTTTTAACGAGCTACGTTTTGAATTTGTTGATGTGGTGTTGCCATGCATTTCATTTATGTGACCAGGCTTCCACGTAAGCTAAACTTGTACATGTATGGTTAATTCTTCTTCTCCTATCGAATAACATGTAATTTTTGATTGCTTTACGATAATCACCACTTTTCCAGTGAATCTAAACGCAATTACTACTTTTTTTATATAAAAAAACGTAACCCAAATTACATGTTAGTCGGTCGGAGAAGATGAAGTTAACCATACGTGTACATGTTTAGCTTACATGGAAGTTTGGTCACATAAATGAAATGTATGACAACACCACATCAACAAATCAAAACGTAGCTAATTAAAAAAAGTATTTTGGTGACCTCAAAACATATTTAACAAGTTCGTTGTCGACATTGGTAATAAAATTAGTTCGTTGGTGACATTGAGACAAAAGTAAAAAGTTTGGTGTCGACCTTGGTAATAAAACCGGTTCATTGGTGACATTGAAACAAAAAGTAAAGTACGTTGATGATCTGGTCCATAAACCCTTTAATATACTCCGTACAACGAAACAATAAAATTTTGCACATGTACCGGTGTTATACTTCGTAATTAATTATATTTATTTATTTTTAAAAATAAAAAGTAAAGGAAAAAATTGTTAATATCATACGTCAAATTAAATTTACGGCTGGCAGAGAATAGTGGTGGCAGTAGGAGATCCGGGATCTTGGTGGTGGTCCCTGGTTTCACTAAACTCCAAAATGATGTGGCAACGTCTTATCAGATGAAGGTAAAATTTAGCAAAGCTTTTCTAATTTTATACGATACGAAAATGCAAAATAGGACCATATTAAATTAAAATTGTAGGGTCAAGATCTCGCCTGCTCAGAGCATTTACCATCTCTGATCAACTCCTGTCGCTTGTAAAAGGGAGACTACAGTAGTGTCGGGTACACCACAATACACACAATTAAATGCTCCCACCCATTTTAATCACTTGGGTCCATCACCCGGGGGCCCCTCCCACCCATTGGCCGTTTCATACTTTGTAGCCACAAAAATCACATTTTTAATTTCTCTTAAATAAATAGTATATATAAGTGAAATTATAGATTTTATAAAATTCTTATGGAAAATATCATGATTATAATGATAGAGAAAGAAAATAGTATAATTGACCCACTTTGTATATACCTCATCCATTTGGTAGAAGTTGATGATTCATTTGGACTTTAGGTGTGTTAATTTCCGGGATATTATTATTATATCAATCATTTGAATTCAATTATATGTATAAAAAATGTGGATAGTAACCGAAAATAACCGATAAAAACAAAAATTGAAAAGCGAAAAAATCAAATCGTGATGAAACGAATCAAACCGAACCGTTAACACAACTAATAAATAGCAAGATTGTTAGGAATTACAACAATAAGAAATGAAATTTCCGATCAAGGTGACCCAACAAGTATATCAATTTTAAAAATTTCTTCTACGCTAAAGGAAAGTTCAAGTTCAAACAAACAAAATGACTATAAACGTTAAACCCTAAACCATCGATCCTAAACTTGATTCTATGCGAGAAACTCTTTTTTTTTTTTATAAGCAAAGCTTTATTAAACTAAACACAAGAAATATGCTCTAAGATAGAGCACACCACCACAAAATTAGACAGACACGGAACGGAAAAAAGAACTCCAAACTTGAAACCAAGAAAGTAAACAAAAAGAAGCCCAAAGATTACCGAACCATTCCCCTAGGATTTAAGATCCAATCCTTCCACTCAAACCTTTTGCTACACCTATTAGAAATCCAAAGAAGTTCAAGTTTCATACAAAATAATCGGAAAAGAAGTTCAAGTCTATAGATGGACATACGTGTATTTTCTCTAAAAAAATTGTATATATTCGTGGCAGAGTGTGTAGTTCATTGCTTTTCTATTAATCGGATACATATTATTATTTGATAAAAAAAATCCAATTATTAAAATAATATTGTTAATGCATCTTCAAATTGACCTTTTATATAATAAACCACTTTGTCTTGTCATCAAGACTCTAGAGCCACAAGAACACCATACCGCAGCGTATACATATATGATATATCCTTAAAAAGTTATTGCATACTTTAACAAATCATTTATTGCTCTAAAAAGTGAAAAAGCCTCAGAAAAAATATAAAAATTAAACCTATTTATTTGGATTTTGTGTTGAAGCCAAAAATACAAGCAAGCTGTGAAATTCCATTTCCAAATTATTTCATTTTCTAGTTTTATAAAAGTGGTCCATTGTTTTGTATATCTTCTTCTTTCTAATAATAATATATTTATTAATTAATAAATAAATAAAAAAACATGAAAAGATATAGATAATTAAACACGATTGATTATTTGTGGGAGCACAAAGTTGGATATTATTATCGACAGCCCACGAGGAATGTATTTTTATTGTGACGAAATTGTGTTGTTGCTTTTAGAGTAATCAACGATTTATTTTTAAACACTAGGAATCGCTATAATCTTGTAATTGCAACTAAATGTTTGTAAATATTAACCATAATTATAATTTAATAAATACGTATTTTTCAAGTTTTTAATTTATCCAACATTACTCATTTTATTTATTACTAATATATTAAATGTCGCTAACCCTCTAAACCAGTGAAACAAACCCAATATCATCAAGGATTCAAAATCTTTATTAATACGAGTAGAGAAGAAGAGAAACGATATAACATTATAATCAATTGAACAAATTTATTTTTCACCATATTGCACATGTTGATAGTTAATTGAGAACTCATGGATCACATTTAAGATACTTCAATATGAAATTTATCGTCCTCGATTGGATCCAAGTGGAAAATAGAACGTAAATGAGTCGAGTGGAGTTCAAGCTTGACGTATCTAATTCACAAAATCTCTAAGTTCGATTGGTTTCGAGCTTTATTTCCTTAGAGTTGAGGTTGAAATTGGATTCGAGTTCATCAAATAAACTAAAAGTTAAAATGTTAAATTTATATATATATATAGAAATAAATGAAAATGTGAAGATATGGGAAAGTTATCAAAGGGTCCACAAATAGTTTACTGTTTATGCGCATGCGTCGTAGTACTGTCAAACATTATCCAACCCACCCACCCTTCTATTTTACTATTTATACAATTCGGCCCCCTGTCCTTTTGGCTGTCGCTGATTACATACCAAGGGTGTGTTTGGCAACAACGGACTGGGGTTGAAGCTGGAGATTGGAGCTGAGGTTGGAGCTGGGGCTTGGACTTCTATTCACAAGCCACTTCAAAAAGCTTCTTGTTTAAGAGCTTTTGAGGGCTTATTTTTTCAAGAAACCCTATTTTTTTTATGTTGCCAAATAAGGCTTATGGCTGGAGCTTATAAAAAATAGAAGCTCAAGCCCCTAAAAGCCCCTAGAAACCCCTCATCCAAACACACCCTAAGGCAATCTCATTGGCACGCAGCTTGTAGGAGCTTATGGGAGCTTGTAGCTTATGGTTTTTTTCATAAGCTCCGTTTACCGACCAAAATTTTGAGTAGCTTATGGTTTCCACAAGCTCCAAAACCATAAGCTACTTGAAGTAGCTTTTCAAAGTAGCTTTTAGCTTATGGAAAATGAAATTACATAAATACCCCCAAGGTAATTATATATCATCTTTTAAAATTAATATATTTGACCTTTTATTTCATTTTACATTCATAAGATACAAGATTCATTTATTACACCAAATTTATTGTAATATTTAATGCATACTTTGGAGATGCCCTAAATCATCCTCTTTTATGCCTACCAAAATCTTCTTAATCATATCATATATAAACATTAATTAATTTTAAGATAATGTTATCGTCACACGGTTGATCGAAAGTTTTGGAATATCTTTATCATGATGGTATGATATTGTAAAAATTATATGAACTTGCTCGTATATGTAAATTTACTTTATATATGTTTTTAACATTTTATCATGGTATCTTAATAAGTATGATATATCATATTCATATTAAACGATCATTAGAATAGCATAAATACGCCATGGGCATGTAATTTTAGTCTCTTTCGGAGATGTGAAGATCTGTAATAAAATCCGGTTTAAATCATCATCCAAGCGAAACAGATACGTGATTTATCATGAAACATTTCACGATATAAGATTGTAGGCGTTGAATGAGTTTGATGTACGTTTTCAAATAATGGATATGAGACGATCTGACGTAAATTATACGGAGTATCTTTTTAGGTATGATACTGTATACCTAAATTTTATCTCTTTCTTTTACTTGTTATCGTTTGATGTCTGGCCTGAAATTCTAGATTTTATTCCAAGAGAGTTGTTGGATTAGGATAGAGTCGAATCACACAAATATCGATTTTGATATCTTATGGTGATTGTAATTTATCCAACCTTTTTATCTAATCTAGTAATCTATAATTTTAAATTGGACCATGCTTAATTCCCACTTTTTAGGCTTCCAACAAAATGGTTAATTAATTATTAAATTAAATAATTATATCAAAGGATCTCATATTATATGGGAAAGTGTACTATTTTTTAAACGTATAGGGTGTGTTTGGCAACCATATTTGAAGAGATTATGAAGGATTCTAGGAGCTTGAGCTTCTCATTTTAAAAAACTCAATCCCTTTAAAATTAGAAGAAAGATTCTTTCAAAGATAATCCCCTAAATAAGAAGCTCCTCAAATTAGCTTATTTGAAGAATCCCCATCCCCTATTTATTAAATTACTATATTACCCTTTTCCATATTAATAAAATTTCAAATATATAATATATAATTCCCTTTTATGTTATTTTACATTAATAAACTCAATCTCCAGCTAGTTTGCCAAACACTTTTGAAAAAGAAAAACTCTAGCTCCAACCCCAAACAAAAACCCCAGCTCCAGCTCCTAGCTTTCAGCTCCATCTCCATCTCCAGCTCCATCTCCATCTCCATCTACATCTCCAGCTAGTTTTGCCAAACACACCCATAATCTATAGTAATACGAATTTAATATATGCTATGAATAGCGTATGTAGCAATTATTTCAATTCTTTCTCACATGTTATGCACATGTAGCAATATTAAATTGGTAGTAGCATCTAAAGCACATTCTAGGTTCAAGAATCGAAGAAATTAGGGTGAACGTAGACATTTGATTATATTAAAAATGATTATTATTGTAGTTGTAGTTATGATATGATAATCTATCTTCTATAATCATATATACCAATACCAAATCAATAATTAAATCCAAAAGGAGACGGCATATCCATTAGGATGAACTTTTATCTATGGCCATGCTACACGCGATGATGTGCCAAACTTAGCTTATATCAAATAAAGCATGCTCTAAAAATATTTATTAATCAAGGAACTCATGGATATATATTACTAGGCTTGATTACATAAATGTAATAAAAGTTGTCGAAAAGCCCATAGATTAGAAATCTTTGTACATCTTATCGATATTTGGTAATTTTAGATATAAATAGGAATGCAAGTGGCATTAGTTTTTGGTAGTATTTGGGGGGGTCCCTTTAACTCTTTTAAGTTGCAAGTATGTATGTCTCTGTATGATAATTAAATGTGATTCAACAAAACAAGTGGATTAGATGCTAAGGAGTTGAAGGTTTTACAGTTTGAAAGATCCAAACTTACAATCTCTGGATCAAGTGTTCTCGACGGTTCACAAACCTAGATTAGACGAGTTTTAACACGAGCCAACTTAAACATGGTGATGCTGGTAACATATAGTAATGGTACTTAAAATTAACATAAAAAACCCATTTCAAAGTTTTTGCTTCACAAACACACAATTTTACTTCTGTCATGCATAAAAATGGTAGCAGGTAAAGTAAACAATAAATTTTCAAGTACAGATAGATGTGAAAGAACAATATTGATGCATGTAGACATATAGTCCAGTTGGGTTACACCTAAATGTATGCATGCAGACCAATGGGGGTGCAGGCTAATAGCTGTCATGGTTAGTACTAAATGCTTTACCAGATATACCTCTCATCTATCCATTTCAAGGAAGCTGCTTACCTATTGATTTGCTACTGTCACCCCCACAACTTCTGAATCAGAACTCAATGCTATACAAACTGGGCCTTTCCTCATTTTATAGTCTCTTGAAAATTGGTGCACAGTTTCTTGAATTCCACCAAAAGAAACTAGGAATTCAGCAGCATCACTTTGACACAACACTTTCTTGACCACTGTCTCCAACACATTTATCCTGTTATAACAAATGAAATGAAATTAAATATTGAGTGAATTAACTAAAAATCAATGGAATTTATTGGGTACTAATGAATTTTTGAGGACCTGAAGTTTTGAGCCTTAACGATGAGACGATGGACCTTTTTTATCTCGGACTTGACTTGGTCCAAGGTTGACCCATTGTGATTTTCTTTCGTTACAGCAAAAGGGAGGTTGAGGATCCAGTTAGCTTGAATTTCTGTCATTGCCTCATCCATTACAGCTTCTTCGATCCGCAAGTCATGGATCAAATGTGATATAGCCTTCTCGATAGCACCTGCATGGGTCGAAGACGAGGCTAACGTGGGAGACTTCATTAGAGAGTTAAGTAGGCCCAAAATGGAAGATGGGCGCCAGTCACCGAGCCAAGAGAGTGTAGCAAGTTCAAGAGGTGGGGTGGACTTGGGCATAAGAAGGTCGGCTACATCCTTTGGCAGAGTATGCTTTGAGGCCCGAGAGTATTGGGCTTGGAACCGTTTTAGTTGCTTATCAATTCGGTCTTCAAGGACCTTGAGCTGCTTTTCAAGACGGGCTGATCTGTAATTCCTTTCTTGTCTCCATGGCCTATATCTATTCCAATTGGACCTCTCACCTAATCACAACCACACCATAACATACTGTAACAAGACTCAACATGTAAACTATACACAATACAAGCAATTGGTTATATCAACAATTCTAAGATATAACATGTTAAAGATAAACCACAACAGATTGTCATATTTCACCTAATCAAAACCAAAAACCACACATTGTCATACTGTTACAAGATTCAACATGTTAAAGATACACAACACATGCATATTTGTTATAAAAACTATATCAAGAAGTCATAACCAAACATAATACAGATGAGACCCAAGTATTGTAGATCATTTAATGATCATAACTATTTGTCCAACAAGAGATTAATATATTTCATAACTTTATAAGTTTATTACAACTTGAATGATGTTGATACATGAGATTGATCAAGGCAAATATATAAGTTGTCACTAATATATCATCTAATAGTTGTTACTCTGGTCAAATAGAGAAACCACAATAATTAATTGATACAAATCATGCCTAATTTCTGTAGAACATGCAGAAATCAAACTGTAATGTGCAAGAAGCCAAGAAGTGAGACTAATTCTCCAACAAACCATAAACTATTTCATAAAATTATAAGTTTCCCTAATTCTTGAGCCATAGTTAGTACTTAAAGATTAATCCTCCAAGGAAAAGCAAGAAATATCTTGGCAACATTATAAGTTGAATAAATTTCATAGCTACTTACTGTAACAAAATTAAACATATAAAAGATGCAGAATACATACAAATTACAAGTTGTTCTTTGTGTCGATTAACCTAAATTGAATACATATTAGGGCTAAATTACGTCAAACATTCTGTAATCATAAAATGTATGAATCTGTATGTATACCTAGCATAGGCGAATCTTGATGATGAATCGAGAGACATCGAATTTTCTCTCGTGGATGATAATCAGAATCCTCATGATCAGAATCTAATAACGCCTTTCCACGATCATCACGGCTTGATAAACAGTTTCTCCTGTGAAATTAAACATTCAATTGAGCGGTAATCGCAACATAAAGTGAAATTATTGAAAGAAGATGATAAAGATCGATGAATCTTACGATCGGAATGAATTCTTCTTCGTGTATTTGGGTCTCTTCTCCATCATTCTGTGTGTATTTTGGCGCCAAAATTTGTTTCAGTTTTCTTTTCGCTCTGTGTAATATACGTATAGAGCTCAATTATTACAGTGTATATATATATATAGTAAGTATATATAGGTTCCACAGCTGCAAATACTTTTGAACGTTTTATAGAGTGACATCTAAAGGTCATACATTTTTTTTTTTTTGATAAAAAAATAAAATAAAAATTGTTGTAAAATGTATAAAATTAATTCAGGAGGTTATTAAGCTTATTTTTAACGTTTTATTAGCTTATTAACTTTATCTTATCGTTTAAACAAACTCATAAGCTCGGCTGCTCGGGTTGATAGGTTTATAAGCAGTAAAAAAAGAGTTTATCAAGTTTTGAAATTCGGTAAGAATAAGCAAGAACCCTTTTCATAATCAATTGTTATCATGAAATTCGGAAACAATTTATAATCAATTGTTATCATGACTTCATGAGTATCATAGATTGATTCGACTAGTCAAGTTTTTAAATACTGACTTTATGAAATGGAAGCATGTATAACATTCATAGATTTTTATAGACAGAATGTAATTGTAGTATGATGTAGGCAACTACTACCAAGTTTGTTTATTCTTGTAGTTGAAAACCACCGTAATTGGTACATACAAAATATAGCAAGTTGTTTATTGTTGAAAAAGACGTCACCGTTTGACTACATTGATAAAGTTCAGAGGCTGAAGCACTTCTAGTTTTTTGTTATAAGACTGCAACCATGACGATAAGCGAAGGAGAAAGAGAAACATAAAATATAATAGATATGCTGCAACCATGAGAATAGTATCAGCAATTACACTAGGAACCACACAGGTTTACATTGAGCTGAAACTTGGATTTCCAAAATTTTGAGTTTGGGATGCAAATTTACGCTTTTGGACCATCCCAAGTCCCAACTGCGTCCATTGTGTAAATTTATCAATCATACAATATCAGTACGAAATTTTCGGTATGAAAACCACCCTTTTAAGAAGTTTGTTAGTTTCGACCCAGGCATAAAAAGTGACTCATCTTCTTCACACTGGCACTGATATATATCGGTCTCTTGATCTTTAACAGAATCACAGCTACCAGCATCATCTAATTCACCATCTTCATGAGAATCTTGAGCACTTGACCTGATTAACAACGAAGTAAACAAAGCCTTTTTCATTTCAAGAGAAATTGTAACAAAATTTCAAAATTTAGGACACTTTGAATGTATCAATGGAACAAAATGAACCATATACACACTTTTAAGTAGAAAATAGACAGCCAGTATATTAGATATAGTGAGAGGTGATTCATACACTGAACAACGTCTCAACTCATCACTTTCGTTCTTGATTTGCTGTTTTGTTGGTCGATAGTTGGTTGCAACATGCCTCACAAATTTAATCTGCATGTACTCAGAACCAATATTCAAGTTTATGACACATATAATAAATCTTATAATCAAATACGAGTAATGAATTACATTTTGCCATGCTCTTCATAAATCCTTTATTGGTTTAAACATTTGCAATACATCATCTATGTTGCATGTGAAGGCAAAATGCATTTCAATCATCTATAGTTGTGCCTAAGTCTAATGAAACTTCAAGATGCCAAACTCAATTGGAATATAGCCTCCACCATTATTCTGGTGTTCTTGGTCAAACCAAAAACTACAATAATGCAACCGCTCGTAAATTTTGGTATATAACACAATAGTCCCAATTGAATAATTCTATGTAAGGTCTGAAAAGGAAGTATAGATTCATTATTTCATTAAGAGGGAAGTGATAGCTGGTCTTTATCACCTTATGTGAGTTTCACATGCAATGAAAAACAGTAGCCTTTTATATCTTATCAGTATAATGTTCAATCTCAGCTTTAACAATCAAACTAATGCGTAAGAACCAATGTTGATGAAAAAGATATACGAGTTTATGAGATAACAACCTGATCACCATCCTTGATTCCAATTCTTCGTATATTAGCTTTGTCATCGAGCAACTTCTGGCCTTCGTAGCACAGACAAAAATGCCCCCATACGTGTGACCTGAGCCATCATTACATAATAATATATATATTCAGCTCAACGCCATACATAGTAAACTACATAGCTGTCCATTAACTAAAATATTTGAAGTTGGCATGTAATAAACTACAAACATTGCATATAAAAGTTTTTTACATAGTTCCAATCAAGATTTAGAAGCTATCATAATGCGTACAGAAATTTAATACGTTACCAGTATCATTGCATGTTATCCAAGTAATCTGTTGACTGAACTCTATATCATTAACATGAGATTAACTATTCAGATAAGACATAACAAACACACTGGTGCTATATCTAATTGAGGTCTTAATCAGTCTCCACATGTGTTAAGTCATATGCCCTGTCACAGTGTCACCATCTCATTCAATAATTCAACCAATCGATTTCATTTAATCTAAAACTTCTTACAAATACTACACTATGTGACGAAATTTCACCGAATCATACATCTCATCCAATGTAAGAAGTTACATTTCGACATGATTTCATGGTCAACGGTTCGATTTTCAATAGTCAAATGTATATGAATTCATAGCAATTAACACAAAAAACCGATAATTAGCTTAATACTAAAGCATATTAACGCTGATATGAACTTCGAACAACAACAACATCAATAACAATATCAGTTTTAACGCGAAAAAATCGAATTTACCACGAAATAACGCATCTCTCATTTTTAGGCAACAAGCTAAAAAATTCCTCTAGTGCGAATTTAAGCTCCGCTACAGTAGCATTCATCGAAACCTCGATGCCTAAATCATCAACAATACTTCAATCAGAGCTTAAACATGAATCTATGAATACAATTGCATACAATACATATATGTATACATATATATATGTATTAAAAACAGTTGAAATTAAGTTTACCGAATGAAGAGCCATCTAATTTAAGAATCGAGAGTTTGATGCGTTTTTTAGGAAGTTTATGATACGAATACGATAAGCCTCGACAAATGAGAGTGTTGTGAATAAAAACCCTAGGATTACGAGTATCTTGATCGAAGCTTGGCATTGTTACTGTGTAATTTATGTATATACAATTTGTGTGATTTTGATCGTTTTTGGTGTAATGAAACCCTAGGTAGCTCTGTTTGGGTGAAATGGAGGTATAAACGAGCGGGATGATGGAGGGTTTTTGGGTTTTATACGGAGAAAAGGGAATAAAATTGATGACCGTTGCGATAAGTTTGTTTGTTTGTTGGTTGGGAAGCAGAAAAAAAAGGCTTTTTAGACGCGCGTGGGAATTACCGGGTTCCGTCTTTTTAAACTGATAAATGTTAGTTTTAACGGAAAGGATGACTGGTGTGAAAAAAATGTAAATATAGGGACTTCCTGTGTTATTAATTTTTACGAGAAATGGGTACTAAAATGACATAATACATGGACTGTCCGTGCAAATGTGCAATTTTGCATTATTTGAAGAAAGTAAGAATAAAGATAGTCAGGTAGCAGAGCTCAATCGTCAAATTCAAGAGAGGATGGATCAAAACTGTTGGTGGAAGAATGTATCAGATAACTTTATAAGTATATGTATGCCGTATGCAAACCTTATGGTAAGACTTATATGTTCTATATACTTATCGTACGTTAATTGTTGCTACATCGATCTTCGGCATGGTCCTGTTGAGCTCCTATAAACTATACCAATGTTGCTCCACTAATCGTGCACCAGTGCAATTTATTGTGAGGTCCGATTGAGCTCCTACAAACTGTTTCCGATTGAGCTCCTACGAGCTACTATCGAATGAGCTCCTACGAGCATTGTAATGATTGCATCCATGCAAGTTACTTGCACAAGAATAATGAGACGTCTACGTACTCATCATTTCAAGTTCAATACTACTAAATAGTGTTAGTAATATTGAACTCGAGGAATCATGACACAATATTGACCTTGATGGTTCATTCCCTAAGTCATTATTCTTTTGAGTCGGTTTGAAACCTCTCATGTCATAGATTGTCCTAATGCCTATAGGCCCAACAAACCAACCAACCAAGCAAGCATTGAGCTCTTCAGCTCAACTATGTCGGTTTTGAGCTCTGCGTCATCATCTATCGTTAGCTCTGCATTGAGCTTTACGAACATGATTGAGCTTTTAAGATCTACTTTCCGGATTGAGCTATTAAGCTCTACCTTACAAACATGATTGAGCTTTCAAGCTTTTCAGATTGAGCTATTAAACTCTACTTATCAAACAAGATTGAGCTTCTAAGCTCTATTTTCCATTGGGCTATTAAGGCTCTACTTATCAAACATGATTGAACCTTTAAGCTATGCTTTATAGATTGAGCTATTAAGTTCTACTTATCAAACACATTGAGCTTTTAAGCTCTGCTTTACAGTTTGAGCTATTAAGCTCTACTTTACAAACATGATTGAGCTTTTAAGCTCTGCTTTTCAAATTGAGCTATTAAGCTCTACTTATCAAACAAGATTGAGCTTTTAAGCGCTGTTTTCTAGATTGAGCTATTAAGCTCTACTTATCAAACATGATTGAGTTTTTAAACTCTGCTTTCCAGATTGAGCTATTAAGCTCTACTTATCAAACATAATTGAGCTATTAAGCTATACTTATCAAACATGATTGAACTTTTAAGCTATGCTTTTCAGATTAAGCTATTAAGCTCTACTTATCAAACATGATTGAGCTCTTAAGCTCTGCTTTTAGGATTGAGCTATTAAGTTATACTTAACAAACAAGGATGAGTTATTAATTTTAGTTGTGCTTTGAGATTGAGCTCTTAATGTAACACCTAAGGCGAATCCCACATTAGCTATGGACATGAGGGATCTTGGGCTTATAAGGTTAATATCCTCCTTACCAGACACAACGTGTTTTGGGGCCACAAGCACAGCAGATCCCATGAGAACTCTGCAGTTATGTGTGCTCGAGCGAGAGTAGTACTAGGATAGGTGACCTCCTGGGAAGTCCTCGTGTAGTCGCCAAGGAAAAGTCGTGCCCCCAGCGGGCAAAACGGATAATATTGTAGTCGTGATAAGGCGGGATGTTACAAATGGTATCAGATCGACTCATTTGCCGTATGGTGGGGCAAACCTCATTGAGGATGATGAGTCCCGGGGGGTGGGGGGTGTTTGTAACATCTTAAGCGAATCCCACATCGGCCGTGGACATTAGAGATCTTGGCCTTATAAGGTTAATTTCCTCCTTACCAGACACAACGTGTTTTGGGGCCACAAGTACATCAGATCCTATGAGAACTCTGCAGTTAGGCGTGCTCGAGCGGGAGTAGTACTAAGATGGGTGACCTCCTGGGAAGTCCACGTGCGGTCGCCAAGAAAAAGTTGTGCGCCTGCGGGTAAGGCGGACAATATTGTGGTTGTGGTAAGGCGGGATGTTACACTTAATCTTTGCTTCTAAGACGAGCTTTTAAGCTTTGCTTTTCAGACATGGATGTACGATTAAGCTCTTCTTTTGAGGATGAGCTCTCCCTTTAGATTGAGCTACCATAAACCTTCAAGAAGGTCGTTCAGGCTTATATACGGTACCAACATAAATAATGTTACTTGTGAACAACCAAGGTAAGCCTAAAGAGGAATGATCATACCCTCTGCCATTTTGTGTTAAGTTCCTTTTTGAAAAAGTTCAATGAAAAAGTTGTTCATTCCAAAAGGCTTGTCATATTTTCCATGTTTATACAAGTCAAAGCAGGCAAAAGTGCAAACATGCACTCGTGCCCACCTCGTTGAGGAGCAGGAGCCTCCATGCTCTCTTGTCGCACCCCCAAATTATGATGCGGAAGCGGGTTGGTTCGGAGCGCGACTAATCAAATATCAAGCACACAAGGTATACATAATGAACGACTCTACATGCGTCGTTTACAATACATTGATATTATAAAGTTTTACACGGTTATAATATGGTTTACAAAAGCTCAAGTTCTAAATGATAGAGATTCTATGGCATAACTAATTATACAAAATATAGTAATGCATGACAATCTCCTGATGTTTGCATGAGACTCGAGCTAATGGGCATCCTGAATGAGCAGACCTACTGCTGCTGCGAACCTGAGAATACATGCTAAAAGGTCAGCTATAAAGCTGGTGAGCTCACAGGTTTAATGATAAGAATAATGTATGAACCACAAGATTTAATTATAATTGAAATTAATCAAATATAGGTATATACAGCCATGAGCACATAGTCTGAGCTTAACTGAGAGGTCAGGATCACACTTAAGTGCCTGAGCGAGGGTGCCTCTATGCGTGTGCCTAATCAACACACGTATGAACAAATGATAATGCGTCCGTTTGACCAGTCAGTGCTTGCTGACCCGGACGGTGATTGTCAGTCCCATATGGTACCATACACTAACATTCACGCTACAAAGTATTACCAAACTATGCTATTGAGGACTTATGATGATTAGATGAATAACTCATGCAGAATATAGCGATGTTTGATACTTGCGTTCACATGTAAAACAAAACAGGCATGTATTCTCACCCCTAGGTTTAAAACAGTAAAACAGGGGCTATGAGACTCACCTGAGTCTAAGTCTGATGACTTGCTAAGCAAGTAGAAATGATGATACACAAGGTAATGATGTTGTCCCAACGACTGTAACCTGCCGGGCGTCCTAAACGCGCAAGGTTATAATAATGATTAGATGTCTTATCAGACCATCTATGATAGTTGCTCATTCAACTATTAATGTCCAAATGATTAGCTTTGGATTGGTTGTGTTTTGAAAACATGTACGGCCCGTTGGTGTGATTTGTAATAATTATTCCAAAATATAATTATTATAATGTTGTTATAATGTACTTATAAAGCATGTTTTATATGAGTTGGAGTCGCATCGTATAAGTGTTTGAGGTTGCGCGTGTTCGACACTTAGTATACAATAGTTAAGACTGTCAGTGTAAGTTATGACACTCGTTATCACTGTTTGTTATGGTTAAGGCTGTTGGTTATAAGTCTCAAAGTGAGTTATGGCTGCCTTTGTATACTGCGAGCTCAGTTATGACTGTTAGTTATATCTTGTTATTACTCCTAGTTATAACTTGTTATTACTCCTAGTTATAACTCGTTATTACTCCTAGTTATAACTCGTTATTACCCCCAGTTATAACTCGTTATTACTCCCAGTTATAACTCGTTATTACTCCCAGTTATAACTCGTTATTACTCCCAGTTATAACTCGTTATTACTCCCAGTTATAACGTGTTATTACTCCTAGTTATAACTTGTTATTACTCCTAGTTATAACTTGTTATTACTGCTAGTTATAACTCGTTATTACTGCTAGTTATAATTTTGTTCCCATTGTTAGTTATAACTTAGTTGCCTCTGTTAGTTATAATCTTGTTGCCTCTGTTAGTTATAATATTGTTCCCTCTGTTAGTTATAATCTTGTTCCCTCTGTTAGTTATAATCTCCAGATTTTTGACTCAACAACCCTCTCGTTTTCTACACTTTTTAGTCCTAACCAAGACCCACCAAAAATCACAGATGTTCCCCTATGGGTCTAGTGTAAATCTGCACTTTATGGTAATTTTATAACTTCATCTCGATATTTAATAAATTTTTCGAAGGAACCGAACTCGGTTTTCGACAATCATCAGACCAGTCCTAAAGATTGGTTCGTAGCTAAAAATGAGTACATTTATGGAAAAAGTGTAAAACACGAAAGTTGTAGCTCTTTTCAATACGCAACTTTTAAAAAAAATTCGTTGTCTAACTCTTTCTAGAGCTCAAGTTATGAACGATTTTGTGGGACTATTTTTGAGAGACAGAATCTGTCATACATACATACTTATGAAAAACGTTTTTAAGATTTAGTTTTGGACATTAACAAGTTGTATGAACAATATATCATCTATATAAACATAATACAAGTATTTTACGAAATTGTCGGGATTCTTACAATGATCGTATGAAGAATCCGAAAAGGTGGAAGTGTAGCTCGCGTTCTCGTGATCGTTTTTGCTTCAATCGACTTGATGATCCAAAGAGGTTTTGATGGTGAATTATGGTGGTGAAAGTGGCTGATTTTAGAGAGAGAAAGATCAGAGATTAGAGAGAGAATGAGAGAGATTGAGTTGGTGATTGAATGAAGAAAGATGAGATGATGGTGGTGGTTAAAGTCAAGAAACTTCCTCAACAAGATCCACGTTTTGTGGATCTTGTTCCCATGGTTTGAAAACTGGTTGTGGTGGCCCCACCAAGTGTGGTGTCTTCAAATTTTGTTCCTCGAGTTTGCGCTCCGTGCGGTGTTCGTTTCCCCGGTCGTTTAAACGTTCGTTTACGTTTTATACGTTACACGTACATGTTATAATTAACGAATGAAATGTCGATAATTTTGATTGTAGTATTACTCAAATAATATTTGGAAACATTTATAAAATGTTTTGACAAAGTGTTAGTGATAGTTTGTGTAATCGTTTTACAATTATTAAATATCATGACGTTTAAATGACGTTTAAACTAAACGTTTTGCTTTTCGATATAACTTTCAATATTTATAGTGGAAGTATTTTATCAAAATACTTTACTTGAAGTTATGAAAATATAACTTTGGTTGGTTTTGATTGTTGGGTACGAATCGTGCGTTTTTGGGATCGTATGAGTGTTTTATACAATACGAAATACTTATAAAATATTATCGAAATAATATTTAGGAATTAATAATGTTGTTAAATAATTTCATATTATTTAATAAAATAGGTTCACCAACGTCCATATAAATAAATCGGAATTTGGCCGATATGATAATGCACGATTTAATATAATCGCGTACTGATATATATTCATCAATATATATATTGATACACACAATTAGCCTAATACATAGTACTAATTACATGTATTTCTAAATGATTAGGAACTAATAACTAGTCCTAATTTGACGGGTGTCACATCTCTCAACCACCTGCATTCAACCTTTGTTTACAATTGCAATATCACCCGATTGTGGATGCCCTAATTAAAGCATAATGTACAAGTAGCTAATGCAGTGACCACTATTACGATAAAGGAAGGCTATGGTGTAATCTGCTTATGCATCAACCACCAACTAATAATGTGTTTATCAAACCTAAGGTTGAAACCATCAACCCTCCTTTTTAATTCCTGGCACATCATGTGATCATGGGAGATACCCCATGACTTTGAGTTTGGTCTATAAAAGAGAGTTTATGAGACCCTTTAAAGTGATACATTATAAAAAAACATCAATACAAACACACACAACAAATGATGAGCTGCTTCTAAGTATTGCCATATGTTTTTTGCTATCGCCATCCACATTATCTTGGGTTCAGACGCTAACAAAACTAACACAGGTATGCATTAACCTGGGGTCGTTAAGCAAGAAGTCTTTTAGCGAACTGAGCGCGTAAACACCTTTTAAGGATAGGGAACTTCTTCCCGTGCTAGACTCTTTACGGTTTTGTCATACGACTAATTGAGTGCTTCTAGTTGCTGCTATCCATGCGTCGTTGTTGCTGCTTCTTTGTGGTTGCCATTTATGGTTTATCAATTCTCATTACTTGTGTTCGAGATATCTAACTGATGGTATATTAGTATGATTGTTACATCTCTATCAACTCTCGTCTCTCATTATGATATTGTTTCACTAGGTGTAACAATGATATTTAATTATTTATGTATGCTCAGATATACAACAGGTACTTGGTATGCATTTTCAAAATCGGGAAAAAATGAAGTTGCCTTTGTGAATGTTGGGATAAATTAAGCTAGTTGAAGCGGGAGATAGACTTGTATTTGTGTTTTTGTCGAGCATAGACGTATACCAGTCGGTTGGTGGTTTCAATAACATCGTGAAAAAGTTAAAAAAATATATAGTTCTTGTGAGATCTGAGAAAGTTGTAGTAAGTTTGTGTGTTTTGATTTGTTAATGAAAAAAAGGGTCTACCACGGTTAGTTTTGTAGTCCTCTTTTAATTTTGTGAACCGTTATTTGTAAAATTTATGTAATTTTAACATTTCTCTTTATTACATAGGAAGGATTGCTTACTTAAACTTGTTGTTACTCCCTCTGTCACATTTTTATTGGGTACGAAGTTTTAAGATTTTTCACTAATTACAATATTCACCAATCAAACATCATATCCACCGACTAAAACATTTTTTATTGGTTAAAATGGAAACACTACAACAAATTGATCAATTGCTCACACTTTTTTCTTCACGGTTGGTGAAGGTGTGAAAATAAAATTGAGGATGTTCACACTTATATATGTGTATTTTCCACCTTCAACTTAAATACAAACGGCGAACTTTACATTTGTATTTTCATGACTTGAATTATTGTCATGGTTTGTGAACAGAAGTTTATCCTGATTGTCAGTTGGGCTTCCATTTAACAAATTCATCCTTTCCTCAAAGGCTTTCAACCTCCCAATTGTCCCATCTAAGGTTGTATTCTCTAAATCAGTGAATTGTTCTATGGCTGCCACAATTTGTATAAATCTTTTCGGTACAGAACTTAGAAGTTTTCGTACTAGAGTTTGCTGATCAAATGTTGATCCTAAGCCACTTGCCCTTATGACAATCCTATTGAGTTTTGCTGAGAAAGCATCAATACTGTCATCTTCTTTCATCCTTAACATCTCAAATTCTGTTTTGAGAGTTTGTAGTCGTGCCTTTTGCACTCTATCTACACCTATGTGCCTAGTTTGCAGTGCTTCCCAAATTTCTTTTGCACTTTTGCAACTAGCAACTTGTAAAATCATATCTTCTGGTAATGCCTGGTAAAGATATGCAGTTGTTGCCATATCTTTCTTTACATCTGATTCTGTATTAGTCTCAGGTTCTATCATTTCCCAAAGCCCATTTGCCTTTCGTATGGTCTTCATACGAAGAGCCCATACTGTATAATTTGTAGGTTGTAAAACGGGGCACTGAAATTGAGAAAATGACATAGCCTCTTTATGAACCATAATTTCCTTGGTTTTTCCTTCAGCTATCGTATAAGAAAACTATTCCCTATTCTAAGTTTGCCTTAAAGTAGGAATCTAGAAAATTTATAGGTTTAATTACGAATCAACAAAAATTTCTAATCTTATCTATATATAAGAAAGATAAATTTAGATTTTGTCAGAACGAAAAAACCTGAATTTTGATGATTCCTCTGATGAGATATGTTTTCCTTCCTTGAATCGGTCCTTAGACAAATGCTCTTCCGGCTTGTCTCTGTTTTACTTCTACTCCTTGAGAAAACGATTCCCAAAACCTTCATTTGGTATTTTTTTCTTAAACACGAAACCCCTTCGATGGTTTCTTTGTTCCTTGAAAACGATCTCACCCCCGAATACCGAATCCGTTTGGTATTCAAATGCTAATACAAACTAACGCGCACTACCCAAATTTTGTTCTTTTATAAACTTTGCCAAATACAAAATCTTTGTATTTGTTTGATAATTAACAAAATAAATATTTTATTTGTTAATTTAAAAGATCAAAAAAAAAAAAATATTGACTTTTTTTTGTGTTTGGTATTCTTCGAGAGCCAACAACAGTCCAATAATTATTGTACCAATTTGTTGCCCCTTTTTTTTCCGTCACTTTGGAACCAACAATAACACAGATGTGTTCTTTTTCTTTTCTTCAACCAACAACAAAAAAATGGCTGCTTCTTCCTTTATACGATCCTATAACACCCCTCATTTTGAAAACATTTAAATATATTGTACCGGAAGCGTTATCCCAATTTCTACATTTATAAGATACATTGTTTCATATAGGTATAAAATCAACTTAATTCAAAACACAGTTTATCAACATGGGTGTTATATAAAACAAAAGATATCATTAATTTATTTAAATCAAATGTCAGAGTCACGTCAGCATGTCAAACATTCCTTCAAGTCCAACTTTTTGCCCACCCAATACAATAGCCAAAACCTGCAAGAAGGGATAATGTGGGGGATTAGCATAACGCTAAGTGAGCAGATACTAATCAACAACTTAACTTAGCGCAACAACTTTGTGTACAACAATTAGCACTAAACAAGCAAGTACCCAATACAACACATCAACAATGCATCAGTTCAACAATGCAACAATTCAACTAATCAACAACTCCATAATGAGGATCGGCGGCTCTGGGGATAACCATAAACCCGGGAGGCTCCCCAAGAACACTTACCCAACCTATCCGTATGGCCATACGGACGAGACCGATAGCTAGTGATTATCTTTAACTAACACAGGAGGTGTGTTAAACTTTGGATATCCAACTAGCCCAACCAACAGTTCAACAACTCGTTGCCTCATTAACAACTGATGCCCGAAGGCCAATTAACTCAAGTGATCACGTAATCAACAAGTCACATATTCAACTAGTCAACATATCAACAGTATTATTACTATCAACATAATCATCAATGCAACGGATAAAGTAATAATACGTTACTTGTTGTAACCAAACTTGTTACAACCAAGTTACGCTGAGGATTAGAGATCCACTCACCAAATACCTCAGCCATCCACTCAGTAGTCTAATATCACTGAGCCTTCTGCACATCTGAGAATACAACAGGATACACAAATTAGTCCCTTATTCCAATGTGGATATAACATCATATTATTGTATTTACATCAAACAACTTATTTAAGTAATTACAACCAATTATTCAACTAATCACAATCATCAATTTATCACTTCCATTGGATTGATCATACTTAATTCATGTTAACCATACTCATCCATCATATACCACTAGCATAAGCTTAATACTTTCATATTCATTTATCAACTTTATAATCATTATAATCACCTCATCACCTTAATTCTCATTAATCATTGTTAACTAACATAATTATACCATCAACAAGATTATCAACTTTCAACATCAACAATTCATTAAAACTCCAACATTAGACCTAATGAATACTTAACCACATAAGTTATAACTTTACTCTTTATTTCTCAATTAAGTGTTCTAATTAGTGAACCATACCAACTTTATCATATACTCCATGAAAATCATAAAATCTCAAGAACACTTAATTAAGTTATAACTTTTAACTTGTATATTGTTAATCATCATTACTAATCAATCATATGTTAGTCATTAACCACACTTATCAACCTATATCTCATTAACTCAAGCTTAGAATTCATTATTCATGGATAATCAACTAACCCATAAACTATCCATAAGATCATACATAATTTTTCTTCATTTATATGTTAGGGTTTAACTTAGAATCATGAAATAATCATCAACTAGTAATTATACAAGCCTTACAAGCTTAAATTTAACATTACCCATCCTAATTTCATCAAATGCACAAAACCCCAATTTCTAAGTTTATAGAATTCAATAAATCAACACTTACAACATGTTTAGAAGGATTAAACGAAGATAATCCATGCTCTTGAAACTTGAATTCGAGTTTGAGCTCTTCAATTTGATGATTCCTCATAGATTTGATAAATTGATTTAGGGTTTCTTGAGTTAGGAAGGATATATGATGCGTATCATATGTATGTATGTAGATATATATTAGTAAACAACCGACCTAATAATTTAGAAGTATACTAGAAGTGTTTACTTTCATTCCCCGTACTTTTCATTGCCTGGAACTTAAAAACCATTTACGGGGTAACATTACTTTATTTTACCGTCAACTAAATAAAATTAAAACACTCAATAATTTATTAGTCACAATAAATTATTCGACTATTATCACTATTTATTTCAAATAATACAGCACACCTATTTTCTGACACACTTAATAATAATTCACAGTCAGAAAATATTAAATACAACTAGACCCAAATACTGGGTGTTACAAATCTCTCCCCCTTAAAGAGATTTCGTCCTCGAAATCTGATCACACTTATTCGGTCTAGAATAATTAGAACTACCTATTCATTTCCATTCAATACTACTCTACTTCTCATACAAATAATTACTCATTACTAGATGCACACTAGATGTGTGTACCTGTTCAATCACTTGTGCATACCATCACTCATGCATATCTTTAACCATATACTCACAAAATGTACCTATATGTCAACATATACTTATATAGGTAGATATTAATGCATCAATTTACACACTACCAATGTGTATTTCCACCGAACTCACTTAAACACATAGATTGTGTTTTACCTCTATTTAATTTATTAGCACAAGATGTTATTTTCAGCACACAATGTAGCATCATCAACTGTTTAATTACAATATATATATACACACATCATGTATTATTCCCTTGAGCAACTTGTAAATATATATAAACCTGTTTTCAATTCTTTCCACATGCACCTATCCAAAGGTACATGATCTATATGTTCCAATGCACCAGCATTGCTCTTACATCCTTTCTCTGATAAATTTAAATGACCACTTGCATGACCAGTCATACTTAGTCATGTAACAATTTAAATTACGTAATCACCAGTAATCAAAGTAACACATATCCATGTAAATATTTCAACTTTACACTATAATAACCACACTAACAACAACAACAACAACAACAACAACAACAACAACAACAACAATAAGTGGTACTGACTACTACAACATACCCATTAACAACTAACAACTTAGCTATCAACTATATATTTCTTTAGCTATCAACTTGCTGTGAATTTTCACTTTTGCAACTAGTTAATTACAACCTTACAACTTGTAATTATAAACACGACTAGGTTATATGAAACCCTTTACTTGACAGTAATCTACAATCATTTAACCATCACCAAGTAAGAAAATCAGTAAGCAATAGGTAAAGGTCAATTTATTTTATCGTTACAACCAGTTTTATATAATCAACTAGCATCCGTTCACAACAACTTGGATGCTAACTCAACACCTGTTAATACCAAACATCATCATTGGTATCTCAACAACACAAGGTGCTGACATTAGTCATCTATTCAACAATATTAACACAATATTATTCACATTCAACTTACTTCTACTTTGCTTAAATCAACTTTTAACTCTTACTATTGACAATGAATCACACATACACATCAAATGTGCCATAGATATCACATTAGCAACAACAACTTAGTGATTTATTACTCTTTCATATTAGTTCAACATTGACTATTTATCAATTACAGGTCAACATATCTTATCTGTGATTTTAAAACCACTTAACTTTATATGGTACTTAGTAACCTCAACAACTCCATGTGAAATGGCATAATATAAATACGTTGGCCAGACGTCGTCATATTATGTCAGTCACACTTTATTCTCAGGTCACTTCATACCATTCATTTTCAAAGTTATTACTTTACTCTCTCATAGTTTACAACAATGATATCAACATCTTACACATATATAGCAACATCGTGCAACAGGTATACAACTATGTATTAACTCGTTACTATTCTCAACTTATCACTTTAAAGGTAAACTACTCATATCATCATGTAGATATTAACAATATAAGCATACTACACCAATGTCTGACACGAATACATCAATCAACTTCTTTATTACCCGATTCAATATCAAGGATTATTTATATAACTTAATACTTATAGTACATTTAGTACTAAACAGTTCATCAATATTATGTATAATATTCAACACATAATAGTCAATCTATATACCCTTAATGAGTATTTCATGCTTAACTATTACATCAATATAAGCTCCTATGCTTATTTCGTAATTTCTTAAAACGCTTAATTCAACATTCTCTATTTCTCTATATGATTCAATACTTTATCATATTTCAATTTATCCACATAATATGATCCACATAATCCCATAATCAATGTTTACTAACCCTAGTTAACAATAGTCATCAATACCATATACTGGCATACTTTGTAGTTAAGTAAACCGCCTACAACCGACTCATACACAATGAACCATATAGACCTCTTAAAACAAGTTTTAATATTGCATATAATCGCAGGAATGATCTCTGGGCTCAATAAAACAAAAGCCCAATACAAAACGTAAGCTAAAAGTTCAAAATAAGGTTCGAAAAACAATAAAACGCGATTTTTCGGGCCCCAAACGACCCCGAAGTGCCGAAAACTGACAGGGCTCATAGCAAAGCTATGAGCTTTGACCGTTGGCCCGTTTTTGAGTGGACATGTAAATTTCGTCTGAATCGGACACCGAAATTTTCTAGCGGAAATTTCTACGTCAAACGTTACGTCGAACGTCGAAAAACGTAAAAAAAATATTTTAATCCTGTAAATACCCACAAACCGCCGGCTAGGCTACATGAGCCGCCGGCTAACATATCTAGCCGCCGGCTAAAGGTCTTGACCCGCCGGCTACCCGAGTCGAAACGCCGGCTAACACCAATTTTTGCAAACAGAACAAAAGTGCGTTTTAAAGCCAAAAGAAGCCGCCGGCTTGGGGCATCCAGCCGCCGGTTTGGACCTCCAGCCGCCGGCTATAACCTCCAGCCGCTGGGTCCCCTGTCTGCACAGCAGACTGAACATCTTAGTGCAAAAATGCGAATTTCAAACGCGCATATCTCACAAACCGTAAGGAGTTAGGTCATGAAATTTTGCATGCACTTACACTATACCAAAATACAACTTTCCCTTTTTACACTTTTTCAATTTTCACATTTTACGAGAAAACGGACGTGTAACTCATTTTAGGCCATTTCCGACCATTTTAGTGGACACGCCATATTCCAAATGGCTTACATTCTGACTTCCACTCTTTGCCAACATGTTTCTACATACAGTTGTGACGTGTGGGCATATTCATCAACTCTATATACCCATCCTATCGTGTTTTGACTCGTTGACCCGTTTGAGGGTCCAATTGGGCACCATTACCAAAATCTACTAGTTTAACTACTTCAACACTTTCAACACACATTCCTACTATATGTAGGACTTAAAATCACTGTTACATTGGTCATAACCAAACCAATACTCATTTTAACCATTTAACCACCAAGTGACCCATTTGGGCACTTCAACAACCCATTTGGGTTTCAACCTATATGTTTACAAATTTTAACACCCATTTTACACTTCTTTGACTTTACCAAGTCAAACAACTTCACTTTCGCTATCGGTGTCTCATTATATTCTTAAAACACCAAATTCACATAAAATCATCAAATTCACAACAATTACAACAAGTATTCAACCATGACTTTTCACAACTTGTCAATACATATAAGTTTGGTTGACCACTTCGACTTCATTATTTTACCACTTTTAATATATAGATCATAATTCAATTACAATCATGATCATTATTAAACACATAAACATCTTACCATATTCATCACTTTATGGTATATATATTACCAAATTCGACTCTACTAACTTCAACTTTGACTTTTCTGTGTCAAACATACCATTCCCAATCAATGGACACTTTCTCATTTAAACAACAACAAGACTCCAAATTACCTCGATTGAGATATTCCAACAATCTCATTTCACTATCTAGAGTCATTTCAACTTTGCTAATCACAGTACTTCCAAAATTATTATTTCACATAACAATTCATACAACCGATTTCATATTTTAATTTCATATTGTAGACACAATTAAATCCACATAATACAACTATTACACCTTATTCAACAATGTATCTACACAATTTAACAATATATTACACCTTTCTATGATGTTAAACATCTCATTTAGTATCTCCTCATCAGATTTACAAGCAACGATTATCAAGGACTCATCACTAAGGAATCATAGCAGTTTGACTCAACTTACTTCACTACTAATCATAACATAGCAAAGTAAACAATTCAAACTTATTTAAATTCATCGAATTTATCGAGAATTACCTGGCATATCTAGGCCCACGAGTATTGAGGAATCAATGAGAATACCTATTGGTTCCTCATATTCCTCCGTCTCTGCAACCAAAACAACACTTTTGCAACTTTTTATAGGTTAGTACGCATTCAATAACAACTTTCTCATGCAACTACTAATCCCGCACTCCCAGGAATGTTTGACTTGACACTACCATAGATTTGGGATTGAACACCTTGCAATGTCCAATTCGCCCAAACCTATGCTCTGATACCAACTTATAACACCCCTCATTTTGAAAACATTTAAATATATTGTACCGGAAGCGTTATCCCAATTTCTACATTTATAAGATACATTGTTTCATATAGGTATAAAATCAACTTAATTCAAAACACAGTTTATCAACATGGGTGTTATATAAAACAAAAGATATCATTAATTTATTTAAATCAAATGTCAGAGTCACGTCAGCATGTCAAACATTCCTTCAAGTCCAACTTTTTGCCCACCCAATACAATAGCCAAAACCTGCAAGAAGGGATAATGTGGGGGATTAGCATAACGCTAAGTGAGCAGATACTAATCAACAACTTAACTTAGCGCAACAACTTTGTGTACAACAATTAGCACTAAACAAGCAAGTACCCAATACAACACATCAACAATGCATCAGTTCAACAATGCAACAATTCAACTAATCAACAACTCCATAATGAGGATCGGCGGCTCTGGGGATAACCATAAACCCGGGAGGCTCCCCAAGAACACTTACCCAACCTATCCGTATGGCCATACGGACGAGACCGATAGCTAGTGATTATCTTTAACTAACACAGGAGGTGTGTTAAACTTTGGATATCCAACTAGCCCAACCAACAGTTCAACAACTCGTTGCCTCATTAACAACTGATGCCCGAAGGCCAATTAACTCAAGTGATCACGTAATCAACAAGTCACATATTCAACTAGTCAACATATCAACAGTATTATTACTATCAACATAATCATCAATGCAACGGATAAAGTAATAATACGTTACTTGTTGTAACCAAACTTGTTACAACCAAGTTACGCTGAGGATTAGAGATCCACTCACCAAATACCTCAGCCATCCACTCAGTAGTCTAATATCACTGAGCCTTCTGCACATCTGAGAATACAACAGGATACACAAATTAGTCCCTTATTCCAATGTGGATATAACATCATATTATTGTATTTACATCAAACAACTTATTTAAGTAATTACAACCAATTATTCAACTAATCACAATCATCAATTTATCACTTCCATTGGATTGATCATACTTAATTCATGTTAACCATACTCATCCATCATATACCACTAGCATAAGCTTAATACTTTCATATTCATTTATCAACTTTATAATCATTATAATCACCTCATCACCTTAATTCTCATTAATCATTGTTAACTAACATAATTATACCATCAACAAGATTATCAACTTTCAACATCAACAATTCATTAAAACTCCAACATTAGACCTAATGAATACTTAACCACATAAGTTATAACTTTACTCTTTATTTCTCAATTAAGTGTTCTAATTAGTGAACCATACCAACTTTATCATATACTCCATGAAAATCATAAAATCTCAAGAACACTTAATTAAGTTATAACTTTTAACTTGTATATTGTTAATCATCATTACTAATCAATCATATGTTAGTCATTAACCACACTTATCAACCTATATCTCATTAACTCAAGCTTAGAATTCATTATTCATGGATAATCAACTAACCCATAAACTATCCATAAGATCATACATAATTTTTCTTCATTTATATGTTAGGGTTTAACTTAGAATCATGAAATAATCATCAACTAGTAATTATACAAGCCTTACAAGCTTAAATTTAACATTACCCATCCTAATTTCATCAAATGCACAAAACCCCAATATCTAAGTTTATAGAATTCAATAAATCAACACTTACAACATGTTTAGAAGGATTAAACGAAGATAATCCATGCTCTTGAAACTTGAATTCGAGTTTGAGCTCTTCAATTTGATGATTCCTCATAGATTTGATAAATTGATTTAGGGTTTCTTGAGTTAGGAAGGATATATGATGCGTATCATATGTATGTATGTAGATATATATTAGTAAACAACCGACCTAATAATTTAGAAGTATACTAGAAGTGTTTACTTTCATTCCCCGTACTTTTCATTGCCTGGAACTTAAAAACCATTTACGGGGTAACATTACTTTATTTTACCGTCAACTAAATAAAATTAAAACACTCAATAATTTATTAGTCACAATAAATTATTCGACTATTATCACTATTTATTTCAAATAATACAGCACACCTATTTTCTGACACACTTAATAATAATTCACAGTCAGAAAATATTAAATACAACTAGACCCAAATACTGGGTGTTACAAATCTCTCCCCCTTAAAGAGATTTCGTCCTCGAAATCTGATCACACTTATTCGGTCTAGAATAATTAGAACTACCTATTCATTTCCATTCAATACTACTCTACTTCTCATACAAATAATTACTCATTACTAGATGCACACTAGATGTGTGTACCTGTTCAATCACTTGTGCATACCATCACTCATGCATATCTTTAACCATATACTCACAAAATGTACCTATATGTCAACATATACTTATATAGGTAGATATTAATGCATCAATTTACACACTACCAATGTGTATTTCCACCGAACTCACTTAAACACATAGATTGTGTTTTACCTCTATTTAATTTATTAGCACAAGATGTTATTTTCAGCACACAATGTAGCATCATCAACTGTTTAATTACAATATATATATACACACATCATGTATTATTCCCTTGAGCAACTTGTAAATATATATAAACCTGTTTTCAATTCTTTCCACATGCACCTATCCAAAGGTACATGATCTATATGTTCCAATGCACCAGCATTGCTCTTACATCCTTTCTCTGATAAATTTAAATGACCACTTGCATGACCAGTCATACTTAGTCATGTAACAATTTAAATTACGTAATCACCAGTAATCAAAGTAACACATATCCATGTAAATATTTCAACTTTACACTATAATAACCACACTAACAACAACAACAACAACAACAACAACAACAACAACAACAATAAGTGGTACTGACTACTACAACATACCCATTAACAACTAACAACTTAGCTATCAACTATATATTTCTTTAGCTATCAACTTGCTGTGAATTTTCACTTTTGCAACTAGTTAATTACAACCTTACAACTTGTAATTATAAACACGACTAGGTTATATGAAACCCTTTACTTGACAGTAATCTACAATCATTTAACCATCACCAAGTAAGAAAATCAGTAAGCAATAGGTAAAGGTCAATTTATTTTATCGTTACAACCAGTTTTATATAATCAACTAGCATCCGTTCACAACAACTTGGATGCTAACTCAACACCTGTTAATACCAAACATCATCATTGGTATCTCAACAACACAAGGTGCTGACATTAGTCATCTATTCAACAATATTAACACAATATTATTCACATTCAACTTACTTCTACTTTGCTTAAATCAACTTTTAACTCTTACTATTGACAATGAATCACACATACACATCAAATGTGCCATAGATATCACATTAGCAACAACAACTTAGTGATTTATTACTCTTTCATATTAGTTCAACATTGACTATTTATCAATTACAGGTCAACATATCTTATCTGTGATTTTAAAACCACTTAACTTTATATGGTACTTAGTAACCTCAACAACTCCATGTGAAATGGCATAATATAAATACGTTGGCCAGACGTCGTCATATTATGTCAGTCACACTTTATTCTCAGGTCACTTCATACCATTCATTTTCAAAGTTATTACTTTACTCTCTCATAGTTTACAACAATGATATCAACATCTTACACATATATAGCAACATCGTGCAACAGGTATACAACTATGTATTAACTCGTTACTATTCTCAACTTATCACTTTAAAGGTAAACTACTCATATCATCATGTAGATATTAACAATATAAGCATACTACACCAATGTCTGACACGAATACATCAATCAACTTCTTTATTACCCGATTCAATATCAAGGATTATTTATATAACTTAATACTTATAGTACATTTAGTACTAAACAGTTCATCAATATTATGTATAATATTCAACACATAATAGTCAATCTATATACCCTTAATGAGTATTTCATGCTTAACTATTACATCAATATAAGCTCCTATGCTTATTTCGTAATTTCTTAAAACGCTTAATTCAACATTCTCTATTTCTCTATATGATTCAATACTTTATCATATTTCAATTTATCCACATAATATGATCCACATAATCCCATAATCAATGTTTACTAACCCTAGTTAACAATAGTCATCAATACCATATACTGGCATACTTTGTAGTTAAGTAAACCGCCTACAACCGACTCATACACAATGAACCATATAGACCTCTTAAAACAAGTTTTAATATTGCATATAATCGCAGGAATGATCTCTGGGCTCAATAAAACAAAAGCCCAATACAAAACGTAAGCTAAAAGTTCAAAATAAGGTTCGAAAAACAATAAAACGCGATTTTTCGGGCCCCAAACGACCCCGAAGTGCCGAAAACTGACAGGGCTCATAGCAAAGCTATGAGCTTTGACCGTTGGCCCGTTTTTGAGTGGACATGTAAATTTCGTCTGAATCGGACACCGAAATTTTCTAGCGGAAATTTCTACGTCAAACGTTACGTCGAACGTCGAAAAACGTAAAAAAAATATTTTAATCCTGTAAATACCCACAAACCGCCGGCTAGGCTACATGAGCCGCCGGCTAACATATCTAGCCGCCGGCTAAAGGTCTTGACCCGCCGGCTACCCGAGTCGAAACGCCGGCTAACACCAATTTTTGCAAACAGAACAAAAGTGCGTTTTAAAGCCAAAAGAAGCCGCCGGCTTGGCGCATCCAGCCGCCGGTTTGGACCTCCAGCCGCCGGCTATAACCTCCAGCCGCTGGGTCCCCTGTCTGCACAGCAGACTGAACATCTTAGTGCAAAAATGCGAATTTCAAACGCGCATATCTCACAAACCGTAAGGAGTTAGGTCATGAAATTTTGCATGCACTTACACTATACCAAAATACAACTTTCCCTTTTTACACTTTTTCAATTTTCACATTTTACGAGAAAACGGACGTGTAACTCATTTTAGGCCATTTCCGACCATTTTAGTGGACACGCCATATTCCAAATGGCTTACATTCTGACTTCCACTCTTTGCCAACATGTTTCTACATACAGTTGTGACGTGTGGGCATATTCATCAACTCTATATACCCATCCTATCGTGTTTTGACTCGTTGACCCGTTTGAGGGTCCAATTGGGCACCATTACCAAAATCTACTAGTTTAACTACTTCAACACTTTCAACACACATTCCTACTATATGTAGGACTTAAAATCACTGTTACATTGGTCATAACCAAACCAATACTCATTTTAACCATTTAACCACCAAGTGACCCATTTGGGCACTTCAACAACCCATTTGGGTTTCAACCTATATGTTTACAAATTTTAACACCCATTTTACACTTCTTTGACTTTACCAAGTCAAACAACTTCACTTTCGCTATCGGTGTCTCATTATATTCTTAAAACACCAAATTCACATAAAATCATCAAATTCACAACAATTACAACAAGTATTCAACCATGACTTTTCACAACTTGTCAATACATATAAGTTTGGTTGACCACTTCGACTTCATTATTTTACCACTTTTAATATATAGATCATAATTCAATTACAATCATGATCATTATTAAACACATAAACATCTTACCATATTCATCACTTTATGGTATATATATTACCAAATTCGACTCTACTAACTTCAACTTTGACTTTTCTGTGTCAAACATACCATTCCCAATCAATGGACACTTTCTCATTTAAACAACAACAAGACTCCAAATTACCTCGATTGAGATATTCCAACAATCTCATTTCACTATCTAGAGTCATTTCAACTTTGCTAATCACAGTACTTCCAAAATTATTATTTCACATAACAATTCATACAACCGATTTCATATTTTAATTTCATATTGTAGACACAATTAAATCCACATAATACAACTATTACACCTTATTCAACAATGTATCTACACAATTTAACAATATATTACACCTTTCTATGATGTTAAACATCTCATTTAGTATCTCCTCATCAGATTTACAAGCAACGATTATCAAGGACTCATCACTAAGGAATCATAGCAGTTTGACTCAACTTACTTCACTACTAATCATAACATAGCAAAGTAAACAATTCAAACTTATTTAAATTCATCGAATTTATCGAGAATTACCTGGCATATCTAGGCCCACGAGTATTGAGGAATCAATGAGAATACCTATTGGTTCCTCATATTCCTCCGTCTCTGCAACCAAAACAACACTTTTGCAACTTTTTATAGGTTAGTACGCATTCAATAACAACTTTCTCATGCAACTACTAATCCCGCACTCCCAGGAATGTTTGACTTGACACTACCATAGATTTGGGATTGAACACCTTGCAATGTCCAATTCGCCCAAACCTATGCTCTGATACCAACTTATAACACCCCTCATTTTGAAAACATTTAAATATATTGTACCGGAAGCGTTATCCCAATTTCTACATTTATAAGATACATTGTTTCATATAGGTATAAAATCAACTTAATTCAAAACACAGTTTATCAACATGGGTGTTATATAAAACAAAAGATATCATTAATTTATTTAAATCAAATGTCAGAGTCACGTCAGCATGTCAAACATTCCTTCAAGTCCAACTTTTTGCCCACCCAATACAATAGCCAAAACCTGCAAGAAGGGATAATGTGGGGGATTAGCATAACGCTAAGTGAGCAGATACTAATCAACAACTTAACTTAGCGCAACAACTTTGTGTACAACAATTAGCACTAAACAAGCAAGTACCCAATACAACACATCAACAATGCATCAGTTCAACAATGCAACAATTCAACTAATCAACAACTCCATAATGAGGATCGGCGGCTCTGGGGATAACCATAAACCCGGGAGGCTCCCCAAGAACACTTACCCAACCTATCCGTATGGCCATACGGACGAGACCGATAGCTAGTGATTATCTTTAACTAACACAGGAGGTGTGTTAAACTTTGGATATCCAACTAGCCCAACCAACAGTTCAACAACTCGTTGCCTCATTAACAACTGATGCCCGAAGGCCAATTAACTCAAGTGATCACGTAATCAACAAGTCACATATTCAACTAGTCAACATATCAACAGTATTATTACTATCAACATAATCATCAATGCAACGGATAAAGTAATAATACGTTACTTGTTGTAACCAAACTTGTTACAACCAAGTTACGCTGAGGATTAGAGATCCACTCACCAAATACCTCAGCCATCCACTCAGTAGTCTAATATCACTGAGCCTTCTGCACATCTGAGAATACAACAGGATACACAAATTAGTCCCTTATTCCAATGTGGATATAACATCATATTATTGTATTTACATCAAACAACTTATTTAAGTAATTACAACCAATTATTCAACTAATCACAATCATCAATTTATCACTTCCATTGGATTGATCATACTTAATTCATGTTAACCATACTCATCCATCATATACCACTAGCATAAGCTTAATACTTTCATATTCATTTATCAACTTTATAATCATTATAATCACCTCATCACCTTAATTCTCATTAATCATTGTTAACTAACATAATTATACCATCAACAAGATTATCAACTTTCAACATCAACAATTCATTAAAACTCCAACATTAGACCTAATGAATACTTAACCACATAAGTTATAACTTTACTCTTTATTTCTCAATTAAGTGTTCTAATTAGTGAACCATACCAACTTTATCATATACTCCATGAAAATCATAAAATCTCAAGAACACTTAATTAAGTTATAACTTTTAACTTGTATATTGTTAATCATCATTACTAATCAATCATATGTTAGTCATTAACCACACTTATCAACCTATATCTCATTAACTCAAGCTTAGAATTCATTATTCATGGATAATCAACTAACCCATAAACTATCCATAAGATCATACATAATTTTTCTTCATTTATATGTTAGGGTTTAACTTAGAATCATGAAATAATCATCAACTAGTAATTATACAAGCCTTACAAGCTTAAATTTAACATTACCCATCCTAATTTCATCAAATGCACAAAACCCCAATTTCTAAGTTTATAGAATTCAATAAATCAACACTTACAACATGTTTAGAAGGATTAAACGAAGATAATCCATGCTCTTGAAACTTGAATTCGAGTTTGAGCTCTTCAATTTGATGATTCCTCATAGATTTGATAAATTGATTTAGGGTTTCTTGAGTTAGGAGGGATATATGATGCGTATCATATGTATGTATGTAGATATATATTAGTAAACAACCGACCTAATAATTTAGAAGTATACTAGAAGTGTTTACTTTCATTCCCCGTACTTTTCATTGCCTGGAACTTAAAAACCATTTACGGGGTAACATTACTTTATTTTACCGTCAACTAAATAAAATTAAAACACTCAATAATTTATTAGTCACAATAAATTATTCGACTATTATCACTATTTATTTCAAATAATACAGCACACCTATTTTCTGACACACTTAATAATAATTCACAGTCAGAAAATATTAAATACAACTAGACCCAAATACTGGGTTTTACAGATCCAAACACTCCCTGGTGTTTGCTTTCTTTTTTTTCGAACCAACGAGAACACAACTATGTGTCTTCTTCCTCCTTGTGATAACAACCGAACGCCCCTGATGTTTCTTTTCCCTTGCGATTTTCGAATCAACAAGAACACCCTGGTGTTCGTCCCTTTTGCCCCTGTTCTATTTGCTCGAAGAACTTCTTGTTCTTCTTTGTTTCTGTCCGAACCACAAATCAACACCGATTGTGTTTTGGTTCCATGTTTATATACAGAAACGAACCCCTAAATTCCTTCGATTGTTTCCTGTGAATTGCTCCGTCTTCTTTCCGATCTTGAAGCGCTAAATCGAAGCCCTAGGCTTTGATACCAATTTGTTGCCCAGTGGGGTTTCAATCAAACACGAATCAGGTAATAACAAAAGTAAAACGATTGATTCAAACTTTGTATTTTATTGAATCAAGAATAGGATAATCTGATATACTTGTACAATTTGGTTCTGCATAAAACGAAAATAGAAATCCTATTTATACTAGTAATCTGTGCGGTTATTTCCCAACCATCGTGTTGTTTCAATAGTTGTGTCGATTCACTGTGTCTTGCTTCAACCATTGTGATGTTTCTGTGAACCGTTGCCACCAGTTGCCAAGAAACAGTATCACGTTTACGTTTCTTCCCTATTATCTTTTCTAACTGTACACTTATGCCCCCTATACTTTGCCTCTTTGCCTAAGTACGAGACTAGTCTAACAGGACTAAATACAAAAGAGCCCATTCTCTTTATTATCTAGAGAGTCCATTCTCTTGTTTTCCTCTAAATACAAACGGCGAACTTTATTTTTCCCCAAATTGAATGAACTTCGTGATACTAACTGAAAATAATTTGCTAAATCAACAGCGATTATACACCGTTTAGGTTTGGAAGCAACGGACTAACTGCGAGCTCCGGCGAATCAACGGTGAACTTTTTCCAGCGGCAAATCAACGGCGATTATACAGCGGTTAGGTTTATCCGATTGGAATAGTGATTGTGTTTATCAGCATCTTAATACTAGTTATTATTATTATCTGTATCAACGCGATTAGGTTTTATGTGATTGAATAGTTAATTTACTAATTTACTTTGTAATTTTGTGTAGCTACATGGTTCAGAATTTAACCTCCTCTTTTTTTTGTGTAATTTCGTGTATGAACATAATTATTCATATTATAATCTATATCAATATATGTGTATTTGCACATATACTTTGGTTTGATCTGAAATCTATATACTTGGTTTAAAACTGAATTGATTTTGTTATTTTATTGATTAGGTTGAAGTACTAGTGTTGTGGGGTAGCTTACATAAAGATATATAGATAGATATATTTTATATATAATATAAATGTTCTATTTTATGAAGTTGTTGATCGATGATTATATTTTATATCTGTTTTGCTTTATGTGTCATTGTTTGGTTCATATTACTTGCATCAACTTATGTTTCACATAGTTAATTCCAGAAAATTGATTATATTGATGAGGTTTTATGGCCTTGTAATTCTCTCAGGTGAAAATCCTCTACTAGTAATGAAATTGGTTCAAAGCATTCAAGGTGTATGTTAAAATGCCTGAATGAGAATGTACATTTGGTTGTGTTATTAGTTTCATTTGATTGATACACTAATGTGGTCTATGACATTCATCTATTTTATTATTTGTAATGAATGACTCAACCTTTTTCAGACGGTCCATGAAAATGATAGAATAATGGTATAATGATAACCATGATTAGATTTTGATTTGTTATTTGACTAGAAAAAAGCTTATCCTTGATGCTCTCATTTTCATGAATGTACACAGGTAAAAAAGATTGAAGTCTGGTACGACTGTACGACAGAAAATTTAAACAAGTTGATGTTCACATACTGAAAGGAACTCTTTGGCCATCTATGCAAGAAATACATAAATCAACGCTTGTAAGTTTTCTTGTCATATTCATGTTGATAGTGTGTTGGTTTGTGAGGAATATATGTATCTGTCCTTTAAACATTAAGGACAACACAATGTGTCATATAATGGAGTATCTAATAGAGGTGGTAGAATGGGTCAAAAACGTACTTTTTAAGTGTGAATTGGGTAGGATTTTGCAAACACTTATGAAGCATTTGATCATATAAGAACATGCCAAAGTATTACATAAATCACTTATGAATTGTTCTTTACAAATTAGCTAGTCATCTTCTTTAATATAATGCATATTTACTCGATAAACAGTCTTTCTTGCTGTCTTTCAAACATGTTAATTGTATTTTAACGATTTTTAGTGACTAAAATAAGTGTTGCATACTTGTAGGTGTTTACGATGTCATCGTGGTCGTTTGGATGTACATTTGGTCACTTGTCATGGTTGAGAAAATAGACTGCGTGTTCTCAAGAAATTGACGTTGTCATTCGTACCTTTGGGCCACCTTTGTTTAGTTGTCAAATGTAAATTGTTCATATAATTGGGTTTCTTACATGTATATGGATAAAAACGTATTTTTAGTTTGATATTATATATTGTTTATTTATAGGTTGCTGTATAGTTCAATCAAATTGTTATGAATTTGTGTTTCTTTGATTTGCTTTCTTTTATAATTATAATATATAATATATATGTAAATGTGAATAAATTGTATTTCTATCCATCTACATGTGTATTAAAAATGTGAAACATATAGATATACAGATTCACATTTAAAAGCGTGAAGTAGTATTAAGTAGTATTTCTGTATGTAGTAAGACTTCACAATTAAAAGTGTGATGGGATATGTTCACACAAAAAAGTGTGATGAAAAAATTTAATATTTTCACAATTAAAAGCGTGAGGAAGTGTGTCAATATCTTCACATTTGTATATGTGAAAATCATCTGAATTTTTTCACGCTTTAAAATGTGAAAATTGAATATTATTTTGTTACGCCTATTTTCCTCACGCTCAGGCCAACCGTGTACTTTATGATATTACACACTTTTAAGCGTGTACACATTCCTTAAAAAGTGTGAATATCTAATCATTCTGTTGTAGTGAAATTGACACTTATATTAGGAGAATTAAAAATAGAAATGAGGTCACCTGTAGCAGAAGAGAGTAATTTTTATTTATTATATAAACAAATTAAGTCACTTTATCAAGATTAGTTATTTACTTATATTTCATAAACAATGTTGTTAAACTCTTACGATTCACGAGTCGACTCTTACGAGTCGAGTCAAAAATCCAAAAAACGAGGCGACTCGAACCCCGACTCTTAAATAACTTTGACTCTTACGAGTCGTCTATTGACTCTTCCGAGTCGTGTGTGACTCTTACGAGTCTTGTACGACTCTTACGAGTCAGAAAATCAGATAAACTTTTGGTGTAATGTAATATAAAAGATAAAAAGACAAAATAGAAAAATAAATGACTATAATCTATTTTAAATCAAACATTTATATTAATTGACGGTCAAAGAACTTAATTATCGACTTTTATCATGTTTTACTTCACTTAAAAATAAAAAACTTAAATATTAATATACATATACATATAAAAATACATATTTATTGTAAATAGTGACTCTTACGAGTCGAACCGAGTCACGAGTCACGAGTTAAAAATCGAGATCCCGAGTCGCGAGTCGAGTCACGAGTTAACAACTATGGTAATACCCATTGATTATTTGTATATATATGTCAAGTTTACTAGTAATTAAGTTAAAGGACCATATCGTTAAACCATAAATAGTTGCGGACTTAGGTTGTAATTTCATTGAACTATTTAAGAAATTAGAACGTAGCAATTGTAATCCCGTATGAATCAGACTTCAAGTTAATTACCTCTACCGATATATACTACGCACGATCTCAATCATTAGTAAATACAACGCATAAAAAAAATAATAACCCTAGAACTACACGAGTCTACGACTCTGAGAGGCTATTGGTACGACGATAAGGGTCGTGCTTGTGTTTCGGTAGACGCATAAAAATAATAATAACCCTAGAACTACACGAGTCTACGACTCTGAGAGGCCATTGGTACGACGATAAGGGTCGTGCTTGTGTTTCGGTAGACACTCGGCTTCGAGTTTTGTTCGTTTAAGGTAATCCTTGTCCCCAATCTTGCAATATACGTATTAGTTACATACATGGACAATTATATTGATTGGGTTTTGAGTATGGCTAATTAATGTATCATGGTGAACGATTTGCTATAAATCGTATTATACTTACGTCACTCAAAATTGGAGTTTTAGATGTATTTAATGTGGTCTAACAGGTTGGCTAAAGAAGTGGACTTGATAAAGGACATGAAAAGTGAAATTTATATTTTTATATAACAATATAATATAATGGTTTTTATCTAATTAAAAAACTCACAGGAGGAAAATAAGTTGGAATATTCCTTGTTCACGCTGCATGAAATATTTGGTAGTGGTATTTACTTGTGATTATTTAAGCTCTTAAACAGTAATAATAATTATATATATAATGCTCGATTACGTACCCAATCAATATGGTCTTGTATGTAAAGTATATGACAGTAACTTTGGTTTAAAGGGCTAGAATGATTTCAAAATTGTAGGGGACGTTGTAGGTGAGTTTTACATGAATTTTAAATTGGGTTGCATTCGTTGATAAATTGTCTTTTCAAAGTGTATATGTTATTATATGATTATAAATCGTTTCTTGTCTTATATGATTATAAATGGTTTCTTGTCTTATAAATATCTTGATAATGTGAAAACTAAAATCGACACTAAGCGTATTGATTATCCAATATTTGAATAATAATGAAATCGCATAAAAGTGGACGAAGACATATAGTGGCTAAACAGTGGACGAAGAAAAAAGTGGGATGTGTAAACTACTGAGTTTTCCATCAAATTGTGGAAAAATGGTAGATGTGTAAAGTTACGGTTTGCCATCAAATTGTGGAAAAAAGGTAAAAGTGGAAATTGAAATTGAAAAGAGATTGTTGGATATAATCTTTATTGCTTGTGTGACAAAGTGATATTGAAAATTGTTTGCTAAATTGTTGGTTAAATATTGTATTTGAAAAGTTTTATTAATGTTTTGTGAAAACCGTGATCCTTACAAGGCTTTATAGTTAATCCAAATGTTTTTAAAATTTTTTGCAACTCGGTTAGAGAACCGTGGATACAAGTGTAGAATAGCTATTGTCACACCCCCAATTTAATGCTTTGCGGAAGCGACTGTTTTGGGGCGTGACTAATCAATAATCAAACCCAAAGTACAAGCAAACGACTCTAAATGAGACGTTGTAGTAGATGTTACATTAATACATAAGTTTTCAAAAGTAATACATCATTGATGAGTTCGCAACTTGTTTTGTTAGATTTTAAGTACATAATCATTATACAAAAGATAATGCAAGTAAAATCTTCATATGTGTAATTGCATGCGACTCGAGCTACTAAAGCATATCCTGCTGGGCCATCTGTACTGATCAACCCTACTGTTGCTGTGTACCTGAGAATGCATTACTAAAACAGGTCAACCAAAAGGTTGGTGAATCTCACAGGTTTATAGTAAGTAACAGTTTGAACACATTAGCTTGTAAAATCATTGAGTAAATATTGCACAGTCGCAATAGTTTCCGTATATATTGCCATGAGCACCATAGTCGAAGCTTAACAATCAGTGATTTTGCCCTCGTGAATGCTAATCCAGAACATTCATATGTAACGAGTAAGAAACACCCATTTATACTGAATGTTCGGGGTAGTGCGTGCTACCCTGGGTGAGGATTGTCAGTCCTAATGGATCCATTTACTAGTACTCGCGCTTAAGACCATAACTGACGACTATGATTAAAGGGACTTCATTGGATTAAGTAATCTCATGCAATCGATATACCAGTAAATCAGTTTGTAATCAAGTAAGTAAATACATGTGTTCGAGTAAAACAAGTAATGCATCTCCCCCAAAGTAAAGCAGTAAAAAGGGGCTATGAGACTCACCTGTAGAGCGAGCAATCCTAAAGTGTGTGCGTATGCCAACAGTAATCTCCTAATGCCCTAAACACGCAAGGTTGTATATTTGAAATTAGACATTTAGTAGTTTGTTCATATGATTGTTCGTTTGGTTAATTATGTCCAAAGTATTCGTCTCGTATTATGTTTGAAGTTTCATTAAAACGCACAGCCCGTTGGTGACGAATAGAAATTACATTTCAAAAATATAATTGTGTTTGTTTTGTTTAATTATGTTCCAATGTGTTCGTTTTTGAAAGACAAATCCAACGCAAAAAAGAATCGTCGAAAACGGATGTGTAACGAAGAAGTTATGAAGCAAAACGTAAACGGAACGCGTGCTGATTGGCACTTCACGCGATCATAGTGAATCTCACGCGATTGCGTGAAAAAGGAAGTTCACGCGATCATGGTAAATCTCACGCGATTGCGTGAAAAAGGAAGTTCACGCGATCATGGTAAATCTCACGCGATTGCGTGAAAATGACGCGATTGCGTCAGATTTTGAGGTGAAAACCACGCGATCGCGTGGATTTCACTGGTTTTGAGTCTGTTCGAAGTTCCAGCATAAAAAATGGGTTTTGGGGTGTGATTCTTGGACATATTCGATAATATAACACTAGTACATGCTAAAACAAGTTATATAAACACGAAAACTTAAGGAAATCGAAAGTGATTCTTACCAAATTAAAAATGGGCTCGAGAGGATGATGATGATGATCCGATGATGATGATGATGATCACAAAAGATGAAGAAGATGATGATTTTGATGATGTTGTTGTTGATTGTTGTTGTTTTGAGATGGAACGAGAGAGAGCAGGGTCGAGAGAGTGAGAGCAGAGAATGAGTTTGAGTTTGAGTTTGTGAGAGGGAAATAATTGGGGTCGGTGTATATACACCGGCCTCAATTATTGAGGTGTGTGTGTATTTTCGTCCCGTGTTTGTGTACCCGATCGTTAAGTAGTGTAATATTTAAAAATGATAATTTTCTAAATATTATTTCGTATTTGTTAACAATTGAAATATTTTATAAAAATACTTCTAATGAGATATAAAATATATATTAGTTTTAACTCGAAATACACGGATAGTTTTCTGTATCTAAAATGTATTTAAATAAATTTCGGAGTACATTATTATTATTCTCAATAATAATACTTTGTTTAAAAATGTTTTTCACCAAATCTTAATTTGGGTTTCTACGTTCTACCAGATTTGTGTATGTGTGATTATTTATAACACCCTACTCGAAAATACAAGGATATTTTTTTTTTTTTTTTTTTTTTTTATAAAGGAAGCGCAAGTTTAGATACAAAACATTGGATTGCATATTTACATTTCAAAATGGCAATCCAAATACATACAGTCTTTAAGATAGATTATCCTAGACATTACACACGATAAGTTTTGTGTTATATAAATCCAAAACATATGTCATAACATTAACATAGTTAACAAAACAGAGTGAGCCTGTCAAACATTCCATTCCTATGGTACTTCTTGCCCACCCACATACCAAAGTAAACCTGCAAGAAGTAATGAGGGGTTAGCACGAAGCTAAGTGAATAAATCTCAAACTATCAACTAACTTAGCTTAACAAATGAATACAGCAAAGCATAGCAACAGTTAATCATGAAGGATCGGTGGTCCTTGGAGTACCCTCATGCCGCGGTGGTTCCCCAAGTAACACTTAAAACCAACTGAAGGCCAAATCAGTGGCTAAACCGATAGCTTGGTACTATTACTACTTACAACATAATTTCAGTGAACAACACATATACAAAGCACTTATGATGTCCACAGTAATAGTACTCAAACCCAACACACGTTGACCCCCAACATTCATATAGTCCACAACCATCATGGCAATCAAGGACACCAAAATTAAGTTAAATATAACCATCATGGCAAAATATTAACTTAACAATGAAAACAGTAAATTCACATTTACCCGTTGTAACCATATTGTTACAACCAAATTAGACTGAAAGTCCAAGATCCACTCACCCTTACTGAAAATGTCACCCCTAAGAGATTTAGTCTCACTGAGTCTTCGCTTTATCTGAAAATACAACTAACCCGAATTAGTCTCAAATTCAAGTTCACTATGATATAATCATGTATATAGTGTCCGATAAGAATATCTACTATATAATGTGATTAACACTAATGCGCAAGTCACAAGTTATCAAATTCGTCATTTTACAACATGCAAACGCGATCCGGGTGAGAGTAAGCTGGATCGCGTTCCCATGTACAAAAGTTATGTTACCGTTTTTCACTATCAAACGCGATCCGGGTGAGGTGGCTGGATCGCGTTCCAAAGAACAAAATCCTAGTGACTCAGCTTTTCACTGACCAACGCGATCCGGTCGAGGTGATCTGGATCGCGTTCCAAGGAACAATTCGTGCTGTAACAATTAACACATAACAACGCGATCCTGGTGACTAGTCCGGATCGCGTTCGACACCTTTTCAGCAGTAATACCCAGATCAGCAAGCATTTACACACGAATCCAAAACACCAAGAATCACAAATTCAGTTGTAATACATGATTTTAACATGAAAATGACCTATACTAACATGTACAAACATATAACAACAACTAATAACAACATCTAACACCAAGATTCATACATACATCAAGTGTTCAATCTAATTTCCAATAAAACCCAATTTCTTTAATTTCATATATGAACACATAATAGATTCATCTTAAATGGACATGGAATTAGTTTGTAATCTGTACACAAACATATTCAACCATAGTTTAACTCAAATTCGTCATCAATTCAACCTAATTTAACCAATTTAAGAATAAGCATGAAAATGGGTATTTTCACTTACAATTGATGAAGATGGTGATTCAAAAAGATGAATACAAGATGGGAATCCAAAATCACAGCCTTCTAATTGAAGAAATCAAATTGTAATTTGTTGGAGAGTTTGAGAATTCAAGAAATCATTGAAGTGAAAGTGAGAGTTTGAGAAGTCAGTGAAGTGGTGGCAAAATGGAGTCTCCAGGTGTCGACACACCTTATGACTCAGCCCATTTTGGGTATAAATTATACCCGTCCTAAATCTATTGTCTGGAACCTAAAAACCATTTGCGAGAAATAAGTTTTTATTATACCGTCAACTAAATAAATTTAAAACAAATAATAATTCATTTATCACAATAAGCCAATTGACCAATTGACCTATTAATTTAGCTATCAAATACACCAAGTATTTAAAAATACAATTTAAATAGCAATTAAATTAAGGGAAATACCGTATTTCAACTAGGCCACATTTGAGGATGTTACAAATCTTCCCTCCTTAAGAAGATTTCGTCCCCGAAATCTCGCCACGCTCAAAGAGATTCGGATAACGCTCCCTCATGCTAGACTCGGTCTCCCAAGATAAGTTTGGACCCAAACTATGATTCCACTTAACCAATACCATAGGGATCTCCTTCTTTCGGAGTTTAGTCACCTTACGGTCAACAAGTTCTATGGGCTCTTCTACAAGTCTTTGGTTTAAGTCCACACTCAAGTCTTGCAATGGAAGAACTTGGGATTGATCCTCCACATTGCATTTTCTTAGATAGCACACATTAAAAGTATCATGAATACCCGACAATTCAGGAGGAAGATCTAATGACACCGTTTGATCATTGACGACATGTCGAATTTTAAACGGTCCGATGTATCTAGGAGCTAGTTTACCACGTTTCCCGAACCTGATAACACCCTTCCAAGGTGAAACTTTCAAATAAACCAACTCACCTTCTACAAACGAAACTGGTCGATGACGTGGGTCAGCATACTGTTTCTGCCTATCACGGGCAGCTTTCAATCTATCTCGGGCAATAGCTACCTTATCGGCTGTAATTTGAACTATGTCAGGACCCGCAAACTGCTTTTCACCCGCCTCTAACCAACAAGTGGGTGTTCTACACCTACGACCATACAACATTTCATAGGGTGGCATGCCTATACTGGAATGGAAAGAATTATTATAGGCAAACTCAACTAATGGTAAATGGGAATCCCACGACCCACCAAATTCTAATACACATGTCCGTAACATATCCTCCAAAGTTTGAATGGTGCGCTCCGACTGACCATCCGTCTGAGGATGATAAGCCGTACTCAAGTTGACCCTAGAACCCAATTCACGTTGTAAATTCTGCCAAAAACCCGACACAAATCGAGAATCTCTGTCCGAAACAATCGACAACGGAATCCCATGTCTAATAACCACTTCATTAATGTACAATTGCGCCAATTTACTTAATGATGCAGTCTCACAAGTAGCAAGAAAGTGAGCACTCTTGGTCAACCTATCAACAATTACCCAAATCATATCATTACCCTTAACAGTTCGAGGTAATTTGGTCACAAAATCCATGGTAATATGTTCCCATTTCCACTCGGGAATCTCGAGTTGCTTCAAAGCTCCATAAGGTTTCTGATGCTCGGTCTTTACTTGAGAGCAAATATGGAAAGATTCAACTATTCGAGCGACATCCAACTTCAAAGTAGGCCACCAATACAATGGTTTTAAATCCTGATACATTTTGGTGCTTCCGGGATGAATCGACAATCTGGATTTATGAGCCTCCATCAATATCACATCTCGAAGTCCACCAAACAATGGGACCCAAACACGAGACTGAAATGTCTTTAATCCACGAGAATCTTCTACCAATAAATCCTTCCTTTTAAGCATGATTTCTGATTTCAAGTTATGATCCAATAGGGCCTCCATCTGAGCCAATTTCAATTTATCGATCAAGTCTGAATAGATTTCCAAACGCATTAAATAAACCCTTTCAGATTTACCCTTTCGACTAAGCGCATCCGCCACCACATTTGCCTTACCCGGATGGTATCGAATCTCGCAATCGTAATCCTTAATCAATTCTAACCATCGCCTTTGCCTCATGTTAAGTTCTTTTTGAGTAAACATGTACTGAAGGCTCTTGTGGTCCGTACAAATAACGCATTTGGTTCCATACAAGTAATGTCTCCAAATCTTTAAGGCAAAGACCACAGCTGCAAGTTCCAAGTCATGGGTAGGATAGTTAATCTCATGAGGTTTCAACTGACGTGAAGCATAGGCAATAACACGGTCTCGTTGCATCAAAACACAACCTAAACCCGCATGTGAAGCATCACAATATACAATAAAATCCTCGATCCGTCAGGTAAAGCTAAAACCGGAGCCTGACACAACATTTGTTTCAAGGTCTGAAAAGCCGATGCCTGACACAACATTTGTTTCAAGGTCTGAAAAGCCGATTCCTGTTGATCACCCCACAGAAATTTCACATCCTTACGAGTTAATTTAGTCAAAGAACCTGCAATCTTGGAGAAATCTTTAATAAACTTTCTGTAATAGCCTGCCAAACCCAGAAAACTCTTGATCTCTGACGGAGATTTAGGCGATTGCCAATTCATGACAGCCTCAATTTTAGATGGATCTACTTTAACCCCATTTTCACAAATGATGTGCCCCAAAAACTGAACTTCACGAAGCCAAAATTCACATTTCGAAAACTTAGCATACAATTTCTCCTTTCTCAAGGTGTCAAGAACTAAACGCAAATGTACTTCATGATCAGATTCAGATTTAGAATAGACTAAAATATCATCAATGAATACAATGACAAATTTATCAAGAAAATGTCTACAAACCCTGTTCATCAAATCCATAAAAATTGCTGGAGCGTTAGTCAACCCAAAAGGCATAACAAGGAATTCATAATGACCATAGCGAGTGCGAAAAGCTGTTTTAGGGATATCCTCCCCACAAACCCGGACTTGGTGATAACCCGATCTCAAGTCTATCTTAGAGAAAAACGAAGACCCTTGCAATTGATCAAACAATTCATCTATTCGGGGCAAAGGATACTTATTCTTTACGGTCCTCTTATTCAATTCTCTATAATCAATACACATACGGAAAGTGCCATCTTTCTTTTTAACAAATAACACAGGAGCACCCCAAGGAGAAGAACTGGGTCTAACAAAACCCTTATCTAATAATTCTTGAATTTGATTCATCATTTCACGGATTTCGGAGGGAGCTAATCTATAAGGTGCCATAGCTACCGGAGTAGAACCAGGAATTAACTCAATTTTATATTCTACTTCTCTAACCGGAGGTAAACCAGGCAATTCATCAGGGAAAACATCCGAATACTCAGAAACAACTCGGACATTACTAATGGCTTTCTTTTCTAGCTTAGCATCGACAACATAGGCTAAATAAGAATCACACCCTTTAGCTAGAGATTTTCTAGCTTTCATCATAGAGATCAAAGGTATACTACCCCTCTCCCTTTTCCCCCGAGCCACGACATATGACTCGTCTGAGATTGGAATTTTTATCAGCTTCTTATGACAATCTATATGGGCTTTATTACGACTCAACCAATCCATGCCTAACACAACATCAAACCCATGAATAGGCATCAACAGAAAAAAAGTAGGGAAACTATAATCCTCAATCGAAATACTAGCTCCAGTCACCGATGTGGTAACCGAAACTAATTTTCAATCCGCTACCTCAACCTCAATTGGTTGTGAAATACATGTAGGTGTCAATTTGAGTCTATCACAGAATACCAAGGACATAAAGGAACAATTTGCCCCTGAATCAAATAAGGTGCATGCCGGTACTGAATTAACAAGAAAAGTACCAGTTATGACGTCCTCGGCTACCACGGCTTCATCCACGGTCATTCGAAAAGCCCGACCAGTTGGAGCTGGAGGATTCTTTCTTTTCTGGCCAGAAGATGATGATGACCCTCCGACCGTTCTCGATTTTTGCTTCCTTTCCTCTGGACATGTAACACCCCCAAATTTAACGAGTTGCGGAAGCATACTTGGGTGTTACAAATCAATATACAAAGCACAAGATATACATCAAACGACCTCTAAATGAGACGTTTTGTAAAATAATTACATTTCATAATTAAATCGTTCGAAAACATATAGTTTTCTTTACAAAAATATGTAAGCCTAGAGTCCGCGTATGTGGCGGGAGATTCTATTACATAACCATAGTTACAGAAGATAATGCCAAAGAATCTCCGTTAAATGCAGTTTGGAAATCATGCGACTCTAGCTAGTAGTCCTGGAGTGATCCTACTCCGTAAGTGTACCTGAGAATACATGCTAAAAAGGGTCAACCAAAAGGTTGGTGAATCTCACAGGTTTATCAGTAAATAATCAGTTTGAACACAAGATTTCATCAGTAGTGCCCGTAGGCGTATATCAAGTATTTGCAAATCTCGCAAAAGTAAAGAAATCAAGTTATACCGTTGCCATGAGGCTCATAATCGAAGCTTAACCCGTAAATAATCAGTTGCTCCCGTGACATGCTCGAAATTGAGCAAGCATAAGTAACGAAATAATAGTCACCCGTTTCTACGTGTAAATCAGTACGTGGTAGCGCTACTACCCCGGGCAGGGAGGGTCATTTCCCTAATGGATCCATTAACTACTGTTCGCGCTTAAGTCCATAACTAACGATACATGATGGAGAGACTTCAGTAAATAGTAATTAACTCATGCAATTCCGTTTGGTATAGAAATCAGTTTAGTACTTGTGTTCAGGAAAATAAGTAGCATGTACTCCCCCAATAAGATAAAACAGTAAAAGTGGGGCCGTAAGACTCACCTGAGTCTTTGCAAGTGCGTTTATATCAATAAACGAGTAAGTAATATCAACAGTTGGTTCTCCGAACCCGTAACCTCCAAATGCCTAAACACGTAATGTCAAGTAAGTAGATGTCTCGCACGATCATCTAGGCTAGTTGTTCATACAACCCAATGTGTCCGAATGTTGGTTCGTTATCGTTTGTATAAAAGTGTACGACCCGTTGGTGACGAGTTTGAAATAATAAACTTTAGTATGATCATCAATTTATTGATGTTTTGCACTTACCAAAGTGTCCCAAAGTGTTTTATAAGTCGCATCGTATAAGGATTTGAAGTTGTAAAAGTTCGACACTTAGTGAAATTTTTTGTTAGATAACCTGCTGTTTTATGCGACACTATATGCGTCACTTATGTGTTCTATGCGTCGCTTATGGAGTGTCGGGTATTGGTGTCAGTTTAAGAGTATGCGTCACTGAGATAGTGTCGTGTATCAGCTTATGCGTCACTTATGAAGTGACGGGTTCCGTAACATAGCGGCACTCAAGGAGTGTCGTGCAAAGTAGATATTTCTGAGATTTAGGCGTCACTTATGGAGTGACGTGTAGTATAGCGACACTCAAGAAGTGTCGTGTAAAAGAATATGGCGGCACTAAGGGAGTGACGGTAACAAGTGTCGGTTTAAGGTTCTAGGCGTCACTAGAGTAGTGTCGGGCAAGAGTGTCGTATAAAAATTAGGTTTCGATCATAGGCGTCACTAAAGCAAGTGACGCTAGTAGTGACGGATATTGAAAATGCGTCACTTAGGTAGTGACGGGAAAAGAGGGCTTATGCGACACTTAGTCAGTGTCGCACGAAGTGACGCATATCTGGGTTCATCAGTGCGTCACTTACGTCTGATCGACGGATTTTGAGCCAAAAACATGTTTTCGGGTTTCCGTTTGGTCCGATTCTTTTACCCAACCCTCACATGAACATATTAAGCCTATTTAAACTACAAACTAGTAAAAATGATCAAAAACGAGAGATGTCGGGATTTGTCGGAAACTTACAAAGTGTCGGATGAAAAATCCGAAAAGATAGGAATGTAGATCGTGTTGTCGTGGTCACTTTTCTCCAAACGGGTGGTATGCTTCGGCGATGTTTCGTGGTGTTATTTGGCGATTTTGTGTGATGGTGGTGGTTTAGTTTTTAGAGAGAAAAAGAAAGAAGAAAAGTAAGAGAGAGAGGGTGTAGGTGGTGAATGAGGGAAAAAGAGAGAGAGGAGGGGGTTTTGATGAAACTCCCCCACTTTCAGTCTCCGCTCCGCGCTCCGGGTGGTGTTCGTTTTCTCCGTCGTTTTTCGTTAAATAACTATTTTAAATATTACTGGTGCGTTTTAAAAATACAAATTATTACGCGATATTTTATTTAAATATTTTACTAATCAATTTATATATTGAATTATAAAATGTAAGTTTGTTTATTTAATTTGCGCGTTTTAATATCTAAATTTGTGTACGTTTTGTTTGTACAATACGAATGAATACGAAATATTATCATAATAATATTTTTGACATAACAATGTTATTTAATAAAATTGGTCACCAACGTCCGTATTAAATTGAATCGAAATACATTCGATTTAGATTGCGTACGATTTAACCAAATCGCATTTTCGTATATATTCAACAATATATGTAATTCGATACATTAATTAGCCTAACACAGAACTAATTACATGTATTAACAAAGAATTAGGCACTAATTCTATTCCTAATTTGCCGGTTGTTACATTCTCCCCCTGTTAAAAGAATTTCGTCCCGAAATTTAAGTCGAAGTCACGTTAGGGGTAGAATCGGTGAATAAGTGGGGATACTTGAGTCGTATTTGGTCTTCCCGTTCCCAAGTGAATTCTGGACCGCGCCGCGAATTCCACCTGACTTTGACGATTGGAATACGACTTTGTTTCAGTTGTTTGACCTCACGGTCCATAATTTCGACAGGTTCCTCAACGAAATGAAGTTTGTCATCGATGCGAATTTCGTCAAGGGGTATAATAAGTGTCTCGTCAGACAAACATTTCTTTAAGTTAGAAATGTGAAAAGTAGGGTGCACGCTGCTGAGTTCAGAAGGCAGCTGCAATCGATATGCCACTGGACCTATTTTCTCGAGGATCTCAAAAGGTCCAATGTACCTGGGGTTTAATTTTCCGCGTTTGCCGAATCGGATTACGCCTTTCCAAGGCGATACTTTTAAGAGTACTCGATCCCCAACCTGGAACTCGAGTGGCTTGCGTCTCACGTCAGCATAGCTCTTCTGACGATCACGCGCGGCTTTGAGTCGGTTTTGGATTTCAACGATTTTCTCTGTGGTTTCATGTATGAGTTCAGGACCAGTGAGTTGACTTTCTCCCACTTCAGTCCAACAGATCGGTGATCGGCACTTACGACCGTACAGTGCCTCAAAAGGTGCAGTTTTAATGCTGGTGTGATAGCTGTTGTTGTACGAGAACTCGCACAACGGTAGATGTCTTTCCCAATTTGTACCAGAATCAACTACGCAGGCTCGTAGCATGTCTTCCAGTGTCTGAATAGTTCGTTCGCTCTGGCCATCGGTCTGAGGATGGTACGCAGTACTCATATCGAGACGGGTACCCAGTGATTTTTGGAGTGATTGCCAGAAGCGAGATGTGAATCGAGCATCCCTGTCAGAGATAATTGAGATAGGGACACCATGTTGGCAAACGATTTCCTTGATGTAAATTTGTGTAAGGCGTTCCATTTTATCGGTTTCTCTGATTGCCAAGAAATGAGCTGATTTGGTGAGACGATCGACGATCACCCAAATGGTATCGCAACCGCTCGCCGATTTAGGTAGTTTGGTTATGAAATCCATGGTAATTTGCTCCCATTTCCATTGAGGAATTTCAGGTTGTTGGAGCAATCCGGAAGGTCTTTGGTGCTCGGCCTTGACCTTGGAACAAGTTAAGCATTTACTGACGTACAAAGCAATGTCAGCTTTCATATTCGGCCACCAGTAAAACTCCTTGATGCCGTGATACATTTTGTCGGATCCCGGGTGGATAGAATATTTGGACTTGTGAGCTTCATCCATCACCAAGTCCCGTAGGTTTCCGAAATTAGGCAACCAGATTCGGTTAGAGAAACACCTAACTCCGTTGGGTCTGATCTCGAATTGTTTATCTATGCCTCGCAAGGCCTCGTTCTTGAAGTTATCGGGTTTCAGGGCTTCGAGTTGGGCAAGGTGTATTTGGGTGGTGAGGTCGTTATGAATGGTAATACTGAGTGCTCGGACTCGAAGTGGTTTTGTTCGTTCTTTACGGCTGAGAGCATCAGCAACCACGTTTGCTTTACCCGGATGATATTTGATCTCGCAGTCGTAATCGGTGAGTAATTCAACCCATCTACGTTGCCTCATGTTAAGATCTTTCTGGTTGAAAATGTGTTGGAGGCTTTTGTGGTCGGTGAATATAGTGCTGCGGGTACCATAAAGATAATGTCTCCAGATTTTTAAGGCGAACACCACGGCTCCTAGCTCGAGGTCGTGAGTTGTGTAGTTTTTCTCGTGAACTTTAAGTTGTCTGGAGGTGTAAGCAATGACCTTGTCTCGTTGCATCAGCACGCAACCGAGACCTTGGTGAGAAGCATCGCAGTATACCACGAAGTCATCGGTGCCTTCGGGTAAAGATAGGATGGGTGCACTGCAAAGTTTGAGCTTCAACAGCTGAAATGCTGACTCTTGTTTATCGGTCCAGTCGAACTTTTTATCCTTTTGAGTCAGTGTCGTGAGTGGTATGGCTATTTTCGAGAAGTTTTCAATGAACCGACGGTAATAACCGGCCAATCCCAAGAATTGGCGTACCTCGGTTGGGGTGGTTGGCGCTTGCCAGTTCTTGATGGCCTCGATCTTTGATGGATCCACATGAATTCCCTGACTATCAATCACGTGTCCAAGGAATTGAACGGTTTTTATCCAGAACTCACACTTAGAGAATTTGGCGTAAAGCTCCTCGTGTCTAAGTAGTTCTAGGATGGTTCTGAGGTGTTGTGCGTGTTCCTGTTCGCTTTGTGAATAGATAAGGATGTCATCGATAAAAACAATAACAAACTTGTCAAGGTACGGTTTGCACACCCGATTCATAAGGTCCATGAATACAGCCGGTGCGTTGGTTAGACCAAAGGGCATTACTTGGAATTCGTAGTGCCCGTAACGGGTTCTGAATGCGGTTTTTGGGATGTCAGCATCGCGAACACGCAACTGATGATAACCTGATCGAAGATCAATCTTTGAATAACCGCTTGATCCTTGAAGTTGATCGAACAGATCATCGATTCGGGGGAGTGGGTATCGGTTCTTGACGGTTAGTTTGTTCAACTCTCGGTAGTCAATGCACATTCTGAATGAACCGTCTTTCTTTTTGACAAATAAGATTGGAGCTCCCCAAGGTGAAGAACTCGGTCTGATGAATCCTCTATCCAGGAGTTCCTGTAACTGAGTGGACAACTCCTGAAGTTCGGATGGGGCTAGGCGGTACGGTGCTCGGGCCACCGGTGCGGCACCCGGCACGAGATCAATCGAGAACTCAACCTGTCTAGGTGGAGGTAAACCAGGTAGTTCTTCTGGAAAGACTTCGGGAAAGTCTCTAACGATTGGCACATCTTCAAGTCGCTTCTCCTCCGACTTTTTCTCCGTGACGTGCGCGAGTATTGCTGGGTAACCCTTTCTCAGAAATTTTTGGGTTTTTAAACAGGAGATTAAGTTTAGTCTCGACCCACCAGTCTCCCCCTGTATGATCAAGGTACTACCGGCGGCGAGAGGAATTCGGACGATTTTATCATGGCAAACAATTTCGGCCCGGTGCTTGGACAACCAGTCCATACCCACGATGACATCAAAACTTCCTAGTTCAACAGGCATTAGATCGATTGAGAAGGTTTCGTTTGCTAGGTTTAAAGTGCAATTAGGTATCACACTACTGGTTTCTATGAGTTTACCATTTGCGAGTTCTACTGTGTACTTAACATCTAAGGCCGCGGGGGTGATATCAAGTAGTGGGCAAAACTCATCAGATATGAAACTTTTATCAGCACCGGTATCAAATAATACTGAAGCAGTAAGATCGTTGAGAAGAAACGTACCCGTTACAACATTCGGGTCTTCCCTAGCTTCCCCAGCTTTGATGACAAATGCTCTGCTACGAGCTGGGTTGTTGTTCCGTTTGTTGCTGTTGTTGTTGTTGTTGTTGTTTCTCTGCTTAGGGCAATTATTCTGAAAATGCCCGGGACTTCCGCACCCATAACAAGTCTTCGGGGTACTGGTGTTTCGACAATCCTTGGCCAGATGCCCAAAGCGTTTGCAGTTTGTGCAAGGGCAGGAACCGTCGTGGTGACGATTGCATTTGGGACAGTAGGGGCTGCTTCCAACGTACCATTTCCTTTCAGAAGTGCCAGATGAATAAGCCCTAAGGGGCTCAGGCTTTCGGTTGGTGATTTGGTTGGATGAGTTGGGGTTTCCTTCCCACTTTCGTTTGTTGTTTGCAGGTGGGGCTGAAGTTGTGTTACGGCGAACAGCGTTTGCCATGAGTTCATGGGCCATACGGATGGCGTTCTGGATAGTACCTGGTTTGGATGAAGTCACCAGGTCCTGAAGTTTTTCGGGTAATCCATCAACGTATTTCTCGATCCTCTTATACTCAGGATCGACCATGGTTGGGCACAGAAGTGCCAGCTGGTGGAAACGGTTGGTGTAACCGGTGATATCATTACCTTGCATCTTATGGTTCCAGAATTCCAGCTCCAGTTGTTTCAGTTCATCCCTGGGGCAATACTCACCCCTTAACATCTCCTTCAACTCCTCCCACGGGAGTTTGTAAGCATCGGCAACGCCCACAGTTTGGGCATAGGTGTTCCACCACGTGAGTGCGGTGTCGGTAAAAGTACTAACAGAGAACTTAACTTTGTCCCCCTCCGCACAGTTGCAGATAAGGAATACCGATTCAACTTTCTCGATCCAGCGTATTAGACCGATTGCTCCCTCGGTACCTGCAAAGTTTAGAGGTTTGCAGTTCTGGAAGTCCTTGTAAGAACAAGGTTTAGCAGCAGTGGTTTCAGCGGCATCGCTGTTTCTCGAGGAATTTGGTGGAGTATTCCGAGCCAAGGCTTCAGTAACAGCCTGGGTTATAAGGGAAGTAATCTGGGCGTCGGTGTATGGTCGTGTCTTTGGCGGCATGATTCTTCAATAAAAGAAATGAAGATACATGAGATTTTGTATGAACTTGTAATTGTCACAGATGTACATGTATGAAAGCAGTAATACATAACATCAACATGGGAAATGACAATTAATGTGAGTTGAGATAACAAGTGATATTTGATAGATAAAGTGAGTTTAAAAGTTACATCCTACAGGGATATTACAAAAGGTGTCGGGAATTGTTATATCCGACTAGTTTATAGAGTAGCGCTAGATAGTCCTTAGATTACAAGATAGATTACAAGACAAAGGCTACGCTAGTCTTGTAGATTAATTTGTTCCATTAGCGCGACAAGGCGGTCCACGGTTTCTGCTAGTCGGTTGGTTTGCCTGGCATTGTCTTCAACCAAGGCCAGTCGTTGTGCTAGTGTTCGCGAGTGATCCGCAGTCTCCTGTGAACGCTGTTCACATTCTTCTAATCGGTTTCTTACAAGTTCATCCGCACCTAATTCGGCGGTCATGGAATCCTGAATTATGCTTACAGAGAGGTTGGTATCCTCTTGTTCTCGCTGTAGTTGTGATATGCGGTCAAGAGCTTGACGAAGCAGGTAGGTCATTCGGTGTTGTTCCAGTTCCAGGTTTTCGAGTCTTTGTTCCTGACGGCGGAATTGGGTAGCCAATACTGGCAACGTGAGATGTGCCGAGTTCTGAGAGTTATGTACAGGATAAGGGCTGGTTCGAGGTGACCTTGTGTTCCTCCTGGCTACTCGTGGGTTCCGTGACCCACGTGAGTGAGAGTGTGTCAGATTAGGTGGTGTGTTTGCCATTCCTGTGGCAGAGTGTAAGTAAGACGAGGCTAATATATATATACATATATCATATCCAGCCTAGTGTCTAGCACGTATCAAGCAATGGTCCGGTTCTCTCGTGGTCAGAGTCAACTAACGCATTCCTGTTCGACACAGCCATTTCAGACCTCACATCATCTTTCCTTAATTGTACATAGTTGATCAGGCTATGTTAAATTAAAGTCGTATGATGTAATTCCTGAACCAATCATGCCTAGTAAGGGAATACTGCCTAATGGTCATAGTCTAGGCCCACTAAATGCAACCTAGTTCACTATAACCTTATGCTCTGATACCAATCTGTAACACCCCCAAATTTAACGAGTTGCGGAAGCATACTTGGGTGTTACAAATCAATATACAAAGCACAAGATATACAGCAAACGACCTCTAAATGAGACGTTTTGTAAAATAATTACATTTCATAATTAAATCGTTCGAAAACATATAGTTTTCTTTACAAAAATATGTAAGCCTAGAGTCCGCGTATGTGGCGGGAGATTCTATTACATAACCATAGTTACAGAAGATAATGCCAAAGAATCTCCGTTAAATGCAGTTTGGAAATCATGCGACTCTAGCTAGTAGTCCTGGAGTGATCCTACTCCGTAAGTGTACCTGAGAATACATGCTAAAAAGGGTCAACCAAAAGGTTGGTGAATCTCACAGGTTTATCAGTAAATAATCAGTTTGAACACAAGATTTCATCAGTAGTGCCCGTAGGCGTATATCAAGTATTTGCAAATCTCGCAAAAGTAAAGAAATCAAGTTATACCGTTGCCATGAGGCTCATAATCGAAGCTTAACCCGTAAATAATCAGTTGCTCCCGTGACATGCTCGAAATTGAGCAAGCATAAGTAACGAAATAATAGTCACCCGTTTCTACGTGTAAATCAGTACGTGGTAGCGCTACTACCCCGGGCAGGGAGGGTCATTTCCCTAATGGATCCATTAACTACTGTTCGCGCTTAAGTCCATAACTAACGATACATGATGGAGAGACTTCAGTAAATAGTAATTAACTCATGCAATTCCGTTTGGTATAGAAATCAGTTTAGTACTTGTGTTCAGGAAAATAAGTAGCATGTACCTCCCCCAATAAGATAAAACAGTAAAAGTGGGGCCGTAAGACTCACCTGAGTCTTTGCAAGTGCGTTTATATCAATAAACGAGTAAGTAATATCAACAGTTGGTTCTCCGAACCCGTAACCTCCAAATGCCTAAACACGTAATGTCAAGTAAGTAGATGTCTCGCACGATCATCTAGGCTAGTTGTTCATACAACCCAATGTGTCCGAATGTTGGTTCGTTATCGTTTGTATAAAAGTGTACGACCCGTTGGTGACGAGTTTGAAATAATAAACTTTAGTATGATCATCAATTTATTGATGTTTTGCACTTACCAAAGTGTCCCAAAGTGTTTTATAAGTCGCATCGTATAAGGATTTGAAGTTGTAAAAGTTCGACACTTAGTGAAATTTTTTGTTAGATAACCTGCTGTTTTATGCGACACTATATGCGTCACTTATGTGTTCTATGCGTCACTTATGGAGTGTCGGGTATTGGTGTCAGTTTAAGAGTATGCGTCACTGAGATAGTGTCGTGTATCAGCTTATGCGTCACTTATGAAGTGACGGGTTCCGTAACATAGCGGCACTCAAGGAGTGTCGTGCAAAGTAGATATTTCTGAGATTTAGGCGTCACTTATGGAGTGACGTGTAGTATAGCGACACTCAAGAAGTGTCGTGTAAAAGAATATGGCGGCACTAAGGGAGTGACGGTAACAAGTGTCGGTTTAAGGTTCTAGGCGTCACTAGAGTAGTGTCGGGCAAGAGTGTCGTATAAAAATTAGGTTTCGATCATAGGCGTCACTAAAGCAAGTGACGCTAGTAGTGACGGATATTGAAAATGCGTCACTTAGGTAGTGACGGGAAAAGAGGGCTTATGCGACACTTAGTCAGTGTCGCACGAAGTGACGCATATCTGGGTTCATCAGTGCGTCACTTACGTCTGATCGACGGATTTTGAGCCAAAAACACGTTTTCGGGTTTCCGTTTGGTCCGATTCTTTTACCCAACCCTCACATGAACATATTAAGCCTATTTAAACTACAAACTAGTAAAAATGATCAAAAACGAGAGATGTCGGGATTTGTCGGAAACTTACAAAGTGTCGGATGAAAAATCCGAAAAGATAGGAATGTAGATCGTGTTGTCGTGGTCACTTTTCTCCAAACGGGTGGTATGCTTCGGCGATGTTTCGTGGTGTTATTTGGCGATTTTGTGTGATGGTGGTGGTTTAGTTTTTAGAGAGAAAAAGAAAGAAGAAAAGTAAGAGAGAGAGGGTGTAGGTGGTGAATGAGGGAAAAAGAGAGAGAGGAGGGGGTTTTGATGAAACTCCCCCACTTTCAGTCTCCGCTCCGCGCTCCGGGTGGTGTTCGTTTTCTCCGTCGTTTTTCGTTAAATAACTATTTTAAATATTACTGGTGCGTTTTAAAAATACAAATTATTACGCGATATTTTATTTAAATATTTTACTAATCAATTTATATATTGAATTATAAAATGTAAGTTTGTTTATTTAATTTGCGCGTTTTAATATCTAAATTTGTGTACGTTTTGTTTGTACAATACGAATGAATACGAAATATTATCATAATAATATTTTTGACATAACAATGTTATTTAATAAAATTGGTCACCAACGTCCGTATTAAATTGAATCGAAATACATTCGATTTAGATTGCGTACGATTTAACCAAATCGCATTTTCGTATATATTCAACAATATATGTAATTCGATACATTAATTAGCCTAACACAGAACTAATTACATGTATTAACAAAGAATTAGGCACTAATTCTATTCCTAATTTGCCGGTTGTTACATTCTCCCCCTGTTAAAAGAATTTCGTCCCGAAATTTAAGTCGAAGTCACGTTAGGGGTAGAATCGGTGAATAAGTGGGGATACTTGAGTCGTATTTGGTCTTCCCGTTCCCAAGTGAATTCTGGACCGCGCCGCGAATTCCACCTGACTTTGACGATTGGAATACGACTTTGTTTCAGTTGTTTGACCTCACGGTCCATAATTTCGACAGGTTCCTCAACGAAATGAAGTTTGTCATCGATGCGAATTTCGTCAAGGGGTATAATAAGTGTCTCGTCAGACAAACATTTCTTTAAGTTAGAAATGTGAAAAGTAGGGTGCACGCTGCTGAGTTCAGAAGGCAGCTGCAATCGATATGCCACTGGACCTATTTTCTCGAGGATCTCAAAAGGTCCAATGTACCTGGGGTTTAATTTTCCGCGTTTGCCGAATCGGATTACGCCTTTCCAAGGCGATACTTTTAAGAGTACTCGATCCCCAACCTGGAACTCGAGTGGCTTGCGTCTCACGTCAGCATAGCTCTTCTGACGATCACGCGCGGCTTTGAGTCGGTTTTGGATTTCAACGATTTTCTCTGTGGTTTCATGTATGAGTTCAGGACCAGTGAGTTGACTTTCTCCCACTTCAGTCCAACAGATCGGTGATCGGCACTTACGACCGTACAGTGCCTCAAAAGGTGCAGTTTTAATGCTGGTGTGATAGCTGTTGTTGTACGAGAACTCGCACAACGGTAGATGTCTTTCCCAATTTGTACCAGAATCAACTACGCAGGCTCGTAGCATGTCTTCCAGTGTCTGAATAGTTCGTTCGCTCTGGCCATCGGTCTGAGGATGGTACGCAGTACTCATATCGAGACGGGTACCCAGTGATTTTTGGAGTGATTGCCAGAAGCGAGATGTGAATCGAGCATCCCTGTCAGAGATAATTGAGATAGGGACACCATGTTGGCAAACGATTTCCTTGATGTAAATTTGTGTAAGGCGTTCCATTTTATCGGTTTCTCTGATTGCCAAGAAATGAGCTGATTTGGTGAGACGATCGACGATCACCCAAATGGTATCGCAACCGCTCGCCGATTTAGGTAGTTTGGTTATGAAATCCATGGTAATTTGCTCCCATTTCCATTGAGGAATTTCAGGTTGTTGGAGCAATCCGGAAGGTCTTTGGTGCTCGGCCTTGACCTTGGAACAAGTTAAGCATTTACTGACGTACAAAGCAATGTCAGCTTTCATATTCGGCCACCAGTAAAACTCCTTGATGCCGTGATACATTTTGTCGGATCCCGGGTGGATAGAATATTTGGACTTGTGAGCTTCATCCATCACCAAGTCCCGTAGGTTTCCGAAATTAGGCAACCAGATTCGGTTAGAGAAACACCTAACTCCGTTGGGTCTGATCTCGAATTGTTTATCTATGCCTCGCAAGGCCTCGTTCTTGAAGTTATCGGGTTTCAGGGCTTCGAGTTGGGCAAGGTGTATTTGGGTGGTGAGGTCGTTATGAATGGTAATACTGAGTGCTCGGACTCGAAGTGGTTTTGTTCGTTCTTTACGGCTGAGAGCATCAGCAACCACGTTTGCTTTACCCGGATGATATTTGATCTCGCAGTCGTAATCGGTGAGTAATTCAACCCATCTACGTTGCCTCATGTTAAGATCTTTCTGGTTGAAAATGTGTTGGAGGCTTTTGTGGTCGGTGAATATAGTGCTGCGGGTACCATAAAGATAATGTCTCCAGATTTTTAAGGCGAACACCACGGCTCCTAGCTCGAGGTCGTGAGTTGTGTAGTTTTTCTCGTGAACTTTAAGTTGTCTGGAGGTGTAAGCAATGACCTTGTCTCGTTGCATCAGCACGCAACCGAGACCTTGGTGAGAAGCATCGCAGTATACCACGAAGTCATCGGTGCCTTCGGGTAAAGATAGGATGGGTGCACTGCAAAGTTTGAGCTTCAACAGCTGAAATGCTGACTCTTGTTTATCGGTCCAGTCGAACTTTTTATCCTTTTGAGTCAGTGTCGTGAGTGGTATGGCTATTTTCGAGAAGTTTTCAATGAACCGACGGTAATAACCGGCCAATCCCAAGAATTGGCGTACCTCGGTTGGGGTGGTTGGCGCTTGCCAGTTCTTGATGGCCTCGATCTTTGATGGATCCACATGAATTCCCTGACTATCAATCACGTGTCCAAGGAATTGAACGGTTTTTATCCAGAACTCACACTTAGAGAATTTGGCGTAAAGCTCCTCGTGTCTAAGTAGTTCTAGGATGGTTCTGAGGTGTTGTGCGTGTTCCTGTTCGCTTTGTGAATAGATAAGGATGTCATCGATAAAAACAATAACAAACTTGTCAAGGTACGGTTTGCACACCCGATTCATAAGGTCCATGAATACAGCCGGTGCGTTGGTTAGACCAAAGGGCATTACTTGGAATTCGTAGTGCCCGTAACGGGTTCTGAATGCGGTTTTTGGGATGTCAGCATCGCGAACACGCAACTGATGATAACCTGATCGAAGATCAATCTTTGAATAACCGCTTGATCCTTGAAGTTGATCGAACAGATCATCGATTCGGGGGAGTGGGTATCGGTTCTTGATGGTTAGTTTGTTCAACTCTCGGTAGTCAATGCACATTCTGAATGAACCGTCTTTCTTTTTGACAAATAAGATTGGAGCTCCCCAAGGTGAAGAACTCGGTCTGATGAATCCTCTATCCAGGAGTTCCTGTAACTGAGTGGACAACTCCTGAAGTTCGGATGGGGCTAGGCGGTACGGTGCTCGGGCCACCGGTGCGGCACCCGGCACGAGATCAATCGAGAACTCAACCTGTCTAGGTGGAGGTAAACCAGGTAGTTCTTCTGGAAAGACTTCGGGAAAGTCTCTAACGATTGGCACATCTTCAAGTCGCTTCTCCTCCGACTTTTTCTCCGTGACGTGCGCGAGTATTGCTGGGTAACCCTTTCTCAGAAATTTTTGGGTTTTTAAACAGGAGATTAAGTTTAGTCTCGACCCACCAGTCTCCCCCTGTATGATCAAGGTACTACCGGCGGCGAGAGGAATTCGGACGATTTTATCATGGCAAACAATTTCGGCCCGGTGCTTGGACAACCAGTCCATACCCACGATGACATCAAAACTTCCTAGTTCAACAGGCATTAGATCGATTGAGAAGGTTTCGTTTGCTAGGTTTAAAGTGCAATTAGGTATCACACTACTGGTTTCTATGAGTTTACCATTTGCGAGTTCTACTGTGTACTTAACATCTAAGGCCGCGGGGGTGATATCAAGTAGTGGGCAAAACTCATCAGATATGAAACTTTTATCAGCACCGGTATCAAATAATACTGAAGCAGTAAGATCGTTGAGAAGAAACGTACCCGTTACAACATTCGGGTCTTCCCTAGCTTCCCCAGCTTTGATGACAAATGCTCTGCTACGAGCTGGGTTGTTGTTCCGTTTGTTGCTGTTGTTGTTGTTGTTGTTGTTTCTCTGCTTAGGGCAATTATTCTGAAAATGCCCGGGACTTCCGCACCCATAACAAGTCTTCGGGGTACTGGTGTTTCGACAATCCTTGGCCAGATGCCCAAAGCGTTTGCAGTTTGTGCAAGGGCAGGAACCGTCGTGGTGACGATTGCATTTGGGACAGTAGGGGCTGCTTCCAACGTACCATTTCCTTTCAGAAGTGCCAGATGAATAAGCCCTAAGGGGCTCAGGCTTTCGGTTGGTGATTTGGTTGGATGAGTTGGGGTTTCCTTCCCACTTTCGTTTGTTGTTTGCAGGTGGGGCTGAAGTTGTGTTACGGCGAACAGCGTTTGCCGTGAGTTCATGGGCCATACGGATGGCGTTCTGGATAGTACCTGGTTTGGATGAAGTCACCAGGTCCTGAAGTTTTTCGGGTAATCCATCAACGTATTTCTCGATCCTCTTATACTCAGGATCGACCATGGTTGGGCACAGAAGTGCCAGCTGGTGGAAACGGTTGGTGTAACCGGTGATATCATTACCTTGCATCTTATGGTTCCAGAATTCCAGCTCCAGTTGTTTCAGTTCATCCCTGGGGCAATACTCACCCCTTAACATCTCCTTCAACTCCTCCCACGGGAGTTTGTAAGCATCGGCAACGCCCACAGTTTGGGCATAGGTGTTCCACCACGTGAGTGCGGTGTCGGTAAAAGTACTAACAGAGAACTTAACTTTGTCCCCCTCCGCACAGTTGCAGATAAGGAATACCGATTCAACTTTCTCGATCCAGCGTATTAGACCGATTGCTCCCTCGGTACCTGCAAAGTTTAGAGGTTTGCAGTTCTGGAAGTCCTTGTAAGAACAAGGTTTAGCAGCAGTGGTTTCAGCGGCATCGCTGTTTCTCGAGGAATTTGGTGGAGTATTCCGAGCCAAGGCTTCAGTAACAGCCTGGGTTATAAGGGAAGTAATCTGGGCGTCGGTGTATGGTCGTGTCTTTGGCGGCATGATTCTTCAATAAAAGAAATGAAGATACATGAGATTTTGTATGAACTTGTAATTGTCACAGATGTACATGTATGAAAGCAGTAATACATAACATCAACATGGGAAATGACAATTAATGTGAGTTGAGATAACAAGTGATATTTGATAGATAAAGTGAGTTTAAAAGTTACATCCTACAGGGATATTACAAAAGGTGTCGGGAATTGTTATATCCGACTAGTTTATAGAGTAGCGCTAGATAGTCCTTAGATTACAAGATAGATTACAAGACAAAGGCTACGCTAGTCTTGTAGATTAATTTGTTCCATTAGCGCGACAAGGCGGTCCACGGTTTCTGCTAGTCGGTTGGTTTGCCTGGCATTGTCTTCAACCAAGGCCAGTCGTTGTGCTAGTGTTCGCGAGTGATCCGCAGTCTCCTGTGAACGCTGTTCACATTCTTCTAATCGGTTTCTTACAAGTTCATCCGCACCTAATTCGGCGGTCATGGAATCCTGAATTATGCTTACAGAGAGGTTGGTATCCTCTTGTTCTCGCTGTAGTTGTGATATGCGGTCAAGAGCTTGACGAAGCAGGTAGGTCATTCGGTGTTGTTCCAGTTCCAGGTTTTCGAGTCTTTGTTCCTGACGGCGGAATTGGGTAGCCAATACTGGCAACGTGAGATGTGCCGAGTTCTGAGAGTTATGTACAGGATAAGGGCTGGTTCGAGGTGACCTTGTGTTCCTCCTGGCTACTCGTGGGTTCCGTGACCCACGTGAGTGAGAGTGTGTCAGATTAGGTGGTGTGTTTGCCATTCCTGTGGCAGAGTGTAAGTAAGACGAGGCTAATATATATATACATATATCATATCCAGCCTAGTGTCTAGCACGTATCAAGCAATGGTCCGGTTCTCTCGTGGTCAGAGTCAACTAACGCATTCCTGTTCGACACAGCCATTTCAGACCTCACATCATCTTTCCTTAATTGTACATAGTTGATCAGGCTATGTTAAATTAAAGTCGTATGATGTAATTCCTGAACCAATCATGCCTAGTAAGGGAATACTGCCTAATGGTCATAGTCTAGGCCCACTAAATGCAACCTAGTTCACTATAACCTTATGCTCTGATACCAATCTGTAACACCCCCAAATTTAACGAGTTGCGGAAGCATACTTGGGTGTTACAAATCAATATACAAAGCACAAGATATACAGCAAACGACCTCTAAATGAGACGTTTTGTAAAATAATTACATTTCATAATTAAATCGTTCGAAAACATATAGTTTTCTTTACAAAAATATGTAAGCCTAGAGTCCGCGTATGTGGCGGGAGATTCTATTACATAACCATAGTTACAGAAGATAATGCCAAAGAATCTCCATTAAATGCAGTTTGGAAATCATGCGACTCTAGCTAGTAGTCCTGGAGTGATCCTACTCCGTAAGTGTACCTGAGAATACATGCTAAAAAGGGTCAACCAAAAGGTTGGTGAATCTCACAGGTTTATCAGTAAATAATCAGTTTGAACACAAGATTTCATCAGTAGTGCCCGTAGGCGTATATCAAGTATTTGCAAATCTCGCAAAAGTAAAGAAATCAAGTTATACCGTTGCCATGAGGCTCATAATCGAAGCTTAACCCGTAAATAATCAGTTGCTCCCGTGACATGCTCGAAATTGAGCAAGCATAAGTAACGAAATAATAGTCACCCGTTTCTACGTGTAAATCAGTACGTGGTAGCGCTACTACCCCGGGCAGGGAGGGTCATTTCCCTAATGGATCCATTAACTACTGTTCGCGCTTAAGTCCATAACTAACGATACATGATGGAGAGACTTCAGTAAATAGTAATTAACTCATGCAATTCCGTTTGGTATAGAAATCAGTTTAGTACTTGTGTTCAGGAAAATAAGTAGCATGTACCTCCCCCAATAAGATAAAACAGTAAAAGTGGGGCCGTAAGACTCACCTGAGTCTTTGCAAGTGCGTTTATATCAATAAACGAGTAAGTAATATCAACAGTTGGTTCTCCGAACCCGTAACCTCCAAATGCCTAAACACGTAATGTCAAGTAAGTAGATGTCTCGCACGATCATCTAGGCTAGTTGTTCATACAACCCAATGTGTCCGAATGTTGGTTCATTATCGTTTGTATAAAAGTGTACGACCCGTTGGTGACGAGTTTGAAATAATAAACTTTAGTATGATCATCAATTTATTGATGTTTTGCACTTACCAAAGTGTCCCAAAGTGTTTTATAAGTCGCATCGTATAAGGATTTGAAGTTGTAAAAGTTCGACACTTAGTGAAATTTTTTGTTAGATAACCTGCTGTTTTATGCGACACTATATGCGTCACTTATGTGTTCTATGCGTCACTTATGGAGTGTCGGGTATTGGTGTCAGTTTAAGAGTATGCGTCACTGAGATAGTGTCGTGTATCAGCTTATGCGTCACTTATGAAGTGACGGGTTCCGTAACATAGCGGCACTCAAGGAGTGTCGTGCAAAGTAGATATTTCTGAGATTTAGGCGTCACTTATGGAGTGACGTGTAGTATAGCGACACTCAAGAAGTGTCGTGTAAAAGAATATGGCGGCACTAAGGGAGTGACGGTAACAAGTGTCGGTTTAAGGTTCTAGGCGTCACTAGAGTAGTGTCGGGCAAGAGTGTCGTATAAAAATTAGGTTTCGATCATAGGCGTCACTAAAGCAAGTGACGCTAGTAGTGACGGATATTGAAAATGCGTCACTTAGGTAGTGACGGGAAAAGAGGGCTTATGCGACACTTAGTCAGTGTCGCACGAAGTGACGCATATCTGGGTTCATCAGTGCGTCACTTACGTCTGATCGACGGATTTTGAGCCAAAAACACGTTTTCGGGTTTCCGTTTGGTCCGATTCTTTTACCCAACCCTCACATGAACATATTAAGCCTATTTAAACTACAAACTAGTAAAAATGATCAAAAACGAGAGATGTCGGGATTTGTCGGAAACTTACAAAGTGTCGGATGAAAAATCCGAAAAGATAGGAATGTGATCGTGTTGTCGTGGTCACTTTTCTCCAAACGGGTGGTATGCTTCGGCGATGTTTCGTGGTGTTATTTGGCGATTTTGTGTGATGGTGGTGGTTTAGTTTTTAGAGAGAAAAAGAAAGAAGAAAAGTAAGAGAGAGAGGGTGTAGGTGGTGAATGAGGGAAAAAGAGAGAGAGGAGGGGGTTTTGATGAAACTCCCCCACTTTCAGTCTCCGCTCCGCGCTCCGGGTGGTGTTCGTTTTCTCCGTCGTTTTTCGTTAAATAACTATTTTAAATATTACTGGTGCGTTTTAAAAATACAAATTATTACGCGATATTTTATTTAAATATTTTACTAATCAATTTATATATTGAATTATAAAATGTAAGTTTGTTTATTTAATTTGCGCGTTTTAATATCTAAATTTGTGTACGTTTTGTTTGTACAATACGAATGAATACGAAATATTATCATAATAATATTTTTGACATAACAATGTTATTTAATAAAATTGGTCACCAACGTCCGTATTAAATTGAATCGAAATACATTCGATTTAGATTGCGTACGATTTAACCAAATCGCATTTTCGTATATATTCAACAATATATGTAATTCGATACATTAATTAGCCTAACACAGAACTAATTACATGTATTAACAAAGAATTAGGCACTAATTCTATTCCTAATTTGCCGGTTGTTACAGGACATGCACTCGAACGATGTCCTTCCTTTCGGCAATTCCAACACACTGACTTAGGAAAAGGACAATCTTTGATGTCATGACCGAACTGACCACACTTAATACACCTAGCAGTCTGAGGTGTACAATGTCCCGTGTGCCTAGACTTGCAATTCTGGCACCAATTTGACCTATCCACTGAGCCACCAACAACATTCGGTTTACGGTTATTATTATTACCTTGCCATTTCTTCTTCCCCTGACCTGACGTAGATTCACCTTTGGGTTTCATTGGGGACTTGTCTTTAATTTCCAAATCATAAGCTCTAATATCGCCGTCCACAGAACGGGCCAAATCAAAAACTTGGTTAAGATCTCCTGCAAGTCTCACAGTAGTTCGATAAGTATGGGGTAACATTCCAACAAAATGGTCAATCTTTGTCCTTTCATCCGGTACCCATTGATGTACAAATCTCAACTTATCGGTAAACTGAGAGATAAGGTCCTCTATAGTCATACTATCAGTCAATTGCATATCCAAGAATTCACGCCTAATGCGAGTCATGTCATATCCGGAGCAATACTTCTTACAAACCTAATTATAGAAATCGGACCATGTAATGGAAGCTTTTTGCTGGGGTGTTAAATGAGATGTGATAGAATCCCACCATCCCATTGCCGGACCTTTTAAAAGTTGCACTGCATAAGTTACCTTGATCTCATCCTCACATCGGCAAACCTCAAATTTTCTTTCGACATCCCTTAACCAATCCATGGTCACAGAAGGATTTGTACTCCCAAAGAAATCTGAAGGTCCACTAGACTTAAAGGTTTTAAATGAACATAATTTTTGCTGGGATGGAGGAGGAAATACCGGAAACTGAAATCCCGAAGGTCCTGAAGAAGAAAAAGGAGCTGATGTCTGGTAGTAAGTAGGCGGTGGCATAGAAAACTGTGATGTCACTAACGGAGGTGTAATCGTACTAACAGCCGGAATCTGCCGGGATGTTCTAGTTTGTTGCTCATATAATTCCTTATATTTATTTAACTCATCCTCTAAATACAAAGTGTACTCATCACGGCTCAATTCACTTGCAGGGAGTGTAGTACTAGGCTGACCTTGACTTTGAGACTGAATTTCTGGAGGAGAGTCTCTCGCTCCAGAAGCATTGATCGGGGTACTGGTCGGAGCGTTATTTTCTGCCATATCCTGTACCACAACACATCTCATAACCCGTTAATTGTTAGTACTTAGCAATACTAACCAAATCATATTCACTAGCTCAATCCCCTTCCCAGGAATGTTTGACTAACACAAATAGATTTGGGATTGAACAATTATCTCATGTTCAATTCGCCCAAATCATGGCTCTGATACCAATTTATAACACCCTACTCGAAAATACAAGGATATTTTTTTTATTTTTATTTTTTATAAAGGAAGCGCAAGTTTAGATACAAAACATTGGATTGCATATTTACATTTCAAAATGGCAATCCAAATACATACAGTCTTTAAGCTAGATTATCCTAGACATTACACACGATAAGTTTAGTGTTATAGAAATCCAAAACATATGTCATAACATTAACATAGTTAACAAAACAGAGTGAGCCTGTCAAACATTCCATTCCTATGGTACTTCTTGCCCACCCACATACCAAAGTAAACCTGCAAGAAGTAATGAGGGGTTAGCACGAAGCTAAGTGAATAAATCTCAAACTATCAACTAACTTAGCTTAACAAATGAATACAGCAAAGCATAGCAACAGTTAATCATGAAGGATCGGTGGTCCTTGGAGTACCCTCATGCCGCGGTGGTTCCCCAAGTAACACTTAAAACCAACTGAAGGCCAAATCAGTGGCTAAACCGATAGCTTGGTACTATTACTACTTACAACATAATTTCAGTGAACAACACATATACAAAGCACTTATGATGTCCACAGTAATAGTACTCAAACCCAACACACGTTGACCCCCGACATTCATATAGTCCACAACCATCATGGCAATCAAGGACACCAAAATTAAGTTAAATATAACCATCATGGCAAAATATTAACTTAACAATGAAAACAGTAAATTCACATTTACCCGTTGTAACCATATTGTTACAACCAAATTAGACTGAAAGTCCAAGATCCACTCACCCTTACTGACAATGTCACCCCTAAGAGATTTAGTCTCACTGAGTCTTCGCTTTATCTGAAAATACAACTAACCCGAATTAGTCTCAAATTCAAGTTCACTATGATATAATCATGTATATAGTGTCCGATAAGAATATCTACTATATAATGTGATTAACACTAATGCGCAAGTCACAAGTTATCAAATTCGTCATTTTACAACATGCAAACGCGATCCGGGTGAGAGTAAGCTGGATCGCGTTCCCATGTACAAAAGTTATGTTACCGTTTTTCACTATCAAACGCGATCCGGGTGAGGTGGCTGGATCGCGTTCCAAAGAACAAAATCCTAGTGACTCAGCTTTTCACTGACCAACGCGATCCGGTCGAGGTGATCTGGATCGCGTTCCAAGGAACAATTCGTGCTGTAACAATTAACACATAACAACGCGATCCTGGTGACTAGTCCGGATCGCGTTCGACACCTTTTCAGCAGTAATACCCAGATCAGCAAGCATTTACACACGAATCCAAAACACCAAGAATCACAAATTCAGTTGTAATACATGATTTTAACATGAAAATGACCTATACTAACATGTACAAACATATAACAACAACTAATAACAACATCTAACACCAAGATTCATACATACATCAAGTGTTCAATCTAATTTCCAATAAAACCCAATTTCTTTAATTTCATATATGAACACATAATAGATTCATCTTAAATGGACATGGAATTAGTTTGTAATCTGTACACAAACATATTCAACCATAGTTTAACTCAAATTCGTCATCAATTCAACCTAATTTAACCAATTTAAGAATAAGCATGAAAATGAGTATTTTCACTTACAATTGATGAAGATGGTGATTCAAAAAGATGAATGCAAGATGGGAATCCAAAATCACAGCCTTCTAATTGAAGAAATCAAATTGTAATTTGTTGGAGAGTTTGAGAATTCAAGAAATCATTGAAGTGAAAGTGAGAGTTTGAGAAGTCAGTGAAGTGGTGGCAAAATGGAGTCTCCAGGTGTCGACACACCTTATGACTCAGCCCATTTTGGGTATAAATTATACCCGTCCTAAATCTATTGTCTGGAACCTAAAAACCATTTGCGAGAAATAAGTTTTTATTATACCGTTAACTAAATAAATTTAAAACAAATAATAATTCATTTATCACAATAAGCCAATTGACCAATTGACCTATTAATTTAGCTATCAAATACACCAAGTATTTAAAAATACAATTTAAATAGCAATTAAATTAAGGGAAATACCGTATTTCAACTAGGCCACATTTGAGGATGTTACATTATTATATAATCGTTTCGGGTTATATAATACTTTGTAATTAAAGTTCAAATTAGGACGGTAATTTGGGTCATTTTTGACCGGGTGTCACAGCTATTGTGCAACGAAATTGAAGAAGGTTATAGAGTAGACGCTTCCACTTTTTGGTGTAAAGGTAAAAATTCGTACTCTAATAAAGTGGGTTATTTCAATAAGCATTCAGAAATTGGTAGGTTGATCATTGCTTATTTTTCAAGTAAATAAAGCGTTTACAGTTTAAATATTACCAAACCCAAACGTCCAATTTGCAACCTGCATTTGTGGACGAGATTACCAATGCAGTTTAAAGAAGCTTTTGAATTCAAATTTTGAACTTGTTGAAGTCCAATCACTCGTATACATGTCATTAATTACTACACTATACGGAGTATATCTCATCTCATTTCTCATTCTATTTTGTAGAAACAACAAAATCAGTTCACAAATCACAACTCAACACACGCAAATATTTTGTATAGAAACAGAAAAATGTTTAACCCGAAAGATGCTGAACATGGTTCCAAACAGAAGATGCCAATGTTGGAACTTCCTGATTTCAACACGATTGAAGACATGCTTGACTTTTTTAATAATGGTATCCCTTCTGAAATACGTGAAGAACTTAAATCCATGTCGACTGAAGATTTGATTCATTCTAGTGATCAATCACATTTTGAATTGATTCGTGGTTATCAGGAAATGAAGAGACTCTTGTTTCAAACGATATCAGATTGTGAACAACTACAAGCTCAAAAGGAAGCATTGGAAGATAAGTTAAAGAAGGTACGCCGTGAGCTGTGTGTGATGAATGATCGAGTGGTTGAGATGGATGCGCGTTTCGAAGGTGTTTTAGTGACTATTCAAGAAATGAAGACGGAAAAGGATTTGTTTAAACGGCAACTAGATGAAGCTCTTTTTGCTACCGACTTATAAGTTACAATAGTTTGTTACTAGTCTAGTTAACCACGACCTTCTCATTTTGTGTTGGTGTTCTTATTTTGGGGACGTGTAGTACACCTTTGGTGTTATTTTGGAGATATTTAGTCCTGTGGTTATGAAACTACATCGTGCTCGTGTGATTTGATTGTTGTTGTTGTTATTGTTATTATTATTGGTATTATTATTACGGAGTATTATTATTATTATTATTATTAAAAAAAGTTAAGTAAAACTATATAAATTATTTCCTCCGTTCCACTATAAGTATCCACATTAATATTCTGGGTTGTCCTAAATAAATGTCCAATTCCTTGTTTCAACCAATCGAAAGAGATTTTAGTGGGTAGATATGTTATTTGATTAGTGAATAGTGTAGTTAGTGAAAAATTCTAAAACTGTGTGCAAAGTCAAAGTAAACATTTTAAATGAGACGGAGGGAGTAAATTGAAAAGATAATTAGAAAAAATAAATAAATTAAATATAGTTAAAAAAGTATTAAATTCAAACAATTTAAAATTTGAAAGAAAAAAAATATTACACGGATGGTCCCTGTGCTTTAGTATTACAATCGCAGTCCCTATGATTTACTGAAATGACCATTTTACCCTCACATTCATGGCACATGTCAATATTTAACGGAGGTGACTAACGGTCGTTAGCGATAGGGACGACCAATGCAAGATTATGCAACAACAGGGATTACCGGTGCCAAAAAAAAGTACAGGGATGACTAGTGCAATTTTTCGCAAACCACATGGACCGATCCGTGTAAAAAAGTCAAACTAAAAACAAAAATGTTTATATCGAAAGGTCAAGTTTTATGAGCGTCTTCAATGAAGGCTTTTTGTAAAGCTTTTTGAACAAAAAATCTTTGTAAATTTTTGTTTCATTGAGGAATAATCTTTTTCTAGCAAAAGCTTGAGATTTCTCAAGTCTTGAATGAAATACTTTTTTGAAAATGTATGAGTATGATTTTTAAAAATAAAAGCTTTGGAATTTTTTTTTTTTAAGATAAATTTTTTCACAAAAGTTTATTTATATAAAAGTGATGTGACAACCAGAAAAGTTTTTAATAACTTTTGTTCATTCGGATGGTTTTCGAGAAAAACAGAGGTCTATCCTCTATATAAGTATGGCAAATGATTTCCGCTAGCGTATCTGTAAAAGAAAAAGCAACCATCAAGAGCTGGTGACGTAATCAGGTGCATCCCCACAGTACACCTAGCATCAATAGGCTCCTAGACTTTACTGTTACCAAGAAATTAATAAATTGACAATTATACCCTTAAATTCCTTTTAACTAATTTTGTATTTCATTACAAGCGTTTACTTCAAATTTACACATAGTTTTATAAAATCTCACTAACTTCGTTATTCAACGATAAAATATCATCCTAACCCATTAAATCCTCTTTTGATCGGTTAAAATACATATGCTTATTATTAGACGGAAGTAGTACATTTTATCCACCGGACTTGCTCATTTTTATAAACAAAATAAAGAGTATTTAACAACAAATTAGCTCAAGCCGGAGATTATGGCTGGAAATTCTAGTGACAGATGATTATTGAAGATTTTTTTTACTAACAATCCTCATTCTTCCATGTTATCAAGTGAGACTTTTAATTAACGGTTCAAAATTGTTAAAACTAGAATTTCTCTACCCTATAATATCCTATCAGCTAAACACACCTAAATGGCAAATTCTCCAATGTAAGGGTATAATTGTCAACTTAATTAAATATATTTATTTATATTTCAGTTAAAAATTCTTATGAAAATCACCTCCCCCTGGTATATATATCACTTATAATGAGAAATCTGTTTAAACTCAAAACAACAACAAATCATATAAATATACACATATTGTATAGAAAAATGTTGAATGAAAAAGACACACAACATGGTTCTCAACGGAAGAGATCAAAAGTGGTACAACCCGAGCATGTTACACCGAATACAGCCGTTAACAGACCTGAAGATGTCAAGGATCTTGTTTCGAATACAGAAATTGGTTCAATGTCAAATAAATCTCTATGTCTAGCTTTAAGCGACTCATTGGCTAAGTATCTGGATTACCGTAAGGAATTGGAAAGATGCTGTTCTAAGGCGATTGTGGATCGCAAGAAACTGCAGGCTGAGAAGAGAGAGTTGGAAGCTAAGATAGTAAAGGTGCGCGGAGAACTGCAAGTAATGACTAAGAGAGTTTCGGATATCGATCAAATTATCAAAACCTTTTCAACATGTATTGAAGAGTTCAATACGGAAAGGGTTCTTCTACAACAACAGATCGATTCGGAAAGGGGTCTTATGGATGAAGCTCTTAAAGCTACCATGTGATAAGTGCTGAGAGCATCTTCAATGATAAACTTTTTCCAAAAATATTCTTACAAAGAATGTTTGTAAAAGTTTACCGTTGCAGATGCTTTTAGTAGTTCTACAAGGGTATTGGGATGCATAACTTTATATGATATGTTAATATGTAGTACGGAGTATTTGGTAGTGTAGGTCCTAAAGGAGACCTTAATTAGCTTTCTGCTTTATTTCTAGCATAAATATTAGTACCCCGTAAAGAAGAAAGCTAATTACGGAGTATTATTTATGTTAGCAGTAGCATATATGTAAGGAGTATGACCCGTTTCTCATATATGAGAACGATTTTGTAAAGACTAAGCTTGTTAGGTTGTTATGTTAATCGAACTCGCCCGTTTCTTTACATATGAGCCTATTGAATAATCAATGGTGTATAAGAGTGGAGACAATTAACTATGCAGCAAACATTACATGTAGCAAGTGAATTGCCAGAAACTGTTGATATATATTGGTTAAAGCTTTCATGTTGAGCAACAACGAGAATGAAAGTTGCACGTAAAGGCTGGAAACCGAAAACCATAAATACCAGTGTTTAAGGTGAGCTTATGCTGTAATGGTGTGTGCTAAATCACAGTCAAGTTATCAATAGTAAGCATTCACTCTGATTCAGAGGTTGATTCTTGTCATTCAGTAATGTTTTTCCATGCTCTTTAACATGTCTTGTTTCATGATATATGTTTCCTATAAAAGATCTGTTGATATCTTCTTAAGCCGCTTAGCTTCCATCAAGTTTAACAACCTCCTGTTTGGAATAAAGTTTCAGAAAGATCATTAAAAAGCATTCCATATGGTGTCCTTTTTGTATTAAGTTATCTTGTAATATACGAGTAAATTGGATCCCACATAGGTTGGAAGAAAAAAGAACAGGGGAAAATTATTAGTATAAAAACTGAAGGAGGGCTATGTAAAAGTCACTTACCTGGACGGGGTCTTTGGGCGATCAAGAAGGCTCATAACCTAGGCTGGTGATCTCCATTGCACATGACGGAGAGGTGCCAGTTTAAGGTCGGCCCAAGTGGTCGAACCTACGTCATAATTTGTCTCAGCAGGGGCCAGCGTTCGCGCGGCCCCTACCACATCATTAGTTTAAAAATTGTATTTCAAAATCAATTAATGTAGTTTGTGTAACCTTATTAGAGATATTATATGATATTTAAAGAAAAAAAGCAACTATGTCAACCCAATACAATCTTATTTAAAAAAATAAAGTCATTGTTCGTAACTTTATAAAATGTTTGTTTCTATGAACCAATGGGAATGTAATGCTGCAAGCCAGAGCATACATCAGACGTCTTTCTCTGTTTTTACAAAATGTATGAAGCCTACATTTTCTTGCTGCAAGTCTTCTCACAACAACATTATTCTCTTGCTACTACATATACTATAGAAAATGTTCCACTATCCAGGTCAAAAAGTGAATTCCGATACATTAGAGTCAATATTACTTTTGAATAATCGCAATTTCAGAGTATATACACAGACACACGTTGAACTAAGATCTATACAATATGAACTAAGCCGTATTGAAAGAATATTGTTACCAACTACCCAATCACTTACTCGTATACTTTATTGATTACTTGTACTACACTATATATCTCACTTTTTAGAATCAAAACCAGCAAAATTAGTTCACAGCTCAACACAAAAATGTTTACGGAGAAAGATGCTCAACATGGTTCCAAACGGAAGAAACCAAAGGTGCTGAAACCCAAGCTTCTTGTTTTGGACACCGTTGATAAACTCATTGAGTATGCAAGCAGTATTAACTTTGTAATTAAAGAGATACATAAACCGCTTCCTTAAAGATGTAATAAATTGTCCATATCGAATAAATCATTTCTGCTGGATTTGGTTCTTCGATGTTGGAGTTATACCATTGGAGTGAGGAGATACAGAAATGCTTCCTTAGAAAAATCTCAGACTGCAAACAACTACAAGCTCAAATGGAGCATATGAAGATAAGTTAAAGAAGGTCTGCAGTAATGATTGAGTGTTTGGAGATGGATGCACCCCTTGAAGGTGTTTTAGCAACCATTCGAGAAATGAAGACGGAAAGGGATTTGTTTAAACAGATAGTAGATGAAGCCCTTTTTGCGCAACTGACTTAAAACCAAGTTTGTTTTAGTTTCTCACCATTCACCAACTTTTTGATTTTGTGTACTTATTTTGGGGATGTACGTTTGGTGTTATAGTTAGTCTCGTTGTTTCCCTTTTTATGAAACTAGTTAAGTAATTACTTATGGGGTGTGTGTGTGTATGGTTATGAAACTATTTCGTGCTTGTATGACTGATCCTGATTATGTTTGTAACATAAGCTTGTATGTATTGTGGATTTGTGGGATACCCCTTTCATTTTGGGTATTTGTAGATATGAAGGAGGTGAATAATAAATAGGGTAAAATAAGGTTTAATTGGTCTGATGTTGTATCCCACATTGCTTGAGGTATAACAACAAAGAAGATGCCAATGGTTATAAAAACCAAGCTTCTTTTAGTGAATAAGCATACCTTTCTCGGCCTTTTGGCTAGGATCAAGTGTAGTATCTGTTCTTATCAGTTCAATATCTGATATGTGAGCCATCGGCTCACTCGATATTAATCTTATTTTTGATGGGGAAAGGCCTGTCACGATAGCTTGCTATTGGGGTCTTTATGAGTCGCCTTGGTGTTGCACTACTGCCTTGGCCTGGCTCACCCCTCCAAATTTTAGTTCAAAATCTTTCTTATTGGTCTTGTATCAGTGGCTCAGTGCCATATGTGTTCATTTTTAACCATTTTCTTTTCCATTATAAAGGAACTAAAAACATATTTGGATAAAAAAACACTTCAAAGAAAGTTCACCTTAGCCTAGATATAGTATCTAAGGGCAATCTGTATCACTACATAGAGTAAAACTGCGGAATCAGTTACCAAATGGGTGATCACACACAAAGTAACAGGATTAGTATAAAAACACAGAAAAAAGAACTGTAGAAGTATCTTGTTTTGCGGTCTTTGATCAAAGCTGATATAGGAACTGTGAAAGGGCTGAAGCTTCAAATGAAAGATATTGATTACCAGCGATAAAGGTTTTTATCTAAATTCTAATGCATTCCATATCACCTCACTAATCACAATGACCAAGATCAAGTATTCAAGTGTAGCTCAGTTTTAGAACTGATACTTTCATACTTCAGAACATGTATTTTCTTTTTATAGAAAATTAGCCCATGAAAACACATTTCAAAAATAAAAAAACACAATAGCAATTAAGTTGGACTATTGGAGATTGATATTAAGTTGGGTACGTCATGTATCTGAGAAAACAAAAACTAAGTCTATGCTCATAGGAACCAATTAGTCTTGTAGGTCTTAGGCCTTTAAAGCCCGTTTCCCAGGTAGGATCAAACCTGTTGCTGCATCACTAATCAGGTACACCTTAATGTTCGAGGTATCTCAAAAAGTCAAAATGTTATATGATGTAGTGAGAAAATAAGATAACCAAATTAATCTTGTTGATTCTAAGAATACCTAAGAATAATTCTTCCAACAAGCGTTGATTCACAAAGAATACCGCGGTTAGGCAACAAATTCAACTCAACAATTTGAGAGAAAATTGGATTTTCATAAACTTCAAAAACTCATCATCTTTTTCTTCTATTACATTTGGAAGCCTTTAAATATGTTGCAAGATAAAGAAGTGAAAAGTCTCACGAAATATGAAAGGTCTAAGGCTAATCAAAAGTCTAGGACTAATGAAGAGTTACAAACAATTAATAAAACATTAAACATAATAATGGTACTAGTTAACATAAAACTTTATTATTATTATTATTATTATTATTATTATTATTATTATTATTATTATTATTATTATTTCCGCATCATTCTCCCCGGGTTAATAGCGACTCATCCTCGAGTCTTGGCTGAAGTTTTTCTTCAACATTTGAAGATAGATTAGTAGCTTCAACAATTCAGAGGTCAAAATAACATAACTCACGAACACAAGGGTAGTAGTAGACAAATAACACATTTTTATATTATTGTCTAAATGACTCTCTCCTCTTGCAAACATATATGTTTGTTGCATACTCTTAAGATCACCTTCCCACTTCAAAGATTCATAATTATTTGCCAATAAAGGTATAACAACCAATATTTTTGTGACACCATGAACATCGTTTTCTTTGTTAAGTAAAGATCGATTATACTGATGTGTATAGTCTTTCTCCTCTAATTGGAACTTATCCACCATATTCAATGAAGTAACATCTCCATAACTTACCTCATCAATAATGACATCGAAATTATCATTTTTGATGTTGCAACTCGTATTGAATATTTCTCTCGTTCCATCAAAACTAGAAATATCAACTTTACCATCGAGAACATTGTTTATGAATAGAATCTCCCATTCATCAGGCTTCTCTAATTCTTCATAGACATCGTAGATTACCATTGCGAACAGAAATTTCGGCTTTGATACCAACTGATGTAGCGAGAAAATAAGATAACCAAATTAATCTTGTTGATTCTAAGAATACCCAAGAATAATTCTTCCAACAAGCGTTGATTCACAAAGAATACCGCGGTTAGGCAACAAATTCAACTCAACAATTTGAGAGAAAATTGGATTTTCATAAACTTCAAAAACTCATCATCTTTTTCTTCTATTACATTTGGAAGCCTTTAAATAGGTTGCAAGATAAAGAAGTGAAAAGTCTCACGAAATATGAAAGGTCTAAGGCTAATCAAAAGTCTAGGACTAACGAAGAGTTACAAACAATTAATAAAACATTAAACATAATAATGGTACTAGTTAACATAAAACTTTATTATTATTATTATTATTATTATTATTATTATTTCCGCATCATTAATGATGCGGAAATAATAGTTATTATTTCCGCGTCATTAATGATGCGGAAATAATAATAATAATAATAATAATAATAATAATAATAATAATAATAATAATAATAATAATAATAGAGTTTTATGTTAACTAGTACCATTATTAGTTCACAAGTCTACGCAAAAATGTTTTAGGAGAAAAACACTCAACATGGATTCAGACGAAAGAAACCGAAGGTGCTTGTTCCGACCCTGAAGGGGTGAAACTTCCTGTTTTGGACACTTTTGGTAAACTCAATGAGTATGTATTCAGTATTCGCCCTCCTGTACTGGAACAAATTAACCCCATGTCAAATAAATTATTTGATTTCACATTTGGCAATTCAATGTAGTCATACCATTGGAATAAAGAGATACAGAGACATTTCCTTTGAAAATATGGGATTGTGAAAAACTAAAAGCTGAAGGAAGCGTTGGAAGATTAGTTAAAAAGGGTCCGCTATGAACTGCGTGTAATGAATGAATGAGTGTTTGAGATGGATGCACGTTTCGAAGGTGTTTTAGCAACTATCCAAGAATTGAAGACGGAAAGGGATTTGTTTAAACGACACCTAGATGAAGCTCTTTCTGCCACTGCCTTTGAGTTAGTTTATTACTTGTTTACGACCATTTTATTTTGCATTCTTATTTTGGGGACATGTACGTGTTTGGTGGTATGCAAGTCCCGTACATTGTTTCTCTCTTTATGAGAACATTTTTGTAAAGACATGCTGTTACAAAACTATTACGTGCTCGAATGACTTTGATTGTAGCATAAACTTGTATGTATTGTGATCTGCACGTTTCATATTGTGTTATTGGAGATATGGTGGTGGTGAACATCGGATAGGATAAAAAAGGTTTAATTGGTCTCATGTTTTATCCCACATTGCTTGAAGTATTGTTACAATGAAGATGCCAGTGGTTATAAAAGGCAAGGCCTAAGATGTGAAAAGCATACCTTTCTCGGCCTTTTGGCTAAGATCAAGTGTAGTATCTGTTCTTATCAGTTTAATATCTGATATGTGAGCCATCGGTTCACTCGATATTAATCTTATTTTTTATGGGAAAAGACCCACCGCAGTAGCTTGCTATTGGGGTCTTTACGAGTCGTCTTGGCGTTGCACTACTGCCTTGGCCTGGCTCACCCTTTTAAATCTAGTATAAAAAATTAAATTTTAAGTTTTCATAAACTGTTATATAAATTGGTTACAAGCCAATGCCATGTTAACTAGTCAAGCTGTAGCCTTTATGCTGACAAACAATCAAGAATAATCAAAAGTTAAATCTGTACCTGTATTCCATAAACATCAAACCTTAACTAATACAGCTAATCAAGGTTTGCTGTTTATGGTAGGTGCTAAATCACAGTCAAGTTAATCAGTAACAAAAAATCAATCTGTTTCAATTGTCAATATCTGTCATTCAATGATTTTTTCATTTCTGCCATGCTCTTTAACATTTCTTGGTTCATGATTTATGTTTCTTATTCAAGATGTGTTAAATATTTTCGTAATCTGTTTAATTTTCATCAAGTTAAACAATTTCATGTTTGGAATGACTTTTGAAAAAGGTCATTAAAAGCATTCCATATGGTGCACCTAAGTATAAGTTCTGTTGTATTCTGCTAGTAAATTGTTATTCAGATCCCACATAGATTGGAAGACAAATGAACAGAGGAAGATAATAGTAGTATATTAAGTGAAGGAGGGCAATGGAAAACTCACTTACCTGGACGGGGTCTTTGGGCGATCAAGAAGGCTCATGGCCTAGGTTGGTGATCTCCATTGCACATAACGAAGAGGTGCTAGTTTAAGGTCGGTCCAAGTGGTCGAGTCTACGTCTTAATTTGGGGTCAGTGGGGGGCCGCCCCTATCCAATCATTAGTTTCTAATGTTATGGAATATTTTGTGATATTCAAACAAAACCAATCATTGGTCAAACAAACATGATCATACTTAAAAATTTCACTGGTTAACTTGAAAGCCTCTTACATTTCACTGTTGCAAGCCTTCTTACAACAAAACCATTCTCTTGCTCACTATTACGTTCTTATAGAAAATGTACTCAGTTACAAGGTTAAAAAGAGAAATCTGAGTATTCAAATCAATACGAGATGGGTAAATGGAGGAGCTTTTCCATGTTCAAGCTATCCGAGGAGGGCGATTATTTTTACAAGTAAGACATTGATCGTTTATGAATCTTTCCCTAACCACCCCTAAAATGTGCAGCTAGTGAGGTTTTAACCCGAGACTACAATAATATCAAATCGATACTATATAAAATAAACTATAGTGGAAGAATATTGTTATCCAACCACATCTGCAGAATCAAAGATCGAAGAACGAACCAATTTCTGGTTTTATGTCAACAGACTGATAAATAACAACCTTAAAACCTGAATTCTTAATAATAAATACTATTGCTACAATGTTTAAACTATGAACATTTTTATTAATATTTCACACTTGTGCCTTGGTATGTATTACGACACATGAAATAAACTACAACATTTTAGTAGGATCTTTCATCCCAATTTTAGGGAGACGAAATAAGATAATGATATAAACATGTATTTTACAAAATCCAAATCAACATTAAAACCCCCCATTTTCACAAATATAATTAAGTAATCCCAATAAGAAGTCAAGTATATGACCCTACAATGGCAATATCACACAGATCTGAAACAAACTACACACCACACCCTCAATAGATGGCATAATTTACCAACATAATCAACTAACATACCTGAAAAAAAAAAAAAAAAAAAAAATCAATCATTTTTACAATTCTACGTCGCCTTATCAATTTCTTGTATTATTTCTTTCTCTTCCGAAATCTCGTCTGCAACTGATTCTCCATCATTGTAGTAACCAGCCTGACCCGTTTTAAACATCTCATCGTTTTCAATAGCAGTAAATTTCTCTTTCAACTCTCCCTTTAGCAACTCAACTACCTCAAGCATCGTTGGTCGTTTCTCGGGCTGATTACTTGCACATATGAGCCCAACAATAACAACCCTTTCCAATTCTTCTTCTACATACTTCCCATTCAGTGATGGATCCGCCATTTCATTGAACTTACTTTCACATGCCAATGGCAGAGCCCATTCTGTGATGGATCTTCTTGTTGTTGCATTTATCTTCTCAACGGGTTTCTTACCACTAGCAAGCTCGAGTAAAAGAATCCCAAAACTGTAAACATCACAACTCTCTGATGCCTTTCCTAACATGGCGTATTCTGGGGCTAGGTATCCTAGCGTTCCCTTCACTCGGGTCGTTACGTGTGTTGCACCATCGGGTATTAGCTTTGCAAATCCGAAATCAGCCACTTGGGCATTGAAATCAGAGTCTAGCAATACATTGCTTGCTTTAATATCTCTGTGTATTATGTGTGGTGTTGCATGATGGTGAAGATAACTGAATAAAAGAATGAAGTTAGATTCAAGTTCCATACAGTGATACGTAGAGGTTGCAATTCAATTCATTTATTTAAGGATGAGTCAAATCAGGTGTATGTTTAATCAGCAACGGGTAAAACAAGTACAAAATAAATAGGTTATAAGGAAATTGGTCAAATGGGTAGGTCGAAACTCGCCGAATGTATAAAACCTCTTATATGATCTTATGCACTAAATTAAATTATTTTTGAGATAATATCTTTTTTGTAATGATAATTGACACACAGGCCTCCAGCGTGTAGCCTAGTTGGGCGGTCGATCTGCTTGGGTTGCCAGTATCTCAACCTTTTGGAATTGACACACCTAAAACTTCTTACAAACTTAATAATCTTAGAATATTTATTTTCTTGGATCAACCCAATTCAACCCGCAAAAAATTACTGTATATGTTTTGACCTGAACCCATTTTGACCCATTAACAAGCTTGCACATTTCGCCATCTGTAGTAGCACATTTAATCAATTGAGTGTCAAGAACTACCGACAGCACATAAAAGATGGGTTCTTGAAGAACTCACACAATTCCCTCTGCAGATCCAATGGCAATAGTCATTCGACGTGGCCAATCAAGTAGGCTTTCAGCAGACTGGTGACCGTGAAGGTGAGAAAGCAAACTGAGATTAGGCATGTAATCATACACAATTAATCTTTCTTGTCCTTCTGCACAATAGCCACGTAAGCTGAGCAGGTTTTTGTGTCTAACTCGTGCTAGTATCTCAACCTCTACAGCAAATTCCATTTCTGCTTTATTGCTCCAAACCTTTAGCCTTTTTACTGCAATCTGAATACAAACACATATCGGCAGGCTTACAATGATTAAAAAACTCAGTCATGAATAGGCTCAATTTGCACGAACTAGTATTTGAAGTTTTAAACTAAAGATCTGAACAATTTTACAACTAAAACCCTTTTACAAATATACAATTGTAAGTACTCAAGAGGCTAAGATCGTGGTACACAAAGATTTAAATTTTATTCAATGGCTTGGTAGGCTCGGGTCATGTAGGCTTGCTGAGCTATCAAGTTGACAAATACTCGGCTCAAGTTGAATCAAGATAGAAACTAGTCAAACAAATAAGCTTGTCTTGTCACTTGTGCTTTTAAAGCTTGTTTGATGAGCCAATTACAAATATTTACATGCTGACTCACTCTCTCGGCCTCTCTGTTCCCTAAAGGTGACAAATTATATCCATTCATGTGTATATGGGTCAATTTGGATTCTATTACATTGATTAAGGCTCAAATTGGTATGGCAACAAAATTTAACTGAAATAGAAACAAGTCAAATGTCACACAGAATATACTTGACTGTTTAAGATCTAATATTCTAATGAACTAAACATAGGATTATTATTTCGTAAAAAGAAACTTACAATTCTATTCAATAAGTTAACTATTTACAAGGTTTAGAAATAACTTAGAAAATAAAATTTTGATGGATCAACCTAACCTGCTTCTAGAAGTCTAGAACACTTCATAGCACAAAGTTATATCGATCACCTGACTGACTAAAAAAGCCGACACCCAACCTATTTTACTAATCAGAATCAGAAAATGAAGTTAAATTTATTAAAAGAAAGTCAAAACCAGAAGCATCAAAACTTTAGCAAAGCTTAATATAAAGACAACCCTCTCCTCTTATTAAAATGCCGATGAAAGCCTTACTGAACCAGGACCACCCTTTAGTAATAGACAATATATATGTCTACAGAATTTAAAGCTTTCAAATGTAAGTCCAGAACACTTGTCCCCTGACCAAAACTTACAACAATTGTATATTCATATACAGAGGCGGATCTACAATTCTGACTCCTCAAGAATTTCTAAATCATGTAATTATTTTTTTTAATGGTATTATTGACAGTTTTTAATTTCGCCCCCTAAAAACGTAAAAAAAAACATTTATCTTTGTTGTCTCCTCAATTAGATTATCCTGCCTCTGCCCCTGTTCATATGCAACTTACTTAAAGAACCGATACCGATCTTATCTAATTAATTACACACGGAAAATGAAAGTTATACAACTAACAGAAAGACATAATATTTAGAAAATAGTGAAGTTGTATAAATTACTTGAGATCCATCCCATAGCTGACCCCAATAAACACTGCCAAATCCACCTTCACCAAGCTTGTTATCATAATTAAAATTATTTGTAGCAGCATGCAATTCCTTCAATGAAAATATCCTCCATGTTGCTTGTTTCTTCCCTTCCTCTTTCCTGTTTCATTTACCAATTATAATTCCACACAATCAGTACATATAATTCTTTTTTTTTAACTCATCATTTACTCATGAATTTTATGCTAGTATCCCCACTAAACCTCAAAATACAAGATTAAATTCATCATGACTGCAATTGACTGATAAAACCTAATTCACCAAATTTTTTGTGGTATCATAAAAAGCTGGATAATTTCAACAGGGTTTTTAACAAATTAAGTAACCCAATAAACCCTAATTAAGTACAAGTTTAGCGGTATCATAAAAAGCTGGCTAATTTCAACTGGGTTTTTAACAGTAAATCAATCAAATAGTGGGAAACAAAACATACATACCGATCGGATCCACTCGTGCAACAAAAGAAATTGCGAAAATCCATCATTTTCAAAAACCCTGATGAATCTTGTATAATTCGAGCTTCAATTCATAAAAAGATCAAGACTTTAGCTAGTAAACTTCACTATTCATCGCATAAAAAGAAAAACCCACCACTAAAAATACGAATTTGAAAAACCCTTTTGGGGATATCTTCCAAAAAAAGCAATCAAGTTACGTGCTTGATGTCTTTATCAAGCTGTTTTTCAAGATTCCCTATTTGAAAACGTAACGCAATTGGCTAAAAATTAAAGCTTTATTTACAAGGTATATAGAATTTCGATTCATATAAGTATATAACATTTAGTTTGTACTACAAATGGACTAATCCCCTTTTGGGTTTTCAAATTTTTCTCTCTCTGTTAGGGGTTGGGTGGTGGGGTCCAACGGCTAATTTAAAATCTAATTATTTTGTTTCTTCTTGGGAAGAAATAATTGGGGTTTTGTTGATATGCATAAATGATCCTTGTACTATGTGTTATGTTATAGTTATAGTCTATCTAGGTTGTGATTATTGTTAGTTATTGATCCAACTGTATATATGTTGTGGACTTCACATCTTTAGCTTCTTCGAATGAGTCGTATAAAGATTAGTCAAAAAATTTCAATCAAGACGTGTGTTATAAGGTCATCTCCGATTTTCTATAACTAGTTAACTACAAATTATATATAATACTAATCTTCTAAGGTTATTTTTAGAAGGATGTTTCGTTATCGATCTCAATCTTGCTAAGATAATGATCCAGCCTAAGATTTCGATCATATTAACTAGTATAACAATGGCATCCTACAAAAGCCCATATCACATTAAAAACCCTCATTTTGATATAAATAGATAAGATATCACAAATATGAAGTCCAAGTATACAACCTACAATAGCTGTATCACACCACTCTGCAACCAAATACACACAAGACCTTCAATAGATAGTATATCATAATTAATCAACATGACTGCAAATAGAAGAATATATATCAAGCATTATTACAGTTCTGTGTCGCCTGCTCAATTTCTTGTATTAGTTCTTTCTTTTCCGTCAGTTGAACTCTCCTGTGCAACAAATACTCCATCATTGGTAACCAGCCTGGTCCATGTTAATCATCTCATCGTTTTCTATAGCCGCAAATTTTTCCTTCAGTCCTCCCTTTAGCACCCCAAGGACCTCAATTCTTCATTTCTTCCTCCCTCAATAAAAGAAGTATATTCCCTTCTATTAAACGTTTAACTTTCACAATCATGACATGATATCATATTATACATGAGAACCAAACAAGTTAACCTTTTTATTTTGTTGATATTAGTAATAAAACGTTTAATTGTTGTTACAAATAAAATGTCTATTTTGAATTTAGATGTTTATATAGTTGTTAAAAAAAAATAATAATAAAAAATTGCAACATGGGCTATAAATGTTGATGTCAACAAAAGGCCAAGATATTGGGCCAGAGGTTGACGGCCCATATTTTGCACTATATAAATACACGTTTCAATTACCGAATTCAAATCTTCTTCTTTTCGCTCAAATATCTCCTTTGATCAAAATTCAATTCAAATATGAGTTCTCATAATCATCAGGTAAGGTATCATCATCATATATATTCTGCTGTATCTACTCAACAATAATTACTTAATCAATGATAGTACCATTATGATAATGCTTTCGCTTTTAATTTCTTTAATCTGTAGGTTAGGGTTTCTTACATTTTACTGTATATATCTCTAGTTAATACATCGCAATGCGGTTCAAATCACATTAGGTTTTATTCAATTTTAATGCCCTAGGGTACAAAAGGTATTTATCGAAGTGTAAGTTGACAGTTGTGATAAGTATTTAGGCGGGAAAACGGTTATTTGGCGGGTAATTCCATTCTTATTCTTACTTTGAGGGAAATCTTTAATCTTAGACCAAAATTTTGGTGAGCGTATTGTGAAATTAGTAATGTATATACACCTGATATATATCGTCTGATTGATGGTTCTGTAGTGAAGTTCTTGAGGAAGAGTAGGTCATAAACATATACCTTTCTCTGCCTATATGTGAAATTAACTTCAGATGATTGTAATTACGCAATTCGTATTAGCTATTAATGCGTTTGTTTACTATTATGGGAAATTTTTTCGCAGGATGAAACGATGCATTCAGGGGCAGACGTTAAGGCATTCCCTGCTGTCTTAAATAGGGATTTCGAGAGGGTCAATACTCCAATCGCTCCGTCTCCATCTACTTCGAATGTTAGCGGTGGTATGTCACAGTTTTTCAACTGTTTTGTTTAGATTTTCTATGTATTTTTTCAATTTCAGATTAGCTACCTTCAACTTCATATTGGATATGTAAAATCCTACATTATCTATGAATCGGAAGAGTTGTTTAAGATTAGGCTTCATTGTGCATTTTTATCGCATGATACAATTATGACCTATGTATGCCATGCAAGCGCCAACTGTACACCACATAAGCTCATAACATAATCTTTTATCTGGTAAAGAAGTTGTGGAATATGGTAATATGAGAACAAAATTAGAATGTTTAATGCTTTGCATATCAGTAACCATCTAATTAAGTCTATAATGATTTGGCTTGTCGTAAATTATTCCTAGATTGGTATGTGTCCATTTCTGGTATCTTTACTTTTGTATACATAAAGGCATATGAGATAACGATTTTTAGATTATATTCATCCTCTTGTTTGTTTTTTCCCGTGTTCTATTTCCATCACTATTTTATTTCTAGCAACGTTCAGCTCTGTCATACTCATTTTTTTTGATCAATAATGCAGCTTTATCTCAAGGAACCAATTATACTCATTTTTTTTAATCAATAATGCAGCTTTATCTCCAAGCCAGCTGTTTCAACAGTGGAAATCATCTAAACTTAAAGAAGAAGCTAATGGGCAGATACAAGAGCAGAAATCATCTACAGTGGAAGTCAATCAACAAAGATCTGTTTTTGAAAGTCAACATTCAGTAAATGATACCTCATGTGATAGAAGTCAACCAAGCAGACCTCAGGATGATTTGTTCCCACAGAAAGCTGAACAACATAATATTCATACGTCTCAAGCTATGAATATGCAGAATACTGATAAGAATCCGACTCCAAATATAACACAGAATCCAAAAAAGCAGTTGCCAAGGATGCGAAGAATGGCTAATCATCAAGCTATAACAACAGAAACAGCTAATGCAACGAATCTGACATATACCAGACAGGTGCCTTTCTCTCAGGTGCTTCCTATTTTAATGCCGCAACTTGATAAAGACAGAGCTATGCAACTTCAGGGTCTGTATGATCAATTAATGGTATAGTTTAGGGGGTGACCACTATTCTGCAAAGTGTTTCTTTTAATTATTCTATGTTCTTTTTTGTTTTTGTGTTTTAATTGTGTTATGTATCTGTTATATCGACCAATAAGCATGTTGAATGGTTATGTTATTTCCAGGCTAAGAGAATAAACAAATTTGGATTTATCCGGAAAATGAGGAATCTTGCTGGACCACATATGGTTAAGGTGGCAGTCTATAAGGCACATCAAAAGCAGGTACAGAAGATACTCCTCTTCATCTTTTTTAGGTGTTTAAGAGTAAATGTTGTAAACTGATATGTCATAGTTTCACCAACCTCTTAAGAGTTTTGGAAATTCTAATCGACACTTAGTTAACCACATATGTAGTATGATGTGTTTCTTATATACATAAGTATAATGTGTTTTTGCTTATTTATAGATGATAGATAATGCATTTAACCAGTTTTATCGTCCCTCTCAGCTTTCTGCTGAACAAAGTACTCAAAAGCCATCCCCACATGATCCATCTTCACCAATCCATCAATCATCGGATTCAAGCAGTCTACCAATGGATAATAATGCTCAAAATCCACGAGTGATTGAGCACCAATCAGAATCACATGGAGTACAAGCGAGCCATATGTATACTTCTAATGTTAATGCTATTACGCAACATCATATTCACTTTCCAAAATCGCCTTTTCCTACTTATGGGAATGCTGGTGCTAGTGCAAATGCGAACACGTCATTACAGTCTTTTAGACAGAAAAGCCATGATTTGGAAATGAGACAACCGTCAGCGCACAAGGATCAGAGTCTTGTGTCATCGAGGGCATTTGAAAAACCAGATTCTGTGGATGATATGAATGACCAACAACATAAATCACAGGTGTCAACACTACATGGGCCATCTTTTACCTCTCCGTGTCGACTTGATCAAGAAAGTGGAGTTCCAGTGTCTTCAAAGGACGACGCCTTTGAGATGATGGCTTCATGTCCTGGGGTTTCAATGCCTATGAATAAATCAGAGCCCATGTCCATCACAGCGCAACTGGAATGTCAGAAGAACATGGTAATATGAGTTATATTTTTCTAACTTTTGGTTTTATCTATTGTTCGATCTACCAATCAGTAATAATCGATAGTTTGAATCTTGATATAAATTCAGTAGATCCAGAAGTTGATCCTTTGACTTAATAGGTTAATCCATTTAGGCGGGTGGGTCAAATTTATGAGTTGATCAGTTTTTTAATGGTTAAGCTTTTGAATACAGGCTGTTGGAAGTAACGGAAGGACTCATCCAAAAAAGCCATCTGTTGGCCATAAAAAACCATTGGAAGCATCTGTTAATTCATCAAGGTAGTTTTGTAGTATAAACATTTCCACGAGACTATAATTAGACTTTGCTCGGCTCTTGCTCTATCTATTAATTTTCTTACTTATCTGGTACATCAGTAAGAAGCAAAAAGTGTCTGGAGCATTTTCTGATCAAAGTATTCAGCAACTTAATGATGTAACTGCTGTCAGTGGAGTGAATCTCAGGGTACTTTTTCTTAATAGTTGAATCACATATTTATCAGAGAAAAAACGATAAACTGGTTAGCTGATGATTTGATCCACTAGGAAGAGGAAGAACAACTATTTTCTGTGCCTAAGGAAGAAACCCGAGTTTCAGAAGCTTTTAGGAAGTTTGTTCAAGAAGAAGAAGAAACGCTGTTTTTGCAGAAAGTTCCACTCCAAAAGAAATTGGCTGAAATCAGTTGAGACTCTAAATTATTCTGTAACTTTTTTATCATCAGCTTATAATTTTGTTCTGTGATAAATGTTTTTCAGTGGCAAAATGTGGTGTAATGCATAAAAGCAGTGATTTGGAGCGCTGCTTGTCACTGGTGAGCCTTAAGCTATGTTACATGATAATCTATCATGGAATCGTACATTTGTTTATGCAACTTGGTTTTCAGTGTGTAGAGGAAAGATTGCGTGGCTTCATTAGCAACCTGGTCAGACATTCAAAACAGGTTAGTAGTTTTTGTTTGCTATCCTCGTTTGTATTCCAGTTCCTGTTAAAATATGAGTCCTCCACTTCTGACTTTAAATACTTACACATTTCAATTCTCTGAAATAATTTGTAGAGGGTTGACTTTGAGAAGCGTATACACCAGACTGTTGTCACATCAGATGTTCGGCAGCAAATCATGTCAATGAATAGAAAAGCTCGGGAAGAACGGGAGAAGAAGCAGGCTGATGCAGAACAACTCCAAAGAACGAATGAGGTAAGTATCAGATTGTTTGCAGAAAGAGCGCAAAAAATCATGAGGTTTGACTAGTTTGACCTTTATAATACAGCCTGAAGGTATTGGTGATGGTGGTGATAGTCGTGAGAAATCATTTAAGGTATCAGATGATATAATAGGATTTTTGGAACCATTTCATGTGTTTGTAGGGTAAATGTGTAATAAAAATCATTAATTGAAGGTAAACAGAGAGGGAGATGACAAAATGAGAACTTCAGCTGCGAATGTTGCTGCACGAGCAGCTGTAGGAGGAGATGACATATTCTCAAAGTGGCAACTGATGGCTGAGCTGGCTCGCGAGAAACGTGATGGTGGTGCTGACTCAGCATCTACATCTCTGCCAAGTATAGATGTTGGGCCAGAGCCCATGTCAACTTCTGAGCGAAAGCCTAAAGATAATCCAGATACTGAGAGGAATTTTGGTGCTGTCTCTGCTATTCCTGGTTAGTATCTCATCTCTTTTATTGCCCTAGAAACTAGAAAGGCGCGCACACACACACACACACACACACACACACACACACACACACACACATATATATATATATATATATATATTTCAATAAATAATGATCTGATTTCTATATATTGCGAGTTATAACACTTTTTTGGTCAGTTCTTGGAGGGTTGGTATTGCTTTCAAGGTTCTGATTTTTATAAGCATGTAAAGCACTAACCTCCTTTGCCTTTACTAATCTTATATACCTTTTCCATTAACTAGCCTTTTGTAGATGTTTACACTAGGATATAAAGCCCTACTTTTGTCAATTGCGTAAGCATTAAGCTAAATTTTATGCGAGTTTTGAATTACAAATGGTAATCCTGAAAGGGTAATGAAATCTTTAATTAATTAATATACACGATCAAAGCATGTATGACTACTTTTTTATCGTAATCTTCTTTGGGCACTTGAAGCAATACTTTGGTGTTACCATCAGAAATTCTCTCGTTCTGTCAATTGTCATTTCATGTAGCTTTTCTGTTAGCCTTCCTCTTTACTTATAGGATTTGTTTTCATGAGAGTTGATATAGTAATCACTTGGAATTAGAAGTAGTACATTTGAGATTTCAATGATTCCCATATGGAAAAGATCAAAAGAGGGAGTAACTTCAGGCACACATTTTTATAATATATTTCAGAAATCAATATCTTAACGCTTTATAACAATGACAAACAAATAGGTAAAACTCTAGCTTAAAAAGGAACATTGCAATTTTCATGAAACGAAGAAAAATCAATTTTTCCCTAGATGTCTTAAATTGACCTTCAATGATGACATAATATCAATAGTAACTTTTGTGAAGCCAAATCAACATCTCAGTACTTCATGGCATCCATAGGGAAGAGAGGGAGTAACTTAGGGCGCGTTTAGTACGGAAAAAGAATCTCCATTTTTCGTTTTTCTAGAGTTTTGTGTTCATAGAAAAGTAGTGAAAATTTAGAAAACGCGTTCAAATGTAAGGATGAAGTTTTCTTTTTCCGGAATCGGAAATGTAGTAAACCTAAAATTATACTCCCTCCATCCCACCCCAAGTGTCTACATTACTATTTTGGGTTGTCCGAAATAAGTGTCCACTTTTATGTTTCAACCAATCGAAAAAGACTTTAGTGGATAGATATGTTATTTGATTGGTGAAAAATGTAGTTTTTTGAGAATCCTAAAACTGTGTGCAAAGTCAAAGTGGACAATTTGACTAGGATGGAGGGAGTAGTTGCTTTTTCTTATAAAACTTCTCTAGAAAACCCAACTTGAACACGTTTTCTAATTTTACAGTTTTCTTAGAAAAATTTCTAGAAAAACTAATGCGCCCTTATTATTTTTACAGTTGACGCTCTTAGTTACAAGCAGCTTCATTCCACAGTTTTGAACCTTGAGATTCTTACAAATGAGATGTGTAACAGGTCCAGTAAAGAATTCCTCGAAGAATCAAGATTTGGGTCAGAGTGGTAGCCCGCGTAGTATCTCTGTCAAAGATGTCTTGTCTGTTCTTGAGAGGGAGAATCATTTGTCAAGATCGACGCTAACATATCGTCTATATGAAGATGTGCATTACGACTTCTGAGTCTGTGTGAATAATATTGACTGGCATTGGGTATGCAGACATCTGCTTGAAAACGATATTGTGGCATCTTCTCATCACCAAAATCGTTTCCGTAAGAAGTCTAGATTGTTGGTGGTTAGTTTTGATTTGGTGGTATTTCACCTTTAGGAACTTGCTAGCATACAGTGTGTACGAAATTCATGATCATCATTCACTGATCTATATGCTGAAAAAATTGCCAGAGCACTTCTGTGTATATGCATTGCTTGCTATAAATCGTAACCCTCCCATTTTTGTATAATGTAGTTACAAACACCGATTAAAAAAATACTTATCAGTGGTCCATTTATATTTTCCTAATTGTGTTTTGTTGGATCATTCTTGTCATTGGTGGTATCATCTCGGTCTCATTTTTACTGTTCAGTTGCTATCTTTGATTGTTTATAAAGACGTCAAACTTGAAAAAAATAACAACTATATGACTGAAGTTCCTATTTTCCTTTCTTTGATACGGCAGTTACAAATTATTGAAGTTTCTACATTTTCTAATTATGAGAAGTTTTGTAAGTCAAGTTTGTTTTAATGAAGTCCAGTTAGTACCAATAAGAGTCTGCCTACAATTACAAATTACGAGTAGTACTTATATCACAATATAAGTTCGATCAAGTTATCTCAGAATGAAAATGTATAAATATGTTACACTAGCTTGCCACAAAAGAAAATTCACATATGCTTTTATAATTACAGAAGACCTCACATCCCAAACAAACGAATGGAATCAGTGATATTCCGAATCCTCATTACTAATGGAATCAAAATGATATCTGTACTGATCAATCAAAAGATCCTTTCAATTGGCTAGAATCCCTTACTTGAACGAAACTAGATCTTGTGGAATCATATTGAATATTTGACGATACATTGCGTACCTTGCGAAAAAACCGATCCTTGTTTACCTACCACACGTTGTCTAACCAAATCAAATTCTCTCTCGATACAAAGTTCCAAGGGGACAACGCATTAATGGAAACAAGAGTTTATATGGACAAGGAGCTAATTGCATGTTTTTTCGTTGCAAAATATGATATTATACTTATTGGAGTTACACTCGCACACTTTATAAATATAAACCGACTTTGTAGTCTTTCTCGGTTATTTTTAGAGGAACAGGCCTCTTTGCGAAACTCTATCATCCGATTATATATCAACCAAGTCTTGTATCATAAAGTCATTAAACAGATATATGGAGTAACAATCAAAGTCTTGGTACATATTCCAGAAAAGTGAAGAAAGTACAATACATATAAAGATGCAAAACCCAATAACAAATCTAACTAAATTTATAATAGATAGAGGTAAAATGTTCTTTTCTTTTTACTATGTTTGATGAATATGCATTATGATTGTGCAGTAAATATTTTCCAATTGTGATAGCAAAATCTTCAGCACAATATTAAGATGAGACAAAGAAGGCAAAAGTGAGTGATCTTGGGACAGATTCTTGGAAAGCCAAAAGGGGACCATGTCGTTTCTTTCCTTCCATATTCAGAAAAATATCAATTGATATTTGGTTTGTTGTCAAGAAAATGGAGACGATTTGATGCACAAATCCAAAAGGCGCTCTCTCTGACTAGACACAAATTAGATGAGAATGTCTAGGATTTGACGGACGATTTCAATTCCACTTGATAGAGTTTCTTACTCTTAAAAAAAGTTATGGGATGAAAATGCTAAAGCGAGTTAGTAATCCAAAAATGTGTTGAGCATGAGATTATAAAGTTGGCAGAGGGGGTATTTGATTTGCCATCAATCATCTTGGCCAGTTTTTTCTACTGCAACTTTCATAATCTCATGCTCAACACCCTTTTGAAATACTAACTCACTTGTTTCAGCTTTTTCATTCTAGAACATTCTTTTAGACTAAGCGGCTCTAGTGAATTGAAATCATCCATCCAAAAATGCTAAAGCGAGTTAGTAATCCAAAAATGTGTTGAGCATGAGATTATAAAGTTGGCAGAGGGGGTATTTGATTTGCCATCAATCATCTTGGCCAGTTTTTTCTACTGCAACTTTCATAATCTCATGCTCAACACCCTTTTGAAATACTAACTCACTTGTTTCAGCGTTTTCATTCTAGAACATTCTTTTAGACTAAGCGGCTCTAGTGAATTGAAATCATCCATCCAAATCCTAAAAATTATCTCACCTTATTTGCATCGAGTCAGAGAGACCAGCTTTTGGGTTTGTTCATCAAGTCATTTTCATTTCTTGACAATAACCAAGATCGCTATTTGTCTGAATGTGAAGACTATCTACAAGCTAGGTCCCATTTTGGCTTTTCAAGGATCTGTCCCAAGAAAACTTTCACACTTTTGTGGAAGATTCTGCAACCACAAATGTCAAATATCACCTGCACATTAATAATAAACATTCATCAATTTTGAAATAAAAGAAAAAAAGAACGTTTAACTGATGTATATAAACAGCAGAGCGAACAGTTTATAATTAGTAGCCGATGTAATGCTTATAAATTACTCACATTTGATTTTACTTTCAGCACGTAATTATAGCTTTAACGACACCAGTTTTTGTAACTGAGATGCGAACAGGGATCGGCAGTTGACAGCTGCAATAGAGAACACCCAGAATTAGCACTAAACAAGAAACAAATTATAAACCCTAAGCAGCTGACTTTTTCTATACACATATGATGATTATGATAAATAAATACAGAATAAAAAAAACAAAACAATTGATTACCTGTAATCAGACATGGGGATTTTAAAGGGCATCAAAGAAATGGTAGTGAAAACCGTAATCAAAGTTGGGGAATTTGGAGATAAATATTTTTTTATTTTGGGTGAAGACAGAAAAGAACGATATATGATCGCGGCGTTTAGGGTTTCATAGAGTGCATATATATAAGGTAAAAACAAAAAAGCTGCCGTTAGATAACGGTATACGGATAAGACTCCTGTTAGAAAAACAATCGTTAGGTAACGATCTAATAAGAAAAAGAACCGTTTGGCAACGGTCATTGGTCGTGATTTTTTCAAAATGGTTTTTTTTTATTAATCGTGTCCAAATGTAAACTCAATATTTTGTTTAATTAGTGATATTTTATTTACAACATTTTCAATGTTCTGGAAATTGGTCGGTTTTTAGTGTATCTCTACTCGTACCCATATAGAATATTTGTATTCATACCCGATCCAATACCTGCTGGATACCCAATTAGTATATTAACCATTTTTCGAGTTTATCCGCAGGTTTCGGTTATCACCATGTATATATTCAAGAAACCAAATAGTATAAACGTATATTCAAGATTTCATATATTAAAACTAACAATATAACTATTTAATTAACTAATTCAGGTTTTAGACATGTTCAAGATAACGAACAATTTCATGTTTTGATCATAAAATACAAAATTCAATTGTAGTAATCTTGAAAATCCAAATATAAAAGTGTATGGTATAAGGTTCACCAATTGATATATACATTATCTTCTTATATATTGATGTGTAAAATCTAGTCATAAAATTAAACAAAGAAATACCGTACTTAACTATTACACAACCATGTAAGTGTACCATATCATGTATAATATAGCTTCGGTAAGTCATGGTTCGTTCCACAAGGAATGTGAATTCAAGAGTTGCAATTAAAATGTAATTAATCTAAACAAATAAGTAAATGTGGGGGTTGCAACCGAATTGTTATGACGCTTACAAACTACTTAAAAAAAAAAAATGCAGGAAGGTGGATTCTGAAGAATCAGTTGAATAAGTTGTTCTTATCTTAAAACGACACTTACTTGGATTAGTCACCTAGTAACTTTGGGGTGTTTGTTAAATCCAGTTTATATGTGTAATAAATGTAAATCTAATTAAGTTAGGATTAATATTCGCTATTTCCTACACCTTAATTTCAATTCACTGAATTACAATTCAATCAAGTGAAAGACGTTCGTCAAAATCACTTACTTACACGTTTGAGTTCCGTTGCCTAACTTATTTAGAAATCCACGTTCGCGATCAATTAACAATCATACATAGACATATAACTGTAATGAATTAATTACATGAAGAACATTCGCTATAATCACTAATCAACTCACAAATAAGCTTGATCAATTAATTAGAACTCAAATACGTAATGGTTTCGATTAAACGTAAATTAAATCGCATAAACTCGAAAGATTAACACCCCTTATCATCAGTTCACATCATCCAAGTAAACATTAATGAGATTAGTTCATGATTTTACTAGAATGAAATCAACACTTAAAATCAGAGTAAACATTGTTCTAGATGAAAAGAATGTAAACCGAATGATTTAAATGTAACTACGATCAATCTTCGTAATCGAAAGCTTAGAATGGTGGAAAGAATCTTTAAAAGCTCCAAAAGTTACTCCAAGAAACCCCCCGTTCGTATCTCTAAGTCGCTGGAACAAGAACTATGTTTTTAGGGTTTAAAATTCGTATTTATTTAAAAATTCCAAATCTGGGCCGCCATTAGGAAGTACCCGGCTGATCAAGTTTCTTGGTAACGTACGTGGAAGCGTAGTAGTACCAGGTTGCATAGCACACCTTACCCGGCTAGTGCCTAGGTACCCGGCTGGTAATACCTGAGTTTCAGACCCCCAACTTTTGTAAACTTGTAGCCCTCTGAGTTTCACTCTTTTGGGCTTTTGAATCAATTCAATCGGAATCCGTATGAGGGAGATATGGTTAAAATGGTGAAGACTCGCCAAATCTGCTAAATCATCCATCTTTTCATCTTTTCTTCATCAATCATTGACCTTAAAACATGAAATCAATTTCAAACTAAATAAGTACCGAAAGTTCATGAAATTTACTATAAACTAAGTATAAAATACATGATATCGCGAGAAATAAATCTATATAAAATGAGCGATATCATATATATAAAAAAGCTTCGATATTATATAGTAATTCAAATCAAAATTAACAATTCTGCAGGCATGGATACTGTCGCACCCCCAAATTCATGATTAGCGGAAGCATACTTTGTGTTAGAGTATAGCATAAAGATATATTCAAATTGTCACACAATCGCGGAAGCATATAAACACGTATTTATAACTAGTTAAGATAGAAAACGTGTACCTTTTAGCTAGCTCCAATTAACCGTTTAATAAACGAATAGGTTTCACTAATGGTAAAACCCTCTACGATCGCACACACAATACGTCATTGATTACCACCCGAATGCTAGTTCAATTAACCAATTAATACCCCTTTTCCTCTTGTGTTTTACGTAAAACCAAAACCACAACAATTGTGTTCTACGTAAAAAAAACACTTTTGTTTTTCAACTCAAAAGGCAAACACCCTTGGGTTTCTTTTATGTCGGCCGAACCACACAAAGAAAAGGAATTGGATAAAAGTTTTTTTAAGAAAGGGTTTTTGGTTTTATTATTATATATAATAACCTTTTATTATAATAATTAATAATTAAACCCTTTAAGTAATTAGAAGTAACATTTTAGTCCTAACAACTTTCACCTTAAACCTTATAATTTAATAACATTTATTAAATGATCACAAATTAATTAATAACTCTACTAGTTATTACAATTAACTTAACTTGGTTAAATAAGCGGTATCTACGTGTTAACACGTGTGACCCCGTAGGCTTAAACGTTTCCGGACATGCGTTTATTTGACGTGGTCATTTCCCAACAGCTCCCACTTGAGCATGTCATAATAAAGGCAATAACATTGGTAAGCGTCTAGCAACACGCCAATGCTCCCAGAAATATTTAAGGATAGTTTCTTGAAGTATATTAAAATGATTCCAGTGTTTACTATCCCTTTGTTTCAGATACCTTTGTTAATTATGGATATGGATCATAGTCATTCCATATTTTAACAATTCTGTTTCTCATTCTTATAACCAATCAAGATTACCAAATCAATCGAGACACATCTGGATTTCATTTGGGTATGGCCATACAAACATCTTAATTAATTCTAATGAGAGGGCCCAGTGGTATCATACTTCAATAGCTAGTTGAAGGAACAAATTCTATCTTGACTACACGTGTCAGTCATGTACTTCATTACACTTCTGAAAATAGCCCTTTATTACTACCTTATTCAGGATAGCTAGAACTATATCAAGAAGATGCAATCCATACATGCAAGACCTACTTGCATCTCAAGTCTAAGGATAAGTAAAGCAACCATTTTACAAGTTTCACTTAATGACGCCGATCCATAAAGTGATAACTTGTCAGTTGGGGTAGTCCAATATGCATCTCATGGATATCATGTGAGTTTGGAGGGACCATCTATACCAATCACTCAGATTTATCTTAGTTTAACTATATTCCCATATAGCTAATCGATAATGGACATTTTAGAATAATGTAAATTATTCATGGATTAAACATGCAAATATAGGATACAATTAATTATCAAATGAAAATAAACATACCAGGTACTTTAATTCATTTATTAGATAATAATTGTTTAACATCCTTTATCCAAATACTAAAACACAGAGTTACATGAAATATCTAGCAAAACGAAGTCCAATGCCCTCGGCATGTTGATTAAGCTTTCCTTTAGGTAAAGCCTTCGTAAATGGATAAGCTAGATTATCATCTATGTGAACTTTGAGTAGATTGATATCACCTAATTCGATCTGCTCTCAAACATAGTGATATCTTTTAGGATAATGTCTGGCCCCATTCTGAACTCCAGGTTCATCAGCAATCACTACTGCACACGGAGCGTTTTAGATCAGTTAAAATGGTTGTTTAGATCGGTTTTGGAACCGATCTAAATAACAGTGCACTAAAAAATTGTCATTTTTTGTCGCGGTTAAATAACCGATCTAAAAAATGATTTTATTTGACACGTCTTTTCACAACCGATCTATTATCAGGGATAAAAAACAAAAACAAGAAATATATATTATATATATTATTAGTTTTTTTATTTTTTTCTAGAACATCATGAGTCGGCTATTCACAACCGATCTATTATCATTTTATAAATTCGGATCCCAAAAGAAATATATATTATTATTATTTTTTGTTATTTATTTCTGGAACATCCATCCAAAATCAAAAAAGCAATTCAAACGAATATCAGTAAAATCTATATACAACCATCATAATATATAAGCAATCAAAGCAAAACAAACCAGATGAAATCACATTTCTATTTCAGATCTCCAAATAAACATGAGATAAGTAACTAAAAACATGGTTTAGGAGTTTAATATAATATCTCCTTAAATATCTACATATAACTAAACACTAGAATTCACCATCGAAAAAAACTACCCATGATGCCACATGGTAAAAACAAAACACTGACTATGTACATATCCGTCCATAAAGAGCCATTACAAACATTTCACCTTGTCCACTGTATTGAAAACCAACCTGCTTTAGCTTCGAACACTGCATCCAAAAACATCAACATTTTAAGATTAGAAAAGTATATAACACACGCACTATATATCTATGGTCTATAACAACTTTTTGAAAAGTTTGAACCTAATAGATATATAAATAGGCAACTAGCATTAAAATCATGAATATTACAGAGTGCTAATGTTGGTTATAGCTAAATGCATAATCTTATCAAATTAATTTATTTACAGGCAAATACGAAACTTAAAACCAGAAGGTATGATGCACCAAATGACATTGCTTACTCAGTCCCGTTTCTACCTTGGCACCTTGCTACTCTAAAGGTTCAACATTTAAATCTAGACTGATCTAGTTAGCATTACATCTAGCGCTAGACAAGTAGACACCAGACAAACTAAATAGCACTGTATGGACTAAACATTTTGAGTGTTCGATACATTATGATTAGCCATATTGTTGAAGTACTAATCATTTGTGATCAAATGAGCTATAAGATACATAAAACTATCATCTGCAAAAAAGTGATTCTTCGAGTGAATCTAGACCACAAAGATAGAGAGTGCAAAATAGTAATAATTCTATAAAAAGTTACCCAATAGTAATAGCAAAGATTTTAACTATAGTAGACACAAAAAGAAAGTACCAAACTAGGATTCAAAAATGGCCTACAAAAGTATGTAATCAATTACGGCAAGAAAATGATAGCATTGCAACAAAACAATAACTTCATTGTCAACAGATTTAATCTGTTCATTTTTGTAACATATTGGGCATAAATAGATACCTTAATTCGACCCGATGTGCTTAACATGATTTTCGTAAAGCGCCTTTCCCGATTGAGATACCCATTCATCCAATTCTTCATTCGACACAGGTCTTGTATCATTCCAAATCTATAACCAAATTAATTAAGAGTTAATTATTCCACAAATAAGATACTTTAGTCCAATAGACAAATTGAAAAGATATTATACAAAAACTTACATCGTTTGGGAAGTTATGTTGTTTGACAGATAGCATATCGGATATCCACTTCATAACATAGTATCCACATTCCCAACTCGTTCGTTGTTGGTTACACTAATTCAAAAACCAAGTATTATTACACTTCTGCATCAACCACATCGATTTGTGTATAAATATATAGGTATTAATTCATGATTTACCTCAACAAACTTCCAGTCAAATTTGTTGTCACAACACCTACAAAAACAATTGTGTCAAGTTTCTGTATATTAAAAACAAATGTCAATTATGATCCTGACAATTGGAGATGCGCAGCAGACACCACCCAGTTTTTTACTGTTAAGGCAATTAGAAGTCTTTTGATCAACGCAAACTATAATCAGTCAACTACAACAGAGGGCTCAGTCTGTTATATATAATTAGAAGTCTGTTTTTGTAGCCCTCTTACTTTCCTCCTAGCTTCTTGCTAGTTTTGAGTTTTATCACAATTTGCAGTTCAATAAAAAAAATGTAAATTCAATGTCAATACTATAAGATTCTTACCTTTCCACTAGTTCTGAAATATAGTAATAATACGGTCCCTTGTCCTTCTTATGTGTGTTGAGAGAATCCAATATGAATCCCTTATGCTCAAAAGGGAGAATCAAATACAACACCCAGTGACCACTACACAAAAGCTTAAGCAATTCAGTATAAATAATGCTTGTATATATCTTAAAACAATACATTAAGAAAACGCATCATACCTTTGCAAATACGGTGCAACGAAGATGGATTTTTGGTCGTGTGCTAGAAAAGTATTACCAATGCGATTGATGACATCCACACCATTGTCTGACAAGCATTGTTGCCAGTGGATGAGTGTCGGGTTTAAAAATGCACATTTGTTGCCACATTTACATTCAGCCAGGGTATATACATGTCTAAACTCAAGACATTAAAAAAATATAGAGTCAATTCTAGTGAATGATAAACCAAAAATTATGTCTGCGTGTACAGATGAAGAAAACATGTAATAATGAACTTACATCGCCCACCAATGTAATAAGGTATTATCAAGCCAGTCATTCGCCATCCAAGCTAATATTTTCTCATACTCAATATCCTCTATATAGGTATTGGCATACATACCCTCAGGTGATTCAACAGAGACCGTTAAATGTTTGCATGTTGCGAACTGGCTCGCTAATCGTTGAATAAAATCTGGCCTTTTTGATAATTTGATTTTTATATCCCTCATTCTTGCAAATTCGTTTCGTTGTGGAGCTTGTTTCTTTCGACCACCACGAGGTGTTGTGGCGTGTGACGATATCGGTTGTTGAACCTAAATTAACAAACCATATGAATCTATCAGTTACATGGTTAATCCTCAATAAAAAAAATCTGTGTGTGTGACTGTGTGTGTGTGTGTATATATATATACATGTGTGTATGTGTGTGCTTATTAAGTATAATTGTTTAACGACTACCATTTGATGGCAACTAGGTGCACTCCTGGACGGATTAGTTAATGGAGGTTGTAACTTTCTTGGTTGTTCAACCTACATCGAAATATCATTTGATTATATATATATATATATATATATATATATATATATATATATATATATATATATATATATTTAATATTAAGAAAAATACACTACCAAATCCAAAACTGGTGTAGTATGAATATTAGAGTCCTGTGGTGCCATTGCTTTATGAATCTACATTTATAAAAAAGGATTAAACAGTAAGAAAATTATATGTGAGGCATATATAATTGATGAATATACATGTACATATGTATACCCGTATCGCTTTTTGTGGCCACTGAATAATATGGGAATGTGCATCACCTAGGGTCTCCACGTCATCGGTCGATATACAAACATCAATTCCTACATACTTTTCTTCGACCGTGTCTACCAGTACCTTCAAATACCCCGTCTCCAAAAGATCGTCCTGTGATATCTCATTGCTCCTAGAAGGATATATGAGCCCTCTACCCACTATTTTATCAAATTTACCGTAAGGAATCATTATATCACACGGTGTGGGCTCCTGCAAAATGTAGACCATTTTTAGAGTATATACATATATATTTAAGTTGTGCTATACATTGTATTTATAATATTTACAGGTAAATTTGACCTGAATCTCATCAAATTCATTGCAAGATCCACCAGATGCGCAACTAGAGTCGCGAACGACCGGGCTGCGGGTCCCTTTTAGAGCCTCCAAAGTTGCCTTTACAGATTCCATCTCCTCACGGTGTCTCTCAAATTTTTCATTCCATTCTTCTGCCATCTCAGCCCTAGCTTTCTCCGTTATATGACTCGTGAAGGCATCTATATCTTCAATTACTACTCTACGCTTATTCCCCCCTCCTAAGCCTTTCTTTATTCCCACAACGCTTGACACTGCTCTGGTTCTTCCCGGATGTTCTTTTCCTTTAACCGCCGTTAACGCATCTTTTCCAGCTTCGTAGAAGCTGCCATCAGCAAGCATTTCACGCTCCTTTTGTGCCTGTTTATGCGATTGACATAATTGTTAGAATATTGAATCCAGATAAAAGTTAAAACCTGTTAATATATGTCTTACCAACTCTTTAAGCATTTCAATAAGAGCTTCTGATAAGTCTTGTTTGCCCGTGAGTTTGTTTAATCGAGTTCTGCCCATAATGTAGTCAAACGAACGATCAGACTTCAATAATGCTAGTTCTGGGTACCTTTGAATTATTTCCTTTTTCTCCGCTTTCCATTTTGCTTTCTTTCCAACATAGCCTGCTCGGCCTACTCGGGCAGGATTTGTGTTTTTCAATGCATTTGCCTTCGCCTTAATACTTTTTGCCTATTCATAAGAGTAATAAAATAGGAACTAATTGTAACAACTGAAAAATTAAATAATCTTACATAACGTAAAAGTACATTAATTAAATATTATATCACACGTACTATAAACTCAGGCGTGTTTTTAGAAGCAACGAATTGATCCCAATGTCGGTCGTCCAGATATGCGTATTGTCCAAATGGTCTTTTACCTTTCCTAACAAACTTTGTAACTAGCGTGGTCTTTAGTTTCCTCCAGGCATCATTAGCTTTTCTAAGCATTGCATCTTTAGCCACATCATTTGGAATATTCCATTGTGTCTTTGTGGCTAGCCATAACTGATCCAACAATTTTTGTGTCGCTTTAGTATTCCAATCCACATGATAAGGTATACGTGATTTCACCTCATTCGCAAACCATGATCCAAATTGCGGACTGTTATCTCCACTAGGTATTCCATGCTCATTGAGTTCGATAAAGTAAAAGTCGTCTGGATAATTTTTCAGCTGCTTCGCTGAACCTCGTTTACCCCTTCCCCTTCGAGACATTGTATATATTAGCTTACAGTGACCTGGAAAATTAATAAGCAACCTTACAAAAAACGATAGAATAAATGATAGAATAAATGTTTTTTTTCCGGAAGAGATAGACAAAATACCATTACCATGGAGAAAACACAATGGATACTGGATAAAAAAAAGACAACACCACCAAATTACAACTAGTAATTTGGTAGGACACAACACACCAACAAAACACTACGTAGAAAAAATGCAACCAACCGTCACACTTATGACCAGCAACTACAATACAAAAAATTAAATTCACCAACAGTACAAACATAAAACGCCAACCAAAGCACACTACAACTACAATCTTTTGACACTGACAAAACCGACGGGATACAGCCCCACTAGAAACACAAAAACAAAACACAAGCACCCATACATAAACCGATCTCTCTAAGGTTTAGATGGGTATAAACTTCCTAAAAAAAATTCTACTTAAATTAATACACATTACCTACTAAACATCGCCTTTTCATTTAAAGTAGGTAATAATAATCAACGGAGATTTATCAGAATACTATTTATAACATCAATAAAGATTATAAGAATACTTACGGTCGAGATTGAGGGTAGCGCTTCAAAGCAAAAAGCCTAATTTTATCCCCAAATATGAAGTTAACCGATTTTGCTGAAGATATTTGATTTGTAAGGGTTGGTAATGTGTTTTAGGGTTCTCATTATTGTGGAAGTTCAAATGGATCGTGTATAATTTTGGTGGGTTTTTTGAGTGGTTACCGCGCGCATTTACAGGTGAAATTGCGGAGCTGTAAGCTTCGTGCCGAAGACAAAAGACAAAAAAGTCTTATGGATCAACATATACAAACCGATCTATTAAATTTAAAAATAATAAATAATAAATAAAATAAAATATAATATATAATAAGTGTTATGTATCAAGATATACAACCGATCTATTCATTAAAAAATAATAAATAATAAATATAATATAATATATAATATATAATATAATAATAATAATAGTTACATCCAAAGTGATAAGTATGTAGCTACTTTTTATAATTCGTAATCTTCATTTTTATTATAATAAATAAATAATAAATAAATAAATAAATTATTAAATTATTATAATTATAAGAAGAAGAAAAAAAAAGATATGGAAGGTTAAAGGTTCCTTGAATTTTTTAAATTTAAATGTATGTATACACTTAATTTGAGAATGGGTAAACACTTAAATTGAGAAAACCCATTTGGTAAAATAATGAGTTTTACAACTAGTTTGGAAACATAAATGTCGACTCGAGTGACCTGTATAAACCCTGTACAATACCTTTTTATTTTTTACTTGTAATATTGACCCATTAGCGATAACTCATCACATTGTTGATAAATTATTACTTCCAAAGCTGCTAAACTGATAATACAACAACAACCAAAGTGCATGTCAATTGAGCACACATGAATAATGGATTAAAATAAGTTTCATAAATGTTTGGAAATAACATAGAACACGACCTACTCAACGGTGTACTAGAGTCACACGATCTATATCAACTATGACTTATTTGTGCAGGCGCTCTTCTTCCTTGTACATGTATGACTATAGTTCTTGCACAACTCATACCCGTTTCAAATACTTCAAAATGTAAATAGCAAGACCTGTGGCGACAGAACATACTTGGATGTTAGTAAAGCTACAGAGTAAAATAATTTCAGCCCTAATCCAGAACTACGTACCTAACCGTAAATGTAAGTGTCTTAACTACAAACATCGATTACGTACATGTTTATAAGGTCAATACACTTACAATTCAGTTGACAATTAGGGACTTCCACAAAAGCAAACAAATGATTTCCTCTCATCTCTCCACAATAAAATGTCTGCAACGGCATCAACAAGACAACAAGAGAAGTGATGTCAATAATATAAACAACCGAACATACAAACATGAAACACAACTTAATATTAATCATCACGAAATATAGATGTGGCAGATTTTTTTATTTTATTTTTTTGTAAACAGCAAACATTTTCCTTACCACAAAAAAAAAAACAGAAACAAGTACAACCAGAAAAAATCCTAAACCAAACCCAGCTACAAGAAGTAGCATGAAAAAATAAAAAATAACCAAAAAGAACTACAAGACACTAGACCACATAACCTTGTAAAACTAACAGGCACAAAAAGAAATGCACAAATGACCCACACTCAAATGACCATAGCGACAGAATCAGCAGAGACCATACATCAAAATTGAACAAAAATACTTTTGACCTTATGGACCCATGCTAGCCTAACCCAAAGATGCTGCAGATATTGTTTTCATCTTTGAAACAATATGTTAATAAAGTAACAACATATTTGATTAATAATAAAATGCTATCTATATAATATCAAATAACAAGAACAAAAAAAAAAATACCTTTCACACATCAACCCATAATCCATCTTCATCGTTGTCAGATCGTAAGGATGTATTGGCATCAATAGGCTCATTTATCGGAGGAATGCCAACAGAAAATGGTGGTAGCTCATCAAACTGGTCGTACTCTTCCTCGTCCACAACATTATCAACTCCAAGTATGCGCCGTTTACCATGTAAAACGATGTGCCATCTTGAATTACTCGGGTCCTTAACAAAGAACACTTGGGTGGCTAGTTTTGCAAGAATGAAGGGTTCGGATGCATAGCCATTGGTTGAAAGATCGACAAGTGTGAAACCATCGTTATCAACCATAACGCCTCCGTCGTTTTTCACCCACTTACACTTAAACACGGGTATAGTAAATGCATGATAATCTAACTCCCAAATTTCTTGAATTACACCATAAAACGAGTCCTGAGCAATCGTTGCTCTTGCATCACGATCCTTCCCATCGAATTCTATCGTTGAGGCTATCAGCGTGACCCCACTGTTTTGCATTGTACTCTTCTCATCTTGCTTTTGTGTATAAAATGTGTAACCATTTATGTCGTATCGTTGGTATGATCTAACTACATATTTCGGGCCCTCTCCAAGCTTTTCCACAGTTTTATCAACATTTGGCTCTCCATAATTTTCCATCACCTTGTCTTTCAACCAATTTGAAAATTGTTCATTGTGCTTGGTGTTATACCATCGTTCGGTCTTTCCCCTATGTGTCAAACGTAACATTTGAATGTGCTCTTCAATGTACGGAGAAACACATGACATGTGTTGTAAGACTACAAAATGAGAAAGTTGTAAATGAGCACGGTCCGGGACGATCATTTTTGATCCTCTTTTGGTTCCAACCCCTAAAAGTCTACCTTCGTGGCGAGAAATAGGAATGCCAATACTCTCTACACCTTTCAAAAAGTCCGTACAAAACTCGATCACCTCCTCAGTAGCATATCCTTCAACAATACTACCCTCAGGTTTACTGTGGTTCCTTACATACCCTTTTAGGACGCCCATATATCTCTCAAAAGGGTACATGTAACGTAGGAATATGGGACCACAAGCCATAATTTCTCCTATAATATGAGAGACCAGGTGAACCATGACATCGAAAAAAGAAGGCGGAAAATACATCTCTAGTTGGCAGAGTGTGATGATAATCTCCTTTTGCCATTTATCCAACGATTCCGGATCAATCACTTTTGAGTGAATCATGTTAAAGAATAAGCAAAGTTTTGTGATTGTATGTCGGATGCGTTCTGGCAACAATCCTCTAATAGCAATAGGAATCATATGCGTCATTAAAGCATGACAATCGTGCGACTTCATACCAAGCAATTTACAGTCTTTCAGCTAGATGGAACCTTGATTCCATGTAAGCATTGACAAAACTGCAGTTTTTCCGGTTTTGACATTGTATAACATGCTGGTGGCAGAAATGTGCGTTTTTCATTAATTGGAACCGGATGAAGCTCTGGCCGAATGCCCATGACTTCCATGTCTTTTCGAACATTAATCCCATCTTTTGTTTTCCCTGGATATTTAACAATAAGCCTATCAAGCTATCACAAACATTTTTTTCAATATGCATAACATCCAGACTATGTCGGACTTCCAAATGCTTCCAGTAAGGTAATTCCCAAAAAATTGATCTCTTTTTCCAAATACCTTTTCTTAGTGGATTTCTTTTCCCAAACACGACGTTTACATCTTCAAGTTCGGCTAATGTAGTACGTCCATCAAACCGTGTCCTTACCCTTCGATTCTCGATTGTCCCATCAAACTCCTTCTTTTTCTTACGATACGGGTGATCTATTGGAAGCGATCTCCGATGCCCCATGAATACAGTTTTATTGCAATTATCTAACCATCTCGAAACTGTCTGGTCTTCACAAACAGGGCAGGCATATTTACCTTTTGTACTATATCCCGATAGATTTCCGTATGCTGGAAAATCACTAATGGTGCAAAAAATCATAGCTCGCAATTGGAAATTCTCCTTCTTATACGCATCATACACTTCAATGCCCGGTCTCCACAAAGTTTTCATGTCGTCAATTAAAGGAGCTAAATAAACATCAATTCATTACCTGGTTGTTTCGGAGCTTGAATTAACAATGACATCATGATATATTTGCGTTTCATGCATAGCCACGGTGGAAGATTGTAAACACATAAAAGAACCGGCCATGTACTGTGACTACTACTCATGTGTCCAAATGGATTTATTCCGTCCGAACTAAGACCAAAACGAATATTTCTAATGTCAGCACCAAAATTATCAATATTATTAATGTTTCTCCATTGAGTTGAATCAGCCACATGTCTTAATTTTCCATCCTTTTTACGCTCATCAGAATGCCAACGCAACAATTTTGCTTCTTTTTCATTTGCAAATAATCGTTTTAGTCTCGGAATGATGGGAAAATACCACAATAGTTTAGCTGGGGGGCCATTTTTACTCTCGTCTTCATTTTCGTTTGCTTTTTTTTTACGCTTATACCTCGAGGTATCACAAGTTATACATTCATGCAAATTTGCGTACTCTTTCCTGTACAATATACAATCATTCGGACATGCATCTATCCTTTCAATTTCCAATCCCATTGGGCATAACAATCTTTTGGCTTGGTATAGTGAAATAGGTAACTCATTACCTTCAGGGAGCATCTCATGTAAAAGCAATAATAAGCTTGTGAAACTCGTATCACTCCAACCATGGTTTGCTTTTATATTTAACAACTTCATTACAGCGGAAAGTTTAGAAAATTTCGTGCAACCAGCATACAATGGTTTTTCTGATTCTTCAAATATCTGGTGTAGTTTTTCTTGATCATTATCACCAACATTATCCTCCAAGACATGAAACATGTCATTTAAATTTTCACGAGTGTCGTTATCATCTGAATCGTCATTTTCATTGTTATTGAATACGGAAGATGACGCGCCATTATCAACTAGTAATTCACCATGTCTTGACCAGCAATTATACTTTCTTACAAATCCACGTTTAATCAAATGTGCCTCAACCACACTGATGTCATTAAATATCTGGAAATTTTTACAATCTATACAAGGACAGCAAATGTTGAGATCTCCATTCTTCACCCGATTAGCTTCAGCAAATCTAAGAAAATCTTGCACACCTTTAATAAACTCTGGGTTAGAACGTGAAATTTCGTACATCCATTTGCGATCCATCTGGAAAAAAAAAGAAGATAATAAATATAAATGCATGAATGAGATGGATGAAATATAATGAAAATACTCAAGTGGCCAATTATAGCCACTTTTTGAATACTCCAACTCATATGTGTATACATTTTAATGTACGTGTTAACTATTTACGAAAAATTGATAACATTTTCTCTTAACTCATCAAGTCTGTTATATATAAACACAAACTTGGAAATGTAAGGAGATATATTTATCAATTTTTTTTCTTAACTAGCTAACTCGATTAAATGGAATGAAACAAAGTATTAAAAAGAGTTCCAAACGGGGCTATCACTTTCATTCAATAAAATAAAGTATTAAAAAGAGTTCCAAACGGGGACTATCACACTATCAATCTATAGCTTGCATATGATCTAGTTAAAAATATGTTACAAATACATATATATGTACACACATGAATATTGAACGATAGAAATAAGCCTAAATTAATATATATATATATATATATATATATATATATATATATATATATATATATATATATAAAGTAGAATTAGAACAAAAAAATGTTTTACCTTAATAATGGAGTCGGATTTTCAATGAATGTATTCGATATAGTATTTGAGTAGAAGCTTCAATGGAGATGTGTTGTGTTTAATTTTGGTTGATGATCGACTGTATTAATGGAGATAATGTGAGAGATAATATCTAAATTCAACTTGTTGGTTATCAGGTGATATTTTTTATTAATTTTTTAAAGTTTAATTGTTATATTAGCCGGGTTCCATTCCGTTAATTAAGTGATTATTCCGATCCGTTGAGTTTTAAGATAACATACATATAGCGCGGTTCAAATGTGCCGTTCTATAAAATATCAATTAGATCGGTTTATAACCAAGTGTTCCAAAAAATAATCAACTAGCTCACATTCTATGAACCGATCTATAAAAGTATTAAATAGAGCATTTTCCTTAAATCGTTCTAAAAAATGCGTTCTATTAAATACTTTCTGTAGTAGTAAATTAAAATTGCTCCTGAGTTATTGCAGTATAACTCTATGGGGTTTTTATTTGTGGGTACCACGTCAAGCCCAGAAATAAATTTCTTAATCCAGACGGTTTCCATTCACAGCTTCCGAAGGTGCTATGTACTCCGATTCAGTTGCAGACATGGCAGTTCTTGATTGCTTCATAAGGAACCCTTTTCACTACGTCTCCATCCAAGATGAAGACGTATCCTGTCTGAGATTTCATATCATCTCTATTGGTTTGAAATCCAGCATCACTGTAACCAGTCACTTTGAGCTCAGCTTCAGGATTTCAACCATACTCCAGAAATATCTCACTAGTAGCCTTCAGATACTTGAGAATATTCTTTACAGTAGTCCAGTGACTTTCACCCAGTGACTTTCACCTGGATTCTGTTGAAAAACGGCTGGCTATGTTCTATACGAACGCCACATCAGGTCTAGTGCATCTAACTGCATACATAATAGATCCAACAGCCGAAGCATAAGGAACCCTTTGCATACGCTCCACCTTAACAGGTGTAGAAGCACATTGTTTGCTATTTAAGTCAAGTCTTTCTTACATTGGTACATTTCCACGCTTAGAATTCTCCATCTTAAATCGCTTTAAGATCTTATCAATATAAGCACTTTGACTTAGTCCAATTAACTGCTTTGTTCGATCTCTATAGATATTGGTTCCAAGTATGAATGTTGGTTCTTCCAAGTCTTTCATAGCGAAACACTTTCCAAGGTAGGATTTTACATCTTGTAACTTTGGAATGTGATTTCATATGATCAATATGACCACAACATATAAGACAAGGAAGTAACATTACTCCCACTAGCTTTTTGATATACACATGGCTTATTAAGATTTTGAGTAAATATAAACCTTTTGATTTCCTCATCAAACCTCTTGACATTCAGTTGCCAAATCTCATAGTCATAGTACGCTGCTATAACTAAGAAAATCCTAATAGCTCTAATGTCTACTTCAGGAGAGAAGGTTTCATCATAATCAACTCCGTAGATTTGAGTATAACCCTTCGCTACGAGACGAGCTTTATAGGTGTGTACATTCCCATCCACATTCGTATCTTCAAGCCATTTTTCAGATTCTGGATCTGATAATGCAGCTTTGAAATTAGGAGGTTCATTAAGATCCCCTAACATGTGCTCCTCAGTTTCTACATTTAGACACAACTTTTCAGAAGCACGTATTGTCCTTGCGGACCTACGAATTGGAACAACATCGACTTGAGGTTCAACACTTTGAATACTCCCCCCCCCCCCCCAAGTTGATGTTTGCTAGTGTTTGTAGAAGGGGATACATCTTTCTCTTGATTCTCATCAAGTTCTACGACCCTCCCACTGTTTTCTTGAGCTATGAGATTCTTTTCAAAGAACTCAGCATATCTAGCAACTTTAACAGTATTTTCAGAAGGATTGTAGAAGTAGTAACCCATTGTTTCCTTTGGGTATCCTACAAAGATGCACTTAATAGATCTTTACTCCAGTTTGTCAGGCGTATCCCGCTTCACAAGCGCCTCACATCCTCAGACCTTTAAGTAAGATAAATTAGGGACTTTCCCATGCCACAATTCATGTGGTGTCTTATCCACCTTCTTGGTTGGTACTATATTCAAAATACGTACAGCAGATTCAAGAGCATGATCCCAAAATGATAATGGGAGAGTTGTAAGGTTCATCATAGATCTCACCATGTCTAACAAGGTTCGATTCCTCCTCTCAGACACTCCATTATGTTGTGGTGTGTATGGAGAAGTAAGCTGTTGGACAATCCACACGCTTTCAGATAATCCTTAAAGTCTTGTCTTAAGTATTCGCCACCTCGATCTGAACGAAAGATCTTGATGGTCTTACCGAGTTGATTTTCTACTTCATTCTCAAACACTTTAAATGTTTCAAAATCTTAATGTTTATGTTTAAGCAAGTAAACATAACCATAATGACTGAAATCATTAGTAAAAGTGATGAAGTAGCTAGCACCTTGTCTTGACACATGTCTAAATGGACCTCAAACATCTGGTATGTATAATTCCAAGTAGATCTTTAGCCCTTTGCGTTTGATGCGGAAAGGGTTTACTTACCATCTTGCCACAAACACAAGATACGCATTTATCAAAGGATCCATCATCATTTGATTTTAAGAGCCCTTCACGTTGAAGCCTTTCAATGCGTTTCTTTCAATGTGTGCAAGACGACAGTGCCAAAGATAGGTAGAGTCCAAGTCGGACTTGGCTCTTTTATTGCTAACAACATACATAGAATTAACTTTTGAAACATGATCATACATATCAATTTCAAAAATAAAACTGAAACTACACCTCTAGTAATAGTAGGTGCAAAATGACAATTGTCTAATACAATAACTAAGCCCGAAGGCAAATTTAAGTCAAACTTCAATTGGCTTCTACTGCTTCACGCACACCATTGTACAAGTAGAGTGCCTTATGTTTCAGTTTCTTCTTTCCTCTAAATTCCTGAAGGGTATTACAAATGTAAGTACCACAACCAGTATCATATATCTAGGAATTTGATTTGAAGAAAGAATATAATATTCTATCGTGAAGATACTGGAAGGTCCGGTCGAGCCGGCTAGCTTCTTCTTCTTATTTATCAACTCAGCAAGATAGGCAGGACAATTCCTTTACCAGTGTCCCACAGTGGTGATACGCCTTATACATAGCCAGATGCTCTTTCATTGCTGAAGGGGTTTGCTCAGGATTAGGGACAAAAGCACCTTGCTTTCCCTTAGTCTTTCCCCTAGTTTGCGGTTTCTTATCTTTCTGGATCTTTCCATTCTTAATCGCAAGGATTTATGGAGTAGTCGATTTCTGCTCTGTAATCATATTAAGTGGAATATGATTTTCATATTGGTTTTGAAGTTCGGGAGTCATGCTGCCGAGCATCAAACAAGCAACTTCATTATGACAATCATAAAGAGCATTCCATGCTGCTAATTCCTTAACAGGACCAGTAGCAGCATCAGGAACAAGTCCCATCGACTGTTCAATGACTTCTGTTTTCCTTTCAACACGAAGGACAATCCTTAGTTGACAAAACCAATCATTGAAATTAATTCCAGAAAGTTTTTCTTTTCTAGCATTTGCCTGAAAGCCGAATAATTCGAGTTCGGTGCAGGATTTGCCATCTACAACTAGATAAAAGTTCGAATTTAGTATTTTCGATAATACATCTTTAAAAGAAAATTAAATACCCAAATGTTTTTATATATATATATATATATATAAACAATTAATTTTCTTAAGGCTAGGATCCTATTTGACATACCACCATCACATCAGTTGATCTGCTAGCAATGATGGTACTCAAAAGGTAAGTGACGATCAATAATTGCATTACAAGTGCAATTCCTAGAAATTATGGGACTTACAAATAATACTTATGAAGCAAGCATAAGTGAATTTGTAAACATGTTTCATCCCATCTTTTGCCACGGGCTTAAGGATCTCACCGCTTAACTCGTTTTAAGTCGTCCAATTAAAAACTGTAAATAGTCCACCACCGTCTCACGATGAGTGGTAATTTACCTTGGGATTGCAATTTACCTACGTCTCACGCAGAGTAAAAAGCAACTGCAAGTGTTCTTACGATTGGATGGCAATGACTTAAGTTTAAATGGGTAATTTATTTGATAATATGTATCAAATATGTACGAAGAAGCATGCACACATCTTCGTATCATAGGTTTTAATAAAAACATTCTTCAATTAAGTTATGTGCGTCAAGATGTCTAATTTGATATTAATATTAAATTAGAGATTGCACTTTTATTAAAATTGACGATTCAACATGTTTTAAACCTTTTCGGCCATGTACAAGAGAGGCCATGAAGAGGCCAGAGGAGGAGCTAAGATGAGGGGCTAAGATCTTTTCATCGTTTTATCCAACCCGTCATCTAGGCACCAAGCCGAAGATACCTCTCCTATACAAGCTCCTAGTCGTGGTTTAAAACAAATTATTAACTTGCAAATCTCGTAGTGGAAGAAAATTACGGTATGTGAGCCCAACCCGAGTTGACAATAAGATTTGCAAGAAAACAATAAATCTTATTTCATAGTTATTAGTCCAGTTTATTTTTTCATAAAACCATTTTGCTTTACAAGTTACAATAAATAAGCAAAATAAATAAACTACTAAAATTAATAAACTATTAAACAATTAACAATTAACAATTAATTTTCATGCAACTTTTAGTAGGTGGAACCCTAAAGCATGACCAACTAGGGACAACTTGTCAATTAAACAATTTTAAACAAGTAGCACATAATATAGTTTTCTCAATTAACAATTAATTCTTAACTAGCATATCAATATATCAAAGTGATATCCATGACAAATTATACATGAATTTTATGGATACCCTTTATCAAGCTAATTTAAAGGTACACTAATAATAACAAACAATTTACATTTAAACATGTTATTATTCTAGTTAAACATAAAATTTGCAATGGGATTTTAAAAGTGGAACACCTTTACTATAAAGTTTAATTTAATTCACTATAAGTTTTATCAAAACTTCCCTTCCTTCCTGTTTGTTTTGTCCATTCGAAAAATAAATAAATAAATTCTTTTATATGAACAAAGCCAAACAAGAAGAAAAGTCACCAAGGGTTTTTTTTATTTATTTATTTTTTATCGTTGTCAGTTTGCACCACACAACAAAAAACAAAAAAAATTCCAGTCCCTTGCTCACCGACTTCCACACCATGCAAAAAAAAAAAAAAAAACATTTTTTTTTACATGAAATCCATTCGGTCAACATGATCCAATCAACAAATTTTTTTTCTTTTTTTTCATCTCTCTTACATTGTTTGTCGCTGGAACCATTCATCAAACAACAAAAAAAAAATATTTTTGTTTTTTTTTAACGAACCAAACAAATAATCCCCACCAAATTTTATGTGTAACAAATCTAACTAATTACAACACATACGTATGGCTCTGATACCACTGTTAGAGTATAGCATAAAGATATATTCAAATTGTCACACAATCGCGGAAGCATATAAACACGTATTTATAACTAGTTAAGATAGAAAACGTGTACCTTTTAGCTAGCTCCAATTAATCGTTTAATAAACGAATATGTTTCACTAATGGTAAAACCCTCTACGATCGCACACACAATACGTCATTGATTACCACCCGAATGCTAGTTCAATTAACCAATTAATACCCCTTTTCCTCTTGTGTTTTACGTAAAACCAAAACCACAACAATTGTGTTCTACGTAAAAAAAACACTTTTGTTTTTCAACTCAAAAGGCAAACACCCTTGGGTTTCTTTTATGTCGGCCGAACCACACAAAGAAAAGGAATTGGATAAAAGTTTTTTTAAGAAAGGGTTTTGGTTTTATTATTATATATAATAACCTTTTATTATAATAATTAATAATTAAACCCTTTAAGTAATTATAAGTAACATTTTAGTCCTAACAACTTTCACCTTAAACCTTATAATTTAATAACATTTATTAAATGATCACAAATTAATTAATAACTCTACTAGTTATTACAATTAACTTAACTTGGTTAAATAAGCGGTATCTACGTGTTAACGCGTGTGACCCCGTAGGCTTAAACGTTTCCGGACATGCGTTTATTTGACGTGGTCATTTCCCAACACTTTGGGTGCGACTAATCAAGGTAATCAAGCACAAAGATATATAATGAACGACTCTATATGCGTCGTTTTAACAAAATTCATTGAAACGATAAAAGTTTACATCAGTTATGATAATTACATTAGCTCGTGTTCTGAATATGAGAGATTTCTAAGCATAACTACTTATACAAAATATATTAATGCAATAAAATCTCTGATGTTTGCATGATGACTCGAGCTAGCTAAATCCTGAGTGCAGTCCTACTGCTGCTGGGAACCTGAGAATACACGCTAAAAAGGTCGGCTAAAAGCTGGTGAGCTCACAGGTGTAATGATGTAATAATAATGTATGAACCACAAGATTTAATCATGTTTGAAATCAATCAAATAAATATGTATATTACTGCCACGAGCTCATAGTTTGAGCTTAACTGAGGTGTCAGGATCACAATCAAGTGCCCGATCAGGGTTGCCTCCTGCGAGTGCCTAATCTACACTCGTTATGAACAAATGCTAATGTGTCCGTTTGACCAGCAGTCGTGGTAGTGCGACTACCCCGGACAGGGATTGTCAATCCCAAATGGTACCATTCGCTAACATTCACGCTAAATCCATACTAACAAACTATGATGTGGAAGACTTCATGATTAGGTAAAACAACTCATGCAGTCAATATATCGAGTTTGTACTTGTGTTCACATGTAAATAAAAACTGAGCATGTATTCCCACCCCTGGGTTAAAAACAGTAAAATGAGGGGCTATGAGACTCACCTGAGTCTGCTGTGTTTGCAAAGCAAGCAAATATGATATTGTACCAAATGAGGTGTCCGAAGACTGTAACCTGCCGGGCGGCGTCCTAAACGCGCAAGATTATATGAGTGAGTAGATGTCTCAACAGACCATCTATGCTAGTTGTCCATCAACTAGTTATGTCCAAATGTTTGATTGTTTGTTTGAGTTTTGAAAACATGTACGGCCCGTTGGTGATGATTTGTAATTATAATCTCAAAGCATTATTATTATGATGTTATAATGTTGTGCTTACAAAGCATGTTTCATGTGTAATAGAGTTGTATCGTATAAGTATAGATGTTGCGTGTGGTTCGACACTTAGTGTGAAAACTAATTTTGAAGTTTCTGTTTTTGGCGACACTAGGTGCGACATTGGGTATGGGTTGCGACACTGAGGTCAGTGTCGCATGATGGTGACATTATACGTGTTGCGACATTAGGGTTAGTGTCGCTATGTGCGACATTAAGTAATTTTGGCGACACAGGCATTAGAGTCGCTTCCTGCGACATTCGTGAACTGAGTGCGACACAAGGGTCAGTGTCGCTACATGTGACAATCGAAATCGTTGCGACATTAATATTAGTGTCGCAGTATGCGACATTCGGATGATGGTGCGACACAAGCTTAGTGTCGCAATCGGATTGGGGCCGATGTGACACTTAAAAGTAGAATTATACCAGACAACATATAGTGGTGATCAAACCATAAAAGTGAAACTTCTTTGGATCCATATTTCATAACAGAACATCTATTAAATTCAAATTTCTATTTTATGCAATGTGTTCATAAAATAAATATCCTTAGAGTAACTCATGGTGACAATCAATAAGTTGCCATAATCCATTTAAAATGAAATAATACAGGGCAGTGCAATATTTATAAACTGCTAAAGCTGATAACAAATCTAATCTAATTGTTTCTCGATATGATTTTATGTTCCCTTAATAGAAAGATACGACTTCAAGATCCTTCTTGAACCATGGTATTTCAATATAATCTCTTGTTATATCTATTTATAATGGAGCTTACCATGGTGCTTAAACCTCCTTCTTGAACTTGTTTGCGTACTTCTCAGCCTTCTGTTTTAAAACTACCTAAAACCGCCTAGAGTTTCTTGGCCATTCCCTTCAATTCCTTAAGCTTTGCTGTGACTGTTAATTTCATCCTGCACAACCTTGTGCCCGTTTTATGCTTCTAAGTACTACTCCGTATTTGATATCCAATGCACCTTCTGATTCAGAGAAAAATTCAGCATATGCACGTATCCTATCACACAAAAAATGAACATCCATTCCCAAAAGCTTGCTTAAAATATTTGAAGGAGTTATTCCACGATTATAAGTATTCTTAGTTGTGGCGAACGACAATTCTTTATTCCTTCAGCAATGTTTATGAGCTCACCGATCATACCTAGCTTGTAATACATGCCTTCGAATGATTGGGGAGATCGCCCGCATTGCTGAAGGAATTAAGAACTGTATATTCGCCACAATCAAGGAAGACTTCGAATCGTGAGATAATTCTCTGAGTCTTTCAAGCTTATGTGAATAAAAGTTCAATTTTTGCGCGATAGGATACGTGCCCGTACTGGATTTTTGTCTGAATCAGAAGACACAATGGATATGAAAAGGTACGTTGAAACAAAAAATGAACAGAAGGTTAGGATGAGATTATGACACTTACAGCAAAGCTTCACTAGTTGAATGAGAAGGCGAAAAAACTTGAAGAACCTAGATAAACTCTGTTATAAAAAGAGAAAACGATCAATATTAAACTGACAAACTATAACAAGCAGAGAGTGAACAGTTTAAAAGTAACCGATTATAAATCACTCACATTCGATCACACTTGCAACACATTATTATAGCTTCCACAACACCAATTTTTGTAATAGAAATTCAAGGAACAATCATTGGTTCTGCAACTGCAAAAAATACCCTGCCCTAGAAGTTGTTTAGCAATAGAAAATACTACATCCGTCCCAAAATTATTGTCCAGTTTTGACTTTCTAAAGTCTTTCTTTTTCAACTTTGACCTTAAATATTTTTGTTTGTGTTATATAATACTTAATAAAAATTATACCAATGAAAATTTATTTAAAACTCACTCCATTCATATATTTTGCATCAAGTATTATATAACACAAATAAAAAATATTTAAGATCAAAGTTCAAAAAGAAAGACTTCGGAAAGTCAAAACTGAACAATAACTTTGGGACGGAGTTAGTTTCGGAAAGTCAAAACTGAACAATAACTTTGGGACGGAGGTAGTAATAGATTAACAACCAAGTTTGAAATCGAAAAATATAAACAAAATCAATTGAAATCTGACAGTAAATTATTACCAGTAATTAGGCAGCAATGTAATGGTTGTGAAAAGCCGAATCAATGTTGGGGAAAAAACTCCCCAATTTTGGGTGAAGACAGAAGAACGATATAAGATCGGCAATTCGGGTTTCTAGCTTATAAGTTATAATATATTTGTAGGGTGAAAAAACAGCTGTTAGGACCGTTAGGTAACGGTATAGATACGAATTAATATATCCCATTAGAAAAACAACCGTAGATAACGTTCAGATAAGAAAGAACCTCTAGAAAATCACCAGTAGAATGTTAGATAACATTAGAATTTGAATTTGAATTCAATATTTAGGGTGTAGTAAATTATTGGGCCAATTCCAAATGTGAATTTAACAATGTTGATCCATTATAATTAAAATGGGCCTGGTGAATTATATAGTTTGCTTTTTATCTCAAATTTTTGGAAATTGATAACGAGAGCCCTAAGGCTTCCGTTAAGACGTTAGGACACGTATAAAAAATTGTACTTTGACATTAATAATATATTCTCTGTCCCTTTAATTTTTTGTTTGTCCCCCTGAATTTTAGTCAATGTACAACTGTTTTATGCATATCCAAATATCTTAATAAAAGCCCTTAGGACTTTTATTAACAAAACCATAAATTTTTTGATCAACAAATGATGGAATTTTGTTTTTTCCAATCACTCAACCTTTTTATTTATGTGAGGGTTTTAATCTCATTGATTCGATGTAAGAATTTTGATGTAAAACAACGGATTCTCGAGTTGTTAAGTTTTCTCAGTTCTTGTTATTAAACGTCTCTTAAGTATTTTGATACGTACATAATGAAATCAACACTAAAATTAATAACACAGTAATAACCTACTAATGCGATTGATTGTGCTTTTCTATATATATTCTAAATACGTAGAAAATGAAATCAATAGAAAAAACTAATAACAAAGATATAAGATTCGTGTGTTTCGTGTCAGTTGAGATAGATAATCTTAACAATGTCACATCGATCCTCTGTTTGGCGGATTGCAACCATCTAAACGTGAATGAAATGAAATTTCCTGATGCGGTGACGGTGATACACATATATAGTACTTTGGATCTTGTGGAAACAAAGTCATGCAGTAATACACATATATAGTAACTTGTTGCTCTTATCTTTTCAATGGATGAGCAGCTAGCAGTGGTGGAAATTAACATCAACTTTAATTGGTTACCTAATCCTACTTTGTATATAATATAAGAAAGTTGTAATCCTTATTTTGGTCTCTTGTTCTTGCTAGTACCAGTGATACTGATTATGATACTTTTTTTCAACGCCTTTAAAATTACAGACGGTTACATAAACGGAGTGAACTTGAGTTGGGTCACAAGACCACTCACTCCAGTTAGAGTATAACTTGCTAATCCTACATCCAATCCAATTACAAGATAGGCGCTTGACCTCATTCGGCATGATACTGCTCTTGGCCTTTTTCTCACCGAAAGCACTTTATTGTGAGCATTTGTATGAATCCTCTTCTGCGATTCTTAAGAAACTCATTAAGATTTCACAGTTCGAAATACCGTGAAAGTACACATGCTTAAATCAAATTTTATTGGTGTCGTAATTGTTACAAAGACACCTCCACAGACTTAAGCATGAACTATAAAGTTTATTTAACTGACAATCGATAAGCAATTAGCCTGCTCCGTGTTAAAATATTAAGAGAACACCACTTTATAAATTAGGTGAGTTGATTAATATATATATATATATATATATATATATATATATATATATATATATATATAGATACGGAGATACCTTTATAAATGGACCATAAGAATTTCCCACTTTGAACTGATGTAACGAGAACCAATTCAATGTTACTGCAAATGAAGAATTGATTGTCCACAAATTAATCCTTGCTTTTATTAACATCTCGCAACAAATCGATATAGTATAATTGGTCTTGCTGGTGCTGTTTGCCTCGCATGATTATGAACAACATTTAGTAGTAGTGTTTTATTATGTTCATTCATTTATTTATATACTTTTTTTGTTTCTTTTTTGAATTTGGCAATTTATTTTTCCGCCTCCCCGTCTAAACTCTAATGTCCACTTGGTAGCTCTGTTTTACCAATTTGGGATGGTTCTAATGAAACCTGCTTTAGTCTTCTGGTAGTAGTCTGAGGGTATTATGGCCAAATCAAGAATCTAGTGACAAATGCATCAGAAAGAGCTATGTACCTATTACCCCTCACCCCATATATAATGTAAGTCATTATTCAGAATGCAATCCTTATTTTGTCATCTTTTCAAAAACTTTATAAATTTCATTAGAAATGGTACAGAAAGAAGCTATAGGAGATTACAGAGTGTTACATAAAACACGGCAAGCTTGAGTTGGGTTACAAGACCACCCATTTCAGTTCAAAAAAAAACTTTCTAACCCTATTATTAATCCAAGGGTAAATATATTTTGTCGGCATCGTACCCCCCCTGTTTGTTCCGAGTTAAGCAACCTACCATTAAAACTCCCATTGTCTGCAGTAAACTGGTTAATGTTGTATCGATATCGGCAATATGGTAACCGGTTACCGGGAGAACCGGTAAAATTAATTACGTGTCATTTTTTAGGCCACATGATGTGGTTGCCAAGTCATCATTTTGTAGGTTGTAACGGGTAAAAACATAGTTTGCAAAGATTGTAGCACATAAATAACCGGTTTGTTGCATACATTGGGAGTTTTAGGGGTAGGTTGCTTAACTCGGAACAAACAGGGGGTACGATGCCGACAAAATATATTTACCCTTAATCCAATTACTTTGATAACTTGTTTGGTAATCACAGAAGAAGATAAAATGCGAACTTCATCTGCGAATGCAGTGGCACGAGTAACTGTTGGAAGAGATACCATGTTCTCAAAATGGCAACAGATGGTTGAGCTGGCTCATCAGAAACGTGATGGTGGTGCTCACTCAGCATCTAACTCTCAGCCAAGTATAGACGTTGGGCTGAAGCCCATGTCAACTTGTGAGCCGAAGGCTAAAGATAATCCAGAATTCCAGATACTCGGAGGATATCTGTTGCTGTCTCTGCTATTCCTTTTTTGTGTGGGAAAATATTGAAATTGTATTAATTGAGATCCTAAAATGATCTTTGAGATTAAGATTAGTAGAGAGAAAGATGTCTTTAATTTGTTGCCCTAGAAGGCCACATATATATTTCTTAATAAATAATGTAATGTTCTGACAGCCACAGGTTAGAGAGTTATAACACTTTTTTGGTCACTTCTTGGAGGGTTGGTATCTCTTCTAAAGTTCTGATTTTTACAATCATATAAAGCACTTATGAAGCTCCTTTGCCTTCCTAATCTTCTATAATCCCGTTCCCATTAACTCTTAAGTAGCCTTTTGTAGATTTTATTCAAGTATATAAAGCCCTACATTAGTCAATTGGGTAAGCATCGAGCTAAGTTTTATGCTATTTTGAAATGGTGATGCTGAAAGGGTAGTTAAATCATTACTAATCTAGAAAATCAAGCATGTATTACTACATTGATATTGTAATCTTTTTGGAGACATATGCCAAAGGTGGTTGAAGCGATACTTCGGTGTCACCCTGAGAAATTATGTCGTTCTCTGTCAATTGTCATTTTTTGACTTTGTTCAGCATGTGTTACTTTGTTCATGTGTGTTACTTTGTCAACATGTGTGTTACTTTGTTCACATTCCATTTCATGTAACCTTTCTATTAGCCTCTTTCTCTTTACTTAATCTGGTTATCAGATTTGTTTCATGAGACTTGATAAATTTATAGGTTTTTGAACTAAAGTCTAAAGTAGTACATTCGAGATCTCAGTTAAGTATGGCATTTATAGATCGAGAAGAAAGAGTAACTTGTTATTTTTAAAGTTGATGCTCTTAATTACGAGCAGATCCATCCCACATTTTGGAACCTTGAGTTCTTACAAACAAGATGTGTAACAGGTCCAGTAAAGAAATCCTCGAAGAATCAAGATTTGTGTCAGAGTGGTATGCGTATTATCTCCGTCAAAGATGTCTTGTTTGTTCTTGGGAGGAAGAATCATTTTTCAAGTTCGACGCTATCATATATATACATCAACTATGTAGTCTTTCTTGGTTATTTTTTGAGGAACAGGCCCCTTTGGGACACTAGAATAAATCTATGGTAAATATAGTAAATAAAATAATACAAGTGTCTCAAGTTAGATATTTTGGTTTAACATAGGGGTGGCAATTTTAGACCCATTGGTTAATTTTGGGTCAATTTGGTTAATTTTTAGGAGGGGATGGGTTTGTTGGGTCTCCTCCTCATTTTTTGGATGGGTCTAAATGGGTTTTTCAATATAACCTCTAATTGTGTAAAAATTAACCAACGGGTTTAGACGGGTCTAGCGGTTTTTTTTTTTTTTTTCCACCTCATTTCATTTTTTTTCATTTTTCACTCAAAAAAAAAAAAAAAAAATTTGGTGAACCCGATGACCCGACCCGACCCGAGACCCATTTAGACCCATCCTTCTAAATGACCCATCTAGACCCGGACCCATTTAGACCCAAACCCATCTAGACCCGTGACCCAACCCGACCCGACCCATGCATTTTGCCACCTCAGTTTAACAATACATCTTGTAAACTAATGAAGATAAAAGAAACTGAGAAACTGATGAAGATAAAAGAAACTGAGAAACTCTATCATCCAATTATATATCAACCAAGTCTTGCATCATAAATGATATATTCCCTTATTCAGTTAAATAGAGAGTAACAATCAAAGTCTTGGACAGATTCCAGAAAGTGAAGAAAGTACAGGGATGTACAATACATATAAAGATGTAAAATCCGATAACAAATCTAACTTAATTGTGCAGCGGATATCTGACATTTGTGATATCAAAATCTTCCGCATATTACCATGATGATACAAAGAGTGCTAAAGTGTTCTTGGGCCAAAGGGGACCATGTAGTTTCTTTCCTTCTAAATTCTGACAAATTTCGATCTCTCTTTTTGTCAAGAAAATGGAGACGACTAGATGCACAAACCCAAAAGGCACTCTCTCTGCAGATTAGATGAAAAAGAAAGGACTTGGATTCTGATGGATGATTTCCACTTAGTAGATTTATTACTCTAAACAAAATGTTATGAGACGAAAATGCTTAAGTGAGTTAGTATTGAAAAAATGCGTAAAGGTTATAGATTATAAACGTTGTAGCAAATCTGAATGACCTGAAGAGGAAGGCCAAGAAGATTGAGGGCAAGGCAAATATCCCCTCAATCTTCTTGGCCTTCTTGTAGACTTAATGATGTTTCAAGTTATTGTGGTCAAAGTTTAATATTAGAAACCAGAAGGGGTCATAGTGTAATATTATTGGAGTTTGTTAGAAGGTTGTTAAAAGAGGGTTAAGATAGTTAATGGCGGTTTGTTTAGAAGTCTGTATATATGTAAATGTTGATACACTTTTCATTTTGTAACTTTCATTGATCAATAATATTCTCTCAAATTGAGATTTGTTGTTTCCGCTTCTATATGGTATCAGAGCTACGGCTCAATCATAAACCCTAATTTCTTAATCTAATCGATTAAATTGATCGATTTGGTTACCGATTTCAATTCTTCTTTGCGGTAATAGCAATTGAGTTAGATCGTAAGAATTAGGGCTCGAATCAGAAGTAATTTCTTGCATCAATTGTACTAATGGCGATTCCTGAAATCGGCGTCAATGCGACCGCGAATAATCAGAATTTGCTAAATTCTGTGAATGATCCGCTGTATATAGCCAATTCAGATCATCCTGGTATGGTTCTGACGAATACTCCATTCAACGGTACTAATTTTCTTGGCTGGAGTCGAACTATAAAAATGGCACTTGGTGCAAAGCTGAAGCTAGGTTTTATTGACGGCACTTGTGTTAAGCCTGTGGATGATGAAGGTAATCTTCAAAGGTGGATACGTTGTGACTACATGGTGACTTGCTGGCTACTGAATTCTATGGTCAATGAACTTTCTGAAGCTTTTCTCTATGCTCAGTCAGCCTATGAGCTATGGAAGGAAATTACAGAGAGGTATGGACAATCAAATGGACCACTCATTTACCAGCTTGAAAGAGAACTGAGCAAGATAACTCAAGGTAATCTCAGCATTGCTGCATATTTTAATAAACTGAAGAGATGCTGGGATGAATTGTACAACTTAAATGGAATACCTACATGTCACTGTGGTAAAATGAATGAGTGTACATGTGGAATTGTTGCTAAATTCCTTGAAATTGAAGGAAGGTCAAAACTTGTTCAGTTTCTTATGAAGCTTAATGATGAGTATGAATCAGTAAGAAACCAAATTCTTTCAATGGATCCTCTTCCAAATGTCAATAGAGCCTACTATATTGTTCAACAAGTAGAAAAGCAAAAACAAGTGACAAATAACTATGTTGAACCGACTGCTTTCTTTGCAAACACTAGCAATTCTAAGTCTGCTGCTTATGTTAGAAAAGATACCAAAGGTAATAAGGCAGATGTGAAGGTCAATGATAAGAGACATTGCACCTATTGTAATGAGGAAGGACATACCTTTGAGCAGTGTTTTGAAAGGATTGGGTATCCTGATTGGTATAAAGGAAAGAAAGGAAAGAAAATTGGTAAAGTAGCTGCACATGTTACTACTGAGCAGCATACACCATTTGATCTTGAAGCAGAAAATGAGTTGGGCACTTACAATGGTTTGGATCAGAAGCTAGTAGCAGCAGTATGCCAAGAGATGATGAGGCTATTCAAGGATAATTCTGGTGTCTCAACTTCTCATGCAGGTATAAAATCTTTTATCTCTTGTTGTTATGCAAATGGTAGAAAGTCATATGCATTTTCTTGTAGTTCTGGCATTAACATCAAAAATGACTGGATTTTGGATACTGGAGCCTCTGATCACATGTCCCCAAACCTTAATCTGTTTCATTCCATTAAAACCTTAAAAAGACCAATCTTTGTCAAATTACCTGATAAAAGAATAAAAGCAGTATACACTGTTGGACAAGTCAAAATCAATCCTGTTCTTACTCTTCAAAATGTGTTCTACATTCCAGATTTTGAATTTAATCTGTTTTCTGTTGGTAGACTCATTCAATCACAATTACTCATTGCTGTCTTTTATCCTAATTGTTGTATATTTCAGGACCCTTCAACTAACAACATTGTTGCTGTTGGAAAAGGGTCTGGATGTCTTTACACTTGCAAAGCAACAGCTGAAGCACCTACTTCACCTTTTCCTTCACATACTATTCCTTCACATGTATTGAATTTTGCAAATTTTTCAAATAAATGTGCTGTAAGCAATACTGTACTCAGAAATTCTCTTACTCTTGATCTTTTTCATGCTAGAATGGGACATACATCTTTGTCTAAGATGACTCATATTGATGAATGTAAATCTTTTGATGCCTCTTCTTTTACTTGTGATACATGCATGTTGTCCAAGCATCATAGGTTACCTTTTCCTATCAGTCATTCTCAAAGTTCTGACCCATTTGAATTAATTCATGTGGATCTTTGGGGCCCTTATAAGAAACCTGCTTTGAATGGAGCACATTACTTCTTTACCATAGTAGATGACAAAAGTAGAGCCACTTGGACCTACTTAGTTCATAGTAAAGATCAAATTTTGCAAATTCTTTCTGCTTTCTTCACATATGTTGATACTCATTACAAAGCCAAACCAAAATTCTTAAGGTCAGACAATGGGACTGAAATAGTCAACAAAACCATTTCTAATTTCTTACAATCAAAAGGCATTGTCCACCAAAAATCTATGGTCTATACTCCACAACAAAATGGAGTGGTGGAGAGAAAACATAGACATCTTTTGGAAACTGCAAGATCTATCAAGATTCATGCTAATTTTCCTAATTCTTTTTGGGGGCATTGCATTCTTGCAGCCACCTATCTTATCAATAAAATGCCCATGGCAAATCTTTCTTGGAAGTCTCCTTTTGAAATTTTACATCATAAACCTCCTTCTTATGCTCATCTTAAAATCATTGGTTGTTTGTGTTATGCAGCCATCACCAAGCCAAACAAAGATAAATTTGCACCTAAATCTGAAAAATGTGTTTTGTTGGGGTATCCTCCTGGTCAAAAAGGCTACATCTTGTATAATTTAGCCAACAAAAATATTTTTCACAGTAGAGATGTTGTGTTTCAAGAACATATTTTCCCTTTTAAACTAAACATTTCTACTCATGTGTCCTGTTCTGCTCCTCCATCTTTTCTAACATATTCTTATCCTCATATGTCTGATGATTCCATTCCTTCTATACCTTTATCTACTCCATCTACTCCTTCTGGTCCTGATTCTCCTTCTACCAGTCCCATTCTTCATAACTCATCAACTGAATCCATTGATACTGATTTGGTTGATAATTCTAATTCTCATTCTGTACCTAATTCTTCTTCATCTCAACCTGTTCCAGATACTATTCCTACTACTTCATCTACTTCCATTCCTGAACCACTGAGAAAATCTTCTAGAACCACAAAGAAACCAAATTGGTTAAAGGATTTCATAACTCCAAATGCAACAAACAAATCAAAGACTACTTATCCTTTATTTAGTGTTTCTGATATCAATGCTTTACCACAAGATCATGTGGCTTTTCTAGCAAATGTCATGACACATTCAGAACCCACATCTTACTTACAAGCCAGTAAAGATGTTACTTGGGTTGAAGCCATGAATAAGGAATTACAAGCCTTGGAAGCTAATGATACTTGGATTTTGACCACCTTACCTGCTGGTCATAAACCTATTACTTCTAAATGGGTTTATAAAATCAAGTATAATTCAGATGGTAGTGTTGAAAGGTTTAAGGCTAGGCTTGTAGTTAGAGGTTTTAATCAAAAGGAAGGCTTAGATTACAAACACACTTTTTCACCAGTGGCTAAAATTGCCACTGTTAGAGTGTTGATAGCCTTGGCTACAGCAAAACAATGGCCATTACATCAACTTGATATTAACAATGCTTTCTTGCATGGTTATATTGAGGAAGACATATATATGTTACCACCTGAGGGGTATTCTAAGGCGATTCCTGGTCAAGTTTGTAAACTAAAGAGATCTCTTTATGGTTTAAAACAAGCTTCAAGACAATGGAATCATGAGTTTTCCAAATTTCTCTTGACTTTGGGTTTCACTCAATCTAAGCATGACTATTCCTTGTTCATCAAAGATCAAAATGGTGAATTTACAGCTGCTTTAGTTTATGTTGATGATGTGCTTATCACTGGTAATTGTGAACAAGCAATTTTAGACACTAAAGCAGCTTTGGATGCCAAGTTCACCATTAAGGACTTGGGCTTAGCAAAATATTTCCTTGGTATAGAAGTTTGCAGAACAGAACATGGCACTTACCTTAACCAAAGGAAATATATTGTTGATCTTCTTGCTGATGCTGGGCTTACTGGATACAAACCAGTTGATTTTCCTTTGCCACAAAATCTCAAGTTATCTTTGTCCAAAGGAGATCCATTATCTAAACCCGATTCTTACAGAAGATTAATTGGCAGGCTGCTATATCTCACCATGACACGTCCTGACCTTTCTTATGCAGTCCAACATCTAAGTCAGTTTGTATCTGATCCAAAATTACCACATATGCAAGCTGCACTACATTTATTGAAGTATCTTAAGGGGACTGTGTCAAAAGGATTATTTTATCCTGTTCAACCCAATTTAAAACTCACTGGGTTTACTGATGCTGATTGGGGTTCCTGTTTAACTACTAGAAGATCTCTAAGTGGTTATTGTATTTTTTTGGGTTATTCATTGATTTCTTGGAAAACAAAGAAACAGCCAACTGTCTCTAGATCATCAACTGAAGCCGAATATAGGAGTATGGCTATCACTACTTGTGAGTTACTTTGGCTGAGTTTTCTATTGAAGGATCTCAAGGTTACTGTGAAACTTCCAGTTACTTTGTTTTGTGATAACAAATCTGCACAACAAATTGCAGCTAACCCTTGCTTTCATGATCGCACTAAACACATGGAGATTGATACTCATTTTACTAGAGATAAGATCCAAGATGGCTTCCTTCAGACTGCATTCATTCCATCTCATTTGCAATTGGCAGATTTAATGACCAAAGCCTTAGGCAAGCTACAACATTCTACACTTGCTCACAAGTTGGGTCTTTCCGAGCCTCCAACTTGAGGGGGGGATGTAGACTTAATGATGTTTCAAGTTATTGTGGTCAAAGTTTAATATTAGAAACCAGAAGGGGTCATAGTGTAATATTATTGGAGTTTGTTAGAAGGTTGTTAAAAGAGGGTTAAGATAGTTAATGGCGGTTTGTTTAGAAGTCTGTATATATGTAAATGTTGATACACTTTTCATTTTGTAACTTTCATTGATCAATAATATTCTCTCAAATTGAGATTTGTTGTTTCCGCTTCTATACTTTTCAAGTCATTCAGCTTTGGTGCAACACTTTTAATCTCATCCTCAACACCATTTTGTAATACTCACTAGTTTCAACGTTTTCATTCAAGAACATTTTTTTAGACTAAGAATCTCTAGTGAACGTAAATCATCCATCATAATCCTAAAAATTATTTCTCACCTTATCTGCGTCAAGTCAGAGAGACTGGCTCTTGGGTTTGTGCATCAAGTCGTTTCCATTTCTTGACAACAACCAAGATCGGTATGTGTTTGAATTTGAAAGGAAATCTACACGGTCCCATCTCGGCTTTTCAAGAGTCCGTCACAAGAACACTTTGGCACTCTTCGTCCCGCCTTGATACTTTGTGGAAGATTTTGCTGCCACAAATGTCATATAGCACCTGCACAAATATAATAAACATTCATCAATCATCAAATGAAAGAAAAAAAGAACGTTTAACTGATGTATATAAACAGCAGAGCGAACAGTTTATAAGCAACCGATGTAATGCTTATAAATTACTTATCACTCACATTTGATTATACTTTCAGCACGTAATTATAGCTTCAGCGACACCAGTTTTTGTAACTGAGATTCACACAATGCTCGGCACTGGAAACACCCAGAGCTAGCACTAAAAATGAAACAAATTATAAACCCTAATAAGCTGACCTTTTTATATATATATAATAAATAAATGAATACAGAGGATCAATTGATATTTAAAAGCGATTGATTACCTATAATTAGACATGGGGATTTATAGGCAGCAAAGAAATGGTCGTGAAAGCGGATTCAAAGTTGGGGAATTTGAGCCTTCTTCTTCTTTTCGATGATAAAATACAGAAAGAACGATATATGTCGGCGTTTAGGGTTTCTATAGTGTATATATATAAGATAAAAAAATGACCGTTTAACAACGGTATGTAGATAAGACTAAACTCCGTTTAACAAAAAACAGCCGTTAAACAACGGTATGTAGATAAGACTAAACTTCTCAAAGACCTATAAATTAAATATCATTTTCCTAATTTTAAAAATACCCATTTGGTAACGGCTAATTGGTTTTGATTTTTTCCAATTGGTTTTTTCATTGTGTCCAAATGTAAACTCAATATTGTGTTATAGAACTGATGAGTGATATTACCTTTGTTAACTAAGATTTGTTTGTGCCTTTTAGAAGACAGCTTAATTCCTTTATGGAACGTGACTTGTTACCGATTAATACCACATTTACTGTTTCATAGCCTCGTTGTATCGTGCGGGTAATTACTAATTGTAATCCTAATTCGTATAGAATAGGCAAGTTGTAATTCTTATTTTGGATTGTTAGCCACTTGTTGCTAATGAGTCATTTATAAATGTGATGTCAATACCGTTACTTTTAGAAATACATCGATACCCATTTTGTTATTTAAAGAGTCAAATCTCATTAGAAATCCGGCAAGTAGCTAGAGAATATTATGTGGGTTACATAAAACAGAGCACGCTTAAGTTGTTGGACTTGTGAATATTAATGGGTGGGCTAGGGTTTAGGTTTGGCTTGGTGCCTAAGTTTGTGATACCCTATAAATATAAACCCTATGTTATTGTAATCTTTAAGCCACCAAATAATAAAGAAGAACTCTCTCGGTTTGGCCCCGTGGACTAAACCAATATCCAAGTTGGAGATTAGACATAACCACGTTAAATCCTTGTGTCGTTTACATTCTCGTATCGTATTCATTTATCTTGTTTTGCTTGTTTGATTGCTTTGTTAGCAATTAGTTATTCGTTTATTGTTGTGGGTACAATTGTGTTCGATTGTATGCGTTGTTTGGGTCCTAAATTCCTAACAACTGGTATCAGAGCTCAAGGTTGAGCGATTGGGAACAATAGCGGATGAAAGCACGATCAAGATGGATTATTGATGGTTAGGGTTTTACTGAAGGATGGAGAGCTAGGGTTATTGTGGCCAGATAATCATAGTGGATCTAGATTCAGTTGAAGATAATCATCGGGGGGAACGATTGAAAACGATGTGGCTTTAGGATTTGTTTGCAACGTGTGATCGAGATCGATAGGCTCGTTTTTTTAGATCGCGACGAACTCGAAGAGTTGTTTTCCGGATTGAACTTTATTAGGGTTTTTTCTGGTGGGTTGTGACGTGACGACACGGCAGGAGGCTGATTACGTCATGACAGTGATTGTTCGTGGTGGTAATGGAGTCGGTGATCGGGTTTCGATTGGTGGTTTGTTGCGGAGAGAGATTTTGGGATCCGGGTTTTGGATTCGAGTTTATCATTCTTTGCGATCCCGTGCAAAGAATAGATAAATGTTATCAAACTTGGGGTTTGATGGTGCGAGTGTAAGGACATGATGTCTCGGAAACTTCATTGATACGGACTAGGTTATTCAAAGATGTGAGGTTTGTTACGGTGCTCAAGAGGATGGTTTCTCGGTTGGGTAGATGGGTAATAAACGGTACCATGTCCGTTTTGGTAATCGATAGTGATAGGTGTCAGAGGGAGTTTTGTTTTCGCTCGCGGGTTGAAACGAGAGACCATGATTTTTTGGTTGAGTATTCCATGTTCTTGGAATGATAGGCGGGTTAGAGCTACTACTTTTGAAGATATTGGTTGTAGAATATGTCGGATAGAACGCGTTTGACTGAGCTCGGTTATTGGTTGATGTTTGGTTCAACAATATAACGATTCTTCTGGAGGAATCAATTGGAAATCTTCTAGTGGGTTAGAGGCGGATAACCGTGTAAGTCCTAATGTTTGAGCTTTCGAATATTGTTGAGAGTGTCGGGAACTCTTGGTGGAGTTTGTTAACCGAAGGAAGTATCGAAGCTAGTGGGAGTTTGGCGACTAGTGGGAGCTTTGGAGATTGGTGTGCAACAGTTGGATCTCAGTTTCTACGGTTTTAGTTTGCGAATTCCGGGTAACACTAGAGCGTTCGGATCTTTGTTCTTACTCTCCAATGGCAAAGAAATTTGTGACTGACCGTGGATTATGAACCGGAGTCTTCTCAGATAGCCGCGATTGTTATTTTAATTCGTACAGTGGGAGCGGGCTGAGGGGGAGAAGATGTGTTCATAGAAATCATAGCTATGTATTTGGGTCGGTGTACCAGCGAGAAAGCGAAAGTTTGTAATGTAGGTTTTCAAGGTTGTGACTGCGTTCTCACGGGTGAACCTTGATGATGATCTACGGGATTGTTCTATCGGAGATTTTCTGATTGCTGGGAAGGAAAATCGGATGGACGAAATTCTGTACGGGTTGGTCGATGACATGTTGGTGGCAGGATCAGACGTGGCTGTAATCGACGAGTTGAAGAGATATGTGTCTCTTGATAGAATTCTGTGGTTGGAGTTGTTGCACACTTCAACGAGTCTTCTTGGGCCTAGAAGATGATTATGTTTAGAGAGTGGTCCCAGTTTCATGATGTAAGTGTTCTGATAGCTTTGTGTCGAAAGTCTTCCGACTCTGTGTGGTCGAGCGGCGTGTCCCGAATGGTATTTCGGCGGTGTGAAGTTTGAACGTGTGACATTGGTGAAGGGACGAGATTGTGAAGGATCACTGGTTTTGAGTTCATTAATCTTCAAGTGGGAGATTGTTGGACTTGTGAATATTAATGGGTGGGCTAGGGTTTAGGTTTGGCTTGGTGCCTAAGTTTGTGATACCCTATAAATATAAACCCTATGTTATTGTAATCTTTAAGCCACCAAATAATAAAGAAGAACTCTCTCGGTTTGGCCCCGTGGACTAAACCAATCTCCAAGTTGGAGATTAGACATAACCACTTTAAATCCTTGTGTCGTTTACATTCTCGTATCGTATTCATTTATCTTGTTTTGCTTGTTTGATTGCTTTGTTAGCAATTAGTTATTCGTTTATTGTTGTGGGTACAATTGTGTTAGATTGTATGCGTTGTTTGGGTCCTAAATTCCTAACATAAGTGACGTAATCAGGCATGGTATTGCAGTTGACTACTATATCTTTTCAGTTTTAACTTAACTTCTTAATCATATCCTATTTCTAATCAAATTAAAGATAGGTGTTTGATGAGATCGGGCATGGTATTGCTCCTTGGCCTTTTCTCTTTGAAAGCGGTATATCGTGATTCGTGAAGTACACATGCATAAGTCAATTGTATAGTAGTATACACAATACTTCTGATAGAAATGAAAGCTTGAGTTGGAACTGCACCCACTATCAACCAATATAGCTAAAATTTAAAATCCACCCTTGCTCATCAACTCAAGGCCCCGTTCAAAATCAAAAACACATCCAACATCAAATCTACGAAGTAGAGGATGACTAGAGCAAGTCTACCGCCATCAAAGGGTATTGCCAAATGAGAAGGTCATGATGACACCATGGTTAGAATAACATCAAACAGAAACTTCATTTTTGGACAAGTTATGTTGAGAATTTGCAGTGGAAACATCCAACTAACAACACCTATTGTTAGCAAAAAACAAACCCAACAAACGCTCGTGTAATCGCGTTATACCCACAAACAATAAACGGATATATATTACAAACTTAGCAATCAAAACAAGCAAACAAGATAAAACACGAACACAAGGATTTAACGTGGTCATGTCCAATCTCCAACTTGGGGATTGGTTTAGTCCACGGGCCAAACCATAGAGTTTTTCTGTTAATTTTCGTAGTCCGAGGATTACAAATACATAGGGTTAACTTATATAGGGAATACATAACTTTGGGAACAAGAAAAATCTGTATTCTGCCGACATACTATTTCGCGTCGCGATCTCCATAGATCGAGTCGCGATAATCAACATTCGTGGCGCGATTTCTGCCTTTTGTGGAACGATCTTCTTTCTTTGTGTCACGATCTTCAAACTCTGCCTTTCGTGGAACGATCTTCTTTCTTTGTGTCACGATCTTCAAACTTCGTGGCACGAACTCCATTCTGTCCCAATTAATTTTTACATTCCCAACAAGTTATACATGCACAATCAATAAATCTTCAAGAGTTGATGTACAATAAAATAGGCTCAAAATAGTTTCATTTTGAGGTTGAGGTTAATGCTACTAACAGATGGTTACGGAGTTAATTAGTGATCCATGTGAGTGGCTGTTTCTAAAGGGTTACTCCTCATTTTGAGGTTGAGGTTGAAGTATTTTATTATTACTATATCTTTGTTAGCAGAAAAATGATCAAGATGTATGAATCACATAATAAAAAATAAAAAAACAAGTTGATTAAGAACACATAGAAATACTCAATGTAGTCACGGGATTAGATGAAGGCATCATATCTATCTAAGCTTCTTCTTGTGGAAAAAAATAGAGTAAACTACCAAATATAGAAACGGAACACCATTCCTAAATTTCGTAACATCACTGCTGTAACACCTGCATAATTAGGATAATTAATTATGCCTAATTGTTTGTAACTAGTTGTAATTAGTATGTAATAGGACTAATTACAGGCTCTATTTGTATATATATATAAGGTGATTTATATATATGTGTGTGTACTTACGCGATTTGGATAAATCGTGCGAATTAACCGGACGGAGTCCGACACAGTTTACTTGGACGTTGGTGACAGAAATTTACTTAAATAATGAGAACGTATTTTGTTATATAAAATACGCAACCGAACGAGCATTATTTATATATTATCGCGACGACATTTTAACTAACGCAACAAAACGTAATAAACGCGACTTAATAATTAAAATATTGCGACAAATGTTTTACTATTAATTTCAAAGTATTTTTATTTAAATACTTTAGTTATATTTTAAAAATATAAACGTTTGGTTCAATATTAAAAACTAGTGATTAAACGATTAGGACACGGAGTCAACACTGTGTTTTGGGGAGTATTTCCCCCTCCTTCCTTGGTGGATCAGCCAAACCCCACCCCCACACCCACCTTTCTCCTTCATTTTCATTATCACAAAAACACACACAAACCAAACTCTCTCAACCTCAATTCACACCAAATTTTCGGAATCAAATCCCGACCACGAAAATTACATATTCGGAATCACCATCACGAGTGGAGCAAGAATATCAAGACCGTCTTCACCAATTCATCATCCATTTAGCTCGATTTGCAAAAGTAAGAAATTCCTAAAATCTTAGATCTATTCAATTTGGTGTAATGTTTTGATGTTTTGATGTGTACACAACTTAGATATAACCTAATACATGAAGAATACACGATTTTATAGCTCAAAAATGGGTTAGATTTGCGTTTTTGGTCGAAAATTCTTGAAACCCGAAAGTTTCTGGGCTGGTGTTCATACATGCGACACAAGCCTTGTGTCGCATGCTGTGTCGCATAAACCCGTTTGTGTCGCACCTTGTGTCGTACCAATCCTTTAGTGTCGTAACCTTTGCGACACAATATTGTGTCGCACTCTATGTCGCATACTATGTCGTATTTAATACGACACAACCGTTCTGTCGCTATTGAATTAGCATCGCAAGCTTTTTGCGACACAACCACTGTGTCGCAGAGCTATTGTGTCGCATCCTTCATGCGACACAACCCTTGTGTCGCATACAAATCCTTGTGTCGCAGCTTGTGTCGCAAAAACACAAAAAACCAGAATTTTAAAGTCAAAGTTACTGTACAAAAAGTCAAATTTTACTGTAGCAGTACTGTAGCAAATCTACTGTAGCAAAGTCAACATTTTAGAATTTTTGCTACAAACCGTCACCAACGGGCCAAACATGTTTTCCAACAAACAAACAATTACAAACATACGGACAAACACTGGATATACTAGTTGTGTACATCTAACGAAACGTCTCGTGAGACGCATACTTACATAACTTCATATGATTAGGCATTTGAAGGTTACGGGTTCAGAGAACCTACTTGCTTTACTTACTACTTGCTAATTGCAACTGATTACTACAAGACTCAGGTGAGTCTTACGGCCCCACTTTTACTGTTTTATCTTATTGGGGGAGATACATGCTACTACTTTTTCTTGAACACAAGTACTAAACTGTTTACTATACCAAACGGAATTGCATGAGTTGTTTACTATTTACAGAAGTCTCTCCATCATATATCGTTAGTTATGGACTTAAGCGCGAACACTAGTTAATGGATCCATTAGGGAAATGACCCTCCCCACCCGGGGCAGTAGCGCTGCCACGTACTGATTTACACGTAGAAACGGGTGACTAATTATTCGTTACTGATGCTTGCTCGTTTACGAGCATGTCACGGGAGCAAACTTATTACTTACGGGTTAAGCTTCGATTATGAGCCTCATGGCAACGGTATAAACTTACTTACTTACATTTGCGGGATTGCAAATACTGGTTTACGATTTCTGGATTGAAATTGCTGATTTTACGCCTGCGGGCATTACTGATGAAATCTCGTGTTCAAAGCTTATATTACTTACAAACCTGTGAGATTCACTAACCTTTTGGTTGACACTTTTTAGCATGTTTCTCAGGTACCCGGATGGAGTAGGATTACTCCAGGATTTTAGCTAGAGTCGCATGATTTCAACACAACTGCATTAACGGAGATTCTTAGCATTATCTTTTGTATATTACGATTATGTAATAGAATCTCCCGCTATACGCGTGGACTCTAGGGGAAACTACATTTTGTATACGAAAGCACTAAGTTTTCAAACATTATATCTATGGAATGTAACTAATTTACAAACGTTGCATATAGATGTCGTTTGCTTTATCTTTGTGCTGTGATATTTGATTAGTAACACCCCAAACTATGCTTCCGCAAAACAGTGAATTTCGGGGGTGTTACAGATTGGTATCAGAGCCTAAGGTTATAGTGAACTAGGTTGCATTTAGTGGGCCTAGACTATGACCGTTAGGCAGTATTCTCTTATTAGACATGACTGGTTCAGGAATTACAGCATACGACTTTAATTTAACATAGCCTGATCAACTATGTACAATTAAGGAAAGATGATGTAAGGTCTGAAATGAATATGTTGAACGGGGATACGTTAGTTGACTCTGACCACGAGAGAACCGGACCATTACTTGATACGTGCTAGACACTAGGCTGGATATGATATATGTATATATATATTAGCCTCGTCTTACTTACACTCTGCCACAGGAATGGCAAACACACCACCTAATCCGTCACACTCTCACTCACATGGGTCACGGAACCCACGAGTAGCCAGGAGGAACACAAGGTCGCCTCGAAACAGCCCCTATCCTGTTCATAACTCTCAGGACTCGGCACATCTCACGTTGCCAGTGTTGGCTACCCAATTCCGCCGTCGGGAGCAAAGACTCGAAAATCTTGAACTGGAACAACACCGAATGACCTACCTGCTTCGTCAAGCTCTTGACCACATATCACAACTCCAGAGAGAACAAGAAGATACCGGCCTCTCTGTAAGCATAATCCAGGATTCAATGACCGCCGAATTAGGTGCGGATGAACTTGTAAGAAACCGACTAGAGGAATGTGAACAGCGTTCACAGGAGACTGAGGATCACTCTCGTGTACTAGCACAACGACTGGCCTTAGTTGAAGACAATGCCAGGCAAACCAACAGGCTGGCAGAAACTGTAGACCGCCTTGTCGCGCTGATGGAACAAATTAATCTACATTAAGACTAGTGTAGTCTTTGTCTTGTAATCCATCTCGTAATCTAATGACTATCTAGCACTACTCTATAAACTAGTCGGATGTAACAATTCCCGACACCTTTTGTAATATCTCTGTAGGATGTAACCTTTGAACTCGCGTTATCCATCAAATATTCCTTGTTATTTCAACTCATATAAATTGTCATTTACCATATGATGTTATGTATTACTGCTTTTATACATGTACATCTGTGACAATTACAAGCTCCTACAAAATCTCATGTATCTTCATTTCTTTTATTGAAGAATCATGCCGCCAAAGACAAGACCATATACCGATGCCCAGATTACCACCCTTATAACCCAGGCTGTTACTGAAGCCTTGGCTCGGAATACTCCACCAAGTTCCACGAGGAACAGCGATGCCGCTGAAACCTCTGCTGCTAAACCTTGTTCTTACAAGGACTTCCAGAACTGCAAACCTCTAAACTTTGCAGGTACCGAGGGAGCTATCGGTCTAGTACGCTGGATCGAGAAAGTTGAGTCTGTATTTCTTATCTGCAACTGTGCGGAGGGAGATAAGGTTAAGTTCTCCGTTAGTACTTTTACTGACACCGCACTCACCTGGTGGAACACTTATGCCCAGACTGTGAGTGTTGCTACTGCTTACCAACTCCCGTGGGAGGAGTTGAAAGAAATGTTGAGGGGCGAGTACTGCCCCAGGGATGAATTGAAACAACTGGAAATGGAATTCTGGAACCACAAGATGCAGGGTGATGATATCACCGGATACACCAACCGTTTCCATCAACTGGCACTCCTGTGCCCAACCATGGTCGATCCTGAGTACAAGAGGATCGAGAAATTCGTCGATGGACTTCCCGAGAGACTACAAGACCTGGTGACTTCATCCAAACCGGGTACTATTCAGAGCGCCATCCGTATGGCCCATGAACTGACGGCAAATTCTGTCCGCCGTGGCACAACTTCAACCCCATCTGCAAACAACAAACGCAAATGGGAGGGAAACCCCAACTCATCCAACCAAACCTCCAACAAAAAGCCTGAGTACATTAAGGCTTATTCATCCGGAACCTCGGAGAAGAAAGGGTACAGCGGGAGCAGACCCTACTGTCCCAAATGCAACCGCCACCATGACGGTTCTTGCCCTTGCTCCAACTGCAAACAGTTCGGGCACCTAGCCAAGGATTGCCGAACCAACATTTCTACCCCCAACACCAACGCACCAAAGGCCTGCTTTGGGTGCGGAAATTCAGGGCACTTCAAGAAAGATTGCCCAAAGCTGAAAAATAACAACAACCCTGCTCGCGGTAGAGCATTCGTTATCAAGGCTGGGGAAGCCAGACAAGACCCGAATGTCGTGACGGGTACGTTCCTTCTCAACGACCTTACTGCTTCTGTATTATTTGATACCGGTGCCGATAGAAGCTTCATTTCTGAGAAATTTAGCCCTTTACTTGATATAACTCCCACTGCCTTAGGTGCTAAATACATTGTAGAATTAGCTAACGGCAAACTGATTGAGACTGATAGCATCATACCCAACTGTACACTTAACCTCACGAACGAAACGTTTCCCATTGATTTAATCCCTGTCGAGATCGGCAGCTTCGACATTATTGTCGGTATGGATTGGTTATCCAAGCACCGAGCTGAAATCATCTGCCATGATTAACTCGTTCGCATACCTCTTGTCTCCGGTGGAACCTTAGTCCTACAAGGGGAGACCGGCAGACGAAATCTGAATATTGTCTCCTGTCTGAAAACTAGAAAATACCTACGAAAAGGGTATCAAGCCATCCTTGCACATGTAACGGAGAAGAAGTCGGAGGAGAAGCGACTTGAGGATGTTCCGATCGTGCGGGATTTCCCGGAAGTCTTTCCTGAAGACTTGCCCGGACTTCCGCCACCTAGACAAGTTGAATTTCAAATCGAACTTGTGCCCGGAGCTGCACCCGTGGCACGAGCCCCTTACCGTTTAGCACCATCCGAAATGCAGGAGTTGTCTAACCAACTACAGGAACTCCTGGACAGAGGATTCATTCGACCAAGTTCCTCGCCTTGGGGAGCTCCGGTCTTATTCGTGAAAAAGAAAGATGGATCTTTCCGCATGTGTATCGATTACCGAGAGCTGAATAAGCTAACCATAAAGAATCGGTATCCACTTCCCAGAATCGATGACCTATTTGACCAACTCCAGGGATCGAGTGTTTACTCAAAGATTGATCTACGGTCGGGTTATCATCAACTCCGAGTCCGTGACAATGATATCCCAAAGACAGCTTTCTGAACTCGTTATGGGCATTACGAATTCCAAGTGATGCCATTCGGGTTGACCAACGCACCAGCCGTATTCATGGACCTTATGAATCGGGTGTGCAAACCATATCTTGACAAATTCGTCATTGTGTTCATCGATGATATCTTGATTTACTCTCGCAACGAGCAGGAACATGCTCAACATCTGAAAACCATTCTAAGACTCCTGAAACACGAAGAGTTATATGCCAAATTCTCTAAGTGTGAGTTCTGGATTCGAACCGTTCAATTCCTCGGGCACGTGATTGACAGCCAAGGAATTCATGTTGATCCCGCCAAGATTGAAGCAATCAAGGGCTGGGAGTCACCGACCACTCCAACCGAAGTGAGACAATTCTTAGGTCTTGCTGGTTACTACCGCCGATTCATCGAAAACTTTTCAAGAATAGCTGTTCCCCTAACCACACTGACTCAGAAAGATAAGAAGTTCGATTGGACTGATAAACAAGAGTCAGCCTTCCAGCTATTGAAAAACAAACTTTGCAGTGCACCAATCTTGTCCTTACCCGAGGGCACCGACGACTTCGTAGTTTACTGCGATGCCTCACACCAAGGACTTGGTTGTGTGTTGATGCAACGAGAAAAAGTCATTGCCTATGCCTCACGACAACTAAAAATTCACGAGAAAAACTATACGACCCACGACCTCGAGTTAGGTGCTGTGGTCTTCGCATTGAAAATCTGGAGACATTATCTCTACGGTACGAAAAGCACCATCTTCACCGATCACAAAAGTCTCCAACACATATTCGATCAGAAAGATCTAAACATGAGACAACGTCGCTGGGTTGAGTTACTTAGTGACTATGACTGCGAGATCAAATACCATCCGGGCAAGGCTAACGTAGTTGCCGATGCCTTAAGCCGAAAAGAACGAGTGAAACCCCTTCGAGTCCGAGCACTTTCTATGACAATTCGTAACGAGCTTCCTGCTAAAATCCTTACCGCTCAACTTGAAGCACTCAACGATGAAAACTTGAAAAATGAAGCCTTGCGAGGCTTGGATAAACAATTCGAAATCAAACCCGATGGAACTCGATACTTCTCTAACCGGGTGTGGTTACCCAAATTCGGAAACTTGCGAGATTTGGTGATGGCTGAAGCTCACAAATCTCGATACTCTATACATCCTGGTTCTGATAAGATGTATCATGACGTCAAAGGGTTGTATTGGTGGCCTAACATGAAAGCTGACATCGCCTTGTACGTCAGTAAATGCCTAACCTGTTCCAAAGTCAAGGCCGAACACCAAAGACCCTCGGGGTTGCTCCAACAACCTGAAATTCCGCAATGGAAATGGGAACAGATTTCCATGGACTTTATTACCAAACTACCAAAAACTTCGAATGGTTGCGATACCATTTGGGTGATCGTGGACCGTCTCACGAAATCTGCTCATTTTCTGGCCATCAAGGAAACCGACAAGATGGAGCGTCTGACTCGCATCTACATCAAAGAAATCATCTCTCGACACGGTGTACCTATCTCGATCATCTCGGATAGGGACAGCCGTTTTACTTCTAACTTTTGGCAATCATTACAGAAATCTCTTGGTACTCGTCTGGATATGAGTACTGCTTATCACCCGCAAACCGATGGCCAAAGCGAGCGAACTATTCAAACACTGGAGGATATGCTACGAGCCTGCGTAGTTGACTTCGGTACTTCTTGGGAAAATCACTTACCGTTGTGCGAGTTCTCGTACAACAACAGTTACCATACCAGCATAAAGACTGCACCCTTCGAGGCACTTTACGGGCGTAAATGCCGATCACCGATCTGTTGGACTGAGTTAGGAGATTCCCAACTCACGGGTCCGGATATCATTCAAGAAACTACTGAGAAAATCGTTGGTATTCAAAACCGGCTGAAAGCCGCACGTGATCGTCAGAAAAGCTATGCTGACGTGAGACGCAAACACCTTGAGTTCCAGGTAGGGGACAAGGTACTTCTTAAAGTGGCACCGTGGAAGGGTGTTATTCGATTCGGAAAACGAGGCAAACTAAATCCTAGATACATCGGACCATTCGAAATCCTTGAAAGGATTGGTCCAGTGGCATACCGCCTGCAACTTCCTGCTGAACTTAGCAGCGTACACAACACATTCCACATTTCTAACTTGAAGAAATGTCTGTCTGACGAGACACTGATTATACCGCTCGACGAAATTCAAATCGATGATAAACTTTATTTTGTCGAGGAACCTATGGAAATCATGGACCGTGAGGTCAAACGATTGAAACAGAGTCGTATTCCCATCGTAAAGGTCAGGTGGAATTCTAGGCGCGGCCCTAAGTTCACCTGGGAACGGGAAGACCAAATACGACAGAAATACCCACATCTCTTCCCAGATAACGCACCGTCCGTGCACCCAAGCTAATTTCGGGACGAAATTTCTTTAACAAGGGGAGAATGTAACACCTGCATAATTAGGATAATTAATTATGCCTAATTGTTTGTAACTAGTTGTAATTAGTATGTAATAGGACTAATTACAGGCTCTATTTGTATATATATATAAGGTGATTTATATATATGTGTGTGTACTTACGCGATTTGGATAAATCGTGCGAATTAACCGGACGGAGTCCGACACAGTTTACTTGGACGTTGGTGACAGAAATTTACTTAAATAATGAGAACGTATTTTGTTATATAAAATACGCAACCGAACGAGCATTATTTATATATTATCGCGACGACATTTTAACTAACGCAACAAAACGTAATAAACGCGACTTAATAATTAAAATATTGCGACAAATGTTTTACTATTAATTTCAAAGTATTTTTATTTAAATACTTTAGTTATATTTTAAAAATATAAACGTTTGGTTCAATATTAAAAACTAGTGATTAAACGATTAGGACACGGAGTCAACACTGTGTTTTGGGGAGTATTTCCCCCTCCTTCCTTGGTGGATCAGCCAAACCCCACCCCCACACCCACCTTTCTCCTTCATTTTCATTATCATAAAAACACACACAAACCAAACTCTCTCAACCTCAATTCACACCAAATTTTCGGAATCAAATCCCGACCACGAAAATTACATATTCGGAATCACCATCACGAGTGGAGCAAGAATATCAAGACCGTCTTCACCAATTCATCCTCCATTTAGCTCGATTTGCAAAAGTAAGAAATTCCTAAAAGCTTAGATCTATTCAATTTGGTGTAATGTTTTGATGTTTTGATGTGTACACAACTTAGATATAACCTAATACATGAAGAATACGCGATTTTATAGCTCAAAAATGGGTTAGATTTGCGTTTTTGGTCGAAAATTCTTGAAACCCGAAAGTTTCTGGGCTGGTGTTCATACATGCGACACAAGCCTTGTGTCGCATGCTGTGTCGCATAAACCCGTTTGTGTCGCACCTTGTGTCGTACCAATCCTTTAGTGTCGTAACCTTTGCGACACAATATTGTGTCGCACTCTATGTCGCATACTATGTCGTATTTAATACGACACAACCGTTCTGTCGCTATTGAATTAGCATCGCAAGCTTTTTGCGACACAACCACTGTGTCGCAGAGCTATTGTGTCGCATCCTTCATGCGACACAACCCTTGTGTCGCATACAAATCCTTGTGTCGCAGCTTGTGTCGCAAAAACACAAAAACCCAGAATTTTAAAGTCAAAGTTACTGTACAAAAAGTCAAATTTTACTGTACCAGTACTGTAGCAAATCTACTGTAGCAAAGTCAACATTTTAGAATTTTTGCTACAAACCGTCACCAACGGGCCAAACATGTTTTCCAACAAACAAACAATTACAAACATACGGACAAACACTGGATATACTAGTTGTGTACATCTAACGAAACGTCTCGTGAGACGCATACTTACATAACTTCATATGATTAGGCATTTGAAGGTTACGGGTTCAGAGAACCTACTTGCTTTACTTACTACTTGCTAATTGCAACTGATTACTACAAGACTCAGGTGAGTCTTACGGCCCCACTTTTACTGTTTTATCTTATTGGGGGAGATACATGCTACTACTTTTTCTTGAACACAGGTACTAAACTGTTTACTATACCAAACGGAATTGCATGAGTTGTTTACTATTTACAGAAGTCTCTCCATCATATATCGTTAGTTATGGACTTAAGCGCGAACACTAGTTAATGGATCCATTAGGGAAATGACCCTCCCCACCAGGGGCAGTAGCGCTGCCACGTACTGATTTACACGTAGAAACGGGTGACTAATTATTCGTTACTGATGCTTGCTCATTTACGAGCATGTCACGGGAGCAAACTTATTACTTACGGGTTAAGCTTCGATTATGAGCCTCATGGCAACGGTATAAACTTACTTACTTACATTTGCAGGATTGCAAATACTGGTTTACGATTTCTGGATTGAAATTGCTGATTTTACGCCTGCGGGCATTACTGATGAAATCTCGTGTTCAAAGCTGATATTACTTACAAACCTGTGAGATTCACCAACCTTTTGGTTGACACTTTTTAGCATGTTTCTCAGGTACCCGGATGTAGTAGGATTACTCCAGGATTTTAGCTAGAGTCGCATGATTTCAACACAACTGCATTAACGGAGATTCTTAGCATTATCTTTTGTATATTACGATTATGTAATAGAATCTCCCGCTATACGCGTGGACTCTAGGGGAAACTACATTTTGTATACGAAAACACTAAGTTTTCAAACATTATATCTATGGAATGTAACTAATTTACAAACGTTGCATATAGATGTCGTTTGCTTTATCTTTGTGCTGTGATATTTGATTAGTAACACCCCAAACTATGCTTCCCAAAAACAGTGAATTTCGGGGGTATTACAACTGCTCACAGAGTCCACTTTAATTGGTACCATGTAGTGCAAGATATGGCTATCAACACTGCTCAGAGAGTCCACTTTAATTGGTACCATGTAGTGCAAGATATGGCTATCAACACATAATTTATCACACAATAGTATCATATAATGTTGTATGTTAGTACTCTTTTTATCTGTCATCTTATCGTTTCTCATATAATGAGAAACAAATCTAGCTTGAAAGGCATATTATTCATAGGAAGCGTTGATAACTTGCTGCTTCAAGCGAGACCTTCCTCCCATTGATAATGGGGAAGCTTTTGTTGCACATATTGAAAGGCATATTATTCATAGGAAGGCCAAATGCTCAGTCTTTTTTGTTGCAGACCCGCCTCCCATGTATAATGAAACCACTCATTTCAGTTTGACATGTTAATCTTTTTTTTTTTTTTTATCAGAGTTTGACATGTTAATCAATGTTTAACAAAAGTCTCATTTAACTCATTAGCATTCTCATGACAACTCTTGTTCTTAATTTCAAGAACATCAAATACTCAATTGTGACACTCCTCCAAATTAGGTATATATTTATACTTAATTTCACGTGTTAATTACGATAATCGCCTACGAATTTAGACTAAACCCCTGATGTGAGTTAAGTCTAGCGTGCCCAAAACTTGTGAACAAAAAGTATTTCGAAAATTTATAGTTTATTATAATTATAAATTAAATAATACGAAATAATATCGGACTGAATCCGACAAAACAAATACAATCGTTGATGATAAAAAGTTCTGAAATGAACTCGAAAATATTTTTAAATATTTTTATTCGAAAATATTATAAGAACTAGTTGAAACAAAAATGAAACGAAAACTATTATACGTTTTATATAAAACGTATTGTACGAACAGAAACAATACAAAAACATACTCGATGATCAAAAATAATAAAAATTTTATTTTTATTATTACTGTTAAAGTATTTGGAGAATTACCTCAAAATATAATTACGAAATTTAAATGAAATTTCGCTCACAATTAGACCCGTACCTGAAATTAACAGGTTAAAAACCTAAACTATTACTACTTCCAAAAATATCTATCGACACAAACTGTTAGAGCCATACTATATTTTGACAAACACAACCCATGTGACTTTCATATATCACACACACATACACACAACAAACTCAAATTATTTGAGTTTACTGTGTGTTCTTGATCAATTCGGAAGAAGAGAACCAGGAACCAAAGCAACTCATCTCCATCTCCATTCCTTCATCATCTTCATTATCATCAACAACAACACAAAGACTTCGTCATCATCATCTTCATCCTAAAATCATTGTGAGGGAAACTTTCATATACTTTTCCTTTATAAATTTTATTGTTATATTATATAATTACATGATGTATATGATAGATTGAAAACAAAAAGTAAATCAAAAACTTATAAAAACGATAAAGTGGTGATGATAAATTTGGGTCAAAATTTTGCTATGTACAAAATTTAGAGTATAATTATAGGTTAAATAAATGTGTAAAAATTGTTGAAAGAACTTGTATAATGTGTACTACAACTTGGTGAAAAACATAACTTCAAATTTTAGTCAAAATTATTTAATGTTTCGGATACTTTTCTGGGTTCGAACAGGGTACAGACCAAGAACACACGATACCCGATCGGCTGAGAAATCTCACCCGATCGGGTGAGGGCTCGAAAAATGAGATAGCCGAACCGCTGGGAAAATCCACCCGAATGGGTGGGAGTGTGAAACCCATTCAACCTACTTACTAAAATTACTTATTACTAAATATAGAAAGTTCCTTATCCAAATATTTTTGAATCAAAGTCTAACGTGCTTGGACGAATAAAATAATAGCTTGACTTCCAAAAGTCAAATGCCATTGCAATTTTCATGCAGATCATTTATTATAAAGGACATTAGAGCACACATCTGAAATACGCACAACTCGATCAGTATATATTCTTGCCCTGCATGAAATAAATGACATGTTTTTAGATTGAGTTACCAAGTGAAATTCTCTTTTGGTCGTCCATAAGAATGACACATCAACAATAATCTATATAACTAACAAAAGAAATAATTATTTATTATCATTTTTGTATTAAAAGCATGTATCATCTTGCTAAATCGCGGGTTATAATCTAGTACATTCGGATATATATATATATATATATATATATATATATATATATATATATATATATATATATCCACGACGGAACAAACGAGTACAACCAAATTTTTGAGATTTATATTTCTGTACGTAACAATTAACTTTCTGTATATATATATCTAAATATATATGTATACAACGAGAAAATTATACGGGTACGTATCTAAATACGGATAGATATATATTCACGAGTGAATACTTTTCAAAAGATTTGGAAATATATGTATTTTCATACACAATGATTATAATAGCTATACATATATAATTATATATATACGTATGGACAACAAAAATTTGCACAACTATTTTATACGACACAATCAACAATTTATCGCACAACAAACAAATCTTTGAACCATCATTACCAGCGAATCGTACATATTTGAAAATCTATATCTTTCAAACAAACAAATTGTTAACACAATTTGACGAGTAGTCAAACACTTATGTCAATATCCTTTTCGTTTAGGATATTAAAGGACATCCATCTGGGCGACAATCTTACTTATAACCGCTAGCTCTCACATCACAGTATACATCAGACTCAGGTGAGTCTCATAGCCCCACTTTTACTTATTTGAACTATTTTGGGGTGAGAATACATGCTCAATTTGTTTTCATAATACGCAAGTATCAAATCATTACTTTGTACTGCATGAGTTTGTTTAACTAATCACTCAAAGCCCTCCACAACATAGTTTGGTAATACATTTGTAGCGTGAATGTTAGTGTATGGTACCATATAGGATTGACAATCCTCGTCCGGGTTGGAAGCCCCAACTGGTCAAACGGACGCATTAGCATTTGTTCATAAGAGTGTAGATTAGGCACTCTCAGGGAGGCACCCTCGATCTGGTCCTTGAATGCGGATCCTGACACCACAGTTAAGCTCAGACTATGTGCTCATGGCAGTGATATATATACATTATTTATTTGCTTGGTTGCAAATCAATTTACTGAATCTTGCGTAACATACATTAATTTGTATCAATTAAACCTGTGAGCTCACCAGCTTTTAGCTGACCCGTTTTACATGTATTCTCAGGTGATCAGCAGTAGTAGGACTGCCCACTCAGGATCTTAGCTCGAGTCACATGCAAACACTGTTATCAAGAGATTTCATTGCATTTCTACATTTTGTATAATTAGATATGTGTTAAAATCTCTCAAATCAATCATGTGAACTAAATTCTTTTGTAAAACTTATGTACTATGATTATTTTAATGTATCTTATCAAAACGACGCATGACGCATGTAGATGTCGTTCATTATTATCTTATGTGCTGTGATTACTTGATTAGTAGCACCCCAAAGTATGTTTCCGCCAACAGTAAATTTGGGGGTGTTACAGATTGGTATCAGAGCCTAAGGTTATAGTGAACTAGGTTGCATTTAGTGGGCCTAGACTATGACCGTTAGGCCGTATTCCTCATTAGGTATAACTGGTTCAGGGATTTCTTCATACAAGTTTAATTTAACATAGCCTGATCAACTATGTACAATTAAACGAAGATGATGTGAGATCTGAAAGGGATTATGTCGAACAGGAATACACTAGTTGACTCTGACCACGAGAGAACCGGGACTTATACGTGATTTGTGCTATACACACACTACGCTATTATGTGATATACGTTTATATACATACATAGGCCTCACTCACGTACTACTTCTTAGGCTATTATATATTGAATATATATGAATAGGCCTCACACGATAACACACTCGCTATCGCTCACACCACCTAAGACGACAAGTATAGCTACTACAATATCACTCGATGTAAAGAACGAGACATGTCCTCACCTACTACCGTCTATTTGTTTATACACGTGCGACGAATAACAACACATTCCGCTATACCGTCATGTACTCATGTGGAAGATATCCCTTCGCTTTCTTCCCACCATTCTTATCCTTCAAAATCACGACTGAAACTTACTACTAGAAGAACTTCTAGGTCTCCATAAGCTAAGCCTTATTCCGCGCACACTGTGGATAGCATCACTTTCATCCGGACGAATTCCGAATCTCGATGTACTAATTTTCGACATCTTTTGTAACTCTATATTCTGCAATCTTTTGAAAACTTGTACGTTGTAATCTAAACTTTATTATCTAATGAAATTATGATTATCACTTCGTGCTGTTGTGTATTATCACATATATACATACATCTATGATAATCATTCCACTTGTACATAATCTCACGTTCCTTTCATTTCTTTTCTTGAAGGAACATGCCACCAAAGAGACAAACCTTCAGCGCTGCTGAACTCGCACGATTCGTTTCTCAAGGAGTAGCCGAAGCTCTGGCTGCTCAATCATCACGGAGAAATAACGGAAGAAGTGATGACACTGTTAACGATGCTCCTGTCGTCAAACCTTGCACCTATAATGACTTTCTCAAGTGCAAACCTCTGAACTTTAAGGGCACGGAAGGTGCCATTGGACTAATCCGGTGGTTTGAAAAAATGGAGTCAGTTTTTAGAATCAGCAATTGCACAGAAGACTGCCAAGTGAAATATTCCACCTGTACTTTCCTGGAAGGTTCTCTGACATGGTGGAATTCTTATGTGCAATATGTGGGAATTGATGCTGCATATCAACTTCCATGGGAAGAATTGAAAAAGATGTTGAGGGACGAGTATTGTCCCAATGAAGAACTCCAGAAATTAGAAGATGAGTTCTGGCATCTGAATGTGCAAGGAACCGACATCACTGGTTATACCACTCGCTTCCAGCAACTTGCTCTACTTTGCCCATCCATGGTTGACCCTGAACGCAAACGTATCGAGAGATACATCCGCGGACTTCCTGAGAACATTCAGGGGAACGTCACTTCGTCAAAACCTAGAACAATTCAGAGTGCCATTCGTATGGCTCATGAACTCATGGCTCAGGCTGTTCGTCGTGGAACACCTGCACCATCTACTGGAAACAACTCTGGGAGTAACAAAAGAAAATGGTCTGGAAACTCAAACCAAAACCAATAAACCTCAAAGAAGCCTGAGACTATTAAGGCTTACACTACTGGGTCTGGGGAGAAGAAAGGCTACATTGGGAACAAGCCTTACTGTTCCAAGTGTAACTGTCATCATGATGGTCCTTGAAGTACTCCTTGCAACAACTGCAAGCGGTACGGACATCTTACCAAGGACTACAGATCACCCAAAACCAATACCAACAACAACACCAACCAACCACGAGCCTGCTTTGAGTGTGGCAACACTGGACATTTCAGGAATGAGTGTCCGAAGCTGAAGAACAAAGGCAACAACCAACCAGCTCGTGGAAGGGCATTTGTGATCGGAGCACAGGAGGCACGCCAGGACCCTAACACCGTCACTGGTACGTTTCTAGTAAACAACCATTATGCCTCTGTGTTAATAGATTCGGGTGCTGATTTAAGTTTTGTGTCTACTGAGTTTAGACCACTATTAGAACTTGAATCCCGTAAGCTAGATAACAAATACATTGTAGAATTAGCCGATGGTAAGTTGATCGAGTCAGGAGAAATAGTACCGGGATGCACCTTAGAGTTAGAAGGTCATCTCTTCGAAATAGACTTGCTACCGGTTAAGTTGGGAAGTTTCGACATTGTAGTCGGTATGGATTGGTTGTCGAAGAACCGCGCTGAAATTATCTGTTTTGAAAAGATGGTACGCATACCACTACCGACAGGAGAAACCTTGCTGATACAAGGCGAGAAACGAAAGAGTGCCACTAAGATGATTACTTGCTTGAAAGCTAGTAAGTTTCTCAGAAAGGGATACCAAGCGTTTTTGGCACACATTGTGGAGAAGAAACCCGAAGAGAGACATATAGACGATGTACCTATTGTGTGTAACTACCCGGGTGTGTTTCCCGAGGAATTACCAGGATTACCACCCTCACGACAAGTTGAGTTTCATATTGATTTGGTGCCTGGAGCCGCACCAATCGCCCATGCACCTTATCGTCTAGCTCCATCAGAGATGCAGGAGTTGTCTTCGCAGTTGCAAGAACTCCTAGACTTAGGATTCATCACACCGAGCTTTTCGCCTTGGGGAGCTCCAGTTTTGTTTGTTAAAAAGAAGGATGGATCCATGCGAATGTGCATAGATTACCGAGAACTGAACAAAGTAACCATAAAGAATCGATACCCGTTACCACATATCGACGATTTGTTTGACCAACTCCAAGGGTCAAGCTATTATTCGAAAATCGATCTGCGATCTGGTTACCACCAACTAAAAGTTCAAGAAGAGGATGTACCGAAAACTGCGTTTAGGACTCGTTATGGTCATTACGAGTTTCTAGTCATGCCCTTTGGACTGAAAAACGCACCAGCAGTGTTCATGGATCTCATGAACAGAGTATGCAAACCGTACCTGGATAAGTTCGTCATTGTGTTCATTGACGATATCCTGATCTACTCGCAAACGAAAGAGGACCACGAACAACACCTGAAAACAATCCTCGAACTACTTGAGAAAGAGAAGCTGTATGCAAAGTTCTCTAAGTGTGAATTTTGGATGCGAGAGGTTCATTTCCTTGGTCACATGATAAACGATAAAGGAATTCACGTGGACCCATCTAAAATTGAGGCAATCAAAAACTGGGAAGCACCGAAAACCTCATCCGAGATCCGACAATTTCTTGGTTTAGCTGGCTATTACAGGCGATTCATCGCAAACTTTTCAAAAATAGCCCAACCCCTTACCACTCTAACTCAAAAAGACAAGAAATTCGAATGGGGCGAGAAACAAGAGAACGCTTTCCAGCTGTTAAAGCAGAAACTGAGCACCGCACCCATCCTGTCATTACCCGAAGGGGTTGGAAACTTCATAATTTATTGCGACGCTTCGCATCAAGGATTGGGTTGCGTTCTAATGCAAAACGACAAAGTCATTGCTTATGCATCACGCCAACTGAAGGTGCACGAGAAAAACTATACGACTCATGATCTAGAATTGGGAGCGGTCGTCTTTGCACTTAAGATTTGGAGACACTACCTCTACGGTACGAAGTGTACGATCTTCACTGATCACAAGAGTCTCCAACACATATTCGACCAGAAAGAGCTCAACATGAGATAACGACGTTGGGTCGAACTACTAAACGACTACGACTGTGAAATCAAGTACCACCCGGGCAAGGCAAACGTTGTAGCGGATGCCCTGAGTCGCAAGGAAAGAGTCAAACCTCGTAGAGTACGAGCTTTGGGATTGACTATCCACTCGAACCTCATTACTCAAATTCGTGACGCACAACAAATTGCCTTCACTCCAGAAAATCTGAAGAACGAATCCCTGAAGGGGATGGAAAAACAACTTGAAAAGAAAGACAACGGAGTGTTGTATTTTATGAACCGAGTTTGGGTTCCGTGCGTAGACGAATTGCGTAAGCTGATTTTGGACGAAGCTCAATAGTCCAACTACTCGATACATCCTGGTGCAGACAAAATGTACCAGGATCTGAAAGATTTCTATTGGTGGCCTGGCATGAAACGAGATATCGCAACCTATGTTAGTAAATGCCTGACCTGTTCAAAGGTCAAAGCTGAATATCAAAGGCCGTCTGGACTTTTGCAACAACCTGAGATGCCCACATGGAAATGGGAACAAATAACGATGGACTTCATCACGAAGTTACCCAAAACGACATCTGGAACAGATACCATATGGGTGATTGTCGACCGACTGACGAAATCAGCCCATTTTCTGGCTATTAAGGAAACTGATAAGATGGATAAGTTGACTAGAATTTATCTGAAAGAAATTGTTTCCAGACATGGTGTACCATTATCTATTATCACTGATAGAGATACCCGATTCACTTCTCACTTTTGGCAATCACTTCAAAAGGCACTTGGTACTCGATTAGATATGAGTACTGCCTACCATCCTCAAACCGACGGCCAAAGTGAGCGAACGATACAAACGCTCGAAGATTTGTTGCGAGCATGTGTGATAGACTTTGGAGGTAACTGGGATACTCATCTACCTTTAGCCGAATTTTCTTACAACAATAGTTATCACACGAGTATACAGATGGCACCATTTGAGGCGTTATATGGATGCAAGTGCCGATCACCACTCTGTTGGACAGAGTTGGGTGACAGACAGCTGGCTGGACCTGAGATTGTCCAGGAAACCACTGACAAGATAACTCAAGTACTTCAACGATTGAAAATGGCACGAGATAGATAAAAGAGCTACGCTGATAACCGCCGTAAACCTCTTGAGTTTCAAGTAGGAGACAAAGTCCTACTTAAAGTATCGCCCTGGAAGGGGATAGCACGATTTGGCAAACGAGGAAAACTAAACCCACGATACGTCGGACCTTTCGAAATTCTTGCAAGGATTGGTCCTGTCGCTTACAAGCTCAAACTGCCACGTGAGCTCAGCAGTATTCATGACACTTTCCACGTTAGTAATCTCAAAAAGTGTCTTTCGGATGAAACCTTAATCATTCCTCCTGGCGAAGTTTTCATTGACTCGAAACTCAATTTTGTGGAGGAACCCATCGAAATAATTGATCGAAAAACACATAAACTCCAACGCAGTCGGATCAAACTTGTCAAAGTTTGATGGAATTCGAAACGCGGCCCAGAGTCTACATGGGAGCGCGAAGATGAAATGCAAAAGAAATATCCTCATCTTTTCGAGCACGCGGCTGTGACCCACGACTCAACTTAAATCTCGGGACGAGATTTCGCTAATGGGGGGAGAATGTGACACTCCTCCAAATTAGGTATATATTTATACTTAATTTCACGTGTTAATTACGATGATCGCCTACGAATTTAGACTAAACCCCTGATGTGAGATAAGTCTAGCGTGCCCAAAACTTGTGAACAAAAAGTATTTCGAAAATTTATAGTTTATTATAATTATAAATTAAATAATAGGAAATAATATCGGACTGAATCCGACAAAACAAATACAATCGTTGATGATAAAAAGTTCTGAAATGAACTCGAAAATATTTTTAAATATTTTTATTCTAAAATATTATAAGAACTAGTTGAAACAAAAATGAAACGAAAACTATTATACGTTTTATATAAAACGTATTGTACGAACAGAAACAATACAAAAACATACTCGATGATCAAAAATAATAAAAATTTTATTTTTATTATTACTGTTAAAGTATTTGGAGAATTACCTCAAAATATAATTACGAAATTTAAATGAAATTTCGCTCACAATTAGACCCGTACCCGAAATTAACAGGTTAAAAACCTAAACTATTACTACTTCCAAAAATATCTATCGACACAAACTGTTAGAGCCATACTATATTTTGACAAACACAACCCATGTGACTTTCATATATCACACACACATACACACAACAAACTCAAATTATTTGAGTTTACTGTGTGTTCTTGATCAATTCGGAAGAAGAGAACCAGGAACCAAAGCAACTCATCTCCATCTCCATTCCTTCATCATCTTCATTATCATCAACAACAACACAAAGACTTCGTCATCATCATCTTCATCCTAAAATCATTGTGAGGGAAACTTTCATATACTTTTCCTTTATAAATTTTATTGTTATATTATATAATTACATGATGTATATGATAGATTGAAAACAAAAAGTAAATCAAAAACTTATAAAAACGATAAAGTGGTGATGATAAATTTGGGTCAAAATTTTGCTATGTACAAAATTTAGAGTATAATTATAGGTTAAATAAATGTGTAAAAATTGTTGAAAGAACTTGTATAATGTGTACTACAACTTGGTGAAAAACATAACTTCAAATTTTAGTCAAAATTATTTAATGTTTCGGATACTTTTCTGGGTTCGAACAGGGTACAGACCAAGAACACACGATACCCGATCGGCTGAGAAATCTCACCCGATCGGGTGAGGGCTCGAAAAATGAGATAGCCGAACCGCTGGGAAAATCCACCCGAATGGGTGGGAGTGTGAAACCCATTCAACCTACTTACTAAAATTACTTATTACTAAATATAGAAAGTTCCTTATCCAAATATTTTTGAATCAAAGTCTAACGTGCTTGGACGAATAAAATAATAGCTTGACTTCCAAAAGTCAAATGCCATTGCAATTTTCATGCGGATAATTTCCTATAAAGGACATTAGAGCACACATCTGAAATACGCACAACTCGATCAGTATATATTCTTGCCCTGCATGAAATAAATGACATGTTTTTAGATTGAGTTACCAAGTGAAATTCCCTTTTGGTCGTCCATAAGAATGACACATCAACAATAATCTATATAACTAACAAAAGAAATAATTATTTATTATCATTTTTGTATTAAAAGCATGTATCATCTTGCTAAATCGCGGGTTATAATCTAGTACATTCGGATATATATATATATATATATATATATATATATAGTTAGAGGATCTAAAAAGAAGGATTATTTTGTGGAGAAAAGGGAGAAGGATTTCTGACCAATCATTTTATTTTAAGGTCAAAGGGTATATTAGTCATTTCTTATTTTATTATTATATCATTTAATATCAAACGTGGTTTCTTATTTTGTGCAACCGTTTTAATTTTCCAATAAAGTAGGAGATACACAACAACAATCATATCATTAAGAAAATGCAATCTCAGACTTATATTTGGGATGGGTTGTCGGCGCTGTATGTTTGCATTAGAGAAGGGTTTGCAAGTTTTTTGATGAATGATATATTTCTTTGAATCATCTTTTAGTTATTCCATCCAGTAATATTTATTTCATTTCATTTTGTATGCAATCATCGATATATTGAACGAGTTGTGGGATTCATACCTCCTAAATATTGTTACACGCATTGAACGTGAGATACAACGGAAGCGAAATAGCGAATGATGAAGTTACGATGGAGCTTGTAGATTTGTATTCGATGGAGGAATCCGATGATATGGCTAGTACATCCGAAACAAGTTATTTATAGCGTGTTTTTAAGGTGCGGATATATCGGGCACGTATTGTTGTTGTTTTTGTAATGCAATGATAATATTTACGAAATTAGTGGCTCGTGATGCACCATTTTATTTGTTGAACTTAATGTTTATGGTAGTTACAAAATAGGAATTAACTTGATTTTGCATGCTATCGAGCTTATGATTAAAAAAGAAACATAACGTTGGTTCGGTGGATAATATTACATGTCGAGTCTCAGGTTTTGTGGAGAAACCATGTTGATAGCATTTGGTATTATAAGTGACTCTAAAACATAAATCAATACGTTCACACCCAATATATACATCTCGGCATTCATTTTTTAATCCATTTGTGATAATCAGTTGCTCATTTTGTGGAAATGAACCCAACCCTCGTTCTAGCCACCCTTCAAGCTCGACCTTTGTATTTAAAATCAAAGCCAACCTTTTTTCTGCTTCTGCAATATAGTCTTGTAAATACATTAACACCAAGGTTAACCTACTCATTCATGTTAACATTATTGTAGTCTTTGAGTTCAGGCAAAAAAAACCTCAACAGTCAATTCCCCTTCGTTCCTTTCCGCATCTTTACTAGACGATGCACCACCTGAATAGAAACGATCCATCAGGCATGTTTAAATTATTCTTTAAACTTTAAGGTTAATTTAACATGACCGATTCAGCATAATGGCATCACTGATTCTGTACAACAACTGCTATGATTCAGAATACTAAAATCAATGATTCAGCATAATTGCATCACTGATTCTGTACAAAAACAACTATGATTCTGCATACTAACATAACTGATTCAGCATAATGGCATCACTGATTCTGTACAAAACAACTATGATTCTGCATACTAACATAACTGATTCAGCATAATGGCATCACTGATTCTGTACAAAACAACTATGATTCTGCATACTAACGTAACTGATTCAGCATAATGGCATCACTGATTCTGTACAAAACAACTATGATTCTGCATACTAACGTAACTGATTCAACGGATGACTGCTTCTAATTTTCCCTCCTTTTTCAAGCGTGCAACTTACATACAACACCTGCATATTAAAACCAACATGTAAATCAAACATATTCAGTCTTTCAAAACAACGATATACAGTTATTTAATTCTAATGTTTATTGTGATGTGTTTGACAATTAGAGAGGTGTAAATCAATCTATATGATGTACTACAACAAACTTAAGATGCATTCGGCATACAAAGCACCACCATTAGTACACCAAACATGCTAAACTACCATTTATATTCAACTAGGTTGCACATTAGGCTTTTTCTCCCACTGATTCCGTAATTACACTTTCAGATTCACTTAACTCATATAACCCAAAAAACACATTTAGGTTGTTCAGCATGCCAGCCACATATATTGTTGCCTTCAATGGCCAACTTACGTATACATTTTGGTTCGGACCAATATATTTATTCTTGCATCATACCGGTGTGATAATTTACTCTTCAAACAACATATCGTAAGACAAAACAAATATGGTGTACTCAAACCCCAACCAGCTATCAGAGTGATTCACCAACAACAACTGAAAATTGCACAATTCCTTTAAGAACAAAATATAAACAATTACCGGAAAAAAGCCCAGAATCAATTCCATATAACATAATTATAGCTTTTTATTATTTTCAGTTCAGGAACACACTACACAAAACAACACCAATCCATTTAGAGTATACACAACAAGATTCCTAAATCCTAATTACAGTGCTCGATCAAATAGGACTTGACATAACCGGACAGTAAAAAACCCTAAAAGTTTAGGAATAATACCTCTCGATGCTGATTGATTCGGGATTCTTGTACGAACCATATTTCTTCTCGTAAACGAAACGTGATATCTGATTGTGACTAGTAGCGCAGCCGTGATTCAGTCGCTGTAATCAACTATCAAAAACCTAAAACCAACACAATAGCGGTAGTCAACAAAGAAGAAGTTCACGATTCAGAATTTTGGAGGTAGGTTTTTGTGTATTGTGAATTCGTGTAGGAAGAAACCATGGAATTTGAATCGCCACTTTTTTCTCTGCAGTACACCGACCAGTTTCTGAATTTTTGATAAATTGATTATGTTTCCTTTTTGAAATACGTCAAACGAATGGACACAAATACCCCTGTGTGTTTAGACCCCCACCCAAATATTCAGTTTTTTGACGTTGACCAATCTGATCCGTTGAATCAACAATCTAACGCTCCAGATTCCTTCTCCTATTTCTCCACTTAAAAACCTTTCTCTCTAGATCCCAATCCTATATATATATATATATATACATCCACGATGGAACAAACGAGTACAACCAAATTTTTGAGATTTATATTTCTGTACGTAACAATTAACTTTCTGTATATATATATCTAAATATATATGTATACAACGAGAAAATTATACGGGTACGTATCTAAATACGGATAGATATATATTCACGAGTGAATACTTTTCAAACGATTTGGAAATATATGTATTTTCATACACAATGATTATAATAGCTATACGTATATAATTATATATATACGTATGGACAACAAACATTTGCACAACTATTTTATACGACACAATCAACAATTTATCGCACAACAAACAAATCTTTGAACCATCATTACCAGCGAATCGTACATATTTGAAAATCTATATCTTTCAAACAAACAAATTGTTAACACAATTTGACGAGTAGTCAAACACTTATGTCAATATCCTTTTCGTTTAGGATATTAAAGGACATCCATCTGGGCGACAATCTTACTTATAACCGCTAGCTCTCACATCACAGTATACATCAGACTCAGGTAAGTCTCATAGCCCCACTTTTACTTATTTGAACTATTTTGGGGTGAGAATACATGCTCAATTTGTTTTCATAATACGCAAGTATCAAATCATTACTTTGTACTGCATGAGTTTGTTTAATTAATCACTCAAAGCCCTCCACAACATAGTTTGGTAATACGTTTGTAGCGTGAATATTAGTGTATGGTACCATACAGGATTGACAATCCTCGTCCGGGTTGGAAGCCCCAACTGGTCAAACGGACGCATTAGCATTTGTTCATAAGAGTGTAGATTAGGCACTCTCAGGGAGGCACCCTCGATCAGGTCCTTGAATGCAGATCCTGACACCACAGTTAAGCTCAGACTATGTGCTCATGGCAGTGATATATATATATATTATTTATTTGCTTGGTTGCAAATCAATTTACTGAATCTTGCGTAACATACATTAATTTGTATCAATTAAACCTGTGAGCTCACCAGCTTTTAGCTGACCCGTTTTACATGTATTCTCAGGTGATCAGCAGTAGTAGGACTGCCCACTCAGGATCTTAGCTCGAGTCACATGCAAACACTGTTATCAAGAGATTTCATTGCATTTCTACATTTTGTATAATTAGATATGTGTTAAAATCTCTCAAATCAATCATGTGAACTCAATGCTTTTGTAAAACTTATGTACTATGATTATTTTAATGTATCTTATCAAAACGACGCATGATGCATGTAGATGTCGTTCATTATTATCTTATGTGCTGTGATTACTTGATTAGTAGCACCCCAAAGTATGCTTCCGCCAACAGTAAATTTGGGGGTGTTACATCAATCCAACTACATAATTCTTCATGTTTTCATCTCAAGTGAATCGACACATAACCAACTCAACATTTATCATTTTCTGAAAAATTAAACATGCATATAGCTAACTTGATTATCTTGTATTAACAGCAACTCACTTTCAACAACTATCATCATCATCACCATCAATCAAATTTCTCTAATTTACCAAATTAATTAAAAATCAATAATAACATCAAAACTCATCTATTTTACACTTATACAAGCTCATTTATAGACAATAATCATCATCTAACACTCCCACAACCAAATAACAACTTTTTCTCAAAAACTCATCTAGGGTTCATCATTTCAACTCATCAAATAGCTCAAATTAAAAGTTGTAGTTAGTGATTCATACCTTATAGATGATGAATACGAATTTAGAAGCTTAAACACACAAGAATTTTGCTTCAATTTTGGGTTTTCTCCTCCCTCTATTCTTCTCTCTAAAACCAGCCCAAACACACCCTTGAACACACACACACCTTCTCCATTTTTTTTTTTTTTTTTTTTTTTTTTTTTTTTTTTTTTTTTTTTTTTGCAGATTTTAATTAATTAATATAATTTAAATATTTACTCTTTACCCACCTCTAGTTTCTTCATTTATAATTCCACCACAACACTCTTTTATTTCTTTCAATCTAAGTCCCATCTCCTCTTAGACAATAACATAATTATTAGAGAAAATTACACAAATCGTCCTTTAACTTTACCTCAAATTTCACTGGTAGTCCTTTATAAAATATTAATTACACCAATGATCCTTTCTTTTGAAGCTTATTACGCTGATAGTCCTTTAAACTAACGATCGTTAACTCTCCATTAAAAATGACCGTGGTTGATACTTTTTTTATTCTTTTAATTTTTTAAATAAAATATAAACTATAAAATCTAAAATATGTATATATACATTATTAGCTGCAGAGAACATCATTTTCATCTTCACTGTATCACTTAGAAACATCATCGTCAAAATCGGTTCTCTTCTGCACCGAAACATTAAATTTCATAGTTCACCACCATCTTTCACCACCCTAGGACCTTCCATCACTCATTCATCTTATCTCGTCACGACTTTGGTAGTCACTGTCTCCTCTCTTTACATCCATTCCTTACTCGAAGACATCTTAAACGAAGACCTTAGCTTCAAAGTAAAATGACATTGAGAATTATAACCATATATGTTACTCGTAATCTTTAAGCCACAAATGTATGATTTGGTGGTGGGAAAATGAAAATGATGTTATCTGTAGCTAATAATGTATCTATACACGTTTAAAATCTTATAATTTATATTTTACTAAAAAAATAAAAGGTATTATAAAATATCATGTGTGGTCCTTTTTAAGGAAGAGTTAACTATCGTTAGTTTAAAGGACTATTAGTGTAACAAGTTTCAAATGAAAGGATCGGTGGTGTACTTAAACTTTGTAAAGGACTGCCAATGAAATCTGAGTTAAACTTAAAGGACTATTTGTATAAGTTTCTCTAATTATTAAAGAAAATAATATTACAAAAATAATAATTTAACTCTTTTAAGTCACGAGCTTACAAAATTTGGGGTGTTACACTTTGCATATTATTGTGTAACAAAAATAGTAATATCGGGAATACTAGATATAGCTTTCTGCTCCTCCCGTATAAATTAATATATACTCCCTCCGTCCCAAAATTATTGTCTACGGACAAGAAACATACAGTTTAAGAAAACATAATTATTACACTGTACTTTTCTGTACTATGACAATTTTACCTCTACTTTTTACCTATCTTTTTATGACATACATAAATAGTTAGGGTATAATAGGAAGTTTAGTTAATTATACATTCTACTTTTAAAAGTGGACAATTAATTTAGGACATCCAAAAAAGGAAACATGGACAATAAATATGGGACGGGGGAGTATAATAAACCATCATAAATAAACCCAATGGTTACGGACTAATTTAAATACAAGTAATCTGCTAAGTGATGACAAACAAACAAACAATAAAGCCATGATCCTAGTTGAGCGCTGACATGATAGGGCCCAAATAAATCATGTGCCACGACACAATAATAAGTTCAACATGATACTTGATAAAGTTACCATCCTGAACTGGGGGATGATAACCTAGCTACTATCTAACAACGCAAGCGATATATATAGTTCTATTAACCAACACTATGTTTGTTCTTCTAGTTAACCACTTTGCATGCCTCTTTTTACATATCTCATTGTCAAACTAATGGCGTAGGTTCTCTGACAGGCTTATGGTCAGATTACAGATTATTTTATCTTGCAGGTCTTTTGACACATGTCTATGACAAAATCTTGACATGTAGTTTTACTTATATGTTCACTATTATCCTAGGTGAAAATCTCTTAACATATTCATAAGTTTGACACGACATTTGAGAACTCGTCATACCGAACTTGAGGGACTTGATTGTGTAGCCAATAATTTGGGCTCTCAACATGGTTAGACCTATAGCTCTCAATGTTGGGCCTGACCCTTTACCCTTTATAAATAGGGAAAAGCCTAGATAGACAATGATGATCATGAGAAAAGTTCAGAAAAGAATGACAAAAAAATGAAGAATATAAGAACCAATAGGATTGCTCCATTTCAAAAACTCATTTTCCACCTTTTTTAGAAAAAACTAAATATCTCACAAACCGTATGTCTATAAATTATAAAAATTACATAATCGGAATCAGCGTCTTTTTCTCTTCGATTATAGATCTCACAAGCTATACTTTCGACAAAGTTTTTTTTTTTTTTCATTTTATTGGGTTTTAAAATTTTGTAATGTGAAATCACATGTAATTTAATACTAAAAAATAATCACACATACTTATATCTCTAATTAATCTTTAAATTCATATCATTGATGATTTAAAAAGATTTAAACATTAAAAACTAAGTTGTAATCACATGCAATTGAACATCAGAGTATCAATCACATGTGATCAAAAAGTAATCAAATACGAATTTTCAAATCATTAACTATAATTATACAATTAAGTAAAAATCAAGTTGAATCATACATGAACTATCATATATCGGTAAATTGCTCATCAAATATCAATTTTTAAATGACAATCATATGTGATTATATTCAAAATCATATGTGATTATATAACAAATCACATGTGATTAAATGTACAACTAGCAATCACATGTGATTTTTAACGAAAACAAATGCAATTTTTAAAATTCTATTTATAATTATTAATGCATATGAATATTAAGTTATAATCACGTGTTAATTAACATATACCATGAATAAATAATCGTGAACAAATTTTAACTTTTTATCATATATCACATGTGATTATATTGTAAAACCCGGCAAAAAATAGGAAAAAAATCGTCGAAAGTATTGTGATGTGACCTAAAAAGTCATGTTTTTAGGCACATTATTCTGCACTTATTGGACTTATATTTGGTGAAATCATCTTAAAATATCGATTAATTACTTAAAATCACCAAAGTGGTCTAATTATGGGCGTTGCTGTTAAAATCACCAAAAACATCCGTTTATCACGCAAAACGAGACAAATAATGTCACCTTAAATATTCCCTTCTTAATTTACTTATGGAATTAGATCTTAATTCATATTTCATTATTCCATAGGGAAATCCAAGTCCGGAGGTGAAAGAATCAGAAGAAACGGACGAAAGACGGAGAAGATACAATGTCTGGAAGCTCACCGATCGTCATCCGGAACACGCAAATGTTAAATACCTCCAAATTTAGCAAACTCAGTTCCATTAGAAGCGTAACGGAAAAACGAAGCCAACGGCGCAAGAATCAAGCAAATCGGAGCCCAAACGAAGAAGTTACGGACGAACCAAGCAACCGAGAAATCAGCGGAGGCCAAATGGAGCACCAACCACCCTGGACACCTAGGTACTGTATACGGTACCCTAGGTGCCGTATACGGCCCTATGGGTGCCGTATACGGGGGTGTTTGCCTTGTGAGGTGCCATTTGACCCCCCCTTGGTTCGCTTGTCCCGTATGCTGCTTTGATGCTTGTATTTGATGCTTCAAGACTTGTACCAAGGCTTTCCTACTTTCCCTATAAATAGTCACCTCCATTTCTCATTTTCACACACCTCTCATCTCATTCTCATTCTCTCTCTTGAATTAGGTTAGCATTCCCTCTCTAGCACTACTCTTAGGAGTTAGAGGAGAATTAGTAGGAAATTAGCATCCTCTCTCTAGCACTACTCTTAGGAGTTAGAAGAGGATTAGTAGGGTAGCTTTTGTAATAGAGTTGGAACTCTTGGAGGATCTCCTTTGTAATATTGCTCAAGATATTTCGGAGCTCTGTCCATGTAACCTTTCAACTGCTATTCAATCTACGCATTACTTTCGGTTATTTCTATCCTTATCTTTCATAATGTTGCATGCTATTATTATGTTTGATTTAGGATATATTGCCATGATTAGTGAGTAGATTAGCTATTGTGTTTGTTATGATGTAGTTAGCTTGTTAATATTTTGGGTGATGCTACTTTAAATACAATTGGGATAACATCGTTATGAAACAATGGAGGTAACGTTATACGGCTTTCATTTGTATAGCGCCGGAATCATCACAAATGTGTGTAGTACGGAACGTGGAAGCTATGAAAGTCGTGGGCACAATCCATTGTGGAATAATGATCCCAATTGTTAAATATTGAAAACCGGTGCACTGTTAACTATACATTTATGATTTTAAACTAAACTGTAACACCTGCACAATTAGGATAATTAAGTATGCCTAATTATTTGTAACTAGTTGTAATTAGTATGTAATAGGACTAATTACAGACTCTACTTGTATATACAAGGTGATTTATATATATGTGTGTACTTACGCGATTTGGATAAATCGTACGAATTAACCGGACGGAGTCCGATACATTTTACTTGGACAATTGGTGACGAAACTTACTTAAATAATGAGAACGTATTTTACTATCTAAAATACACAGTTGAACGGACATTATTTATATTATCGCGACGACATTCTGAATATTTTAGCAAAAACGTATTAAACGCGAATTAATAAGTTAAACATCTCGACAAATGTTTTTATAATTAATTTCAAGGTATTTTTATTAAAATACTTCTGTCACATTTTAAAAATATAACTGCCTGGTCAAATATTACAAACGAAGAATTAAACGATTAGGACACGGGGTAAATACTGTATTTTGGGAAGTGTTTTCCCTCCCTTCCTTTTGGAATCAGCCACCAACACCCACCCTCTCATCTCTTTCTCTCATTTTCTCTTAAACAAACACACACACACCTCTCAAACACTCTCACCAAATTTTTACCAATTTTCGGAATCATCAAATCCGACCATAAAACTCACAATTTCGAAATCACCATTACAAGAGGAACAAGATTAACAAACACATCATCATCATTTTTGGCCTCCATCTCACTCGATTTGCATTTGTAAGAAAATATCTAAATCCTTAGATTTACTCATTTTAGTGTAATGTTTTGAGGTTATAATGTTTACACAACTTAGTATGGTCCATATGTATGAATACAACACGATTTTTCAGCTTAAAAATATGTTAGAATTGCGTTTTTGGTCGAAAAATCACGATAGCCGAAACTTTCTGGGCTGGTGTTCATCTTTGCGACACAACGCTTGTGTCGTATGTTGTGTCGCATAAATTCATTTGTGTCGTATTTTGTGTCGTATCTTATGTCGCACCATTGTGTCGCAAACCTTATACGACACAACCATTATGTCGCTATTGATTTAGCATCGAGCGCTTATGCGACACAACCCTTGTGTCGCTAAGCTCTTGTGTCGCATCCCTATGCGACACAATGCTTGTGTCGCATACCAAATCTTTGTGTCGCAAATTATGTCGCAGAAAACAGAAAAACTTGGAAATTTTGAAGGATTTTCACTATAGAAAAGTCAAAGTTACTGTAGCAAAGTCAAATTTTACTGTAGCAATTCACTGTAGCACATTTACTGTAGCAAAGTCAACATTTTAAAATTCTTATTACAAACCGTCACCAACGGGCCAAACCTGTCTTCTCAAAACAAACAATTACAAACATACGGACAAACATTGGATATACTAGTTGTGTACAACTAAACGAAACGTCTCGCGAGGCACATGCTTACATAACTTCATATGTTTAGACATTTGAAGGTTACGGGTTCGGAGAACCTACTTGCTTTACTTACTACTTGCTAATTGCTATTGATTACTACAAGACTCAGGTGAGTCTTACGGCCCCACTTTTACTGTTTTATCTTATTGGGGGAGATACATGCTACTGATTTTTCTTGAACACAAGTACTAAACTGTTTACTATACCAAACGGAATTGCATGAGTTGTTTACTATTTACAGAAGTCTCTCCGTCATATATCGTTAGTTATGGACTTAAGCGCGAACACTAGTTATTGGATCCATTAGGGAAATGACCCTCCCCGCCCGGGGTAGTAGCGCTACCACGAACCGTTCTGTATAAACGGGCGACTATTATTCGTTACATATGCTTGCTCAGTTACGAGCATGTCACGGGAGCAAATTATTACTTACGGGTTAAGCTTCGATTATGAGCCTCATGGCAACGGTATAACTTACTTACTTATATTTGCTGGATTGCAAATACTGGTTTTACGTTTACTGGATTGCAAATACTGATATTACGCCTACGGGCACTACTAATGAAATCTTGTGTTCAAAACTGACATTGCTTACAAACCTATGAGATTCACCAACATTCGTGTTGACCTTTTTAGCATGTTTTCTCAGGTACCCGGACGGAGTAGGATTACTCCAGGACTTTAGCTAGAGTCGCATGATTTCAACACAATTGCATTAACGGAGATTCTTAGCATTATCTTTTGTATATTTCGATTATGTAATAGAATCTCCCGCTATACGCGTGGACTCTAGGAAACTACATTTTTGTATACGAAAACACTAAGTTTTCAAACATTATATCTATGGAATGTAACTAATTTACAAACGTTTCATATAGACGTCGTTTGCTTTATCTTTGTGCTGTGATATTTGATTAGTAGCACCCCAAAACTTGCTTCCGCTAAACAGTGAATTTGGGGGTGTTACATAAACTAACGCCCTTCCTCCAATAAACGTGGTTAGAACCTTTATGTCAAGGACTCGCGACCCTTAGTCAAACGGTCACTACCTATCCATGTTTTCTTAAAATAACATGGTCTGATTTTGAAGCAATGGAAATACTGTCTACCTATCGTATAGTACACTGTGAATTAATCAGGGATTTATTGGTTTGGGATTATAAAGTGAACAGGTTGTTTAGCTATCATAGATGGGTTTTCTGTAATACAAGCTTAGATATATTGAGTTCAGATGGCTGTAAAGTATGTAGCCCAGTTAAAGCCCTAATACGACTGAGTATCCGATTTAACGTTGGAAACACCTATGGTGGAATATAAACACATACAAACTACGGAAAGGTCGAAGGCTGTATACTGTGTTACATCCTGGCTGAGTCTGTGATCCAGAAAAGACCATAATACAGGTGAATACACTATGTAACTGTGGAAAACTCTGTGGGTTGAAGACTGTATCACAACCGAATATCTCTGAACTCAATTATAAACCATTAATGTATTTGTTAGTCAGTCACCACCTGTCTTAAATCTTAAATGCCTAGCCTAGCTTAGATACTTTTGTCTGTGTTAAGAAAGATCAGTGGATAAATTGCGGACTGTTGCCTTATTCCTGCACCCCATCTGGAGGGTCACTTGGTCTCATTTTAAGAGACGGTGAGGAGGGTTTCAAGACAGTCCGATCTGATCAGAATATTGACAGCCTAGTACTCAGTGACATACTGGTTGGTTTATCTGATCAGTAGGGTACTAGTGTTTACACCACAAGGTATCTACGTGAATGCAAGACACAAATCTTAAAAGACGTTTTCAAATATAAAACCCCAATACAGCATCACCCCACGTAAAAGCTAACGAAGTCATAACAAACACAAGTCCCTCTATACTGATTCAACCTACTGCTTTTATTTACTGCTTTAATTAGTTTTAATTTTAATTACGGACCTAATTATAAAACCCCCACTCAAAACTATTTTCAAACCATCGCTAATTTGAACTTTCATCCCGACAAGTCGTTTCACAATACGGTTAACTCTTTAGAACGACCCTAGGTCATACTTCAGCTATACAGCTCTAGTAGAACTTAGGTCCCAAGCAAAATATAAATTTTAAAACTTCCACCCAGTCGTGCTCTCGTCAGTCGCGACAACGACCGTGACTGCTGGGGGTGCGACATGTTTTTGGCGCCGCTGCCGGGGAAGTTAATCGTAAGATTCTGAGGCGTCCCGACGAACTTTCTCTTTAGTGATACCCGTAGATTAGATTTCTCTCTTGTAACCACCGAAAATTCTTTCCCACAATCAACAACGATATTCGACCCGATCATCCGGATCTGAACCTCTCATTTTCGTACCCGATCCTGAGTCGATTATCCGTACCATCCGCAAAGAAAGACGTTCCCGTTTTCCACCAATGGCCGCTCGTGTTACTCTCGCCGACAGTACCAAACCATCCATCGAAGGACGAGGAGGACCGATTAGCTATCCAGTGATCGACGGACCATCTTTCGAACTCAAATACCACATCGTCCAACTCATCAAGGACAACTGCCAATTCCACGGACTACCCCGTGAAGATCCCAACGCCCACATTAATAAATTCATTCAAATCTCCAACTCGTATAAGCAGAATGGGGTTGATCAGGACATAGTTCGCCTACACCTGTTCCCCTTTTCTCTCGCTTTACATGCTTTGAGCTGGTTTGAGGGACTTGACACCGGATCAATTACCTCATGGGAGGACATGGGAAACAAATTCCTTACGAAATATTTCCCTCCGTCCAAACAAACTAAGGCCAAGAATGAAATCGCGAACTTTTCACAAGCTCACGACGAGTCAATCTTCTCAGCATGGGAGCGATTCAAGAGTTTGGTGAGGAGATGTCCCAACTACCAGATGACCAAAACCGATAAACTCTATACTTTCTATCATGGTCTCAATCCTATCCATCGCATCACGCTTGACGCAGCTGCTCAAAGAAACCTCATGAAGTTAACCGACGATGAAGCATGGGCCTTAATCGAAGACATGATGATGCATCACCACGACTGAAAGTCCGATGAGCAATCCTCATCCCTGCCTATTGCAAGCACCGCGCAAGCTGAAGCAATCAAATATCTGAACGAGCAGATCGAAACTCTAACGAAGCAGATTGGAGAACTGAAGAAGCAACCGCAGCAGGTTCACCAAGTTCAGGCTTGCCAGAACTGTGCCCATCATCCTACCGAGGAATACGCTGTGGAGTATGAAGATCCTACCGACGGAACTGTCTACTTTGCCCAATTCCCAACCAGACAACAAAATCCACCTGGCTTCGCTAGAACTTCTCCGCCAAGAGCACGAGGAACCCAGTTTCCTCCACGGAACAATCAACCACCCAGGTTTCAGCCTCGATATCCGATGTACCCACAACAGCCACAACTGCCATACAATCAACCACTTCCATTAACCGCCACTGAGGATACCCAGCCTGCTGAACCTGTGAAGACAATCGTCCCAGTCACGAGCACTGATGACAACCTGAACAAGTTTATCCAGGGGCAGAACGCTTTCAATCAGAAGACGACGGCTAGACAAGATCAAACCGACCTATTCCTTCGAAATCAACTCTCTGTTCTCAAGAGCCTCGAGAATCAAATTGGTCAGTTAGCCCACCGTCTTGACACTCGTCCCCAAGGATCGCTACCGAGCAATACTGTTCACAACCCCCACGTTGAGGAGGCCAAGACTCTGAACTCCACGGATAACCAGAAGGCACCAAGCCATTCTGAAACATCTTCTCCGATAGAGAACCCTACTCCTGTCCCGACGACAGTTGAGACCAAACCCGTACCTACTCCTATTCAGGAAGTTTGAGTCCCCTTCCCACATCGTATCGGAAAAAGATATAACGCTAAATCTTTCAAACTCGCCGGAAAATTCTTAGACACCGTGTCTAGAATCCCTTCCGGCTCCAAGTACATTCGACGCATGCTGGTTACTAAGGAAAAGGTACCCGAAGTACCTAAAATTTCTCTCAACGCTGAATGCTCCGCCGTCATTCAGAATTCCCTTCCGGAAAAACTAGGAGACACGGGCCGATTCACCTTGCCCTGCTCTATCTATCACTCTGGCATGATCCGTTCCTTGGCCGATCTCGGAGCGAGCATCAACCTCATGCCCTACTCACTCTACTCCAGACTTGAATTAGGACCACTGCAACCCATTGGAATGAGTGTCCAGCTTGCCGATCAAACAATCCGATATCCTAGAGGCATAGCTGAGAACGTCATGGTAAAAGTGGATAGGTTCTATTTCCCAACTGACTTCGTAGTGATGGATATTCAGGAAGACATTAATATACCCATTATCCTAGGAAGGCCTTTTATGAATAGTGCTCGTGCTATTATTGATGTTTACTCGCAGACTATCAGCCTCAGAGCACATGGACAAACTGTTGCATTCAAAATCAACCAGGCTGATGAGCTTCTCGCAGAGAAAGCAGAGATATACACCATCTCTATAGGCAGGATCACTTCGGACGATGACACTTCTGATTCGGAACCATCAGACACCTACATACCAGATGAGCACACTTGCCTCATATCATCAACAGAAGAGTCAGAGTCAGAAGAAGAGAGTGAAGATTCCGAGCCAGATGAGTCAGAACCGGAAGAAATGGAGGAAGAAGAAACTGAACCAGAACAAGAAGAAATGGAGGAATTCGAAGAAGAAATGGAGGAAGACCCAGAGGAAGACTTATACCAATCCACCCCACCGCATCACTGCTTACCTGATCCTTACTATCCGACAGAAGAAATCATGCAGATCGAGAACGCTATTCCCCTGACAGATAATGAATCAGATGATGATCCACCTACAGATGAACCATATGATGCAGGATTCGGCATAACCATGGAAAGGCTTATAGCCTCTGTCATGGACCCCTCTAAGCCTCTTATCTCGCCTCGACTCGACGCTTTGTTAAACATCGAGAAAACCATTGCGTTAGCAAAACAACACCCAGAGCTTAGAGACAAACTCCTGATGAAGATCTCAGCTTACAAAGCTTCCCGATTACCAGAGTTACATTCAAGAGAACCTTCCCGAAGAATTCAAACCTTCGATGCATCTGCGCCACGAACCCTGTTCGAATTTGGAAGCACCTCTGAATCTAGCCGAGGTACTGATTCTCAGGAGGAGAGAGACATAGAGATGCACTCTTCACAACCGATATCTCAAATCACCGATGACACCCAGCCACCATCTGATCATGTTGAGTTCCCTGATTCCCAGGCTAGGGATTCTCCATTCATAGAAAGTGACGTGGATGATGTCATCTACACTGACATTCTAATAGATATCCGGTCTATCCATCTTCCTACGCCTCCAGCGAATCCACCTTCTCCAGAAATTCCGATTATCACTAGCCATGAGGAGATGATAAGTGCTATCGAAGACTTTGAAGATGACATACCCACTATGACTAGCATTATCCTCAACTCTACCAATGAATACACTCCACGACAGCAGGCCCTGATCGAGGAAATCATAGCCGAGTCTGAAGTCAACCAAGCCGAGAATTCCCAAGATTACAGATTCTTCCACAATCGTCTCAATGTCTTCGCCGAAGATCTCGCTGCTCAGCTGTTACAACAAAGCACTAGACCAACATCTGAAGAGCTGGAGTTCTTTGAAGAACAGAAGCGCATCTACAGGAAGATCTATGACACTCTGATCAGATCCGCATTTCCATATTCTCGGGAACAAAGTGAGTTTCTACACTCATTCCAAGAACAAATGTACCGTGCTACTGGGAACCCTGATGCAGATGCTGATATTCGACTGATGAATAATCTTCGGGGCATACTTAATTCTATGGCAAGGAACGACCACATGGACGAGACTTCTCCTCACAGGTTCTACATCGACTGAACTATTGAGTTCCATGCTCACAAGATTGCTGAAGATCTCGAGTATGTGAGTTTCACTGAAAGGTCGCGTGACATCCCTTCCTCTATACCAGAAGGTTCGATGGTTAACATTGCGAACTTCCTCACTGAACGGATCCAAGAAATCTTTGCTGAGGATGATCCGGACGAGCATCGACAGATATTTCACTATGGTTTACGTGAGGTGTACGATATAGTGTGCAACACCTTCAAAGACTCAAATCTCACGTTCAACAACTACCAGAACAAGCTCATCCAGGATATTCATGATTCAATTCGAGAAATAAGAGGAAGCTCTGGCATCGCATATCATGACACTTTACACCTCCAATTTCTCGGATTCATGGACTCATTCAGACAGCAGCACCCTCAGAGAGACATGATTGAATCTGATGGTTTCTTTGTAGTTGATTCCCGCGGACCTATATCCAGAACAATCAGGGATATCACTTGGGACCTTCTGCATATGAAAAGGGTTACTCAGCAACATCTTGAAAGTTTCCCTATCTTTTCAGAAGAGATTCCAAACATTGTTGAAATCATTTCTTGCCACTTCCTGAGGATCTATCCACGCAATCCCAGGGTTCCACTTCTGAGCACTTCCGACCCTGGAGGTTCCAGCACCAACTAGACTGAAGGAAGGCAAAGTCAGGCTCTCGACTTTAAAAGCAGCGCTTCTCGGGAGGCAACCCGTGAAATAAAGTCAGGCTCTCGACTTTAAAAGCAGCGCTTCTTGGGAGGCAACCCATGAAATAAAAGTAGAAAGAGAATCTGAGAAATGAAGTAGATCTCCGACTATCCTTCACACTTGGATGAACCCAACTATTAACCAAAACATCTTTTAAATACAACTCGTTTTGCAAATAAACCACTGTTCTTGGATGAATAGGAAAATCATCTTGTGTTTCGAGCATTTGAGGTACTTGCATACTACTTTTATGCATTATGCTCGAACTCGTTTAAAAATACATGATTTATAAAACTGGTTTGTGTTAGAAAACATCTTTCAAAATCTAAGACAGTGATTTCCTTTCATTTGCAAAAACAAAACCGAGTTTGTAAAATGGGTACATCCAACGTGTTCACACTTAAGAGATCTCTTCATGAGGATAAAATTGAGATGATGAGATGGAAATAAGCAAAGTCGCTTGAAGCCGAGCCAATCCTCATGAAGAACTCAGAAGAAGATCTTGGCCACATCTCCTTCTGCAAATTCAGAAACTCAGCTCCTGTGCAACTTACTATCTGGGGAGTATCTGATCCTTTCCTCTTTTATCTGTTTTATCTTTATTCATGTTTATTTGTTTTGTTAGTATGATAATAAAAGTAGTCTATACTCTATCCTAAACTTATCACTAAGTGTGGGATTCCATCCCAAAACAAAACACTTGAGAAACATTTTCTTACATGTTCAAACTCTAAGTGTGGGATTTTACAATCTCAACTCAAGAGAACATTAGGGACAATGTTCCTCTAAGTGTGGGATAGCAGGTATAGAATACCTTAGTTTGTTTTAATGATTTTAGTTCAAAATAGTTAACACAGAAAATGTTCCTCTAAAATTTTCAAAATTTTTCAATTTTCAAAACCCTTTTTCAAAACAAAAACGAGTTTAATCATCCGATTAACTCTGAATTTTTTGAGTTTTGATGTTTTTAAGAGAAGTCATTTTCAAAACATGAATTAGTTATTTTAAAATATAAGGAAAATAAGTTAATAATTGCTTAAGCAAGAAATGATAATCTAATAAGAACATGACTAGGCACATACAACCCATTTGCAGTGAGGACTTGAGCCTTAAAAGCATTCATCTTTAATGCTACATTGTTCATTTCTTGTGTGTGCCGATGCATGTATATCTGAATTAGAATTTGCTCTTGACATACGTTTCGAGATCACATTGGTGAGTACCGTACGCGGTATAGATGCAATTAGATGACCTTGACATTCCTTAGGATTTAACCCACTTTTTAGCCTTCTCTTTCAAGCCCAAAACCCTTTCCGATGCTTATTTTTAGTGTCGATGATCCACTTAGAAAACCCTGTTGAGCCTAAACCTTTTCGTTTCATAAACCCACATGTTTAAACCCCTACTTTCCCAAATACTTCCAAAAATTTATCCTAGAATTTCTGAGGTTATGAAAAACTCTTTTTAGAAACATCCCTTCAAATTGTCTTATTATCTCGTGTTCTCCGAAAAAGAAATATCCTTGGTGTGAAAAATTGACACCATGAAAAGACTCGAAGAAGAAAGATGAGAAGAAGGATTCCTGCATTTAATAATCCTTGGAAATTCTCTAGCAAATAAGTTCTGAAAGAAAAAAAGAAAATAGAAAAAAGAAATAGAAAAAGAAAAGAAGAAGCTCCGAAAAATAAAGCTTAGTGCTTCGAAGTATCGCCCTAAAAAAAAGAAGATCCGATAGAAGACAAAAGCTACTTTACTTTCATCCGTTTCTAAATTAAGTTTTTCGTGACCTTAGGAGTCTTAGAATAAGCAACACCCTTACACCCAAAAATTTCCACTATCCATACCCCTTAACCCTCACAAACATAACAACCCCTGAATGTCTTGGGATAATTAGCATCGTTCTCACCTAAGTGGTGGAGATCCGATTCTCGATCAAGCTTATGACGATGAGTACTGCATGACTGGCTAATTGAGCGATTTCTTTGTTTAGAATATTAGGAAACCCAAAACACTCTTGAGTGAATTGAGTGACCACTTTAGTGAGATCGCCTGGTCATGTATACTCCAAGATCACGAGATTTGGAAGTATGCTTAAGGAGAGTCACTACTTGTTTCTGAAATAATTAACTTATCTTTCCTGATGTTTTTAAAGCAAATATATGAATACGAGAAAATTATGACTTTTGGAAATGTTCTGACTCACCCCAAAACCAGATTTTAAAATATCTTTTTCACGAGGCATGGATGTGTTGCTTGAGGACAAGCAACGTCTAAGTGTGGGATACTTGATGTGACCTAAAAAGTCATGTTTTTAGGCACATTATTCTGCACTTATTGGACTTATATTTGGTGAAATCATCTTAAAACATCGATTAATTACTTAAAATCACCAAAGTGGTCTAATTATGGGCGTTGCTGTTAAAATCACCAAAAACATCCGTTTATCACGTAAAACGAGGCAAATAATGTCACCTTAAATATTCCCTTCTTAATTTACTTATGGAATTAGATCTTAATTCATATTTCATGATTCCATAGGGAAATCCAAGTCCGGAGGTGAAAGAATTAGAAGAAACGGACGAAAGACGGAGAAGATACAAAGTCTGGAAGCTCGCCGATCGTCATCCGGAACACGCAAAAGTTAAACACCTCCAAATTCGGCAAACTCAGTGCCATTAGAAGCGTAACGGAAAAACGAAGCCAACGGCGCAAGAATCAAGCAAATCGGAGCACAAACGAAGAAGATACAGACGAACCAAGCAACCGAGAAATCGGTGGAGGCCAAACGGAGCACCAACCCCCCTGGACACCTAGGTACCGTATACGGTACCCTAGGTGCCGTATACGGCCCTATGGGTGCCGTATACGGGGATGTTTGCCTTGTGAGGTGCCGTTTGACCCCCCCCCCCCCCCCATTGGTCCGCTTGTCCCGTATGCTGCTTTGATGCTTGTATTTGATGCTTCAAGACTTGTACCAAGGCTTTCCTACTTTCCCTATAAATAGTCACCTCCATTTCTCATTTTCACACACCTCTCATCTCATTCTCATTCTCTCTCTAGAATTAGGTTAGCATTCTCTCTCTAGCACTACTCTTAGGAGTTAGAGGAGAATTAGTAGGAAATTAGCATCCTCTCTCTAGCACTACTCTTAGGAGTTAGAAGAGGATTAGTAGGGTAGCTTTTGTAATAGAGTTGGAACTCTTGGAGGATCTCCTTTGTAATATTGCTCAAGATATTTCGGAGCTCTGTCCATGTAACCTTTCAACTGCTATTCAATCTACGCATTACTTTCGGTTATTTCTATCCTTATCTTTCATAATGTTGCATGCTATTATTATGTTTGATTTAGGATATATTGCCATGATTAGTGAGTAGATTAGCTATTGTGTTTGTTATGATGTAGTTAGCTTGTTAATATTTTGGGTGATGCTACTTTAAATACAATTGGGATAACATCGTTATGAAACAATGGAGGTAACGTTATACGACTTTCATTTGTATAGCGCCGGAATCATCACAAATGTGTGTAGTACGGAACGTGGAAGCTATGAAAGTCGTGGGCACAATCCATTGTGGAATAATGATCCCAATTGTTAAATATTGAAAACTGGTGCACTGTTAACTATACATTTATGATTTTAAACTAAACTAACGCCCTTCCTCCAATAAACGTGGTTAGAACCTTTATGTCAAGGACTCGCGACCCTTAGTCAAACGGTCACTACCTATCTATGTTTTTTTTAAAATAACATGGTCTGATTTTGAAGCAATGGAAATACTGTCTACCTATCGTATAGTACACTGTGAATTAATCAGGGATTTATTGGTTTGGGATTATAAAGTGAACAGGTTGTTTAGCTATCATAGATGGGTTTTCTGTAATACAAGCTTAGATATATTGAGTTCAGATGGCTGTAAAGTATGTAGCCCAGTTAAAGCCCTAATACGACTGAGTATCCGGTTTAACGTTGGAAACACCTATGGTGGAATATAAACACGTACAAACTACGGAAAGGTCGAAGGCTGTATACTGTGTTACATCCTGGCTGAGTCTATGATCCAGAAAAGACCATAATACGGGTGAATACACTATGTAACTGTGGAAAACTCTATGGGTTGAAGACTGTATCACAACCGAATATCTCTGAACTCAATCATAAACCATTAATGTATTTGTTAGTCAGTCACCACCTGTCTTAAATCTTAAATGCCTCGCCTAGCTTAGATACTTTTGTCTGTGTTAAGAAAGATCAGTGGATAAATTGCGGACTGTTGCCTTATTCCTGCACCCCATCTGGAGGGTCACTTGGTCTCATTTTAAGAGACGGTGAGGGGGGTTTCAAGACAGTCCGATCTGATCAGAATCTTGACAGCCTAGTACTCAGTGACATACTGGTTGGTTTATCTGATCAGTAGGGTACTAGTGTTTACACCACAAGGTATCTACGTGAACGCAAGACACAAATCTTAAAAGACGTTTTGAAATATAAAACCCTAATACAGCATCACCCCACGTAAAAGCTAACGAAGTCATAACAAACACAAGTCCCTCTATACTGATTCAACCTACTGCTTTTATTTACTGCTTTAATTAGTTTTAATTTTAATTACGGACCTAAGTATAAAACCCCCACTCAAAACTATTTTCAAACCATCGCTAATTTGAACTTTCATCCTGATAAGTCGTTTCACAATACGGTTAACTCTTTAGAACGACCCTAGGTCATAGTTCAGCTATACAGCTCTAGTAGAACTTAGGTCCCCAGCAAAATATAAAATTTAAAACTTCCACCCATTCGTGCTCTCGTCAGTCGCGACAACTACCGTGACTGCTGGGGGTGCGACATATTGCTTGTGACAACTCTAATTGAAGAGAAAAAGACGTTGATTATGAATATGTAATTTTTATAATTTATGGACATACGGTTTGTGAGATATTTAATTTTAGGGGTAAAAGTGATAGTGGGTTTTGTAAAGAAATGGAGCAATCCTATTGGTTCTCTCATTCCCTACTTTTTTACCATTCTTATTTAAACTCACCTCTAATGATCATATATATATACCTGCCATGTTCTCCATGCTCTCCATGCTCTCAACAAAAGCACCATTCTCCCTAAAAAAATCACCATTTTCCACAACATACTCCATGTTCTCTCTCATACAACCCGAAATCATCCTCGTGCTTCCAACGATCAACTCTTATCACATAAAGCTAGAACATTATCTTTGCTCGCGGATTATTCATGTCAATTTTACGACTCAAAATATCACGTCCTTCTCACGTGATAAAACCATAACAAAAAGCACGTGCCAAGCTCATGGCTGGCTAAAAGACTTCGCAAGTGTGGGGTTATTAAATACTCCCTCCGTCCCAAAATTATAGTCCACCTTTCCTTTTTGGGACGTCCCAAAATAATTGTCCACTTCTCATTTCAACCAATGGGAGGAGACTTTAGTGTGTGAAGATTCTATTTGCTTGGTTGAAAGGTGTTGTGGTCCCACTTTTATTAAAGTGTGTGTTTTTTGTTGGTGGACAATAATTTTGGGACGGAGGGAGTAGTAATTCGGCCTTCATAATCTAGTTAGATTGAGAATTGAACTTTCTTCTTCCTTCTGTAATCTTTGAAACATGTCAATCATTTGGTTACTATCTTGTAATCATTCAACTGTAATCTGATCGATTATCTTCGTGCTCAATTCTTGATTCAGTGAGTGCCTAGTTATCGATTTTAGATCGAATTTCAATTATGTATATCGTCATTCTAATTTGATCGTATCAATTGGTATCAGAACCCGTTTCTGGCAATTAGCTTGTTAAACCTAAGATTAAATAATTGATGGCAGAATTGAAAAGAGATTTGGCTACTTTAAGAGGCAATCAACAGGTTTTGGTGGATGAAGTGCGACAGTTATCCAAAACAAACGGAGGTAATACTCAATTCAATCAATCTTGTTATCATATGAGCAATATGAATTGTAATTTGCACATGAATTGTGGTTTGAGGCCATTGTTGTCTAGTGAGTGTATTCAGGAAGTAAACTTTGGGGAAAATGTGGATAGAAGTAGAAGTAGTGACGAGAATAATAAGAATGCACAAATGGTGTTTGAGGAAATGCCAAACATAGGAAATCTCAAACAAAATGGTAATATCCGAGAATACTATGATGCATTTAACTCTTTGATTAGTAAGACAGTGGGTTTGAATGAATGGCAAAAGGTTAATTACTTTGTTCGAGGTTTGCAACTAGAATTTGAAAAGAGACTTGGAATTTACAAATCTAGCAACCTTTACGATGCCTATTGTTTGGCTACAATGGAAGAGACTGCTAGAAACATAATAAAGAAAAAGTTCTGTGAACATTTGCTGAATTCTCCATTGTTTAGAGATCCAAATGTAAGTCACGATAATTCGATGGTTCTTAACGAGTCGAAGAATGAAGGTGATAAAAGTGCAAAGATTGAACTATTTGATCACTCTTCATGTATTTTGAGAAAATTAGATAAAGAAGAATCATCACTTGAAAGAAATCTTGATGATGAAGATTTGGATAAAGTAGTTGTTGATGGAGATAGCTTTGGTAAAATAGGAGTTTTGAATCGAGAGAGTGTAGAGGGCAAAGATGCTAAAGTTGACAAAGGTATTCGAATGTTGAGATTAAAGGATGTTGAAGGACAAAATGACAATAGTGAAACAGGAAAGTCTCGAGGTATATATGATGTTGGTGAGTTGAAACTTGGAATATATTTTCACTTGAATCAACCTTGGGATAAGATAGTTAAGAATGAGGGCGTTAACTCTAATGGTGATGGATCAGAATCCAAAAAAGATGGCTATTTACATCCAAAAACTCAATATGCAAGATTACAGGTCGTTTGATGGAGTTGGTTACATACAAGTTGAGAAATTTTTTTTTGACAAAACAAAATTCAAAGAGAGCAGTTTAGGAAAGCTAATTTCCATTACGATTCCAAGAAAAGTTGTGGAAGAAGGTAAGTGGACTCGTTTTAAAGAACATGATAATGTCTCTGAGTTTGCTGAGTTTGTATTGATCGGTGGAAAGAAAATGGGACAGTTAAGGAGTGAATTGATAGTTGTTGATACGTTTGAATGGAAGCCGGGCATTATAATTGACGGAATAGGGAATGCATGTGATAACTATCAACTCACAATGTTGGATGAGTTGCATGCTAAAATGTTAAACCATGGTTCAATGATGGTACTAGTTGGACCTCATCTTAGTTGTGATGGGCTATCAACTTAAATGCGTTACATTAACAGGGAAGTAAGAAGTTATAAAAGGCTGAATAGATTAGTAAAGCATAATGAAAAAGGTTGGATGCAATCACATGAAGTGGGTCGATTAAATCTTTATTCAACAGCTGGCTTCAATGAAAGAATATTTAATGGTTTGTGTGTTCTGTATGACCCAATGGGTTTCATAGTCAATGAGACTTTTGAGTGGAAACTTGGTGGGTTAATACGTAAATGGAAAACCATTCGGCCAGGAAGACAAGTTGCAAATGAATTAAATGGAGCTATTGCCAAGGTTTATATCAGATCTGAATTCGGATCCATAGCACCGTGTATGGGTGATGGTCCAAGGTGTGATGAAAAGAAAGCTGCAAAGAATGATAATATTAGCATATCTAAGCGTGTAACTGATCTTGGTAGTCATTCTAAATCTATGATCACAACACTACATAGCCTAGAAGTGGTAGAAAGTGAACTTGTTCAACCTTCAATTTTTATTGGGCTAAGAACCAATTAGGCTGCATTCAGAAAGATAAAAATCTGCTCAAGAGAAGGTTGAGGCATTTATGGCCCAAATGGAAGTCAAAATCGATGTGTTCCAGCAATACTGTTGCACCTAGTTACAAACTTAGATCTAAACAGAGGTTAATGGTTAACTGTTTGGGCTATGTATTTCTATTATTAGCGTTTGATCAAGATTGTGCTAGAATGAGTTTCAACACTGGAACAAGCTGCTATTATAATGTGAAACCTGTGGTCATTTTGGATAAAAGATTTGGCAAGATGAACAGCAGGCCAGTGCCCAATGATGTATTTGTTGATGAAGGGGTAACCTTAAAATTGAAGATGTTGCTGAAATGTTTATGGTTATTTGATCCAACGATTCCCTCAAATTCAATCACATCCTTGAGGTCAAGGATTTCTTTAAGGGGAAGGGATTGTTACGACTCAAAATTTCACGTGCTTCTCACGTGATAAAACCATAACAAAAGGCATGTGCCAAGCTCATGGCTGGCTAAAAGACTTCACGAGTGTGGGGTTATTAAATAGCAATTAGGCCTTCATAATCTAGTTAGCTTGAGAATTGAACTTTCTTCTTCCTTCTGTAATCTTTGAAACATGTCAATCATTTGGTTACTATCTTGTAATCATTCAATTGTAATCTGATCGATTATCTTCGTGCTCAATTCTTGATTCAGTGAGTGCCTAGTTATCGATTTTAGATCGAATTTCAATTACGTATATCGTCATTCTAATTTGATCATATCAGTCAACCGAAGAGTAACGAGTAGATCCCAAGCATCGTAGACCACAAACCCAACCGAAGCCCCAAAATTCATCTGCATATCATCAACAATTGACTTCACCCCATATAGATTGGTGTTCACAGAAGAACCCCGAAAGAGATCTTCTTCCGATAACCAATTCAACTTGAGTTTACTGGACTTCTACTTTCCTTTTGAGATCCTTGTCTTCACTTTCTATTAAAACCATCCAACTTTTTTCGATAACTCAGTTTGCCACCAAAGTGGGATACTGGGATGCACTACGAAACTGATATATATATATAAAAATTTTTTTAAGTAATCTAAGACCAAATGAGACCTATTTATCTAATATACTATGTATAAAACATATTGACATGTTAAGTCGTTAAGTCTTAAAAAAATAAATAAATAAATTTATTTGCCGTATATTATATCCTTTCATGCATAATTTGAATGATAACATAAATATGATTAATAATCAAATCTATATCTATACTATCCATCAAGTATTTTGTTATTTTACTTTTAGAAGTTTATGTAACTTTTCATCATCATAATTCAAATTCCGAACTCTAAACGAGCAAAATATTATACAACCGTCATTAAGTCTATTTACAATTAAGTATTATCATCCGCTACATAGCTTTTCTATTATCTACTCTTCTACTCTTCTACTCTTTAAAAAGAATCTTTGACTAATTTTCAAATGGAGAAATCCTAACCATCCACTTAGGAAGTCACATGAAAATCTATCCGTTCGTTTATTTGCTGATGTCATAATCCTCTAATCTACTTAAAAATACATAATTAACCCTCCTAAACTAATTTGAATTTGAATTTGAATTTGAATTTGAATTACTACTACTATTTGAACTACTAAAAGACTATCAGAAAAATATTATTTAAATAAATAACAAATGTAATATTATACTATAAAATAATATATATTTAGATAAATAACAAATATAATATTATACTATAAAATAATATTACATATAACAATAACTTTAAGCTGACTTATTATTACTGGTACGTTAATGGTATATTATCATAATCATAACAATAATAATTCATTATAATTATACTACATAATCATATATATAGTGGCGACCCTTAAATACAAGAATATAAGTCTATTTTTTTCAATTGAGGATGGGACTAAAATGAAAACATATAATAAAATTAAAATGATAAATTTTTTAGATCATATAGACAAACTTATTATACCCTATTCAATGGATAACTCATGCAGTATGAGACACATGAATATAACATATATAAATAGTTTTCAATATATATGGGTTTATCTTTCTAAGACTAATCTACATCATCTATACAATAAACATAGTTTAAAAATTTTCACATATTAATAATACTAAGGGAGATGATAATCCACATGTATATTTTTGAGTTAAAAATTGTGATTCTTATCCCCCAACCATATTATATTTTTTGGTCCAATTATTAGGGTTACATAAGAAAGTTAGATACAAAACTTATCTAATTTCATTTCATTAACTCTCATAAAAGAATTCAAATTTAAATAACCATCCTACTTTTAAGCATACATAAAATTGAATCCTTCATAAATGATATTTCGAACTGGAATGATATTGCTAGATGAGATGGTAATTTTTAAATTTTTTTATTCTTACTTCAATATTTTGTTACATATACTTTAGCATTTGACAACGTACTTCAAGAGTGAAAAGTCTTTATATTACAAAATTCCAGGTTTCGTATGTAGATGGCACACCATATAATGAAGTGTAAAATCTACTTATACGGCCGAACACGTGTTAAACCTACTAAGATGTTTTTGGGTTCTAAGTATGGTTTCCATTTTTGTTCCTTTCGAAGATATATTTTCAGTTGGGGTCAACCGAAACTTAACAATTGATGGGTTATATTATTACATACAAAGGATTTATTATATATTGCATGTTGATGTGCTACATACGTTGTTTGTCATCTTCAAAAAATTTGGTTTGTAGACTTGATTGGACAAAATTATTTTTATGAGGAACACTATGAAGTATGGGAAAGAAACACAAAGGTCAGATGTTGACCTTTATAATAATAACAAGTAAGATACTCATGCCTATGTTATTCAATTGTCGGTTATAAAATCATTTAAAGAACAGTTTTATTATTATTATTAAATGTTTCGTAAGTGGAGATGAAATAAAGTGCATCTTATGGGGAGAATATGCAAATCAACTTAGTTTCTTCATTGCGTCACGCTATCAACCTTCTCACCTTATACTAAGGGCATTCCCAGCAGGCAAATCACCGGTTACTCCGCGGTGCCATTAGTTGAATCATTTGCCAATCACTTTCAATCCAAACCGGTTAACCAAGATTGCAAATCGGTTGAATCTCTGTGGGGTCTGCGTGCTTTTTTTTGTTTAATATATAGAAATGGTGGTATATTGGTAAATGTGGGACCCAGAAATATGAAGTAGTTAGTCATTGATGGCAGTGGATAATCGATTGTAAATCAATTGTGAAAATCGGACATGCCGCTGAGGTGGCAGAAGTGGTTTGGAAGTGGTTCAAACACGATTGGGACTATCCTAAGACTCCTCCCATCCGTGACTAAAATTGACTAAAACCGATTGAGCCACGTCAGCGCTACATCAGCTTTTTCAAGAACTGACTGATACTGATGGACCTTTGCCATCAGTGACCCGTCATTTTAATTTTTGGGTCCCATATTTACCAATTTACCTTTAATATTATACACACACAAAAAAACAAAAAAAAATGTGTCGGATATCCGACTAAGAAAAGCGATGGGCCAAACTGACACCGTCGTAACATTGCCGTCGGCCTCGTCGGTATAAACCGACTCAAACCGACGCCTTGCGATGGGAGCCGTCTGATATTTTAATTTGCCAAAGTTCGCTTATATGAAGGTTTACATTTACTTACAAACTCATAAACTATTTTCTTACCCAATATTTGTAATATCATTAAAATACATTTTATTATTTTATAAATAATACATGTTTATACTTATACACAATGACTTATTATATAAAATTATTTAATAGTCACAAGAATGTTTACTAATGAGGATATTCCGGAAGTGGATGAGTTTGCATCGAGGTTTGTTCAGTTACATATTTGCGTAAGTAATGATGTTGATTAAGTTCTAACTTATATCCTTTTATGAAAAACATACTAGAAACTAACGAGAGTGCAAATAATAACATGGACATTTAGAAGACTATCACACCGTTATACAATTTAAATTTGTGTATGGTATTATATTTTGCATATAAAGTTCTTTAATCTTAGTATAAAACATATTTTATTATTTTAATGTTAGTATTGTGTTTCTCAAGATGTCGTATTGAAGTAATTTTATTAAGATACATGGAATTTCAATTTGTGGTGTGTAATTTTTGTTTTTTTATCGTTATAGATACTTCTTATATATTTTTGCTCTTTTGTGTACTTTTATGTTATAATTTACTAAATAACTATACTTTGCATACACTAATGTATTCGATTACATTCCTTACTAATCATCACGTATGATTATTACAAATATTCATGGTGCATCCCGCGAAACCACGGGTCTTAAGCCAGTGCGAGTTAATTTTATGTGAAAAGTCTATTCAAGTTTATTATTGGATTGTATGTATGTACTGCTGGCCTAGTGGGGAATGGGGATGATTTAATTGGCAAAATGGCCCAAAAGATTAGTTTCAACAAAACCCAAAGTATTGGGCTATAAGCCAACGGTCCATCTTTTTCAATCAAAAGTTCAAAACTTTCGAATCCTCTCCTTCTCGCTCGAAAGACTTTAAACCCGTGTACTTATACGGGTCGTTGAATTTTAATATGAAATTTGGTATTTAGTATCTTGTTTTTACTTTTTAATAATAAAGTACGTAAGTTGATATGCATATTAAGTATTTAGCTGGATTCATGATAATATTACTTTATGTAAATAAATTTATACAAGTAGAGTTGAAAAATTGAAAGTTTTTGAAAACAAGTTTGTGAAAAAAATTAATTATTTTAAGTCTATATTAACATTTTCGAGTTGATGAATTAAAATAGAAACATTACTGATCAATTTGGGTAATGTTTATATTAATGAATTAAATTTTTTTTATATGTAAGTGAGTAGTTGATTAAAATTTTTTTTAATGAGTGGGACAAAATTAAAAAAACTTAATTGATAAATTGAAACTTGATTAGAATAATGATACGATAATGTTTCCGATAATATATTCACTGTTCAAATAAAATCAAACTAGCATATAAACCGCGCAATGCATCGCAAACAGATTTTTTCTTGTGGTAATATTTTCACTCAATTACGTGTCGTCTTTAGTGAGAAGTGACAAATAATTTGATATAACTTCTTCTTTTTTTTTTCCCTCCTATTAAATACATCATATTTCAAATTATTATGTAATTACCTACGAATGTAACTAAAAAGGTCAAAAACCTCACTTAAAACCAACACAAATAAAAAATGTCTTAATGTTGGATTTTCAACCTTGGTTAGTCTACTAACCAAAAAATCGTAAATATTTTTGGTTAAGGTTAAAATTCTTATATAACATACTAGCCTTTAAACCCATGTATACACACGGGTTATGTAAGGTAAAATTATAATTTTTTAGTATCGAATATTTTGTTCTCATTAGTTAATTTGGTGATTAAAAGTAAAGATATAACTGAATGAGGGAAAAATAAAATAATAATCCATATGCAATTATTGTTAAGAAGAAAATAGGAATCCTAAATATAGTCAAATAGCTCTCATCCTATATTTAATTATTATTATATTATTTATGACATCACTGTATCCTAAATTTTAGCTAATTGGACAGAATTAAGAAATTTAATTGGCTAATTGATAATTTGATGACATCCTGTAATGTTTCTTATATATAATCTATATATATAAGATTTATATAGTTAATAAAAAAAATTCTAGTACCTCATTTTTTAAAAGTTAGATATATACATAATGATTAATACGTTATGTTAGTTGTATAAATTATAATACAATCGTTTAATTTTAGGATTATATTTTTTGAATTTGAAATTATTTATGATACATTAAATTTAATGATTAATTGTATTGACATTTTAATTATAATGTAAGTAAAAATAGTCATTCACTATATGTCCCCTTTTAAGACCTTTGCTCAAATACGTACGTTATATAGCATATTACTCGTGCAATGTGGCGAGTTATGATACGCATAATTTGTAAACGATCTCGATAAATAGATGATGGTCTTAAAAATCGGTACAGAGTGTTCGAATATGATGTGTGAGAAGCAACACATTAACAATTTTAAGTATACGTTTTGTTTGATATAAAAAATTTAGAAATTTAATTTTTTATAACATAACAGATAAATAGATTGTTATGCGTTATTTGTTTTAACTATCACATTTATTTTTAACTATCACATTGGAAAATGTGTTCAAATGTTATTACATTTTCCATTTTGGAAAACTAGTTTAATTTAAAAGGTTTTGGAACATTTTGGAAAAGTGGAGGAAGTGGTATAAAGGGAAAAAGTAGAAAAGTGGAAATCCTATTTTCCATCTCCAAGTTATAACATAGAAAAGTGGGTTTTCCAATTTCTTGGAAAAATTTTCTTGAAAATACTCTTTTTGAACGCGTTTTCTAATTTTTCACTTTTTTTAGAAAAATTTTCTGGAAAATTATCACTTTTTTCTTCAACTAAACACACCCTAATTGAGTAATCAATTTTCTATACTTGTCATATCAGCAAGGAAGGGTATAATAGACATTTTTGATAGGACAAAGATTAGGTTTTAAGCCTATATTGTAAATGCTTTGCAAGGGTTTTATATTTAGATTCGAATCCTTAAAATGGTTAGGTATCATCATAACATTATATGTTATCTCTACTCATCATCCATCAATTTAATGATTAATCATAATCATAATCATACTAATAATAATAATACTGTAATGTTTTCGCTTCTAATTTCTTCAATTTCTTTAGGTTAGGGTTTCATAATTGTAAACTTTTTAGTTATTTATTCGCATTGCCTTCCAAATAACTTAGGTTATACATGCAATTTTCATGCCCTAGCTTATCAGTAGGTATTTATAGAAGTGTAATTTGACAGTTGTGATATTTTGGCGGTAAAACAGTTATTTGGCGGGTAATTTGATCCTTATTGATACTTTGAGGAAAATTATCTTTAATCTTAAACCCAACATTAGGTGAGCTGTATTGTGATTTTCGTATTCTTTATACACCTGATGTCTATCATCTGATTAATCGTTACGTAATTAGATAAGTCGTCTAGCTATTTGATGCGTTTGTTTAAGGATATGGGGATTTTGTTTTTGCAGGATGAAACGATGAATTCAGGGGCAGAATTTGAGCCATTCACTGCTGTCACAGAAAGGGATATCGATGGAGGTCGATATACTCCAATATCTCAGCCTCCATTTATTTCAGATGTTGGGGGTGGTATGTCACAGTTTTTTCAACTGTTTTGTTTAGTCTTTCTATGTATTTCAAATTAGCTACCATTGACTTCATATTGGATATGTAAGAGGCTACATTATCTTAGAATCGAAAGAGTTGTGCATGTTTATCGCATGATACAGTTATGACCATTTTGTGCCATGCAGGTGCCAAGTGTAGTAGTGTACACTACATAAGTATAACACCCCATGATTTAAGACATTTTTTTTTTTCGGAAGCGTAAATCCCATTCATACCAATATAGATATAACATTATATATACGACATTTAGTCATACCAAAACATTACAAGTTTATAAGTATTAAGTATAATTACAACGCTAATACAATAACTGGGTGTTATGTTAACAAAACATGATTTATCCAAAACGATCAGAGTTCCCATTGTCAAACATTTCTTCAAAACAACACCATTGCCTAATCATATCCCAAAAGTTAACCTGCAAAAGTAGGTGGGGAATTAGCACAAAGCTAAGTGAATGAACTAAATCTAACAATCTAACTTAGTATAACAATCAATTCACAACAATCATCTAAATAAACAATCAAACAGAGGATCGGTGGTTCTTGAGATACCCTCAGTCCGCGGTGGCACTCCAAGAACACTTAATAATCAACTGCAGGCCAATACAGAGATTTTTTTACCGATAGTTTATTGCTATCTTTAACCAATATGGATTAATTCACAACGAATGTTCATCCGACCCATAAGGATTAACCTATAGCAACTAAACCCAAAATTGACCTCTATCATTCCAACCTATCATGGAATTATTCACTAGCAAACAATCAATCTATCAAACCACAAGTTTAATCAACAATCCTATCATTATTGCAATGATAAATCAGTCAATACAAGCAACTTAAAAATTGATGCAACTAACTGTTAACACCAAGATTAAATTGTGAGAACCAGTCCACTCACCTGTCAGTTTCGGTCTCCAAACTCAAAAGTCTTATTTTATTGAGTCTTCGGTGTCTCTGTAAACACAATAAAAACACAAGTTAATAACTTGTCTCAAAATTTAATTATGACTATACTTAATTACATACATTGATAATCAAGAAATATCGATAACTAAACAATATAAGTGTTAGATTCACATAAGTTCACAAAATATCAAATTCTTCAAAATTACAAGGACAAACGCGATCCAGCTAAAGGTGGTGGGATCGCGTTTCCAAGAAGAAAACTTTCGGTTACCAAATAACACTGAGCAACGCGATCCGGTTAGGGGTTTGGGATCGCGTTCCATAGTTCAAAATTTGTTGAGCCAAAATAACACTGATGAACGCGATCCGGGTTCGAGGCTAGGATCGCGTTTAATAGTCTAAATTGCGAAGAACCCAGTTTATAACTGAGGAACGCGATCCAGGTCAAGTTGTGGGATCGCGTTTGTATGCTTTCCAGCTCCAATCAGACCTGTAACTTACAACTACGAACTACAAATCACAAATTGACCAAACTCAGTTTCAAACTCGAATTTTCACCAAACTTTGGTCATAACAACTTCTAATATCAACATATAACAAAGATTTAAGCATCATATCATCACAATTCAAACAAAACACATATAACCTAATTTCTCTATTTAGGTAGACAAGAACTTACTTAGAAGATAAAGCAAGAATAAGATGATGATAGTGATGAGTTTCAAGGATTCAATCTTCTAATCTTGTTTATACATGCATCAAATCTTCACTACTAATTTGAGTTGGTGATTTGTGAGTAAGGTTTTGAAGGAATCAAATGAAGAACAATGAAATTGGGGAAAGTTAGGTCGGTCTCCTAATTTATTAAACCGACCCCTCCTTATTTTACATTGTAATATTATACTCTTCTTTGACCTATTGTCTGGAACCTCTATTTCAATTGCGAGAAAATTATTTTATTTTACCGTCACCTAAAATTATCTAAAACAGCTAACATTTCAATAGTCACAATATTTCCTGAGGCTCATTTACCTATTAAATTTAAAATCGAACACAGGTAAAAATTTTAAATCGCATAAATAATTTAAAGAAAATACCTTTTTCTTCTAGGCCCGATTTGGGGATGTTACAAATCACCCCTCCTTAGAAAGATTTCGTCCCGAAATCTAACTAGACACAAATAAATTAGGATATCTAACCCGCATACTCTCCTCCGTTTCCCAAGTGAGATTCGCACCCAAACTATGTTTCCACTTAACCAAAACCATAGGAATTTCTTTTCTACGTAATTTGGTCACTTTCCTATCTAAAAGCTCGACAGGTTCTTCTACCAATTTCTTACTTGGGTCAACTCGAAGATCTTGCAAAGGAAGGATTTGGGATTGATCCTCCACATTGCACTTTCTTAAATAGCAAACATTAAATGTATCGTGAATACCAGCTAATTCAGGCGGAAGATCTAAAGAAACCGATTGTTCATTAATCACCTGACGGATTCTAAATGGGCCAATATACCGGGGAGCTAACTTACCCCGTTTACCAAATCTAATAACACCCTTCCACGGTGAAACTTTTAAATAAACTAATTCACCTTCAACAAATACAACAGGTCGTCTACGTGGGTCCGCATACTGTTTCTGTCTATCACGAGCCGCTCTCAGTTTCTCACGAGCAATCTTAACTTTGTCAGCTGTAATTTGAACTATATCGGGACCCGCAAACTGTTTTTCTCCCGCTTCTAACCAACATGTAGGTGTTCGACAACGGCGCCCATACAACATCTCATACGGCGGCATACCAATGCTAGAATGATAAGAATTATTATAAGCAAACTCTATCAATGGTAAGTGTGAATCCCAAGAACCGCCATACTCAAGTACACAAGCTCTCAACATATCCTCAAGTGTCTGAATAGTACGCTCTGACTGCCCGTCTGTCTGAGGATGATACGCTGTGCTAAGATTAACTCTGGTACCTAATTCACGTTGCAAACTCTGCCAAAAACCAGAAACAAACCTAGAATCTCTATCGGAAACAATGGATAAAGGAATACCATGTCTAACAACAATCTCATGAATGTACAATTGAGCAAGTCGAGTCAATGATGCCGTCTCACTGGTGGCTAGAAAATGTGCACTCTTGGTTAATCTATCAACTATCACCCATATCATATCATTACCTTTCTGAGTGCGGGGAAACTTGGTAACGAAATCCATAGTAATGTGCTCCCATTTCCATTCCGGAATATCTAACTGTTTCAATGAACCATAGGGCTTCTGATGTTCTGCTTTAACCTGGGAACATATATGACAAGTCTCCACCATTCGAGCAACATCGGTTTTCATAGTTGGCCACCAATACAATGGTTTCAAATCATTGTACATTTTCGTACTCCCTGGATGAACAGATAACCTCGATTTGTGTGCTTCCGACAATATCAAATCCCGAAGTCCCCCAATCAATGGAACCCAAACCCGAGACTGGAAAGTTTTCAATCCTCGAGAATCATCAATCAATAAATCTTTCCGTTTCAACAAAATCTCAGATTTTAAATTTTGATCCAACAATGCCTCTAACTGTGCAGCTTTCAACTGAGAAATCAAATCAGAAGATATTTTCAAACGCATAAAATAAATTCGGTCGGAAGGTACATTTCGACTTAAAGCATCGGCAACCACATTAGCTTTACCCGGATGATATCGGATTTTACAGTCATAATCCTTAATCAACTCCAACCATCGGCGCTGTCTCATATTGAGTTCCTTCTGAGAAAACATGTACTGGAGGCTTTTATGATCCGTGCATACGACACATTTAGTTCCGTACAAATAGTGTCTCCAGATTTTCAACGCAAATACCACAGCTGCAAGCTCTAAATCGTGTGTGGGGTAATTTCTTTCATGAGTTTTAAGCTGACGAGAAGCGTAAGCAATAACACGATCATGTTGCATTAAGACAGCACCCAAACCAGCATGAGAAGCATCACAATAAACCACAAAACCCTCGGAACCATCAGGTAATGCTAACACTGGCGCCTGACATAACAACTGTTTAAGAGTCTGAAAAGATGTTTCTTGTTGATCTCCCCACTGAAATTTAATATCCTTCCTAGTTAGCTTGGTTAACGGGCCAGCAATTTTGGAGAAATCCTTGATAAATTTTCGATAATATCCCGCTAAACCAAGGAAACTTTTAATCTCAGAAGGTGATTTAGGAACGTTCCAATTCATAACGGCGTCCACTTTGGAAGGATCCACTTTGACACCATCCTTACAAATAATATGCCCAAGAAACTGTACCTCTCGGAGCCAAAATTCGCATTTGGAAAATTTAGCAAAAAGATGCTCTCTTTTCAAAATCTCAAGAATCAATCTTAAATGATGTTCGTGTTCAGCCTCAGACTTAGAATAAATCAAGATATCGTCAATAAATACAATCACAAACTTGTCTAGAAAAGGTCGACATACACGATTCATTAAGTCCATAAAAATAGCAGGAGCATTAGTCAATCCAAAAGGCATAACTAAGAACTCGTAATGACCATACCGGGTACGAAAAGCAGTCTTAGGAACATCTTCCTCACGAACTCGTACCTGATGATAACCGGATCTCAAATCGATCTTAGAAAAATAGGATGATCCCTGTAACTGATCAAATAACTCATCAATTCTGGGCAATGGATATTTGTTTTTCACTGTTCTTTTATTGAGCTCTCTATAATCAATACACATTCGAAGAGTACCATCCTTTTTCTTAACAAACAATACCGGAGCACCCCACGGGGAAGAACTCGGTCGAATAAACCCTTTATCTAACAGTTCCTGAATTTGACCCATCATCTCACGGATTTCAGAAGGAGCTAATCTATAAGGAGACTTAGCTACAGGAGTCGAACCAGGAATCAAATCAATCTGAAATTCTACATCTCTTACAGGGGGTAAACCAGTCAATTCATCCGGAAAAACTTCCGGGTATTCAGATACCACCGGAAAATTTGTCAAAGATTTCTTTTCTAACTTGCTATCTATCACATATGCCAAATAAGAATCACATCCCTTAGATAGAGATTTCCTAGCTTTCAACAAGGAAATCAATGGTAGACTACCCTTTACTCGTTCTCCTCGAGCCATGACGTATGACCCATCAGAAATCGGAATTCTTATAATCTTTTTATGACAATCAATGTTGGCCTTATTCAAACTTAACCAATCCATACCAATAACTACATCGAAACTAGGAATTGGCATTAACAAAAAGGAGACTAAGAAATTATGACCCTCAATAAGTATACTAGCTCCAGCTACCGATGTGGTAACAGGAACTAATTTACCGTCAGCAATTTCAACTTCTAAAGGTTTAACAATCAAAGAGGGGATCAATTTCAGTCTATCACAAAAGTTCACAGATATAAACGAACAATTGGCACCAGAATCAAACAATACACGAGCTGGTATAGAATTTATGAGAAATGTACCAGTGATGACATCTTCAGTGGTGACAGCATCATCAACTGTCATTCGGAAAGCTCGGCTAGCAGCTACTGGTGGATTTTTCCTCTTTTGACCAGAGGATGGCGAACCTTTACCCGTACCCATACTCTGTCTCTTCGCCTCAGGACAATCCCCTGCACGATGCCCTTCTTTATGGCAATTCCAACACACGCTATTTGGGTAGGTACAATCCTTTGCAGCGTGACCAAAAATTCCACACTTAACACATCTAGATGTCTGGGAAGTACAAGGACCATTATGTCTAGCTCGACATCTATTACAATAGTTACTATCCATTGGAATACCAGAATTCGATCTCCTGTTTTGTTGACTACCTTGTCCTTTCTGTTTACTCGAAGAATCTCCTTTGTTTTTCTGTGAATACCTTTCTTTATTCAACACTCTTTTAGCCATAATATCCCCATCAACCGAACGAGCTAAATCATAAGCTTGAGGAAGTGAACCTGCTAGTCTCACTGTGGTACGGTAATCAGGAGGTAATGTTTTCACAAAGTGATCAATTTTGGTCCGGTCAGTTGGAACCCACTGTTGCACAAACCGCAATTTATCTGAAAACTGCTTAATTAATTCATCAATCGTCATTTGATCAGTCTTTTGTAAGTCAAGAAACTCTTGTCTAATCCGTGAAAGATTATACTCCGAGCAAAATTGCTTACAAATTTCAGCATGAAAATCTGGCCATCTTATAGCATTCAACTGTTGTGGAGTTAATGGAGCGGTTATCGAATCCCACCATGACATGGCTTGACCCTTTAACAACTGAACCGCATAAGGTACCTTATCCTCCTCCTCACAATGGCATACATTTAGTTTTCTCTCTACATCTCGAAGCCAGTCAAGAGTGACCGTAGGATCGGTACTTCCAGAATAAGTTGAAGGATTGCAAGACATAAAGGTTTTAAGAGAACAACCTTTCTTCAACTGTTGAAAAGGTGGAATAGGTATTTGATAAGTAGTATAAGCAGACGAAGGAAAAGGACCCGAGGCCTGATAAGTATAACCCTGTTGCTGCTGTTGTGAAATAAAAGGATTAGATACCGGAATCCGTGTAGAAGATACAATAGGTGGTACATTAGTCACAATGTGGGGACGAGTAGAAACTGGATGTTGAGAAGATCCAGCTCGTTCTCTCTGAAGTTCCAACACTCTATTCTCCAATCTCATAATATACTCCTGATCAGTTTCAGTTTCTCCACCGGCTAAATTAGATGTACCATTATGACCCTGGTTCTCTGGTGGTGCATCTGTCCGCGTAGTATCATTGAGAGTATGGGAAGGTGGCTCATTATCCGCCATACCTGTCATCACATCACATCTCAACATTCGTTAATTGTTAGTACTAGCAACTAACCAAATCAACTATCATAACTAATCCCCACCACAAGAAATGTTTGACCAACATGACTAAGTTTAGGATTGAACACTTTAAATATTCAATTCACCTAAACCTACGCTCTGATACCAACTTATAACACCCCATGATTTAAGACATTTTTTTTTTTTCGGAAGCGTAAATCCCATTCATACCAATATAGATATAACATTATATATACGACATTTAGTCATACCAAAACATTACAAGTTTATAAGTATTAAGTATAATTACAACGCTAATACAATAACTGGGTGTTATGTTAACAAAACATGATTTATCCAAAACGATCAGAGTTCCCATTGTCAAACATTTCTTCAAAACAACACCATTGCCTAATCATATCCCAAAAGTTAACCTGCAAAAGTAGGTGGGGAATTAGCACAAAGCTAAGTGAATGAACTAAATCTAACAATCTAACTTAGTATAACAATCAATTCACAACAATCATCTAAATAAACAATCAAACAGAGGATCGGTGGTTCTTGAGATACCCTCAGTCCGCGGTGGCACTCCAAGAACACTTAATAATCAACTGCAGGCCAATACAGAGATTTTTTTACCGATAGTTTATTGCTATCTTTAACCAATATGGATTAATTCACAACGAATGTTCATCCGACCCATAAGGATTAACCTATAGCAACTAAACCCAAAATTGACCTCTATCATTCCAACCTATCATGGAATTATTCACTAGCAAACAATCAATCTATCAAACCACAAGTTTAATCAACAATCCTATCATTATTGCAATGATAAATCAGTCAATACAAGCAACTTAAAAATTGATGCAACTAACTGTTAACACCAAGATTAAATTGTGAGAACCAGTCCACTCACCTGTCAGTTTCGGTCTCCAAACTCAAAAGTCTTATTTTATTGAGTCTTCGGTGTCTCTGTAAACACAATAAAAACACAAGTTAATAACTTGTCTCAAAATTTAATTATGACTATACTTAATTACATACATTGATAATCAAGAAATATCGATAACTAAACAATATAAGTGTTAGATTCACATAAGTTCACAAAATATCAAATTCTTCAAAATTACAAGGACAAACGCGATCCAGCTAAAGGTGGTGGGATCGCGTTTCCAAGAAGAAAACTTTCGGTTACCAAATAACACTGAGCAACGCGATCCGGTTAGGGGTTTGGGATCGCGTTCCATAGTTCAAAATTTGTTGAGCCAAAATAACACTGATGAACGCGATCCGGGTTCGAGGCTAGGATCGCGTTTAATAGTCTAAATTGCGAAGAACCCAGTTTATAACTGAGGAACGCGATCCAGGTCAAGTTGTGGGATCGCGTTTGTATGCTTTCCAGCTCCAATCAGACCTGTAACTTACAACTACGAACTACAAATCACAAATTGACCAAACTCAGTTTCAAACTCGAATTTTCACCAAACTTTGGTCATAACAACTTCTAATATCAACATATAACAAAGATTTAAGCATCATATCATCACAATTCAAACAAAACACATATAACCTAATTTCTCTATTTAGGTAGACAAGAACTTACTTAGAAGATAAAGCAAGAATAAGATGATGATAGTGATGAGTTTCAAGGATTCAATCTTCTAATCTTGTTTATACATGCATCAAATCTTCACTACTAATTTGAGTTGGTGATTTGTGAGTAAGGTTTTGAAGGAATCAAATGAAGAACAATGAAATTGGGGAAAGTTAGGTCGGTCTCCTAATTTATTAAACCGACCCCTCCTTATTTTACATTGTAATATTATACTCTTCTTTGACCTATTGTCTGGAACCTCTATTTCAATTGCGAGAAAATTATTTTATTTTACCGTCACCTAAAATTATCTAAAACAGCTAACATTTCAATAGTCACAATATTTCCTGAGGCTCATTTACCTATTAAATTTAAAATCGAACACAGGTAAAAATTTTAAATCGCATAAATAATTTAAAGAAAATACCTTTTTCTTCTAGGCCCGATTTGGGGATGTTACAATAAGCACATAAAGTAATCTTTTATCCGGTAACGAAGTTGTGGAATATGGTAATATGAGAACAAAATTAGAACGTTTAATACTTTACATATCAGTACCCATCTTATTAAGTCTACAATGATTTGGCTTGTCATAAATAATTCGTATATTGATATATAAGTTCATATGTGATCTCTTTTCATTTGTATACATAAAGGCTATGAGATGACACTTTTAGATGACAATAGCTTTTATTTGATGTAGTTCATCCTCTTGTTTGTTTTTTTCCCCTTTTCTATTTCCATCACCATTTTATTTCTACCAACATTCAGCTCTGTCGTACTCATTTTTTATTTGATTTTACGTTTTTAATCAATATTGCAGCTTAATTTATCTCAAGGAACCAATTATACTTCACGCCAATTGTTTCACAGTGGAGATTTTCTAAACTTAAAGAAGAAGCTAAGGGGAAGATACAAGAGCAGAAAGCATCTGCAGTAGAAGTGAATTGAAATAGATCTGTTTCTGAAAGGCGAAATTCAGTAAATGACACCTCATGTGATATAAGTCAACCAAGCAGACTTCCGGATGATTTGTCCCCACAGCAAGCTGATCAACATAATATTCATACGTCTCAAGCTATGAATATGCAGAATACGGATAAGAATCTGACTCCAAATATATCACAGAATCCAAAAAAACAGTTGCAAAGGATGCCAAAAATGGCTAATCATCAAGCTATAACAACAGAGCGAACAGCTAATCAACGAATCTGACATATACCAGACAAATGCTTTTTACTCTGGTGCTTCCTATTATAGAACCACAACTTGGTAAAGACAGAGCTATGCAACTTCAGCGTCTATATGATCGATTCATGGTATAGTTTAGGGGGTGACCATTTATCTGCAAAGAGTTCTCTTTTTATTATTCTATGTTCTCTTTTGTTTTTGTGTATTCATTGTTTTATGTATCTGTTATCTGTTATATCAACTAATAAGCATGCTGAATGGTTATGTTATTTCTAGGCTAAAAGAATAAACAAATTTGAATATATCCGGCAAATGGGGAATCTTGTTGGAGCACATATGGTTAAGGTGGCAGTTTACAAGGCACAACAAAAGCAGGTACAGAAGATACTGCTCTTCATCTTTTTTAGGTGTTAAAAGAGTAAATGTTGTAAATGGGTATATCATAGTTTCACTTATATGCACTTTAACCAACCTCTAAGACTTTTGGGAATTCTAATTGACACTTAGATAACTGCAGATGTAATATAATAATTATATTGTCTCTATTATATATAAGTATAATAAAATGTGTTTTTGCTTATTTGTAGATGATAGAAAATGCATCTAATCAATTTTATCATCCTTCTCAGCTTTCTGCTGAACAAAATACTCAAAGGCCATCTCCACATGTTCCATCTTCACCGATCCATCATCGGATTCAAGCAGTCTACCAATGGATTATAATGGTCAAAATCCACAAGTGATTAAGCACCAATCAGATTCACATGGAGTACAAGCGAGCCATGTGTCTACTATTAATATTAATGCTATTACGCAACAACATATTCACCCTCCACAATCATCTTTTCCTACTTATGGGAATGCTGGTGCTAGTGCAAATATGAACACGTTGTTACAGTCTTTTCAACAGAAAATTCATGATTTGGAAATGAGGCAACCGTCAACACACAAGTATTAGAGTCTTGTGTCATCAAGGGTTTTGGAAAATCAGATTCTGTGGATGATATGAATGACCAACAGCATAAATTACAGGTGTCAACACCACATGGGCCGTCTCCAACCTCTCTGGGTTGACTTGATCAAGATATTGGAGTTCTCGTGTCTTCAAAGGATGACGCCTTTGAGTTGATGGCTTCAAGGCCCAGGTTTTCAATGCCTATGAACAAACCAGAGCCCATGTCCATCACAGCACCACTGGAACGTCAGAACATGGTAATATGAGTTACATTTTTCTAACTTTTAGTTTAATCTATTATTAGATCTACCAATCAATATGTATGTTTATAGTTTGAATCTTGATATGGATTTAGTAAGTTGATCCACTGACTTAATAGGTTGATCCCTTTAAAGGGGTGGGTCAAATTTATGAGTCATTCTTTTATTTTCATATTTTTCCATGTTATTGATCAGTTTTTGATGGTTAAGCTTTTGAATACAGGCTGTTGAAAACTTTTCATTGGTGTCTGGAAGTAACGGAAGGACACCCAAAAAAGCTATCTGTTGGCCAGAAAAAACCATTGGAAGCACCTGTTAATCCATCAAGGTAGTTTTAGTTTGTAGTTTAAACATTTCCACAAGACTATAATTTGACTTTTCTCGGCTCTTACTCTTTCTTCAGGTAATTTTCTTAATTGTCTGGTACATCAGTAAGAAGCAAAAAGTGTCTGGAGCATTCTCGGATCAAAGTATTCAGCAACTTAATGATGTAACTGCTGTCAGTGGAGTGAATCTCAGGGTACGTTTTCTTAATATGTTGAATCGTATATTTTTCAGAGAAAAAAAGATAAACTGGTTCACAGATGATCTTATCCACTAGGAAGAAGAACAACTATTTTCTGTTTCTAATGAAGAAACCCGAGTTTCAAAAACTTTTAGAAAGATTGTTTAAGAAGAAGAAGAAAAGTTGTTTTTGCAGAAAATTCCCATCTAAATGAAATTGGCTGAAATCATCAGTTAAATCGTCAGCAATGTATGATTCTATAGGTTCTTTATCACCATCTTATAATTCTGTTTTATGATAAATGTTTATCAGTGGCAAAACATAGAATCAGTGATTGGGAGCTGCTTGTCACTGGTGATCTTCAAGCTATGTTACGTTATAATTAATTATGAAATCATACAATTGTTTATGCAACTTGGATTTCAGTGTGTAGAGAAAAGATTGCATTGATACATTAGCAACCCGGTCAGACTATTAAAACAGGTTAGCAGTCTTTGTTTGCTATTCCACACTGATATATAATTTTCTATAATAAGATGTATCATGTTATTTGTGCTTTCCATTATCATCATATACGGTCATAAAAGTTTTAAATTTGTAAAACTGAAAATGTAATTAAAAAATAAAATAATCAAGATGTTACATCGTATTACATATATATAAACCAAAATTCCACGGAGGAATCTGGACCCTTCGATGGAGTTTTTCAATTTGATCCAACGATATATAATTAAATTAGATTAAAAATAATAATGTTACATTTTACCCCCACTAAATAAGAAACCATCTTTTAATAAACCTTTAAATATTAAATATTATTTAAATATATTAATAAGACAAAAACAGGCCTATAATATTAGTAATAAAATAAAATAATACAAATAATATTAATGAATTTACTTCGTAAATATAAGCAACATCATAAGTCTTAATGCTATACATATACGAATTATAACAGTTTACATTTAACACACTAACATATATACTAATTTATTGAATTAAAAAATTAAAAATAAAAATTCAAATTTATAACAATTTCGATTTAGCCTCCCGCGCTGTTGCGGGTCCTTACCTAGTTGATAAAAAAATACAATGTCAATCAATGTGAATACATATTTATAAGAATGAAAAATAAAATATAAATAATATCTTGAATACGATGATGCTTTGACTTGTCATTCAATTATGTAATTATATATGGTTGTTAAATAAATACAACAAAGTTTTACATATAGAAAGTAAATCAATAATTTATACTCCCTCCGTTTCAAATTACTTGTCCATCTTACAATTTTTATTTGTCACAAAATAATTGTCTACTTTTTTTTTTCTTCTAAATATTAATATGCATTAATGATTAACTTTCCATATACCCTTAATTATAAAACTACACAAAACTCAAAGAAGACATTCAATTAATGGTGGAAGGTTAAAAATAAAGCTACAATCAATGTATTTTACTTAAAATGCGTGTTTTCAACTTGTGGACAAATAATTTGAGACGGAGGCCGGGAGTATTATAGTAACACGATACCTACGCATAACAACAATTATTTATTATGCTTCATGTGTATGGTAAATGGCGATTATATGTATGAAAGTGTAGATATGTAACATTTTGGGATATAGGGTATCCATTTCTAGTGTTCAATAAGATTTATATCTAGTGAGGCTTGAACCACCAATCTCCAGGTTGAAGGGTCCCTCTCATACCGCTAGGCTAAGAGCCCTTTGGTATATCTAGTTTTCTATTGATTAAAATTGAGTGACTATACCTTAGATGCTTTATAAGAACGATGATGAATCATCATATTTACATATATAGTCAACAATATCACAAGATTGACATCAACACATCTCAAATATGCGAACAAAACGGGAGGACTTTTTAGAATTACATGGAAATAAAAGTAAAAGGAAAAAAAAAAAAAACAAAGAATCACAATTTTAGATGGAGATTGCAAATTATGTATCAATCTGTTTTTACACTTTTGTACATTTTTTAAAATGTAATTGATTTTTCTTCATATTTCTAAACTGTATGAATGTGAATCCAGTCATTTTATAGAGATGTGAATCTAGTATGTTCTTACCATTATTTTATCATTCATTTATATTTATTACATTATTAGAATATAGAGGAGTAAGGTTCAAATAAGTACACCAATTTTGAGTGAGAATGAGGGAACCAACAGATTTCTGCCATGTGTCACTTTATTCTCTCTCCTCCACACTTTATTCTCTCTCCTCCACATTTTTAAAAATTAAATATCTCACAAACGGTAAGTCGAAAAATCATGAAAATTGCACCATAAAATTCAGCGTTTTCTCCTCTTCGATTTGCCGTCCCTCAAGGCATACTTTTGACAACTTTTTTTTTCTCATTTTTTTGGTGGGTTTCACAAATTAGTAACACATGTGTTAGTGATTAATTATACATTTAATTTGTGGTTAAGGTTAGGGTTTAGGGTAAGGTTTAGGGTTTAGTAGGGTTTATGGTTTAGGGTTTATAAGGGTTTAGGGTTTAGAAGGGGTTCAAGGTTTAGGGTTTAGAAAGATTTAGGGTTTAGCGTTTTGTAAAGCGTTTAGGGTTTAGGGTTTGTGGTTTAGGGGTTATGGTTTAGGGTTTAGGGTTTGAGGTTTGGGGTTTCGCTCAAACCCTAAACCCTAAACCCTAACCCCTAAACCACAAACCCTAAACCCTAAACGCAACACTTTAACACATGTGTTAGTAAATGTGAAACCCACCAAAAAAATGAAAAAAAAAAACAAACTTTTCGAAAGTATGTCTTGAGGGACGGCAAATCGGAGAGGAGAAAACGACGAATTTAATGGTGCAATTTTCATAATTTTTCGATTTATCGTTTGTGAGATAATTGTTGTTGGGGGTAAATGAGTTTTGTACATGTGGAACATTCTCTTTGTACACATGGCTTGATATCATTGGTTCCCTCATTCTCACACAAATTCCTATTTTCATTTGAACCCTACCCTTAGAATATAAGACAATAGTACAAATCTTATTTCACTATTTGTTGACCAAGGTGTACGTTGTGACAGCTCGTATAATTTATCAATTGTATGTTTGGACATACAAGGTTTCATTTAGACTCAAATGTCACTCGCATTTTATATTTTGCACACTCTTTTCACAATGCTTCCAAATCAATGCGTTATCGTAACGATTCTAGTAAGCACATAGGTGATCCAACCTAGAAAACTTTAGTAAAACATACTCCATAAAGTGTAACCTAAAAAGCAGTAAAATTCTGGAAATATATAGTACTTTATTAAAATATATAATATAATGACGACCCTCGTGAACTTACATTTTTGGTAAATGAAAAAGAGAAATAATAATCACATGAATACGATGATATTTTGCCTGTTAAATAACTCTATTACATATAAGGTTATTAGGTAACTAAATTGAATCCATAGAGAACCTTAACTTAAAAGAAAGAAAAATTATGAAATAAATTAAATATTCATCAATAAATATTGATTAATGTATAATAGTAAATTAATTGATGAGTATTAAATTAAAAATACTCATTATTGAATACTACTCTAATTAAGAAGACTTTGTTGATTCACTTCAGAATTGAGGTCTCTTCTAGATCTATTTCCATTAGGTAAATATGTAATATATAATACTAATTATAGAAATGAATAAATAAACATCATTATTGAAACTTTATTTTATTTTATTGTAATATGTATGGAGTATATGATTTCTAGATTGTGTATGTAAAGTGCATTTAATACAATTAAATTATTAAATTGATTAATATTGTATTCTCATTGCTTTTTCCCGAAGATCTTTATGTCTTATGATAAGCACATTCACTTATCACTCATAATTTTATAATTTATTGCATGAATCTTGCATAAAAGTAATAGCTGTCAGTACCTTTAAGATTTCATATGGACTAAAACAATACCCCACTCGTGATTTAGACACGTGGTTTCACAGATGGTCCAGATCAATGTGTGTGTCTAACGCTTTTAGTAAGCGCGTGTAATGATCCAACATGAAAAAAGCCCATTAACCTCTATAAATAGTGTCATGATAGTTGTTTTTCCACTCACTCATATTTGTAATAGCCACACACTCACCCACACACACACTCTCTCTCTCTCTCTTTCTTCTTACATATACTAATTTCTAGAAAGAGAAAGTAAAACAGAAAAATCCAAATTTTTTTGCGTCGTTCACATTTCTACTGGTAATCTTTTCTTCATTTTGATCTTCATATTTTCCCTCTTTTTGTATATGCATGTCCATATCTATATGTTTATATATATGTATATACACTGACGAATTTAGTATACCATCGGTGTACGGAAAGCTTTAAATTCATGATGTTTTTTTACACCGAAATTGCTAACGCGCTTGAATATTAGCTAAAATCACTTCTTTACTTTTTTTCGGTGACAGATACACACGCTCTCTCTCACACACACACACAAAAACATATATCCATACACATTTTTGTATAATTGTTACATGCATTTTAGAAACTTTTTAAAATCTACATGTAATACTACTTTTATATATTTTTTATTTTATTTTAATTTTGTTCATTATGTGTGATTTGTTCTTATGGTATTTGAAACACTAATTGTTTTGTGCTGAAATGTGATTTTAATAGGAGAAGATGTCTGGATTGTCGAAAGAGCTTCTACTTTTGATACTTCAGTTTTTAGAAGAAGAAAATTATAAGGAAACGGTGCATCGGTAAATCATTTGTCGAATTTAAAATTATTGCTTTAATAATAATAATTAATAATAATAATGATGATGATAATAATAATAACAATAACAATAATAACAATAATAATAATAATAATGCTTTATTATTTATTGTTATTATCATTTTTATTATTGTTATACTGTTTTTTATTATAATGTTAATTGTTTTTATTATTATTATTATTGTTGTTATTATTATTATTATTATTATTATTATTATTATTATTATTATTATTATTATTATTATTGTTTATTATTATTATTGTTAATTATTAATGTTAATTATTAATGTTATTATTAATGTTATTATTATTATTATTATTATTATTATTATTATTATTATTATTATTATTATTACTATCGAAATTTTGTTATTATTATTATCGTTATTTTGTTAAATAATAATAATAATAATAATAATAATAATAATAATAATAATAATAATAATAATAATAATAATAATAATAATAATAATAATAATAATAATTATTATTATTATTATTATTATTATTAATGTTATTATTATTATTATTATTATTATTATTATTATTATTATTATTATTATTTGTAGCGAAATGTGATGATTTATTTGTTGTGAAATAATTAGGTTGGAATCGGAGTCCGGAATCTACTTGAATGTGAATTATATTGAAGAGCTTGTTAAAAAGGGGGACTGGGAAGAGTTGGAAAAATACCTTAGCGGTTTTATACGTGTTAATGAAAATCGTTATTCGTTGAAAATATTATTTGAGATTCGTAAACAGAAATACCTTGAGGCATTGGAAAGGTATAGTAATTAGTTTTTTCTTATTAAAAATAAATATTTAATTATCTACCGAAAAGATTATAATTTAATAGTTGACGCAATTTTCGTTGTAATTTTGTTTCGTTCGTTGGTTATAGGAAGGATCGTGCTAAAGCTTTGGACATCCTTAACCAAGAATTAAAAGTTTTTCAACAGCACAATGATGGACTATTTAGAGAAATGACACATCTTCTTACCCTTGGGGATATTAGGTACATTTAGATTTTATCGCAACCAAACAATTTATAATTTTATTATGTGTTTGCTCTTTTGAGTTGATTATTGTGATTAACAGTGCTAAATTAAGTTGAGGGGAATGATGGAAAACATGAACCTCTTAAAAATTCAATTATATTTTGATATTTGTCATGTGAAACGTCACGTTTTTAATGTGTCACAAAGAAGTACATACTATAAATGAATTATTAATTTACTATATATAGTATGTAGTTTGTCATAGAAAAAGTGCTTGCTCTAAATACTTGTGACCCCTGTTTTGTCATTTTGTTGACTTTCTAACTTTATACTCCGTATGCTGGATTTAAATTTATTTATTTTTCTTAGTGAAAGAGTGTTATTCATGTTTAAAGATTAGTAAAAGCAATAGAATACATACACACCTACACCACAATATCTATCTATGTGTATATGTGTGTGTTCATGTTTTTTACATCTATATATACTTTTGATATCTTTAATTAGCCAATAAAAACTCTCTCAGGGAAAATGCGCAGCTTTCGAAATACACCGATAATAATACAGCTAGGCTTGTAGTACTTGATGAGATTAAGAAACTGATTGGTATGAACCCAGAGTTGCGCGACAAATGTCAATTTCCTACTGTCAAGAACTCAAGGCTGCGTCTACTAGTCAACCAGAGGTAATAGTTTTTTTATTCTTCTTTATAGCAAAATGTACTGTAGTCCATTCGTAATCTTTGTTGATGTGCTTACTCCTTTGCAGCCTAAACTGGCAGCACCAATTATGCAAATATCCAAAGCCTAATCCAGAAATCACAACGCTTTTGGTGGATCATACTTGTGGTCCATCAAATGCTGCTCAGGCTCCAGCCCATGTGCCTAATCAGTTGGTGGGTTCTATATTTAGACCTGGTTTCCAGCCGGTATGTGCTAATGTTGAAATTCACTGACTCAGCTAATTTACTTTTAAACATTTTTTGTATAGATTAACTGATTTCGAATGAAATGCTGTTTTATTAATCGCAGCCAATGCAACAACCTGAAGCACAGTTCTTTTTCAATGCATCTCGTGCACAACCAACGGTCAACACATCCTCTTTGACTTACCATCCTAATTCTGGAGGGGGTCTTGTCTTAGCTACTCATAATGTTGGAGGTAACCTTGTTAATTTTATTTGGACTTTTTATTATTTACATGTATTTTTACTCAAATGCCAACTGTAGTAAAAATAAAACTGCAAAATGACTTAATTTCATCAGTCGAAGTAGTGGGTACTTTACTACTCCGTATAATGTTTTGATGACTTGGTTAATTGTGGAACTGCAGATAGTGAGCTTGTCTTGAGGAGAGCAAGACCTTTAGGGGTGCCAGAGGAGGTAGATATCGGAATTTGGCTTTGTGCCTTGCAACTGTTAGCATGATATTACCATAATTACTTGTGTTCAGTTTTCATGGAAGCCTCAAAGATGCTAGTCAGACCGGATTTGTATTCAACTGCTTAATTTCCCTGAAAAATGTTGCAAAAGAATGAGCAAATTTTCACAAAAATAAGTAACACAAATTTATAGTGAAATAGTTTTTTCTGATACATAAACTTTTGCAGATAAGAAATATCCATTCATCGTCGGTCTCGTGTCCTACTTCAAGCAATGGCATCAACTTCCTTCCTTCTGACGACTTGCCAAAAAATGTTATTACTCTTATAAACCAAGGTTCAAATGTCAAAAGTATGGATTTTCATCCTGAGTACCAAACTCTGCTTCTAGGTTTGTTCTTTCTGCCTTAAATACATCTAGTTTATCAATTTGTCAGGCTTAAGGGAAATTTACATTTTTCTTGTAACTTGTATCTTGTTTCAGTTGGAACAGACACCGGTGATATTTCACTTTGGGAGGTAGGTAGCAGGTTAAGGATAGCACATAGAAGTTTCTCTGTTTGGAACATCAGAGCGTGTTCACTAGGTTTTCAGGCATGCCATTTGCTATATTTGTATTTCACTCATATGCCTCTTATATGCCTGGCATAGTACTTATGTCCTTTGTTATATGTTCAGGCTTCTATGGGCAACCATCCTGTTTATGTCAACCGAGTTAAATGGAGTCCTGATGGCCTTTTTGTAGGTATGCATGGATTTCTTTTTCATTTTCTATGTTCATGGAGACTAGTGATGTATTCTAATTTCTATAATCAACAGGTGTTGCATACTCAAAGCACATTGTACATGTATATCTATATCGTGCTGGTCATGAATTAAAAGATCACCTCGAGGTAAGTCATGCTATAAACTTAATTCATATGGTCTTTTCGGTTTTTGTACTAAATATTTATTCTTTTTATTCAGATCGAGGCTCATGTGGGCTATGTTAGTGATGTTGCATTTGCCATACGAGACCAGAAAGTATTGATGATAACTTGTGGAGAGGACAGGACTATTAAGGTACGTTTACTGCAACATTCACTCGTGACACAATAATAACGACACAAACAGTACTTCACGTGCCAATAATCTCTCAACTTTATGCAGATATGGGATGCTACAACAGGTGCCCGCCAACAGATATTTGAAGGTCATGATGCACCCATATATTCTATAATGCCGCATTCTAAGGCAAACATCCAGGCATGTCATAGAGTATGCTCTTCTTGAACATCATAGTTCACCAACTCTAGATTATATGTTAAAAGAAATAATAATAATTTTCCGAAACAGTTGACTTTCTTCTCCTAACTTGAATGATTTATCTTGGCTAGTATATTCTCTCAACGGCTACGGATGGGAAGATCAGGGTTTGGTTATACGATGATGCCGGTCCAAGAGTTGAATATGATGCCCCCGGTAAAACGTGTACCAGGCTAGCATACAGCAGTGATGGATTGAGGTATACCATAACATTCTCTAGTCATGGATTAATTTCCTGCTTATCCATTAATTAATAAAATTTTATAAATACAATGTACACGTATCTTTTATCCTCTTTAATTATATACTTATGCTGCCAGTGTAATACACGGGCTTCTAACCTGGTACATATATATTATCTATTTTTTAAGAATGGCAACCCTACAATATAACTCACAGATATACTATATGTACAATTGTCTCCCCACGAGACTCGATCCCACAACCTCATGGTTGATGGGTTCCCAACGTACTGCTAGGCCCAAAGGCCCTTTGGATCTAACCTGGTATATTGATTATTAGAAATTTTCAATTAATTTGTTTTATCAACTCAATTGTTGGTGAATCTATTAACTGATTAGCACAAAAATTGTAGGCTTTTTTCCCTTGGTACTAGCAACGATGGGGTCTCGTTCCTTGTGGAATGGAACGAAAATGAAGGCAACGTAAAGCAATCATACAATGGTCTTATGGGGAAGCACTCTCCAGGTTCTGTGCATTTCGACGTAGCCAAGAGGTTTTTGGCCGTTGGTGATAATTTTGGTATTAAGTTTTGGGACATGGACAAGCAAAACCATGTGACCAGTACAAATGCAGATGGCGGATTAGCGGTAACAATTTAATGAATTATCCTGTCTCCTTACGGTTCAAATTTCTTATGTTATATCTTTCATACCTGATTTGATAAATAATTTGCAGGCTTCACCTTGTATTAGGTTTAACAAGGATGGAATACTCTTGGCTGCATCAACTGCTGATAATGGTGTAAAAATACTTGGGAATGCAGAAGGTTACCAGCTTGTAAGATCCATAGAGAATCAATCAGAAGCTCGTAGGGCTGCTTCCGGAACTGTTGCTAAGGTTGTTTTATAAATGCGTATAATACTAACTCTCAAAATCAGTGTGATTCTTATATGGATAATCTTTTTTGCAGCCATCTACAAGCACAGCTTATGTGGCTTCTACTTCAGCAGCAGGAGCAAGCATAGGGATTCCAGAAAGACGTATACCGTCGCCAGTCGTACCTGCTCCAGTAAGCACAGGATTTATTTTTTCTGTTTTTTCATCTTTTATTTCTTAATTTTTTTATTGGAAAATGAGAAGTGTTCTTTTATTTCTAGGAAAATAGTGAAATCATTGAATGATTGTTCCAATGTTCTCATTTTTCAGTTACAAAAACAAAAGGAGTTTTCTATTTGTAGAAAGGAAAACAGTTAGAGTGTGTTTAGTTACAAGAAACATCTCCATTTTTTCATTTTTGTTTTTCTAGAGATCGGAAAGTGCTGTATGTCCCTAGAAAAATGATGAAAATACAGAAAACGCGTTCTAATGTAAGAGATGGAGTTTTCGTTTTCTATAATAGGATATGTAGAAAACCATAAATCATAGTTTTCACATGTGAAGTTGTAAAAGAGAAAACAGAGTCCCTTTTCTTAGAAAATGTTTCCAGAAAACACACCTAACACGTTTATAGTTTTTCAGCGTTCTTATAAAAGTTCTCTAGAAAACAGGCCGGGATAGTTTTTGTTAACTAAACGCACCTTAACAACTATATATCGGAGTTTTTAAAAGTGTATGAGCCCATTAATTATGAAATTTGGAAGAAAACATCAATTTGAACTAGTTTTCTTTTTTTCTTTTTTTTCTGTCTTTCCGGGAGGTTTTTCCTAGAAAACAACTCCACTTTTCTGCAACTAAATGCACTCTAAATATCACCAAAATCTTCTTTTGATTTTTTTTAAACAACTTTTTCTGAATTGTCTAGAATCGGGATAGCCAGAATTTGTCACTTGTGAGATCTAGAAGCGTAGATGAGCACGAATTTTCAATCGTTTGGAGGCCAAAAGAAATCACTGAACCCTCTCAACTTCGTTCTCTGAGACTCCCCGATAATCTTGTAGAAGCACGGGTAGGTATCAATGGATTTACATATACTAGATGCACGAAAAACGCTTATATTGCTCATCTGACCATGTTATAATTTTTTCAGATTGTAAAGCTTTTGTATGCAAACTCCGGAGGTGCTGTACTAGCACTTGCTTATAATGCTGTGCACAAACTGTGGAAATGGCAGAAGACTGAGCTGAACACAACAGGAATAGTATGCATCAAATGATACTGCATTTTTCATGTTCCAATTAAAGGCATCCTCTTACAAGTGTTTTTTTTATAGGCAACTGCTGATGAAGCACCTCAACTGTGGCAGCCTACGAGTGGCATTTTAATGATAAATGATATTAGAGATGCTAATACGGATACTGCTGTTCCCTGTCTTGCAATTTCAAAAAACTTTTCTTATGTAATATCATCATCAGGTGGAAAAGTATCCTTGTTTAATCTGGCAACTTTCAAGGTAATTGTGTATGCCTTATATTTCAGATTAATTTTGTATTGCAGATATGAATTAATGCTGACTTTTTTCGACGCAGACCTTGACATCGTTTGTCGATCATCCACCCGCTCCAACGAGTCTTGTTTTCAATCCACAGGACAACAACATCATTGCTGTTGGATTGGCAGATTGTACTATACAAATATTCAACGTTCGCCTTGACCAGGTACTCCTTGCAGCAAAACCAAATTTGACCTTTTAAGGCTTTTAGTCTTGGTTGTTAAATTTTCTAACAAAAAATCTCAATCTGTTACAGGTCCTACAAAAGCTAGTTGGTCATCAGAAGTTTGTCACTGGACTTGCATATGCTACCGATAAAAAGATTCTGGTCTCATCGGGAGCAGATGCACAGGTGTGTTCTTTGAACAGTCTTATAATTATTGAACTGTTTGCCTAATATATTTACTCAAATTTGACTCATGTTTCAGATTTGTGTCTGGAACACTGAAAGCTGGGAAAAAGTTGCAAGTAAATTCTTGAAACTTCCTTTTCGACGAAGCAACAACCCTTCAGCTGAGACTCGGGTGTATTTCAACTTGAATCATACACGCTTACTCGTGGTCCACGAAACTCAAATCGCCATATTTGATCCAGAAAAGCTGGATTGTCTGATGCATGTATGTGCAACAAGTAACCATATTACATCTTTTTATAGTTTTTGAATAATTATATTTTTAAGTTCTGTTTTCTTGTCAGTGGGTTCCACAACAAACGAGTGGATCAATAACCGATGCTGTATATTCATGCGATGGAGAGTCCGTTTTTGTAAGCATGGAGGATGGGAGTGTCAATATCCTTACATCAAGTCGGTTGAAAGTGACATGTCGCATTAATTACACAGCATATATGCCAACTAAGCACAGGTATATATAAATATGTATATATATCTACAGTTTCTTAGTAGGAGATCCATGTTTCTCCAAATAAAAAAGATTTGAAAATAAAATAACTCTTGTTTAATTTGATAAATGTCTACAGTGCAATAAGAGTATGTCCTAATGCAATTGCTGCTCATCCTTCTAATCCAAACCAAATGGCATTGGGGCTTTCGGATGGTGGAGTTTATGTTCTTGAGCCCCTGGAATCAGACAAAGACTGGGGTAGCGATGCGTCTGCTGAGAATGCTGTTGGTACTAGTGAAAACCCTGTTGCAGTAGAGCCTTAGTCCGGTTAAATGATGGAATGCTGTACTTGTGTTGTGGATTAAGGTTTAGTTAGGTCCCAACTTTATAAACTATAGTTTCTGGCTTGCTTTGTGTTTTTCAGTTGTGAGACTTCATTATGTTTTTCAGTTGTAAGACTCTTTGTTATGTTTATGCACTTATGCATACATTCTTGGAAGTTTTTCCAGTATGTGTATCTATTAGGCTTATCTATGGTTTTATCGATCGTTCTGATTATTTACTTAAATGTGTGTGGACTATTTTCCATCAAACGCGTACACATAGTGTGATATTACTACGATCTTACGTACCCGGCAATCGTCTTAGGACCCTTTGTAGCGTTTTGATGTGCCATAATATATATGGTTAAAAGTCTAGAGGTTCAGATAAAATGTGTCTCTTACTTTCTTTACAAAGAAGAGGCTTATTTTAATCTGATAGTATCTTTTTTTTTTAACAGCGGATATATATCAAAAGCTAGCAAGAAGCTAGAAGCAACATTACAAAATATTGAAGCTAGATGAATTTGGATTACAACCCCAATCAACATTACAAAATATGAAATATATTAATCTGATAGTATCTTTCTCTTTTTAATTTCTTTAAACTGTTTGTATCATAAAATTTTAATCAAATCTTCTAAATCAAACTGTTTCTTTTTAGTTAATTTCTTTTCTCTTTTTTTATCACTTTCTCTATGTTATAGAACCATAATCATAGACACTTGTTAATAACTCTTCTTATATTTTCTTTTTCTTCTAAACTTCTATCCATATCATACCTCCTTTTTCATATCAACCCGTGTCTAAAATCACTAATGTCTTCCTTGCTTTTCTATAAAAATAAACAGTTTTTTATGTTGTTTTATTCCTAATCAAATCTTTTATCATCTATAATAACCCTTATTATGCATTTAGCCCTTTTTGCCTTAAACTTAGCCAAAGGGATATGGAAAATCCCCAATATACCCTTTTCATTAAATCAATTAAAGTCATCTTAGAAGTTAATAAAGGTGTAATAACGTGGAAACTATACAACATGGAAACTATTATGTGTTAATTCTCATTCTCTGATCGTTAGTAATCAACCTATACAACATGGAAACTATTATGTAATGTCAAAAATTTAGTATCATTTTAAAATTGAGAAATTGAATACCTAACTATAGAAACTTTAATGTAAACTCCCTCCATACGTAATTATACTGCATATATTATACTAAACTACTTTTATTATACTTTTAATATAAGTGATGTGATATACTTTAGCGTTTTCGTTGATCTACGACATAATATTCATTTCGGATCAACTATATATGTGACATATCATGTTTTGGTCGGTTTTATAAATCATTTCCGCTGCATGGCGCGGGTCATTTACTAGTCTTCTTCTAAATTAACTCTTTACAATAAAATCGTTTCCATAATTAGTCTTTTTTCCCTTCATCTTCTCCTTTTATTCACAAAATCCAAACAGTCGACATTAAACATCGACCAATTACCATTGCACCATAAGTTTCCTGGCCAAAGAGTTGCAGCCAAAGCAAACCAATGCAAAGCAAGACAATGCCGCAAAAACAAACCAATACATCCACTACAAGACAAATAGCTGATGCAGCCAACGTTGCCGAACAAAGAGCAACCACCACCAAAGAATTTTCTTCTACTAATTTTGTTTCAGTTCAATAGCTTGTATTCTCCTGCTCAAACCGCGGGAGCATATTTGAGAATATTATCTATAGATATTATTAAATTTATTAGTAACTGTCTTTAGGCATTAGTTTGATTTACTTTCGAATTAGTATTAAGTTGCATGTTATCAAGTTAGTTCTAGTCGATCTGTTAATATATGGCCTTGTAATTTATTTTGAATGTATATAAACTCTTTCATTATTTTACAGTTACATGGTCACCTTCTTGTTTTTCCCCAAATCAATGTTACTGTGTCAGTTATTAACCCTAACTGAGCTCTCCTTTGCACGAGAAAGAAACCGACGGAGTGGTGGATTGTCCTGTCCTCCTCACTGACCCAAAAGAAGGTTGTAACACCCCCAAATTTACTGTTTAGCGGAAGCACGATTTGGGTGTTACTAATCAATAATCAAAGCACAAGATATATAGTAAACGACTCTATATGCGTCGTTTTAACAAAATATATTGATATTAAAATGTTTACAACATTTACAGCCAATACATAGCTCGTGTTCGATTAAATGAGAGATTTCAGTACATAAGTACTTGTACAAAATATACTAATGCAAGAAAATCTCAAATGTTTGCATGCTGACTCGAGCTATTGATTTCCTGATGCAGTCCAAACCTACTGCTGGGTACCTGCGATACATGGTAAAATGGGTCAGCTAAAGGCTGGTGAGCTCACAGGTTTGAAATAAGATAATATCGTATGAACCGCAAGATTTAAGTAATTGAATTGCATCCAGCAATTGATAATGTAAGTGTATACAGCCATGAGCACATAGTTGAGCTTAACTCGTGGGTCAGGGGCACAGCCTGAGCGTTTTTGCCTCCACGAGTGCCTAATCAACACTCGTCTTCCCAAATATTAGTACGTCCGTTTACCCGATTAGTGTTTGCTAACCCGGACGAGGAGGGTCAATCCTATATGGTACCATATACTAATATTCACGCTACAACGTATTAACAACTATGCTGACGGAGGACTTTAAATGATTAGTCGTGAGTAACTCATGTAGTATATGAAAAGGTTGTACTTGCGTTCACAGGTAAAAAAACGAGCATTGTATCACACCCCTGAGTAAAACAGTAAAAAGAGGGGCCATGAGACTCACCTGAGTCTAGAGAGCTTAACTTAATAAACTTGAGTTGATTAGCCGAGTGATGGTGTCCGAAGACTTGTAACCTGAGGGTGTCCACGACACGCGATGGTTATAAACATGATTGAGTATCTTAAAAGATCACCCTTGTAGTTGTTCGTCCAACTAGAATGTCCAAATTACTATGATTTGGTTGATGTGTTTAAGTGTTTGAAAACATGTACGGCCCGTTGGTGACGGTTTGTAATAATAATTCTAAAGTATTATTAATGTGACGTTGAAGTGTTATACTTATAAAGTATTTACAACTTTAGGTGACGAGGGTCCGGGGGCAGCGTGTAACACCCCCAAATTAAATGATTTGCGGAAGCATACATTGGGTGTTACTAATCAATATACAAAGCACAAGATTAATAGTAAACGACCTCTAAATGAGACGTTTGTAAAATAGTTACATTTCATAATTAATAATCGTTTGAAAACCGTAGGTTTTCGTATACAAAATGTAATTCCCTAGAGTCCACGCGTATAGCGGGAGATTCTATTACATCACCATAGTTACAAAAGATAATGCCAAAGAATCTCCGTTAAATGCAGTTTGTAAATCATGCGACTCTAGCTAGTAATCCTGGAGTAATCCTACTCCGTAAGTGTACCTGAGATACAAAGCTAAAAAGTGTCAACCAAAAAGGTTGGTGAATCTCACAGGTTTAGTAATAAGTAAGTGTTATGAACCACAAGTATGTACCCGTATTGCTATCAAGCAAAGTAAGTAAATCAGTTAATCAGTACAGTGCCATGAGCTCATAAGTTGAAGCTTAACCGTGTAGTGTGAATATATCACGTACCCCCGTGAGTGCTATCCGCACACTCATATGTAACAAATACTAATATGTCTGTTTCTACGTGTAAATCAGTACGTGGTGGCGCTACCACCCCAGACAGGGATTGTCAGTCCCAAATGGATCCATCTATTAGTAATCGCGCTTAAGTCCATAACTAACAACTTACGATTAGGAGGCTTTCAGTGGATAAAAGTAACTCATGCGTTTGTTTGTAAACAGTAATGTTTTCAGTTCAGTACATTGTGTTCATATGTAAAACAGTTGCTAAGTATCTCACCCCAAAGTATAAAAAACAGTAAAAGTGGGGCCGTAAGACTCACCTGAGTCTGGTAATAAGCTGTAGCAAATAGCAAGTAGTAAATATAGCAAGTAGGTTCTCCGAACCCGTAACCTTCAAATGCCTATTCATATGAAGTTATGTAAGTATGTGTCTCACGAGGCGTTTCGTTTAGTTGTACACAACTAGTATAGCCGATGTTTGTCTGTATGTTTGTAATTGTTCGTTTGTTGGAAAACATGTTTGGGCCCGTTGGTGACTTAGTTGAAACGTTAATCTCGACATTTATAAACTTGTTTGAATTGTTATGCTTGAAAAACATGTTTCAATGTACCTTAGCTGTTATATCGTATAGTCGTTTGAAGTCCGAAATGTATAACACTTAACTTGGAATTTATTTGTGAATCTGCTGTGTTTTGCGACACAAAATGCGACACTAAAATTTGTCATGCGACACAAGGGTTGTGTCGCATGAAGGATGCGACACAAGAGCCCTGCGACACAGTGGTTGTGTCGCAAAAAGCTTGCGATGCTAATTCAATAGCGACATAAAGGTTGTGTCGTATAAAATACGACATAGTATGCGACATAGAGTGCGACACAATATTGTGTCGCAAAGGTTACGACACAAACGGATTTGTACGACACAAGGCGCGACACAAACGGGTTCATGCGACATAGCATGCGACACAAGGGTTGTGTCGCATGTATGAACACCAGCCCAGAAACTTTCGGGTTTCAAGAATTTCCGACCAAAAACGCAAATCTAACCCATTTTTGAGCTATAAAATCGTGTATTCTTTATGTATAAGGTTATATCTAAGTTGTGTACACATAAAAACATCAAAACATTACACCAAATTGAATAGATCTAAGATTTTAGAAATTTCTTACTTTTGCAAATCGAGCTAAATGGAGGATGAATTGGTGAAAACGGTCTTGATATTCTTGCTCCACTCGTGACGGTGATTCCGAATATGTAAATTTCGTGTGTCGGTTTGTATTCCGAAAATTTGGTGTAGATTGGAGTTGAGAGAGTGTTTGGAGGTGTGTGTTTTTGTGGATAATGAAAATGAAAGAAGAATGAGGAGGGTGTGGGTTGGGTTGGCTGATCCAATGGGGCAAGGGAGGGGTAAACGCTCCCTAAAACTCAGTATTTACTCCGTGTCCTAATCGTTTAATCCTTTGTTTTTAGTATTTAACCAAACCGTTATATTTTAAAAATGTAACTGGAATATTTAAATAAATAAAATAAAAAAATATACTTTGAAATTAATAATAAAAACATTTGTCGAAATATTTAAATTATTAAGTCGTGTTTATTACGTTTTGTTGCGTTAGTTAAAATGTCGTCACGATAGTATATAAATAATGCTCGTTCGGTTGCGTATTTTATATAACAAAATACGTTCTCATTATTTAAGTAAATTTCTGTCACCAACGTCCAAGTAAACTGTGTCGGACTCCGTCCGGTTAATTCGCACGATTTATCCAAATCGCGTAAGTACACACACATATATATATAATTCACCTTATATATATACAAATAGAGTCTGCAATTAGTCCTATTACATACTAATTACATCTAGTTACAATTAATTAGGCATAATTAATTATCCTAATTTAGCAGGTGTTACACAGCGCCCCTGGGTAGCGGGGTTCCAGGGGTGGCAACCCCTGGCGGGGTCCAAGGGGCTGGCCCATGGCTGGGTCGAGATGCCAGGTCAGCTCGAAAATTTTTTATTTCTATCATATTGTTATAGTGAAAAACGCATCTGAGAGTTGAATTAGGGTAAAATCAAGTGATAAAATTTTGGGTCTCGACACTTAGTAAAAATATGTGTTTTCTAGTTTCTGTTTTGTGCGACGTTGGGTGCGACGTCGCAGGTCCTGACTGCAACGTTGAGCATGACGTCGCTATGTGCGACTTTCGCAATTTAATGCGACGTTGTGGGTGGCGTTGCTATATGCGACTTTGTTGATTCTTGCGACGTAGGGGTCGATGTCGCTATGTGCGACGTTAGCAACTTAATGCGACGTTAGGGGTGACGTCGCTATATGAGACGTTGTGATGGGTTTTTGCTACATTGTAGCTGACGTCGCAATCGGGCCAAGCCAAATGCTACGTCGGCGACTGATCTGGTTCCGGTGGTCGGAAAATCGGCCGGACGACTTCCGTTTGGTCCAAATCTTTTACCCAACCCATATTTGGACATTATAAGTTGATACAAACCGCAAACAAGTAAAAACAAGTGAAATCGAAGAGTTTCGAGTTTTTGTCAGAAACTTACAAAGTGGCGAAACGAAATTCCGGAAAGATAGAAGTGTAGATCGTTGCGTGGTGGTCATTTTTCCTAAAAGAGCTTTGCGATTGGAGGTCGTTTGATGGTGTGATTTAGTGATTTTGTGTGATGGTGGTTTGAGAAAGGAAAGAGAGAAAAAGAAGAAAGAGAGAGAGAAAGAGTGGGATGAATGAGGAAGGGGGAGGTGGTGACCCCCTTTTTGGGCAGATTTTTCGGTGGGGGCCCACCGAAGTGTGGGTCTCCACTTTTAACTCCGTGTTTGCGCTCCGTGCGGTGTTCGTTTTCCCGGTCGTTTAAACGTTTAAATGGTTTTATACACGTTTAATTATATGTTTTAAAATACAAATATTTATTTGATATTACAGTTGAAGTATTTCATCAAGTATTTAATATTTGAGTTATAAAATAATTCTTAACTTTATTTTTAACTGTTTGCGTGTTGTTGTACGACACGGAATAAATACAAAATATTATCAACATAATATTTTGGATATAATAATAGTGTTATTAAATAATGTTATATTATTTAATAAAATTGTTCACCAACGTCCGTATTTAATTGATTCGAATTTCATTCGATTTGAGAAGCGTACGATTTAATCAAATCACATTTTTGTATATATTCATCAATATATATTCTGATACATTAATTAGCCTAACACAGAACTAATTACATGTATTAATAGTTGATTAGGCACTAATCACTAGTCCTAATTTGGCGGGTGTTACAAAGGTGATACCACTTGTAGAACTTGAATCAACAACAAGAACAAGAACACATAATAATTCTCACTATATTACTATATTGCTTTCTTTGAATCTTCTTTACATATAATTTATTTCCACTCTTTAGTCTTAATTTGGTACTCAACATATGGAAAAGACAATACGACCCCTACCCCTATTAATATCAAGGAACGATATAACATAGTTGACTTCTTTCATTTGTTTATTTTCAAACAATTTTGAATTTGAATTGCTATAACAACTCATGATCAATTGTCGTTTACTATTGCCATTTATATAACTATGGACACAACATACCACACTAACAACTCATCAAATTTGTCAACTTAAATTATAAATATTGTACACATGATCAATTATCGTTAACTGTTGCCATTTATAATTCAATTGAATTTGCATATTTAAGTAAAATGTACAAAATGTCAAAATGACAAAACGTGTATCCATATTTTTCTCAATCAAATTACATTGTCAAATTTGTATCACATACTTCTCTATTTAATGTCACTGCTCCGGTTACACCATAGATGATCCAACAACTGGCCGCTAATGCTTCTAATGTCAATGCACCGATCATTTACACTAATCCGGGCCAAAAAATTAACTGAAGACGGAGTTTACACCTCCAATGTCGTGTATCAAGAAGTTTTAGGCGATGTCTAAAGCTGATAATGTGGTGGTAAATGATTGTCATCTTCGTATGTTTCGAACTATTATTTAGTATTATTTTTTTAAGTTATTTGATATTTTGATTATTTACAACAGTGGATACAGTATTCGACAACTTAGTGTCACGATTATATTTATTGTTACATTGGTTTTCTTTAATGTTATTTACAGTGCAATATTTCAGTGTTCATACACAAAGTGTTTCATTTTTTATATAGACGATAAACTTGAACACTATTTTGTTGGAACTTATAGGTTCTAAATTACGTCATAGATGTCATGTACAAATATTTTTTTCCCCAATCGCCACTGCTTTCTTGGTTCATCATAGTCGCTACTACTATAGTTGTTATCAACTATCAACGTCTTTTACGTATAAGATTCCACCGCATTGCGCGGATCTTTTACTAGTTATATATAAACCACGTTATAGTTAATTAGAATGATCGTGTTATCAACTACCAAAAAAATAAATAAACATTATTTTATCGACTCTATATATACATTAGGGAGAAATCTGTTAAGATAACTCAACCACAAATAAATGCTAACTAATGTTGGTTAATGACTAATCACATGCATCACATAAGTGATAATATAATGCTATTGTACATTTAAGCTCTTTAACTTTCCGGTATGACACAATAATATATATATATATATATATATATATATATATATATATATATATATATATATATATATATATATATAGACTTAGGATCCTGGGATCCTGTGAGAACAAGGAGATTCCGTGAGAACACATCTTAGCAATCCATTTTTTGATCAAAAAACCTGATTTTGGAGGTGGATTTTTGTAAATACTTTTAAGTTTGATTTTGGAGGGTTCACATAAGGATTGCTATGTGAAGTTTAATTTTTTTTGCTTCACAATAGTTTTAACATGGTGAAGCTTTATTTAATTTTTTTTAACAACATGTTTGAATTAGTGAATTGATATGTATAAACATTAATCTCTTCGAAAACTGATGTTAACAAAAAAATATTTACTTAATCTCATTAAAACTATGTGAACCTATAAAAATAAAAATTCATAGCATCGTAACCTTATGTTAAGAAAAAAAATATTAAACTTAACCTCACCAAAATGATGTGAAGCTAAAAAAAAAGCTTCACATGAGCAAAATGATGTAAAGCTAAATTTTTTTTTTTCACATGAGCAAAATGATGTGAAGCTAAAAAAAAAAAAAAAAACTTCACATGAGCAAAATGATGTGAAGCTAAAAAAAAAAACTTCACATGAGCAAAGGTGATGTGAACCCTCCAAAATCAAACTTCAAAGTATTTACAAAATTGTCACCTCCAAAATCAGATTTTTTGATCAAAAAATGGATGGCTAAGATGTGTTCTCACCGTTCTCACAAAATCTCCTTGTTCTCACCAGAACCCAACCCTTTATATATATATATATATATATATATATATATATATATATATATGGAGCAGTTTAGAGGGGCACAGGGAAGGGAAGGAGGGATCATTTTGCAAAGGAGGAGGGACTATTTTACAATTTTGACAAAAGTTATGGACTTATTCGAAAATCTGGCGAAAAAAATTTCCAAAAATTGTCCAAAATTTTATTCAATCAGAAAACTTGTTAATATGCAAGATTCAGTCAAAATGCTAACGAACGTAAGATGCAGTAACAAATACACAAGATGCAGTAACAAAAATAAAATACAGGATGCAGTAAACAAGTAATACTAATTTTTAAAATTCAAATATAAAATCAAGATTTACAACTCATAAAAATGCTAAAAAAAAACCTATAAGATGCAAAAACGGTATACAAGATGCAGTAAACAAGTACTGGCACAAATATACATTAGTTGCATTCAAGATGCAGTAACGTATAATGCAGTAACGTAAAATGCAGTGGAAAAAATGTACGATGCAGTCATATCTAAAAAGTAGACCTAGATCACAAAAGTAGATCTGATTTTTAGATCTACTTTTTAGATCTAGATCTACGAGTTTTCAGATATAGATCTATATAGTGGTGGTGGTGGTGGAGCGGCGTTGGTGGCGATAAATGGTGGTGACGTTGGAGCGGCAGTTGTGGCGGTGGAGCGACGGTAGTGGCGGTGGAGCGGCGGGAGGGGATGGAGAAACGACCACGATTGGTTACGTTCGGTGGAGGCCGGTTCACTAACGGTGGTGGTTCGCGTATCAACTCTCCGGCCACAAAAACCACTGTCATTTTCTCCGCTTCTTTCTCCGGTCACACAACGGTGACATTGGAGCTGCGGTGATGGCGATGGAGTGGCAGTGATGGATGGATGTGGTGGACGGTAGTGGTGGTGTAAGTGTTTGTGTGTGTTGTGTGAAAAGAGAGAGAGAGAGAGAGAGAGAGAGAGAGAGAGAGAGAGAGAGAGTACGCTAGAAAGTGTTTGTGTTTTGTGAGGATGGAGGAAGAAAATGAGCTCCAAAACATGTTTACCCATTTTTATTTTCCATAAATTGCAAATTGATCACTTGCCCTCCATGCCTTTCATATTGACCATTCCTCTCTGATCTGAAATAAAAGACTAATAATGCTATTGTACCATTCAGCTATTTAACTTTCCAGAATGACACAATTATACAACAACCTTGATAAACATATTATAAATACATATGTATACTTACCCGGCTTTAAATCGTGAAAGATAGTTAATCAAGACATCTCACGACATGTAAATTGCAACTAAAGGAATCCTGAATCTAAGTGAAATTGGTGCATGTGTACATTCACCTAGGAGATTGCCTTTGATTCAGCCTTGAAGTTTAAGTGACAGCATCCGTGAAGGTTGTTTGCTTGTGTACCTATACAACGTACAACAAGTCGAAGATGAATAAAGATAGAGAATGATGTCACATAGGTGGGAACTTATTCTATATAGAGGATGAAGATCATAATAATTGTTTCAATTTGAATTATGATGATATATATTACGTTAGGAACTTTTTAAATTTAATTAAAAACATTGTATGTAAGCCTAGAATAGAAAGGAGTAAAAGTATAAGCCTAGAATAGAAAGGAGTAAAAATATAGGGCTGATATTTATCTTCTACACACATATACTCCCTCCGTCTCTAATCTATTGTCCACTATTTCCATTTTGGGTTGTACCAAATTAATTATCCACTTCCATAAATAGATAAGAATAAGAAGAAAAAATTCTTTTTTACCCCTACTGTGTTTATATAAGACAAAAAAGTAGGTAAAAAGTTGAGGGTAAAACTGTCATGTTACCAAAAAGTAAGAGAGAGATGATTATATTTTATTAAACTGCGTGTTTTTTATCTGGGGACAATAGAATTGGGACAGAAGGAGTACATATCAAGATATCACTAAAATAAAATTTGTTTAAACCTGAATCCTATTTCTCTCTCAATTATCATATATCCCAACACTCAAACATACATATCCACAACTTAGAATCTGATTTAATCAAATTATTGTGAATCATTAAAAAAAGATCATAAATTATTATTTTTTTATCACAACATTTTGAAGGATTTTTTTTCTTTTTTTTTCTTATTTTGTATTTGTATATTCAAAGTTGTTAACCTTTCTTCTTTTTTATTCATAATTTCTAAAATGGTGAAACTTTAATAAATTAACCCCTAAACCAATAAATAAAAAGTCAGATTTCACAAACTTAGATCAACCGATACAAAATAAACATTACCACTTCAAAATCTGTTGGTAAAAACAATCTTCGCGTAAAAATTATGTGAACCATAAAAATGAAGAAAAATTAACAATAAAATAAACTATGAATAAATTAAAAATTGAAGTTCACATTAATAACAAAAATGTTACCGCATCAGAAGTTTAAATTATTTATGAAAATACCACTATCATTTTTTTAATTTAGATTAAATTAAGGGTTGAGATGTATTCTCACTCGAACTAAACCTTATATATATATATATATATATATATATATATATATATATATATATATATATATATATATATATATATATATATATATATATATATATATATAAATTGAAGTTCACATTAATAACAAAAATGTTACCGCATCATAAGTTTAAATTATTTATGAAAATACCACTATCATTTTTTTAATTTAGATTAAATTAAGGGTTGAGATGTATTCTCACTCGAACTAAACCTTTTATATATATATAATGAGAATAAACTAAGCTCCAAAATTTGTCACGTAATCTTAAATGCCAATCTATAAAAATACTAGAATAATTGGTTAATGTTAGGTTTCATAAACATTTAGGGTGTGTTTGATTGCTACTGAATGAAGTTATTCAGCATTGAATGCTGAATCATTCAGTATGTTTGTTTTAACTTCTAGCTGTTATTGTTTAGTATGTTGCCCTCTTTCATTGTTAGGTACATCCGATATTACTCATCACCGCCCCACCATCGCATCCTTCCTTCTTAGTGAAGTTTACGGTGGTAGTCCGTCAGACGCCCCCACCATCGCATCCTTCCTTCTTCCTAATTCCGACAAACCATTCAAACAGACTACCACCGTAAACTCCACTATCGCTGGGTTCGATTGCGTTTATGATTAGGGTTTTTGAAAGAGACTGTGTGTTAATTTACATGTCATTTGTATACCCGACCTTTTATTAAATTTTATTTAGTTTTCATATCTGAGGTCGATTTACGATATCTCTGTTATGTATGGACTGACTTTATTTGAAATAATAGTGTATGATAGTACAGACTATTTGAAATCTCCATGGAACTATGGAAACATTTTACATGCTCATGCTTTGTAAAGAGCAAACATATACTCAAAGGTAAAGATCAATCTCTTTAGTTCATATATGGGTTTTCGTGATCCAAAACGGTTTTCAAAAACTTCTGGCTTTAAAGATTCATCTTTTCCGTTTGTTTGGGGCATTCAAGTTTACGATGTGTTATGAGATACTATTGTGTTATGTATAGATACATGTAGGAGTAGGCTTTGAATAACTGAAACGCCCTAATTTTTTTTATTTTTTTTTACCTAACACTGAAAACACACTCTATTAGGTCCCACATCTAAAATATAACATTATAGACTCGTTATATCGTTCCCTTAATCAAATAATGACTCATATAACAAAATTGTGAATTTACAAGAGATTCCCCAGGAATGACTCCCATTCCTCAGGAATCAGACATGCTGTTAACACTTGGATTCAGAATCCCCAGGAATGACTCTCATTCCTCAGGAATCAGGGCTGCTGTAAACACTTAATTTCAGATTCCCCAGGAATGACTCCCATTCCCCAGGAATCAGGGCTGCACAAACTAATACCAAAATACGAATTTCCGACGAGCATAACTTTTTACTCTTAAACACTTAGACCCTGAAAATTTGCAGGCACCTCCATAATGCCAAAATGAAACTTTCTATTTTTGCACTTTTCCAAAATACACGTTTTACGAGAAAACGGACGTATAACCTCTTTTGACCATTTTAACCCCTTTTTAACTACAACCCAAATCACAAACCATAAACACTTTGACTCTAACTTTTTGCACACATTATCAACATACCAAAACAAGTCTAACACACTTATCCAAACCCACATAACTACATTCTAACCCGATTTAACCCTTTTGACCCGTTTTGGTGTCCATTTGGACACTTTTACCAAATCTACCATATACAACCACAACTCTACCCAATACCACATACGTTTGACTATTATAACTCTGTTGACTATATGTCAACTTCACATTTGACCAACCAATCACATTCGACACTAAATCACTTTTCACCACTTTGACCCAAACCAAACCAATCATTTGACTTCATACTCTTGACACCCACATACACTAGACGTCATAACTCGGTTTGACTTTCAAAGTCAACTATTACACATTGACCAACATATTTAATTCAAAAACTCTTTGTTTGGGCGATTTACACAATTGAGCATCAAAACAATAATTCAAAAGAAAAAAGCATATTCTAACCACAAGTATGCTCCATATCCATGTCACTAGCTTCTCATAACCCTTCTATCCACATGTCGCTAACGTAACATCAACCTACAACATAAACACTGAAACGGGTAAGCACAACTGCTTAGTGAGTACACAGGCAATCAAACAAGCAATACACACATAACACTTAGCACATATCAACACAATACATAAGCACAAATTCACTGGGCTCTGAACACTAAACACTAAACATTGAATACTGTGTTAACCGCAGTTAACTCTCTGATCACCACTGAATCATTACACATAATCATTAACCAACAACAATCAAGTCACTAATCAACAACACCTTTTAACATAATCTTAAACACACACACATAAGAAACAAAACATATAACAAGCAACTCTCACTTGATTGTATGATCCTCTAGCTCGGAAGCTATCCGGAAACACATACAACCAATTCATACACGGTTCACCACATAATCACTATTTAATCCACATATATCAACAAGTCATCTTCCACTCGATTGTGTAGCCTCTTACTCGAAAGCAATCCGGATCCAACACAATCGAATCATACACTATTCATCACCAATTCTTTTCCTTTACCTTTAAGCTAGTGACTTACTCATTACTTGGCTAACATCAAGCTAATGAGAAAATCACTACTTTTATTACCAAGTAACATTTAATCACATAACAATTGAGAATAACAAGTAATTTAACACAACAACTAAATTAAGCAATAAACGTAATTAAACAAACATAAACAAATAACTTATTCCCGATTGTGTAAACCTCTAGCCCGCAAGCTATTCGGTACTACACAATCACATCACCTGTTTAACCCCCGTATCACTCACCACAATCTTTTTAGACGACTTCACCACCTTGATCAACATAAACCTCCATTTCTTCAATCCCTATCATAAAACACATAACACATAACAACATGTTTAAACACTAATCAATCATTCACATAATCTCATTTACTTCCTCCCCCACTTTGATTACACTAGTTAAATCTTTAGTTAATCACATTAAACTACCTCTTTAATCACTTTTTAACTTTCACTAATCAAACTCTTACCACATAATATTCATCATCATAATCATACTCTATAAGTATCACTAGTTTCATAATTAAACTCATTAACATCATCTTAACATAATTTACATGAATCACCATAAACACTCTTTTAATAATTTATCACTTATCAACTTTACTACCTTAAATTCATGTTCTATCTTCATAATTATACTCTATTAGCATCACTAATCATGTATTTAAGCTTATTTCATCATTCCATACAATTTAGCATAAACCCTAGAATTTCTCATAAACACTAAATCATGAATTCATCATTTTCACATTGTTACATGATTACCAATGATCATATTAACACTAATTAACACTAATTCAATCAATTTCTTGCTTCAATTTCGGATTAAAACCTTCAATTACACTAAACCCATCAAAAACCCAAAACTAGGTTAAAATCATGGAAGAATTCAACTTACATGAAATTAGGGATGATCAAGAGGTGATGAATTCGAGTTCTTAGAGCTTGAATCAAGGATTAGAAACTGATTTTAACAAACCCTAGCTGCCTCCTGCGTTTTTTTCTTACTTCGTGAGGTATCTGGAACTTATTTTGGAAAGAAATGAATAATAAGCACGTACATATGTATATTTATCTATTAATTTCTGTTCCCTTTAAACTCTATTGTCTGGAACTAAAAAACCATTCGCGTATTCTCTAATTTCAAATTATTTAAAACCATAACACTTTAAAATAAATATACCCTCATGTTCTAAAATAAAACCTTTATATTTTTGGGGTGTTACAATAACGGTTCTTGTAAGGAACAAACATAACTTATGAATTCTCCCTCTTTGAAAATAATTAAGATAAAAGTTCAATCATGTAGTGCAGCAATTAATTGATAATTGCTCTGTTGTTGGAATGTTTTTGAGCCATTTGTAAGCATTGAATGTTTTAAAGCTAATATTTGGGAATTCTGTTAGAGGTTCCATGAGCTTATGTTGTATTGTCTATGTTGCATTGCAGTTGAAAGAAGTAACGTGGGAGGCACTAAGGTTGTTGCTTTTACAAAAGGTAGTAAGGATATTCAAACTCTTTTTCACAGTGTCATGTTTATATGCTTTATAAACTAATACGTAGTATGATGTATGCTGTTTAGGGATCTCACACCGATGGTATATTGAAATAATTCTAAGCTCAATTATGTGGTGACGACTCCAGCGTCTCTACCGAGTCTTCTCAGGCAAGTGCTTCTAACCACTCCTGCATAACTTAAACCCATTGTTTTGATATCTATCACATCGATCTGCTCCCTAAAGACCTACTTTTCAATGAGATCCTGAAGTGCGATCTTAAAGTTAATCCATTTCGATTTACTATTTGATATAGTCTAATTTAATATATCAATTTTGATCCAAAAACTACATTCAACTTCTTAATCTCAGCTCAAAAGTACATGAATTAAAAATTTTTTTAAGGAAACTGGAAACTGCTCAAAAATACTATTAGTTTTCAACTTCACAATTAGATAAATGTGCATTTTGATTGTTTACATATACAAATTACTCCAAGAAACATATTTTGTCTTGATTAGTTGCGTTTACTCGATGCCTCTGTGTATACTTTTTACTCCGTAGAATACTTATCTTATGCTATAATAGGTGTTTGACTTGGTTTTGTGCAATGATAGATAAAAAGAAACACAATAAGTCTAACAATTGTTACCTTTGTAAATTATACAAGTTGTCCTTCCAAACGTTGAGTATACGGATGGTATAAGCTATAATTGTTACTTTATTCATACATTTACGCATTACTTACATGTCTACAAAAAAGGGTGACTAAAGGTTGATTATCGAAGAAAGTGTAACAGGTGCTAGCTAGATACATGGAGTGGAAGGCGAAAAAAGCAAAGAGGTATTTTTAACCTTTCGTTCTCTTGAGTTGCTTAATATTTTGTCAAATTTGGGAGGCCTATGTAATGATGTACACATACAGTTGGAGATGAGTTTGACCAGAAAAAGCAACCAAGTGTGAAGCTACTTGGTTAGAGAATGAGATCTAATTTTTTGAGAGGTCAATATGCCAACTTGATGTGCCGTTGCACATGCGACTACTATAAGTTCCACGTATTATTTTTGGTACATTTATGAGTCCGGCTAGATTTTATTATGATAAAAACATTGACATGTTATTGTATAATGTGGTGTATAAAGATGGACTTTTAAGTGGAGAATAAAGTACAAATGTATGCAATTTAGTGTGTTGTTATGTTATCTTGTAAATATATAGGCAGGAATTATGTATTTTCTTTCATATAATATGAATGTAATGTTATTTTTGTTGATTGTAATGTTATTTTGTCAAATGTAATTTCAGTTGATTATAATGTTATTTTGGCAAAACAATTTGCAAGAATTCAGTTTTTTCTTACATATAACAACGATTGGTAAAATTAATGATTTTCCTCCATACTTGGTAACTTACCTGTACCTTAACGAATAATTGGTACGTTGATCGCCAACATTTAAACTAAATTGTTACCTTACAGTCGAATAATATTGTAGCTACCGCCGCATTGTGCGGGTACTAGGCTAGTGACCTCTAAATGGTACCACAACCAATTGGTCTGCACACAAAAGCATGCTGAATTGAATTGAACGACATGCACTCCATTCAACGTAACATTTCCAAAGCTGCCCCATCACTTCTTCCTTTCTATTTTTTTTTCATCTTTCTATCAATAAAAACAAATCTAATAAGAAAACAATCATATCTGAAACTTAAATTGACCAGCGAAGAACTTTTAAATTTATGAGTTTGTGTTTTAAAATTTTGAAAAGATGGAAAAAGTTAGCCATACGTGGATCAACTTGGCGTTATAAGGTGACATCATACATATTTAGTTTACTTTAATATTTTTTACTTGAAAGTTATAACAAAATAAAGTATTATAGAAAATATTGAGTTAATAATGATATGTATATAAAGACTAATTAAATTTTATCATCATGTTTCTTTGAAAATTTGTTTCTTGATAAACCAATTTTATGAACTAATTAACTTTATTAAAAGAATTTAATTTGAGTTATACAGAAGGTTAAATTCATATGTTTTTTAATTCAGACTTTTCATTCAGATCACATATCAGACATCATTTTTTATTCAGAATGAAGTTTGTTCAGAGCCTTAGAATCATTCAGATATATAAACAATTCAGTGCTTACTCATTCTGTTTTGTCAAACGCAGTCTTAGATACATTAGATAATTAAATAAAATCCCGACCTACATGAGTTCATGTGGGCTCAAATTGTTACTCGGGCTTTATATGTGTGGCATTCACGATTAATTCTTTCACAAGGCTTCCATCAATACATTTCTGTAACGATTCTAATAAGTAGGTAAGGTGATACAACCTAGAAAACTAAAGAAAAAGTTTATAAAATGTAACTGATAAAGCCGAAGAATCCGGAAATAACACTAATTAAAATTATATGAAGACAATCCTCATATATATATATATATATATATATATATATATATATATATAGGGATCAAAACAGAAGAAAATTTTGAGAGAGAGGAGGAAGAAGCAATCTGATTTAATATTTTATTACTATTTTTCAAATTTTTATTATTATAATTCTACATCCTATTGCTTTTTTCAATATTTTATTAATTATTAGTCCTTTTTTATGATTTATAGGTTATAGACTTAAAGGTACTAAAAATTTGAATCATCATAGTAATAAAATAATGATACAGATTTCTTCTCTATCTTCTCTCCCTAAATTTTCTTCTTTCTGGAACCGACTCATATATATATATATATATATATATATATATATATATATATATATATCAAATAAAATCATGACCTACAGGATTTCATGCAGGCTCAAATGTCACTCGAGCTTTATATGCGTGGTATTCATGATTAATTCTATTACCGCACGTGTTTTTCACAAGGCTTCCTGATCAATTCGTTTATGTAAAGATTCTAATAAGTAGGTAAGGTGATTCAACCTAGACAACTAAAGAAAAAGTTTATAAAATGTAACTGATAAAGCCGAAGAATCCGGAAACAACACTAATTAAATTATACGAAGATGATCCTCGTGAACTTACATTTTTCATAAGTGTGAAAGGAAAAATATAATCTCAAGAATATGATAATATCTTACTCATCTAATAACTCTATTACATTATATTGTTACTATTAAGTTGCTAAATCGAATCCAAAAACAACCTTAACTTTAAAAGAAATCAAAGAGTTCTCAAAATACACTAACTATTTATTTATCTATAAATATTGGTATATCATATATTCATTGATGAGTATTAAATATACAATGCACATTTATAAATAATCTAATGTAATGGATGAGACTTTGCTAATTCCTCTTAGAATTGAGATCTCTTCAAGATATTCTTACAAGGAAAATATATTACTATAAACATATACTAATAATATGGAAAATTAGTAAATAAACATCATTATTCTGAAATAATATTATTTATTGTAATACATGCAATATAAGATATATTTACTACAAATATAATAGAACGGTATTTAGTAGTATAGTATTCTCATTCCTTTTTCCCGAAGATCTTTGTGTCTTCTGATAAAACATCTTCATTTATAACATTTAACTTAATAATTTATTGCATGAATCTTACACACTAGTAACAGCTGTCAGTACCCTCAAAATATATTTTTTTGTGGACCAAAACTATACCCACTCGTGGTTAGACGCGTCGGACTCACAGAGGGTCCAGATCAATGCGTGTGTCTAACGCTTTTAGTTATCGCGTGTAGTAATTCAACCTGAAGAAGAAGAAGCCCACGGACCTTTATAAAATGTTGCCATGATAGTTTAGTTTTTCGCTCACATATATTTGTAATGCCTACACACACTCTCTATTCCTTTTTACAGTTTAATTTCTAGAGAGAAAAAAAATAAAAGAACTCAATTTTGGGTTGATTACATTTCTTCCGGTAATCTTTTCTTACTTTAATCTTTGTAATTTTCGCATCTGTGTATCTATGTCTATGTGTGTATGTTTACATACATAGATGTATATATACGTACATATATACATGGAATTAGTATTCAATCGTTGTACGGAAATCTTTGAATTATGGTGTTTTACACCAAAATTGCTAACGCACTTGAATATTAGCTATAATCAATTCTTTACTTTTTTCGGTGATATTTACATATACAAACATGTATGTATGTATGTTTATATATATATATATATATATATGGTTGAATTCTGATGAAAATAAATAGTTAAAATAAAAACGGTTAAAATACTTTCGGTTTTCATCAATTAATAACTTATTTTTAACAGTGAATCTTTATTTTATTTTTTTCTTCACAAAAATTTTTAGTTGTGAATCTTTATATTTTTAAGTTTCACATAAATTTTTAATTGTTAACCTTTATTATTTTTCTTCACGTAATTCTTTTATTGTTATTATTCACATAAAATTTATTTGTGAATCTTTGCTCAAAAAAAAAAAATTTATATATTTGTGAACCTATATTGTTACTTTTTTTACTTTACTGAAATTTTTAATTGGTGAAACTTTATTTTTATGCTTCAAGTTGTGAACCTTTACTTTTTTTTCACATAAACATTTTTTATTGTGTACCTTTATCTATGTTATAATCTTAAATATAGACTGTGTCTGATCATGGTCTCATATATGTATATATGGTTTTCTTTTCTAAATTTTTCATGCATATGAAGTTATCATTTCAGTTTTTTAAAATATTTATGAACTATGTGGTACTAATTTTATTTTATCATTCAAATTTGATTTTTTACGTGTGATTTGTTATAATATTGTTTGAATTCCTAATTGTTTTATTATAATGTGATTTTAGTATAAGGAGACGATGTCTGGATTGTCGAAAGAGCTTCTTTATCTGATACTTCAGTTCTTAGATGAAGAAGGTTATAAGGATACGATGCATCGGTATAACCTTCGTCGACATATTAATAATGATAATAATGATAATAAGTTTGTTGCGAAATGTGTTAATTTAGCATGTTGTGGTTTAATTAGGTTGGAATCGGTGTCTGGTGTTTACTTCAATGTAAATTATATGGAAGAGCTTGTTAAAAAGGGTGACTGGGAAGATTTGGACCGGTACCTCCATGGTTTTATACGTGTTGACGAAAATCCTTATTCGATGAAAATGTTATTTGAGATTCGTAAACAGAAATACCTTGAGGCACTGGAAAGGTATACTAAGATTTTTCGATTATTAAAATTATTTACTTGTTGAGCTAAGCATTTCTGCTTTAAATTGATAGTTGACGCGATTCTTATTATATTTTTGTTTGTTTGTTGGTTACAGGAAGGACCGTGCTAAGGCTCTGGACATTCATAACCAAGATCTAAAAGTTTTTGAGCAGTTCAACGATGAATTATTCAAAGATATCACACACCTTCGTACCCTTGCGGATATTAGGTACATTTACAGTTTATATCAACCAAACAATTTGTAATTTTACGTTTTATTTTCGAGTATATTATTGTGAACTAAATAATTAATAACCATGTGAAATGTTTAAGTTCATGGGAATAATGATGGAAAACATAAGTCTTTAAAAAAATTCAGACATTAAAATTTGTCACAGGGAATTACATACTATAAATAGATAATCAATTTTTAGTAAACAGTTTGGCATAGAAAAAGTGCATACTGTAAATACTGGTAACCATTGTTTTTGTCTTTGTGTTGACTTTATACCAAAATGGAATTAATTTTTGTTTTTTGGGTGATGGTTTGTCACATAATGTTTTTCATGTGAGTTAAAATTATAAGTAAAAGAAATAGAACTTCTCTCTGCAGGAAAAATGCGCAGTTTTCGGAATACACTGATACTAATACAGCGAGGCTTGTAGTGCTTGATGAACTAAAGAAACTGATTGGCGTGAACCCAGAGTTGCGCGAAAAATGTCAATTTCCTACTGTCAAGAAGTCAAGGCTGCGTCTACTAGTCAACCAAGGGTAACAGGCTTTTTGTTTTTGTTTTTGTTTTTTGTTGGCGCAATGTACGTCAGTACGTAATCTTTGTTGATGTGCTTATTTCTTTGCAGCCTAAACTGGCAGCACCAACTATGTGAATACCCAAAACCTAATCCAGAAGTCACAACGCTTTTCGTGGATCACACTTGTGGTCCATCAAATGCTGCTCAGGCTCCAGCCTATGTGGCTAATCAGTTGCTCATTTACATACTTAGACCAGGTGTTAGCCAGCCGGTATGTGCTAGTTATGATTTAACTGAACAAGTTTACTTACTTTTGATTTTTTTTACTAATAGATGATTTCGAAGTACATGCAGTTCTTTTTCACTGCATGTTTTGAGCAAGTGTAATACTTCTTTCTGATACATAAACTTTTGCAGATAAGAAATATCCCTTCAACATCAGTGGCACGTCCTAACTTCCTTCCTTCTGATGACGTACCTAAGGACGTTGTTACATATATAAACCAAGGGTCAGATGTGAAAAGCATGGATTTTCATCCAGAGTACCAAACTCTGCTTCTAGGTTTGTTCTTTCCACCTTAAGTACATCTATCTCTTCGGTTTATCCAATTTTCATGTAACTTATATCTTATTTCAGTTGGAACAAACACTGGTGATGTTTCACTTTGGGAGGTAGGTAGCAGGTTAAGGATTGCAAATAGAAGTTTTTCTGTTTGGAACATCAGAGCATGTTCAGTGGGTTTTCAGGCATGTTATCTGCTCTTTTTGTATTGCACTCGTAAGCGTTTTATTGACCTAGCTAGCTTAATACTTATCTCCTTTGTTATATGTCCAGTGTTCTATGCACAACAACGGACATTCTATTTTTGTCAAACAAGTTAAATGGAGTCCTGATGGCCTTTTTGTTGGTATGCACATATTTCTTTTCCAATTCTTTGTTAATGGTAATTTCAAGAAACACGTGTGAACATCACTTCTATTAATGTATTTCAATTTATGTAATTAACAGGTGTTGCATACTCGGAGCACATTGTACATGTTTTTTCATATCGTGCTGGTCATGAGTTACGCGATCACCTGGAGGTAAGTCATGCTATAAATTTCATATGGTCGTGTTGACCTTAATAAAACCTGTATTATATGGTATTTTCGTTTCTTGTACTAAATAGTTCATTTTATTCATTCAGTTAGAGGCTCATTTGGGCTATGTTAGTGATATTGCGTTTGCCATTCGAGACCAGAAAGTATTGATGATAACTTGTGGAGAGGACAGGACTATTAAAGTACGTTTACTGCAACATTCACTCGTAACACAATACGCACGAAACAAACAGTACTGTACGTGCCTATAATTTCTCGATTTTATGCAGATATGGGATACTGAAACTGGTGCCCACCTACAGACATTTGTAGGTCACAGAGGACCCATCTATTCTATATTGCCTCACAGTAAGCCAAACATCCAGGTACGTCATATAGTATGATCATTTTAAACAAATTACTTTTCACAAACAGTGGATGTTCTTCTAACTTAAATTATTATCTTGGCTAGTTTATTCTTTCTGCGGGTATGGATGAGAAGATCAGGTGCTGGTCATATGATAATGCGGGTCCTAGAATTGAGTTTAAGGTCCCCGGTTTTACGTGTATCAGACTAGCATACAGCAGTGATGGATTGAGGTATACCATAACATTCTCAGAGTTATTTTTTTCACCATTTAATGTTCTTTTACCTTTCTTTGTTTTTTACTTATGACACCAGTGTAACAACGGGCTTCTAACCTAGTATTTTCATAAATGGAAAACTTCAACTATGTTCTTTGATCTACTCAACTGTTGGTAGATTCTAACTGATTAGCAAAAAAAAAAAAATGTAGGCTTTTTTCCCTTGGTTCTAGCAAGGATGGGGTCTCGTTCCTTGCGGAATGGAACGTGACGGAAGCTCGCGTTGAGAGATCCTATGAGGGTCTCGTGGGTAACATATATCCAGGCCCTACGCATTTCGACATAGCCAAGAGGTTACTGGCAGCTGGTGATAATTTTTGTATTAAGTTTTGGGACATCGATAACCAAAAGCTTTTAACTTGTACAGCCACAGATGGCGGATTACCGGTAACAATTTAATATATATTTTCCCTTACCTTTCAAGTTTCTTATTTTACATCTTCCATAAGGTAATTGTTAAATGATTTGCAGGCTGCACCTTGTATCAGGTTTAACAAGGACGGCACACTCTTGGCTGTATCAACTGCTGATAATGGTGTAAAAATACTTGGGAATGCAGAAGGTTATCAGCTTATTAGATCCATTGAGAACCAGTCAGATGCTCTTACGACTGCTTCCGGGACTGTTACTAAGGTCGTTTGATAAATGCTTCTAATACTAACTCCAAGATAAATTTAATTATATTCTTATATGGATTCTCTTTTTTGCAGGCTTCTACAAGCACTTCTTGTGAAGCTTCTACTTCAGCAGCAGGAGCAAGCATAAGTGTACAGTCGCCATTCACACCTGCACAAGTAAGCATGGGATTATTTTTTTCCTCCGATTTTTCATCTTATTTATTTTAGAAATTACGAAACAAATGTTTTCATTCTTCTGTTTAGAAAAATAAAAGTAGTTTTCTGTTTGTAGAAAGGAGGACAGTTAACAGCTATATGTTGCTATATGTTGGAGTTTTCATAAGTGTAATTGTACTAGAAAAAGGGTTTTCCATTTCTAATGAAACATTTTCAGGAAAAATCAATTTGAACACGTTTTCTGTTTTACATTTTTAACCGAATGCACTCTGAATATCACCCAAATCTTCTTTTGATATTTATTAAGCAACTTTTTCTTAATTGTATAGAATCAGGATAACCAGAATTTGTCACTTGTGAGATCTAGAAGCGTAGTAGCTGAGATCGAATTTTCAATCATTTGGAGGCCAATAGAAATCACCAAGCCATCTCAACTTCGTTCTCTGAGACTCCCTGACAATCTCTTGGAAGCAGGGGTAGGTATCAAGGAATACACATGCTCAAAAAACTTCTATATTACTCATCTGATCTTTTTTTATTTTTTTTTTTTATCTTTTTTCAGATTCTAAGGATTTTATATGCAAACTCAGGAGGTGCTGTACTAGCACTTGCTAATAATGCTGTTCACAAACTGTGGAAATGGCAGAACACTGATGAAAACCCAACTGGAAATGTACGCATCTAATGGTATCATATCGCATATTTCATGTTCCAAATGTTGCTTGCTTACAAATGTGTTTCTTTTTAATAGGCAACGGCTGATGAGGCACCTCAACTGTGGCAGCCTACAAGTGGAATTTTGATGACAAATGACATTAGCGATACTAATACAATTATTACAGTTCCTTGTCTCGCTATTTCAAAAAATTATTCTTATGTTATATCATCATCGGGTGGAAAAGTATCCTTGTTTAATTTGGCAAATTTTAAGGTAATTCTGTTTTCTGTATCTTCAAATTACTTTTGTATTTTGCTTATGTTATATGAATGCTGATTTGTTTTCCTCGCAGACTCTGACATCGTTTGCCAATCCTCCACCCCCTGCAACAAGTCTTGTTTTCAATCCGCAGGACAACAACATCATTGCTATTGGATTCGCAGATTGTACTATACAAATCTACCATGTTCGGCTTGACCGGGTACTCTTTGCACCAAATCCAAATTTGACTTTTTAAGGTTTTAGTCTTGGTTGTTAAATATCTTGAACTGTTACAGGTGCTGCAAATGCTAGTTGGTCATCAGAAATTTGTAACAGGACTTTCGTTTTCAACCGATAAAAACCTTTTGGTCTCGTCAGGAGCAGACGGACAGGTGTGTTCTGTGAACAGAATCTTATTAACTTGAAACTGTGTGCCTAATTTATTTACTCAAATTAGACTCGTATGTTTCAGATTTGTGTCTGGAACACAGAGAGTGGGGAAAAAATTCGAAGTAATTTCTTGAAAATTCCTTTTGGACGAAGCGACAATCCTTCTGCTGAGACTCGGGTACATTTCAACTTGGATCAAACACGCTTGCTCGTGGTTCATGATACACAAATCGCCATATTTGAACCAAAAAATCTAGATACTCTAATGCAGGTATGTGCGAGCAACAAGTAATCTTTTCACATCTTTTAGTGTTTAAATAATTGATAATTGAGATATTATTTTCTTGCCAGTGGGTTCCACTACCAGCAAGTGGATCCATAACTGATGCTGTATATTCATGCAACGGGGAATCCATTTTTGTTAGCGCTGAGGATGGGAGTGTGTATATCCTTACATCAAGACAGCTAACAGTCGAGTATCGCATTAGATATGCAGCATATATTCCATCTAAGGGCAGGTATATATATATATACATCTACGGTTTCTTAGTAATAGATACATGCTTCCCCCCCCCCCCCCCCCCCCCCCCCCCAAAAAAAAAGGTCTATCGTTTAACATGATAAATGTCTACAGTGCAATAAGAGTGTGTCCTAATGCAATTGCTGCTCATCCTTCTGATCCAAAACAAATTGCGTTGGGGCTTTCGAATGGTGAAGTTTATGTTCTTCAGCCCCTGGAATCAAGCACAGACTGGGGTAGTGAGCCGTTTGCTAAAGATGATGTGGGTAGTTGTACCAACCCTGTTATAATAGACACTTAGGCGGTTTAATGATGGGATATTGTACTTGTGTTGTGGATTAAGGTTCAGTTAGGTCCCAACTTTATGAACTACAGTTTCTGGCTTGCTTTATGTGTTCCGGTTGTAAGACTTATGTTTTTCAGTTGTAAGACTCTTTGTTGTGCTTATGCAGTTATGCATAGTCTTTGAAGTTCTATCATAATGTGGCGCTTGATAATCCTTTTAGGCTTATGTTATGTTTTCTTAGTTCGGTTTAATTAAGTCATGTGTATGGACTAAGAGGGTGTTTGGCATTTGAGCTTTTTAGCTAAAAAGTTAAAATCTAAAAGCCCAACTCTCTTGCTTCACAAAAACTAGCTTTTTTTTTGTGAAAACTAAAAAGTGATTAAGCCAAAATGGTGTTTGGCAAAGTAAACGGAGCTTTTGACAACAAAAAAGGTGAAAAGGCTAAAAAGCTAATCTGAACACCCTCTTAGACCACTCCCAACCGTGACAGAAACTGACGCGCCACGTCAGCTTTTTCACCCAACTGACAGAAACTGACAGGCCCGTCCCAACAGTCATTCGTCAGTTTCTGTCAGTTTCATTTTTCAAGGACCCACACCAATAAACTTAATTAAATAATACACAATAATTAAAATAAAAACACATTTCATTAAAATTAAAAACATTACAATCCTAAAAATTAAAAACATTACAATCCTAAAAAATAAAAACCATTAAACTCCTAAAAATAAACACGTTACATTAAAATTAAAAGCACATTTATTTAAATTTAAACTAGCCTAATCCGAGCTCGATTCTTCGTCCGCGGCCTCATTCTCGTTCTCGTCTTCACCTTCATCTTCATCCTCATTTCCCGTTTTGTAGACATTTCCAAATTCTTCAACGACTTCTTTGCGTGCCAACTTAATAATTTTTAATTCCTTTTTGGAGGCCTGTTTCGGAAGACTTTTGCAAAGAAAACTCAAAGCCTTAAACGCCGCCTTTTTATGTTGTTTTTCTTAATCGTTTCAAGTGTGTCCGCGGCTTTTAGGGCTTGTGCTTTAACCGCTTCGATGGCTTCAAGTTTTTCGGACACAACACTACTTCGTGACGAAGAACCGGCATCCGAACTTTGAGAAGTCTTTGATGCTTTTCGACCCGGTGGACGACGTATCGGGTCGTCGCGGAACAAGGTCCTCATGTTGGCTTCTAGGGATGACGGGATGTCGTTCGAGCCAAGATCAGTGGCTTCGAATTCGGTTTCGGGTTGGAACGGGCGTTTGTTGCTCATCACGCCTTGCTCGGTGAAGAACTTTGGGTAATGTCTTAGAACGTCCCAACAACTCTCGTAAGTAAATTTCCTTCTCGTTTGGTTGAGAAAAGCTTTCTTGGCCGCATCCATCACGTCTTTATCCCCGGCACCGCTTTGATGGCCACCCTCCCTAAACTTTCTGTGATGGCCTTCGAAAATTCGCACGTCGCCGGCTATTTTGTTCCATTTGCCCGTTAGTTGGTTGAGGTTACGTTTTTTCGGGACAATGGAATTGTAATCGGAATTGACACTACGCCAAAAACTTTCATTTGTTTGATTGTTTCCGATGACGCCGTTTTCGGAACAATGTATCCACCGTTCGGCCAAGATTCTCGCTTCCTCGTCGGACCACCTAACTTGAACCTGAAGTGGTGCGTCTGGATTTTTTCTTGGTTTTTTACCCTTTTTCTTAGGGGGCTCGGCTTGGGTTTCGGGCTCGGACTCGGGTTCGGGTTGGAATTGGTTTTCGGGCTCGTACTCGGAGCTGTCGAGAAGGTGTTGATGTTGGGTATCGGGTACGACTAAATTTTGAGGTTGAGAGTAACGGGTAGGTGTAGCTTGGTAGCCCTGTGGGTTTGATGAGGAGGTGCCGTGGTATGTGTTTGGTGAATAATCCATGGAAGGTGTGAATTGCGGGTTTTGATACCACCCGGGATGTTGGTAATTTCTTCGTGGGTCGTCGGGTGGCATATGATACGGGTTTGCAATTGGTGCAAAATGCGTAAAACCCGTCGGTGGAGGTTGAAAATTATTTGGATTTGGTAGTGGGTTGTTCATCAAGCTTTGCCACATATCGTAGCCAAATTGTTCTTGCTCATTTTGGTTTGATTGAGATTTGAATTTGGATTTGTTTTTGGATTTGGAATTGGTGTTATTGTTGTTTGACATTTTTTGGAAGTGAAAGTGAAAAGAGATAGAGAGAATTGGTGATGTTTGAGCAGACCTGGCAATCTAGACCCAATCCTTTTTTAGAGGGTCCAGTGGGTAAGTTTTTATAACCCGTTGGGTCCATCAAACTTACAAAATAGATTCAACACGGGTCCAGCCCAGTATGAAATAAAAATCACAAACATATCTGACGGGTCCATCGGGTCTTTTAAACAGGTCGAGCGGGTCAACGTAAAAACATATCCACCGGAGAAGTGAAAATTCACCGGACAAACAAATCGACAATGAATAGTTAAATACGCTATTAACAGAGGTTTTAGATTGAGAATAAAAATCATAACTTCTAGGAAATTATCCGATCTGCTTCTCAATTTCAATTCAGCCCTTAAATTCTTAACACTGGATTCAATTCGCTATGAACGGGTTTGATGTGTGTCGTTAAGCAACACCGATTGTCTAATTCCGATCGATTTCTGCACCGTGACGTAGACTACCATTTGCGACCAACTTACGGCGGTGCAACAGCTTTCGGGCATGAAGTTGTACTTCCATCGACAACTTTCCGGCCATAGGTTTCGTCCTGCTGCCATGTAACCAATATAAAACTCATAAAAAAGAAAATCGAATATACTACTCTTACCTTTTTTTTATTATTGTAGTACACAGTATTGCCGTTCTCGATCGTCGGCGAAATCGATTAGAAGCGTATTTTAGAGAGATAAAGAAGTTGAGTGTAGACCGTAGAGCCTATGGTTTTTGACTTCTTGTATTCTCATCCAGTTCCTATTTCTAAATAATAATAATTAATAATAATAATAATAATAATAATATATTTTAATCGCAATAAAAATTGTGGAGTATTTTAACAGCAAGGTATCATAAATACGGAGTTATTACTTTTACCAATATTTAATTTTAATTTTTTAATTATTATTAAAAAAAAAAGTAAAATTTTTTTTTAATTTTTAAGTAACAATTAGTGAGTTGATCCGACCCGACCCGACCTGCTTTTGACCCAACCCGTTCGACCCGATCCAAAAAATGACCCGTCTGACCCATGACCCGTTTAGACCCAAACCCGTTTTGACCCGTGACCCAACCCAACCCGACCCATTTGCCAGGTATATGTTTGAGTGTGAAAAATGTGATAGATATGTGTAGTATTTATAGAATTTTAAATAATAAAAAAAATAAAAAAAAGGTATCCGTTGATGTTACCGTTTTTTTAAATTATTTTAATTTTTTTAAAAAAAAAAAAAAAAAACTCCAACGGCTCAATTTTAAAAAAAAAATTAATTTTTTTTTTAATCACCTCTCGTACCCACCGGCCCCACCCTTTTCCCTCAAACACTTCGTCGGAATTCCGATGGAAGAAACCGACGGACCGAACCGAAGGCGCCGTGCCATCGGTGTCGGTTCCGTCGGTTTCAACCGACGGAAACCGACGATCCCCGTTGGTACCGGTCTTAGGATGCTACGTACCATTTTGGTATGACATAAAATAGATTGAAAGTCTAGAGGTTTAGATAAAATGTGTCTAAAAGGTCTGAAGTACATTAAACATAGTTTTCCTTAGGATATAGTATCTTCTTAAGCTTCCTAGAAATGCTAATTCTAGAAGTGCTTACTTAATATGTATGCTTAGTTTCTTATTCTTTAGGACTAGAAACCAAAATAGTAGTGTTCTCTACTTCTCTATAACAATTGCCTTATTGCTATTTTTATTGGCCCAATGTATGCATCAGTCTCAACTTAGTTAAGAGCCCAATAGCCTTACTGTTATTATATTCTTTTCGGTCCAGTACAGTCTAATTTATTCATTAAAAGTACACGGCCCAAACCCAATAGCCCACCAAAAGTTATCTACACATTTTAACAACACTGTATAATAATAATACGATATATTACGATATATTACCCCTACAAATTTATATTAAATTGTAACTATTTCATCTGCTATTCCTTCCCTCTCTAAACTAGCAGCCCCGTCCATTGTAAACAAAAAAAAAAGAAGATAAAAATAAAAATACATATAAAAATGGAGGTCGTGTTTATCATATCGTATTGGATGAGTACGAATACAAAGTGCAACCACGTGTCATTTACATGACATACACACGCACTATCCATACACTGCCACGTACTCATCACCCATCACTCCATTCCACCCTCTTAACATCAACCAAAAAAAAAACATACCTCACCAAAAAAAAAACACAACTCTTAAACCAAACCTTACTCCAAAAACACATCTCTAAAAAGTAAACAAAAATGCAAACAACAATGATGGGAGTAAAGAACGATCACAACCTACAATCCACCCTCGAACCACACCATTTACGTGACAAAAAAGTCAAAGAACTCCTGACCGATAAACGCAGACTAGTTGAGGTTCCGTACACAGCAACACTAGCCCATACCATGAACACGTTGGTGGCTAACCAAGTGGTTGCGGTGCCAGTGGCTGCACCACCTGGTCATTGGATTGGGGCAGGTGGGTCCATGATATTGGAATCTGATAAACAAACGGGTGCGGTTAGGAAACATTATATAGGGATGGTTACTATGTTGGATATATTGTCACATATTGCTGGTGATAATGGTAATAATAGTATTGAAGAAGCGAATATGGAGGAAAGGATGTCGGTACCAGTTTCGTCGGTGATTGGTCATTGTCTTGAAAGTCTTAGCCTTTGGACACTTAATCCTAGTACTAGGTAAGTTTATTTTGATTCTTGTTTTATAGATTATAAAAGATTGCGACTTCGTTTCTCAATTTTAGTGTAAGAATGTGATACTACCGTAAATTGTAATATGACTTGAATGCCCAATAACTTTAATACCACGTGAAAAGGAAAGAAAAGAAAATTACAAGAGTGTCTTTAGTTGTATATGTATAGCTAGAGTAGGAGGTTGATCGGATCAAATCTCAAGGTAGGTAGTTTGTACATATATATGACTGTATCTATTAATTGTGGTAGGTTTGGTTCATTATTTGTGATAGGTTTACACGGTGGCGGATTTAGGAATTTGATTCGTGGGGCATAGACTTTATAAAGCCCATTATAAAATGGGTTAGCTAACGGCTAAAAACGGGCCGGATATAGTTAACGTAATAACGATATCAAACAATTGCGTGGTTAAGATATGTATGTTAGTCACTTCATTCACGTGTTTGATATTTTTTTTACATGAAACGAAGTAAATAACACTAAATTATAACTGAATTAAGCATTAAAATTAACTTAAAAGATTTTTATTGACACAACAACCTTAGACATATCCTTAAGTAATCTAAATATTACATAAAGAAAATTGGGGGTAAAAAAATGTATAATAAAAGTGTGTAAAAAGAATAAAAAGATGTTTGATAATTAAAAGGTGTGACGGTTTGGTATAAAATTAACAAGGGATTGAACGTGGGTTATCCCACATCGCTAGGAAAGAAAATAAAAATAGTCCAAGTAAATGTTATAAATAATAAGGTCTATATTAAGCTAAAAATCAAAGCCACTAACAACTAACAAATATTATCTTGAAATTGGGGGCCCAACTAGTTTTTAATTGGGTTTTTTGATGGGCTTGGAGAAAAATATACTCATGGGCTAGAAGTCACTGGGGCCGGGAGCCCACCTATTACACTACATCCGCGGTCCGCCCCTGGCCCCTGGGTTTGTAGGTTTGCAGTTTTAAATAAGTTTGATTAAGAAAAAAAGTAAGAAATCATAGGTGAAATATCAATATACTATACCATTCATATTCATTTCTAGTTAACAGTGATGTTATTTGAATTCAATGTGAGTTATCACTGTATTGATGAAATTTTCAATGATTTTAAATTTGTTAAAGTTGGCGGCATTTCAATGATTTTGGTAAGGTTACGAGGGGAAGGCCTCAAAGGAGGGGAATGTACTGCATTTTAGGACAAAATTGTTACCAAGATTCACTTGATCTTACCAACGGAACACCGCATTTTAACAACAATGTCGTTTACATGTATAAAATTTGACTGCATTTTAACAACACTGCATTTAATACTTACAAAATTGTTCCTAAATGCAGTGAATTTGGTCTTCTTCTCCTTCCCCTTACTTGAGTCTTTCTCGATCCATCACCGTAATCTTACAATTTTGTGGCAAAACTTTTGCCAATTCTGAAATAATTAGAAAAGATTCATGCATTATGAAGTTAATTGAATCCAGTAAAATATTAATGAAAAACGGTACATGCTTATAATCCCCTGTTTTGTTTGATAATGTAACTATGCGAAAATGATTTGCATTTAATTAAATGAGTAGAAATTGTCTACTTATTTTGTTACGTTTGCACAGCATTATGGACTGTATGGAAGTGTTCAGCAAAGGAATTCATCGTGCGTTAGTACCATTGGACGGTAACATGGAAAACATAGCCGGAGTGGAGCTCGTGGAGTCAGCCTCGTCATACCGAATGCTTACACAAATGGACCTTATCAAGTTCTTAAAGGGACATGAGTCCGAACTCAAACACACAAATGACCAAACGGTACATGAGCTTGGATTAATAGTCGAACCCATCTTTGGAGTCACCAATCATACCAGAGTCATAGATGCTATCAAGTCAATGAGAGCCGGTGCGCTCAATGCCGTCCCTATTGTCAAATCTATCAATCCTGCTACAGAAGATCACTCACAACTCGTTAACGTAAACCCATTACTTCAATGCTACTTGCTTGTACCTCAATTTATGTCATGGTTTCAGTTTGAGATATTATGCGTTATTAATAACCCTTTAAATATTTATCAAAGGGTCTACGGCCTAGCAATATCAATATGTATGTTTTCTCGTTGTTAAAAATATATTAATAACATCTGTTTGGGTTCTTGCAGGGAAAAGGAAGAAAGGTAATTGGAACGTTTTCAGCAACCGACTTGAGAGGGTGCCCTGTTTCTCAATTGCAGTCTTTTTTACCAGCAAGCGTTATGGAATACACGACCAGTTTGTTGTCAGTGTCGGCAAATATGGCCGGGTCAACGCCAAGGGAGTTGGTGACCTGCTATGCTAATTCGCCACTAGCAGAATTGATCGATAAGGTAGTCGTGAACCATGTTCACCGTGTTTGGGTTGTGGACCGTAATGGGCAGCTCGAGGGGCTCGTTTCGCTCACAGATATTATTAGAGTGATTAGGAGTTCATTGTTAGAGTAGATTAGGGGCTTTCACTTGTATATTAATTACTAGTATTTTGGTGTTTTTTGGTCTTGTTTTTCATAGATGTATGAAGTTTGTGCTGTGATGCTAAACTAGCTGTTGTTTAGTTTTGGTAAACGGTCTTTTATCGTTGCGTAGTTAAAACATCCTGATTTATCTTCTTTATAATCTCTCCCTTCCGGTAACCTGAACACTGTTTTATCGTTGCGTACTTGGAACATCCTGATTTATCTTCTTTATCATCTCGGCCTTCCGGTAACCTGAACACTGAACAGGGAAATCTCGTAGGTTTACCCGTTTATTTTACGCTCACTTGAAGATTAAACAAAAAGCGAATGAACATTAATAATATCTGTGAATCTGTAATTAAACAAAGAGTGAAATATAAACTTAACAGTTAGGTTAGCGAGATATATGATGACTTGGCGGTACTACCAAAATTTTCGGTGAGCATTTGAATATATAATCTATATCTGTTTCAATAAAATATAAGTATATGTGTTGGTATGATGTGTTCATGAAATCATGATGTTGGTGTATTTATGAAATAAATGATGCTTCCCAACAACTTTAGTGGAGTAAATGACCAAATGTTGATGACCTTTTCTGAATGTTTATCCATCTTAATTACGGAGTACTTCTAGAGATTAAGTTAAGGATAATTATGGTATACTTTGTGAGATATTTTCGTGTCGTTTAAGATGTGTAGTTAGTGAAGTTTAAACATAGGACTTCTTGTAAGGATATTGGAACGCTAATCAATTAGGTCACCTTGTATTGATTGATATTTTTCTAAATATCATGTGTTTTCTTAAAAATTCCAAGTTAACTAAGAAAATTTATTTGATGAACTCTCTAATTCCTCATTCAAATCATGGACTCCTCTTCTTTTGCATATAAACGTGTTGATGAAATGTAATTTTCGATTACTTCTTTCGTCTCAGTTAAAGTGTTAACTTAATTTGAAAATGTACACAGTTCAAGAAATTTACTATCATTATACTGTCCACCAATAAAATACGATCGGATTACTACTTTTTAGTGATATTTAGGTTGTATCTGAGTAGCTTGTAATTAAAGACAAAGAAAGGAGTCAAATACTCAACGATTGAATTACATAGGACGGTGGAGTGTTGAATGCAAGTCAAAGGAACGGTAACATTTTACACACGTTTAATTTAGACATGAGTGTGTTCATATATCACGATTTCTTAATGTCAAAACTTTCCTAAATGTTTCCAACCTAACAATGTGGGGGTGCATCTTTCTTTATTGCAAAAACCCATTAATATATATGATCATACTTCATGACTACGTGTTCTATGTAACACTCACTATCATATTTAATAAGTAATAAATTTACATGTATCTAACTTTACTAGGTTGAATATGAAATATATAATTATCTAGTTAATTGATTACATGTAGACAATTTTAATTGTACATTACACCCGGAGACAGAGTCATGTAAAAGGTAGTAGTAACAATTGTTAACGGTTCATTTCGGTAATATGTAATGTAAATTTATTATAATTAAAATATTGTATTTTTAGTTACATTCTTTGTTTTTGCTACGAGTTAAAAAAATATATTAAATATCAAGGCTACGGGTCACCTTAAATCCTGAATCCGTCACTTTACATCCTGGTATACTAATTCTTTTATAAATGATGTAATGTGATGTATAATATTCATATGAATGCTAATTGGTGAAGAGTCTAGCTTGAAATTTACACTATTGATCCGATCCGATACTAGCTTGTCTACAAGTTAATATGAAAGCACCCAATTATATATCTCACCTAACTTCACTCGTGTCTATATTTTGTCATTCGAAATTATCGACTATCCCAATATACTATGATAGCTCCGTGTACACACGGGTCTTTAGGCAGTTATTAACTATTACTCCCTCCGTCCCAAAATTATTGTCCACCAACAAAAAGCACATAGTTTAATAAAAGTGGGACCACAACAGTTTTCAACCACTCAAATAGAATCTGCACCTACTAAACTCTCTTCTTATTGGTTGAAATGGGAAGTGGACAATTATTTTGGGACGTCCCAAAAAGGAAAGATGGACTATAATTTTGGGACGGAGGTATTAATATTTATTAATGATGAATTATATATATCCTACAGGTCGACAGAAGGTACATATAAGTTGGGTGATGATCTGTATACCACCAAAAATTCTCTGTACACCACTACCTGTGTTTTTCAGTGTTGTACTGTACAACGCCATAAAACACAGTTAGTGGTGTATTGAGAATTTTTGATGGTGTACGAATCACTTCTTATATAAGTTAGAACATCTTAAAGTTGAATGTAAATATGGATTATAAATTTAATATTATTATATTTATTAAAATATTATTCTAAGTTATTTTTAAAATCATAATCCATGATGTCATATTTTTATTAGTTTTATTTAAATTGATAAAATCAAATAATCCTATTGGTTAAATTAATATTTGATGAGATTATTAATTATTTTCTATATTATATTTAAGACATGTTTTTTCTCTTTTCGTTCAATCCAAAAGTTGTTTCTCGAGCGGGTTTTACCATTAATTCGTTGTCGTGCCTTCGGGTTGACGGATTAGTGGGTTTTTCCCGGATTTGAAGTAACTTGGGGCACTTAAGGGCTCCGTACGGCTGGATTGGGCCAGTATATGGAGACTTAGCCATTGGGTCTCCCCGTACGGAGTACGTAGGCGATTTCTGTTAGCCTTTAAAAAAAATAAATAAAAAAGTTGTTTCTCAAATTTAATTCTATGTCTTCTAACTACCAAATATCGACTATTGATAAGATCTTATAATGAACAATTAAATGTGAAGTAACTTTTTTTAGATCGATATATTGAGTTATTTTGTCTTTATGTTTTAATACTATTGTGAAATATGAAGTCCAAACTTATGAAACAAATACTTAAAGTTAAGACGAATTTCATAATAGGATCAATGGTAATGTATGTTTTTAGTGACCGATCGAGTAGTTAATATCGAATAAAAGATGATGTTTGGCTTGGTTAATTATATAGGTTTGATTTACTTATAGTTAGTTTGATGTTATCATACACTTAACAAATTAAATTAACTGTATCGATTTGAAATTTTATGTGATTTAGCATATATGTTTTATCATGTAAATTAATAACTACATATCCGTTTTTTTACAAGACTATTTATTAATAATCTTTAATAAATGTTTTGATAAATCTCATTAATTACATCATTTTCTAGTTTACAAAGTAACCCCAACTTTATTTTATCTAACTTAGTTAAAATTAAGAATCGATAGGAACGTGTAATAAAATCAAATGTAATTTACGTACTCTAGGAAAAAGAATGGGTACCCATAATCCGTAGTTTTTAATTAAGTTTGTGCACTAGCATGTCACGTGCTCATGTTCTTTTGAAAATTCTAACCACTAATAGCCACACATAATTAATCTCTGTCATCACTTTCACAACTATTTTAAGAGGCCATCAATTTATTAATAATTAATCAGCTCCAAAAGAAGGTTTATTTGCTACGTTTCACCATGAAATTACTAATTAATGGCCAACACTTGTTTTATGATAAACAAACTTATTCGTATTCTTTTCTACTTTTGTTTTATTTTAGTCCACAGATTTATTTGACTTCATCTTAATTTTACCAATAATAAATAAGATTGTGCAGTAAAAGAAAACGTACGTACTTTGATGAACCTAAAACCAAACCAATTAATTAAGTGCATTTTTAGGATCGAGGGTAGGGGTGCTCACTATTTTGACAAACCGAATTGTCCAATCGGACAATTTGGATTGGACTATTTGGTTCGAATAATTTAATTTTTTGGATCGGTTTTGTTCAAAATCGAATATTTATTTTGGTTTTTGAATTGGTTTTGGTTACCATTGTAAAAACCGAATAGTCCAAATTAACTGAAAAGTAATATATTTTGGTAATACTTTCAAAATATGTACAAATTAATTAAGTTAATCATCTAATTTATGCATATTGATACCATTATTAACTTTATTAATTATTTATCACAAAATTCTCAGCCATATCCTAGTTTTGTCTTGCAAACTATTATATTTTTGTCAAGAACTTATGAAATGTGCCAATTAGTTTTGTTTAATAATCAAGTTTTAAGAATTTTTTCAAATGTTTTTATTATTATTATATGAAAGCATAAACCGAATAGTAAAAACCGAATAAATCGAATAGTTATTCGGTTCGGTTTGGTTTCAATTTTCAAAACCGAAAATCGATCGGTTTCATCTATTAGGTTCGGTTTAAACCGAATTAACCGAATGAGCACCTTATCGAGAGGTTTGAACATAATAAGAATTGTACAGAAAAGTGATGAATGAGAAAACCAATAGGATTGCTATATTTTTTTAAAAAAATTAACTTTCACTTTTACCCCTAAAATTAAATATCTCACAAACCGTATCTCCATAAATTATAAAAATTACATATTCGGAATCTGCGTCTTTTTCTCTACGATTATAGATGTCATAAGTTATACTTTCGACGAATTTTTTTCTTTCTTTTTTTGATGGGTTTTACAATATATTACATGTGATGTATGATAAAAAGTTAAAATTTGTTTACGATTATTTATTCATGGTATATGTTAATTAACACGTGATTACAACTTAATATATATTCATTCATATACATTGATAATAATAAATAGAATTTTAAAAATTGCATTTGTATACATTAAAAATCACATGTGATTGCTAATTGTACATATAATCATATGTGATTTGTTATATAATCACATATGATTATGTATATATAATCACATATGATATTCATTAAAAAAATTGATATTCGATGAGCAATTTACCGATATATGATAATTCATGTATGATTTCAACTTGATTTTTACTTAATTGTATAATTATAGTCAATGATTTGAAAATTCGTATTTGATTACATTACTCTTTAATCTCATGTGATTGATATCTGGATGTTCAATCGCATGTGATTACAACTTAGTTTTTCATGTTTAAATCTTTTTAAATCATTAATGATTTGAATTTAAAGTTTAATTGGAGATATAAACGTATGTGATTATTTTTTAGTGTTAAATCACATGTGATTTCACTTCACATTACAAATATTTAAAACCCAATAAAAATGGAAAAAAAGCAAAACTTTGTCGAAAGTATAACTTGTGAGATCTATAATCGAAGAGAAAAAAACATTGATTCTAAGTATGTAATTTTTATAATTTATAGATATACGGTTTGTGGGATATTTAATTTTTTTTTTAAAAAAGTGGAAATGAGTTTTTTTTGAAATGGAGCAATACGATCCTATTGGTTCATCCATTCTTCATGTTTTTGTCATTCTATTTTGAACTTTTCACGATTTGTAACCTTAAATTGATTCACGTATTTATTTCTTTTATTTTACAATATTTCAAATTTGTAATTACTACTTACTAGTTAACACTTTAACGAAGTTATACGAAAATCAAGTTCTTTAAGTAGAGCGTTGAGTAACTGTTGTTTTTCTTATACCGCTACGTTTTGAGGAGACAAAATTAAAATGTGAATAATACATTTCTAAAAACTTGTATATAATTGAATATTCTTTAGGGGGTAGCTGCCCCTGTAACGCACCTGGTACAGGTCCATCTCTAACGAAAAGTAGTGTGTGGTTTTTAGTTAATGGAAATCAGCTCTTAGCGTTTGGCAAGTTGATACTTGGAGATTTCCATTTTATCTTTTCTTATCGATTCAGTTCATTGGATTCTTGTATGTGTACTTTGAACTATTGACTTCTATGATATTTACCGGGGAATTTCCTCTTTACAAAAATTTTCTATGTTTAGTGGAAGTACAATTCTTATTGTACGATTAAAAGAGGTTAATGTCATTTTAACATTCCGGCCCAAAAGTTGAGATCAAATGCATACTTTGTAATTATTGTGTTCATGAATCATGATATCGTAATTAGCTAAAGAAAACCAATGCCAGAGTTAATAGCATACAATGTTAGGTGTAGTTAATTGGCGACAACAATATGCTAATTTTGTATGTATATAAAAAAGAAGAATAAAATAATACAACCCACTTCAAACATCTACGTATGATATCGCTTATTGTAACCATAAATTCATCATCTAAATTGATAAATCTACCACAATTTATGCATTAACATGTTGTACCGTACAATATGTTGATACAAATTTATAATAGATTTACCAATTTGGATGGTGAACATACCACCACCTGATCCCTTATTGTATCAACCCATTACAAAGACTTACTTTCAATCTAGATTATTAGATTTTAAATAATACATTAATATGTTTTGTAAAATAATATCATCTATGATATCTGTCAAATTGATATGCCATTTCAAATGAGTCGACAAATTATAGGTCATCACCGTTAAATAAAAAGTAGGTTTTCTAGGTTGATTTGAACCTAAGTCAAATTTTAGTTTGATTTTTTTTTTTACTAGTAAAAGTAGATATTAATTGTCAAGGTCGTCGTCGTATTTGAATTGCTACCTTTTTTTTACGACGTTTATCATTTTCAAAAAACGTGTTGTTCCGGACACACTAACCGGCCCAGGTCCAACACATGGGAGGTAAATCGGACTCGCCAAGGGCCAAGGCTGAATGAACTTTATAATTTCTCATCGTTTAGTCATAAAATAAATGATTATATGAATCCACATTTTTATGGTGTTCCCTTTTCTAAATAGATATTGCGCTTTAAAACGACATTTTAAAATAAAATAAAATATCTCAACTTACTTTTTCAAAACTGTGTTTTCTCTCTAACAAATTGTTGTTAATCACTTTGTTGTAAACCATTTTTTCCTATTTATTTTGCGTTTTACGAATGTAATAATCGGATAAATCATTCAAAACACAATCTCAAACACCCCTAAAATTACAAGGAAAATATGTGTCAACAAGGTATTTGAATGTGATTTGAAAGTAGTTAACCGGTACATACTAGCTACTACGGAGTACTAAACTTCTAAATAATGATCATCATCATCATCATAATTAAGAAGGGTAATATCATATCTAACAATAATAAAATATCCTCACACCTCTACACATGATATCATACTCTCATTCTTTCTTTTTTCACACCCATTAAATATTTTACATTATTTAATTATTGTGGATGCAAATCATCATGCAATTAATAATAACAAAAATGCTGACGTGGCAGCTACCAAGTAAAAACTCCCAAACAAATTCTTAAAAATCGTCAGGTCTGAAAACGTAGTAAACACTGTAAACCGTTACATACACCATAATAATTTCCTCCAAATCTCACTCGTAATCTCCGCCACTCACTTCCTATAAATAAACCCGGACCACCCCATTTTATCCTCACTTTAATTCATCACCTCCAACAAAAATGAACGGTGATCATAAACTCCATCATCGTTCCGTACCACAAACAACAACCACCATTCTCAAAACCCCCAACAACAACAACAACATCTCAATTAATAACTTCAACCTTAAAAAAACAAACAATGATAATGATGATAATGTTACAACAACAACAACAACATCAAAATATTGGTCATTTGCTAATGCGTATTTTTTGCAGTGGACGGTTGGAGATGTTTTGGGTGTGTTCAAGTACCACCCGGTCCCGTGTTTTTTCATGGCCTGTTTGTTGTTTTTTATGGGCGTTGAGTATACGCTTTCGATGATTTCACCATCTTCACCACCGTTTGATATCGGGTTTGTGGTCACGGTGTATCTACACCGTCTGCTCGAATCTAGTCCTGCCCTAAACACAATTTGCGCAGGCCTTAATACGGTAATTAACACGTTTGTTACATTCTTCCAGACGTTTTATGAACAATTTGAAATGATTTTTTGGGTTAATTAATTACATCAGAATATATACTGATATAGAATTTTTTTTATATTAAATGTATCGAAACAAAATTAAATGTTATACTATGTGAATTAAACTTAAGGTATTTTAATACTTTGCATGACATCTTAAACAGATGACGTGACAAAATATATGATCGTCACGACTCACGAGTTCTATAAATTAGTCAAGTTTAAGAGATTTAATATATACAATATAAATTTCTTTAGTCGGATCCAAAAAATGGTAAAAATGATTAAATATTTGATATAATTTCTCAAACTATTTACTCAAAGCATTTAGATTAAAAGAAAGTATCAAAACATGAAAAGCAATTTCGATAATACGAGAAAAGGGGAGATCTGAATAATGGATGAACGTACATGCAAAAGGGAATTCAATTGTTGTTATGTGATTGTATAATTAATAAATTAATCAACAAAATAATAAAGTAATTAAAAAATATTATGTAACTAATTAAATTTAAATTTGTAAAAAAATGAAGGTGTTTGTGGGGATGCAAACGGCGTATATAATAGGGGCATTTGTGATAGAAGGGCGACCAAGAGCCACCGTGGCAGCCTTGTTCATGTTCACGTGTAGAGGCATTTTGGGTTATTCTACACAACTTCCGTTACCGGAGGTACCACCTTAATTTTGTTTTATATATTTTAATGATTATATATAATTTTTATTTTATTATTTTGTCAACTTCCTTAAATTAAAGTATTGCATACCGTTCGTTATTGATAAGGATTGTTATCGAATGGTCGGGTCATGTTTAAACCATGAATGGTGGGTTGTCGGTCTTAAGTCTTAAGATCGATTAGCGAGTATTTATGAAACTTTATAATAAGTTAATTAATTGATCATGATTAATTAAAAAAAATGCTACGTTTGGAAAACAAATGACTAATATGTGTCCACGAAGATAAAAAAAAGTAAGGTGAAACCAACATTTGTGTTACGACGGTAAATAATATTATGATATTATCTTCATCAGTTTCCAAAATATATATGTGTGAATTGTGATGGACAACATAGTTTATTAGAGCTTACGAAAATTTAAACTTATTACTTTCATAAGTCCGAAAGAAACTTTGTTAAAAAACAAATTTTTTTTTTAAAAAAAAGGCTAGCTCACAACTATCTTTTTAAATATAATAGAATTTATGAAATAAGAAAATTACATAAGTACCCTTTAGCAAATGTCTTAAATTTTGAATTTTATCTTTTTGTCTTTCTATATCAATTCACATTTTAGCTTCACTTTCAATTAATTTATCAAACACTTTAAAGGAAAAAATAAATAAATAACTCCGACTTTCGTAAAAATATGAGCTCCAACTACCGACTCTAGTTATGATTTATAAACTCTTGCTACGAGAAACTTTTTCCAAACACACCTTAATTATATATATATATATTGATTTATTTCATTTTCAAAATAATTGTTTAGTGTGTGAAATGGATATTTATGATTATCTCACTCTTTAACCGAAATTATTCAAGTATATGAAATAATATTGGAAATCTTGATACGCGTTAGGAAAGAAGAATCATAAAATTAAGATTAATTTGAATTTAAGAAAGAGACACGTTGTGATTTGCTGTGTAGAAATAGAAATCAGTTACGTTAGTATTTAATGCTCTTTTATAACCAAATTTAATATAATTTAATTTAATTCAATATATATAATATGAATATAATGGGAAAAACATATATTAAACGATGCATTATAATATAAGAATAAAGATTCAAAACATTAAAGTAACGGATTTGATGGAAAAAGATATTCATAAAAGAGGTGATTACTTTTCTTAGTAATAGTTGACTATTAGGGAAAACTACTAGATTGTTAATGACTTAATGTCATCTTTTTCATTTTCCTTTTTTCTTTTTAAAAAATTGTAAGAAAATATAATCAATTTATTAAGATTTTAACAATAAAGCGAATATGATTTTTGTCGACTCCATCAAAAGACTTGGATTTTGAAATCGCTTCATTAATGTCATTTCTAAGTCAACAAAAGTCATTTGTTCTCTTTTCGGCACTTTTTTAAATTGTGAGTCTTGTTTAGGCATCAACAAAAGTCATTTTTCTTATTGTCATAAATTAGTTCTCTTTTCGGGTCATTTGTCTTTATTTATTTTTGTTTATAGGTTTTGTTAATTCAAACGTACGTTCGAATAGCCAGGAAAAAAATATGTGATGTCGCATGAATCCTTGATTGATTTCTTGGAACAATATTTAGTTATTTACTATTCGGTACTTATAGTGCAAAAATACGTATTGTTATTATATTCTTTTAATATCCTTTTATTGTCATTACATATTACTTTTTGTATTTAAAATATATTAAAAAAAAAATACACACACATATAAGTCGATCGTTCATTATCATTTATGGTGCAAAAAAACCGTGTTTTCGTTCTTCTTTTTCTTTTTACAAAAATATTATTTTCCCATTCTAATTCAATAGTTGAAAAGATCAAACATGTTATCCCATGTGAAAAAGTCGCGTCATAAGCAAAAGTGCCTTACCGGCCAAGCTTCTTTTGAAGATTACACGAGTTTGGTGTGACCATAAGTACATAAACTAGTATAAAAAAGCTAATATTAATATTAATTAATATTAATAGTATAGATAAAACATTATTAAACTTTATGTGTTTTAATAAGTTATAAATAAAGTCGAAATAATCAGTAAAAAACTAAAAATGATATATAAACTCTACCGTATTGTCTTCGGTCTAGTGTTATGTGAGTAATTCATCTATTAAGAAGTTTTGATCGAGATTAACTCTCCCTCGAAACAAACAATTTATAAGAAATATGTATGATTGTATTTAACATGTTTTTATACAGGGATTTTTGGGTTCGGGTGTGGACTTTCCAGTCGGGAACGTCTCCTTCTTCTTGTTCTATTCAGGGCACGTAGCAGGATCGGTCATTGCATCGCTTGATATGAGGAGGATGCAAAGATTCGAGTTAGCGTTTTTATTCGACACCTTAAACCTTCTACAAGTGATTAGGTTGTTGAGCACCCGAGGACACTACACTATCGACTTAGCCGTAGGAGTAGGTGCGGGCATGTTGTTCGATTCCCTAGCCGGTAAATACCTGAAAAACGTTGTGATCGCCAAAACACCAAATGGAGATGGCTTGCATAAAATTCATCCTCTTGTATCTTAGACATCTTTAATCAGGGTTAATTCAACTGTTGATATTTGTATGATTTGATTATAGGTTTTTTAAGTACAAATAAAATCAGTTTTAGTTTTGTTTTTATATGTTTGATTTTGGGAAAGTTTTTCATGATGTATTGATTATATGTGATGATGGTTTGGGCAACGTTTTAAGACCCGGTTCGACCGGCCCGGTCGGACCGGTCGGACCGCACTTTTAGAGTTTTTCGGGCCATTTAAAACCGGGTTTTTCAAAATGTTGACTAGTCAACGACCCGGTTGACCCGGCCGGTCGGACCGGGTTGGACCGGGACCCGGAAAAGCACATTGACCCAGGTTTCATGTTTTTTTTTTTTTTTTAATTTCTATGTACATTTAATCATTTATATTTAGGTAATGTTCACTGATTGTGTATTTCAAGAATAATAAGGGTAATAAGTGAATCTTTGACTGATGTGTCATCACCATTTATTACTCTATGGATTATATAATTATTATATTGATGTGTATTCCAAGAATAATAAGAGAATCGATGTGTCATCACCCTTTATTACTCTATGGATTATAATTATTATACATGATATAATTAATAATTATATTTATAATTAAAAAAAAATAAAAAATTCACTAAATATTACTATTGTATACTATTATTAAATCCGGTCCGACCTTCCGGCCCAACCGGTCCGACCAGAAAAAAACAATTTTCTGGGTCGACTAAAAATTCGGGTTTTAAAACATTGGGTTTGGGCAAAGTGCTCCACTAATTTTGACAACTATATGGAAGTAGTCAAGGCTTTCATAATGTAAAAATTAAGTTTGTAGCAAAGTAGACTTGATTTTATCATTTAAGTATTAAAAAATCAAGAAAAAAAAATCACATATGAAAATCAAAGAAAGAAAAAAAGTATAACAAAAAAGGCGATCAGATTGGACCAAAAATTATGAATTCGATACCAAAATAATCAGAACACAAGAAATCATTTATACTTATGTCACGTAATATGTGTTCTATACTCTATGTCTCTATACTCTATAGTCGACAAAACATGATGGTCCAGGCCCGTGAAAGTTTAAGCTTATTATTAACCCAGCCCATATCAGAACTACAAGTCTACAAAAGCAACTATTAAATGGGCCTAGCAGGTTGATTATAGTATTTGGCTTTTGGGCTTTAAATTAGTCCATTTCTTCTGCAAGACAATATATTCAACAATTATAAATTTATAATGTTGATTTTGGTGTAATAATAAAATTAATAATTTCTTTGAGTTAGATAATAGAATTATAAAAATCGTGAATCGGAAACTTGAAATCATGAACTTAGCTTTGATGTTTCCTATTAACTCTGAGTATTAATTAATTACTTAGGTTAACTTTCACTCGATTGGCTAAACACTTGTTTAGTTTGTAAAGCAGTTCACAACTAAATGAACACAAATTATTTCAGTGGTAGTAATTTATCAAAGAACTACAAGGAATATGTGCTGCGGAATAAGATTTAACACATGATAATCCAAACATACCTATTGAAACGATAAATCGTTTCTTTTCGAAACTCTCTTCTGTAAACACTTGTCCGAGAGAAAGTGTTTAAATACGAACACACTAACTCGTTGGAGTAGTCGTTATTCTGCTCAACGAGAGTAAATTCACTCTAATAAAAATTTCAATAAATACACGTGAAGAAAGATCGCATTCTGATTTGAAAGTACATGTTTTGTTAAATGCTACATATATAAATTTACGTCAAATGATAAAAGTATGAACACTGAAAGCAATGTTAATGCTTTTGTTGTGTCCTTTTATACTATGTTGCATAGAAGCTTTTTGCCACGCCATTTGCTTTTCACATATTCTCATCAAAATACAATTTTGATATAATTACAAAATCTAGTGAACGTTGTCAGCATAAATGTAAGGACTAGTGACACATTTGTTGAATATCATTGATCCCTGGTTGTTTTAAATTGGTCTTGTACCTTGGTCGATGTTCCACCCATTGATGGACAGGATATCTTCAAGATTATTAGCTTGAAGTGTTTACAAAGACTACACCTAGTATCAACAAGTGTTAAACGTTAGTTAAGATTATTCTATAAAATTCGAAAAATAGCTACATATTTGAACATTCTCATCTTCTCTACTCACGATGTACCTAATTGTGATTGTTACACTTAAATAAATTATGTTCATGTTTGGCAACAATAAGCTGTAGCTGAAGATTATGGGTGGAGCTAGAGCTGGCAGATGGAAATTGTGGACGGAGCTGGAGCTGGAGATTGTGTTTGTAAATTCTTTTCACAATCTACATCAATTAGCTTCTACGAAAAAGGATTCTTGGGGAAATTATTATATTATTTTTGAAGTGAAACATGAGAGAAACTTAAATGAAGAGATAAGCATATATTTTGAGACGAAAGGAGTGTCAATTATTGTCGTATTGCTTTTTAAATACACCCGTCCTAGCCAAACGAAACCCTTTAAGTTGGAAATTGTTTAATTTGTTGGATCATTCTCATTTCTTCAATTGGGAATTTGGGATAATGTACTTTTGTATATGATTTGGGAATATAAAAACTACATTTCCAAATAAAAATAACCATTTTTTAATTCGAATATTTTTGCAGCTGTAAGAGGTTAAAAGAACGTTTATTGTTTAATTACTTTCAGGCTAATGCTAACTATCGCTCCATATGGCTATGGTTAAGCATACCATTTTTAACATAATTTTATATTCATAACTCAAAGTTTATTATGAATAAACACTTTTATCAAATTTAAATAAGAAAAATTAGTATCAAAAAGAAAAACTCATACTTTGTAATTAGTGTAATTCAACATAGTTTAATATATTAAATATATAAACCTTAATCATAGCTCTAAGGGTTATGGTTAGCATTCTCCTTACTTTTAGTATATCTGATATAACCAGGTTTAAATAAATATTATTGGTAGGATTTACATGATTGTAATTGTAGTGTACATATCAATACTTGTACTACAGTATGTGAGTATAAATAGTGTTCGACTCACGCTTTGTGATCCATAAAAATATGGGTTTAGTATAGAAGAATGCACTTAACTTTAGTAATATCTTTATAGTGTGTACACAATTTTGTTTTAGTCTATTGTATGTATCAATCTTTTATCTTTGGTCTATTGTGTGTATTAAATGGAGAAAATTGCATTGGTCGTCCATGTGGTTTACACAAAATAGCACTGGTAGTCCCTCGCAGTTTTTTTTGCACTGATCGTCCCTGTGGTTGCTAGCTGTTGCACTAGTAGTCCCTGTGGTTACTCTCCGTTAGTTTTCTCCGTTAAAAGGACCAGCTATGTAATTTTTTTTCCTTATCGCTGACGATGGTTAGTTTTCTCGTTAAAAGGACTAGCAGTGTAATTTTTTTTTTTCAAATTTCAAGTTTATTTAAATTTAATATTATTTTTAATTGTATTTAGTTAATTTAATTTTAGAATAATTTAATCATTTTAATTTAATTATTTTAATCAACCTTTTTCAGTACTAATTAATTTATTTTTTTTTAACAATTAAAAAGATCACTTTAGATATTTCTTTATTCAAAATTTTTTTAAATATCTCGATCTATATAAACCCACTAAAAATATAATATTTTAAAAATATGATAGTTTATATTCTTAATTTTGCATAACATCGTCGATTTCATGACTCTGCATAAACAATTCTACATGCCACATATATATTGTTAACAGTTTTGTATACTATGAACGTATTCAAATTGCACATTATCAACATGTAACATTTTTAGTGGGTTTATATAGATCGGGACAAAAAAAAAAAAAAACTAGAATAAAGAAATATTTAAGTTAACCATTTTAATTGTAAAAAAGTAAAATAATTATCACTAAAAAGGTTGATTAAAATAAATAAACTAAATTGATTAGATTATTTTAAAAATAAATTAACTAAATACAATTAAAAATAATATTAAATTTAAATAAACTTGAAATTTGAAAAAAAAATTACACGGCTAGTCCTTATAACGAGAAAACTAACGGTCGTTAGCGATAAGGAAAAAAAATTATATAGATGGTCCTTTTAACGGAGATAACTAACGGAGAGTAACCACAGGGACTACCAGTGCAACAACTAGCAACCACAGGGACGACCAGTGCAAAAAAAAACTACGAGGGACTACCAGTGCTATTTTGTGTAAACCACAGGGACTACCAATGCAATTTTCTCTATTAAATGACTAGTTTGGTAGCATGGCAATAGTATAATGCACCACGTTATTTAATACGTCATCGATACATCATCAAAAACGGGTGCTACGTCGGTCGGATACACACAATAGATCAAAATTGAAAGATTGATACACACAATAGATCAAAACAAAGTTGAGTACACACTATAGAGTTCGGACTAAAGTTAAATGTATTCCTCTGCACTAATTCCTAAAAATATTTTATGAGTAAAAACTAATAAATCAAATCAAATATATCCATAGTTAAGAATTTCTAATTCTTAAGAAGGTATGTTTTACCACCTCAAGATTTGAGACAATATTAACATTAGAATTAGAATCTTTACATACCATAAAGTAAAACGTTTAATTGTATATCCGTACGTTTCTACATATGGAAACAAAAAACAAAGAAATGAGAAGAACGATGGAACAAAAATTAATGTGATCTTTGAGGAAATAAGTGCAATAAATAGTTAAGTTATGCAAAGCATCGGATAAAAAGTTATTATTATCAAGTAAAACCTGAATTTTATTTAATTTATTATTATTTTCATAACAAGCATAAAAAGTTATATTTCATTGCTGATTTTCCGTTACAATATCGGATAACTCCACCAATGAGTTATTTTGAACTTGTTCTGCAGCAGCAACATCCTCAGCATCATCATCATTACCTTTTTTTTCACTTTTCATCTTCACATACGTTCCATAAACGTAAGAACTAAATCCCCATAAACACAAGACCGTCGACACCCTTAAAATCGTCGCCATAAACGACCACTCCACCAATTACATTCATAGCCAGCAACGCCGTCATGCAAATACCTCCGGTCAACGACGTGGTCAAAAACACCATTCCAGCCGTACCCATAAAAGACAACTGCCACGTCACAATATTAAATCCAACAGTCAACCAATATTTAGTGGGTCCCAAATCAAACTTTGTAACGCTTTCACTTTTCATTTCTTTATAGCCTCCTGCTAATGCCATTGCCACAGTGGCAACAACCGTGGCAGTTGCTTCCATAACAAATTGCATTTCAACCACCATTGCGTAACAATCAACTTTACGATATATTCTTTCCATAAATGGAAGGTATAGTGCGAACAACAGCCCTGCGGATATAGTCGAAAAGTACCCGATAAAGTATTTTGATTTTGTTAGACCTTTGGGTCGGTCATTTTTGTGACTTATGGCTAAAAGAATGCAACTTAATGTCAAAAGAATGACACAATTAAGGTTTAAGAATGTGATCTTCTGTTTCACGATAATTATCGATAAAAGGAGAGTGAATATAAGTTGCGAGGATAAAACTAAGGATGCTGTTGAAAGAGGAAGATATGAATTACCCCAAGAGAAGCATAGATTACTTGTGACTAACAATAAGCCTATACCGAAAGATAATGACAAAATTTTCTTGTCAAAATTCGAAAATGGTTTTCGCACTTTATTACTAGTACTATTTTTGGGTTGAAAATGATTAAAATAGTATGGGACGTAAATGGGGAGTAATAGAAGAGGGAAACCGGCTGATTGGACCCAAGTAGAGACCCATCGGCTGGACCCGTTGTGGTTAAAGTAGAATTTCAAAAGTAGTGAAGAAGAGAGAGAACCAACGAAAAGAAACAGGTAGTTTATTGCCAAGAGAATCGTGTAGGCCTTTCCATTCAGTACGGATTTGTTGGATGTCAATATGGTGGGGTTGACCTCTTGAGGTTGACGCTCATCGTTGAATCGAGCATTTGGAGAAGTTGAATGTGATGAATTGTTCATCTTAACCGAATGATTGAAATAACAAAAACAATCTAAACCGATTATTACAATTGAAATCGATCTCGATCTGTGTATATTCTATTGTCAGGGAAAGAGAGAAAGAGTGAGCATGGGAAAAGAGAGTGAGAGCTAGAGAGTAAAGATGGATCGGTGCTTAAATAACTTTACATACATCAAAGCTATCATCTATATATGTAGTGGATTTACTATAAATAGAACAAATATTATATCATCTATATTTATGTGGTGAGGTTTATTATGGATTATACTGCATTATATTGTACCGATAAATTTATATAAATTATTCCTCTTGTCCTATTTTTATTGTCCCATACTAAAATTCGTTGAATTTAAGATAGATTTGATGATGTCAATTTTGCCATTATATATAAGGTAAGTTTGATTGAATTTTTTTTACTAAAATAAATGATTAAGATTAATAAATAAGAGTAAAATTGAGAATATAATGATTTTTTATAGTTATTTTTTCCCAAATAAACAATCTTTTTGGGAAAAAAAATGTAAGAAGGACACAACTAGTGGGACCGAAAAATTATAAATTATACTTTTGAAACTTTAATAAACTTTCTCAGAGTTTATAAATAACTTTGGTTTTATAAAATGTTACCCATTTATAACATTATTGATCAAAATCATATTATGCCCTCCGTCCCAAAATAATTGTCCAATTTTGACTTTTGGAAGTCTTTCTTTTTCAACTTTGACCTTAAATATTTTTGTTTGTGTTACATAATACTTGATGCAAAATATATGAATAGATTGAGTTTTCAATGTATTTTCATTGGTATAATTTTCATCAAGTATTATATAACACAAACAAAAATATTTAAAGTCAAAATTGAAAAAGAAAGACTTTGAAAATTCAAAACTGGACAATTAATTTGGGACGGAGGTAATATTAAGCAACTAGATTAAAAACCCGTGTATACACATAGACTGTGTTAAAATAATTAATTAGTTAAATCGATGTAACATATATTTTTGTTAATATGTAGTTATTAGTACTTAACTAAACATTAATAATATTAAAGATTAAATTATTTAATGGTATAATATTTGTTTGTAAACACATGCGGCATATAATATGTAATCGTAATCTTAAATATCAATCTTATCATATATCTTATTAAAATTAAAACGAAAATAGTACAGTATCTAATGTTAGTTTGGGCTGCACAACATAAACATAATGCTATAATATTTGAGATTTGTTAGAAGAATTTCCAAGTGTATTTCATGACATAATTTGAAATAGTTTACATAACATAGAAAATAAAATTTTAAAACCCGTATCTACGTACGGGTTATGTCAAGTAACATTTTATATCATATCCCGGAGATCTTATTAAATGAGAATTATAATAATAGCGTTTAAAACAAATTAAAGTTAAAATCCATTTCAATATAATATACTTAAACATTTTGGAAGATAATAATAAGTCACACAATTTCTTATTTGGAGGTCTTATTTATTTTTCCGTATATTTATTATTAGACTTTTAAGGGAGTCATCATTGATAAGATTTAATTAATATTTTTAGGAGAATTAGTTGATATGATCGGTTAATTAAAAATTATTGAAATTGAGACGTTTGATTAGTTAATAGATCTCTATTTGTAAAAAATTAAATTTGGTCCGAGATTAAAGGGGCATGCATCTTAGAGAGGGCAGCAGGGGGCATACAATCTCAGCCCTTGACTTTTTTTTTATCTGCGGCTCATACTTACTGCATTTTAATATCACTGCATCTTACACTTTCAAGATGTATTGGTTTTGTCTGCACCTCCTTTCAGGCTTGCCCCTCTGATCTGTATCCTTAAATTTTGACATTAAAATGAAAATGAACATGTCTCATGGTGTAACACCCCCAAATTCACTGTTTAGCGGAAGCAGGTTTTGGGGTGCTACTAATCAAATATCACAGCACAAAGATAAAGCAAACGACATCTATATGCAACGTTTGTAAATTAGTTACATTTCCATAGATATAATGTTTGAAAACTTAATGTTTTCGTATACAAAAATATTTCCCTAGAGTCCACGCGTATGGCGGGAGATTCTATTACATAATCAACATGTACAAAAGATAATGCTGAGAATCTCCGTTAATGCAGCTTAGTTGAAATCGTGCGACTCTAGCTATGTCCTGGAGAAATCCTACTCCATGTGAGTACCTGAGAATACATGCTAAAAGGTCAACACGAATGTTGGTGAATCTCACAGGTTTGTAAATAATATCAGTTTTGAACACAAGATTTCATCAGTAGTGCCCGTCGGCGTAAAACAAGTATTTGCAATCCAGCAAATGTAAAACCAGTATTTGCAATCCAGCAAATGTAAGTAAGTAAGTTATACCGTTGCCATGAGGCTCATAATCGAAGCTTAACCCGTAATTAATAAGTTTGCTCCCGTGACATGCTCGTAAATGAGCAAGCATCAGTAACGAATAATTAGTCACCCGTTTCTACGTGTAAATCAGTACGTGGTAGCACTACTACCCCGGGTGGGGAGGGTCATTTCCCTAATGGATCCATTAACTAGTGTTCGCGCTTAAGTCCATAACTAACGATATATGATGGAGAGACTTCTGTAAATAGTAAACAACTCATGCAATTCCGTTTGGTATAGTAAACAGTTTTAGTACTTGTGTTCAAGGAAAAAGTAGTAGCATGTTTCTCCCCCAATAAGATAAAACAGTAAAAGTGGGGCCGTAAGACTCACCTGAGTCTTGTAGTAATCAATAGCAATTAGCAAGTAGTAAGTAAAGCAAGTAGGTTCTCCGAACCCGTAACCTTCAAATGCCTAATCATATGAAGTTATGTAAGTATGTGTCTCGCGAGACGTTTCGTTTAGTTGTACACAACTAGTTAAGTCCAATGTTTGTTTGTATGTTTGTAGTCGTTTGTTTTGAGAAGAAAGGTTTGGCCCGTTGGTGACGGTTTGTAATAATAAAAATTCTAAGATGTTGACCTTGCTACAGTGAATTGCTACAGTGAACTGTACAGTAAAATTTGACTTTGCTACAGTAACTTTGACTTTAAAAATCCTGATTCTGGTTTCTGCGACACAATTTGCGACACAAAAACTTGGTATGCGACACAAGCGTTGTGTCGCATAGGAATGCGACACAAGAGCTCTGCGACACAGTGGTTGAGTCGCAAAAGCTTGCGATGCTAATTTAATAGCGACATAGGGGTTGTGTCGCATAGAGTCTGCGACACAAGATGCGACATAACGTACGACACAAAATACGACACTAGGTACGACGCAACAGGCAAAATACGACATAACATGCGACACAAGGCTTGTGTCGCATTGATGAACACCAGCCCAGAAAGTTTCGGATGTCGAGATTTTTCGACCAAAAACGCAAATCTAACCTATTTTTAAGCTGTAAAATCGTGTTTTCTTTATTGTTTAGGTTATAGCTATGTTGTGTACACAATATTTCATCAAAACATTACACCAAAATGAATAGATCTAAGTTTTTAGAAATTTCTTACAAATGCAAATCGAGAGAGATGGAGACCGAAAATGATGATGATGCTTTTGTTAATCTTGTTCCTCACTTGATGGTGACTCCGAAAATGTAGTTTTTGTGATCGGATTTGTGAATTCCGAAAATTTGATGAAGATTTGAGAGAGAATTTGGAGTGTGTGTGTGTTTTGTAAAAGTGAAAATGGGATGAGGAGTGGGGTGTAGGTGGTGATGTTGGCTGATCCAAAGGGGCAAAAGAGGGGAAAACACTTCCCAAAACGTAATATTTACTCCGCGCTCTAATCGGTTAATCGTTTGTTTTTAGTATTTAACCAAACAGTTATATTTTAAAAATGTAACTGGAGTATTTAAATAAAAATACCTTGAAATTAATAATAAAAACATTTGTCGAAATATTTAAAATATTAATTCGCGTTTAATACGTTTTTGCTAAAATATTCGTAATGTTGTCGCGCTAATATGATAGTGTCCGTTTAAAGTGTATTTATACAGTAAAATACGTTCTCATTATTTAAGTAAGTTTTGTCACCAACGTCCAAGTAAAATGTATCGGACTCCGTCTGGTTAATTCGTACGATTCATCCAAATCGCGTAAGTACACACATATATATATAAATCACCTTATATATATATATACAAATAGAGTCTGTAATTAGTCCTATTACATACTAATTACAACTAGTTACAAATAATTAGGCATAATTAATTATCCTAATTAGGCAGGTGTTACATTCTCCCCTTGTTAAAGAAATTTCGTCCCGAAATTAGCTCGATTGCACGAACGGTGCGTTGTCTGGGAAGAGATGTAGGTATTTCTGTCGCATTTGGTCTTCCCGTTCCTAGGTGAATTCAGGACCACGTCTAGAATTCCACCTGACTTTTACGATGGGAATACGACTCTGTTTCAATCGCTTGACCTCACGGTCCATGATTTCCATGGGTTCCTCGACAAAATGAAGTTTATCATCGATTTGGATTTCGTCGAGCGGTATAATCAGTGTCTCGTGTGACAGACATTTCTTCAAGTTAGAAATGTGGAATGTGTTGTGAACGCTGCTAAGCTCAGCAGGGAGTTGTAGGCGGTATGCCACTGGACCAATCCTTTCAAGGATTTCGAATGGTCCAATGTATCTGGGTTTAGTTTGCCTCGTTTTCCGAATCGAATGACACCTTTCCATGGTTCCACTTTGAGAAGTACCTTGTCCCCTATCTGGAACTCAAGGTGTTTGCGTCTCACGTCAGCATAGCTTTTCTGACGATCACGTGCTGCTTTAAGTCGGTTTTGAATACCAATGATTTTCTCAGTAGTTTCATGAATGATTTCCGGACCCGTGAGTTGGAAATCTCCTAACTCAGTCCAACAGAGAGGTGATCGGCACTTACGCCCATAGAGTGCCTCGAAGGGTGCAGCCTTAATGCTGGTATGGTAACTGTTGTTGTACGAGAACTCGCACAACGGTAAGTGGTTTTCCCAAGAAGTACCGAAGTCAACTACGCATGCTCGTAGCATATCCTCCAATGTTTGAATAGTTCGCTCGCTTTGGCCATCGGTTTGCGGGTGATAAGCAGTACTCATATCCAAACGAGTACCAAGAGATTTCTGTAGTGATTGCCAAAAGTTAGAAGTAAAACGGCTGTCCCTATCCGAGATGATCGAGATAGGTACACCGTGTCGCGAGATGATTTCTTTGACGTAGATTCGAGTCAGACGCTCCATCTTGTCGGTTTCCTTGATGGCCAGAAAATGAGCAGATTTCGTGATGCGGTCCACGATCACCCAAATGGTATCGCAACCACTCGAAGTTTTTGGTAGTTTGGTAATGAAGTCCATGGTAATTTGCTCCCATTTCCATTCAGGAATTTTAGGCTGTTGGAGCAATCCCGAGGGTCTTTGGTGTTCGGCCTTGACTTTGGAACAGGTTAAGCATTTACTGACGTACATGGCGATGTCAGCTTTCATGTTAGTCCACCAATACAACCCTTTGACGTCGTGATACATCTTGTCAGAACCGGGATGTATAGAGTATCGAGATTTGTGAGCTTCAGCCATCACCAAATCTCGCAAGTTTCCGAATTTGGGTAACCACACCCGGTTAGAAAAGTATCGAGTCCCATCGGGTTTGATTTCGAATTGTTTATCCAAGCCTCGTAAGGCTTCATTTTTTAGGTTTTCATCGCTGAGTGCTTCGAGATGAGCGGTAAGGATTTGAGCAGGGAGCTCGTTACGAATTGTCATGGAAAGTGCTCGGACTCGAAGGGGTTTCACTCGTTCTTTTCGGCTTAAGGCATCGGCAACAACATTCGCCTTGCCCGGATGGTACTTGATCTCGCAGTCGTAGTCACTAAGTAATTCAACCCAACGACGTTGCCTCATGTTTAGATCCTTCTGATCGAATATGTGTTGGAGACTTTTGTGATCGGTAAAGATAGTGCTTTTCGTACCGTAGAGATAATGTCTCCAGATTTTCAATGCGAAGACCACGGCACCTAACTCGAGGTCGTGGGTCGTATAGTTTTTCTCGTGGATTTTTAGTTGTCGTGAGGCATAGGCAATAACTTTTTCCCGTTGCATTAACACGCAACCAAGTCCTTGGTGTGAGGCGTCGCAATAAACTACGAAGTCATCGGTGCCCTCGGGTAAGGACAAGATTGGTGCACTGCAAAGTTTGTGTTTCAATAGCTGGAAGGCTGACTCTTATTTATCAGTCCAATCAAACTTCTTATCTTTCTGAGTCAGTGTTGTTAAGGGAACAGCTATTCTTGAAAAGTTTTCAATGAATCGGCAGTAATAACCAGCAAGACCTAAGAATTGTCTCACTTCGGTTGGAGTGGTCGGTGACTCCCAGCCCTTGATTGCTTCAATCTTGGCGGGATCAACATGAATTCCTTGGCTGTCAATCACGTGTCCGAGGAATTGAACGGTTCGAATCCAGAACTCACACTTAGAGAATTTGGCATATAACTCTTCGTGTCTAAGGAGCCCTAGAATGGTTTTCATATGTTGAGCATGTTCCTGCTCATTGCGAGAGTAAATCAGAATATCGTCGATGAACACAATGACGAATTTGTCAAGATATGGTTTGAACACCCGATTCATAAGGTCCATGAATACGGCTGGTGCGTTGGTTAAACCGAATGGCATCACTTGGAATTCGTAATGCCCGTAACGAGTTCAGAAAGCTGTCTTTGGGATATCATTGTCGCGGACTCGGAGTTGATGATAACCTGACCGTAGATCAATCTTTGAGTAAACACTCGATCCCTGGAGCTGGTCAAATAGGTCATCGATTCTAGGGAGCGGGTACCGATTCTTTATGGTTAGCTTATTCAGCTCTCGGTAGTCGATACACATGCGGAAAGATCCATCTTTCTTTTTCACGAATAAGACCGGAGCTCCCCAAGGCGAGGAACTTGGTCGAATAAATCCTCTGTCCAGGAGTTCCTGTAGTTGGTTAGACAACTCCTGCATTTCGGATGGTGCTAGACGGTAAGGGGCTCGTGCCACGGGTGCAGCTCCTGGCACAAGTTCGATTTGAAATTCAATTTGTCTAGGTGGCGGAAGTCCGGGCAAGTCTTCAGGAAAGACTTCCTGGAAATCCCGCACGATTGGAACATCCTCAAGTCGCTTCTCCTCCGACTTCTTCTCCGTTACATGTGTGAGGATGGCTTGATACCCTTTTCATATATATTTTCTAGTTTTGAGGCAGGATACAATATTCAGATTCCGTCTGCCGGTCTCCCCTTGTAGGACTAAGGTTCCACCGGAGACAAGAGGTATGCGAACAAGTTTGTCATAACAGATGATTTCAGCTCGGTGCTTGGATAACCAATCCATACCGACAATAATATCGAAGCTGCCGATCTCGACAGGGATTAAATCAATGGGAAACGTTTCGCTCGTAAGGTTAAGTGTACAGTTGCGTATGATGCTATCAGTCTCAATCAGTTTGCCGTTAGCTAATTCTACAATGTATTTAGCATCTAAGGCAGTGGGAGTTATATCAAGTAAAGGGCTAAATTTCTCAGAAATGAAACTTCTATCGGCACCAGTATCAAATAATACGGAAGCAGTAAGGTCGTTGAGAAGGAACGTACCCGTCACAACATTCGGGTCTTGTCTGGCTTCCCCAGCTGTAACACCCTGTTTCTGGGCCTGGAAATAATCGAATATTTTAATGACGAAAATTATTTTATTCTGGTTATTTGAAAATAAATGGTTAAAAGAGTTACCGATTTTATTGTGACTAATAAAATAGTGCTTGTTTTAATTTATTAAAGATGACGGTAAAATAAAAGTATTTTGACTTACGGGTATTTTCGGGTTCCAGACAATAGGCTTAGAGTGGGTATAATATTATACAGATAAAAATGGGGCGGTGTTGTGATGACCGACACATTCACCAAACTTCATTATGTTTTTATCTTTACCATTCTCTCTCAAATTCTCTTTCAAGAAATCAAAGAAATCAAACCATAAATTGTGTTCTTAGATTCAATTTACTAGCAAGGAGGTTAATCATCATCATCTTTATCTTGTTCTCTATCTAGTTGTAAGTGATTCTTCATTCTTTGATATTCATGAGGTTTAATTGATTATAAAGGTTTATGATTTGTGATTAAAAATTGATAGAAAGATGGTTAGTTACTGATTATATGATGAAACATGATGATTATGAAAGCTATTATGCAAGAAATTGTTAGTGTTTTTCCAAAATTAAGTTTAAAAGCTAGGGTTTAAAGTAGGTGATTAATGATCTTATATGTTAGGAAATTGAAGTTAATAGTGTTGTTTGATGTTATTAGAAGTTATTTGAAGTGTAAAACTCATTATAATAGTTGGAACATGTATTTTGATGCTTAAAATCGAATTTGGGTTGAGCAGAAGGAAAAATGCAGGTTTAGCTCGAGGGTTCTGGGTTTCAGCTTCTAAGCCGATCGACTTATTTTAGCAGATCGGCTAAGCTAGTTCAAAACCAACACAGCGTCTTGCCTTTTAACCAAAAGTCTGAAAATTAACTAGGAAAGCCGATCGGCTAAGGCTAAGAAGATCGGCTAAGGCTAAGAAGATCGGCTTAGGTAGTTCAAAAATTCAGGACAACTTTTAAAATAGTCATAAAAGATGAACCGTAACTCCAATTTTTATGTTCTTTATATCGTTGGAAAGGTAAAAGAGTCTATTTTATGATGGTTACATCCTTGGAGTCTAAATAGAAAAGGGAATTAATAAAGGAGTTTTGGAACTATGGTTTGGTTTAGCTAGTATTGTTAATATTGCATCTTTATGTTATATATTCGAATATATTATGAAATAGCATATGAGTTCTTAGTTATGTGATAAATGACTGACTTGTTGTTGTTTGTAATTCCAGATAAGCGGGCAGCAACTCAGTAAGATTAGACCACTGAGTTGAAGATCAGATAATATCGGTTAGTGGTTATCGTAATCCTCGGGTCAACCCAGTTGTAACGGGTTTCGGTTACAACGGGTAAACCAGGATAGTTCATATTATTAGGTTGTTGTTAATAGTCGTACTGGTACCAGTTTGTTTATTATGTTGTTGGATATATATATATATATATATATATATATATATATATATATATATATATATATATGAGTTGTTGTGTGATTATTGTCTTGTTGCTCTGTTGCTATCAGTTGTTGAACTGTTGCTAGTTGTTGGTTGCTATTGCATTGTTGCTTGCAATATGGTTGATTTCAGAGGTCAACATTGGTCGGTTGGGTTTGGATACTATTGTGTAGCTGTCTAGGTTTCTTTGATACACATAGTTGAGAATAAACCTAGTCAGTGAAGGTAGTACTCAGGCTATCGGTAGATCACTGCGAATGGCATACAGTGGTCGTGGTTTCTGGGTTGGTTGTATACCAGGAACCGCCGGTCCTCTTGACGCTATGTGCTTATGTGTTTTACTTGTTGTGATTTATCTTGTTGTAAGACTTGTTATGAATGGGTTGAACCGTCGGTTACGGTTCCATTCACTTAGCAATAAGCTAATCCCTCGTGGTTTAATGTTTTGCAGATTGTGGTTAGTTGATGTAGATGTTCGGGTTGTAGATGATGACGGGAAGTTTGACTAAGCTTGACGCAACTCTGATTTTTTGTTGATGTTGTTTTGGAAAACGTTTATATTTAAGGCCCGTTTTGTGTTCATATGGGTTGAAATTAAGATGGTTGTAATTACTTAACTTACGTAGTTATCTTTTGTAGTCGTTAAACTTGGAAGTATTGTAAGTCGGTAAATATTTTGAGAACTTGCGCTTCCGATTTCGAAATATAATATTCTAATGATATGTTTTGGTTTGAAAATATTAAAATAGGTTATTTGAAAAAGGTCGGGTCTTACAAGTTGGTATCAGAGCATAGGTTTGGGTGAATTGGGCATTTGCGAATGTTCAATCCCAAACTTATTTCGGTTTTAGTCAAACATTCCGGTAAGTGGGATTAGCTTTGGGATTGGGGATTGGTTAGTATAGTGAATGCTAACGATTAACAAGTTGTAAGTTGTGTTTTGATTGTGAGTACAGGAATGGCAGATAATGAGAACCCGACTCTCAACAATGTTTCTAGAACTGTGCTCCCGCCTCCGGTAAATAATGATGGTAATCATGGGCAAGCCGGGACTTCCAATGTGAATCAGGATGAAACTAGCCAAGATGATTATTTGTTGCATATGGAGTATGAGGTTATAAGACTTAGAAAAATTGAACAGTTGTATTTGGAGCAACAAGCTAGGTCAACTCAGCAGAGGGACATCGGTTATCAGTTTCCTTCTCCGCAGCAGAATAAGTTATGTTCATTTAAGACTTTCAAGGCGTGTGGACCCAAAGAATTTGAGGGAGGTAATGATCCGATGGTGACATTGAACTGGTTAAGGGACACCGAGAGGAAATTTGATGTGTGTCAGTGTGAAGATGAGTTAAGAGTCAAATATGCGGTTCAATTATTGAAAGGTCAAGCGATGAACTGGTGGGATTCTGCGACTGCACAAATGACACCGGAACAGAGATCTAGAATCAATTGGGCCGAGTTTCATAGGGAGATTTGTAAGCAGTTCTGTTAGGAGTTTGATATGATTAGACTTAGGCAGGAGTTTCTGGATTTGGAGTTTTCTGAGAAAATGACAATGGATGAGCTTATCAATCAATTTACCGATAAGCTAAGATTTGTTCAGCAATGGGTTCCGGACGAGAGGACTAGGATTACCCATTTTGTTAAGACTTTACCACCACAGTATCGGACATCAGTGAGGTTGGCTCGTAATTTGACCGAGGCTTTTGAGTTAGCTAGGTCGGTGCATGGTGACAATCAAGCATGGGAGAAATTGGGTAAGGAAATGTCGGTGCAACAATCTAAGAGTAGTTCATCCGGAACTAAAGGACGTAATAGAAGGATTGAGTTTGGTGATGACTCGGTGGGTAGTGATCCAAACCCTTGGTGTGCCACTTGTAGGTCGAGGCATTCGGGCCCATGTACTCCTCAAACATTAAGGTGCATTAAGTGTGGTGCATTGGGACATAGTGTTAGAGAGTGTACTTTTCCTCAATTTGTATGTTGGAACTGCAAGAAAGAGGGTCATCGGGCAGGGCAATGTCCGGAGAATGTTAGGCAAGGTTCGGGTTTAGCTGGAAGTTCGGGTTCTGGATCGGGGTCTACAGCATCGGTTGGGCAGAAGAGAAAGACAGCGCCTGCTAGAGCTTTTCAGATGACAGTAGGAGATTTGCTTGAAGATAACAACCCAGGTAGATTCTATATTAATTTTGATGTGATATATATAAATTGTAATTAGTATTGTATATCGTTAGTAGTTGAAATTAGATGGGGATTGGATTTCGGGGACGAAATCCTCTAAGGGGGAAAGATTTGTAACACCCTGTTTCTGGGCCTGGAAATAATCGAATATTTTAATGACGAAAATTATTTTATTCGGGTTATTTGAAAATAAATGGTTAAAAGAGTTACCGATTTTATTGTGATTAATAAAATAGTGCTTGTTTTAATTTATTAAAGATGACGGTAAAATAAAAGTATTTTGACTTACCGGGTATTTTCGGGTTCCAGACAATAGGCTTAGAGTGGGTATAATATTATACAGATAAAAATGGGGCGGTGTTGTGATGACCGACACATTCACCAAACTTCATTATGTTTTTATCTTTACCATTCTCTCTCAAATTCTCTTTCAAGAAATCAAAGAAATCAAACCATAAATTGTGTTCTTAGATTCAATTTACTAGCAAGGAGGTTAATCATCATCATCTTTATCTTGTTCTCTATCTAGTTGTAAGTGATTCTTCATTCTTTGATATTCATGAGGTTTAATTGATTATAAAGGTTTATGATTTGTGATTAAAAATTGATAGAAAGATGGTTAGTTACTGATTATATGATGAAACATGATGATTATGAAAGCTATTATGCAAGAAATTGTTAGTGTTTTTCCAAAATTAAGTTTAAAAGCTAGGGTTTAAAGTAGGTGATTAATGATCTTATATGTTAGGAAATTGAAGTTAATAGTGTTGTTTGATGTTATTAGAAGTTATTTGAAGTGTAAAACTCATTATAATAGTTGGAACATGTATTTTGATGCTTAAAATCGAATTTGGGTTGAGCAGAAGGAAAAATGCAGGTTTAGCTCGAGGGTTCTGGGTTTCAGCTTCTAAGCCGATCGACTTATTTTAGCAGATCGGCTAAGCTAGTTCAAAACCAACACAGCGTCTTGCCTTTTAACCAAAAGTCTGAAAATTAACTAGGAAAGCCGATCGGCTAAGGCTAAGAAGATCGGCTAAGGCTAAGAAGATCGGCTTAGGTAGTTCAAAAATTCAGGACAGCTTTTAAAATAGTCATAAAAGATGAACCGTAACTCCAATTTTTATGTTCTTTATATCGTTGGAAAGGTAAAAGAGTCTATTTTATGATGGTTACATCCTTGGAGTCTAAATAGAAAAGGGAATTAATAAAGGAGTTTTGGAACTATGGTTTGGTTTAGCTAGTATTGTTAATATTGCATCTTTATGTTATATATTCGAATATATTATGAAATAGCATATGAGTTCTTAGTTATGTGATAAATGACTGACTTGTTGTTGTTTGTAATTCCAGATAAGCGGGCAGCAACTCAGTAAGATTAGACCACTGAGTTGAAGATCAGATAATATCGGTTAGTGGTTATCGTAATCCTCGGGTCAACCCAGTTGTAACGGGTTTCGGTTACAACGGGTAAACCAGGATAGTTCATATTATTAGGTTGTTGTTAATAGTCGTACTGGTACCAGTTTGTTTATTATGTTGTTGGATATATATATATATATATATATATATATATATATATATATATATATATGAGTTGTTGTGTGATTATTGTCTTGTTGCTCTGTTGCTATCAGTTGTTGAACTGTTGCTAGTTGTTGGTTGCTATTGCATTGTTGCTTGCAATATGGTTGATTTCAGAGGTCAACATTGGTCGGTTGGGTTTGGATACTATTGTGTAGCTGTCTAGGTTTCTTTGATACACATAGTTGAGAATAAACCTAGTCAGTGAAGGTAGTACTCAGGCTATCGGTAGATCACTGCGAATGGCATACAGTGGTCGTGGTTTCTGGGTTGGTTGTATACCAGGAACCGCCGGTCCTCTTGACGCTATGTGCTTATGTGTTTTACTTGTTGTGATTTATCTTGTTGTAAGACTTGTTATGAATGGGTTGAACCGTCGGTTACGGTTCCATTCACTTAGCAATAAGCTAATCCCTCGTGGTTTAATGTTTTGCAGATTGTGGTTAGTTGATGTAGATGTTCGGGTTGTAGATGATGACGGGAAGTTTGACTAAGCTTGACGCAACTCTGATTTTTTGTTGATGCTGTTTTGGAAAACGTTTATATTTAAGGCCCGTTTTGTGTTCATATGGGTTGAAATTAAGATGGTTGTAATTACTTAACTTACGTAGTTATCTTTTGTAGTCGTTAAACTTGGAAGTATTGTAAGTCGGTAAATATTTTGAGAACTTGCGCTTCCGATTTCGAAATATAATATTCTAATGATATGTTTTGGTTTGAAAATATTAAAATAGGTTATTTGAAAAAGGTCGGGTCTTACAAGTTGGTATCAGAGCATAGGTTTGGGTGAATTGGGCATTTGCGAATGTTCAATCCCAAACTTATTTCGGTTTTAGTCAAACATTCCGGTAAGTGGGATTAGCTTTGGGATTGGGGATTGGTTAGTATAGTGAATGCTAACGATTAACAAGTTGTAAGTTGTGTTTTGATTGTGAGTACAGGAATGGCAGATAATGAGAACTCGACTCTCAACAATGTTTCTAGAACTGTGCTCCCGCCTCCGGTAAATAATGATGGTAATCATGGGCAAGCCGGGACTTCCAATGTGAATCAGGATGAAACTAGCCAAGATGATTATTTGTTGCATATGGAGTATGAGGTTATAAGACTTAGAAAAATTGAACAGTTGTATTTGGAGCAACAAGCTAGGTCAACTCAGCAGAGGGACATCGGTTATCAGTTTCCTTCTCCGCAGCAGAATAAGTTATGTTCATTTAAGACTTTCAAGGCGTGTGGACCCAAAGAATTTGAGGGAGGTAATGATCCGATGGTGACATTGAACTGGTTAAGGGACACCGAGAGGAAATTTGATGTGTGTCAGTGTGAAGATGAGTTAAGAGTCAAATATGCGGTTCAATTATTGAAAGGTCAAGCGATGAACTGGTGGGATTCTGCGACTGCACAAATGACACCGGAACAGAGATCTAGAATCAATTGGGCCGAGTTTCATAGGGAGATTTGTAAGCAGTTCTGTTAGGAGTTTGATATGATTAGACTTAGGCAGGAGTTTCTGGATTTGGAGTTTTCTGAGAAAATGACAATGGATGAGCTTATCAATCAATTTACCGATAAGCTAAGATTTGTTCAGCAATGGGTTCCGGACGAGAGGACTAGGATTACCCATTTTGTTAAGACTTTACCACCACAGTATCGGACATCAGTGAGGTTGGCTCGTAATTTGACCGAGGCTTTTGAGTTAGCTAGGTCGGTGCATGGTGACAATCAAGCATGGGAGAAATTGGGTAAGGAAATGTCGGTGCAACAATCTAAGAGTAGTTCATCCGGAACTAAAGGACGTAATAGAAGGATTGAGTTTGGTGATGACTCGGTGGGTAGTGATCCAAACCCTTGGTGTGCCACTTGTAGGTCGAGGCATTCGGGCCCATGTACTCCTCAAACATTAAGGTGCATTAAGTGTGGTGCATTGGGACATAGTGTTAGAGAGTGTACTTTTCCTCAATTTGTATGTTGGAACTGCAAGAAAGAGGGTCATCGGGCAGGGCAATGTCCGGAGAATGTTAGGCAAGGTTCGGGTTTAGCTGGAAGTTCGGGTTCTGGATCGGGGTCTACAGCATCGGTTGGGCAGAAGAGAAAGACAGCGCCTGCTAGAGCTTTTCAGATGACAGTAGGAGATTTGCTTGAAGATAACAACCCAGGTAGATTCTATATTAATTTTGATGTGATATATATAAATTGTAATTAGTATTGTATATCGTTAGTAGTTGAAATTAGATGGGGATTGGATTTCGGGGACGAAATCCTCTAAGGGGGAAAGATTTGTAACACCCTGTTTCTGGGCCTGGAAATAATCGAATATTTTAATGACGAAAATTATTTTATTCGGGTTATTTGAAAATAAATGGTTAAAAGAGTTACCGATTTTATTGTGATTAATAAAATAGTGCTTGTTTTAATTTATTAAAGATGACGGTAAAATAAAAGTATTTTGACTTACCGGGTATTTTCGGGTTCCAGACAATAGGCTTAGAGTGGGTATAATATTATACAGATAAAAATGGGGCGGTGTTGTGATGACCGACACATTCACCAAACTTCATTATGTTTTTATCTTTACCATTCTCTCTCAAATTCTCTTTCAAGAAATCAAAGAAATCAAACCATAAATTGTGTTCTTAGATTCAATTTACTAGCAAGGAGGTTAATCATCATCATCTTTATCTTGTTCTCTATCTAGTTGTAAGTGATTCTTCATTCTTTGATATTCATGAGGTTTAATTGATTATAAAGGTTTGTGATTTGTGATTAAAAATTGATAGAAAGATGGTTGGTTACTGATTATATGATGAAACATGATGATTATGAAAGCTATTATGCAAGAAATTGTTAGTGTTTTTCCAAAATTAAGTTTAAAAGCTAGGGTTTAAAGTAGGTGATTAATGATCTTATATGTTAGGAAATTGAAGTTAATAGTGTTGTTTGATGTTATTAGAAGTTATTTGAAGTGTAAAACTCATTATAATAGTTGGAACATGTATTTTGATGCTTAAAATCGAATTTGGGTTGAGCAGAAGGAAAAATGCAGGTTTAGCTCGAGGGTTCTGGGTTTCAGCTTCTAAGCCGATCGGCTTATTTTAGCAGATCGGCTAAGCTAGTTCAAAACCAACACAGCGTCTTGCCTTTTAACCAAAAGTCTGAAAATTAACTAGGAAAGCCGATCGGCTAAGGCTAAGAAGATCGGCTAAGGCTAAGAAGATCGGCTTAGGTAGTTCAAAAATTCAGGACAGCTTTTAAAATAGTCATAAAAGATGAACCGTAACTCCAATTTTTATGTTCTTTATATCGTTGGAAAGGTAAAAGAGTCTATTTTATGATGGTTACATCCTTGGAGTCTAAATAGAAAAGGGAATTAATAAAGGAGTTTTGGAACTATGGTTTGGTTTAGCTAGTATTGTTAATATTGCATCTTTATGTTATATATTGGAATATATTATGAAATAGCATATGAGTTCTTAGTTATGTGATAAATGACTGACTTGTTGTTGTTTGTAATTCCAGATAAGCGGGCAGCAACTCAGTAAGATTAGACCACTGAGTTGAAGATCAGATAATATCAGTGAGTGGTTATCGTAATCCTCGGGTCAACCCAGTTGTAACGGGTTTCGGTTACAACGGGTAAACCAGGATAGTTCATATTATTAGGTTGTTGTTAATAGTCGTACTGGTACCAGTTTGTTTATTATGTTGTTGGATATATATATATATATGAGTTGTTGTGTGATTATTGTCTTGTTGCTCAGTTGCTATCAGTTGTTGAACTGTTGCTAGTTGTTGGTTGCTATTGCATTGTTGCTTGCAATATGGTTGATTTCAGAGGTCAACATTGGTCGGTTGGGTTTGGATACTATTGTGTAGCTGTCTAGGTTTCTTTGATACACATAGTTTACGGTTCCATTCACTTAGCAATAAGCTAGTACTCAGGCTATCGGCAGATCACTGCGAATGGCATACAGTGGTCGTGGTTTCTGGGTTGGTTGTATACCAGGAACCGCCGGTCCTCTTGACGCTATGTGCTTATGTGTTTTACTTGTTGTGATTTATCTTGTTGTAAGACTTGTTATGAATGGGTTGAACCGTCGGTTACGGTTCCATTCACTTAGCAATAAGCTAATCCCTCGTGGTTTAATGTTTTGCAGATTGTGGTTAGTTGATGTAGATGTTCGGGTTGTAGATGATGACGGGAAGTTTGACTAAGCTTGACGCAACTCTGATTTTTTTGTTGATGTTGTTTTGGAAAACGTTTATATTTAAGGCCCGTTTTGTGTTCATATGGGTTGAAATTAATATGGTTGTAATTACTTAACTTATGTAGTTATCTTTTGTAGTCGTTAAACTTGGAAGTATTGTAAGTCGGTAAATATTTTGAGAACTTGCGCTTCCGATTTCGAAATATAATATTCTAATGATATGTTTTGGTTTGAAAATATTAAAATAGGTTATTTGAAAAAGGTCGGGTCTTACACCAGCCTTGATAACAAATGCTCTACCGCGAGCAGGGTTGTTGTTGTTTTTCAGCTTTGGGCAATCTTTCTTGAAATGCCCTGAATTTCCGCACCCAAAGCAGGCCTTTGATGCATTAGTGTTGGGGTAGGAATGTTGGCTCGGCAATCCTTGGCTAAATGCCCTAACCGTTTGCAGTTGGAGCAAGGGCAAGAACCGTCATGATGGAGGTTGCATTTGGGACAGTAAGGCTTGTTCCCGCTGTACCCTTTCTTTTCTGAAGTGCCAGATGAATAAGCCTTAACAGACTCAGGTTTCCTGTTGGTGAGTTGGTTGGATGAGTTGGGGTTCCCTTCCCATTTGCGTTTGTTGCTTGCAGATGGGGTAGAAGTTGTGCCACGGCGGACAGAATTTGCCGTTAGCTCATGAGCCATACGAATGGCGCTCTGAATAGTACCCGGTTTGGATGAAGTCACCAGGTCTTCGAGTCTCTCGGGAAGTCCATCGACGTATTTCTCGATCCTCTTGTACTCAGGATCGACCATGGTTGGGCACAGAAGTGCTAGTTGGTGGAAACGGTTGGTATAACCGGTGATGTCATCACCCTGCATTTTGTGGTTCCAGAATTCCAATTCCAGCTGTTTCAATTCATCCCTGAGGCAGTACTCGCCCCTCAACATCTCCTTCAACTCCTCCCACGGGAGTTTGTAAGCATTAGCAACACCCACAGTCTGGGCATAGGTGTTCCACCAGGTGAGTGCGGTGTCAGTAAAAGTACTAACGGAGAACTTAACCTTGTCTCCCTCCGCACAGTTGCAGATAAGAAATACAGATTCGACTTTCTCGATCCAGCGTACTAGACCGATAGTTCCCTCAGTACCTGCAAAGTTCAGAGGTTTGCAGTTCTGGAAGTCTTTGTAAGAACAGGGTTTGGGTTGTGGTCCATTGTTAGCTGTATCTTCGCTACCAGGAGTTGAGGTCCGGGTAGCTAGGGCTTGGGCCACACTACGGGCAATCAGACCCGCAATTTCGGCTTCACTGAGGGTGATCTGTCGACGAGGAGGCATGATGCTGAACAAGAAAAGAACAAGGAAAGAGGAATAAGATATTTGCATGAAATTATGATATGTCACAAGTGTAAATGATGAGATACACGATAACAGTACGAAGTGACAATCACATTTCATTTAGATAAACAAGTTGAATACAAGGTACGGGTTTCCAAAAGATTACAGAGTAATAGTAGTACAAAAGTGCCGGGAATTGTTACATCCGGTTGGATTACATAGGCCCTAATAAAGTAGTTAGCTGGTTACAAGTTACAGACTGATCTAATCTTGATGCAGATTAATTTGTTCCATCAGCGCGACAAGGCGGTCCATGGTTTCTGCTAGTCTGTTGGTTTGCCTGGCGTTGTCTTCAACCAAGGCCAGTCGTTGTACTAGTGCTCGAGAGTGATCCTCAGTCTCCTGTGAACGCTGTTCACATTCCTCTAGTCGGTTTCTTACGAGTTCATCCGCACCTAATTCAGCGGTCATTGAATCCTGAATTATGCTTACATTGAATCCTCAAGAGCTTGGCGAAGCAGGTAGGTCATTCGGTGTTGTTCCCGTTTGAGATTTTCGAGTCTTTGCTCCTGAATATGGAGTCGGGTAGCTAACACTGGCACCGTGAGATGTGCCGAGAACAGGATAGGGGTTGGTTCGAGGTGACCTAGTGGTCCTCCTGGTTATTTGCGGGTTTCGAGATCCTTGCGGATGGGAGCGTGACGAATTGGGTGGTGTGTTTGCCATTCCTGTGGCAGAGTGTAAGTAAGACGAGGCTAATATATGGGTAAGTACATAGTATCCAGCCTAGTATCTAGCACGTATCAAGTAAAGGTCCGGTCCTCTCGTGGTCAGAGTCAACTAACGTATCCCCGTTCAACATAATCGTTTCAGACCTTACATCATCTTTCCTTAATTGTACATAGTTGATCAGGCTATGTTAAATTAAAGTCGTATGCTGTAATTCCTAACACCCCCAAATTCACTGTTTAGCAGAAGCAGGTTTTGGGGTGCTACTAATCAAATATCACAGCACAAAGATAAAGCAAACGACATCTATATGCGACGTTTGTAAATTAGTTACATTTCCATAGATATAATGTTTGAAAACTTAATGTTTTCGTATACAAAAATATTTCCCTAAAGTCCACGCGTATGGCGGGAGATTCTATTACATAATCAACATGTACAAAAGATAATGCTGAGAATCTCCGTTAATGCAGTTTAGTTGAAATCGTGCGACTCTAGCTATGTCCTGGAGAAATCCTACTCCATGTGAGTACCTGAGAATACATGCTAAAAGGTCAATACGAATGTTGGTGAATCTCACAGGTTTGTAAATAATATCAGTTTTGAACACAAGATTTCATCAGTAGTGCCCGTAAAACCAGTATTTGCAATCCAGCAAATGTAAAACCAGTATTTGCAATCCAGCAAATGTAAGTAAGTAAGTTATACCGTTGCCATGAGGCTCATAATCGAAGCTTAACCCGTAATTAATAAGTTTGCTCCCGTGACATGCTCGTAAATGAGCAAGCATCAGTAACGAATAATTAGTCACCCGTTTCTACGTGTAAATCAGTACGTGGTAGCGCTACTACCCCGGGTGGGGAGGGTCATTTCCCTAATGGATCCATTAACTAGTGTTCGCGCTTAAGTCCATAACTAACGATATATGATGGAGAGACTTCTGTAAATAGTAAACAACTCATGCAATTCCGTTTGGTATAGTAAACAGTTTTAGTACTTGTGTTCAAGGAAAAAGTAGTAGCATGTTTCTCCCCCAATAAGATAAAACAGTAAAAGTGGGGCCGTAAGACTCACCTGAGTCTTGTAGTAATCAATAGCAATTAGCAAGTAGTAAGTAAAGCAAGTAGGTTCTCCGAACCCGTAACCTTCAAATGCCTAATCATATGAAGTTATGTAAGTATGTGTCTCGCGAGACGTTTCGTTTAGTTGTACACAACTAGTTAAGTCCAATGTTTGTTTGTATGTTCGTAGTCGTTTGTTTTGAGAAGAAAGGTTTGGCCCGTTGGTGACGGTTTGTAATAATAAAAATTCTAAGATGTTGACCTTGCTACAGTGAATTGCTATATTGAACTGCTACAGTAAAATTTGACTTTGCTACAGTAACTTTGACTTTAAAAATCCTGATTCTGGTTTCTGCGACACAATTTGCGACACAAAAACTTGGTATGCGACACAAGCGTTGTGTCGCATAGGAATGCGACACAAGAGCTCTGCGACATAGTGGTTGTGTCGCAAAAGCTTGCGATGCTAATTTAATAGCGACATAGGGGTTGTGTCGCATAGAGTCTGCGACACAAGATGCGACATAACGTACGACACAAAATACGACACTAGGTACGATGCAACAGGCAAAATACGACATAACATGCGACACAAGGCTTGTGTCGCATTGATGAACACCAGCCCAGAAAGTTTCGGATGTCGAGATTTTTCGACCAAAAACGCAAATCTAACCTATTTTTAAGCTGTAAAATCGTGTTTTCTTCATTGTTTAGGTTATAGCTATGTTGTGTACACAATATTTCATCAAAACATTACACCAAAATGAATAGATCTAAGTTTTTAGAAATTTCTTACAAATGCAAATCGAGAGAGATGGAGGCCGAAAATGATGATGATGCTTTTGTTAATCTTGTTCCTCACTTGATGGTGATTCCGAAAATGTAGTTTTTGTGATCGGATTTGTGAATTCCGAAAATTTGATGAAGATTTGAGAGAGAATTTGGAGTGTGTGTGTGTGTTTTGTAAAAGTGAAAATGGGATGAGGAGTGGGGTGTAGGTGGTGATGTTAGCTGATCCAAAGGGGCAAAGGAGGGGAAAACACTTTCCAAAACGTAACATTTACTCCGCGTTCTAATCGGTTAATCGTTTGTTTTTAGTATTTAACCAAACAGTTATATTTTAAAAATGTAACTGGAGTATTTAAATAAAAATACCTTGAAATTAATAATAAAAACATTTGTCGAAATATTTAAATTATTAATTCGCGTTTAATACGTTTTTGCTAAAATATTCGTAATGTTGTCGCGCTAATATGATAGTGTCCGTTTAAAGTGTATTTATACAGTAAAATACGTTCTCATTATTTAAGTAAGTTTTGTCACCAACGTCCAAGTAAAATGTATCGGACTCCGTCCGGTTAATTCGTACGATTCATCCAAATCGCGTAAGTACACACATAAATATATAAATCACCTTATATATATACAAATAGAGTCTGTAATTAGTCCTATTATATACTAATTACAAATAGTTACAAATAATTAGGCATAATTAATTATCCTAATTAGGCAGGTGTTACACATGGATACTGGAACATTTTCCAAAGGAGAACTATCATTCCATATTATTACTTCGTCATCTACGAACTACATATTATATCTCAATATTAATTAGTCTTGTTATAAAATACTCTTCAGGAGGATTTCTACGTAATAAAAAACGAAATTTGACAAAACCCGTTATATCACTTATTCATTTTCTTTCTTTTCGTAAATACTTTCTATTTTATTGTTATTATATATGTTACTAAGTATTTGTATTATGATTGTTTTTATTGTTAACCTTTTGTACCAATTGGGCATAGCTTAAGTGGTATTGTCACCGCAAACGTCCATCCTAAAATAAAGAGATGTTTTTTCAAACATATAAATCACACGGTTTCTTATCGGGAGGTTTTATTTTTTAATTATTATCTTACTAATTATTAGTATTATGATTATTTTTATTGTTAACCTTTTTTACCAATTAAGCATAGCTTAAGTGTTACTGCCACTGCAAACGTACATGCTCCACATGTGTGATTGACACGTAGATCAGATTTCGAATCCGTGCCTCAGCACATATGGGTGATTTTGTAGACATATGATTTGTCCGGCGTTGATGCTCCTTGCGGGTAGAGAGAACATGTATCAATAGAGGATAGGGGTCAACGGAGTCTCCAAATTAACATATTTATTGCTTACAGTTTATCTTTACTTTAGAAAATATAATTATAACTAACTTTTATTAATATTTTTTGAATTTTGTGTCATTATAAAATGATGTTTGGATGAACTTAAAAATGTAATAAAGAAAGAAGTTTGACAAAACCCGTTTGATAATTTTAATTGCTAATGATCATATCATCAAAGCCACCATTTTTAATTTTAAACCTCTATATAGATAAATAAATTTGATTGGTTAATTAAATCATTGATAAAATTTAAATATTGATCAATATAAGTCTTAATGTTAACGATTTTCCGTAGGAAAAGTTGACGTGCTATTGATGAATAATCATTAATATATATATATATATATATATATATATATATATATATATATATAAAACAGAATATCATGGAGTAATTTGGACCCTTCGATGGGATCTTTCCTTATGATCTAATGGTGTATATTTAATCTCCATAGTTACACTTTTCTCCCCACATATTATTATATTAAATAAAAAAAAGTTAAATAATTAAATAAAATAAAACAAATAAATAAAAACGTAAATGATTTTCAAAAAAATAAATAAATAAACGAACAAAATAATAAATCTTCAAAGGGTCGGCCTCCCCCATATTATCATATTAAATAAATAATGATTAAACATATATCTCAACGATTTCCAAATAAATAAAAAAAATAAAAAAAATCAAAGATTGTCAATAATGAGAGTCCCGTATTCACTATTGATTAGTGATTTGGAATTGCAAAGTGTAAAGTTTAATTGTAGAAGGAGGGTTTGAATATAATTAAAAACTTTTTCTGATTTTAACTAAGTTAATTGAAAGTTCTTAATCGTTATAACAGAAACAGAGTATATCAGATAACATATATGACAATATCAAAGAACAATGTAATAGTAGCTGAAATGGTGAATTGTATTGATCATAAAATTCACAAGTGTTGAATGCGGAATGGATTAACCAAAGTTAATCCAATTCAAACACTTAGCTAAACTATTACAATCGAGATGAACAGCAGTGGACAAACACGCTGACTGTTCACTCTATGAATCGCTAAATCGTGCTTAGACAAACTACTCACTGACACACAAGTGATTAACACGAATTGAACGACTAGCCTCTACAGTACAAAACACTGAACTATTTATACTACAAGAGTTCCTAAAATATCGCCTACAAAATAGGATCTTGGAAGGACACGTGTTGCTGCTTGATTGGTTTGAACTCTGATGAACCGACATTCTGCGGGTCCCAATTCTGTTACCGCAAATATCTCGTTACCTTAAAACCAATCACTTGCTGCCACGTAATCTTTTGGACATACTTCGAACTGGAACACTCTTGCTGATGTATAGATAAGTACAGTACTTTTTAGTACTTGATGATTGAGAGGCTTTATTGAAATAGTCACTGAAGATGTAGCAATCCTCCTCACTCACTGCGAGCTAACATGCTCTTGTAGAATGAATTGAACCAAAGATCTTTAGTGACTAGCTGTTATTCTGGCAGTGACTTTTGCCTTTATTGATTTGAAGAAGTAAGGCTCTCGCTGATGTTGATCAGCGACACACCAAGTGGAGCTTTAAATCTTCCTCAGAATATCGAACAGAATGAATGACGATCAGCGAAACCCATTATCAGCAACAGCAGCTTCGATACAATCCATTTCTTCATTGAGTAGTGAATAGTTGAGTTGGTCAGCGACCAGTGACTTCATCATGGTCAGCGACCAGTGACTCAACAATCTCCCCCTAAATGATTGTGATTGAAGCTCCCTAGACAAACTTGTTGCTGTGAAAGTTTATAGTCAGTGTTTAAGATTTTAAACATTCAGTGACTTTATACTTGTGATCCATTCATTTTTCTTTTTGGATTCTTTTTGATATGATCTGAGTTTTGCACTTTGGTTTTCTCAAAAACAAAATTAGGTTTTATTGAACTGTATATCATAAAGTAAATTTAGTTACAATAAACCTAATCTATTACAAGCTTCAATTTAAACATCCCCAAACTTCTTCTTCTTTTACGATGCCCAACTCACTCTGTAGTTCATATTTGTCACTGGATGGCAGGAACCTGTACTGTCTAGCAAGCCCTTCTTCCATGATTGCTTTTCTCATTATTGAGTTCTTGGGAAGCACACTAACTATTCTGATGAGATGTACAAGCTGCTCATGATCTATCTTTTCAAGTTCTGATTCTCTTTGGAAACACAGCTTTCCATTGAAGTCCCTGTAAACAATCCCTTTCTCTCCTTCAGTAACTTCAGTGCCCTCAACCCTTGGCACTCCATCAGGAATTGACAGATTCAGCTTGCTGGTGTTTGGAATTCTGATAATTCTGTTGGTACCTACCCTATACCTTGGACTTGGTGGCTGCACTATCTCCTCACCAAATATGACAGTGTCTTCTGGTCTAAGTAGCTGTAGATCCACCATTTTCTTGAACAATCTGTCAATCTCAGCCAAGACTTCTTCTTTTGCAGCACTTGAGGAGTGACTGATAGCAAGTCTAATTTCATTCCATTCTTCTCTATGAAGTTTACAGACTTGATCAAGATTGATTGCTTGAGAATCCAATCCTCTATGGATAAGTAGCTGAGCTTGAGACTTGTTCTTAGGCTTCTTTAGGTAGACTTTTGTGATAGGAGCAGGGTTTGATCTTCCAACCATTCTGACAGCATATTTCTTTCTGTCAATCTCATCCAACATTTTATCAGCAGATGTCTTTGCTCCCCCTTTCTTTTTCAACTTGCTGCCATTTTTATTTGCACAAATCTCTTGTTGAAGATCAGATTCTTCAACATCTTGAAGGAGTTTAGACAGCCTAAAGTCTTCATCTTCTTGCTTTCTTTTTAAGAAGATTTCTCTTTCTCTTTGAATGGCTTCATCTCCACTCAGCTTCAACAGAAAAGCTCGATCAGAATCAGCTTGTTCCTTCAGCTTTCTCTATCTTTCTTCTTCTTCTTTCTCATCTAGCTCAGCTTGAAATTCTAAGAGCATCTCCCTCTCATTCTTCTGTCTCTCTTTAATTTTTCTTACTATTCGCTGCTGTTCAGTTTCTTCAGGATGAGAACTTTCTGAAGTTAAAACTGATGACAGAAGATGAGCAGGAACAGAAGAATCTGAATCTGTGATCTCAGATTGAGAGTGATGATGAGTTGTAGTAGTTGTTGCTTCTGTTGGTGTGATGATAGTGGAGATTGAGAGGGTTATCTGTGTTGTTGCTGTTGTGGTTGTGGTAATTGGTGCAGTTGTTGTTGTTGCTGGAAGTGGGGTTGATGGTTGTGTTGTTGCTGTTGTTTGGATTGTTGCTGATGGTATGATTGCTGTTGCTGGGGATGCCTCAGATATGACAGTGTCTGTATGAGGCGTTTCTGATAAGGACTTAGGTTGCTGAATGATAGTTTTGAGATTGTGCATGGCGGCTGCTATTTCTTCCGCAGAGAAGTTTATCTTTTTAGAAGAAATGGACTCTGATGTGGGAGACTTGTTTGTCCTTTTTCTTTTTATTAAAATAGAAGAGATTGGTAGCTGATCTTCCATTTGATCATCAGAGGCAACTGGTTGCTGATCTTCCATCTGATAATCAATATCTTTTTCTTTCTTCTCATTAGCACCAGCATCAGTACCTTTTTCACTAGTCCCATCATTCTTGACTTCTTTATCAGCACTATCTTGCATATCAGCATCATCCTTTTTCTTTTCATCACTTTCATTATTACCATCATTATTATCATCATCATCATCATCATCTCCTTCATCCATATTGACAACATCATCTTCTTGTTGTCTATTCATCCATTCCCACCTCATCAGCTCAAAGCTTGCTGACTCCCCCATAACTCGTGCATTCTCATCAGCAGCCCACTCTTTGACTAGATAGTCATACCTCCTTTGTTCATCAGGATGAAACTCAGGGAAAACACCCATATTATCTCTTTCCTCAGCGACATCCATATCTGATGCATCATTATCAAAGGGAGTGTAATTCTTAGCATCATCATCATCTTTATTCTCCCCCTCAGCCTCAGAAACTAAATCAATAATCTCCTCAAGTCTATTACAGATTTTCTGATGATCAACATGCATAGTTTCTAGACCTGTGATGGTCTCATGATGGTTGGAGAGAATTTTTGGAAGTTCGCTGATAACTTTATCAGCATGGGTGATATAATCCACAACAGAAGATGCCATCGTTTTTTGTTTTTCATTAAGAGAGATTATTGCATCTTCATGAGTTTTGAGGCTGATTCTGGTGAATGAGGCGAGATCATCAAGAGACTTAGCATGAGTTTCCAGAAGTTGGTAGTGATCTACTTCAGCATTTGCAATTAGTTTGACATTTTCTTTGATAGAATCACTCCAATCTGGAATGGATTCATAAGCTGCTACAAGAGAGTGAACTTTACTAGTGAGATCTGCTAGTTGGCCTGTCAAGGTCTCTCTATCTTCAGTGAGCAGATGAATTTGTTGCTGTGAAGCATCAATATAATCAAGCAGCAATTTGTCTGTTGATGATGTGGTGGATGTTGATGCTTTGTTGGTTGATGGTGATTTTTGAGTGACCAGGGAAATAGGTGGTATTGGTTGAGATTGAGAGTGAATTTCAACTTCTGGTTGAGATGGTTGATCATCAACATGTTGAGAAATGTTGTCACTTGAAAGAGACATTGCATCTAATTCATGGATGGGTGAGGTTATGGTATCAGCATGTGGTATAGTGGAGAAGGGTAGAGATGAAACATCAGTATCATCTGGTTGCTGATTCACCTTTGGAAGAGTAAGATCATAAGATCGATGTTGCTGATCCTTTTCAGAAGAAGATGAAGAAGTATCCATTGGTTGGGCTTCCTCAACATCATCAGCTTGTGTTTTAGCTGATGGTTCATTAGAAACAGAAAGGTCAACCTGTATCTCTCCCTGTGACTGGGGAGGGACATTGTCGGTTGGTGCAGTGAAAGATAAGAGTTGGCCCGGGTCTGTAGCCAGTGATGTGTCATCAGTTATGAGTGTGTTATCACCCACTGATGGCACTAGCCCTTTGACTGAAACATCATCCTTTTGTGAGAATGATGAGTGGCTGATGGGTTGACTCGATGGGTGGGTGTGGGTTGCACCCGAATCACTGCTAACAATGGGTTGAGCCATTGTAGCTGTTTGTAGGCTTCCCTTTATAGAGTCACTGGACTTTTGTGAGTCCAGTGAAGCAGTTTTAGGTACGGGTTGATCAAGAGTGCCCGCAGGGACTGAACGTTCAATCGCTGCTTCACCCTTGGCGTCCTTAGACGTCTTTTTCTGACTCTGTCCCTGATCCTTTGATGTCAGGGACTTTAACTTGATTTTCTTAGGAGCAGTTGGTGGCTTTTGCTTTGGTGGTTGATCAGTAATAGTCACTGGAGGTGTGATCAGTGACGTGATCAATGGGGGGGGCAGAATCAGACGGATGTACAGTTTGTAAAGGCTGGGGTACAAGTATCCCCTTTGGTTTCATGAAATCAGGGAGAAGCACAGTTGCAGTTTTACTAAAAATTTGATTCCCTATCAGAGTAGGTTCAAAACCTTTAAAAGAAACCCTATCATAGGCTTTAAACTGATCTTTAAAAACAAGTGAAAGAAACCTAGGATAGGAAACATATTTTGCTCTGGTAGGTTCACAGATTCTTGAAACAATATCATCAAAAATCATACTTGCATAGTCAACTTTTAAAGAGTTGACCAGTGACCAGCTTAACTGTGCTTCTAGGGAGTTGAATTGATCATAACTCCCTGTTTTTGTGCCCAGAGATTGAATAAAGTTTGAAAATAGGGCATTCCACACACCATCCATTTTAGATTTATGAACAGTAGTATACTTACGATTTCCATTGCTATCCATAGTGTATTTGCAGTCAATCCCAGTGAGATTCACTATGCCAGCTTTGGCATCTTCTTTGTCAGGTAGTGAGTCGTAAGTATCGTGCTCAGGGAGTTGTAAAACGGTACGGATGGTGTGTGCATAAATAATTATTTCTTGACCTCCGTTATTGATAAAACCTTTAAGTTGTGAGGTACTATTAACGATTGAGTGAGTACAGGTATACCAAAACTCACTCAACCAGTCTGGATTCATCTTTACAGGTGATAATGTGAGAGCAGGGAGAATAAAATGAATTTTTAAGAAATTGATTATCTCCGCGTACTCTGTTTTAGGGCATGAAAGATTACCCAAATAATTTGCTTTTGGAACTGTAATGATATCATCTTCACCAACTGCAGGTGCTCGAAGAGCTTTAATATCTTCAGTGGCAGTATATGAGTTGAGAAAATATTTTGATTTAACCATTACAGAACCTTGGAAAATCTTTGATTAAACACTTATTTTAGGGTTTTGAAATGCCAAAGGTTTTTCAAAAATTAGTAAAGTGTAAAAGATGACAAGTTGCTGATTTGTAGGTTTAAATAGTACACTTTACTAATGATCGTGTGGCTGAGATGAAAACAACGTGGGCAGTCGTGGTAGAAGATGTAGAGGTGGAGAGGGTTATGATGGTGGTGCGTGGTGGCATTAATGGTGATGGTAGTGGTGTGCCGGAAAAAGTACGCTGACGTAGGAAAGAGAGTGTCAGAGGCGCGCGATTTTTTCGATATACCATAATACTTTTAATTTTGAAATCCATTAATTTAAACACACAATGTATTAAATATAACGAATGTTTTGTCGATTGAAAATCACCATTAAATGATATCTTCAGTGAGTTTGAAAGTTACTGAAGATACATAACCAATTTCTTGATTTACCACAAAAAAAATCAAGAATAATAACATTATTTATTTATTTAGGCAAGGATGTAGTCTCGCTGGTTTAAACACAACTTAGAATACTGAATAAACCATAGAGATGTGATCATTTTATAAATAAAGAGAAAAGATTATTATTTTTTATTTAGGCAAGATTTTTTTTTTTTTTTTTTTTTTTTTAAATCATGAGTATAGATTATGTTGTATATAAGTTGTATATCATTAGATTGCTTCATCACTGATTAAGTTACAACTTAGAATACTAACAAAATCAGCTTAGAAGAAATTAAGTCACTGATATAAAACAAGTATGACAACATAATAAATACTCATGAGACTATATGAACTATATGATTAGTCCAGTTGATGAACCCATCCAGAGATAGGTTCATAGTGACCAAGCGCTGGTTTTGGCTTCCATTGATTTGAATAAACCGTATCTGAATGTTCACTGATGATGTTTTGTTTTTCAAAAGGTGTAACAGAACATTCAGATGACACATGTTGCCTGTTGCCACATTTATAACACTTTTTGTTCAAATAGCCGGCCTTTTTGGCTTTTCTCTTTTTAAGTTGCTGATCTGACACAATCACACAACTTTTCTTGCTGATTGTTACTTCTTGCATCTTTGACTTTAGGTCACTGATGGAGGTTGTTTCAGTGACAGATACAGTGTCAGTGAAGTTGCTGATGATTGTTTGATTATCAGCGATGGTTTTGATAAGATGTGAAGTTACTGATGATTTGACAGTTTTTAAAACATTCATCTCATTGTTACCATTTAAGACATCAGTGTCTTCAGTGACCAACTTGCTTTTAGTAAAATAGTTTGGTCGTGGCACACTGAAGATGGAGATGGGTTCAAATACAACTTCTGAAAAATTACCCTTTGGATCAAAAACAGGGTCAACCATTGTTGAATCAGCAAGGGATGCAGCATATTCATAATCTCCTCCCAAAATAGCTTTGACTTGTTTTGGAATTTGATTATTTACACAGTGATTGACTTTATCATTTGACTTACACCAAAATTCCATGACCTTTTTAAGCTGTTGAAATTGTGTTTCAAATTTAACCTTTTCTTGAACACACACTTGATTTGCATAAGTTTGTGCATCAAGATCCAGTTTTAATTTCTTCATTCTTGACTCATTTTCATTTTGGTCATTTAGTTTGGATTGTAAATCACTGATTTTACGTTTCCGCCCTTTTTGAATATCATGAGCATTTGATAAGTCAACTATCAAAGACTCAAAGACATTATCCTTTTCAGCAGCTGTATATGTTTTAAAGCAATGCACCTTGTAAAGAGTTTTAGGATCCCATTCAGATGCTGAACATTTAGGAGTGACTTCTTTGATGTCTTCAAGAAGTTTAGTGTCATTAGCCATCAAACAGTACTCCTTGTCTAAACAAATCATTGCTTCTTCTTCATCAGATGATGAGGAGTCAGAATCACTGAATGAACCTTCTTCAGCGACAAAACCTTTTCCCTTCTTCTTCCCAGATTTAGCCAATGCCTTCAGTCTCTTGTATTTTGCCTTGTACTTGTTGTACTTGTCATTTATGACATCTAGCACGGGTTCAGGGACTTGATTTACTGACTTTGATCTGCATTCAGCTGCAAAATGACCAATTCTGCCACACTTGTAGCATTCACCTTTGGATTGAAATTTATCAGATGATGGAGCACCAGCGAATCTTCTTGATCTGGTGTTCCTTCTAAAATTAGCAACCATCATGGCCATATCCTTCTCAAGCTTCTCCAATCCTTCATCATACTCGTATTCTGACTGTTCTTCATCTTGACCACCTTCCTCTTCAGCTATCAGTGACTTCGAACTTTTCTTGGACACTTTTGACTTCTGTCTTTGATCGATTTCATCAAGCTCTGCTACAAGGGCATTGGATATCTTCTGACTTCCAAGAGTAGCACGAATATGCTCACTCTGATCAGCTTGCTTTTCAGACTGCTCCCAATTGAGCAAAATACCATACACCTGAGTTAAATTCAGAATTGAATAATCATTTCTCTGTCTGGTACATGTTGCAATGGTTCCCCAGATTTTTCTTGGCAGTAACTCAAGAAAATTTTCAACAACAAATCTCTGTTCCTTGCCTATACCAGCCTTCTCCATTTTGTTCATCAGTGACTGGTATCTGGTGTAAGTGGAAGACAGAGATTCATTTGGTTCCATTGCGAACAACTCATACTGGCGAGTGAGATTGACTTCCCTGCAGCGAATAATATCAGGAGTTCCAATATATATATTCCTAAGGGTATCCCACATATCTTTAGCAGTTCTACAAAGCCTGATTGATTCGAACACTTCATCAGGAAGTGCCATGCCTATGTAGATTTTAGCTTGTTTATCAAGTCTAACCAATCGCCTATCCTCATCAGGCCATTGTTCCTCTCTTTTAGGTAAAACCATTTCTGGTATAGCTGGAGTAGTAGCTGTTGCAATTACAGCAGGAACAATAGTAGTTGGGATATGTGGACCATTGGTTATGATATTATAAAGACGGTCATCAACTAAGTCCAAAAACATCATCATCCGGGACATCTAAGTTTCAATCCTTGAAGGATCAAAAGCTGGAGGTTTGGTTGTAGAACCATTTCCCTTTTGATAGTCAGAGTCAACACAGCTGTACTTTACAGATTCCATTGCAGACCTGGTTAATTGAAGTTAAACCAACTCTGCTCTGATACCAATTGAGAGTCCCGTATTCACTATTGATTAGTGATTTGGAATCGCAAAGTGTAAAGTTTAATTGTAGAAGGAGGGTTTGAATATAATTAAAAACTTTTTCTGATTTTAACTAAGTTAATTGAAAGTTCTTAATCGTTATAACAGAAACAGAGTATATCAGATAACATATATGACAATATCAAAGAACAATGTAATAGTAGCTGAAATGGTGAATTGTATTGATCATAAAATTCACAAGTGTTGAATGCGGAATGGATTAACCAAAGTTAATCCAATTCAAACACTTAGCTAAACTATTACAATCGAGATGAACAGCAATGGACAAACACGCTGACTGTTCACTCTATGAATCGCTAAATCGTGCTTAGACAAACTACTCACTGACACACAAGTGATTAACACGAATTGAACGACTAGCCTCTACAGTACAAAACACTCAACTATTTATACTACAAGAGTTCCTAAAATATCGCCTACAAAATAGGATCTTGGAAGGACACGTGTTGCTGCTTGATTGGTTTGAACTCTGATGAACCGACATTCTGCGGGTCCCAATTCTGTTACCGCAAATATCTCGTTACCTTAAAACCAATCACTTGCTGCCACGTAATCTTTCGGACATACTTCGAACTGGAACACTCTTGCTGATGTATAGATAAGTACAGTACTTTTTAGTACTTGATGATTGAGAGGCTTTATTGAAATAGTCACTGAAGATGTAGCAATCCTCCTCACTCACTGCGAGCTAACATGCTCTTGTAGAATGAATTGAACCAAAGATCTTTAGTGACTAGCTGTTATTCTGGCAGTGACTTTTGCCTTTATTGATTTGAAGAAGTAAGGCTCTCGCTGATGTTGATCAGCGACACACCAAGTGGAGCTTTAAATCTTCCTCAGAATATCGAACAGAATGAATGACGATCAGCGAAACCCATTATCAGCAACAGCAGCTTCGATACAATCCATTTCTTCATTGAGTAGTGAATAGTTGAGTTGGTCAGCGATCAGTGACTTCATCATGGTCAGCGACCAGTGATTCAACAAATAACAATAGACACAATTTTGTATCTATCTTCAAAGCTATTTCAAACCCTAATTCCACCCTACATTTATTTATATCCATTATAATCCACTTTCAATACATTCATCAACTCCCCTATTCCAAAATAAATCTAAAAAAAAAAAAAAAAACTCCCAATGTGTGTTATATATAATCATTAAGGTATACATAATGTTTTTAATTTACTAACAAAATTTATTATTTTAATGTTAATATGACAAAGAGCCTTCTACTACACCAGAAAACTTATGACCCTATTAATAACGGAGGTACCAAAGGTTAATATTTTTGTATTATTCTTTTCATTCGAATTATTATATACGTGTTTTATATGGATTTGTATTGGCCTGTGCAACCATATACAAGTTTTTGAAATTTTCAGGGGAAAAAAATCCCTCATACGCTAACGATCATGGATCCGACGATGAAAAGTCGAGTATTACACGCAAAGTTGAAAATTCATAGTAATCTAAATACATACTCCGTAATATAAAGAACTTAACTCTTATGCTTTGTGACTCCACTACTACAAATCAGGTTAAAAACCTCTTAAAAAATTCACATGAATTCCAACTATTAAATGAACACTTACAAATTGGTCAATAGGGTTTGATTTTAAGCAAAATTGAAGGTAGTAAAGTTTTCTTTTATTAATATTTATAGATTTAGATTTAGATTGTGAGTTGACCTACCTAACTCAAATGATGACCCGACAAAGGTAAAATAGTCCATCGGGAGTGTGTTCGAATCACGGTCCGACGTACCGTGGTGTGCACATCTTCACTTTTTTACTTGAAATACTAAAGTTTACGAGCTAACAAAATCACTATCGCATTATACAATTCTTAGTCTTAGATCAATGATGTTTAGTTATTCGTTCATTTCAAACGTTTCGGTAACTTGTTACTTACTAACAACTAATTTGTCAATCCATGTATGTAGGATCCAAGTAAGGCAACTGATTTGTCAATACATATAGGATCCAAGTAAGCGCCAAGTGAACCCATGTAGGATCCATGTAAGCGTCAAGTGAACCACGTCATCACCAAATTATCCTCGTCAGTAAATATTTGCTGAATTTTTTTTGTAAATGAACCTTATTATATTTATTTGTTTATCTGTTTTCATTTGGTTAACTTTTATATCTTATTTGTAAACCATACATCTAACTTAAAAATTACTCCTAAAATGCTACGGAGTACTTTCATGTACAGGCCGTTCTTCATCATCATCATCATCGACTGATATCCTCAAATAATTGTCATCACAATTCATTTCTATACTAATATAATTTATAATCAAATTTACTGAAAAATTATAAAACCCATTATGTATTTGTTCTATATTGTTTTTGATTAATATTAAACATTTACACATATGAAAAAGGGGAGTGATCCGTACACCACCAAAATTTATCCGTACACCACTAAATACGTTTTGTGGTGTAGTACACTACAACACTTTAAAACACAGTTAGTGGTGTATGGATAATTTTTTGTGGTGTACGGATCACCACCCATATGTCATATGACTAACCTGTAAAACCGGATATTCACAAAAGTTTTACAGGTCTCTCAAGTTAATCGATGGTTTAACTTAACTCGTAAACTTTAATATTTCAAATAGACATTTTAAAATACTTTAGCGCTCTTTATGAGTGTTAACCCGATTTAATGACATTTCAATCTTTTTGTTATACCATCATCAAAGGGGGAGAGTAAAAAAAAAAAATCAAAAATATCCTTATGTGTGATGCACGTGATCTGAGATAAGGTAAAAATTAATACTAGTCAATGTCATGGACTCGCGATTTGACAAAAATCCGGGTCAATAGACGGTATGTGCACAGACGCAAAATATCTGAACCGAGGACAAAGGATGTAATATAGGGACAACCACATGCACTAGGAATATAATTTACTCATATATTTGTTTTATTTTTTTAATAGGGCTGTAAATGAGGCGAGCTACTTGAACTCAACTCGTTAAAAGCTCGATTTGAGTCGAGATAAAACAAGCTCGAGGCTGAATATATTTTGAAGCTCATTTGACAAACGAATCCGAGCTGGAGCTTTGTATATTAAGATTGCGATGAGACGAGCTTGAGCCATTTGAATTCTTAAAGAATCGATCTCGAGCCTATTGAAGTTCGAGCTTGAATCGGCTCGTTACACCCTTACTTTTTGTTAACCATCATAATAATTTGAAGGTAGTAATATAACATAAGTCTAATAAGAAGGGTTCTTAATGAATAAGAGATAAACATATCATTAGAAAGAAGTGTGAAAGTTTTACAATGACGCATTGAATTGTAGATTTGAATATATGACCATTAGCTTTGACAATAAACAACATTCCATTGCACTGACAATAAAGACAATGGTTGTTTCTTATAAGTTAATCTATATATAGACCAAATTAAATTGTCACTAAAAAACAGTACATTTATTACTATTTATAACACTACAACAATTGATATTAAGTAGTAAGTATTTTTTTTTTCATATCATCTCCTTTATTCCTTTAATTTTCCCTCCATTTATTCTTCATTTTCTCCTTGTCTTTGTCAATAGAATATATCATTCTAGCATATTATTAGCATATTATTTCAGAGGGTTAAGTGTCCGTAAATTATATAACTATGTGTTGACAATTTTTGTGCATACACATTATATTGATCACCATTGTGTATAAGTATCTACAAGACAGGCTACGAGACAGGCTATATCAGGTCATCTGTTCATGTGTACCAGGTTACCATATTTCTTTTATTTGTTAATTCCAAGTAATATTCCACGTAATTATGTCTAGAAAAACATAAAAAAAAAAAAATTCAATCTTTTTACCAATCTAACATAATCAAACGCTAATTTCCTTCGAGCTATCATCAAAGTTTACTTCATGTTTACCAATTCATCATTATCAAAAGGTCAACTCATCATCATCATCATCATCATCATTATAATCATCATCATCATCATCAAACCATAGCACTTATTACTTATTCAATTTTATGAACACCTCAGGTGTTATTAGTATAAAAAAAATGTCATATAGAAAAGATGAAATTGGATTTAGAATTGCAATTACACACTATCATCTCTCATTTTCGATCTTTTCGACCTTGCCACCACTGTGAAACCTCCTGCCACAATCATTAACCTGCAAATTCCGGCCACCATGAACGTAATCTGACCCGAATAAACTCAATCTGACACATTGGAGTCAGAAATGAGGCGACCATGAATCTGAAACGCAAAACCGGAAACTATGAAATCTAAAAGGTAACAATTTAAAAATACGATGCAAATTTGAAACACGGAAAAAAACGATACCGAATTACAAGATTTGAAATCTAAAAGGTAACAATTTAACTTTTTAATTAACTAATTTAAAGTTTCGGTACATAATATACTATTATTATCAAAGAACAACACAAATACAAAAAAAGAGTGGTATCATGTACTATATTATCAATAATTGATTAATTAAATTACTCTTTTGCCACTAATTTCTCTATATCTCAATTTACATCCCTAAAATAATTTACCATTTAATCTTCTAAGGCTGTGTTAACGTCATTTGGGCAAGTACAACATGCATTTGAGTTGTCATGTTTTGTCATCTTTCATCAAAGTTAAAAAGATAAACTAATGCATTATAGGTTGTCGATTTAAATTATAGAGAGTAACTTAGATGGACGGAAACTACCAATGCACTGCAAAGAACGTTATTTTTTAATTCAAAATAGTATTTGCCTGATGACCGGTAAATTTGCTTATTTGGAAAACATATTCGTACGATTTTAAATAATATAGTATTATTAAATATCAATACAAATAACAAAGTGATATCACACACAATATTATCCCTATTTTGGACTCATCAATCCAAAATCTATCATAATTCAAATCCTTAATACATTTTCATTTAAAATTAAAACAATACAAATCGATGTTCCGTACACCAACACCAAAACACTTATAAAATCCATATAACACATCCATATAAGACATATCATAAAGTCAACCCACAAATGTTACGGGTCTTAAACTAGTGTAGATATTAATTAAAAAGCTAAATATATGACAGTTACAAAGAAATATTAATAATAGTCAGTTGTTTTAAGTAATTATAGTATGTGCATTAAAGATTGTAGAGGGTAGAAAGGTAATTTGTCATGTCCCGTTTCTTAAGGATTAAGATTTTTTGGTGCAAATAGTTTATATGGTAGTATAGATTATAGATATACATATAACTATATATATATATACTCTTTTATAATAGACCTTTCAAATTTATATAAAAGAAGAAATTTGATCATAACCGACTAAAATATATATTTAGTTATATCCAATAAAAATAACGACATAAGAATTTTAACCGTTTATGTATAAAAAATGTTAACTTATGATGTATGTATATAGCATGCGACAACTTTAATATTTCTTCATGCCGATTACAATCGACTCTGAAATTACTATTATCCTTCTTAAGAATTCCAACATGTTTTTCCTTTACGTTTTTAAGCTACAATTTACTATCTTTGTACGTGTATAAAACAAATATAAGTGATAAATAAACTAATATGTCATCAAAATGGAGATTTTTTTGGCCGCTGCATTACGCGTGTATTCTTCTAGTAAAACAAATGAGACAAAGTCTTAAAGGAGAAATAGTAATTTGCTATTTTACCCTCCCTTTCATTAACATGTTTACAATCGATGTACAATTAAATACTTAATCAATGTATTTAATTATAAACTTTAATTTTTAATTTTAGTTTCAAATATATATGTGTAACTTAAATTATAACTAAGATACATATTGATCTTCACTAATATATATAATGCACTTCAATATTTTTGTTAGATAGATTTTATCAGTTTGCCTCTAATATTACTATTGATATTTTAAAAACTACTTGAAATTACTGATATAACCCTACACATATTAAAATTTAATTAATACTATGATTATTAAACATTGAAGTAACAAACATATGACATTAAACACTTATTAATTAATTCTTTTATATATCTACTACTAATATATTAAACATGACATACCTTTTAAACCGTAAGAAGTTACACGATGTGTCAATTATGTACGGAAAGCTAAAAGCGAGACGAACATGTTAGCAAAATGCCGAAGGTGGTTTGTCCACTGTTTGGAGTGAAATTATGACATTAAAGCCTTCAAAATCAACTTTCTTTAAATTTGATACGTTTTTAAGTTTTTTTGAAAATTTGAAACGAACTATTTGTTGTCTTTTTGTATGAGATTATAGATTAACAGGTTTAGTTACATTCCTCATTTTGTTTTGATATCATCAATTTCTATATTTTATACTTTCAAATTTTTAATCAAACTTTGGGATTACAATTTCAGGAACATAATATTTAGTATTAACAGACTAAAGTAAAAACAAAAAAAAATTATAAGGTATTGATAGTTAAACTCTGAACCCAGTCAACGACTCCGTACCTCGCAACTTGCCACCTGGCTATTAGAGACTTGCAACCTGACTATCGAATTCACAACGACATTTTAGACACATGCACATATGTATGTATGTTTACGTATTTTTTAACAATTTTTAAAGGGAAATAAGTCATTTTTCTTCTTTAAAAACATCATATCTTAGTGTATCGTCATATTAATTTTAATCTTGATTTAGTTCTATATCGAATAAATAAATGTGAAACTAATAGTTGTTTTCATGCCGCATCGCGCGGGTATTCTGCTAGTTTATATTAAAGTGTTAGTTACATTTGTTTTGATAGAAATATTGCTACAAAAATATTATTTTTTCTTACAGATTATAACTATCTTTATTATATACTAATATATAAAAAGTTGAAAACTTATATGAAACTTTTAATAAAGAGACACTATAACTTTTTTACTAACCTTTTAAGTATTTTATTTAATATTTGACCACTTTTAGTCATTACATTCAAGTAAGGGTAAATTATCTAAAATAGAAATGAACTATTGACATATTTCATTTTCTAGAAATCAACTATCAAAATTATCAATAATAGAAAGCAACTATCATTTTATTCACATTTTTAACAATATGTTATCTTGAAATTCATAAAAACGATGATGTGTCATGTACGGATGTACCATACTACTAGAATTATGATAAAATTGATAGTTCTATTCTATTATTGATACTTTTTATAACTCATTTCTATAATCTAAAAAATTAGCCACTACTTCTTTTCTAATTTAGATAGTTTGTTGTTTAAGTAATCATCAAAAGTTAATCTACTACAACTATAGAATAGCTTGGCCATTTGATAGGCTTAAAAATAATAAGTTATTATTCAATTGTCTTAGTTAATACAATATCTAATGCAAACAATACAAATATTTGAAGCACTGTCTTAGTTAGTACAATATCTAATGCGAACAGTACAAACATTTGAAGCACTATTTTTTTTTTCTTTTTGTAAAGATAATTTATTTGACTACTAAAGTTAATAGAGATTAAAAGTTCATCATTAAGTTGCTGGATTTGAAATTTAAGGTACAAAGTTTAAAAGCTAAACTCGGACTGTTTTTATAAAAGGGTTGATGATCAAAAGTATTCAACTAGAAAATGATTTGCATAACATATTTAGGTAAACGAGGGCAAACAAGTTGATGGGTATAGTAGGATCATTTTATTAAAAAGTAAAATACAATTATTTATCTGGTTGATCGATTGATGAGTTGACGCAAACTTTAACTCAAATCCGACCCAAAAGATAAAAATGGTTGTTCGGGTTTTAAGTTTGAATTCAACTCTAACCTATAATAATGTATACTATATATAAAGAAAACTAGGCATGGAGCCCGTGCGACACACGACCATTTATAAAATACAATTATAATTATTGTAAGTTTAATTTTATTAATTAAAAGGCATAATTATTATTGAAATAAAATGACTTAGTAACATAAATCAAATTACTCCGTATAATGGATGGACTTGTATTTATTTTTTTAGCAGTTGATACATCAAGTATGATAGAGTATATCATTTACTTAAGAGTGTCTGAAATTTATATCTCTGCCCATTTCACACGGTAACACCGATATTGTCAACGTGCGAATGACAAAGGTAACAACCATCAGTTTTATGTTAAGTTTTAATACATTTGTTGAGCTCTTACGATGCAAGGTAATTAAAAAATAAGATAACCCTGTGTTTTTTAAGTTTTCTGCTGTATTAATATTGTTGAATGTTGAAAATTTATTATTATTAGTCAGTAGTAACATATAACAATATGCACATAAAATAATCAATCATATATCATAGTAAAACTAATTTTCTTAAAACATGGTAGTTGATGATGATAATGTTTAATAATTGCAATGTATGAGATATCAATAAGAAAATAAATTTATTTTTTATGTGTAAAAAATCATTATCTATTGAATGTAATGAATATTTTTAAAAAACTATTACAATGAAGTATAATAAAAATTGAATTATGGCTCTTTACAAAATAGAAGACAATAGTTTTAGGAATTTAAAATTATAAAAACTGTTAAGATGAAAATGTTAGAAATTTTGAAGAATTTTTGAGAAAAAACTAATTTGATAATGTGACATAATTTGGATGTTTTTAATAAAAGGCTTTTAGCCCGTATAATGCACGTTCGTTATTATATTACAGCTATATGTTTATTTGTAAGTAGTCTAATGAATTAGTGTTGTTAACTTAAAAGGTTCAATTATCATTGAGAATTGAAAATAAATAATAGCATAAACCAAACTATATAATAAAGTAATCAAACTATTATAATAAATTGTAGAAATTAATATATGGTGTCAAATAAAACACGATGAATTGTACGAAGATAAATAATAAGTATTATATGTATTCGTAAAAATTTGTAGGTCTTTGAGCCAGTGCAATGCACATTAATGTATAGGGTTAAAACGAAAAAATAAAAGTGTGGGGATTAAACTATTATTAATTCTTATTTAAAATGATTTATAATAATATTTAAATTAATAAAAATGGAAAGCCATGTGACATCCCTTGAATTTGAAAAATAATTTGGAGTAATTATATTTTATACTTGTCATCTTATGATGATTAAATAGATGACACATAAACAAAAATAATCTTTGTTTTATATATATGAAATAGATGATATATCACTATATTTTTTCAGTTTTCACTAAACGACGACATATAATTGAACAAAAATACTGCAAGTATTTTTTTATACCGCTGCATAGCGCGGGTAAAATGCTAGTTATATTAAATAAAAGAAAGGTAACATAGCTTGTTTTCCTTTTAACATTTGTGCTGAAATACAGGTAGTATAGGTTATTAATGTTTGCCGGATCATATTCACATCCTATTCTTGAATTAACTAATCCAATTCATTCGTGGAAATTAACCTGCATAACGACTATGGTATGAACCTTAATTGTCCCTAAGTTTTACTCTATATAAAGTCACAAAACAGTGAAACACACTGCAAGAAGCAAACCTTTCCCCGAAAACTTTTTTTTTTTTTTAAACAAAAGGATATATAATAAAAAAATGTGTCTTCACTTTCTCTTTCTCCTTAATCTTCTCCCCTTTGTTTTCTTCTGTCTTTTTCTTGTTGCCGTCCCTGCCGTTAAGCCACAACTACAGCCCGGATACTACGCGAAAACATGCCCAAACGCAGAACTCATTGTTCGAGATGTTATGAAAAAAGCGATGATCAGAGAACCTAGAAGTGGAGCTTCTGTTATGAGATTTCAGTTTCATGATTGCTTTGTTAACGTAAGTATGTACATTCATTTCCTCTGTTTATTCGTCTTCGAATAAGTACCTATACTCGGATACCAGATACAAACTAATTTTATTTTGTAAATGTAACATGTCCTCATCAAGTATACGATGTTGAAATATGTAACAGAAACATCTAATAGATTACTCTGATTACATGAACCAAATGTTTTATTCCAATTTCCGAATTTTGAATTATTATTATTGTCATTGTCAAAACACATATAATATTTTCTTCTCTATTCTTGTTAAAAACATTATTTAACTTTATTATTGGCAAACACTCACACACTGCAAATCACCTATCATATTATATTAGTATTATATATATTATTATTATATATTATATATATTATTATCAATTAATTATTAATTAATTATTATATTATATCATTATCAATTATCAAAGCGTACAGAGTAACATGCAATTTATTGCGAGATTTTATTGGAAAGTATCACGACAATATCATAAAAGTAGAGTGGATATTATTGGAAAGTATCACGATAATATCATAAAAGTAGAGGAATGAAGTTCGCATGCTATTTTCAAGGCTCTACTCCCGAGTTAATTTTTTAAGAGAAGAGAAAGGAATCGGAAAGAAAAAAAATATTTTGTGTTCCCGAGTTTTTCTGATAGACAGAAGAGAAAAGAAGTGGGAGGAGAATTAGATCTTCTTTTCTCTCCAAACTTTCCCTCCAATATTGGAAAGATTTGGAAGGATAGAAGGTTTAACTAGTTATAAAATGTCAACTCCTTCCATCCCTTTCCAACTCGGGAACACGAAACATGCATGTAAATTTCTATTTGTTTCTTTTCAACTCAGGAACGCAAATTTTTTTTTTTTTCCTGTCATCTTCTATTCCATTCTTCTCTTTTATTTTCGTAAAAATCTCAGGAGCATGCCCTAGATTATCGTTGTTGCTGTTTTTCATGATTGTCATTAAGGATAGCATGTTGAAATAAGTCACTGAAATATTATTAATAAATGAAATATCTTATTTTTATGCAATAATGGTATCAAGATAATAAATGCTTATTACATTCATTACATGATATATTTTTTATTATTTTTCGAAATCCAAGTTTGGAATTTATTAATATCATTGGCAAAACGTATGATCTGATTAACAGGGATGTGATGGTTCAATGTTGTTGGATGATACTCCGACCATGCTTGGAGAGAAACTCTCTTTATCCAACATAAATTCGTTGCGTTCGTACGAGGTTGTAGATGAAATCAAGGAAGCCTTAGAGAAGGCATGCCCTCAAATTGTTTCTTGTGCAGATATCATTATCTTGGCCTCTAGAGACGCGGTTGCTCTGGTAATTTAATTTACATTACAAACAAAAACTAATGCTTTTATTTGATATATAATATAATTTAATATATAGTTTATTAATTATGGATCACATACATGTTTATAAAACTCTTCATATTTTATAAACTACGTGACAAATTAAAGCTTAAAATAATTTGATTTTAAAATGAAAGTAAGAAGTTGTTAGAATCATAAGTGTTGTTTTAAGAGTAGTTTAAACTTTGATTCCTTGTTGCAGCTAATTATTTGGTTTTTGGAAACACTTCATTTGTATGTCTCTGCACTTTGTAGCAAGAACGACATGATAGGAACTAGCATTGTGTGATTGAACAAAACATTCTATCTAGGCGGGGACAACCCAAAATTCATAATTTGAGGTTCATAAATAAAAATAATATTAAACTTCAAACTTAATTTTATCTATAAGTTGAAAAAACAACCAAATAGCTATTGGCCTAGTGGTATGCATGAGAAAGACCCTTTCAATCAAGAGGTTGATGGTTCAAGCCTCACTTAAAGCAATAAATGTATACATTCGTGGATTTTGTGGTTGTATATAATATGTAAGTTAGGTTGTAGGATTGCCTTTTAAAAAAGTTGAAAAAACAAACAGATTTTTATAATATATATTATTAGTTAACAAAATAATACTTCAAGATCGATGTTTATAGTATGTTTGTTTTAGTATGTAATGTGGTATGCATATTTAGAATTTTAGATAGTAAAATTATAACAGAAGCAAAGAGGGTGTATGTTTGAGAAATTATTATAGGGGTCTTTGGTATCGTGTTGAATAATAAATTTAATCGAAATTGATCATCACTTATAACAAAATCCGTTGTAAGCTACAGACGGTTGGAAATGATTTCTGCGATTATCTTTTTATGGTTTTTGTATTTGTGGCTACCAGAGTGGAGGTCCGGAATGGGAAGTGAAGCTGGGAAGAAAAGATAGTCTAATTGCTAGTCAACAAGATGCGGATAACATAATGCCGAGTCCTAGAGCCAATGCAAGCACCCTCATTGATCTCTTTGCTAGATACGACCTCTCAATCAAAGATTTAGTAGCCCTTTCGGGTTCTCACTCAATTGGTAATGCCCGTTGCTTCTCCATCGTCTTTAGATTATACAACCAATCAGGCTCAGGCCGCCCAGATCCCACTATAGAACCTAAGTATAGAAAAAAGTTAAACAAACTTTGCCCTCGTAACGGTGATGGGAATGTAACTGGCGATCTGGACTTCACCCCTCATCTCTTTGACAATCAGTATTTCAAGGATTTGGTTAATGGTAGAGGTTTTCTGAATTCAGACGAAACGTTGTATACTTACCCGTCTACGAGAGGATACGTTAGAAAGTATAGTGAAAATCAATCAGAGTTTTTTAAGGATTTTGTTGAGGGTATGATAAAGATGGGGGACTTGCAATCAGGGCAGCAGGGTGAGATTCGGAAGAATTGTAGGGCGGTTAATGACTTGCCACCGGTAGATGATGTAGTAGGCCCCCTGAAAGATGAAGAAAATTGAGTTATCAAATATACATGTTCTGTTACCCGTGTGATGCACGTTGTCACTTGGCGCACAAAACATGCCAATTTATTATGTGTATGGCGATGCTAGAAGATGGAGAAATCAATGAAAGATAATATTGAATGACATATATATGACCAATTGAGTTTCATGCGTCTTCTTCAACTAAAACCATTTGCAATGGTAATTAAGGTTGTGGGTGTCACATCGTCAAAACTACCTTGTGTTATCTCACAATCCTTGCAATGATAACCTTCCATAGTAAAAGGTTGTGAAAGAATGAGACTCACTAATTAATTTCGTTTAGACTAAAAGGGAATAAAATAAAATGAAAATAAAAAAAGAATGTTGTGGGGCTCCCTTTTTGGGACTGAATAAGAACTTTATTTTTCTTTAAATGACATAGTTGATTGACTCCCCACTACACAGAATTACTCATGAAAATTTATAAAGATTGGCTTATTATAGACTCGTTGTGCGAATTTTATCAAGTATAATGAATCAGAGACTATCTTTAATATAACTGAATATTAATAAAAAAAATAACTTTGCTACCTTCAATTTTGATTTATAATTAACTTATTAACCAATGAGAATGAAGTATTTCACCAAATATTCAATTAACCAATCAAATATAAGAATTTACCTGATAAATCTCTTTAAAAAAACTCTCATATTTTTATAAAAAATAGGATAATAAAATTAATCTTCATTTAATCATCGTCAAAACTTAACCCTAACTTAACATGCTTGGCTCGACTGATATTTCGCATGGTAGGGACAGGTGGTCATGTAAAGTGAATGGAGATCAAATATATACGGTTCACAAAGTTGCTAGCAGGGTTATAAGTGGTATTGGTCAAAAGTCAGTTAGTTAGGATAGATGAAGCGGTTGTATGAAGACAAAAGATCATGCAAAGAGCAGGTGGAGACACAAAACACAAATATTGGTGATGAAGGTGTATTATTTTTGTATTGTTTGTACATATGATAAGTGTAAATAGTAGTACCGGAATTCATGTAACAGCACACTAGGGGTGTTATGCGTTTTTTATAATTAATATATAGCTTTATGGTGGTGCTTCTTGAGTTCTTGGTGATAATCTAACAGGTGTCAAATTATGCATTTTTTTTTCTTTTTTTTTTCTACTATAAATGTATTCTCCATTAACCTTGTGTGTTTTTATCTTTTGATTTGAGTCACAAGATACAAGCCACGCTAAATAAATTTTTAGCTTTCTGTTAACCTTATGCGTAATTATATTGTTAATTTTAAAACTCTAAAATGTTAGCCCGTGTAGTGATGAATCCTTTAAATAATTTACTCATTTATGCCCTTAGATAACCATATATTACAATATGACACTTTATCTTTAATTACACACAAATTGATATCTTATTCAACTTAATGTTTAAAAAAACTTAAATTTAATCACTTGCGTTGTCGCGAGTCCTAAATCTAGTTAATATTAATACATCAATATATGTTAGTTGCACACCATGTGTCTTATAAAATGAAGATTTCTATGAATCTAACATGGAAAAAAAAAACCCTCTTCTACCTACGCACATATTATTTACATCCACACAATTATATACAATGCCTCTACTAAGACTTGAACCCCCAACGTCTTGGTTGAAGGGTTCCTCATATACCGCTAAACCATATGCCATATTAATCAAACATGGATTCTAAACAAGAAATTGCTTATTACCCAATAAATTTATGTATAAATTTCATTTGTCATTTTTTATTTATCTATCATCCATTAATTTGTTATTCACGAATAATAATAATATGAGTGAAGATTGAGCATGTATATCATTAAACATTATAAATTGTTTAGGGGTTTCCTTTAGAGACTTGAACTTTTAAATATGAGAAATAAGGAGATTATCCTTACATACAATGAGAAGGACAAAACTATCCATCCCTAAATTTGAAAAGAGCGTAATATTCAAAGCAGTATTTTTTATATTAAATAATATGTGATGTCTTCAATAAATAAATAATTGGAATTTTGGAATAACCCTGTATGTCAACTATTATTTTTACCGTTGTTGGTTCTTTTTACCACTAATCAGAATCGCGGAAATAAAATCTATAGTAGTTTACATAAAATATAAAACATAAGAATCGAAAATTGACTATACAACTCGTCGTTATACGTGATTAGACTTCTAGTAAATTTTAAAATATTTCTCCTATTGTGATGATTTGGAAGAAAGCCTAATATCACAGACGGTCAAACTCAGATGTCGAAGATAAAGTCCGATTGCCCATATATATGGCTGTCGAAGTGTTCAACAGGTAGTTTTTGGTTGACTTTAGATTTCATCCGTCAAATGTCGTGAACTTTTAATCCCCACCGTCCTATTAGGGAAATTGTTGGTTATACTTTTTGACGGTTTCTTTTAGCCTGCGCTTCTACAACCGCATCACGTTCTCCCTTCTGCGAGGGTTTCGGTTATGTGTATCTACCAACCGTCATCCAACACCCACAATTATCCTGCTCGAAGCCATCCCTTAAAATAAATCACATTTAACCCTTTTAACACATTATTTTGGTATATGTGAATCTATCCCAACACCTCTCTTCACTCACCCGTATCACCATCAGCCATGAAGATTTATCGATTGATATAAACCCCCAACACCAATTTGCAGTTCTGCAAAATCATTAAACTATGTTTTTGTCAGTAATTGGAACAACGGTTGAGTGATTAAAAATAGAGGATTTATATGTACACTGATTTATATGCATAATAATTAGGGATTTGTTGAGTGACAGACCAAAATCTTGCTTTAATATCTTGAGCAACGGTAAGATAACCTTCAGGTGCAGTTAAAATACATGCTGATGGGTTTTTAATGTTAATTTTAATTAAATATTAAACAATAATATGCGGAAAATAATTAAAAACATTAAACCCATTATCGCGGATCTAAATACTTGTATTAAATCAATCAAACGAATTAACAAGATGAAAGAAACAACTTACAGTGATTTGCTCGGTATGAACTATCTTTTGTTTCTTAGTTGGAGGTGCCAACGCGTTCGTACCAATACTTGTCATCTTGTGGATATAAACCGCTAGTTGTTTTATCTCTTTGTTTATACGTTATCTTTACTACAACTTAGTAACAACGCGTGAACCGAACTAGGAATTAAACACACGTATGTGTGTGATTCGACTAGCCCAAAACCGAATTTCGGTTTTGGGGTTTGTGTGGAGTTCGGCCGAAAAACACAAGAGGGAGGGAGAAGAGAGTTTGTGAGGGTTTTAGGTTATTGTGTTGATTAACCTAAACTTGATCCCTAACCCTTATATTTATAGGTAGGCCAAACTTGTCCAACAAATTAATCAAGATTTACAATATAAACCCTCAACTAACAATTAGTTTAATATAATCACCAATTATATATTTCTCTACATAATTAATCCATAATTAATTATCCTCATACATATCCGTCGATGATGCATTAGTATGACCCATTGATGTCTTAATTATCGGATTAAATAAATTAAATATAATTATTATGCACATAATTCTTTCAGACTCCCACTTGTGCATAGATGAATATACTTAACTTATTAAGTTTCCTATGGCGGTCCCTAGCAAGACACATAGGATGACCGAGTCATAAGAACTCTTATACCTCACATGATTTTATTTGAATCACCCATTCACAACGGTATATTCTAAGAGCAGCATATCCTTTTGCAACACGATATTTACGAGAGTGCCTGTCATGGACTTTACTCAACCATAATAATACTCTCTTTGTTCTTGATCTAGTCTCAAATGGTTTAAAATGACGAAAGTCTAATACTCTCCGAGCGCGGTCATGCATTCTCCAGTTTTAACCATCAAAGTCCTAACAATATCTCTCTTAATTAAAAGAGGTGCAAATCCCATCTTGACAATTAACCACTCTACACTTAGCTCCCACTGAACCCAGCAACCAGCCGTTATGGCTACGTATTTACGCATAACGTTAGACTGTGCCTAAGCCCAATGTTAACTAATCTTGAATGCAATTAACGTCTCATGTAATGAGAATATCTCACTTGAGTTAACTTATGATATAAGTCCATGAAGTTATACTCAAAGCGGGTCAACCAATATTTGATCAAATCAAATACCCATGAATCTTTGACAACCTTAATGCTTTAAGTCCTAATTAAAATTTCGGCCAATATTTCACAGTCACCATCACCCCATTGTGATTCCCACGACAACGAGTAGGCTATGGAAGATTTTGGAATCCGTCATGCGCAATTCCATGGATTGCTAAAACATACTAAATAATTGAACATTTTAAAGAAATACGCAAAACAAAAACATCTCTTTGAATTTCAATAAAGTTCAATTGTTCAACCAATACATCAAGAATTATAATAATAAGCCTAGAGATACTTCATGCCTATGAATTCAGCATGCTTGTAATGCTTGGCTTGAGATAACGCTTTTGTCAACTGATCGGCAGCATCATCATCAGTTGGAATTTGTTGTATCTTCACATCACCTCATTCGATAATCTCTCGAATTAAGTGAAACTTACGAAGTATGTGTTTGGACTTGTGATGAGCTCTAGGTTCTTTAGCTTGCGCCAAAGCACCAAGATTATCACAAAAGATTTCAATTTGATTGGAGATACTGGGAACAACTCCAAGATCCATTACGAAAATCTTCAACCAAAAAGCTTCCTTTGTAGCATCATTTGCAGCAATATACTCCGTCTCTGTAGTGGAATCGGCTACAGTACTTTGCTTTGAACTCTTCCAGCTTACTGCTCCTCCATTTAACATAAACACAAAACCTGACTGCGATCTAGAGTCCTCTTTGTTGGTTTGAAAACTAGCATCAGTATGACCAATAAGTTTGAGCACCATTTTCTCACCACTAAAAGTTAAGACCATATATTTAGTTCTTCGTAAGTACTTAAAAATATTCTTCACAACTCCCCAATGCTTGATTCCCGGATTTTGTTGGAATCTACTCATAACACTAATAGCATATGTGACATCCGGTCTAGTACATAACATAGCATACATGATAGATCCCACTGCCGAAGCATATGGGATGCTCTTCATGTTTTCCTTGTCCTCTTCAGTTTCGGGACATTGACTCTTCGTAAGAACCAATCCAGCTGGCAACGGAATCATCCCTTTCTTGGATTCATCCATCTTGAATTTATTCAAGATCTTGTCAATGTATGTACTTTGACTCAGTCCAATCAACCTTTTACTCCTGTCTCTTAAAATTTTGATTCCAAGAATATAGGCTGCCTCTCCAAGGTCCTTCATTTGAAAACACTTACTAAGCCATGACTTAACACTTTTAAGCATGTTAGTACTATTTCCAATGAGCAATAAGTCATCTACATATAAAACCAAGAAGGTAATGTCGCTCCCTCTAAACTTCCTATAGACACATGGTTCGAACTCACTTTTGATGAAACCAAACTCCTTTATCTTCTCATCAAAACATAAGTTCCAACTCCTAGATGCTTGCTTTAATCCATAAATAGATTTAAGCAATTTACAAACTCCTTTAGTTCTTTTAGGATCCACAAAACCATCCGGTTGTGACATATACTCAACCTCAGTCAAGTTCCCTTTAAGGAAGGCGGTTTTGACATCCATTTGCCATATCTCGTAATCATAGTACGCAGTTATGGCCATTAGAATCCTAATAGACTTAAGTATGGCTACGGGTGAAAAAGTTTCATCATAGTCAATACCATGAGTTTGAGTAAAACCTTTTGCAACCAACCTTGCTTTATAAGTTTGTACCTTACCATCCATGTCAGTTTTCTTCTTGAAAACCCACTTACACCCAACAGCTTTACCACCGGGTGGAAGTTCATCAAGTTCCCAAACTTGATTGTCATACATGGATTGCATCTCAGCCTTCATAGCTTCTTGCCATTTATCAGATTCCGAACTAGACATCGCCTCATTGTAAGAAGTTGGTTCTTGCAAACCATTATCTTCAATGACATAGAAATACCTACTAGGTACACTAGGCATCCGGTCGGACCTTCGAAGACTAGGTGTCTCAGTAGTATCAACATTGCCATGCTGATCATCAACATCTTCATGTTGATCATCAACATCATCATGTTGAATGGGTACCATCACCTCATGTGATATTTGTTCTTCCTCTACTTCTTCAAGGAGGTGATTATTTCCATCAGTTTTCTTGTCAAGGAAATCCTCTTCAAGAAAATATCCATAACGAGCTACAAACACTTTGTTCTCATTTGGATTATAGAAATAATAGCCCCTAGTTTCCTTGGGGTATCCAACAAATATACATTTATCTGTTTTAGAGGCAAGTTTGTCGGTTACATGCCTTTTAACATGTACCCTACAACCCCAAATCTTCATGTATGATAAATTTGGAGATCTAACATACCACAACTCATACGAAGTTGTTACAACTGATTTAGATGGTACACGGTTTAGTGTATATGCTGCTGTTTCGAGTGCGTGTCCCCAAAAGGACAAAGGCAAATCCGTTTGACTCATCATAGATCGTATCATGTCCAACAAAGTACGATTCCGACGTTCGGATACTCCATTCCATTGTGGTATATATGGAGGAGTTAATTGTGAGACACTTCCACAATCTCTCAAATGACGCTTAAACTCTTCGCTTAGATATTCTCCACCTTGGTCGGACCGAAGCTTCTTTATCTTCTTACTTAATTGATTCTCAACTTCATTTTGAAAGTCTTTGAATTTACCAAAACTGTAACACCCCCAAATTTACGGTTTAGCGGAAGCAAGCTTTAGGGTGCTACTAATAAAGTAATCAAGCACAAAGGATACAGTGAACGACTCTATATGAGACGTTCGAAAAATAATACGTTACATAAGTATTCAAAAATACATAAGTGTCGAGTTCGCTAGTAAATTCTATAGATTTTAATACATAACATCTATTACAAAAGAAATGCATAAAATCTCCAATTGTGTAAGTGCATGCGACTCGAGCTAGCAAGCAATTCCTGCTGGGCCATCCTTCTGTTGCTGTGTACCTGAGAATGCATTACTAAAAGTGTCAACAAAAGGTTGGTGAATCTCACAGGTTTGTAGTAAATAGTTAGTTTGAACACATCGAGTTGTAAAAGTACTTGTACAGTTTAAACCAAGTAGTAAGTAATGATTACACGAATGCAATCCGGTTGATATACATTGCCATGAGCATCATAGTTGAAGCTTAACGCGTCAGTAAGGTACATTTAAGTACAAGTAATGTGCCCCCCGTGAGTGCTAATCCAAAAACACTCATAAGTAACGAGTAAGAAACGCCCGTTTATACGGTACGGTTCGTGGTAGTGCGTGCTACCCCGGGCGGGGATTGTCAGTCCCATATGGATCCATATACTAAAACTCGCGCTTATCCTATAATTAACAACTATGATTCGGAGGCCTTCAGTGGATTAATCGTAACTCATGCAATTCAGTATATCGGTAAATCTGTAAGTCTGTAAAGTAGTAGATCGGTACATGTGTTCAAGTAAAACCAGTAATGCATCTCACCCCTGAGTGAAAACAGAAAAAATAGGGGCTGTGAGACTCACCTGAGTCTAGTAAGTATGTCTGGGAAATCAAACAAGTAACGCGGATGTAAGACCGTAGATCGGTTCTCAGAACCCTGCAACCTTCTGGCGTCCGAAACGCACAAGGTCGTAAGTAAACAAGTGAATAAGTTGGTGTCTTGAAAGATCACCCAAGCTAGTTGTCCACTCAACTAGTTAATGTCCAATGTTTGTTTGTTTAGTATTTCGTTTGTAGTTTGAAAACAAGTATGTCCCGTTAGTGACGGTTTTGTAATAATAATCCGAGTATCATTATTATTATGTATCTCGTTGTGTCGTATCTTTGTAAGGTATATTTGTAAGCCTGTCATTTGTATCGAGACGTGAAAGTGTTTTTCGAAAGTAAGTTCGAGCGAGTGTAAACTCGTATAAGTGTGAGTGTAATCTCATATGTCTGTAATGTATACTTTTCAAAGTATAAGTGTTTGTATGTCCAGGTATTATCGTATAAAGTTCGGTTGTCGTATGCGTTCAAAACTTAGTGTAAAAAGTATTTACAAGTTCCTGGATGACGGGGGTCCGGGGGCAGCGCCCTTGGTAGCGGGGTCCAAGGGGCGGCAGCCCCTGGCGGGGTCCAAGGGGCAGAGCCCCTGGCTGGGGTCGAGCTGCCAGGTCAGCTTGGAAAATTTTTATTTCTACTACATTGCTTTATTAAAAATCGCATCTGGGATTTAAATTCGGAAAAATTGACTAAGGTTGGCCGCGGACTGAAATGGCTGTGCGAATTGAGTTCGCGATGCGAACTGAGATTGGACTCGCGAAACATAGTGGGTTCGCGATCAAAGTTCGACTTGCAAGTCAACTCACAAGTCAGCTCGATCCGCAGTCCGTTTCGGTTCGTTAATTGGCTTCGCGAGTCGAGATCTCGGTTCGACTCGCAGGACGGCCGAGATCTGGGATCTCAACTCGCGAGATGAACTGTCAGCGATTTTTGATGTGTTTTCAATTTTTAAAGCATTTTTAACGGGATTTTTGGGCATAAACTTGTTGAGTGGACTCATTAACATGTAAATAAACGTTTTTCAAGTAATTAAAAAGAGTTTTAAAGCTTCATACCAAGAAATCGAAAATTGGGAAGGTGGAGATGGAGATGATCTTGATGCTTCTTCTTGGTGATGATGATGATGATTCCGACGGTGGTGGTGGTTCGGCGGTGGTGTGGTGGTGGCTCTAGGAGCCGTTTTGTAGAGAGAGAAAGGGGAGAAAGTGGGTGGAAGAAATGAGGTGAAATGGAGAAGAAAGAAAGAATAAAAAGGGGGAAAAAGCAAATGGGTCGCGGGTCGGTTGGGGCTGGATCCGCGGATCTGGGCCGACCCACTTGAGGGCTCGGGCTCGCGTATTCTTGTTTCCCAATTTTTCGTGTCACCACTTGTAGTTGGTTAAATCCCGTAGTCGTTTTATCACGAAATCTTTTTAAGATTCGAAAATATATTACAGTATATCCGAAATATTTCTAACCGAAGTATTTTATCAAAATACTTTATTTCAAGTTATAAAAATATAATTTTTGTTGTTAATCGTTCGTTGGGGTGCGTTTCGTCGTGTAGGATATGTTTTTATCAATAAGTAATACTTGTAATATATTCTCACAATATATTAAGGTAAATAACGTTTGTTTGGATAATTCCACATTATTTATAAATTTGTCACCAACGTCCATATTTATTAATGTCGGACTTCGTCCGGTCTATCGGTGCACGATTTCAGCAAATCGCTTACACGTGTATATAATTACACTAAATCTTATGTATATTTAGCCTAATATAACTAAAATACACATAATAATCACACAATTAGGTACATTAATGATGGCCTAAAATGTCGGGTGTTACAAAAACTTTCAGATTTACGTTTCATTAAGTAAACATATCCATATCTACTTAAATCATCAGTAAATGTAATGAAGTAACGGTATCCACCTCTAGCTTCATGACTAAAAGGTTCACACACATCAGTATGTATGATTTCCAATAAGTCGTTGGCTCTTTCATTTGTTCCTTTAAAAGGTGCCTTTGTCATTTTACCAGAAATGCAAGATTCACACTTATCAAATGATTTAAAATCAAAAGTGTCCAAGAGTCCATTTTTATGGAGCTCTTCAATGCGCTTCTCATTTATATGGCCTAAACGACAATGCCAAAGGTATGCTTTGTTAATATCAACATTAGCATTAATACGAAGAATTGTACTAGAAGGGGAATGTAATTCTAAAGTGTACAAACCACGTTGAGAGATAGCTTTAAAATAAAAAACATTATTGCGATAAACCAAAAATGTATTTCCTTTAGAAATAATATCAAAACCATTATCCACCAACAAGTCATACGAAATTATATTCTTAATAATTCTAGGAACATAGTAACAATTATTAAGTTCTAAAATTAATCCCGTAGGGAGGGCAAGTTTATAAGTTCCCACGGTTTCGGCACCAACATTTGTTTCGTCACTGATGTGACTCAAATAGTCATGTTTTTAAGGGCAATATTCCGCACTTTTTGGACGTATCTTTAGTGAAAACATTCCAAAATGATCATTATTTACTAAATTTCACTAAAGTGGTCTAAATATAGGCGTTGCTGCAAAAATCACCTAAAACGTCCAAATAACGAGCAAATCAGGACGAATAAACGTGCACAAAATCATCCGGCCTCATTTACCTTATATATATCACATTCTAACTTCATCATATGATAAAACAGGTAAAATCGAGATGGGAAAATCAAGAATCATTCAAATCGGATAAAGAACGGAGAAGACTGAGCAGTATCAGACCCTATAAAGTCATTTCGGCTATGCTTGATCTATACACATCCAATTTCAGTGAAGTTGGCATCATTAGAAGCGTAACGGAATTACGAAACCACAGGCGAAAGAATCAGGTCAAACGGACGCATAACGAAGGAGATACGCGCGTTTTAAGCAACGAACGAAATCAGACGAACACCGTATACGGCCCTGGGAACCGTATACGGCCCCACAGAGACCGTATACGGCCATGTACACACCGTATACGGCCCCCTAAGGCCGTATACGGCCCCTGCTGCCCTGTATCGTGCTTCGTTTGCTTGTACGTGCTGTTTCGCGAGTTGTACGGCTGATTTTTGAGCTTTGCCTATAAATAGGGGATCACTCCTCCTCATTTCACACACCTTAACACATCTCAACATTTTCACACATTTCTCATTCTCTCACTTTTCTTATTTCTCTCTTTTCTTTCACTTTCTCTCTCTAACTTTCTCTCTCTAGCACTACTCTTAGGAGTTAGAGGAGAAAGGTTAGGGTTGAGCTTACGGTTCGAGTCTAGAGGAAGTTTTAGCTTGGTAATCTTGTTGTAACGAGTTTTTCAAGTTCAGACTATTTGTAATCCTCAGTATTACGCTGCTGTATTCCCGGTGATATCTAAACTTTACTTACTGTTATAATGCTTGTGCTTTATGTTATTTCAGTTTGTATTCTGCATATTGCCATGTTTATAGAGTAGTTTAATATTGTGATTGTTGAAATGTAGATATTAGGAGTAGGGATGATGTTAAATTAATGTTTCATTTATACGATTGGAAATTGTTATGCTGTGTATCTGGTTAAGCTTATCCTGAATATAGATCTAGTCTCTCATCACCCTTTCCAGACTTTCACGTGACTGTTGCCCTAGGATAGGATCTGGTCAACCCTAATACTATGAATACACAGTTATCTCCAGTTACAGTATGAAACTATGAACTTTCCTTTAAAAGGCACGGTACTTCGTATAGCGTTGGAAACACCTCGTGTGGAGTACAAATACGTGGAAGCTAAGGAAATGCCATGGATTGTTTCATCGTGAATTACCTAGAAGTGATCCTTCTAGAACTGTGGTCTAGGAATCAAAGCTGTGGAAATGCTTGTTGCAGTGTACACCGTTAGTACACCTAAGATCTGGAACACTGTGGAAATGCTTAAATGCCCAGTACACCGTCAGTACATCTAGGGTTTGGAACACTGTGGAAATGCCTAATTGCCCTGTACACCGTGATTATTCCTAGGGATGAACGCCTGACAGTAAAGGAGGGTCTATATTTATGATGGTTAAGTATGCGCTTCAATAGAAACAATATAGGGTAGTGTCAATCATATACCTAGACATGCAAAACCCTAATCACACCAATAGTTTAACATACACAGGATACAATCAGTATTTGCTATAATGAAAGTAAATAGACGATTAGGTGTTAAGAAAGGTCAGTAAATACAATTGCGGTCTGTTGCCTTATGCCTGATCCCTAGAACATTTAGGGTGACTTTGTCTTAATTAAGCAAAGGCTCAGGAGGGTTTGAAAACAGCCTGATCTGATCAGAATCATGATAACCTAGGATTCCAGTGACATATGTTTCTAGGGTTTCACCTGAACGTAGGGTCCTAGTGTTTACACCGAAAGTATGTCTACTCTTTATTTGGTAAATCTCCAATCAATTTTATAATGAACATCATCCCGAAACCCTAATATCCAAGTTTCAGCAATCACATCTCTACCTGTCTGCTTAAACCCTAATCTCATTTCTCGTTATTTACTTTTCTGCACTTAGGATAATTAGAAAACCAAATCAATCTAAAATCTATCTACCTACCCCCATCCTAATTGCAACCATAATCTTTGGTGATCCGCTTTATTTCAATTCGCTCCGATTTAAGAACGACCTCGAGTTATACTTACTGCTTGCTCCCAAGGTAGGTAGTACTTATAGTTTGAGCCCCAGCTCATATAAATTTAAAACTCACTGTCCGCCGCTTCTGTTGCTGTTGGAACAACGACCGGAGTCAAACCCGACCGACCGATAGGGGCCGCGATAAGTTTTTGGCGCCGCTGCCGGGGATCGTAGAGCGTTACGATTTGAAGCCGCCTTAGATATTCTAGCTTTTAGGAGATCCTTTCCAATTAGGTTTCCCAGACTTAGTTGGTAGTTATTTGCTTTCCGTAGTTTAATTTAGGTTAATTAAAAAATGAAAAATACAAAAACATCTTTCTATGATTCATTTCCGTCTAGCCCCATTTCTCCACTCGCCCTCAAGACGTCCGAAGAAATGATGGCCATGGATGACGCTGAGTTCTTCGCCTGCTTAGAACAAGAGTTGGAATATGACGTCTACTCTTCATCTTTATCCTCTTCCGAAGTTATCTCCGCTAATTCAGACGATGAGTCTAGAACTATAGGGCAATTCTTAGACCTTGACTTAGGAACCCATGATTCTCATCAGAAGATCTCAACTTCTGCATCTAGCATTCTAAGCTATCAGGTTAAACCTGCTCCTGAGATTTCATATTCCTTAGAAAACTTCTTTCAATTCCCTACCTCATCTGGTTTTGTCGAGAGTAACTCTGAACATCTTCAACCCTTTCGTTTTCCACCCTTTGAAGAACGTCTTCCACCATGGGACGAAGAAGTTTACGAATACCCTCCAAAATCACCTATCTTTTTGAACCTCGTACCCGAACCTGAGTACACCATCTATCGTGTTGTTGATAGGACTTTACCAATCAAACCTGAAGAAAATATCCGCTACGTAGGTAACTCTTTTGATCCTGATAGGAGTTTGGATGTTTGTCGTGCATTTGCCAGACAACTCAAAACGTCTGACTTTCCTTTTTCAGTTGAACAAAGAGAAGTCGCTCGTAGGATAAAGAAACAGGTTGATATTCTCCACCATCTTCCAAATCAAAAGGAGGAAGGTATCTTCACACATTATCGAGAGCAAGAACTAAAGCTTAAATCAGAAATAGACCTACTAATGAACCTATTCGCCTGCACCGATTATCAACCGGTTTCCCAAACCTTAATTAATCGTTATGTTGCGGCTATGATTTATGAGCTTGAGTTCTGGATCAGCAAAGATCCCGCTATATCTCTCGTCATTTCTGATAAAATTCTATTTTTCGTTGACCCCGCTACTTATATGATCGACAAGTTGTTAGAGATATTCCCTGGAGCCACTGACGATAACATGGAAGCTACTTTCTTTGCTGGAAGGAAGGATATTAACGTCTCACTCACTTTGTTATTTGCTCAGTCAAAATTTCCTTTCACCGTTTCACAAACATCTTTAATCGAAGAAATCACGGAGTCAGTTCACACTACCACCGGAGATCCCGATTCAAAAGAAGAATGGAAATTTCAACAAACCCTAGGAATGCTTCTTCATGACTTGAACCATATAGATAACGGATCACGAAACGGAATTTCAACCCCTAAGAAAGTTAGAAAGGAATTTAACAAGTTTATCGACAATCTTCTAGATTTAGGCAAAAAGGAACGTATGTTTCTCACTTAACACGAACGATTCTCGTTACATCCCGCAGACCTAGTTGATTCTGTCATTAAGATTCTCACTTGTGACTTTATTCCTCGCTACACTTTCCTTCAACCAAGAGCACCAAATTCACTTAAACAATTGCTCTTGGGCAGTATTCAATAAATTTGTCCAAAAGTCGAGCTACCGACTTTAACCAAGCGCTTTTTGGGAGGCAACCCAAACTTTAGTTAATTTAGTTTTATTTTAAGTATTTAGGCTAAGTAATATTAGTGGTTTATTTTTAAATTTAAAAGCTTGCATTTAAAAATACAAGAAAACGTTCTTTTAAAATTCAAATTCGCACAACACAGTAACGAATTTCAGACATTTTCAGAAAGTTCGAAAAAGTTTATTTTTAAAAATTAATTTTGAATTTGTCTTGGATTTTAAAGAACACAAAAAGATTGTCTTGTTTTAAATAAAAACGTATACGATTTCGCATACGATTCGCAAATATCTTTTCAGACTGCGCGTAAAAATTCAGAAAATTACGAACATACTTTTTAAAATTGTTTTATTAAAAAAAATTTTAAACTTTGAAATTTTACTTGTATGTTTCGTATCTTTCGCAAATTTTAAATCGCGTACGTTTAAAAGGGTATAAAAGGGATTTTAGCCACACACATAAGACAAAACATTAAAAACTTCATCTTCTTCCTCCTCCCCACACCCAAACCGTCGGCCTACCATCACCATATCACCAAATCTCCATTACTCAACCATTTTGCATGATTCCAAGCTCAAAATTCATCATTTTATGATCTTTCTTGCATCCACAACATCATTACATCAAGTTTAAGGTAATTCTTGACCTACTTTTGTGATTTTCATGAAACTTTAAAAATTAGGGCTTGTAACTCATTTTCATAGATTTCATGGTTAAAAGTTGCAATCTTTAGTGTTATTTCATGCTTATCTTGATGCTTAACATGATTACAAGCTTAATCTAGTGATTTGTTGGCTTAATTGCAAGATTGGGAATTAAAGTGTTGACTTTTTCATGAACTATGGCTAGTTTGACTTTTTGGATGATTAATTGCTTATGTTGACTTTTGTTGATTGAGTTATGCTTAAATATGATAGGTTAACATGTTTTGATTGATCATTTGCAATTAGAAAATGGTTAAGCTAGTTTTAGGTAATTAAAGTAAGCTCATTTTTGATAAAATCATCATAAACATTATTTTTACTTAAAACTTTTATTTTAAAACCATGTTTATGACTTTTCTAAACTTAAAAAGCTTACAAGATTATCAAAGCAAGCTTCGGTTCATTTAATCATTTTTTAAGTTTATCACTTTAATTAATAAAGTGTATGACTTTGAAATGAAACCCACAAAAACGCCATTTTCTAAAAACTACCATCTTGTCAAATAAGTTTACTTCCGTCATTTGCTTGAAATCATGTAAATAAAGCTTTATTACGGAATATTGGATTGCATATTTAATTGGTAATATGCCCTTTTATGATTAATTGATTTACTTGAGGTAACTATATGACCTTGGACTTAATCTCATTTAGATTGATTAACCATAAACATGAAGTATTTAAGTTTTTAATGCTTGGGATAATTAAGTTAGGTACCCTGTTGACTTGCTTTAATTATGCAGGGAACTTGAAGCTTTGTGCCACTTACCCTTATTTAGACATAAGCTGATAAAAGTTTTTGGATTTGTGATTGGTTGCGGTTAGGTTTAGCAATTTTAAAATTTCTGGATATGCTCATTTCTAAAGCCTACATTTCCAATTTTTTCTGAAAATTTGGAAGTACTTTAGCATATCCATTAATATATCACTATTATGGCCTAATCTTTTCTTGTCTTTTATCACAGATGGAAAATTGCCCACCTTCACTCAGCTACTTGGCCAAATCTTCAAAGCATAGGTCACTCATTCGCCAGTGGTTGCAGCGACCGATAGGCAGTAATCGATATGTGGTATGGAAAGACATGATTAAGCTAGGGATCAGGGATGAGTTGAAGAGTTTGTTGATGTATGAGACCGATGGTCAAGTGAACAATGCCTTTCTCCGTCTCTTCGATATAGATGAGTATGCATACCGAGAAGTAGTGACAGAGTTCATGATGACTTACCAGCTGAATCCAAAGATGAGCGTATCCGACAAAAGAAAGATTTCATTCAGGTTTCAGGAACAGACTCATCATATCTCAGTTGCCGACTTGGGAGTGTATCTTGGTTTATATACAGAGTCTCAGGTCAACTCTGCATGGTTCAGAAACAGTGTTCAAGACATCTCCAGCCTACCAAACAGGAACCACAAGGATATTTGGATGGATTTAGCAGGATCAAACTTTAGGAGTTGTGTTAAGTCATCCACTTTCATCAAGCCGGTTCATCACATCCTTCACAAGTTGTTAGCATGTTCTATATTTGGAAAGAAGGAAGGTGGTGCTGTGAGTGCCGAAGAGTTGAAGTTCATGGAAGCAATCATAGGAGGAAAGAATCTGAATGTTGCTTTCTTGATCGCTGAGAGACTTGGAGCTGAGACAGACATAGATAGGCACGTGTTCATGGGGTCGATTATTATTAGACTGCTTTATAGTATGGGATTGTTGACTGAGGCCCACACTGAGGAGTTTACTGTTTGTTCTCGTTCTTTGCCATTCAACTTGGACTACTGCAAGTTGATCCATCTTGTTGAGGTAGATGAGCAGAGACAGTGCCTATGGAAGAACACCAAACAAATCATTCCAGGATGTCGTCTCCCTGGAAAGCGTGTTAGAAGATCCTCACCTGTTGCAGATACTGAGGATGGCCCATCTGATAGAGCCCGAGCACCTACTACTCATACTAGTGTCCCGCATAGAGGAGCTGAGACAGCCGAGCCACCAGCTCAGGCTACTGTTCACTACACAGATCCAGTGACCTCGCTGACACAGTATTATCTTTTGCATGCTCTTCAGGTTAGCCGTTCCCATCAGCTGTTGATTTCCAGGAAACTTGGTATTCCTGACCCAGAGCCTTACATGTACCGATGCGGTCCACCACCACCAGCCATAGCACCACCACATACATCCATCCCATCACATACCACCCATACACCATCACCCGCTATCCGGACCACACCAGTACCAGAGCAGGTCCAGTCAGTTGAGACCAAGATACCGGTAGTTCAGCCAGTGATTTCTGCACCTGTGATTCCTCATCCTGCCCAGCCAGTCGCCAGTGGATCTTACCGTGCTGACACAGTCTACTTGGGCACTGATGCTGTATCTTTTGACACTTCCGGGATGCTATTAAACTTGGGACTGATCTCTTCCTCAGCTGTACCGACAGAGAGCATGCTACGTCAGGCTTACATGACCTTACTAGAGCAGGCAGGGGTTACTTCTGCTATTTTGCTAGAGTGGGGCTACACTGATCCGATGAAACTGCCAGCAGCTACCCTCAGAGACATATTGATTCAGCTCAAACTGATCAATGCTGAAGAACAGGGACAGAGAGTATCTAGTGGCCAGCAGTCAGTCGTAGGACCATCCACAGCACCAGCTCCTACTCAGCATATTGATGCATCTGACCAGGGATCCCCAGCTTCATAGTTCTACCCCATTTGCATCATCTAACTTTGGTTTCAGACATTATTATTATTATCTTGTGTTTGTTGGCTACTGTTAAACCTTACTTTTGGAACCTATTTGTATCAGCCACTGGTTGGTTGATCACTCTATCCGTATTTACATTATGCTATTACTTATTATGTTTTATTTTCTTTCTGTTTAATAAGTAGAAATGTTGTGATGTATGAACGTGGAAAAAAGGGCGAGATGACGCACTTTCAAGAAGAAAATCCGTGAAGTCAAAAGGCAACCCGAACCAGTTTTCAATATTTACAGACTGCGGAACATTCAAACATCTCATGGAGGGGCCTCGTTCTTCTCAAAACTTCCTTGTATCCAAGCACTTCAAAGAACTAAGTGTGGGATCACTCCCCACACCGCAAACACTTATCAAAATCACTCCAACTTCTTCAAAACCTAAAGTATGGGATTCTACACCATAAGGATCCCCACTTAAAAGAATTGAAGTTGATTTTTGATAACGTTGGATACATGACACCGGATAACCCCATATGAAGCTTGATGTCCTTCAAGAAGAATGCAGAAGAAAGCTCACTTCAACTCTCTCTCTCCTGCAAAATTTCACATGCTTCAAAACGTTATCTGGGGAGTTTCTTAACCTTCTATCCATTTCATGATCACATATATTCTGTCTTGTTAGCTTGTTATATTCTATACCCTATCCTGAGCTTATCACTAAGTGTGGGATTCAAACCCAAATTTAACACTTAAGAAACATTTTCTTACATGTTCAAACTCTAAGTGTGGGATTTTACCTCCAGTAAAAACTCAACTCAAGAGAACATTAGGGACAATGTTCCTCTAAGTGTGGGATAGCAAGGTATAGAATACCTTGGATAATTTTAGGCAATTTTTATGTCCAAAATAGCATTACTCAGAAAATGTTTTCCCAAAATAACGAATTTTTCAAACAAATTTTTTCAAAAATTTAAAATTAGGAGTTAAATTATGAAACTAAACTCTAAGTTTTCGAGTTAAAATACTTTCGAAAAGAATCATTCTCGAAATATGAGTAAGATATTTTGGAATATAGGGAAAATAAGGTAGAAATTTCTCGAGCAAGAAACAATAATCTGAAAGGAGCATGGCTAGGCACATACAACCCTATTTTATAGTGAGGTATCTTGAGCCTAAAAGCATTCATCTTTAATGCTTCACTTTCATTTCTTGTGTGTGCCGAGGCTTGCATCTCTGAATTAGAACTTGCTCCAGACATACGTTTCAAGACCACATTGGTGTGTACCGTACGCGGTATAGGTGCAGCTAGATGACCTTGACATTCCTTAGGATTTAAACCCAATTTTTACATATCTCTTCAAGCCCAAAACCCTTCCGATACTTACTATCAGTATCGATGATCCGCCTAGTAAACCCTGTTGAGCCTAAACCTTTCATTTCTTAAAAACCCTCGTACAAAACCCCTACTTACCCAAAATTCCCAAAACCTTATCTTAGAATTTCTAAGGCCGTGAAAAACATCTTTTGGAACATCCTCTTCAATTATGCTCTAAAGTCTTCCTCTTCTGTGTACTCTAAAAGTCAAAAGTGCGAAAAATTGGCACGACAAATGAAATTGAAGTTCAAGATCAAAGATCATAGTTCCGAAAAGGATTTCTGAAAGGATCAACATAGAATATTCTTAGAAATTCTCTGGCAAAGAAGTTCTGAAGAAGAAAAGAAAAATAAAAAGTAGAAAAATCAAGAAAAGAAAAAGAAACAGTTCCATCAAATAAAGCTGAGTGCTTCAAGTATCACCTTCTCAAGAAAAATTCGATAGAAGACGAGCAGCTACAAAATCCTCCGTTCCATTATGAAATAAAGTTTTTCACTATCTTTGAGTTTTAAGATAAGTCAAACCCTTACAACCAAACATATACCACTACCCATACCCTTAAACCTCACCAAACACTACCACCCGTTGAATGTCTTGGGATAGTTAGCACCGTCCTCACCTAAGTGGTGGAGATCCGATTCTCGACCAAGCTTATGACGATGAGTGCTGCATGACTGGCTTATTTGAGCGATTTCAATTGTTCTAGATTGTTAGGGAACCCGATACACCTTGAGTGAATTGAGTGACTACCTTTAGTGAGATCGCCTAGTCATGTGTACTCCAAGATCACGAGAATTGGTAGTATGCTTGATGATAATTGCTTCTTGCTTCTGAAAGGATCATCTTATCCTTTTCCTTATTCTTAAACAGTCTTAATCATATTAGAAGTGGTATCATTTTGAAATTATTTTGACTCGCTCCTTAAAAACCTCATTTTAAATGTTTTTCTAACTGAGTGTTGCTTGAGGACAAGCAACGCCTAAGTGTGGGATAACTTGATGTGACTCAAATAGTCATGTTTTTAAGGGCAATATTCCGCACTTTTTGGACGTATCTTTAGTGAAAACATTCCAAAATGATCATTATTTACTAAATTTCACTAAAGTGGTCTAAATATAGGCGTTGCTGCAAAAATCACCTAAAACGTCCAAATAACGAGCAAATCAGGACGAATAAACGTGCACAAAATCATCCGGCCTCATTTACTTTATATAGATCACATTCTAACTTCATCATATGATAAAACAGATAAAATCGAGACGGGAAAATCAAGAATCATGCAAATCGGATAAAGAACGGAGAAGACTGAGCAGTATCAGACCCTATAAAGTCATTTCGGCTATGCTTGAGCTATACACATCCAATTTCAGTGAAGTTGGAATCATTAGAAGTGTAACGGAATTACGAAACCACAGGCGAAAGAATCAGGTCAAACGGACGCATAACGAAGAAGATACGCGCGTTTTAAGCAACGAACGAAATCAGACGAACACCGTATACGGCCCTGGGAACCGTATACGGCCCCACAGAGACCGTATACGGCCATGTACACATCGTATACGGCCCCCCTAAGGCCGTATACGGCCCCTGCTGCCCTGTATCGTGCTTCGTTTGCTTGTACGTGCTGTTTCGCGAGTTGTACGGCTGATTTTTGAGCTTTGCCTATAAATAGGGGATCACTCCTCCTCATTTCACACACCTTAACACATCTCAACATTTTCACACATTTCTCATTCTCTCACTTTTCTTATTTCTCTCTTTTCTTTCACTTTCTCTCTCTAACTTTCTCTCTCTAGCACTACTCTTAGGAGTTAGAGGAGAAAGGTTAGGGTTGAGCTTACGGTTCGAGTCTAGAGGAAGTTTTAGCTTGGTAATCTTGTTGTAACGAGTTTTTCAAGTTCAGACTATTTGTAATCCTCAGTATTACGCTGCTGTATTCCCGGTGATATCTAAACTTTACTTACTGTTATAATGCTTGTGCTTTATGTTATTTCAGTTTGTATTCTGCATATTGCCATGTTTATAGAGTAGTTTAATATTGTGATTGTTGAAATGTAGATATTAGGAGTAGGGATGATGTTAAATTAATGTTTCATTTATACGATTGGAAATTGTTATGCTGTGTATCTGGTTAAGCTTATCCTGAATATAGATCTAGTCTCTCATCACCCTTTCCAGACTTTCACGTGACTGTTGCCCTAGGATAGGATCTGATCAACCCTAATACTATGAATACACAGTTATCTCCAGTTACAGTATGAAACTATGAACTTTCCTTTAAAAGGCACGGTACTTCGTATAACGTTGGAAACACCTCGTGTGGAGTACAAATACGTGGAAGCTAAGGAAATGCCATGGATTGTTTCATCGTGAATTACCTAGAAGTGATCCTTCTAGAACTGTGGTCTAGGAATCAAAGCTGTGGAAATGCTTGTTGCACTGTACACCGTTAGTACACCTAAGATCTGAAACACTGTGGAAATGCTTAAATGCCCAGTACACCGTCAGTACATCTAGGGTTTGAAACACTGTGGAAATGCCTAATTGCCCTGTACACCGTGATTATTCCTAGGGATGAACGCCTGACTGTAAAGGAGGGTCTATATTTATGATGGTTAAGTATGCGCTTCAATAGAAACAATACAGGGTAGTGTCAATCATATACCTAGACATGCAAAACCCTAATCACACCAATAGTTTAACATACACATGATACAATCAGTATTTGCTATAATGAAAGTAAATAGACGATTAGGTGTTAAGAAAGGTCAGTAAATACAATTGCGGTCTGTTGCCTTATGCCTGATCCCTAGAACATTTAGGAAGACTTTGTCTTAATTAAGCAAAGGCTCAGGAGGGTTTGAAAACAGCCTGATCTGATCAGAATCATGATAACCTAGGATTCCAGTGACATATGTTTCTAGGGTTTCACCTGAACGTAGGGTCCTAGTGTTTACACCAAAAGTATGTCTACTCTTTATTTGGTAAATCTCCAATCAATTTTATAATGAACATCATCCCGAAACCCTAATATCCAAGTTTCAGCAATCACATCTCTACCTGTCTGCTTAAACCCTAATCTCATTTCTCGTTATTTACTTTTCTGCACTTAGGATAATTAGAAAACCAAATCAATCTAAAATCTATCTACCTATCCCCATCCTAATTGCAACCATAATCTTTGGTGATCCGCTTTATTTCAATTCGCTCCGATTTAAGAACGACCTCGAGTTATACTTACTGCTTGCTCCCAAGGTAGGTAGTACTTATAGTTTGAGCCCCAGCTCATATAAATTTAAAACTCACTGTCCGCCGCTTCTATTGCTGTTGGAACAACGACCGGAGTCAAACCTGACCGACCGATAGGGGCCGCGACAGTCACCAACGCGCAAACTTAACTCGCCTTGTCCCAGTTTCCTACTTCTTTCAAAACCCTGCAAGTTATTGTAGATGTGATTACTACATGCATTATCTAATACCCAAGAATCAAAAGAAGTCATAAGACAATCAATCATAAACATACCATAATCAAAATTATCATCCATTTCAATATCCTCCAAATCAAGCACACAATCGCATAAATCTTCATTCCCACATGTGGGGCAGGGAATGCTAGGCAAGTCATCAAAATCATCATCTTCAAAGTTCAAGCCTTTGAATACCATGTTGAACTCATTTTGCGTCTCATAAGCAAACAAATCCTTATAGAATTTTGATATAGTTGATTCGTCATTAATGTTATACATCAAGCAAAAGGATTTAAAGTCCTCACTTAATGACTCAAGCAACTGTAGCAAAATACAATCCGTTGGGATTTCATAGTGAAGCTCATTTAAATGATTCAAGACAACTTCAACGTTCGTCCAATAATCGTTCACCGACTGCCCTTTCTCCATCCTAAGCGCCTTGAGATCACAATATGCATTGTAACGCTCATGACGATTACCAGGGAGAAATATTTGTTTTGTGTTGTTAATTGCCATCTACAGAAAATAAAACAAATTCATAATTCAGTATTGATTATTTCTAATAAATCAAACAACCCTAAATTTGACTTATTAGCCTAGGACCCGACATTCCACTATTGTATGCCCTCAACGAAGGCTGCAATGACATAGCAATAGCTTTTAGGTAGATGACGTATTCATCAATTGTATTCCTACAACTCCTAGACTTTGTGAGGTTCCGGTTGAGCCGGGCATGTTTAACCTCATCACGCGTCTTGGGCGAAGTTCTCAACTCGAATCACCAATAAATTGTACCATATCGAAACTGTGGAATCTGGCTATCTTCTCAAGTGGATATCGCGGTTCTCACACTTCACCCAAACCCAAGTGTAACCATACCCACCCGCGGAGGCGGCAAAGAATATGGAGTTGGGGTCGGTATGAATGTCCCTTTATGGAGGACGCTTTAGGTTTAATTTTACAGGGTTCTTTCATGTTTCAATTAAATCGTGTTCCCAATATTTTCTAGTTTTAAATAACCAATTTTTAAAACATATCTTTTACCTTTTAAAAATATATATACGCTTTATATATAAATCATGTTGATTTATAATACGTCTTTATATAAAACATTTTAAAACATTATCAAATAACTATTTTAAAATTTATGTTTTAACAATGTTAAAACAATGGTTTTATGTTCGTGTCATTTGTTTAATATTTAAATATACCACAACCACACATTTATATAATAATAAATAAAACATAAAACCGGTAACATAGCCAACCAGAACTAGTTGTTTAATTCGTGAGCCAAGACGAATTAAACGGTCCTTTCCTATGGGACAAACATGACACAATTCTGGCGTTGATGAATTCCAAAAGCTCCCACTTGATGTTTCCATCCAAATAAGCTCCATGCTCCATATGCTCCAAATTTGCTCCGCTTGTTTGTCTTTTTGATTACATTTAATTTAAAATAAACTAGTCTAACCTATCTTTTTTAAAACTAAAAATTACATAATCAAAAAGATGTTGTAAATTGGCACGCAGGCCTCCTCATACCATAAAACAATAAACAACCACAACATTACATACAACACACAACATGCAATATTTGGTCGTTGGCTCGGCTATGTACCACAGACATGTCACATGGGCAAGATTCTAACTTTTGGCAATTATAGGAATCGGTTTGCATATAACATGCAATAAATGCAAACTCATTCCCATATAACAAATTAAATAACAAGTGTGCCAAAAGGTTTAATCTTTAACTTTTAACTTTAACGACATTAACTTTCAAATATACATGACTGTATTTTGATCCATTTAATTAAATTAAAATAATAGTTGTTTTTAATTAATTATAACTAACAATTATTGTAATAACGAGTTTTGAGACTATACTCTAAAACCTTCTTAGCGAATCAACAACCGAAATCCCAATAGGGGTTGGGTTGGATTCGGCCAAGGTGAGTATCACCAAAACCATAAACCCAATCGACTTAACTAGGGTTCACATAACCCTATCAATCAAGATCAGGTTTCTTATAATACAAACAATTACAATAATAATGGTTATTATAACACCCCTCTTTCTATACAATAATATTCTATTATTTTCCTCGGAAGCGTATAAATTTAAAACATATTTATATACTGTACATTAAGATAATGTACATAAACAGTTACATGTTCAGAACACCAAAGTTAAACTGTTTAAAACTACACACTACGGGGTATTATATATTACAAAACAAGGTTTATAACAAAACCATATCAGAGTTTACAAGCTGTCAAACTTTCCCTGCAAAAGCATCCACTTCCTGATCACCCACATATCAAACATAATCTGCAGGAAGTTAAAATGAGGGATTAGCACGAAGCTAAGTGATTACCACACACAATTCAACTTAGCATAACAATCTGTTTACAGCAATTAAACGTAAACACATTTCTGTTTCAATTTCAATGAGGATCGGTGGCTCTGGAGATATCATAATACCCGGGGATTCTCCAAGAACACTTAACGTCAATCTGTATGGCCATTACAGAATAGACCGATAACTATTGGTTATTAAACTCATACACAGATCTCAAACACAACAGATGAATCAAAACCTGTGTAATTCATATAATAACCAAAAAGTCCAACTACACGTTGACCTCAATAATCTGATACACATAGATTCACATATCACGTAGATTCATAATCAATAACACAGACTAAGCAATCTTATAATCAATCTACGTTTACTTGTTGCAACCAAACGGTTACAACTAAATCGAAAGGTGAGTTTTAAATCCACTCACCGATACCTCGGCAGTCTCCACACTCAGCTGCTAATCACTGAGTCTTTGGGGTATCTGAAATACCACAAAACACACAAGTTAATAACTTGTAATTAACGAATAATACTTATGTAAACAAACACATTACACAAGTAATTATTTCATTTTCCGATAGTTCATTGTCTTTAATGTATATAACACTACGCATAGCATTCAAGTATCACGACCAAATTGTATAAACATTGCAAAAGAATATATGAAACACAAATTAATTTGGTCCTGTCATTAGCCAAAGCCGCTCGGCTTTAAAAGCCTAGCCGATCGGCTTTGTAATAGCAGATCGGCTTCCCTAGTTAATTTCAAACTTTTTGTTCAAGGGTCAAGTTCTGTCATGATTTTGAACTATCTTAGCCTATCGGCTAAACTTAGCATATCGGCTAAACTTAGCATATCGGCTTTCCTAGTTAATTCAGCAACCCAGTTCCTGTTCTGCACATTTTCAGCTCGAACCCAATTCCGAAAATCTCAAATTTCAGGTATAAAATCAACAAGGCAATGTTTCTAATATCAAATAAACACCATATAATAACTAGTTAACTTTAATAACATCAAACAACATCTATTAATTCTATTTCTATGCCTCAATCATAATTACCCATTTAAATCATTAGGTTGCTTCAAAATCACAGTTCATGAACATGAATTCAACCCTTCTACTATACAATTCAGTTCACAGTAATCACACAGAACTAATAGTCATCATATTACTCAAGTAATCATTCGATTCATCAATTGCACAATTTAACCTAAGTGAAGCTCATATCCAAGAAAACAATAATACTTACACTTAAAAGTGATAGAAGATGATGATGATGATGATTTTTATGGAGAAGATATGCAATAATCACAGCTCCAATCTAGATTATCTTGATTATAGTTTTGATTTTAAATCTTGAATTTGAGTTTGAATGATATGTGTGTGGGTTCTTGAAGTTACTGAAGGTTTGGGAAAGTAAACATTAAGGAGGTCGATCCTCCTCTTAACCTACTCAAAACTTTGGGTATTTTATACCCGTCTTAATCTATTGTCTGGAACCTAAAATCATTTCGCGAGAAATATTATTTTATTTTACCGTTAACTATAGTAAATTAAAACAAGCACTAATTTACTATTCACAATAAGTCATGGGACCTATTTAATTAAGTTTCACAATTTAACAGATAATACCAGGTAATTTCTAAAACAATTAAATAATCGATTAAAATAAGAAATTATCAGACCGCAGGAGAGGATGTTACAAATCTTCCCTCCTTTTGAAGATTTCGTCCCCGAAATCTCAACACGATTAAACAATCTAGGATATCTGGATTTCATAGACTCCTCGGTCTCCCAGGTCAAATTAGAACCTAAACTATGTCTCCATTTCACTAATACCATAGGAATTTGTTTCTTCCTAAGTTTAGTAACTTTTCGGTTAACAATTTCAACAGGTTCTTCAACTAACTTCTGACTTTTATCAACCCGCAAATCTTGCAGAGGAAGAATCTGAGACTGATCTTCAATATTGCACTTTCTCAAATAGCAAATATTAAACATGTTATAAATACCGGCAAGTTCTGAAGGAAGATCAAGCATAACCGACTGATCATTAATAACTTGATTGATTCTGAACGGTCCAATGTATCGTGGAGCCAATTTACCTCGTTTTCCAAATCTAATAACACCTTTCCACGGAGAAACTTTAAGATAAACAAGTTCACCTTCAGAAAAAGTCACTGGTCGTCTACGTGGATCAGCATACTGCTTTTGTCTGTCACGTGCAACTTTCAACTTTTCTCGGGCGATAGCCACTTTCTCAGCCGTTATCTGAACAATGTCTGGACCCGCAAATTGTTTCTCACCGGCTTCTAACCAACAAGTAGGCGTTCTGCAACGTCTACCATATAACATCTCATATGGAGGCATACCGATACTGGAATGATAAGAATTATTATAAGCAAATTCCACTAACGGTAAATGAGAATCCCAAGAACCTCCATATTCCAAAACACAAGCTCGTAACATATCCTCAAGCGTTTGAATCGTACGTTCTGACTGACCGTCGGTTTGAGGATGATAAGCTGTACTAAGATTTACATGTGTACCCAATTCTTGCTGCAAACTCTGCCAGAAATGAGAAATAAACCGAGAATCTCTATCTGACACAATCGACAAAGGAATTCCATGTCTCGAAACTATTTCATTTACATACAACTGTGCAAGCTTACTCAGAGATGCAGTTTCACTGGTAGCCAGAAAATGAGCACTTTTGGTCAATCGGTCAACAATAACCCAAACCATGTCATTACCTCGAGACGTACGCGGAAGTTTAGTCACAAAATCCATAGTGATATGTTCCCACTTCCACTCTGGAATTTCTAACTGTTTCAATGACCCATAAGGTTTCTGGTGTTCAGCTTTAACCTGAGCACAAATATGACAAGCACTAACAAATTTTGCAATATCGGTTTTCATTGTGGGTCACCAATACAAGGGTTTCAAGTCATTATACATTCGGGTACTATCGGGATGAACAGATAAACGTGACTTATGGGCTTCAGTCAAAATCATATCCCGAATACCACCAATAAGAGGAATACATACACGAGACTGAAAAGTCTTCAATCCTCTAGAATCATCAACTAACAAATCTTTTATTTTTAACATGATTTCTGACTTTAGATTAGGATCTAATAAAGCTTCTAATTGTGCATCTTTAATTTTATCCACTAAGTCAGAAGAAACATCAACTTTCAAATAATAAATGCGGTCAGAAGTACCTTTTCGGCTTAACGCATCAGCAACCACGTTCGCCTTTCCTGGATGGTAACGAATTTCACAATCATAATCCTTGATTAATTCTAACCACCGTCTCTGACGCATATTCAGTTCTTTCTGTGAAAACACATACTGAAGACTTTTGTGATCAGAATATATAATACATTTCGCACCATAAAGATAATGTCTCCAGATTTTCAGTGCAAACACAACAGCTGCCAGTTCTAAATCATGAGTGGGGTAATTTCTTTCATGCTGTTTCAATTGCCGAGAAGCATAAGCAAAAAATCTGTCTCTCTGCATAAGAACACCACCCAAACCAACATAGGACGCATCACAATAAATAATAAAATCGTCTGAGCCATCTAGTAAAGTTAACACAGGTGCCTGACACAATAACTGCTTTAAGGTCTGAAAAGCTGTCTCCTGTGACTCATCCCACTGAAACTTAACATCTTTACGTGTCAATTTTGTTAACGGACCAGCAATCTTTGAAAAGTCTTTAATGAATTTTCGATAATATCCGGCTAGCCCAAGAAAACTTTTGATTTCAGAAGGATTCTTTGGAACATTCCAATTCATAACAGCTTCAATTTTAGCAGGATCAACTTTGACACCGTCATTGCAGATAATGTGACCCAAAAATTGTACTTCTCGAATTCAGAATTCACATTTAGAAAACTTTGCATATAAATGTTCTCTTTTCAAGGTTTCCAACACTAACCTCAAATGCATTCCATGTTCTGATTCAGATTTAGAATATACCAAAATATCATCGATAAATACAATCACAAATTTATCAAGAAAAGGTCGACATACACGGTTCATCAAATCCATAAAAACTGCTGGAGCATTCGTCAAACCAAAAGGCATAACCAGGAATTCAAAATGACCATACCTGATACGAAATGCAGTTTTAGGAATATCACAATCACGAGCACGAACTTGATAACCTCAAATCAGTCTTTGAATAAAACGAAGATCCCTGCAACTGATCAAACAAATCATCTATCCTGGGCAAAGGATATTTATTCTTTACTGTTCGTTTATTCAATTCCCTGTAATCAATGCACATTCGAAAAGACCCATCTTTCTTTTTCACAAACAAAACGGGTGCACCCCAGGGAGAAGAACTAGGTCTAATGAATCTCTTATCCAACAACTCCTGTATCTGATTCATCATTTCACGTATCTCAGACGGAGCTAATCTATAGGGAGCTTTGGCTACAGGCAACGAACCAGAAACAAGATCAATCTGATATTCAACTTCCCTAACCGGTGGTAAACCAGGTAATTCATCAGGGAACACTTCCGGATATTCAGAAACAACCGGAACATCAGAAATATATTTCTTTTCTAACTTGGCGTCAATCACATAAGCTAGGTATGATTAACAGCCTTTGGACAAAGATCTCCTAGCTTTCATCATACTAATCAAAGGTATACATCCACTATCCCGCTCTCCTCGAGCCACGACATATGACTCTTCAGAGATTGGAATTCTAATCAGTTTATTGTGGCAATCTATGCTTGCTTTACACTGACTTAACCAATCCATGCCAATAATCACATCGAAACTAGCAATCGGCATCAACAGAAAGGAAATTGGGAAAGTCTGGCCATCTATCATAATACTAGCTCCAATTACCGAGGTGGTAACAGGAACTGATTTGCCACTAGCTATTTCTACTTCAACAGGGTTTGTAATCACAGTAGGCATCATTTTCAACTTATCACAGAAACACACAGATACAAAAGAACAATTTGCACCTGAATCAAACAAAACACGTGCTGGTACAGAGTTTACAAGAAAAGTACCAGTGATAACGTCATCTGTGTGGACAGCTTCATCAACTGTCATTTGAAAAGCCCTACTAACTGCAGATGGCGGATTCTTCCGCTTCTGACCGGAAGATGACGAACTAACAACCGACCCAGAACCCTGTCTCTTAGCCTCAGAACACTGATTTGCACGATGACCTTCCTTATGACAATTCCAACACACATAATGTAACATCCCATTTTCGGGCCTAAAAGTTTTAGGTATTTTGAATTGGTATTCGAAAATAAATGGTTAAAAGAGTCACCGAATTCATTGTGACTAACAAAATATTGTTTGTTTTAAATTATCGAAGATGACGGTAAAATAAAAGTATTTTGGATTACGGGTATTTTCGGGTTCCAGACAATAGGGTAAAAGGGGTATTAAAATTTGATGACTCATAAAGGAGTCAAAGTTGATGGCCGACACTTGTGTTTCATAATTTACATGTGTCTTTCAATCTCTCTTTTAACTCCACCTACACTTTGAGAAAAATAAAAAAATAAAATAAATGAAATAAAAAAAAATGGGAGCCAATTATGTGTGAGTGTGTCGACAATTGTTATCATCAGCACATGTCTCCCTTCAATCTCTCTCATTTCACCTAACTTAGAAACTCAAAGAAAATCAATGGAGAAATCATCTATCAATTAAATTGGGCTGTGAATTTAATTTAACATCATCTCTTCATCATCTTGAACTTGCTATCAACCTATTGTAAGTGTTCTTATTTCCATTTTATTATAACCTTGAATTAAAAATGATAATTGATAAAGATTATGAGATATGAATGAATAGGGTTAGAATACTTGATTTCATAGTTTTTATGTTAATAATTGAAAGATGTTAATGATTGATTGTTTCTATTATATGTTTATAGTTGTTATAAGAAGTTAGAATCTGGGTAAAAAATCGTATATTGCATTTGTTTGTTGAATGTTTGGGTTTTTGGTTCGGATGAACTGTAAATAGCAGGAGGCGCAGGTGGTAGGGTATCCACGGCGGGGATCCTCCATCCCCGGCGGGTACATCGGCAGCAGCAGCAGATTAGTTTCTGTTTTATTATATAAGTGAACTTTTGATATATATATTTGATCTTATATGATAGTAATTAAAATAAATGAGTAAAATTAAGTATTAAGTTGTTGTAGTATGATTGAATAGACTTAATATGATTATTATGAATTGGATCTTTGTTAGAAATTATTACTAACTTGGAATATTGTAATCCTAAATTGAGAACTTGTTTGTAATATGTTTATTTGATTAATAAATATGAAATATAATTGATAGTAAATTATTATGATATTATATTGGTTTAATTCTTGTTTTAAACTTATTACTAATTGGGATTGTTTAGTTATAAGTTTATATGATAATTGAACTAGAAGGTTAAGAAAGTAAAGTATAATTGAGATTACAAGGGGTTATACTTTGATATGTGAATTATGATAATATTATGTGAATAATATTGATATGTACATTGTATAGAGTTATACGTTGAAATATAAAATAGTTATGATTAATGGGTTATACTTAGAAATCTAATATTATTATGTAAATAACATTTGATTCTTAATTATATTAAGTATAACTTTGAGATTTATTGGAATAAGTTACTGACTTGTTATTATTCATATTCTCAGATAAATTGAAGACTCGGTAATATTAGACCACCGAGTGGACACCAAAGGTTTTGGTGAGTGGATCTCTGGCTCTCAGGGTAACTTGGTTGTAACAGATTTGGTTACAACGGGTTATCATGGTTTGATCCAATTTAGACTGTTTGTCTGTTATATGGCATTATTAATTGTGCATTTGTGGTATATGGTCTGATGACGTATATTGACTTAGATATCATGATTAGATACATATTAGACTATGAGTCTATTTGATTTCAGTTTAAGTTGTGTTTTGTCATATATGGTCAGGGGACGTATATTGACTCGATTAACATAGAGTATATTATTATGTATTTGTCATATATGGTCAGGGGACGTATATCGACTTGATTAATATAGTGTATATTATTATTATTATTATTATTATTTATACAATTGTCATATATGGTCAAGGGACGTATATGGACTCGATTATTGTAGTATGGAATTATTATTTATACAATTGTCATATATGGTCAAGGGACGTATATTGACTAAGTTATTATAGTTTGCATTATTACATGTGCATTAGTCGTATATGGTCAACGGACGTATATGGACTTAGATTGTACATTTGTTATATATGGACAGTAGACGTATATTGATTTGAATTATATTGTTGCATTAATATTTATGTGCATGGGTCATAATTGGTCAGTAGACGTTTATGACTTTATTTGTGTATTTGTCGTATATGGCCAGCAGACGTATATGGACTTTTATTTGGTGCATGGGTCATAATTGGTTAGTGGACGTTTATGACTTTATTTGTGCATTTAACATATATGGTCTTTGACGTATATGTGTACGAGGGGTCAATGGAATATTGGGCTTATGGATTATTGTTAGGCCAGGTTAGAATCTGGATACACGAGTTGTACGGAGATTCTTTGTTGGTGGGGCAATAATGTAAGCTATCGGTAAACGTCTGTAGGGGCCTGCAGTTGGTTACAAGTGTTCTTGGGGGCCACCGCGGCAATGGTTTCCAAGGACCACCGATCCTCTTGTATCTTATGTGGTATCCTATTTGTATTGTATTTGATTATGTGTGCATCATGATATATTTGTTGTAATCAAATGTGTTAGAGCTAAGTTACGCTGTTCGTTAGTGATCTTCTCACTTAGCTTTACGCTAACCCCACGTTGCTAAACATTTTACAGGTTATGTGTTGGTTTGGATCGGGCAACGGGATCTGGATGGAATGTTTGACAGCTAGTGCGGTTACTCTGATTATTTTGTGAAAAGTCAGAAGTAATGATTTTTGAAGTTAAATATAACAATCGGTTTCATTTATACGGTTTTGTTTATATTGATAATATTGGAAAGATATGGTCTTAGTGTTACATATAACATCCAATTGTATTTTTATGTATTGGTTTTGTAATTACATATTTGAAACTGGAAGGTTTTGAAAAGGTCACATTTTAAGGAGTGTTTTAATTGGGACGAACGCTTTCGAAATTTGGTAAATATATGTTTTTGTATTGAAAACGACACGTGGTATTTTATAAGAAAAGTAGGGTCTTACACATAAGTAGGAAAAACACAATCTTTGGCTTCATGACCAATCACGCCACATTTCACACATCTAGTGGTTTGCACAGTACACGGTCCAAAATGTCTAGCTCTACATTTAATACACCAATTGGGACGATCAGAAGTACCACCACGACTCTCTTGTTTCTTACCCTGTTGATTTCCTTGCCACCGTTGTTTACCTTTACTAGAAGGTTCACTCCTAGATTTCTGAGTAGTCATTTCCTTACTTGATGCTTGTTAAGGTTTCAAATCACTGTCAACTGATCGAGCTAACATAAAAGCTTGAGAAAGAGAGCCCGCTAATCTAACTGAAGTTCGATAATGATTCGGTAAAGTACCCACAAACTGTTCTATTTGAGTTCTCTCATCAGGAACCCACTGCTGAACAAACCTAAGTTTCTCTGTAAATTGGTTTATCAAATCATCCATTGACATGTTATCGGTTAATTGCAAATCCATAAACTCCTTTCTAATTCGAGCTATATCATAGTTTGAACAATACTGCTTACAAACTTCATTACGAAAGTCAGACCATCTAATAGATGCTTTCTGAAAAGGAGATAACACAGAAGTAATCGAATCCCACCAATTCATAGCTGCTCCTTTTAAAAGTTGTGTTGCATAAGGAACTTTTAATTCATCCTCACATTGACAGACTTCAAATTTCTTTTCAATGTCCCTCAACCAATCTAGAGTTACCGAAGGATTTGTACTACCAGAATACACAGACGGGTTACTGCTCATAAAGGTTTTAAAAGAACACACCTTTTGCTTTGGCATTGAAATCGTACTAAACACATGATGAGATGATTCAGCCTCTTTTTGTTGTTTATATATTCCGAGTGCTTGATTTTCCTCTTCCAGATGAAGTAGATACTCATCTCTTTCTAATTCATCTCTAGCATGGAAAGAAGTACCAGCATACTCAGCCCGATTATCATGAGTCTCAACAGTAACTTCCGGCCTTGAGACATTATTAGGGTTAATAGGTGGTTGTTCGTTATCTGCCATATCTGTAAACACAACAACAGCTCACAAATCGTTAATCATTAGCACCTATCCTACAAACCAATTCACATTCAGTACATAATCCCGTTCCCAAGAATGTTTGACACAACACAATCAAAGTTTAGGATTGAACATACTATCATATTCAATTCACCAAAACTATTGCTCTGATACCAACTTATAACACCCCTCTTTCTATACAATAATATTCTATTATTTTCCTCGGAAGCGTATAAATTTAAAACATATTTATATACTGTACATTAAGATAATGTACATTAAGATAATGTACATAAACAGTTACATGTTCAGAACACCAAAGTTAAACTGTTTAAAACTACACACTACGGGGTATTATATATTACAAAAAAAGGTTTATAACAAAACCATATCAGAGTTTACAAGCTGTCAAACTTTCCCTGCAAAAGCATCCACTTCCTGATCACCCACATATCAAACATAATCTGCAGGAAGTTAAAATGAGGGATTAGCACGAAGCTAAGTGATTACCACACACAATTCAACTTAGCATAACAATCTGTTTACAGCAATTAAACGTAAACACATTTCTGTTTCAATTTCAATGAGGATCGGTGGCTCTGGAGATATCATAATACCCGGGGATTCTCCAAGAACACTTAACGTCAATCTGTATGGCCATTACAGAATAGACCGATAACTATTGGTTATTAAACTCATACACAGATCTCAAACACAACAGATGAATCAAAACCTGTGTAATTCACATAATAACCAAAAGGTCTAACTACACGTTGACCTCAATAATCTGATACACATAGATTCACATATCACGTAGATTCATAATCAATAACACAGACTAAGCAGTCTTATAATCAATCTACGTTTACTTGTTGCAACCAAACGGTTACAACTAAATCGAAAGGTGAGTTCTAAATCCACTCACCGATACCTCGGCAGTCTCCACACTCAGCTGCTAATCACTGAGTCTTTGGGGTATCTGAAATACCACAAAACACACAAGTTAATAACTTGTAATTAACGAATAATACTTATGTAAACAAACACATTACACAAGTAATTATTTCATTTTCCGATAGTTCATTGTCTTTAATGTATATAACACTACGCATAGCATTCAAGTATCACGACCAAATTGTATAAACATTGCAAAAGAATACATGAAACACAAATTAATTTGGTCATGTCATTAGCCAAAGCCGTTCGGCTTTAAAAGCCTAGCCGATCGGGTTTGTAATAGCAGATCGGCTTCCCTAGTTAATTTCAAACTTTTTGTTCAAGGGTCAAGTTCTGTCATGATTTTGAACTATCTTAGCCTATCGGCTAAACTTAGCATATCGGCTAAACTTAGCATATCGGCTTTCCTAGTTAATTCAGCAACCCAGTTCCTGTTCTGCACATTTTCAGCTCGAACCCAATTCCGAAAATCTCAAATTTCAGGTATAAAATCAACAAGGCAATGTTTCTAATATCAAATAAACACCATATAATAACTAGTTAACTTTAATAACATCAAACAACATCTATTAATTCTATTTCTATGCCTCAATCATAATTACCCATTTAAATCATTAGGTTGCTTCAAAATCACAGTTCATGAACATGAATTCAACCCTTCTACTATACAATTCAGTTCACAGTAATCACACAAAACTAATAGTCATCATATTACTCAAGTAATCATTCGATTCATCAATTGCACAATTTAACCTAAGTGAAGCTCATATCCAAGAAAACAATAATACTTACACTTAAAAGTGATAGAAGATGATGATGATGATGATTTTTATGGAGAAGATATGCAATAATCACAGCTCCAATCTAGATTATCTTGATTATAGTTTTGATTTTAAATCTTGAATTTGAGTTTGAATGATATGTGTGTGGGTTCTTGAAGTTACTGAAGGTTTGGGAAAGTAAACATTAAGGAGGTCGATCCTCCTCTTAACCTACTCAAAACTTTGGGTATTTTATACCCGTCTTAATCTATTGTCTGGAACCTAAAATCATTTCGCGAGAAATATTATTTTATTTTACCGTTAACTATAGTAAATTAAAACAATCACTAATTTACTATTCACAATAAGTCCTGGGACCTATTTAATTAAGTTTCACAATTTAACAGATAATACCAGGTAATTTCTAAAACAATTAAATAATCGATTAAAATAAGAAATTACCAGACCGCAGGAGAGGATGTTACAGTTATCAACAAAAATCGAAACACACATACTCATACATATAAATCGATTTTTAATAAACCACAAAATTAAATTCTCATAATTTTATACGGATCAAAATTAAACAAATCATGTATCTTTGATGATTTAAACAAATATAAGCGGCTCTGATACCACTGATGGGTTTTTACGGTTAATTTTAATTAAATATTAAACAATAATATGTGGAAAATAATTAAAAACATTAAACCCATTACCGCGGATCCAAATACTTGTATTAAATCAATCAAACGAATTAATAAGATGAAAGAAACAACTTACAGTGATTTGCTCGGTATGAACTATCTTTTGTTTCTTAGTTGGAGGTGCCAACGCGTTCGTACCAATACTTGTCATCTTGTGGATATAAACCGCTAGTTGCTTTATCTCTTTATTTATACGTTATCTTTACTACAACTTAGTAACAACGCGCGAACCGAACTAGGAATTAAACACACGTATGTGTGTGATTCGACTAGCCCAAAACCGAATTTCGGTTTTTGGGGTTTGTGTGGAGTTCGGCCGAAAAACACAAGAGGGAGGGAAAAGAGAGTTTGTGAGGGTTTTAGGTTATTGTGTTGATTAACCTAAACTTGATCCCTAACCCTTATATTTATAGGTAGGCCAAACTTGTCCGACAAGTTAATCAAGATTTACAATATAAACCCTCAACTAACAATTAGTTTAATATTATCACCAATTATATATTTCTCTACATAATTAATCCATAATTAATTATCCTCGTATATATCCGTCGATGATGCATTAGTATGACCCATTGGTGTCTTAATTATCGGATTATTATGCACATAATTCTTTCTCGTGCTTCATTTGATTCTTAGTTTATGCACAACTTTATAATTTTATTCACGATCTTTGATTTTGTGTAAAGGATTAATTTTGGCAAATGATTTTTAGCTATTTTTTTAATCGTCATTACAAAGCATTGATTTGGGCAAAGGATTCCAAAATCAAGAATCAAATATTGAAGTCTTCTTTATGTACTTTTGATGATGAATTTTTTGTTCTTATACATACTTTTATCAAATCTCAGCCAAGGAGATTGTTTGTAATTTGATGGGTTTGAAAGATGGGGGGTTTTAATCATTTGGAAGTTGTATTCATGGTGTTTGATGTAAGTTTTAGAAGAATCAACTTTAGCATATGTTGTTAGGCTTCAGTTATATGAATGTGTTTGTGTTTTGTTTTAAGACATTATAAGACTTTTATCATGCTGACACAACTTTACAAAGCTAATTGTTCACCTAACTGATTTTTGTTTTGACTAGGTATGCAGATCAAACTGAACTTGAATATATGTTTTTTTTCTGCTTAATAATTTTGTATGAGATTGCTAGCTGGGTAAGGCTTTCTGATATGTCAATTATAAACATCGATATTATATTCAAGCTTCTTTGTAACTGTCTAGAACTTTACATCGATATTAATTTTTATGATCCTATCAGATAATCACAAGTTTGTTGCACCTGTTGAATTCAACATCAGCAGAACATGACTTCATGATCAGCCCCCGACCCCTTCTTCTCCGCTGCTAAATGATCTCTTTTCAGTCGGTAAGTAATGTTTCCAAAATCTATTGTTTTTAGAACCTTTTAATTTCAATTTTGCGGAAAATACAAATTAGTTTATCTTAATTAGTTAGGGGCACGTGTTATGTATATTCACGTTGCACTTAATGGTATTTTCGCTATTGATGTGTTATACTTTAACTCTAATTAGAACAGGTAAGTTGATAGTAGAATTTTAATGTTTACATTAGGGTTTTAAAGTTTCTTGATATTTCTTCATTAAAGTTTTTGATGATAGTGGTCAAAATTGTTTGATTATATCTGGGTAAACATTAGTATGGAGTTATTAAATGAGTTAATAGCTCAAATGTGTGGTTTATAGTTTCTATCTGTTTCAGGATTTGGGCTTCATCAGGTAATGGAATTTAAATGTCTTCTATCGTAAGCATTTGTTTCTTCAATCATCATCACTTAAGTGTGTGTTCTTGGTCGATAACTTTTGGAGCCGATGATTGATTTGAGGTATAGTTTTTAATTTTTATAAGTACATCAAATTCTTTGATTATTTTGAATTGCTTGTAGACATTCTTATTCTTTATCTCACATACTAAACCATCTGCACAGTTTTAAGCTTGTCATTTCACTTCAATGATCACACCACGATTTGATTTGCCATGTACAACTACTAACTTCCCGACAAAAGACTCAACCCGATCACACTGCGTTAGTAGCTATAAGTCAACAACAACCTCATATAAACCCGAACCAGCAACTGTTCAATTAAGCACAATGTCGTAGAGATAAGAAGTAAGACTTGGGATGTAAGGGACTGAAAAGACTTCATGAAAATGAACAAAAAGATGAGTCTCTTAGAGCTAATAGGAAAAGGGTTTGCATTAATGTTAAAGTGTCTTGTGAAAAGTGAAGCCATTTGAGTTAAGGCCAACTGAGTAGTGGAAATTTTGGTGAATCATTGGAGTTGGTCCAAACTCGTTTAGAGTAAAAAAGAAGCGGTCCATAGTGTATATGTGTTTGTTTTATTTGGATTGATTCACAAAGTTTGTTACAATGTTTGTGAGTTATATACGGTATATATTTTGCATATAGGATAAGTCGTGTTGCTAATGCTTGTGTTGTGGTCGCAATGGTGATATCTAATCATGTTTTTGGGAATCACGGTGCTGATGTACATGTATGTCCATGTAGAATGGTGACAATTGAATTTTGGTTATGTGTGCATCAGGAGATAAGATTGCTTTTTGCCTAATATGATGACTTTTAAGGTAAGATACCGCAATTTCTATTGATTTAATTTATTGTTCAGGCTCTCCCTCTTTGCATACTCCCCACGTGTCTGACCTCCTCATCCATCCCTACCTTCCTGCTTGCCTCCCTATTGCGTTCATGCTTGCATTGCTTATTTCACTCCTCACTGTTTGCCTTCCTGAATGCCTCCTTCACTCCATAAAATCCTCCACCTTCTTTCTTCCCTGCCTTCTTACCCTCTTCTTCCATCCATGCCTTCATGCTGCCCTCCTTGAATATTTTTAAATACAAAATGGAGATTACTTTGGTTTTGATAATATCACAATATGTTCAGTAGTTTTCATGCGTCTGCTATTTATACTTGAAAATATTTGATTGATCACTAAGTGACTGGAAATATGTATCTATACCGCTAAGCAAGTATCTATACTGCTACTAAAGATGGTTCATGTTGTTGATTTATTGATTCAATATTTTAGATTTCTGTGTTCGTTGATGTGTTTTTGTGTGTGTGTGTGTGTGTGCAGGAGATATCGATCATAACACTAACCTTTAATATTTTTAAAAAGGGCTGATTTTCTGAATATATCCATTGAATGCAGGGTAACACCTTTGCTATGATCTCTAGAACTAACATGGCTCCACCACATAGGCACATTTAGCCGGGATTGCAGCTCTTGTTAAGCAGAAGTACCCTCACTGGAGCGTGACTCCTATCAAGTCAGCCTTGATGACAAATCAAAAACACTTGATAGAGATGAAAGACCGGATTCGAGCCCAACAATATATAGCAGCCATATAAATTGTATGATTATTGAAAGTCAACTACTATGTATGTTACTAATATATCAGCCATTATCGGGCAACATCATGTCATCATCTACATATTCAATCATAAATACAACATTTAGCCGTGGTTATGTTTTTTATATTAATAATTATTTGCTTACCCCTTTTTTGGTAGTAGTAGATCTAACAGGATTTAGTGCTCTCTCGAGTTGAAATCTGCATTTACTGTTCAACCGATCACATTTATCCAAATCATTAGCATGTTCTCTTTGTACATTTCATTTATCACTTCTAATGACCATGTATATTCTTTTGCTTTCAGTTTACATATATATCTCTTTGGATGTATGTACAATAACTAAAAGGTTTGTTTACGTTTGGTATTGCTATTTTTTAAGGCAAATGATATTTCCACCAACAAAAATGATACTTCCACAAAAACTGTGCAGTAAACAGTTATACCATATGCATAAACAGTTGTACATGATGGTGGATCTGTCATTTTTAATGTTGGAAATATCAATGCTCATTTTTTAATGTGATTATCGGTTTACAACCAGCCGTATATAAAATGAAAACATATAAATTGTTCGGTATTAGAAAGTTAACTGGTACACGTATATACTTTCTATTGCAGCCATCTAATCGGGTAACGCCCGGGTAAAATATTAGTTATAAAAATTGAAAGAGGAGATGGAATATTATATGGCTAATACTATATGAAGTATAGAGTAGTTAAGGATGTGTGGGTTATGAAATGAGCTTTAACATGTTTTTCTTCTTTTAACTTTTATATATATTTTTTTCACTCTTAGTTATTCACTTCAAATTTTGTATTTTAGATCAAGATATTTACAGTAACTCTCTAAGATATCTACGCTAACTTTGTATCGCATTTTGAAGGTGCTTTTAAATTAATCTTTTTTGTGTTATATGCATATCAACTCATATACATTTGATCATATAATTAACTATCGTAAGAACAATCGTTTAATAATTTTCATTGTTTTTTAGTTGAATTTGTTCTTTTAATGTCCAAATATCAAGGTATAAAAGAATACTACGTATTTTATTAAGGAGTATTAGATCTTTAAGGTCCAATTGTTTATTGAACTTGAAGGTCAAAATTTTGTAACGTTAAGTTTTGTGAGTTGTATCGTTTTGAAAAAATATGAGTAATACTCATTAAAACATTTTTTGTTATTTTTTATTTTTTCCTTGGGTAAAGAAGAAATGGAAAACCTACGAAAGTAAATAAGCCAAAATTCAAGAAAGTACTATGCAACTGATCGAAAACACATATGCTGGAATATTATACTAGTAGCAATTTACAAAGAAGAACTCACAAGATGATGTAGCATATGAGATTAACCAATCACATCAACGTCTTTTTTCTCTCTCATAATTTTCTCAGTTCATCTCATTGATACACCTCAGTGTGTAGACAAAATTTTAATAATATTTTGTGACTTCATCATTTCTTGGAATATAACGCACCATATTAAATTTGGGGAACTGAAAAACATTAATATGTCGGAATGAACTATCGTAGGCAATTTTCATATTGTAAAAAGACTCAGAGTCAGTAAATAGTTTGATTCACTAGGTTTGATATAGTTAAAAATGTATTAATTGTTTGATTTGTAAGAGGTTCTATAAAAGATTATTACTATTACATATAAACCACCATTAAAAAACCCAAAGAGTAATCAAAGACAAGTTTACTAATAATCAATAATCAATATATAAGCTCAAAAGTACCTCTATATCTTTTGATTACATTTAAACTTTAAACATATATATAAGCAACTATCTATTAACCATTGGGTAAATAATGGTTTAATCACCAAACTTTCAACTTTTTTTCGTTTTAACCCTTCAACTTTTTTTTTAACGTTTTAAGCCTTCAACTTACGGGTTGACCAATTTTTAATCCCTTCACTTTAATTGACCGTACGAAACAGCCATTTGTATGACTTGTAACCGGCGACGTGGCAATTGTACACAAAGCCAAAGAATTAGCGACGACATGTCATCGCTAAATGTCGTCGCTAAAACCCTACAGAGACGACATGTCGTCGCTAAAACCCTACAGCGACGACATGTAGATGCCACGTAGATGCCAACTGTACAAAAACCGGCTACACTAGGTCACAATCAAGGTGAATGGCAAAATTAACAGGTCAATTGTAAGTTGAAGGCTTAAAACGTTAAAAAAAAAGTTGAAGGGTTAAAACGAAAAAAAGTTGAAAGTTTGGTGATTAAACCATTATTTACCCTTAACCATTACGCTTTCTTTTCTTATAGACTTAACCAACACGATTTAGTATTTACAATGGATCAATGTCAAATTTAATTTTTTTTCGGTGATTTATCACTTAGCCTCATAGCTTGAATAATTGTCTCATAACTCTTTGACTTATTTTAACATTGATAGTGTACCCTATACATAGGTGTAACACCCTCGAATTTCGGGTTGCGGAAGCGGTCGGGTCGGGTGTTACCAATCAAATATCACAAGCACACAGGTACATAATGAACGACTCTAAATGAGACGTTTGAAAATAGTTATACATTTCCCAAAATAAAATGTATACATGTTGCGAGTTCGCAAAAATAACTTCATTACATAATTGTAATACAAAAATTATGCAAGAAATCCATTTGTTGAAAGCATGCGACTCGAGCTAGGATCCTGACGGGCTGATCCTACTAAAGCTGTACCTGAAATGCATACTAAAATACGTCAGCGATAAGCTGGTGAGTCCATAGGTTTAGTTGACAAGGATTAAAGTATGAGATTATAATCCTATGCTGGAAGTACACCCCTGTGTACAGTGTTGAATTCCTGAGTTTCTTAGATTGAGTGATGAACTCAATTGAAGTGATTCTTGAACTAGTTCCTTGATCTAAGCAGTTCACACAATAATAACACAAGTAATAATATCACAGAGTAGCAATTAACACGTATCAATTAATTCAAATAAATAGCACATATCACATAAGGAAAGTAAAGCGCAAGTATGTTCTTGAAAATCTTGTTTATTGATCTTGTCCTTGAAAATCTTGATCTTGAAAACCTTGTTTTATTGATCTTGAAAACCTTGAAAATCTTGATCTTGAAAATCTTGAATTCTTGATCTTGCACATAGTTCTTGATCTTGTAAATAGGTTCTTGATCTTGCAAATAAGTTCTTGACCTAGCACATAATCCTTGATCTAATCTTGTTTTCTAGTTTCTTGATTCTTGTATGTTCTTGTATTCTTGACCTTGTATTCTTGACCTTGATTTCTAGTTCTTGATTCTAGTGTTCTAGTCCTTGAATTCTTGTTCTTGATCTTAGTGTTTCTTGTATTCTAGACCTTGAGTTCTTGTTCTTGATCTTAGTGTTTCTTGTATTCTAGACCTTGAGTTCTTGTTCTTGATTCTAATGTTTTCTTGTATTCTTGACCTTGTATTCTTGACCTTAAAGTCTTGTTATCTAGTTTCTTAGTATTCTAGTTTCTTGATTCTTGGATTCTTGAATTCTAAGTTTGATGTACTCTAGCCTAGAGTACAATGATTTCAATTGTTCCAGTGTCGTACAGTGTTAGCCTATAGCTATTGATGTTCTTGAAACCTGAGTGATGTGTAAGGATAATCCATATTATCCATAAATGTTCGTGTTCCTGAAACCTATCTCATATAAGTTTTTTTCATTTGGCGACTAGTGCCCTAGTTTAGTACGAGTTGTAATAAATCATTTACAATGATTGATTTCATAACTAGATTTTGAATAATAATCGACGAGTATGCATTCCACCCCAAAACAGTATAACAGTTTGAAAGGAGGGGCTATGGAAACTCACCTGAGCCTAATGAGTTGCTAACACGCCATAATGATGTTGTTCAAGAGTAATGATGTCGTCTCCAACGACTAAAACCTGCCGGGCGTATTAAACGCGCAAGGTTTTAAAATGATTAGATGTCTTATCATATCATCTATGCTAGTTGTTCATCCAACTAGTAATGTCCAAATGATTTGGTTTAACTGATTAGAATTTAGTTTTTGAAAGATGTGTACGGCCCGTTAGTAAGTTTTTGGTAATAATAATCTCAACTATTATTATTATATTTTGATTGTTGTATCGTATTTAAATTGTTATAGTTAAAACTGCTAGTTATAGGTTTCTGCCGAAAGTTATGGTTTCTGTCGAATAGTTTCTACCGAAGGTTCAAGGTTTCTGCCGAAGGTTATGGTTTCTGTCGAATAGTTTCTACCGAAGGTTCAAGGTTTCTGCCGAAGGTTATGGTTTCTGCCGAAGGTTATGGTTTCTGCCGAAGGTTATAGTTTCTGCCGAAGGTTATGGTTTCTGCCGAAGGTTATGGTTTATGCCGAAGGTTATGGTTTATGCCGAAGGTTATGGTTTATGCCGAAGGTTATGGTTTATGCCGAAGGTTATAGTTTATGCCGAAGGTTATAGTTTACGAAGACAGAAACTGTTACCATTTTTGAGTTTGTAAAAACGAGTTTCAAGTTTTGATTTGGACACTTTATAGTTTGATGAGCTACAAAACAAGTAAATAAATGTATTAAAGTAGTTTTAAGGTGTCGTTAACTTACAAGTGTCGGTTTTGAAAACCGAAAGATAGAGTCGTAGAGGATCGCGTGGTGCTCGTTTAGCTCATAACCGTTTTGCAAATAGAGGTGTTTTGATGGTAGTTCTTGGTGGTTTAAGGTGGCGGTTTTGGTTGTTTTAGAGAGAGAAAGACGAGTTAGGTAGAGAGATTGAGAATGAAATGAAACCAAAAAGGGTGTGTTCGGTTGGGTTATACCCAGCTCCAATTATTGGAGTTGGGTGGCTCAAAAGCGAAGTACAAAATACCCGTGTTTTTGTACCCGATCGAAAAGTAGTAAAATGTTTTAATTCGATAACTTTCTATAAATGAATTCGTTTATACTTTTATTGGAAGTATTTTATAAAAATACCTTTGATGAGATATAATAATATATCTTTGTTTTACGTTTTAGAGACGGATACTATTCGAGTGGTTTCGTTGCGTTCGAGTAAAATGAAATAAAACGAAATGTGTTTTATTTTAACCCACGTAAATAGTTATTATCATTTTCAATGATACATTATTTGTTAGTTTTGTAGCGAATGATTTACTTGTACACGATAAATGATTAATCGTTTCGTGTTATGATTATATAATACCTTATATAATACTTAAGCACCTGATAATATTTGTATTGGATATGTGAATAGAAAGTTTAAACTGGACCCGGATTTTGGTCATTTTTGTCAGTTGTTACATTCTCCCCTTGTTATAGGAATTTCGTCCCGAAATTCAAGACGGAGATAGAAGTGAGTGAGGTCTTAAGAGTAAGACGATTGAATTGATTCTCTTGAGTATTTTGATCTATTGTTCTTGTTATGATCCGAGTTCTAGATTTTCTTGATCTATAGTTTCTTGCCTGTGATTCCTTGATCTAAGATTTCTTGACCTGAGGTTTCTTGACTTATGATTTCTTGATATCTGCTTTCTTGATCTTGATTTTCTTGTCCTATAGTTTATAGACTAATTGACTCTAGTCACAAAGTTCTATATCTGATCTTATCTTGCTCCCCTTGTTAAGATTAACGTCCTACAGACAGTGCGAGGGATAGATTTTCGTTTACAATGACTACCTACTGTAGTGTGAATCTTGATATGAATAAGTGAAATAAATACGGTCACAGTAAGATACGTACCCTAATATAATATAGCGTCCTAGTAGACGTGGTTGTTCTAATCTTGACGTTTTGGACAGTCCTTCATGAAATGTCCGGAGTTACCACACACAAAACAGACTTTTGGTGCGTTGGAATTGACAGGTGTGGTTGGGAATTTACATTCCTGAGCTGGGTGTCCCCTAAGATTGCATTTTGAACAAGGTTCACTACAGGTGCCCACATGATGATGTTTGCAGTTGGAACAGTGTGGCAAATAGCCTCCATAACTGCTACTACCCTTAGATCTAGTGACGTAAGCCTTAGGCGCTTCTAGTCGCTTGGTGGGTGATTGGTACTGGTCGTTGTCATTGGGATTCCCATCCCGAATGCGTTTGTTGTGGGTTCCGGTAGGGGTATCGATCATGGCCGTAAGTTCATGTGCCAGACGGATGGCACTTTGGATAGTGGTAGGTTGGGATGCGGCGACATTGCCTTGGACAGGGTCCGAAAGGCCTCGAATGTACTTCTTGATGCGTTTGGATTCAGGCTCCACCATGTTTAGGCATAAAAGTGCCAGTTGTTGGAATCGAGTGGTGTAGCTTTGGATGTTGTTCCCCTGAACAGTGAGATGCCAGAACTCTTCTTCCAGCTTTTGTATTTCTTCCGGAGGGCAGTACTCTTCCCTGAGCATGGTTTTCAGATCTTCCCATGGAAGTTGATAAGCAGCATCAATCCCTACGGACTGAACATAAGAGTTCCACCAGGTGAGAGCACCTTCTTGAAATGTGCAGGTGGCGAATTTGACTTTGCAGTCCTCGGTGCAATTGCAGATGCGAAGAACTGATTCCATTCTCTCGAACCATCGTATCAGACTGATAGCTCCTTCGGTGCCAGCAAAATCGAGAGGTTTGCAGTTTTGGAATTCTTTGTAGGTGCATGGTTTGGCAACAGGTGGATTTTCAGTGGTGCTTTGAGAATTTGGTGGTCGTTCTCGAGACAAAGCCTCAGTCACTGCTTGAGCAATGAGGGATGTCATCTGAGCATCAGTGTAGTTCCTTGACTTTGGCGGCATGGTTCTTCAAGAAAGAAAATGAAGATATATGAGATTTGATTTTTGTAATCCTGGAGGTTAATGCCAACATAGAAGTGAGAAAAGTGTAGGAAACAAGTTGAGATACGACATGAAAGTGCACAGAGTCAGATAATGCATGAAGAAGTATTATTGATTTTTGAGCGTGTTTCAAGTTTTCAACGGGTTGAGTCGAATAATTTTTTGCCACGTGGGAAAAGAAATACACCACGTTTAGTAAAAACTGATAGCGTTCGCGCGATGAAATAGGTGGAATAGTTGGTGCGTCGTTTCTAAATGTTGTGTTTGAAGTGACGAGAATGTCAGCGAGTGAGGCCTATGTATATATAATCCTATATATAATAGCCTAGTAAGTCTAGAATACGCTAAGTCAATATAGTCCTAGCTAAATCAGAGTCATCTATTGTATTTCCGCTCAGCATAACCCTTTTCAGATTTCACATCATCCGTATTTAATTATACATAGTTAGCTACGCTATGTTAAATTAAACCCGTAAGACGTGATTTCTGAACCAAGTCATTCCTAATAGGAAATACTGCCTAACGGTCATAGTCTAGGCCCACTAAATGCAACCTAGTTCACTATAACCTTAGGCTCTGATACCAATCTGTAACACCCTCGAATTTCGGGTTGCGGAAGCGGTCGGGTCGGGTGTTACCAATCAAATATCACAAGCACACAGGTACATAATGAACGACTCTAAATGAGACGTTTGAAAATAGTTATACATTTCCCAAAATAAAATGTATACATGTTGCGAGTTCGCAAAAATAACTTCATTACATAATTGTAATACAAAAATTATGCAAGAAATCCATTTGTTGAAAGCATGCGACTCGAGCTAGGATCCTGACGGGCTGATCCTACTAAAGCTGTACCTGAAATGCATACTAAAATACGTCAGCGATAAGCTGGTGAGTCCATAGGTTTAGTTGACAAGGATTAAAGTATGAGATTATAATCCTATGCTGGAAGTACACCCCTGTGTACAGTGTTGAATTCCTGAGTTTCTTAGATTGAGTGATGAACTCAATTGAAGTGATTCTTGAACTAGTTCCTTGATCTAAGCAGTTCACACAATAATAACACAAGTAATAATATCACAGAGTAGCAATTAACACGTATCAATTAATTCAAATAAATAGCACATATCACATAAGGAAAGTAAAGCGCAAGTATGTTCTTGAAAATCTTGTTTATTGATCTTGTCCTTGAAAATCTTGATCTTGAAAACCTTGTTTTATTGATCTTGAAAACCTTGAAAATCTTGATCTTGAAAATCTTGAATTCTTGATCTTGCACATAGTTCTTGATCTTGTAAATAGGTTCTTGATCTTGCAAATAAGTTCTTGACCTAGCACATAATCCTTGATCTAATCTTGTTTTCTAGTTTCTTGATTCTTGTATGTTCTTGTATTCTTGACCTTGTATTCTTGACCTTGATTTCTAGTTCTTGATTATAGTGTTCTAGTCCTTGAATTCTTGTTCTTGATCTTAGTGTTTCTTGTATTCTAGACCTTGAGTTCTTGTTCTTGATCTTAGTGTTTCTTGTATTCTAGACCTTGAGTTCTTGTTCTTGATTCTAATGTTTTCTTGTATTCTTGACCTTGTATTCTTGACCTTAAAGTCTTGTTATCTAGTTTCTTAGTATTCTAGTTTCTTGATTCTTGGATTCTTGAATTCTAAGTTTGATGTACTCTAGCCTAGAGTACAATGATTTCAATTGTTCCAGTGTCGTACAGTGTTAGCCTATAGCTATTGATGTTCTTGAAACCTGAGTGATGTGTAAGGATAATCCATATTATCCAAAAATGTTCGTGTTCCTGAAACCTATCTCATATAAGTTTTTTTCATTTGGCGACTAGTGCCCTAGTTTAGTACGAGTTGTAATAAATCATTTACAATGATTGATTTCATAACTAGATTTTGAATAATAATCGACGAGTATGCATTCCACCCCAAAACAGTATAACAGTTTGAAAGGATGGGCTATGGAAACTCACCTGAGCCTAATGAGTTGCTAACACGCCATAATGATGTTGTTCAAGAGTAATGATGTCGTCTCCAACGACTAAAACCTGCCGGGCGTATTAAACGCGCAAGGTTTTAAAATGATTAGATGTCTTATCATATCATCTATGCTAGTTGTTCATCCAACTAGTAATGTCCAAATGATTTGGTTTAACTGATTAGAATTTAGTTTTTGAAAGATGTGTACGGCCCGTTAGTAAGTTTTTGGTAATAATAATCTCAACTATTATTATTATATTTTGATTGTTGTATCGTATTTAAATTGTTATAGTTAAAACTGCTAGTTATAGGTTTCTGCCGAAAGTTATGGTTTCTGTCGAATAGTTTCTACCGAAGGTTCAAGGTTTCTGCCGAAGGTTATGGTTTCTGTCGAATAGTTTCTACCGAAGGTTCAAGGTTTCTGCCGAAGGTTATGGTTTCTGCCGAAGGTTATGGTTTCTGCCGAAGGTTATAGTTTCTGCCGAAGGTTATGGTTTATGCCGAAGGTTATGGTTTATGCCGAAGGTTATGGTTTATGCCGAAGGTTATGGTTTATGCCGAAGGTTATAGTTTATGCCGAAGGTTATAGTTTACGAAGACAGAAACTGTTACCATTTTTGAGTTTGTAAAAACGAGTTTCAAGTTTTGATTTGGACACTTTATAGTTTGATGAGCTACAAAACAAGTAAATAAATGTATTAAAGTAGTTTTAAGGTGTCGTTAACTTACAAGTGTCGGTTTTGAAAACCGAAAGATAGAGTCGTAGAGGATCGCGTGGTGCTCGTTTAGCTCATAACCGTTTTGCAAATAGAGGTGTTTTGATGGTAGTTCTTGGTGGTTTAAGGTGGCGGTTTTGGTTGTTTTAGAGAGAGAGAGACGAGTTAGGTAGAGAGATTGAGAATGAAATGAAACCAAAAAGGGTGTGTTCGGTTGGGTTATACCCAGCTCCAATTATTGGAGTTGGGTGGCTCAAAAGCGAAGTACAAAATACCCGTGTTTTTGTACCCGATCGAAAAGTAGTAAAATGTTTTAATTCGATAACTTTCTATAAATGAATTCGTTTATACTTTTATTGGAAGTATTTTATAAAAATACCTTTGATGAGATATAATAATATATCTTTGTTTTACGTTTTAGAGACGGATACTATTCGAGTGGTTTCGTTGCGTTCGAGTAAAATGAAATAAAACGAAATGTGTTTTATTTTAACCCACGTAAATAGTTATTATCATTTTCAATGATACATTATTTGTTAGTTTTGTAGCGAATGATTTACTTGTACACGATAAATGATTAATCGTTTCGTGTTATGATTATATAATACCTTATATAATACTTAAGCACCTGATAATATTTGTATTGGATATGTGAATAGAAAGTTTAAACTGGACCCGGATTTTGGTCATTTTTGTCAGTTGTTACAATAGGGCTCCCAATTAACATGGTCAAGCTCAAGGAGTTCCATGTTGAGCCTCCTTCGGGGAAACCCTGACCAACAATTCACAAGTTACAACAAGTACACATACACACCTACTATACTACGGAGACAGCCTTCATGCTCTCTCCACCAACTTCATTTTTGGTGAGCCTTGCTCCGATCACCAACTCATCTTCTTAGATGATCCAACCATCAATTCTAGTTTCTCACCACAATTTACATCGTTCTACACGAGTCCTTAGGGTTAACCATGTAAATCGGAGTACTGTAACGAATCGCTCACCCTCAACCCACACTCAAGTAGTCAAGTGTAGAAATATTGGAAATAGCAAAGAATACTAAATACTACGTAGTTCATATACTACATGTATATAAGAGAAATCACCATAATATTTAAATAGATAGGACACGGATTAATTTAATCTACCAATTAATAGTTGTTATTATATTTTTAACATTTTTGTCAAAAATATGGAATTTTTTGCTACTTTCAAAAGAAATTGTTGGTCACTGACTCATTTCTACAATAGTTTTAAATCTGAAATAGTGAAGTCACCATTTAGTAACAAGTAATTTATGAATCTACAATAGTTGTTACTGATTAGTCATTTCTTGAGGAAGAAAGACTCATTTATGGTGAAGTCACCATTCTGTCACACATATGAATGAATAGGTATAGTAAGTGTTAATCTGGAGGTTAAACCGGTAAACTGCTCGGTGACGTACCAATACATAACTGAAGTTTATATATATGAAAAGCTGCATTGCATTTATAACTTGATGTCCACAATTTTATTTAATATATTAGGTATATGACTATGAATGAAAATCTATGTAGATTAGGAGTCACAATGAAGAGAGAAGACATTAGACAATCCCCAACAGTGTTTTCGTCACTTCCTTCTTCTCTTGTACCAGTTCAGCGCCACGTCAGCACATTCAAAACTGACAAAAGACTGACTGCCAACAATCCTTTCTTCCTATAATTTTTGGACCCTACATTTACCAATATACCTACATTTACATACACTAAACAATAAATAACAATACATTTTAAATATAAGTTGGCCCATATACAAACTCGTTTCCCTTCTTCGGTTAGCTGAAGAATGCAAGCGAGGAAAGCAAGGGATGAAGCCGTGCCATCGGTGGCTTGAAAGTGACGAAAGGAAATTGAAACCGACGTAACCACTAGGAGTGGTGTTAATATACACATTTATTAGAGTGATAACTTTAGATTTACCAAAGCTAGATTAATAAATGGCCTAACGAAATCTGATAATATAGATTGATATATGTAGTGGATAATTATTTATATAAATAGAATATATTACAAAATGTGATTTTGTAACTATTAATTTGATTACGTGACCTTCTCATTTGCTCTAAACTTATACCAACTTATCAAAAACACTTGACATACATTAAAATATATTTGTTGTTATTGATTTTTATAATAAAATGTCATGTTTATAGATATATTTAGATTAGTTGACTTTTCATAGAAATACGACATTTTGATATGGTATAATTAACAATTATAAGTCATTCAAACGTTTTTACAAAATCAAACAGTTTATATGATTCATATTTTAGATATAAGAACCACATCTAAATGTTCATATTTGATTTTCAGATTTTAGAGAAACCTCTTAAAAAAACAAACATCACCTTAGTTGCACACCATGTGTCATATAAGAGAAGATTTCTATTAATCTGACATTAATTCCAGACACGGAATTACCTATTAGGCTATTACCCGATACCTTTATCATTTCATTTCATTTCATTATTCCATAAATAAAAAGAACAAGTTGCCTTCAAATGATGCCACATCTATTAAATTGGTACATCGTTAATTAGGGTAGTTGGAGGGTACCCCTGACCCCGGATCTCTTTGAGATCCGCAGCGTCCCACCCGCAAGAGACATCTGCCCGGCAAAAGCACCTGGTCACAGTTAGCCCACGAAATTATACCGGCAGTCCTTTATCGGACTCGAACCCGGGTGTGCCATGTGGATTTGCGGTGGCGGTACCTAACATGCTAAATGTTTACCCAGGGTAGGATCGAACCCCTGACCTCTAGGAAGCCTGGGGAAGATCCTACCACTAGGCCATCTAGGCAAGTGGTGTACATCGTTAATTCGTTATAATATTATTTAATTTTTTATCGTCCATTAATTTATCATTCACTAACAATAATAAAAATGTTATATATATTTTATCTTATTTATAACTTATACTAACAACTCTTAACTCCCTAATTTTGACACCAATATCTAGAAATTTGACAAACCACTTGAAACAATTGAAGTGAATATATTTTTTTTCAACAAATTGTTATTTGGGCCGATGATGATGGTGAATATTTTTTTTCAACAAATTGTTATTTGGGCGGCTGGTGGTGGTGGTGGTGGTGGTGGTGGTGGTGGTGGTGGTGGTGGTGGTGGTGGTGGTGGTGGTGGTGGTGGTGGTTGTTATTATTATTATTATTATTATTATTATTATTATTATTATTATTATAAAATATAAATCATCATATTGCCTAAAATTTCAACACCTCTCAAATTTATTTCATTTGCTCATCATCTTTATTATATTATTTTCCTTGCAACTATAAATTCAAATCAAAACTCTCAAATTCGTCTCCAACACGTATTTTACGTGAGCATCTAATCTATAACATGCACCAATGCTTTCAAAAATACCCCATATTTCACACCAGTGGCGGATTCAGGAATTCGGTGTCGGGTATGCACAATTAATGCTAAATATTATTTAATCACGATAAGAAAAAAAGTTTGTATTTGTGTTTTCGGGTCAAATTTTTTCGGGTCGGTTTCTCGACTCATTTAGTGTTTTTACTCGGTTGCATATTAACTAACCAAATCAAGGTTGTCAAGACCGAGATCTTACCTATGATCGTTTTTATCCTCACAAGCCGAAATCTTAAGATCCTACTATTTATACTAATACAATATAGTCTTATACATGTGTATTTTAACACTGTAACATCTAAAAGACCAAATGCATGACGAATTAATTAAATTGTTATAGTTTAAACACAATAATATTAATTCAATACTTCTCATAGCTATTCAGATTATTATATTTGTTATTAAAGATATAAATTTTCACGTGTTAAACTATTCTAGTCGAGAATTTTATTAGTTTTAAGTGTAGGAAATGATTTATTACTCTCACTACAAAATGCACACAGTTTTAGATTAGTCGTTATCTACCATTAATACTCCATCTTCACCCACTAAAGTCCTTTTCTGATAGGTTGTAATCAAATCTGGACATTTATTTTAGGATAATCCAAAATAGTAAGCAAAACACTTAATTTGGGATGCAGAGAGTAAACGATAAGTCTATTAGTCTTTTATGTGACAAAATAAACTAACTTATTTTTTGTTAAGATCGGGATTGTTTCGTTCATAGAGATCGTAAAATCGTAAGATTTTAAGATCAAGATCGAGATCTTTAACAACCTTGAACCAAATACCACTAGATAGATCCACATGAACGACAAAGACGTTCCTTTGATTTCAATCTTAAAATTAAATCCCATACAGAATTCTATAAAGTAAATATGTTTAAGGTTTTTAACAATAGAATCAGTTAATAATAGTGATATCAAACACTAAAAACAGACCAGCTTCTAATGCAAAAATAATAAGAAGTAATTATTGAAAATAATAAATATGTTACGTATATTTATTAAGTGGACTTTTCCTTCATAAAGCAGAAGAGAGTGGCTGAGACTCCGAGAGGGTATGCATGAGTTTTATCCAGGGTATGCATTTAGTGGATAGCTTCTATAAACTTCATGAAAAATAAGAAAAACAATTTTTTTTACACTAGTAAAATTGCTCCAAGGGTATGCAAGTGCATACCCTTCCCTCAATACACATCCGCACTACAAGAAAAATGACTTTTCGCGACGAAGACTTTTTGCGAGGACAAAATGTCGTCGCTAAAAAGTGCTAAACGACAAAAAAAATCTGCTTTTTGCCCGGGGCCACCTACTTTTTGACTTTTTTTTCCGCGAGGACTCTTTGGCGACGACATGTCCTAGCAAAGTTTTTTTATTTTATTTTTGATTTTTTTCATTTTGGCTTCAAAAAAAAATTACTTCCCGCGCATTTTTGGCGACGACTTTTAGCGACGACATGTCCTCGCAAAGTTATTTTATTTTATTTTTGATTTTTTCGTTTTGGCTCCAAAAAAATTTACTTCCCGCGCACTTTTGGCGACGACCTTTGGCGACGACATGTCCTCGCTATGTTTTTTATTTATTTTTATTTTTTCCATTTTGGCGTTAAAATATTTACTTCCCGCGCACTTTTTGGCGACGGCTTTTGGCAACGACATGTCCTCGCTAAGTTTTTTTGGCGACGCCAACGATAAACCATAAGGCATTTGCACTATGGGTTTAGGCATTAACCGTGCTCAAACATTCGAATGAGCGAGATAAACCTTAAGGCGTTTACACATTGGGCTTAGGATCTAAACCTATTTGAACATTCGAATGATCGGGATAAACCTAAGGAGTTTACACTATGGGTTTAGGCGTTAACCGTGCTCGAACATTCGAATGAGAGAGATAAACCTTAAGGCGTTTACACAATGGGCTTAGGATTTAAACCTATTTGAACATTCGAATGATCGGGATAAACCTAAGGAGTTTACACTATGGGTTTAGGCGTTAACCTTGTTTGAACATTTGAATGATAGAGATAAACCTTAAGGCGTTTACACCATGGGTTTAGGCTTTAACCTCATTCGAACATTTGAATGATTGGGATAAACCCTAAGGCGTTTACACCTTGGGTTTAGACGTTAACCCTATTCGAACGATCGGGATAAACCGTAATGCGTTAACACTATGGGTTTAGGTGTTAACCTTATTCAAACATATAAATGATCGGAATAAACCCTAAGGCATTTACACCATGGGTTTAGGCGTTAACCCTATTTGAACATTCGAATGATCGGATAAACCCTAAGGCGTTTACACTATGGGTTTAGGCGTTAACCGTGCTCGAACATTCGAATGAGCGAGATAAACCTTAAGGCGTTTACACCATGGGTTTAGGCTTTAAACCTATTCGAACATTCGAATGATTAGATAAACCCTAAGGCGTTTACACTATGGGTTTATGCGTTAACCCTATTCGAGCATTTGAATGATCGGGATAAACCGTAATGCGTTAACACTATAGGTTTAGGTGTTAACCTTATTCAAACATATGAATGATCGGGATAAACCCTAAGGCGTTTACACTACGGGGGTCCGGGGGCAGCGGCCCTGGTAGCAGGGTCCAAGGGGCAGAGCCCCTGGCTGGGGTCGAGTTAAAATGCATCCGAATGGGTTAACATTGCTTTATTAAAATGCATCGGAAATCTAAATTCGAAATAAAAACCCGGTTTTTATTTAGACCAAAAACCCGGTTTTAGGTGGTTTGTTAACAAATAATAAATGTCGATGCCCATGTGAGGATTGTGATAACAAATAATAAATATAAGTAAATAATACATAGATTATAAATACAAATTGAAACGGTGACAACTCGTCATTTGTAAAATTCGCTTACCTAACTTGATTACATATTGAAAGTTTGATACCTTAAATAAAAAAAAATTATGGTTAAAAAGGTAATAAAAGTTAAAAGCAAGGATTGAACCTACGACCACCTAATTAAACACAAGCTAAATTAACCACTACACTAATCAAACATTTTTGTTTAAAAAGTGTATAAGATTTAATATATACTATACTAGCTACTGAAAATATTAACATTCCCACCAACAAAAAAAAATTGGCGGTCCATATTTTCCCCAAAAAATCAAATTACCCACCAAAACCCTATCTATCTCTCTCGTTCAATCCTTCCGCTCGACACCACAACACCCTACCTCCGCTACCCACGCCGCCTCACTCCATCTCCATCATCTATCTCTCTCTCGTTCAATCGCATCCACCCGGTACTGTTTTTTTTCTTTTCTTCTGAGATTAATTTTAATTAATTTGTGATAATGATTATTGTTTTGTGATACTAATTTGTGATACTGGCTAAATATGAATCAAACAACAATGTATAATACCCGTAATACATTGACTGATTGACATCAAGGCTTTCAATTTCATATTTAATGTCTTATTTTTGCATCCTAAAATAATGTTTTTATGTATAAAATGAACCATTCACAAAACAAACTCTAGAAGAAAAATGAGTCTGATTTTGTTAATACGATAAGTCAAAGTTCTTTTAGGTTAGTATGTGTGTTTCTATCCGTGATAAGCTTTTAGTTATTGAAGTTTTTGTAGAATAATATGAGCGGACCTTTCATTGGATTTATGTTTTGAACTACAACATTAATAACAGAGCTTGCATTTTGGGGAAGAAAGTTAATCACTGTTGTTTGATCATTTTATGCACAGTAGTTTTGTACTTATCCTTCTATTACTCTTTCAAATCATATTTATTATTTTTAACTCAATTCTTTGGGTTGCAAGCCGCGATCATAAACATGAGATCTTCATATCATGCCAGTATGTTATACTATTACTTTGACAATTATAATTCACCACTCTTACATGATTTTAACTTCCTAAAAATTTATCTATTGTATAATGATTTGGGCTATGAAAACTCCCTTCTTGGTTTTGTAGTTTGACACCATTATGATCTATAGAAGTTAAGTTTTTTATTGTCATATATATTACAAACTAAAAGATATACATTTTTAGCTGTTTTATTCACTCTGTAATGATAAAATATAATCATTAGTGTATCTGTATGGAGCAATCAGGACCACAAAGATCAAAGATCTACAATGGGTAATCTTACTTGGTGTTAATTATTTTCTACAAATATCAGGTTCTTAGTATAATTAATCTTCTTATTTAGTTTGTGTTTGATATTGACATAATCTGCCAATATAATTCACGACTCATTACTTATTTGGTGTATCAGTACATGCACACCAAGTCATTATTTCTAATCATATACAGTCGTAATCGTACGTTGTGAACACAGAACTTTTGATTTACCAATATGAAGTACTATGTCAGTTGGGATATCTTCAAGGAAAATTACACCGAAACAAACAAAAAGTGTCGATTTGAATGCTAAAAGTCCGTAGCATGCACTTTTGGTATAAGTTGTTAGGTAACGTAAATAATAGTTGATCGGACTGCCATTGATGATCAATTATGTCCATTTAATTGACGATGGATCCGAAGGTGTCCTCAAATATACATATCATTTAAATTTAAATTATCGATCAGTCATTCTCCTTTTTCTACTTGTACTCCATTTACCCACTTTAAGCCCATATATGCATGTCGGTTAGCATTATATTTCTTAGAGGTTATTGCTAGCTGTTTATTTGGATATCAATTTGCAATGTTCATGTTTTTCCTTGTTTTCCTGGCATCATTCATCTCATTGTTGTGCTTATTGGTCTTTGGCGCTTATGAATCTTTGTAAGTTCTTATTTTTGGTTTTCTATTTTGTGGAATCAGAGGATATAAATCACAGTCTACAGTTCCATTCATCTCTCAATTGAAGGCTTTCTCTAGAAAGGGGACTGGAGGTATGTACTATACTTCCAAACTTCTATATACCTTGCAAAAGATGCTGCTACAAACACTTTCTTCACAATGCGTGCAATGCTTTTATGGACCATCAATGACTTTCCTGCTCGTAGTAGTTTGTCTGGTTGGAGTGGTCAAGGATACAAAGCATGCCCAACATGTAATGAGGATACTCCATCTACTCGTGTCATTGGGAAAACCGCTTATGTTGGTCATAGAAGATTCCTGACTTCGAATCATGCTTGGCGGAATAACTTGTTGTTTAATGGTAAGATCGAGAAGATAAAACCTCCTAGAAAATTCAGCAATGATGCAATCTTGCAACAACTTGATCAATTGCCGTTACGTATTCCGGGGAAACATCCGAGTTTCGGAGGTGTAAAGAGAAAACGTGATGCAACTGAGTCGAATTGGAGTAAACGTTCCATTTTCTTCGAGCTTGAGTATTGGTCTTCTCTTCAGCTAAAACACAATTTGGATGTCATGCATATTGAAAAAAATGTGTGTGAGAGTTTGTTGGGAACCTTATTAATGAACGATAAATCCAAAGATACTAACAATGCAAGAGTTGACTTGAAGAATCTGGAAATTCGAGAAGAGTTGTGGCTCCAAGCTAAAGGAAACGGGAAGTCATTAAAGCCTCAACCCCGGTACTCGTTCACCATTGAGGACCGGCGACGTTTTTGTCAATTCATTAAAGGAGTTAAACTACCTGATGGATTTGGATCAAACTTTAAGCGGAAAGTGATCGATAATGAGAGCAACATAACGGGCATGAAGTCTCATGATTGTTATTTAATGATGCAACGGTTGCTTCCTGTTGGAGTTAAAGGGTACTTGGACCCAACTATTTCAACACCAATAGTCGAGCTATGCGCATTCTTCAAGCAAATTTGTGCTCGAAATTTGATGGAGTCTGACATGATGAAAGCTGAACAACAGTTGATCAATATTTTGTGTCATTTGGAGATGATATTTCCTCCGGCTTTTTTTGACATAATGGTTCATTTGGTTATGCATTTACCCGAGGAGGCTGTTCAAGGTGGGCCTGTTTACATGAGGTGGATGTATCCGTTTGAAAGATACATGAAGAAGTTAAAAAATTATGTCAGAAACAAAGCTATGCCCGAAGGTTCTATAGCGGAGGGGTATATTGCAGACGAAGCCTTAACTTTTTGCTCAATGTATCTTCGGGGTGTACAAACGAGATTTAATCGTCCGGACAGGAATGAGGACGCTCCATCTCCAACACGTAAGTTGCTTGTGTTCCAATCAGTATGTACACCAATTAGTAAATCTGAACCTACAAAATTGGATCACCAACTTAAGAAGAAAGTAGAATGGTATGTACTCAACAACAGTCCTGAAATCGACATATACAAGAAGTAAGTATTTTTACTAAGAATTATATTTTTCGTGAGGTATATTTTTGATGATATTATATATAACATAGACATTTATAGTGATTTTACTACCTCGGAGCTTGGAAACGATTTACAATCAGGATTTCCCGGTTGGTTTAAGAAAAAGGTAAAATCCTTGTATATATATTACCGCGTAAGATAAATAATTATTACTCAAACTTATCAATAAATTTATTTTTAATAGATTTGTTGTCTGCGAGTAGCTGAGCCATCCAACTGTAGTGATGAATTACTTGCCTTGGCATGTGGACCGTCAATCAATGCACACTCTTACATCGCTTGCATAATTAACGGTGTAAGGTTTGTGGTTCACAGTCGCGATACACGCCGTACAACTCAAAACAGCGGAGTTTCAACGGCCGGGGTTGATGGATGTACGTTTTATGGTCAGTTGGAGAATATTTTGGAGCTGAATTATTCGAGTGGTTGCAAGGTTGTGTTGTTCAAATGTAAATGGTTCAAAACCAATAATACCAAGAATGTCCAACGTTGTGTCACTAAAAATAACATAACCAGTATTTCTCGAAGTCATGAATGGTATAAAGATGAGCCATACATTCTTGCAACACAAGCAAAACAAGTTTTTTACCTTGATGACCTGTCCAAAAAGCATTGGAGCGTCGTCCAAGAGGTGAATCATCGAAAGATCTGGGACCGAGAAACCATTTTGGAAGAGAACGAAGAAGATGTTATACATGACATCAGTTCATCTGATCTTGCATTGGATGCTAATTTAAATAGTTTGACTTATACGAGCATGAACAGAGATGGCCAAGCAACGGAAGTTGATGTTATTCATACCTTTGTCCGCGACAATGCTAATGATTTTATTGATGACGTAGACGACGATGCTGATGATGATGCTACTGATGACTCTGAAAATGAAGATTTGGATTCTGATAATCAGTGTGACACGACATGTTATTCTAGTGATGAGTCTGATTGATTGCTAATTGTTATATGTATCAGTACTTTAATATGACTGAAATTATTATCGGGTTGCTTGCATAAAATATGTTTGTTATGTGTTTATTTGGTTATTCGTGTTATTATGTAGTTTTGTATACTTGTATGTTTACAGATGACATCTGTGGCCCGAGGTCATGAAGGAGATGTTGGTGGTTCAAAGAAGGTGCGAGGTCCCACCACTTTAGCAAAGTTACGGAGCAAGTTTAAAGCGAATGGTGAAAAAGCGTTGCCTATCATCTTTCATGTTGGGGTACAGACACCTACTGGACGACCCCTTGGAGATAACGCAAAAGACTTCGTTACTTTAGTCGGGTCACTTGTTGGTGATAACATCCCCTTATGCTATGAATCATGGGAAGTAGTACCCGATGAAGACAAAACACTCATTTGGCCTAACATAACAGTAAGTTTATTTAATATATCGTTTTAAATTTGTACATTGTTAGAAGTATTCAGTATTATTATCGAGTGTTAGGACCATATTAAATTATTTTAGTTTAGACCCATTTAGATATTAGCCGATGAAGACAGAACACTCATTTAGGCCCGTTTGTACATTGTTAAATATCGTATTAAGTAGTACCCGATGAAGACAGAACACTCAATTCTTTGGCCTAACATAACTATCCCTAACTATTTCATCTAACTTGTAGCATTGCTTTGACATGGATCCTCACTTGGACGGGCCAAATAGTGAAGAAGTAAAAAAGGGGATTGAGAGTCTCTGTGCTCAGAGATATTCAGACCGAAAGTCAAAGTTCAAGAAAAAGTGGTTCGAAGGTCGGGGCGGGTATGGGAGTGTTGCTGATATTAGACAAAAACCTCCACCGAACATGGAATCATCCGAGTGGAATAAGTATATTGACTACTACATCACAGAAAAAACCAAAAAACGCTCGGAAGTCAATACTGTTAATCGGAGTAAGCAAGCTTATCAAAGTTACCATGGGTCAAAATCGTTAGCTGCGCACAGACATGATAAGGTGAGTCGTTTTATAACTGTTATTTATAATAATTCTATCGTGATTAATATGGTTGATTGTTATTATATATTAATTTAATGTGTTTTTAGCTTATCGAGAAAGAAGGTAAATATACACTCTTTGATCAATACAAGGAGATGCATTCTCGAAATGGGGTGTGGACCAATCAGACAGCTAAAAGGCGATATGTAAGTATCAATTTATTAATTTTGAGCATTTAAATTTATGTATATATTTGTTTATTTGTGTTTGATTGTTGCTGAATGAGCTTATTCAGTGCTGAATGTTGGATGATTTAGCATTCAGCATGTTTGTTACCAAGCAAATAGTTTGACCTCTGAAATAAATTGAAACCTTTGAATCGGTCAGCACTTTTTGTTTCTGTTAGTATTTCCTTGATCATGAACAGAGAATGTTATGCATGTTTAATCAGAAACCGAGTATAGTAATCAGAAACCGAATGCAATTTCATCTAAGAACCAACAAGACAAATATAGTAATCAGAAACCGTACATAAGGTTAAAATAGTTTTGATCATGCTTATGGTTAGATACTTATGGTCAGGGGCGGATGCACCCACTAGTAGAATGTTATGCATGTTTAATAATGGATATAAACAGGCACTTGTCTGCTGTTATATTTGCATATAAACATCTTACCTTAATCAACGTTTTAGTTTGTTTGAATGTGATTTCGATAACTTTTATGTTGTTTTTGTAACTTCTAGGATGACATGATTACGGACACCACTTCCACTGCTTTAGGTGAAGAGGACATCATAACAAAAAACTTGGGGGAACGTCGTGGGTTTTATCGCGGGATTGGTAAAAAGTTGCCGCGTAGTTCAAGAGTATGTGGCCAACGGGCAAGTGGTTCAAAAGGTAACATGTATACAAAACAGGAAGTTCGTCATGCGGTTAGTAGTGTGGTTGGTAAAATGTTTGGTAAATTGGCGAGGCATATAAATGAAAACTTTGCAATGGTTTGTGACGTCCTACAAACCGTCAAAGTTGACCGTCCAAAGCTTAAAGAGATAGATCCCATGATGTTTCTAGCAGATGACGATGAGGAGGATGACGAGGAGGAGGATGACGAGAGGAGGATGACGAGGAGGAAGACCTTGAGTAAGGTGGTTAGTTTGTATTTCATGTGTTAGACAATCTAAAAACCTTGTATGTTTTTGGTTAACGGATTTAGATGTTTGAATGACTTTGAAACGTTGTAGGTTTATTTTGGATGATAATGTTTAATTTGCGGATTTGGTTTAATTTGTGGATTTTGTTTTATTTGCGGATTTGATTTTATATGCGGATTCAGCAGGGAAAAATGCACTTATAATCAGGGAAAAACCTGGGAAAATGGAAAAAAACAGGAAGATCTGGTTGAAAATGTTTATGATTTTTAGCGAGGACCCTTTTGCGAGGACATGTCCTCGCTAATTTATTTTATTTAAAATAATAAAAATATCTTTGGCGACAACCTTTTGGCGACGACATGTCCTCGCAATTTTTTTTATTAAAGAAAATCAAAAATAAAAGAAAATATCTTTGGCGACGGACTTTGGCGACGACATGTCGTCGCAAAGCATTTTGAAAACAAGAAAATCAAAGTCAACGTGGACCCCACGTGTCCTCGCTAATGGTCGTCGCCAAAAACATTCAGCTACGAAAGTATAGCGAGGACCCTTTGGCGAGGACATGTCCTCGCTAAAGACCTACGGCGAGGACATTTGGGCCCTTTGGCGAGGACTTTTGTCGTCGCCAAAAGTCCCGATTCTAGTAGTGCCGCCACTGTTTCGCACCTACATCTGAAAATATAGTTATAAAAAGTATTATCATTTTAAAACGTAAAACTTTTGAACGATATATATTATAACGAATATTTTAACCATGAAAATTTTATTTTAAACAAAAAATTGATTTTTTTTCTCTCGATTATACATCTACGAATATGCATCAATGCTTAAAAAAAACATTCCCGGTATATATGCATGGTTGTAGTTATGAAATGCATAAACCATTTCTTAAAATGTTAAATTTGCAACCTAAGTAGATTTAGATGTACAACTTACAACCTACTCTTCATTATCTACATATTGTTATGTGGTGATATTGATATTAGAACAAACAACTTAATACTCCATCCGTTAAAAAAGAAGTCCATTAATACTTTCATTTTTTATTCACGATAGGTCGTTGGAATGTTAGTTTAGGCTTTAGCCCATTATATTTAAAACAAGTTTGACTGAAAATTATTAAGACTTAAATGATTGAGAGAAATAGATAAGGATATTTGAAAAATTAAATAGTAATTTTGTTTTAACATATGGCTTCAAACAAACGGTTAATTATCTTCTTCTTTTTGAATGGCATAATTATATTAAATGGAAAACTAGCACGGCGCTAGAAAACCAAAAAACAAACTGTTGATTATCTACTTAGCAAACATACAGTCCGTAGCTTTTAAGGGATTCAAAAAGTATATTAAAAGGTTGGCATTGGAGTTGCTTAGTCTAATAAGTTGGTGAAAAGTATTGTTTTTGGGCTTTTAGTGAATTCATAATTCCACTTTATGGAATGTTTATTTATTATTATTTTTTACCAAATGACCATTAGCGTAGCGGTATTATGGTAACTCTTTCAACCATCATGAGGTTAAAAGGGTTCAAGTTCTAAATATAAGACTATTGTATATATCCGTAATAGTAAGTTTTGTGATTAATTGTCAAAACGCACAAAAAATAATAATAATACAAGTTTTGTTTTCTTCTGGCCTTCACAACCTCCTTTTTGGGCTTTTCTGAATATTAAATTAAAATTAAAGGTAAATAAGTTATATTAATAGTAATTTTTGGCGTATTTTGAGGACATAGCTAGTTTGCAAAACTTAATAATCAATTATGCTTGTTTTGATATAAATACTTTACCTAAAAGTTTACTTGGTTTTCTTTGATAGTGAGTTCAAGCCTTGGAATTTAGTTCAACTTTTATTGATTTTGGGTTTCTATAATTCCAAGCTAGCAAGACCAATATCAATGGCCTGCATTTTTTTACTTATTATTATTGGTTTAGAAAGTCAAATCAATGGCGACCGATCCAAAAATTTAGTAACAAGTTAGAGAAAACAACGCACCCGACCTACAAAATGTAACATGCAAATAAGAAGACCCCCTCACGTAAACAACACAATTCGAGCACGAAAAATAATTCAAAGACAAAGACCTCATCAACACCAAAACCACAAAATATATGTGCAAGTTACAAAAGACTTCTTAACCACCACTGATATCTAAACTTAACTTAATCCGAATTAGAATTTAAATCTGAATCATCATATAAAATTGTAGATTAGATTTTTAATCGGGCCAGGTACCATATTTTATATCTTATAAAAAGTGATGTCTCAGATAATCTGTTAATTAAACGATATTCAACGAGGCCGGGACGTTTTTTTTATTTTAATCACTTATATAAAAAGGTATATTTTTTTATAGTATATTATCGTTGAGGAGTTATCAACTACAAAAGTGTTTTTATTTTTTATTTTAATCGTGATTTCAACGTCATCTTTGTTGAATTACTATTTGCCCGAAACCAAATTCACAGGCAAAACTTTCCTTAAAACTACTAATGTGACCCTGTAAATTGTTTGCAGTTAGTGGGATTAGAACCTTGAACATCTTCGATAATGAAAAAATTATCACCATGTAATATTAATCACTTCGCCGACTCTGAGCTTGCGACTGAAAAATTTGCTTCTACGATAAATTAAATAAAAAAGAAAATTCAAGTTGAATTAAATTTTTTGAAAACATATACATATTTAGTATGCGATTTTTTGATAAAGGCAAATCTAAATCACGTAACTCACACATTATCTACATTCACACATGTATACGTACACACGAATTACAACTTACGGGATTTGAACACAACTTCTAGATTGATAGGTTTTTTACATATCGGACTTTGGTATTTTCTCTGTGAAATTAATGTAATCTTTATGATAAACGATACACTATTTGGTAGGGTAACGGTTAAGGTTTTTGTCACAACTTAAATCGGAAAGGGTTAATAATCGTTTAATCAGCAAAGTTTCACTACTTTTTCGTTTTAACGACACAATTTTTTTCTCATGATTTAATCATCCAAAAAGTTTTGGCGGTTTAACCCTTTAAGTTTATATTTAATAATGATTTTGATAGTTTGGTCCTCAAAGTTTATCATTTATAATGATTTTGTCATTTTAAAATTTTCAAGTTTAATCATCTAACTTTTAAAAATTTAATGGTTTAACTATTTGAGGAGTTAAACCAACAAGTCTATACAAACTTTAAGGATTAAATCATAAGGGGAAAAAAACTTGAGTGGTTAAAATGAAAAAATAAAATAAAATTTGAGGATCATTAACTCAAAAATATCAATCGGAACATATTCTTACAAATGCAGGCATGCAGCCTTCCCACTTGCTCAATAGATAACTAAAGTACGTAGACTTTGAACTAATGCGATCATTCAATAATTTAAGGTACATGCATGTTGATGTTTTGTGTGGTATTGAGATGAGTTTATGATTTCCTGATCTATTAAACTTTACACTTTATATTATCGTATGAGATATACTTTAATTTTTCTATTATGTGTATTGAATTTGTAAAAATTGTCTATTGTATGTAATTTTTCTTTTTGGGAAAATATAAAAAAAAAACTTTTTTATTTTGGCCTTACACAAAAAGAATATTTGCATACAATACACGATATTTACAAACTCGATCAATACATACAATAGAATTTTTCAAAATTCAACTCATACAATAGTAAAAGGTGTAAAGTTTAATACATAACGAAACCATAAACGCTATTTAAACTGAAAGTCATTAATTAATTTAGAAAGACGATTAACATTTACACTTGAATATTATATCCTACTATACGAATACTAATTACAAACAAAAATGATAGACAAGCTTAAGAGTGATTTAAAGTAGACCCAACGATGTTAGAAAAAAAAAAAGGGTTAAAGCTACGAATCGGTAACGAATTTTAACTTTTGTACCGATTTTAAGTAATGAACTGATTTTATTACTAATTTAGGTAACAAACTTTTAGAATTTTTTCGAGTTAGGTAATTATGGTCGAGTGGCTGCCATGTTAGCAAAGTACATATACGTAAACTGATGGGGTGCCTTCCAGGTAGCGTATCTGTCTACACATGGACATCATGTTCTAACCATTGTTTTCCCCTTGAATTTTTCGGGTCAAACTTCCGGCCATAACTTTTTTCCGGTCAAACAAGACTTGTGAAAATTCTTCATTGTTAGAAAATACAATTAATATGCAGTTTTCTCGTATATATGCTTGGTGTAAATCAGTTAAGGTGTATAGATGTAGTGTATATTTTTAAATTTAAACTAGTATGAATCAATAACGTGTGTTCATTAGTATGAATTACCTTGAATTAACGCTTTAACAAAGTTCAAAAGCCAGATATATTTATCACTTCAAATATTGAATTTGCATTACATACAAAAGCTTGAAACAAGATCTATAAAACGTGAGCATCCCCTCTCTCGATGGCTCCGGCGATCGGAACTCCGACGACGAGGGAAATTTATGGAGATCTGTTTACTTGGAGACGATGTGGATTTCCGATCTAGAACCACCACCGGAGCATTAGGGAGCAGCAGCGGTCGATTCCAACAGCGATTGAGCAGCCCGCGACCATCACAACTAGCTGATTTCGACAACGATTTAAGTGGTTAGGAGGTACTGGATTTTGGCCCTCGATGATTTTGTTTGTTTGTATGGTTAGAAGCTATCTCGAAGGTTAAGAAAATATTATGTTTAAGGGTTGAGAGCATTTGTAATACTGAGATTGTAAGTAAGAAGACTTGCACGAACGTCAAACATGAGCGGTCGGAAGGATCAGTGATTGGAATATACAGAGTGTGCGGAAGTGATGATGAAGTCTGGTTTCAATTTTACTTTTAGATCTAGAGGATAACGAAAATGGGGAAGTGTAAATTTATAAGGTTTAACCTTTCTCTGCTATAAAAAAAAATTATATATTTCTTGTCCCTGAAATTTGGCCTGAACAATGGTTAGACGATGATGTCCACGTGTACAAAAATAAGTTACGTGGAAGTCATCTCATCGGTCTACGTGTAGATATTTTGCAAACATGTAGCCCCGTCACCATAATTACTTAACTCAAAAAAAATCAAAAAGTTTGTTACCTACGTTAGTAATGATATCGGTTCGTTACCTAACGCCAGGGACGGAGACAAGGTGTCGCACCCCCAAATTATGATGCGGAAGCGGGTCGGTTCGGGGCGCGACTAATCAATACACAAAGCACACAAGATTACATAATGAACGACCACTGCATGCGTCGTTTACGAAATACTTTGATATTATAAAAGTTTTACACTGTTATAATATAGTTTACAAAAGCTCCTGAGTTCAAATGATAGAGATTCTATGGCATAACTAAATTATACAAAATATAGTAATGCATGACAATCTCTTGATGTCTGGATGTGACTCGAGCTAATGGGCATCTTGAGTGGCAGACCTACTGCTGCTGAGCACCTGTGATACATGCTAAAATGGGTCAGCGAAAACGCTGGTGAGCTCACAGGTTTGTATGTCAACACATATTTGTATGAACCGCAAGATTTAATGATAATTGAATTTAAAATGCAATTAAGCAAAATAAAAGTTATACAGCCATGAGCACATAGTTTGAGCTTAACTCGAGGTGTCAGGTCCACATTTAAGGTATCCTGAGCGAGGTGCCTCCTACGAGTGCCTAATCAAACACTCGTCTACACAAATATTAATACATCCGTTTTACCAGTTAGTGCGTGCTAACCCGGATGAGGCTGGTCAAACCTATATGGATCCATATACTAATATTCACGCTACTACGTATTACCAAACTATGCTGATGGAGGGCTTTAAAAATGATTAGTGAATTTAACTCATGTAGTATTTGATTTGATGATACTTGCGTTCATATTGTAAAACAAAACAGAGCAATGAAATCACACCCCTAGGTAAAAGTATTTAAAAAGGGGCTATGAGACTCACCTGAGCCTAATGAATTGTTAGCAAACAATTAGGATGATTCACAATGATTTGATGTCGTTACAACGACTGAACCTGCAGGGCGTCTTAGACGCGCAAGGTTTTGATAAATGATTAGATTCTTGAAACCTGTCGGGCGTATTAAACGCGCAAGGTTTAATTGATTAGATGACTCTACGGACCATCTATGCTAGTTATCCCATTAACTAGTTATGACCAAGTACTTTGGTTAATGATTAAGTTTGAGTTTGTGAAAATGTTTACGGCCCATTGGTGATTGATTGAAATAATAATTCTTCAATTATTATTACTACTTTCATTTGTTGTGAACTTATAAAAGCATATTTGAAGTGTTTAAATGTTGTATCGTATAAGTATGAAATATGTCGCAATGTCAGACACTTAGTGTAAACCTTTAGTTTTAAGTTTATGGAAAAACGGAGGTCCGAAAACTAAAATATGCCATTTTGGACCCCTAGATGACTCCGGATGGCCTAAAACTGACTAGGCTAAGGTACTTAGCCTTGACCATTGGGTTGTTTTCGAGTGACCTTGCGAATTTGAGCTCAATCCGTTATAATAAATTTTTCATCGAGAAGCTACCCTGTTTTAAGTTGTTAAATCGTCGACGTTTTCGAAAATTTACTTGTTCTGTTTTAGCTAGAATTCGCAGGGCTAGTTTATTGATCCGATGGATCAGGAAATATAACGGGGGAATCCGCCGTATTCATTTGAATACGCCGTATTGGTGGCTTTTGTGGGGAATACGCCGTATTCCCTTAAATACGACCGTATTCATGAAAAATAGAGGGAATACGCCGTATTCCCTTGAATACGCCGTATTCCTTTGAATACGCCGTATTCCCTTGAATACGCCGTATTCCGAGGAGGCGCAGGTAGATCATGGTTTTCTGGGCGGGAATACGCCGTATTCCCTTGAATACGCCGTATTCATATTTTCTGGGTGGGAATACGCCGTATTCCCTTGAATACGCCGTATTCCGAGGTCCGATTCAAGTCTGTAGTTTCAAAATCATACCCAAACCAAATCTAATCCGCAATTTAACTAGCAATCATCAATCCTAACGTTACTATACGATAATCTAAGCTATATAAACATGTAAAATTTACAAAAACGTAAACGAAATCTTACAATCAAAATGGAACCAAAAATGGAGGTGATGATGAACGATGAAGATGATGAATATGATGATGATCCCAGCGACGATGATGATGATGATCTTGTGTTGTTGTTAGTTATTGTTGTTGTTGTTGTTAAAATGAAAGAACCGAGAGAGATTGAGAAAGTGAGATAGATAGAGAATGAAATGAAAACATAAGGGTGCGTTTGATTTAGTTCATCCGGCTCCAATAATTGAAGTCGGTTGGGCTCCTATTTGTGGTACAAAATACCCGTGTTTTTGTACCCGATCGAAAAATAATAAAATGTTTTAATTCGATAAATTTCTAAAATTGATTTCGTACATATTTTAATCGAAGTATTTTAATAAAAATACTTTTAATGAGATATAAAAATATATCATTGTTTTATGTTTTAGAGACGGACACGATTCGAGTGGTCTCGTTGCGTTTGAGCAAAAGGTTATAAAACGAAATATGTTTCATTTTATCTAATGTAAATAATAATTACTATCTCCAATAATAATACATTATTTATAAAGGTTGTCGCGAATGATTTGATTTTGTACGATACGAAATACTTGATATATATTATCAAAATAATATATAATTCATAATGAGTTATTAAATAATAATTCTTATATTATTTAATATTGTTTTTCACCAATGCCATATATATATGAATCGGAAATTCGGCCGATTTTGATAATTGCACGATTAAATATAAACGCGTATTGATATATATTCAACAATATATATTTTTGATACATACAATTAGCCTATTACATAGCACTAACTACATGTATTACATAATGATTAGGAACTAAAAACTAGTCCTAATTTGACGGGTGTCACATTCTCCCCTTCTTAAGAGAATTTCGTCCCGAAATTTAGCTCGAAGTTGATGCGTGAGTGGAGTCTGAAAATAGATGTGGATATTTGAGTCGCATCTGATCTTCCCGTTCCCAGGTGAATTCCGGACCACGCCGCGAATTCCACCGAACCTTGACGATGGGGATACGACTTTGCTTAATCTGTTTGACCTCACGGTCCATGATCTCCACTGGTGTTTCGACAAAATGAAGTTTGTCGTCGATTTGAATTTCCTCGAGCGGGATAATGAGTGTCTCGTCGGACAAGCATTTCTTCAGGTTAGAAATGTGAAATGTGGGATGTACGCTACTGAGCTCTGGAGGTAGCTGCAATCGATAAGCGACTGGACCAATCCTTTCAAGGATCTCAAAAGGTCCGATGTATCTAGGGTTTAACTTCCCACGCTTGCCGAAGCGGATGACACCTTTCCAAAGTGATACTTTGAGCAATACTCGATCCCCAACCTGGAACTCGAGATGCTTGCGTCTCACGTCAGCATAACTCTTCTGACGATCACGTGCGGCCTTCAGCCGTTGTTGGATACCAACGATCTTCTCGGTGGTTTCATGAATGATTTCAGGACCAGTGAGTTGACTATCTCCAACTTCGGTCCAACAAATAGGTGATCGGCACTTACGACCGTACAGTGCCTCGAACGGTGCAACTCCAATGCTGGTATGATAGCTGTTGTTGTATGAGAATTCACACAATGGCAAATGATGCTCCCAATTTGCACCGAAATCAATTACGCATGCGCGTAACATATCTTCCAGTGTTTGAATAGTCCTTTCACTTTGGCCATCGGTTTGTGGATGATAGGCTGTACTCATGTCTAAACGAGTACCCAATGACTTTTGCAATGATTGCCAAAAGTTAGATGTGAATCGACTGTCTCTATCAGAGATAATTGAGATTGGAACGCCGTGCCTTGTTACGATCTCCTTCAAATAGATTCGCGTGAGACGTTCCATTTTGTCGGTTTCCTTCATGGCAAGGAAGTGAGCAGATTTGGTTAGACGATCAACTATTACCCATATAGTATCGCAACCACTTGATGTTTTCGGGAGTTTAGTGATGAAATCCATAGAAATTTGCTCCCATTTCCATTCTGGAATATCCGGTTGCTGTAGCAAACCGGTGGGCTTTTGATATTCAGCTTTAACTTTTGAACATGTGAGGCACTTGCTGACATACGTGGCAATCTCTGCTTTCATGTTTGGCCACCAATATGATCCCTTGATGCCATGATACATCTTGTCAGATCCAGGATGTATAGAATATTTGGACTTGTGAGCTTCATCCATCACAAAGTCTCGAAGATTCCCAAACTTGGGTAACCAGATTCGGTTTGCGAAGTATTTGACCCTATTGGGTTTGGTTTCAAATTGATTCTCCATATTTCGCAAGGCCTCTTCCTTGAGGTTTTCAGGTTTCAATGCTTCGAGTTGAGCGGTGAGAATTTGAATGATTAGATCATTATGGATGGTTATGCTAAGGGCTCGGACTCGAAGTGGTTTTGTGTGCTCTTTGCGACTTAGGGCATCGGCAACCACATTTGCTTTGCCCGGATGGTACTTGATCTCGCAGTCATAGTCGGTGAGTAACTCGACCCAGCGACGTTGCCTCATATTGAGATCCTTCTGATCAAATATATGCTGGAGGCTTTTGTGATCGGTGAAGATGGTACATTTTGTGCCATACAGATAGTGTCTCCAGATCTTGAGTGCGAACACTACGGCTCCTAATTCGAGATAATGCGTTGTGTAGTTCTTCTCGTGAACTTTGAGTTGTCGGGAGGCGTAGGCAATAACCTTGTCTCGTTGCATCAACACGCAACCAAGACCTTGGTGTGAGGCATCGCAGTATACCACGAAGTCTTCATTGCCTTCGGGTAGTGATAGAATTGGTGCACTGCAAAGCTTTTGCTTCAATAGCTGAAATGCTGACTCTTGTTTATCAGTCCAATCGAACTTCTTTTCCTTCTGAGTCAGTATTGTGAGAGGTTGAGCTATTTTGGAGAAACTCTCAATGAAACGCCGATAATAACCTGCCAGTCCTAAGAATTGGCGTACTTCGGTCGGCGTCGTCGGTGCTTGCCAGCACTTGATAGCCTCAATCTTTGATGGATCTACGTGAATTCCTTGACTATCAATCACATGACCAAGGAACTGAACGGTTTGCATCCAGAACTCACACTTGGAGAATTTAGCATATAACTCTTCGTGTCTAAGAAGTTCTAGAATGACTTTGAGATGTTGCGCGTGCTCTTGCTCATTGCGCGAGTAGATAAGAATATCATCGATAAAGACAATGACAAACTTGTCGAGATATGGTTTGCACACACGGTTCATAAGATCCATGAATACTGCCGGTGCGTTAGTCAAACCAAAGGCCATAACCTGAAACTCGTAATGACCATAGCGAGTTCGGAAGGCAGTCTTTGGGATGTCGATGTCACGAACTCGTAACTGATGATAACCTGATCTTAGATCTATCTTCGAATAGATACTTGACCCCTGAAGTTGGTCGAATAGGTCATCAATTCGAGGTAGTGGATAACGATTCTTGACGGTCAATTTGTTCAACTCTCTGTAGTCGATACACATCCTGAATGAACCGTCCTTCTTTTTCACAAACAGGACCGGAGCTCCCCATGGTGAAGAACTCGGTCTAATGAATCCCTTTTCCAGGAGTTCCTGCAACTGAGTAGACAACTCCTGAAGTTCTGAAGGGGCTAAACGATATGGTGCTCGTGCAACAGGTGCTGCCCCGGGCACGAGATCGATCGAGAACTCAACTTGTCTCGGTGGTGGAAGGCCAGGTAAGTTTTCGGGAAAGACTTCTGGATAATCTCTAACAATGGGCACATCCTCAAGTCGTTTCTCTTCCGACTTTTTCTCCAAGACATGTGCGAGGATCGCCTGGTACCCTTTCCTAAGGTACTTGCGAGTTTTCATGCAGGATATGATATTCAGTTTCGTCCTACCGGTCTCCCCTTGTATGATTAGAGTACTACCGGTGACAAGAGGTATGCGGACGATTTTGTCATAGCAGACAATTTCAGCTCGGTGCTTGGATAACCAATCCATTCCAATAATGACGTCGAAACTTCCAATTTCAACGGGTATAAGGTCAATAGAGAAGATTTCATCAGATAGATTTAAAGTGCAATTTGGTATTACACTGTCAGCCTCAATTAACTTGCCATTAGCTAATTCTACAATGTACTTAGCATCTAAGGCAATAGGGGCAATGTTAAGCAATTGACTAAACTCATCAGACATGAAGCTCCTATCAGCACCAGAATCAAATAGAACAGAAGCAGTAAGATTGTTGAGAAGAAACGTACCCGAGACCACATTTGGGTCTTGACGGGCCTCTCCTGAGTTCAGAACGAAAGCTCTTCCCTTCGCAGTGTTGTTACCCTTGTTCTTCAGCTTTGGGCAATCATTCCTAAAGTGCCCAGTTTCTCCACACTCATAGCAGGACTTTGGTTTGCTGGTGGTGGTGTTGGTGTTGACGGTAGTAGACCTACAGTCTTTGGTCAAATGTCCATACCTTTGACATTTTCCACAAGGTGTGCTGCAAGGACCATCATGATGACGGTAGCACTTTGAACAGTAGGGCTTATTTCCAGTGTAGCCCTTGTTGGAACCAGAACCAGTGTTGGTGGTCTTATCAGACTCAGACCTCTTTGATGATGATTGGTTTTGAGTGGTGTTCCCAGACCACTTTCTCTTGTTGTTATTACCAGATGATGGAGCAGATGTCTCACGGCTGACAACCATAGCCATGAGTTCATGGGCAATTCCGATAGCTCTATCAAGGGTGGTTGGTTGAGCTGAGGCGACATTCCCCTGGATATTCTCCGGAAGTCCTCGAATATACTTCATGATACTTTTTCTTTCCGTATCAACCAAACCTGGGCACAACAGAGCGAACTGCTGGAACTTGGTGGTGTACCCAGCAATATCGTTCCCTTGTACTTCCAGATGCCAGAACTCCACTTCCAGCCGGTGAAGTTCTTCCTCGCGACAGTACTTCTCCCTTAGCTTTTTCTTCAATTCAGGCCAAGGAAGTCGGTTTGCGATCTCGACGCCGATAGAGTTTGCGTGGGTGTTCCACCACGTTAGTGCACCTTCTTGAAAGGTGTATGCAGCAAACTTGACCTTACTATCTTCAGCACAGTTGCAGAGACTGAAGACAGATTCAATTCTTTCAATCCATCTGATCAAGCCAATGGCACCTTCTGTGCCCTTGAAATACAATGGTTTGCAGCTAAGAAAATCCTTGTAGGAACAAGGTTTGATAACAGGAGTAGAAGTAGCATTGACTGTCTCTGCATTCCTTAGAGCTTCTTGAGCAGCCATGGCTTCGGCTACAGCTCGGGTAACCGCAGCATTGAGTTCAGCTTGACTGAAACCAGTCTTCTTTGGCGGCATGATTCTGATAAAAGCAAAGAGAGTGGATGAGTTGTTTGCACCAAAACATGATACATCACATATGCATATATATATTTATGGGGTAATATACAATTACACAAGTGATAATCACATTTGACAAACAACAGAGTTGCATACTAGATGCGAGTTTGCGAGTAGGTGGGATATGGTTTTACGTATGGAGCCTATAGTCCTTCAAACAATAAGTTCCATTTGTGATTCTAAGAAAATAGAATGATGGAGGAAATACAAAATAATATACTCCTCGCGAATATGTGATTGTACAGCGGAATGTGTTGTGAGATGTTATGTGCGTATAAAAAGGATAGACGATAGTAATTCATACTCATCGTCTTTGGTAGTGAAGATGTTAACGAGTGTATTATCGTGTGTGATCTATATATATATTCGATATATATAATAGCTTAGAAGATAATACGCGAGTGGGGCTTAATCATATACCTTCAATATATAATAGCCTATAAGGTAGCACATAAATGAGGCCTATGTATGTATATACGCCTATATCACATAATAGCCTAATGTGTGTCTAACACTAATCAAGTATTAGTCATGGTTTCTCTCGTGGTCAGAGTCAACTATCGCATTCCTATTCAACATAACCCCTTTCAGCTTTCACATCGTATTCATTTAATTGTACATAGTTAGCTAAGCTATGTTAAATTAAACTCATATGGGGCAATCACTGAACCAGTTATATCTAATAAGGAATACTGCCTAACGGTCATAGTCTAGGCCCACTAAATGCAACCTAGTTCACTATAACCTTAGGCTTTGATACCAATCTGTCGCACCCCCAAATTATGATGCGGAAGCGGGTCGGTTCGGGGCGCGACTAATCAATACACAAAGCACACAAGATTACATAATGAACGACCACTGCATGCGTCGTTTACGAAATACTTTGATATTATAAAAGTTTTACACTGTTATAATATAGTTTACAAAAGCTCCTGAGTTCAAATGATAGAGATTCTATGGCATAACTAAATTATACAAAATATAGTAATGCATGACAATCTCTTGATGTCTGGATGTGACTCGAGCTAATGGGCATCTTGAGTGGCAGACCTACTGCTGCTGAGCACCTGTGATACATGCTAAAATGGGTCAGCGAAAACGCTGGTGAGCTCACAGGTTTGTATGTCAACACATATTTGTATGAACCGCAAGATTTAATGATAATTGAATTTAAAATGCAATTAAGCAAAATAAAAGTTATACAGCCATGAGCACATAGTTTGAGCTTAACTCGAGGTGTCAGGTCCACATTTAAGGTATCCTGAGCGAGGTGCCTCCTACGAGTGCCTAATCAAACACTCGTCTACACAAATATTAATACATCCGTTTTACCAGTTAGTGCGTGCTAACCCGGATGAGGCTGGTCAAACCTATATGGATCCATATACTAATATTCACGCTACTACGTATTACCAAACTATGCTGATGGAGGGCTTTAAAAATGATTAGTGAATTTAACTCATGTAGTATTTGATTTGATGATACTTGCGTTCATATTGTAAAACAAAACAGAGCAATGAAATCACACCCCTAGGTAAAAGTATTTAAAAAGGGGCTATGAGACTCACCTGAGCCTAATGAATTGTTAGCAAACAATTAGGATGATTCACAATGATTTGATGTCGTAACAACGACTGAACCTGCAGGGCGTCTTAGACGCGCAAGGTTTTGATAAATGATTAGATTCTTGAAACCTGTCGGGCGTATTAAACGCGCAAGGTTTAATTGATTAGATGACTCTACGGACCATCTATGCTAGTTATCCCATTAACTAGTTATGACCAAGTACTTTGGTTAATGATTATGTTTGAGTTTGTGAAAATGTTTACGGCCCATTGGTGATTGATTGAAATAATAATTCTTCAATTATTATTACTACTTTCATTTGTTGTGAACTTATAAAAGCATATTTGAAGTGTTTAAATGTTGTATCGTATAAGTATGAAATATGTCGCAATGTCAGACACTTAGTGTAAACCTTTAGTTTTAAGTTTATGGAAAAACGGAGGTCCGAAAACTAAAATATGCCATTTTGGACCCCTAGATGACTCCGGATGGCCTAAAACTGACTAGGCTAAGGTACTTAGCCTTGACCATTGGGTTGTTTTCGAGTGACCTTGCGAATTTGAGCTCAATCCGTTATAATAAATTTTTCATCGAGAAGCTACCCTGTTTTAAGTTGTTAAATCGTCGACGTTTTCGAAAATTTACTTGTTCTGTTTTAGCTAGAATTCGCAGGGCTAGTTTATTGATCCGATGGATCAGGAAATATAACGGGGGAATCCGCCGTATTCATTTGAATACGCCGTATTGGTGGCTTTTGTGGGGAATACGCCGTATTCCCTTAAATACGACCGTATTCATGAAAAATAGAGGGAATACGCCGTATTCCCTTGAATACGCCGTATTCCTTTGAATACGCCGTATTCCCTTGAATACGCCGTATTCCGAGGAGGCGCAGGTAGATCATGGTTTTCTGGGCGGGAATACGCCGTATTCCCTTGAATACGCCGTATTCATATTTTCTGGGTGGGAATACGCCATATTCCCTTGAATACGCCGTATTCCGAGGTCCGATTCAAGTCTGTAGTTTCAAAATCATACCCAAACCAAATCTAATCCGCAATTTAACTAGCAACTAGATTAAGACCCGCGGATTCGCGGATTTTAAAAAAAAAATATTTTTTAATTGAAGTTTAAATGAACACAGATGGAAAAGAAAATACATTCTGATTCGTACTGGAAAATTCTATATCGGGATTGGAAAGTGCTATTTAGACTTGAATAGGTATTATAAAATATATATGCCAGAACGTCTAGAAGAACTAATTATGGTGACGAGCAACCCAAAGTGTGCTAAGCGCACGTAGCCGAGAGAAGTAGTTATGTATTGCAATTATGACATGTGTAGATTGTGTAATCGTAAGTGTTGCATGGATTTGTTGCATTGTTTTTTCCCGCAAGTCATCAGCTTGAGATATAACAAAGTAGCTGAGTTCAATTGTATGTAGCTATAATGACCAAGTAGGTGAGTTCAATTGTTTGTAGCTCGCATGAATCTTGTTACCCTGTAAATGTATTGTAATAAAACATGAGCGTCAACATGTACAATCAAGAAGTATGTATCACATTATGTTCACCATGGAATCGATTAGAAATCATGTAGCATGGTCTATCTATTTAAATTTGAACCATGTTTTATAAGTCAAAATAATTGAAATATCTAACAGTCAAGTAAGATCATTGCTTTGCTAGAAACTTGGGAAGGGGTATTTTTGTACGTTTGATGCCAAAAGTGATGCACTTTAACACATATAACCCAATCATCTCTGTCACCATTCAAATCACACAAAGGAGTATAAACAGGTTCATTTGCCATAATGCAGTAAAGAATAACAAAAATAAATATGTGTACAAAGTGTTTACAGTTGAACATAGGTGATTATTAGTGAATGCAAAAACTGGTATTTATAATACCTCTGTCATTCCAGCAATTGATTTCAAAGGTGACAGAGATGAATGAGAGAATCTCCGTAAATTCGGAAATAATTTGCTCATTATTTCACATAATCGTATACTGCTAGTAGTATTCAAAACATTCCAAATCTATAATAATCAAATACGCATACGCTCCATTATTTCAAAGATGTTTTTTTTTATAAAATGACACATATATATATATATATATATATATATATATATATATATATTTCAATTTTTCCAATTATTTCTAAAATTAGTGTCTGATCATTTATGTTATTACCATCAATAATTCGATTCACGTAATCATGATATATATATATATATATATATATATATATATATATATATATATATATATATATATATATATATATATATAAGCTTAACGTAAAAAGGGGTAAGAAGCCATGATATAGTGACGCGTGTCCCTTACAAATATAATTTTATTATATTAAATGGAGATATAACCATGTATCAAATTACTATGTATCAAACTACAATCGAATATGTATCATCTTGGTGAAGTATGTCTGTACAAGTTATAATATATGTTTCTTCATTTCATATTGATCCACATGAACCATTTTCTTTTGAATAATTCAAGCAAATAACGTTGTTTCATACCCTTTTTACTTTAAGCTTCTTTTTACATGAACCACTACCTATATATATATATATATATATATATTTCAATTTTTCCAATTATTTCTAAAATTAGTGTCTTATCATTTATGTTATTACCGTCAATAATTCGATTCACGTAATCATGAACATATTGAAACACACAAATTCGATCCACATACCTCGGATGCTTTCAATCTTGTGTCAACGCTCCAATAAAGGGTTTAAGAGACATTGGAACTGTAGGAGACGAATTGCTTATAATCGTTACATCGTAAGTCATTTACAGCCTCTTTGAATAAGAATCGCGTTAATGTGAACGCTCGTTTAAAGTGGGGTTCGAATGGTGATCGTGGTTTGCATCTGCATATCTGCGCTATTATTGTTTCATGCCCTAATAGCACCTAATTAACATAAACTATTTTGGGCTTCATTTGTCTGAGTGTCACCAAGTCCATGTCCTAAGCCCAATTGTTTGAATGTATGCAACTTTTTTTTGACTTTTCTATTGCTAAATAAATTAAAAAGGTAATTAGTTATTAGTTAGTTAATTAGTACTTAATGTATTTAATTAATTTAATAGTTGCCAAATATGACTTATGATGTCATTAACCTATTCAATGGTAAGATTATCAATCTTCTAGTTGATCCAAGGGCCGTTGCTAATCCTATAAAAATTGCACCATAAAAATCAGCGTTTCATTCTCTTTGATTAGAGATGTGACAATATATACTTTTGAAGAATTTTTTTTTTTTGTGGGTTTTGAAAACGAGTAACACATGTGTTACCAGCAACTAACACATGTGTTACTAATTTTGTAAAATCAAAAAAAGAAATTCGCAAAAAAAAATCTTCAAAAGAATACCTTGTGAGATGACAAATCGAAGAGAAAAAAAATGTTGATTTTTATGGTTTAATTTTTATGATTTTTCGACAATGAGATATTTAAGTTTTAAAAACGTGGGGAAAGTGGGTTTTGTGACACATGACGCATTCTGGTTGGTTCCTCTATTCTTACCAAAAATCTCATTCTTCTCATTTGAACCTCACTCAATAAACCATATCTTCATCATTTAAAAATTGAATTCAACGTTCATTTTTTTTATTATGATCATCTATATGTGTTCTTAGTTATATTACGACGTAACATCATCATAATTATATAAAATTTATATTGTATCGATTACTAATTGACACTTGTATTATTTAATGGAACTAATAGTTGAATTTACAAACTTCTTAATTTTTTAGACAAATCTTATAAACGGGTAAAATTAGAAATATCTAAATCATGTAATTCGTGATATTTTAATTTAGATTATACAAATGATGAAACTAAACGGAATATATACCCTGTTGTTTTACTCGTGTATTATGCTAGTATGTTTTTACTAATTATTGATAAAACAAAAAAAAACGCATTTATTTTTATTTTTACTTAGATTTAGTTTGGGACTCGTGAAATTCACGTAATCGTCTATGAAAAATACTTAAGTCGTCTCATATATATGTACGCTCAGACTAAGTTACATTATCAACGTACCTTAACGGTTTATTAATAACGTATTTTAGCATATGAATCAAAATGTAACATATAATTTGATTCATATGAGTATATGTATAGCGAATGTGTATATGGATTGCATTAGTGGATCAAAGAACTTGTAATTTACAGACTGTTCATATGTTTACCGTCTGAAATGGATGACTTAATTTATTTATCAGCGAACCATGACTTAACTTATTTGTGACAAGACAAAAGTTAACAATGATAGTTGCTGACTTGCTGTACGGCTAATTTGGGGGGTTCCTCCTGCATCTGAATCACTCTGGAGGGATTGCGGACAAGGTCTTATGGCAATGGAACTTTTGGTAATGTAACTATGTATATAATCTTCTGTAAATAAATGGTTGTATAAAAAAACAAAATTGATATTGAAGTGTATAACTAATCGTTCATGTGAATATCAGATTGATCAACAAGTCGATTCTTGTTAATTTGGTTTGTGACGTTCCAACAAAACCCTAAGATTTATAAAGAGCGAATAGAAGTAAAATGTGGTCCTTTTTATCATACTCTTATAAACAAGAAATCAACCCTTACCATTAGTTCTAATATGAGCACACAACAAATTGACAAGGCATGCAGATTGAGTGGCAGGAAACTTTAAGATTCCAAATGCTGTCAACATAAAAATAACAGCCTAAAAAATTATACCTTGTATTCAAATGGCAAGGTAAGATTGCAATATATCATGATATTTTAGTGATAATCTCATCATATTATGATACTAGATTAAGACCCGCGCATTCGCGGATTTTAAACAATTAATATATTTTAATTGAGAGTGAAATAAACACAGATAGAAAAAAATTTATTGTGCTTTGTACTGCAAAATTCTATGTCGGGATTGGAAAGTGTTATTCAGACATGAGTAGGACTATAAAAAATATATGCAAGAACGTTTAGAAGAACTAAGTATGATGACGAGCAACCCAAAGTGTACTAAGCGCACGCAGCCTAGAGAAGTAGTTATGTATTGCAATGATGGCATGTGCAGATTGTGTAGTCGTAAGTATTGCATGGATTTGTTGCAATGTTTTTTCCCGCAAGTCATCAGCCTGAGATATGAGAATGTAGGTGAGTTTAATTGTATGTGGCTATAGTGAAAAGATAGATGCGTACAAAATTATTAAATTTGATTGCTACTTTAGCGTTCATTAACTAAATCTATAGGCGTGGAAAAATAATTTTAGGTGAATTATATTAAGCGGTAATAAATGTTGGTGAATCTTTCATGTTTAATAAGACCAACGTACATTAGTAGGACTAATGTTGTTTACCTGTCGTAAGAAATGATCAAGTGAACCCAAATTTCCTATAGCCATATACATTTGACCCATGTAATTGCCAGTAGTAGATGAGCCAGTTTGTTCGACTGTTATGTCCTTCTTCAAAGTTTCAAACAAAGTTTGTTGCATTGTAGACAGCTGTTGAGATAAGGATTCCTCAGTTTGAAGTGTTGTTTGATTTAAATTGTTGAGAAGATTCAACTGCTCTGTTGTCAACGTGTCCAACTGAGATATAATAACCTGAGTTGATGTTAAAAAATGACGTTATAGCTAATCATAGGTTATTGCCTTAGCAAAATTGTAAATGATTGCGATAATGGTTCACAATATAAGCACAAATGTTGTTCAATATGCTTAGTTGCATTATGTCAAGCTTACGTTTATTAGTTCAGCTGGGCGATGACCACCAATCCACTGCAAGCATCGTTCCACTGGTGAGGTCCACATTCCATAAATGATGTGAAAAATGGCAATGTCGGATGCATTTCTCTTTATCTTACGAATGTCATTGAAGTGTAGTGCAGCGTGTTGAACAATATTACTTAGATCGGTGCCTGTAGTATTTGATTGAAGTGCTGTTTTTATTGTGGTAACATGTTTTGCCTGGTCGTCTAACCAACGTGCATAATCTGCTACAAATCCCAGATAACCTAAAAAGGTAAAAGCAAAAGTTTTTTTAGTAAGCTATTAAGTTGTAAGTTAATCGCAAATAAGCAAAAAATGCAATGCAAGCGATTTTTTAGTAAGATACTAAGTTGTAAGTTTGGATGATTACAAAAACAGTAAAGCAACGTAAGGTCCCAAAGTTATTTATTATATGAAATCTTCATCAGAATACACAATGCATCTTAAGTACATTGCATGAAGAGTATATGAAAAACATTGAAATAATATTGAGTTTGTTGTCAATTTGTGCTTTTATGCACATAATATATATCGGTAGATGCATTCTGTGACCAGGAACCTTAAATAAAATAAAAATAAATATAAAACCATATACATGAAAGATTGCATTACCTGTATTTGGCTGAGAGGTATCATATGGGACCGATATTGAAACACCCTAATCAATTTTTTATTAGACCGTTATATTTTAAAGAAGTAATAACAGACATTGATTTATATAACGTATAGCGGTTCATATAATCGGTATAGAAATGTTTACATGTTTTAGAGCTGCATCATTGACGGCCTGCTCTAATTGTGAAAGCCTAGCGCTTCTATTTTCTAACTGTTGCACGTATGCCTGTAAAAAAGTACCAAATCTTTACATTGCCATCAAAGTCAATTTTAAACAAATAATAATACGATAGTGCACGAAATGTTGAAAACCATCCATTAGGAAAATCTATGAAATATGAAAATGAGTAAGAAACAAACCTTTTTCCGTGTACGACTTTTCCTAGCGGCTTCACGATTCTGAGCAAGTTGCCGTAATTTCTACATTGAAAATATACAAGTTGACATGCGAGAAGAAGCGTAGTTAGTCGATGTACACTTTGTTCAACCATGTGTAAGTAAGTATTACCTTTTGTTCGGGTGACTCTTCATTTGGTATGCTAGTTGAACTTGATGCATTGTTTGTATTTGATGATGCCATATTGGTCTGCAAGCGTACACATAAGATTTATACAATTGAATCGTTTTGTTAGTTGATGTTTAAGATTATAGTTGACGGCTGCAAGTGTAGGCTCTTTGCTATCCCGAGCGTTTTAAGCCAATACCAACATGTAATCGGATATATATGGGATTAAAACTTTGTAGCATATTGGTCTTGAAAAGTGTGATACCGTAATGACTTCAAATCTGGTACGTAAATAAATCATATATGTAGACGACTTATTGACAATAGATATTATGGAGCATCAAAACAAAAAGGAAAGAGTATATTACATGGAAATTAAGGAAGTCATGTCTAGTTGCGTGGAAATTGAACTACCATAAATTAAAAGCATATGGTGAGGGTAAGTTAATAATTAGGTAATGATGTGCAAACGTTTTTGGCTAACAAATATAATTGGGTTTATTTTATGTTACATTAGTATAGAATTCTCTATTAGTTATTTTAAAGGGGTTATAATCTGACTGTGCATCTAAATTGTGTGCAATACTGTGTAAACAACTTACATTTGATTTTTTATTTAGCCAACATTAAAAAATGGCGTCTTAATGTATTTTGACCAAGCGTTGTTGATATAACGTGCCACGTAGCATACGGATGGAGGTCATAAAAACGTCAAAAAAAATACATTAAAACACTTTTTTTTTAAGTTTGTTACATTAAAAATAGTAGACGTAAATTGTGAATACACACAATAGTCATTAAGTACAAGTTAGATGCATTTTGAGAAGATAATACGAAAATAACACTAAACAATAAAGTACTATATAATTCAATTCACGATACGAAAATAACAAAACAAAAGTGTTTACTGAAGCACACTAAACAATAAAGACGAGACAAAAAAAAAAACCCAACGATAACAGCAAACAATTAACCATCACACATAAGAATAAATACGTGTGGGATTATTAGACTTCAATAGTTGCAGTACTCCAAAAGTGCAAGGTTCATTCAGGCTTGTTTACGAGTGTAATCAAGGATCAATGTGTGTTAGATATTTTGCAACACTTCCTTGTACACAACATTCTTGGTTGTATTTGTTGTGTTTCCACTTTCATCACATATCAAAACTTTCAGCCCTTTTTTGCTTTTCACTCGTGAAACTGCGACATAAAGTTGACCGTGTGTAAATACTGGCTTCCGGAGGAGCAAACCAACATTGGATAGTGATTGACCCTGACTCTTGTTAAATGCTATTTAACGTTGTCCTTGTTACGACGGTATTAATTACATGTTTACTTAATTATAAGTCCACTGATTTTGATTGGGAATTTATGAAGGTTTTCTTTTAAATTCATCCTCCAGGAGAGAAGCTATACATCAGAACCATGTACATTCCAGACAGACCGTTAATGATAGGTGTTTAGCTAAAGAGACAACACAAGACAATATTGGAAGCCTGCGTACTATCTATTCAAAGCAAGAATATGTGTCAACCAACTGCAAATTCAAGGAAAAGGATATATCTGGTGAGGTGTAGTATTTGATGTTCAGGACAGATGACTTGCAGTTCCATACACCATGGGATTTTTTGGTTGGTCAATTATGTAAATGATAATGACAAACCGTACGAAATAAAAGATGTACTTGAACGTAACTTACTCAAAATCTCGGTAATCTTTATAAAGCAGTGGTTAATGATGTTACTTGATGTCACTTCACCTGGCGACTAATTTATAACACAATAAAACTAAGCTTACAGTAAGGCAAAAAAGAGGTATAGGGTAGAGTGGTGGAAGTTAGTATTTAAACTAAATAGTAACTTTTGCAAAAGTATACCCAAGTGAAGCAACACGCAACCGTGATGACTATTGTAACTGAAACTAAGTAGAATCAGCCAGAAAAAGAAATAACAAAGATCATAACTGAACGGTACGTTAATATAATTTCCAAAATAGCAACTTATAATAAGCAGCTCACCGATAAAAGTTCAACACAAAATGGAAATGGAAACAAATAGTTGATAACACCAAACAATCAAACATCACACGTAGGGATAAGTTCGTGTGGGATTATTATAAGCAGTCTAAGGTACTTTCACGTGATACTTTGGTTCAGTTATCTTCCAGCCTTGGCATCTTCAAGGATTCCTCATCCATTGGCTTCTTAGACGTAGAAGACATAAGCTGAAGGTCTTCAATTGGAGACTCATTGTTCCTTTTACGGGCACTACCTTCCGGATCCACGTTAACATAAGGAATTGGTGATAGACTGTCACCAACATTTGAGCCAACAATCTGTGGTCCATAACTTTCAGAATTCAGCATGATTCAAAGAAAAAGACTTAAATGTATAACGTAGACATGTTGAAAAGATACCTTGCTAATAGGCGTTTCGAACTCAGAATTGTTGTCATCCTGCAAAGGTTCTGTAACATTGCACCTATTCAGCTGTTCAGTGATGACTCCCACATCGTCTGTCATGCGATGAACGGTGTATCCAGCACAATCATTGTCAATGTTAAACTTTGTTACTTGTATTTTGAAGACATATTGCTTATTCAGAATGGACTCAAATTCAAGTGGTAACACGTCTGGCTGTCCACCCTGCCATTAAAAATAGATATGATGAGTTTGTATATATGACCAGGTAATAAACGATAAATAGATATGCAAGTTCACATGATCAGTTAGTTTTGTTTAATCGAGGAGTACAGAGTACAAATTAAATTTTGCATTTTCAAGTTTAGCCAAGTTTCAGTTTTCTTGAGCATCTTGGCAACCACATTGCGAAACATCGAGACTGAGGTTGCCCCGGTCGAATCTTGAACACGCAAGACAACCCTCACACTGCATTAAAATTTAAAAGGTATAGTTAAAAATGATCTATGGATCACATGTGAAGCGAATAGATTATCCGTAAAAAAATCAGCAAGCATGCTGAATATAGTTAGTACTTTGAGTTAGCTTCGTTTAGGGGACCACAGTAATAGCATGAAAACAGGGCTCCTCCATCAGCAACTTCTGCATTCCTATCGACTGTGTTGCCACATTGTTTACAATAATAATAAAACCATCCGTCATCCAGAATAACCCTTAAAATGGTTGCCACAACTACACACCCAGTTGCCTGCAATTTAAGTTACAATGTAGAAACTTAGCATAGAAGTAGCTATAAAAGTCAGTAATCTATCTTATAATTTAACAATGTAATATACCTTTTTAAGCTCACGTACTACATCAATTGTCTTGAATGGATAGTTATTGTAATAGTCACCAGGCTTTTCAACAACAGTTTTAGCATAAAGAACAATGGTAGGAGTAGATGAAGAAGACCCCTCAGAATGAGATATGAGCCTGCATGGAAATTTCGTTTAGTTGACAAACAATGATAATCAGATAACATATAATGTTGTTACAATATCCGGTATGGGAGATGACCTTTTTTTGAATTCAATGATTGGCTTAATATCGTCATTGATAAAGAGCTTTGTACCAAAAAGAGAGTTGGAAACTTGGGGATTTCCTGAAACGAAACATTTTAAAAAAGCTAGAAGATATTAGCGTTTGTGCAACCATGTATTGGTATGAATTGGAACCAAAAGGCTAAGAGTTCTGTGTGTACCTTTCCATTTATTAATTCTGGCAAGTTGTATAAACATGACGACTGGATCGGACGATACATGCTTGTCTTGAACAAACGCATTCAGTTTAACAGCAAACTCTCCCCATAACGAACAATCTATCTGCTTACCACTGAAAAATTGGAGTAAAATAAACAAAAATGAGAATATGTCTTATTTAAAGCTTATAAAAATGGTGGCAAGATTTCATAGAATTATGTAATCCAAAAAGGATCATGTTGAAATGCGCTTACTCAACATCACGCAGAACACATGTGACCATTTTTGATTGTTTACCATTGTCGTCCACCAAGATACGCATGTTACCATTTTCTATAAGTTGACCAACAACATCTGCATTAAAGAAGATATTAGAGTTGGATAATGAAAAATATAATTTTCAAACAAGTATCATAGATGTGATATTATAATTACCGAAAGCTATGTCGGGATTGAGAGATGAGTTGTTGACATCATCATATGTAACAATTGAATACCCATCCACATCTTCAAATGGGGCTACTCTACGAACTTTTGTGGCCCTGTAAAAGTTGACTTTGTATTGATGGTCCACAGCCATATACTTGCCACCATACGAACCGACACCAAAGTTGCTAAGTTCGATGTGGTTCCCTTCGTCTAGTGACTGTTCGAAATCATGTAGTAGATTTTTCTTAACGCTCGCATGAATCTTATTACCCTGTAGATGAAATGTATGTAAACATGAGCATCAACAAGAACCATCAAGAATTATATCTATTATATATTTTTAACATGGCATCAATTAAAAATCATGTAGCATGGTTTATCAATTATAAATTGAAAGACCTGAGAGTCAAGCAAGATCATCTCTTTGCTAGAAACTTGTGATGGAGTATTCTTGTACGTTTGATGCCAAACGTGATGCAGTTTCACACATATAACCCAATCATCTCTGTCACCATTCAAATCACACAAAGGAGTGTAAACCGGTTCAATTGCCATAATGAAGTAAATAATAACAGAAACAATTACGTATACAATGAAATTACGGTTGAACATAGGTGAATGGTTGTGAATGGCCAAAGTGGTATTTATAATGGGACGAACACATACACTGTTGTGGAAGAACCTCTGTAAGTTTGGAAATTATTTTATCATTATTTCACCTAACCATACACTGTTACCAGTATTCAAAACATTCCAAATTTATAAAATAAAAAACGCGTACGCTATAATCAATTCCAAGATTGTTTTTTTGTAAAAAAATGTCAGGATATATTTTTTCAACTATTTCTAAAATTTGCGTCTGATATTTCTGTTATTACCCTAAATAAGTCGATTCAAGCAATCATCAAAATATTGAAACACAAAGGATTCGATTCACTTACAGCGGATGCGTTCAATATCGCTTTAACGCTGCAATTAAGGGTTTAACAGACATATCCAATCGAACCTCACTGTAGACGGTCGTCTTCATCAACTTGTTTATGCAACAAACAGGCTGTAAATGGCTTATTTGGGCGTTAATTTTTCAACAAAAATGATATAACGATTTCTCCTGGCACCTGTTGCTTCTGCGTATGCGTATCTGGGTTTCAATCGGTTTATGCCCTAATCTATTTTTGTATCTGGGTTTCTGCGTATGCGTATCAATCGGTTTATTTGGGCTTCATTTTTGTAAATGTCACCTAGCCCAATCATAAGCCCACTTGTTTGAATTCTGTAACTTTTTTTGGGGTGTTTAATGTATTTTAATGTATTAATGTATTAATTGAATTAAATGAGTTGAATGAATTTAATAGTTGCCAAACAAGGAGTTATGATGTCATAAACCGATTGAAAGGTGAGATTAGCAATCTCCTAATTAATCCAAGGGCCATTGAATTAGCATTTCATTCTCTTTGATTAGAGATGTGACAATATATACTTTTGAAGAATTTATTGAATAGGTTAATGACATCATAAGTCAATGTTTTTCTTTTATAAGATTATCAATCTTCTAGTTGCTCAATCCGTTATAATAAATTTTTCATCGAGAAGCTACCCTGTTTTAAGTTGTTAAATCGTCGACGTTTTCGAAAATTTACTTGTTCTGTTTTAGCTAGAATTCGCAGGGCTAGTTTATTGATCCGATGGATCAGGAAATATAACGGGGGAATCCGCCGTATTCATTTGAATACGCCGTATTGGTGGCTTTTGTGGGGAATACGCCGTATTCCCTTAAATACGACCGTATTCATGAAAAATAGAGGGAATACGCCGTATTCCCTTGAATACGCCGTATTCCTTTGAATACGCCGTATTCCCTTGAATACGCCGTATTCCGAGGAGGCGCAGGTAGATCATGGTTTTCTGGGCGGGAATACGCCGTATTCCCTTGAATACGCCGTATTCATATTTTCTGGGTGGGAATACGCCATATTCCCTTGAATACGCCGTATTCCGAGGTCCGATTCAAGTCTGTAGTTTCAAAATCATACCCAAACCAAATCTAATCCGCAATTTAACTAGCAATCATCAATCCTAACGTTACTATACGATAATCTAAGCTATATAAACATGTAAAATTTACAAAAACGTAAACGAAATCTTACAATCAAAATGGAACCAAAAATGGAGGTGATGATGAACGATGAAGATGATGAATATGATGATGATCCCAGCGACGATGATGATGATGATCTTGTGTTGTTGTTAGTTATTGTTGTTGTTGTTGTTAAAATGAAAGAACCGAGAGAGATTGAGAAAGTGAGATAGATAGAGAATGAAATGAAAACATAAGGGTGCGTTTGATTTAGTTCATCCGGCTCCAATAATTGAAGTCGGTTGGGCTCCTATTTGTGGTACAAAATACCCGTGTTTTTGTACCCGATCGAAAAATAATAAAATGTTTTAATTCGATAAATTTCTAAAATTGATTTCGTACATATTTTAATCGAAGTATTTTAATAAAAATACTTTTAATGAGATATAAAAATATATCATTGTTTTATGTTTTAGAGACGGACACGATTCGAGTGGTCTCGTTGCGTTTGAGCAAAAGGTTATAAAACGAAATATGTTTCATTTTATCTAATGTAAATAATAATTACTATCTCCAATAATAATACATTATTTATAAAGGTTGTCGCGAATGATTTGATTTTGTACGATACGAAATACTTGATATATATTATCAAAATAATATATAATTCATAATGAGTTATTAAATAATAATTCTTATATTATTTAATATTGTTTTTCACCAATGCCATATATATATGAATCGGAAATTCGACCGATTTTGATAATTGCACGATTAAATATAATCGCGTATTGATATATATTCAACAATATATATTTTTGATACATACAATTAGCCTATTACATAGCACTAACTACATGTATTACATAATGATTAGGAACTAAAAACTAGTCCTAATTTGACGGGTGTCACACAAGGCGGGGGCAGCGTAGGCAGTCGCCCCTACAAGAATTTTTAAATTACGTAAAAAAGAAAATTTTGTAAGGTATTAATTACATTTTAAAATTTTCGCCCCCACAAAACTATCAAAGAAATAAAAAATAATTTTTTTCGCCCCCACTATCGGAAATTCCTGGCTCCGTCCCTGCCTAACGCGGTACAAAAGTGAAAGTTCGTTGCCCATCTGTAGCTTTAACAAAAAAAAAAAGGTAATTTAAAGGAACTCTCATGTACCATATTTTAATGGTATGCTTCCGCTCCACCCGTTAGGTAAATCACCCAAATGATATTTCAATGGTATGCATCTGATCCACCGGTAAGAGGGGCGGATTCAACAAGGGGCAAGGGGGTCAGATGCCCCCAATGACCCAACAAACTTTAAGGTTAATTTATATATATATTGGTTTATGCTCTCACCGTAGAAAAAAAAATGCCCCCAGTTTATGTATTTTCTTTTATGTATTTTCTTTTACTTAAGTACATAAATACCTTTTATATATTTAACAGATAAGTATTAAAGTAACATAAAAAACAAAAAATAAAGCTTGAAAGTGTTTTAATGGAGGATATTGGTGTTCAGTTTTGATGGGAGGAAGAATAGAAGATACAGAAGAAAGATCAAAAGGCAAAAGTCACGTTTGATACATAACTTTTTTTAAATACCCATCCTAATATATATAGAGTGACATTTTACACCCCCATACTTTATATTTCATTCAATAATTTACAAGTCTTGATTTGTCGTTTAATAGTGCATTTCTTTGTTATTTATTTTTAATGAAAACCCTTAAAACAATATCACCAATCGGTTTTTACCACAAATATCATTTATAAAAATTTGTAGTAATACGTTTCATCCATGCTCTCTAATTCCACGGAGGTATATCATTATGAGTTTTAATGATTACCATTATGTTTCAAAAAACTTAAAATGCTTAATAATTATAAAATAATAAAACTATATATTTAAGGTTGAACAAGAACTTAAACTATTTATCATCTTATATTTTGACTATTGTGTTTTTAGCCGATTATATGTTATTTTGTACAGACGATGTTATTTATGGAGTTGTTTGAGGAAATTATATGTTATTTTGATGTAAAGTTTGAGCTAGTGGTAGATTGTTTCATAAAAACTTTTATGTAGTTTTTTGAGTTAGTTATGTATAATTTTACTATCGCTTTTTTTTTTTTTGTCGTGCTATTGATGAAGTTATTTAGTACTATTTCTAAGAGTTGTTTCGCAATTGTTTTTCATGCACTATTACTGTTGTTAATATCAACATTATTATAATAGTTTAATATAACATTAAAAAAACGTAAGATTTAAAAAAAAAAAATTATGCACCCCATACCACAAATTATTGGATCCGTCACTGCCCGCAAGGAGCATCTGTGCCGGGTAAATGTAACACCCCAATTTTTATCAGGAATTTAATTTCGTACGCGGGTATAATTTTATTATAAAATATTATTATATAAATGATACAATATAATAGAAAACGTAAGACGGTTTTCCAGTTCCAGACTGTGTAGTTAAATGAAGTAAGGTTTTAATAGAGAAATACGTGAGATGCTTAGGTTTATCTCATTTCTTTCCTATAAGCTCCAGAACCAACACAGAGAAAATAGAAAACATGCAGGAACTTTTTTCCTTCATCTAATCTTCAAATTAAACCCTAAATCAAGCTAGAAATCTTCAAGTAATCATCTCTTTTCATCTCTAATCATTGTAAGTTCAATTCTTTTAAGATTTTAACCTAGTTCTTGGGGTTTAGAGGGGTTTATCATGGGTTATGATTAATTAGTAAAATTAATACGAAATTAGGGTTTAAAATTGTTAGAATTGTTGTTTATAAGTGTTATTGAGCTAATATATGATGAAATTACACCTTGAATATGATTAATTTGTGATAGATGTTCTTGAGTAAACATGGGGTTTTGGTTAAATATGTATGAAATAGTGTTAATTAGTTAAAAGTGTGATCTATGATGTAATTAGAGTATGAAAACTATGATAGAACATGATTTAAGTGAAAGTGTTAATGAATCGATTAGGTTAACCAAAGTGGAGGAGGGTTTAAGAATGATTAATGGTTTAGAGTTATGAATTCCTTGAATTTAAACATGTTGTTATGTGATATGTGTATAGGTGATAAGAAGTTGGAAGTGTTACCTTTGATTGTGTATTGTGAATCATCATTTCAAGACTAAGGTGAGTTATATAAGGATTTAATCAAGTAAATGGTTGTGTGTGATTCCGGATTACTCCCGAGTAAGAGGATTATACAACCATGTGAAGTAAATTGTGATTTAATTGTTTAAATTGTTACTTGTGAAGTGTTATGATATGAATTGATTGTACATGTTACCGGATAGTTTTCGAGCTAGAGGTGTGTACAATCAAGTGGAGATTATTTGTATTACTTGCATATGATTATAGTGATATGAATTGTGATTGTACATGTTACCGGATAGCTCCCGAGCTAGAGGTGGGTACAATCATGAGTTAGTGATATGAAGCTTATGAAGTTTATGATATAGAGTTGCTAGTTTTACTAGCATAGTGTTTATGTAGCCATGTTATGTATTATTTGGTTAAGTTGCTTATATGCTCACTAAGCAAGAGTGCTTATTGTTTAAGTGTTTCATGTTTTAGGTGGAAGTGGACAAGGGAAGGGGAAGGTGGTTAAAGAGGACTAGCGTGGATTGCATGAAAATAGTGTATGGCAAGTTTCCCTTTTATGTCGTTTGGATATACTTGTGTAAAATCGCCCTTCTAGACATGTTTTAAAAGTGAGTCATGGTGAGCCATGACTTATGCATTTTTGAAATATGTTGACTTTGAAAGTCAACGACTCATGTAAATAATGTATAATATGGTCTTGTATTTTAAAGTGAGTGGTTGAATATAACTAGTGTTTATGAAATAGGTTCATGGTTGAAAATAGTCAAAGTGTGTTTTTGTTGAATATAGAGTGTTGACATGTAGTCAAACATTCCATTGGTCAATTATGGGTTGTGATTGGCTAGTCAATGAGTCAAAATAGTCATTGTGGGCTAACGGGTCAAAAAGGGTCAAATTGGGTCTTTAAATGCACCTACGGTCTGAAACGGATTAGAGAAAGGTAAAGGGTGTGGTAAAGAGTCTTACAACTTTGTTTTGGTATATATGATATGTGATTAAAAGCTCAACATCTCAGCCTTCATGGTTTGAGATTTGGTTAGTGCACTAAAATGGTCATTTTATTATCAAATTTGGTCATACGTCCGTTTTCTCAATAAACGCGTATTTTGAAAAAGTGTAAAAAGGGAAAGTTTCATTTTGGCTTATTGGAGGTGCCTGCAAAATTTGGTGGTCTAACTCGTAACGAGTAAAAAGTTATGCGCGTTTGAAATTCGTATTTGGGTATTAGTTTGTGCAGCCCTGATTCCCGAGGAATGGAAGTCATCCTGTAGAATCCGTATCTAAATGTTAACAGCAAGCCTGATTCCTGGGGAATGGGAGTCATTCCTGGGGAATCACTTGTAAATTCAATATTTTCTTATTTGAGTCCTTATTTGATTGAGGGAATGATATAACGAGTCTATAATGTCATATTTTAGACGTGGGACTTTAATAAAAAAAAATATATGGTTCAAAATTTTGGGGCGTTTCAAGTTGGTATCAGAGCGATAGTTTAAGAGAATTATGTAATCCACATTAGGATTGCGTAGTCTTAAACTATTATGAATTCATGATTATGTTTTTATATGATTTCAAGATTTGTTGTTATGAGTGATTGTGTTTAAGGGTAATGAATAGTAGTGTGTGGTAAGTCTAATATGATTTCGTCTGGCCAACGAAATTAATATTATACTATTGCACATAGGTGATTCATAGCACTTAAACATAATGCAGATTAGGGGAGAATTGTTTTGATAAATTGTGCATTAAGTTTAATTGTTGTTTATATTATGTGAAGATTGAAGGTATTAACTGAATTGTTGATTTTGTGTTAGATGGATGCTACTAAGAATACCAGTGAACGTACTCCCCCGCGTGAGGAGAACCGAAATTTGACTCATGAGGAAGAAGTAATGATAAAGACGATAGTTGGACAATCTCTAGAAGCTTTTACCCCAACGATGATTACTAGGATGGAAAATATGTTGACCGAGAGATTTAGTGAGTTTGAAAGACAACATATAGCTCCCTTAAGAAATATTGGTACTTCCTCGACCCATGTAGAGACGAACAAAGAGAAAGAGAAGTTTGAGTATAAGAGTTTTGCCACCTGTAACCCACCTGAATTTTGTGGAGAGTTAAACCCGGTCATTAGTAATCGTTGGATTAGTGAACTTGAAGAGACGTTTTTATTGTGTAAGTGTCCGGATGAGTCAATAGTGATATTTGCAGCCCATCAACTTAAGGAAGATGCTCATGAGTGGTGGAACTCATAGTTAGAAACGTATGGTTTTGAAGTAGCTTCAAGGTTTACTTGGGATAAGTTTAAAGAGATATTTAGAGAGGAATTTTCACCACCTGCAGAATTAGAGAAGTTAAAGGGAGAATTTTTAGCGATTTAGCATGGAAGTAAGTCAGTTGCCGAATATTCTAAGGTATTCCATGAGAAAGCTAGGTTCTGTCCTGAGTATACCTCTAATCCTAAGTTGTTGACTGTAACACCCCCAAAATTTAATGATTTGCGGAAGCATACTTGGGTGTTACTAATCAATATACAAAGCACAAGATATACAGTAAACGACCTCTAAATGAGACGTTGTAAAACGATTTCATAGAAATATATGTTTGAAAACTTAATGTTTTCGTATACAAAAATAGTTCCCTAGAGTCCACGCGTATGGCGGGAGATTCTATTACATAATCAACATATATAAAAGATAATGCTGAGAATCTCCGTTAATGCAGTTTAGTTGAAATCATGCGACTCTGGCTATGTCCTGGAGAAATCCTACTCCATATGAGTACCTGAGAATACATGGTAAAAGGGTCAACACGAATGTTGGTGAATCTCACAGGTTTGTAAGTAATATCAGTTTTGAACACAAGATTTCATCAGTAGTGCCCGCAGGCGTAAATCAAGTATTTGCAAATCCAGCAAATGTAAAGTAAGTAAGTTATACCGTTACCATGAGGCTCATAATCGAAGCTTAACCCGTAAGTAATAAGTTGCTCCCGTGACATGCTCGTAACTGAGCAAGCATAAGTAACGAAATAATAGTCGCCCGTTTATACAGAACGGTTCGTGGTAGCGCTACTACCCCGGGCGGGGAGGGTCATTTCCCTAATGGATCCATTAACTACTGTTCGTGCTTAAGTCCATAACTAACGATATATGATTGAGAGACTTCCGTAGATAAATAACTCATGCAAGTCCGTTTGGTATAATAAGCAGTTTAGTACTTGTGTTCAAGTAAAAGCAATAGCATGTATCTCCCCCAATGAGAAAAACAGTAAAAGTGGGGCCGTAAGACTCACCTGAGTCGAGTAGTAAGCGGTGGTAATCAGTAAGTAGTGAGTAGGTTCTCCGAACCCGTAACCTTTAAATGCCTAAACATATAAAGTCAAGTAAGTAGATGTCTCGCAAGACCATCTAGTCTAGTTGTCTACACAACTCGTTATGTCCAATGTTGTTTCGTTATCGTTTGTTCTAAGAAAACATGGTTGGCCCGTTGGTGACGGTTTGCATTAATAATCCAAGGTGTTATCGTTATATGTATCGTTGAATCAAATTTCGTTATTCGTAAGTGTTTGACACTTAGTGTGAAAAGTATTTACGACATCTAAACACGGGGGTCCGGGGGCAGCGCCCCTGGTAGCGGGGTCCAAGGGGCGGCAGCCCCTGGCGGGGTCCAAGGGGCAGAGCCCCTGGTTGGGGTCGAGCTGCCAAGTCAGCTTGGAAAATTTTTATTTCTACTACTTTCCTTTAGTGAAAACGCATCTGAAATCTGGATTTGGAGTAAAATTATGTGGTAAAATCTTGGTTCCGACACTTAGTAAAAATCTGTGTTTTCAAGGTTCTGGTTTGTGCGACGTTGGGTGCGACGTCGGGTGCGACGTCGGGTGCGACGTCGCAGATCCTGACTGCGACGTTGAGCATGGCGTCGCTATGTGCGACTTTCGCAATTTAATGCGACGTAAGGGCTTGCGTCGCTATGTGCGACGTTGGCCAAATGAGGCGACGTTAGTGGTGACGTCGCTATATGCGACGTTGTGATGGGTTTTTGCGACTTTGTGGCTGACGTCGCAATCGGGCCAAGCCAAATGCGACGTCGGGGTCTGTTACGATTCCGGTGGCCGGAAAAATGGTCGAAAAGCTTCCGTTTGGTCCAAATCTTTTGCCCAACCCATTTTTGGACATTTTAAGCATGTATAAACCATAAAAACGTAAAAATGAGTAAAAACGGAGAGTTTCGGGTTTTGTCGGAAACTTACGCGGTGTCGGAATGAAATTCCGAAAAGATGAGATGGTAGATCGTGTCGCGGTGGTGCTTTTATTCCAAAGGCGTGGTGTGATCCGAGTGCGTTTTGAGGTAGTATTTGGCGATTTAAGTGAAATGGTGGTGATGGTATTTTGAAAGAAAGAAATAGAGAGAGAGAAAAAAAAAGATGGTGAGAATGAGGAAGGAATGAGGTGGGGAGGGGTTTTAATCCCCTTTTTCAGTTCCAGTGCTTGCGTTCCGTGCGGTGTTTGTTTTCCCGATTATTTAAACGTTTAATTATAAGTTTTAAAATGCAAATAATTATTAAATATTTTTCTTGAAACATTTAATTAAACACTTAATAATTGAGTTATAAAATATAACTTTAACATTGTTTCGTTTTGCTTGCGCGTTTAACATTTTAGTCGTGATGGTTTTGTTTGTACTATACGGAATGTATATGAAATATTATGAAAATAATATTTGGAATGTAATATCATAATTAACTAAAGCCACGTTACTTAATAAATTTGGTCACCAACGTCCGTATTTTCTGAACCGAATTACATTCGATTTAAATCAGTGTACTATCAAGTCAAATCGCGTATTCGTATATATATTCACAAATATATATTTTGTTACATTAATTAGCCTAACACAGAACTAATTACATGTATTTACAGAGAATTTAGGCGCTAATTACTAGTCCTAATTTGGCGGTTGTTACATTGACCGACCACTTCTATCGTCATCTCAACCTAGAGATTCGTGAATCCATTGACCCACTTGTTTATAATACCATTGCTAAAATCTTGAATAGAGCTTTAGTGCGTGAGAAGGATTTACAAGCTAGAGTTACTGAAACAGTGAATAAGAGAAAGATAGAACACACCACCTCACCATCTTTTGTGTATAAGAAAACGCGTTTTGATGAAACCATACCACAGCCACAACCATTACAACAACTTAGCTCCCAAACTCAACCAAAAGAGATATCCCCATGTGAGAAATGTGGTAGGAAGCATACATGAGAGTACAAATGTTTTAAGTGTGGGAGACCGGGGCATATGGCATCGAATTGTCCAAGCTCTCTTCGTTTATGTTATTATTGTTTTAAGGAAGATCATCTTCAGGCTGACTGTCCGGACAAAGCTAGAGATAGACGTAAGAGAATGGAAGAGAAGGTAGCAATGACGGTTCCAAAGCCTAAAACTTGTGTTTATCAGATAACTGCTGGAGAGGTGAAAGAGTCAGCTGATGTGACGTCAGGTACCTATCTTTCAATTCTATACCTGCATACATTTTGACTTTGACGCCGTTGAATCTCTAGCATTCATGTTGTTATGTGCGTTTAAGTCTCCTTAAGATTTATTATGATGTTAGCGTATGTCTAGAAGTGTTCGTGAGGACACGAACAGTTAAAGTGCAGGAGAGTTGTAACACCCCAATTTTTATCAGGAATTTAATTTCGTACGCGGGTATAATTTTATTATAAAGTATTATTATATAAATGATACAATATAATAGAAAACGTAAGACGGTTTCCCAGTTCCAGTGTCACACCCCGTCTAAAGCGGAAACAACGGAATACGACGCGCGACTAGATCATAACACATTGATATAATAGAACAACACTAAATGCAATTCAACAACGTGTCATGATATCACTCAACACAAAGGCGACTTATGTCGTGGTCAATCATTAACCGAATACATAGTCATCAATACATAAGAATCCAATTGTCATGTCACCACTAAGTATAATTGTATATGATCAACATTCAATCACCCAAGTCTCAGATGCAGCCTAGAAGTCTCGCTAAAGCCACTAAGTCTCAAGCTCCTTAGTCAAAATTCTGATTACCTGAAAAGAAATGCTCGAAAAGGTCAACACAATGGTTGGTGAGTTTCGCAGGTTTAATAAGACACACACATAAGTACAGTTTGCTGTGTTAATGAGTAAGTAGGACATATGATATGAAATAAGCACATAAGATAACCAATTCATCCACCATAAGCAATCCGTTCCGTTCCTGGATAATATTCACTCAAGGATAACGTATCTATCACAAGAGTGGGACCGTCATCCGATAGTACTATCAATAATCATATCCGTATTAGTAAGAAATATGGAGTGTTGTCATGGTCCCGAAGACACAAGACTCATCCGAAAAGTAAGTAATCAGTCCACAACAATCCGTAATCAGTTCACAACAATCAGCAATCGGTCCACAACAATCAGGATGTCACTTATTCAATCATAATGTCCAAAACAGAAAATCAGATAGTTTACACAGCATAAGAAAACAGTTCGAAATCAGTTTGAGCATTCTTTTCCCCCAATGGAAAATAAGTAAAGAAAATGGGGCCGCAAAACTCACCAGAATAGCAGGTTAGAGAAAAGTAAGTATCACACACAAGCCGCAGTGTAAAATGAGCGCCCTATAATATTTAGATGAAATGTTCATGAGTTATGTGTCTTAAGGATTATGTACACGAGTCGAGTCAAGGGTTCCTATATGTTTATGTTCGTCTCATGTTTATATCCATATAATATATTTCCCACAAATTCCCAAATAACTAAATCTTAAAGTTACTCAAGTTTATGTCTACACATTGCTAGTGATAACAGTTCAAATTCAATTCTTTTGTAAATATTCACCGACATGCATTCATGAATCCTTATCTAACCTAAACTTAGAAAATATTTTATAAACCATGATATATAGACATCACTCATGAGAATGTTAATTTGAAAGAATTAAGAAAACAAGACTACAATTTATAATTAAGAAAACATATTAATTTAACAAATACATTTAAGTAAAATGATTTTATTAATTAAATTAAGATTATGAAAATAAAAGTTTTATACAGAAAATTTCATGTTTTCACATAATTTTAAGATCTCAAAGTAATCAAAAAGTAATTAATCCATTGAATTCAAACTAATCAAAGTTTTCAGAAAATTCGGATTTCACTACAGCAGTTTACTAAATAATTTTTATAAAATAACCCGTTTAGTTTCAGAGGCCGAAAGCCCAAGAGCTTATGTAAAACATCTAGATCTACAACTTTTTAGTTTCGTCCGAAGCCTGAAAACGAATCTAACTAGGTCAAAACGGCTTCCGAAGTCGGCTGTAACAATTCAATCATAAATCCAAAATTCGTTCGTATAACTAGGGTTTACGGTTTATGTCTTTAACTAAGGTCAAATCATATCATCGACTCGTGATTACATCTAGATCAGGTCTGCGATTAATAAATCTCAGAAACATAAGATAAGTTATTTGATAGAGTTTTATGAAATTACCTACACGATTACGTATCGCACGAAAGCAAACTCAAACTCGATTTTTGTAGGGTTTCTTTCTTGGTTTCGGTTGATGGCAGCACCACACACACCATGAACGAATTTTTGTGATCCAAAGGAAGTGCTAGGGTTGTGTTTAGCGTATATTTATATGTAGGGAGTGGGTTGGAAGTTAGGTCAAGGGATTGGTGGGTTGGGCCGGCCGAATGGGCTCACCAAGGGGAAGGGGATCTTGGGTCAGTTATATGGACGAATTATACATGGTATAATGGGCTAAACTCTGAATATGTTGTATCCCTCTCTATTCCGATCGTCTGGGCTTTTGAATCAACTCAATCCGAGTCCGGATGAAAGAGTTATGGCCCGAACAGTGCAGCCTCGTGATAAACTCTTGAATCGTCTTAAAACATTACATACAAGTTACGAATTTTTATTTAGCTTCTTTACTTATGTATTATAATTGTTAATATTCTTATTATTTTAAAATTACTTATTATTGTATATATATATATATATATATATTTTTATCATACTTCGCACGTTCTCTTAAGTTTCCAAATTACGAACGCGTTCACGTTTTTCCTTGTATCTTTTTCGTTACAGACTCAATTGCGATGATTCTTTTTGCGTTGAATTCGATTTTTGAAAATGAATACTTTGGCGTAAAGAGATCCATGTGATGATTACTAATACGATATTATGTTTTTACCATTTATATTACAAGTACTAAGCATTTTGGTGACGATTGTCACAGTATCCCCCCGTTAGGAGAATTTCATCCCGAAATTCAGTGGAGCTAATACCGACAGCCTTGAAGATTTTAGATTTGTTTCATATAAGAGGTCGAAGATGAAAACTTGTTTTGTTAACTAAAGGGAGTAAAGGAGTTTTATCAAAAAGGTAGTATAGTATTAGAGGTGACGATGGTAATACGTGAGATATGTATCATGTACCCGTCGTGTGGTTAATTCTCATGGTTTTGTACTAGGCTTTGATTTATTGAAGTTTATTTGTGTTGCACACTAACCCATACTGATGGCTCACTTATGCTATACTTGTAGCTGATCTATTATCACGATATGATCGACAATTATTAAGGAATGATTTTGAGTAAACAAATGAAGAATATTGGTTCTTTATACGAACGTGCAGATACACAAGTATGTAAGAGTTTCTCATATTGAGAATAATGTTTAACGCGGAACAATCAAGATTAGATTTGACTTATCGTATCAAAATTTAGATTACACGAAAATGAGTCTCAACAGTTTAAACTTGTATAGTGTGCTTAATTTTGTCTTATGTATATTGTGTATTTATAATTACTTTCTTACAGATTTGAATGAGTTTATTGATTTGAAGTAACATTATATTTGCAAGGGTTGTGTTGACAGATGAAATCAATCCACAATATTATCAAAGAAAGAGGAGTTCATACGTACAAGAGTGTCTCCGGATTTATTTCTGTAAGGAATGAATAAGTTTGTACTTATATTTTATTCAAAAATCGAAGCGCTTGGTTTTGGATTAAACTCATAGTGTACATTTTCTCACATCGGGATCTTTTCATTATAAGAATTAAGAAGGATCTTAGGGATATTGGTAAGGTAGTGCCAAACCATGTGAATCGTTTTGTCTATAGGTTGTTTCATGTTGTTTCTTATGATTTCTAGCAAGTTCTATCCAAGTTTATCCCCACTTTAGCTCGCGTAAGTGTGATTTAAAAATCTGTCATAACAATTTGTAGACCGGCTTACAGAAATATAATGTTTATCCCATGTTTCGGTAACATTTTGATGTCGAGTAAAGATTTTAGTTTGGTTGTGTTTTGAATCCAGGTTTGTTTCTTTGGATTTAGGAAATCGTCTCCTATGTATCGATATGGTAACACTAGAGATATATACGCACTATACAGGGTAAGTGTGAATCGAAAGAAAGAACATTATTCGGAGATATTATGTATTTTATACTTGTGTTTAAGGCCAACGGGTTATGTTAAATATTCAATTGATTCCCTATCGACCGATTTGTTTCGTGTATATGTTGATCTACACTTTGTAATTATTTTTAATTAGGCTTCCGTCAATCTTGAATTCAACGTCCGTCTTGTTATTTGAGCTTATCGTATTAAAAGCAATAGAGGTTATTATATTATGTTGTTTGATTTATTTTAAATATTGGATGGTGTAAATATATTTTTTTTTTTACAAACTTATATGTATTCGTTAAAATCCAAATAGTTATTAATGCTTGCGCAATTTACATGTTCCAAAATTTAAAGAGTTTCAAAACAATATAATCTATTTTGTTACCAAAGATTTTAATAAGAGCATTTTGAGGCACCATTTAATAATCTAATTGATTACGAATGGTCGAATGTTTTAGCTTGAGAGAGAAGTTTAATAAATAGACATGTCCTTATTTTGAGAATTTTCGTTCAAACCCTTTTCAACACGTAGTGTAGAGATTGGTTGAGTTTGAGAGTCATAATTGTGCTTTTGATTACCAATACATCAGCGAGTTGTGTTCATACTATGACCTTTAGAAATACATTTGATCGGACCAAGTTACGATTGTTATGTGGCGGAGGAAATTCGTGCAGTTGTGTCTTTGATTGAATTTAAGTCCTTATAGCATTCGTAGTCGAAACAGTTTAGAACCAAGGTTAGAACATATGTTACGAATGGTCAAATTTATTTATGTCTTAATTTAATATGGGGAATTATAGCCTTCAACATATAGAGATAGATTTGTAAGTCAATGCGGAGAACTAAATGTATGTCCAATAGGTAACGAATATCGGACTAACTTGCTGATGGGAATTCATAATTTTGTTGTGAGGATAAAAACAACCCAGTAGGTAAATGTATCACCGACTAGAAAAGAAAAGATCATTGCATGATATGAAGTGTACGTGTACGTAGTCGTAGTCAGAAGTTTCGAAAGCAAGTTAAGGCGTAATTATGCCTAAAGAATTTGAGAACTAGTGAGCCAAATATTTTTGTTCTACGTGAGTAATGTCTTAATAGAGTTTTACATGGATATTCATTAGTATGTTATTGTTGATAACATACGTTATATGTGATAGTAGTATCTTATAATCAGAAATTCTTATCATACTATCTTTTATCTTGACTTTCAATCGTTACGATTAATAGCGTTAACATTGAGTGATTTCCGCACTGTATAACTATAGAAATTTAGAGTATAATTGAAACATTATGGGCGGTTATATGGGCACATTAGGGATATGAAACCAATCAACCAGTTTGATCTTTAATTGAAGATTAAAATCATTTTAAAGTTATGTAAGGGGGCAGCAATTGCAAATTTTGTAGGTTACTTAATAAACTCAAACGGGAAGTCAAGTGTGATAAAGCTTAAAATTTTAGGAGATTAACTAAGAAGATGCTAAGTAGGGTTTGTTCAAATTAGCATTAGCGCATGACCTGATCAATGCAATAGTAAAAGCAATAAAGTTAATGATGGTATTGGTGGTGCTTGTCAATAGAATAGAGATTGAAAGTAATTCTATGTGTTCTTTATAAATTTTGTTCCTTATAGAGTAAATAAAGTGAAATTTGATATATATTTATATATATATATATATATATATATATATATATATATATATATATATATATATATATATATATATAATGAGTAATAGATTATTGGTAGGGAGTAGAATTGTTGGAAACCTCGGTAAAGTGGAGTAGAAATTCGATCGGGGTAATATATTGATTCCCTTTGCTCGAATCAAAATTGAGACATTCGAATTTTTACTAAAAAAAAAAACATTTTTGGGGGTTTTTAATAGGACATGGGTACAATTTAAAGCTAAACAGGAATCACTTTATAAGTGTTTTAGATATGTGAAAATCCTCCACATAAGTTAGGAGAGAAAATGAGATATCTACTTCTCAGTGTTTATTTAATTTCATCATTCTTCCCTTAGAAAATTTATTCGGTTTTCTCGTATTCTATCAATTTAAATCAACGTTTGGCATACCATGTAAGAAAGGACATCACATATAGTACTCAATTTAATTTGTCTATTCGTTTCGGGTGTAGTATAGTGTGAACTTAATGTTCTAAAATCTTTTCTAATTATTTCCTTTTTAATTCCCTCAAAAGTGGGAACATCGTGCTCACACAGATGGTCGTTTTTATGTAATCCGAGATTTTCTCACCTTATGATGTCATCAATCCCATTTGATTTGATTTGATTCGTTTGGTACCCAAGTAGCATATAAGCCACATGGTTATTTACTGTTTATTGGAAGGATTCTTGATTTCAAGTTTTATTGCTTTTGATGTTTGATCATCGATTCATACAACATGGTCACGTGATGACTCGCTAACGTAGGATATATTTACAATACGTGGGCCCCCGTATTCTAAATATATCCCTCATTAGTTTCCTCACTACCAACGTTGTATTTCACAATGTATACAGAGTATGTTAATTAGTATATAGTTCAGTAGTAAATTTCGAGGGCAAAATTCATTTAAGGGAAGTAAAGAGTATACACGACATGATGTGCGGTGATTTAGTATGAATGAGATCGAAAGTCGATGTTATGAGCAAATAGATACACGTAGATTGATGCACACATAGTTCCTAGTATGTAAACTATATGAAGGTTCCTAGTTTATAGTCTAGGTCGAGTATTCCACCTAGTTCTTTATAAACAATGGCTCTGATACCAATCTGTCACACCCCGTCTAAAGCGGAAACAACGGAATACGACGCGCGACTAGATCATAACACATTGATATAATAGAACAACACTAAATGCAATTCAACAACGTGTCATGATATCACTCAACACAAAGGCGACTTGTGTCGTGGTCAATCATTAACCGAATACATAGTCATCAATACATAAGAATCCAATTGTCATGTCACCACTAAGTATAATTGTATATGATCAACATTCAATCACCCAAGTCTCAGATGCAGCCTAGAAGTCTCGCTAAAGCCACTAAGTCTCAAGCTCCTTAGTCAAAATTCTGATTACTTGAAAAGAAATGCTAGAAAAGGTCAACACAATGGTTGGTGAGTTTCGCAGGTTTAATAAGACACACACATAAGTACAGTTTGCTGTGTTAATGAGTAAGTAGGACATATGATATGAAATAAGCACATAATATAACCAATTCATCCACCATAAGCAATCCGTTCCGTTCCTGGATAATATTCACTCAAGGATAACGTATCTATCACAAGAGTGGGACCGTCGTCCGATAGTACTATCAATAATCATATCCGTATTAGTAAGAAATATGGAGTGTTGTCATGGTCCCGAAGACACAAGACTCATCCGAAAAGTAAGTAATCAGTCCACAACAATCCGTAATCAGTTCACAACAATCAGCAATCGGTCCACAACAATCAGGATGTCACTTATTCAATCATAATGTCCAAAACAGAAAATCAGATAGTTTACACAGCATAAGAAAACAGTTCGAAATCAGTTTGAGCATTCTTTTCCCCCAATGGAAAATAAGTAAAGAAAATGGGGCCGCAAAACTCACCAGAATAGCAGGTTAGAGAAAAGTAAGTATCACACACAAGCCGCAGTGTAAAATGAGCGCCCTATAATATTTAGATGAAATGTTCATGAGTTATGTGTCTTAAGGATTATGTACACGAGTCGAGTCAAGGGTTCCTATATGTTTATGTTCGTCTCATGTTTATATCCCTATAATATATTACAAATTCCCAAATAACTAAATCTTAAAGTTACTCAAGTTTATGTCTACACATTGCTAGTGATAACAGTTCAAATTCAATTCTTTTGTAAATATTCACCGACATGCATTCATGAATCCTTATCTAACCTACACTTAGAAAATATTTTATAAACCATGATATATAGACATCACTCATGAGAATGTTAATTTGAAAGAATTAAGAAAACAAGACTACAATTTATAATTAAGAAAACATATTAATTTAACAAATACATTTAAGTAAAATGATTTTATTAATTAAATTAAGATTATGAAAATAAAAGTTTTATACAGAAAATTTCATGTTTTCACATAATTTTAAGATCTCAAAGTAATCAAAAAGTAATTAATCCATTGAATTCAAACTAATCAAAGTTTTCAGAAAATTCGGATTTCACTACAGCAGTTTACTAAATAATTTTTATAAAATAACCCGTTTAGTTTTAGAGGCCGAAAGCCTAAAAGCTTATGTAAAACATCTAGATCTACAACTTTTTAGTTTCGTCCGAAACCTGAAAACGAATCTAACTAGGTCAAAACGGCTTCCGAAGTCGGCTGTAACAATTCAATCAGAAATCCAAAATTCGTTCGTATAACTAGGGTTTACGGTTTATGTCTTTAACTAAGGTCAAATCATATCATCGACTCGTGATTACATCTAGATCAGGTCTGCGATTAATAAATCTCAGAAACATAAGATAAGTTATTTGATAGAGTTTTATGAAATTACCTACACGATTACGTATCGCACGAAAGCAAACTCAAACTCGATTTTTGTAGGGTTTCTTTCTTGGTTTCGGTTGATGGCAGCACCACACACACCATGAACGAATTTTTGTGATCCAAAGGAAGTGCTAGGGTTGTGTTTAGCGTATATTTATATGTAGGGAGTGGGTTGGAAGTTAGGTCAAGGGATTGGTGGGTTGGGCCGGCCGAATGGGCTCACCAAGGGGAAGGGGATCTTGGGTCAGTTATATGGACGAATTATACATGGTATAATGGGCTAAACTCTGAATATGTTGTATCCCTCTCTATTCCGATCGTCTGGGCTTTTGAATCAACTCAATCCGAGTCCGGATGAAAGAGTTATGGCCCGAACAGTGCAGCCTCGTGATAAACTCTTGAATCGTCTTAAAACATTACATACAAGTTACGAATTTTTATTTAGCTTCTTTACTTATGTATTATAATTGTTAATATTCTTACTATTTTAAAATTACTTATTATTATTATTATTATTATTATATATATATATATATATATATATATATATATATATATATATATATATATATATATATATATATATATCATACTTCGCACGTTCTCTTAAGTTTCCAAATTACGAACGCGTTCACGTTTTTCCTTGTATCTTTTTCGTTACAGACTCAATTGCGATGATTCTTTTTGCGTTGAATTCGATTTTTGAAAATGAATACTTTGGCGTAAAGAGATCCATGTGATGATTACTAATACGATATTATGTTTTTACCATTTATATTACAAGTACTAAGCATTTTGGTGACGATTGTCACATCCAGACTGTGTAGTTAAATGAAGTAAGATTTTAATAGAGAAATACGTGAGATGCTTAGGTTTATCTCATTTCTTTCCTGTAAGCTCCAGAACCAACACAGAGAAAATAGAAAACACGCAGGAACTTTTCTCCTTCATCTAATCTTCAAATTAAACCCTAAATCAAGCTAGAAATCTTCAAGTAATCATCTCTTTTCATCTCTAATCATTGTAAGTTCAATTCTTTTAAGATTTTAACCTAGTTCTTGGGGTTTAGAGGGGTTTATCATGGGTTATGATTAATTAGTAAAATTAATACGAAATTAGGGTTTAAAATTGTTAGAATTGTTGTTTATAAGTGTTATTGAGCTAATATATGATGAAATTACACCTTGAATATGATTAATTTGTGATAGATGTTCTTGAGTAAACATGGGGTTTTGGTTAAATATGTATGAAATAGTGTTAATTAGTTAAAAGTGTGATCTATGATGTAATTAGAGTATGAAAACTATGATAGAACATGATTTAAGTGAAAGTGTTAATGAATCGATTAGGTTAACCAAAGTGGAGGAGGGTTTAAGAATGATTAATGGTTTAGAGTTATGAATTCCTTGAATTTAAACATGTTGTTATGTGATATGTGTATAGGTGATAAGAAGTTGGAAGTGTTACCTTTGATTGTGTATTGTGAATCATCATTTCAAGACTAATGTGAGTTATATAAGGATTTAATCAAGTAAATGGTTGTGTGTGATTCCGGATTACTCCCGAGTAAGAGGATTATACAACCATGTGAAGTAAATTGTGATTTAATTGTTTAAATTGTTACTTGTGAAGTGCTATGATATGAATTAATTGTACATGTTACCGGATAGCTTCCGAGCTAGAGGTGTGTACAATCAAGTGGAGATTATTTGTATTACTTGCATATGATTATAGTGATATGAATTGTGATTATACATGTTACCGGATAGCTCCCGAGCTAGAGGTGGGTACAATCATGAGTTAGTGATATGAAGCTTATGAAGTTTATGATATAGAGTTGCTAGTTTTACTAGCATAGTGTTTATGTAGCCATGTTATGTATTATTTGGTTAAGTTGCTTATATGCTCACTAAGCAAGAGTGCTTATTGTTTAAGTGTTTCATGTTTTAGGTGGAAGTGGACAAGGGAAGGGGAATGTGGTTAAAGAGGACTAGCGTGGATTGCATGAAAATAGTGTATGGCAAGTTTCCCTTTTATGTCGTTTGGATATACTTGTGTAAAATCGCCCTTCTAGACATGTTTTAAAAGTGAGTCATGGTGAGCCATGACTTATGCATTTTTGAAATATGTTGACTTTGAAAGTCAACGACTCATGTAAATAATGTATAATATGGTCTTGTATTTTAAAGTGAGTGGTTGAATATAACTAGTGTTTATGAAATAGGTTCATGGTTGAAAATAGTCAAAGTGTGTTTTTGTTGAATATAGAGTGTTGACATGTAGTCAAACATTCCATTGGTCAATTATGGGTTGTGATTGGCTAGTCAATGAGTCAAAATAGTCATTATGGGCTAACGGGTCAAAAAGGGTCAAATTGGGTCTTTAAATGCACCTACGGTCTGAAACGGGTTAGAGAAAGGTAAAGGGTGTGGTAAAGAGTCTTACAACTTTGTTTTGGTATATATGATATGTGATTAAAAGCTCAACATCTCAGCCTTCATGGTTTGAGATTTGGTTAGTGCACTAAAATGGTCATTTTATTGTCAAATTTGGTCATACGTCCGTTTTCTCGATAAACGCGTATTTTGAAAAAGTGTAAAAAGGGAAAGTTTCATTTTGGCATATTGGAGGTGCCTGCAAAATTTGGTGGTCTAACTCGTAACGAGTAAAAAGTTATGTTCGTTTGAAATTCGTATTTGGGTATTAGTTTGTGCAGCCCTGATTCCCGGGGAATGGGAGTCATTCATGGGGAATCCGTATCTAAATGTTAACAGCAAGCCCGATTCCTGGGGAATGGGAGTCATTCCTGGGGAATCACTTGTAAATTCAATATTTTCTTATTTGAGTCCTTATTTGATTGAGGGAATGATATAACGAATCTATAATGTCATATTTTAGACGTGGGACTTTACTAAAAAAAAAATATATGGTTCAAAATTTTGGGGCGTTTCAAGTTGGTATCAGAGCGATAGTTTAAGAGAATTATGTAATCCACATTAGGATTGCGTAGTCTTAAACTATTATGAATGCATGATTATGTTTTTATATGATTTCAAGATTTGTTGTTATGACTGATTGTGTTTAAGGGTAATGAATAGAAGTGTGTTGTAAGTCTAATATGATTTCGTCTGGCCAACGAAATTAATATTATACTATTGCACATGGGTGATTCATAGCACTTAAACGTAATGCAGATTAGGGGAGAATTGTTTTGATAAATTGTGCATGAAGTTTAATTGTTGTTTATATTATGTGAAGATTGAAGGTATTAACTGAATTGTTGATTTTGTGTTAGATGGATGCTACTAAGAATACCGGTGAACGTATTCCCCCGCGTGAGGAGAACCGAAATTTGACTCATAAGGAAGAAGTAATGATAAAGACGATAGTTGGACAATCTCTAGAAGCTTTTACCCGAACGATGATTACTAGGATGGAAAATATGTTGACCGAGAGATTTAGTGAGTTTGAAAGACAACATATAGCTCCCTTAAGAAATATTGGTACTTCCTCGACCCATGTAGAGACGAACAAAGAGAAAGAGAAGTTTGAGTATAAGAGTTTTGCCACCTGTAACCCACCTGAATTTCGTGGAGAGTTAAACCCGGTCATTAGTAATCGTTGGATTAGTGAACTTGAAGAGACGTTTTTATTGTGTAAGTGTCCGGATGAGTCAATAGTGATATTTGCAGCCCATCAACTTAAGGAAGATGCTCATGAGTGGTGGAACTCACAGTTAGAAACGTATGGTTTTGATGTAGCTTCAAGGTTTACTTGGGATAAGTTTAAAGAGATATTTAGAGAGGAATTTTCACCACCTGCAGAATTAGAGAAGTTAAAGGGAGAATTTTTAGCGATTGAGCATGGAAGTAAGTCAGTTGCCGAATATTCTAAGGTATTCCATGAGAAAGCTAGGTTCTGTCCTGAGTATACCTCTAATCCTAAGTTGTTGACCGACCACTTCTATCATCATCTCAACCTAGAGATTCGTGAATCCATTGACCCACTTGTTTATAATACCATTGCTAAAATCTTGAATAGAGCTTTAGTGCGTGAGAAGGATTTACAAGCTAGAGTTACTGAAACAGTGAATAAGAGAAAGATAGAACACACCACCTCACCATCTTTTGTGTATAAGAAAACGCGTTTTGATGAAACCATACCACAGCCACAACCATTACAAAAACTTAGCTCCCAAACTCAACCAAAAGAGATACCCCTATGTGAGAAATGTGGTAGGAAGCATATAGGAGAGTGCAAATGTTTTAAGTGTGGGAGACCGGGGCATATGGCATCGAATTGTCCAAGCCCTCTTCGTTTATGTTATTATTGTTTTAAGGAAGATCATCTTCAGGCTGACTGTCCGGACAAAGCTAGAGATAGACGTAAGAGAATGGAAGAGAAGGTAGCAATGACGGTTCCAAAGCCTAAAACTCGTGCTTATCAGATAACTGCTGGAGAGGTGAAAGAGTCAGCTGATGTGACGTCAGGTACCTATCTTTCAATTCTATACCTGCATACATTTTGACTCTGACGCCGTTGAATCTCTAGCATTCATGTTGTTATGTGCGTTTAAGTCTCCTTAAGATTTATTATGATGTTAGCGTATGTCTAGAAGTGTTCGTGAGGACACGAACAGTTTAAGTGCGGGAGAGTTGTAACACCCCAATTTTCATCAGGAATTTAATTTCGTACGCGGGTATAATTTTATTATAAAGTATTATTATATAAATGATACAATATAATAGACAACGTAAGACGGTTTCCCAGTTCCAGACTGTGTAGTTAAATGAAGTAAGATTTTAATAGAGAAATACGTGAGATGCTTAGGTTTATCTCATTTCTTTCCTGTAAGCTCCAGAACCAACACAGGGAAAATAGAAAACACGCAGGAACTTTTCTCCGTCATCTAATCTTCAAATTAAACCCTAAATCAAGCTATAAATCTTCAAGTAATCATCTCTTTTCATCTCTAATCATTGTAAGTTCAATTCTTTTAAGATTTTAACCTAGTTCTTGGGGTTTAGAGGGGTTTATCATGGGTTATGATTAATTAGTAAAATTAATACGAAATTAGGGTTTAAAATTGTTAGAATTGTTGTTTATAAGTGTTATTGAGCTAATATATGATGAAATTACACCTTGAATATGATTAATTTGTGATAGATGTTCTTGAGTAAACATGGGGTTTTGGTTAAATATGTATGAAATAGTGTTAATTAGTTAAAAGTGTGATCTATGATGTAATTAGAGTATGAAAACTATGATAGAACATGATTTAAGTGAAAGTGTTAATGAATCGATTAGGTTAACCAAAGTGGAGGAGGGTTTAAGAATGATTAATGGTTTAGAGTTATGAATTCCTTGAATTTAAACATGTTGTTATGTGATATGTGTATAGGTGATAAGAAGTTGGAAGTGTTACCTTTGATTGTGTATTGTGAATCATCATTTCAAGACTAATGTGAGTTATATAAGGATTTAATCAAGTAAATGGTTGTGTGTGATTCCGGATTACTCCCGAGTAAGAGGATTATACAACCATGTGAAGTAAATTGTGATTTAATTGTTTAAATTGTTACTTGTGAAGTGCTATGATATGAATTAATTGTACATGTTACCGGATAGCTTCCGAGCTAGAGGTGTGTACAATCAAGTGGAGATTATTTGTATTACTTGCATATGATTATAGTGATATGAATTGTGATTGTACATGTTACCGGATAGCTCCCGAGCTAGAGGTGGGTACAATCATGAGTTAGTGATATGAAGCTTATGAAGTTTATGATATAGAGTTGCTAGTTTTACTAGCATAGTGTTTATGTAGCCATGTTATGTATTATTTGGTTAAGTTGCTTATATGCTCACTAAGCAAGAGTGCTTATTGTTTAAGTGTTTCATGTTTTAGGTGGAAGTGGACAAGGGAAGGGGAAGGTGGTTAAAGAGGACTAGCGTGGATTGCATGAAAATAGTGTATGGCAAGTTTCCCTTTTATGTCGTTTGGATATACTTGTGTAAAATCGCCCTTCTAGACATGTTTTAAAAGTGAGTCATGGTGAGCCATGACTTATGCATTTTTGAAATATGTTGACTTTGAAAGTCAACGACTCATGTAAATAATGTATAATATGGTCTTGTATTTTAAAGTGAGTGGTTGAATATAACTAGTGTTTATGAAATAAGTTCATGGTTGAAAATAGTCAAAGTGTGTTTTTGTTGAATATAGAGTGTTGACATGTAGTCAAACAATCCATTGGTCAATTATGGGTTGTGATTGGCTAGTCAATGAGTCAAAATAGTCATTGTGAGCTAACGGGTTAAAAAGGGTCAAATTGGATCTTTAAATGCACCTACGGTCTGAAACGGGTTAGAGAAAGGTAAAGGTGTGGTAAAGAGTCTTACAACTTTGTTTTGGTATATATGATATGTGATTAAAAGCTCAACATCTCAGCCTTCATGGTTTGAGATTTGGTTAGTGCACTAAAATGGTCATTTTATTGTCAAATTTGGTCATACGTCCGTTTTCTTGATAAACGCGTATTTTGAAAAAGTGTAAAAAGGGAAAGTTTCATTTTGGCATATTGGAGGTGCCTGCAAAATTTGGTGGTCTAACTCGTAACGAGTAAAAAGTTATGCGCGTTTGAAATTCGTATTTGGGTATTAGTTTGTGCAGCCCTGATTCTCGGGGAATGGGAGTCATTCATGGGGAATCCGTATCTAAATGTTAACAGCAAGCCTGATTCCTGGGAAATGGGAGTCATTCCTGGGGAATCACTTGTAAATTCAATATTTTCTTATTTGAGTCCTTATTTGATTGAGGGAATGATATAACGAGTCTATAATGTTATATTTTAGACGTGGGACTTTACTAAAAAAAATATATATGGTTCAAAATTTTGGGGCGTTTCAAGTTGGTATCAGAGCGATAGTTTAAGAGAATTATGTAATCCACATTAGGATTGCGTAGTCTTAAACTATTATGAATGCATGATTATGTTTTTATATGATTTCAAGATTTGTTGTTATGACTGATTGTGTTTAAGGGTAATGAATAGAAGTATGTGGTAAGTCTAATATGATTTCGTCTGGCCAACGAAATTAATATTATACTATTGCACATGGGTGATTCATAGCACTTAAACATAATGCAGATTAGGGGAGAATTGTTTTGATAAATTGTGCATGAAGTTTAATTGTTATTTATATTATGTGAAGATTGAAGGTATTAACTGAATTGTTGATTTTGTGTTAGATAGATGCTACTAAGAATACCAGTGAACGTATTCCCCCGCATGAGGAGAACCGAAATTTGACTCATGAGGAAGAAGTAATGATAAAGACGATAGTTGGACAATCTCTAGAAGCTTTTACCCCAACGATGATTACTAGGATTGAAAATATGTTGACCGAGAGATTTAGTGAGTTTGAAAGACAACATATAGCTCCCTTAAGAAATATTGGTACTTCCTCGACCCATGTAGAGACGAACAAAGAGAAAGAGAAGTTTGAGTATAAGAGTTTTGCCACCTGTAACCCACCTGAATTTCGTGGAGAGTTAAACCCGGTCATTAGTAATCGTTGGATTAGTGAACTTGAAGAGACGTTTTTATTGTGTAAGTGTCCGGATGAGTCAATAGTGATATTTGCAGCCCATCAACTTAAGGAAGATGCTCATGAGTGGTGGAACTCACAGTTAGAAACGTATGGTTTTGATGTAGCTTCAAGGTTTACTTGGGATAAGTTTAAAGAGATATTTAGAGAGGAATTTTCACCACCTGCAGAATTAGAGAAGTTAAAGGGAGAATTTTTAGCGATTGAGCATGGAAGTAAGTCAGTTGCCGAATATTCTAAGGTATTCCATGAGAAAGCTAGGTTCTGTCCTGAGTATACCTCTAATCCTAAGTTGTTGACCGACCACTTCTATCATCATCTCAACCTAGAGATTCGTGAATCCATTGACCCACTTGTTTATAATACCATTGCTAAAATCTTGAATAGAGCTTTAGTGCGTGAGAAGGATTTACAAGCTAGAGTTACTGAAACAGTGAATAAGAGAAAGATAGAACACACCACCTCACCATCTTTTGTGTATAAGAAAACGCGTTTTGATGAAACCATACCACAGCCACAACCATTACAACAACTTAGCTCCCAAACTCAACCAAAAGAGATACCCCTATGTGAGAAATGTGGTAGGAAGCATATAGGAGATTGCAAATGTTTTAAGTGTGGGAGACCGGGGCATATGGCATCGAATTGTCCAAGCCCTCTTCGTTTATGTTATTATTGTTTTAAGGAAGATCATCTTCAGGCTGACTGTCCGGACAAAGCTAGAGATAGACGTAAGAGAATGGAAGAGAAGGTAGCAATGACGGTTCCAAAGCCTAAAACTCGTGCTTATCATATAACTGCTGGAGAGGTGAAAGAGTCAGCTGATGTGACGTCAGGTACCTATCTTTCAATTCTATACCTGCGTACATTTTGACTCTGACGCCGTTGAATCTCTAGCATTCTTGTTGTTATGTGCGTTTAAGTCTCCTTAAGATTTATTATGATGTTAGCGTATGTCTAAAAGTGTTCGTGAGGACACGAACAGTTTAAGTGCGGGAGAGTTGTAACACCCCAAATTTTATCAGCAATTTAATTTCGTACGCGAGTATAATTTTATTATAAAGTATTATTATATAAATGATACAATATAATAGAAAACGTAAGACGGTTTCCCAGTTCCAGACTGTGTAGTTAAATGAAGTAAGATTTTAATAGAGAAATACGTGAGATGCTTTGGTTTATCTCATTTCTTTCCTGTAAGCTCCAGAACCAACACAGAGAAAATAGAAAACACGCAGGAACTTTTCTCCTTCATCTAATCTTCAAATTAAACCCTAAATCAAGCTAGAAATCTTCAAGTAATCATCTCTTTTCATCTCTAATCATTGTAAGTTCAATTCTTTTAAGATTTTAACCTAGTTCTTGGGGTTTAGAGGGGTTTATCATGGGTTATGATTAATTAGTAAAATTAATACGAAATTAGGGTTTAAAATTGTTAGAATTGTTGTTTATAAGTGTTATTGAGCTAATATATGATGAAATTACACCTTGAATATGATTAATTTGTGATAGATGTTCTTGAGTAAACATGAGGTTTTGGTTAAATATGTATGAAATAGTGTTAATTAGTTAAAAGTGTGATCTATGATGTAATTAGAGTATGAAAACTATGATAGAACATGATTTAAGTGAAAGTGTTAATGAATCGATTAGGTTAACCAAAGTGGAGGAGGGTTTAAGAATGATTAATGGTTTAGAGTTATGAATTCCTTGAATTTAAACATATGGTTATATGATATGTGTATAGGTGATAAGAAGTTGGAAGTGTTACCTTTGATTGTGTATTGTGAATCATCATTTCAAGACTAAGGTGAGTTATATAAGGATTTAATCAAGTAAATGGTTGTGTGTGATTCCGGATTACTCCCGAGTAAGAGGATTATACAACCATGTGAAGTAAATTGTGATTTAGTTGTTTAAATTGTTACTTGTGAAGTGTTATGATATGAATTGATTGTACATGTTACCGGATAGCTTCCGAGCTAGATGTGTGTACAATCAAGTGGAGATTATTTGTATTACTTGCATATGATTATAGTGATATGAATTGTGATTGTACATGTTACCGGATAACTCCCGAGCTAGAGGTGGGTACAATCATGAGTTAGTGATATGAAGCTTATGAAGTTTATGATATAGAGTTGCTAGTTTTACTAGCATAGTATTTATGTAGCCATGTTATGTATTATTTGGTTAAGTTTCTTATATGCTCACTAAGCAAGAGTGCTTATTGTTTAAGTGTTTCATGTTTTAGGTGGAAGTGGACAAGGGAAGGGGAAGGTGGTTAAAGAGGACTAGCGTGGATTTCATGAAAATAGTGTATGGCAAGTTTTCCTTTTATGTCGTTTGGATATACTTGTGTAAAATCGCCCTTCTAGACATGTTTTAAAAGTGAGTCATGGTGAGCCATGACTTATGCATTTTTGAAATATGTTGACTTTTAAAGTCAACGACTCATGTAAATAATGTATAATATGGTCTTGTATTTTAAAGTGAATGGTTGAATATAACTAGTGTTTATGAAATAGGTTCATGGTTGAAAATAGTCAAAGTGTGTTTATGTTGAATATAGAGTGTTGACATGTAGTCAAACGTTCCATTGATCAATTATGGGTTGTGATTGGCTAGTCAATGAGTCAAAATAGTCATTGTGGGCTAACGGGTCAAAAAGGGTTAAATTGGGTCTTTAAATGCACCTACGGTCTGAAACGGGTTAGAGAAAGGTAAAGGGTGTGGTAAAGAGTCTTACAACTTTGTTTTGGTATATATGATATGTGGTTAAAAGCTCAACATCTCAGCCTTCATGGTATGAGATTTGGTTAGTGCACTAAAATGGTCATTTTATTGTCAAATTTGGTCATACGTCCGTTTTCTCGATAAATGCGTATTTTGAAAAAGTGTAAAAAGGGAAAGTTTCATTTTGGCATATTGGAAGTGCCTGCAAAATTTGGTGGTCTAACTCGTAACGAGTAAAAAGTTATGCGCGTTTGAAATTCGTATTTGGGTATTAGTTTGTGTAGCCCTGATTCCCGTGGAATGGGAGTCATTCCTGGGGAATCCGTATCTAAATATTAACAGCAAGCCTGATTTCTGGGGAATGGGAGTCATTCCTGGGGAATCACTTGTAAATTCAATATTTTCTTATTTGAGTCCTTATTTGATTGAGGGAATTATATAACGAGTCTATAATGTCATATTTTAGACGTAGGATTTTACTAAAAAAAAAAAATGGTTCAAAATTTTGGGGCGTTTCAGTAAATCACTCACATGTGCTATGGTATATATTCGAACACTTGACCCGTCAGTCACACATGTAAGATCTGAACATCTGCAGTGACGTTACCACTTAAGCAATGCCCAATCAATAACCCAACGATTGTTCGTATTGATAAATAATACTCCCTCCGTCCCATATTAATAGTCCAGTATTCCATTTTGGACTGTCTCAAATTAATTGTCCACTTCCATAAATGGATAAAAATGATGAGATAAAATCCTTTTACACCCTTACTTTATATATGTAGGACAAAAAAGTAGGTAAAAAGTAAGGGTAAAAGTGTAATCTTATCAAAAAGTAAGAGAGAAGTTAATGTTTTCTTAAACTGCGTGTTTTTTGTCTGGGGACAATTAAATTGGGACGGAGGGAGTAGCAATTTTTGAATATTTAATGAACATGATATCCAAAATATCCCATCGTGACGGAATTAAAAAACTGAGACTTGTACGTCATAATGAGTTGAGAGAAAAAATTGATTATATGAATCACTAAATTTAAAAGAAAATTTTTAATTTGTAGGGTACTTCCGACGACCTCCGTATTATATTTCAATGATACGCATCTGTCTTACCTGCAACTTCACAAGGAACAATAACGCCGGACAAATCATATATCCGCTGAGGCACGGATTTAACCCCTAACTTTTAGGTTATACATGTGAAATATGGTCATTTACAATAGTGGTACCAATCTCCCAATGCTTAATTGATATGAATCACTAAATTTATATAAACTTACTAGCAGCGTACCCGCGCAATACGGCGGGGTACCTTATATGTAAAAGTATATGTTAGTTTATGGTGGTTGATAATAATAAAGTTTGTGTTATACATATGTTAGGCGAGGGAACACATATTTCATATTCGTATTGAAATACTAAGTGGCGAGCATAAGCGTTATTGTTGTTAGAGATGAATATTCTTAATATTGTTGATAATGAAGGTATATGATTTGTAATTGTCGTTTACACTACGCGTGAGTCAATCGACTAAGTTTGAAATTGATTTATAGGGAGATTGATCTATTTGATTTGAATTTGGAATGATGAGTATTGATCGTCATATTATATTTTTTAGATTTGATTTCGTTTTAGGGTGAGTCTTGATTGACAACTTATTATTGATATTGATGATTCTTAATTAATGTATGAAATTTATAACCATTTAATTTCCGCTTAGTAAATTAACTAACGTAGTTATTAATTCAAACGTATGACTGTTGTAAATATAAGTATAGATAGAAAATATAATAATTTATTCTATTTCACCTTTTGTTATTACTATGTGTATCGTTAAATAATATTAGACATTAAAATTTTTTAGTTTTGTAAAAATTAATTAATACGAAATAAAAGTAAATAATATAGGGACAAAATACCCCATCTTCAAAATTTAAGTGAACAAGGAATAAATAATAAATGAAAATATGGAAATGCTTTATAAGTGTATAAATAAACTTTTCGAAATGCTTTTACTAATAAGGTACACCTGTTATTTCCACCTATCTCCATGTGACCATTTTACATGTAATCCAAAAATGATTTTTGTAACTCTTACAATATTTTTACTTTCCGTAATGAAAATATCATCCAATACCTAAAAGATTACCTTTAACTATTGTTGTGCATGTCATTAAGAAAAACATAGTTTTATTGACAAATTTAAAAAGTTAATATGTTTAAGTAACCATATGTCTAGCTTGAAGCCAACTCTTTTCTACACCACCGAACCTAGCAAAAACATTTAAGAAGTTGGAATGCAATTTTATACAGGTTACGGAGTACCAAACTAAAGGAAATTCAAAGATAACTTTATAAGTGTCCATATAGAACAAACAAAATAAATTAGAGGAACGATACGGTATGTAATAAGATGGCGTGAGATAAAAGTGCGAATATGTGAAAAGTGTATGAGCTATTGTATTTATTTCCTTGCAATCAGATTCCAAAGTTGACCTACATAAACCATAGAAATGAAACACAAATAAGTAGAAATAAAAATTATGAAAGGCCAAAAAACACGAACATACAAATTTCAAACAGATGCAAAATGAAAACACAAGAGACGATGGAAGTGAGTTTGTGAGATTTGAGATGCTTCTTATAGGAGTTGCACTACCTTTGTAATATATATTAGTAATTAGTAATTAGTAATAATTGTAGAACGATTGTGTCCGTTTAAATATTACCGTGGAATCTTTTCTAAAAAAAAATTTATATATTTAATGGTGTTAATTTTTTAGGACTTTCCATATTGAAAATGGTTAGGTAGACGGTAAAGTTATTAAATTGTGACAACTTTCATGATTTTGAATTTAAAGGGGTATTATGGGGATTTTCCATATCCCTCTACTAAGTCATTTAAGCCAAAACATCAAAACCCTTAATAAGGGGTAGAGATAAATAAAAACTTTTCATGAAACGTATAAAATTTAAGTTTTCATACTTTGTGATCATCCCTTTTTTTTCTATAATTTCTTGTAAGGTAATTGTACCTTTATGATATCCTCATTAACGATATATCCATCAACATTAATTAATGGTGTTCAACTATAATACTTATATCATATCATATTTTGGGACATCGTAATTTCCAGAATACACAAAAATGGATACGAATTTATTCTTAGATCACAATCAAAGTTACCAAATCTGGTAATGTCTATGACTCACTACCAAAGTTTTTATCAAATATTTAAAAGTTACTCGTTTAAAAATGTTTATAACAATCACATACACAAGTATAATATATAATATAAATTATAAACATATAATATAAAATATAAAAATAAATCAAAAAGTAAACTAGTAAAGTATTATTTTTGCTTGTAATGGCAGAGACTCTAGTCTCATGCACGAGGCCGTCGATGGATGGGTGGCAGCGTAACATGACTTTTGCATCTTACGGCGGTAATTTCGTATATATCTTCATATTATTTTTTTAATTTTTAATTACTAAAAATATCTTAGATTACTTTAAAAATATAATTCTTAAGGGAAAAAAAACCAAATTTTAGATTATTCGCTTCTTAGTTGTTAATCACAATCATTATAACTAATTAATAATCTATACTCCCTTATAAAATGTTTTGCCATTTTCTTTAATGCCTTACAATGTCAAAAATGCGAAAAGACCAAACTAAGGGAGTTGATAGATACAACAAAAAAAATTATCCATACACCAAACTGTACAATTATTAAAGCTCACTGAACAAATCCAGTGAAACATAGTTAATCACAATCATTATAACTAATTAATTATAGATAGATATTAATTATTGAAAGTAATTATACACCATCATTCACACATTTCTTGATTTGCTACCCGATTTTCGACCGCAACTATGGTTTCGTGTTTTAGCATTACCCTTAGGTGGATTTGCGGTTGTGTGCCGTAAATCGTCGTTGAATTTATGGTGGTGATCAGTGATGGGTTGTGAAATGGAAGATGTTATGAAGAGTAATGCAATGCATGTAGTGCATGTAGATAGTATAATGTGGTTGCATGACAACCATTATTGACGTTTTGTTACTATGTTTCTATTCAAGGCTATTTATAGCTCTCAAGTTACACAAACGTGCAAGTTAGGATCTTGAAGAAAGTAAAACATTTTGAGTTTAAGTTAACGTATAAGAAAAATCGATTATATGAATCACTAAATTTAATAGAAAAATCGTAATTTTTAGGTACCCGACCTCCGTATTATATTTCAATGATACGCGTCTAATTTACCTTGCAACTCCGCAAGGAGCAATAACGCCGGCCAAATCAACTGTCCGTTGATGTAACACCTCAAATTTCGAGGTATTAATTTTAGTGTGTGAGTGTATAATTATTTTAAAGTATTATTATATAAGTGAAATAAAATAATAGAAAACGTAATTGGTTTTTAAGCTCCAGACAACAAGAACTAAAGGGAACGAAATTAATTAAGTTATACACACACGTACGTACACAGTCTCATTCTTATCCAATTTCATTCCAAAACATTCTAGAGCTTCATTGGTGAAGAACTAAAATCGCAGGGAACAATTCGAGCTTCAATTTCACTTCTAAATTTTCGATTCAAGCTTTTAAGGATTTAATTCATTATCTCCTCCATCACCTTCAAACTTTTGTAAGTAAATTCTTCCATGATTTTAACCTAGGTTTTTGAGTGTTGATGGGTTTTAGATAATTGATGCTTCTTATCCGAAATTTGGGTTAGTAATTGCTTAAATTGAAGTTAATAAGTGTATTATTGATTAATTCTAACAAGATTTCAAATAGAAAGAGATGAAATCACCACTTGAGTTCTTTAGTGATTTCATAAGTTTTGCTAAATTCTTATGAGTTGGTATTAATCAACTAAAAAGTAATGATTAGTATTAATAAAGTATAAGTAAGATGTTTAAATAAGAAATTATATAGAAATGCTAGTGAATTGATTGTTGGTCAAAATAAGTGTAGTGTAGTTGCTTGGTTAAAACTTAAAAGTGAATCAAGATCAATCCACAGTGGGGAGGATTGATATTGTTAATGATGAAATTGTATGGACTAGTAAGTTCTAATTAAATGTGTTATGTGTAATTGATAGGTGTTGAAGGCGTGGAAACATTGTTGATCACTTGTTGTAATTCAAATTCATCACTTTAAACATCAAAGTGAGTGTTATAGGGATTAATTAAGTAATGGTTGTGCATTACCGGATTGCTTTCGAGCAAAAGGTTTGCACAATCAAGTGGTAATTGCTTGTATCTTATCTTGTTTCTATAATGGTTGTGTATTTCCGGATTGCTTTCGAGCAAGAGGTTTGCACAATCAAGTGGTAGTTGCTTGTATCTTATTTTGTTTCTAATTGTGAATTATTATTGTTGAATTATGTGGAATGGACAATCTTGTAGAGATTGGCTAACTTTGTTAGCATAGAGTTGTGTAGCTTAGTATGCATATCGACGTGATATGGTATTAACCGTGCTTGTTTCTATTGGCCGCGGATCCGCATAATATTTTGATCTCTACATATTATTCAAGTAGTTGTGTGTTTAAGATTACTGTTTAAGATTTTGAGTTTGTTTCCTTTGGTTTAATGGATGATGTTCAATGCATACATAAATATTTGTATCTGTATATATATACCGATGAATTATGGGACACGTGTATATATATATATATATATATATATATATATATATATATATATATATATATATATATATATATATATATAGTGGAAGGTTCAAATGAGAACCACTTTAAAGTTGAGAACTGTGAGAACCACAACGAATACGTGTTTGTTTACATGTGATTAACCTCAATCATATGTGAACATTGATCGTTTAATTGAAAAAGAAAAAAGTCAAAAAAAATCTTAAAATCATATCGAAAAACGCAAAAAACAAATACATGTTCACATGTGAACGATAATGTGAACAAATCGGTTAAAATGCGTTTTAAGACGTAAATTTTGGGGCGTTTCAGTTGAGGTACGGATTCGAACATCTGACTTGTAAGTTATATATGTGAAGTCTGATCTAATCATTTACGATGGTGGTACCACTTTCCCGATGCTCAATTGATATGAATCACTAAATATATATAATCGTATAAAGAAAAATTTTCATGAAACATACAAAATTTAGTTTTCATACTTTGTGATCATCCCTATTTTTTCAATAATTTCTTGTAAGGTAATTGTACCTTTATGATATCCTCATTAACGATATATCCATCAACATTAATTAATGGTGTTCAACTATAATACTTATATCACTAGAGATTTTGGCCCTTGCGATGCACGGGTTATTGATTTTACTAATTATATCTTCGTAGAAGTTTCAATCATATTATTAAGAACACCTTAGATAAACACATCTTGCTATATTGTCCATTTCATTTTTTATATATATCTTGTACAACTACATAAATATGATATTTGGCGGCTTAATAAAGATTGAGTAACAAAACTATAGTTTTAAAATATATCTAACTATATACAATTAAAATATAATATTGTGTAATTTGAATAATAAAAACCTCGTCAATTAGCTCCTAGTGTTAGTGTAAGTACATTTCAAAACTTTTATTCATTTTAATCGTGTTTAATGTGTTGAGGTCAATATGAATCCAATTAAACCGACTTTGTCATTTCTCCTTTTAGTTACATAATTCAGTTATTTATTAACTTATGATGATAATTAAGTAATGGTGATTAGAAATGACATGTACTAAAATTCATGTACATTTTTACTGTTGATGTCACTCTTAATCACTGTTTTACATTGTGGTTGACCATATCATTGCAGTCATTTACGAAATGATTTATTTGAGTTTTCTCATATAAAAGATTACAGCGAAATACTACACAGTTTTATTTTAGAACAGGCATAAAATTTTAATGTTAATTTATCAAAATAAACAAAGTTGTAAGGTTGGTTTGTCTTAATTAGAATATAACATGTTACATCTATCATTGTTTATTTTAATTAGCTTAAAAACTATAGAAATGATAATATGTTAGTTATATGTAAATGATCAGGTGTTCACGTACGTATCATTGGCTTGTTTTCTTGTCGTTCATGAATGATACCTAACGTTATAATTCTAATTCTAATATATATACTAATAAAACATATATGCACAGCCAAGTAAAAAATGGTAACACATCTAGTGAGTAATGTTAATTCTTTGAGCAAATTCATCATCTTGAGACACTCGAATCTCTTACAACTATTTTTATATCTTCACATAGTTCATAAAGCCTAGGCTTATTCTTATGATATTTGACACTCAACGTCAAGTGAAGACACGATAAATAGAAACGTCCAACAACCAAAAGACAAAGCCAAAATGAGCTTCCATGATCAAACAATAATGATATTAAACAACATGAAATCCCATTCACTATAGAAAGAATATCCGAAGATGATACAAATGCATACATAATCTAATATGCACATCAAGAACATCTTCTAATAGAATGACATTAGGACCCGTAATAATTAACTTCAATGTTCACCTTCTAAATGGAAACTCAATGTTAATGTTGAGATGATAAAATCATGTGAAAATAGAAATGGTGTGAGATTTTTAATTATATGCATGGTTCATTTGAAAAATCGAAAATGGTGTATTTATAGACTACAAAAGCTCACAATTAAATTTGGTATATAGTACGATTTGTGTAATTGGTTAACTAAGAATATGAAACGCGCGTTTAACTATTTATAGATAGTAAATGTTTTCAAATTAAGTTGGAGTAGTTTTTAATCTTTTATTATTAGGGTATAGTAATGAAAGGATTCCACTTAAAATTATTTAAATATACTATCATGCATTGAAACTATGTCTTTCTAGTTATATATATTTACCAGGTAGGATCAAAACTGAAATAATAACCTTAAAGAGTTATTATCATTGTTAGGAATAAACTACAATTCAATAATGTCAAAGAGTTATTATTATTGTTAGGAATAACCTACAATTAAATTATGTGGCCGAAGAGTTTGTACAACGATTAGGTATTGATTTTTAATTACCATTAATTACTTATAATAGAACTCACCATTATACTCTAATCATAAAGTAGGAATGATTGGATTTTCAACAATTCGATCAAGTCATGCTCATCAATTGCGGAGGAAATCATCTCGTCATCTTTTTTATGGTTTAAACATAGAAGCAAGCTTTCTTGTAATCTGGTGAATTGGAATTGTCATCCATTCTCTATTATCACATGATCCGGTGAATTGTAATTTGTACTCCTATTTTGCTCCGTCTTAGTTACTTGCTAAGATTGGAGTTTTTTATTAATTATTTGCCGTTTCCAAAAAAAAAAAAATAAAGTAGGAAAATGAAGGATTCAAGTCATGTACGTAAACCTACTTTTCAATATTGGTGAAACCATAAATATCATAATCAACTCAATAATTTATCACTCAAAATTATGACTAAACTCAAAATGGTAGTATTTTCTATGACTAATTAAACTCAAAATTGTACGGAGTAATATAATTACATACTATGTATGACATCATTGAATTTTACTCTAATTATTATAAATAGAAAAATAAAGTATTCAGTCAAACCATAATTGTAATATTAACTCAATAATTTATTACTCAAAATTATGACTAAGTCACTAAACTCAAAATTGTAATATTTTCTATGACTAATTAAACTCAAAATTGTAATATAATTATTGATTATTGATTATTTATGATAGCATTAATTATCCAAGAACTCAAAAATTATAGTATTGTAGATATATCATATTTTGGAACATCGTAATTTCCAGAATACACAAAAATGGACACGAATTTATTCTTAGATCACAATCAAAGGGTTTATTGTTTCGTTATGTATCAAACTTTACACTTTTTACTATTGTATGCGACATACTTTCATTTGTTCTATTGTATGTAGTGAACTTGTAAATATGATATATTGTATGTATTATTTTTTTTTTTTGGTAAGGCCAAAAAAAAAAGAAACTTTCTTATTTGAGCCTTACCCAAAAAGGAAATTTTACATACAATAGACCATATTTACAAGTTCAATATATACAATAAAAGTTTTCAAAGTTCGACTCATACAATAATAAAAAATGTAAAAATCAAAATTACCAAATCTGGTAATGTCTATGACTCACTACCAAAGTTTTCATCAAATATTTAAAACTTACTCGTGTTAAAATGTTCATAACAATCACATACACAACTATAATATATAATTTAAATTATAAAATATAAAATATAAAATATAAAACTAAATCAAAAAGTAAACTAGTAAAGTATTATTTTGATTGTAATACTAATGGGATAGACTCTCTTAGTCTCATGCACGAGGCCGTCGATGGATGGGTGGCAGCGTAACATGACTTTTGAGCCACATCTTACGTCGGTAATTTCGTATATATCTTTATACGTAGTATTATTTTTTTAACTTACTAAAATATCTTAGATTACTTTAAATATATAATTCTCAAGGGAAAAAAAAAACCAAATTTTAGATTATTCGCTTCTTAATTGTTAATCACAATCATTATAACTAATTAATTATAGATATTAACGAAGGTAATTATATACTATCATTCACACATTTCTTTTACTTCACTTCAACTTTATAAAAATTAGGACGTGTTGTACAATGCGTTAACTATGGTAATAATTAAATTAAACTTTTTGTATTATTATGGAAAAAGTATAATTAAACTGACCCAAACATATAAATCCTGACAACTATTTTAAACACGAATATTAAATCAAAAACCCAATTTCCCATCGCATCTCCACTAATATTCGGATCGAGGGTATTTTTGTAAGTTCACATTTATAACTGACTAGGTTCTCTTTTTGTAAAGTAAACTAAACTCAAGGGTGATTAAATTTAATACTCCATATAATTAACCACCCCACTGACCCCTTAAATTTCGCTATATATACCCACAAGAACCGCACAACAAGTTGCCGGAATTAAAAAACAAAAAACAAAAATGAGGAATTTGTTAGTCTCAGTCTCCGAGTCCGACGGTGGAAACCCATCCTCCGATCACCGGAAAATACCATTTTCCGATGTGGTGATCACAGGCACTAGAAACCAATTCTTAGAACGAAAATGGAGACCAATAGATATACAAGTTGCTACGTGGGTCATTTCGGTTCATTTACTTACACTTTTCGCACCGTTTACATTTTCTTGGGATGCTTTTTGGATCGCATTCGTTGGTTATTTGTTAACCGGTATTTTAGGTGTTACACTCGCCTATCATCGCCTTTTAGCTCATCATAGTCTTAAACTTCCTAAATTTCTCGAGTACACATTTGTTTATTTCGGCGTTCTAGCCGCCCAGGTTTGTTTCTCTTTCCTTTTAAAAACGAAAAATGATAGACGGACCTAAACAAAAGTACTGGCTAAACAGCACATGACAATCATCATGGTAACGATGATTGTCATGTGCTGTTTAGACTAGTATTTAATTGCATTTTTTAGTCCGTCTATCATTTTTCTTTTATTTCCGATTGGATCTTATTTTCGTTTTTCTTTATTTATTTTTTTTTTGTTAATGTTTATTATATATTAAATTTGTTGCATGTAGAGAGATCCGATATTTTGGGTAAGCATGCATAGGTATCATCATCAATATGTGGATTCGGAAAAAGATGCTCATTCTCCCATCAATGGCTTTTGGTTTAGTCATATGGGTTGGCTATTCGACAGTGGATACATTCTTGAAAAGGTCTTATCATATATATTCCTTGATTATTTAATAATTACTATATTAATTAATTTCGATTTCGATTTCGATTTCGATCTATAAACAAACTTTTTGTATGGTATGTGAACGTAACAAATACTTGTGTTTGAAGATATTCGTTGTATATATTTGTTATTAAAAGATTGTGTACGTATAGATCAAATCATTTTTATTAATTTTGTAATGGAATTTCACGTGCTACAAAATATAAAAAATTGCTAGGATTGGATTGTATCGTTTGACGTTTGTTTGTGTTATGATGATGCAGTATCGGGAGCGTAAAAATGTGGAAGATTTAAAAAAGCAGGCGTTCTATATGTTTATACGAAAAACGTACATGTGGCATATACTAGGATGTGGGGCACTTTTATATCTTTGGGGTGGATTCCCGTACCTCGTTTGGGGCATGGTATGTTACTTATAATTACTTAATTTGATTGGTTAATTGTGTTTATTTAAAGTAATTAAAGCTAAATTCACTATTTATTTATTTTGTTATCGATTGATGATTGATTTTGACATGTGTAAATTAAAATAAAATGTTAGTCACATACTAAGAATAATAATAATTTAGACAAACGGCATTTTTCTTGGTTCTCAACTTCAAGATATATAGTGGATCCACACGTCATAGGTAATGAGATATTTGTAGTTGAATAAGTATTAGATATTTAGATTAAAGTTGGATTCTAGTATAATTATAGTATAATTAATTAATAAGTCGATACAAGAAGACGAATATATATGAAAGAGACCACATGGGTGTGAATGGGTCATAAGTCTTTGGGGTAATTACGTACTTTCCAAATTTGGACAATTTGGGTTTACCACTTTACAGTCGTGAGTGGTGACTTTTGTGTTAATTAAATTGTATATATTTAAAGTAAAACTAGATATTTGTGCAGTTGTAATCGATGTTTTAAAACCCGAGTCAATCCGGTCGATCGATCGGACTGGTTCGACTGCGACCCTGGCTCTAAAACGGGTCGAAAAGTAGCGAGCCAACCCTAGTTGTAATTACACCTTGTCGAAAATTACAGTGAGAACATTAGCAATTCATTTGTCATCTTGGAATATTAGATCCAATTAATGAGTAGGAATGTTACAGATGTCAATTGAAGATTTTTAATTAGTGTTTTGGTAACGTGTGCCCCGTGGTACACGTTAACGTGTATTTAATGAACCCGTAATTTACTTAAATGTTAACATTTGCATTTAATATTTATTAATTCAATCTAATATTTACCTTTTTTATACATATATTAATTACAAATTCTGTCATTTAAGAAAATTACGGATTCATTTAATGCACGTTAACGTGTACCACGGAGCACACTTTAACAAAACCCTTTTAATTAATTTATTTTTAAATTACACATAAATGTTGTTTTAAATCTTTTGTTTGTAAAATGTACAGGGAGTTAGGACTGTATGGGTTTACCACCTCACATTTCTTGTAAACTCCGCTTGTCACATTTGGGGATACCAAGCATGGAAGACCGGTGATCTCTCCAAGAACAACTGGTAAGTTTCATAAATCATTTTTTTTTTACAACGTGATCGTCACGATTATATACAGGTGTTTCACGAATATATACATTTATTAAAACAATTGACTTGAACCCACAATTCCACAGTTAGAGGGTCACCTCGATAGTCGATAACAACTCTCTGGTCATAAATCATTGTTTACACTGATTTTTGCACTAGAACTTTCTAGCTATAAACATTTTTTGTAAGAAGACAAGTCTGTATTAAAACTAAATGACTGAATTTCGTACATGAAGGTGGGTGGCAATACTTACATTCGGAGAAGGATGGCATAACAATCATCATGCATTTGAGTTCTCGGCTCGACATGGATTAGAATGGTGGCAAATCGACATCTCTTGGTACATCATAAGCCTTCTTCGAGCCGTAGGGTTGGCTACAAACGTTAAAGTGCCAACCGACGCCCACAAGCTTAAAAAATCATTCAACACTTCTGATGAAGTATTGAAATGATCGATACAAACGCTTTTGTTAGTCACACGGATTATATTGCATAAACATTGAGCTATATGGATCGATCTATACATACGTTTCGAATGCGTGTATATTGGGTTTTTGTTTTGATGTGATGTCTTTCGTTGACATGAAAGACTCTAGTTTTGTTTGGCTAGTTTGAGTTACAAATAAAACTGATAGTTTTAATATATTGTTGATTCATTGTAAGTCGTATTTAGTTCTGGGTGATTAATTAAAACGTATTTTATTTAAATTAAATTTGTTAAGTTGTAGAATTTTTTTGTATGTAACAAAAATTAGATATTTTGCGTCGTATTGTTTATGTCGTATGTGAGAGTATATTATTCTTTTTGGGTCAAATGTTTTCAAAGTCGTTGGTTGGAGAATCGATCTGATTCGTATTTTATTTCAAATATATTCCTTATGTTCAATCACCTTTTTCTTATTTTTTTTAGAAAAAGAAAGAGAATTTATTAATACTACCACAATGATTTACAAAAGTTTACATCCTTTCACATACACACCTACTATTGCAACACTATTGCAACACATACTCGGGTGGTGATATTTCCACTAAGTTTTTTGATAAATCTACCATACTTATGCATCAAACACATGTTCTGTACAAATAGTAGATGCACAGTTTTGATGGATTTATCAAAAAACTTAGTGGAAATAATATTTAGCCACATCCACCTAGCCACAAACTTTATATAGACACGTCAGTAGCACTTGATACCCATCCAGATTTTTCAAAACTCATCACATATGCATCCAGTAAGCTATTCAATATAGATCATGTTCATATTCTAGTATCCACACAAATCATTTTGCAGTCAAAGTTCCTACACCTCCTGACACTGAAAAAAATCATAAACAAATACCTTAGAGCACAAGGTGTGCACTGACGTGGCATCGCCGTTCCCCTTCGAGAACGTCGTGCGACGACGTTCTGCCACCCCGTATCGGCGTTCTCGTCAAGTTTTGGGTGACAGCGTTCGGTTCAAGACGTCGGCTTGGGTTGGTGTTCTCAATTTTTTTTTGTTTTTTCCTTCTGCAAGTGAGTCACGGATTGAAACGATACAACGAATACTTGTATTTCTCAAAACAAAAAAATGACAAGAACACCGAAGATGATGATGTTGAACGAAGATGATGATGATATTATATTGAACGAAGATGATGATGATGATTTGTTGTTGCCGTCTTGCCGATGAAGATGATGATGTGCGAAGAAGATGAATATAGATATAGATATATATGTATATAGAAGATATAGATATAAAGAATATATAGATATATATAGAAGATGTAGATTTAGAGAATATATAGATATAGATAGATACATATGCATATAGATAGATATAAGATGGTAGTGGGCTAGTGGCGTTGTTCGGATTTTATATATATATATATATATATATATATATATTTTGCTTTAATAATTTATAGGTTGTTTTATTATATTTATTTATTTTTTATATATTACTTTATATAATTATCATTATTAAAAAATTAAATAAAACAAATAATAAAAAACTCCAGAACACTGTCCAGAACACTGTGAATTCACTTTCACCACACCACAAAATCCTCACTTTCAACATTCTCCAGAACACTGTCCAGAACACCGATTACCACACCCTGTGCTCTTACCTCCTATCACAAATTCCCATCCGTCACCCCTGTTCCAACTACTTTTGGATCCAATGAGCTAGAAAAAAATCTTAGGGGTTGCAAAAAAATTGTAGTATGACAATTATAACAAGCGAATTAGAATTGTTTGATTTCACTAAATAAGTTTAAAGTAACAAAAACCACTAGCTGTTACACTACTAGTACAAGTCTACATTAGTCGGCATAATATATAACTTGGACCATGCCATTACAAGGCAAATTCTTGTTGATTCTTTGATTAGGTCCAGGTTAATTGATTGTTTAGTGCTCCATCCTCTTTCAACAATCTAAAACAAAGGGGTGACTATTAGAACCTTTTTCCACAAACCGCAATCTGTATCGTATCTAAGCAATTTACATTTTATATTATCTTTTCCTTGTAAAAGTTGGACGTACATCCTAATGAAGAATTGGGTTAATAATATTGACTTGAGCTTTCATCAAATATTGGGTTTATCAAACGTAAATAAAAAATTATAGTAGGTTTTAACAGGTGTATCAATTAACTTATTTTAAAATAGTAAAAAATAAATTACACAAAATATATAAAAATGGTATGTAGTATTTGCTACTCTTTGATACCAAGCAACTCTGCCTCTATTTGGATCATTAACCCATTGGTCCCATTGCATACAATTTGGTTTAACTCTTGATTTAATCCACTCAAAACTTCTAATTTGTATTTCTTGAAATAGTCCATCTACTCTTAAAGTTTTTCCCCCAAATACCTTAGCATTCCTATTTTTTCAAATTACATAGGTAGTAATCCAAACAACACCTTCCCATAAAATCTATTTCTTTCTTCCTACTAGTACCCACATTTACAGTGTCGCACCCCCAAATTATGATGCGGAAGCAATTCGGGTCGAGGCGCGACTAATACGGTAATCTCAGCACATAAGATATAATGAACGACATCTACAAGCGTCGTTTACAAAAATCCATTGATTGTAATAAAAGTTTACAATAATTAATAAGTTACAAAAGCTCGGTAACCTATCTGAGAGATTCTATGGCATTACTACTTTTACAAAATATAATAATGCTAGAAAATCTCTTGATGTTTGCATGCGACTCGAGCTAAGTATCCAAAGTGAGCAGACATATTGCTGCTGAGAACCTGAGAATACATGCTAAAATGTCAGCTAAAAGCCGGTGAGCTCACAGGTGTAATGATGAATAATGTATGAACCACAAGATTTAATATGATGTATTTGAAATCAATCAAATAAATGTGTATACTACTGCCATGAGCCCATAATTCGAGCTTAACTGAGGTGTCAGGATCACAATTAAGTGTCTGAGCGAGGTTGCCTCCTGCGAGTGCCTAATCTACACTCGTATGAACAAATGATAATGCGCCCGTTCAACCGCAGTCGTGGTAGCGCGACTACCCCGGACGGGGATTGTCAATCCCATATGGTACCATATACTAACATTCACGCTAAATCCATATTAACAAACTATGTGGTGGAGGACTTCATAATTAGTCAAACAAACTCATACAGTCAATATATCGATGTTTTGTACTTGTGTTCATATGTAAATGAAAATTGTGCATGTATTCTCACCCCGAGGTAAAAACAGTAAAAAGCGAGGTTATGAGACTCACATGAGTCTGATATGTTGCTATCAAGCAAGTATGATGTTGCACAAGGCGATGTTGTCCGAAGACTGTAACCTGCTGGGCGTTCAAAACGCGCAAGGTTATAAATATAAGTAGATGTCTCAACAGACCATCTATGCTAGTTGTTCATTCAACTAGTAATGTCCAAATGATTTGGTTTGAGTTTTGAAAACATGTACGGCCCGTTGGTGATGGTTTGTAATAATAATTCGAAAATTTTATTATTATATGTTTCATTGTGTTGTATACTTATCAAAGTATATGTATATCATGTACGAGTATCATCGTATAAGGTTTTGTTGTTGTAAGTGTTTCGACACTTAGTGTGAAAAGTATTTACAACTTTTAAATGACGGGGGTCCGGGGGCAGCGCCCCTGGTAGCGGGGTCTAAGGGGTGGCAACCCCTAGCGGGGTCCAAGGGGCAGAGCCCCTGGCAGTCAATTTAAATCTCCGATGCGTTTTTACTACATTACTTTAGTAAAAACGCATCGGAGATTTAAATTTGTGAATATTGAGACACTGAGATTTGTGTCGCATTCTACGACATTTGATGAGTTAGCGACACAAGGGTTTGTGTCGCACCATGCGACATCGAGATTCGTTTGCGACATAAGTATGGTGTCGCAGGTTGCGACATAATCGATTATTGCGACATAGTGGCTTGTGTCGCAATGGCTTTGGGCCAAAAGCGACACAAGCGGCTGAGTTGATTCAAGGGCTCGGGTTTGTGGTCAAACGACTTCGGCTTGACCCGAGACTTTTACACAAATCTTATAATAGTTTATAGAGCCTAAGAAAATTATTAGTTCGTGTCGGGATTTACCCGAAGTGTCGGTTTTAATAAAATGTCAAAACAGCCTTTATATTATGTTTTCGGTTTTTGTCGGTTCGTTTCGCCCTTAGTTTCTAACATGTTCTAGCCCGAATTGGAACCCAACAAAAATCACACATGTTCTATTATGTCTTTAGTATATTACCTAATTTTTCCGTGAATTATAGAGGTCATTTTGTTAGGTATATAAAATCGAGAAGTAAGTGTGTTTCATTTTCGGCCAAAACTGACCCATGTCCACAAATCGAATTTTCTGTAAGAATCTGTGTATTTTTAGAGGAAACGTTCAACATGAAAGTTGTAGACAAAGAACATACGAAGATTTTGGCATAAGTTTCATGTGTTGATTCGACCTACAACTCAAGTTATAGTCATTTTCGTGAGGCCATTTTTCTGGACAGAAAACTGTGACTTTATATATGTATATAAAAACGTGTTTCAAGCTTAGATTTGGACATTTTCTTGTTAAATGAGCAACTAAACATGTTAAACAACATTAGGCAAGTAAATCTAGTGAAAAGTTATAAGAATTTCTTACAATAAAAGATGATCTAAAGATGAAAACAAGATGATGATGCTCGGTTTTGCTTCCACTTCCTTTTCCTTGCTTTTTCCTTGCCAAAAGGAGGTGTTTGAAGGTGGTGGTTGATGGTGGATGTGTGGTGGTGTTGTGGTGGCCTTGAGGGCCAGTTTTAGTGAGAGAAAATGGGAGAGAGTTTGTGTTTAGAGAGAGGAAATGGGGGGTGATTGAATGAGGGATTTAGGGGGTGTTTTGGTGGCTTAAGGTCAAGAAACAAGATCCACATTTGGTGGATCTTGTTGGCCGATTTTTTAATCAAAAAGGAGGCAAGATTTGTTAAAAATATTGTCTCCAAACTTTGGTATAATACCCGTGTTCGTTTAACCAATCGTTTAAACGTTTAATTATACGTTATATGTTATTCGTACGTGTTTTAAATAACGATTGAAATTCGATATTTTTAGTTAGTAGTATTACTCAATAATACTTGGTAAACATTTATAAAAATGTTTAGTTACTGTGTCGGGTTTGATTTACGTGTTCGTGTTTCGGTCGTTAAATCACGTGACGTTTAATTTAACGTTTTTGTTATCGATATAAATTTCAATATTTATAATAGAAGTATTGTATCAAAATACTTTGTTTGAAGTTATAAAAATATAACTTGAAGTTACTTGATTTGTCGGACGCGTCTCGCGCGTTTTTGTCGCGTATAAATTACTTACACGACACGAAATACGTGTTAAATATTATTAACATAATATTCAATAAATAATGAGATTATTAAATAATTTCATATTACTTAATAATTTGATTCACCAACGTCCGTATTAATGTATCGAGATCCACCCAATAATGAAATGCACGATTTAAACAAATCGTGTACGTGTATATATATTCCAATATATATAATGATACATACAATTAGCCTAAAACAGAACTAATTATATGTATTAAGAGATGATTAGGAACTAATAGCTAGCCCTAATTTGTCGGGTGTCACATACAGACTCAAAAACCTCATCAATATCAATCATACACACATGACCTTTATTCAACCATCTAAAAACCTTTATCCACACCATCATGACCTCATTACATAATAGTAAACAATGATTAATTAACTCGATACAATTTCCACACCACGGGCATAACACAGAATGTAAATCAATACCTCTTTTATCCAATTCAGTCCGGACCGGCAGCCTCTTCCTTTTTACTCTCTACGCAAATATATTCACTATATTAGGGATCAACTTGTTACGTTTTGTCTCTTGACCCATTTGCCCATTTTCAAGTGTAGCACCGTCAATCCTTTTCGACACTTTGTTAACCACATATTCTTGTTCTCCATCCGTCACCCAAAGCCACCTGTCTCTACAATTAGGTACTAGTTCAAACGAACCAAACATGTTTGTTAGTTCATCCAATTCACCTTGGGCCCTCCCTCTTGGTTCCCTACCCCAATCCCATTCCCATCTCCATGTATTTTCAACCCAAATTACCCCTTCCTCTCACCGTCACTTCTTTATTCCTTTCTAAGTTATAAAGTCTATTAAATTTATCTTTTAAAACAATGTTGTAAAACCACGCACCTATCCTCCCAAAACAATGTTTGTGAACCGTCACCAATTTTCCTTGCGAAATATGACACAAAAACACCCCTTCTTTTCAATTTCCCCACCCCATATATGACCAACACCCCCGTTATATTACCCCCACTTCTATCCAAAGCCCCATCCCCACCATATATATTTTTTATAACTTTAACCCAAAGGGAGTCACTTTCACATTTGAACCGCCACCACTATTTGCCCATCAATGCCCAATTTTTAGCTCTTAATGAGCCAATGTTTAACCCCCACCCTCATAAGATGAGATCACCTCATCCCATTTTACCCAACCCATTTTTTTCCCTTTTCGCATCCTACCTAAAAAAAAAGTTACGACGTACACTTTCAAGAGACTTTAACACACATGACGGAGCACAAAAGATTGAGAAGTAATATAATGCCAAGCTTCCAAAAATCGATTTGATTAATGTTAGTCGCCCACCAAATGACATAGTTCTAGCCTTCTATTCCGATAATCGTTTCGTAAACTTCTCCATGATAGGCAACCAATCTCCCTCTCGTCTCATACTTCTCCCAATCGGCAACCCAAGGTATGTAAATGGTACATCTCCCACCTTACAATTTAGCCAACAAGCCATCTCATCTACCTCTTCCTTTACTACCCCCAACCCGTATAATCTACTTTTACTAAAATTTATCTTCAATCCCGAAACCGCTTCAAAGTTCTTCAAAATCAGCATTAGGTGATCCCTCCAAGAGCAACTGGTAGGTTTCATAAATCATTTTTTTTTCTTCCAAAAAAATAACAATAACTCAAACACAAATGTGACCATCACGATTATATAGAGTCATTTCATGAATATATACGTTTTTCCGAACTCTTGACTTGAACCCACAATTCCATAGTTAGATGGTCACCTCGATAGTCGATAACAACTCTCTGGTCATAAATCATTGTTTACACTACAAGAAAAATGAGAAAATACGACGAAAAGCTTTAGCGATGACCGAAAGTCGCTAAAGGACTGAAAGTCGTTGCAGTAGAGTTACTCATGCGATGCGAGGTTACAGCGACGACCTTTTTGCAACGACAAGTTGTCTCTAAAACTCTATAGCGACGAAATAATAAGCTTTAGCGATGAATTTCATCCGTCGCTGAAACCCTTTATTCTTGTAGTGTAATCACACTGATTTTTGCACTAGAATTTTCTATAAACATTTTTTGTAAGAAGACAAGTTTGTATATAAACTAAATGGCTGAATTTCGTACATGAAGGTGGGTGGCAATACTTACTTTCGGAGAAGGAATGCATAACAATCATCATGCATTTGAGTTCTCGGCTCGACATGGATTAGAATGGTGGCAAATCGACATGTCTTGGTACATCATAAGCCTTCTTCGAGCCGTAGGGTTGGCTACTAACGTCAAAGTGCCAACCGACGCCCACAAGCTTATAAAATCATTCAACATTTCTGATGAAGTATCAAAATGATCGATAAAAACGCTTTTGTTAGTCACACGGATTATATTGCATAAACATTGAGCTATATGGATCGATCTATACGTACGTTTCGAATGCGTGTATATTAGGTTTTTGTTTTGATGTGATGTCTTTCGTTGACATGAAAGACTCTAGTTTTGTTTGGCTAGTTTGTGTTACAAATAAAAGTATAAAACTGATAATTTTAATATATTGTTGATTCATTGTAAGTCGTATTTAGTTCTGGGTGATTAATTAAAACGTATATTATTTAAATTAAATTTGTTAGTTTGTAGAGTTTTTTTGGATCTAACAAAAATTAGATATTTTGCGTCGTATTGTTTATGTCGTATGTGAATGTTATTCTATATTATTCTTTATCGGTCAAATGTTTTCAATCACCTTTTTCTTATGATCTACCGTCTACGTAGTAGTTATTTTGTGATAAGAAATTAATGAAAAAGTCGTGATAAGATTATTATTCATATTTTAGCAAACATCTTGGAACTTAACTTTAGTTTAGACTATTTTGCATAGATCTAGAATGTTTGACTTCCCATACCGTTAATTAAAATGCGATACTTTATGTCATCGACGGAGCTAGTAATAGCTTATGGATTCGCGATTGCGCGAATTTAATCGACTGGTATTTGACTTCGAAACTTTAGTCGTCGGTGTCATAAATATTTAAAACTTTGATATTAATGGTAACATTCTTAAAAAAATAATAACTTTTCAACTAATAATAAGTCGGTTTAATTGACGGGTGACACGTATCATCGTTGTGTATAACGTGGGTCCACCCTTGTAATCGAGCAAAGTGAATCACGTACTCATTTTAATTAAATGAGCATACATCACTAATGTTTACTTGACCTGTGCAAACTGCAAAGCAATTTTGTTGTTGAAAAAAAATGTCGTTGCGATTGTTAATTTACTATGTATTTCTCATTTTTCTCTATCTTGAAAAAAATAATCACATACTGTGTGACCGATCAACGCTGACGTAAAAACGCTCATGGGTTACCAACAAGTGTTTTAACATTTCATATAAATGAGTTAATATTGTTAATATTAACATGTTAAGTACGGAGTATTATTTTTTCATTGTATTAAAATTCGAATAAAAATGCTTAAAATTTCAAATAGCGCCAAACAATTTCATTAGCTCTAAAATTTTAATTAGATTTAATAGGCCTATGCAAACAGCTAAAACCGTCCCCAACCGACCCGACCCGGCCCGAACCGCGAACCGAAAAACTACAAATATTAAAACCACGAACTGAACCGTAGAGATTCGGTTCGGTACGGTTCGGTTGCGGTTCTACACGGTTCGGTTCTATGATTTACCGAAGAACCGGTCGATTGCAACATTTTCGTATGATTACTCATAGAATGTGAACACATATTATACTCGATTTTTATTTTTGCACAAAAAATATCTAAAATATCAAGTAACCAAACTAACATTAAAAATATCATTAATATTCCAATGCAACCACAATTAACGTTTGTTTTGTTCCTTTTATGGTATTTGCATTAATTTAAAATAGGGAATATTAAAATATGAGTATCAGTCCTAAAAACACGTTAATATAGTATATATAAACTCGTTAATCAGTCCTAATACTGAACTAATCAAAAACCTATCATGTAATTATAACACATATCCAAAAAGTAATTCGAAATATAAAACTTGACATAAATTATTACTTTTTATACGTGACCGTAACTTGGTTCGAACTCGCAATCCCTTGTTACCATCGAGTGCTTCTCATGTTTGGGGTACGTATATAGAATAGCTTGTATAGTGTACGTATATGTATATAAGAAAAGATAGCTTGTGTAGTTTGTATATATACAAGATAGCATGTATAGACCCGTATTTATGTTCTATCATTTTAGCTCGTTATATTATAACTATAATATTTACTTTCAATAATAATTCATGACTTATTGGGTTACAAGAGTTTCAAGTATAATGTTACATTAAATCCTCCATTATATCTTTGACGGTTCATACCGGTTTAGCACGGTTTTTATGGTTTAGGACCGAATCGAACCAAACCGCGAACCGTTAATAGCTAAAATTAAGAACCGAGAACCGAACCGACATATAATTTCTTGGTACGGAGCGGTTCGATTTCGGTACGATTTACCGGTTGTCACGGTTCAAACCGTTTCTTGCACACCCTTAAGTTTTAAAGTGGACATCGGATGAGATCTGAGACCAACTTCACTTCGGCCCAATAAAGAGAACGTGAAGGCCCAATATAGGAATACAAAATGATAAATAGGGGTGTTCATATGGATGGTTCGGTTCAAAACCGATCCGTATACATGAATCCAAATGGATTATGGTTTTGAAAATATGAATCCGAACCGTCCAAACAAATTCAAAAACCGAACCAATCCATCCGAATTACTATTTGGATGGATCGGTTTGGTTTTTGGTTACCCATACACATACATATATATTTATAATATCTACTAAAAATATGTTAGATATTTGGTTTATTTGGATAATCCGGTTTGTAATTTAGAAACCAAAACCAATCCGTGATCCAAAATAGTAAGTTTGGTTTTGATCCGAACCGATCCAAGAATCCAATTATCCAAACCATATGGTCCGATCCGAGTTATCCAATTGGATAATCCAGTTTTATCCGAACTGTCAACAGCCCCTGGTGATAAACGTATGACGCGTATCCATCGTAACGGAAAATATCAGTTGTAGGTAGAATGGCGTCCAGTCGTCTTTCTCCGGCCGCCTTAAACCACCATCACCTCCGGAATTCACCGATTCTCCCCGCTACGAATCCTCGTCTTCCGTCAGTAAATGTCTCTTCCTTGAGCCACTTTTCCACTAGTAAAATAATATCATCACACCGTTCGTATCTACTTCCGCCTCGGAATTCGAATTTATGGCGTGGCCGGTGCGGTGCTACGCCACCGTCCCCGCCGGAGGCTGGACCACCGCCCGGTGATGAACAGGATTCTAAATCAGGTATAACAACGTTTGCTTCTTTAATTGAGTGCTAAATTATCATCAAATTATGCTTACGTTATCTGTCTACTTGTTTTTTTTAGGGCTCGTATTTATACATTGGAAATTTGTGCATATAAATAGTGAAATCGTTATATTGATACGGATTTAATAACGATTTAGAGTTCTAGGTTAGGTTTAAACAAAAAATACTTTTAAGTGATTGAATAGTAGGCTCGTTTAAGCATATTTTAGGCAAAAAAAAAAAAAAAGAGCATTTTGGCTTATTTTAGAGGTCATAAGTGCGTTTTAGCTTATTTTGAACACATTTCTTAGCCATAAAGCACTTGAAAATATGCATTCCCAAAGCGCCTAATACGGAGTAATAAAATGGAACATGTACCAAATTATCATGGCATTATGTTGCTAGAAATACAGAAAATAATCGAACTTTAGTATTGTGCATTAGTGATTGTGGAAAGATTGCTGGACCTTAAGGAAATTGAACTTAAGAATCTTAATCGAAAGAACTGTGAAAAGAAGGTTAATGTTGGTGGCACGTGTATCTTTATCGGAGATAAAAAGTTCAGATTTCATATGTAACTAGTTTTCACTAATACTAATTGTAGGATTTCAAGATAGAAAATAAAGGATTAAACTTGGTGGAAGTCATAATAAGACATATTTCTAACAGAATTTTAGCTTTTAGGGGTACATTTTCAAATACAGAAAATAGAGCAATATAAACTTGTGATGCTAATTTCAGTTGCTTAAGAGGTCGAGGGAATAGGTCAAGTAAGTAAGTTGATATACGATATCTTATTTTGGTGATGATTTGTATGGTTTTCACTCTCCATAAGTTTAAATTAGTGGTGTTATGGAGTCTAGAGCTTCATTAAAAGGTAGCTTATCTAGTAGTAATACAGAGTTGCTGCATCAAAGTATCATTGGGAATTATTGTCTTAATACGTTTCTGACATCAAGACTCTATGTAGTAACGAAATGTTGTTTTGTCCTTAAACAGGTTCAACTGTATCGCTCTCTAGATTACAAGAAAGTGCTCAGATCTTTTTTGCTGTTCTTTTCTGGATGTCTCTCTTCTTCTGGTCATCCGTTTGGGATGGAAGGAATAATGGTAAATCAGACAAGGGACCTAGATTCTGGAAATGAATAAGTAAATATTACACCTGTATATATCATGATTAAATTAAAGTAGATCGAATGCAAAATAAAACCACCATATATATAGTAAAATAGCTACGGAATCATTTCTTTGTGATGTACAACTTTTATTCAGATCTATCTGTAGTTTTGTTGTGTTCTTTTGGAATGAACTTGTACCGTGTCAATTATCTTTCGCTTGTTACTATCTCAGCTTAATATATCACGAACCAGAACTAGACTGAAGCTAACACTTTTTGGACTTCTTTTGTTTGGTATACATGTGTCGCGTTTAGCTTTTTTTCCAACCGAATGTACTCGGTTAAACTCAAATAATTGAGACCCCCTCTTTGTCACCTTTCTGCCCTTTTCTGGCAGCTGTAACAAGGACCATTTGTTACCTTATCTTTTCTCTAACCAAAAATATCACTTTCTTTATCTATCAAAAATGTTCTTATTTGAATTGGTGCATCAATCAACTCAGATGAAAATGTCATACGTGAGTATAGCTGGCAATTGTTGCCCAGATGTGTGAGAATGGGTTATATTGGGTCCTCAAACAGCTTTTTCTGGGTTAATGTGGACTCCCGCTTTTGGAGGAATTGGTTATAACTTCTGGTTATATTGGTTATATTGGGTTAATGGGCTAAGGATTTTTAACTTCTGGGTTTGAATGGGCGATTGTCTGGTACTCTGGTTGCTTTGAATGATAAGAAAAGTTTCTTTTACTTTTTAGAAACAGAAGAAAATCACAGTAAATAGAGAAAATTTTAATAGTCTGAAACTGCAAATTCCATGCGAAGAACTACAAATATAGATGTCGATTATTAATTTATTATTACCTTTTATTATAGTTTTTACTTTTATCAGTTAAATACTACTCGTATTATTTTTTAGCTCAACATGAAAATTATGGAGAACAATTATTATTATTAAAATACTATTATTTTATATGTTATTTCTGGCTTTATAAATAATTATAAATTATTTTAGAAAACATAAAACTGTAATATTGAATTCAAAAAATTATTACCCGTTTGACCCGAGCCCGTTAAGACCCAAGTCCATTTTCACCCGGTTACCCAAACCCGCCCGCCCGTTTTGTCACCTCTATACGTGAGTATGATATAAGGCGGCATAGCCATAAACTTTATCATCATTCTGATAAGTTTGTTCTTAGTTTTGTTTTCTAAAACTGAAATTTTCATGTGACTCTCTAAGATCAGTGCCTATAGTGGTGTCTTTGGTCCCTTCTTTGAGCTTCCCCCCAAGACGAGGCCATAGGCACGATGAGGTCATGGGTTTCGTCTTTGTTTAGTCTTTGTTCAGTCTCTCTGAGAATTTGCTTACGTAGCGTTGAGCTGCCATTTCAGTTCTTCATTCTTTCATGTCATGATAGGGTCTTTCATGTGATAGTAGGGAGTGGTCTAATGGGGGAATAAATGGAGTAAAACTCGAAGCATTGCAAGCTCTTATATTTTTTTAGAAATGGTAAACATATTTTAAATTAAAACTAGCAAGACGCTAAGCCATACAACGACAATAATATCAACATTCTGGCAAATTGACACTAAAATTAACCCTAAAACCTTTCACCAACCCAAAATGACAACCCTAGAAACCTTATTCCAAACCAAACGAATAAAAACATACAACGACAATACAAACTACAACGATACTAAGCACGAGTTTATATTTGTTTTTTTTTTCTACAAACAAATTTGTATTGAACTCTTTGCGCGATAGTCGATATAATGTTTACGGTTGATGTTAGTTTCTACTGTTATAAACCAAGAATGGAAATACATTGCATTATCTCAAACCACGTGTTGGGTTTTTATGGCGTCCTTTTTGTTTCTTTTGGGGAAAAAAATAAAATTAAATCGCAACTTAAACGTGTCACACCCATATTGTTTTGTAGGAGACATGTAACGTAGTAATAATCTATCTATCGATCTATCTTCTATCTATATAATTAAAGCAAAATGCCATATATCAATTTAGATAGAGACCCTACGGGTAAAATTATTTAATACATCCATTTTCATATTTTAAAAAGTCTACCACAACTATTGAGAATTAGCACTTTCAGTACTTCCCTAATTCTTTTCAGTCTTTATATTTTAAGTATCATGACGTTTTAACCGTTAATTTATAAATAAAACCCATATATTTTAAAGATTTATCAATATTGATTAATAACATGACTTGTCAAACACACCGAATAAATCATATAGCGGTTCCAATAAATCATTGACATTTATATGTCAATTTAATCGGTGTGTCTAACTTCATGAACTTGTCAAACACACACCGATTAAATTGACATATAGCGGTTCCAATAAATCATTGATGGTCAAAATAGTCATTTCGTAAATCATAAATACATTGAACCATGGGAAAAGTTGGAAACTAGGAAGTACCAAAAGGCAAGGGAGGACAAGTACATAACCACGACTTATAATATTGTGTTATTTACGGAGTATTTGTTTTGATTCGTACCATCTTAATTTTTATCGAAAGCCGTTTTAGGGTAGACGAGTTAGTCGATCGTTCTCACCCAATCTTATGTTTGTGTATATGTATGTATAATACACATATAATTTGATTTGATTGTTACTTGTAGTGGAAAAAATTAGCTCTGATTGTTTCAAAGTTAAAATAGCCGCAACAAAAAGAGGAACACCGCATCGCTACATATAGGGCCAACTTTTAAAAATTATTCGGTCTTTTACTTCGGAATTTTAAAAACTCAAAGACGGCCGAGATTTTTTTTTTTTCTTTTTTTTTCTTTTTTAGCACAAATCAAACATTACAAGGCATATATACTTTTAGAATGTAGTTTACCCAAGGCTAATACTCGTGATTGTTTTTGCTATTTAAAGACAAACATTACGAAAAATATCACAACGTACTAAAATATTCATCACATCTCTTGATTTTTTTGGACACGAATACGACATTACCTCTTCAAGTACAATCATAATCGTACTAAACGACGCTCGGTAGTTATTCGGATGCATTTCGTTCGTTAACGTAACCATCTATAGAAGATCGAACGTAACATCAGTCTACCAGCTACTACACAAAGTCTTATTGATTAGTTATACCATCTTACTGATTTAACATCAAAACAGATATCATTAAGCATACTAAACTGTAATTAGTGAAGAACTGTTAAACAACATTGAGTTTGTATTAATCGCGCTAAACTCATCTTCCTCATCATCCTCTGCGTCCCATAAGAATCGAGCATAAGAAGCCAAAACATAACTGTAAACACAAAATTCACGAACTTAGATAATTAGTCTAGCTAAGAACATATATAAATAATTACTTGCAATATGATCATATCATATATTGTACCAATCATGTGGATCTGTTTCGACTGCTTGAGTAAAGTAAGATTCGGCACGATCACCATCCTTATGAACCTGCCAAATTAGATCAGCATACATTGATAAAACATTTCCATCATTTGGATTTGCAAGAATTGCTCTTTCATAGTACTCTTCCGCCTTCTTGTGATTACATTGAACCTAAACAATAATCAAATAAAACACGAACATTAATTTTGTAATGAAACTCGACTATATATAGGGGAAATGATGTATGCTGTGCATCTTTTGTGCAACTGCTTTTGGATTGTGCAGTTCATGATTCCATATAATCATATATGTATACTTTAAACACTTGAAGGTGTAAAATGCAGTTGCAAGCAAAATTAATGCAGCTAAGAGCACACATCATTCATTTATAAATCGATATATTGAGATATGAGAATCTATATGGTTACATACTTCTTTCAAGAACTTGGCGTAATTAGCTAGTAGTAAAGCATTTCCCGGATTAGCTTCCATCATATTTTGGTAATATAATTCGGTATTATTATGCCCGTGATCTGAACCACCATTAGATCCATTCCCTCTACCAACACATAACTTACCGCCGTTGCCACCACTACTATTGTTGCCGCCTATCACAGACGTCTGCAACGCCGTATTACCTTCATCGCCCACGTTTTTCTTTAGAGTATTATTCGAGTGTGGATTGTATGTTAATGTTTTCTTGTTAGATATCGAAGGGACCGATCGGGTTCTAGTGAGGGGTGATGATTGTTTGGGTTGAGATGAATGTAAGATAGGTGTTGAGGAGCATCTCAACAGCATAATTGGATCTCTACTTCTTAAATTACATAGAGAGTTTTAGATAAGGAAGATTGATGATCGATGCTCTTTTCAAGAAAAAGTGAACTTATTGTGTACAACTATATTGCTATATATATGTAGACATTTTTACTTAGGGGAGTGATTCGTACACCTCCTATTTTTTACTATACACCGCTAAATGTGCTTTACAGTATGGTATATAACACTTTATAACATGTTTGGTGGTGTATGGCTAAAAACAGTGGTGTACGAATCACCACAACTTATTATTGTGTCTCAATCATAAATGTTTTATATTTTATATAAAAAAAACCATAATCGTAAATACTCACATCATTGAAAGAGCACATATTATAGATAAAAGACAAAATTACGTGGATCGTCCCTGTGTTTGCACAAAATAACACTCCCCGTCCCTGTGGATTTTTTTTGACCTAGGGCATCCCTAAACTTGCAATTTGTTGCGTGAGGAGTCCTTCTGTCTAACGATTGTTAGTTTAGTCCGTTAAAGGACTTTGAATGTAATAATTTTAATAGCAGAAGCTATTAGTGTAATTTTTATTTTTTAATCATAATAATTATTTAATGCCTTTTTAGTTGAAATTAAGCAAGTTGTTTTTAATAAACTTTTCAAGTTAATTTAACTATTTTAATTTATTTTTTTGTGACAATTGAAATGATCAACTTTTTTATTCTAGTTTCGATTTCACATATCTTGTGTCCGTTTTCACTTTTTAGTAGGGGTGTTCAAAAGTATCCGTATCTGTAATCCGAAAATCCGATCTGAAAATATCTGAAATTTCGGATTTTCCGAATTTTCGGATTCGGATAACATATTTCAAAATTTTCTGTAAGTCCGTATTTATTAGGATCGATAACGAGGTTATCTTTAGGTATTAAGGTGCGGAATCCCTTAATACTAAGTTCACGGATCGTGAACGGTTGTTTCGCAAGTTAATAGCGAATTAGAATATCAATAAAGCTTTGTATCGATTCAATAGAACTCTAATCGATCAATACCTAGCTTAAGAATGCTTAGAATTTCGAAATAGTGCTCTGGAATTCGTAGGGCAAAAGTTTTTTATTGTTTAAACCTAATTTTGTTAATATATATTTTCTGTCCGACTCGACTCGCAGCCCGATGGGCTCTGCGAGTTGACTGACCTCGCAGCCCATTAATGATCTCGGTTCGTTGCCACCTTTGCGAGCCCAGATCTCATCTCGCAGAACCAAATCCTACGACTCGAGATCTCATCTCGCCAAACAGACTTTAGTTTGTATTTTCATAATCGATATTCGTCTAACACTTTATCTTACTAATATATTTAACGAATATTAATAACAAACTAATATCATATTACAATTCAAAATCAATTGTACACACTTGATTACAATAATCACTGGTACTATTACAAGCTAGATCTGTTGTCACAAATACATGTCCCAACAGACTCCCCCTTGACAATAGCTCTAGCATATATGTCTTCAAGTTGTCTTTGATCTTTACTTGTAAATCTTACTTCCTGCAAAAATCTTAAGCTTGATGCATGTTTTGACCATCCTATGATAATCTTGTGCTAAATCACCCCAAGCAATAGTAGATAGGATCTTGTTCTTGTATAACATAATCAGATCTGCCTTTGACAAATTCATCAGGTGTCGATGATCATAAACACGAAGAATCTCCTTTTCTCCATTAGGATAATCATCATCAGCTTCAATCGTAAAGGCTTCTCCTGTCACAGCATCTACCCCCCAATATTTCAGTTTTCCCAAAATATTATGAGGCATGGTCTTCATAGGTATTTGCTTAATACACTTGACCGCTGGATAAACCTTCTTCCTTCTTCTTCTTCCTGTCCTCTGACTAAGTACGTTCAACTTTATTGTTTTTCCTTTCCTTGGCTTAATCTTTGAAAACTTCATAGATAATCCCTCAGTCTTAATGATACGCTCAACATACTTAGCATAGTCATCATTACTTGGATTCATCATATCTAATCTAGCCAAGTCTCGAATCTCATATCGAGCCAACGAACTAAACACTGCAAGCTTTTTCTCAAAATATTGAACTCCGTCAAACCTTTTGATCGCGAAGAGCTTCAGCTCAGAGTAATAATACCATCCAATAATGCCAGTTTTGAGAACACGCTTTCCAGTAACATCAACTTCTTTCAAAATGCGTGGCTTATTTTCCTTTTTTTTTTTAAGCATTTCTTGGATAAACATTGGAACCAAATGTTTGTATTTATCCTCTATTTCTTCAACTTCAGTATCTGAATCTTCAGAAGCATTCTCAAAAGCTTCTAAATCAATAACTGATTCTCCTTATTCATTCATAAAAATAAATTCAGTCGTTGACGGATTCACAACATGTTCATCTACATTTGCATCCAGATCAACACCTTCATCTATCACAGATTCAAATACCGCAGTCCAATCTCCAGAAAGTTTAAACTCTCCTTCTTCAATATCATAATCGATTTCTTCATCAATTTCATCAAGAAGATCATCATCTCCAGAATCACTTAATTCTAACATTTCCATACCTATACAAATAAAGTTAATAATATAAATTCTTTCATTGATTTCTCTGAATCAATCTAAGAATTTCTTTATTATCTCAATTGTATTTAAAATATCTATAACTAACAAATCTTTATTGATTACCCTGAATCAAACTAAGATTTCAAAAATACTTAACAAATATTAATTAAATTTAAACCCTAATGTATTGTGAATATTCACCAAACATTTCAGCTTACAATTTAATTAACTTATATAATTTTTAAAATTTTAATTGAACTGTTAACAAAAACTTAACTTTCAATTCTAATTTTTAAATTATATATTATCTGTCTAGTTCAAATTATCACATCTTTAACTTGTCAGTTATATAAACTCTCAAGTCTAAAATGTCTAAGTTAAAATAAATTTTGACCGCTGATATAAATCAGAACACGCCGCACGACTACTCAATGAGTCGGAAGTCTTTCGATCACAATTTCATTTAACTTTTTAGAACATATAACTTATATAATTTCTAATATATTTAACTTATTATTACAATATCAAGCCGAATATATTACCAAAAATATTTAAGTTACAATTATTCATTTACAATCTAAGTCTAAATAACTACACAAGTCTAAGCTGTCTTACCAGCTTCACCTGTACCAGTAGCACTTGTACCAACACCATCACCAGCAGACGTAGACTCCCCCTGAGTAGTATCTCGCTCACCAGTCTTAGAAGGACCAGTCGGCTCACTCTCTTTCTGTGAACTGGGATCATCATCTTCATCTCGTCTCTACTTCTTTCTCAGCTCATCTTCCTTGCAGGCTTCATGATATGCCAGAATCTCCCCCTGAGACGGCTTGTCCTTCGTCAACTCTAATACTAAACGCTCAATTCGATCAAGCTTTCTCTGGTTATCTTCGGCATCTCTAAGCAACATCTTGTGTGCTTTCAGCAGTGTAGCATAAGCCTCACCTTGAGCCGTAAATTCCTTAGCAAGGATAACATTCTGAGATTCAAGAGTTTGAACTCTAGATACCAAGCTTGAAATCCTTTCAGAAGCTTTAACTGGTGGTTGTGCAGGTTGTGCAGAATCAGATTGTCCTGCTTGATTGACCATCTGATCAAAAGCATCACTCAACATACCAGCTGCAATACGAGCTGCTTTGTTTGTCGTAAACTGACCAGTCATACCAGACACCTATATACAACTTAAATTAGTAACAGTTCCAGAATAAACTGTCTCAATCTCTGATTAAGATCTACTGCATTAACAATACTCATATCTCTAACCTGCTCTGAGGTTTCAGATATACGAGCAGTCGGTCGTTGCATCGTAGGTTTAGACCTAGCAGGCTGTCTTTCCCTAGTAACTGTTATAGAAAAGATCTATCTCAGTTTCTATGTCAAAATTCACAACCTACTATTAGTAATAAGATAAATAACCTGGCATGTTTCCAAGCGAAAGCTCTGGAGTAGATTTTCTAACACGCTTTCTGCGTGTAGTCCTAAGAGGTTGAACCTCTTCATCAATATCCTCATCCACTAGCTTTTTCTTGCCTCTCTCAGTTGGTTCCAAAACCCTCAGCTCATCATCACCTTGTGTATCCTCAGAATCCGAATCAGATGCTGTATCACCATCTTTCCTAGAAGGAACAGATGGACCAGCACCACCCCGATCTTGTGTACCCTCAGGTTGAGTAACCTCTAGGTCAACAACTTCAGGATCCTATTCATGAGTAAGCACATATAATGATAAGAAACATAATGAAATATTAACAGATTATAAATAAATATTATATTATATACCTTAAACTGTTCAATCTCAATCAAAACTGGATCATGAGCATCATCATTCTGAACAAGAACCTCATGTAGAACCTCAGCAGCTAGCTCTAGCAAAACTTGTTGTCCTGGCTGTTCAGCCTGATGCAAAACATCTTCAATCAGCTCATGTGGCTCTGCTGCTGGGTGAGCTTGTGGTTGAGCTTGATGTTGCTGTTGAGCTTGAAGTTGAGCTCCGGCATCCATCCAACCATTATTCGGTGGAGCAACATAATTAGCATCAAGAAGATGCCCAAAGAGATCAGCTGCCTCAGGTTTGATCTCATCTTTACGCTTAGATACTAGAAAACAAGCGTTATAACCCCGTATTCCAATGGTCTCCACGTGAAAATCAGCTACATAAGTAGGTAAATTCGGAATTTGATTACGAATCAGAAGCATGCAAAATCTGGGATAAAGAATTAACTGCGTCCGTGCAGCTCCTGTAATCTGTCTGATAAAAAAATTGAAGATATAAGAAGAAAAACTGTATGGTTTATTATAAACCAGTGACAGTACCACAGACATAAGCTCTGGACTGAGCTCATCTAAACCTGACTTCTTGTTTCCAAAAATAGAAATAATCACTGTGAATAGAAATCTCCACTGGCCAAGAACAAAAGCCTTGACGAACTGACGTCCTCTTCTTGGTCCAGAATATCCAGTACGACTTAGAGCTCCGTCTATAAAATCAGCAGAATAAGCAGAAAGACTGGTCTCTTGCTCTACAGTTCCTAACTGCAAGAGCTGTCGAATATCAGCAGCTATAAACGAAATCGCATGCTGATTGATCGTCGTACGGATAGTAGGAGGATTTGCAGCAGCGTCATAAACAATGTTTCTCCAAAACTCTGTAAGAAGATTTCTGTTCAGTGGCGGTGACTCGGTAATAGCAAATCGAATTCTCGATCGTGCTAAATATGTCAAAATCTGCTCAAAGCGCTCAGCACCACGCTCATTCAGGTCTAGGTTCACCAATATGTTGTGACCCTTCTCGAAAGATCTATTAGCCATATCTGTAATTCAAAATTACACAAATAGCAAAAAGATTATGTTAAAGAACATTAGATAATCTAAACTTTAACGTATTATGATCAAAAAGATCATCAAAGGTCTAAGTATACTATCAACTAATAACGTAATTCACTGAAACTTAATTGAACAATTAAAAATAGTTAACTTTTCAATTATATTCTGTAAATTATATATAAAGTCTGTTAGCTAAGAATAACAATTTGAGTTATCGTACCGCCGATAAATATCGGGACACGCTGCTCAACTACGCTATGAGTCGGAAGAATTTTGATATGAAATAACTTAAAGTGTTAAATTATTACACATATCTAACTTATAACATAAGTTCGTAAGTCTAAACGTGTAAAAACAAGTAACTTGTTAATTATTTGTAACCAAACGATTCTCAAATCGAAAACAAGTAATATATGAAAGATTATAAAATTTACTTAATTTTACATAGTCAACTAAAGTCAACAAAGTCAATTCAGTTCTCAAAGTCAAACTAAGTCAATTAAAAAATATAAATAAAATTAAATAAATCCTTCAACTCGCTTCACAGAAACTCTGCGAGTTGAATTCGAGTCGCTCCGGTCAACCCAAGTCAATCAAGTAACTCGACTCGATTCGGTCAACTGAAGTCAAACGAAAAATCTCGGTTCGTTTCGTTCAACTGAAATCAAACGAAACGAGTTCGTTTCGTTGCAGTCAACGAAAGTCAAAAAGAATTGGAGTCGGTTCGCTGGAGCGGGCTACGAAGCGAGATAGATCTCGGTTCGTAGGACCGACGGTTCAACGAGATCAACACATAAATCAACGATCGAATGATGTTTTAAACAAATCAAAACATCCAACACGTTCAATATGCATCGATTAATCATTAACAACAAGTTTTAGGTTTTCTTATCCACTAATTTGATTCAAATCCGTGAAAAACTAAACCGTCACATTCGAAAACATAAATCAATCGATTTCTCACAAATTACACGGTGAAATCGCATCAAACTTACTTCAGAAGATGCGTAATCAAAATATGAATAAGTTCCACAGATCGAAAATTCCTCCCTCGTTCTAAAAATTCAAAAATCAACCGAAAATATGTTTCGGTTCGTTTCGCCGAGGTATCGAGTCGCAGAGGGTTTTGAATTGGGTTCGCAGAGTGAATAGGAAAGTGTGAGTTCGGTTCGTTGAGTTGTCCTCTTTTATACCCTATACTCAACTCGCATAGTTTAGTTCACTTCGCAGGTTTGATTGGTCAAACTTACAATTTTAATCTAAAATGCGAAGTAAAAACTAAATATAAATTAAAACCCATTTACTTTGTACAAGTCTAAAATAAAATTATTTTTCATTTGTAATTGTAACGTTTGTTCAACAATAAATAGAGACAATTATTCAGCATAATTTAATTTCAAAGGGTAATATTTAAAAAGATAAAAATAAACACCTTTTTATAAAGCTAAAAATAAAATAAAATAGAATACGAAACATATAAACTAACAGTGGTATCAAGTACCATTTTATTAATCACTTCAATAAAATAAAGTACATAACTCAACTGAATAAGATTTTAACTGCTTAGGGATCATATTAGAAAGAACAAGCTATTTAAAATTTATTAAAAAATCTAAGTTGATTGTTAGTATACATACCTTATGAAATTCAAATAAGTTACCATAAAAATTTACAACTAAGTTTATCATTTATACATTTATATTTATAAAACTATATCTTAGGTATCTTTATCCACATAGCATAATTAATAAATGCATTACTCACTTAAAGTGAATATTTTTTATTATAGACAGTTCAAGACGATTACCGGTATTATGATCCACATAAACAAATTATACTCGACTTTCTAAGCAAACACTTTATTGTTAGTATGAATATTATCAAGTGCTTCCTATTATATGACATACTGAAGAATTTCAAGTAAAACTCATAACACTGCATCGTTTAATTTCAAGGTAGCGGTTACTAAATGATGTATCTTTTCGAAACATATAACATACACTTGAATTTTAAGGTCAGACAAATATCAGACATACCTTGAATATGCTATGTTATCCAAGTATGTACTTAGTACAACAGATGATCCCTTCTAGCATAATTCAATATACATTTGAGAATATTAATGTTAATTAAAGGCTTCAGATCTGTACTCAGTACAACAAAGTCACCAGTAATTAAATTAATATCCATATTTCTACTATTTGTCAATTGTTGTATTATAAAAAATGCATGATAACAGTGTATGGCAATACCATCATTCAACAATTAAGACTAATGTCATATATCATAGAATAGTAACACAAGATAATAAACAAGTAATTAATTAACTTCTTAAGGCTTAGAGAATGTCGTATAATTTTCCTACCAGTACATCATATGATGAAGCTATCTAATCTTTTAAGTAAAATAGACAAATTAGTACATTGTGGATATAGGTGTATAATCAAATAAATATAAACACATACCTGATAGAACCGCTGTAGTTCTAAAGTAACTTTATTTGAACCTACTAACATATCATACTTAGGACTTAAGCTTATTATTGTGAAGCTTATTCTCCTAATGTACTATCATCTCCCTAGTTTTTGCAGATAAAAACTTAAACATTTTCTAAAAGAACTACTTTTGTTCTTTTATCGGAGGTGATTCTCCTAAGGTAACAAGCAAATGAATGCCATACGCCCCCCTTTTTTTTTTAAATAATACTTAAAAGTACTAACTATTACAAAAATACCCTTGGAAGACTAATCACTCTGGATTTCTCATTCCGTTTAGTTGAACCAACATCTCAAATCTTGCTCTGTCGAACGCCTTTGTGTAGAGGTCTGCTAAGTTATCCGCAGTTAGAACCTTAACTAACCTTATCATTTTCTTCTCAGCACAATCTCTAATAAAATGATGTCGAATATCAATGTGCTTAGTTTTACTGTGCTTCACCGGATTATTGGTGATCGACATAGTTGATTCATTATCAATCATCATAGGAGTATTGGTTATATGTAACCCGTAATCCCGCAGTTGCTGTTGAATCCAAAGTACTTGAGAGCAACAGCTGCCAGCTGCAACATACTCAGCTTCACATGTAGAAATAGCTACAGACGTTTGCTTCTTGCACTGCCAGGATACTAATCTACCTCCTAGGAATTGACATCCTCCGGTTGTAGATTTCCTATTCTGATTGCATCCTCCATAATCCAAATCAGTATAAGCTACGAGATCTAAGTCTCCATCAGTCGGATACCAAAGTCCCAGCTTAGGTTTCCCTTTGAGGTAACGAAAGATTCGTTTAACAGCTTGCATGTGTGACTCTTTCGGATTAGCCTGATATCTTGCGCATAAACAAACAGCAAACATTATGTCAGGCCTAGAAGCTGTTAAATACATTAGTGATCCGATCATGGCTTTATAAAGAGTTGGATCCACATCGCTATCACTCGATGTATCTGGACCTAGTCCATGATTGACTGGAATTGGAGTATTGTAGACCTTACTTTCATCCATCTTAAATCGTTCCAATAACTCATATGTATATTTAGATTGATAAATAAAGAATCCGTCCTTCTTTTGATCAACTTGTAATCCTAAGAAGAAATTTAACTCTCCCATTGCAGACATTTCAAACCGTTTTCTCATGACTTTCTCGAATTCTTGACACATCTTTTCATCTGACGATCCAAAGATAATGTCATCAACATAAACTTGCACGAGAAGAAAGTCTTTCTTATTCCATTTCACAAAAAGTGTACTATCAATCGATCCTCTTGTAAATCCATTCTCAAGTAGATACGTTGATAGTGTTCCATATCATGCCCTAGCTGCTAGATGTAATCTGTATAGAGCCTTATTCAGTCGATATACTCTATCTGGATACTCAGGATCAGCAAACCTTGGCGGTTGAGAAACATACACCAATTCTTCCACTTTTCCATACAAGAAGGCACTCTTAACATCCAACTGATAAACCTTTATACCATAATATGATGCGAATGCTAAGAACACCCTAATTGCTTCTAGCCTAGCAACTGGTGCAAACACTTCATTGTAATCTATACCTTCTTGTTGATTAAAACCTTGAACCACTAGACGAGCTTTATTGCGAGTAACGATTCCCTTATCATCTCTCTTGCACTTAAATACCCATCTAGTTCCAATTGGATATTCTCCCTTTAAAAGGTCAACCAACTCCCATACTTGTAATTTAGAGAACTAAGATAGTTCCTCTTGCATTGCTTCTACCCACGAGCTTTCTTTTAAAGCCATTTGAACATTTTTAGGCTCAACTTGTGAGATAAAGCATAAATTAAGACATTGATTAGGAATCCCTGTCTCTTTCAATGCAGTATACAAGCTTTGGTATTCTAAATTTTCAGATATACTAGCTTTTGATTGAGTCCTTGTTTGAAAACCGGAGTATTAATATCACCGATGATGTTTCCAACGGGATGATTCTTACTCGTTCTAGTTGAAGCAACAGGCTCAACTGGAATCTCATCTCCTAAGTTAGTACCAATTTCCTCATAGACACCATGCTGTTCAGTAGTGTCTTCCAAATCCGTTACACCCTCTTTAGATAGCTGTGAGTTATCAATACCCATAGATATTCTTAACTCTCTCAGTGGAGTGAGGATTTCGTCCACTAATTTTTCAGTCAGCTCTTCTTCATTTAGAGATGTATCTACTTTGGATTTTTGAGATCCACTAGTAGATGGTTGATTTGGATCAACATTTGTCTTGATTCCAGATTTCGGAACACTCGATGTTGAAGTATGGCCAGTATCCACGTCTTCAGACACTAAATGTTCAACTATCTCTGAATCACTGACATAGTCACTAATAGGGACTTTAAATGATGCAAAAAGATCAGAATAATCAAATTGCCAATCTAAGCCCTTATGTACATCCGGTGTGTAGCTCGTAACTTCAATGTTATAAACTACCTCCAAACGTCATGTGACTTTATTAAAGACTCTCTTGTTTGGTGAATTGGGCATATAACCTAGGAAAAATCCTTCGTCAGCCTTCTCACCAAATTTAACTTGATGTCCGGTCTTTAATATTGTGCATGAAACTCCAAAGAGTTCAAACCCCTTTAAGTTTTGTTTCTTATTGTTTAAAAGCTCATAACAAGTCTTGTTATGTCGTTTAACCGTAAGAACTCTATTGAGAACATAACATGCGGTATTCACTGCTTCTGCCCAAAAGATGACCGGAAGCTTTGAATCAGCAAGCATTGTTCTTGCAGCTTCAATCAACGTCCTATTCTTCCTTTCAGCAACACCATTCTGTTGAGGTTCATAAGGTGCACTAAATTGATGTAATATCCCTTTGCTTAAGCAATAGATATTCAACGTTGAATTTTTGAATTCTGTTCCATTGTCACTACGAATACGCTTTACTCTCGTTTTGTAGACATTCTCAACTAGATCGAAGAACTCAGTTAGAATTCCTTGAGTTTCATCCTTAGATCCCAAAAAGAATACCCACGAGAATCTAGAATAGTCATCTGTGACAACCAAACAGTACCATTTGCTACCTAGACTTCTCTTGCTTATAGGGCCAAAGAGGTCCATGTGTAGCAATTCAAATGGTAAGGAGATTGAGTTTTCAGTCTTAGATCTGTGTGGTTTCTTGTGCTGCTTTCCTTTCATGCAAGGAACACACTTATCTTCAGACTTGAAACGTTTTGGTGGTACACCCAGAACTAAACCATTTTTGGTTATGTAATTCATCTTTCTCCAGTTCAGGTGTGCCATTCTCCTACGCCATAATAATGCATCTGCTTTCGAAGCCTTGGATAATAAACATGTAGACACCATTGAAGAGTTAGGAATACCCATGTTGATTGCATAGATGTCCTTCTTCCTTGGAGCCCTCATCAATATCCATTTCTCGGGAATTATGAAACCCGGCTTCAGAACTAAGGCTTCCTTTTCATTAAAATGAACCGGATGACCTTTATCACAGACTTGGGAAACACTCACTAGGTTGTGAGTTAGTTCTTCAACATAGTTCACATCCTCAAGAGTCAAAGTTCCATTTGAAACTTTTCCTTTTCCCGTAATCACTCTTCCTTTATCTCCTGCAAAATTGACTTTTTGCTTGAGACTTTCTTGAAGTCTGTCAATAGACTTTGTTCTCCTGTCATGTGTCTTGAGCATCCACTATCTACATACCACCAGCTGTCCTTGTTCACAGCATGCTCCTGCACATAACACAAAATACGATCAGTTATCAAGAGGGACCCAAGCCATTACGGTCTTGGTTTGTCCCTTATCATCAACAAACTTAAGCTCTTTAAAATAACCATCCTTCCCATCAGGAGCTTTGGTTATTTTGAAGATGCTTGAGCTTGTGGACGATCAACCTTAAGAGGTGAATTTGAGGAAAACCTCCTAGGCACTGAATTCTGAGCTCTATTATGATAATTATAATTAAACCCATGTGATCGCGAGGTAGTACCATTCTCAAAATGACTATAGCTTCTACCTTGAGTTCTAAACCTCGACGGTGTCATATCCCTAGGCTTATTGAAAGAATTATCACTTAGAGTATATGGCCGTTTAGGCTTAGGTGGGGAGACACTATGTTTACCTTCTCTTTTAAGAATGTTAACAGGTTTATTACCTAACTTAGGTTTGGTATCTAACCTATCTACAGACTTACTAGAGTCAGTCGGTGTCTTTTCATCAATCACTAACTTATGTGATGCTTCCGGCTTCTTGTTCGGACAACACGAAGCAACATGTCCCTTTTGGTGACATTTGAAGCAAGACATCTGTTTTCGTGATTTATTAACTTTTGCTTTCTCATCCGGAGTCTTAGGCACTAAATGTTTAGATATTTGTTCCTTATCAACCTTATCATCAGTCTTAGTATCATTAATCACTCCACCCGATACAAACTGTATTTTGGTGAAATGTGAAACCTTACTATTATCTAGTGATAGGTTCTTAATAACATCCTTCTGTGCCTCTGACTGTTTAGGGTCATTAGTTACTAAAATCTCAGGATTAATATCTGTCATTTCAGAATCTATAGAGTTAGTAGTGTAATTGGCATTAAAAGGATGAGGCACATCATTGTATCCTATTCCAGTCTTGTCCTTTACACTACGTTGAGCTTCTAGCATTTTGTCCATTTCTAAAGTTCTGTAGGTTTCAATCTTCCGATCTTGCTCTACTAACTTCTGTTTAAGCTCAGCTAACTCTCTATCCTTATTAGCTATTGTTTGATTTAAGTCGTTAATGTTTATATAGAGTCCATCTATGATTATAGCCTTTTCTTTTATGGTATCTCTAAGTGCGGTCTTATCAGAAACAATAGACTTAATTTTATTCTTAAGATCTACCTTATCTGTACTTAACCTTAGGACATCACATTTAGCTTGTTCAAATTCAGATATCATAGACCTATTAGAATCAGTTAAAGCACTAACTTGGGATAAAAGATTTTGATTTGAAACAGATAGAACACTTAATTGAGATTGCAAATCAGTAACTAAATAACAAACATCAGCAAGAGTAAGAATATCCAAACATACCCTTTTCTTGTCAGTTTGTACTTCAGCCATGTGTGCTACAAAGTCATCTGGACTCATTTCAGCATTTGAATCCATGTACAGCACGTCCTCATCACTTGTCTTCACTTCAGACTCAGGCACCTCTACTCTATGTTATACATCAGTGGGCATGTAGGACATTGATCCAGCAGTTGTCTCTTGATCTTCAATCTCAGCCATCAAAGCTTCTTCTTCCGACTGAGCTTTCCAATCATAAGATCCATCTAACTACTTAACCACCAAGGCTTTGGAAGCGAGAGTACTTCCCGAACCTTGTTTTCTACCAGCTTCTAACTTAGGTCTTTGGCACTCACGAGCGAAATGTCCAATACCTTGACAGTTAAAACATTTGACCTTGGTTTTATCAAACCCTGATCTATTGCTTACAACCTTTCTACCAGTTCTCTTGAGGAAATTCTTCACTTTTCTGGATACTAATGCTAATAGTTCCTGAAGTTCCAACTCCTCAACATAGTCCGGATCAATCTGTTCATAATCCTCGTTAAACAGAACAGGATCATTGATCTTTCCCTCAATGTAGTTCTCATATGATGCAACAAAGGAAGCAAGAACAGACAATTGATGTTCCGCAGATTTCACACTCATAGGCATCTTCTGATGCTCTTGAGGTGACTTCTCAGTACTCTTTCCTTTAGTTTCATCACTAGAGGAGGAAATAAAACACAGATCTTCAGATATCATTTCACCATTTTCACCAGTATCACCAACTAACAATGCAGTCGTCGAACTAGAAGACGCAGTCGAAAGATTTGTTTTTCCATTATATAACCCAGGGTTCTGAACCTGATCAGAATCGGTATCTCTTGACTTTTTGGTGAAATCATAACCTCTGAGCTTGTCAATGACCTGCTCTAAGGTAATGGTAGCATATCTTGTTTCGTTATCTTTGATCATAACACCATACATTTCCCACTTAGAAGGTAAACCCTCAATAAACTTGTCGGTTTTATCCACTTCTTCTATAGTGATTTCATGGTATTCTAGCTCACTTAGCAAATGGTAGAAACAAGTAACATATCCATCAAGATCTTCTCCGTTTAAAGCTTTAAACATGGTAAACTGCTTCTTGAGAAGAATCTTCTTGCCAGCTCTCACTTGTGGACTTCCCTCACATCTTTTCTCAAGAGCTTCCCAGAGCATTCTTGCAGTATGAAAAGACTTCAGCTGATGAGCGATTTCCTTTGGAAGACACATTTTAATACAAGAATGAGCTCGATTCTCAGACTTGTATTCTTCCTTCTGTTGTTCACTCATGTTCTGATAAGTAAGGACCACAATAGCATTTTGAACAGTTTGAGTAGGTGCCGTGTATCCATTCTTGATACACATCCAGATCGACAGATCATGGAATCTACAGTAAGATTCAATATGTCCTTCCAGTTATAGAAATCTTCGATCTTCAACAACTTAGGTGGAACGTTTGATTTTCCCACCTCGTGTTCCATCTCGATCATTTTACTTAGATCAGACATCTTATTGTTTCAAAAATTAACAATCACAAAAAAAAAAAAAAATCAGAAAGTTCAGTTCGCAGAAAACTCGACTCGCAGGGTAAGAACTCAGTTCGCAGGACGGGAACTCGGTTCCCAGGACAAGAACTCGGTTCGCAGGATAGAACTCAGTTCGCAGGTCTGAACTCAGTTCGCAGGACGAGAACTCAGTTCGCAGGACGAGAACTCAGTTCGCAGAACAGAACTCGGTTCGCAGAATCGGCTGAAAACCCCAAAAACGAAAATTTTAGGTTTTTGATCGACTAAACCCTAAGATTTCGGTTGAATATGAACCTAAACACTTCCAGAGACTGATATCGATAGTTTTTACGCACTATTGCACGTACCAACAACCCTAAATCAACCGTTATTATCCGAATAACCTCGAACCTACGCGTATCTAGCCGTAGGCTCTGATACCAATTGTAAGTCCGTATTTATTAGGATCGATAACGAGGTTATCTTTAGGTATTAAGGTGCGGAATCCCTTAATACTAAGTTCACGGATTGTGAACGGTTGTTTCACAAGTTAATAGCGAATTAGAATATCAATAAAGCTTTGTATCGATTCAATAGAACTCTAATCGATCAATACCTAGCTTAAGAATGCTTAGAATTTCGAAATAGTGCTCTGGAATTCGTAGGGCAAATTTTTTTTATTGTTTAAACCTAATTTTGTTTATATATGTTTTCTGTCCGACTCGACTCGCAGCCCGATGGGCTCTGCGAGTCGACTGACCTCGCAGCCCAGAACCAAGCCCATAACTGATCTCGGTTCGTTGCCACTTTTGCGAGCCCATATCTCATCTCGCAGAACCAAATCCTGCGACTCGAGATCTCATCTCGCCAAATAGACTTTAGTTTGTATTTTCATAATCGATATTCGTCTAACACTTTATCTTACTAATATATTTAACGAATATTAATAACAAACTAATATCATATTACAATTCAAAATCAATTGTACACACTTGATTACAATAATCACTAGTACTATTACAAGCTAGATCTGTTGTCACAAATACATGTCCCAACATTATCGGATATTTCAGATATCCGATATCTGAATTTTTCAAAACTTTTTTAATTTTTTCCCATTTTAATAGGTAACTTTGCCGTCGTAGTATACAAATTATTTGCAATAACATCAAGAAATGATTAAAATACTTTCTAAATTGAAGAATTGTAGAGTATTTTGGTTAATTGTACGTACTTAGCAACCGAATATATAGCGAATCTCGATTTAAAAGCTTATAAGTAATAAATTTCGGATATTCGGATATCCAAGTTGGGATATCTGAAATTTTCGGATATCCGAATTTCGGATATCCGAAATTTCAGATTCGGATTCGGATTCGAAACTAGAATAAACAAGTTGATCAATTCAATTGTCACAAAACATAAATATTAAAAAAATCAATGAAAATAGTTAAATTAACTTGAAAAGTTTATTAAAAACAACTTACTTAATTTCAATTAAAAAGGCATTAAATAATTATTATGATTAAAAAATAAAAATTACACTAATAGCCTCTGCCATTAAAATTATTACATTCAAAGTCCTTTAACGGACTAAACTAACAATCGTTAGACAGAAGGACTTTCCACGCAACAAATTGCAAGTTTAAGGATGCCCTAGGTCAAATAAAAACTAGAGGGACGGGGAGTGTTATTTTGTGCAAACCACAGAGACGATCCACGCAATTTTGTCTAGATAAAATCATACTCCATACAATATATCTATATTTTTTCTCTTACGGAGTATAATTCTTGAGTCATAGTCAATATCATGTTTTTAAAACCTAAGGATTTGCAAATAGAAATAACGGGTCATTTAGAGATACAGAGTCAGATCTTAAGTTAATCATGTCTCCAGTTCTCCACTATTAATTTTAATTTTATTAATTAACTACTTTATTGACCCGCGAGTTAATACATTTGAGTTTTAAAAGTTAACAATTAAAATTTAGAGTAAGGTTCAAATGAGTCCATGGTTTTTGAGTGAAACTAAGGGAACCAATGATATCATGCCACATGTACAAAGAGAATGTTCCATACTACAAAACCCATATACCCCAAACATCAATTATCTCACAAACGACAAATCGAAAAATCATGAAACTTGCACCATATTTTTCAGCGTTTTATCCTCTTCGATTTGTCGTCCCTCAAGGTATACTTTCGATGAAAAAAATTCGGTTTTTTGGTGGGTTTTATAAATTAGTAACACATGTGTTAGTTGATAAGGATAACACAAGTCAACAGAATTTGTAGTATAGTTTTTTTTATTAAAGCGTTGTATTCTGTTTGCATAGCATCACGCCAAACCGGGTTTTTGAGAGCTTGAGTGATTGTCGTGGGTTCAGTGGAAGATGGTTGTAGAGACACATGTAGATTCATTTTTGTAACAGGTTTGCGTATATTATTTTGTAGTCGGGTGATGGGGCGTGATGTAGTTGAAGGTGGGGGAGGGGGTGGGGGTGGGGGAGGAGGTGGAGGAGGCGTTGGAGAAGCAGATGACGTGTGGTCTGATGAGTTAGTTGTACCACTCGATGTGGTGGGTGGAGAAGAGTTTACAGGTTGTATGTTTTGTAAGGGGTTGGATGGATTGCTTGATGTACTAAGGATTGGAAGTTGCATAGAACACCATTCATCTGTTTCAGTGGATGTATGAGGAGCTGCAGACATGGAGGTGGATGAGAAAGGAAATTTATGCTCAATGAACTTAACATGTCGAGAAACATATATTTTATGAGAGGATAGATCAAGACAATAATAGGCACTTTGAGTGGATGAATAGCCTACAAAGACACACGGAGATGAACGGGGATCAAGTTTATTGGACATGTAGGGACGTAACCATGGATAACAAAGACAACCAAAGCTACGAAGTTTGAGATAGTTAGGTTGTTGGTTATGGAGTTTAGAGTAGGGCGATTGAAGATCAAGTGTTGGAGTTGGCATGCGATTTATTAAATAACAAGCAGTTGCAAAGGCAAGAGGCCAATATTTTCGTGGCATTGAAGAATGAGTGAGTAGAGAGAGGCCGGTTTCAACAATATGTCGATGACGACGTTCTGAATAGCCATTGTGTTCGGGCGTATGAGGAGGTGTAGTTAGGTGAGTTATGCCATGAGACTCAAGAATAGGACGCAAACCAATATACTCACCACCGTTATCACTAACAATGGTGATTATAGAGAGATTAAAGAATTTTTCAACCAATAATTTGAACTTGTTAAAAGTAACAGTAGCATCATTTTTGTGCTTAAGAGGGTAAAACCACACATATTTAGAGAAATGATCAACAAAAATGAGATAGTATTTGTAACCATCATAAGAGAGAGTTGGAGAGGTCCAAACATCAGTATATAGTACATCAAGTGGACCATGAGATTGAATTGTGTTTTGATGGAATGGCAACTTATGACTTTTATTGCAAGCACATGAATTACAATGAAAGGAAATTGACGTTGGAATATTTAAATTAAAATTATTGCTAATACGACGTAATATAGAATATGATGGGTGTCCTAGTCGATGATGCCAATCACCGGTAGATGCTAATGTGACTGAGTGAGCACTAGGACGAGTGGGATGCCATTCATATATTCCTGATTTAGTTGGACCTTGAAGAAGAAGTGCCCCCGTGCGGAGATCCTTCAAAAGATAGGAATTAGGAAAGAAATTGCAACCAATATTATTATCTTTGCAGAATTTAGAAATAGAAATAATATTGCGAGAAACGAAAGGAACATGAAGAACATTATTAAGTGTAAATTTAGTAGTTGGAGTAAGAATAGAAGTTGAACCCGTGTTTGCAATGGGTAATCCCGAGCCATCACCAATGATAAGTTCCTCGGTGCCATCATATGGAGAGTGAAGAGCGAGATTGTTTAGGTCATGAGTGACATGATGAGTTGCACCACTATCAAGAAGCCAACCATTAGAAGTAGGTTCAGTAGAGGTGGCAGCATATGCACGTGGAGTCTGTGATTGATAGCTTTTGGATGTAGGACGAGAAGAAGGTAGAACTGCATTTGGGAATTGTTGGCGAAAGATGGAACACTGAGAGAGATAATGGCCTTGAGTTTGACACCACTGACACCGTCCTTTGAACGGTTGAGAAGGGCGAGCGGAAGTTATGGATTGATTTGGTGTGGGTAGCAAGCCGGTGTTAGAAGATATATAGCGATTTTGTTGGTTACGGTTTTGATTTTTGGCCATATAGTTAACAGTAACCGGGAAGGTGTTAGATGAGTGTGTTTTCAGTTTGAGAGAGAGTTCACGATTAATGAGTTTTTCATGAAGCTCATCAAACGTGATAGGGGTTTCTCGACTTTGAACGGCATTAATGACGCTATCATAGTCAGGATCATTTAGTTGGTCAAGGACTTTGTCAACAATGTCTTCGGGATCGAGAGGACGACCGAGTGAGGCAAGTTGGTCAGTACAACGTTTAATATCTTGACGAAACCATGTGGTGTAGGCGGGGTTAGATGTGGTGGTGTTATCTTTAGTGGTGGTTTTAGGAGGAGCAAGATGAGACCCATCTATAAATTTATGCAGATCATAACCAAGAAGAGTAGCCTCAAGTTGAGTTTTCCAGGAAATATAATTAGTGGGTGTAAGTTTGATGATGTGAGATAGTGAGATGATGATGAAAGGCTTGGTGGGTTCATCTTTGTTAGGGATAAGAGATTGTTCATGAGTTGCCATGAAGATAATGAAAGAAGAAGGAAAAAAAATGAAGAAGAATTAGGGGAAAAGACGTATCACTCTGATACCATATTAGAGGAAGAGAATTGTATTGGAAAAGCTTGAATATATTATTGATAGATGTTAGGTACTTATACAAGATTACAAGGACTCTATTCTAGGTGAGACAATCTCCTAATAAATGAGAATCAATTACAATTAAAATGATTGACAACTATCTACAACTAGTAATTGTACATTAGGCAACTATACTACAAATTCTGTTGACTTGTGTTATCCTTATCATTAGTGATTGATTGTACATTTTATTTACGTTTATGGTTAGGGTTAGAGTTTAGGGTTACGATTTAGCAGGGTTCATGGTTTAGGGTTTAGATTTTATGTTTTAGTTGGGTTTAGGGTTTATTAGGGTTTAGGGTTTAATATGATTTAGGGTTTAGAGTTTTATAAAGTGTTTAGGGTTTAATGTTTGGGGTTAGGGGTTTGGGTTTTGAGGTTTCGGGGAGAAACCCCAAAACCCAAACCCTAAACCCTAACCCATAAACCCCAAACCCTAAACCCTAAACGCAACACTCTAACACATGTGTTAGTAACATATGAAACCCACCAAAAAAATAAAAAAAAAATTCGTCGGAAGTATGCCTTGAGAGACGGCAAATCGAATAGGATAAAACGCTGAAAATTATGGTGCAAGTTTCATGATTTTTCGATTTGTCGTTTGATAGATAATTGATGTTTTGGGTAAATGGGTTTTGTAGTATGGAACATTCTATTTATATATGTGGCAAGATATCATTGGTTCCCTTAGTCTCACACAAATTTTTAGTCTCATTTGAACCTCACCCTTAAAATTGATAAAAAATATAATGCACAAAATGTTATATGAGAAAAAGTAAATAGACTAATCGATGTAAAGATACTTATTGTGGAACGTTAGACTTTCGCGTTGTCCACTATTAAACATATTTGATGAAAAATTTACACCTATAAAATAAAATAAAGAAACAATAAACATGATCTTTGACTTGAAAACATAAAATATTTTAGTTACGACTTTAACGTATTCATCATATATATGATTGTACGACAATATGGACGACCAGTTTTTAGTGTCCTGTTTTTGATTAAAAAAAGTCATGTTATTAATCAATATAGATAAATCTTTAAAATATTTGGGTTTATTTATTAATTAACGGTTAAAACGTCATGATACTTAAAATATAAAAACTGAAAAGAATTAGGGAAGTACTGAAAGTGTTAATTCTCAATAGTTGTGGTACACTTTTCAAAATATGAAAATGGATGTAGAAAATAATTTTAGCCGTAGGGTCTCTATGAATTAAACCCAATCTACTGTCTAAATTGATATATGGCATTTTGCCTTAATTATATAGATCGATAGATCAATTATTACAACGTTACATGTCTCATACAAAACAATATGGGTGTGACATGTTTATTTGAGTTTCTGTACTACTTTGTTATTCCTCATTATGCCGATTCTCTCAGTCGCTAACTTTAACGACGTTTTGCTGTATCAATACAATCAATCAGTTAAAATATCAGCATAACACAATCAGTTGAAAGTCAACATCTACAAAATTACAACTATACATACATATAAGCATGTGTATATTGTATGTTTGGACAACTCATTGCATTTCTCAACAGTGGCTGGCTCCTGAATATACTGTTTGTTCTGCTCCAACAATTACTTGTAATATGTGGTTCCATGCTTGGACAAGAACTGTGAAGCAAGGGTTGCCTTAGATTGCAATTACTTTAGTTGGGCCGCCATTCTATCTGCAATTGAAGCTTATAAGTGACTTGAGGATCCTAAACACGTTACAATAGTACTAATTATAAAGTTTCAATAATGGTTAATTACTAGAAATGGCAACTTCAGCCCATTCATGAACGGGTTGAATTGATTTCAGTTTGGGTTTCAATCCGCTACACATCCAACCGCTTGGTCTTTGACTAGATCGATCTTTTTTAGTGCATTCCAAATTTCCTATATCCACATAGTTACATCACATACCGTAAGAATGGTAAAACCTTTACAACCTTAACAATTGTAAAAGTCTCTGTTGAAGTCTACTTGTTACTTCAAACACAATTTGCGAAGAACATTTTTCCTAAAAACCAAATAGGCAGGCAAGGAGTAAGAAACATCACAACTTGCATCATCTTAATCTTATTAGGTAAAATGAATGTCAGCATACAGTCATACACAACGGATACATGTTCATTATGAAGAAAGCAACTGCACAACCATAAAAATGCAACTTGAACAGGCGCAAGACAATTTTCAATCATTGTTTACATTAAAATGTGCTAAAGCCATTTATTAAAGCTGTACACTTGATATTCCACAAGGAAGATTCAGCAGTAGCATTGATAGCTCAAATTGACAACAATCTTAAAAGAACTACCCTATAGAAGAAATCACAAGATTGGTAGATTTCAGTTTTGCTATGCATAAAACAATACAATATCCATTGTACCACACCCTAAAAAATTTATAGATTAATAAAATAAAATAAAAGATTATAAGTGGCGTAGGGGGCAGAATGGGTAGCGGGTCAAAACAGGTAGAGGTCAACTTGGGTGACTTGGGGTAGTGATCAAAACTGGTCATGTAACAGGTTAAAATAGGTTCTGCTTGCATTCAGATAAATAATACAAGACAGATTAGGGAAAGTATATCGAGAATTTAAGACCATAGGAATCTCAATCACATTGTACCTAGGAGGTTCTATACATTAACAATACACTTTGGGTAAATTTTGACGCATTTAGCTCACTTATTATTTAGCAAACATTTTAATTGACCTATTTGATATAACGCATAACCTTAAACAACCCAGCAATGGCTTAAAATTTCCATTTTTCTACTAAACATAGTGCCATAATAAGATTTATTCTAATGTAGTGTACTTGAAGGTATCGGATTTTTTTGGGCTCACGCAGCCTCACTTATAGTAGAGAAACAAAATAACTTGTAGTCTGGTACTATTCATGTTGTTCATCTTATAACAACAAACGTCTACTCTCTTTTCCTATGCATCTTGAAGATCCAAAGAGAGATGCGCAACAATACTACCTTCATTCTGAAGGTATTAACTGTATGGTGGTAAAGAATTCCCTATAACTTCTTTTTTGTGACTAGCCATTCTCCTAGAGTAAATCAATGCCACTTACTCTATTAGAGCAAAAGCCAAGAACTAAGTTTAAATATTTTATTATATTGGTTTCTTATTACCATTGGAAAAATCGCACCTCGAGATATTTATTGATATAATCCTGGCCATGTCTATATATATTTGCAATCAAATGAAAAGTTATCCAAAATAAATAAGTTACCTAGAAAGGGAGACGGGTCAAATGGATGCCAAAATTTTAATTCTAATGCATACATAAATTATTTTGACCGCACAGGTACCAGAATGTTAGCTAAGCTCAACATCACAACACTACAACATAAAGTCAATATGCACATTATATAAAATTAAGTGGAGCAAAAACTATCAATAGATGAAACTAAATGTAATGAAATTACTTCATATGCTAGAGAACAATAAAAAGAAAACAACAATACCTCAGGATCGAAGATATAAAGTTTTCCGTATCCATAGCGTCAAATGAATGTACCATACCTACAAAAAAGGGAGCGGGTAAATGGATCGAAAGTTTCTCAAAGTCAAATTTATATGAGTTCAAGACACCGAGACATTTTATTCAAGGGTTGGTATTGTTATCATAAAAAGTATTTCTTTTGACTTATTTAATTGTAAGTAATGCATTTATTATCTAGGAAGAATTGGACGATAAGTGTTTTCTGGTGAAACGAAGCTGAAATGACCCATTTCAACCCAAGCACATTTTGACCCATTACCTAACATGGTTGACCCCACCCATATTGCCACCTGTAAACCAAGTCACATGAATACAAAGATTAAAACATGTGTATGATGGGAAAAAAAGAAGAACGTATAGGAGAGAATTAAATCTTAAAGTGTTGTAGATGAGTGTAGATAAATCTTTGAATAGTCTTCAAACATCTTAGGAGGAACCAACTATTGACTATCCGTGGTATATCAATTGCGAAATTCAGAAGATGTAGTAAGTGAATACAAATCATAAACCAAAGCCAATACAAATGTGATCAACAAAATTCTTGATTCTACTGATTTATAAGATCATAATTCTAATGAAAACATATAATAGATTTGATGTAAATATCGAAATTAAAGGATGATAGCTTAATAATATTCTTAAGAACTCTATCTACACAGCTTAAGTAATCTGCAAACATTAGACGATCAATACAATTGCATATCATTGCAATTGCAACAACAATATATAACAAATCAATGAATGTCGTGTTACATACCAACATTAGATGATGATGATGATGATGATGATGATGATGATGATGATGATGATGATGATGATGATGATGATGATGATGATGTATAGACAGAATTCCCAGTAGGTTTTACTTCATATATAGAGAAAACAGATAGATGAAATTTTTGGGAATGTTTTTCAATTGAAATCATAATTTTGTAACTGAGGTTTAAATATCGTAAAGGAGAATCCCTCTAATTAAAGAACTCGAATAAGGATGGTTGAAAACAAACACAACATTAAAAAAACACAATGCTCAGAAAAAATCTGTATTACTTAGCAAGCCATGAGGCTGTTCTTACTGGAATAATTTGTGTGCATTAAAAATGCAAAGTGAGGGACCATTGAGCCATTTACCCGGTTCCTTTTTACGAATATTTTATTTTATTTTGCTCAAGCTACCTATTTAAGAGGAACCCAAGCTGACTCACTACTACATAAATGGGTCGAAATTGCCACGTCTACATATTTCTCTTCTTCCACTGCAGATCTAATTTATAAAAACCTTTTAACACAATTTAAAACACCATTTCCATGTCAGAGAGATGTTTATTGACAGTGTGGAATAACCATTACTCCTTAGTTGCACTTTTTCCTCAATTAAATGATTTCAAAACATAGAAAAATTCATATATAGTGTCAAATTATATACTCAGCATGATATGATGTGAGGCAATATGTTCAATGTACTTGGTACTTGGCAAGTAACATGAAGTCGGATAGTACTCCCATCAAATTGAGTAGCTGCAATAGTGGTAGGTGATGTTGGTATTGCAATGCATACTGAATTTGATTAAATTTTCAGGTCGTACCTTTATCTCATTGATAGTCTTGTAAACACCGTCCTAACCTATGGCATGATGATAACTTTCAAACCCAATAATATACTACAGATGAAAGATGAAACTAAAATGTGCATATGGAAGCCAATCTGTATTGCTTTTGAAAAAAGAACACAAGTTTATTTATGTTAGAAAAGAGATGCACAAATATCATCTTATAATCAATGGCTGTTCACATTCCTGATTCCTCATAAGTTCACATTTACCTATTTTCCATGTAGAGCTAGAGAATCTCTAAAAGCTCCTTTTTCGTTTGCCCATTATCAATTGTACCCTCAGATCAGAGAAGGCTGCAAATTCTTCAGAGCAGAAGGAAAGAAGGATGTTAAAGATATAAACATGACATTCAAGCATACCCCCGGAGCAGTTTGAGGTCGCGTTAGCCATATATAAATTACTTAGTATAGATCGATAGAAGTATGATACGGAGAAAAACATGAAGTTGATGGTTTGGTGGCGTATAATGTACCAAATCAAAGTCTTACATAGAAAGAACCTAATCTATAGCGAGAAATACAGGAAAGTGATGATCATAATCCATTGTCCACAAACTAATAAGGCATCTCTTTACCATAAATTATCAGGCGAATTCGGGGAGGACGGAAATCAATATCAACCTTGACATTTCTAATACTAGTCTGTTGTTGTTGTTCAAACTTGTTGTATTCATCATCATCTTGTTTCAACTTGGGAAAAATTAGTTTCAAGTTTCCAGTCATGCTTTGTAACTCTGCCTTGATATCATTGATGTTGTAGCCATGATTATCCGGTAAATCAATCCAGGAATTATAGTTTTCGAATCCCGGACATTCCAATTTAAGTTCCTCACGCCCCTGTGCTTCCATAAAGATACTAGTAGTATTATCTTGATTATTAATAACGCATATATTTCACCTCCTCCGGAACCACCCAAAGAAACTGGATTATTACTTCGTCCCAATCCGGATAAATCCGGGCACGGAATGGATGTTCCAGGAACGTAGTTGAGGGAGTCGTCAATACCCGTGTTAACCTATTAGTTGTTGTTGCTGAAAATCGTTTAAGCACATCCGAAAATCCTATCATCATCATCATAAATATTACTGTAAATAATAGCTACTGTATGTAGTATAACAAAACAAAAAAACAGCAGTGATTAATAAATACGATAAATAAAGTAAAGAAATTTTTTTACCGTAGTGGCGGGTATGGAATGGATGAAATTGATATTCACAAGGTCTTCGTTTCTTGAATGTCCAATTCAACCTATTGGTGGTTGTTGCTGAAAATTGCTTAAACACATCCCAAATTCCTATCATAATAATAATTATCAAACAAAAGAATCGACCGTGTATCTTGTTAACAGTGGTACAAAAAACATACATAAGTACATAATCAATCGATCGAATAAAAAAATTACCGTAAAAAGAATCATCCGCAGCAGGGGGACTAGGAACATCAGCAGCGGGACTGGGAGCATTAGCGACACCATTATTATTAATACTGTTGTTGTTATTGGTGTGATAGGCTCTACGGAATGCGGTGTTGATGATACAAGATGATGCAACCGCGGCCGGACCACGTAATCCATTCAAGACGTTGGAGGTCAAGAGCTTTTGGGCGACGTATGCGACATTGGAAACGGTAGCCATCTCTCTCTGATCTCTGCTTTCTTCTTCTTCTTTTCTGTGATTAAAAAAATTATTGTTATAAGGAAAAAAATTAGTGTTATCGAATAAATAATAACATTGATTTGTGCTAAGGGGGGGGGGGGGGGGGGGGGGGGGGGGGGCAATTTCGGCCATCTTTGAGTTTTTAAAATTCCGGAGTAATAGAACGAATAATTTTTGAAAGTTGACCCTTTATGTAGCGATGCGGTGTTCCTCTTTTTGTTGCGGCTATATTAACTTCGAAACAATCAGAGCTAATTTTTTCTATTACAAGTAACAATCAAATCAAATTATATGTTAAACATACACATACTGATATACACAAACATAAAATAGGTTCGAAACGATAGACTAACTCGTCTACCTAAAAAATGGTAAAAGTTAAGATAGTACGAATCAAAACAAATAAATAACATAATATTGTAAGTAGGGTGTGTACTTGTCCTCCCTTGCCTTTTGGTACTTCCTACTTCCCAACTTTTCCCATGGTTCAATGTATTTAAGATGGGTGTGGTTCTAGGAATAAGTCAAAAAAGGAGAGAAGGGGACGGCAGAGTGATCTCAGCCATCAATTTCAAATTAGATCTAATCTACGGATCAAAATGACGCGGTGGCATTTTCGTAATAAATACCAACTTTTAGGGTAGGGACTGTTGGGCAGTCTGTTGCCCAAACCTGCAAACACTGTCAAATAATTTTGACTATTTGTACCGTCCCTCAAGAAACCATAACACACACACAACCATTACATAATTGTCTCTCTTTCTTAAATTTGGGGCGATTTTCATTGCATATAAACCCTAGATTTCAAAAATCAACGAAATAACATGCGTTTTGATCGATTCATGATTGTTTGTAAAAACTGCTATTATAACATTGACGAAAAAGGTGCATCACAAAGTAAAGCTGGTACATCACATTGTAAAAACGGTGCATCAAAGAGTAAAAACGTGATGCATTGTAGAGTATAAAAATGGTACATCATAGCAGATATTAAGGTTCATCATAATAGATAAAAATTTGCATAAAGATAGTACATCACATTGTAAAAAATGGTGCATCAAAGAGTAAAAACATAATGCATTACAGAGTAAAAAAAGATGCATCATAGCAGATTTTAATGTTCATCATAATAGATAAAAAGGTACATCACAGCTTCAAATTAAAAATTCAAATCGTAAAACAATAATGTACCACTCGTCTCTCACAGAAATGAACAAATACATCAACAAACCAACAATATCCTTGATTCAACAAACAACTTCACACATTGCTTGATTCTTCAACAGCATTGGCCTTCTTCTTCTTCTTCTTCTTCTTCTTCTTCTTCTTCTTCCTCCTATTACCATCACACCCCTTCAACTTCACATTTGTAACACCCTCAAATTTCGGGTTGCGGAAGCGGTCGGGTCGGGTGTTACCAAATCAAATATCACAAGCACAAAGGTAAATAATGAACGACTCTAAATGAGACGTTTGAAAATAGATATACATTTTCAAAATAAAAGTGTATACAAGTTGCGAGTTCGCAAAATAATTTTAATACATAGTTTGTAATACAAAAGTTATGCAGAGAAATCTCGTTGTTTGAAAGTATGCGACTCGAGCTAGTCATAATCTTGTAGCAATCCTAATCCTGCTGGGCACCTGAGAACACATGCTAAAACGAGTCAGCTATAAAGCTGGTGAGTTCATAGGATTGTTAGTTGAAAACATAAAGTATAAAACCTTGTATGTTTTGAATGGTAGTTCAAAATCTCCAATTTTGATATGAAATGTATTAAAGTTGTAACGTCAATGTGTATACGCCTAACGAGGTATCCAATACCTAAGTAATAGTGGTATGTATACCTAAGTACATAAAGAGTGAGGCATACTATGCCTGGATAACTACCAGGTATAAATGAGTCTACAGACGTGAGGCAATACATGCCTAAGTATGAATCGTGTGATTGTATGACCGCGTCATATGTTAACGAGTAAGTGATGTTACTTATGTTGTATTAAAACATGAGGATGCCCCCGTGGCATAATATGTGATGTCCAGCAAAAATTAAATTGTAGTCCCGCAGACTATGATTGAGTAACTAGTGTATTGCACCTAGCAACAATTAATTGTAGATCCGCAGATCCATTATTGAATGTTTAGTGTGTCCGTTTGACCAGTTAGTGTGAGCTAACCCGGACATATTGCAAATAATTTTAGTTCCGCAGAACTATGATTGACATGTTTAGTATGTCCGTTTGACCAGTTAGTGTAAGCTAACCCAGACATGATTGAAAATGATTGTAAACTATGATTGAAAATGTTTAGTGTGTCCATTTGACCAGTTAGTGTAAGCTAACCCGGACATGATTGAGCTAACGGCCTCGCGTGATAACCTCACCGACCCGTTAACTTATTGCGGATCACGAGCATAAGCTCGCCCATCCGTGAATGAGTATGGATCACGAGCATAAGCTCGCCCATCCATCGATTGTATCGCTTTACCGCGATATCGTACTTGTGCCCACTGCAATATCGTGGCATCGTTTTATGCCCACTTTACCATGGCATCGTTTTGTGCCTAATCAGGCCTCGACCGGATTGCTCGCAAGCAATGATGTAATTGAGCCAGCAGTACTACGACATGCCTGACTTGAGATAATTGAGCCGACAGTACAACGACATGTCCGACTTGGGATAATTGAGCCGACAGTACAATGACATGTCCGACTAAAGTAGATTGTGTTTGTATAAATGTATGTATACCTATATACATAGTTAAATTGTAGATGGCACCAAGTGCTCGAGATAAAGTACAAGTATGTGTGTGTGTATATATATATATATATATATATATATATATATATATATATATATATATAAAAATCAAATCAACAAACACATCTAATATGATATCATGTAGCACACGATAATTGATTGATTGTGGCTAAGTATGTATATACAGTCTTTAACTATTTGTTGTATCACAATAAGCCTATGTATGACTAATCATCACCTAGTTGTTTGTATTAGTATAAGGATGCTATACTAACGTATGTTACTAATGTATACTCCTAGCCTCAGCCTAGCAAGTATATAGAGATCCTGATTTGTATGGGCAATATTAGTTCCTAAAAAGGAAGACTAATCCTGTAAAAGTATGGTCGTTGTCCAATATAAGTAGAACTAACCAGCTCTAGTATATGTGATAGTATTGTCTCATTACAATATGGTCAATGAATGGTGATAACTTAATCAAGTTATGGGGTGGTAATTGTTTTCCAACAATCCAACAGTGTATGATTGTAACCTATCTAGGTTAAGTATTGATACTATCTCAAAACAGTATGTTGGGTGTAATCCCTAAGATAACACATTTCGTATTACATGGCAGTAATATAGATAATTGTGAATTATAAAAGTTTATTAATATAATTCGAAAACAGTAATTGAGCATGCGTCTCACCCTGAAAATAGTAAAACGTTTAAAAGAGTGGGGCTATGAAACTCACCTGAGGAGTTAGCGATCCTACGATACATGTGTTGTCCGAATGGTAACCTTTGAGTGTCCTAAACACGTGAGGTTATATAAGTAAGAGACAAACCAATTTGTCTAAGCGAGTTGTGTGAATATATATTTGTCGTTCAGGTTCGGAAACCGTGTACGGGAGTCCGGGGACAGCGCCCCTGGTAGCGGGGTCCAAAGGGTGGCAACCCCTGACGGGGTCCAAGGGGCAGAGCCCCTGGTTGGGGTCGAGCTGCCAAGTCAGCTTGGAAAATTTTTATTTCTATCATGTTGCTGTAGTGAAAACGCTCCGAAATTCCATTTCGGAGTAAAATTAGGTAGTAAAATTTGAGTCTCGACACTTAGTGAAAAATGAGTTGTAAACATTCTATTTTTAGCGACACTTACAGCGCCACTTAAGGATTTGAGCGACACTTAGGAAGTGTCGTATAAAATAATGTAATCTGAGTTAAAGGCATCACTTAGAGGAGTGACGCATGATGAGGCGTCACTAAAGCAGTGTCGGGTTAATGTCAGAGTTTGATTATAGGTGACACTTAGGCAAGTGTCACTTGAAGTGTCGGTTGGGAGTGTTGGGCGTCACTGGACCAGTGACGGATGTAAGTATCGGGAAAAATGGGTTTTATGCGGCACTTAGGCAAGTGACGCAAAACTAGGGTTTTCAGCGACACTCAGTGCGTCATTTAAGTGACGCATTAAGTGACGCTACGCTGCTGTTCTGTGGGCGACACTTCGACTGTTCGACGGGTTTTCACCCAAAAACGCAATCTAGCCCATTTTTGGGCCGAATCTTGTTGTTATAATGTTAATACATGATATATTAAGTGTTTTTAACAAGGAATATCAAGAAAAAGTGAAGAAATCCTTACGATTTGAAGATTCAAGGATTTGGATGATGATGGTGTTCTTGAGGATGAAGATGGTGATGATGATGAATGCTTGTTGATGATGATGATGATTCCGAAGATGATGATGATGATGGTAGCGGTGGTGGTCGCCGGTGGTGGCGGTGGCCGACGGTGGTGGTTGGTGTGGATGGAGAGGAAGAGATTGAGAGAGTTTAGAGAGAGATGTGTGGTGTGTGTGTTTTTATAAAATAGAAATGAAAGAAAAAAGGAAGGTAGGGGTGGTCTTATCCATTCTCAGATCCCCACTCTGGGGACTGTGGTCTCCAACCACAGTACAAAATACCCGTGTTTTTGTACCTGATCGTAATATAAATTTAATATTTTAAATTCATAATTTTGTATATATAATTTCGTAAATATTTCAAATAAAAATATTTCGCTTGAGTTACAAAAATGTAACTTGGTTTCTGAGTGCTTTCAGGTTCTTTCAATTTTGGTTATTAAATAATCATTGAGTATTATATATATAATTATATATAAATTTTGATTACTTTGGTATAATCGAATATAAAAATTACAATTATTTGAAGTTTAAATTTGGCGCGAAAATTGACTTCTTGACCGGGTGTTACAACATTACCTGGAGAAGATGAATCCTCAACTACAGGAGTCGAAAACACATCAACTGTCATCATTGACAAATGAATGGATGAATGAATAACTAGCAGCTTCAATTGTGGATTTCGTAAACGACGATAAACCCTAAAAATGCGAAATTACGTACTTACTTAGCTCATTGAAGAAGATAAACACAATTAAGATACAATATATACCGATTCATACTTTAAATCGCAAATATAACTTAATGATTTGGATACAGAAAAGATTTGAGAGGATTTGAGATGAACTAGGGTGTAGAGAGAGAAAAAAGAATGACTTACGGGTATAATTTGGGGCAGGGTTATTTGTGAAAATTGTGAAATAAGTTAAATTGTTTTCCAGTTGGCAAAATATGATTGGATTCTCATACTTGCGTCCTTTTTTCCTTTGCCGTACAAGAACCAGTATCATTTAAGATTTAGGAAATGACTATTTTGACCATCAATGATTAATGTTACCGTACACAAAAATAATGGAATCCATGAACCGACCGATATCATTGACAACTTGAAGTATCACATTATTGGAACCGCTATATGTCAATTTAATCGGTGTGTGTTTGGTTTATATATAAATTAGCGTAATAAATTAAATTTTATAAATTTTAAATTAACATTAAAATACATATGTCAAGTGTTAAATGAGATAGTGTTTTGGTTCCATATGGGGAGGGTGGGTTAAACATTGGAAGTTTGAAAGGAAAAAATTGGGCGTTGATTGAAAAGTGGTGGTGGAGATTTAAGATCAAATCGGATGCCTTGTGGGTGAGGGTGATTAAAAGTATTTATGGAAGAGAAGGTGGTTTGGCTAATTCTCTGGTTAATAACAGAAGTAGGTTGGGTAATACTTGGGGTGGTATCATTAGATTAGGAGATGAGATGGATAAGAAGGGTTTGGGGTTCCGTGAAGCATTCATACGTAAGATTGGAGATGGTGCGGATACATTATTTTGGATAGACAAATGGATGGGTGGTATTAGGCTATGTGATCGGTTTCCGAGACTATATAATTTAGAAGTCAAAAAGGAAGTAAAAATTAAAGATAGAGGTGTTTGGTCGTCAAATGGATGGGTGGAAAATTGGGGGTTGGTGAGAGAGCCGCGGGGTAGGGCTCGAGGTGAAATGGAAGAATTATCTAACATATTATATGTTTTTAATTGTTGTCATGATGGTAGGGACAAGTGGTGGTGGAGCATGGAAGAAGATGGTGAGTTCAAGACGCGTTCGTTAGCCTTGAAGATTGATGATAAGCTATTGATGGGAGCAGGTTCAAGCCAAGAAACACTACAAAACAGATTACTTCCGTTAAAAGTGGGAGTATTTGTTTGGAGAGCATTGAGAGGGAGGCTTCCGGTTCGGGTTGAGCTAGACAAAAGAGGTATAGATTTACATTCGGTTAGATGTCCTATGTGTGATGATGATGTAGAATCTGTAGAGCTTGCTTTATTATTTTGCAAAAACGCTATGGCAGTGTGGAATAAGGTGTTTGAATGGTGGGGATTTGGAATCATGGGTAATCATAGTGTTAAGGAATGCTTTCTTGGAAATGGGTGTGATTTGAGATCAAAAACGGGTCAGGGGTTATGGCAAGCTGTGATGTGGGTTTGCGGGTATTTGATATGGAAAAATAGAAATCAAAAAGTGTTTGGAAAAAAGTGGTGGTCAATCCCTGTTTTGGTCAGTGAGATAAAGGCTTTGAGTTATGAATGGATATCGAAGAGACTGAAAAAAGGTAGCATTGTGTGGCATAAATGGTTATGTAGCCCAAGCCTTAGCTACCCGAACCTCAAACCCTGGTAGCGAAGATACAGCTAACAATGCACCACAACCCAAACCCTGTTCTTACAAAGACTTCCAGAACTACAAACCTTTGAGCTTCGCAGGTACTGAGGGAGCTATCGGTCTAGTACGCTAGATCGAGAAAATCGAATCTGTATTTCTTATCTGCAACTGTGCGGAGGGAGACAAGGTTAAGTTCTCCGTTAGTACTTTTACTGACACCGCTCTCACCTGGTGGAACACCTATGCCCAGACTGTGGGTATTGCTAATGCTTACAAACTCCCGTGGGATGAGTTGAAGGAGATGTTGAGGGGCAAGTACTGCCCCAGGGATGAGTTGAAACAGCTGGAATTGGAATTCTGGAACCACAAAATGCAGGGTGATGACATCACCGGTTACACCAACCGTTTCCACCAACTGGCACTTCTGTGCCCATCCATGGTCGATCCTGAGTACAAGAGGATCGAGAAATACATTGATGGACTTCCCGAGAGACTCCAGGACCTGGTGACTTCATCCAAACCGGGTACTATTCAGAGCGTCATTCGTATGGCCCATGAACTAACGGCAAATTCTGTCCGCCGTGGCACAACTTCAACCCCATCTGCAAACAACAAACGCAAATGGGAAGGAAACCCCAACTCATCCAACCAAACATCCACCAAGAAGCCTGAGTCTGTTAAGGCTTATTCATCGGGAACTTCGGAAAAGAAAGGGTACATCGGGAACAAACCCTACTGTTCCAAATGCAACCGCCATCATGACGGTTCTTGCCCTTGCTCCAACTGCAAACGGTTCGGGCATTTAGCCAAGGATTGTCGGGCCAATGTTCCTACCCCCAACACTAATGCACCAAAGGCCTGCTTTGGGTGAGGAAATTCAGGGCATTTCAAGAGAGATTGCCCAAAGCTGAAAAACAACAACAACCCTGCTCGCGGTAGAGCATTTGTTATCAAGGCTGGTGAAGCCAGACAAGACCCAAATGTCGTGACGGGTACGTTCCTTCTCAACGACCTTACTGCTTCTGTATTATTTGATACTGGTGCCGATAGAAGTTTCATTTCTGAGAATTTTAGCCATTTACTTGATATAACTCCCACTGCCTTAGATGCTAAATACATTGTAGAACTAGCTAACGGAAAACTGGTTGAGACTGATAGCATCATACGCAACTGTACACTTAACTTTACGAACGAAACGTTTTCCATTGATTTAATCCCTGTCGAGATCGGCAGCTTCGATATTATTGTCGGTATGGATTGGTTATCCGAGCACCGAGCTGAAATCGTCTGTTATGACAAACTCGTTCGCATACCTCTTGTCTCCGGTGGAACCTTAGTCCTACAAGGGGAGACCGACAGACGGAATCTGAATATTTTATCCTGCCTGAAAACTAGAAAATATCTGCGAAAAGGGTATCAAGCCATCCTCGCACATGTAATGGAGGAGAAGTCGGAGGAGAAGCGACTTGAGGATGTTCCAATCGTGCGGGATTTCCCGGAAGTCTTTCCTGAGGATTTGCCCGGACTTCCGCCACCTAGACAAATCGAATTTCAAATCGAACTTGTGCCAGGGGCTGCACCCGTGGCACGATCCCCATACCGTCTAGCACCATCCGAAATGCAGGAGTTGTCTAACCAATTACAGGAACTCCTGGACAGAGGATTTATTCGACCAAGTTCCTCGCCTTGGGGAGCTCCGGTCTTATTCGTGAAAAAGAAAGATGGATCTTTCCGCATGTGTATCGACTATCGAGAGCTAAATAAGCTAACCATAAAGAATCGGTACCCGCTTCCTAGAATCGATGACCTATTTGACCAACTCCAGGGATCGAGTGTTTACTCAAAGATTGATCTACGGTCAGGTTCATCAACTCCGAGTCCGCAACAATGATATCCCAAAGACAGCTTTCCGAACTCGTTATGGGCATTACGAATTCCAAGTGATGCCATTCGGTTTAACCAACGCACCGGACGTATTCATGGACCTTATGAATCGGGTGTGCAAACCATATCTTGACAAATTCGTCATTGTGTTTATCGATGATATCCTGATTTACTCTCGCGATGAACAGGAACATGCTCAACATCTGAAAACCATTCTAGGACTCCTTAGACACGAAGAGTTATATGCCAAATTCTCTAAGTGTGAGTTCTGGATTCGAACCGTTCAATTCCTCGGACACGTGATTGACAGACAGGGAATTCATGTTGATCCCGCCAAGATTGAAGCAATCAAGGGCTGGGAGTCACCGACCACTCCAACCGAAGTGAGACAATTCTTAGGTCTTGCTGGTTATTACCGCCGATTCATTGAAAACTTTTCAAGAATAGCTGTTCCCTTAACAACACTGACTCAGAAAGATAAGAAGTTCGATTGGACTGATAAACAAGAGTCAGCTTTCCAGCTATTGAAAAACAAACTTTGCAGTGCACCAATCTTGTCCTTACCCGAGGGCACCGATGACTTCGTAGTTTATTGCGATGCCTCACACCAAGGACTTGGTTGCGTGTTAATGCAACGAGAAAAAGTCATTGCCTATGCCTCACGACAACTAAAAATCCACGAGAAAAACTATACGACCCACGACCTCGAGTTAGGTGTCGTGGTCTTCGCATTGAAAATCTTGGGACATTATCTCTACGGTACGAAAAGCACTATCTTTACCGATCACAAAAGTCTCCAACACATATTCGATCAGAAGGATCTAAACATGAGGCAACGTCGTTGGGTTGAGTTACTTAGTGACTACGACTGCGAGATCAAATACCATCCGGGCAAGGCAAACGTAGTTGCCGATGCCTTAAGCCGAAAAGAACGAGTGAAACCCCTTCGAGTCCGAGCACTTTCTATGACAATTCGTAACGAGCTCCCTGCTCAAATTCTTACCACTCAGCTTGAAGCACTCAGCGATGAAAATCTGAAAAATGAAGCCTTACGAGGCTTGGATAAACGATTCGAAATCAAACCCGATGGGACTCGATACTTCTCTAACCGGGTGTGGTTACCCAAATTCGGAAACTTGCGAGATTTGGTGATGGCTGAAGCTCACAAATCTCGATACTCTATACATCCTGGTTCTGACAAGATGTATCACGACATCAAAGGGTTGTATTGGTGGCCTAACATGAAAGCTGACATCGCCATGTACGTCAGTAAATGCTTAACCTGTTCCAAAGTCAAGGCCAAACACCAAAGACCCTCGGGATTGCTCCAACAACCTGAAATTCCTCAATGGAAATGGGAGCAAATTGCCATGGACTTCATTACCAAACTACCGAAAACTTTGAGCGGTTGCGATACCATTTGGGTGATTGTGGACCGTCTCACAAAATCTGCTCATTTTCTGGCCATCAAGGAAACTGACAAGATGGAGCATTTGGCTCGCATCTACATCAAAGAAATTGTTTCGCGACATGGTGTACCTATCTCGATCATCTCGGATAGAGACAGCCGTTTCACTTCTAACTTTTGGCAATCGTTACAGAAATCTCTCGGTACTCGTCTGGATATGAGTACAGCTTATCACCCGCAAATCGATGGTCAAAGCGAGCGAACCATCCAAACACTGGAGGATATGCTACGAGCCTGCGTAGTGGACTTCGGTACTTCTTGGGAAAGCCACTTACCGTTGTGCGAGTTCTCGTACAACAACAGTTACCATACCAGCATTAAGGCTGCACCCTTCGAGGCACTCTACGGGTGTAAGTGCCGATCACCTATCTGTTGGACTGAGTTAGGAGATTCCCAACTCACGGGTCCGGAGATCATTCACGAAACTACTGAGAAAATCATTGGTATTCAAAACCGGCTGAAAGCCGCACGTGATCGTCAGAAAAGCTATCCTGACATGAGACGCAAACACCTTGAGTTCCAGGTAGGGGACAAGGTACTTCTCAAAGTGGCACCGTGGAAAGGTGTCATTCGATTCGGAAAATGAGGCAAACTAAACCCTAGATACATCGGACCATTCGAAATCCTTGAAAGGATTGGTCCAGTGGCATACCGCCTGCAACTTCCTATTGAGCTTAGCAGCGTTCACAACACCTTTCACATTTCTAACATGAAGAAATGTCTGTCTGACGAGACACTAATAATACCGTTCGATGAAATCCAAATCGATGATAAACTTCATTTTGTCGAGGAACCTATGGAAATCATGGACCGTGAGGTCAAGCGATTGAAACAGAGTCGTATTCCCATCGTAAAAGTCAGGTGGAATTCTAGACGTGGTCCTGAATTCACCTGGGAACGGGAAGACCAAATGCGACAGAAATACCCACATCTCTTCCCATACAAAGCACCGTCCGTGCACTCGAGCTAATTTCGGGATGAAATTTCTTTAACAAGGGGAGAATGTAACACCTGCCTAATTAGGATAATTAATTATGCCTAATTATTTGTAACTAGTTGTAATTAGTATGTAATAGGACTAATTGCAGACTCTATTTGTATATATAAGGTGATTTATATATATGTACGCACGCGATTTGATTAAATCGTAGGAATTAACCGGACGGAGTCCGAGACAAATTATTTGGATGTTGGTGACAGAAACTTACTTAAATAATGAGAACGTATTTTACTATCTAAAATACACAGTTGAACGGACATTATTTATATTATCGCGACGACATTTTCAATAATTCAACAAAAATATACTAAATATCTCGGCAAGTATTTTAATATATATTCGCAGAGTAATTTCGTTAAAATACTCTAAACAATTTTAAGGTACATCCATTTGGACCGAGGTTAAAAATAAGCGATTAATCAATTAGGACACGGAGTAAACACTGTGTTTTAGGGAGTGTTTTCCCTCCCTCCTTCTTTTGGATCAGCCAACACCACCCACCCTCTCATCTCTTTCTCTCATTTTCTCTTAAACAAAACACACACACACACTCTAAAACTCTCTCAACCAAATCCACACCAAAATTTCGAAATTACAAATCAACCCACGAAATTTATATTTTTGGAATCACCATCAAGCAAGGAACAAGATTAACAAAAGCATCATCATCATTTTCGGCCATTATCTCTCTCGATTTGCATTTGTAAGAAAATATCTAAATCCTTAGATTTACTCATTTTGGTGTAATGTTTTGATGTTATAATGTTTACACAACTTAGTATTGTCCATATGTATGAATAAAACACGATTTTTCAGCTTAAAAATATGTTAGATTTGCGTTTTTGGTCTAAAAATCACGACAGCCGAAACTTTCTGGGCTGGTGTTCATCTTTGCGACACAACGCTTGTGTCGCATGTTGTGTCGCATAAATCCATTTGCGTCGCATTTTGTGTCGTAGCTTATGTCGTACATTGTGTCTCACCATTGTGTCGTAAACCTTATATGACACAACCCTTATGTCGCTATTGATTTAGCATCGAACGCTTATGCGACACAACCCTTGTGTCGCTAAGCTCTTGTGTCGCATTCCTATGCGACACAACGCTTGTGTCGCATACCAAATCCTTGTGTCGCGGAATCAGAAATTTTGAAGGATTTTCACTATAGCAAAGTCAAAGTTACTGTAGCAAAGTCAAATTTTACTGTAGCAATTCACTGTAGTACATTTACTGTAGCAAAGTCAACATTTTAGAATTATTATTACAAACCGTCACCAACGGGCCAAACATGTTTTCCAACAACAAACAATTACAAACATACGGATAAACATTGGATGTACTAGTTGTGTACAACTAAACGAAACGTCTTGCGGGACACATACTTACATAACCTCATATGTTTAGGCATTTGAAGGTTACGTGTTCGGAGAACCTACTTGCTTTACTTACTACTTGCTAATTGCTACTGATTACTACAAGATTCAGGTGAGTCTTACGGCCCCACTTTTACTGTTTTATCTTATTGGGGGAGAAACATGCTACTACTTTTCCTTGAACACAAGTACTAAAACTGTTTACTATACCAAACGGAATTGCATGAGTTATTTACAGTCTACAGAAGTCTCTCCATCATATATCGTTAGTAATGGACTTAAGCGCGAACACTAGTTAATGGATCCATTAGGGAAATGACCCTCCCCGCCCGGGGTAGTAGCGCTACCACGAACCGTTATGTATAAACGGGCGACTATTATTCATTACATATGCTTGCTCAGTTACGAGCATGTCACGGGAGCAACTTATTACTTACGGGTTAAGCTTCGATTATGAGCCTCATGGCAACGGTATAACTTACTTACTTACATTTGCTGGATTGCAAATACTGGTTTTACATTTGCTGGGTTGCAAATACTGATTTTACGCCTACGGGCACTACTGATGAAATATTGTGTTCAAAACTGATATTACCTACAAACCTGTGAGATTCACCAACATTCGTGTTGACCCTTTTAGCATGTATTCTCAGGTACACAGACGGAGTAGGATTACTCCAGGACATAGCTAGAGTCGCATGATTTCAACACAACTGCATTAACGGAGATTCTTAGCATTATTTTTTGTATATCTCGATTATGTAATAGAATCTCCCGCTATACGCGTGGACTCTAGGAAACTACATTTTTGTATACGAAAACATTAAGTTTTCAAACATAATATATATGGGAATGTAACTAATTTACAAACGTTGCATATAGATGTCGTTGCTTTACCTTTGCGCTGTGATATTTGATTAGTAGCACCCCAAAACTTGCTTCCGCCAAACAGTGAATTTGGGGGTGTTACAAAAACCTTGAGCTTCTCCCTTGCTAAAGCCTTTGTCAACATATCAAAACCATTATCATCAGTATGAACTTTATCAAGTTCAAATAAACCGTCTTCAAGACAATCTCTAATCCAATGATATCGCACATCAATATGTTTTGTTCGCTTATGAAACATAGAGTTCTTAGCAAGGTGAATTGCACTCTCATTATCACAAAGAACTACATACCTCTCTTGCTTGAAACCAAGATCTTGTAGAAACCTTTTCAACCATAATAGTTCTTTGCACGCTTCTGTTGCTGCCATATACTCAGCCTCGGTTGTAGACAAGGCAACACACTTTTGCAATCTTGATTGCCATGAAACAGCTCCCCGTGCAAAGGTCATTATATATCCAGAAGTGGATTTCATATTATCTTTGTTTCCTGCCATATCAGAGTCTGTGTAACCAGTAAGCATCAGCGGACCATTTCCAAATGTGATACCCAATTTGGAAGTACCTCGCAAGTATCTAAAAATCCACTTAACCGCTTCCCAATGATTCTTACCCGGATTTGACATAAACCGACTAACAACACCTACTACATGAGCTATATCAGGCCTTGTACAAACCATAGCATACATCAAGCTTCCAACTGCTGAGGCATATGGAACTCTATCCATCTCTTCAATATCCTCCTTTGAAGAAGGGCAATCTCTATCTGTTAGCTTAAAGTTGGTAGTAAGAGGGGAACTAACCACTTTAGCTTTATCCATGTTGAATCTCCAAAGCACCTTTTCAATGTATTGCTCTTGTGATATATGTAACGTCTTGGCACCTCTATCTCTTGAAATCCGAATGCCAAGAATCTGTTTTGCTGGCCCCAAGTCTTTCATAGCAAAAGACTTGCTTAATTCTCGCTTTAACTGCGCAATTCTATCAATATTCTTGCCAACAATCAGCATATCATCAACATATAGCAACAATATAATGAAATCATCATCACCAAATCTCTGAAAGAAAACACAATGATCTGAAGCTGTCTTTTGGTAGCCTTGCTTTCCAATAACCGATTCAAACTTCTTATACCACTGTCTCGGTGCTTGCTTCAACCCATATAGACTTTTCAGAAGTCTACACACATAACCTTCTTTGCCTTTAACCTGAAAACCTTCAGGTTGCTCCATGTAGATTTCCTTATCCAAATCACCATGAAGGAAAGTTGTCTTGACATCCATCTGCTCAACCTCAAGATCAAGGCTAGCAGCTAATCCAAGAACCACTCGAATAGATCCCATCTTCACAACTGGAGAGAAAATCTCATCAAAATCAATGCCCTTTCTCTGACTAAATCCTTTAACAACCAATCTAGCTTTGTACTTGGGTTTAGAAGTATGATCATCTGTCTTCACTTTATAAACCCACTTGTTCTTCAAAACTTTCTGGCCTTTAGGTAACTTCACCAATTCATAAGTATTATTCTCATGCAAGGAATTCATCTCATCTTGCATTGCTTCAACCCACTCTTTCTTATGTTCGTCTTCCATAACTTCTGCATAACACTCGGGTTCTCCCCCATCAGTGAGTAAAACATACTCATTATCAGAATATTTACTGGAAGGATGACGATCTCGGGTAGACCGCCTAAGTGGGACAATTAGTGGCACATCTGGTACTGGCAACTCTGGATGAACGTCTTCATCTATCTCTGGTTGATCAGGAGCATCAATATCATCAGTACCCTGTTCATTATTCTGAACATCTTCCCCAAAATGTGAATCAACATGTTGTGGAGGAACTGGATCCAAATCAGTAAGATCATCCATATGTTGAGGAACTGTCTCTGTCTTCTCAACATCTTTTAAAGTCTGATCTTCAACAAACACAACATCTTGGCTTCGAACAAGTTTCTTCTGAACTGGATCATATAACCTGTATCCAAACTTATCTTGACCATAACCGAGGAACACGCATGTCTTAGTCTTCATATCAAGCTTTGACCTCTCATCTATGGGAACATGCACAAAAGCCTTACATCCAAAGACTCGTAAGTGACGGTAAGAAACATCTTTGCAGCTCCAAACCCTATCAGGAGCATCAAAATGCAGAGGAACACAAGGGGTTAGATTAATGATATGTACCGCCGTATTCAAAGCCTCACCCCAAAAGGAACCCGACAACCCTGCATGTGAAAGCAAACAGCTGACTCTCTCAACCAATGTTCTGTTCATCCTCTCTGCTAAGCCATTCAACTGCGGTGTCTTTGGTGGAGTCTTTTGGTGCCGAATACCTTTCTCTTTACAGTAAGTATCAAATTGCCCAATGTATTCACCGCCATTATCAGTCCGAACACACTTGAGCTTCTTCCCAGTTTGTCTCTCAACCGAGGCATGAAACTGCTTAAACACATCAAATACTTGATCCTTTGACTTCAAGGTATAAACCCACACCTTTCTAGAATGATCATCGATGAATGTAACAAAATAGGAACACCCACCAAGTGTCCTAGTCTTTTTAGGACACAAACATCGGAATGCACTAGATCAAGTGTATTCTCCATTCGAAAAGGAGAATGTCTTTTAAAGACAGCTCTGGTTTGTTTTCCTGCCAAACAGTGAGAACACTTACTCAAATTAATATCACGCATACCGGATAACACATTCTTCTTCAACAAAATAGACATCCCTTTTTCACTCATGTGGCCAAGTCTCTTATGCCACAAATCAGTCGTGTCAGCATTGTCTACCACATTAACAATGTTCTTGAAGATCTTCGGATGTGTGATGTATAATCTTGAGTCTTTCTTACCTCTTCCCACGATCATAGAACCTAGAGTCAATTTCCACATACCATTACCAAAACTGCTATGGTAACCATCATCATCAAGAATGCCTGCAGAAATAACATTAAATCTCATATCCGGAACATGTTTTACATTATGCAAAACTAGCTCCATTCCAGTCTCAAATTTCAAACAGACCACTCCAATACCAACGATCTTTGATAACCCGGCATTTCCCATCCGAACAAATCCATAATCACTTGGAGTATACGATGAGTATACATCTCTACGTGTTGCAACATGACATGTAGCACCACTATCAACAACCCAACTAGTAGCATCGTGAGTTAAATTAAGCATATCATAATCAAAACAAACAAAGAACTCATCAGTGATAGAATTAACCTCAGCTTTGTCATTACCACCATCATTTTTCTTCTGTTTGTTCTTCTTATTTGCTTTTCTCCTCTCTTTCTTCAACTGTCTGCAGTCCCACTTTGTGTGCCTTTTTTCACCACAGTGATAACACTCAAGATCAGCAAACTTTCCTTTGCTAGAACTGCTGCGGTGATTATCTCTATTACCCGGACCTCTACTTTGACTTCTCCCCCGCGATTCTGTGACCAATAGATCTTACTGTGAAGAGGAAGCCTGTGATTTTCTTCTCATCTCTTCATTTAAAATACTTCTTTTGGCCAATTCCATGGTGATAATACCATCTGGTGCAGAGTTGGGCAAAGAAGTCCTAAAAGTTTCCCAAGAATCCGGTAATAAACCAAGTAGCCATAAACCTTGTATCTCATCCTCAAACTTTATACCCATTCCTGCAAGCTGATTTATAATACCCTGAAATGCATTTAGGTGATCTGAAATAGGAGTCACATCAGTATATTTCAAACTCATCATTTGCTTAATCAAGAACAACTTGTTGTTACCAGTCTTTCGAGCATATAACTGTTCAAGCTTATTCCACAAAGTACGAGCATGAGTCTCCCCACTAATATGGTTCAAAACATTATCATCTACCCATTGCCTAATATACCCGCAGACCTGTCTATGCAAAATAGTCCATTCAGCATCTGACTTTCCCTCAGGTTTTTCGATAGTAAAAATAGGCAAATAGTAATCCTTTACATAAAGAAGATCCTCCATCTTGCCTTTCCAAACATGATAATTAGAACCATTCAAATTAATCATCCTAGTTGTATTAGCTTCCATATTTCACACAAGTCTAAACCAATAGCCAAAGCTCTGATACCAATTTGATGGGAAAAATATGTGTCACAACGGTAAATACAAAATGCGGAATCAAACCCTCGTTAGACAATGCTTTCCCGACCCGTATGAACCAATTAGGATGCTAACAATTAGGGTAACCTAAATGCAATACGTGCTTTGTGTCGGGGTGTGCGAAAAAAAAATTATTATATTAGATTATTTATTATTTATTATGCTCTTCAATTAATGGCTACAAATAATTTACATAAACTTTTATTTATTTTTACTGTATGTCTATTAAGATTATCTTATAATTTTCATTTAAGAACTTTCTTGATTGCTTCCTGAGAAGTTTATGGTTATACCTAAGTGTTGCAAACATTAGTTTCATTCTATTATCTGTATAACATAATGTATGTTAGTAAAGATTATCATAGGGAAAGAATATATATAATAGAAAACTAAATAATTAAGCATAAAGGTTGATTGGTGAGTAACGTTAAACATCGGCTCTTACACAAATAATATATTTATAGTTTGGTTATGTATCAAACGTTACACCTTATATTATCGTATGTATAATTCAACATTGAAACCTTCAATTATATGTATTCAAGTTTTAAAATCGTCTATTATATGTTATATGCCTGCTTTTGGTTACATAAAGTGAGATGTTTTTTTGTAAATTCTATACATATAATAGTAAGTTAAATGCATACAAAAGACGATTTAAAATTTAAATACATACAATTGAAGGTTTCAAAGTTTGATATGTACATTAGTAAAAGGTGTAAAGTTCGACACATAATTAAAATATAAACTCAATAGTAATTGTTATATAGATAACGAATATATCAAAGTATAGTCTCGTAATTCGTAAACAAAGTAAAAGACTACTTAGAGCACACGGAGTGGTGACGGCCTAAACACAGTGTTCTGAGTGAGAATTTTGTGGTGAGGATTTTGTGGAGTGGTAACAGTGTTCTGGACAGTGTTCTGGAGTTTTTTTTATTATTTGTTTATTTGTTTATTTAATGTAATAAAATGTATAAATTAATATTTAAAAATAAATAAATTAAATACATTGATATAAATAACAATGCAAATTAAATGGAAAAAATAATTTTGACCAGCTTCCTTTTATATCTACCCCTCTCTCTCTCAATAACTTCTACCTACCATCTTCCTTTTATATCTACCATCTTCTTAACACACACACACACATACAGATACACATAACACAGTAACACACATAAAATACACATACAACAAAACGCAAACATTTTTTTTAAAACCTGCACAGTCGCACAAAAACAATTAAAAACATAAAAAAATAGAAAACGTTGATACTTGATGCCGTCCAAACTCGGACGCCGGGACCCGAACGCAGTCGGGAACGCCGGTGGGAACGTTGTCCCGGAATGGGGGAACGCCGTCCCACGGCGTTCTGAGAGGTGAACGGCGACGATAGGGGTGTTCAATCGGTTTAAACCGAAAACCGAATAGTTGATTTCCGTTTATATTTAACGACGAAAGATAACGATATTTAATACGTTATTTAATTCGTTATTTATTACTCAACTTTATATTTAATGTTTTCCACTTTATCTTTAATGCTCTTTAATATAATTTATTACTTAATTAGCCGTTTCGGACATACTTTCTAGATTAAGTATTAATTCATCTATACTATATGCGGAATTGTTTTCTATTTTTTCTTCTAGTATTTTTACCTTTTTATTTAAACTTTCTAGTTCTTGTTTTAACTTATTATTTTCCTCTTCTTGATTTTTCATATATTTTCTTTTTACTTTTTCTAAACAGTCTAAAGATGATTGGACATCTTCTATTATTCTAGATCTATAATAACTTATTGAAAATTTTTCTTTTATATGTTTTCTAAATTTTCTTAATTCTTCTATCATTTCTATTATTTCTTCATTAGTGCTTTTTCTCTCCTTTCTTTTTCTATATGGTCCTCTTTTATAATGTGCTTCCATTTATATTCTATTATTGAGGTTAGTTACTACTGAACTTAATTCTTTAACCTGCTCTTTTAATTTATCTAATTGATTTTCTTTATATAAGTTAGTTTTTCTAACTGGGCCTTCTATTTCATTTATTCTAGGTATTATTGGATTACTTGACTCTCCTATTATATTTCCTATTTTTAACTGATAAAATTTTTTACTATGACTTTTTAAGAATTCTCTTTGTATTTTATCTTCTTGTATTAAAGTACTTGTTTTATTAAATAGTTTTTCTGTGTATAACCTATCTAAATTTTTATATTGAATGCTTAATGAACTCTTACTTAATGCATATGCTATTCTATAACAAACCACTAAAGGTATGTCACCATGTTCCATTAATTCCTTATTTTTAAAATTGCATGTAACTCCTATACAATTATCTATATTTCGTGTTTCTAGGGGTATAGGATATTGTAAAGCTACATTAAACTTTATTACTCCATATCCTAGATCACCTTCAATACTTCCTAACGAACTATATTGTTTTTGTTTTATCCTATTGTCTTCAATTTTTAGTTCTACTGGTGTTTTAATACCTTCTCTAAATGTTGATTTTATTATTATTTGTACTACATTTATATGTATATATCCTATCTTTTTCCTATGCTCTTCCTTTATTTTTTGTAATCTTTTAACTACTTGATTTATTTGCACAACTGGTGCTTGAAACCTATTATTAGCTTGCTCTATTTTTACATTTTGTTCTCCTTGCATTATTCCATAATATATTATATTTTCTCTATTTAATCTTTCGACTAAAGATCTACTTATTCCATCCGATTCTTTTAAATTAAGTGTTCCTTGATTTTTAACTTTTGTTACTAATTTTTTATCTAATAATATATCTGAGATATAACTTCCTGCTTCTTCTTTATTTTCTATCTCTTGATATTCTTCAGACATTATTTATATTTTCTTCTATGTCTTTATAGTATAAATTAATTCTAGGTATTTTAAAACCATTTAATATGATTTCTTTATTATTTATTTCATAATTAAATTGTTCTAAAAAATCTATTCCTAATAGGACGGTTTTGCCATCTAGGGTTTTCCTATATTCTATAGGTATTTCCATTTCCACTTTTAATTCTTGACTAAATATTATTTCAATTGATGTTAACTTAGTGTTTAATTTTTTATGACTAATTTCTTCTATTGAATCATATATTTCGGATACTAAATCTGGGCTAATATGACTACTACATGCTCCTGTATCGATTAAGACTACCAATATTTGGTGATTAATACTAGCTATTATATGATACTGATTATAGTTCTGTTTATCTAGTTTTATTTTAAAACCTTTCATTTTTTATATTTTTATCAATATTTCTTTTAAACCCTGTAGAAACTAGTAAAGATAAATGCAGTTTAGATTTTTGGTATACCTGACTTGATCTGGAAATTTGTTATTGATCAATGATGTCTCCAACCCTACTGCGGAATAAGCATCCTTTACGGCCACCTGCCTTCGACGGACTTTTTCAACGCAAGCTTTTCAGGGCTCCAGGATTATCTTGTATGATCTAACTAATTCCAAACAATAGTTGGTATATTAATCTAAACCTGCTTTTCTCCTAGTTCCTTGTGGAACCTTTTAGTTGCACATGGATGTATATAAACATAGCTTTTATTGATAATATATTTTACAGACTCGATTATAGAATAGACACTTGAATTGGTGTAAGTGCGAGTTGCCTATTCTATGGACTGGACATGATTATTTATAGATAGAATGGATAGTACATGTCACTATCTCATCCGACTCACAGATAAGATTTCTTATCGAAAATCTTTATCTTTTACATTATTGCTTTCTTTAGTGCTTAAGGGGGACCCCTCTTGGTCACATTAACACGTCTATTCTATATTATTGTTGTTGCTTCCGTCACTGCTTGCGTCTTGAATTATTTCAATTTCCTCGCCATTCTTCTCACATATTGTGCATGTGTGATCTTCTAGAAATTCTTTGTATAGACGTGTACAAAGATATTCCTTTACTTCTTGACTGTAGCTGAATTCATTCTTGATTAATTTAGACATAAAATCTGTTAGTAATTTTACATCTAACTCTGTTGGATTTTTTGCTTGATGACTCCAGATTAAGATTGAACTTGCTGCATAGTTTATTCTTCCTTGAATCTTGATGCCCTTATGTAGCATTAAAACATAATTATTTCCAAAATGCTCTAATTCGTCGTTATGAATTCCTTGACCTATTGCTGGGTAGTTTTTATTGCTTGTACCTATCTGACATATCTGAACTGCTGGCTGCGTAACCTCTCCTTCTGCATTGAACTCTGGAATTGTTCCTAGGATTTTTAGAAATCCTTCTTTCTTATCTAAGATCTTGCTGATGTAGATATTTAGTGCCGTCTTCATCTTACTTGGGAAATACTGAAATAAACTGTTTCCTTTGAAATAGATACAATTTATTAATCCTGCTTGAAACATCATGTATGTCTTTATTGCTTCTGCTTCTGGTAACACTACTGCTTTTGGACCTTGATACGTAGTATCTATTGGGTAGATACTTGTAGCTTTATCTTCTTCGGAATACTTAAGAAGAAAATTGTATTCCTTTTCAAATATTCTTTTTGTAAGCCTACAGTTGTCTTCTATCTGTTGTCTGGACTGAATACTGCTAATTGTTAAGTTCCGTTGTTGTGGAATGCTGCCAATTACTGGTATCTTTTTCTCTAGTGGTATCGAACCTTTCACTGGTTGTGCTGGGGTTGATATCTTTTGTGCATAAGTTTCTTTATTCTTGTATTCTTCGAGTGCTTTCTTTGCTTCTGCTAAACTTAGATATTTGCTGTGGATGATTCCCTTTTTCCCTGTAATGAAAATGGCTGCTTTACTCCATTCATCGAAAATACCCTGGTTTGGGCCATTAAAAATGACATAGAATTTCTTGGCTCTTTCTTCTTCATCATATATTTTCTGTTTCATTTGTTTTTTACTGGATTCTCCCCCCGCTGGAAAAAGTTGGGTTGTTACTGCTTCTAGGCGTTCTCCACCTGTCTTCTTTTCTCCTGCTGTTCCTAACAATGATATTGCTTCGTTAATTTTTTCGTATTCTTTCTGCATTGTTGCGGCTTCCTTTTGCATGATTTTTATTGTTTCTTGTTTTTCTGAAATTGCTATTTGTAGCGCATTCTTCTTTTCTTGAAACATTTTTAAAATTTCTTCCATTCTCTCGTGAGTGTATCTGCTAGAAAATTCTGAGTGCCTGGAATATGAACTGCAATAAAATCAAACTGTTGGATGGTTAAGCTCCATCGTAACAGTCTTCCTTTATTATAAGTCTCTTTTAACTTATAATTTATAAAATCTTTTACATAGGTGTTATCTGTTTGAAAAATAAATTTTACTGGCTGTAAATCAATGCGAAACTTTTTAAGTGCGTTGATGAATGCCAAAAGTTCTTTTTCATGTACTGTATAGTTTTGTTCAGCTGGCTTAAACGTTCCTGAAATCCATTTAGATAACAAGATTGTTTTGCTTTTGGCTTTTCCCAATTCTGTTTGCATAGACTGACTTGAAGAGCTAGTATCACTCTTTGTCACAATGTCTCCATTGTTTGGTTGTCCATTTGGACCTAATTGCTTTGCCTGGTTAGGCCTGATTGCTTCCAAACCATCATATTGTTTAAGATAATTCTTAACTTCTGATGGCTTGTTGTGCGCAATATACTCTTTAAACTCTTCATATGCTCCTGGAACTGCTTGAAGGACTGCGCCCCAAGTAGTGTCACTAGCATCAGTGTTTAAAATAAGTAAATCACTAGGCTTTGCAATATACAGCCTTGGTAAGTTTTCACAAATAGTTTTTAGTTGCTTAACAGCCAAAGTGGCTAATTCTGTCCATTTCCATGGACGTTTTAATGAAATCATTTTTTGTAATAATTCTCTTTCTTTTGCTAAATGCCTTATAAATCCCTTTTCTCCAATGTAATTTAAACATCCGAGAAATCTTTGAATCTGTTGTCGATCACTTAATTGGTCTGGAAATTCCTTTATTTTTTCTAATAAATGTTTTTTGAGGTTCAATATATCCTCCTTTGAGAATTTTCATTCCCAAAAATTCCGTTTCTTGTAAACATACTTTTGCTTTTTCTTTATTTAAAATTACTCCCTTTTCTCCAAGCTGTATTAAAACTTTTGCTACGTGTTGGAGATGACTTTCCTTATTACCTTTTGTAAAAATAATTATGTCATCAATGTATGCAAGACATACTGACTCTAAACCCTTTAGGTTAAAATCCATAAATCGTTGAAATTGGCTTGGTGCTTGCTTTAATCCCATTGGCATGACATTATATTCTAAATGCATTTGAGGTGGACAACTAAAAGCTGTTAAAGGTTTTGATTCTTCGTCAAGCCTTAGTTGAAAATATCCTGATTTTGCATCCAGAGTTGTAAACCATTCCGAATTTCTTATTTTGTTAAAAATATAATCTTGCCTTGGTAGTTTATAAGCATCACCTTTTGTTGCTTTATTCATTTCCTTATAATTTATTACAAGTCTTCTTTTTCCTCGTTTTAATTCATTATGGTTTTCCACGTAAAAAGCTGGTGCACTATGTGGACTTTTAGAATGTCTAAGAATACCTAATGCAATTTGTTTATTTGTTTCTTCACGGAATTCTTCCACATCCCTTTCGGTGTATGGAATCCTATTCGTAACATTTACTTCCTTTGTAGGATCAATTAATTCTATATGTACCAAAATTTCATTAGTATTTTTATCTGGATCCAAAGGATTTTGACTACTTATTTTTTCCAATAAAGTATCTATTTGTAATTCAATATTCATAAAAATTTTTGTTTGCAAGATTTCTGCTACTTTTCTTATCATTTCCCCCCTGATAAGAGAAAGTGTTGTATATATTTTTGTGGTGACTTGTTTGGATATTTGATTATCCAACTTAGGACACGTTGTACTTACTGTGTCTAATCTTTGTATTAAAAGGTTGATATAACTTTAAGAAATTGTTTCCAATTATTAACGGTATTCCCGCATTTTGTTTATATAGACTGGGTAACGGAAAACGTTGACCTTCAATTAATAAAACTAAATTTACTGCTTTTTCTCTAAGTGTAATAGTTTTATTATTAGCAATTTTTACTAATAATGGTTTTTCTACCTTTCTCCAATATTTTAATGGTAAAAGGTTTTCTGTTCCTAAACATATTGTTGCCCCTGTATCTATATATGCTAACACCTGTTTGTTGAACAACTTTACTTTTATAAACGTACTATTTTTAGAACTCATCCTCTTCACTGGAAGTCATATATTCACTACTTTCAGTATTTAAACTATATGTATCAAAATCTATTGATTCATTCTCACTATATTCTTCTTCTATAGGTTCGAAACCTATACTATATATCATTTTTAACTTATTATCCTTGTAATTATCCTTTTTGGGACACTCATTTGCATAATGACCAATTTCTTGGCATTTCCAACATCTACAGGTTTTCTTACCTTTAGGGCATATTTTACTTTTATCTTGTTTATAAATCTTTCTGAACCTTCGTTTATACTTTGGTTTCCACTTCCTGCTGTCGTTTATTCTAGGTTTATATCTAAAATATTTTTGTTTCCTTTTATATTTCTTATATGGTTTTGTACAACCATATTCTTGGGGTACATTATCTAATTGTTTACAACATTTTGGGTTTACTGTTTTAACATATGTTTTCTCTATTTTCCTTAAACATAATTGTTGTCTATATTCTTTGGCAAATCTTTCTATTAATCCTAAAGTTTGAACTCTTGGTGTTCTAGTAGGATCAGCTATTTGTTTTTCTATGTATTGTACCATAGGATAAGGTATTTTACTAAGGACTACTTCTAGTAAACCTGTTCTATCTTTTGCCTTATAATAGTTTTCCTTAACTTGACAAAAGAAATTTTCTATATTACATGGATCACATAATCTCATATTGCTTAATATTCTAATTATATTAGGTTTATCTTCTTGCCTAGCTTCTTCTGGACCATATCCAAGGAATTCTTTAAATATTTCTTGAGCTAATATATTTAAAAATGTTAATTTTGCTTCGCTAGTTATATCATTTCTTTGTGCATTTGTTGCTATTGGGGTATTAGTTATCCAATCTGCTAATGTTCCCGTTGTCTTATATTTAACATAGGTAATAAAATTTTCTAATGTTAAATTACTAATTGCTTCATCATCAGTTTGTATTAATAGTTTTAGTCTATTAATCCATACTAATACTAAGTCTTCTGCATTCGTTGCACAATCTATGTTTAATATGCCATCTATTATACTTCGTTCCTTTTCTATAAATTTTGATGGAATACTTCTTCTAAGTTTTCCATTTTTTTCTATATATCCATTTCCATAAGTATAATCTCTATAACTTTTTTCCATATTTCTATTTAATGTGTCATAACTCGTTTCTCCATTATTGGGTGTCCTAGGTCTTTTTGGACTCCTAGGTGGTGTTGATTCTGATTTTATATCTTCGTTTATTCTAAACGTGGGTTCTTCATTATCACTATCTATTCCATATATAATGCCTTGAGTGTCTTCGTCATCTATTTTAGCCATTTGTATATTTTCTAATTGCAATTTTTCTACTAATTTAGTTAATTTCTCTATATCGTCCATCTTAATTTCTAAATGGTGGTTCCATTTTATAACTAATTGATGGTTTTCTTTTAAAGAAACTAATTAAATCTTCTTTAGTTAAACACTGCTTTTTCCGTTGTTCAACTACTAAACTTTGTAATGTAATTAATGCCTCATCTAGTTCTAGACTTTGTGAAGATAAATTTTCTCCTTGCTGTTTACCTTGTTGTTTTAAATAGTCGATTAATAATTGATATTTATATTTATTTTCTTTAGGTTGTTTTAAACTGTTTTCTACTTTATTTAACCTATTATTTATTTCATCTGTATTTTTCTTTAACATGTCAATTACTATCTTTATTTGTTCTGAAACTCGTAATTGATCGCTCATATTCTTTTTATCGTTTTTCTAGGCTCTGATACCATTTTTACCTTGTCTCTTATGGATCGAATCCATTTATTTAATCGGAATTATTTATTTAAGCCAAATGGTTAGGCCGAATATAATCTTTGTTTATAGACTTTAAGTCTATCTCTAAGATCTGAAATTTCGTAGTCGTATTCTAAATTTGCTTGTAGGCAAATATTAATATGTTCTATTTTTGCATTTATTGCTTCTTGTTTAGCAAAAGCCTGATACATTAACAATAAGTGTTGTTCATGTGTTTTTAAAACAGTCTCAATTAATTGTTTATTTCTTGTTGTTAATCTCAAGTTTCTTAGAGTTAATTCTATTAAACTTTGTGTATAAGAGTTTGCTAATCCTAACGGGCCTTTATCCATTAAAAATTAGACAAAATTTTTAACTTTTCTTTCTATTTTTAAGATAGCGACGGTTTCAGCGACACTTCACTTTCGTTGCTATTACTAGTAATTAAGTGTAATTACTAGTAATAGCAACGAAAGTGAAGTGTCGCTGAAACCGTCGCTATCTTAAAAATAGAAAGAAAAGTTAAAAATTTTGTCTAATTTTTAATGGATAAAGGCCCGTTAGGATTAGCAAACTCTTATACACAAAGTTTAATAGAATTAACTCTAAGAAACTTGAGATTAACAACAAGAAATAAACAATTAATTGAGACTGTTTTAAAAACACATGAACAACACTTATTGTTAATGTATCAGGCTTTTGCTAAACAAGAAGCAATAAATGCAAAAATAGAACATATTAATATTTGCCTACAAGCAAATATAGAATACGACTACGAAATTTCAGATCTTAGAGATAGACTTAAAGTCTATAAACAAAGATTATATTCGGCCTAACCATTTGGCTTAAATAAATAATTCCGATTAAATAAATGGATTCGATCCATAAGAGACAAGGTAAAAATGGTATCAGAGCCTAGAAAAACGATAAAAAGAATATGAGCGATCAATTACGAGTTTCAGAACAAATAAAGATAGTAATTGACATGTTAAAGAAAAATACAGATGAAATAAATAATAGGTTAAATAAAGTAGAAAACAGTTTAAAACAACCTAAAGAAAATAAATATAAATATCAATTATTAATCGACTATTTAAAACAACAAGGTAAACAACAAGGAGAAAATTTATCTTCACAAAGTCTAGAACTAGATGAGGCATTAATTACATTACAAAGTTTAGTAGTTGAACAACGGAAAAAGCAGTGTTTAACTAAAGAAGATTTAATTAGTTTCTTTAAAAGAAAACCATCAATTAGTTATAAAATGGAACCACCATTTAGAAATTAAGATGGACGATATAGAGAAATTAACTAAATTAGTAGAAAAATTGCAATTAGAAAATATACAAATGGCTAAAATAGATGACGAAGACACTCAAGGCATTATATATGGAATAGATAGTGATAATGAAGAACCCACGTTTAGAATAAACGAAGATATAAAATCAGAATCAACACCACCTAGGAGTCCAAAAAGACCTAGGACACCCAATAATGGAGAAACGAGTTATGACACATTAAATAGAAATATGGAAAAAAGTTATAGAGATTATACTTATGGAAATGGATATATAGAAAAAAATGGAAAACTTAGAAGAAGTATTCCATCAAAATTTATAGAAAAGGAACGAAGTATAATAGATGGCATATTAAACATAGATTGTGCAACGAATGCAGAAGACTTAGTATTAGTATGGATTAATAGACTAAAACTATTAATACAAACTGATGATGAAGCAATTAGTAATTTAACATTAGAAAATTTTATTACCTATGTTAAATATAAGACAACGGGAACATTAGCAGATTGGATAACTAATACCCCAATAGCAACAAATGCACAAAGAAATGATATAACTAGCGAAGCAAAATTAACATTTTTAAATATATTAGCTCAAGAAATATTTAAAGAATTCCTTGGATATGGTCCAGAAGAAGCTAGGCAAGAAGATAAACCTAATATAATTAGAATATTAAGCAATATGAGATTATGTGATCCATGTAATATAGAAAATTTCTTTTGTCAAGTTAAGGAAAACTATTATAAGGCAAAAGATAGAACAGGTTTACTAGAAGTAGTCCTTAGTAAAATACCTTATCCTATGGTACAATACATAGAAAAACAAATAGCTGATCCTACTAGAACACCAAGAGTTCAAACTTTAGGATTAATAGAAAGATTTGCCAAAGAATATAGACAACAATTATGTTTAAGGAAAATAGAGAAAACATATGTTAAAACAGTAAACCCAAAATGTTGTAAACAATTAGATAATGTACCCCAAGAATATGGTTGTACAAAACCATATAAGAAATATAAAAGGAAACAAAAATATTTTAGATATAAACCTAGAATAAACGACAGCAGGAAGTGGAAACCAAAGTATAAACGAAGGTTCAGAAAGATTTATAAACAAGATAAAAGTAAAATATGCCCTAAAGGTAAGAAAACCTGTAGATGTTGGAAATGCCAAGAAATTGGTCATTATGCAAATGAGTGTCCCAAAAAGGATAATTACAAGGATAATAAGTTAAAAATGATATATAGTATAGGTTTCGAACCTATAGAAGAAGAATATAGTGAGAATGAATCAATAGATTTTGATACATATAGTTTAAATACTGAAAGTAGTGAATATATGACTTCCAGTGAAGAGGATGAGTTCTAATAATAGTACGTTTATAAAAGTAAAGTTGTTCAACAAACAGGTGTTAGCATATATAGATACAGGGGCAACAATATGTTTAGGAACAGAAAACCTTTTACCATTAAAATATTGGAGAAAGGTAGAAAAACCATTATTAGTAAAAATTGCTAATAATAAAACTATTACACTTAGAGAAAAAGCAGTAAATTTAGTTTTATTAATTGAAGGTCAACGTTTTCCGTTACCCAGTCTATATAAACAAAATGCGGGAATACCGTTAATAATTGGAAACAATTTCTTAAAGTTATATCAACCTTTTAATACAAAGATTAGACACAGTAAGTATAACGTGTCCTAAGTTGGATAATCAAATATCCAAACAAGTCACCACAAAAATATATACAACACTTTCTCTTATCAGGGGGGAAATGATAAGAAAAGTAGCAGAAATCTTGCAAACAAAAATTTTTATGAATATTGAATTACAAATAGATACTTTATTGGAAAAAATAAGTAGTCAAAATCCTTTGGATCCAGATAAAAATACTAATGAAATTTTGGTACATATAGAATTAATTGATCCTACAAAGGAAGTAAATGTTACGAATAGGATTCCATACACCGAAAGGGATGTGGAAGAATTCCGTGAAGAAACAAATAAACAAATTGCATTAGGTATTCTTAGACATTCTAAAAGTCCACATAGTGCACCAGCTTTTTACGTGGAAAACCATAATGAATTAAAACGAGGAAAAAGAAGACTTGTAATAAATTATAAGGAAATGAATAAAGCAACAAAAGGTGATGCTTATAAACTACCAAGGCAAGATTATATTTTTAACAAAATAAGAAATTCGGAATGGTTTACAACTCTGGATGCAAAATCAGGATATTTTCAACTAAGGCTTGACGAAGAATCAAAACCTTTAACAGCTTTTAGTTGTCCACCTCAAATGCATTTAGAATATAATGTCATGCCAATGGGATTAAAGCAAGCACCAAGCCAATTTCAACGATTTATGGATTTTAACCTAAAGGGTTTAGAGTCAGTATGTCTTGCATACATTGATGACATAATTATTTTTACAAAAGGTAATAAGGAAAGTCATCTCCAACACGTAGCAAAAGTTTTAATACAGCTTGGAGAAAAGGGAGTAATTTTAAATAAAGAAAAAGCAAAAGTATGTTTACAAGAAACGGAATTTTTGGGAATGAAAATTCTCAAAGGAGGATATATTGAACCTCAAAAAACATTTATTAGAAAAAATAAAGGAATTTCCAGACCAATTAAGTGATCGACAACAGATTCAAAGATTTCTCGGATGTTTAAATTACATTGGAGAAAAGGGATTTATAAGGCATTTAGCAAAAGAAAGAGAATTATTACAAAAAATGATTTCATTAAAACGTCCATGGAAATGGACAGAATTAGCCACTTTGGCTGTTAAGCAACTAAAAACTATTTGTGAAAACTTACCAAGGCTGTATATTGCAAAGCCTAGTGATTTACTTATTTTAAACACTGATGCTAGTGACACTACTTGGGGCGCAGTCCTTCAAGCAGTTCCAGGAGCATATGAAGAGTTTAAAGAGTATATTGCGCACAACAAGCCATCAGAAGTTAAGAATTATCTTAAACAATATGATGGTTTGGAAGCAATCAGGCCTAACCAGGCAAAGCAATTAGGTCCAAATGGACAACCAAACAATGGAGACATTGTGACAAAGAGTGATACTAGCTCTTCAAGTCAGTCTATGCAAACAGAATTGGGAAAAGCCAAAAGCAAAACAATCTTGTTATCTAAATGGATTTCAGGAACGTTTAAGCCAGCTGAACAAAACTATACAGTACATGAAAAAGAACTTTTGGCATTCATCAACGCACTTAAAAAGTTTCGCATTGATTTACAGCCAGTAAAATTTATTTTTCAAACAGATAACACCTATGTAAAAGATTTTATAAATTATAAGTTAAAAGAGACTTATAATAAAGGAAGACTGTTACGATGGAGCTTAACCATCCAACAGTTTGATTTTATTGCAGTTCATATTCCAGGCACTCAGAATTTTCTAGCAGATACACTCACGAGAGAATGGAAGAAATTTTAAAAATGTTTCAAGAAAAGAAGAATGCGCTACAAATAGCAATTTCAGAAAAACAAGAAACAATAAAAATCATGCAAAAGGAAGCCGCAACAATGCAGAAAGAATACGAAAAAATTAACGAAGCAATATCATTGTTAGGAACAGCAGGAGAAAAGAAGACAGGTGGAGAACGCCTAGAAGCAGTAACAACCCAACTTTTTCCAGCGGGGGGAGAATCCAGTAAAAAACAAATGAAACAGGAAATATATGATGAAGAAGAAAGAGCCAAGAAATTCTATGTCATTTTTAATGGCCCAAACCAGGGTATTTTCGATGAATGGAGTAAAGCAGCCATTTTCATTACAGGGAAAAAGGGAATCATCCACAGCAAATATCTAAGTTTAGCAGAAGCAAAGAAAGCACTCGAAGAATACAAGAATAAAGAAACTTATGCACAAAAGATATCAACCCCAGCACAACCAGTGAAAGGTTCGATACCACTAGAGAAAAAGATACCAGTAATTGGCAGCATTCCACAACAACGGAACTTAACAATTAGCAGTATTCAGTCCAGACAACAGATAGAAGACAACTGTAGGCTTACAAAAAGAATATTTGAAAAGGAATACAATTTTCTTCTTAAGTATTCCGAAGAAGATAAAGCTACAAGTATCTACCCAATAGATACTACGTATCAAGGTCCAAAAGCAGTAGTGTTACCAGAAGCAGACGCAATAAAGACATACATGATGTTTCAAGCAGGATTAATAAATTGTATCTATTTCAAAGGAAACAGTTTATTTCAGTATTTCCCAAGTAAGATGAAGACGGCACTAAATATCTACATCAGCAAGATCTTAGATAAGAAAGAAGGATTTCTAAAAATCCTAGGAACAATTCCAGAGTTCAATGCAGAAGGAGAGGTTACGCAGCCAGCAGTTCAGATATGTCAGATAGGTACAAGCAATAAAAACTACCCAGCAATAGGTCAAGGAATTCATAACGACGAATTAGAGCATTTTGGAAATAATTATGTTTTAATGCTACATAAGGGCATCAAGATTCAAGGAAGAATAAACTATGCAGCAAGTTCAATCTTAATCTGGAGTCATCAAGCAAAAAATCCAACAGAGTTAGATGTAAAATTACTAACAGATTTTATGTCTAAATTAATCAAGAATGAATTCAGCTACAGTCAAGAAGTAAAGGAATATCTTTGTACACGTCTATACAAAGAATTTCTAGAAGATCACACATGCACAATATGTGAGAAGAATGGCGAGGAAATTGAAATAATTCAAGACGCAAGCAGTGACGGAAGCAACAACAATAATATAGAATAAACGTGTTAATGTGACCAAGAGGGGTCCCCCTTAAGCACTAAAGAAAGCAATAATGTAAAAGATAAAGATTTTCGATAAGAAATCTTATCTGTGAGTCGGATGAGATAGTGACATGTACTATCCATTCTATCTATAAATAATCATGTCCAGTCCATAGAATAGGCAACTCGCACTTACACCAATTCAAGTGTCTATTCTATAATCGAGTCTGTAAAATATATTATCAATAAAAGCTATGTTTATATACATCCATGTGCAACTAAAAGGTTCCACAAGGAACTAGGAGAAAAGCAGGTTTAGATTAATATACCAACTATTGTTTGGAATTAGTTAGATCATACAAGATAATCCTGGAGCCCTAAAAAGCTTGCGTTGAAAAAGTCCGTCGAAGGCAGGTGGCCGTAAAGGATGCTTATTCCGCAGTAGGGTTGGAGACATCATTGATCAATAACAAATTTCCAGATCAAGTCAGGTATACCAAAAATCTAAACTGCATTTATCTTTACTAGTTTCTACAGGGTTTAAAAGAAATATTGATAAAAATATAAAAAATGAAAGGTTTTAAAATAAAACTAGATAAACAGAACTATAATCAGTATCATATAATAGCTAGTATTAATCACCAAATATTGGTAGTCTTAATCGATACAGGAGCATGTAGTAGTCATATTAGCCCAGATTTAGTATCCGAAATATATGATTCAATAGAAGAAATTAGTCATAAAAAATTAAACACTAAGTTAACATCAATTGAAATAATATTTAGTCAAGAATTAAAAGTGGAAATGGAAATACCTATAGAATATAGGAAAACCCTAGATGGCAAAACCGTCCTATTAGGAATAGATTTTTTAGAACAATTTAATTATGAAATAAATAATAAAGAAATCATATTAAATGGTTTTAAAATACCTAGAATTAATTTATACTATAAAGACATAGAAGAAAATATAAATAATGTCTGAAGAATATCAAGAGATAGAAAATAAAGAAGAAGCAGGAAGTTATATCTCATATATATTATTAGATAAAAAATTAGTAACAAAAGTTAAAAATCAAGGAACACTTAATTTAAAAGAATCGGATGGAATAAGTAGATCTTTAGTCGAAAGATTAAATAGAGAAAATATAATATATTATGGAATAATGCAAGGAGAACAAAATGTAAAAATAGAGCAAGCTAATAATAGGTTTCAAGCACCAGTTGTGCAAATAAATCAAGTAGTTAAAAGATTACAAAAAATAAAGGAAGAGCATAGGAAAAAGATAGGATATATACATATAAATGTAGTACAAATAATAATAAAATCAACATTTAGAGAAGGTATTAAAACACCAGTAGAACTAAAAATTGAAGACAATAGGATAAAACAAAAACAATATAGTTCGTTAGGAAGTATTGAAGGTGATCTAGGATATGGAGTAATAAAGTTTAATGTAGCTTTACAATATCCTATACCCCTAGAAACACGAAATATAGATAATTGTATAGGAGTTACATGCAATTTTAAAAATAAGGAATTAATGGAACATGGTGACATACCTTTAGTGGTTTGTTATAGAATAGCATATGCATTAAGTAACAGTTCATTAAGCATTCAATATAAAAATTTAGATAGGTTATACACAGAAAAACTATTTAATAAAACAAGTACTTTAATACAAGAAGATAAAATACAAAGAGAATTCTTAAAAAGTCATAGTAAAAAATTTTATCAGTTAAAAATAGGAAATATAATAGGAGAGTCAAGTAATCCAATAATACCTAGAATAAATGAAATAGAAGGCCCAGTTAGAAAAACTAACTTATATAAAGAAAATCAATTAGATAAATTAAAAGAGCAGGTTAAAGAATTAAGTTCAGTAGTAACTAACCTCAATAATAGAATATAAATGGAAGCACATTATAAAAGAGGACCATATAGAAAAAGAAAGGAGAGAAAAAGCACTAATGAAGAAATAATAGAAATGATAGAAGAATTAAGAAAATTTAGAAAACATATAAAAGAAAAATTTTCAATAAGTTATTATAGATCTAGAATAATAGAAGATGTCCAATCATCTTTAGACTGTTTAGAAAAAGTAAAAAGAAAATATATGAAAAATCAAGAAGAGGAAAATAATAAGTTAAAACAAGAACTAGAAAGTTTAAATAAAAAGGTAAAAATACTAGAAGAAAAAATAGAAAACAATTCCGCATATAGTATAGATGAATTAATACTTAATCTAGAAAGTATGTCCGAAACGGCTAATTAAGTAATAAATTATATTAAAGAGCATTAAAGATAAAGTGGAAAACATTAAATATAAAGTTGAGTAATAAATAACGAATTAAATAACGTATTAAATATCGTTATCTTTCGTCGTTAAATATAAACGGAAATCAACTATTCGGTTTTCGGTTTAAACCGATTGAACACCCCTAGGCGACGAGAATTCTTCCACTCCGAGTGCTCTTATAAATCAGAATGTTTCATGTTTTCAACCTATGTATAAAAAGTCAAAGATATCAAGCCAAAGAATTGGAACGTGGCACCGATGATAAAAATATACAACGGTTTTATACCGGGTCGTCAAATATGCAATTGAACCGGAAAATCCGGCGGGCTGATCCGAGCCGAAAATTGCTTCAAACCCGGTAGTAATTGACCCGTTCACATGACCGATTCGAGGTTCGACCGGGTCGCCCGGGCGGGTTGACCCGGGTTTCAAAACATTTAATTATAAGTCTCAATTTTATTAAAAATAATATTACCGTCATCCGTCAATTCACCGAAGCTTCGATTGTTACCGTTCATCGGAGTTCAAAAATTGAGTATAAGGGTGAATTCAAAATCATTACAAGTGCAGCATTCAGGGTTTTGCTCTTTACACTCTCTAAATCCTGTCAATCTGTCAAACAGTCACATCCTTCCACATCAAATTACTTTTATTCTTTTTTTTTTTAATTTACATAATACTACGAGTATAACATAATTTTACTTTTCATTAATTAATATAATTCATCAATAAAAATTAAGTACGTCGTATGTGATCGACCTAAATTAATTCACCTTCCTTATGAAAGAAAATGTTATTATTTATTCAACTCGACGTACGTATTTTTGTATTTGGAATCAACTCTTTTTGTTACATTAAAAAGTATAACTTTATGTTATTTCTATTACTCCCTCCGTTTCATAAAAAAAATGTCCCTTAACTTTTTTTGTTGGGATCAACATAGATTGAGTAAATGTCAGTTTAGCCATTATATTCTATGCACGGTTAACTAAATTTATTTAAAAAAATAAATGATTTAAAGTACTAAATGAGGATAATAGGAGGAGTTTAATGATTTATAATTGTTATTTTTTGCAATAGAATAATTATTTTAATACAAATATAAATAGTAATGTAGACATTTATTTTGAGACGAAAGTTACATTATTATTATAAACTCATTTAGACTCAACCTCATTGATGAGATCAAAGTTACCGTTTTCAATTAGAATCGTTATGTATTTTGAGATAACGTAAACTGTTACTTATTCTAAAAAAGAGTATAAGCAAAGATTGTGAATTTTGGAACTTTTTAAGTGTTATTTATTAAAAATATTGAAAAGATTTTGTGTTGAAATTTGTTGAAAGAATAAATGTTCGTAAATATATTTAACTTTAAACAATAGTACACAAACGGATATATATGGCAGTGAAAAAGGTCATCTGAAGCGGTGATCTGACCGCCTCTAATGCCGGCGACACTAAAGACTAAATCGCTTTTGATGCGGGCAAACGATCGTTTCAAATAACCACATTTGAAACGGGTTTATTACACATTGAAGCGGTTATTTTGTAGCAATAATGACATGAATATGAAATGTTAGAACGTTTTTATCGATGATTTAGAAGCGGTTCATGAGCATTATATTATTCTAATATATAGTGCGTGGGGATGTGTAAATTATATATATATATATATATATATATATATATATATATATATATATATATATTTATATATAGTAACGGGATCAAAAAAGAAGAAAATTTAGGTGGAGAAGAGGGAGAAGCAATATGATTCAGTATTTTTATTACTATGAATTATTATAATTTAAGTAATAAAAAGTTGAATAATAGTAATAAAAATACTGAATCATATTGCTTCTCCCTCTTCTCCACCTAAATTTCCATCTCCCTAGATCCTAATCCTATATATATATATATATAACATAGATTGTAGGATTGTCTTTATCAAAAAAAAAATTGTTAACGAAAGCCTTAAGGGGTTTTCATTAGAATGTTTGGATATACATAAAATAGTTGTAACTTAACTAAATTTTAAGGGATAGAGAATATTTAATTTTCAAAATATATATTTTTATGTATGTCCTAACGTCAAAAATTCTATAATTTAGAAGTTTCATAGTGATAAAGTCCAGCATTGCTAGTATCATCGATCGACCAATACTCCAACATATTAAGATGCTTTTATTTTATATAAAGTTATAAAAAAAACAATTGAATATTTATGTTTAAAAATAAGAAAAGAAAATGCCAAACAAAAAAAATAAGAAATAAGAAAATACTCATGTCTTTGTATACGTCACATCTATCAATCAATCTGGTGTGCAAAGAGAACTTTAATCCGTGTAAATAGAATTTGCCTAGCATTCAATATGTATGTCATTTTACGTACGTAGTAAAAATACTAAATTGCACATAACGATAACGATCATATTTATTGTTGACAGAAAAATAACTATTTAGCTAACTAATCCAACATTCAAATAAAGTAAATTGCACAAAATATCTCTAAATATTTAAGCATTCTATAATCTGCAACAAATAAAGTACTAACTTTATATACGACATCACTTTTAGTCATTCAACATCAAAATCAAATTGAGTTTAACGATAAACACCACGTCAAAATTTTAATATACTCATTGTTAGAAATTTGGGTTAAGTACATAAAAATGTAATTATTTATGGTCCGATGTTCATTGTATGCAAGAAAGTATTTGGACCTCCATTGTGTGTAATAAACTTTCAATTCAGTGCCATTGTATGCAACTTTTGGTATTTTTACATACGTGTCCACTGTATGAGTTACACGTGGTATCATTACACGTTCTCACGTCACCTAAATACATACAACATGAACAAATTGAAAGTTTGTTACACACAATGGAGGTCCAAATACTTTCTTGCATACAATGAACATCAGACCATAAATAATTACATTTTTATGTACTTAACCCTAGAAATTTTGCTTCAACTCTTAATACATGTTGAATAAATAAGGGTTAATAATTGTTTAATCCTTAAAGTTTCATTTTTTTTTTCCAATCCGTATGAATAATAAAATTTAGAGTTTCTCAATCCCAATAGTATGTCGATCATCCATTTCGCTCACGGTCACTGATTTGGGTTTTTTCGGGTTCAGTTCTTTGACCCAAGGACATAACATATTACTTGGAGTATGTAACTTACTCTAAAACTTATAAATACACATTTTCAAAACGAAAGCAACAATGTTATGTTTTTTTCTCTTATATTTTCCATACCATTCTCGAAACAAGACAGAATCAAGACCAAAATGGCTATTTTTTAAAAGTATAACAAGTTTTTATGCTCTAATGTTCCACAACCAACCTAAACCCGAACCGATCACTAACCCGATCGCCAAGAACAAACTGATCACGATTCCAGCAATGTTTGATTCCTCAATTGGAACAGATTTAGCAGCCACAATCATAATCGCACTAGTCAAGTACCCGTTACTAAGTCCCAACAACAACGTCAAAGGCGTCACCATTACCTCATTTCGCAACCATTTAGGCCCAAAGACACAACCCACAAAAAGAGGATAAAACAACACCCTTGCAACACACCCCCAAACAACCCATTTACTCCTTTTAACAACATGAAGCGCGGTCAAACACTTGCCCGAAAAATCACCAACATTGAAAATCGTTATCAAGAAAACAGGATACCAATCGCCAAAACATACTGATCTAACATTTTCGCTCAAGTATCCCGGGAATATTGATAGGGTCACGACGTAGATTAAGACCATTGATATAACTAGCCATTTGAGTTTCTTCAAAACATGCCATGTTTTGGGCTTTTCAATGTTGTTTTTGGGTTGGTTATCGAGCTCTTTGATGGTGTAATATCGAACGGTTGGTAGTTTGTGAAGTAGGTTGGAGAATAGGATACAAAGGAGCTCGATGAATGTGCTCGTGAAGAAGTAGATATGTGTGCTCATTCGAAGCCCGTTTCTTGAGTGAGGAAGTGAAGCCTTGGTTATGATCCTTAACATACATACCAAAACCCCTGCATATGAATTTTGATAGAGAATAATAACATAAATTGACACAATTAGTAGTTTAGTACATATAGGTAACGCCCAAATAATTAGTTGGCCAAGACCTGCAACTAGTCATGACCAGACCCAAGAAAAATTTGGAACCAATAATGACACTAAACCGGCAGGAATATGAACATTGACCCGTTTACACTAGGCACCCCCGTCATCCCAAAAATATAGTCCATATTTTCTTTTCCGGACGTCCCAAATTAATTGTCCACTTCCAAAAATAAGTGGAGAAGTTTGATCATGATTTTATTACTCTTATTTGAAATTATTATTACAAACCTTAAAGAAAACACTAATTAAATAGTTAGACGCAAAAATATCATTATCTAAAGAAAAAAAAAACAATAATGATTATATTTTTATTAAATTATAAGTTTTTTGTCATGTGAAAATTATTCACTGTTAGGACCGTTTTTGGGCCAATAAACTTTAAGAAATGTGATCATATTGGAATTATATACCGGACTTTTGTACTCTCACCGTCTCAAATTGTTTGTCCATCTTACTATTTATGTTTGTCCCAAAATTATTGCCCACTTTCAAAATCAACCAATCAAAATGCTTGAAAATTGTAAAGTTGAAATTCTATTGGTAGTCAACAGTAATAAATGCACTTTTCTTAAAGTGTGTTTCTTGTCTGGTAACAATCATTTTGGGACGGATGGAGTATGAGTTATCCTTTAACGGTCTAACACGTTAATAAATAAGTCACAACTTTTATCCGTTTATACATCTTAACAATTCATTTAATGCCATATATTATTACGGAGTATGTTACATCATTATCATTATAATATATGTAATGTAATTCATTCATTATAATATAATATGTAATTCTATTATTTATTATTGGATAAAATATATAACATTGATTCTAGTGTAAGCAGTGTTTTAAGACCCGGTTCGACCGGCCCGGTCGGACCGGAGATTTAGAGGATTCCGGCTCAAAAAAACCCAGATTTTTCGATAAGTTAACTAGTCAACGGGCCGGTTGGGCCGGCCGGTCGGACCGGGTTAGACCGGGACCCGGAAAAGAGCATCGACCAGGGTCAAGTAATTTACTTTTTTTTTTGTAACCTAATTAAATTAATAGATTTTCAAGATTCTTAACTTGATAAATTCTTCGCCATCTAAATATGTAGATTTGTGATTTTGTAAAATGTTTGCAAGTGTGTAACGGAATAAATATGTAGATGGGTTGGGCTTCAAAATATAAATGGGTTGTGCCTTCGCTTAAATTCTTTACTTTCTGATTGCTTCAATGAGCTGGGCCTTGGCTTTATAGACATTTTGCATGTAAACTATCACATAAAATTAGTTAATTAGTTTTGTATGTCTGTATTCCATGTATATAATAGATTTTCAAAGTTTTTAACAATTCCGGTCCGACCTTCCGGCCCAACCGGTCCGACCAGAAATCTGCACAAATCCTGTTCGATTAAAAACCCGGGTTTTAAAACATTGAGTGTAAGACTCTTTATTTATGCATTAAATCATTTCGTAACAAAATTAATGTGCTATAATTTGATAAAATGCATTTTTGAAATTTAAATGATTACTTTTAGTGATTGATTCACATAAATCATAAATGTTATGTTTTTTCTATAACAATTCAGTGTAACAACGTGAGTAAATTATTTAAATCGTTCATGTGCTTTCACGTTTTCTCTATCGATCGTTGCTAACTTCTAAACTATTTCAATAGCCCATGTTCATAATTTTTTTTATTTCAATAGTCAATTTTTGAACTACCTGTGAAATGATGTTTCAAAAAATGTACTATTAAGTAGCTTTTAGAACTTCGAGAAGATAGGTGGAATATACGTGAAAGCACACGGACGATTTAAATAATTTACTCTAACAATATTGATACATACCAGCAGAAGCATTGCCTGCGACAACGGCTTGCATATACCGTTCAGGCAACTTCCCAGTAGCACCAATTAAACTGCCACTAGTCAAACCTTCAGCTAAACCAGTCAACGCCACCATCAACACCAAAACCACGAAACCCGAACCCGAACCACTTCCATGATCAATCCAATCAGTCACTGGTGCAACCATTAATGCCAAAACAAATAACCCATAACCCAAATTCAACCTCAATTTAAACCCGGGTAATTTCATTTTGCTAGACAAATATGTTAACAGAAAAAGCATTATTGTAGCAAACATCATGTATGCAACCGAGAACACCTTGCTGACGTGTCTTGATGGATAGAGATGTTGAAAGTAATCAACGGCTGTGATGAAAGAGTTCCATGGGACGAGATAACCCGCCCCGAGAAGGAAATGGATCATATATGTAATGTGATACGGGTCATTTGGTTCCACTTGGTTTTCCATAATTTTGGTCGGAGAGGATGGCTAACGCCTAAGGGGTTGTGTTTTTATTTTATATAATATTTGTTATTTTTAGGAGTTATATAATTTAAGGGAGTTTGTTGAATTGAATTAAATGGAAATGTTTATGAATGACATGAGGTTGCCACGTGGATATGGCACCGTAAGAAAAAGAGTAATGTAGGCGGGTATACGCAAAACTAGCCATGATAATCTTCATCCGATCCATCGAACATCCACCCGATCCATCCATCATTGATGGATATGGACGAAGTAATGGATGAATAATGGATACGGATATGGATATGGATGTTTATTGGATCGGATGTGGATGTTGAGTTGTCATCCATGGATTTATCCATTAAACTGAAATTACATAAGTTTTTATTATTAACTAGGTATACTATATACCTCAATGTCCATATGTTTGATATACTTCACAAATTTTATTGATTTATTTATTATAATATTGTACCATTTTGTTTGACATTAACAAGTGATTTGTTTGCCCGCGCGTTGCGACGGGATCAAAATCTGTTTTTTTATTTATTTTCAGATTCGATCTCATTGGTATGTTTCCTTACGAACTGAAGCAAGATTTAGCATTTTTTAACTAATATTCTTCCTGAACACTTATCCTAGTAAAATTATATCAACTCACTGCGAAAAAAAGTAATCAAGATAATGAACCAAAAATCACATATGTTTCTAGTTTAAATGATATTTACTAACCATTGCGTGCAATTATTCGCCTTTGAGATCATAAACACCCTGCACCATAAATCCATAATCATAAATACAATCTGCCCATCCCATATAACGAACTATAACATGCAGTATATCATGTTATCAAGTGGATTTAAATCTTATATACATACCAGCTTCACAGCAACTTCAACACTTTGAACTTATACTCCTGTACACAAAATTGAATTGATCACAAATGCAGAAGCAAAAAGTTAGAAACAATAATAACAACAACAACAATAATAATAATATTTTTCTAAAAAATGTTCTATAAAAGATCCATTTCCAATCTTCCTACTGTAACATCCTCAAATTGGGCCTAGGAGTAATAGGTATTTCCAGTAAATTTAAATACGATTTAAATTTGTTATATGTGTTTGATTGTAAAAATAATAGGTCAAATAGTTAAATGACTTATTGTGAATATTAAAATATTACCTGTTTTAAATTTATTTAGTTGACGGTAAAATAAAATTGTATTTCCCCGCAAGTGGTTTTTAAGTTCCAGACAATAATAAATACGGGGAACGAAAACTAACACTTATATGGTATATTATATGTTTGGGTCGGTTTTATCTCCCACAAATACATACATATGTACGTATGAACAAATGCACACACACATATGATCCAATCCACAAAATTATGAAGAAATCATCAAATTGAAGGTCACAAATTCGGATTCAAGCTTCTAGCATGAAGATTATCATCTTCTAATCCTTCTTTTCAACTTGTAAGTTCTTAATCTTTGAGTTATAAACCCTAGAAATTGGGGGTTTGATGTTCTTGAGTAAAAATCCGAATTTAGGGTTTGATTATGTGATATTTATGTTAGTTAAGCTTCAATAACAAGTATTAATCATTCTATTATCATTATAAACATGTTATAATTGTTAATTCATGATTTTCATGTTAACCTAGAAATGGGGTTTTGGATAATTGATTTTATTGGCATGATTAATCTTGTATCTAGGCTTGTAATGATCATATTATTGTTAATTGATAAGTAATTCTTGATTGTAAGTGAAACACTAACTTAGAAATGATGGACATTATATATGATCATTAATGGAGTTCATGTGTTTAGTTGATAATTCAAGAATTTGAGATTCTATGCTTAGAATAATGATGTATGATTTATAAGTATTGATTAAAGATGATGATTTACATTGGTTATGTTAAGAGTTGTAAAATTGATTAAGTGTTCATGAGAATTTTGATAATCATGATGAGTTTGATGGTTTATATGAAGAAAGTAGTATGATTTGCTAATAAGAACCCTTAATTGATAATTAAAGAGGGCGGTGTGAAATTAGTTGGTTAAGTATTCATTAGATCAAATATTGATGTTTTGATGAATAATTGATGTGGAAAGTTAGTAATCTTGTTAATGGTTTCATTATATTAGTTAACAATGATGGAGATGAATGTTGGATTAATACAAGTTAATGATAAATGGTTTGATGTAATTACAATTGTATGATATTATATCAATATTGAGGCAAGTGTCAAATGACTAACTTGTGTTGTGTTATTGTATTCTCAGATGTGGAGAAGACTCAGTGACATTAGACTACTGAGTGGACGACTATGATTGTTGGTGAGTGGATCTTGGACTTTCAGTCTAAGTTAGTTGTAACAACATGGTTACAACTGGTAAACTTGGTTTATTGCAATGATTGCATTAATATTATATTGGCATGTTGGCTAAACCTTGATTTATTATTGGCGTCCATTGTGCTATGATAGTTGTGGACTATTTGATTTGGTGGGGGTCAACTAATGTGTTGGGTTTGGATACTATTACTAGGACTTCGCAAGTGCCTTGTACATGTGTTGGACACTGAAATTGCGTCGTGTGTAGTAATAGTACCAAACTATCGGTTTAACCTCTGATTTGGCCGTCAGTTGGTTTAAGTGTTACTTGGGGAACCATCCGCGGCATGAGGGTACCTCAAGGACCACCGATCCTTCTATGTTGATTGTGCATTGCTTGGTTATAGGCATGTGTTAAGCTGAGTTAGATTGATAGCTTGGGATCTATTCACTTAGCTTCGTGCTAACCCCTCATTACTTCTTGCAGGTTTACTTCTGTATGTGGGTGGGCAAGAAGTACATATGGAATGGAATGTTTGACAGGCTTACTCTGAAATGGATAATACGTTAATGATTTAACAACACATTGGGATTTCTATAACACCTAAACTTAATGTGTGTAATGATTAGAATAATCTAGTTTTAAAGGTTTGTATATAAGTGGATTGCTATTTGAAATGTATGTATGCAATCCACTGGTTTCTATTAATCATGCGCTTCCGATATGTTTAAAAAAAAAAAAATGTCCTTGTATTTAGCGGGTGTTTTACCTACAATGCTTAAATTCCCAATCTTCCTATCATGTTTAACTTCCCGCAATTACATGATCCATACTTAAATCCGAAAATCACATTTTGTGATAAAAATTTAGTTAATTACTACGTAACTTTTATTTGACAAAATTCGGAGCCATAAAATCCACGATATAAAAAGTGCACTTGATTCCATAAACAACATCAAAAGGAAAAGATTTGCCCCTACCGGGACTTGAACCTACACCTTTTGTGACAACCGTCAATTTAGGACTAGAATTTAGTCCCTAATCAAGTTTTAATACATGTAATTAGTTATGTGTTAGGCTAATTAATGTAACATCCTCTCCAGTGGCCTGGTATTTTTCTTATTTAATTGAGTATTTAATTGCTTTAGAAATTTATTTGATATAATTGTTTAATTGTGAAAGTGGTAAAATAGGTCTCAGGACTTATTGTGATTAGTGAAATGTTGCTTGTTTTAATATATTAAAGTTGACGGTATAATAAAATAATTTTCTCGCAAATGGTTTTCGAGTTCCAGACAAGAGATTTAGGACGGGTATAAAATTATACCATTTAAAATGTGAGTCGGTTTGTGAACCGACTTTACAAACCATATGTTCTTAAGTTTTCTTCATTTCTCATTTTGAGAACTTGCAAAACTCAAACCAAAACCATTATCAAAGAAACCATAACCAAATTAGAATCAAGCTAGTGATTCTGTGATTTCAATTTTGAAACAGCAACATCATCATCCTCATCATATCACTTTCATCTCCCTCACAAAAGTGAGTTTAAATTTTGAGTTTTGTAAATGGGGTTTTGAGTGATTGAACCAAATCAAAGCTTATTATGTTGTTATTTGGTGTTGTTAGATGTTATTTGATGTTAGTGAAAGTGTTAGAACCCATAGAAACCGAGTTTCTTGAGTTATGGTGAGATTTGAGTCGATTTTTAGTTGCAGCAGCGAAATCCTCGAAACCCAGTTCGTCCAACGAGGCGAGCTGAGTTCTCGCGAAGCGAGTTGAGTATCGCTCTGCGAGTCGAGATGGCTCTGCGAGTCGAGTTACTTCGTTGCGAGTCGAGTTTTTTTGGCGAACCGAGTTGACCTGCGAATCGAAATCACTGCGAACCGAGAATTTGGTTTCGCAAATTTCAAAAGTGCATAAGTGTTTAATAGCACTTTAGAGACCTCTTTTTTTGTAACAAAATTTCATTAATTCGGATTAAGCTGAAATTCGCATGTTCACTCGGAAACGGCCCAATGATTAAAGCTATATACTATAGCCTAGGCAGTTTTTGGCCATTCGGGGTCATCTAGGGGTCCAAAATGGCATTTTTTTAGTTTTAAAACATCATTTCGGGATTTTCGGATGTTATTTCTGATTGAACTTTTGTTTGTCTAGACTTCAGGGATTACCTGATTTAATAAATATGCTAGAATGATGATTATGGAACAAGCTACTAACTTGTGTGTTTTGTGGTATTTCAGATACTCCAAAGACTCAGTGATATAAGACTGCTGAGTGTGGAATCTGCAGAGGTATCGGTGAGTGGATTCAAGCTCACCATTTGATTTAGTAGTGATTATTTGATTACAACGAGTAATTTTAGATATGATTATAGAGTTGTTTAATCATTATTGTTGATTATATCACTATGTGCTATGTGTGATCTTTTGATAATGGTGGCCAATGAGGTCGACAAGTTGATGAACTGTTGGTTGGGTTAGTTGGTTATCGTGTGAATGATACAGGGATATGCTTCATATGTTGTGTGTATTGAACTGTATCTGAGTAGGATAACCTCTAGCTATCGGTCTCGTCCGTAGGGCCATACGGATATGGTTGGATAAGAGTTCTTGGGGAGCCGCCCGGGTATTATGGTTATCCTCAGAACCACCGATCCTCATTATTAAGTTGTTGTTGATTGTTGTAGTTAATGGTTACGCTAAGTTGAATGTTGGGTGTTGAACTCTCTCACTTAGCTATGTGCTAATCCCTCATCTTTCTTTCCTGCAGATTTGTAGTTTAATGAGTAGCAGGATTGAGATGCTTTTGGTGCAAGAACAGTTTGACTGCAAGCTACTCTGATCTTTTGTACTAAATCAGTTTGTTTTATATAATACCCCGACATAGGTTGTGTTTTGAACAGTTTCACTTTGATGTAACTTAACGTTGTAAACTTTTGATGTAAATTAATAGTATGTATAAATATAAATATGGTTAAAATTCCTACGCTTCCGTGTGTCTAACATTATATTGATATTGTAAATGAGGGGTGTTATAAGTTGGTATCAGAGCGTGGTTTTGGGTTAATTGAGCATTGAAGAATGTTCAATCCCAAAACTGGAGCATGGTATGTCAAACTTTTCTGGTTATGGGATTTAGCATTGTTGATAATTGTTAGTAGATAGGTACTAACGATTAACAGATTTCAAGTGTTGTGTTGATTTCAGAAATGGCAGATAATGAGCAACCGACCACCAACCCCAATAATGCTTCCCGGATTGAAGCTCCGCCTTTTGAAACAAATACTGAGCAACATGATCAAGAGGGTGTCCTTCATATGGGTGGTGAAGAAGCAAATAGGGATGAGTATATACACGAAATGGAGGATGAGTTGATAATTCTTAGGGAATTTAAGAAGAAAGCTGAGGAAGATGCAGCTAGACTACTTGCACAACAACGAACTTCTGTTTTTGGTGCTAGTCCATCTTCCCAAACTAGCAAGGTGTGTTCTTTCAAAACTTTCATGTCTAGTAAGCCACCAGTGTTTCATGGAAGTACGAATCCAACTGTGACCTTAAATTGGTTAAGAGATATGGAACGCAAATTTAGTGTGACTCGTTGTGAAGAAGAATCCAAGGTTATGTTTGCTGTCCAGTGTATGAAAGATGAAGCCATGGTTTGGTGGGATTCAGTGACAGGTCATTTAACCGAACAACAAAAGGACTCTATCAAATGGAAAGATTTTCACCAAGCAGTGTGTAATCAATACTGCTCTGATTTTGACATGGCGCGGATTAGGAGAGAATTTGTGAATCTCCAGTTGAAAGATAATATGACCATTGATGATCTAATATCTCAATTTACAGAAAAGCTTCGGTTTGTCCAACATTGGGTTCCTGATGATAAAACTCGAATTGAACAATTTGTAGATACCTTACCTCATCATTACCGTACTACTGTAAGATTGGCTAATAGTTTATCACATGCTTTTAATCTTGCACGATCGGTTGACAGTGATATTAGAGGTTTTCGTGAAGCACGATCTAGAGATAATGCTGCAAAGTCTAGAGGTGATTCTTCTAGCAAAGGAAAATCAAGTTCTCAGGGCAGTCGACAGAATAAGAAGTATGTTAGTAAAAGTGGTTCGTCGGGCAGTTCTAACTGGTGTGGTTCGTGTAGATCTAGGCATGATGGGCCTTGTACTGTGCAAACGAATAAATGTTTAAAATGTGGAGAACTGGGTCATGAGATAAAGAGTTGTCGGTACCCAAATTTTGTGTGTTGGTCTTGCAAGAAGGAAGGGCATCGAGTGGGTCAATGTCCGGAAGCAGGGAAGACGGGGTCGGGTTCGGTTGGGAGCTCTGCATCTACAGGTCAGAAGCGTAAAAATCCTCCACCCGCAAATAGTAGAGCTTTTCAGATGACAGTCGATGAGGCTGTGCGCACCGACGATGTTATAACTGGTACATTTCTTATAAACTCTGTACCGGCGCGTGTGTTGTTTGATTCGGGTGCTAATTGTACTTTCATATCTGTGAAATTCTGTGACAAGTTGAAATTAGTACCTACAGTGATAACCAAGCCTGTAGAAGTAGAAATTGCTAGTGGTAAGTTGGTTCCGGTTACCACATCGGTAACTGGAGCTAACATTGTGATTGATGACCAGACTTTCCTTATTTCTTTCTTGTTAATGCCAATCCCTAGTTTTGATGTGATAATTGGTATGGATTGGTTGAGTCAGAATAAAGCTAGCATTGATTGTCATCAGAAGTTGATTAGGATCCCAATCTCTAAAAAGTCATATGTTGTGGCTCGAGGAGAACGGGATAGTTTGGTTTTTCCTTTGATCACTATGATGAAGGCTAGGAAGTCATTATCCAAAGGTTGTGAATCATATCTAGCCTATGTAGTTGATGCCAAACTTAAAAAGAAAACTGTTTTAGATGTTCCGGTAGTTTGTGAATATCCAGAGGTGTTCCCTGATGAATTACCTGGTTTACCACCAGTTAGGGAAGTAGAATACCGTATTGATCTTGTTCCTGGCTCGTCGCCTATCGCCAAAGCTCCCTATAGGTTAGCTCCATCTGAAATCCGTGAGATGATGAATCAGATACAGGAGTTGTTGGATAAAGGTTTCATTAGACCTAGTTCTTCGCCGTGGGGTGCACCAGTGTTATTTGTGAAAAAGAAAGACGGGTCTTTTCGTATGTGTATCGATTATAGAGAACTGAACAAGAGAACGGTAAAGAATAAATACCCTCTGCCCAGAATAGATGACTTATTTGATCAGTTGCAGGGTTCTTCAGTTTATTCTAAAATTGATCTAAGGTCGGGTTACCACCAGGTTCGTGTTCGTGATGAAGATATTTCTAAAACTGCTTTTCGGACCAGGTATGGTCACTATGAATTCCTGGTTATGCCTTTTGGTTTGACGAATGCACCTGCAGTGTTTATGGATTTAATGAACCGTGTTTGTCGACCCTTTTTGGATAAATTTGTTATTGTCTTCATAGATGATATTCTTGTATATTCGAAATCTGAAGCTGAGCATGATATACATTTAAGACTGATTCTAGAAACATTAAAACGAGAACAGCTTTATGCCAAGTTTTCTAAATGTGAGTTTTGGATTAGGGAAGTGCAATTTTTGGGCCATGTAATTTGTAATGATGGTGTGAAAGTGGATCCATTGAAGGTTGAGGCCGTGATGAATTGGAACGCCCCAAAATCTGCTTCAGAAATTAAGAGTTTCTTGGGTTTGGCGGGTTATTATCGGAAATTTATAAAAGACTTCTCTAAACTTGCTGGTCCATTAACTAAGTTGACCCGAAAAGATGAAAAGTTTATGTGGACTGATCAACAGGAACATGCTTTCCAGACTTTAAAACAAATGTTGTGTCAAGCTCCTGTTTTAACCTTACCAGATGGTACAGATGATTTTGTAGTTTACTGTGATGCTTCTTATTCTGGTTTGGGTTGTGTACTTATGCAAAGGGATAGAGTTATCGCCTATGCTTCTCGACAGTTGAAACCACATGAACGGAATTATCCAACACATGATTTGGAACTTGCAGCGGTTGTATTTGCCTTAAAACTTTGGAGACACTACTTATATGGTACTAGATGTGTTGTTTGTACTGATCATAAGAGTTTGCAGTATGTGTTTTCTCAAAAAGAGTTGAATATGAGACAGAGGCGGTGGTTGGAGTTAATCAAAGATTATGACTGTGAAATTAAATACCACCCAGGCAAAGCTAATGTGGTCGCTGATGCTTTAAGTCGAAAAGATACTTTTGATCGAGTATATTACCTAAGAGTGGATGTTTCTTCTGACTTGATTTCTCAGATTAAAGTTGCTCAAATGGAAGCTCTGAAAGATATTAATTTGAAATCTGAAGTCATGTTGAAAAGAAAAGATGAATTGGTGGAAGATTCGAGAGGATTATTAACTTATCAATCTCGAGTATGGGTTCCTTTATTTGGTAATATTCGTGATTTGATTTTGAATGAGGCACATAAGTCTAGACTATCTATTCATCCTGGAAGTACAAGAATGTATAACGATTTGAAACTGTTGTATTGGTGGCCTACAATGAAAATTGACATTGCTAGATTTGTTGGTACTTGTCATATTTGTGCTCAAGTTAAAGCTGAACATCAAAAGCCGTACGGATCACTGAAACAGTTGGAAATTCCCGAGTGGAAATGGGAACATATAACGATGGATTTCGTGACTAAACTTCCTCATACTAATCGAGGTAATGACATGGTTTGGGTCATAGTTGATCGGTTGACTAAAAGCGCGCATTTTCTTGCTACTAGTGAATCTGCCTCGTTGACTAAGCTTGCTCAGTTGTATATAAATGAAATTGTCACTAGACATGGTATACCTTTGTCAATTGTGTCAGACCGAGATTCTCGTTTTGTTTCTCATTTTTGGCAAGGTTTGCAACAAGAGTTGGGTACACGTGTAAATCTTAGCACAGCTTATCATCCTCAGACAGACGGTCAATCAGAACGTACAATTCAAACTTTAGAGGATATGCTCCGTGCTTGCATTTTGGAATATGGAGGTTCATGGGACTCTCATCTCCCATTGGTTGAATTTACTTATAACAATTCGTATCATTCCAGTATTGGCATGCCTCCGTATGAAATGTTGTATGGTCGACGTTGTAGAACACCGACATGTTGGTTGGAAGCCGGTGAGAAACAGTTTGCTGGACCCGACATTGTACAGATGACAGCTGACAAAGTTGCAATCGCACGTGAAAAGTTGAAAGCTGCTCGCGACCGACAGAAACAGTATGCAGATCCGAAAAGGCGACCAGTTGTATTTTCTAAAGGTGAGTTAGTTTACCTCAAAGTTTCTCCATGGAAGGGTGTAATCCGTTTTGGAAAACGTGGAAAGTTGGCGCCTAGATATATTGGGCCATTCAAAGTTCGTCAAGTTGTAAATGAGCAGTCTGTTTCATTAGATCTCCCACCTGAACTTGCTGGTATACATGACACTTTTAATGTGTGTTATCTAAGAAGATGCAATGTTGAAGACCAGTCGCAAATTCTTCCTTTGCAGGAGTTAAAAGTTGATCAAACTCAGAAATTGGTTGAAGAACCTGTTGAAATTCTAGATAGGAAGATCACTAAACTTAGGAAGAAACAAATTCCTATGGTACTAGTAAAGTGGCGACATAGTTTAGGTCCTAATTTGACCTGGGAGACCGAGGAGTTGATGAAATCCAGATATCCTGGATTGTTTGTTGATGTTGAGATTTCGGGGACGAAATCTCTTTAAGGAGGGGAGATTTGTAACATCCTCTCCAGTGGCCTGGTATTTTTCTTATTTAATTGAGTATTTAATTGCTTTAGAAATTTATTTGATATAATTGTTTAATTGTGAAAGTGGTAAAATAGGTCTCAGGACTTATTGTGATTAGTGAAATGTTGCTTGTTTTAATATATTAAAGTTGACGGTATAATAAAATAATTTTCTCGCAAATGGTTTTCGAGTTCCAGACAAGAGATTTAGGACGGGTATAAAATTATACCATTTAAAATGTGAGTCGGTTTGTGAACCGACTTTACAAACCATATGTTCTTAAGTTTTCTTCATTTCTCATTTTGAGAACTTGCAAAACTCAAACCAAAACCATTATCAAAGAAACCATAACCAAATTAGAATCAAGCTAGTGATTCTGTGATTTCAATTTTGAAACAGCAACATCATCATCCTCATCATATCACTTTCATCTCCCTCACAAAAGTGAGTTTAAATTTTGAGTTTTGTAAATGGGGTTTTGAGTGATTGAACCAAATCAAAGCTTATTATGTTGTTATTTGGTGTTGTTAGATGTTATTTGATGTTAGTGAAAGTGTTAGAACCCATAGAAACCGAGTTTCTTGAGTTATGGTGAGATTTGAGTCGATTTTTAGTTGCAGCAGCGAAATCCTCGAAACCCAGTTCGTCCAACGAGGCGAGCTGAGTTCTCGCGAAGCGAGTTGAGTATCGCTCTGCGAGTCGAGATGGCTCTGCGAGTCGAGTTACTTCGTTGCGAGTCGAGTTTTTTTGGCGAACCGAGTTGACCTGCGAATCGAAATCACTGCGAACCGAGAATTTGGTTTCGCAAATTTCAAAAGTGCATAAGTGTTTAATAGCACTTTAGAGACCTCTTTTTTTGTAACAAAATTTCATTAATTCGGATTAAGCTGAAATTCGCATGTTCACTCGGAAACGGCCCAATGATTAAAGCTATATACTATAGCCTAGGCAGTTTTTGGCCATTCGGGGTCATCTAGGGGTCCAAAATGGCATTTTTTTAGTTTTAAAACATCATTTCGGGATTTTCGGATGTTATTTCTGATTGAACTTTTGTTTGTCTAGACTTCAGGGATTACCTGATTTAATAAATATGCTAGAATGATGATTATGGAACAAGCTACTAACTTGTGTGTTTTGTGGTATTTCAGATACTCCAAAGACTCAGTGATATAAGACTGCTGAGTGTGGAATCTGCAGAGGTATCGGTGAGTGGATTCAAGCTCACCATTTGATTTAGTAGTGATTATTTGATTACAACGAGTAATTTTAGATATGATTATAGAGTTGTTTAATCATTATTGTTGATTATATCACTATGTGCTATGTGTGATCTTTTGATAATGGTGGCCAATGAGGTCGACAAGTTGATGAACTGTTGGTTGGGTTAGTTGGTTATCGTGTGAATGATACAGGGATATGCTTCATATGTTGTGTGTATTGAACTGTATCTGAGTAGGATAACCTCTAGCTATCGGTCTCGTCCGTAGGGCCATACGGATATGGTTGGATAAGAGTTCTTGGGGAGCCGCCCGGGTATTATGGTTATCCTCAGAACCACCGATCCTCATTATTAAGTTGTTGTTGATTGTTGTAGTTAATGGTTACGCTAAGTTGAATGTTGGGTGTTGAACTCTCTCACTTAGCTATGTGCTAATCCCTCATCTTTCTTTCCTGCAGATTTGTAGTTTAATGAGTAGCAGGATTGAGATGCTTTTGGTGCAAGAACAGTTTGACTGCAAGCTACTCTGATCTTTTGTACTAAATCAGTTTGTTTTATATAATACCCCGACATAGGTTGTGTTTTGAACAGTTTCACTTTGATGTAACTTAACGTTGTAAACTTTTGATGTAAATTAATAGTATGTATAAATATAAATATGGTTAAAATTCCTACGCTTCCGTGTGTCTAACATTATATTGATATTGTAAATGAGGGGTGTTATAATTAATGTATCAATTATCATATATATTGTTGAATATATATCTACACAATTATGCGGTTTATTTAAATCGTACGAGTTTCAAATCGAATGAATTTCGATACAATAAATACGGACGTTGGTGAATAATTTTATTAAGAAATACAAATATTATCTAATAACTCAATTTTATTCAGAATCTCATTTATTGTAATATTTCGTATCCAAGTTTTATTACACAATTAATGTATACGAGATTAAAAATACAAACGCGCAAACAAATAAAACGAATTTCCCTTTTAAATATCATAAATAGATAACTGGTAAAATTTTACAATAAAATATTTTATAATAATTTATAATTTAAAATGGAAAATTTAAACGAATAAAATAAATATTTAACGTTAAATGACTGAGAAAACGAACACCACGCGGAGCACGGGACGGAGACTGCGAGGTGAGGCTTTCACCTACACCCCACCTCTCCTTCATTCTTTCTTTCATTTTCATTCTCCAAAAACACACACACACCAAAAACACTCTCACCAAATTCATACAAAATTTCGGAATCATCAAATCCGACAACAAAACTTACATTTTCGGAACCACCATCAAGTGAGGAACAAGATTAACAAAAGCTCTACCATCGTTTTCGGCCTCCATCTTCTTCGATTTGCATTTGTAAGGAAATTTCTAAAAACTTAGATTTGTTTAGTTTTATGTAATATTTTGATGTTTTGATGTTTACACAACTTATATATGTCCATTACAAAGATTAGAACACAGTTTTATAGCTTAAAAACGAGTTTAAATTGAGTTTTGGCCGGAAAAATCGCGAACAGCCGGACTTTCTGGGCTGGTGTTCATCCATGCGACACAAGCCTTGTGTCGCATGTTGTGTCGTATTTTGCCCTTTATGTCGCACCTTGTGTCGTATAAATCCTTTAGTGTCGTAACTCATGCGACACAATATTGTGTCGCACTCTATGTCGCAAACTATGTCGTACTTCTATACGACACAACCACTATGTCGCTATTAAATTAGCATTTCGTATTCGATGCGACACAGTCCCTGTGTCGTATCCTTGTGTCGCATGACGTCTGCAACACAACCATTGTGTCGCATGTCAAATCTTTGTGTCGCATGTTGTGTCGCAAAACACAGAAAAACCAGAATTTTGAAGTCAAAGTTACTGTTCAAAAAAGTCAAATTTACTGTAGCAGTACTGTAGCAGTACTGTAGCAAAGTCAACATTTTAGAATTATTATTATTTCAACTAAATCACCAACGGGCCGTACACGTTTTCAAAACATACTTCAGAATCAAACAAGTCGTTGTAACTTGTATAAATTCACTCAAACAAGTCGTTGTAACTTGTATCAATTAAATCAAACAAGTCGTTGTAACTTATATCAATTCAATCAACCAAATCGTAGTAATTTGGACATATATATATATATAGTTGTATAACAACTACAAAGGTAGTCTTTCGGGATACCGGTACAATAAATAACAATCAAGTGTCGTGAACACATTCAGGTTTCAAGTCTTTGGACATCAATTCACCGCTAATTATTTCGAGTTTATTAAATTAAACACTTCAAGACTCAGGTGAGTTTCATGGCCCCATTTTCACTACTTTTACTAGGGGTGTGATATTACTACTTCATTTTGTTTTACAAGTAGAACGCAAGTGCCAAACTTCAAATACTACATGAGTTTCAAGCTAATCAATTTAAAGTCCTCCATAGCATAGTCTCTAGTATTTATAGCGTGAATGTTAGTATATGATATCATATGGGATTGACAATCCTCATCCGGGTTAGCACGCACTAACCGGTCAAACGGATGTATTAGCATTTGGGAAGACGAGTGTTGATTAGGCACTCGTAGGAGGCACTCCAAGTTAGGTTTCCTTAATTGGGCCTGACAAATCAAGTTAAGCTCAGACTATGTGCTCATGGACAGTATAACTTTTATCTTGCTTAATTGCATTTTAAATTCAATATAAATCTTGCGGTTCTTACAACTATATATTGACATGCAAACCTGTGAGCTCACCAGCGTTTTCGCTGACCCATTTAAGTATTTATCACAGGTACCCAGCAGTAGTTTGGCTGCACAAGCAGGAATTATTAGCTCGAGTCAGCATACATACAACTAGAGATTGGACTGCATTATTATATTTTGTAAAAGTAATTATGCTATGAAATCTCTCAATTTCAGGAACCGAGCTAATGTAACTATATTTTGATGTAAACATTTACTTTATCTATACAAGTTTAAAACGACGCATATAGTGGTCGTTCATTATATCTTATATGCTTTGTATATTGATTAGTGACACCCAAATCAAGCTTCCGCAAATCATTAAATTTGGGGGTGTCACACCTTTGTTGAGATAAATTGCCTACGCAACCACCAGGCTAGGAATGCCATTTGTAAAAATTTAAGTCATTAAATATATAAATGATAAGATAAGCCACGAAAGACAAAAAAATAATATTATTCATAGCAGCAAGTCAATTGATAATAGCGAGTTATTTTTTGCCCGCACGTTACGATGGGGTTAAAAGTACATTCTTAAACTCTAATATAAAATATGAAATTTGTAGTTGATGTTTGTATGTTTAATTTTTTTTTTTTTTCATGCAAATATGTATGTGTATATTTGAAAGAAAATAAAGTAATAACATACAATTTATTATTAAAATAATTTTGTTGATAAAAAAAATTTGGAAAGCATTATAAAAATGTTAACTTAAATTATCGTTTGCAATAATAATTTATATAATTTTGTCGTCATAAAATTAGCATAAAACTTTATTGTAAGTAAAGAGAAAAAAATTGTATAAACTATTAGTAAAAAAAAGGGAAAAAAGTAAAATCTAAAATGTAAAGGGGGAAAATTTGAAATGTTAAAATGTAAAGGGTAGAAAATGAAAAGCTGCTAAAAGTTCAGACGAAGAAATTAAAAAATAGCTAAAAGTTAAAGGGTAAGAAATGGAAAAGTGCTAAAAAATAAGGGGTGCAGATTAAAAAATTGTAGGGTAGAAAATGAAAAAGTTATCAAAGTTAAGGGTAAAAAGTAAAAAGTCAATAAAACATAAAGGGTATAAAATTGAAAAGGGCTAAAACTTTAGGGGTAATAATTATAATTTTTTTTAAGGATTACTATTCATAACCTTTCCAAATTGATATAAGGGGAAATATGCTACCAAGTATCTATGAAATTATGTATATTTAATCTCTTAAGTATGACTTACGATATGCATTTTCAATCATCATAAACCTAATACACAATTTAAACTTCATCAAAAAATTCTACTAATTATGTTATGAAATGAACATTGTATACGTATTATTTAGAAATACTAGCATTTGATTACTTTTGATAGCACTTTTATATGTTGTAAATGAAATGTTTTGATGTATTTGAACGTTTTATAATTTTAACGACCTTTTTTTGTTATCCAACGGACATCCATTAACCCGCTTCACCCATTGGATATGGATGTGGATGGATTAAATAAATTTTAACGGATACGGATACGGATATGGATGTGGATGGTGAAAACTTAAATGGATATGGATATGGCTACATCCGATCCATATCCGATCTATTGCCATCTCTACGCAAGACGAACAAAATAGCGAGTGAAATACTGAAATTTAAATTGGGATGAAGCAAATGAATAGTGGAATTTTTTTTTTTTTTTATCAAAATACTCCGTATCAAATAATTTTATTTCGGATAAGGTTTTGAGGGGCATGTACATTTAGAAGGGAATTAGGGCCGTTTGATCTTAGCTGTTAATTTGTTTGATTAACAACCCACATTCGTTATGTCTTAACAACATTGTATTTTATATAAAATAAAATTCTTTTAAAAGACAACAAATTTGATCCGTTTATTACATAGATTAATGGTCGATGTCTTTTCTTTCCCTTATAAATGCATACTCCCTCTGATCTCATGCAATTTAGTTTATCAGAATTGAATATAACTTAGGAAAATGCAAAAAGACAAGAAAATTAAAAATAGCATTTGAAAGTATATAGAGACACGATAATATTTGCTTGTTTTGAAGTGACTACTCCACTGAGTACAATAACAAACATTATAACACATACAAAAATTTACAACTTACAATCCATTAATACAACACATGGCCTCTATGGTAAATACAATCTTCTAGGTTTAACATCTATATCTATATATTTATATTTATATCAATGAGGGTTACATGCCCGGGCTACGTCTCGAGATAGATCTATTTTAAATTTAATTGAAAAAATTAAAGTTAGTGTACCTTAAATCGAAAAAAGTGAAAATTATAGTACATTATTATGTACTTTTCCTTTTTAAGAACGCACTGAAATATCAAAATTAAATAGATCACATATTCCAAAATTATCCACCGTCTATGTTTTGTTATTTTTCATAAGCTTCAATGATAAGAATAAATAGTATCATTTATTTTTAAATTTTAGAAGTATAAATTTTCGATAATTTTAGTCACATATTTAAAACTTTTAATAGAAATGTATACAATTCATTTGCCTTTGAAGATAAAAGAGCTTAAAAGTTAGTGGTGTTACAAGAGTCGAACTCAAGACCCGACGGAAAAAGTTGGGTGCCTCATCGATCCAACCAAGATTGCATTTGTTTATTGTAGTCACATATGTAAAATATATATTAAATATAATCCGGTAAAATAAAAAATTAATGGGATTGGAAGAGGAAGGACTCGAACCTGAGTCCCTCAATTGTTAACGTCAAAAACGGTAGGCGGAGACCGCTAGACTATCACTTTGTTTATATTATGTCGTTACAAAAATATATAATAAACTATAAATCGACAAAATAGAACTTCCCATTTTTACTTTTCATAACCCCTTTTAAGGGTTGATTATATAGGTATATAAAGCATCTTGGTAGTTTACTTATAGAAAATTTTAATAACATTTTCATATTTAGTTGTCTAATTATCATTATCATTTTACAATATAATCCCATCATATTCACATATTTTTCACTTTTCACTTACTGTATCACGAATCACAAACTCTACAAATACACAAATTAATGTTATCAACTCACAATCACAGGTAAGCCGAACAGATTAAAATAATAAACTTTGCTGCATAGCGCGAGTAATGTGCTATTTATTTTAAAATTCGTTTTGTTTTGGACCATTAAAAACATATTTAGATTGAACTAAAAGAGTATCAATAACTTAATAAGTGTGCTTTTATATAAAATAAAATATATAAAAAATAATAAAAAAAAAACAAAAAGAAAAAGAAAAATATGAATCTTGTGGTTTAAATTATAAATTAGAAATATATATATATATATATATATATATATATATATATATATATAGTTGTGGGATCCTAAAAGAAGATAAAATATATGGAGATGGTGGAGATGGATTCTCAGCCAATCATTTCAATTGTAGGTCAAAGGGTATTTTGGACATTTGTAAATTGTGTATTTAATTTATTAAAATTAAAAAGATACTAATTGATAGTGGCAGTTACTTTTTTACGTGATGTTATCCAATATTTTTGAAAACTATCAAATGAAATATTCAAACTTATTGGACAATAACCCATCGATCTTTTTAGCGATACTGTAATCTCCATTAAAAAGCATTGTAATCCGTATTGTCAATTAATCTATACCATTGCCGAGAAGTTTTCAAGTATTTCTGGTCCATGTGTATTTGTCTTTGATTGGGGACAAAGAGTAAGTTTATTCGTTAGTTTTTGATTAACGGCGAATCGGAATGGCTGACGGTGATAAAGTGATGGAAGTTGTAGATACGTATTCTACGGATGAATCCGATGATTCATCTGGTACAATCGGAGCTAGTAAGCGATCTCGATTATGTCATTTAATTCATTTAATTACGTTTAAGTTGTGTTATTGTATGTTCTTTCGATTTGATTTGCTTATGTTTGTTGCACACTTTAAAAGAATTGTAGTATATATGCAGTCGATTCAGTGTTTTTTTTTAATATCTGAAATTTTCTAAAACTTTTGTTACAGGTACTGGAACAGTGGGGAACGCATTATCCGTTGGTGTTATGCATGTCTCCCCGGAAGGTGTTCCATATTGGATTCCCTCGGTTCCCGATGATATGAAACCTGTGGTTGGAATGTCCTTTGACAACACCGATTTGGCTTATGAGTTTTACAAGCAATACGCAAAACAAGCCGGGTTCCCTTCAAAAAAATCGGGCAACAACAAGAACCGTTCTAAAATAGTTAATCGTAAATACTTTCTGTGTTCCAAACATGGTTCCCCTGCTACAAAGATCCCGTACGACAGCTTAGCAGCTGATGGGAAGAAGCCACGTAAAACTTCATCCCAAAAGTGTGGTTGCACTGCCAAAGTGGTTATTTCGTTGAGTAAGAGTACCAATAAATATGTAGTAGATGAGTTTGTCGAAGAGCATAACCATGATCTGGTCCACCAAAAGGATAAGCACTTTCTAACTTCAAACCGTAGGCTCTCATATCCCCAAAAATAGGCACTCTACAATCTGTCATCCATAAACATCGGACCTAACCGAGCGTTTAAAATATTGAAGCAAACATGTGGTGGGTTTGATCAAGTGGGTGCGACCAAGGTAGATTGTAAGAACTTTAAACGGGATGTGAACAAATATATTGGTGACTATGATGCTCAAATGTTGATCGACAAGTTAAAAACCCGAAAACAAGTGTTTCCGGACTTCTCGTTTGAGTATAGGCAGGGTGGAGAGGATGAACTTAATTGCATTTTTTGGGCTGACGGGGAATGCAAAAGGAACTACATTGCATTTGGTGATGTAGTCGGGTTTGATGCCACATTTAGAACAAACACGTAAAATACTCGCGATACTATAAGTTTCTGTTTATTATAACAATCATGTATCATTACTTATTTTAAGTTAATCTTGCGTATTCTTTTGTTGTAGGTACTACATGGTGTTTCTACCTTTCACCGGGATTGATAATCACAATCGGAGCGTCACATTTGGTGCTGGACTTCTCTCCCATGAAACGGCCGACGCATTTACATGGCTGGTGGAAGCGTTCAAAAAAAATTTGGGAGGCGAACCAACCTTTTTTGTAACTGATCAATGCCCATCTGTCAAGCAAGCACTGAATAATGTCTTCCCAGCCACCAAACATCGGTTGTGCATGTGGCATATAATTGACAAGTTTACGACGAAGGTAAAGATACCTTTATCTGAATTGAGTAAAATAATATTTATTGCTTAACGCAACAAGCACTACTCATTAACTGAAGCATGTTACCCACTTCGTTAGAACTATATTATATGTGTTATAATTAGTTTTCGGAACACCGTTTTCACATTTGATGATACCTTTTAAGTTGTTTTTAAATATCAACTGTGAGCTGATCAGTTTACGCTTAATATGTTGTCCCCATTTCAGTTAGGCTCACTAATGTGCAAGAGTGGACTGCTCGCAGATCTAAACAATATTATATGGAGTAAGACTATTTTGCCTGAAGAATTTGAGGACCGTTGGACGCGTATAATTGACGAGTACAACATGAATGAACACAACTGGCTTGCTGAAATATATGCGATTCGCCACCAATGGATACCAGCCTTCTTCCGAGACGATTCGCTTGCGGCGCTTATGCAAACAACCTCCCGCTGTGAGGGAGAAAACCATTTTTTTAGACAGCTAACAAACGATGATTTGCATCTCATTGAGTTGCTCCAACATTTTGATATAGCCATGCAATGTCAAAGAAACGAGCAATATAAGAACGATCACGATTCACGTTTCAAGGATCCTATATTAACTACCGGACTTTCCATCGAGGCAGAAGCGGCACACATGTTCACGATGTATGCCTTTTTTCAAATTCAAAGGGAACTTACGAAATCCATGGTCAATGTCGGCTCGGATAGCACGGTGGAAGAAAATGGTGTTAAGAAGTACTTGATTAGAGATGTAGACGACGACATAAAATTCCGAGGAAGGCAACAGGTAGTTCCAATAATTAATACTAAAATGTGACTGTTTGATTCGTTACATTCCCATAGTGATTCAACGTTTACGTACATAGTTTCTTCCCTACTTTTTAAATTCACCTAAAACTGGTTCACCTAAATAAAACCTATGCCCTCTCTTTTTGTTACAGGTTATTCTTAACAAACAAGAGCTGACCATCTCATGTTCTTGTAAATTGTACGAGCTTGAAGGCATCCTATGCCGTCATTGTTTCTTTGTATTACGGATGGCACGTGTAAAAGAGTTCCCCAAGAAATATATCATGCGTAGATGGATGAAGGATGTGGTGCCCCCTCCACAAGATGCTAATGCTTTGAAAAGTCGTGAATTAGGGGATAATAAAGAAGAAATACAAACAATCATTCGAGATTCATATTTTTATATAGATGCCGCAATAGATCGACTGGTAACCGACGTAGAAAAGCTTAAATTATTCCGTGAACAACAAAAAAACTGATGGAACAAGTATTTTTGGAGACTCCACTGCAACCCCCTATGAAAAATACGCAGGTAATTCAATCGTTAATCGGTGTTTCGCAACCCGAGAATGTAAATGTTAAGAATCCTCATGTTAGCCGTAATAAAGGATGTGGCTCTAGCAAAAAGAGTAGGATTGAAAGTGCGAAAGAGAAAGCGATTGCTAAGTCACAAAAACATGTCCGTTCATGTCAATATTGTGGTGTTGTTGGTCATTACCAAAGTACTTGCAAAGAAAAAGCTGCGGATAACGCATCAAGGAAAAACAAGGGAGCGGTAGACGAACCTTCCTCGGAATCCGATTAGTCTTTTATCTTTATTCTCTGTAATTTCCTTTGTTTAAAGATTCATTTGGAAATCCTAAGGATTCTTTATTTTATTATTAGTTGTTAAGAAAACAATATTGTTTGATTCATATTTGGGTATAGTTAGAATCAGCTGAAAAAATGGTTATCTGTCTGCTACATTTTTTGGGCACTTTTATAATCTTAGCTGCATGAGTTGACTACACCACCAACATTAACGTAAAGTTAGCCAATACTATAATCATTAACAGCTTAAAAAAAATGCTTCAGAAATCAGCATAGTATGCCTCATCATTAACTCTTTTCTATGAATCTGCAAATTAAATACCATGATTCTGCAAATCATACACTACGATTCTGCAAATTACAATCTATGATTCTGCAAATTAAATACTATGAATATGCAAATTAAATACTATGAATATGCAAATTATATACCATGATTCTGCAAATCATACAATATGATTCTGCAAAGTACAATCTATGATTCTGCACATTAAATACTATGATTCTGCAAATTATATACGATCATTCTGCAAATCATACAATATGATTCTGCAAAGTACAATCTATTATTCTGCAAAGTAAATACTATGATTCTGCAAACTATAAAGTTTGATTCTGCAAATTTTAAACTTTGAATCTTAATTCAACAATTATCAAAAAGATTTTCTTAAAAAAAATAAATCAACTCTTTAACTACATACGTTAAGCACATTGTGTTCATTCTCCAAACGCCCCCAATCTTTCATCTCTTTTCTTGTCTGCTTCCTTTTCTAGCAATTTCTTAAAGTCTAGGGGAAGTTTATCATAATCCTTCGCATCAAACGCGACTTTAAAAGACAAAGTGTTCAACCCAGACAACAATATTTTCGATGCGTATTTCTTCCGAAGATCATCAATCTGTACCTGCTGTCTATTATTCTTCGCTCTTAGGCCCGCTTCAAAATCCCTTGATCCCTTGAACATTTCCATGTGGCGCATTAAAAAAATTCCACAATCTACACCATTTAAAGTTGTTTGCCACGCTAATCTCAGTCTACATGGAACATATCGCCGTATGAATTTAACTATAGGGTGCCTTTTTCTTTCTAAGTATTCACAAAAAAAAAAACCCTCTGCAATTTTATAAATAAACAACAAGTGAGCCTATAATATCAACTCTTACAGCTTAAATAAATATGATTCAGATGCATACAACATTTGCTTTACAACATATGATGCAGCAGACAGTAAAGTACGACGCAGCATTAACTTTTTTATGATTCTGCAAATTAAACAATACGCTTCTCCAAATTATACCCTCTGATTCTACAAATCATAAACTATGATTCTGCAAAATATAATAATGATTCTGCATATTTTAAAATATGATTATGAAAATGTAAAATTAAGATTATACAATGTATAATCTATGATTCTGCAAATTAGAAACTATGATTCTGCAATCTAGAAACTATAATTAAATACATTTCTTAATGCTGATACAAGCTATAATAATAAGCCAGAGTTTAGGTTTGCGTACCAAATTTTCATTTACGCTTTCATAATAATACTTAGCTGCGTCACCATTTACCAAATTGTCGAGTATAAAGATTTCCCCGCCATCTAAGTTGAAGACAACACACCAAAAATGCTTCCGATTCAACACCGGGAAGAACACCTACAAAGCATACAACCCAATATTTAAGTATAGGATCTGTATATCATTAACCAAGTGAATATATATTACAATAGCACTTACCAATCCATAAGTGCTAACATCACCGAGTTTGTATCGTACAAGACAATCATTCAAATTTTCATAAAACAATTTTAAACGTTCCTCCTCCGTCCTACCAGCATCCATACAAACTTCTGTCTGAAAAAAATGGAAAAAAACGTTCTTATTCTTCTATGGTTTTGCATCTAGTTACACCAATGGCAGAGAACATATAAATGCCATGCATATCCTGCTTTTTAAGCATAATTTATACTCTGATTCTTGGTTGCTATACTATGCATCAAAACTAATTATTATATCACTCGCATTTAATTTTAGGATGGCTCAACATCAAATATAAATCTAATTTACTATGATGCACAACAAACTACTTACCAGTATCCCGTACTCATGTACGCATTTGGTTTGCGATGGGGTCCATGGTGTCTTTCCCTGTCGTTAAGTATCAATGACCATATGTCAATCACATTCGGATGAAGACATTGCCCCGGAAACAACGTTTCCATCACACCTCTAAGTGATTTAATGCCATCAACAGTGTTGAATACCACTTCACTGTACAAAGATTACACGGGGCAATCAATTCATAATTTACAATTAACAACATTTAATGTAAATCACAACACAGATAAAAAAACCTCACTCTGGTTCGTCAATGTAACATCCTCTTTACCGGCCTAGGAGAAATTTGGTAAATTACTTAATTCATTTGATTATTTAATTGAGTTTAGAAATAATTCGTGTTATTTGCCTAACTGAAATTAATAGGGTAAATGGTCAAACGAGTTATTGTGATACATAAATTATTACTTGTTTTAAATAAATTTAGTTGACGGTATAATAAAATGTATTGTTTCACAAAACGGTTTTAGGTTCCAGACAATAGATTTAGGACGGATAAAATATGCACTACCTTGCTTTGGGAGTTAGTTGATATATATCAACCTAACACCTTCACTTTCCCATTTCTCTCTTTCTTTATCTCTATCAAACACACACACAAAAAGCTTAAGAAAATCAAAGAAAAGGAGGAAAGCTTTTGTGCTAATTGGATTGAATTATTCATCATCATCACCACATTTTCCTTGTAAATTGTAAGTTGATTTACCTTGAATCATGTATGTGTATGAGTTATAAATGGAAGTTTATAAAGTTAGGTTAAAATGATGTTAAGGTTGATTTTGAAGTTTGATGATGTTGATTGTTGTTATGATATGTTATATAATGTTATTGGAGGTTGTTGTTAGCTAAATTTCGAGTATTGCAACTTATTTGTATGATTTGGGGATTTTAGGTTCGGGGAAATCTGGGCTGTAAAACTTGGCACCTGGGTTTCTGCTTGATAGCCGATCGGCTATGGGAAACCGATCGGTTAAGGCAATTAAGCAGATCGGCTTAACTTAGCCGAACGGCTAGGTTAGTTCAAAATCATCACAGAACTTAGCCACTTGAACCAAAACTTGAAATTAACTAAGAAAGCAGATCGGCTATGGTATAGCCGATCGGTTGGGCTTAGCCGAACGGCTAGGGACCCTTAGCCGATCGGCTTTGGGTCTAAATGTGGGCAACAATCAGTTTGTCGTGTCATACTTTGGTGCATATATGTGTGTGTGTGTGTGTGTGTGTGTGTATTTGTGCATATATGTACATTTGTGCGCTAGAAAAACTTGATAGGTGAAAATAAATGTGGAACCTTAAGCTTATTATTAAGTGATGTATTTGACACGAATTACATTATTTCAAATGGGTTCCTAATTCGTTAATTGTTTATGTTACCAGATAAACCGAAGACTCAATAACATAAGAACTTTGAGTGGAGATTGTGAACGTAAGGGTGAGTGGATCATTGACTCTCTTTCTGAATTAGTTGTAACAATCCGGTTACAACGGGTAAACATGGTTTTACAGTTTTATATTGAATAAGTACATTTTGCCATGATGATTATGGAATGTGCTATCTTGTCAGGGGTCAATATGATATTGGGTTTGGATACTATTACTTTGGACGACATGATGACTTTGTACATGTGTTGTTTATTGAAATCATGTCGTATGTAGTAATAGTACTAAACTATCGGTAAGACCACTGTTTGGCCTTCAGTGGTTATAAGTGTTACTTGGGGAACCACCGCGGCATGAGGGTACCTCAAGGACCACCGATCCTCTTTGATGTATTTGTTGTGATGCTTTGTGGTGATCAATTGCTATGATAGTTAGATTGATAGTTGTGATCTATTCACTTAGCTTCGTGCTAATCCCTCTCCTCACTTCTTGCAGATTATTTTGATGTGGGTGGGCAAGAAGTTGGTTTGAAGAATGTTTGACTGCCTACTCTGACTTTACGACATGTCATCGTTCATAAACTTATGTTTGAATTTAAATAACACCTAACTTAATGTTGTAGTTAATGTGGTTATTGTATCAACTTATCATGCAGGCATAGATTATGTTTTGGGAACTATGTTATACGCAATCTATAATGCATGATTTGTGTTTAATCGCTTCCGATATATGTAAAAAAAAAAAAAAAATGTCTTCTAAATCTTGTGGTGTTATAAATTGGTATCAGAGCCTAGGTTTGGGTGAATTGAGCATGGGTTAAGTGTTCAATCCCAAATCTATGTGTGTCAGTCAAACATTCCTGTGAGTGGGCTTTTGTTAGCATGTGAAGTTGGTTAGTATATAGGTACTAACCACTAACGTGTTATGAGATGTTGTTTTGGTACAGATATGGCAGAAAATGAACCTCCAGCCGACACACCCAATGATGCCTCTTGAACTAATGTATCCCCTACCGAAACCCAAAATGTTAGCCAGGGTCAAACTGGTACTTCCTTTTCTGCAGGGGACTTTGATCATGATGATTATATGATTCATCTAGAGGCAGAAAATCTGAGACTTAAGGCAATTGAACAACAGTTTTTACAACAACAACAACAAACCCGGTCCTCTCAACAAATCTTGCAATCTTTGCCACATATTGTTAGCGCTGTACCACCACCTTTGGTGACCTCGCAGATTCCCGTATCTCAGTTTTATTATCATCATCCCCAACACTATGGTACCTATCCGACTTCGGCCCCGTTCTCTTCCGGACCTACAGGTTATCAGACTCCGGTATTTCAAACTCAGGGGCAACCTAAGCTATGCTCTTTTAAGACTTTCAAGTCTTGTGGACCACCGGATTATTCGGGTAGTACAAATCCCTCCGTTACCTTGGATTGGCTAAGGGATGTGGAAAGAAAGTTTGAGGTTTGTCGATGTGAAGAGGAAGTCAAGGTTCCTTTTGCGGTGCAACTTCTTAAGGGTCCCGCAATGGTTTGGTGGGATTCCATTACATCACATTTTACCCCACAGCAGAGAGCATCAATTTGTTGGTCTGATTTCCACAATGAGGTTTGTAAGAAATATTGTTCGGGATTTGACATGACTCGGATTCGACGCGAGTTTTTGGATTTGCAATTAACGGATAAGATGACGATGGATGATCTCATTTCCCAATTCACTGACAAGTTGAGATTCGTGCAACAATGGGTACCTGAGGAACGTATGAAGATCGACCATTTTGTGGGTATGTTACCGCATACTTATCGGATGACCATGAGATTGGCGGGTACTCTTTCCCAAGCTTTTGATCTTGCCCGTTCTGTGGATGGAGATGTTAGGGCACAGGGCTTGGAGGTTAAGGAAAAGTCTCCATTTAAACCCAAAGGTGATTCTTCGGGTAGTCCTGGAAAGAAGAAATGGCAGGGATCTCATCAACCTAAGAAGCCTAATTCGGATAGTAAATCATTGGATAGAACCAATTGGTGCCACAATTGTAAATCGAGACACACGGGTCCTTGCACTCCACAAACTGCTAGGTGTATCAAATGTGGACAACTTGGTCATGATATCAAGGATTGTGCGTTTCCTAGGCATGTGTGTTGGAATTGCCAAAAGGAAGGTCATCGTTCGGGTTTGTGTCCGGAGGTGGGAAAACAAAAGATGGGTGTGGTCGGAGGGTCTTTATCTTCTGGCCAGAAAAGAAAGAATCCCCCAACGGCAACAAGCAGGGCATTCCAAATGACAGCTGATGATGCTGTCAGGACTGAAGATGTTATAACTGGTACATTTCTAATCAACTCTGTACCAGCTACTATTCTGTTTGATTCGGGAGCCAATTGCTCATTTATATCTATGTTTTTTCTGCGATAAACTGAAATTGACTCCCACTTGTATTACAAATCCTATTGAGGTTGAGATAGCAAATGGCAAGATAGTTCCAGTTACCACATCGGTGACTGGAGCTAGCATATTGATTGAGGATCATAGTTTCCCAATTTCTTTTCTATTGATGCCTATCCCCAGTTTTGATGCGGTTTTAGGCATGGATTGGTTAAGTAAGAATAAGGCAAGTATAGAGTGCCATAAGAAACTAATTAGGATTCCAATCTCGGGTGAGTCATATATTGTGGCTCAAGGGGAACGGGAGAGAGGTAGTATCCCTATGATTTCTATGATGAAAGCTAGTAAATCTCTAGCTAAGGGGTGTGTATCTTACCTGGCTTATATAGTTGATGCAAAATTAGAAAAGAAAACCGTTTCCAATGTCCGGGTGGTTTCTGATTACCCCGACGTCTTTCCTGATGAATTGCCTGGGTTGCCTCCCATTAGAGAGGTGGAATATAAAATTGACCTAATTCTTGGATCTACTCCTGTAGCTAAGGCTCCTTATAGACTAGCTCCCTCCGAAATTCGTGAAATGATGACCCAAATCCAGGAGCTATTAGATAAGGGTTTCGTCAGGCCTAGTTCGTCTCCTTGGGGTGCACCTGTGTTGTTTGTTAAAAAGAAGGATGGCACCCTTCGGATGTGTATTGACTATAGAGAGTTGAATAAGCGAACCATAAAGAATAAGTACCCTTTGCCCCGAATAGATGAATTGTTTGATCAATTACAAGGGTCTTCCTATTTCTATAAGATTGACTTGAGGTCGGGTTATCATCAAGTGCGGGTTTGTGGGGAGGATATTCCTAAGACGGCTTTCCGCACTAGATATGGTCATTATGAATTTCTTGTTATGCCTTTTGGGTTGACTAATGCTCCGGCGGTCTTTATGGATTTGATGAATAGAGTTTGTCGACCCTATCTTGATAAGTTCGTTATTGTATTTATTGATGATATATTGATTTATTCTAAGTCTGAATCCGATCATGAAGTACACTTGCGTTTAGTACTTGATGCGTTGAGACAGGAGAAGTTGTATGCTAAGTTCTCCAAATGTGAGTTTTGGTTGCGTGAGGTCCAGTTTTTGGGGCATATCATTTGTGAGGATGGAGTTAAGGTTGATCCATCTAAGGTTGAGGCAGTTATGAATTGGCAAGCACCTAAGTCTGCTTCAGAGATTAAGAGTTTTCTTGGTTTGGCGGGTTACTATCGAAAGTTCATCAAGGATTTCTCTAAGCTCGCGGGTCCTTTGACGAAATTGACTCGAAAGGATGTTAAGTTTCAATGGAATGATCAGCAGGAGTCGGCTTTCCAGACTTTGAAGCAGTTATTGTGTCAGGCTCCCATTTTAGCTTTGCCTGACGGGTCCGAGGATTTCATTGTGTATTGTGATGCTTCGCATGCGGGTTTGGGTGGTGTCTTGATGCAACGTGGTCGAGTCATTGCGTATGTTTCTCGTCAGCTTAAGCCTCATGAAAAGAATTATCCTACCCATGATTTGGAGCTTGCAGCTGTAGTCTTTGCCTTAAAAATCTGGAGACACTATTTGTATGGCACTAAATGTGTTATCTGTACGGATCACAAGAGCCTCCAGTACATGTTTTCTCAGAAGAAACTGAATATGCGTCAGAGGCGATGGCTGGAATTGATAAAGGACTACGATTGTGAAATTCGTTACCATCCGGGTAAGGCGAATGTAGTCGCCGATGCGTTGAGTAGAAAAGGAAAATTCGAGGAAGTTTGCTTTATGCGATTAGAAGTTTCCTCGGATTTGATTGACAAATTGAGAATGGCACAAATGGAGGCATTGTTGGATCAAAATTTGAAATCCGAGATTCTATTGAAAAGAAAAGAACTGTTATGTGACGATTCTCGTGGATTAAAGACATTCCAATCGCGTGTTTGGGTTCCTTTGCTTGGTGGGCTTCGTGATGTAATATTGATGGAAGCTCATAAGTCCAGATTGTCGGTTCATCCCGGGAGCACAAAAATGTATAATGATTTGAAACCTTTGTATTGGTGGCCTACTTTGAAAATGGATGTTGCTCGATTTGTGGAATCGTGTCATATATGCTCTCAAGTGAAAGCCGAACATCAGAAACCGTATGGGTCGTTGAAACAACTTGAGATCCCCGAGTGGAAATGGGAACACATTACGATGGATTTTGCAACAAAATTTCCGCGAACCATTAGAGGAAATGACATGATTTGGGTGATTGTGGACCGACTAACTAAGAGTGCTCACTTCCTGGCTTCTAGTGAGACGGAATCTTTGAGTAAGTTAGCTCAGTTGTACATCAGTGAGGTTGTTTCGAGGCATGGGATTCCGTTATCTATTGTATCAGACAGAGATCCTCGTTTTGCATCTGGATTTTGGCGGAGTTTGCAAAAGGAATTGGGTACTAGAATCAATTTGAGTACTGCTTATCACCCTCAGACGGACGGTCAATCTGAGCGCACCATTCAAACTTTGGAGGACATGTTGCGTGCTTGTGTGTTAGAATATGGTGGGTCTTGGGATTCACACCTGCCATTGATTGAATTTGCGTATAATAATTCTTACCACTCGAGTATAGGTATGCCTCCGTATGAAATGCTTTATGGGCGTCGTTGTAGAACGCCTACATGTTGGTTAGAAGCGGGTGAGAAATAATTTGCGGGTCCAGATATTGTTCAGATTACTGCTGATAAAGTAGCTATAGCCCGTGGGAAGTTGAAAGCTGCTCGGGATAGACAGAAACAGTATGCCGATCCTCGGCGCCGTTCGGTTTCGTTTGTAGTGGGTGACTTGGTTTATTTAAAGGTTTCCCCTTGGAAAGGAGTGATTAGGTTTGGTAAACGTGGTAAACTTGCTCCTAGGTTTATTGGGCCATTTAGGATTCGCCAATTAGTTAATGATCAAACGGTATCGTTAGATCTTCCTCCTGAATTAGCGGGTATTCATGACACTTTTAATGTTTGTTACTTAAGGAAGTGTAAGGTGGAGGACCAATCACAAATCCTTCCCTTACAAGACTTGCGTGTCGACTTAAGTCAGAAACTTGTAGAGGAACCCATAGAGATTGTAGATAGAAAAGTGACTAAACTTCGAAAGAAGGAGATACCCATGGTTTTGGTTAAGTGGCGACATAGTTTGGGTGCTAATCTTACGTGGGAAACGGAGGAAAGCATGAAATTGCGTTATCCAAATCTCTTTGAGCGTGGCGAGATTTCGGGGACGAAATCTTCTTAAGGAGGGAAGATTTGTAACATCCTCATTACCGGCCTAGGAGAAATTTGGTAAATTACTTAATTCATTTGATTATTTAATTGAGTTTAGAAATAATTCGTGTTATTTGCCTAACTGAAATTAATAGGGTAAATGGTCAAACGAGTTATTGTGATACATAAATTATTACTTGTTTTAAATAAATTTAGTTGACGGTATAATAAAATGTATTGTTTCGCAAAACGGTTTTAGGTTCCAGACAATAGATTTAGGACGGATAAAATATGCACTACCTTGCTTTGGGAGTTAGTTGATAAATATCAACCTAACACCTTCACTTTCCCATTTCTCTCTTTCTTTATCTCTATCAAACACACACACAAAAAGCTTAAGAAAGTCAAAGAAAAGGAGGAAAGCTTTTGTGCTAATTGGATTGAATTATTCATCATCATCACCACATTTTCCTTGTAAATTGTAAGTTGATTTACCTTGAATCATGTATGTGTATGAGTTATAAATGGAAGTTTATAAAGTTAGGTTAAAATGATGTTATGGTTGATTTTGAAGTTTGATGATGTTGATTGTTGTTATGATATGTTATATAATGTTATTGGAGGTTGTTAGCTAAATTTCGAGTATTGCAACTGATTTGTATGATTTGGGGATTTTAGGTTCGGGGAAATCTGGGCTGTAAAACTTGGCACCTGGGTTTCTGCTTGATAGCCGATCGGCTATGGGAAACCGATCGGTTAAGGTAATTAAGCAGATCGGCTTAACTTAGCCGAACGGCTAGGTTAGTTCAAAATCATCACAGAACTTAGCCACTTGAACCAAAACTTGAAATTAACTAAGAAAGCAGATCGGCTATGGTATAGCCGATCGGTTGGGCTTAGCCGAACTGCTAGGGACCCTTAGCCGATCGGCTTTGGGTCTAAATGTGGGCAACAATCAGTTTGTCGTGTCATACTTCGGTGCATAGATGTGTGTGTGTGTGTGTGTGTGTGTGTGTGTGTGTGTATTTGTGCATATATGTACATTTGTGCGCTAAGAAAAACTTGATAGGTGAAAATAAATGTGGAACCTTAAGCTTATTATTAAGTGATGTATTTGACACGAATTACATTATTTCAAATGGGTTCCTAATTCGTTAATTGTTTATGTTACCAGATAAACCGAAGACTCAATAACATAAGAACTTTGAGTGGAGATTGTGAACGTAAGGGTGAGTGGATCATTGACTCTCTTTCTGAATTAGTTGTAACAATCCGGTTACAACGGGTAAACATGGTTTTACAGTTTTATATTGAATAAGTACATTTTTGTAACACCCCCAAATTTAACGATTTGCGGAAGCATACATTGGGTGTTACTAATCAATATACAAAGCACAAGATTAATAGTAAACGACCTCTAAATGAGACGTTTGTAAAATAGTTACATTTCATAATTAATAATCGTTTGAAAACCGTAGGTTTTCGTATACAAAATGAAATTCCCTAGAGCCCACGCGTATAGCGGGAGATTCTATTACATCACCATAATTACAAAAGATAATGCCAAAGAATCTCCGTTAAATGCAGTTTGTAAATCATGCGACTCTAGCTAGTAATCCTGGAGTGATCCTACTCCGTAAGTGTACCTGAGATACAAAGCTAAAAAGTGTCAACCAAAAAGGTTGGTGAATCTCACAGGTTTAGTAATAAGTAGGTGTTATGAACCACAAGTATGTACCCATATTGCTATCCAGCAAAGTAAGTAAATCAGTAAATCAGTACAGTGCCATGAGCTCATAAGTTGAAGCTTAACCGTGTAGTGTGAGTATATCACGTACCCCCGTGAGTGCTATCCGCACACTCATATGTAACAAATACTAATATGTCTGTTTCTACGTGTAAATCAGTACGTGGTGGCGCTACCACCCCAGACAGGGATTGTCAGTCCCAAATGGATCCATCTATTAGTAATCGCGCTTAAGTCCATAACTAACAACTTACGATTTGGAGGCTTTCAGTGGATAAAAGTAACTCATGCGTTTGTTTGTAATCAGTAATGTTTTCAGTTCAGTACATTGTGTTCATGCGTAAAACAGTTGCTAAGTATCTCACCCCAAAGTATAAAACAGTAAAAGTGGGGCTGTAAGACTCACCTGAGTCGAGCAGTGGTAAATAGCAAGTAGTAGTAAAGCAAGTAGGTTCTCCGAACCCGTAACCTTCTAGTGCCTAAACACGTAAGGTTAAGTAAGTAGATGTCTCGCAAGACCATCTAGGCTAGTTGTTCATACAACCCGTTGTGTTTAAATGTTGGTTTGTTCGCGTTCGTATCAAAGTATACGGCCCGTTGGTGATTTGTTATATTTAAAGTTTATCATTCAATACGCAAATTAGAGTAATTGTAATAGGAAAGTATGTTTTATTATGATTGTTAGGTCGTATCGTATAAGGATTTGAGGTTGTAAAAGTTCGACACTTAGTGAAAATGTGAGTTTTCAAAGTTCTGGTTTGTGCGACGTAGCATGCGACGTCGCTAGCGACGTAAGGTGCGACGTGGGCATGTACGTCGCATGATGCGACCTTCGCAATTCAATGCGACGTAGGGGGCGGCGTCGCTAATGCGACGTTGGTTCGGTTTGCGACGTTAAAGTCTACGTCGCTACTTGCGACGTCCGCAAGTTAATGCGACGTAAGGGGCTGCGTCGCTAGTGCGACGTTGGGATTTTTGTGCGACGTAGGCCGCGACGTCGCAGAGGCCCCTGGCCAGGTGCGACGTAGCGGTCTGATGGCCGGAATTTTTGTCGAAAACGAGTTTCCCGGTTTCCGTTGGGTCCAAATCTTTTACCCAACCCTTATATGAACATATTAAGCCTATTTAAACCATAAACTAGTAAAAATGATCGAAAACGAGAGATGTCGGGATTTGTCGGAAACTTACAAAGTGTCGGATTAAAAATCCGAAAAGATAGGAATGTAGATCGTGTGATGGTGAACGTTTTCTTCCAAAGTAGTCACGAAATCCGAGGCCGTATGATAGTAGTATTTTGCGAATTAGTGAAGTTGGTGGTGGATGGTGGTGATTAGAGAGAAAGAGAGAAAGGAGGGAAGAGAGAGAGAAAGAAGAAATGAAATGAAAGGAAATGGGAGGTGGAGGTGGGGTTTATATCCCATTTTCAGTCTCCGTCTACGTGTCCCGTGCGGTGTTCGTTTTCTCCGTCGTTTTACGTTAAATATGTATTTTACGCGTTTAATTATATTTATGAAATCACAAATCTTGTTAAATAATTTAATTAAATTATTTCCTTAAATCTTTAATAGATTAAATTAAATTTAATTACTTTTGTTTTTAAATCGTGTACGTTTTAATCGAGTAGTATAAGGCAGTTACTAGCTATTATAAAATAGCATTTCAGTCATAATTGCGTTATTTTAGTTTATAAACATTTGTTCACCAACGTCCGTGTTAATCGAATAGAATTTCATTCTATTTAAGTTGTGTACGATTTAATCAAATCGCAAAGTTGTATATATTTACCAACATATAATCCGATACATAAATTAGCCTAACACAGAACTAATTACATGTATTAACAAAGAATTAGGCGCTAATACTAGCCCTAATTTGGCGGTTGTTACATTCTCCCCTTGTTAAAAGAATTTCGTCCCGAAATTAGTTCGATTGCACGGTCGGTGCGTTGTCTGGGAAGAGATGTGGGTAATTCTGTCGCATTTGGTCTTCCCGTTCCCAAGTGAATTCCGGACCGCGCCGCGAATTCCACCTGACTTTTACGATGGGAATACGACTCTGTTTTAGTTGTTTGACCTCACGGTCCATGATTTCCATAGGTTCCTCGACAAAATGAAGTTTATCATCGATTTGAATTTCGTCGAGCGGTATAATCAGTGTCTCGTCAGACAGACATTTCTTCAGATTAGAAATGTGGAATGTGTTGTGAACGCTGCTAAGCTCAGCAGGAAGTTGCAGGCGGTATGCCACTGGACCAATCTTTTCAAGGATTTCGAATGGTCCGATGTATCTAGGATTTAGTTTGCCTCGTTTTCCGAATCGAATGACACCTTTCCACGGTGCCACTTTGAGAAGTACCTTGTCCCCTACTTGGAACTCAAGGTGTTTGCGTCTCACGTCAGCATAGCTTTTCTGACGATCACGCGCGGCTTTTAGTCTGTTTTGTATGCCGACAATCTTTTCAGTTGTTTCATGTATGATTTCTGGACCGGTGAGTTGTGTATCCCCCACCTCGGTCCAACAGATAGGTAACCGGCACTTACGACCGTACAGTGCCTCGAAGGGTGCAGCCTTTATGCTGGTGTGATAACTGTTGTTGTACGAGAACTCGCACAACGGTAAGTGATTTTCCCAGTTTTTACCGAAGTCAACTACGCAGGCCCGTAGCATGTCTTCCAGTGTTTGTATGGTTCGTTCGCTCTGGCCGTCGGTTTGAGGATGGTATGCCGTACTCATATCCAGACGAGTACCAAGAGATTTTTGCAGTGACTGCCAGAAGCGAGAAGTGAATCGAGCATCTCGGTCGGAGATGATTGAGATGGGCACGCCGTGTCTTGACACGATCTCTTTCAGGTAGATCCGTGTCAAACGTTCCATCTTATCAGTTTTTTTGATGGCTAGGAAATGAGCAGATTTAGTGAGTCGGTCAACGATCACCCAAATAGTATCGCAACCGTTAGAAGTTTTCGGGAGTTTAGTAATGAAATCCATGGTGATCTGCTCCCATTTCCATCGTGGTATTTCGGGTTGTTGTAGCAAACCGGAAGGTTTCTGGTGTTCAGCTTTAACTTTGGAACAAGTAAGACACTTGCCAACATAGGTTGCAATGTCAGTTTTCATGTTGGGCCACCAATACATTTCCTTGATGCCGTGATACATTTTGTCGGCACCAGGGTGTATAGAGTATTTTGACTTGTGAGCTTCATTCATCACCAAGTCTCGAAGGTTCCCAAAACTTGGTAACCAGATTCGATTCGAGAAGTATTTGGCCCCGTTAGGTTTGGTTTCAAATTGTTTGTCCATGCCTCGCAAGGCCTCGTTTATCAAGTTTTCTGGTTTGAGTGCTTCGAGTTGATCGGTGAGAGTTTGATTGATGAGGTCGTTGTGAATGGTCATACCGAGAGCTCGAACTCGAAGTGGTTTCACTCGTTCCTTTCGGCTTAAGGCATCGGCGACAACATTCGCCTTGCCTGGATGATAGCGAATTTCGCAATCGTAATCCGTAAGCAACTCGACCCATCGACGTTGCCTCATGTTGAGATCCTTTTGATCGAAGATATGTTGGAGACTTTTATGGTCAGTAAAGATTGTACACTTGGTACCGTATAAGTAGTGTCTCCAGATTTTTAGAGCGAATACAACAGCCCCCAACTCTAGGTCATGAGTTGTGTAATTCTTTTCGTGGACCTTGAGTTGTCGAGAGGCGTAAGCGATAACCTTGTCTCGTTGCATCAGCACGCAACCAAGACCTTGGTGTGAAGCATCACAGTATACCACGAAGTCATCGTTGCCTTCGGGTAAAGATAAGATAGGTGCACTGCAGAGTTTCTATTTTAGTAGCTGGAAAGCTGACTCCTGTTTGTCAGTCCAATCGAACTTCTTTTCTTTTTGAGTCAGTGCAGTGAGAGGTAGGGCTATTTTCGAAAAATTCTCAATGAACCGCCGGTAGTATCCGACGAGTCCTAAGAATTGGCGTACCTCGGCCGGTGTAGTAGGTGCTTGCCAACACTTGATAGCCTCGATTTTCGAAGGATCAACATGAATCCCTTGATTGTCAATGACGTGTCCAAGGAATTGAACGGTTTGCAACCAGAACTCACACTTAGAGAATTTGGCATATAACTCTTCATGTTTGAGCAGCTCTAGGATAGTTTTCAGGTGTTGCGCGTGTTCTTGTTCAGTGCGCGAGTAAATCAAGATGTCATCGATAAAGACGATAACAAACTTGTCAATGTAAGGTTTGCACACCCGATTCATAAGGTCCATGAATACAGCTGGTGCGTTGGTTAAGCCGAATGGCATCACTTGGAATTCATAATGCCCGTAGCGAGTTCGGAAAGCAGTTTTTGGAATATCTTCATCACGAACTCGGAGTTGGTGATAACCCGAGCGTAGATCAATTTTTGAATAAAAACTCGACCCCTGAAGTTGGTCAAACAGGTCATCAATGCGAGGAAGTGGGTAACGGTTCTTGACAGTTAATTTGTTGAGTTCACGGTAGTCGATGCACATGCGGAAAGAACCGTCTTTCTTTTTCACAAACAGGACCGGAGCTCCCCAAGGTGAGGAACTTGGTCGAATAAATCCCTTGTCCAGGAGTTCCTGTAACTGAGTAGACAACTCCTGAAGTTCGGATGGGGCTAGTCGGTAAGGGGCTCGTGCCACGGGTGCTGCGCCGGGCACAAGATCAATAGAGAATTCGACTTGTCTAGTTGGCGGTAGGCCAGGCAAGTCTTCAGGAAAGACTTCTGGGAAGTCTCGAACAATAGGCACATCCTCAAGTCGCTTCTCCACCGACTTTTTCTCCATAACGTGTGCGAGGATTGCCTGGTACCCTTTTCTCAAGTATTTTCGGGTTTTCATGCAAGAAATGATATTTATTCTCGTCCCACCGGTCTCCCCTTGTATGCTCAAAGTTCCACCGGTGACGAGAGGAATGCGTACAATTTTCTCGAAACAAACGATTTCGGCTCGGTGCTTGGACAACCAATCCATACCGACGATGATGTCAAAGCTGCCGATTTCGACAGGTATCAAGTCAATGGAAAAGAGCTCGTTAGCTAGGTTCAAAGTGCAATTAGGTATCACACTGTCGGCCTCAATAAGTTTTCCGTTTGCCAATTCTACAATGTACTTAGAATCTAAGGCAATAGGTGTGGTGTCAAGTAGTGGATAAAACTCGTCAGAAATAAAGCTCTTATCAGCACCAGTATCAAATAATACAGATGCAGTCAAGTTGTTGAGAAGAAACGTACCCGTGACCACATTCGGGTCTTGACGGGCTTCCCCAGATTTCAGCACAAAAGCTCTTCCTCGAGCATTGTTGTTATTCCTGTTGTTGTTGTTGTTCAGCTTCGGACAGTCTTTCTTGAAATGCCCCGTACCGTTACACCCATAACAGGTCTTTGGTGCAGAGGTGTTGGTGTCAGTGGTGTTTGATCTACAGTCCTTAGCCAAGTGTCCAAATCTCTTACACTTGCTACAGGGACACGAACCATGGTGGTGTCGTTGGCACTTTGAGCAATAGGGCTTGGTTCCCTTGTACGCCCCCTTGTCATCAGAACCGGAGGTGTAGGCTTTAATGGTCTCAGGTTTCTTGGTTTGGTGGTTGTTGTGGTTGTCGGACCATTTTCTTTTATTGTTGTTGGAGGATGGAGTGGGTGGTTCTGGGTCCTCGTTCATAGCTAGAAGTTCATGGGCCAACCGAATGGCGCCGTGAAGGGTGGTTTGGTTTGATGAGGCGACATTTCCCCGGACGGGTTCCGGGAGGCCGCGGATGTATTTCTTAATCTTGTCGGGCCCAGTACCTGCCATAGCTGGGCGAAGGACGGTGAGTTGTTGGAATCTGGTGGTGTATCCAACGATATCAGTTCCTTGCACTTTTAAGTTCCAGAACTCTTCGTCCAGCTTGTGAAGTTGTTCGGACGGGCAGTACTCATCAGTGAGCATTTTCTTTAGATCCTCCCAAGGGAGTAGATAAGCGGTGTCAATCCCCACGGACTGGGTATAGGAATTCCACCACGAAAGGGCACCATCTTCGAGGGTGCAGGTGGAGAATTTGACCTTGTCGTCTTCCGCACATTTGCTGATGCGGAAAACGGATTCCATCTTTTCGAACCATCTGATAAGTCCGATGGCTCCTTCGGTTCCCTTGAAGCTCAAGGGTTTGCAGTTTTGAAAATCCTTGTATGAACAAGGTTTAGCAGCAGAGGTTTCAGCGGCATCGCTGTTTCTTGTGGAGTTAGGTGGAGTATTCCGAGCCAAGGCTTCAGTAACAGCCTGGGTTATGAGAGACGTGATCTGAGCATCAGTGTAAGGTCTTGACTTTGGCGGCATGATTCTTCAATAAAAGAAATGAAGATACATGAGATTTTGTAAGAAAATTGCATTTATTCCAGATGTACATGTATAAAGTTGGTAATACATAACATCAATATGAAAAGGATTATGGCAATTAATATGAGTCGAAACAGCAAGGAATATTTAATAGATGATACGAGTTCAAAGGTTACATCCTACAGATGTGTTACAAAAGATGTCGGGAATTGTTACATCCGACTGGAACATAGAGTAGTGCTTAGATAGTTACTAGATTACAGAATAGTTTACACAACAAAGACTAAGCTAGTCTCAATGTAGGTTAATCTGCTCCATCATTTCGATGAGACGATCCACAGTATTTGCAAGTCTACTGGCTTGTCGAGCATTGTCTTCAGCTAATGCTAGTCGCTGTACCAATCCACGGGTATATTCTTCCGTTTCCCGTGAGCGTTGTTCACACTCATCAAGTCTGTGTTTCAAAAGAGCGGTTTCCACGCTTATCTCCACCACTTTGTTGAAAAGAACGTCCACATTATTAACGGTGGTTTCGTGATCCTCAGAGACTTGTTCGATGCGCTCAAGTGATGTAAGTCTCCAGTTTTCGTTTGTTTCCTGCAACACGACATCCATGGTGCGAAGTCGTTGCTCGTGTTGGTTTACCCTAGCAGCTAAGGCCGGCAAGGTGAAGTGGGTAGAGTACGGGCCAGCTCGAGGCAACCGGTTGTTCCTCCTTGCTACCCTTGGGTTCTGCGACCCGGATTGAGAACGAGATAAATCGGATGGGATGTTTGCCATTTCTGAGACAAAGCGTTAGTAAGATTGAGGCCTATATTCATATAGCCCCTATATAATATAGCCTATTGAGTGTCTAGCATAAACATGTTTAAGTCTCGGTTCTCTCGAAGTCAGAGTCTTCTATTGTACCCTGTTCAGCCATAACCCCTTTCAGATCTTACATCGTCTTTGCTTAATTGTACATAGTTGATCAGGCTATGTTAAATTAAACTCGTATGATGTAATCACTGAACCGGTTATACCTAATAAAGGATACTGCCTAATGGTCATAGTCTAGGCTCACTAAATGCAACCTAGTTCACTATAACCTTAGGCTCTGATACCAATCTGTAACACCCCCAAATTTAACGATTTGCGGAAGCATACATTGGGTGTTACTAATCAATATACAAAGCACAAGATTAATAGTAAACGACCTCTAAATGAGACGTTTGTAAAATAGTTACATTTCATAATTAATAATCGTTTGAAAACCGTAGGTTTTCGTATACAAAATGAAATTCCCTAGAGCCCACGCGTATAGCGGGAGATTCTATTACATCACCATAATTACAAAAGATAATGCCAAAGAATCTCCGTTAAATGCAGTTTGTAAATCATGCGACTCTAGCTAGTAATCCTGGAGTGATCCTACTCCGTAAGTGTACCTGAGATACAAAGCTAAAAAGTGTCAACCAAAAAGGTTGGTGAATCTCACAGGTTTAGTAATAAGTAGGTGTTATGAACCACAAGTATGTACCCATATTGCTATCCAGCAAAGTAAGTAAATCAGTAAATCAGTACAGTGCCATGAGCTCATAAGTTGAAGCTTAACCGTGTAGTGTGAGTATATCACGTACCCCCGTGAGTGCTATCCACACACTCATATGTAACAAATACTAATATGTCTGTTTCTACGTGTAAATCAGTACGTGGTGGCGCTACCACCCCAGACAGGGATTGTCAGTCCCAAATGGATCCATCTATTAGTAATCGCGCTTAAGTCCATAACTAACAACTTACGATTTGGAGGCTTTCAGTGGATAAAAGTAACTCATGCGTTTGTTTGTAATCAGTAATGTTTTCAGTTCAGTACATTGTGTTCATGCGTAAAACAGTTGCTAAGTATCTCACCCCAAAGTATAAAACAGTAAAAGTGGGGCTGTAAGACTCACCTGAGTCGAGCAGTGGTAAATAGCAAGTAGTAGTAAAGCAAGTAGGTTCTCCGAACCCGTAACCTTCCAGTGCCTAAACACGTAAGGTTAAGTAAGTAGATGTCTCGCAAGACCATCTAGGCTAGTTGTTCATACAACCCGTTGTGTTTAAATGTTGGTTTGTTCGCGTTCGTATCAAAGTATACGGCCCGTTGGTGATTTGTTATATTTAAAGTTTATCATTCAATACGCAAATTAGAGTAATTGTAATAGGAAAGTATGTTTTATTATGATTGTTAGGTCGTATCGTATAAGGATTTGAGGTTGTAAAAGTTCGACACTTAGTGAAAATGTGAGTTTTCAAAGTTCTGGTTTGTGCGACGTAGCATGCGACGTCGCTAGCGACGTAAGGTGCGACGTGGGCATGTACGTCGCATGATGCGATTCGCAATTCAATGCGACGTAGGGGGCGGCGTCGCTAATGCGACGTTGGTTCGGTTTGCGACGTTAAAGTCTACGTCGCTACTTGCGACGTCCGCAAGTTAATGCGACGTAAGGGGCTGCGTCGCTAGTGCGACGTTGGGATTTTTGTGCGACGTAGGCCGCGACGTCGCAGAGGCCCCTGGCCAGGTGCGACGTAGCGGTCTGATGGCCTGAATTTTTGTCGAAAACGAGTTTCCCGGTTTCCGTTGGGTCCAAATCTTTTACCCAACCCTTATATGAACATATTAAGCCTATTTAAACCATAAACTAGTAAAAATGATCGAAAACGAGAGATGTCGGGATTTGTCGGAAACTTACAAAGTGTCGGATTAAAAATCCGAAAAGATAGGAATGTAGATCGTGTGATGGTGAACGTTTTCTTCCAAAGTAGTCACGAAATCCGAGGCCGTATGATAGTAGTATTTTGCGAATTAGTGAAGTTGGTGGTGGATGGTGGTGATTAGAGAGAAAGAGAGAAAGGAGGGAAGAGAGAGAGAAAGAAGAAATGAAATGAAAGGAAATGGGAGGTGGAGGTGGGGTTTATATCCCATTTTCAGTCTCCGTCTACGTGTCCCGTGCGGTGTTCGTTTTCTCCGTCGTTTTACGTTAAATATGTATTTTACGCGTTTAATTATATTTATGAAATCACAAATCTTGTTAAATAATTTAATTAAATTATTTCCTTAAATCTTTAATAGATTAAATTAAATTTAATTACTTTTGTTTTTAAATCGTGTACGTTTTAATCGAGTAGTATAAGGCAGTTACTAGCTATTATAAAATAGCATTTCAGTCATAATTGCGTTATTTTAGTTTATAAACATTTGTTCACCAACGTCCGTGTTAATCGAATAGAATTTCATTCTATTTAAGTTGTGTACGATTTAATCAAATCGCAAAGTTGTATATATTTACCAACATATAATCCGATACATAAATTAGCCTAACACAGAACTAATTACATGTATTAACAAAGAATTAGGCGCTAATACTAGCCCTAATTTGGCGGTTGTTACAATTTTGCCATGATGATTATGGAATGTGCTATCTTGTCAGGGGTCAATATGATATTGGGTTTGGATACTATTACTTTGGACGACATGATGACTTTGTACATGTGTTGTTTATTGAAATCATGTCGTATGTAGTAATAGTACTAAACTATCGGTAAGACCACTGTTTGGCCTTCAGTGGTTATAAGTGTTACTTGGGGAACCACCGCGGCATGAGGGTACCTCAAGGACCACCGATCCTCTTTGATATATTTGTTGTGATGCTTTGTGGTGATCAATTGCTATGATAGTTAGATTGATAGTTGTGATCTATTCACTTAGCTTCGTGCTAATCCCTCTCCTCACTTCTTGCAGATTATTTTGATGTGGGTGGGCAAGAAGTTGGTTTGAAGAATGTTTGACTGCCTACTCTGACTTTACGACATGTCGTCGTTCATAAACTTATGTTTGAATTTAAATAACACCTAACTTAATGTTGTAGTTAATGTGGTTATTGTATCAACTTATCATGCAGGCATAGATTGTGTTTTGGGAACTATGTTATACGCAATCTATAATGCATGATTTGTGTTTAATCGCTTCCGATATATGTAAAAAAAAAAATGTCTTCTAAATCTTGTGGTGTTATAGTCAAGCAACGCGAACAACCAGTTGGATACTCTTCTTTCATCGGTCGTTAGTCTCCCAGTTGATTTCACATTTTCGTTCCAAAATGGTGATCTATGAACGGCAGGTAATTGTGTTTCTCTTTTTCCTCGAATTGTATCTTCTAGCCTTTGATTCAAAATTCTAGGCTTTATTGCTGAAATAGGATCCGCGGCAATCACATCAACAGCACATTCACTCTTATGTTGCACCGGTGGAGTCTTTATGGGTGTTGCCTCTTTCTTCCTCCATTGGACCTTTACACGCTGTTTGTCTAGTTGCTGAATACACTTAGCTATCCGCTCTTCCCCGACCTGATTATTCAAAATTGTGGTTCAAGCCGAAGCTCGCATCTCCTTAGCTGCAACCTCTGTACCTTGACCATTTGTTCTAGCGGCCTTATTTTTAGCGTTGTTCAACGCTGATATCTCTAACATGCTGGCATAATCTGGTTCGTCTAAAACTTGTGTAAATGTGAGATCCTCGGGCAACGTAACATGAATCATTGACCAAGCAGAACTTCCTGTTTTACCTTTGTTAAAACCCCATCTCGCGGTGTTTCTTCAGCGGGTACTACACCAAAAATTTTGTCCTTCTCCATCGCGTAACTATGTAGCGCATCACAATTGGGGAATTTTCCCATCCCTCTTCTTAGCCAGTCTTCAACCTCATCCTTAGCTCTAGTTATGGTTGATAGCCTCTTTTTTACTTCTTCAATAAAATCCTAATACAAAAAAAAAAGGTTCAACGCACACTTCGCTATCACCTGTTTTATCTTACTCGATTCATTTAATTACCTCGGTTTCCAATTCAGATTCATTCTTGTCTTTATCATTCATGCACATTCCTGAACCTGCTAACATCAAACATTTGTTAACCACCTGTTTACTACTTGATACGCTTTTAATAATCTATATAGGAACAACTTGAAACTGACCTTCTGATGCCGCTTGTGGTGCAATTTTTATAACAGTTTCCTTTTGATTTTTTGCTATATTATGCAGTATCTTTTCAACCTTCAGCCTGAGTGATGCATCCTCATCTTCTTTAAATAAATTAACTCCATCCACAAGGGTCACCTTGCCAAAGCCTTTCTTCTTCAACTCGTTTGCTTGTCTTCGCTTCAACTCCTCTGTAGTCCATCCTAGCATTAAAGGCTTCACCATTTTTATTTTTTCCCCATCCATTAAGGTTCTGCTCACATAAAAGAGCTACAAAAAAAAAAAATTACAAAACAATCTAAAAATAGGTAAAAAAACAAACATAGTATAACGCACTTATGGCTGGACCTTTGATTTAGCTTTCTCATATAATAAAATAAACTATGATTACATAAACATCAAATGAGCCACTAACACAAACATATACACTTAAATATATATGCATAATATACATACAACATAGACCTAATATATTATGATTCATCATTCAGTATAGTGTGATTTGCCTTTTACTCTTTAGTTGATTCTGTAAACTATACAAAATGATTCTGCAATTTATAAAGTATGATTCTGCAACTTATGTACTATGATTCTGCAAATAAAAAATATGATTCTGCAAATTAACACATATGATTCTGCAATCTATACACTCTGCTTCAGCATATTATAAACTATTATTCTGCAAAAGATTTATTTAACTCATACTCTACGCAATAACTAAAGCAATAGGTAAACTTACAATCAAAAAAGGTAGCGGCCCAGTGAAGTAGCAAGCTGGATCAGAACCCTTCCACGCCTCCTTGCTTTCCTTCAGACATTTGATAGTGTAACTACACCAATCTAACCCTATCACTGCCTTTTCGTCAACAATACTAGGTAAAAACTTTCTGTTGACCGTACCAACTCCCGGTGCTCCGATAAGAACTGTGACAACTAATACAAGAAAGTTTAGCAAAAAAATCCGACCACCATCTTTATCTTCAAGCATTTTCGGTATTACGTTGCTAAGTCGAAGTCTCTTCAATTCGTCAGTAAACTGACTGTTAAACTCTTGAACAACTAGATCCTCAGTGCTTGCCTTTTTTTGTGATTTAATCTCTTCTGTACCCATCGGGAACCCATACACCTCATATACCGACTCTTTTGAAACCAAAAGCTTATGTCCACATACGCTTAGAGTGCTAGTTTCTGCATCATAGTTGTCAAGTAACCAATGGCCTAGTTTCAGAGGTAACTTGCCAATACCGAGATTCAACACATGTTGAAAACCTATTCGCCGCACCGCGTTCTTTTGTTCTTCTGTAAACTTAGGATGCAAATCCACTATAACACTAGGCGGGTTCCTACTATTAACAGACCAAGGTTTTGTATTTTTCCTTTTTCTATCACCCTTTACATTAACTACTTTTAAGTCATCGCTTCTCTTACGTTTCTTGTTTTTTACTTCCTTTGTTGGCGGTGTCATAAAATCATCATCCGAATCATGATCACGCACTTGGATACTACCTGAAACATTGATACAACACCATTATACACATGAAGATTGTCCCACATAAACTAAACAGATTATGCAACAAGTAAATTACAACATTTCTCACTAAAACCCACCTGTAAGCAACCCATTTATCCAACTGACTCCCTATAACACTGATTCAATATAATAAACCTCTGATTCTGTTTGTTTAAACTTTTAATCATACTAAAGCAAAACATTTGCTAACATGCAGAAGACCGTGCCATGCCATTACTAAGCAATTATTTTAAATTGATGACAAGAACCTACCTCCTTAGTTTATTCTTACAACGTTCGTATCAGCAAAACAAGTTTCAGTCCTGTTTCTTTCTTTTAAAATTTCAGTTCCATCTAAATAGTATATCCAATTGGTCGTTTTTTTAACACCCCTTCATTTATATATAAACAAACAATATAATAATGGCGACGCGGAAGCTTATATTTTCAAAACATTACAACCAATGTTACATGTTACCCAAAATGTCAATAAACTTTTTCAATTCAAAGTACAAGACATTTCAACGCACTGGGTGTTATTAAAAACATTTCTATAATTATCAAAATAACATCAGAGTTACAGCCTGTCAAACATTCCATCAATTCCAAACACTTCCTGCCCTGCCCAATATGTCCCATCTATTTCAACCTGCAGGAAGAACTGTGGTGGGGTTAGCATAAAGCTAAGTGAATGAAACTATAAGCATCAGTACAACCTAGCATAACAATCTGTTTACATCAAATAACAATAAACAGAAAATCAATCAATCACTCGACATCCAATCAATGTCAAGCTACTCACATCAAACATTATCAATCGTCATGAGGACCGGTGGCTCCTGAGATACCCTAATACCGGTTTGGTACTCAAGGAACCCTTATCAATCATCTGTATTGGCCTATACAGAATTACCGGTAACCAGTTGTTAATCACACACGACCTAGATCTCTAAACCAACATTTCAAGTTTCAAGATCTCCTGTCGTCTACAATAACAACCAAGTCCAACTGTCAAGTCAAGTTGACCTCAGAATCTTACATACTAGCTCAAACAGCCAAGTAAGCAAACCACCTAACTAACATGGCAAGTTATCTCAACAGATGCATCATATCAAAGTAATACTATAAATTACTTATTGTAAATCAAATCATTACAACTAAATCACACTGAGGTTACAGATCCACTCACCGACTACCTCAGGCCTCCACTCAGTAGTCTAATATCACTGAGCCTTCTCCACATCTGAGAATCAATATCAAATATAAGTTAGTAATCCAGATCATCAATACATAACTTATATCAATCTTTGACATTTAGGAACTTAACATAATTAACATTACAATTACTAGTTCCTAATTGTGTATTAATGATTTACAATATAATCATTAACATATATTATCCTATAACATATATCAAGCACATTACTATCGAAGTCAAACAAGTAATGCTGAAACAGCCCTTCAAGCCGCCGGCTTCCTCCTAGAAGCCGCCGGCTTCCTATCCTCACCCGCCGGCTTTACTTCCACAACCGCCGGGTAATTTACCAAATGTGGTAACAGAACCAAAACATGTTTTAAAGCTTCTACCAGCCGCCGGGTCGGGTTTATGCCCGCCGGTTTCCTACCAAGCAACACAAGCCGCCGGCTACCCCTATGAAGCCGCCGGCTTCGGCTAACAAGAACAAGCCGCCGGTTTGGCCAAAGAAGCCGCCGGCTTCTGGCCTCGTCCCAGCCCAGCACGAACAGCAGAAACCCTAACTCACGGGTTTAATCCCCAAAACACCAAAAACTCGTTTTTAAACGGTTATAAACCTCAAATATCATCACATAATCAATATGTAACACTTATAACCTGTTTCTAACATCCAAATCTCTCAAATCATCAATTTACCCAAATTCAATCAAAAATCAAATTCTTAAATACTCAAGAATACTTACTGATTGAAGAATCTAACGATGGTAATCTGATGATTAGGAAGTTTCACGAGAATCACCACTTCCTGCTTTGATTTCTGGATTGATTTGGAGGTTTTCAGAGAGTTTCTGTGAGTTTTGGAATAAAAATGAATAACTTTCCTAAATAGGAAAGGATATATATAAGTCGGCTCATCCAACCGCCTTCAATATACGGGTATAATTTAATACCCCATCTCAATCTATTGTCTGGAACCCGAAAACCATTTGCGAGTCCAAACATCTTATTGCACCGTCAACTATATTAATTTACAACAATTAATAATTTCCTTATCACATTGGAATATTCGACTCCTATTCCAATTATTTCAACTATTTCAAACAATATTATTTCCAAACACATTTAAATCAAGAAATAATATAAAACAACTAGGTCCAATTCGAGGATGTTACAACTTTTCGTATTCCCACAAAACTATTCCGCATTTCATCATACATGGAAAACAAACAAACACACCAATTGTTATAAACTGCCATTTATACGCAGCAACACATTAAAGATGATATTTTAGTAGCACATTGAATCTGTAAATACACAGCTTGATTCAGCTTACACACATAATTCAACCACCACAAGGTAAAAAATAGATACATTTCAACCAACATATAAGCCCGGCTTCAATACATAAAAAACAACACACAAATTCCATATGCATTTCAATGAATCGATGAGTTTATGTTTGGGTTATACAACGCATTCATCAAGCACAATTAAATCCTACGTTTAATCAACTTCAACTTACATAGTAAAAAAATACCCAGTATAATCATACTTTATTTAAATTTACAAACCCTAAATAGATGTGTATCCATTTAACAAAATTATAGTATGTACACATAGAAATCATAGGGCTAACCTTTTGTTTTCGATTTATTCATTTTATTAGGTTTCTGAATACTGCGCTTCATCATCCAAAGAACACGATACGATCTTCAGTTTCTTCAATCGCGGGGTAAAACTTCGATTCAAAAAAAAAAAAAAAACGAAAAAAAATCTTTCACTTTTCCGTAATAGGTGGTCGATCAAAGAATCAATAGGGTTTTTAATTTTTGGTTAGCGCAGATTGAAGAAGAAACTGAAGGTTTTCAATTCTGAAACTTGCATGATAACCGATCGATTAGTTATTCTTTTATTAAATTGATATTGTTTCCTATTTTAAATAGCAAACAAAAGGACGTTTTTACCCTCACCCCTTGAAAAACAGCGGCCAAAAAATGGTGTTGACCCTTGACTCATCTCATCCGTTGAATCATGCATCCAAAGGCCAGAATTGAATCTCCCATATCTCCACTTTGAAAACCATCTCCCTTGATCCCAATCCTATATATATATATATATATATATATATATATATATATATATATATATATATATATATATATATGAAAATAGCAGAATACCCACGCAAAGCAGCGGGATATAAATTCCGTTTAGTTTAGTACATTACTAATAAATTGAATTTAATCGATGGTTATATAATTTTTATTTGACAGAGTAAGACCGTAGCTTTCGTGTTATAACATGAATGTAATATCTACTTAATTGTTATTTTAAAAGATAAATTAAAATTTTGTCAAAACTTTTTGTGAGTTTTTGTTAGGATAATTACTACTTTGAAATTCAAATTATAATGCCACACTTAGAATCATCAATGATTTTTATTTTTTTGATATTGGTCTTATATAAGATTAATTAGTTGACCATTCTAATTTCTTGCCTAATATAGTTATTATAGGGACAATTTAGTCATTTACTCTAGTTGAGTATAATTTTAAGAGTGAGGTTCCTGGAAGAAGGGGAAAAAGTGAGGGAAGAGAGAGAAGCCAATGAGGAAATGACAAGTGTCCTCCTCATTTTTCCACATTTTTTATCCATTTCCTCCTAATTTCTCATTTCTTCACCTTTATTATTCATTTCTCCTCTCTTTCTTTCTTTATTTCCTTCTCTCTTTTTTTTTCCTTTTTTTTTTTTCTAAAAACTTTTGTTATTTTTTTTTAATAAAAAAATAAAAAAACATTTTGAACTTAATTTTTTTTAAAAACAAATTGTAAGAATTTTTATAACACTTTTATCAAAAATAAATAATTAAATAAAACTTGTTAACATTTTTTTAGAAAAAATTACCATTTTTAATAATTAAAAATGAAAAAAATAGTTTTTAACATTTTTTAAAACTTTTTTTACTGTTTAATTTTTTCTTTTTTATATCATTTTCACATTTGTGATGCACTAGATATTATATATTATGATGCAGATGAATATAAAAAATAAGATGCAACAAAAGTAAATTATTATTGTTCACTAACATAATAAACTATGATGCACTAATTTTCTCTGAATATGATGCATCGAGTATTTAAATATCATGAATCGACTTTCATAATATACTATAAAGCATAGTTATTGAATTAAAAAGTGGTGCATCATAGTTATAAAAACATGGTTCATCATAGTAATAAAACATGGTGCATCGAGTGTTTAAAATATCATGCATCGACTTTCAAAATATACTATAAAACATCGTTATTGAATTAAAAATGGTGCATCATAGTTATATATATGACGATCCAACTTTTAGATATACGATATTCATTATTTGTGTATAAATCTTGGTGCATCATAGTTATAAAAATGAGTGCATCATAATTTTAATCTTACGATGCATTGAAGTTATAATTTTGTTATATCAACATTTATTTTATTCAAGGTATGAATATGGTACATCACATAAATATTTTTTCTGTAATACTATATATAAAAATGTATTTACATATAATAACGTGAGGTAAACAACAACAAAAAAAAGGGTTGAAAACCTTAAAAAAATAAAATAAATAAATGATAAACAAGTTGTGAAAAAGGTTGAAAAACGCAAAAAAAAAAAAAAAGTTTTATAGCAAGAACATTAAAAAATGAAAAAAATAGAAAAAATTAATAATAAGAAAAAAATAAATAAAAATAATAATAAAACACTAAAAAAAATTTAAGAAAAAAAGTGAAGAAATGATAAGGGTAAAGAAATGAAGAAGGTGGAGAAATGAAGTAAGACACTTAGAGCAAACGGAGTGGCAAAGTTATGGGCTGCGTTTTCGTTCCAGAACGCCGTGGGACGGTGTCGCACCCCCAAATTATGATGCGGAAGCGGGTCGGTTCGGGGCGCGACTAATCAATATACCAAGCACACAAGTTATACAATGAACGACTCTACATGCGTCGTTTTACAAAATACATTGATATTATAAAAGTTTTACACTGTTATAACATAGTTTACAAAAGCTCCTGAGTTCGAATGATAGAGATTCTATGGCATAACTAAATTATACAAAATATAGTAATGCATGACAATCTCTTGATGTCTGAATGTGACTCGAGCTAATGGGCATCTTGAGTGGCAGACCTACTGCTGCTGAGTACCTGTGATACATGCTAAAATGGGTCAGCGAAACGCTGGTGAGCTCACCGGTTTGTATGTCAACACATATTTGTATGAACCGCAAGATTTAATGATAATTGAATTTAAAATGCAATTAAGCAAAATAAAAGTTATACAGCCATGAGCACATAGTCTGAGCTTAACTCGAGATGTCAGGTCCACATTTAAGGTATCCTGATCGAGGTGCCTCCTACGAGTGCCTAATCAACACTCGTCTTCACAAATATTAATACATCCGTTTTACCAGTTAGTGCGTGCTAACCCGGATGAGGTTGGTCAAACCTATATGGTACCATATACTAATATTCACGCTACTACGTATTACCAAACTATGCTGAAGGAGGGCTTTAAAATGATTAGTGAAAATAACTCATGTAGTATTTGATTTGATGGTACTTGCGTTCATATTGTAAAACAAAACAGAGCAATGAAATCACACCCCTAGGTAAAAGTATTTAAAAAGGGGCTATGAGACTCACCTGAGCCTATGAGATGCTACTAAGCACAATTGATGATTCACAATGATTTGATGTCGTTACAACGACTGAACCTGCAGGACGTCTTAGACGCGCAAGGTTTTGATAATGATTATATATTGAAACCTGCCGGGCGTATTAAACGCGCAAGGTTTAATTGATTAGATGACTCTACGGACTATCTATGCTAGTTATCCCATTAACTAGTTATGACCAAATACTTTGGTTAATGATTATGTTTGAGTTTGTGAAAATGTTTACGGCCCATTGGTGATTGTTTGAAATAATAATTCTTCAATTATTATTACTACTTTCATTTGTTGTGAACTTATAAAAGCATATTTGAAGTGTTTAAATGTTGTATCGTATAAGTATGAAATATGTCGCGATGTCTGACACTTAGTGTAAACCTTTAGTTTTAAGTTTATGGAAAAACGGAGGTCCGAAAACTAAAATATGCCATTTTCGACCCCTAGATGACTCCGGATGGCCTAAAACTGACTAGGCTAAGGTACTTAGCCTTGACCATTGGGTTGTTTTCGAATGACCGAGCGAATTTGAGCCCAATCCGTTACAATAAATTTTTCATCGAGAAGCTACCCTGTTTTAAGTTGTTAAATCGTCGACGTTTTCGAAAATTTATTTGTTCTGTTTTAGCTAGAATTCGCCGGGTTAGTTTATTGATCCGTTGGATCATGAAATATATAGGGGGAACTGCCATTTGAAATACGCGCCGCGTACACTAGTACGCGCCGTGTGGTTTTGGTTTTCCAAAGGACGCGCCGTGTGCATAAGGACGCATCTCGTCTTATTGATTTTTAGATGTACGCGCCGCGTACAAAAGGACGCACCGTGTTCTTTGGGTTTTTAAAAGGACGCGCCGTGTACTAAAGAACACGCCGCATGGATCATGTTTTCTGGGCGTCTGTTCGTTCCAAATCATACCCAAACCAATTCTAATCCGCAATTTAACTAGCAATCATCAATCCTAACGTTACTATAAGATAATATACGTTATTTAAACACGAAATTACAAAGTTTAAGTTTATAATTTCCTTACAATGATTTACCAACGGAATAGGGGTGATGAACGGATGATGATGATGGATGATGAAATGGATCACGAAGATGATGATGATTTTGCTTGATGCTCCTGATTTCGTTGTTGTTATTGTTAAATTGTTGTTGTTTTTGGAATGAAAGAGAACCGAGAGAGAGATAGAGAAAAGATAGATAGATAAAAATGAAATGGATCGGCCATCTCCAATTATTGGAGGTGGTTGATCCGAGCTTCGATTCGTTCCGTGGTATTTTGACCCGTGTTTTGGTACCCGATCGAAAAGTAGTAAAATGTTTTAAATTGATAAATTTCTAAAAATGAATTCGTTTATACTTTTATTGGAAGTATTTTATAAAAATACCTTTAGTGAGATATAATAATATATCTTTGTTTTACGTTTTAGAGACGGATACGATTCGAGTGGTTTCGTCGCGTTTGAGTAAAAGGTTATAAAACGAAATATGTTTTATTTTATCTAATGTAAATAATAATTACTATCTCCAATAATAATACATTATTTATATGTTTTGTCGCGGATGTTTTACATTAGTGCGATACGAATACTTTATATATTATCAAAATAATATATAATAAATATGTAGATATTAAATAATTATTCGGTATTACTTAATATTTGATTTTCACCAATGCCGTATAAATGAATCGGAAATTTGGCCGATTTGAAAATGCACGATTAAATATAATCGCGTATTGATATATATTCAACAATATATATATTGATAAATACAAATTAGCCTAATACATAGAACTAATTACACGTATTTCTAAATGATTAGGAACTAAAAACTAGTCCTAATTTGACGGGTGTCACAGACGGCGTTCAGCCACCCCGTGGCGCCGTTCCCAACGCCGTTCTGGACAGCGTTCAAGGTTCAAAATCCGGATGCCGACGCTGTGTACAAACAGGATCTTGTATTTTTTTTTTTTTTTTTTTTTTTACTTTTTCTCTTTTTTTGTTTGTTTTTTTCGGCATGTTCCTTTTCAACCTTTGCTTTTATTTTATTTTATATGTTAAATTATTAATTTTCATCATTAAAAAACGAATCAAACAAATAATAAAAAATTGCAGAACACTGTCTAGAACACCGTTATCACTCCACAAAATTCTCACCACAAGATTCTCACCCAGAACACTGTACTTAGGCCGTCACCACTCCGTGTGCTCTTATCACCTCCCCATTTGCTTCTCTTGTTTCCCTCCCTAAACCTCTTTCTCACATGAACCAATATCTATAAGCAAAATGCTTTATGTGTATAGAGATAGAGATAAATAATACTCCGTATAAGCTAAAAGTAATGAGGTGAAGTGGTGAACCATCGAACAAACACGTGTAAAATTACATAGGGGATTCATCATTCATGTATATAGTTTTTATTTTTAATTAACACTTTAAACCGCCTCACCGATCATTAACTCCATTGTTACAATTCCTCTAATTTCATCATTGTGATATTTACCGGTTTCACATTATTTTACTATATTCCGCAAAGGTCGGTAAATCTGGAGTTCATTTCGTCTCCTTGATTTCAAATCATAAGCAATTTATTACTTCGTAATGGTATATTAACTAAAGTAATAACCTTTTTACTTTTTCTTTTCACATAGTCGTATTTTGTATCCTTCAAAATGGCGAGTTCTCGTGATGTTCGGTCGAACGATAAAACTGATGAACCGGTTCCGGCAGCTGAGGTACGTATCTCCTGCATTCCTTCTTTTGCTTAATTTTAGATTTAGTTTAGAATATATATATATATATATATATATATATATATATATATATATATATATATATATATGATAAAAAGAAAGTAGATAATAATAAAAATTTTGTGTCAAAGGTTGATAAATGATAATCCAGACCAACTCATAATCGGCTAACCATCCATGACGTTGGAATAAGTGAGTTATGTACAAAAGTTTTACTCCCTCCGTCACAGACACTGGGAATCTCTGCTAATTACATTTTTCATCAATCAAATAATAATATCTATACACTAAAGTGTTTTTCGATTAGTTGTAACACGTAGGATACTTATTTGGGACAAATCAAAATGGTAACATCATGGTGAAACGGAAGGAGTTTTTATGTAAAAGTTACTACTTCCGTCCCAAAATTATTGTGCAGTTTTGACTTTCTGAATTGTTATTTTTCAGTTTTGACTTTCTGAAGTGTTATTTTTCAATTTTGACCTTAAATATTTTTGTCTGTAGTATATGATATGTGTTATATAATACTTGATGAAAATTATACCAATGAAAATATATTTAAAACTCAATTCATTCATATATTTTGCAACAAGTATTATATAATACAAACAAACATATTTAAGGTCAAAGTTGAAAAGGAAAAACTTCGGAAAGTCAAAACTGGACCATAATTTTGGGACAGAGGTAATATTTATTTTGAGAAATATTATTGACAAAAAGAATATAAAAAATATCATTTTGCTATGCTAATGAGAATACTGTGTATATAGTTTACATGAATATTTGAATAAATAGTATCACAAATGTACAACTTGTAATAGCATAATTAGGACCTTTTTTATATCAATGGCAGGGGCCAGGATTAAAACAAACCAATTGTCCCAATAAGTGTCCCGAATCCGGAAATGGTCAAACTGTGAAGTCAACTCCTCCATCATCGGGGAACAACATCGAGACACCTAACAAGCGTAAGCGCGAATCAGTGTCTGCTAGCCCTAGCACTGAAAAGGAAACAAACCTCGCCAACGATTCACCCATTGCTAACATAACAGAAACTAGAGAGACACGTGTCGACATCGTAGAAACTGAGGGTGTAAAAGAGGTTGAAATGAAAGATGCCGAATCTATAGACGCCTCGAGTGAACAAGGTATTAAAGAAGTCGAGATGAAGGACGCTGAGATCACGAATGATGGTGAATCACGCCTCGAGGATAGTACTAGGGAGGAAGGCCTAACACGTCCGGACGTCAATAATACTGATAGGAGATTGGAATTGAATGCAGCTGAAGAGCGTAAAGATGTTCAAAGTGTAAAAGAGACTGATGAGCAACCTACGAAAGTTGAAGCGTCTAAAAACAGTGAGAAAGGAGTTGATGTGGAAACAAGAGATGCATCAGGGCAACGAGTGTTGGGTGAGGTTGCAACATTGTTGAAACAAGTTGAGGAGAGTGATGCTAAAGCCAAGTTGGAAGTTGAAGTGAAAGTGAAGAAATTGGATCATGGGGATGTCAAGGAAAATGGCGAGATCAACGAGAGCCAAACTGCAGCTCGTGTGAGTTGCACGTGATCTAAATAATCATATCGTAATTTGTCTTTCAGGCGTCTTATTACAAGTTGTACGAGTTAGCATTCCCAGATGACTAGTTTTGTATGTATTAGCTTATCGATTTTTGTATGTATTAGCTTATCAATCGATGCTCGTTTAAGTAATGAAATAGTAGGTCTATCTTTTGATCACATATGTTGTAGGTGTTGTGTGAGAATTCCCAAATGGCCATCTTTGTATGTATTTGCTATCTAAAACAAATGTTTGTTGGACTAAAAATATGGGCAGTTTTTAGATGTGATTATTAGATCATGATTTATAAACCTTTGCATATACTACCAATACAAATAGAACATAAAATGGATCGGTCTGTTTACAATTTAAGTGCCCTTTTCCTGAAGTAAGTTTTTTTGATCACACGATCTTAACATGTCTACATACATACCGTGGACGAAAAGCATCTTAAACATATTTTAGGCCAAAAAAAGCACATGTCCTGACTTACTTTAGATCTTCAAACTAATGTGTAACCGGCAATACTAGAAACACAATGTCCCTGTTTATGGTATTCTTTTAGAAGGGCTATACGAAAAAGTTATCTGGTCTGAACGAATTTCGGATTAGACCTGCATTATCCGACATTCTACATAAACCACATGGGTGGACTGAGACGACCCAAAAAGATGTCAATGTCATGAGTCTTAAGAAAAGGTACTAATCTTTAAAGATAGGGAAAGGATTAAAAAGTTTGGGATCTTTTGTTTGGTGATCCTGAAAATGATGTAAACCAAAACCTATAAGTTGCCCTCTCATTTATTCTGGGAATCTTCCATTAGCAACTCTAATGGGATTCCTAAACAACAAGCATCCCAAACCACAAGCCACCATTTCCTATTCCTTACATACCCATTATACCGGATATCCTACAATCATCGATATGGGCTTGATTATTCACTTCGTCTTCTGGCTCCTAACCATCTCGGCTAACCGTAAGCACATATCCCTTCATTTTCTTTTTGAGTCTTGTTAATGACAACCTGGAGTGTTGTCTTTAACAATGGCTTTTATGTTGCATATGAATGGTAGTATGATGTATCCTAACATCCATGCTAACAAAAAAAATCAGTAACCAGAAAATACTACAACAATATTCACGTATAACAGATGTTTCTAGATGGTTTTTAGGGCTGTCTATATCATTTCTCTTTACTTTGTTAGACTTATTCTCATATATTTAATTTTTTTTATCTCGCAGTTATGATATCAAGCGCGTTCACTGGTACATATGGAGTAAATTATGGACGAATAGCAGACAACATACCACATCCGGAAAGTGTGGTGACACTAATGAAGGCATCTAAGATTATGAACACACGAATCTTTGATGCTGATCATGAAGTTCTCAAAGCTTTTAAAGGGTCAGGTATTGAGATCATGATTGGGCTAGGGAACGAGTTTTTGAGAGACATAAGCGTCAATGAAGATCGAGCAATGGATTGGGTAAAAGAAAACGTCGAGCCTTTTGTACCCGGGACTAAAATAGTTGGAATTGCGGTTGGGAACGAGATTTTAGGTGGCGGCAATCAAGAACTATGGGAAGTTTTACTTCCGGCTGTTAAAAATGTTCATACTGCTTTAGTTCGCCTTCGTTTATCAGACAAAGTTCAAGTCTCGAGCCCACACTCTGCTGCCGTTTTCGCTACTTCATATCCACCGTCAGCTGGCGCGTTCAAAGAATCCGTTATTCCGTACATGAAACCGTTACTAGAATTCTTTGACCAAATCAAATCGCCGTTTTACATAAACACTTACCCTTTTCTCGCTTACATTAGTGACCCCGAACATATTGATCTTAATTACGCTCTTTTTAAAAAGAATCCAGGTATCTTTGATGAGAAAACTAAACTTCATTATGACAATATGTTTGAGGCTCAAATTGATGCTTCTTATGCTGCATTGGAGAAAGCCGGGTTCGAGAAGATGGAAGTCATAGTATCAGAAACGGGTTGGGCTTCACGTGGTGATCCGAATGAAGCAGCAGCAACGATGACCAATGCACAGACATATAATATGAACTTACGTAAACGGCTACTTAAAAAGAAGGGTACACCTTATAGGCCAAAACAGGTGGTTAAGGCGTATGTGTTTGCAATGTTCAATGAGAATCTAAAGCCTGGGCCGACATCTGAGAGAAATTTTGGGCTGTTCAAAGCAGACGGGAGTACTTCTTATAATATTGGGTTCACAGGACTTGTACCTTCTTCATCGGTGTCAGTTATCATCTCAAAAGTAAGTTGATAGACTCATAATCTCTTTGTTCTTTTTGTAGAAAAGTTTCTATTGATATTGATTTTGTTTGTTTTCTTTTGTGTCTGCAGGGGATTGGGTCTATACAATTAATGTACTCGATATGTGCCGCGGCTCTGGTGCTGATCATATCATCATGACAACTCTAATGGGGTCGGGTGCTTGAAGAACACTAAGCACCATCATGTTGAATTTGTTGGGTGGGAGATATTATTTGGGATTTAGAAACATTGATGTGCAATATGGCAGTATTTCTTGAATACGAATATTCTGTTCATTTTTGTTTGCTGGTCTATCCAAAATAGTGAAATACAGACTTAGAACTTGTCAATACGCGTAGAGTTGACTCTTAAACTGTTTTACACATACAACCTGTTAAACGGATTATGCAAACATTTAGATCCACATTGAAATAATATATTATGCAACCATGTTTAACTCGTTGACACGTCAACTAAAAGGTTTGCTGACCCAACCCATTTCAACTTGCACAATATATAGGAGCTGTTTTGATTCGAACCGGTTCAGACACATAACACAACCCACTCAAATTCACCCATTTGGTCACCTCTAGGATTTGGTTGAATCTCATAACATGACCTCCTAAGGAATGGAAATGGTCAAAACACAATCACCTAAGAAAAGGAATTAGTCAGAATTCAATTAATTCCCCTGCCTAAACTTTATCATATATGGAGTATATATCTCTACAATCCGAAACTCAAAATCGCAGTTCCTATTCAACACCCTAAAACAAAATCAAACTCATTTCGATTTTGGCTGATCATATTACAACAAAAAAAGGACACGAAGAGATACGAGACATTCATATAAGAGCAGAACGATTGTTTTTGCTATTGTTGCAACAATTATGTTTCACAAAGCAGTGGCTCAGACTCCAGTCCTGGAAAATACGGGATGGACTAGACGACACCACAGTGCTTCATCCACATCTAAATCTAGTTTCTGGAGCATTTTATTGAATATTATCTTGGGTTTTATCCTTCTAATATAACCAAGATATGTAGATGGAGTTACAGAAAGTTGAAAAGTAAATTGAACTTTTTGGTTTGTTCCAACCATATGTACTTACAGTAGCTCTTACAATCAACTATAAGTTATCATTTATTTAAGAATTTGAGCAAGTCTTATGATCATGAAAATACACTCATGTGGCCAATAGTAAAGGCTAAAGTTAAAAAAGTCTGAATGATATACAGAGCATTTGTATTGTCTAGTAAAAATCCATATTATAAGGTGTAATAATATTATTATAATCATAAAACATTTAGTTATTTACCCAATGCCCAGGGGCGGAGCTAGAAGGCGGGCAGTGGGGGCAGTCGCCCCCCCTAGAAATCAAAGATTATCGGAAAAAATAATTTTTTAAGGTAATAAGTGACAATTTAGGATTTTTGACCCCCCAAATATAATAGAAAGAAAAAAAAATAAAATATTTGCCCCTCCCTTCTAAATATTTCTAGCTCCGCCCCTGCCAATGCCCATCTCTTACACAGTTTAGAAGAGCGAGAACAAGCAAAAAACTATTCTATCATGGTTGCTTTGGGAGTGTACCATGCTAGTATATGACAGATACGGATGCAATATTGCAACTGATACTTGAATTAGATAAATAACGAAACTAGACACTCAACTTAATTAATCAGAAATATAAAACAGATAATCACATAATTGGTTATTGTCTGCATATCTAACTATATAACAGAATACTTATGAAATATATAGCACTATATTAACATCTAAATTGTTCAAGGTTGAAAGAGTTTGTCACCACATTTGCATTTCCAGGAAAGAAGATAGTAATTATCTTCCCAATGAGATTGAGACCTGTAATTAATCTTCTTTGGATGTGGTGGAATTACCAAAGTAGCCTCACATGGCCTACAATTCCAACACTTGTTCACACACCCTGGTGGCCTTGATCCCAATATTTTCTTGTTTTGTTTAAAACTTGCAGCCACCTCTGCATCATCATAACCTATATTACCAAAATCAAAATCAATAATCATTTTGATCTGATGTGTATGATGTTAGTTTAGGCCTTTAAAGGGGGTGTTTGGATTAGCTTATTGCATTATCAGAATAAAATAAGTTGTTTCGAGTTTACAAACAACTTTGGCTTAACAACTTATTTGAACTTAAATAAACTGTTTTTAAGAAGCCACATCATAGATGTTTTTGTTAAAAAGCTTATTTAAACTATTTATATGATAAGCTATAAGCACGAGCTCGCGCTTATAGCTTATCAGCCTGTGAGTCCAAATAATCTCTTTTAGAAAAGCACCTCGAATGTGACTTCTTAAGAACAGATAATTTAGCCCAAATAAGATGTTAAGCCATAAGTTGTTCGTATACTCGGAACAACTTATTGTATATTTAGATAATGCGATAAGCTAATAACAATAACAACCTGTGTAAATAATCAAACCCAAACACAACACCTCTCTAGACCGGTTTTGAGTATATTACCTGAAATGGAATATGAAAGAGTGAGAGATAAGATAAGGAAGACTGTGACAACCACCCTGAAAGCGAGTAGGTAGGTCCTTGCAGGTGCCATCAATTAGTTAACAACTTCAAAGGGTCTTTTGATGCATTAACAGTGATGAAATGAAATAAATTATAAACAGAACAAGAGTAAATAAAGAAGATGAGCTGAAAATTGAAGGGGACCTGTGAAGAATTTAATACGGTACTATTATTCCGTGCATGCAGTACTATTATGGAAACAGTGAGTTATGAAATGGGGCTGATAAAGGGATATGATGAAAATCTTCAGGGGATTGAGTTACTATTGGAGTTGGAATAAAAACAAAACTAAAATAATTATATAAAAATAATTAAAAATCATATTTGACAGAAAGTCAAATAAATGTTTGGAGAAGAAGGGACAGGTTTCCATAAGTGAAAGTGGATTCTTCTGTTCAGTGCCAATTGAATTTAACTTAATTTCTTTTTCCCATTCACTGTTTTGGGAAAATGTTGATCTGACTAATTTTCTTAAATCTTGAACCATTGGTTCTTAAATTACCAACATTGTTCTTGTCATCAGGGCTTGAAAAAATACATATAAAAACAGTTAATGGTTAGTGGGGTTAGTCAAATTGCTGTTGGAATACTGCAATCAATGAACTTTCATGGTTCTTCTTCAGTTAAATATTTGAAGTGCCTTGTTTTTAAGCATGCTCAATATCTGTATAGTAAGGTAGATTCATGGTATTGGTATTATCTGTCCAGATAAGTTCATACCCGACCAACTCACCAAGTGTCATTTGGCCTAACACTTTCAGTAATTTTAGACGAGTTGTGAGTTCAATTCTCATGAGACTCTGTTGTGTCGATATTAATTTATAAAACTTTGAAACGGTCTAACGTGCAGCAAAAACAAATAACGAATGGTTAGTTGTCTAAATTAATGGCGAGTTCCTCACTTAACTTATATGATCTCGTTTCCACCTAAAATTATATCCTTTTGTACTATATATACTTTTTTCCTTATTTTTTTTATTATTATAGTAGTGTTTTCGATGGTTTAATTCGACGTAACATTTGGTGGACCACTATTCCTCGTGAGCATACAAACTTAAATTTGTATTCCATTTTTCTCTGGTTTTTGTGGGAGTTCTGATTTTGACCAATGTAATGATCTTGTTCGCATGTATCACTATCCAAGATAGGTGTGCATAATAATGACGGATCAAGTACATATAGTATTTTCAATATATACCTCATATATAGATGAAGCATAAAAAACCTTGAATTAACGGAAGTTATATAAAGAAAGAAAGTTACTAAAAGCAAATACAATTACGGACAAATTAAAAAGGCAGATTCTTACATGGATTGAGTTTGACGTCAGGAATGAAGTGTCGTGCATAATTTCATCATCAAGCTAGAATTTAACACTTTCTGTTTGTCTCTTAAAAAAATAAATTCAAAGTTTAATTACTCTCAAATTTATATTAGCTTTTTCTTGTAAATGAAATTGAGATTGAGATGAGATGAAAATTGAAATTGAAATTGAAATTGAACTAGAAATTATTTTTATAACTTACGTAAAGGAAGCTGGGACATTTTAGTTGAGAGGGTAAAAGAAATTTTATTTTCTATACTACACAACTTTTTTCGGGGCAAAACATTTTAGAAAATGTCATCAAATACCCATTAAAATTTATTGTTTATAGAGATTGATCTTTGTTGAGGGCAGCTACCCTCTACTCCCTTCCAAATCCGGCTAAGTTTATATTACCGGGATGATAAAACGATTTCAGTCGTTGATTTCTGTGATCAATGACCTATTTCGTAACATTTTACGTAAAATGTAGTGTTGTTAAGATACAATGAATTTTAGTCGTTGATCACAAATATCAACTGTTGACATTGTTTGTTCCTCATTCCGCTCTAAATGCACCGGACCCTCCTAACTTTAACGGCTTAGGGTGTGTTTGGGTGAGAAGCTTATGAGAGCTTATAGTAGCTTAAGTTTATTTTTTTTTCACAAGCTTAAGCTACAAGCTTTGTTTGGAACACAAAAATGTAGGAGCTTATTGAGAGCTTATAGTAGCTTAAGCTTTTATTTTTTTTCACAAACTTAAGCTACAAGCTTTGTTTGGAACACAAAAATGTAGGAGCTTATTGAAAAAATAAGCTCTAGAATAATAAGCTACTTGAAGTAGCTTATTGAAAATTCTAGAGCTTATGAGTATTGAATTTACATAAATACCCTTTATTTAAATGTTGGATTTATCTTTTGGTGTCTTTTAACGTCATTTTACATCTATAAGCTCTAGCTCCAGCTACTTCACCAAACACTTACAAAAATAATTACAAGCTCCAGCTTCCGGCTCTTTATATAAGCTCTAGCTACAAGCTTCCAGCTCCAGCTACCAGCTACCAACTACTTTTACCAAACACACCCTTAACCTACATTACCTATTACTCCCTCCGTCCCAATTTTATTGTCCACTAACAAAAAAACAAGCAGTTTAAGAAACATCATTATTACACTCTACATTTTAGTAAGAAGACAGTTTTACCCATTACTTTTTACCTACTTTTTTGTCCCTACATGTATTCATTAAGGGTATAATGGAACTTTACCTTATTATTCTTATCTATTTATGGAAGTGGACAATAAAATTGTGACAACAAAAAAGGAACAGTGGACTATAAAATTGGGATGGAGGGAGTATAGTTCTTACAAAAATTAAAATAAATAAATAATTACTGCTTCTACAATAATGCTTTATTATATAAAGTCTTGTCAAAAAAGTACTTAAATATTTAACGGTTGAGATTTCACTTGAAAAATATGTCCCTTAAACGATATAAAAAAGTGTGGTTTCTTTTTCTTTACTTTCAACGATATGACATTCCATTGTCACCATGTGCGACATGTAACTATAAAGTGGAAACATAAACATACATCATGTATTTTGATTGTTACTGTTCATCCATTCCAGCGTCATTTAATTCTTGAAATTATTATTATTATGGTAACTTTAAATGACAATGGTAAACAACAACAGTGTTTTTCAGCTAGATTTGTATATAAGTTTTATTTATTTATTAATGTTGAGGAACGGAATAATCTGAGGGAAATTATAAAAATTAAAATAAAGAGTAAATTACATTGCCCGTCCCTGTGGTTTACACCTTATTACAAAGCCAGTCCTCGGGTCGGGTATTCCTCGGAGCCAGTCCCTTGACCCGGAAATTTGTTTCACTCCCAGTCCCTAAGTCAAACGAACGTTAAATATGTTTGTTATCTCATCTCACGTGACTTGCACATGGCCGCATAATTACATTGCCCGTCCCTGTGGTTGTTCGTATATTACGGTCCCAGTCCTCGGGTCGGGTATTGTGTGGACAACCACAGGGACGAGCAATGTAATTTACGGACAACGACGGGGACGGGAAATGTAATTTACGGACAACCACAGGGACGGGCAATGTAATTTACTCGGCCATATGCAAGTCACGTGGGATGAGATAACAAACATATTTAACGCCCGTTTGACGTAGAGACTGGGAGTGAAACAAATTTCCGGGTCAAGGGACTGGCTCCGAGGAATACCCGACCCGGGGACTGGCTTTGTAATAACGTGCAAACCACAGGGACGGGCAATGTAATTTACTCTAAAATAAAAGTAAAAGTAAACGAGACAAGACATGTTAGTAGTCAGTCACTGTTTGATGTAGGTATGTGGCGTTTGTGGCAATTAAGCACGGTGTGGGCCTATGGGGTGGTGGCTTTGGTCAAAGCTAGCGGCTATACTTATCGAGCCTTTTTCGTGAATAGAAAGATAAGTTACTCTATTTCGTGAAAATGTTCAGTTAGATTAATGAACTACTAATTTGTTCGATTAAAATACCGAACCAAATTTATAAGTAACGAAAAAGATATACGTTATTGTATAACTCATTTAAATTCATCAGTTAAGTAACTGGTATGCATGTTAATATTTATGGTTACTCAGTGATGCGATCGAACAAATTAGAATCCAATAACTTATTTGATCATTTTTGCAAAAAGAGTAACAAATTTGTCAAGTAACCCTTTTTTCTAATGAATCAATTATTATATGGAGCATACGTTATTTCAAAAGAAACTGTCAATAAAATGAAATATAAAGGACTTTTGGTACAGCAATACACGTAAAAAAAAAAACCTTTTGATTATGAGTGAGTACGTGGAGACATCAAATCATAAACGAGTTAACTCATCCACTGTATCATAGGAAAGACCGAGTATTTTAGTTTTTCGTATTGCAATAATTGAGATGTTTAAGTTTTTACATCGGGTTGGACTTAAAAACCGATGCATTGATAAAAAAAATCGCATTCTGATTACTAATTAAGGGTGATGATTTATACACTCTTAAAAATTAGTTATACACCATTAATTATGTTTTACAGTGTTGTGTAGTACATTACAGTAATGCATAAATACGATGTATGGCTAAATTTTGATGGTATCCAAATCGATACACATTAATTAATTAATCATAATATGTTTCTTCACTACAAAATTTGTATAATAAAAGTATTAAACACTTATAGGCCGGATATGGACTTAGCGGGCCCAATCGGACTTGGACTTTTGTGACCGGCATTATTGTTTAGTCAAATAACTACTAACACAAAATATAAACTCCTATTAAAATACGACTTTTTTGAAGTTTTTCTTTTTCAACTTTGACCTTAAATATTTTTATTTGTATTAAATAATACTTGATGCAAAATATATGGATGGATTGGGTTTTAAATATATTTTCATCGGTATATTTTTCATCACGTATTATATAAGTTGAAAAGGAAAGATTTCAAAAAGTCAAAACAGGACAATTATTTTGGACGGATGAAGTATTATTTAATTATTATTAATTTATTAATTAAGAGTAATATCATATAAAAAATGTGAGTTGGTTAACCTTAACGTAAAACTATAACCAATAAGATCGAGACGTACGGGTCATCTCATTTCTCTTAACTTTTTAAGTTTGGCTTACTTGAGATCTGATTCTCAATTTAAAATCTATTCACCAAGTCAAACCAAGCTCAAGCCGAGATTCCTAAGTTATACCGGAGTATTCAACTAGGCCCGACCTATGCTTGCTGGTTAACCAAACCAGCCAACTCTGCTCGGCCCATTATACATGTTTAACGAGCCAAGCAGTGATCTAGCCTGTCTTCTAAACCATCGTTTAGTATAATCATTTTTTTCTTCTAAACCGAAAAATATGATTAAAGCAAGTTAATCAAAGATTACAAATTTTAAAACAAATAAACTTCCAATATATTAGATGCTATTGTCAAATAAATCTAAACGTTTAAATTATATAACCAAGCAATGCTTTTTCCATTGCTAAATCAAAGAATACAAACAATCAAGAAACTAAATTTAAAGGTCTACAAGTATATTTCTTGTTTCATTAAAATCCATAGATTCCATAATTAGAAACGTTTTCAACCTCCCTCCATACTTTATGATCACAGTCCTTAACATTATCCGCAAATCGCACTTTCTTTTTCATTCTCTTATCCTTCTTCATTGAGGAAGACAAGCAAGAACGTGGTCGTGCTCGTGGTGATGGTGATGGTAACGGTTGTGAGTCCACATGATTAGAATCTCGATTCTCCTCGGATGAAGTGGTCGTGTTTCGAAGTAAGGTTATGATGATCATGGTACCCGAAACCGCCATGGCGGTTGCTAATACCATCCCATGAGAACTCCAAGCTGGTGACATCTTATGATGAATAGAATTTTAAAAGTGTTGATTGTATTGAGGTGAAATGAGTGGTTATGGATTAAATTTATGAACACATAAAGATGGAGACAAATTAAAGAGTGAAAGATTGTGGTTGTTGATTTAATAGTGTTATTTTGGTGGTGGGAAAGTTGGAAGTCCCTTCTTAAAAATACTAGATATTATATTTCCTAGAGTCACCCTAAAAGACTAATTTATTGACTCTTGAAAAATACTAGATATTATATTTCCTAGAGTCACCCTTCTTGTTTATAATGTAACTGTTAATTTTGATACTTAATGGTTTACACAAAGCTCCAACATTTATTCAATCACATTACTACTTACTACCAAAATTTACGGTATTTTACTATTTTTGTTTGTCCTTGTTTGAAATACAGCTACGTTAAATATTAGTCAATTTTTTATAGTTGAAATAGCTGGATGATTAGTATTGGGCTTATAGTTAAAGGCTTAGGACGCATGGTAAATAAGTCAGTCTTGTTAGTTATCAACGTTTTGTGAAAATTAGAAAGAAATAAAGGTTACATGTATGAAGCCGGCCGGGTTGATGATTTCACCCCCAAGAGTTAAGAAACAACCACATGTTTGAAACTTGTCAAGACGCATAAGCAAGATAAAACTCATTAAATTATATGTGTCCTTTGAGCAAAAAAAAAGTTAACAATTTAGGCAAATCTTACCCACAATAATCATAGTATTGTAAATAGAACATTGTGATTGATGTGGGATATAAAACAAAAGTAAGTCATAAGTCACACGTTATTAATAAAAAAACATAGTTTTTATAAGTTTGATTTGAATATTTCATAATTTTGAGCCAGCAAATATACACAAATTTGATGAGGACATTACAAGTTCCAAACAGTGGTGGGGTTTGGGGGTACTATGATGGGATCGGAAATGTATAGGAAAGAATGGGTTTATTGTGGTGTGTGTAAATGTGGGCCCAATTAATAAAAGCTTAATGGCAATGGTGGTTGGGCCGGAGAATGAGTGGGTCAAGTGGGTCAATTCTGGAGTGTACAACAACAAGTTGCTCTTTTGCTTTCTATTTGCTGGTCAATGTCCAATAATTCTTCCTTTTTAAATTTTTTTTAAGGTGTGTTTGGTTTGCGGAATGATTGTTAATGAAATTGAAATTCATGAAATAAATTGGAATTTCAAGAAATGTGAATATCTTTAGGTGGAGGAATCTGATAACTTCCAAATCAATTCATTCGTGAACAAAACAACCTTATGAAATGGAATTGGAATCTCAATTCCATTGAATTCCTGGGACCAAACGCAACCTTAACGTTTATCACATGTTTTTTTGTTTTTTCTTCTAACTGCTAGTGTTTGTACAAGACGACGGAACCTTCTAAAAAAATCAACTTATTCTTTGGATTCATGAATTTAAGAAAGTAAATAAGAATATATTAGAGTTGTCATTTTTTAGCTATGGAACCAATGCAGAGCAAGAAGATGAAATAGTTAATTTCTACATGACACAAATGTAAACAAGAAGTTGCATACATAGTTCATATAAAAGAGGGTTATTAGTACATTATAATCGCCTACTAATTGGGGAAAAATAAACCTCTTACAAAACTGTCTGCACATTGATGCAGAAATGCAAACATTGCTTATTATTCAGTGATAAAAACTACTTATTCGCGGTTTAAAATGGACCGAACATTAGTCTTTTAAGTGGTAAGAATAGGAGGAAGGTAATCAGATTTAGTACCAAGAATTTTGGCACTTGTATCAGGGAATAATTCGTGTCCAGGCAATTCGGTAACATCACCATCTCTAGTAATACCAACTGGGTATCGAAGCAAATGGCCAGGCAGATCACGTTCTATATTTTCACTCGCGTACATATCCCAATATTTATCAGCAACTTGGTTCACCTTTTGTACACATTCAACGTTTTCAGGGTGCTCAAATGTCTCATCAATCATGCCTAGGTGTTCATACCATAACGCCATACGGAACCCGTGGATCTCACCCCTAGCGGGCTGTCTGCCAGCTAAATGATATGGTTGGTAAGCTCCCATAGCTATTTCAGAATCTCTAGCACCATCCATTGATCGTTGGTTGATGTTAGCAGATCCAACTATTATGTATTCATCATCAACTGTAACATGGTAGCTATGATGTTAGATATTTAAATATATGCCATTGGACCATTGCTTTATTGAACCCAATTTAACAAGTTTACTATGGTTTCTAGTTGCGTAATTTTGGACCATGTTTACAGAACCAAGTCTGTTTGGGGCTTTTTATGGGTTTGCTTGGGCGAGTTGACATCCAAATGGGTCTAAATGGGCAATAACTAAAAAAGCTCTATAAAAGTTAATGGGTCAAAACGTGTCAGGTTGGGTTGCGTTAACCCATTAACAATATTTTGTCCTATTATGATGCATTCTATTTATATCGGTGATGGAAGTCTAAAGAAACATAACATTAGCAAGTCAGCCCGTGTCAACTATTACCCATCCCGCATGTTTCTTCACCTATAGTTTTTAGGCATTAATCAGTAGATGATAATAAGATATGCACAAAAGTCGGAACCCTGTTTTGCACATACTAGAAGCATATTAAATTCATTTGGACCAAAAGATAAGCAATCTATATATAATGCAAGTTTTAGAGTTGCTACTTACCGATCATCATTTTGGAATGAACGTAAATCATGAAACGACGGTTCTGTTGGGCTTGTAGATAACCCGAACCGGGTTCAGGTGCTTCGGAAGGTTCATGTTCTCCATCCTTTTTATCCTCACGATTTCCAAGGCAAAAGAAAGTAAGATACTCTCGTGGGTCAGCATCAATTCCCTTATTTTGTAGAGCCCCAACAATATCTTTATACATCATTTCCATCGTTCTTCGTTGCCAATCCAATATGGCCTGAACCGATCCACTTTCTGGGATCCCTTCAGGCCACATCGGAACAACGATATAAACAATAAACTTTTGACCCGCTTCAATCTTGCTAACAATCTTTAAGGAAAGTTCTTTTGGAATAAGGTGCAAAGCACCTATTTCATTGATATTGATATCCTTAGATTTCCACGCGAACGAGCTTCCAAGAAAATACTGATTTTCGATATAGATGAAATTTTTTGCTCTTCGTATCGCTTGAATATAAGCATCTTGAATACTTCTATCAATTATGTTATCTTTCCCACTTATAAGCCCCGCTTTAGCCGCTTCTTCTGGTGAATCCGGGAACCCAAAGGCGGCCCCACCGTCAATGGACCTAAAAAGTTGAACGTTCCACGTCTCTTGGTCATCGGGATACGTCACCGGAGATGGCGGGATTAAGATGTCATTAAGTTGTCTTAAGTTAACTAATACATCTTTCCCACCTTGTTTTCGCCATCTTTGTTCAAAGTTAAATAAAACATCCCAAGCGATCGGTCCTTCAAGCCGAGAATGGATATCATGCCACGGCTCTCTTGGGCCACCTTTTGCTATCGAAGCACCAGTGTAGTTCGGTTGATGGAAATCGTCATGGTGGGCCGAGTTTAGTGTTCCAAAAAGTGGATGCATTGCACAATCATAACGACCATCACATAAATCGATACCACCAACAAAACTAACCACTCTCCTTTTCGATCCACCACTCGGTAACTCATGATCCACCACTACAATCTTCTGATGATGCGTAAACATTGTCGAAACTTGAAAATTTTGAAATTTGCTACCACCATCATCAGGATCACGCGGGCATAAAATACAATGAACATCAGTCGTTGAAAAGAAGTTTTCAGTTTCTTCATCATGTGTAGCCATTAATCCATCTTGTTTAAATACATCTACCGAAGTTCGATCATCCCACACGAGCATAGCAATACGAACACCTTCATCCGCCTTCTTTTTTAGCAATTCACCAAGCATAACCTCACCTCCGGGCTTTTGCCTATTTGGGTCACGAATTAAAGCGATTTCGGTATACACAGACCATCCAGTGATATAAATAAAATGTTTTGCATTACTAATTGCATCAAATATATCTTCCCAACATCTATGTGGCTCGTAGTACTTTCCACCAGCAAGTGATATTTTAGGAATGAAATTATCAGGCACATGAGCATCTTGATACAACGAAACACGACACCCTTGTCTTTGAGCGAAAAACGTGTAAGGAACTCCGGGGTACTTTCCACTTTTTATTCCATGAGCCCAATTACGGTCTCGTGTGACATCAAAGAATTGTAACTTCACATGGATCTTCGCACCAGCTGCTATCGGGTTCTTATTCTCGTCCAAGATTTCAAGCCATTTGTCTACTTCATCACCTTCTGTGAGTTCACTAACGGGCATGTAAGCCCGTCCCAGTAACGTTGCACCAATCGGATTATTATCTTTTACTGTGAATATCACGTTTGAAGCTGAGTGAGCACAATAGATGTGGAATGACTCGAACCATCTTGGATTTTGGGGTTCGTTTTCAATCATTCTAGTTCTTCCAACTCTGCATTTTTCTAAATCGATTGTTGAGTAAATTTTGGGAGTTCCTTCCCCAAATCCAACAGTCTCTTGTATGTTTGCCATAAGCTGCAAAATGAAACCAATTTTATGATCGTTTATTAGATCCCTAAAAGCTGAAATGTGTCATTACAATTTATGTATATTTACAAATTCTTTGACATAATATATTGTTATGAGTTCTGACCCAATACATTTCTAAGCCTCTACCTTTTTATGAATGACCATAATTAGCCCCATATACGCTTACACCATCTAAACTTATACGCAGCTTGTTGCACAGATGATCTTCTCATATGTACTTCATATGTAATAAAATTACTCATATACAACGTTCAGAAACAAAGGAGCGTAAAAAAACACAATGGCGTACATCTAAGTCCGATCCAAAATTTAAAATGTATGTTTATACCTTCCCAAATACATTTGGACCGCCTTTATCACCATGAAGCTTATCGACCTCATATATCGTAACATGAAGAGTTCCATGTAACAGTACCTTAGACATTTCCTATCCTGCAACATAAAATATAATCTCTCATCAAATTGCTACCAAATATTCAAAACTTGTACGTAATAATAAACGTATAACGACATACTGAGAATACGTGATCAGACTGTAATTCGTGCTTATTTATATAAACATACGAATAATGAAAGATATAGAACAATGCTTACGCCCTGTAAATGGAACTGAGAGAGATGAAAAAAAGAGAATATGATCCCAAGTGTAATTGCAATTAGAGGTAATTAATTAATAATTAAGAGGAAATGTGGAAATAGTGATCCGTGAAAACAGTTGCTAAAATGCTCAAAGTTAACCGATTAAACCGTTGTATTTTTAGGAATTTAAACAATTAAATTGACTGCCTTTTCTAAACATCAAATTTCATCTCTAGTGCATGAAGTACAAACATTAACGTGCCTAATTGGCTAATTCAGTTCTAATCCATGTGAAGGATATTAGAAGTACATTTGTCAACTATCAAAATCAAAATAGTTTTGATCACTTAAAAGATAGTAAAATACTAGTAGAACCTAAATCAAGGGAGTATTCCTTAGAAATGCAAATATTGATAAAGCATACACTCCGTGGATAGATTACTTTGGCATAGCCGTGAGCTTCACATGTGTGACTGACATATTAGGGGTTCGAATCCGTGCCTCAGTAAACATGTGATTTTTCCAACATTAATGCTCCTTGCGGTGTGACGGACGAGTTCTATTGAAAATTTGAAGTATGATAAGGGTCGTCAAGGTACCTTTCAAATTACACTTTTTTTTATACTTCATATATAGATAACTAGATTATTCCGTAAAATATCTTGCAAATCAAGGTGAATTCGCAAGTTTTGTAAAATCCGAAGAGAAAGGGAAATATTCGTAGGGAATCTTGTAAAATTTACCCTGAGAAATTCTTATTTCACAAAATTACCCTTGTGAATTCTTTCCTATGCGAAATTGAACTTGTGAATTTCTGTTTTGGCAAAGGCCCCCGATCTATGAATAAGTTGCAATTGCACCCAAATTTGCAAAATGCTTTCCAAGCGGCATCCTGTTTGAACGGCGAGCGAGCAAGTTTTTTTTTTTTTTTCTTTACCGTTTAAATTTCAAAAAAAAAAAAACTTTTTTTATAAAAAAAGCTGTTGAGCAGCTAATTCCATTTTAGGGTCCTGTTCATTTGAGAACCAAAAAAATTGCGAGAACCATGAGAACTACTAGATGGCATGTTTGTTCACATGTGATTAACTTGATTCACATGTGAACATTGATTTAGGTTAGATTGGGAAAAAAAATTCAAAAATTATGTCTTAAAACACGTTTTACCTGATTTGTTCATATTATCGTTCATATAAGAACATAAATTTGATTTTTTGTGTTTTTCGCTATAATTTTAGGATTTTTTGAATTTTTTTTCTTCCCAATATAACCTAATTCAATGTTCACATGTGAATCAAGTTAATCACATGTGAACAAACATGTGAACAAACATGCAATCTAGTAGTTCTCACGGTTCTCGCAATTTTTTTGGTTCTCAAATGAACCGGATCCTATATATATATATATATATATATATATATATATATATATATATATATATATATAGTTGTGGGATCCTAAAAGAAGATAAAATATATGGAGATGGTGGAGATGGATTCTCAGCCAATCATTTCAATTGTAGGTCAAAGGGTATTTTGGACCTTTGTAAATTGTGTATTTAATTTATTAAAATTAAAAAGATACTAATTGATAGTGGCAGTTACTTTTTTACGTGATGTTATCCAATATTTTTGAAAACTATCAAATGAAATATTCAAACTTATTGGACAATTACTCATCGATCTTTTTAGCGATAGTGTAATCTCCATTAAAAAGCATTGTAATCCGTATTGTCAATTAATCTATACCATTGCCGAGAAGTTTTCAAGTATTTCTGGTCCATGTGTATTTGTCTTTGATTGGGGACAAAGAGTAAGTTTATTCGTTAGTTTTTGATTAACGGCGAATCGGAATGGCTGACGGTGATAAAGTGATGGAAGTTGTAGATACGTATTCTACGGATGAATCCAATGATTCCTCTGGTACAATCGGAGTTAGTAAGCGATCTCGATTATGTCATTTAATTCATTTAATTACGTTTAAGTTGTGTTATTGTATGTTCTTTCGATTTGATTTGCTTATGTTTGTTGCACACTTTAAAAGAATTGTAGTATATATGCAGTCGATTCAGTGATTTTTTTTAATATCTGAAATTTTCTAAAACTTTTGTTACAGGTACTGGAACAGTGGGGAACGCATTATCCGTTGGTGTTATGCATGTCTCCCCGGAAGGTGTTCCATATTGGATACCCTCGGTTCCCGATGATATGAAACCTGTGGTTGGAATGTCCTTTGACAACACCGATTTGGCTTACGAGTTTTACAAGCAATACGCAAAACAAGCCGGGTTCCCTTAAAAAAAATCGGGCAACAACAAGAACCGTTCTAAAATAGTTAATCGTAAATACTTTCTGTGTTCCAAACATGGTTTCCCTGCTACAAAGATCCCGTACGACAGCTTAGCAGCTGATGGGAAGAAGCCACGTAAAACTTCATCCCAAAAGTGTGGTTGCACTGCCAAAGTGGTTATTTCGTTGAGTAAGAGTACCAATAAATACGTAGTAGATGAGTTTGTCGAAGAGCATAACCATGATCTGGTCCACCAAAAGGATAAGCACTTTCTGACTTCAAACCGTAGGCTCTCATATCCCCAAAAACAGGCACTCCACAATCTGTCATCCATAAACATCGGACCTAACCGAGCGTTTAAAATATTGAAGCAAACATGTGGTGGGTTTGATCAAGTGGGTGCGACCAAGGTAGATTGTAAGAACTTTAAACGGGATGTGAACAAATATATTGGTGACTATGATGCTCAAATGTTGATCGACAAGTTAAAAACCCGAAAACAAGTGTTTCCGGACTTCTCGTTTGAGTATAGGCAGGGTGGAGAGGATGAACTTAATTGCATTTTTTGGGCTGACTGGGAATGCAAAAGGAACTACATTGCATTTGGTGATGTAGTCGGGTTTGATGCCACATTTAGAACAAACACGTAAAATACTCGCGATACTATAAGTTTCTGTTTATTATAACAATCATGTATCATTACTTATTTTAAGTTAATCTTGCGTATTCTTTTGTTGTAGGTACTACATGGTGTTTGTACCTTTCACCGGGATTGATAATCACAATCGGAGCGTCACATTTGGTGCTGGACTTCTCTCCCATGAAAAAGCCGACGCATTTACATGGCTGGTGGAAGCGTTCAAAAAAATTTTAGGAGGCGAACCAACCTTTTTTGTAACTGATCAATGCCCATCTGTCAAGCAAGCACTGAATAAAGTCTTCCCATCCACCAAACATCGGTTGTGCATGTGGCATATAACTGACAAGTTTACGACGAAGGTAAGGATACCTTTATCTGAATTGAGTAAAATAATATTTATTGCTTAACGCAACAAGCACTACTCATTAACTGAAGCATGTTACCCACTTCGTTAGAACTATATTATATGTGTTATATAAATTAGTTTTCGGAACACCGTGTTCACATTTGATGATACCTTTTAAGTTGTTTTTAAATATCAACTGTGAGCTGATCAGTTTACGCTTAATATGTTGTCCCCATTTCAGTTAGGCTCACTAATGTGCAAGAGTGGACTGCTCGCAGATCTAAACAATATTATATGGAGTAAGACTATTTTGCCTGAAGAATTTGAGGACCGTAGGACGCGTATAATTGACGAGTACAACATGAATGAACACAACTGGCTTGCTGAAATATATGCGATTCGCCACCAATGGATACCAGCCTTCTTCCGAGACGATTCGCTTGCGGCGCTTATGCAAACAACCTCCCGCTGTGAGGGAGAAAACCATTTCTTTAGACAGCTAACAAACGATGATTTGCATCTCATTGAGTTGCTTCAACATTTTGATATAGCCATGCAATGTCAAAGAAACGAGCAATATAAGAACGATCACGATTCACGTTTCAAGGATCCTATATTAACTACCGGACTTTCCATCGAGGCAGAAGCGGCACACATGTTCACGAGGTATGCCTTTTTTCAAATTCAAAGGGAACTTACGAAATCCATGGTCAATGTCGGCTCGGATAGCACGGTGGAAGAAAATGGTGTTAAGAAGTACTTGATTAGAGATGTAGACGACGACATAAAATTCCGAGGAAGGCAACAGGTAGTTCCAATAATTAATACTAAAATGTGACTGTTTGATTCATTACATTCCCATAGTGATTCAACGTTTACGTACATAGTTTCTTCCCTACTTTTTAAATTCACCTAAAACTGGTTCACCTAAATAAAACCTATGCCCTCTCTTTTTGTTACAGGTTATTCTTAACAAACAAGAGCTGACCATCTCATGTTCTTGTAAATTGTACGAGCTTGAAGGCATCCTATGCCGTTATTGTTTCTTTGTATTACGGATGGCACGTGTAAAAGAGTTCCCCAAGAAATATATCATGCGTAGATGGATGAAGGATGTGGTGCCCCCTCCACAAGATGCTAATGCTTTGAAAGTCGTGAATTAGGGGATAATAAAGAAGAAATACAAACAATCATTCGAGATTCATATTTTTATATAGATGCCGCAATAGATCGACTGGTAACCGACGTAGAAAAGCTTAAATTATTCCGTGAACAACAAAAAAAACTGATGGAACAAGTATTTTTGGAGACTCCACTGCAACCCCCTATGAAAAATACGCAGGTAATTCAATCGTTAATCGGTGTTTCGCAACCCGAGAATGTAAATGTTAAGAATCCTCATGTTAGCCGTAATAAAGGATGTGGCTCTAGCAAAAAGAGTAGGATTGAAAGTGCGAAAGAGAAAGCGATTGCTAAGTCACAAAAACAGGTCCGTTCATGTCAATATTGTGGTGTTGTTGGTCATTACCAAAGTACTTGCAAAGAAAAAGCTGCGGATAATGCATCAAGGAAAAACAAGGGAGCGGTAGACGAACCTTCCTCGGAATCCGATTAGTCTTTTATCTTTTTTCTCTGTAATTTCCTTTGTTTAAAGATTCATTTGGAAATCCTAAGGATTCTTTATTTTATTATTAGTTGTTAAGAAAACAATATTGTTTGATTCATATTTGGGTATAGTTAGAATCAGCTGAAAAACTGGTTATCTGTCAGCTACATTATGATTCAGTATTATGAAACACTTATTCTGTTGCTTTGTCAACTTTATTCACTAACAAGCTACATCGATTCAGTCGTGTGAATTACTTATTATGTTTTAACAGTCATCATGACACTACAACCGAACGTGCTATATATTAATTACAAAAAATACTAGCCACATTATTTCACCTATAGCTATTGATGAACTTTCTTCATCTTCCGAGTAGTCTTTTTTTTTTCCCCCAAATTAGTTGTGTTCACATTTTTGTAAAGCTTTTAGGTAGATACTCTGTAAAACGTTGGTTGTCCTTAATAAACTTAAAATAAAGTTCATGTTGTTTCACAATTACAGCATTGCCGTGTAGTCTCGTTGTTTTCGTTACCTTTGACGTTGACTTTATTACAACAACAAACTCGCTCGATGTAACAGATTTTTTCTGTAGTTACCATAGTTGATTAAGCCAACAGATGCATTTTTCGGGCACTTTTATAATCTTAGCTGCATGAGTTGACTACACCACCAACATTAACGTAAAGTTAGCCAATACTATAATCATTAACAGCTTAAAAAAATATGCTTCAGAAATCAGCATAGTATGCCTCATCATTAACTCTTTCTATGAATCTGCAAATTAAATACCATGATTCTGCAAATCATACACTACGATTCTGCAAATTACAATCTATGATTCTGCAAATTAAATACTATGAATATGCAAATTAAATACTATGAATATGCAAATTATATACCATGATTCTGCAAATCATACAATATGATTCTGCAAAGTACAATCTATGATTCTGCACATTAAATACTATGATTCTGCAAATTATATACGATCATTCTGCAAATCATACAATATGATTCTGCAAAGTACAATCTATTATTCTGCAAAGTAAATACTATGATTCTGAAAACTATAAAGTTTGATTCTGCAAATTTTAAACTTTGAATCTAAATTCAACAATTATCAAAAAGACTTTCTTAAAAAAAATAAATCAACTCTTTAACTACATACGTTAAGCACATTGTGTTCATTCTTTAAACGCCCCCAATCTTTTAAACTTTGAATCTAAATTCAACAATTATCAAAAAGACTTTCTTAAAAAAAATAAATCAACTCTTTAACTACATACGTTAAGCACATTGTGTTCATTCTTTAAACGCCCCCAATCTTTCATCTCTTTTCTTGTCTGCTTCCTTTTCTAGCAATTTCTTAAAGTCTAGGGGAAGTTTATCATAATCCTTCGCATCAAATGCGACTTTAAAAGACAAAGTGTTCAACCCAGACAACAATATTTTCGATGCGTATTTCTTCCGAAGATCATCAATCTGTACCTGCTGTCTTTTATTCTCCGCTCTTAGGCCCGCTTCAAAATCCCTTGATCCCTTGAACATTTCCATGTGGCGCATTAAAAAAATTCCACAATCTACACCATTTAAAGTTGTTTGCCACGCTAATCTCAGTCTACATGGAACATATCGCCGTATGGATTTAACTATAGGGTGCCTTTTTCTTTCTAAGTATTCACAAAAAAAAACCCTCTTCAATTTTATAAATAAACAACAAGTGAGCCTATAATATCAACTCTTACAGCTTAAATAAATATGATTCAGATGCATACAACATTTGCTTTACAATATATGATGCAGCAGACAGTAAAGTACGACGCAACATTAACTTTTTTATGATTCTGCAAATTAAACAATACGCTTCTCCAAATTATACCCTCTGATTCTACAAATCATAAACTATGATTCTGCAAAATATAATAATGATTCTGCATATTTTAAAATATGATTCTGAAAATGTAAAATTAAGATTATACAATGTATAATCTATGATTCTGCAAATTAGAAACTATGATTCTGCAATCTAGAAACTATAATTCAATACATTTCTTAATGCTGATACAAGCTATAATAATAAGCCAGAGTTTAGGTTTGCGTACCAAATTTTCATTTACGCTTTCATAATAATACTTAGCTGCGTCACCATTTACCAAATTGTCGAGTATAAAGATTTCCCCGCCATCTAAGTTGAAGACAACACACCAAAAATGCTTCCGATTCAACACCGGGAAGAACACCTACAAATCATACAACCCAATATTTAAGTATAGGATCTGTATATCATTAACCAAGTGAATATATATTATAATAGCACTTACCAATCCATAAGTGCTAACATCACCGAGTTTGTATCGTACAAGACAATCATTCAAATTTTCATAAAACAATTTTAAACGTTCCTCCTCCGTCCTACCAGCATCCATACAAACTTCTGTCTGAAAAAAATGGAAAAAAACATTCTTATTCTTCTATGGTTTTGCATCTAGTTACACCAATGGCAGAGAACATATAAATGCCATGCATATCCTGCTTTTTAAGCATAATTTATACTCTGATTCTTGGTTGCTATACTATGCATCAAAACTAATTATTATATCACTCGCATTTAATTTTAGGATGGCTCAACATCAAATATAAATCTAATATACTATGATGCACAACAAACTACTTACCATTATCCCCGTACTCATGTACGCATTTGGTTTGCGATGGGGTCCATGGTGTCTTTCCCTGTCGTTAAGTATCAATGACCATATGTCAATCACATTCGGATGAAGACATTGCCCCGGAAACAACGTTTCCATCACACCTCTAAGTGATTTAATGCCATCAACAGTGTTGAATACCACTTCAATGTACAAAGATTACACGGGGCAATCAATTCATAATTTACAATTAACAACATTTAATGTAAATCACAACACAGATAAAAAAACCTCACTCTGGTTCGTCAAGCAACGCGAACAACCAGTTGGATACTCTTCTTTCATCGGTCGTTAGTCTCCCAGTTGATTTCACATTTTCGTTCCAAAATGGTGATCTCTGAACGGCAGGTAATTGTGTTTCTCTTTTTCCTCGAATTGTATCTTCTAGCCTTTGATTCAAAATTCTAGGCTTTATTGCTGAAATAGGATCCGCGTCAATCACATCAACAGCACATTCACTCTTATGTTGCACCGGTGGAGTCTTTATGGGTGTTGCCTCTTTCTTCCTCCGTTGGACCTTTACACGCTGTTTGTCTAGTTGCTGAATACACTCAGCTATCCGCTCTTCCCCGACCTGATTATTCGAAATTGTGGTTCCAGCCGAAGCTCGCATCTCCTTAGCTGCAACCTCTGTACCTTGACCATTTGTGCTAGCGGCCTTATTTTTAGCGTTGTTCAACGCTGATATCTCTAACATGCTGGCATAATCTGGTTCGTCTAAAACTTGTGTAAATGTGAGATCCTCGGGCAACGTAACATGAATCATTGACCAAGCAGAACTTCCTGTTTTACCTTTGTTAAAAACCCCATCTCGCGGTGTTTCTTCAGGGGTACTACACCAAAAATTTTGTCCTTGTCCATCGCGTAACTATGTAGCGCATCACAATTGGGGAATTTGCCCATCCCTCTTCTTAGCCAGTCTTCAACCTCATCCTTAGCTCTAGTTATGATTGATAGCCTCTTTTTTACTTCTTCAATAAAATCCTAATACAAAAAAAAAAGGTTCAACGCACACTTCGCTATCACCTGTTTTATCTTACTCGATTCATTTAATTACCTCGGTTTCCAATTCAGATTCATTCTTGTCTTTATCATTCATGCACATTCCTGAACCTGCTAACATCAAACATTTGTTAACCACCTGTTTACTACTTGATACGCTTTTAATAATCTATATAGGAACAACTTGAAACTGACCTTCTGATGCCGCTTGTGGTGCAATTTTTATAACAGTTTCCTTTTGATTTTTTGCTATATTATGCAGTATATTTTCAACCTTCAGCCTGAGTGATGCATCCTCATCTTCTTTAAATAAATTAACTCCATCCACAAGGGTCACCTTGCCAAAGCCTTTCTTCTTCAACTCGTTTGCTTGTCTTCGCTTCAACTCCTTTGTAGTCCATCCTAGCATTAAAGGCTTCACCATTTTTATTTTTTCCCCATCCATTAAGGTTCTGCTCACATAAAAGAGCTACAAAAAAAAAAAAATTACAAAACAATCAAAAAATAGGTAGAAAAACAAACATAGTGTAACGCACTTATGGCTGGACCTTTGATTTAGCTTTCTCATATAATAAAATAAACTATGATTACATAAACATCAAATGAGCCAATAACACAAACATATACACTTAAATATATATGCATAATATACATACAACATTGACCTAATATATTATGATTCATCATTCAGTATAGTATGATTCGCCTTTTACTCTTTAGTTGATTCTGTAAACTATACAAAATGATTCTGCAATTTATAAAGTATGATTCTGCAACTTATGTACTATGATTCTGCAAATAAAAAATATGATTCTGCAAATTAACACATATGATTCTGCAATCTATACACTCCGATTCAGCATATTATAAACTATTATTCTGCAAAAGATTTATTTAACTCATACTCTATGCAATAACTAAAGCAATAGGTAAACTTACAATCAAAAAAGGTAGCGGCCCAGTGAAGTAGCAAGCTGGATCAGAACCCTTCCACGCCTCCTTGCTTTCCTTCAGACATTTGAAAGTGTAACTACACCAATCTAACCCTATCACTGCCTTTTCGTCAACAATACTAGGTAAAAACTTTCTGTTGACCGTACCAACTCCCGGTGCTCCGATAAGAACTGTGACAACTAATACAAGAAAGTTTAGCAAAAAAATCCGACCACCATCTTTATCTTCAAGCATTTTTGGTATTACGTTGCTAAGTCGAAGTCTCTTCAATTCGTCAGTAAACTGACTGTTAAACTCTTGAACAACTAGATCCTCAGTGCTTGCCTTTTTTTGTGATTTAATCTCTTCTGTACCCATCGGGAACCCATACACCTCATATACTGACTCTTTTGAAACCAAAAGCTTATGTCCACATACGCTTAGAGTGCTAGTTTCTGCATCATAGTTGTCAAGTAACCAATAGCCTAATTTCAGAGGTAACTTGCCAATACCGAGATTCAACACATGTTGAAAACCTATTCGCCGCACCGCGTTCTTTTGTTCTTCTGTAAACTTAGGATGCAAATCCACTATAACACTAGGCGGGTTCCTACTATTAACAGACCAAGGTTTTGTATTTTTCCTTTTTCTATCACCCTTTACATTAACTACTTTTAAGTCATCGCTTCTCGTACGTTTCTTGTTTTTTACTTCCTTTGTTGGCGGTGTCATAAAATCATCATCCGAATCATGATCACGCAATTAGATACTACCTGAAACATTGATACAACACCATTATACACATGAAGATTGTCCCACATAAACTAAACAGATTATGCAACAAGTGAATTACAACATTTCTCACTAAAACCCACCTGTAAGCAACCCATTTATCCAACTGACTCCCTATAACACTGATTCAATATAATAAACCTCTGATTCTGTTTGTTTAAACTTTTAATCATACTAAAGCAAAACATTTGCTAACATGCAGAAGACCGTGCCATGCCATTACTAAGCAACTATTTTAAATGGATGACAACAACCTACCTCCTTAGTTTATTCTTACAACGTTCGTATCAGCAAAACAAGTTTCAGTCCTGTTTCTTTCTTTTAAAATTTCAGTTCCATCTAAATAGTATATCCAATTGCTCGTTTTCGTATTCCCACAAAACTATTCCACATTTCATCATACATTGAAAACAAACAAACACACCAACTGTTATAAACTGCCATTTATAGGCAGCAACACATATAAGATGCTATTTTAGTAGCACATTGAATATGTAAATACACAGCTTGATTCAGCTTACACACATAATTCAACCACCACAAGGTAAAAAATAGATACATTTCAACTAACATATAAGCCCGGCTTCAATACATAAAAAACAACACACAAATTCCATATGCATTTCAATGAATCGATGAGTTTATGATTGGGTTCTACAACGCATTCATCAAGCACAATTAAATCCTACTTTTAATCAACTTCAACTTACATAGTAAAAAAATACCCAGTATAATCATACTTTATTTAAATTTACAAACCCTAAATAGATGTGTATCCATTTAACAAAATTATAGTATGTAGACATAGAAATCATAGGGCTAACCTTTTGTTTTCGATTTATTCATTTTATTAGGTTTCTGAATACTGCGCTTCATCATCCAAAGAACACGATACGATCTTCAGTTTCTTCAATCGCGGGGTAAAACTTCGATTCAAAAAAAAACGAAAAAAATTCTTTCACTTTTCCGTAATAGGTGGTCGATCAAAGAATCAAAAGTAGGGTTTTTAGTTTTTGGTTAGCGCAGATTGAAGAAGAAACTGAAGGTTTTCAATTCTAAAACTTGCATGATAACCGATCGATTAGTTATTCTTTTATTAAATTGATATTGTTTCCTATTTTAAATAGCAAACAAAAGGACGTTTTTACCCTCACCCCTTGAAAAACAGCGGCCAAAAAATGGTGTTGACCCTTGACTCATCTCATCCGTTGAATCATGCATCCAAAGGCCAGAATTGAATCTCCCATATCTCCACTTTGAAAATCATCTCCTTTGATCCCAATCCTATATATATATATATATATATATATATATATATATATATATATATTTTTTTTTTTTTTCAAACCTTTTCACTATAATTCATACCTCAATCTTTTTTTTTTTTTGGCAAAAAATAAATTCATAATACCTTCAAACAAAATTGAAGAAAATTACAAGAAATGGGAAGATCTCCTACCAAATGATCTATCGCAACAGAAAACAATTGAGAAAGGATCTAACAAGGACTAAAATGTCACACCCCCAAAATCGGTAATCTCGTTTATTATTAGTTTAGCCGAAACTTTAGTTGATTAGCGGAAGCATTTTAATATTAGTTAAAACAGCGGGGGTGCTGACGTTACAATAGTGCATTCCTGTATCAGAGCATATGATCATACAGAACATATATATTTAAGATGCCAAAGTTAAAGTTATTACAAAAGGGTACGACTTATGAAGTCGTACAAGTAGTCGTGTTGTAGAACAACATAAGTTTTGACAAATACAAGTTTATAAAAGAGGGATTTCGTAAGTATAACCAATGAGATTGGTAATACAAAAGAAATCCAAGTGTCCCAAAAGTGGCATCCTAAACAGTCTGGGTAGCTTACGTCCTTTTATGCATGCGCAGTACCTGAGTCCTAATTCCCTGAAAAACATAGTAAACCGTCAACATTGAATGTTGAGTGAATTCACAGGTTTAGTATATATGTAGTTAAACCAAGTTTTGTATAAATCATTCATGTACACAAACATAATATTTATATGTATAGTAGGAAACACAGGTATTCTAATTAAAGAAAACATTTCCTATTTAACGTAAGAATGCCGTTCTTATTCCAATTCAGTTGATGTGTTAGGAAACACAAGTTTAATCAAAAACATTTCCTAATAAATAGTATGCAGGAAATACAAGTTTATAAATCAAATAAACATTTCCAGATATAGTTTGCAGGAAACACAAGTTTAACAATTAAGTAAACATTTTCACAATTTCAATCGTGTAGGAACACATATCCTATTAGTTATCACAGGGAATATCCTTCCCAAATCAAGTTGTAGTTTAGTTGTTTAGTTTATGTGGGAAATATAGACTATAATCCCTCTAAGGTGAGCGACACCTTTAAAGTTATAGTAACGACACCTAGTACTATAACCAATTCACGACTAGTTGATGTTGTTGCCTCAGTAACATGGTAAGTATACACTCCTCGTTACGACCGTCGTCGTGTGGTTGGAATGACCAACGAGTTATATCCTGGGAGGGTTGTCAAATCGATAGTACTATCTGTATACTCAGTGGCTAGAGTCACCTAGCTAATGGTTATAGGTTGCAAGCACTGGGACTTATGTGCACTACAACTACCTCACGTAAACCTAGGATCATACCAAGATTCGTTGTCTTATTCCCAAAAAGTTTTGAAAATGTTTCATATTGTTAACAGTTGAATATAAAGCATTAAGCATTTATATAAATCAGTTTGATATAAAAGCATGTCAAACAATTATATAAAACAAGTAGCATGTAATAGCACATAGTTCTATGTTTTCCACCCCTGGTTTTAAAGCATTTAAAACAAGTAAAATGTAGGGGCTGTGAACTCACAATTTACAAGTCTTAAGCTAGTAATATACAGTAGTCCGAAAACGTCCCTCAAATACCTAGACGCAAATAAATATACTTTATATAAGTACACGGACCATTCGTTATGATTAAGTATTTGTACAACTTTAGTTGGTTGGTGATACATGTGTTAAACAATACACGTGTGTAAGTATATCCCTATATACTTATTAGTTGAATATATATATTCGTATATATATTAATTGTCGTTGTCGTATATATATATACATTATTCATTTGTCGTGTTACTAATATCATTCGTCTCGTTTAACTCGTCACTTATATATAAACCGGTTTAAGTTTGCGTTTTGGAATCACGTGGCCCGTTGGGCTTGGTCCAATTAGTTTGGCCCAATATCAAAGTCAAATAGTTTGGCCCAACCATGAGGCCCAAATAGGTATGGCCCAAATTAATTCGGCTCAAATACGTTTAACAAATTATTTTGGCCCGTTAACATAATACAAATTTTGACCCAAAGCCCGAAAAGTTACATCGTTTATTATTTGTGTCAAATTATCGACCCGCGGTCGAGTACAAATTTTTGGTACCAATTTTTGTATCAAAAAGTTTTATAAATTTTATCACTTTTTAATATTTGTTTTTCGTACTCATTAATATTTTTGTACTTCGAAAATTATATCGTCTATGTGTTAAAATTATATACAACGCAACTCGTCCGGGTACAAAACTTAGCAGTCTGGTTGGTTTAGTCCAGCTGTTCGGTTAGCTTAGGCCAGCCATTCGGCTATCCCAGCCCAGCCGTTCGGTTGCGTTTGGTTTTCAGCTCGAGGCTCTGTTCCGTTTTCTGCTAAAATACATACACATGGATATCTATTTTAACTTCGTTCTTACTTGATCAATCAACCATATTATGGTATATGATCATATTATAACTTGTTGTAAACACTTTATTACACAATCATCAACCAAATATCATAATTATTCGTTGGGTTCTAAGTTTTTGTTTCAAGAAATTATACCACCTAATCCATTAATAACTTGAAATCAACCACCATATAGTGTATTTAATCATCATCCAACATAATTTTTACATGATATATATTAGATTACATACATGATCTCATTATATACAAGGTATAACAAACCATAATAATAAAAGATATGAAAATATAAGTATGAGTTTTGAGTTGTTTAAATCCTTACAAAGATTGTGATATAGATGATTATGATGACAGATTATGATAATCGATGATGATGAGATGATTTAAGACACCATTTTTGGTTTGTGATATAAGTATTTGAATGCTTAAGATTTGAGTGGTTGATGATTTTAGATGGTAAAATGGTTCTCAATTCAACTCCCTTTTTGCTCCTGCTTGTTTGCTCGACGCCTCACACAAACCAGGGAGAAAATAAAGTTAGGTGTATTGCATTATTGATTTGTGATCAAATGCTGTGAGGAAGGTGTATAAAAGTATGTATCTAACCAAATTTTTCAAGTGGGAGGTATGGGTTACACGAACTTGTCTCCCAGATATTTTAGTTTGTGTATTAGTTTGGGTTTTTAACCCGTTAATTTTGTGTACGGGTATTATTAGTGGTACCCCGTATACCGATCAATTATTCGTTAGTTTAAATTTTATTTTAAACTTAATAATTGATAATTATAACCATGAAATACTTTATCAAAACAATTATTAAAATTATTTATAGTATTTGTACAGTACCGTTCAATTGTGTGCCAAATTTCAGTTAAATTTGGAAATTATATTTTGAGGTAATGTTCCAAATACTAAAACAGGAATGAGCAAAATAATACTTTTACTATTTTTGACCTTTAAGTACGTTTTGTAATTATTTCTGTTCGTGTATAACGCGTCCTAAATCCTCTTCTAAAGGTTTTCGTTTTATTTTTGTTCTAACTCTTTTCCATAATATTTTCAATAAAAATTATTCTAAAGTATTTTGAAGTTCTTTTTGAACTTTTGTATCGCGTTTGATACATTTAATATAAAACGTATAATACATTATATTATCTCAATAATATAAGTTAATAATTATTAGAAATTAATAATTTTCGAATTATTAATTATTTCGTATCACCAACTTTATTGTATTTAGTTTGTCGAGTTCAATATGTTCATTTCGTACGTAATTATATATACATATAACTACGAGTCTAATACATCACGTATCACATAGTAAGTTTCACAAAACTTAACACATTAAATCGTTTTGAATTCACTAATCGGGGAATTACTCTAGGTAATGCATGTAATTAGGTAAAAATTATTACCCTAATTTGAGGATTGTCACATAAAAGAACTACCAACTAGAATTCATACTAACTCTTTAAGAATGATAATGATTCAGAATAAATTTGAAGAGTTATCTTGCTGTTAAATTGCAACTTCCAATTCAAGATGCTTTTTCTTTTTTGTGAAGATTGGAATTCAAGCTTGACATTTTTAATAGGGAACTCATCATATAGAAGGTGCAACCCCTCCTTGATTCAACTCAGATAGGAAGTCACTAAATTTATCATTTTCCGAACGTGCGAGATTTCCATCTAAAGTTATTCCAATTGATGCCCCAATTAAACTCATGTGTTGATGTAGAGTTTCGTCATCATAATCTAAAGTTATTCCAATTCATACCTCAATCTTATCATTTTCTCTATAATTCAATACAAATTCCACATACATTTTACACTAAAAACGCCATCTGATTCTTCTGTTGGAGATATATTCAGAAATTAAAAGTTGAAGTAAGGAAAAGAACATATTTAGATACTGCTGATCTGATGCTTTTATTTGATAATATATAAAGCCTATATATAGGCATGAAGGATGCAAATACAGAGAAAATCAAACATCTCAAAAGAGATCAACAGCCTAATAGTTACTACTAGATAGTAACACTTAGAAGACCTATAGCCACAATAGTTACAAGATCTCCATTTATTTGATAATGACTTATTAAAGATAAAAATAAAGACTTTCAAATGACCCAACAGTTTTGACACTCCCCCTTCATTCGGACTTGAAGACTCCGACGAGCAGATACTTTCGTGTTTTCCGAGTGGTAAACTTTTTGTCATGATATCAGCAAGTTGCTCTTCAGTCCTGCAAGTCTTTAATACAACTTCACCTTTAGCAATCAGTTCCCTAATGAAATGATGCTTGATCTCAATATGTTTTGTTCGACTATGGTGCATGAGATTCTTAGCAATTGATGTGCGGAAAGTATAGGCAATTATAATCACAAGTTTAAATTAAGGAAATACTAAATAATACTATCACACAATTCAGGCAAGATTGACCCGTTCATGTAATATAGCTTAATAAGTAAGTCCAAATTCGAACACAAGGAACACAAGAAACGTGATTCTTATTTATAACTAATTATCTATTTATTTCTAATTACAAATATTTACAATTAAAATACAAATAAATAAAGGATCCAATTTACAATAATCTACAAGATAAGGGGGACGTTTTAGTTCCGAACGAACATATTTAAATTTATATTTTGATACAGATTCTAATAGATAAGTTTCAGGAACAACTTAATAATACTCAGATGGATAGAAGATTATAACTATTCAAATTATTATTTATTAAACTTATTATATGTACTTATGTCTATTTGCTTCGTTGGCTATTATTACTGGTGAATTACTAATGTAGAAGATCACTTAGGGTTAAGTCAAATCCTCATCATAGCAACACAATCATAAGGTTACGCAAAGTGTTACTAATTAATAAGATCTATCAGCAATTTATTAATACAATTTCTATGGTTATGCTTAAATCACAGTATTACTTTATATTAATGAAATATTCTTCGTCTATCGCATAAGGTTAAGATCAAGACATAAACACAATCACTTAATTTATATAAACTTAATATGGTCATCCTCATTTAATATAAATAAGTCTAACTATGTCAAGAATAATCACTAATATATCATAATAAAGACAATTCTTGTATATTAAACATTCAATAATATAGTTCCAACATAAACATATAATTCATATAATAAACTTAACAAACATTCATTCAAACAGTTATAATGAAAACCTAATTCACAATTAAATCAAATAAACAATATCATAAATAACTCAATAAGGTTATTAAAGTTACAAGGATAAAGAAATCGAACCAATTGACGAACTAGCTTTTCCTAGGGTTAAAAACCTTCAAACCCTAGCTCCTTAGCCTCCAAAATCGCACCTAAAGTTGACCTAAAACCCTAACTTTCGGTTTTAGTATTCTTTAATAGTATATGAAAAACCTAAACCTAAGCCTCTATTTATACTTTTTCTGGCCGACCTTCCAACCGCCGGTTGGATATTCCAACTGCCGGTTGGACTCTTTGAATCCTGGTCCAACTCCACGTGTCTCCACCGCCTTACAACCCTAATACTCCAACCGCCGGTTGGGCTTTCCAACCGCCGGTTAGACTGAATTCCAGAATATTCTAAAAACGGGTTTGGGCTTCAATTTGGGCTTCATCTTTTCTTTAACGGATTTTAATCTTCATCTTGGCCCATTTCTTCAATATTGACATTTTGGTCTTCATTTCTTCAAGGTTTAAGCTCCTTTTTCTTCATTTCTTCATTTTCTTCAGTTTCGGATTCGTTCTTGTTCCTTTTTCTTCAATCTTCAATTAAAATACACCTCTGCAAATATTAACAAAATAAGTATCTAAAATCATATAAATGCACTAAAATGTATATAAATATATGGATAAATTACTATAAAATATACTATCTATTTGATTCTTATCAAATATCCCCACACTTAAGTTATGCTTGTCCTCAAGTAGAATACTGAATAAAATTTAAAAATAAGCATCAAACTAATATTTAAGAATCAGAATACCAATACTAAAAATCTGTTTCATAAATTAAAAATTTAAACAATTTAATTAACATGGATAACTATAATGTATAAATAAAATTTATTTTTATTTGTGTAATATATAGCTCATGAATGATTACTAATATATTTGTCCACTTTAAAAAATATATATTTATATTTCTGAATACACTTTTATTGTTAGTATGTATATTACTTATGATTTCCATATATGATATACTCTTAAATTTAATCATACAATTTACTTTTATATTTCAAATAAATATATGAAATACATTTTTAAGAATCAAGACATTGGTGACAGGTCTGCATTTTCATGCAACAGAGCGACATAACTTGATTCAGGTTTAAGCAAAACCAGACTTGGTCAAACCATTTTGGCGACCTCATTAGGTATCTTTTATTTTTAAGAATTTTCAAGTGCTTTTGACTTGTGTTTGCTTAATTTTTTAAGTATATATTAATAGAGACCAGGTCTATACTTTCGTATAACAGAGGAATCCATCAATATATACCCCCAAATGTATTCACATAAGTAAAAAGATATAAAATTATTACATAACAAATTAAAAAAAAAAAAGACTTTTATGTCATACATCATATTATGTATCATAAAATAATAAACAAGTTAATTTATTAATTTATTAAAATCCAGAAATCTTTATATAGATTGCATATTAGTACATCATATCACATAACTATATACTACTCCTTATTTAAGTAGCTTACATTATATATACAAAACAGTTAATCCACATTAAAGTCTAAACTTTTAAATACAAAACAAAACTTTTAACAAAAGTATTTTAACTAATAAATACTTAGTTATTCACTTAAAAATTTAAATTTTTAATTAAAATTTAAGAACAATAAAAACTTAAATGATTAATTAAAGAAATTCTTTTTCTTACGAACCCTATCCCCACACTTAAATTATACAATGCCCCCATTGTATAAAAATTGATAAACAAAAGTGAGTAAGGAAAAGAAAAATAGAACAGAAAACTCCCCTGACTTAAATTATAAATTTCATCATTGGCTAAGAAAAATCTGCTTGGTTGGTTCCTTCATCTCTTGAAAAATAATATACAACATCCACACTTTCGTAGTTAATCACGATTGCATTTAGCATATGCAATAAGCCTTTAAACCCCTCGGTATCCCGAGTGGACGAGTTATAGTCTCGTGAGGGTTTCCAGGGAACACACCCACAAAGTTCATAATTAATAAGATAAACTTATTAATATTTCAAAATTTTCAATGCATTGTTCAGCTGTACTATATCATACCAACTTCGAAAAGTGGCAACGATATTCTAAAAATAAACAAGCAAATAAATTAAACGTACCAAATATAAAAATTAAAATTAAAATGAAAAATACAAATTAAAGATAATCCAAAAACATATAAACACATGCTACTAATTTTTGCTGTTTTCTATGGGCTTATTGTGTGATAAAAACTTATGAAACTACTGCTATTCAGATTTTCTCCAAATAAAGCCAAAAAGTATTCAACCTCTAGTTGGGTACCTACAACCATCGATTTTCTAATTCAATTACTGGCAGGAGTCTTAGATAAAAGTACATGCAATGTAGCTCTAATTTCTCAATTCAAAATCTGAACTTAAACTTACTAAATCATTACACTCATAGCAACTTTCTACTGGAGTTAATTAAATTGAAGATCTTAACTTATTATGAAAGCTACTTTATCAAATATAGGGCTTAGTGTCTGGGAATGTATCAAACTTTGCCCAAATCTCTATTGTGTGTACTCAACTTACAAAACTCAAATTTAATGCACTCAACTTGTAAAAACGTTATTTTGATGTACTTTTTGACTGGCTTAAACGTTAACCGGTAACTGGTTGACTCTTTCAATATTTGACCCCACGTGGCATTACACATCATAATTAATAATCCACGTTTTTTTATTTATTTTAGTGTCTTAAATAAAAAGGGGTATTAAATAGGTCAATCAATACATGCAGCATTCAAACACATTACACCATAACACTTTCGTTCCCAACTTTTGTACACACAAATGACTCTGTTTCGTAGCTCAAGATAATCGAAATTGAGGGTCTATTTAAGCTCGTTTTGGTAATCAGAAGCTGTAGCAGGTTTATTTCTCCTTCTTTCGCTACATCTGTACTCTGAAAATGCTAATATCATATCTAAAATTAGGGTTTTTTGTTATTTTTTTTAATTTTTTTTTTCAAAAAATACGATATCTTTATCTTATGTAGTTGGATTTACTTGGATTCTTAAGAATTTTGTGTTTTTGTTAATATTTTTTGCAGAAATGGAAGGTGAATACCAAGGATTTCCAATACAACTCCATTATGATGGGGCTTTTTTCTTCCTTCCACTTAGGTATGTTGAAGGTCAAGAAATGTCGTTGTTAGTTAGTAGAACGAGTCATTCTGAGTTTACTGACTTAATAGTTCATGAAACTGGTTCACCGATGTCTAATGTCTATTACCTGCTACCTGATAGTGGTTTTGAAAACATTATGATATTAGAAACTGATGATGACATTGACGTGTTCTTTGACATTCTTGAAAGTTATGGTAGAGTGCATGTCTATATGGATCATTTATCTATTGACCTAGGTGAGCATGTTGGCAACAATAAAGAGGCTATTAGTGAAGTAGCCAATGATAGAAATGACAAGGAAGTGTTGACTGATGTTAGTAGTAAGAAAGGTGATGATAGTAGTAAAAAAGGTAAAGAACCTGTTGTAGAAGTAGACTTAAATGGAGATGGTCCACCAATGGAAGAGAATGTGATAATAGGAGTTGGTAAAGTAACACATGTTGAAAAAAAATAGGTGAATCTCCTGTAAAAAAAACAGAGCATGGTGGATGTAGTATTAAGCCTCCAGTGGAAGGTGTTGTTGAAAGTGATAGTGATGAAAATCAGTATACTGATGATGATTCGTGTGATGAGGCAGCCTCACTTGACCATTTGAGTGAAGGTGAAGATGAAATGGCAGAGGTAAGGAAAGGTAACCCAATTGTTAAAATTCCAGGAAGTAAACATTTACCATAGCTTGGAAAGGCAACTTCCAATTTTGAAGGTGAGGAAGATATACAACAGGCAGTGTTTGGTGAACATGCAGAGTTTATTAATGAGTTGGTGAATGCATTGAAACCAAAGTTTGATCAAGATGTACCAGCTGATCCTATGCCTATCCCAAAACCTCCAGTAGACAAGTATCCAATACATGACACAGCCACTCACTGGAGATTTAAGGAACCCAAGGTATAATTTAATACAAATTTCATGTTCTCTTAACTTGTAATGAATTAATGTTTTCAACTATTATTTATTTGTGGCAAATATATAGATTGGTGAAAGATATGAAGGGCCACAACAGTTGAAGGATTGCTTGTCTTATTATGCTTTGGCAAATGGATATTCAATTTGGTATGAAAGGAGCAGTTACAAGAAGATAATTGCTAGATGTGGTACAAGGCCACCAAGGATAAAAGATTTAAGCAAAGGAAAACAGAGGAAGTGTAAAAGGTTTCCAAATGTGAGGATGACAAGGAACAGTAGGAAAGCAGGTTGTAGGTGGAGGTTGATGGCTAAATGGATGGATAAAGAAGAATCATTCATGGTTATGTCATTGAAGTCTGTACATACTTGTGCTAAAAATTATAAATTTGGATCCTTAATCAACTACAAATGGATTGGAAAACATTTTGCTGATAAGATTAGGATAAATCCGGAGATTAGGATGTGTGACTTAGCTGACATGGTAATGAAAAAATACAAGTGCACAGTCTCAGGACACCAATGTAAAAAGGCTAGAGAATGGGCTTTAAATGAGTATGAAAAGACACTAGAGGAGCATTATGGTATGCTAAGGTCATATGGTGAGGCTTTGGTACAAGCTAATCCGGGATCCACTTTTCAAGTTGGTGTAATAGTCAATCCTGATGATGTGGTTTACTTTGATAGAGTCTATGTTTGTTTGAAGGCTCTTAAAGATGGATGGTTAATGGGTTGTAGGAAGATTGTAGCTTTGGATGGGTGTTTTTTGAAGAGCACAGTTGGAGGGGAGTTACTTACAGCTGTTGGTAGGGATGCAAACAACCAAATATACCCAATAGCTTGGGCTGTGGTGAGTGTGGAAAATAAGGACAATTGGAGCTGGTTCTTAAGGTTACTAAGCCATGATTTGGAGAGTCCTTCAGGAAATGACTTGACACTAATGTTTGATCAACACAAGGTATGAACATTCCTGAACTTATTGTTTAACTATTTGTATGGATTATGATTTATGTTATGATTTTTGTATATTGTTAGGGTTTGATTGAAGCTGTAAAGGAGGTAATGCCTGATGCAGAGCATAGGCAGTGTGCCAGGCACATATATGAAAATTTCAGGAAGATTTACAGTGGAGTAGCATTTCGGAACTTGTTTTGGAGAGCATCAAAGGCATCACATGAGAATCAGTTTGAGGAGGTAATGGCAGAAGTTAACAATGCTAATCCTAATGCTTATAAATATTTAATGGATAGGAATCCCAAATCTTGGTCTAGAGCATTTTTTTGGTTGCATACTGGATGTGAGGCAGTAGAGAATGGTTTCAGTGAATGTTGGAATTCAGTGTTGCTTAGGGTTAGAAACAAACCAATCATCACCATGCTAGAGGCTATTAGGGTAATTGTCATGATAAGGATGGAAACACTCAGGGATATTAGTAGTAGATGGGAGCTTGATAGAATGGATATCACAACAAGTATAAGGAAGAAATTAGAATGGACTAAGAATCAAATAGGTGAATTCTTAGTTATACATGCAGGTGGTAGTCAATTTGAAATTAGAAGTCATGCTCATGCTTATGCAGTGGACTTAGAAAAGAGTCAATGCTCATGTAGGTTATGGGAGATGAGTGGTGTACCTTGTGTACATGCAGTTGCTGCTATATTTAAGTGTGATCAACTTCCAGAAGATCATGTGTCATACTGGTTTAGAATGGAGATGTACTTGAAAGCTTATGAATATCACTTAAACCCATTGCCAGGGATGAAATTTTGGCCAAAGGTTGAGCAAAACAGGCCACTACCCCCTAAACCAAAGACAATGCCTGGAAGGCCAAAGAAAAAAAGACAGAGAGCATCTCATGAGCCAAGGGTTGGGTCAACAAAGGTTTCTAAACATGGAGTTACTATGACTTGTCAAAACTGTTATGAACAGGGCCACAATTCTAAAGGGTGCAAGAATGAGACAGTAATTAGAGAAAAACCTGCTTCTGTTGCATCAAAACCAAACAGAGGTGGGTTTGCTCAAGCATAAAAAATATAGTAATTGTATGTTTATATAGTATTTGAGGTTGACACTGTTTTGCTCAAGCAGTTACAAGAGGTGGATTTGTTACAAGAGGTGGATCTGTAGCAGTTACAAGAGGTGGATCGGTTACAAGAGGTGGATCAAGAGCTGGGTCAAGAGGTGGAGTTAGGGGTAAGAAAAAGGTAGCTTTCGGCAGGACTTTTAGCTGGTTTAGTTGTGGGTTGGGTGCTTCTGGTGTGCTAGTTAACAATGACTCAAATAACCTAACCAATATGACTTCAACTCAAGATTCTATTAGAGAGTTCAGTGATGCCAATCCACCAGTCATTTCAACCCAAGAATCTGTTACAGGAAATGAAGTCAAGAAAAGGAAGGCTAGTGAAAGAATTGCAAAGAGAAAGCTTGCAAAAACTGCTATGGACCTTGAGTAATCTGCTAGTTGTTGGTATGCATTTTGGATAGAAGATCCCACTGCCATGTGGTTGCACATATTTGATAACTTTATTTTGTGTCGTGTATGTAATGTGGTGCTTATAACTTTATGTTTTGGGCAGTGTATGGGTCAAAGACTAGTTATTTAGTTGTTGTAGTGTTACTAATTAAGTTCTTGTAATGGATGCTTTATGCATCTTTTGTTAACTGCATATTGGAATATGCAGTTACCAATATGCTTAAAAAATATAATATATGTAATAGATACTTTATGTATATGCATCTTTTGGTAACTTTTATCGTTATGTAATAGATGCTTTATGATGTTATGTTCTTAACTGTTATCTACTTATGTATAACATTGCCACAGATAATGTTACTTGACTGTTAAAACACATTGATCACATTGATTTGATCTCGCTTAAGTTCAAAACATAGATAACATACATTTCATACCACATAACATTGCTTGTCAACTAACTACAACTATTTCATAATTATAACACCTAAGACAGCACATAAGATTGCTACAAATCCAATTAAAACCAGAAATACAAGGTCAAACTTTTTCAATTTTGACTTCACCAAAGTCAACTCTTCCATCATCTTCAACAACTCCATGTTTTTCTCTGTATCTTCACGTTCTAACTGCTCATACGTTAACTGGTTGATTGTTTGCATCCTCAAATCATAGATAATCTTCTTATAATACTCCGATAGCTCGTCATCAAGAAAACGATATTGGACACAGAAACGGGTTTTAACCTAATTCATAAAAATAACAAGTGAAAACAAATCCATTCAAACAAACACCACAACTATCACACGAAGAAACAAGAAAATTACATGATTTTGTATTTTCCAAAGTTTTGATTTTAAAATTAGGTCAGTGGTAACTTACATCTGGGCACTTGACAAACCTTCGGGCCGGGTTTCTTTGAGTCCACGATGTTCGAACATACATCTTCTCTCCACAATGGCAAACATAGAAACGAGGGTGGAAGTTTTGATTTTCAGATGAGGAAGAAGACGCCATGGCTGCTTTTTAGCAAGAAAAGAAAAGAGCGGGATAAAATGTGGTTTGGGAGGGAAAGGTGAAACTTATATTAGGAAAAATTCTAAATCTTTATTTCCAGATATTACGTGGCAGCTTACTTGTCAATCTACGTGGCATTAAGTCTCACAAATTTAATGTAACCGGTTACACGTAGTTTGCTTGTAGGTAAAATACATCAAAATAACATTTTAACAAGTTGAATGCATTAAATTTGAGTTTTGTAAGTTGGGTACATACAATAGAGATTTGGGCAAAGTTTGATACATTCCCAGACACTAAGCCCTCAAATATATTATAAACCATTCATATTAACATTAATAAGTTTTAAGTTAAACCCCAAGGTTTTACACTTATCACCTAATCTGAATCTCTAAACAAGAATTGAAAATATTAGAATCAATTTTAAGAGAAATTATTTTACTAGAGTGAACCCTAAATAACAAATTTCTCATAAACTAAATATGACAATTTCGTATAAAGACATACCCAAAGTTTTCTTAGTTTTTTGTAAAAAGTGTGATAATCTTACTGCCATTAGTTTTTAATTGAAAAAGTGTCCAACCGTCGGTTGGATTACCAACCATCGGTTCGGTTTAAAAACTGAAATTTGAGAAATCCGCCCAAACGCCGGTTAACTATGTCAGCCGCCGGTGGGTTGCTAGCAGCGGTTTTTGAAAATAATGACTTTTATATTTTGTTTATTTAGCCCTCTTAATTTAATTTACGTAGCAACGTTTTCTAGTGATCATGGTTTATTAAATCTATCCTTAATAACAAACTAAAAAGAAAAATATAACATACTATACTAAACCTAAATTTACCTAAAAATTATACAACATAATATACAAGCACGGGTTGCCTCCCGAGAAGCGCTTGTTTTTGTTCGAGTCACTAGCTTGACTCCAACCTTACTTACCTAAAATTCTAGTGACTTTCCCCACACTTAAAAGTAAGCATGGATGGTAATATTTATAAATAATCCAAAAATGTATATTTAATATAATTAAAGCATAGAAATACTTATCGTTTATAACAGGCATTGGTCCAGTACGTGATGCTCCATGATTTTCCAAAAATTGTGAGAAACTTGCTTTCCGCTCGAACTGCCAAAAAGGATCTTCATATTGATAAAATAATGAACCTGTGCTTATAGACACTACAACCGTAGGTTGTGTCGACTCAACCACCGTTTGGATTTCAACTGTCGACTTTGTTGTAATCCAACTGTTGTTTGATATCCAATTACCGCAAATTCTGTTTTTGATTTCTTCTCCAATCCTTACCATTTATTGATCATCTTCTTTTAATTGTTCATCCTCTTTATTACAATCAAGTAACGAAAATGATTCCTCATCAGAATCATTGTGATCAAATTTTGGCAAAGGCAACCAATCTACCTCCATATCTTCTTCTTGTTTACTTTCACTAAAAATGCCGTTAGAAAATAAGGATTCAGAGGATTGAGAACACTTATCTGTTTGATTTATCTCCTTAAGTTGTTGAATGGAATTTCCTTGACTATGGCCAATAGTTTCGGTATCTTTCACTTTTCGTTTGAAATCTCCATAGATTGTGTAGCTTTCACAATCACTGGTTGAGATAAACAATTAAGAGTATCTTTCTTAAACTTTGGAAATATTGATCCTTGTACTTCATTATAATCTCTATTCAAAGCAGCTGGATAAGGAGGCGGAGGTGTGTATTTTTTAATAATTTCTTCCGTTAAGGCTTGTGGGTAAGAAGGTGAAGGCGTATGATTGTTGAAATTTGGTTTTTCATTTGTCTCGTGTCCTTCAATCTCGATTTTGCTAAGATTCTCCTCAAGTGTGCTTTCTATTTCTTTTAACAATTTCGCAATTCGTTGAATGGAATCACCTTGACTTTCTAGAATTGCTTCGGTTTTTTCCATTCGCATAGTTGTAGTCGACATCTGACTCATCTCTTCCAAATTTACATTAGGTTTACATCCTCCATCTTCAGGTTTGTCAAAATTTTCCACCTTGTCGCTTTCCATATCTTTCACAATTGGATCTTTATTCCAAAATTCTTCATTACGCTTCATTGAAATTTCACTATCTTGAATAGCTTTCGAAAGTAATGTCTCTATCCTATCAAAAGCTCGATGCATATCCTCCTATTCATCCATAGGATTGTTTCTCGCATTTTGATAAATCACAGGAATATTATTCCTACGGTGGTACATACCTGTCAAAATAAAAGAAAAAGAAAAAGAGTAGAAAAGAAAATAAAATAAAAACTAACTAAAAAAAAATTCCAATAAAAATTCTTTTACAAAGCTAGTCGACAGATCTCGGTAGCTCCATTAATAGTACACAAAAGCGGAGAAACAGGTCAGCGCGAAGCTTATTAAAAACCTATCTCTTTCGAGAAGCACCTTACCTCTTATATGATAAATCAATGAGGTAGGGCTCATCTCTCCTTATACCTTTGTTTTTGTCAGTATTCTCAATGGGTGAGCCGAATTTTTCGTATTGATTTTGCAAAGTATTAGAAATCAAAATTATGCAGGGAAAATAATTAGTTTGATTAAAAATACACCGCTCCCCCGATAGAACAAAAGTCCAACCGGTTAAGTGTTCCCCGGCAGCGGCGCCAAAAACTTGATGTGCGGAAAGTATAGGCAATTATAATCACAAGTTTAAATTAAGGAAATACTAAATGATACTATCACACAATTCAGACAAGATTGACCCGTTCATGTAATATAGCTTAATAAGTAAGTCCAAATTCGAACACAAGGAACACAAGAAACGTGATTATTATTTATAACTAATTATCTATTTATTTCTAATTACAAATATTTACAATTAAAATACAAATAAATAAAGGATCCAATTTACAATAATCTACAAGATAAGGGAGACGTTTTAGTTCCGAACGAACATATTTATATTTATATTTTGATACAGATTCTAATAGATAAGTTTCAGGAACAACTTAATAATACTCAGATGGATAGAAGATTATAACTATTCAAATTATTATTTATTAAACTTATTATATGTACTTATGTCTATTTGCTTTGTTGGCTATTATTATTGGTGAATTACTAATGTAGAAGATCACTTAGGGTTAAGTCAAATCCTCATCATAGCAACACAATCATAAGGTTTCGCAAAGTGTTACTAATTAATAAGATCTATCAGCAGTTTATTAATACAATTTCTATGGTTATGCTTGAATCACAGTATTACTTTATATTAATGAAATATTCTTCGTCTATCGCATAAGGTTAAGATCAAGACATAAACACAATCACTTAATTTATATAAACTTAATATGGTCATCCTCATTTAATATAAATCAGTCTAACTATGTCAAGAATAATCACTAATATATCATAATAAAGACAATTCTTGTATATTAAACATTCAATAATATAGTTCCAACATAAACATATAATTAATATAATAAACTTAACAAACATTCATTCAAACAGTTGTAATGAAAACCTAATTCACAATTAAATCAAATAAACAATATCATAAATAACTCAATAAGGTTATTAAAGTTACAAGGATAAAGAAATCGAACCAATTGACGAACTAGCTTTTCCTAGGGTTAAAAACCTTCAAACCCTAGCTCCGTAGCCTCCAAAATCGCACCTAAAGTTGACCTAAAACCCTAACTTTCGGTTTTAGTATTCTTTAATAGTATATGAAAAACCTAAACCTAAGCCTCTATTTATACTTTTTCTGGCCGACCTTCCAACCGCCGGTTGGATATTCCAACTGCCGGTTGGACTCTTTGAATCCTGGTCCAACTCCACGTGTCTCCACCGCCTTACAACCCTAATACTCCAACCGCCGGTTGGGCTTTCCAACCGCCGGTTAGGCTGAATTCCAGAATATTCTAAAAACGGGTTTGGGCTTCAATTTGGGCTTCATCTTTTCTTTAACGGATTTTAATCTTCATCTTGGCCCATTTCTTCAATATTGACATTTTGGTCTTCATTTCTTCAAGGTTTAAGCTCCTTTTTCTTCATTTCTTCATTTTCTTCAGTTTCGGATTCGTTCTTGTTCCTTTTTCTTCAATCTTCAATTAAAATACACCTCTGCAAATATTAACAAAATAAGTATCTAAAATCATATAAATGCACTAAAATGTATATAAATATAGGGATAAATTACTATAAAATATATTATCTATTTGATGCTTATCAGCAATCATGATGGCTGACCTGCTGTCACAAAAGACTTCAGTTGCATTTGCTTGTTTTTCACCAAGATCACCGAGTAACCTCCGCAACCATATGGATTGACATGCTGAAGATGTGGCAGATATATACTCAGCTTCAGTAAAAGATAAAGCCACTGTAGCTTGTTTCTTTGAGCTCCAAGATATGGCAGCACCACCTAATATGAAGCAACTTCTAGATGTGCTTTTACCTTCGGAAGAGACTCCTGCCCAGAGACTATCACAATAGCCTTTTAGACTAAATCCATTCACCTCACGAAACCATTTGCCATAATCTTTTGTTCCAGCAAGATAACGTAACACCCTCTTAGCTGCTCCAAGGTGATGGTTAGTTGGCTTGTGCATGAAACGAGAAAGCATTCCAACCGAAAAACTTAGATCAGGTCGAGAATGCGTAATGTAAATAAGGCATCCGATCATGCTTCTATAAAAACTTGCATCTGCCATCCCAACATCATCATCTACCTTTAACTTTTCATTGATGTTCATAGGTGTAGAAGCTATTTTACACCCTGACATTTTGAACTTTTGCAAGGTATGATCAATATATTTCCTTTGAGACATGAAGATCCCAGAAGCTGTTTGTGCGATTTCCAGGCCCAAAAAGTAACGTAATTCACCAAGATCGGTCATATCAAACATCTTCATCATGGATTCTTTGAACTCGGATATGAGACCCGAAGATGAACCTGTATATATTATGTCATCAACATACATGCTTATTATAACGAAATTATTTGTACCTTGTCTCTTCATATACAGTGTAGGTTCGTGCATACTTCTTTCAAACCCATTCTTATGAAAGAAGTCATCTATCTTGCTGTACCAAGCTCGCAGAGCCTGTTTCAGCCCGTAAAGAGCTTTATTTAATCGAAACACTTTATCTTTTTCATTTTCAATTTCAAAACCAGGAGGTTGGATAACATAGAGTTCTTCCTGCACATCTCCATTTAAAAACGCAGATTTAACATCAAACTGGAACACTTTCCAATGCCTTTGTGCTGCAAGAGCTAAAATCATTCGAATTGTTTCAAATTGAGCTACGGGTGAGAAGTTTCCTCGTAATCAATTCCTTGTTGTTGTGTAAAACCTCGCACGACCAACCTTGCTTTATGCTTTTGAACATTGCCATCTGGTAGAAACTTAGTTGTGAAGATCCATTTCAATCTAATACTCCCTCCGTCCCAAATTGTTTGTCCACCTTACTATTTTTATTTGTCCCAAAATTATTGCCCACTTCTAAAATTAAATATGCATTAATGATTAGATTTCCCATATTACCCTTAACTTTAAACTACACATACTTCAAAGAAAACAATTTAATTAATGATTGAGGATTAAAATTGTCATTATACTAAGGTCAAGGCTGCATTTAATGTGATTTTCTTAATATGTGTGTTTTCAACTTGGTGACAAACAATTTGGGACGGAGGGAGTAGTATGTTTTCCTTGTGGTAAATCAACTAATTCCCATGTTCGATTCTTTTCAATAGCTTGAAGTTTTTCATCCATTGCCTTTCTCCATTCTGCCTTCTTCATTGCTTCTTCAACACTTGATGGATCACCAGCAAACAAAACCACTGGTGCATTAGGATAAACATCATGCTCTAATGACTTGTACCTGGGAGAAGATTCTAAGGACGATGAGCCATCTTCAGATAAAATAGTATCTGTAGATACAGAATGAGATGGCGATTCAGTTTCTGGAGGTGTTGAATTTTGTAAGGTTTCAGAGACATGTGTTGTAGCATCGTGTGCATTTTCATCATTTTCATCCAACGCGACTAGTGGTTTCGATTGCCTATTTTCTTTGTCCCATTTTCAGGAAAGCTTCTCATCAAATATCACATTTCTGCTAACAGTGAACTTATTATTTTCCGGATCATAAACTCTATATGCCTTTGACTGAGAACAATATATAGCTAATAAAAACCTGTTTTTGGACTTCTCTTCAAATTTGTGTTTTCCTGTAGTATGCAAAACAAAGCAAATACACCCAAACACACGTAAATGACTTACATATGGTTTATTACCATTCCAAGCTTCATATGGTGTCTGATTCCACACTGCCCAAAATGAGTTAGGCATTTCTTTTTCTTTCAACATTGATCTCGCCATTTCTACAACAATTCGATTTTTCCGTTCAACGACACCATTCTGTTCCGGAGTGTATGGAGCAGTAAGCTCACGCTTGATACCATGTTCATCACAAAACTCAGTGAACTCCCTAGACAGGAACTCGCCACCACGATCTGTTCTCAATGCTTTGATACTTTCACCACTTTGTTTCTCCACCAATGCTTTGAAACGTTTGAAGCTTTCAAAGGTTTCTGATTTGAGATGAAGGAAATAGACCCAACTCATCCGGCTATAGTCACCTGTTAGAAGAAAAAAAATACTTACTTCCAGCCAACGATTCAGTCCTCATAAGGCCACAAAGATCTGCATGAATTAACTCAAGTACTTCTCTTGCACGTTTTGCCTTTCCAACCAGAAAAGGTTGCTTGGCCTGCTTTCCAAGCACACAACCTGTGCAAACTTGTTCTGATGGTAAAATACACCATTTGTTTATTTTTCAACAATTGCAGCCCTTTCTCGTGTAAATGCCCGTATCTCAGATGCCAAAGTTTACTTTCCTCCACTCCTTTAGTTACCAAAGCAGCGTCTGCATGTTTACCAAAAACAAGAGGAAACATTCTATTTGAAGACATGAAGGCACAAGCTAAAGTTTCACTAGTAGACTTCTTCTTAATGACACATTTTTCATCATCAAATTGCACTAAGTAACCAGACTATATCAGTTGACCCACACTCAATAAATTATGAGCTAAACCCGGAGCATAATGAACATTTCTGATAAGTTTTCTTTGGTTACCAAGTGTGATAAATGCATTTCCCTTTCCTTCAATCTGAAGTTGTTTACCATTTCCAAGACGTACTTGCGATTTTATAGATTCATCTAGCTCCTTAAACTTTGATTTATCTCTAGTCATATGATGTGAACACCCACTATCGATGCACCAAATTTCACTAGCCTGTTCATTTGCTTCTGAATGGGTCATGAACAAAAATTCATCTTGTTTTTCATCTTGTTTATCATCTTGTTCTGCATATTTGGCATCCTCGGGCTTGGACCAACAGAACTTGTCTGCACAGTAAGAACAGTGCAGAGAATTGTTTCTACCTCGACCTCTGCCTCCTCGATAACTACCTCTGCCTCTGCCTCGGCCTCGTGTGCTTTGATTTCGGTTTGAGGACTCGAGCTCCTCTTTTGATTGAAATGCCTTTTCTTCTTCATCATTGGCGAACCTGTTTATTCTTGCTTCGTGTGCTTGCAGAGATCCTATTAGCTCATCAAAAGAAAAAAACAGATAAGTCTTTTGACTCTTCGATAGCAGCAACAACATGATCGAATTTTGGCGTTAAACTTCTTTATACTTTCGCAACAACAGTTTCATCATTAATATTATTACCATAAGAACGCATTTGGGATACAACTGAAGACACTCTTGCTAAATAATCCTGAACTGACTCATTATTTTTCATACAGGACGTCTCAAACACGTGTCTAAGAGACTGAAGTTTTACAGTAATTACCTTGGATGACCCTTAAAACTCGGTTTTTATAACACCCCATCATTTTAGAACCATTTTTTTTTACAATACCTCGGAAGCGCAAGTCCAATCAAACATTTATAATTTACATTATATAACATACACATCTAATCAATCTATTTTAAATCATAGTTTAACAGTTTGGGTGTTATGTAATTCCAAAGACAACCTTGATTTATATAAATCAGATATTAGAGTAAACATCCAGTCGTCAAACATTCCATCCAGTCAATAGCTTCTTGCCCAGCCCATTATCTAATCATAACCTGCAAGAAGTAGTAGGGTGGTGGGGTTAGCATATTGCTAAGTGAGTGAATAAATAATCATCAGTCCAACTTAGCATAACAAATCTGTTTACAGCAAAGCATCGTAAACACATAATCCCCTGTTTACCACAACAGGCTCATCATCACATCATCACAATGAGGATCGGCGGTTCCTGATACGAATCTCATGCCCTCATGGTGGGTAGGAACCCTTCAGATTTACTGCAGGCCAATACAGTGAATAACCGATAACTTAATGCTATTCTCATCCAACTAAGGTTCCTATGAACGATATGTACAAGGAGACCTCCATCGTCAACAATAGCAATAAGCCCAGCATCATACAGACCTCATTCATAGTGCCCAAGACCATGTATCAGACAATCACATAGGCCATAATATTCATGGCTTCATATCAGACTAAGTAGTCTATCAAACAACAATTACATAATAACATACTAAACAGTCTATCAAAGCAGTAAACTACATTTACCCGTTGTAACCAAAATTGTTACAACTAAATCACACTGAGGATTACAGATCCACTCACCGTTACCTCAACCGCAAGCTCAGAAGTCTGATATTACTGAGCCTTCTCCATATCTGAGAATACAATTAAACAAATGAGTTAGTAACTCGTCCCATAACTGTTAATTCATTTCAAATTTATAACATCAACCTTTACAATCATCAAGTTATAATATCAATTATAACTACTCAATTGTATCTTAATGTATATTATCAAAATACTAACTAGTCATCAATTATACTACTTAGTCATTCCAACTTTAGTTTAGAACTTAATTCAAGTTCATATCATTAAACAATTAAGCATTATATAGCTTAACATATACAAAACTTATATAATATAAGTTCATACTTAAGCAAAAGTCACTAGGTATCATTAAATCTTGATCTTAAAAGTTTCAACAAAATTTGCATCATCAGCTGGGTACCCGCCGGGTAAGAGGGGTACCCGCCGGGTAAGTCCAAGTCAAAACCAAGTTTCATTTTGCGGTAACAATTCACACTAGACCTATCCGCCGGATTAGTTTTACCCGCTGGATCGCCATCAAGCAACCCTACCCGCTGGGTATAGGTCATACCCGCCGGATTGCCATCAAGCCTGACTACCCGCCGGATTGGGATTTTACCTGCCGGGTAAACCCATCTTCCAGACCTGTGCGATCCGGTTAAAACCCAGATCCGAGAAATCATCACCAAATTTCAAAAACTCAGTTTCTGGTGACTCTAATACATTAATTACTTCTAGCAAGCATCATATATCATCACATAACACATCCTAGACTTCAATTTCAAGCTCACAATCAATATACATCAAATTTATAACTTTGATAAACAATAACTAATTAACTTACAAGTTTGTAGGATTTAGATGAAGATGATGATGATGATATTAAATCAAGATCACAGCTCCTATTTTGATTTCAAACTTTGATTAGGATTTCTTAGGTTTTAGTTTTGAATTTTTGAAGTTCAAAGAAAATGAACTTTCCTTTTTGGGAAGTTTGGGATATAAGAAAACATAAGTCGGTTCTCACCCAAACCGACTCCGTATACCATTTAAATTAGTCCCATTCTAATCTTATTGTCTGGAACCTAAAAACCTTTTGCGATTCCAACAATATTATTTTACCGTCAACTATATAAAGTTAAAACAATTAATAGTTTACTAGTCACAATAAGTCATTCGACTTTTTGACTAACCATTCACAACAAACATAACACAATAAACAATTTAAATTTTCTAACACATTAAACAATTATTTAAAGTTAGGAAATTACCTAATTATCACTATGCCAATAAAATGGGTGTTACAAATCTCTCCCCCTTATAGAGATTTCGTCCTCGAAATCTATTCACTACAAATAACTTAGAGTGTCATACTCTCATATTCGTTACCTTTCAATCTAATAGATTCACGTACATCACTCTCTTGAGCAACTTATAATATTAATTATATATTTTGAATTATTTCCACATGCACATATCCAAATGTACATGCTTCTGTCTTTACCCACGCACATATACTGTGCATAAACCCAATCTTTATACCTAAAATGATCAATTATCTGAATCATTTGCAATAAGGCACATAAACTCTTTAGAACACATAATCCCTTAAACAAGTGGAATACAAAACCACCTACAACCAGAAACTAGCAATATGCCAGAATCTTTGACCCTTATCTTCTTAATAACAAGAACAAAATAACATCAACAACAGTGGTTATAAAACCACAATGTACATATTTACCAATGAATTTTAAATTCAAATCATAACTAACAACCAAGTTATTATTCACATATCACTTTAAGTGGTGAAACAATTGGAGTCAACTTTTGCAACTAGTTATCACTGATCAAGTTCATGATTTCAAGCACCTTTTGGTCATATAAAACCTTTTACTCGAAAGTAATCCAGGATTATACAATCTTAAACACATAATAATAAGCAAAGTAGAGGTCAGACTCCATAGATTAAACCATAACAATCTCAATACTTAGCATCAAATTCCATTGAATAGAAGTCAGGTCTACATCAACTAGTACTTTGCTAAATCAGCACAAGTACTACAACCTCATAATGTGCTAATCAAGCACATATTCAACAGTATCAACATCATATTTATCAATTAAATTGACCTCTACATTAGCTTATTTCACATTGTAACTATTTCTAGTTACAATTTATCATTTCATCTTATCATCAAGTATATATAAAAATATACATAATTTCACATATTTCTATAATAATAGAAACATAATTATCATTTTCATATTTTTAACTATTACTTTCATAGTATTTCACCTTGCTCATCAACACATTTCAAACTTAATTTCTATAGCAGGCTATACAGGCTGTTAAAGCCTTTATTAAGCCTTTAACATCATAAATTAATAGACACATATTCATATCAATAAGTAATGGAATCAATTACATGTCAAAGATTTTATATATATATATATCTCATCATATCATAACTATCTTTTCATATCATTTCAGTTCCCCCCCCCCCCCCCCCCCCCCTTAAGATTCATGTTAAATCTCTTTTAACATTCCATACTCCTTAAGCATTGGTTTAATAATGAGACTTGCACAAAATTTCGTACATAATTCAGTTTTAACACAATTAGACACAACAAAATGTGAACTAATCTACAAGAACTGAAATCAATACTCTGACAAATATCAAAACATGTCATGATTATTTCTTAATCGTGTCACAATCCAATTAAAGTCGCATGGCATTTCTATACAAATCGCTTTACGACTGCATACCTGTATAGGTTCATCAAAACAGTTTTAACATACAAGCTTTGCATACGCACAAGCTATGACTCGATAACATTTAAGACATAAAAATTCACAAACATCTTTCTTATCTCATAACAAAAATTCCCTTTTTAAACCCTTTCAGTTGACAACTCATACCGTATGCTCATGAGTTTCAAGCTTTTACACACACTTTCAACACACTAAACAACTTAAAACAATTAACCAAGGTTCCATAACCTTGAACAAACTCAATTAACTCATTTGAGTCATGAATGACCCATTTCGACACTATTTAACCAGTTGGAAAATTTCAACCTCATTTCAAACAAAGCACTACTAGATTTCGCCCATAATTGACTATTTAATCACTGTTGACTATTTGTCAACTTCAAATTCAACTAACCAGTCAATAATAACTTCCAATAACTTTTCCACAAATTTGACCCGACACAATACCAATCATAATTAAATGATTCCATACCCTTTTTCCATACCTATACACTCTTAACCGAACATAATATTGTATATATCATGATTTAGCCCATTACATTAGATTAGCCCATTATAAATGTAGGGCTTAGCCCATGTCATAAGGTTACTTGTATCCCTATATAATGTTGTGTAATGAATCGATGAAGGCAGGGAAATTAAACCCGATTTTATGGTATCAGAGCAAAGATACTAATCAAATATCCTCTCTCAATATTTCCATCTCTATCCCACTGATCACGTTCCTGTTACCTCTCTTTCTAAACTATTCACCTAATTGTCTCTCTAACCCTAAACAACACCATCTTCATCCTTGTTTTTCAAATGGCAGGCGATGATAACATCCTACCACCATCAAACTCCGATAAACCCTTCGGCGTGACGAATATCAAATCGCACGTACCAATCACTCTTGATCTTGACAAATCCAATTATACTAAGTGGAAGGAACTATTCCGTACGCATTGTGAATCATTCGGGGTGCTACACATTCTCGATGGTACCTCTACAAGCGAAGAAGCAGCCGAGACAGCGAGACGTAAACTCGATCCTCTAGTAAAGTCATGGATATACGGAACCATCACCGAAGAACTTGTTGATATGGTTCTCGAACCAAACATCAAGGCTAAGCCGGTATGGGACGCTCTCAAGAAAGCCTTTCACAACAACAAGCGTTCAAGAACACTTGAATTACATAACGAACTCAGAAATATGGATATTGGGAACACATCGATCACAGATTACTTCCGTAAAATCAAGTCCATTGCAGATCTTCTTAAAAATCTTGGGTCTCCCATGAGCGATAATGACCTTGTTATTCATGCCATAAATGGTCTTGACGATAAATATGAACAAGTCACGAATATTATACGCCATAAAGACCCGTTTCCTGATCTTGACACTGTTCGATCAATGATGTTGGTCGAGGAAACGCAGTTAAATCGAAAGAATCGAAATCAGTCCAACCGTCAAGATAACTCATCATCACCCACCATTCTCATTGTGGGTACCAACTCGGGACGTAATTCTGTTCCAACGAACTCGGTGCCATGCCGCAATCATCAAAGAGGTTTTTGTAGATTTGGAGAAAAGTGTAGATACAATCATGCATCTGTCGCACAACAAGGATGGCGTGGAGGTTCTTCTACTAATGGACAGACAAGAAATAATGGGTCAATGCATAATTTTAGTGGTCATCATCAGACATCTCAAGCCCGTAGCACAAGTCAGGCCCAAGGTCGCAATAATCAAGTAAACTTCAGAAGTCAACAACATTACTTTGGTCCACCAGCTGGGTCTCGGGTCCAACAAGCCTTTTCTGTTACGGCCCAACAACCAGCAGCCCAACAAGGTTACTGGAACAGTCCAGCGTCCAATATGTACAACTCAGGACAGCAGCTCACTCACGGCTCTGGTGGTCCAGGACTACTAGGCTCGTTTCAGCAAACGAATTTTCCCCAAGCATTTAACACGATGACATTGCAGGATCTTGGGGAGTCAAACTGGAACATGGATACCGGCACTACATCTCACATGGCTATGGACACCGGTAAACTCACTACCATTTTTAATAAAAGCATTTATCCATATGTCTTTGTTGGTAATGGTGCTTCAATACTCATTACCAACACTGGCAATAGCATTTTACCCACTTTACATTGTCCTCCTCATCTTCATAATGTACTTGTCACACCTAGCATTATTAAAAACTTGATATCTGTCCGTAAATTTACTAGAGATAATAAATGCACAATTGAATTTGACGAATTTGGTTTCTCTGTGAAGGATTTTTTGACTCGTCACATCCTCCTCCGATGTGATAGCACTGGAGACCTCTACCTAGTCACCAAGCCCACCTTGCTACCTCAAGCCCACCTCACCACTAGTCAACAAACATGGCATCAACGTCTCGGACACCCCGAAGACGATGTGTTATGCTTTCTTAATTCTAGTAATTTTATTTCGTGTAATAAAACAAAGTCTCTCGTTCTTTGCCATGCCTGCCAGCTTGGTAAACACGTGAGACTTCCATTTTATCGTTCTGAAACTATTGTTGCTTCTAAATTTGACATTATCCACTCGGATCTATGGACTTCACCTATACCGAGTGTTAGTGGTTTTAAATATTATATTATATTTCTTGATCATTTTACGTATTTTTTGTGGGTTTATCCTTTACGTAATAAATCTGATGCTTTTAATAAATTTCTACACTTTAGAGCTTATGTCAAAACCCAAATTAAAGCATTCCAATGTGATCACGGGGGTGAATTTGACAACACTACCCTTCGTAACCTGTTCGACACCAACAGTATCCATATTCGTTTCTCATGCCCAAAAACATCACAACAAAATGGCAAATCTGAACGAATGATCCGAACCATCAACAATTTTATCCGAACGCTTCTCTTCCAAGCCCACCTCCCACCTCACTTCTGGGTTGAAACTCTCTACATGGCCACATATCTTCTTAATATTCTACCCTTCACTGCGATACAAAATCACATTCCATCAATTCGCCTCTTTCAAAAAACACCTAACTACTCTCGCCTACGGGTTTTCGGATGTCTTTGTTTCCCACATCTCAACACACCTCACAAATTGGCTGCCCGGTCTACACCATATGTCTTCCTTGGCTATCCTTCAAATCATCGAGGTTACCGTTGCCTCGATCTTGCCACAAACAAAATCATCCTCTTTCGCCATGTTACCTTTGATGAAACCGTTTTTCCCTTTGGCTCAATGACACCTGATCAACCACCCTCGTACAACTTCCTTGAGCATGACTCTCATCCTAATTACATCTCTCGACAATTTCTTACATCGCCAGATACTTCAGCCCCATCACCATCAAACGACACCCCTATGCCAGAGTCCATAAACACATCACCACCGGAGTCATCATCCCCCTCTCCTCCCGATACCACCTCCACCCACCCAATGGTCACTCGATCAAAAGTTGGCACTGTCAAGCGCATCGAGAAATTAAATCTTCATGTCTCTTCCACCTCCCCCATCCCAAAATCCCCATCTCATACACTAAAAGATTCTAATTGGCGAAATGCTATGTATGATGAATATAATGCTTTGATTAAAAATGGTACGTGGGTACTTGTGCTTGGCCAGCTAACGCTAATATTGTTCGTTCCATGTGGCTATTTAAACATAAGTATCTTGCAGATGGTACCCTCGGAAGATATAAAGCCCGTCTTGTGGCCAATGGTCGTAGTCAATAGCAGGGTATTGACTGCGATGAGACATTTAGCCCGGTTGTCAAACAAGCCACCATCCGGACGGTTCTTAGTCTTGCGATCTCTCAAGATTGGCCGGTTCACCAACTGGATGTTAAAAATGCATTTCTTCATGGAAATCTAGCTGAAACTGTCTACATGTATCAACCTCCAGGTTTTACTGATCCTAAGCAACCCAAGTCTGTGTGTCTACTGAAAAAGTCACTATATGGTCTCAAACAAGCCCCACGAGCATGGTTTCAACGATTGGCACAGTATGCCACACGTGTCGGCTTTCAACACAGCCGTTGCGACTCCTCATTATTTATATTCAAACAAGGCTCTGATATTGCCTATTTACTATTGTATGTGGAAGACATTATCCTTACCGCTTCAACACATGGTCTTCTTCAACGCATCATATCATCTCTACATCAGGAATTTGCTATGACTGACTTGGGCCCTCTTAATAAATATCTGCTCAACGCAGTAAAACTGGGATGTTTCTCTCTCAAAATAAGTATGCTATTGAGATTCTTGAACGGGCTAACATGTCAAATTGCAACCCATGTACAACACCGGTTAACACCAATGCCAAACTCGGGGCCTCTGGCCCAAAAGTCTCTGATCCATCTCACTATCGGAGCCTTGCAGGTGCCTTACAATATCTCACTTTCACGAGACCGGATATCACTTATGCCGTTCAGCAAATATGTTTGTTTATGCATGACCCACGTGAGTCGCATTACACTGCCCTCAAGCGCATACTTCGTTATTTGCAGGGCACACTTGATCTCGAACTTCAACGTTATGCATCATCCACCACCACACTTACAGCATACTCTGATGCTAATTGGTGGGGCTGTCCTGACACTCGACGATCCACCTCAGGATATTGTGTCTTTCTTGGGAACAACCTTCTCTCTTGGTCTTCTAAACGTCAACACACTATCTCTAGATCAAGTGCCGAGGCTGAATACAGAGGAGTCGCCAATGCAGTGGCCGAAACCGCATGGATACAAAACCTTCTTCTTGAACTTCACACACCTTTATCCACTGCTACACTTGTATATTGTGATAATGTGAGTGTGGTGTACCTATCCTCTAACCCGGTTCAACACCAACGCACTAAACACAAAGAGATTGATATTCACTTTGTCCGCGATAAAGTGGCCACGGGCCAAGTTCGAGTTCTTCACGTTCCTTCTCGTTATCAGTATGCAGATATTTTCACCAAGGGACTCCCATCTGCTCTATTTTCTGAATTTCATTCCAGCTTGAGCGTCCGTCTTCCTCCCGCTCAAACTGCGGGGGTGTGTTAACAGAACATAATATTGTATATATCATGATTTATCCCATTACATTAGATTACCCATTATAATTGTAGGGCTTAGCCCATGTCATAAGGTTACTTGTATCCCTATATAATGTTGTGTAATGAATCGATGAAGGTAGGGAAATTAAAACCGATTTTAATACACAAGACTCTTTATTCTCAGTTTGACTTTCAAAGTCAACATACTATAATACTAACATATATTATTATGTTTGACTCTAATTCATATTTTCGTAAATATATTCAACAAGACAATTGGCCCATTTAACTATAATGAAGCCAATACATCGTAACCTCAAGCCATTATAATTCTAGGACATATTAACAGCTCATCTAAACCCAATAGGGCTCATTTACTAATTCATTTCACCTTTAGGTTTAACCTCATACATAGATTTTTATTAATGCATTTAACAATGCTAACATCTCCTTTACCAATTACATAATCAGCATACCTCACCCTCGGCTTAATACAAGCTATAAACAAATAATAATCCGTTTGGACACTATATAACCCACTAATTGTTAATTCAACCCTATTAGTCAAACAACAACATATTCAATAAAATCAAACTTGTTATATATGTATATCAACATAACTTCTAACAATGGCAAGTATCATATACACTTGTTTCTTTAAAGTCACACAGTATCACAATCTTACCAATTGACTTCTTGCACATAGATAATAGTTAAATAATTTAACCCAATTTCATATTCAATTTCCTCAATCACGTTAAATCTCATTGATATTTGGTAACCTCAACAAGTTCATGTGACACAGCATAATGTAACAACGGTGATCAGGCGTTGCTTGATTATGTTCTTCACACTTCCTTCTCAGGCTACTTCATATCATCAATCATCAATGTGATTTCTTTTCACTTAAACACATATACATAACTCCATGCTTCAAAAGCAATCTGAACATAATTAATACTTCTTAACAATTGGTGCATATTTTAAGCTTAACTTACCACATCAAGTCATTTCACATATTCATGTAATATCTTTTAGCATGTATCTATTCCATTAAATTTCAATTCAACAGCTGACATAAGTCATTATCTTGATTATCTGAATTTCTAATCACATTTTTAATTTACTATCATATTTTCAACGTATGATACTTTATCCGGTACTAATACCATCATAACATCATGTACTATGTCATATACATATACTTAAACATTAACAGTTAATACAAGGTATTATATTAATTACCAAGTACTTTATTAACATTACGTGCAATTCCAAGCACGTATTTAATAATTAATCAAGTTACTGGCTAAAACAGCCTCATATGGTTGATTTATTCAAAATCATTAACTCTACATAATCAAGTAATCCCGAGTACCTGATTAATATCATCATTTGGCATTTCTACTTGCCTCTCATCACATAACAGCTAGTCACATAGTAATAACATATAATGTCATATCATTTATTTAGCAATTACATATCATTTACTATTTTACAATTGACCAGGAAGACTACTTCATCCTCAATCAATAAACAACATTACTATCTACATATTTCATAAACATATCTACGTATGTTTCCTGTCCTCTGTTTGACAGTAGTCAAAACATATTCTCTAATCACATATTCACATATTCTCCCGAAGGAGCAATTATACTCTAGTCAATTACCACATAATTCCTTAGCAAGGATTTATACTCGCACCTTGCAATTAGCATACCAAAATCATATAAGTGATTTTATACGTTATTTCAACATTTAAAATGCCTTTAGGTTCAAGCAGTATCACTGTTAACTCTTAGTCAACACTTTATCTACTCAATTCAATACATAGTCTGAAATTTATAGTTCATTCAAAACTACTCATGACACTAAAAGTATCATTTAATATTTCTATCTTTACATCAACATGTAACACTCATCAATGACTCATACTGGGGAATCATATATCAGTCTGACTCAAATCAACTTTACTACTAATCATCATAGCAAAATAAGCAATTCAATTTAATTTAAATCCATAAAAGTTTATCGTGGATTACCTGGTTCTCTTAAACCATCAGATATAAAACATAGCTGAGAGTACTAGTCAGTACTCATGTCCTGCCATATCTGTATCTCAAAATAACATCTCACAAGTTGTTAAGCATTAGCACATAATACACTAGCCAATTACCATACCATAACCAAATCCCACACCCTGGAATGTTTGACTTAACTCAAATTCAGATTTGGGATGAACACCTTACTAATGTCCAATTCACCCAAACCTATGCTCTGATACCAACTTATAACACCCCCGTCATTTTAGAACCATTTTTTTTATACAATACCTCGGAAGCCAAAGTCCAATCAAACATTTATCATTTACATTATATAACATACACATCTAATCAATCTATTTTAAATCATAGTTTATCAGTTTGGGTGTTATGTAATTCTAAATACAACTCTGACTTATATAAATCAGATATCAGAGTAAACATCCAGTCGTCATACATTCCATCCAGTCAATAGCTTCTTGCCCAGCCCATTATCTAGTCAAAACCTGCAAGAAGTAGTAGGGTGGTGGGGTTAGCATATCGCTAAGTGAGTGAATAAATAATTACCAGTCTAACTTAGCATAACAAATCTGTTTACAGCAAAGCATCGTAAACACATAATCCCCTGTTTACCACAACAGGCTCATCATCACATCATCGCAATGAGGATCGGCGCTTCCTGATACGAATCTCATGCCCTCATGGTGGGCAGGAACCCTTCAGATTCACTGCAGGCCAATACAGTGAATAACCGATAACTTAATGATATTCTCATCCAACTAAGGTTCCTATGAACGATATGTACAAGGAACCCTCCATCGTCAACAATAGCAATAAGCCCAGCATCATACTGACCTCATTCATAGTGCCCAATGCCATGTATCAGACAATCACATAGGCCATAATATTCATGGCTTCATATCAGACTAAGTAGTCTATCAAACAACAATTACATCATAACATACTAAACAGTCTATCAAAGCAGTAAACTACATTTACCCATTGTAACCAAAATTGTTACAACTAAATCACACTGAGGATTACAGATCCACTCACCGTTACCTCAACCGCAAGCTCAGAAGTCTAATATTACTGAGCCTTCTCCATATCTGATAATACAATTAAACAAATGAGTTAGTAACTCGTCCCATAACTGTTAATTCATTTCAAATTTATAACATCAACCTTTACAATCATCAAGTTATAATATCAATTATAACTACTCAATTGTATCTTAATGTATATTATCAAATACTAACTAGTAATCAATTATACTACTTAGTCATTCCAACTTTAGTTTAGAACTTAATTCAAGTTCATATCATTAAACAATTAAGCATTATATAGCTTAACATATACAAAACTTATATAATATAAGTTTATACTTAAGCAAAAGTCACTAGGTATCATTAAATCTTGATCTTAAAAGTTTCAACAAAATTTGCATCATCAGCTGGGTACCCGCCGGGTAAGAGGGGTACCCGCCGGGTAAGTCCAAGTCAAAACCAAGTTTCATTTTGCGGTAACAATTTACACTAGACCTATCCGCCGGATTAGTTTTACCCGCTGGATCGCCATCAAGCAACCCTACCCGCCGGGTATAGGTCATACCCGCCGGATTGCCATCAAGCCTGACTACCCGCCGGATTGGGATTTTACCCGCCGGGTAAACCCATCTTCCAGACCTGTGCGATCCGGTTAAAACCCAGATCCGAGAAATCATCACCAAATTTCAAAAACTCAGTTTCTGGTGACTCTAATACATTAATTACTTCTAGCAAGCATCATATATCATCACATAACACATCCTAGACTTCAATTTCAAGCCACAATCAATAATCATCAAATTTATAACTTTGATAAACAATAATTAATTAACTTACAAGTTTATGGGATTTAGATGAAGATGATGATGATGATATTAAATCAAGATCACAGCTCCTATTTTGATTTCAAACTTTGATTAGGATTTCTTAGGTTTTAGTTTTGAAGTTTTGAAGTTCAAAGAAAATGAACTTTCCTTTTTGGGAAGTTTGGGATATAAGAAAACATAAGTCGGTTCTCACCCAAACCGACTCCGTATACCATTTAAAATTAGTCCCCTTTTAAACTTATTGTCTGGAACCTAAAAACCTTTTGCGATTCCAACAATATTATTTTACCGTCAACTATATAAAGTTAAAACAATTAATAGTTTACTAGTCACAATAAGTCGTTCGACTTTTTGACTAACCATTCACAACAAACATAACACAATAAACAATTTAAATTTTCTAACACATTAAACAATTATTTTAAGTTAGGAAATTACCTAATTATCACTAGGCCAATAAAATGGGTGTTACATTTTTGAGAATAGACCATGCTTGATTCGATGTAGTAGCAGCAGCGATTCTTGAGAATATGGTCTCATCCACGGCCTGTTGAATAAAGAAAAGGGCTTTTGCATCTCTCTTCACATTCTCCTTATGTCGCTCATTATCTTCTGAGCTGTATAACCATTTTCAACGAAGTCCCATAGATCTTGCGATTTAAAAAGGAACTTCATTTTAATGCTCCAGAATTCATACGAATCCTCCTTAAAGATGGGTATCTGTGGTTGTGATACATTAACAGAGTTTGCATTTGTTGCCATTTAAAAGTGTAACAAAAAACGCCCAGTTGAGAAAGAACTTGCTATGATACTAAAATTGTTGGAGATATATTCAAAAATTAAAAGTTGAAGTAAGGGAAAAGAACATATTTAGATACTGTTGATCTGATGCTTTTATTTGATAATAGATAAAGCCTATATATAGGCATGAAGGATGCAAATACAGAGAAAATCAAACATCTCAAAAGAGATCAATAGCCTAATAGTGTTACTACTAGATAATAACACTTAGAAGACCTGTAGCCACAACAGTTACAAGATCTCCATTTATTTGATAATGACTTATTAAAGATAAAAATAAAGACTTTCGAATGACCCAACAGTTTTAACATCTTCTTCCGACGACGAAACCGCGATAAAACTTCTCATTCTTGCTCGTAATTATCATAACGAAGTTTTTATTCTTCAAGAAGAATCCGAAAGTTCAACGGCTCGTTCACGTCGCTTCATACCTCGTGACCGAGCAACGGCGGAACAAAACTTATTAAATGATTACTTGGTCGAAAATGCAAAATATCTGCACGAATATTTCAAACGTCAGTTCCGAATGAGTCGTCGTTTATTCCTCCGAATTTGTGAAGATATTAGTTCCTACTCTATTGAACCTCCCCGACTATTTTTTGTGGTTTCGTCAACGAGTTGATGCTCGTGGTATGCTGGGTTTTACTATCATTCAAAATCTTCACACCTTGTGCTCTAATGATTTGGTGTGATTCTTTGTAAAATAAAAAATAATAATAAATAAATAAATAAATAAAAAACACACTTCCGAAACGATAGACATTGTCCTGTTTTGGAAACAGGCCTCGGCTCATATCAAATGGGACTGGACTTTTCGAAAAAAATATATCCAAAAATAGGAGGCTTGTATGGTTTAACGATTAAAGCAATACTGATGTCAACAATGTAGTTAAATTTTGATATAAACCATTTAATGTTATTATCACCAAATTTTTTTAGGGTTAATATTGGTTTAATACCTAAAGTTTCACTTTTTTTTTTGTTTTAACCACTCAACTTTTTTTTGAATGTTTTAACCACTCAACTTAGGGTCAATAATGGTTTAATCTCTGAACTTTCAATTTGTTTTCGTTTTAACCACTCAACTTTGTTTTAAACGTTTTAACCACTCAACTTATGAGTTGACCATACTTTAACCACTAAAGTTCATTTACCCATTTAAAAAACCCTTTCGTTAACTTATAATGAAAGTTTAGATCGGGATATATAAACTTTGAACTGGTTTTTTTATCGACTAAGGTTGTCAAGAGAGAGATCTTACCTAGAATCGTTTTTGTATTCACAAGATCGAAATCGTAAGATCAAATCGGGATCGTAAGATCTTACTCATACATTATGATCTCATAAATATGTATTATAATGCATATAAAAGATTAATTGCATGACAGATAATAAACCTATTAACCTTTTATTGGACAAAAATTAACTAATTTATATTTTCTTAACTTATATTCATGTTAAGTAAGATCGGATCGGATCGACATCGTAAGATCCTATGCTCAAATCAAAATCGTAAGATCTTACGATCCCGATTTGATAATGCGATTTCGATCTTGTGAAAACAAAAAGGATCATAGGTAAGATCTCTCTCTTGACAACCTTGGTCGATAAAAAATCAGTTCAAAGTTTATATATCCCGATCTAAACTTTCATTATTAGTTAACGAAAGGGTTTTTTTTAATGGTTAAATGAACTTTAGTGGTTAAAGTATGGTCAACTCATAAGTTGAGTGGTTAAAACGTTTAAAACAAAGTTGAGTGGTTAAAACGAAAACAAATTGAAAGTTTAGGGATTAAACCATTATTGACCCTAAGTTGAGTTAGGTTAAAACATTCAAAAAAAAGTTGAGTGGTTAAAACGAAAAAAAATGAAACTTTAGGGATTAAACCATTATATACCCATTTTTTTATTGATCGATGATACCGTAACTTATAATAATACAAATATATTCCCTCTGTCCCTCTAAAATCTAAATGTACACCTTACCATTTTGGATTATCAATATCCATTTTCATGTTACGCTCAATTATAAAAAGTTCTAAATGAAAAGGATCAGAATGTCGTACGTTATTAAATAGTTAAGATGACATTTGGGATGGGATGGAGGAGTGGCCGGTTAAAGTTAGAATAATATTTTATTCCTATTGTTATGCTTCCTATGGACAGGCGGGAGGACGCGTTTCATTAAAAATGGAAGGGGTCAGGGTACCCTTCAAATTACCCTTTAGTAAACCAAACATTGGAATTGCAAATGATAAACGAACCACTCTCATAAGTTGGCTTATATATATATACTCATTCTATCGTACTTTAATATATAAAGCTGTCATCGAATTGGGTCGAATCAAGCTCGAGTTTAAGTTCGGCATGTGTTCAGCTCGCCCGACTCACTACGGAAAGACTCTGTATCAACACAAAGAGATGGGAAACCGACTTGAAACAACCACTACGTAAAACAATAACCATGTGAATATGTGATTTCATTCATTGGCATCCGTATATATCCTACCTCCAACCCGGATGTGAGATTTCTTTTTTATTTATGTCGTGTTTGAGTGTTTACAAAGCTTAAATGTATTGCTTAAATGTATTGCTGATATTTTCACCATTACTAAATCTATCATGATTGTGCTTCACTTGTGTGTATAATACAAGTACTTAATACAAAGTCATACATAATGAATTTATTAATAATCAATGGTGAAAATACCACCGTCATAAATATAACGCCCCTCATTTAATACAACAATATAATATTAAGTTTGGCGGAAGCGACTACTTGAAATACATATTCTATTAAAACCTGCTAGAAATTTTCGCAACCCTTTATACAATATGTTTAACTACTAAACAAACATAGTTAACATGTTTACAAACCCGGGGCATTATATACTATAAAACATTATTTATTACAAACTGGATCAGAGTTGCAAGTTTCAAACATTCCCAGCATCAAAACATCCCTTCCTGACTACCCACATAATAAAGATAACCTGCAGGAAGTAAATTGAGGGATTAGCACGAAGCTAAGTGAATGAATAATCACTACAATTCAATTTAGCTATCAATTTGTTCACAATCAATAATGCAACAAATATCGTCAAGAGGAACGGTGGTTCCTAAGGACCCTGTTCCGGGTGGCCCCATCAGAACACTTACATCAACTGTAGGTCAAAACAGTGATTAACCGCTAACTAAATGATAATCTCCATCAACACATGTACGCAACCCTGTGTTGACCAACATTAGCAATCAAGTCCAACTGACAATCTAGTTGACCTCTGGATTTATCAATCAAGCTCACAGGCTAAACAAACCACCAATCAAATGGCATATCATTTCAAAGTTAACATTATATCAATAGTAATCCTATAATTACTGATTGAAATCAAACTGTTATAACCAATCAAACTGTGAGTTCAAATCCACTCACCGATACCTCAGCAGTCGCAACACTCAGCTTCAAATCACTGAGTCTTTGGGGTATCTGAAACATCACACAACAAACAAGTTAGTAACTCGTCTCATTATCATCATCATAACATATTTATCCAAATCAGGTAATTCCCTGAAGTCTAAGCAAACAAAAGTTCAACCAGAAAATTCTCGAAATGACGTTTAAAACTGAAAAATGCCATTTTCGGCCCCTAGATGGCCCCGAATGGCCAAAAACTGACTAGGCTATAGTATATATCTTTGATCATTGGGTCGTTTCCGAGTGACCATGCGAATTTCAACTCAATCCGAGTTAGTGAAATTCGTCACTAAACCGTGACCCTGAAAACACTTATGCATTTTCAAAATTTGCAAAATCCTTCAAAATTTTTCATGCAAACGCGATCCGGGAAGTAATGGCTGGATCGCGTTCACCCTTAGAAAAAGTTCTGTCACCGTTTTACACTTGGCAACGCGATCCGGGAACGAGGGCTGGATCGCGTTCACAAGAAGAAAACGTTATGTAATCAATTTTCATTAGGCAACGCGATCCGGGCAAGAGTTCAGGATCGCGTTCCTACGCGTTTCAGCTCTTATTCTGACCTGCAAACACACAGCTCAAACCCAATTACTTCTATCACCATTTTAGCTCAATAATTTCAGTTTGTAAACTACCAAATCACTCAAATATCAGTATATACATACACTAACACTTCATTCAAGTTCCAAATCACATATACTTCAATAATTTGCATGATCACTCTCAAAACTCAATTCAAACATTCAAACACTTACCAAATAAGGATTACAAAGTGATGATGATGATGTTTATGCTATTACAATCGATTTCCAGCTCAAGATTACAACACACTCTTTGATTCACTTGATTTCTAGCTTTAGGGTCTAAGGGTTTTAGAGATTTTCAAGTCTTATGTTTAGTTTCTAAAAGTGGAAAGTGATAAACTTTCCTAAAAAAGAAATATTTAAGGCGGTTAAGTTTTACACCGACCCGCATCCACTTAAAACTAGTCCCCTTTCAATCTATTGCCTGGAACCTAAAAACCATTTGCGAGAAACTTCTTTTATTGCACCGTCAACTATAGTAAATCAAAACAATCAATAATTTACTAAGCACAATAAGTCCTGAGGCTTATTTAACTAAGTTTCGCAATTTAAACATATTTATCAAATAATTTCTAATACAATTACATACGTCAATTTAAAATTAGAAATTACCGGACCAGAAGAGAGGATGTTACAATAAACATATAAACATATACTCATATAACATGATATTTGCCTATTGTATTAGTTGTAAGGGTACTTCAAGTAATATTACTCCCTCCGTCCTAAAATAATTGTCCACCGACAAAAAATACGCAGTTTAATAAAAACATAAAACATAATCATTACTGCTTTCTTTTTTTTACTTTTTGCAGAATGACAGTTTTACCCTTAAGCAATTAAATACTGCTTTCTTTAAAGTTTGTAATAATAATTTCAAGTAAGGGTAATATGGTAATCACAACCAAAACTTTCTTTCTATTTTTGAAAGTGGACAGTTAATTTGGAACGTTCAAAAAAAAAAAAAACATCAACTAGATTTTTGGGACGGATAAACACAATAGTACTACGTACAGTACATGACATAAATATGATTTTCCGTTCTGATGTTTAAAGTACAAGTAAACATGGTATAAAAATGTCTTGTGACGGTAATGTATTTGCATACGAGTAACTTTGATTAATTGATGTTTAAATTTTTGTCATCTTAAGCTAAAAGTAATGTTATGTAGTATGGTTGTTAGGCCGATGGAATAGTGGATATCAGCAGGAGATCGAAGGGTCCGGGGCAACCGCCCCCAATAAATCTAAAGAGAAAATTACATAAACCATCTTTATGGTTTGGTCAAAATTTCACTCGCAGTCCTTTAATTAAATTATTTACACCGATCATCATTTTTTTTAAACTTGTTACTTTAATAGTCTATTAAACTAACGGTTGTTAACTTTCCGTTAAAAAGAACTATGTGTGTAGTTTTTTTTTATTTTTCTAAATTTTTTGAGTAAATATAATATATAAAATCTAAAATATGTATAAATAGTTAGATACATTATTAGATACATAAACATCATTATTAGTGTAATTTTCTTAAATCTAAACCATATACATGCCTCACATAGTCACATAGGTCACGAGTCTTAAACTCATTACCCTTGGTTGATGGTTTTTCACATATCGCTAAACCATTGCTCCTTTGTAAACTTTGTTCGATTTTATATAGTTAAATAACTAAAATCACTAAATTTAAAGAAAGAAAAAAAGAATTGAAGCCATTTGACATTTGGGCCTACACTTCCATAATCTCAATTCTCAATTATATATACCTCATCAATTATGTTTTGACAAAATTTTAAGTTTTTGGCAACCTAGTTCGCAAGTTTAATTTAAGTAATCGAACCTAGCAATTTAAAGCTTATTAATATATTATTATTTTTTTTAAATAATTAAGCCTTCTTACTATTATTAGTGTCGTTCAATATGATGATCGATAATAATGACAGTTAATTATTGCTACAAATTATCAAAACTTCTTAATATGGTCATTCTTTATAGTAACTTTTTTAAACAATTGTCATAAGTTATTTAATTTAATCTGGAAGGACACGTTCAAATTAATTTACATAAAGATAAAAAAAATAATTGTTCGTAGGTATACAATGATTGAGAGATGAGTAATTGCTTAGTTTATAATTTGTAGAAACGCAGTAATTATTTTTCCTGTCACTCTCTGTTTCTTTTCCCCAAAAATTTACCTATATAATTGTGTATAGACTTAGGAACAGTGAGCACTATAATGAATAAAACATGATTACAGAAGGACAGAGTAATTAGGTTGGGTTGCAAGTAGGGGTGGACAGTTAACTGAAGACCGGTTAACCGAATTTTAGGTTCATCATTTTCTTGAATCGAAATCGAAAAGTTCGGTTAACCGGTAATCGGTTAACCGGCTTTTACGGTTCGATTATACGGTTTACCAAATTAACCGTTTTTATTTACTAATCATTCAAAATATAAATATTAACACAAATATATACACTTTTTAATGAATATTTGTTATAAGTTTTTCACGTTAATCATTCTAACAACAAACATATAGCATTTTAATTATGTACAAAACATAAATGCATGAGCGTCGAACCAATTTAGTCACAAAACTACAAATTTTACTACTAAGAAAGCAAAAATATTAACATTCGTACAAAAATATAATAATAATATTCTAAATTAGAAGATATTTAGTAATATTATCTATATATATATATATATATATACACACACACACACACACACATAATTAAATAGTAATGTAAAATTTTTGGTTTTTCGGTTAACCGGTTGTGAAAATATCGTGAACCGAAACCGGAAAACGAAAATATACCGGTTCGGTTAACCGAAACCGAATAACAAAAAAATTCGGTTCGTTTAACCTAAAATTCGCAACGGTTCAACAATTTTCGGTTTGGTTTTCAGGTTTCGGATTATTATGAACACCCCTAGTTGCAAGCACAAATCTTTGTAGATGTATTTAGGGTTATTAATGGTTTAATCCTCATACTTTCAATTTTTTTTCGTTTTAACCTACAACCTTTTTTCTTAATGTTTTAACACCTTAACAAAAGAGTTGACCAAAATCTAAACCCTTTGATTATGTACATGCTAATTCTTTGACTATTTTTAACAAAATGTAGTATTTTTACACAATATTTACATTGTATGTACATTATAATCAAGATAATAAATGTAAATTTCAGTATAAGCATAATACGTTGTATATATAATATTATATCATATATCATTTTGGATATGTACGTATATATAATATAAATGCTTATAAATTCATTGCAACGTGTCATCATAATTTTTTTTTATAATGTTTTATTTTGCCAACGATATACTTTTATAATGTTTTCATGTATAATAGGTCTAGTTATATAAAAAGCTATTTATAATGAAGGTATGTTGCTATTTATATAACTAGCAAGTCTTTCGGTTGTGCTAAGCACAACCCAATCACGTTAAACCTATCAAATAGATATAGTATATTTTATCTTTTTAATAAAATTTATATTTATATTTGCATTTTTTTTTTTTTGAACGGCCAAATTTAATTCCCTCATACACCACTGCCTGGGCTCGAACCCCAGACCTCCAGGGAGGCAAGCCTCCCACCTCACTGTTACCACTTGGGTAAGAGATCATTGGCATTATATTTGCATTTATATTAAGCTTAAGGTGAAATGATCATTTTAAATGATGTATTAAATTTTTAAGTAATTAATGAGATGTAGTATTAGTTAGTGGATTTATATGTCTATGTATTATTTTTGAGGTTATGGTATATTATTACTCCGTATTAGATTAGGAATAATTGAATTTTATAATTTTATAATTTGTTATAATGTGTCAAAAATTTAGATGATGAGGTGTCAACTTAAGAAGCAATGTGGTTCTTTTTGTATAATAACTAATGATAATGATAATGATAATGATAATGATAATTTGTGATGATGTGTCAAAAATTTAGGTGATGTGGTGTCAACTTAAGAAGCAATGTGGTTCTTTTTGTATAATAACTAATGATAATGATAATGAAATGATAATTAAATGTCTTAAAGAAAAATATAATTAATATGTGACAACATTATTATATATATTAAATGTGGTTTGCAAAAATTCATTTGATTAAATTTTAAAAGTGTTAACCTGTAATAATAGGTTGTAATGGTCATTTAAACATGTCACGTAAACTTAAGGTGTTAAAACGTTATAAAAAAGTTGAGTGATTAAAACGGAAAAAAGTTGAAAGTTTGAGGATTTAACCATTATTAACCCATATATTTAAGCAGATATGTACTTAGTAACAAGTGCTTTGTTAGATGTTAACCAAGATAAGAATGTTAAGTTGGATAATAAGCTTCTTTATGTTCAATTAAATTAACTAAAAGTTTCAACATAAAACTTCATTCCTAATGCATATCAGACCACTCTCAACGTTGTTTCATCACTTCTTTCGTCAGTTGTGCCACATCAGCACATCCAAAACTGACGAAAGACAGACACAATGGTACCAATGGTGGTTTCGTCACTTCAATTTTGGATCCCACATTTACCAATATACCTTCATTTACCTACACTAAACAAAAAATAACAATACACTAAAATAAATAAGCTGGCCCACTTCCTCTTCTTCCCTTTCTTCGTCAAATCGACGAATACCAAAGGAAGAAACAAACTGAAGAAGCGGTGCCAATGAAGTCGGTAACTGACGAAAGGGGACTAAACAAACTGAAGAATGCGTTAGGAGTGGTCTTATGGATATTGAGCAGACATCAATCGGTAGTACGTCACACAAAATGTTCAAAAAAGAGTTTAAATTACCTTAAATTTTATTATTTTTTAAAAGTCAAGCACTCACAAACTTATACCACAAATATACATTTATTAATCTCAGGAATTGACCTCCAACTTAATGGTTGAAAAGGCACCACGATACCGCTAGATCAATAGTTATCCGGTATATGACCTTAGATAGTGTTCAAGCGTTAAAACACTTAAGTACAATGATGATGATGGTTTATGAGGAATCAAGCTTATCACACTCTGATTAACGTGCAAACCCAGTATCGAGACTTAGTCAATCGAGGGTGGTGATGATGCTTAATTCTTGGAGAGCAACTGTCTGTGTATTTTATGAGGTGTTGGTTTGAAATTGAAACCAAGCACTAATATTTATAGTCAAACCCTAGCTTCTAGAAGCATGAGCGTTGGGATCTTGAGCGTGGGCGACATTCTCTGCATGTGGGCTGACGTGGACCAATGAGATGATCCGACCAGGTTAATGGGCAAGCCATGCACATAGTACCTACATATAACGTTCACTTATTGTACTTTTGTCAGAGAATGTCGGGTCATGTGAAATATGTGATTCTGGTGTCGTCGTGGGCACATGCATGAAGATAATTCTATAAGTGATAATTCTATAAGTGTCGACCCTCGGTATTAGGATCGTGATCCGATCCCGATGAGGCTCGGAGTGAATGATGCGTGTACAACTAACATCTCTTGGTTCGGGGCCGGACTCGGTGGTCCAGAGCCGTTAGGTGTCACTTCAGAAGATGGTGCCGTTGCTATGGTCTGCATATTCTGGGTCCAGACTTACTCCGTGGTCCGGCTCGGTGATAATGATTTATAAGTCATTGTATATTCCAGACGAGCTTTCTTAGAAGATTGGCGTCCGAGGGCGGTAAGCGTCAACACGGAAATGAATGCCATAGCTATGAGTGACATATTCCGGGTTCGGGCCTTTTCCGTGGTCTCGTTTCGGGCCAGTGATATGTATATCATTAGATAGTTTATTAGCTTCCTTAATATGTTGTGATATAACTTTATGTTACACAAAAATGAAAATAAAAATGTGTTTATTATTTAACATACCGAACAAGCCATACAAAACAATTGAACGGCAGCGAAGAAAAAAATTTATAGGCAATAGTACATTTTTTGTGTCACCGAATTTAATTTTATATTTTATTTAGCGAGACATTTAAACACATGCAACGAAAACGTGTCTAACGCTTGATCCTTATTTTTACAATACTACGATTGACGTTTTTTGGGTTTATTATTAAATGTTTTTGAAAAGTAAATAATTGTGAATAAGGTTAAGAATATTTTAGTTCATTTATCTATTAAAAGTATAATATTAGTAATATTTTTGTTAATATCATTAGAAGTATACGATTGACGCTTGAACCTTTAATATTGTTGTTACGGGGTACTTTTTAGTCTCGTAAATATAATTAATCATATCCTTTTCATATTATGTTCATGACATGCCTTAGCCATTTTTCCTCTTATATACGTATTTTTTTACTTGATTGATTAATGATTATGTGATTATGTCATATGCTATGAACTTGTTGTTTCGAAGATAATAATTATGATGAGAATTTACGAGGTTTATCATTATACTCATTTACCGTATACATTAGGGCTGTTACCGAGTCGAGCCGAGCTCGAGCTCGGCTCGACTCATTTAGGGTAAGCTCGAGCTCGGCTCGAAAGCTCGACGAGCTTTCACGATGTAGGCTCGAGCTCGGCTCGAAAATATTTTTGAATGGCTCTAGCTCGGCTCGAAAAGCTCGAATTTGTATATAAAAATAATTTTTGATATTCAAAATTATCTTATATATATTAAAAAATAAAGATCAATAATAAAAATCTTTTCAAATATATATATTATTAAAATACATCGTGAAAACAAGTCAATAACTATGTAAAATAGTATAACAATTGCAAGAAATAATAATAATATCATTTACATATCAAAAATTACATATATATGTTCATACAAATATAGATATTAATTAAGGCTCGAAAAGCTCGATAACAGCTCGAGCCGAGCTCTTAAAGGCTCGAGCTCGGCTCGATATATATTTCGAGCTTGATTTTTAAGCTCGAGCTCGGGCTCGAACTCGATAAAAGCTCGACTCGATCAAGCTCAAGCTCGAGCCGAGCTCGAGTTGCTCGATAAAAGCTCGACTCGTTTGCAGCCCTAGTATACATGAGTCACGTAGCTAGCTAGTATAAAAGAATTTTGCTTTCATCAACGTATGCAAGAGTGGAATGGGGGTTGCACGAGGATAGACTTGGGATGTAATCTAGTCGACTTGAGATAATACTTCTTGTTATTCCGACGTATTGGTAGAACTAATGAACACGGATTTGGTGAAAGGGGGACAAGGGGCAAATCTGCTATTTGGGTCCAAAGGGCAGAGCCTCTTGTGATAGTCCGTTGGCGGAGTCAAGGGGCAACACTTGACCCAATCCCGAAACGAAGAATGATCAAGTTCAATGTACTTGTGAAAATAGTTTTTCGAACAAAACTGTTATTATAACTACCATGTTGGAATATATTTATGCATTTCTTCGAACAAATTTTCAGAACATGGAAAACACGTTGCCCAGGAACTTATATATTCTATTGAATTATTCTATGACATTTCGTGATCTCACACAAATTAAGGGTTGAAATATTGTCTTATAAAAGTGATTTCTATACGGTATTTACAAAAGAATATCCGGTCATACAAATCATTTACTCTGTTCTTCACAACCCCGATTGCTAACAATACTCTATCACTCGAGCTCGACTCGATAAGGACCTCGAAACTTGTCTCTATAATGAATCTGGAAATTCAACCCGAGTTCAATGGAAACGGTATTTACAAGCTCGAGCATGTCTCAATTAATTAACAGAAGTTTAAGCAGCTCTGCTCGACTCAAATATTAATACTAAAATATTAATAATATGAGGAAATGGGTTAGTTTTTTTATTATTGTTTTCTTTTAGCTATAAAGTAAATGTATTATTGATAAGTGTATAGCTTAATTGGTAAGTTATGAGTACTTCTTGATAAGCGTTTAATCTTTAACATATTTTTTTTTTCAGTTTTACTGACTTAACGCTGATGTGACAGTTAATTCTTCGATTATTTTACTCTTAACAGGCTAACAGCGAAGTCTTACCGAAACACGTACGTATTGTAGTTGTAAACCTCAAAAGATACGAGTTTCTTTTATAGAAAAATGAGTGATCTATTTATAACAAAGGTGTACACATGATGGTTGAAGAAATGGATAAGAAATTTCTACAATCATGTATACAATTACCATTTCACCATGTGTTGCAGCTGGCAATAGTAGTGGTAAATGCCAGTCTAGAAGAAAGGGTTAATTGTTTCATTATGAATTGAACTTTACACTTTTTACTTTTATATGAGTCGAACTTTGAAAACTTCTATTGTATGTATTGAACTTGTAAATATCGTCTATTGTATGTACACTTTCCTTTTTGGGTAAGGCTAAAATTGAAAAGTTTGCGTTTTTGTCAATACCAAAAAAGGAAAGTGTGATATATACAAGTTGAATACATACAATAGAAGTTTTCAAAGTTCGACTTATACAATAATAAAATGTGTAAAGTCTAATACATAACGAAGCAATAAACCCTAGAAGAAAAGCCCCACAATGTTCACATATGATTGAAGTTAATCACATGTGAACAAACACGTATTCGTTGTGGTTCTCACAGTTCTCAACTGTAAAGTGGTTCTCATTTGAACCTTCCCCTATATATATATATATATATATATATATATATATATATATATATGTCAAATTACACAATTAAAGAGAATAAGGCCAAGACACTATTAAAAAGAAAAAGGCCAAGAAAAAAAAACATTACCATATTTTTCAATTAGAGGATGTTTATATAAGATTTTATTATTTTGGAAAATAAAATAAAATACTATTTATTAATTTAGCACATTATCTATTGAACCTCTAATATATCTATTAAATATAAACAATGTAGATTATCCGAATATTAATTTAGATTAAACATTTCTGAAATGCAAAGCTTTTATTAAAAGGGAAGAAAGAGCAACGCTCAATAACAAAGGTGAATTTGATTTGGCGTAAATGCTTTGGCTGGTGGGATATCAAACCACCTAATCCATCGAGTCCGGTGAGGGATATAAATAATTCATATATGATTGCTTCAAATAAAAGGGTTTCGAAAATCTTTCATGCGGTGTGTCGGGTTGTTATGTGGGCGTTTCTCACTCTCTTCCGAGGGATAAGATGCGATTTAAGGAGGAGGATGTGTTCCCTCAATTTTAGAATACCTCTCTTCGTTGGATATCTGATCGTGTCCATCAGGGTGTTTTTGATCAAATTTCCTGGTTAACTTGCCCAGGTTATGTCATTTTGGAGAACCCATGCTACTTTGGGTCTGCTCTGTATATTTATCTAGGCATTGAGTGCTTTGCTAAATAGTTAAGTGAAAACGAACCGAATTAAGTCAAATTAACATAGTAGAAATTCCGAAGATTATTTATAACATTAAACCACCAAGGTTGCATTTTGTTTGGAAATTAGATTATATCTAATAGTCTAATACTACAATTCTTGAAATCTTACTGATTAAGTAGGTATGTTGTTAAAAAAAAAAAAATTGGCCTATAATAGTTGTTGCTGACAATATCTAATTTACATGTAACAAATAATAGATATGCGGTACGTATGTCATTCAGAGAATCGATAATAATGACGGCTCTAAAGGCTGTCAATAAGAAACACAACATTAAAATAAGATGTATTACATTTTTTGGGTTGTCATTAACAATTCAATTTTTTATATAATTTACATTGTATCCATTAACTTTTTCTATATGTACCTTAATTGTTCATCGTCTTAGTTTAACTTTATGTGATGATACATATAATTAACTTATCTAGGTGTCTTAACTCTTAAGAATCGATTTTTTCCCAATTCAATCTTACCCAAATATTACCCATTTTAGCCAAAGTTTCCCACATGCTTCTTTTTACCACCTTCCAAAAACTATTAAACTCAAGTATTCGTTTTTTAACTTAAAAAGGGTAACCCAAAGACTTAATATTAATAATAATTAATTTAATTGTAACTATTAAAGAAGAACCTTTATTTATTGGTTAATAAATAGGGGAGATAAATAAATGGAGTTAAAGTGTAGCGATGAAAGAAAGGAAGACCACTCCATGTCCATGATGTTAAAAAGGACCACATTACCGTAAGAAAGGGGAAGAGGTGGCTAAATTATCACCGACAAACACACCATTCCAAGAAATCATATCATCAAAGCTGGCTATGCTTTTTCTAAGTGTTCTTAAATGATGAACTTATTATTTTTTATTATTATTAGGTGGGAAATCAAAGACGGTGGTAGTTTAGAGAGAGTAGGAGGGGCAGAGAATTCCATTTTTTTTTCTATATCTACGGTGATTTAGGGTGTCTTTGGATGATGAGTTTTTATTTTTTATAAGTCTCAGCTATAAGCCTTGTTTGGCAACATAAAAAAATTAGGCTTCTTGAAAAAATAAGCCCCTAGATGCTCTTAAACAAGTGGCTTTTGAATAGAAGCCCAAACCCCAAACTCCAGCTTCAAGCTCCAGCCCATTGTTGCCAAACACACCCTTATTGTATTATAAACATACATTGTATCATAACAATGTTACATTTGACCTCTAAAAATTGAGGGAATTACATTCATATCCTTGTAAAACCTTAAAATTATATCTATATCATTACACAATTCAATATCACGTCTATATCCTTATAAACATAATACTGAAGTTTGTAAGGATATAAACGTAATTTTAAAGTTTTACAAGGATATGAATGTAATTGACTGCATTATTATTTCCCGCTCCTTTAAACAGAACCTTATAATAAATATCGATAGGAAGTTATTATAATAAAATACTTTTTTTTCCTGAAATATCGATAGGAAGTTGTTGGCATACATTGTACTTCAGATAAATTATTGGCTTGCTTTTCACCTTTTAGTACACTACCACCACCCACTACCATCGGTAAAAGTTAAATCTTATTGGCTGCTGACTTTTTTAACTATATTTAAGATATCTACATATGTATAACGCATTGACTACTTGAAATCTCACTTGTTGCAAATATATTGAGACGAATATAATTAGGTGTGAGATAGAGTGTCAAATGCATTTTGAAGCGAATGAGAGGCGGTCCATCACAAATGTTGATTTCTATAATCTACGGTATAAATTTGCAACACTGCATTTTACATATAAATTGCATTTTACGTAAAGAAAGTTTATTTTTATATTATTACATTGGGTCTGACCCGTACAAAATCGAAGCTCAATAAAGGTGGTGTCAAAACTACATTTAAACATCAGAAGTACGTACATAGTTTGAACTTAATTATTAAACTTAATTTCATTAATTAAGTGCTTATTAAAGTTTGAAAAGGAATAAGCTAATTTTGCATGACTTAGTAGCTTAAAAACTTTAACAATGAGTTTATCAGGCTTCAAATTGCAATAAACCCGTTACCCAACTACGTCCCCTGTTCAAGTTAGTGCAAGATTTCAAGTTTCTAGTCCTTCGGGGCTCGAGCACCTTGTATATTTGACTAAAGAGAAAAGTACAATAAAAGGTATTATACTTTCATTAACTTCAACTTAACGTACATAACCTTAAATTTTTCAATTTAAGGTATCGAACTTTTAATTAGAATGCTAGTTCTTGGATCACGATAAGCAAAACAAATCACTTGATCTTGAACCAAAATCGAAACCCTTGCCTTGGGGGGGGGGGGGGGGGGGGGGGGGGGGGGGGTTGGTGGGAGTCGATCGGCCAAAGATAGAGGGAAGGAGAAGAGAAGAAAAGCTTTGCTTAAGGTTTCCAAGAGAGCCAAAATAATTAAGGGTTAATTGTTTCGTTATGTATTTAACTTTACCTCTTTTACTATTGTATGCAACCAACTTTCAAACGTTCTATTGTATGTGTCGAACTTTTCAAAAATGTCTATTGTATGTATTGAATGACCTTTTTGCTGACGTGGCACCGGTCATGCTGACGTGGCGCTGATTTGTCATCCTACGTGGCGCTGATTTGTCTGCAAAAAGGTAACCCAATACATACAATAGACATTTTTGAAAAGTTCGATACATACAATAGAATGTTTAAAAATTGGTTGCATACAATAGTAAAAGAGGTAAAGTTAAATACATAACGAAACAATTAACCCAATAATTAACCTAGGGGTTCATTATATAAGCATGTATCTTAGCTTGGAAGAAAAACAATCCTAATACCTCTCTAATACCCTATGGCCGGCCTCAAGAGGAAAAAGGAAGGATTTCGGATCTATCCATTTCTTAATCTTACAATTAAGTCCTCCTACTTAAAAACTAATGCCCGTTAGTTTTAATCGCCCGTTAAGTAACTATTTAGTTAACGACCGTTAGGTTTATCGTGAAATGATAATTAATATATTAATATATTAATTACATTAATTGTATCTACGTGTTAACGCGTGTGACCCCGTAAGCTCATGTATAATCTGGACATATATTTATTTGTGTTATGGACATATACCAACATTAATTTGATGGCCTCGAAATCTACACCAAGAAAAGACAAAATTATGCACTAAAAGTTACATGATGACCTCCCAACACCAATTCCGTACTTAATCTTGTATTATTGCATACTATACTCGGCTCACCCCCTTTATATTTCACTTCTACAATCTCCCGAGTTTTCAGCGACACAGCCTCTTTGTACATCCATCTCTTCTTTCTGACATTCCATTGTTAGTACAATATAAATGGTACAAACAAAGAAGTTTCGAGGCGTTCGCCAACGCCATTGGGGTTCTTGGGTCTCCGAAATTCGTCATCCTTTATTGTATGTCACTCTTTAACCTTATTCATTTTTACTACCGAACATTCACTCACTCACTTCCTCGCACAAAACACTAATTGTACGGCCTTATCGGCTTATAAACATTTCAAAAGGGCTGATAAGCTCGTTTTAATTGCTTATAAGCGTATGGCTTAACGAAGCTCATAAGCTCAAGTTGACAAGCCGTACAAAATGAGCTAAAAAGCTTTTTCAAGTTTCAATAAGCCGATAAGCCCAAAAATAAGCTAATTAAGCTGTAAAAAAGATTCTAATGTTTTGGTTTACTTATTCTTTTTTACTTTCCATTTGTAGGAAGAGAAGGGTGTGGCTAGGTACATTTGAAACAGCGGAAGAAGCTGCAAGAGCCTATGATGAGGCCGCTATTCTAATGAGCGGTCGCAATGCCAAGACTAATTTCCCTGTCGTCCAAAGCCAGATGTCCGGCGAAAGTGACACAAGTGCCACAGCCACAGCCACCCCCACCTCTCAACCGTCGTCTTCAACAACTAACGGTCTCTCGGCCATACTAAGTGCTAAACTACGAAAATGTTGCAAGTCACCCTCACCATCACTCACGTGTCTCCGTCTAGACACAGAGAGTTCTCACATTGGCGTGTGGCAGAAACGGGCCGGTGTTCATTCAGAGTCTAATTGGGTCATGACTGTTGAACTTGGAGGAAAGAAGAATGAGAGACAACCCGAAATTGAAGGAGAAGTCGAAACTCCAATGGTGGTGGATATGCCGGAGACGATGTCATCACTTCCTGGAAGAATTGGGGGTAATGGTGATGACGAGGATGCAATTGCATTGCAAATGATTGAGGAACTTCTAAACTCAAATTAAGGGACCCATGCATTACCTTCAACTATCTGGTTCAATTCATGTTATGTTAAAGAATTCTACTTTTGCATTATATCAAATAGTTTACATTATTATTACTTTGCACGTACAAATTAAAGTGTGTTTTTGTGTGTGTAATGTATATGCATTTGCCTAAAGCTTTTAAGTCTGTGTACTAGAGAAAAAGAGAGTAAAAATGTATATCAATATTAATTACTTAATCAACTTAAATAATTTAAATTAAGGCCCCTAAAATTAAGGAACAATGAATTGCAATGTCGGAATACACAATTAAAGAAGCTAACATTGAATTTGCCAAACTATGCATAATGTATAGTGTCACACCCCCAAAACGGTAATCGTGTTTAATAACAGTTTAGCGGAAGCTTTTGTTTGATTAGCGGAAGCATTTTAATAATATTTAAGCATTGAGGGCGGACAGATTCGATAGTGCATTCATTGTATCAGAGTATATGATCATACAGAACATACATATATATTTAAGATGCCATAAGTTTAAAGTTATTACAAAAGATACGACTTATAAAGTCGTACATAAGTAAGGTTGTCGAAGACAACTTAAGTATTTGAAAATACATATTTATAAAAGAGGGATTTCATAAGTATAATCAATGGAATTGATAATACAAAGCAAATCCATGTGTCCCAAAAGTGGCATCATAAATAGTCAGGTTGCCTACGTCCTTTATGCATGCAGGAGTACCTGAGTCCTAATTCCCTGAAAAACATAGTAAACTGTCAACATTGAATGTTGAGTGAATTCACAGGTTTAGTTTTCTTTGTATAAATCATTCATGTACACAAACATAATATTTATATGTAAGTAGGAAACACAAGTATTCTAATTAAAGAAAACATTTCCTAAATATGTAAGAATGTCATTCTTACAATAATAATAGCAGTGTAGGAAACACAAGTTTAATCATAAACATTTCCTAGCAAGTAGTTGCAGGATATACAGGTTTATCAAATAAGTAAACATATCCATTTCAATAGTTAAGGAAAATCAGGTTTAGCAATCAAGCAAACATTTTCCAACAGATAGTTAACAGGAATACAAGTTTAACAATAAGGTAAACATTCCAATAATAGTTGTTGCAGGAAATACAGGTTTATCAATCAAGTAAACATTTCCTATAAATAGTTGTTTTGTGGGAAACTGTGACACCTGTCAAATTAGGACTAGAATTTAGTGCCTAATCAATTTTTAATACATGTAAATTAGTTCTGTGTTAGGCTAATTAATGTATCAATTATTATATATATTGTTGAATATATATCTACAATTATGCGATTTGTTTAAATCGTAGGAGTTTCAAATCGAATGAATTTCGATACAATAAATACGGACGTTGGTGAAAAATTGATTTAAGTAATACAAGGATTTAATAACGTTATTGTACTTAAAAATATTATGTCAATAATATTTAGTATCCAAGTTTATCATACAATTAATATAAACGCGAATAAACTGTAATTGCGCAAACAAAATAAGACAAATCACCATTTATAATGTAATTATTAAATGTTTAGTCAAATGCTTTAACAAAATACTGGGTAATTATTCGTATTTTAAAATGTATATTAAAACATAGAAAATAAATATTTAACGTTTAAACGTCGGAGCAAACGAACACCGCACGGGGCACTTCGCGGAGACTGAAAAAGGTGGGGATTCCACCTTAATCACCTCCTTTTCTTCCTTTTTCTTTCATTTCTCATTTCTTTTCTCTCTCTCATCTCTTATTTTTCTCTCAACTAAAACACAAACCAAATCAACAAAAATCGCAAAATAAACACACAAAACGCACTCGGATCACCAAGCCCTTTTGGAATAAAACGTTCACCACTTCGCGATCTACAATCCTATCTTTCCAGAATTTCATTTCGGCGATTTATAAGTTTCCGATACAACTCCGAAAACTCTCGTTTTTAAGCTTTATAACTTGCTAGTTGTTTGTATAACCTTGTAATGTCCTAAAATGGGTTGGGTAAAAATATTATGCCGATCGATGGCCGGAAAACGCGTTTTTGAGGATGAAACTCCGATCAGACTCCGTACGTCGCATTTGGCCTGGAGCAAATGCGACGTAGCGACTTACGTCGCACTATATCCCCAACGTCGCATATAGCGACGCAACCCATTACGTCGCATTGACTTGCGAACGTCGCACTTAGCGACGCAGACCCTTACGTCGCAGAAATCAACTACGTCGCCTATAGCGACGCCACGTACAACGTCGCATTAAATTGCGAAAGTCGCACATAGCGACGCCGTGCCCAACGTCGCAGTCCGGATCTGCGACGTCGCACCCAACGTCGCAGGCTACGTCGCACAAAACAGAATCTTCAAACCTCAAAATTTTCGAAGTCAAATTTTACTGTAGCAATTCACTGTAGCAATTCACTGTAGCAACAATATAATAACATTTTAGAACTATCGTTACAACCGTCACCAACGGGCCGTACACATTTTCAAATACACAATTAAATCAACTAAGTCATAGTAACTTAGACAATTCAATCAAACAAGTCGTTGTAACTTGTACCAACTTATTCAAACAAGTCGTTGTAACTTGTATCAACTTATTCAAACAAGTCGTAGTAACTTGTAATAAAACAATCAACCAAATCGGGGTAATTTGGACATTAAGTTAGACAAACAATTCAAATGGTAGTCTTTCGGGATACCAATACAATTAATGACAATTTAAGTGTCGTGGACACATTCAGGTTTCAAGCCTTTGGACACCAACTCACAGCTAATTACTTCAAGTTTATTAAGTTAAACACTTCAAGAACCAGGTGAGTTTCATAGCCCCATTTTCACTGCTTTACAACTAGGGGTGTGATATTACTACTCGATTTTGTTTACAAGTAGAACGCAAGTGCCAAACTTCAAATACTACATGAGTTTCAAGCTAATCAATTTAAAGTCCTCCATAAGCATAGTCTCTAGTATTTTATAGCGTGAATGTTAGTATATGATATCATATGGGATTGACAATCCTCATCCGGGTTAGCACGCACTAACCGGTCAAACGGATGTATTAGCATTTGGGAAGACGAGTGTTGATTAGGCACTCGTAGGAGGCATTTCAAGTTAGGTTTCCTTAAGTGGGCCTGACAAATCAAGTTAAGCTCAGACTATGTGCTCATGGACAGTATAACTTTTATCTTGCTTAATTGCATTTTAAATTCAATATAAATCTTGCGGTTCTTACAACTATACATTGACATACAAACCTGTGAGCTCACCAGCGTTTTCGCTGACCCATTTTAGTATTTATCACAGGTACCCAGCAGTAGTTTGGCTGCACAAGCAGGAATTATTAGCTCGAGTCAGCATACATACAACTAGAGATTGGACTGCATTATTATATTTTGTAAAAGTAATTATGCTATGTAATCTCTAAATTTCAGGAACCGAGCTAATGTAACTATATTTTGATGTAAACATTTACTTTATTTATACAAGTTTAAAACGACGCATATAGTGGTCGTTCATTATATCTTATGTGCTTTGTATATTGATTAGTGACACCCAAATCAAGCTTCCGCAAATCGTTAAATCTGGGGGTGTCACAGATTGGTATCAGAGCCTAAGGTTATAGTGAACTAGGTTGCATTTAGTGGGCCTAGACTATGACCGTTAGGCAGTATTCCTTAGTAGTTATGACTAGTTCAGGGATTACATCATACGACTTTAATTTAACATAGCCTGATCAACTATGTACAATTAGAGAAAGATGATGTGAAATCTGAAAGAGTTATGTTGAACATGAATGCATTAGTTGACTCTGACCTCGAGAGAAACGGGACTCAAAACACGTCTGTGCTAGACACTCAATAGGTTATTATATGATATACATATATATATACATAAGTAGACCTCATTACAACTTTAGGCTATATTATATTATATGAATATAGGCCTCTTTCTCTCTAACGCTTTGTCTCGAAATGACAAACACACCACTAGTTCATCATACTCGGACTAGTATCTTATTTCATTTCCTTGTTCTTTCTTACTCAGCATCATGCCTCCTCGTCGTCAAATTACCCTTAGCGAAGCTGAGATCGCGGGAATAATTGCCCGCAGTGTGACCGAAGCCTTGGCTACCCGAACATCACCCGGTAGCGAGGACACAGCAACCAATACTCCACCACCCAAACCTTGCTCCTATAAGGACTTTCTTAGCTGTAAACCGCTATACTTCAAGGGCACGGAAGGTGCCATTGGCTTGATCCGTTGGATTGAGCGTATGGAATCTGTTTTCAGTCTCTGCGACTGTACTGAGAACAACAAAGTCAAATTCGCTGCTTACACCTTTCAGGAAGGTGCACTCACGTGGTGGAAAACCCACGCAAACTCTGTAGGCCTTGAGGTTGCAAATCGACTTCCTTGGGCCGAACTGAAAAAGAAACTGACAGAAAAATATTGTCCTGAAGAGGAATTGCACAGGCTGGAAGAAGAATTCTGGCATCTGGAGGTGCAGGGAAATGATGTTGCTGATTATACCACTAAATTTCAGCAGTTTGCTTTATTATGCCCGAGTTTAGTCGAACCAGAAAGTAAGGGCATTAAGAAATACATTCGTGGACTCCCCGAGAACATCCAGGGCAACGTCGCCTCATCCAAACCAACTACTACTGAGAGTGCCATTCGATTGGCCCACGAACTCATGGCTCTAGTTGTCAGCCGTGAGACTTCCAACACCTCATCCTCTAACAACAGCAAACGCAAATCCACTGAACACCACCACAACTTTAACAAGAAAAACAACGCCATCCAAGTCTACAACACCAACTCTGAATCCAACCGCAGCTACACCGGGGACAGACCTTATTGTCCCAAGTGCAACTACCACCACTTTGGTCAGTGCAACCCCCCTTGCAACAACTGCAGGAGGTACGGGCATTTGACTAAGGATTGCCGATCCCCCAAATCCAACAACAACCCTTCTGACAAAAATGCCCGACAACCTAAGTCCTGCTACGAATGTGGAAACCCAGGACACTTTAGGGATTCTTGCCCAAAATTGAAGAACAAGGGCAACAATAACAACCACCGTAACAACAACAACACCAAAAGTAGCGCCTTCGTGATCAACTCAGGGGACGCCCGTCAGGACCCGAATGTGGTCACGGGTATGTTCCTCCTCAACAATTTAACTGCTTCCATTCTGTTTGATACTGGTGCCGATAGGAGTTTTATTTCCGATGAATTTTGCCCTCTACTTGATATTACACCTGTTGCTTTAGACGTTAAGTACACCGTAGAGCTAGCAAATGGCAAATTGATAGAAACCAATAGTGTGATACCTAATTGGGCCTTAAATCTAGCCGACGAAACCTTCTCCATAGATCTTATGCCTGTTGAGATAGGAAGTTTCGATGTCATTGTGGGCATGGACTGGTTATCCAAACATCGCGCCGAAATCATATGCCATGACAAAATTGTTCGCATACCTCTCTCCGTCGGTAGAACCTTGGTCATACAGGGGGAGACCGGTGGGACGAGGCTTAACCTCATATCTTGTCTAAAAACCCGAAAATTTCTGAGAAAGGGTTATCCAGCAATCCTCGCGCACATCATGGAGAAAAAGTCGGAGGAGAAGCGACTTGAGGATGTTCCAATTGTTCGAGACTTTCCAGAAGTCTTTCCTGAAGAACTACCTGGTCTACCACCACCAAGACAGGTTGAGTTCTCAATCGATCTTGTACCAGGTGCTGCGCCTGTGGCTCGAGCACCATACCATTTAGCTCCATCCGAACTTCAGGAGTTGTCCACCCAATTACAGGAACTCTTGGAACGAGGGTTTATCAGGCCGAGTTCTTCACCTTGGGGAGCTCCGGTCCTATTTGTTAAGAAGAAAGATGGTTCTTTTCGAATGTGTATCGACTATCGAGAGTTGAACAAGTTAACTGTCAAGAACCGGTATCCACTCCCTCGAATCGATGACCTGTTCGACCAACTTCAAGGGTCGAGTTATTATTCAAAGATTGATCTCCGATCCGGTTATCACCAATTGCGTGTTCGCGATGCCGATATTCCAAAAACCGCTTTCAGAACCCTTTCCGGGCATTACGAATTCCAAGTGATGCCATTCGGCCTAACCAATGCACCGGCTGTATTCATGGACCTTATGAATCGGGTGTGTAAACCTTACCTTGATAAGTTTGTCATTGTCTTCATCGATGACATTCTCATATATTCACGAAGCAAAGAAGAGCACGCGCAACACCTCAGAACCATCCTTGAACTACTTAAACACGAGGAGCTCTATGCCAAGTTCTCTAAGTGTGAGTTCTGGATCGAAACCGTTCAATTTCTTGGTCACGTGATTGACAGTCAGGGGATTCATGTCGACCCGTCAAAAATCGAGGCTATCAAAGACTGGCAATCGCCAACCACTCCGACCGAAGTACGGCAGTTTCTAGGACTGGCCGGATACTATCGACGATTCATTGAAAATTTCTCCAAGATAGCCATACCACTCACGACGCTGACCCAGAAAGACAAAAAGTTTGACTGGACTGATAAGCAAGAGTCGGCATTCCAACTCTTAAAACAAAAGCTTTGCAGTGCTCCTATCCTATCATTACCCGAAGGCACCGATGACTTCGTGGTATACTGCGATGCTTCACATCAAGGTCTCGGTTGTGTGCTCATGCAACGAGACAAAGTCATAGCTTATGCTTCCCGACAGCTTAAGATTCATGAAAAGAATTACACAACCCACGACCTCGAGCTAGGAGCTGTCGTTTTTGCCCTCAAAATCTGGAGACATTACCTTTATGGTACCAGATGTACAATCTTTACCGACCATAAAAGCCTTCAACACATATTCGATCAGAAGGATCTCAACATGAGGCAACGTCGATGGGTCGAGTTGCTTACGGATTACGACTGCGAACTCAAATATCATCCAGGCAAAGCAAATGTTGTTGCTGATGCTCTCAGTCGGAAAGAGCGAGTGAAACCACTTCGGGTTCGAGCCCTTAGTATGACCATTCACAACAATATAAACATTCAAATCCTCACTGCTCAACTCGAAGCCTTAAAACCCGAAAATGTCAAAGATGAAGCCTTGCGAGGCATGGATAAACAATTCGAAATCAAACCTAACGGGATTAGGTATTTCTCAAATCGAATCTGGTTGCCTAATTTTGGGAACCTACGAGACTTGGTGATGGATGAAGCTCACAAGTCCAAATATTCTATCCATCCGGGATCCGATAAAATGTACCACGGTATCAAGGACTTCTACTGGTGGCCGAACATGAAAGCTGAAATCGCCACCTATGTCAGCAAATGCCTTACTTGCTCCAAAGTCAAAATCGAATATCAAAAACCTTCTGGTTTACTTCAACAACCCAGTCTTCCTGAATGGAAATGGGAACAAATTGCCATGGATTTCATAACCAAACTACCCAAATCGTCCAGCGGTTGCGATACCATTTGGGTGATCGTGGATCGTCTCACAAAGTCTGCTCACTTCCTGGCAATCAAGGAATCCGACAAAATGGAACGCCTCACCAACATTTATCTGAAGGAAATCGTTACCAAACACGGTGTTCCAATCTCAATTATCTCCGATAGAGATAGTCGTTTCACTTCACAATTTTGGCAATCACTTCAAAAATCTCTGGGTACTCGACTTGATATGAGTACCGCATACCATCCTCAAACCGACGGCCAAAGTGAACGAACAATTCAAACACTAGAAGACATGCTACGGGCCTGCGTAGTAGACTTCGGAGTAAACTGGGAAAAACATCTACCATTGTGCGAGTTCTCGTACAACAACAGCTATCATACCAGCATCAAAGCTGCACCCTTCGAGGCACTGTACGGTCGTAAGTGCCGGTCACCTATCTGTTGGACCGAAGTTGGGGATAGCCAACTCACAGGTCCAGAAATCATTCACGAAACGACCGAGAGAATCGTTGAAATTCAAAACAAGCTTAAGGCTGCGCGTGATCGTCAGAAAAGTTATGCTGACGTGAGACGCAAACCACTCGAGTTCCAAGTTGGGGATCGAGTTCTACTCAAAGTATCGCCTTGGAAAGGCGTAATCCGATTTGGCAAATGAGGGAAGTTGAATCCCAGATACATTGGACCATTCGAGATCCTCGAAAGGATTGGTCCAGTGGCTTATCGATTGCAGCTGCCATCTGAACTCAGCAGCGTGCATCCCACATTTCATGTTTCAAATCTGAAGAAGTGTCTGTCTAATGAGACACTTATCATTCCACTCGATGAAATTCGAGTTGACGAGAAACTTCACTTTGTTGAGGAACCCGCCGAAATCATGGACCGTGAGGTCAAACAACTTAAACAAAGTCGTATTCCCATCGTCAAAGTTAGGTGGAATTCGCGGCGCGGTCCGGAATTCACCTGGGAACGAGAAGACCAGATACGACTCAAGTATCCTCAACTCTTCACTGACTCAACGACAAACACAACTTCAACATAAATTTCGGGACGAAATTCTCCTAACAGGGGGAGAATGTGACACCTGTCAAATTAGGACTAGAATTTAGTGCCTAATCAATTTTTAATACATGTAAATTAGTTCTGTGTTAGGCTAATTAATGTATCAATTATTATATATATTGTTGAATATATATCTACAATTATGCGATTTGTTTAAATCGTACGAGTTTCAAATCGAATGAATTTCGATACAATAAATACGGACGTTGGTGAAAAATTGATTTAAGTAATACAAGGATTTAATAACGTTATTGTACTTAAAAATATTATGTCAATAATATTTAGTATCCAAGTTTATCATACAATTAATATAAACGCGAATAAACTGTAATTGCGCAAACAAAATAAGACAAATCACCATTTATAATGTAATTATTAAATGTTTAGTCAAATGCTTTAACAAAATACTGGGTAATTATTCGTATTTTAAAATGTATATTAAAACATAGAAAATAAATATTTAACGTTTAAACGTCGGAGCAAACGAACACCGCACGGGGCACTTCGCGAAGACTGAAAAAGGTGGGGATTCCACCTTAATCACCTCCTTTTCTTCCTTTTTCTTTCATTTCTCATTTCTTTTCTCTCTCTCATCTCTTATTTTTCTCTCAACTAAAACACAAACCAAATCAACAAAAATCGCAAAATAAACACACAAAACGCACTCGGATCACCAAGCCCTTTTGGAATAAAACGTTCACCACTTCGCGATCTACAATCCTATCTTTCCGGAATTTCATTTCGGCGATTTGTAAGTTTCCGACACAACTCCGAAAACTCTCGTTTTTAAGCTTTATAACTTGTTAGTTGTTTGTATAGATCCTAACATATGGGTAGCAGGATCAGTGGATGGCAATGGTGGAGTGGCTATCGAACCATCTGAAGTATCTCTAGGAAATGTAGGCGGGTACACCTCCTCAGACACTGCTATAGGTATCCCGTCGTATGGCCCCTCCATGGGCTCCTCCTCAGTATCAGAATCACTAATGTGAATAGGTGCGTGTCTCGACATGCCTAGTCAAAGAATCGTGTGTGACGTGTCAGACGTATGCAATAGTATGAATGCTGAAATGTGTTAGCCAAGGCTATAGTCTAAGTCTCTAAGGTTTTCAGTCACTTAAAGACTTCTAGTTCTCTATAACCAATGGCTCTGATACCAATCTCTGTCACACCCCCAAAACGGTAATCGTGTTTAATAACAGTTTAGCGGAAGCTTTTGTTTGATTAGCGGAAGCATTTTAATAATATTTAAGCATTGAGGGCGGACAGATTCGATAGTGCATTCATTGTATCAGAGTATATGATCATACAGAACATACATATATATTTAAGATGCCATAAGTTTAAAGTTATTACAAAAGATACGACTTATAAAGTCGTACATAAGTAAGGTTGTCGAAGACAACTTAAGTATTTGAAAATACATATTTATAAAAGAGGGATTTCATAAGTATAATCAATGGAATTGATAATACAAAGGAAATCCATGTGTCCCAAAAGTGGCATCATAAATAGTCAGGTTGCCTACGTCCTTTATGCATGCAGGAGTACCTGAGTCCTAATTCCCTGAAAAACATAGTAAACTGTCAACATTGAATGTTGAGTGAATTCACAGGTTTAGTTTTCTTTGTATAAATCATTCATGTACACAAACATAATATTTATATGTAAGTAGGAAACACAAGTATTCTAATTAAAGAAAACATTTCCTAAATATGTAAGAATGTCATTCTTACAATAATAATAGCAGTGTAGGAAACACAAGTTTAATCATAAACATTTCCTAGCAAGTAGTTGCAGGATATACAGGTTTATCAAATAAGTAAACATATCCATTTCAATAGTTAAGGAAAATCAGGTTTAGCAATCAAGCAAACATTTTCCAACAGATAGTTAACAGGAATACAAGTTTAACAATAAGGTAAACATTCCAATAATAGTTGTTGCAGGAAATACAGGTTTATCAATCAAGTAAACATTTCCTATAAATAGTTGTTTTGTGGGAAACCAAGTTTAACCATTTAAGGTAAACGTTTCCTAGTAATAGTCTCTCAAGGAACACCTGTCCTATTAGTCATCACAGGGAATACCCTTCCCAAATCAAATTGTTGTTTAGTTGTTTAGTTGTAAATGTGGGAAATATAGACTATAATCCCTCCAAGGTGAGCTAAACCTTTAGAGTTAAAGTAACGACACTAGTACTATAACCAAACCACGACTAGTTGTTTTGTTGTTGCCTCAGTAACATCTTAAGTATACACTCCTCGTTACGACTATCGTCGATGTGGTTGGAATGACCAACGAGTAATATCCTGGGAGGGTTGTCAAATCGATAGTACTATCTGTATACTCAGTGGCTAGAGTCACCTAGCTAATGGTTATAGGTTGTAAGCACTGGGACTTATGTGCACTACAACTACCTCGCGTAAACCTAGGATCGTACCAAGATCTGCTGTCTTATTCCCAAATGTTGTGAAAACGTTTCATATAATTAATTCCAGTTAATTCAATATGAAAACATTTTATAAAAATAGTTCAAGTTCAACAATATAATATGAACACCTTTCATATTAACAATCCAAGTTTAATAGCATGAATATGATCATGTTAATCAGTTCACGTAATAGCATGCAACACAATACAATAAAGCATATAGCATGTTATCACATTGTACTATGTTTTCCACCCCTGGTTTTAAAAGCATTTAAAACAATAAAAGTTAGGGGCTGTGAACTCACTGTTTGCAAGTCTTCAGCAAAATAAAGCTAACCAAACAATCCAAGCGCGTCCTCAAATACCTAGACGCAAATAATAATACTTGTATAAGTATGTGGATTATTTGTTAAATTGAAATGTTTATAATATTTCAGTAGTTGCTGGTGAGGTTTGCGTTTCAATTAGTCGTTAAGTTCAAGTATGTATATTTATATACATATTAGTTGAATATATATATTCTAATATATATATTAGTTGTCGTCATTGTTAATATCCATAGATATAAATGTAGTTGTCATTGTTGTCGATTATGTTTTCAAAACATAATTATAATAGTTATTTAAAATAACTTTGTTATATCGACTATATACACTTGAATAAGTTTTGTATTTATTTAAATATATAATTTGTCGCGAATGAAACTTTGTTGTCGTTTATAGTTTGTACTAGATAATTAAATCGTTCCATTTTATATGTCTCGTTATAGATATATTGTCCGTTCGTTTGTATATATATATGTTTTGTAATTGTCTCGAAGTTTTGTCGTGTCCAAAATGTCCCTAAGTCTTGTACAAATATAGTTGTCATTTATTAATTTGGTTATAACTTGTTCTTGTAAATACCAGATTACGTTACTGAACTTTCGGATCTTTGAAGAATGACGCGATCGCGTGGATGTGTCCAGATAATCACGCGATCGCGTGAAGTGAAAAATGATGCGATCGGTTGATTCAAATGACGCGATCGTGTGAACTGAAAATGACGCGATCGGGTGAAGAAGTCACGCGATCGGGCAACAAGGGTTTTCACGCGATCGGTTGAAGTGTGGAAAAAGTGACGCGATCGGCTCAAAAGGTTTTATCACGCGATCGCGTGATATGGTTTTCGAAAAACACTGAATTTACTCATAAAATGACGCGATAGCGTCATTTTGAAATGGTACTGTTCATCTTCGTGTTCATCAGCTCTGTACAAAACTAAATCCCATTTTTGGGTATTTTAACACCATTTTAACGTGTTCTAAGTTACATACAATCAGTATAACAACATAATAACACATTATAACAAGTTTTTAACAACAATCATCAACAAAATTCAAAGATTATAAAAATGTAAAAATATGAAATTTATAGTTTTGAATCCTCACAATGGTTTAATGATGATGATTTCTGATGTTGATGATGATAATGATGAACGATGATGATAATGAAGATCAAGAGACCATTTTGTTGTGGTTTTGATTTGTGTGATTTTTGTGAAGAGAGTGAAGGGTGATGAAGATGAAAATGTGTTGTCTCCTGCTTATTTGCTTCCTTCTGCTTCTTCCAGTACACGCACAAACCACAGAGAGCAAGAAAATGAAGTGAAGTGTTGTGTGTGAATTTTGAAGATCAAAATTATAGGTGAGATGTATTATTGGAGACCAAGATTTCAAAGGCACGGCATGGAGGGAGCGAAGTTTGTTCCCCAGATATTTTGTTTTGTGCAATATTGGTAGTTTTTAGCCCGTTAATTTCGTGTACGGGTATAATTTGTGGTACTTTATGTATAATAAAATTTTGCGTTATGTTTCTCTATATCTCAGATTTAGAACTTTGAAATCGAAATGTGAAATACTTTGTTACAAGTATCATTAAAATTGTTTACAGTAAAATTACTGTATAGTCAAAAATGCGTGCCAGATTTCAGTAAAATTTGGAAATCATATTTTGAGGTAATGTTCTATACATTAAAACAGTAACTTACGAAATAATACTTTTATTATTTGGAACCTCTAGGCGCGTGTTAAAATTGTTTCTGTTCGTATAACGTGTAACAAAAATCGTCTAAATCTTTCGTTTTCTTTTCGTTGTAGTACTTTTATGTAATAATTTTAAACTAAAAATTATTCAAAAGTATATTGAAGTTCATTTCGGAACTTTATTATTCGCGATTAATACGTTTATTATTAAAACGTATAATTTGTTATATTATATCAATAATATCATTATAGAATAGTTGTAATTAATAATTTTCGAATTATTAATTATTTTGTATCACCAATGTTATTGTATTCCATTCGTATTGTTTGATATATTTATTTCGTACGTAATTATATATATACACATATAACTACTGTCAAATACATCACATAACACATAGTAAGTTTCACAAAAACTTATACACAGAATAGTTTGAATTCACTTAATCAGGGAATTACTCTAGGTAATGCATGAAATTAGGCTAAGTAAATACCCTAATTGGAGGATTGTCACATATAGATATTGTTTTGATAATACATTACATAAAAAGACGCTATAAAGTTTGTTTTAAGGAAAGAAAGTCTTCATCATTAACAACAAGCTGCAAAGATGAAATGAATAGTATAATGGCCCCGTAGAGAGACCGTACACATGCCGAGTGAAATTGTGCTAAAATCATGGTATGAGATTAGAGGGTCAGATGCATTTTGAGAAGAATGAGGGACATTCGATCTTGATCGTAAATTTTTGTGATCAAAGACTCATATTTGCAAAACTGCATTGTACGTAAAAATGTAGGGGGAGTGATCCTTACACCACTACTTTTTATCCATACACCACCAAATATGCTTTATAGTCTTGTACTGTACAGCACTGTAAAGCATAAAAGTGGTGTATGGATAAAAAGTAGTGGTGTAAGGATCAATGCCCAAAATGTAGTGTTATTTAAATGCAGCAAAGATGAGCTGTTAATTACATAAATCAATGGCTGAGATTGTTTACACATCATTCTCCTCAGTATGTAGCTGCCTCTGATAACCCTACCAAATAATATTTGTTAAAATATAAAATTTAGTATCAACCCATCTCCAATAAAAGAATAAAATTTTGTATATTATTGGATTTTACGGAGTATTATTTTACACCAGATTGGATTTGATGCAACACCATAAAATATTTTACCTCTTGAAGTTCTTGACAGAAAGTTCCAAACATTGGGGTTGTATTATTTCATCAGGAAGTGACACCTAAGTGTCAATTTCATTTAATACTTCGAAATTTCAGGAATATATATTTAATAGTCAGCCACAGCCCACAAGGAGTAGGTGGTTAATATTTTCATAGGAAAGTGGCCCTGGTGTCAATTTTATTTGAAACTTTTGCTCAAGACACAACACTCATACTGGGTCCTAATATGTCTAATTAGACCCAAATTCACATATAATCTACTTTTATAATATACATACTTCATAAGTCCATTTATTTGGGATAATGTCAATTTGGGTACTAAATTTAGGCACAGACACAATGCAAGATCTATATGAAGCTTGAGCTTTCTTTATCTTTATAGCATATTAGTTATATAGATCTCGACAACTGAGATGCTAACTTAACATACTTTATATTCTTCAATTTGTACATTGTCTCCCATGTGATATATTAATCTTTCAGAATGACGAGTCTTTAAGGAATTTTGCATCATACTCACTCGCCTTATCGTTTTCTAGTGACATATTAGTCCTGAATCGAGTAAGTTTGAACTATTCAAAACGGCGAAAGGTTGAGATGTATTTAGTTTATAGTCTCTGTAAGTACACTAGAACAACCAAGCTCATTTTGCTAGAATCTAAACATGTACTATGGCACATATAACAGATCTTTATGATCAACTTCAAATTTGCAACTGACGTATTTGTGACAATGAGCGATTCTGTCTTATGAATACAGAAGAAAGAGTGTGGTTTTTTTTATGAATGTGGTTTAGGGATAATCGATCACAAACGTTAATTTCTACAAAACTACAGACTAAAGCAAATAAAATATTTAATCTGATAACCAAGTTTTGGAGGGGATATAAATGGAGTTATGTGATGACCGAAGGGATGAGACAATTAATGACATAAACTAAGACGAATATACTTCGAATATGCAGACTTACTTGTATTAACGGACAAGTATCGTAATGGTATGATTCTTGGACAAACGAATATGCTTTAACTATATATGCTTGGGGTCTAGGTCGATCAATGATTAAACTTTAGAGCAATACATTGTGAAGAAAGTATGAAATTTGGAAAGATACATCGTGATAAAAAATCAATCGTCATGCCCGAATGGGAACGCCACTATATGGCATACAAAGGCTTAAAAAAGCAGTTGAATCAAATGGATCCCGCAAGTCTTGATGAGGGTTTCAGACAATTGCTCAAGAATGAACAGGAGAAGATGAATGTTTTTTACTCCAGGAAGAAAGAAGAATGTAATAACAGATTCAAGGTATTTGTATCAATTGTATTCGATCTATCAATTTACCGTGACAATTACATGGTTAATACTTAGCAAAATGCTACATATGGCAAAAAGTTATATAAAAAAAGGTATCTAATTCAGGAATTATACTTAAAACAGGATTCCTGAAGATCGTCAAGAAACACAAAAAGAAAACCGGAGGAATGTTTTGCTTGTTGCAGGGAAATCTCACGCCAACGAGTAAACTAAATAAAACAGTGTGTATGGCATCATAATAATGCAGAGATTTCTATGTATTTTTACTCTATACTGAATATCAATGTCTCTACGATTATCACATATAAATAACCACTTAGGAGTTTTTTATTTCCTTGAAATCAAACACGTACGAGTTCATCTTTTTGATGTATGATTTATACGAGTTCCTTTTGGGGGCAGTAGATGCAGATAGTGAATGATGGCGAGCTGATTTTATTTTCTCTTCAAATGAATGCACCACAATTTACTCCTAATAAGCTTAACTTGATTTCCTCAATTACGATATCTTGCGAGCAAAACCACATATATTGCCCAAAAATGAAACGAGTGATGCCAGAACCCCCGAGTGCAACTCACAATAAACTTATACATCTACATGTTCGTAATTTGTAATGTCCAGATATATAAATATGAATGTGGAGTGCAGAGTACAAGAGCATTAAAAAGCTCTTCAACGCAAGGTACTTTGTGGTGTTATATGTGCATTGGCCAAGCTTTGGCTCAATCATATTTCTACCATATAACATGACTTTTTATATATAGTTATTAATGAGATCCAGACATATCCTCGTACCTGTTTTTTTATTAAATCCTTGAATCCCCACCCGTCATTATAACGAGGTTGTGACATGAGACTGTTGACACTAAATCTAATCGGTAGATAGGCATTTCTATCTACATAATATTGCTCATATGTTAGAGATGAATGTGTTGGAAATAAGTATGCTTCATATTTCACATAACTGAATATTTCAAGCTCTATATATATATACCATATATGATGATTAGGGTGTTCATAATAATCCGAAACTGGAAAACCGAATCGAAAATCGTTGAACCGTAGCCCAATTTATTTGTTCAGCGGGAGGTTCGTTTATGTTTGTTCGTTTCGTTATATGGACGAACATGAACAAAATGTTACGTTCGTTTAAATATATGAACAAACATGAACATACGTCTCGTTCGTGAACATTCGATAACATGTTCGATTGTTAACTAATTGTATAATTAAACTAATACGTATTTCTACATCTTATTTTAATCTCATCTAAATTCTAAATATAATAATAGTATTAAACATTTAGCCACATTTCCCTTACACATTTTCCCTACACTCACACACATCTCCATTTATATGTGTGTGTGTGTGTTCGTTGGAGCTCGTTTAAGGTATTAACGAAACAATGCATTAAATTATATATATGTTCGTGAACGTTTGTTTATGTTCGTGAACAAACAAATTTTCTTAGTGAACGAACATGAACAACAAAATCCGTTCGCTTATCCGTTCGTTTGTTTAATAAAACCTTAATGAACGAATACAAACATGCTTCGTTCGTGTTCGTTCGGTTTGTTTACAAACCTACATGCGACATCCAATTCGTTTAATTTGATGGCCTCGAAATCTGTACCAAGAAAAGACAAAATTATGTACTAAAAGTTACATGATGATCTCCCGACACCAATTCCGTACTTAATCTTGTATTATTGCATACTATACTCGGCTCACCCCCTTTATATTTCACTTCTACAATCTCCCGAGTTTTCAGCGACACAGTCTCTTTGTACATCCATCTCTTCTTTCTGTCATTCCATTGTTAGTACAAAAAAAATGGTACAAGCAAAGAAGTTTCGAGGCGTTCGCCAACGCCATTGGGGTTCTTGGGTCTCCGAAATTCGCCATCCTTTATTGTATATCACTCTTTAACCTTATTCATTTTTACTACCGAACATTCACTCACTCACTTCCTCGCACAAAACACTAATTGTACGGCCTTATCGGCTTATAAACATTTCAAAAAGGCTGATAAGCTCGTTTTAATTGCTTATGAGCGTATGGCTTAACGAAGCTCATAAGCTCAAGTTGACAAGCCGTACAAAATGAGCTAAAAAGCTTTTTCAAGTTTCAATAAGCCGATAAGCCAAAAATAAACTAATTAAGCTGTAAAAAAGATTCTAATGTTTTGGTTTACTTATTCTTTTTTACTTTCCATTTGTAGGAAGAGAAGGGTGTGGCTAGGTACATTTGAAACAGCGGAAGAAGCTGCAAGAGCCTACGATGAGGCAGCTATTCTAATGAGCGGTCGCAATGCCAAGACTAATTTCCCTGTCGTCCAAAGCCAGACGTCCCGCAAAAGTACAAGTGCCACAGCCACCGCTACCACCACCTCTCAACCTTCGTCTTCAACAACTAACGGTCTCTCGGCCATACTAAGTGCTAAACTACGAAAATGTTGTAAGTCACCCTCACCATCACTCACGTGTCTCCGTCTAGACACAGAGAGTTCTCACATTGGCGTGTGGCAGAAACGGGCAGGTGTTCATTCAGAGTCTAACTGGGTCATGACTGTTGAACTTGGAAAGAAGAATGAGAGACAACCCGAAATTGAAGGACAAGTCGAAACTCCAATGGTGGTGGATACGCCGGAGACGATGTCATCCGTTCCTGGAAGAATCGGGGTTATTGGTGATGAAGAGGATGCAATTGCATTGCAAATGATTGAGGAACTTCTAAACTCAAATTAAGGGACCCATGCATTACCTTCAACTATCTGGTTCAATTCATGTTATGTTAAAGAATTCTACTTTTGCATTATATCAAATACATTACATTATTATAAATTTGCACGTACAAATTAAAGTGTGTTTTTGTGTGTGTAATGTATATGCATTTGCCTAAAGCTTTTAAGTCTTTGTGTACTAGAGAAAAAGAGAGTAAAAATAATTTAAATTTCAAAAAATATAAGTGGATCTAGTATTTCCAACTTTTGACCTTAATTTCTTGGTTAGCTATAGGAAACTCATCCGAATCAACTTTGTTGACCCTACATGTAAACCCAGGCTCTACGAATTCTCAGCATACTCGTGGAACCGGGAAAAGCACAAGCCCTCCATGGCTCGATCCATGCTTCTTGATTATTAGACTTGATCAACAGGTTGTCCCTGTAAAGTCGCAGATTATGGGATTCGAACTTGAGACTTCCTTTAATTTGAAAAATCCGAATCCATAGGCCACCCCTCGGGGTTAGCTTTGGATTTTAAAGAATGTGTATTAATCAAGCAATGTGATCAATTAATACTATTTGACAACAATCTGAAACAAGTCAAATTTTCCTGATATGGTTACCAAAAGAATACTAATCGAACCAACTTAGCCAAGGAATGAGAAAATCAATCAACTTAATTAACATTAATTTGAAACTCTTTCGTCCAAAAAGGGAGGCAGCATAGTTTGTTCATATTGCAAAAAGCGACAACAACACAGGCGACTAAAGAATACGATTGAACGCTTTTTAGATAATACATGTTAATTAGGCCCCTAAAAGGAACAGTGAATTGCAATGTTGGAATACACAACTAAGGAAGCTAACAATGAGTTTTCCAAACTATGCATAATGTATAGATATTGTTAGAAAATGATAATACATAAAAAAAAAAAAAAAAAAAAGACGCTATAAATTTTGTTTTTAAGAAAGCAAGTTTTCGTCATTAACGCTTATAACAAGATACAAGGATGTAATGAATAGTATAATGGCCCGCAGAGAACACATGCCGCGCGAAACTGTGCTAAAATCGTCTTTAATATATATGTTGTGAGATTAGGTTGATTTCATTGATCAACGACTCAGATTTGCAACAATGAATTTTGCATGCACGTTGCATTTTTAAAAAATTCAATTTTATTTTAGGCAACGAATATGGATTGTTGATCAACGGCTAAGATAACTTGCCTCTCTTTCACCTCAAATTGCAGTTGTACCTCATAACCTTACCCTGAACGTATATATATCAATAGATTAAATTAAGTATATGAGTGAAAAGTGAAAACCCATCTCCAATAAAAGAATAAAATTTTGTACAATTTTATATTTTACACCAGATTGGATTTGATGTAACACCATAAAATATTTTACCTCTTGAAGTTCTTGACAGAAAGTTCCAAACATTGGGGTTGTATTATTTCATCAGGAAGTGACACCTAAGTGTCAATTTCATTTAATACTTCGAAATTTCAGGAATATATATTTAATAGTCAGCCACAGCCCACAAGGAGTAGGTGGTTAATACTTTCATAGGAAAGTGGCCCTGGTGTCGATTTTATTTGAACCTTTTGCTCATGACACAACAGTCATACTGGGTCCTAATATGTCTAATTAGACCCAAATTCACATATAATCTACTTTTATAATATACATCAAAGTCCATTTATTTTGGAAAAGGTCAATTTGGGTACTAAATTTAGGCACAGACACAATGCAAGATCTATATGAAGCTTGAGCTTTCTTTATCTTTATAGCATATTAGTTATATAGATCTAGACAACTGAGATGCTAACTTAACATACTTTATATTCTTCAATTTGTACATCGATATCGTCTCCCATGCTATATTGTAATATAATCTTTCAAAATGACAAGTCTTTAAGGAATTTTGTATCATACTCGCCTTATCGTTTTCTAGTGACATATTAGTCCTGAATCGAGTAAGTTTGAACTATTCAAAATGGTGAAAGGTTGAGACGTATTTAGTTTATAGTCTTTGTAAGTACACTAGAACAACCAAGTTCATTTTGCTAGAATCTAAACATGTACTATGGCACACATAACAGATCTTTATGATTGACTTCAAATTTGCAACTGACATATTTGTGACAATGAACGATTCTGTCTTATGAATACAGAAGAAAGAGTGGTTGTTTTTATGAATGTGGTTTAGGGATAATCGATCACAAACGTTAATTTCTACAAAACTACAATTTATAGCAAATAAAATATTCAATCTGACAACCAAGTTTTGGAGGGGATATAAATGGAGTTATGTGATGACCAAAGGGATGAGACAATTTTCATCACAATGACATAAACTAAGACGAATATACTTCGAATATGTTGACTTACTTGTATTAACGGAAAAGTATCGTAATGGTATGATTCCTGGACAAACGAATATGCTTTAACTATATATGCTTGGGGTCAAGGTCGATAAATGATTAAACTTTAGAGCAAATTCATTGTGAAGAAAGTATGAAACATGGAAAGATACATCGCGTTAAAATATCAATCGTCATGCCAGAATGGGAATGCCACTGTATGGCATACAAAGGCTTAAAAAAGCAGTTGAATCTAATGGATCCCGCAAGTCGTGATGAGGGTTTCAGACAGTTGCTCGAGAATGAACTTGAGAAGATGAATGTTTTTTACTCCAGGAAGGAAGAAGAATATAATAATAGATTCAAGGTATTTGTAAAATTTTATTCGATCTATCAATTTACAGTGACAATTACATGGTTATTACTTAGCAAAATGCCACATACGGCAAAAAATTATATAAAAAAAGGTATCTAATACAGAAATTATACTAAAAATTTATATACAGGAGTTAGAAGCGATGGCGGCTGATATAGATAGCAGTGAAGATTTAGAAAAAGTGATAAGGGATCTACTGCAGTTCCATAATAAATTGATATTACTCCTTCACTACATTGTGCTCAACTGTGATGGTACGCATTTTCTTCTTGTACCGAGCCCATAAAACGTATCTAGATTATATTTATGTGTTTTTCATGACGTGTACTAAATATTAATAGTAAAACAGGATTCCTGAAGATCGTCAAGAAACACAAGAAGAAAACCGGACGAATGTTTTCCTTGTCGCAGGGAAATCATCAGCAGCTATTCTTCATCAGAAATTCGCTTAACAAACTTTTGGCAGAATGTGTAGAGACTATTAGACAACTAGCACACGCCAACGAGTAAATTAAATAAAACAGTGTATATGGCATCATAATAATACAGAGATTTCTATGTATTTTTACTCTATACTGAATATCAATGTCTCTACGATTATCACATATAAAGAACCACTTAGGAGTTTTTTTATTTCCTTGAAATGAAACACGTATGAGTTCATCTTTTTGATGTATGATTTATACGAGTTCCTTTTGGGGGCAGTAGATGCAGATAGTGAATGATGGCGAGCTGATTTTATTTCTTCTTCAAATGAATGCACCACAATTTACTCCTAGTAAGCTTAAATTGATTTCCTCAATTACGATCTCTTGCAAGCAAAACCACATATATTGCCCAAAAACGAAACGAGTGATGCCAGAACCCCCGAGTGCAACTCACAATAAACTTATAGATCTACATGTTCGTAATTTGTAATGTCCAGATATATAAATATGAATGTGGAGCGCAGAGTACAAGAGCATTAAAAAGCTCTTCAAAGCAAGGTACTTTGTGGTGTTATATGTGCCTCTTGGCCAAGCTTTGGCTCAATCATATTTCTACCATATGACATGACTTTTTATATATAGTTATTAATTAATGAGATCCAGACATATCCTCGTACCTGTTTTTTCATTAAATCCTCACCCGTCTTTATAACGTGGTTGTGACCTGAGAGCATTGACGCTAAATCTAATCGGTAGCTAGGCATTTCTTTCTATATAATTACTCATATGTTAGAGATGAATAGGTTGTAAATAAATATGTTTCATATTTCACGTAATTGAATGTTTTAAGCTCTCTATATATACCATATATGATAATCAGGGGTGTTCATAATAATCCGAAATCAGAAAATCAAATCGAAAATTGTTGAACCATACCATATATGATGACCAGGGGTGGGGTGTTCATGATAATTTGAAATCGGAAAATCGAATCGAAATTGTTGAACCGTAGCCAATTTTAGGTTAACTTAACCCACAATTTTTTTTTTTGTACTATCAAAGCTTAAGAAAAAACAAAATATATGTCAAAATATCAAGTAGACTGTATGAGTATTTGGGCCTAACAATAATGAAGCCATGAACTCATGAAGGTAGCTTTTTATTTTTTTCTTGGGCTAATTAGCCCAAGCCTAAAATTAATTATTAACCGACCCAAAAAGTTTCAAATTCAAATAAACCAAATATTCTACCACGGGCCATGACCGACCCATACTTTTAATGGGTCTTTGAAAAAGTCAAAATATTTTTTGAACGGAGAGGAGCGCTGTTAGGGGCATAAATATACTTAACCATTTTGCTATAAATAGTTAACCGTTGTCGTTAACCGACTCTGCCTACCATCAGGTCTTCACCGAAACCCTAGTTTTTTGTTTTAATTTCTTTCAGGTATAAATTTCGTCTCTAATTCTTCAATCCAGACGTTTAGTCGCTTGATCTATCTATCTCTGCACGTTCTAACCTATAAAGATTTGGTGTATACTCGATTTCTTTGGTTTTTTAAAGAGGTACATATAAAACCTTAATTCGCTGATTTGTGTTGCGTTATACGTATCATATTTGATGCATCTGATTAATTGGTTGTAATAGTTAACTAATTTTGTGCAGTAAGGAGTTATTATGGGTGAAGTAAAGGATAACGAGTACGAAGAAGAGCTTCTTGATTACGAAGACGAAGAGGAAAAAGCCCTTGACTCGGTAAACGGAAAACCTAGTTCCGAAACCGTCAAAAAGTAAGCATCGCTACTTTAATCTATATCTTTGTATGTATATGTGCAGATTTTTATTCGTGGTGTTGAATGTTGATATGTGTAGTTTGACTTATTAGAATTTGTTATTGAGATATGATTGTTGATAGTAGTAGGTTTTGGATTTTTTTGTCGTCTGATACTGTATCGAAACTTATAGTGTATTGTTTCTTTTTATATTGCAGGGGATATGTTGGCATTCACAGTTCCGGATTCCGAGACTTCTTGCTGAAACCGGAGCTTCTTCGAGCGATTGTGGATTCTGGATTTGAACATCCCTCAGAAGGCAAATTCTTATGCTTTTATTTTGTTTTTGCTCATTAGTAATTGGATTGAACTGTATAAACTTGGAGTAACTTTTTAAATGGTCTTTATGTATGTTAGGAAGTATTCTAGGAGTGCATTAGTTTTCTAGGATAACCATTAAAATAATAATCATGACACTTAGCTTTTAATTGATCATTTTCAAGTCATATAAACAGAATCCCATGGCCTTTGTAATTATCTTTATAAAGTGATTATGTGTTCTGTGTGCCATTGTAGGTTGTATAGTGTGTACGGTATACCAATATGCTACAAGTAACAATTTGTATGCTAACCGATACAATTATTAATGATGCTTTTTATTGAGTGACCATCTCTGAATGCCAATAAAGAGAATTTTACTATTATCAATTATTAATTGACATTCTTTTTGTGTGCAAATGTAGATCATATGGTACACATCACTTGTAGCATTGTATGTATGTTTGATTTGGGGAGTTCCTTGACGTTGTGTATGTGTACTGCAGCTAATTATAGTTTATTTTTTCAGGTAATTATTAATTAAGTGTTCATGATTTCAGCCAGATAAACTGGTTTGGTAAACCTTTCCAATTAGCGGAAAAGGGCATCATATTTACTTAATGAAGGATTCATTCGGTGGGATTTTCTTTGCTTCATCAGTGCAACATGAGTGCATACCACAGGCTATCTTAGGAATGGATGTCATCTGTCAAGCAAAGTCTGGGATGGGAAAAACTGCTGTTTTTGTTCTGTCCACATTACAGCAGATTGAGCCTGTGGCTGGTCAGGTTGCTGCCCTTGTGCTTTGCCACACCAGAGAGCTAGCTTATCAGGTGAGGTTATGCGTGTTAGTTTTCTAACAAATCAAATTCATTATTGTCAACCTTGTCTCAGTGATTTCACCTTACAGATAATTTAAATTTGTTAATTTTGGCCCATGTCTTACTGTTTGTCACCGTACAGATCTGCCATGAGTTTGAAAGGTTCAGTAGATACTTGCCTGATCTCAAGGTTGCTGTCTTCTATGGCGGTGTCAACATAAAGATTCACAAGGAGTTACTGAAGAATGAATGTCCTCATATTGTTGTTGGAACACCTGGACGAGTATTAGGGCTTGCTAGAGATAAAGATCTTGGATTGAAGAACGTGAGGCATTTTATCCTTGATGAGTGTGACAAAATGCTCGAGTCACTTGGTACGTTGTTTTTATGGTTGCAATGGTGTCTATTTGCTTGGATGGAAAGAAATAACCACGGAATGGAAAGAAGGTTATGGGATAAGGAATGAAATTATCCTTATCATGTGGCTATCATGTTTGGTTGACATGTAGGAATGGATTTAAAACGAACCATTAAAATATGGTGTTTGATCTGTAATTTATATTTACTTTTTAATCCAGTTTCATATGAAATTTTATTTTACTAGGCCTGATATGCTCAGAAAAAAGATATTTATTGTGTAAATATTTGTAGTTACTAACTTAATGCTGGTGTTTTTATACCAAATTTTCGTATTTTATGTAATGTTATTTATTCTAAAATAAAAAATAAATATATATTATTGAATTGAAGAGTTTCCAAATTAAATTTTGACAGTTTACTACTTCTGTATTAAAAAGAGAGATTATGTTGATAGAATAACTGTGCTCAAGAATTAATGATCCTTTCTATTTTAAGCTATAGATAGTTCAAAACTTTATGAGATAGTGTACTTGTATACTGCATTGGAAAACTTCATTTCCATTTGCTGAGGTAATGATGAAAATACCCTTATTACTAAAAATGTGAATTAACCAAACAAAGAAGTCCCTTTCTTTCAAAATTGTCCATTCCATTCCTACATGGCAATACAGTTCTATTCATTCCATTCAGGTGTTCGGTGTTTGAATCCATTCCGTTGTGCTTTGTAAGGCACTACTATTTGTTTACGTTGTACTTTCTTGCATGGATGTTGAATGCTCTTTTACTTGTCGTCTGCAGATATGAGAAGAGATGTACAGGAAATTTTTAAGATGACTCCTCATGACAAACAAGTTATGATGTTCTCCGCTACACTAAGCAAGGAGATTCGGCCGGTTTGCAAGAAGTTTATGCAAGATGTAATACGTTTTTACTTCTCTGCTCTTTTTATTTGTAAATGCAGAGGTGGCAAAATGAGTGGGTCAAAATGGGTCTGTTTGGGCTCAAATGAGCTATAAATACTTTTATCCATTCTTTCAATTTCATAAATAGTTGATATGCTAAAGATATGATTACAAGAAGTATTAGGACAGAACAATTATGTACATAAAAGGATTCAAGAGGTCTATTATGTGTTTGTCGAATACACTTAGATGCCTTTCAGCCTTGTTGAACCGTTTGACCCATTGTGTTAGTTAGTTATAGCGTAACCTTTTTGATATACATGTATACGGTTTAGGTTGCCATCCATAGTGTAATGTCATCTGGTATATATTATAGATGTGCTACTTTTGGTTAGTTAAGCTATCTGTTGTTTTTTATTGCTTAGTAACTACAGACATCAAAAGAGCTGACACAATGTATTTGCCTTTTCAGCCTATGGAAATCTATGTTGATGATGAGGCCAAATTAACTCTGCACGGGCTTGTCCAGGTACTTAACCATGTCAAGCTTGTATAAAATTTTCTGGTGCGTTTGACATAATTGAACTTATGGTTTAAATGACATTCCCTTTCAGCATTACATCAAATTGGGTGAGATGGAGAAGAATCGCAAGCTAAATGATCTTCTAGATGCCTTGGACTTCAACCAAGTTGTCATATTTGTCAAGAGTGTCAGCAGAGCCGCCGAGCTTAACAAGTTACTTGTGGAGTGCAATTTCCCATCTATATGCATCCATTCTGGAATGTCTCAGGAAGAAAGGCAAGTATCGTGTAACTTTGACCCCAGTTAATTTTGAATCTTTGTAACAATGAGACTTGCCCTTTGTGATCATATAAAAAGTTGGGTATATATATGCAGAAACTACTTGAGTACTTGTTCACTGTAAATGTGCATATTCTTAATTCTAATCAGTGTATTGGTGCTAAGTCTTTCTGGGAAGGGTATAATTGGCACATGCATATTCATTAATGTTATCGGTTCTTCCTGTTGGAGAGAGAAGGGATAGGGTGCAACTTGAATATTATCTTTTACATATTTAAATTTCTGTATCTGTTGTTTCTTCTTAGTTTTGATTTTTCTTTACCTTTTTCTGTCAGGTTGACTCGCTACAAGGGCTTCAAGGAGGGTTTAAAAAGAATCCTTGTTGCAACTGATTTAGTTGGAAGAGGCATAGACATTGAGCGTGTTAATATCGTCATCAATTATGACATGCCAGATTCTGCTGATACATATCTGCACAGGGTTGGTTCAATATAAAAATTAGAGACAGATCACTTGCTCTTCCCACTATGCTTTTTAGGTAACACAGTTGATTCTTGCCTTGATTTTTGTTTGTGGCAGGTTGGAAGGGCTGGCAGATTCGGGACAAAGGGTCTTGCAATCACTTTTGTAGCATCTGCTTCAGACTCTGATGTTCTTAATCAGGTGATTGATAAGGGGATGAAAGTTGCATGTTTTATTATTTAGGGGTTGAAGTCTTCTAGAATGGGTTGAAAACAATGGGGGTTGGGACCTGTCGAAAATTTAATTATCAGTGTGTGGAACCTCCTAAATCTTTTTATTCAAAAAATTATATTGTTACCAAAATGATATAATTTGGTAAGCCTGATCTGCACACAATTTGTTTATACGAGCTTCTTTAAATATTTGGCCAATGGTCATATTGTTTTGTTTCAAGTTTCAACCCATACTGACCTGTGACCTATTTCAGCCATACAATTGGTGGCATTCATAACCTGAATATGTTTTGGCTTTTTGCCAATTTTGCCGTCTTTAGTATCGACTGTCTGATGTAAATGCATCCTAAAGGTCCTTGTTTCCCTTTGGCTCGCGGCTTATATCAATTTTTATGTTGCAGGTTCAGGAAAGGTTTGAGGTTGACATAAAGGAGCTTCCAGAGCAAATTGATACCTCAACATACAGTACGTCTTTTTTTGCAATAACCATGTGATTGTTTATTTGCCTTACCATGATAATAATGAAAAAATAGCCATAATAAGAGCGCTTACTGATAGTTTTCATCTTTTTTTTTGTGTGGTTATATCTGATCTACATTTATTTGTGAACCGTGTTTTGTGCAGTGCCATCATAAGGGAGAGGTGTGAAGTGCAGATTAGCAAGAAAATTGAATTAGCGAGAACAAGACGCTCATGTATTTTAGTGCTTTAATCTGCAGTTACATTCGAGCAAGCGCTGTTGGAACCATGGATTAGACCCTTCGATGTTTTGTGTTTTTTTTTTTAAACTATGAATGGCTTGCTTAGCTTGTATGATTCCTAGTTAGTATTTCTTGCGGACTAGATGGTGGTTGAGTTTTTAGATCGATATTTTGAACCAGTTATGTTTTGAGATTGTACCAATGTTGTTTAGTAGTTCTTGCAGACTTGTTATTTTTAGTTTTAGATTGTGCCTTATTTATCAGCTTACTTGTATCATAGAAGCCATCGTTGCCAACACTTATTGAGTGTGTATACAGTGGCCTAGGTTCTCAGTTAATAGTTTGCTAATGTCAGCTATGATTTCCCATTGGATTAGGGGCACTTTTTTTTTTTAGTAGAATTACCAAATTACATATGTAAATGGGTTAAGGAGCATTACTATTTGTCACTTGTAGCCACAACTTTAATTCATTAAGGTTTCAGGTATAAAGATCCATTTTGGTTGTCTTAAATTCATTTAGGTCAGTTTATATTCGTATTTAGTTTGGTGCTATTTAGATGCCTATTTCCATCTTGGACAGTGCCAAGGCATTACACGATTTGTAAAATTTGGCCCTACTCTGAATTATGTCCTTGAAAAGTGTTTTGGTCAGAAACAAGAGCTAAAAGCTCAAACAACCCTTACATCTGTTATCGGCTTTCAGTTCTGTATATACATACAGACATAGGATATGAATGCATAACAGTTGCTTGTAAGTTGTAACATTGGAATCATCTTTCACATGAATGCATAACAGTTGCCTCTAACATGGAATCATCTTTCGCAATATTTCGGAAGTTTGATGAAATTCACACTGTTAACATAAAGAACATTTTGGGTGTTATATAGATTTTTATAATACCAAATTCTAACCTCAAACTCGTTTATCAAATGATTATCATCCACTTAGCGCGCCCATACACACTATATCTAAATTTTAGTAGAAGATTGTAAATTGTAATTAATTTTTTGTGGGGTATGTTTTAAGTTAAATAGAAGAAACTAGAAAAGTGTCATCAACTCTTTTTTTTATGTTTCAAGTCAGGTAGAACTGTAGAAGAAAGTCGACAAAGGGTGTGTTTGGCATTAATATTTCAAGGAATTCTTGGAGATGGAGATTCTAATTTTCAAGAATCTTCATCTACAATCCATGTTTGGTAACCACAAAAAAAATGGATTCTTGAAAAAATAAACCCTCAAAGTGAAAGATCTTTGAAACTAGCTTTCAAAAAATCTCCATCCACATCTCTATCTCTATCCAATGTTGCCAAACACACCCAAAGTTTTCTGCTTCTTGCCTTCTTTCGAGATTTTCAAGGGTGACTTAATTTATTCATCCTCCTGGCATAAAAGATTGATCAACAACCATAAAAGAAAACAAATAATAATAAAATACACAAGTTAAGAACGAGAAATGAGAAACCATAAAAGAAAACAAAAAATAAATAAAAATACACAAGGTAAGAACAAGAGATGCGAAACTAAAACAGAAGGCGATTAGTTCTTTGTTCAGTAGGCTTGTCTTATCCTTGGTTGTAATAGGCGCATGTATAGTTAGTTTGAACTCTAATTCGTGCCAGCTTTTGAATGTATTGACAAGGCTTTTCCTGGTGTTTGTTGATAGATTTGGGCGGTTTGGAAATGGCGTAACAATATTGTGATTGTTGTCCATACTATTGCAGATGAATTGGAGAAACTTAAAAGCAAATATATTGTTCCCGAGTGCAATAGCAATCCATGCTTTGGCTTGCAAACAGGAGTTTCACATCAAGTTTGAATTGGAAAAATTGAGTTACAAATCTTGAAAGTATAGATATTGAGTAGTTTGATTTTTTTTTTTTTTTTTATTTGGGTTCATTACTTCATTGGCTCCGCATGAATTAAATGGCTATTTCTTAGCCATTTTGTAATTTTTCTCTTATACACTTATAAAACTTTGCCTATTTAATATTTAAAAGAAAAAAAAAATTAGAAATTATAAAGTAGACTTTGCAGTATAATCTTCTTAAGTAGCAACTAAAATGAAATATAATGTATAAAAATACATTTAAATCAAGGGGGTAAAATCGTAAATGGTAAAACTATAACATTGTTTCTAAAGTATACAATTTACCTATTATATAAAGTATGCAAAATAAATTGGATGATTTCGTGGTGGAAATTAAAATGATATCCATGTCTATAATTGTAAATCTTAACTTAAACCTTAAGATTTAATCGATCTTGTACTAAAACGATCGGTGGTAATTGAGATGTGAAATAATAGTAAATGAATTAAAACCTGCTTTTAAACCTAGGTCGATTAAAAATGGGTTGATTATTTCGTTATGTATCAAACTCAATCTTTGCTATTGTATGAGACATATTTTTATTTGTTTCATTGTATATATATTGGACTTGTAAATATAGTCTATTGTATGTAAATTTTCTATTTTGGGTAAGACCCAAAGAGGTAAGTTTACGTACAATAATCGATATTTACAAGTTCAATACAGTTTTTAAAATTCGATTTATACGAAATGAAAAGCAAAGTAGGGAAGTTTAATATATAACCAAACAAGAGAATCTGTTTGCTGAAAACCCGAGAAAGAAAACAAAACACACAAACCAAACATCCCGAGTCAAAGTGAAGTCTCAAGCAAACTAAACTAGTTCGGTAGTTCCTACAAAAATCATACTTTGGGGAAGGCGTTAGTCAAGCTTTTGACGATGGGTTTCATCGGAGATACGATTGATTCCTTAAAATCCATGAATCTCAGACAAGCCTTAGAACAAATCATCACTCTCGGTACGCCACTTAATCTCTTTCTTCTCTACATCTAACTTCATATGTTTGTGGCAGATTTTATATTTAATTTCTATTATCTGCGATTTCATGTGTTTTAATTTTTAATTTCTGTTATCATATATTTGTAATTCGTCTTGTAACATTGTAATTATAGTTTGTGCGGTGTTGATCCAATGTTGATTGATTGTTGCTTCTGAATTAGGGTTTGGTTCATGACATAAATGTCCGAAATAGTTGATGATATAGAAATAATATGTGACGCATTATATCTATATATACCATTTGTATAATATTAGATTATGGTTTTGGTTAACAGGTATGATTGTTTCATCTGCACTAATCATATGGAAGTTTCTGATGTGCGTTACTGGTAGTGAGTCACCTGTTGTCGTCGTTCTTTCCGAGAGCATGGAGCCAGCGTTCCAAAGGGTAACATCCCTAAATTACATCGATTCGTGGAAAACGTTGCTATGAGCGAGGTTTGAGAGAAAAAGGGCTCTTATTGAGAGAAAAGTGTAGTGAGGATATAAGGGATGACACATTTCATGATGCACGAATGTTTTTGTGATGGTGCATTAGAACGCGTGTCAGTATCAGAATCCTCCCCTCCGTACATTTTTCTCAATTGTAGCCCTTTTTAAATTTTTAGTTTTTACCTCATCGTTCCCCTTAATAGTTAACGCTATGGACTGACATACTTTGTGATTATAGATTATATAACATGACACAATATAATTCCGATGGTCGAGTGTTTTAAGTCTAATAGATTGAATACTCATATCGCTATTTTTCACTTGGTCTCTGAGATCCGTAAATTCTTTTATGCTTTTTATATTTTGAATTGACGTCCAATTACATGACCAGGGTGATATTCTGTTCTTACGGATGGGTGATGACCCTATTCGGGCAGGTGAAATTGTTGTGTTCAACATTGATGTAAGATTTCTGCTTTCTCTTTGTTTGGCTAATATTTTGTTTACCACTTTTATACCTGTATTTATTTCCCTTTTCTGTTATACATCATGCAGCGCCGTGAAATTCCAATTGTCCACCGTGTAATCAAGGTATTGCATATTTCCTGGATTTAATATTTGTTCTTGAGTTTATATTTAATAACACGGTGTTTCTTTTTTGAAACGTCAAAATTTTTATGATCGTTACTAAAATCAGATGAGATTTGTAATATTTCTGCATAAATAATTACAATATATCATTACAATCAATTTTTGCTACAGGTCAAGTAATGGGCACCTGGAATCATATTCATATGTGTATGTATTAAAGAGAATGATTAAATATAAGAGAAGGGTCATAACATTTCATTATATTAACAAGACAAGAAGTTTGGATAATTGACTAATACTCAAAAAAATTCATGGAGGGAGTACTTGTTTTTGTTAAGGTAAAGGGTGTATCTTATTTTTTTTATTTTTTTTGTAGGTTCATGAACGGAATGATACAAAAGATGTTGACGTCCTTACAAAAGGTAAGATTTTTTTGCAATGCAGATGATTTTTCACTTAAATGATCTATCTCTGACAGTCTCTCTTTGCAGGGGATAATAATGATCAAGATGACCGAGTTCTATATGCCCCTGGTCAGCAGTGGCTTCAGCACCAACATATCATGGGTAGAGCAGTCGGGTAAGACTAAGACATCTATCACCCGTCAAAAAACTAGAATTCGTATTGTCAAATCAACCAGAAAAAATCTCCCTAGCTTCGTATATTATTCTCTCTTATATCCTTTTTTTTTGCTATAAAAGTCGACCGTTAGGCAACATTACCATATTCCAGTAATTTAACATCTTTTCATGAAAAGTCACATGTCCTGGTAGTGGGCGGATATTATCCTTAGTGGGACCGCTGAGTCAGCCTCAATGTTCTCTTGCATATATTATTATTGGCTGGCAGCGTTGTTGGTTATCAACGTTTGCAAATATCTTATCATGAAAATGTTTTTATTATCCTATGTGCCTTCATGTTCTTGTCTAGATAATTGTATCTCCACCATAGCCTAGCATGAAAATTACATGATTAAATGAACCATTAAAGTGCGCCTTAGAGAAATTTGGCATAGCTTATGGCCTTACACGTACCTCAATGGTCGAATATGGAACTTGATTGGAAGCAAACAATTTCAAGGACTCCTGCTATTGAAGTTCTGTAAAAAAATTGGCTATGATAAGTTAAACGCTATAATGAGTCTGTTCTTATCTTAAACATTTTCCGTCTTCCTAAAATGAAAGTATGAATGTACTATCACAATCATCAAGTAATATGATAAGAATCCTTACAATTATGAATGTAGGCAATTTACTCAAACTGCTTAACTCTTGTTGTTTAGTGCATGCGTCAATATTAATCCTGTCTTCTTCTTTTTTTCATTTTTTTTTTCATTTTCGGAACTTCAATTCGGTTTGTTATTTCCATTTTGACGTAATTTAGACAGGCCATTTTAATACACACTGGAAATAAGATGTTTGTTACTGGTAAGCACTAAAAGTCAATTGTTAATTTTGCAGGTTTTTACCATATGTTGGTTATGTTACAATCATCATGACAGAAAATCCGATTATAAAGGTATGTTTAGAATCCTCGTTACATATTGAATCAACTGCTAGTCAACTTCTGATAAATGTTGTCATTATTCTTTGTCATTTTGCAGTATGTTATTATTGGAGCTTTGGGTTTGCTCGCAATTACATCCAAAGATTGAGAACCAAGCTCCCATAAATAGTCCGACTTATACAAATTTCTTCCGAGTTGAGTAGAACATTTCTGAACAGATTGAGCCTTAACATTAGTCAAATCGAATGTCTCATGAGAAAACTTATGTTCCATTCTTCGGCGTTTAGAAAAAAGACGTTCATGATCTATTTTACATTATTTTTTAAGGCGGAGTTTATGATCTATTCTTTTACGTAATCATATAGAAGATTTATTTATGTTACGTAAGCATAAAACTAATATATCAATATCAATATGCATCTTAGAGCATCTCTAATGTGTGCACTATTAGTACATTTTTGCACTAAGATAGTGCAAAAGTGTAAAAAACTGGCTCCGGTGTTGGCACTAAACACTGCACTATTATAGTGCAGAGCCAAAATAGTATTTAGTGCAGCACCAAATATAGTATTGCACTAAAGTTTGCACTAAACACTATTCACATTAAATAATAATATTTATAATGATTAAAATACATTTATATGATATATTAATTATAATTGCCATTTATATTTTATCAAAGTAATAAATATCATGTTTTCTGTAGGTGTGTAAATGAGTCGAGTCAGCTCACGAGCTACTCGAGCTCGACTCATTAAAAGCAAGATTCGAGCCGAGCCTAATCGAGTTCAATCCCGAGCTTGAACATAGTTTAGAGCTCGTTTAATAAACGAGCTCGAGCTTCTTATATCGAGCTCGAACAAGCTCGCGAGCCTAAACGAGCTTTTCACTTATATACATTATTAATTTTTTATATGTAAATTTAATATATAATAATACTAATATACCTATTAATAATTAATATAATAACGGTAAATTGTATTATACATAGCTAAAAATTAGACAAAAATATAAATAAATTTTATATATTAATAAAATAATATTTAAATAAATATTTTTATGGAATAAACGAGTCGAGCCCGAGCCGAGCTCGAACTTGTACAATATCAAACGAGCCGAGCTCGAGCTTTATATACCAGGCTCGAAACGAGCCGAGCTCGAGCTCACTGAATTTTAAACGAGCCGAGCTCGAGCCTAGGCAAGCTCGACTCGGCTCGTTACAGCCCTAGTTTTCTATCATATTTATCAAAGAAATTGCATAATTTTGAAAAAAAATTAATTTATATTTTTAAAAGTTTTAAATATAATCATTGTTACTATATTTCTTATTATAATTTAATAGTTATATAAAAGTTTCAGTATTATTTTGTTGAATTGTGCATTTTAAATTAGTTAAAAATGATTTAGTGTGAAGATTTAGTGCAACACATTGGAGTAACTTTTTTTTTAGTGTAAGCATATTCTCTGAAGATTCTTTTTTTGTACTAAAATAGTGCAATTTGATGCACTAAAATAGTGCATACATTGGAGATGCTCTTAGTTGTCTATTTTTAGGAATTCTTAAAGAATAAAATTCTAAGATTCAACCCAAAAATTCATATTTTTAGAAATTTCATTATTATAACTATTTTAATAAATAATAATTAATTCACATTCTCTATCACTAAACATAATTATTCCAATAAATTTCAACATAACGTTACCACATATCACTCTTATTAATAGATTTTGTTTTTACATTGTATTGCGTGGGTTTTTTTCTAGTCCATTATAATTTTTTTTTAAAAAAGGCAAACTCCTAATCATAATCCTATTTCAAATAAGTTGTAGTTACCTTTTTCTACTAATTAATCGATTTCAATATTTTTGTTAACGAAGCCACCCATTTCCTATAGCATACTTATAAGATAAGATGTTATATAACAGTTTGTTTGTTTATTGTGTTTATTACATCAAGAAGCCAAAACAGTAGTATTGCTAAAAAAATGTATTAGTGTTATCTCTTATATATGCATATCTATTGGGTAGTGTTTTCTACTTGCACCACGAAAAGTGATGTTCAAATTACCAATATGCATACAAGATGATACTATTGGCGGAGTTAGGAAATTCAAATGGATGGATGGGACGAAAAAAAATTATATTTTATTTCTTCTATAGTTTTGTGAAGATGAAACTTTTAAAATGTCATTAATACCTTAATGAATTTTTTTCACGGAATTTAAAATTTATGTAGAGACGGTTGGACTATACTACTTCCACCCTGTTTCCGCCTGCGAGCATTTTTAAGATGATACATTTACGATCTAAACGTCACTTTTTGTGGTGTAGTAAATTTAGATAACAACCGACATAAACTGATTATAAAAAAATATATTTTTTAATCTTATAAACAACGTTTGCGAGTTTATAAGCATACTACAAGCTGATTATACACTTGTGTTTGGTTTAAGCTCTAAACATCAAGTAAATGAGCAAACTTTCTTCGCATGTCGAAAACTCTTCTTTCTCGCATCACCCCTCATCACCAAACTTCCAACTTAAAATCACAATCCAACAAAATCCCTTATCATTTCAAAAGGATCATCAACGAAATCTGTCACATTCTTAAATCTCAAAACACAAACTGGGAATCAACACTCGAAACCCGACTCTCCGAACAAAACATCGTTCCATCAGATATTGCACACCAAGTGTTCGATAAAATTTCAGACGTTGTTTCCGCCTTGAAGTTTTATAATTGGATTTCCCAACGACCGTATGGATGTCCACTTAATGGGCTTGCTTATTCTTCCCTTTTAAAACTATTGGCTAAGGCTAAAGCTTTTCGAGAAATTGATTCGGTATTTGTTAGTTTAAGAAGCGAAAATGAATTGCCTACTTATGATGCTTTGAATGATTTAATTCGAGTTTATTCGGAATGTGGGTTGATTGATAAAGCTCATGAGTTTTATTCATTTGTAATTGAGACTTATAATTGTGTTCCGAATGTGTTTGCCTGTAATGCTTTGTTGAGTGGGTTACTAAGAAGTGAACGTTCCAAAAGTGCGCGCCAAGTGTATGATGAAATGCTTGAAAAAAGTGATGAAAGTGGAACAGGTTGTTGTGCGGATAATTATAGTACTTGTATAATGGTGAATGCGTTTTGTAAGAAAGGGAAAGTCGAGGAAGCTAGGAAGTTGATTGTTGATAGATGGGGGCGAGATTGCGTACCTAATGTCGTTTTCTATAATACGCTTATTGATGGTTATTGCAAGAAAGGTGATATCAGACGAGCGTTTTTGTTATTTAAAGAGCTTAAACTAAAGGGCTTTTTGCCTGCTGTTGAGACGTATGGAGCAATGATAAAAGGTTTTTGTAAGGAAGGGAATTTTGGTATGGTGGAAAGGCTTATGAGTGAGATGAATTCGAGAGGTTTAGTGATTAATGTTCAAGTTTATAATAGCATTATTGATGCTCAATGCCGGCATGGTTGCAAGACGAAAGCAGTTGAATATTTAAGAAAGATGATTGAGATTGGTTGTGCACCGGATATTATTACGTATAATATTCTGATATATGATTCTTGTAGGCTTCAAAAGGTTAAAGAAGCTGAGCAACTTATCGAGCAGGCTGAAAGAAGAGGATTGAGGCTGAGTAAGTCAACTTATACGCCTTTGATCCATGTGTATTGCAAACAAAACGAGACTGAAAAGGCATTGGATTTGTTTGTGAAAATGATTGATAAGGGAGAAAAGCCCGATTTACTAACGTATAATTCTCTTATCCACGGGATTGTATTTCTAGGCGACGTTGAGACCGCGATAATGATATTGGAAAAGATGACAGAAAGAGGTGTATTACCTGATGCAGGTGTATATAATGTTGTGATGAGTGGACTATGCAAAAAAGGGAAAGTTTCTGCTGTTTTGAAGTTGCTTTCCGAGATGCTTGATCGAAATATTCCGCCTGATAAATTTGTTTACGCGACGTTAATCGATGGATTTGTGAGAAACCGAGAGTTTGATGAGGCCAAGAAGCTCTTTGAACATGCGTTTCAAGTGGGTATTAAACTTGATGTTGTTGGGTATAATGCAATGATCAAGGGTTATTGTAAAGATGGTAAGTTGAAAGAAGCAGTGTCGTGTCTGAACGTAATGATTAAATCGTGTATAAAACCGGACGAGTTTACCTATTCTACGATTATTGATGGATATGTGAAACAACATGATATGGATGGTGCGTTAGGGATATTTAGTCGTATGGTAAAACAAAACTGTAAGCCAAACGTGGTTACATATACTTCTCTGATTAATGGATTCTGTCAAACAGGAGATGATATTGGTGCTGAGAAACTACTTAAAGAGATGAAATTTCGTGGATTAAGGCCTAATGTTGTTACTTATAGTATATTAATAGGTAGTTATTGTAAGAACGGAAAACTAGCGAAAGCAGCTTCCTTTTTTGAACAAATGTTGATGAGCAAGTGCAATCCGAATGATGTTACTTTCCATTATTTGGTGAACGGCTTCTCAAAGTATGAGAAAATTAATGAGCTGAAATTGGAAGACTCGATGTTTTTGGATATTAATAATAGATTGGTATCAGATGGTTGGTCTCCAAGGCTTGCTGTGTATACTACTATTGTTGTATGCCTTTGTCTTCACGGAATGATGAGTATATCTTTAACGTTGATAGATAAGATTGCAATCAAGGAATGTCCTATTGTTTTTGCGGCCCTGCTGTGTAGTGTTTGCTTGGAAGGGAAAGGAAAAGAATGGAATAAGATTATTTCTTGCAACTTGAATGAGTCGGATCTTGATATCGCTGTAAAGTATTTGTCAATATTTGGACAGTATCTCCCCCAAGGGGCGATTTCTGAAGGTTTGTTGATTTTGCAGAAGTTAGTAAATGATTGTAGGTGCAGACATCATGAAGCAATTAGAGTAGAAGTTTCGGTTAGCTAGATGGTACATGGTAAGGTACTTTCGACAACTATACATTGTATATTCGACGTATGAAACGTATTGAAATGAGATTGATACATTTTAATCACCTGTAGACAAAACGGGATTCTTATTAGTATGTTCAGAAGATTATCACACTTCACGAATGCTGTAATGATAAGCAAGTGTAGAACTGAGTTATGAGATCAAAGTTTCAATGTTTTGTGCCTTTAAAACTATGATTTGCATATAAATAAAAAACCGATCAAGGTTTACAATGACATTCACATAGTTGGTAGAATAAGATGCAAAATTTTACAAAAATGAATCGATTTGCACTAACAGAACTGCAACTAAAGGTGAATTACAAGAGGTAGGCAACAAAAGAAAAAACAAAATTACAATTTGAAATCACAAAAGCAATCTGGCAAAGCAGAACCTCTACCCATTACAAAATCATCTCTATGAGCCTTACTCAAAGCTTCCATCAACTCTTTCCCTTTTAACCCCTGAGAAGTAAAGTCTGCAAAATCCTTTCTACTTAAAAACAGGGTTTTATACAACCCATTGTAAGCTCTCATTGCTGCCACCATCTTATCCATATTACCAAAATATGTTGCAACATATGAATCACTATTAATCGATACATAATAATCCAGTGCAGCTTTCGTGTTCCCATGCATAATCTTGAAGTCTTCACCACTCAAAAGAGACGATTTTGTAACAACGTTTGTGTAAACAGACGTTAATCCTTCAAGTTCCATAATCCCATCTCCAGCAGCTAAATAGATGTGTGTGTTTGTTGGGATCGAAAGAGATTGAAGAATGAAAGCCGTTTCATTAGGAGTGAGTGGACATTTTCCACGGGATCTCCAAAGACGGGCTGTTTCTCCAGTCCACGGTTTTCGATCTCCACGTGCAGCATCTATAGCCTTCATAGAAGAAGGAGAAAGCCCGTTATATTCACATTGACTGTAAGCTACCATATCAGGTTCAAAACGTAGGTGAAGAGACAAAAAGGGTTTGGGTATGGCTTCTAGAAGCTCGGAACTTTTCTTCTCTAAAACGCTTGTTAGACGTAAAGCACTGTAACATGCTTGACAGAGGGCAGCCTTTGCATAGAGCGGGAACCTGCAAGATATCACAACTTTCAAACACTAATTTATTAGAGGTGGCAAGAAAGGCAGGTCAGATGGGTTGGCTAACATGTCAAAACGAGTTCACCTTGAAACATGTCATTTCTAGTACAGACCCAAATTTTTAATAATTATATGATTATGATGATTACAAAAATGATTTTTACAAGAATCATCTAAATGTTTGAACAAAAGAAGTTGATAGGTCACACATAGACTGTTGGTTTAACACTTAAACGCGTTTGACCCATCTGCCATTCAATCCATTTGTCTCGTTTGATATTTAACTAAACCCCAATAAACCTATACATATCTAAATCACTAAATAATTCAAAATTTTCATTTAAACTAATTTACGTTGCTACCATTAAGAAAGCCAATTATTCCAATACCTATCACGTCTTTGGCTCATTGCAGGTGTAATTGAAATGTATCGATGCTCCAAAAGGGAGGGAAGGACAGTCTCAACATAATCAAATTGGCCTTTGCGTTTGCTGCAATCTACTCGGATAGGTTCTTTTGATGCAATTTCTGCAGGAAGTTCTTTTACAACTTCAATAAACCCCTTCAGTTTTTCAATAAAGTAGTCCACGTCAAATACATCCGTGAAACCACTGAAAAGCAACACAAGAATTACAACAAGTGATCCAACAGTCTGAATTGTAGGTTTCTAAGTTAAGCACTAACAAAAGTCCAAAACGTAAAGTACCTTGACTCGTTCCAGTAAGCAGCCACTTCAAACTTTGGCAAAACAAGAGTAGCATTCAGTAATCGCGCAACACCAACACCATCACATAACTGTACATAAGTAATAAAAATCAGCTTCTTCACAATTAATAACCATACATATAATTAAACGACCAAAAGGAGAATAAGTCTTAAACAATAAGACTACTTACATCCCTCCTCATCTGATTAAGCCCACCATAACAATCCACTCGGATATAACCATTACTCTTAACAGGTAAAGCTGCAGCATTTCAAATGAAAACAAACGTCTGCAAAAATCGATGTTTTACCAGCAATCAGACACAAAACCACTACCACTGGCATTAACTAATCACAACTAGTAAAAAGTAAACCCTAAATCGGCATAACTTACCACATAATTAGCAGTAGTCCCAAAACCTAACGCCTCATTTCAGTTTACCATCCTGAAAATTTTCAGTTTATGCAGTACTAAAAGTAAGCTAGATTAATAAATAACATATTACATCTTCAACAATTCCAATATATACATACATATATATAGATATAGATACATATCTTATAATTAGGGTTAGAAATAGATATAGATACATATCTTATAATTAGGGTTAGAAACGGACCAGTAAAATGTCCTTGAATCCACCAATTACAAGGACGCCATTCTAGAGTTCTTTTAGCACTCCATATATCAGCAGCAGTGCCACTGCAAATTATAATATTTAAATTTAAAGTATAAATCAAGATTTACTAGAACAATGAAGAAAGTTGAGTATGCTTACGTGGCGGAATAGAAAGGGATCTGAGGGAAAGGCGAAGATGGAGATAATGAAATCACGGCGATTAATAAAATGATGGTGAAGAAAGTGAGTGTGAATAAGGGTTTTTTCACGAGATGTGATAACATCTGATACATATAGAATTATATATAGATCAAACTGTGATGTTGCAGTCGCAAAAGGTTTAGGGGTTTCAATGGCGATTATAAGCGGAAGATCTGGACTTCGGGAGTAAGGTACGATATGATTTGGGTGATTGCGCGGTTGATTTATGTGCATAAATAGTTTCACAGATCACAACTGTAAAAACGGTGTTTTGGTTGATAAACATCATTTCTATTTTGGGTTAAAGCTGGATACTGTAAAGAGTCATTTTTTATTAATGGCAGTGAACTTTCAAATTTTGTGTAGCAAAATGTATTACGTGACATAGTACCGTAATGTCATGTAAAATAATTTTAACAATGACACGTACTAAATATTACCTAACTTGACACAAGTAAATTCTTCTGAAAAAGTTGTAGCAATCTAGCTTACTAAAACTGAATATTTTGTACTGCTAACCAATTTTTTTTTTTTTATTTGAGTCATAATGTAACAATATACCTACTGTCTTAGTTTGATTTATTATTATTTTATAGTTGTTAACAAGTTGAGCAGTTAACGAGTTACTTGAGCTCGAACTCGAGATTGATAATGTTCGAATCGAGTTCGAAGGAAAGTTATTGTTCGATTACTTTCACAAGCTGAGTTTAAATTCGATACTTTCAAAATTTAAATATCATCTTATAAAATTAAAATTGTATCAATAACATCATCACTAATTCACTATTTCTTTCTAGTCTCAAAAATCACTCTCTTCTTCACTAACTTCTTCTTTTGTCAATTTGATATTCTTCCTATTACCTCTCATAATACCAGATAGATCTTGTATAGTACAAGAAGTACTTCTTTCCATCTTTTCTGCAAGTATCTCTACTTGTTCCGGAAACCCTAATCCTACGACTTTATTCCTCAAAAGTTCACAAGTCGAAGCATACGGCGGTATGCCATCATCGATCATCATTTCAAAATAACGACACGCATCCTCCAACTTCCCTTTCTTACGACATAAACCATGAACCATTACTGCATAAGTTGAAGCTGATGGATGAAAACCACTCGCTTCCATCTTTTTCCATGTACTCGTTACCCTATCGAACCTCCCTACTCTGATCAACATTTTAAGTAACATATTATACGTATGTCGATCAGGGTCACATGCATCAGTATCCATTCTCGATAACAATTTAGTCGCCATGTTAACTTCTAACCGATTACAATGAAAAGCTAAAATAGCGTTATAACTCCACACGTCTGGTTTCACTTTTCGTTCAAGCATTTCATCTAACAACTCGTACGCTTCTTCTACTTTATCGTTTTTACAAAGTTTATTTATTATGGAGTTATAAGTGTACACATTAGGTACAAGGTTATACCTTTTCGTCCTATCAAGTACTCTAAAAGCCGAATGAATATCATTCGCGTTACAAGCAGCATGAATAAAAATCGAATAAGTAAACGCATCAGGTTCAAGTCCTTTCGACCTCATCTCACGAAACAACTTATTCGCTTCGTCAACACTCCCACTTTTACACAAGGACTCCAAAATACTATTATAAGCATGCACATCAACACAACATCCTCTCACAAGCATTTCATCAAACACCTTGCGTGCATCTTCAGATTCCCCTACATAACCCCAACCTCGCACCAAAATACTATACGTTTTCACATTCGGACTAAACCCACTCTTAACTTTATCAAAAAACGATTGCGCTTCCCGCACATGCTTTCTCTTACAAAGCACATATAGCAACTGATTTAGATCATCAACACTAGGATTAACTCCGTAATCAACCATATTATTAAAAGCCCTAATTGCATCATTAGGCAAATTAGCTTTACTATAAGCACTAAAAATACTCCAAAATATACAGGTATCAATTTCACATGATTTTGATTCTTTCATTTCGTATAAAAAGTCCCAAATTAATGCAAACTGTTTGCTTCTACCTAATATATCTATAACAATGTGATAACTATTTTTGCTGTGTGTAAAATTAGGTAAATTTTTAGCCCAAATGAAAAACCTGTGAGCTGAAAAACCGAGGTTGTTGCAACGTTTGAGTACTTGTTCAACTAAATCGGTGGTTATGGTTGATGAAAATGGAGTTAGGGCTGAAACCATGTCGTGCTGGGGGCTTCGGTAGTCGCTGAGGATACGAGAGATGTCGTTTATGAGATTTGTTGAAGATTGTGATGAGAAATGTGAGAAGGAGGTGAGTTCAGGGTTCTGTGTTGGGGATAGAAGGGTGATTCCGGTGGAGAGACGGTGGTTTATGGTTTTTGTTCGCCGGAAAATTGATCTGAGTGCCATCTATTTTCACTGAAAGTTGAAATAGAAACAGAAATAGCACTAAATTGAAATCATCTAAAAAATATATGAGCCCAAGAATTTAGAGGTCAACTACTCAACTGTAACGGCCCAAATTCTAATAGCCACACTTTTCCATTAAGCAGGCCCAAAATAATCTGAGAAATTGAGCCCAAACTTAATTTGAAATTTTGAACCTAAGAAGAGACGTGGTACAAGTTTGGGTCGTGTCGGAAGATATACTGATTAACATGATTTACGTTGAGAGTTAATTTTAATTCGATGGTAAAGTATTGATTAGGTGGCCATAGGCTTGTAGGTATGAGTTCGGATGTATGACGTTCTATAGCCATAGAGAACGGTCTTCTCAGGAATCGTATAACTATATAAGATGTCGATATTGTAACACTGACAAACAAATCAAAAGAAAAAGAACATGATTTTATTATTTTTATTATTTTAATAATGAAACAAAGTTGATAATGACATAACAATAATCATCAACAATTTATCAATAGGTTTATGTTGAAATTTGGTTAATGCTTGATGCTTTCGCTTTTAAAAGATAGTACAAGATTCCATATGTAAATAACAATTATGACTTATCGATACGACGATGATAGTAAAATACTATATTGCAAATATAAAGGAACATGAAGATGAAGATTGAACTCACGACGTCTGACATTAACATTCTAGCGTATAAAACTATAAATTGTTTTAGAACGGAAAATTTTATTAGGGGAATGCACCACTATAAGGAGGGACAACCTCAAGCAAGACAAACTACAAGCTCTCTTGAACACTCAAGAAGCACGTGATCTCGAGTTTTAAGCGAAGATCAACATAGTGGACAAGTAGCACTGTAGCAGATTCAATAGCTAGCAAATAAACACTTTAGTTGGTAGTAATTAGGTTATGTTGATCAAATAATATATTTTATCTATTTGATTCTATTATATGTGTTTAAAATTAAAAAGATACCTCTGAATAAATATATTGAAAAAGTTGTATAATAACTTAATGATATAGGTCTAGATTATTATATATTATATGTTTAAGCACTTTATTATTATGCATAAACACTTACGTTGGTAAAGATATATAATAAATATTTTTCGTCGGTGGCGTTTTGCTACAACTTCTTCTCACAGCGATCGATCACTTGACATTTAATTATTTGGGGTTATAGGGTTTCAAATTGCTCGTTATTTGTTTATGTTGAACACACATTTTAGTTTACATAATATCTAAAATTTGTTTTATGATTTAGGATGTCGTATACGGGAATATTATTACGTATTGATTAATTTTCAAGTTTAAAATATATATTGTTTTAATTCGTTATTATAACTAAATAGTTGGGTACCTACACAATATAGCAGAAACATTTATTAAATCGGTGGATGATGATATAATTAATCGTTGCAAAGTTGATGTGAATCGAATTTTTGACATGGGGTATAATTAAGTATGTAACTAGAGATTACTTTCAGTTTACAATCGTAAAAACACAAACCTATATGAAGAGTTGTTAATATCTTGTCTATAAATACTAGTAAATATATAAGATGACATTTAATTGACCTATGATATACTACAATGTATGATTGTATAATTAATTGAAATTGCGATTTATAAATGTAAAAGGAAAAAGTGAATTAAATTATTTGAGTTAATGTACGATTAAAGGCTTACTTTATTGTTTAAATCAATCCAATTTGTATTAATATATAATCTCGCATCTTCAAATTTAAAGGACTATAAACTCTTTATACGGGTTATAGATTTTAATTATTTACTATAGATTGTCATATACTCATATGGGCTACCAATCCTCTTCTTGATTTAACTCAGAAATTCCTCTTCATTTTTATGCTTGCATGTCTTTTTAATTTTAGGCAACTTTTTAAGTTTAATATTTGTGAACAATATTTAATTCGTGATTTGATTTCATCAAGTCCATTTGTGTATTTGACTAATTATAATCATATATATGTCAAAGTTATGTAACAAAAACATAAATCATTTATAAAGATACCAGTTGGAGACTCACGCTATGTAGTGGGAATAAATAAAAATTGTAGTGGTCGATAATACATTTGTGTCAATTTCATTTATTAGTTTATGCTATCATAATAATTATATGAATAATAATGATGATAGAAAAAAAAAATTATATGATGAATTTTGATTAAATGATTGGATCTCTATTAATATTTATTTTAAATTAATGGAGATATAAATATACATAGAGATATATATGATATGAATATTAGGCAGTGGTTTATAAGTTAGAAGAAGCAAATTTGTGTTAATTAATTATATCTTATTAGTTACTAATTAGTGAGAGGGATATAAACGTAATTTCTAATATTTCAATTTGTAAGCATTAAGCCAAATAGATAAATAATTTATAAGGGTTTAAGATGAAAAATGACAAGAAAAAGGAGGGGGAAAAAAGTTGTAACAATATTACTTCGATAAAGTGATGTTATAGGTTACAACCGTATTATGTGAGAAATTATAAGATACAAGCTGTCTAGCTACAAATATAAAATATGGTATTTAAGTGTTCATTTGAATCGAGTATTGTTAACTCTTATATTAGTCACTAGGTTTAATGTTATAAATTTAAACATCAAAAATTACATTTATACCCTCTCACGAATCACATAAATATATTTATTACTAATAGAATCAAATCAATTTATACTAATTTGTTTATTTTATATATTTACTAATGTTATCATTATAATTTTTATGATAACATAAGGTATTAAATGAAATTGACAAAAAAAAGTAACAAAAAAGAAATAACAATATACATTAATACAACTACCAGTTAGGGGCGGAGCAATTTAAAATGTAGGGGTGCTATTTGCTACAAGTCCATTCACTATATGTTGTATATATTTTCTATAAAAAATTGCATTTTTAGTTATATTATACCAATGTTACGGATGATTCTAAATCCTGAATTCGTCACTTCCGATTATTATCGACCACTATAATTTTTATTTATTACCGCTGCAAATAGCATATGCCCCTTACTAGTTAATAAAATCGGTTAGTATTTAAAATATTATTTTTTTTTTTCAAACGTTAATATAATAAAATTAACGATGGAACTGCATATGTTTCATATATTTGGTGGAGGTGTAGACTTGTCATTGCCAGCGTGTCTAAGATGGCCCGGATCCATCGATCAGTACTATATATACTTAACTAACGTAATTTAATGCTAAGTTTGAACTGTTACCTAAATAAAAAATACTTTATTTATGCAATTAGAATCTTTTTAGGTAAGGACAAATCTTGCATGTTTATTCTTTGATTTAGTTATTAAATTAAATGATTTGGACATCTGTCTTTTATTGATTTTTTTAAAATAACATGTTATACGTTAAGCAACGAATGGTGTTAGCCGCCAAGTTGCGGCTTGAAACGTTAGTTTTTTTGTTATGATGACATGCATGATCTAACGTGACATACTTACTTATTTAATAGAGTAATTTATTAAAATCGTCATTGTGGTTTTCAATTTGTTTCATAGATAGTCTCTGACTTCCAAAAAGTATTTGAATAGTCCATTTTTTGAAACTTTTTTTCAACGATAGTTCAAAATGGCCTATTTAAATAATTTATTTTGTGAAAGTTTTGTTCACCGGTAGTCTATTTTGGACTATTGATGAACTAAAGTTTTCAAAATTTGGACTATTCAAATACTTTTTAAAAGTCATGGATGACCTATGGAACAAATTGAAAACCACATGGACGATTTAAATAATTTACTCTATTTAATAATTTGATTAAGATATAAGTTTGCTTGTTGCATTCTTTTATATTATAATTTTGTTGGGACATGATCGACACTTGATGTATTATTAATTGATTTAGTAACATATTTCTAGTTTACTTAAGATCAAAATGTCTTGAAAGTTAGGCTAGATACACCGTTTTTGTTAGTGAACGTCGATAATCTAGTCATTAAAGATAAATGGTAGGTAGTTATTAGGACAAAATTTGGCCAATTAATTATTCCATGCTACCATAATAATTGTTTCGTAATAAAAGGATTATGATTTTAACATATGACTACACTTTAAAAAGGCTTTTGATAAGGTTGAAAAGACGATTATATGCAGCTTAAAATTAAAATACTCGAGTCCGATTGTTAAACAACATGAAGAGGTTTTGCGGTCAATATTTTCAATTACAACACTTTGGATTTTATGTTGTCTTGTGATTATGACTTCGTGACCGTGACAAATATTCTCCAAATACGTACACTAATTAATTGATTTAAATAATATAGCATATTATAAGTTTGGAATTAAAAAATGTTATACAATACTTTTGAAAAAATAATTATAACTTGAACGGATCCTACCAATAAATGATTCATTCTTGTGAATCAACTACGATATTCATATCGATCAATAATTGACGAAACATGTATAAATTTAAATAATCATTAGATTTCTTGATATTTTTTAATACGTACTATGACGCCCCGCGCCCCGGATACATTAAAACACATAATATAATATACAGTCATAGATACAGCGGAAGTCAAATTATGTTGAATAATATTTCAGATAACATTCGACTCGATACATAATAATGTACTACAACAAAACTATCATCTTTTCATAGCTTCGAATATTATATCGGTCCCACTTTACTCGATTTATCAATCAGATCGAGTCCTCTCTTGGTGACCTGAGATATGCACTATAGCATGCATAAGCCTAATGGCTTAGTGAGGGTCATACGTTTTACGTGCAAAGTACCACACACAAGAATGCACAATTAATGCTTAAGATAACCACAAAAATAATAATAATTGAGATCTCCGTATTAACGCGTTTCGAGCCTTCAATCCACATTTCCATAATTTCCATAAACACTGGGTAACCGTATTCAAGTCGTATGTCTCATTCTCATACTACCACCAGACTAAATCCATGGCTCGAAAGTCGATAATACGTATATAGTATATAAAAATCGTATGCAATGCAATGCTCGTAATTAAATACGCATAACTCATAATTAAGCAAATAGCAATCAACACATAATAGCACATATCTCAGTTTTATAAAATAACACGTGAATACTCACATTAAGATCTACGAATCATGCTTAAGACGCTTGTACCGTCACCTTGATCTGCTTGTATAATAGCATAATGGACTTATATTATACTTCCATGCTTCCTGGCTCTCTATGTGTATGTACGTATTTTGTATGTAAATTGTGTGCATGGGATACATTTTGATTTCAAACTAGGAGCCCTATTTATACTACAAAATTAAGCAAGAGGTCATTGTACCTAGTATATAGGCTATGTACGTGGCATCATTTTCGTAAAGACTTAGTTAACAAGAATTAGAGTCATCAAGTTTTCAAAGAGCTTGCTTAGTCATTATTGTAGATAATATCAAAATGTATTAGTCGCAAGTACAAGGTAGTATGTGGACTACGTAGGCACAACATGGGTTAAAGTGTGACAAACATAAGATGTCTCATGCCTAAAGTTTTAAACAATTATGATATACGGAGTAGAATTTAATTAGTTATTGTAATATCATATTTGATTATTTTAATATATAATAACAATATAGTAACCTACATAATTATATACAAAGTTAACAATATGCTACTGTTGAAATTAGGATGTTACACGCACAAATCTAAGTATAAATTTAAATAATAATTAAGATCGTATATTGATATTGTGTTTGGTCTAATAATCGGAATTCGCAAATATCACAAGTTTAAATATCTAATGACTTGTTTCCTAAATAGTTCGTTTGAAATGTAATTATATACATAAAAAAATTAATTAAAAATAAAATAATATTTTGGTTAAAAATCATGATCTAGAAAGTAGTACCTAGGGTGGGTAGTAGTGTTGTACAATGCACATGATAAATTACTACCGACTTACTTCCTGCCTGAAATCACGTGCAATGTCGTTGAATAAGTTATTTAAAAAAATAACAATACGGAGTTATATATAGTTATTTAGATCTCGACTATACTTATTAAATAACCATATAACCATCGAATACATCGTGTGCTTCGATTCCCGAGAAATATACTTCACGTGTATAGATATTTACGATTAAAAGGATATGTATAAAAAAATTGAAAGAAAAAAATTGAATAAAACGAGGATCATATGTCATTTAATGTATGAATTAATAAATTTAATTATATATTAGAAGAAATATAGCATTACTCTTTACATTATTTTATATTTATAACCACTTAGTTACCTATATTTCGTATTTTTCTTTTATTTTTTAGTAATACATACCCACCGTAACAAATATATACTCTAAACTTGTACCCCAACTTCATTGTTAGAAGGGCACTCCGGTACCGCTAGCCTAAAACTATTTTCACATATATTTCAGACATTCGATGTACGAAATGTACTTTTTATATAAAATTATGTTTTCTATTGCAGATTAGACTACTTGTACTAGGGGTGTTCAAATTCGGGTACCCGGTATTTCGGGTACCCGAAGGGTAGTGATTTTCACTACCCAATTTCCGTACCCGAAATTTCGGGTACCCGAACTTTGGGTACCCGAAATTTCGGGTACGGATATCGGGTAATCCGATACCCGAAACGGTTTTTTTTTTTTTTGTTGTTGTTGCAAGATTGTCTTCGATTTACTACCTCCTTGATGGCTTTAATCTTGATTTGGTAGAGTTTTGCATGGTGTGTATGTTCTTCACGTATGCATGCATGTGTATGTTCTGTGTGTTTAGCAAGAATGCACCAGGGTCAAGGTTGGCATGGGTCGAAATGGGTCAAGCCTTTGGATAAAATCCAAAGTTGATCGACCAGTTACAGTTAGTTCACTGGTTACATTTATTTATCCTCCCTTTGTTGATTCTATCAGGCAACCATTCTGTTGTTTTCCGAAGGAAATTAACCAATTAATGTAAATTGACTCATATACATAAATGAACTAGATGGTAAAAACCTTGACTCCGCGATATTCGTCACAAGACAATTACATGATTAGTTATGAATATATACTTATACTTTAGACTTTAAAGGCCAACTTTAAAAATTGATATTATTACCAATAAACATTAGCAAGGGACTTGTAATACCTACACTCCTAGTAAAACAATAATCAGATTCACTAATATTTTAAGCAAAATTAATACATTATATTTGCAACTAGTAATAAGATGTATTACATATATATATATATATATATATATATATATATATATATATATATATATATATATATATATATATATATAAAATGTTGGAAATAAAAGCCAAGCTAATGCGTTTTATGTGTTTGCGTTCCTGGGATACACATGAATACGCAAGGTAATAATGACAAGAAACCAATTATACCCAATATAAAAATATTATATTAAAAAAAGTTTGGAATTTTCGGGTATTTCGGGTACCCGAATACCCGACTTTTTTTATTTTCACTACCCAATTCCCGAACCCGAATTTTCGGGTACCCGGATTTCGGGTACCCGAAATTTCGGGTATTTTCGGGACGGGTATTTCGGGTATTTGGGTATCGGTTTCGGGTTCGGGTATTTTGAACACCCCTAACTTGTACTACAGGTTATCTCATATCTTATATATGTCGGTGTTAAAAAATACGTAGTAGCTTGAATGCTTGATTACATGAAAAGTGTTGGGTGCAAATCCATATCCCACATCGAAAACATAAAGAAACTAAAACATGTATACAAGTTCATAAACTACTCCATATATTCCCAATTGGTTTTAGAGTGGACGCTCATCTGAGCTACGGTTGTAGCACTCACATTGAAAGGGAGGCCTAATGCGGAATTTGGGTTTGAGGGCATAGCACTAACATTGAAGGGGGGCTTAATGCGGAATTTATGTTTGAGGGGAGGATTGTTGGGTGCAAACTCATATCCCACATCGGAAACATAAAGAACTTAAAGCATGTATATAAGAGCTAGGGTTAATAATGGTTTAATACTCAAACTTTCAACTTTTTTTCGTTTTAACACCTCAAAAAAAATTTAACGTTTTAACACTCCAACTTATAGTTTGACCAAAACTTAATACCCAAACTTTCAAATTTTTTTCGTTTTAACACCTCAACTTCTTTTTTAACGTTTTAACACTCCAACTTATAGTTTGACCACAATTTAATCCCTTTAGTTTGTTTGTCCGTTTAAAATTACACTTCTGGATTTTTTTTGTTAACTCTTTAGTTTGAAATAATCAAGATTCGATTTGAATACACTAAAAAATCTTCTTATGTGTTGTCTATCTAATATGTATTCTATTAATCCTTCAAAGAATACAAAGATTAGCTAACCTCGGGATCTCGAATGTTTAGCTAAGCTCGTGATCTCGAATGTTATTATCCTGTTAATTATAGTTTATAATTGTTATAATTCAGACTTATTACCTGGTCATATTTTAATCAGGGTATTTATAACAGGTAACCTGCTGAATAGGTAATGTTGAAATAATTGACTAGAAATACCCATTTATCATTTTTTAGCAACATACATTCATTATAAATAGCTTTTTATATAACTAGAATGTGACACCCCGCAATTTCGACATAATTATAAACATTATTTGAACGCATTTTTAGGCTAATTCCCTAACTTAGAGTGAATTCACAACACATTTTAGAGGTAAGCCTAGCAAAGTCCAACTAGTTAATACGTGTAGTATTACATTTTGAAATATGTTATAATTACGTACAGAACGATTGAAACAACGCTACAAAAATATACGACTGTTGGTGAACAAAAATTATTTGATAATATTAAATAACATTATAAATTATTAAATATTATGTTGATAATATTTACAAAGTATTTCGCGTCGAATAACATTTATTTCGTACAACTGAAACAACTCGAAACATATCCGTAAAACCGAAACAAAACAAGTTATAATTTTATAACTCAACTAAATTATTTCTATAAAATATCTCAACTAAAAATATATTCGAATATGTATCTAAAAAGTTACCAATTAAAATTATTTTAACATTTAACAATCGAGAAAACGAACACCGCACGGAGCGCGATTGCGGGGAATGAAAAGTGGGAGGGTTTCACCAAAACCCCCACACTCTCCTTTTCCTTCCTCATTTCTCACCATCACACTCTCTCTCTCTTTCTTTCTTTTCTCTCTAAAGAACCACCACCACCTTAATCCGCCAAAAGCACCACCAAACGACCTCAAATTCCAAGACTCATTTGGAGAAAAATGTTCACCTCGTCATGATCTACACATCCATCTTTTCGGAATTCAAAACCGACACGCGTAAGTTTCTGACACTTTTCGAAAACTCTTAGATTTCGGTATTTCCTTTGTTATTTCATGTTTATAATGATTAATATACCATGTATTAGTGTTATATCAACGTATTATGTCCAAAAATCAACTTAAAAATGTTTTAAAAATCGAAATCCGCACAAAAATCGCGAACAGCGAGTTTCGAGAGTTGAGGTTCAATCTCAACTCGCGAGGCAATCTCAACTCGCGAGGCAATCTCAACTCGCAGGGCAATCTCAACTCGCGGTCAACTTTGGACAACATTTTTCAGCACTTTGAAATTTACTTAAAATGGTTACCAAATGATAATAATTGATTAATACGATATTAAACCAATGCAAGAACGGTTAACACTCACCTTTATGAGTATACAAATGAATCGAAACATAATAATAATGCTTTTAAGAATTATTATTACACACCGTCACCAACGGGCCGTACATGTTTTCAAAACTACAAAACTAAACGATAAATGAATACTTGGACATATCTAGTTGAATGGACACTAGCATGGATGGTCGACTTAGACATCCACATACTTATTAAATCTCATACGTTTAGGGCGTTAGGAGATTTCGGATTAGACCTCGGGCTTTAGGCTTTGCTAGCACTCGCACTTTACTTAGCTCAACAAGTGAGTTCACAGCCCCTACTTTTGCTGCTTTACTACTTTTGAACAGGGGTGGAAAACATAGTCAACTCTTTTGCTACGGGTGCAAACTTTATTACAACTGATTTGATGTAATCTATATAAACTGTTTATGACTACGGTCAAACTGTTATAACTTTGTTTATGAGATGGTACTTCATACGAAAACTAAATTGGAACTCGCTGGAGAACGACCAGTTACACATTTTCGTTAACTATCTTTTATGAAACAGCATTTTCATAAACATACACAGAAAGTCCCTACGACTTGGGCAAACACACACAGAAAGTCCCTACGACTTGGGCAAACACACACAGAAAGACCCTACGACTTGGGCAAACTCATACAAAAAGTCCATACTTCTTGGGCAAGGTTCCATCCTACGTCTTGGGTGAAGGCTCTACTTCTTGAGCAGTCGGTCCTACGTCTTGGATGCCAGTCCTACTTCTTGGACACAACTTGAAAAGTCCCAACGACTTGGGCACATAGAAAGTCCCTACTTCTTGGGCAGTTATTGATGGGTCCTTCTTCTTGGACAAACGTTTTAGTCCATACTTCTTGGGCAAACATTGAAAGGTCCTACTTCTTGGACAAACTTTTAAAAACTGTACCTTTGGGCGACATCCCAACAACACTTTACATTTGACGAACATTACTTAAACTACTATGACAAAACGTTACAAACATATTGGTTGATCAAACTTTATACACAAACATAAAACCTGTGAATTCACTCAACCTCGTTGTTTACTTTTACTATGTTTTTCAGGGAGTAGCAGCACACGTAAGGACCGCCTGCACTTATGGAACATAGGCGACCTTCGAAGCTTTAGGATGCCAACTTTTGACAATGGGATTTCTTTAGTATAACTAAAAGTGTTTTAGTCATATTTCTAAAATCTATTTTTGTAAAACAGTAATTACTTTATACGATTCGGTGAATCGTCAACTTTTGTAAATCATTAACTTTGGTATCTTAATATATATATATATATATATATATATATATATATATATATATATATATATATATATATATATATATATATATATATATATATATATATATATATATGTTCTATTGTAATCATATGCTCTGATATGTATTGTAACATCCTGTTTCTGGGTCTGGAAATAAATTGTATTTTATTAAGTTTAAATGGTTTAGTTGGAAAATAAACGGTTAAAAGAGTCACCGATTTTATTGTGACTAATAAAATATTGTTTGTTTTAAATAAACAAAGTTGACGGTAAAATAAAAGTATTTTGACTTACAGGTATTTTCGGGTTCCAGACAATAGGCTAGGAAGCGGGTATAATTTATACATAATATTAGATGGGGCGGTGGAGTGACCGACTCATTTTCTTATTCACCTAACTTTTCATCTCATTTCCTAAACTCTCTCATTCTTCAAAGAAAAACAAAGTAAATCAAGAATCATAAATTGGAGGTTAAATCTAGCAAAGGGAAATTGATTATCATCATCTTCTACATCATCTTCTTGTTTAGATTGTAAGTGTTCTTGGTGTTCTTGGGTTTATTTCATAGAAATTGGGTATATGATGAATATAGGTGATTGGTATGAATTGAAGTTTAGAAATCATATTTTGTTAATTACTTGATGGTTATTCATTGATATTTGATGATATCTTGCAATAATTTGTTGTGTTCTTTATCTTTGAATGTTAGAGTTAGGGTTTGATGAATTTATGGATTTGATAATGATACATGCTAGGATTACATGGTAGAATTGTTGGTTTGTTGTTATATTATGTTTGTAGTTAAAGTTGTGGTTATTGTCTTTGGTAATTTCGAGTTGCAAACTGATTTTTAGTGAAAATGGAGATTTGGTTCGAACATGGATATGCAGGAAATCTGACCTGCAAGTGCAGGTCTGGAGGATGAAGCCGGCGGCTTCAAGTTGAAGCCGGCGGCTTGGCATGGAAGCCGGGCGGCTTCAGGGAACGGCTTCTATAATTGAGTGCGGGTCAAAAGTTGTGTACTGAAATGGGTTGGAAGCCGGCGGCTTTAGTGGGAAGCCGGCGGCTTGAAGGGGAATCCGGCGGCTTTAAAGGGAAGCCGGCGGCTTCCCTTGGTTTTCTGGTCTTGGTTTAAATGTTCCATGATATATGATATATGGTCCATGTTAAATGATATATGTTATATGTTAGATGATATATGATATATATCTTAAGAAATAGTATATGTTGTTTGTTATATAACATGAATGGTTAAGTGATATGATTGACATGAGATTATGATTTGGATTAAGTTATGGAACGAGACACTAACTTGATATCTTTGTGTTCTCAGATAAGCGGGCGACAACTCAGTGATATAAGACAACTGAGTTGAAGATCTTGGATTATCGGTGAGTGGAATTGTATTCCTCGGTTCAATTCCGTTGTAACGAGTTTGGTTGCAACGGATGGACTTTCGGTTATTGGTTATTGTATTAAGATATTGGCATGACTATTGGTATATGATTTGGATTAATTGGTTATCATTGTTAATTGGTTAGCGTGACTATTATGCGGTATGATTAGGGTATGCTACATATGGGCATGACTATTATGCTATATGTGATGCTTGGGCCTTCGGGCATATGTGAATTCAGAGGTCAACACTGGTTGGGTTTGGGGCTATTGTTTGGCTGGCAGGGTTTCCCGATACATATAGTTGATGGATGAATCCTCGTCAGTGAAGATAGCTTTCAAACTATCGGTAAGCCACTGTTGGGGCCGGCAGTGGTTGTAGGCTTTCGCTGGTTGGCTAACCAGGGGCCGCCGGTCCTCTTTGACGATACGTGTTTATGATTGCGATGCTTTAGACGGTAATCATAATTTGTGTGATTGTTGTTTACAATGCTTTAGGCGGTAAACATTATTTGTTGGTTTGGTTTGTTCTTTGTAGGCTTGTTATTTCTGAATTGAACCGTCGGTTACGGTTCCATTCACTTAGCATTGGCTAATCCCTCGTTGTTAAACTTTTTGCAGGCTTTTATTAGGAGTGGACCGGGTTGTAGATACTTAGTGAAATGGCTGACTGTCACGCGCTACTCTGACATTTTGGGAATCTAACTTTTGGTTTTGAATAGTTTTCTTAACGCCCGGTTGTTTAGTAAATGGTTGTAACTAAACTTATATATAAGTGTAAATGTTTTGAAAACTTGGTACTTTTGGACATATGTAATTCGGTAAATATGTTTTGGGGACGCGCTTCCTCCGAATATAATATGATATGTTTTGGTTTGTAAAAGGCGGGGCCTTACATGTATGCATGTAAAATGTTGATGTCATTACCACCATACTTAACTAAATGCTTCCGCTAAACAAAATCAATGAATTTGGGGGTGTGACATAGAAATATTATACACGAAAACATTATAAAAATATATCGCTATCAAAATAAAACATTATAAAATTAATTGTGATGACACGTTACAATTAATTTATAAGCATTTAAATAATATATATGTACGTATCAAAAAAATCCAGAAGTTTAATTTTAAACGGGCAAACAAACTAAAGAGATTAAACTGTGGTCAAACTATAAGTTGGAGTGTTAAAATGTTAAAAAAGAAGTTTAGGTGTTAAAACGAAAAAAAGTTGAAAGTTTGGGTATTAAGTATTGGTCAAACTGTAAGTTGGAGTGTTAAAACGTTAAAAAAAATTGAGGTGTTAAAACGAAAAAAAGTTGAAAGTTTGGGTATTAAATCATTATTAACCCTAAGAGCTATGGTTGTAGCACTCACATTGAAAGGGATGCCTAATGTGGAATTTGAGTTTGAGGGGAGGATGGTTGGGTGCAAACCCATATCCCACATCGGAAACACAAAGAATCTAAATGTAAATAAATCTTATGAAATTTGAACTAAAATAGTTATGACAAAAAGTCATTATAACACACTGGCACTAAAAATCAATCTTAGGCCTTCCACAATGGAGTGACCTGACAACACTCTATATGCCAACCTTCATTAGATACTGACATGTAGGCCACTCCACTAAAAACCAACATACAACCAAAAATTACATGGACTCAGATGGGTCATTGTGTATCGTAATGTGTGCATGGTACTGGAACAAATATATTTCATTATTTATGTAAAAGTGATATGACGATGTGAAAATGATATTAAACTCTGGATAGTTGGATACATTGTGGATGGTCTTATAGGTTCTTGCAGGAGTTTCCACATACTTTTACTTTTGGAATTTTGCAATAAAATATTTAAAAACGTCCTTCTCTTACTCTTTTAGACACACTACTTTTGTTGTAAAAAATCATAAAAAAATTACATAGAAAATGACAAACTTTTAAAGTTATTTTTTATTCGGATTCATCAGCTACCTAATTTTTACAGCCAGCTGTATTTTGTACTACTAACTTAAAAAGTTAAAATAGAACAAAGATAACTCTTAAAAAACAAAATAGATGACTAGATGAGGTATACGGACCCCACATGATTGTTGGCAACGTGGAACCTACGTGTCAACTAGTAGATAATATTGACACGTGTCACCGAACACTTTATTTGATTATCTCACGTCTATAAATAAACTTCCTCATTTCTATTTCTATTCTCCACATCCTCTTTCTGTTCAGTGCCGTGCTTTGAATCTTCTTGAATCTATTTTTCAACAAAAAAAAAAAGAAACATATTATCATTTCATCTTGAAACGTCGTCGTTTTCAATTCGAAATCTCATCGATTGTTTGATCGCATTTGATTTAAAAAAAAAAGACTGGAAAATGAAAGGAAGTGTTGAAAATCCTCTGCATCTAAAATCACTGAATCATATATCGCTTGTATGTCGATCGATTGAAGAATCTATTGATTTTTACACAAACGTTCTTGGATTTGTTCCGATTAGAAGGCCTGGATCGTTTGATTTCGACGGTGCATGGTAATCAATTAAATTAATGCTCATGTTTTGTAACCATAATTTCGATCGATGATGTAAATTTATGATTGATATAGTTGTTGATGTGATTTTTTATCGATTGCAGGCTATTTAATTACGGAATTGGGATTCATCTATTGCAATCAGAAAACCCTAATGATATGATCCAGAAAACCGAAATTAATCCGAAGGATAACCATATTTCCTTTCAGGTAAAAAATTACCTGTTACTGGGTAAACTTATTTTTACTAGCTGGCTTAACTGAATTAGTAATAAAAGTAAAATAATTTTCAAATATTAATACATCACAGTTGTAATAAAAATTACTGTGTTTGATGACAGTGTGAGAGTATGGGAGCAGTGGAGAAGAAATTAAAGGAAATGGGGATAGCATACAAGAGACAGAGGGTAGAAGAAGGTGGAATATATGTGGATCAGTTATTTTTTCATGATCCAGATGGGTTTATGATTGAGATTTGTAACTGTGATAATTTACCGGTGATTCCGATCGCCGGAGAAATGGTCCGATCATGTTCCCGGCTAAACTTAGAAATCATTTCTCAGCAACAAATACAAACATTTGTTCAGTTGTAAGCTATAGTGAATGAATCCTTAAATGGTTTCTGTTGTTTTAATTACTTTGTAATGATGTGTTATTTTTAGTTAAATGTGGTGGTTTGCTGTTGTTTAATTTAATAAATTTAATTTGGTCACAACCCTGATGGGTTATTCCATTTTTATGTTTTTAATTTTTTTACTACTTGATTTTATCGTTTCCCTGCTTACGGAAAAGAATTTGCTATGTATTGTCTATGTCAACTAAATACATATGCAAAATATATAAAAATAACAATGATGATAATAATAATATAAGTAATCAAATACATATGACAGATAGAGATTGGATTAACGCTTTATGTAATACTTCCTCCATCACGTTATAAGTGTTCAGTTTTGACTTTTGTAAGTCTTTTTTTTACAGTTTTGATCTTAAATATTTTTATTTCTGTTATATAATATTTGATGAATAGTATACGAAGATTGATTTTTAAATGTATATTCATTGATATAATTTTTATCAAATAATATATAATACAAACAAAAATATTTAAGGTCAAAGTTGAAAAGGAAAGACTTTAAAAAATCAAAAGTAATTGATACATACATCTGAAAGCTGGATACCGTAGATTGAGATTACCCCATTGTTTATTTAATATATTCACTATTATTAATTAAATAAATTAAATTATTTGACGTCACGTTTTATTTAATCACATCCCCGTGTCTTAACTCTAAAGAGTTGTCATTTTGTTTTCTTACCCAAATGAAAGTTGACTAACTTGACGGCTTTAAGACTTGATCGAAATTGGTACGTTACTAATTGTAATTTATGATATTATATATGAAGAATTATGATATTAAAAAGCACAATTAGCAACTATATACGAATAATAACCATTTCTAATCTAATTTCCTTTTTATAGGACAAGAAAAATTGCTTAATCAACTCATCATTGTTATTTATACGGTTTTAACAAAAATTACAAAATGTAACCATTTTTACTTTAAACTTAAAACTTCGGGTGTGTTTGGCACACTAGATTTTAAGAGATTATAAGGGATTGAGATTCTAGTTTCAAGAATCCCCAACCCTTATTGATTAAAAGCCCTGTTTGGTAACATGAAAAAGAATGGGATTGTTGGAAAAATAATCCCCTAGAATCCCTTTTTCTATAAGCTACTTCAAGTGGCTTCTAAAAGAAACCCCAGCCACTAGAATCTTCGGCCACAATCTACAGCTCTAGCCACAAACTCCAACTCCAACTACTTTGTTGCCAAACACACCCGAACATCTATTTTATAGGATTCCTTAATAATAAGACGGGGTATGGATCTAGAAAGATCTAGTACTACACTACTACTCACGAAAATGACATGACAATGATATCATTTTTTATTTTTATTTTTCACTTTTTCTTTCGAAAATTCAAATTAATAGGAATTTGATTTTTTAATATTTAATGGGAAGTAAATCACTTCCTTTTATTCAATTCACCACTCAACACGTACACTTTATAGTGAATGCTATAAACTAGATTTAGTGGTGTACGAATAAAGTTAAGTGGTAGACTAATTATCGCCATGACATCCGTCGTTTTTTATTAGTATGCTTACTTGGAGACGTGACATCCGTCATATTAATTAATTCTAGATTTAGGTCTAGGAGTTAGACTTGCATACAAATTTTTTTATTTTTTTTTTGTATACTTCATACGGAGTATTTCTTAATTAAGACGAGACGTACCATGCGGATATCATGATGCATTAATAAAAAAAATTAAAAATTAAGATGCTTGTTTTACTTGTGTTTCTTTTGAGTGGAAGGTTTGATGCCAAAAACTAAAAGTTTTAACGAGGTTGGTAAGCTAGATTTCATATACGCGTTTTAGGACTTATTGTAATCGACATCTCTAATTTTATCTTAAAGGTGAATTTTGTGAACCTATCTTACAGAATTTCTCTTTCGAAAAATGATATTAACACGACTCATATAGATTTATCTGGATATTGAAATCATTTTACTATGTTTACAACCTAAATTTTAATAAGTGTTAAACAAGTTTTAGTGTAATCTGACTCGATTATTCATTATCAATTTAGTGGTACAAAAACTTTCAAACATGGCATGTGTTAATCTGGCAAAAAACAAAGTTTATGTCACGAATCACATCAATAAAGATAGGAAATGGACAAGAGTTGAGGACTTGTGTACGATAGGTACCACACCTGTCCAATACTTTCAAATTCGATAGATTCGTACACCATCAAAATTCTTTATGCACCGCTAACTTTACTTTACAATGCAGTACTATACAACACCATAAAATATAATTAGTAGTGTACGAAGAATTTTTGGTGTAAGTCAAAGTTAGTGGTATATAAAGAATTTATTGTGATGTACGAATCATTTCCCATAGCTTAATGGTTCATATGTCATTCCCATGCTTTTTGAGTTGTCGTTTATGCTTTTTGAGTTGTCGTTTATCAAGGGATTCGTAGTGTCCTTGTTACATGTCATGTCTTAATGCTATACTTACAAAAAATTTACTAAATTTTGCTTATAAAATGACGTGGCATACGAGAGAGGATCCTACACATTAAGAGAGAACTTTCTTAAAAATGGTTCGTTTTGTATGGCTCATTGTTTTGTTTTTGTAACCAAATTTTGGTATATGTACGATATGTTCCACATCTCTAATTGTTTCAAAGAACTGAACCATTTAACGAGAAAATGATATTTACATTTGTATTTTAAGAAATAATTTAAAATGATATTACGTATCTAATATACACATAAACAACGCACAATTTAGTATATAGACAAAAAGGCTTAGGTGAACATAAATACAATTATTTGTGTTCTGACATTGATACTGTGTATCAAACTATTTGTACTTTCATTGTGTGTGAAGAACTTGTTATTCATTTCAACTATATGTAAGTTTTGATACTTTTAGTTGTGTGTCAGCTGTATGAGCTGCCACGTAACGTCATTAAAAGTAGGGGTGAGCACAAAAATCGTTTAATCGAACCGTAATCAAATTAACCGCTAAACCGATCCATTTTAACCGCTTAACCACACAAACCGACGGTTCGGTTATGTAAAATGAAATTAACCGCCTGTAGTGATTCGGTTACGGTTAATGTCCATAACCGATCCGCCATTAACCGCCCCGCCTCAAATATTGTACTTATTTTTTATTAGTTTAAATAAATATATTAGTACATATATTATTTCTTATTCATATATGGATTACTGCCCAAAATTAAGAAATATATACAAATTAGTTTTTGTATTATTGAGTTTGTACTTTTGTTATTTTATTTTGGACTTTTGTAGTGGACCAATATAATATATGAACTTTACATATGGACTTCTAAACCAATATTTGAATTTTAACATCCATTCACATTTACCTTTGCTCTTTTGGATCTAAAAAGTAAACTCTTAATTTATTTTAGAGACTTTTTATTTTAAAAACCAACATATTCGGTTAACCGCTTTAACCGAAACCGTCAAAATTAACCGTTTAACTGATCCGCCAATTAATCGAACCCAGCGGCTATTAATATCAATTAACCGCCATATTCGGTTCAGTTGCGGTTAGTGTCCATAACCGCTCCAAACAGAACCGTGTACACCCCTTATTACAAGTTGTCACGCCGCAACATATATTTATAACAATAAATTAAAAGTTCATTGCATACAATAGTAACTAAGAGTATTTTATTACATACTATAGAATGTCAGAGTATAAGTTCTTACATTTCTCTACACTATATAAAAGTAAAATCAATACGGAGTAATATAAATATTAGGGAAATTAAAAAAAATGCCACATTTTTTTATAGACTCATTCGTTTTGCCATTCCAAAAAAAAAATTGACGATATACCACCCGAACTCGCAAAAGCAAATTTGCTTTTGCGAGCCCGTGCATGCGAGTTGCGAGTGACCAAATATGCGAGGTCGTGGCCGAGTAAAGGATGCCATCGCAAAAGCAAATCTGCGATTTGCTTTTTGCGATTTACCTATGCCCGAGGTCGTTGCGAGTAACGAGTCGCTAGCCAAGCCGTAGGCGTGAATTACGTGCCCTCGCAAAAGCAAATCTGAGATTTGCGATTTGCGATTTGCTTGTTACCTATGCCCGAGCCGTTGTCGAGTAATGAGTCTTGCCTAGTCGTATCCGAGATCGCTTTCCTAGTCGTATCCGAATCGCAAGACTCATTACTCGACAACGGCTCGGGCATAGGTAACAAGCAAATCGCAAATCGCAAATCTCAGATTTGCTTTTGCGAGGGCACGTAATTCACGCCTACGGCTTGGCTAGCGACTCGTTACTCGCAACGACCTCGGGCATAGGTAAATCGCAAAAAGCAAATCGCAGATTTGCTTTTGCGATGGCATCCTTTTCTCGGCCACGACCTCGCAAATTTGGTCACTCGCAACTCGCATGCACAGGCTCGCAAAAGCAAATTTGCTTTTGCGAGTTCGGGTGGTATATCGTCAATTTTTTTTTTGGAATGGCAAAACGAATGAGTCGATAAAAAAATGTGGCATTTTTTTTAATTTCCCTAAATATTACCCCCCATTTGAAAATGAAAAAAAAAATAAAATTGTTCCTATCAAGCCCAATACCAATATCGTATCTGGTTCACAAAAAGTCCACAATTAGGCCCAAAACAACGGCCCACGTATCGAAACCAGTAATTGCTCTTCTCGAACAGAAGTGCTAAAAATCAATCACCGGAAATGGAGGTAATAGTACGACGGCTGTGGCAACGCTTCCCGTCGAGGTCACTAATTTTACGATCTTACAATGAACCCATCTTAAACCCTAAATTACCGCTACTAAATCCCGCCGTTAGATGTTTCAGTTCTCCTACGACTGCTCGGAATCAGAAACCGGGCTGGTTTTCCGGATTGGGAAATAAAAAGAAGGTTGTAGATTTACCATGTATTGTGCAAGCGGGTGACCCGGTACTTCATGAACCCGCCCGAGAAGTCTTGCCTGGAGAAATCGGGTCGGATCGTATCCAGAAGATTATTGATGATATGGTGCAGGTCATGAGAAGACGACCCGGGGTTGGCCTTGCTGCTCCCCAAATTGGTATTCCTTTAAAAGTCAGTATTTATAAAAAAAATTATTAATTTGCTTATATTTTTTATCATTGTGAGTTTTAATTGATTATTGAGATTATAATTAAGGGTAAACCTTTCTGTAAATGCATCAAAATTTACTTAGAATATCGTTTGTATGTGCATTTGATAGTACTAATTTTGGCATACATGACTCAAACTTCAATTATATGTATTTGATACTTTAAAAGTTTACGTCACAATATTTACTCAATACTCAGAGTGTTTGTATTTAATTTTCACAAAATTATATCGTATGCAACTATGCATCATACCTTCAATTACTCTGTATGACCGTATGTATTATGTACGTGTCCGATGACTACTTCACCGTGTAAGTGGTTGCTATACGAGTTGACCCATCATTGGCAATTCATCCAAAGCAATGCCATGTTAACGGCTTATAGGTTATAACAGTTCAGATACATACAATAACAATTATTGAATTTTTTTGGAACGCATAATGGAACTTGCAAAGTTGGATCTATATAGTAGAACTTCGTGTAATGTTTGATACATTTTCAGACACTTGAGCTTTTTATTGATATAATTTCTCATGATCAGATAATTGTGTTGGAGGATTTAAAAGAATATATAGCACATGCGCTGGACGAAGAGAATAAGGCACAAGACAGGCACCCGTTTGATCTTTTGGTATGTGAATCCACCTACAAAAAGTTAGCAACACTCCATTTTTTACTTTATGCAATGTGGAAGTTTTATTGTTTGGTTTTTGAAATGTAGGTTATTTTGAACCCAAAACTTAGAAAGAAGGGCAACAAATCGGCGTTGTTTTTCGAAGGTTGTTTAAGGTGAGTTCACTGGCCTTCTTTAGTTTCTTTAGGCTTTAGCTTTTGTCCTTCTAGTTCTTACTATAAATTTTATGTGCTGTATGGATCGTGAGTGCCATTTAGCTGAGCAAAATTCTGATGGAATTGAGAAAGTCGAGAGTGGAGTTAGATGATGTAAACTAACCGACAATGTAATCTAGAGTGTTTGTATTAGTTTACTATATCGGCTTATTGATAAGCACAAAAACGAATAAGCTTATGTTTAACGGTTTGTGAGCTTATCAGTTTCAGTTTATGGCTGAAAGAAGTTGACAAGCTCAAAGACCGTAAAAAATGAACTTACCTGCTTATTCAATAATAAGTTGAACCCAACAACAATAAAAATGCTGGTGTAGTTTCTACCTCATTTGAGAAAATTTCGTAAGTTGCTTTGCAGCTAATAAACTCTGTTCTTTGTGAAAGAGAGAGAGCAATAACTAGAAATATACGTAGTATTGATTATTAAGAGGGTGTTTTGGATGTTCATGTAATAATCAATTTTGGGTGTTTGAGTAAAGTATTTATTATTTTGTTGATTTAGAGTCAAAATAATCAAACAAAGAGAAACATGTAAGTTGTTGTAAGAAAAATGTTCATTAAAGTACATATAAGGTGACCTGCATAATATCATAACCTTTGTTCAGATAAATTCAATGATCATTAATTGATTATTAATTCTTAAAGGCACAATCAAACAACTACTGTAATTGTTTCAAAACATGGATGGAAATGGTGATTTTTTTTATGGCATTTTTTTTGGCAGTGTTGATGGATATAGAGCGATGGTGGAAAGGTTCCTTGAGGTAGAGGTGAGGGGGTTGGATCGAGATGGGAAGCCTATGAAAGTGGATGCTTGTGGATGGCAAGCGCGTATTTTGCAGCACGAATGTGATCATTTAGAGGGAACTCTGTATGTTGACAAAATGGTGAAGCGAACGTTTAGGACAATAGAGAACTTAGATTTGCCACTTGCTAAGAGTTGTCCTAAGCAGGGTGTTTGCTAGCGTTACGGTTTCAAGAAGATTTTGTTCCGGTTGACATTCATTGGCCAGGATTACGATCTTATTAATGGCACATTAAAATGTGATGCCTTGTATGTTAACAATAAAAAATCATCCAAATCAGGATGTGTGAGTTCTTCTTCTATGTTTATTGATGAAGTGCGTTACATGATTATTCAAGTTTTAACTTTTTAATTGATGAAATACGAACTTAATGAACCATACGATGCACACGGTACCGTGAATAACTTCATTAGCCGGAGATCTGGATTATATGCAAATATTTCATGGAAATGTTTATCCTTTCTTTAGGACTAATATTAAACACAAACTAACCCTTCACTATTATTACTGTGTATATCACACATTACATAAGATGTTAGATTAGATTAAATTTTTAGAGGAACAAGCTGAAATGTTGTTAAAATAGTTATGCTTTTATTATTATGGCACACACACGATAAAAGAACAAAGCATATCTATTGTCTACTATCTATGATGCATTTTAAATTTTGTCTTATAATTATTAACGGGCTATATTACCCTTAGATATTCACTTTAATATTTTAATCATAACAAGATTTCTATTATATGATAATTTAATACCATATATAAAAGCAATTTCTCTCTATTACTCCGTAGTATTTAGTATTACCATTAAAAGATAAATTTCAACACAAAACACAAAAAACTAATCATTGAAACATATACATATACGTTTAACTTTTCATCAATGCCTTGCACCACAATTATTACCATCACCACCGTCTCTACCACTGTATTGCACAGCTGCTGTACTAGTAGTAATAAAAATTGTTTCAATTTGTCACACGATAAAAATGTTTCAATTTGTCACACATTCTTTCCCAACCCAATCAAACCCATAAAACCACCAAAAAGTTTATGATACCTATTGAAAACTATTCCCCTATCATCTCTTTACGCATGTATCATGCTTAAATTAATTAAATTCAACCAATTTATTTGCAAAGGATTTAAAATTGCAAAGAAGGAAAACTTTTAGATTTCCCATTGAATTGAGGGACCATAACACAACTTAGTCAAAAAGCAGGGGTTAAATTGAAACTTTTGAACCTAACACTCGAACCGATCGTGGATCGGAGCAAAGGTTGCCCCATGCTCCGGTCTCCAGTCTCCACTCCTCAGCCGAAGATCTCCGATCAGATTACGGTGTATGTCTTCCTCCGATTCTCTTAATTAATAAAAATATAAACAAATTATGCACATTTACATACATATGTATATGCAATTTCACATCTGTATTAGGGCACACATTTGATATTGATCTGATTTTGATGTTTCTCCTTGTTAAGTTTCCGTAATTGCATCTTATTAGTGATTGCGATACATTATAAAGTATCAACAACGACAAAAATTACCAATATTATGTAGATGTAATCATCTGTTAACCTAAGTCTGTAAATTAGCATCTGTAAGTCACAGTTGAGCTGTGTTATCATCAAATAAGTGCATTTTAAGGTTGAATTTTTCAGTTTTTGTGATTGATTAATATTTAGATTTGATAAAATCAAGGTAATATTTTGAATATAATTTCTATGATTTGCAAATGAATTTTATAACACTTGCTTTGAATACTTGTTGCAGGTATGCATAAAATCTAGTCTAGTAGCAATCGTGTAGTGGAATAGAATGGCTAGCACAGCTTGTTTTATGATCATTAGCAAAAATGACATTCCTATATACGAGGCCGAAGTTGGTACTGCTCCTAAGGTACGATTTCTTTTAATAGCATCACTTGTAGATTTGAGCAGTAAGGTGTCTATTCATCGAATCATGTAATTGATTGATGCTAAACTTTTCAGATATGACGTGTTCTTGAGCTTTAGAAAACAACCGAAAGCAATATATATCATGGTGCGTGATTTCAATTTGGATTATCGTTTTTGTCCTTCTCTTATTTTTGTTGAACCGCAGATACATGCAACCAACATACAATACACCTCTTTATGTTTTGAATGCTTGTTTGATTTTATTAATATATAATTTCACCATAGAAAAATTAGGTTAATTATTGAAAAAGGAACATGAACTACTCATGTCCTACCTATTCATGTTTTGTAGGAACACATTTTCTAAACCGGATTTGCCTATTCTCTAATGTGGTGGACTTAAACCACACTAATGTGATGGGAGATGCCTCACGATTTAGCATTCGTGAATCCTATATCTAATATCAAATACTATGTATTCCCTCCTTCCCAATTTAATTGTCCACTACAATAGAAAATTTAATAAACTGATATGCTCATAAAATAAGCTAATCCAGTTAGTTTGTTATAAAACATTAGCACCAACAATAAAAAAATACCTTAAATAAGTTTTTGAGAGAACACCAATATATCAAATCATGTGACGCAAAATTTGACAAAAAAATACATGTTAAAAAAATGTTACAAGTCAGTAATTATTGTATGATTGTTTGTGTGGGATAAGGGTATATTGCTAACGACATATGATACAAAACTGAAGATGGAGAAGAAAGATGTAAAATGGGATTATATGATTTTTTGACGAGGTATGTTGAGTCAGTAGTTATAAAACAATTTAGCTGGAAAGAAAAGGGGTTAGAGGTCCCTCAAAAACTACCTTTCGTTAAAACATTTAAATATAATGAATTTTGAAACACAGGGGCATCTTGTAAAGAATAGTGAGATAAGCAGGACTAGAAGATGGGCTGAATTAGATTGTAAGCATCGTATAATCATTACTGGCACACTACTGCAAAATTCACTAATGGTATGCAACTTGATGAAACATAAATGAATTTCAAATTAACAACCGTTGTTTATTGATCTTTCGTTTTGTAATCCAGGAATTGTGGGCTTTGTTTAACTTCTGCTGTAAAGGGCTTTTGGGTGATAAGGAGTTGTAAGATTTCTGGTTTTGTTAAGAAACTTTTCAAGTGTCAACATGTTTTTGGTCTTTTTTCTTATTTCTCATTTGTTTTCCTTATTCTTCAGTTTTCATAATAAATATGAATCTCTCATTATCCTTGGATCAGACAAGAATGCAAGCACTCCTGTTCCAAAACGTTCTTCAGATGCTCTAAAGGTTATGATTCTTTTAATTTTTTAGCTATCTAATATTACCGAAATATTGAGTATAACATAAGTGTCATACTTACAAACAGAGTTTTAAACAACTCATTAACCCCTATATTCTTCGGCGCGGAAAAGATGTGTTACCCAAGCTTCCTACGAAAACGGAGATTGTTGTGTGGTTAAAGTTAAACGATATCCAGGTACACGTGCAATGATTATTTTAAGATATTCTATTTTGATATGTTAACTATATCTTCTCTAAAATCTCATATATTTTGGGCACAGAGGCAACTATACGAAGCATATGATAAAAGTTTAGATGTTAATTCATCAAGGGGTTCATAGTCATATCTGGGTACGATGGTATTTACTATTTGTCTTTTTCTCCTCTTTTGACACACATACACACACACAAATATATATATATATATATATATATATATATATATATATATATATAATGAGGGTTATGTTCAAACTAGAACCAATAAAAAGTAGAGAACTGCGAGAACAAATCTGGACTATCCAATTATTTTCAATCTTAACAAAAATTAATATTAAATCAAAATGGTATACAAGTAAAAAACACTTTAAAATTGGGAACCGTTTATTTTTGTACACTCCCACAAGTTCGGGAAACAGATACGAAGTTTTGACTATTCTGTTTTATCATTTTAATTTTGACCATTTATTTTTTTTTAAAAAGTAACACACGAATTGGTTCTAGATTTCTAGTTAATAAAGATGAACCCAAACTTGAGTAGCAAGATTAAACCAAACTTGAGCATCAAGTAATTTTCTGCTGGAGGTTTATAAATTAGGGAACATTTTTTTATTTAGTTTTTATCTTGATTTACTAATTAGGTACTAGTTAGGGATTTTAATTGTGTTATAGCTAGGACTTCTAGGTCTACAAATACAGACCCAAACTCTGTATTATTCATTTTATCTTTTCAATAAAAATTCTACCTTCTTTATTTACTTCCTAATCGTGAAGTTAACATCTTGGTGATCTGCGTTTGCAAGTCATTCTGGTTTACAACGTGTTTGTAAACGGAAGTAAGAAACCTTCCGCTGTCCTACTCCACATTTGAACCTTCAACTATATATATACATATGTATCCCCTATGTTTATTTACTTTCCTTGTTTAACTAGGTTTCATGTTTATCTTGTTTCTTGTATTTTTAATTTATATAGGAGTTTTGCCTATCAAGATCGTTTACGAATATCATTATATATATATGTGTGTGCTTTGCGTACATCTTTTAGGTATTCGGAAAGATATGTGATCATCCACTTCGGCTAACAAATGTGGATGCTGAAGATGTGCTAATAGGGATCAACCATCTTTCAAATCGGAAAGATTATTCGGCTGCTAAAGATTTAGCAACGTCCATAAAAGACGGTGCACACATTGGGGAAAATAAGGAGACTCTTTCGTGCAAGACATCTTTTATTAAATCTTTAGTGGTTAGAATTTACACTGTTAAATAGTTAATTGTGTATAATTTGTAGCATCAAGTGTATTAATAATCATGTTCAATTTTGTAACAGGAGAAGCTCATTGATGAAGATCATTTTATATTTATCTTTTCCTCGAGTATCCAAATGCTTGATCTAATCGAGGTCTGTTCCAAATTGTTACCAAATTAAACCCTTTTGATGTACATATATACATTTAGATTATATGATGCTATATATTAGGTAAAAATTATGAAATATTAGAATAGTGAATGTGCTATTCAAAATAATTTCAAACAATAAAATTATCAATCTCTTCAATAATCAACAAGTACCAATACGACCGTCGTGTTATGCGGCATGCCGCAATAATCTTTATTCTAGACGACATGGGTGATGATCATATGTACATATAGTGGGTTTTGAATGATCGCACGTAGAGGAAGTCGATAATAGGTTAAAGTGTTATGTTGAAGGAAGCAAAACGTTAACAACCTTTAAATTACATTGTTATGTATCATTAGAAGTAGATTGATTTGTATGTAATGGAATATCTTTTTGTTCCGGCATGTAATCCCTTTTTAGTAATTTTTATTAATATAATAGAATCCCTTATCTTTTAAGATAAATTAAGAGATGCACAAAATATAGTTAGTGATAGTGATTATATATTTAAGATGGTATTTTATTTGTGAAAATATCAAATTCGATGTATGAAATCCAAACACACAAATTGCCTGATAACAGAAAAGGAAACAATAAATGATGTCAACAATAAGGTAATGAGTTTAGTGCGCACAAATGTAACAAACTATAGTCTGACATTCGTAGTATGTAGCGAACTATCCAAAGTTACATTGTATGCAACGAACTTGTAATTTATTTACATTGTATGTATTTTTGTCAGATTAATGGCTCGAAGGGATGCCACGTGGCAGCATATAAATTCGACACGTGGAAAAAGTACCATACATTACATACAATGTAAAGAAATTACAAGTTCGTTACATACAATGGAAGCCCGAGTAGTTCGATACATACAATGAATGTCAGACTATAGTTTGTTACATTTGCGTGCACTAAACCCTAAGGTAATTGTGTGCATGTATGGAGTTACAATTTTTCTATACATTCCTTTAAAAGTCAGTTTTATTTATTTATTTATTGATTTTTTCATCATTGTGATTTTAATTGGTTATAATTGAAAATAAAAGTTGAATAAAGCCCAATTTACTCAAACTTCAATTATATGTATTTGATATTTTAAAAGTTTACATCACATAATTTACTTAATATTTTTAAAAATTATATCATATGTATCAAAATTTTAATTATCTATAATGTATGTGTCTGATGGCTTTTTAATCGTGTAAATGCTTGCTAATTTGCTATAGAAGTTGACCCATCATCTACACATCATCAAAAGCAATGTCATATTACCGACGAATTGAATAGGTTATAAGTTAATAAGTTATAACAGTTCAGATACATACAATAACAAATATTGAAGTTTTTTGGAACGCAAGATGGAACTTGCAAGGTTGGATGTATATAGTAGAACTTAGGGTAATGTTTGATACACTTTGAGACACTTGAGCTTTTTATTGATATAATTTCTCATGATCAGATAATTGTGTTGGAGGATTTAAAAGAATATATAGCACATGCGCCAGAGGAAGAGAATAAGGCACAAGACAGACACCCTTTTGATCTTCTGGTATGTGAATCCATCTACAAAAAGATAGCAACACTCCATTTTTTACTTTACACAATGTGGAAGTTTTATTATTTGGTTTTTGAAAATGTAGGTTATTTTGAACCCAAAACTTAGAAAGAAGGGCAACAAATCGGCGTTGTTTTTCGAAGGTTGTTTAAGGTGAGTTCTCTGGCCTTCTTTAGTTTCTTTAGGCTTTAGCTTTTGTCCTTCTAGTTCTTACTATGAATTTTATGTCACTGGCCTTCTTTAGTTTCTTTAGGCTTTAAGCTTTAGTCCTTTTTTTGATGTCCTTATAGATAATGAGTGCAATTCTAATGGAATTGAGAAAGTCGAGAGTGGAGAGTGGAGTTAGATGATGTAAACCAACAGACAACGTAATATAGAGCGTTTGTATTAGTTTACTATATCGGCTTATTGATAAGCAAAAAATCCAATAAGCTTATGTTTAACGGCTTGTGAGCTTATCAGTTTCAGCTTATGGCTGAAAGAAGTTGACAAGCTCAAAAACCGTAAAAAATGAACTTACCTGTCTATTCAATAATAAGTTAAACCCAACACCAGTAACAATGCTGGTGTAGTTTCTACCTCATTTGAGAAAATGTCGTAAGTGGCTTTGCAGCTAATAAACTCTGTTCTCTGTGAAAGAGAGAGCAATAAGTAGAAATATATCTAGTATTGATTTTAAGAGGGTGTTTTGGATGTTTGTGTAATAATCAATTTTGGGTGTTTGAGTAAACTCATTATCATTTTGTTGATAGTCAACATAGTCAAACAAAGAGAAACTTGTAAGTTGTTGTAAGAAAAATATTCATTAAAGTACATATAAGGTGACCTGCATATCCTTTGTTCTGATTAATTTAATGATCATTAATCGTTTATCTTTTCTTGAAGGCACATTTAAAACAACTGTAATTGTTTCAATACATGGATGGAAATGGTGATGGTTTTTTATGGCATGTTTATATGGCAGTTTTGATGGATACAGAGCGATGGTGGAAACTGGAAAGGTTTCTCGAGGTAGAGGTGAGGGGGTTGGATCGAGATGGGAAGCCTATGAAGGTGGATGCTTGTGGATGGCAAGCTCGTATATTGCAGCACGAATGTGATCATTTAGAGGGAACTCTGTATGTTGACAAAATGGTGAAGCGAACGTTCAGGACAATAGAGAACTTAGATTTGCCACTTGCTAAGAGTTGTCCTAAGCAGGGTGTTTGCTAGCGTTACGGTTTCAAGAAGATTTTGTTCCGGTTGACATTCATTGGCCAGGTTTACGATCTTATAAATGGCACATTAAGATGTGATGCCTTGTATGTTAAAAATTAAAAATCATCGAAATCAGGATGCACGACTTTTTCTTCTATGTTTATTGATGAAGTACGTTACATGTTTATTCAAGTTTTAATATTTTTATTGATGAAATACCATACTAACTTAATGAACCATTCGTAGTAAACTGGTTAATGTTGTATCGATATCGGCAATATGGTAACCGGTTACCGGGAGAACCGGTAAAATTACTTACGTGTCATTTTTTAAGCCACATGATGTGGTTGCCACGTCATCATTTTGTAGGTTGTAACATGTAAAAACATAGTTTGCAAAGATTGTAGCACATAAATAACCGGTTTGTTGCATACATTGGGAGTTTTAGGGGTAGGTTGCTTAACTCGGAACAAACAAGGGGGTACGATGCCGACAATATATTTACCCTTACTTAATTAGCCGGAGATTTGGATTATATGCAAATTTTTCATGGAAATGTTTGTCCTTTCTTTTGGACAAATATTTAACACAAAATAACCCTTCACTATCACTATCACTATTAGTGTATATATCACACATTACGTAAGTTATGTCTCCAATCACACTTGACAGGTTACTCGCATATTGCTAGCTCAAATCTCATATGAATATATAGATAGATGTTAGATTAGATTAAATGGTGAGAGGAACAAATTGAAAATGTTGTTAAAAATAGTTACGCTTTTATTATTATGGCGCACACACGATAAAAGAACAAAGCATATCTATTGTCTACTATCTATGATGCATTTTAAATTTTGTCTTAAAATTATTAACGGGCTATATTACCCTTAAATATTCACTTTAATATTTTAATCACATCAAGATTTCTATTATATGATAATTCAATACCATATATAAAAGTAGGGTAAGGTTCAAATAAGACTAAAAATTTGTGTGAGAATAAAGGAACCAATGATATGGTGCCATGTGTACAAAGATAATACAAAACCCATTTACCCCTTAAGTTAAATATCTCACAAACGACAAATCGAAAAATTATGAAAATTGCACCATTAGATTCAGCGTTTGATCCTCTTCGATTTGCCGTCCATTAAGGCATACTTTCGACGAGTTTTTTTTTTTCCATTATTTTTAGTGGGTTTCACATTACTAACACGTGTGTTACAGTGTTGCGTTTAGGGTTTAGGGTTTGGGGTTTAAGGGTTAGGGTTTAGGGTTGGGAGTTTGGGGTTTAGGGGTTAGGGTTTACCGTTCAATTCCTTGGTCACGTGATCGACAGTCAGGGAATTCACGTTGACCCATCAAAAATCGAGGCTATCAAAGACTGGCAAGCACCCACCACTGCAACTGAAGTACGTCAATTCTTGGGTCTTGCTGGGTACTATCGGCGATTTATCAAAAATTTCTCCAAAATAGCTTAACCACTCACGGTACTGACTCAGAAGGACAAAAGGTTCGATTGGACCGATAAACAAGAGTCAGCGTTCCAACTTCTGAAACAAAAACTTTGCAGTGCTCCAATTCTATCCTTACCCGAAGGCACCGATGACTTCGTGGTATACTGCGATGCTTCCCACCAAGGTCTCGGTTGTGTACTGATGCAACGAGACAAGATCATTGCTTATGCCTCACGACAACTGAAAATTCACGAAAAGAACTACACCACTAATGATCTCGAACTTGGAGCTGTCGTTTTCGCTCTCAAAATCTGGAGACATTATCTCTACGGCACTAAGTGCACAATCTTTACCGACCACAAAAGTCTCCAACACATCTTCGACCAAAAAGATCTTAACATGAGGCAACGTCGATGGGTCGAGTTGCTTACGGATTATGACTGCGACATCAAGTATCATCCAGGGAAGGCTAATGTTGTAGCCGATGCCCTCAGTCGAAAGGAACGACCAAAACCACTTCGAGTCCGAGCCCTCAGTATGACCATTCACAACGATCTTACCATTCAGATTCATACCGCTCAGATCGAAGCCCTGAAACCTGAAAACATCAAAAACGAAGCCTTACGGGGTATTGACAAACAATTCGAAACCAGACCTAACGGGAGTAGGTATTTCTTAAACCGAATCTGGTTGCCTAATTTTGGGAACCTACGAGACTTGGTGATGGATGAGGCTCACAAGTTCAAATATTCTATCCATCCAGGATCCGATAAGATGTAGCACGGCATCAAGGAATTTTATTGGTGGCCGAACATGAAAGCCGAAATCGCCACTTATGTCAGCAAGTGTCTTACTTGCTCGAAAGTCAAAACTGAACATCAGAAACCTTCCGGCTTACTCCAACAACCTGAAATCCCTGAATGGAAATGGGAACAAATTGCCATGGATTTCATAACCAAACTACCCAAGTCGTCGAGCGGTTGCGATACCATTTGGGTGATCGTCGATCGTCTCACCAAATCTGCTCATTTCCTGGCAATCAAGGAAAGTGATAAAATGGAACGCCTCGCACAAATATACATCAAGGAAATCGTTTCTCAACACGGTGTTCCAATCTCGATCATCTCTGACAGAGATGCCCGCTTCACTTCTCACTTTTGGCAGTCACTTCAAAAAGCATTGGGTACTCGTCTCGATATGAGCACCGCGTACCATCCTCAAACCGATGGCCAAAGTGAATGAACCATTCAGACACTGGAAGATATGCTACGCGCCTGCGTAGTTGATTTCGGTACAAACTGGGAAAGACATCTACCGTTGTGCGAATTCTCGTACAATAACAGCTATCACGCCAGCATTAAGGCTGCACCTTTTGAGGCACTGTACGGTCGTAAGTGCCGATCACCGATCTGTTGGACTGAAGTGGGAGACAGTCAACTCACTGGTCCTGAACTCATACACGCCACCACCGAGAAAATTGTGGAAATCCAAAACCGACTCAAAGCCGCACGTGATCGTCAGAAAAGTTATGCTGACGTGAGACGCAAACCACTCGAGTTCCAAGTTGGGATCGAGTACTCTTAAAAGTATCACCTTGGAAAGGCGTCATCCGTTTTGGCAAACGCGGGAAGTTAAATCCCAGGTACATCGGGCCTTTTGAGATCCTCGAACGGATTGGCCCCGTAGCTTATCGATTGCAGCTGCCATCTGAACTCAGCAGCGTGCACCCCACTTTTCACGTTTCTAATTTGAAGAAATGTCTGTCTGATGAGACACTAATTATCCCACTCGATGAAATTCGTGTTGACGACAAACTTCACTTCGTTGAGGAACCCGCTGAAATCATGGACCGTGAGGTCAAACAACTAAAACAAAGTCGTATTCCCATCGTCAAAGTCAGATGGAATTCGCGGCGCGGTCCGGAATTCACTTGGGAACGGGAAGACCAAATGCGACTCAAATATCCTCAGCTATTCTCCGATTCTACATCAAACGCGACCTCGAGCTAAATTTCTGGACGAAATTCTCCTAACAGGGGGAGAATGTAACACCCGCCAAATTAGGACTAGTAATTAGTGCCTAATTCTCTGTTAATACATGTAATTATTTCTGTATTAGGCTAATTAATGTATCGAATTATATATTGATGAATATATACAAACTTTGCGATTTGATTAAATCGTACGCAATTTAAATCGAATGTATTTCGGTTCAATTAAATACGGACGTTGGTGACCAATTTTATTAAATGACGTGACATTTTATAATAACATTATGTCAAAAATATTATTTTGATAATACTCTAATTATAATCCATATCGTACAAACAAGAATCAAGCGATTAAAAATATTAAAAACGCAAACAAACAAAACGAACTAAATTATGTTTTACAACTCAAATATATCGTAATTAGTGAAATATTTTAATAAAAATAAAGCGTGATTGTTCATATTTTAATTACTTATAACTACACAAATAAAATAATTATTTAACGTTTAAACAAACGGGAAAACGAACACCGCGCGGAGCGCAATTGCGGAGCTGAAAAAGGTGAGGCTTTCAACAAAACCTCACCTCTCTCTTTCTTTCCCTTTTCATTTTCACCTCCCGACTTCTCTCTCTATCTTTCTTTTCTCCAAAACCACCAAACACTCACAAACTCACAAAATCGTCAAATAACGCCACGAAACGCACTCGGATCATAAATATTTTTAGAGATTCACGACCACCTCGCAACGATCTACACTTCTATCTTTCCGGATTTCCATTTCACCACTTTGTAAGTTTCCGACAAAATCCCGAAACCTTTCGATTCTTAGTATTTTTCACTTGTTAGTTATAACGCCCCTGATTTAGAACATCTTTTTTTTTTTTTTTTTTTAAACATCGCGGAAGCAATATCCCATATATATATATAACCTTGGATTAACCAAAATATACATAATCATTTACATATGTATTTCGTTATACAGCTACACAATTAGATGGGCGTTACTTTAACAAAACTTTTAAAGTAGTACAAAAGTCATCAGAGTTTTCATCCTTGTCGAACATTCCTTCAATTTACTCCGAGACCCGCCCCTTAACAAACTATATTAACCTGCAAGGAGTAAACAACGAGGGATTAGCACGAAGCTAAGTGAGTTAACTCGTCACTAACACTACACTTAGTTTAACACCATGAGTCTACAACAATTAACACATTGACACAACATCACTAGAGGATCGGTGGCCCTTGTGGCACCCTCAGCCGCGGTGGCCCACCAAGCGACACTTACACCGACTGCAGGCCAATACAGTGGTTAACCGATAACGATTTGCTACCTTTAGTCAACACAAGCTCTATTCACAACACATGTTCACGACTCTCGTGTTGACTAACCTGTAGCAAAACGTCCAACAATATTGACCTCTTTAACACAATCACCAATAAGTTTCTTAACACTTGCTTCTACTTCGCAATATGCCTTAACACAAGAATGCATAATTAACACTTGAAGTAACCACATGAGTGATCACCAAACATAGTGAGAGATCAAAGTCCACTCACCTGTTAGTCTCCTTCTCCAAACTCAAAAGTCTTATTTTATTGAGTCTTCGGTGTCTCTGTACACACAATTAAAACACAAGTTAATAACTCGTCTCATAACTAATTATGACTATACTCAATTACATACATTAATAATCAAGAAATATCGATAATTAAATAATGTAAATGGTAGATTCATATAAGTTCACAAACTATCAAAATCTTCAAAATTATAAAGGCAAACGCGATCCAGGCAATTGGGTTGGGATCGCGTTCCTCTTAAGGAAAATATTCTGTCACCAAAATACACTGTGAAACGCGATCCGGAAAAAGGGCTTGGATCGCGTTCGCAAGAACAAATCCAAACGAACACAATATTCTACTGATCAACGCGATCCGGGTAAGAGGCTTCAGGATCGCGTTTATAAGAACAAAATACGCGGTAACCAAGTAACACATGGCAACGCGATCCGGTCAAGGATGCAGGATCGCGTTCCTCAGTTTTTCAGCAGAGGTTCAAACCTGTAATTACACAGCACGAACCAAAACCCAAAATCGACTAAAACTCAACTTGTAACTCAGATTTTTATCGATTTCAATGTACCATAACACCTAATAACAACATACAACCATGATTCAAACAACAATTCATCACAAATCCTCAAAATCACTTATAACCTAACTATTTCCATTCAAACTAAAAACTCACTAAATCTTTCATGTTTTATCATGAAATCAAGAAAAGGAGTTCAATCATCATCATCACATCGATATACAAGAATGAATTCAACTCATTTAGCTACAAATCATTCCTCACTTCAAACTACCTAAAATTCAATATTTGAGTTTACAAAAGTTTACTTACAATTTGAAGAACATAATGGAGATGAGGATGATGATCACAACAAGAATTCAAGCTTCACTTCATCAATCAATTTGTATAATCTTTTGATTTGGTAAGGATTTGAGTTTGAATTGTTTTAGGTTAAAACTAGGTGAAGAATGAGAATTTGGGGGAAAAAGATCGGCCTCCCCTTTTTATTAAAACCGACCCTTTTTAGTTACAGCACAATATTATACCACCTTTTGATCTATTGTCTGGAACCTAAATACTAATTGCGAGAAAAGTATTTTATTTTACCGTCGTCTAGGATTATTTAAAACAAACAATATTTTACTAGTCACAATATCTCCTGAGACTTATTTAACTATTTATTTCACGATCAAACATATTCAAACAATTAAATGTACTTATTTAAATTTAAATAATTACCTGATTCTACTGGGCCCAATTCAGGGTGTTACAAATCTTCCCTCCTTAAAAGATTTCGTCCCCGAAATCTAACTAGACTCGAACAAACTAGGGTAACGGGCCCTCATACTCGACTCGGTCTCCCAAGTAAGATTTTCTCCCAAACTATGTTTCCATTTCACTAGAACCATAGGTATTTCCTTCTTGCGCAATTTAGTCACCTTTCTATCAACTAACTCAATGGGCTCTTCTACTAATTTCTGACCTTGGTCAACTCTAAAATCTTGTAACGGAAGGATTTGAGTTGGATCCTCCACATTACATTTCCGCAAATAACAAACATTAAAGGTGTCGTGAATACCACTTAATTCAGGAGGAAGGTCTAAGGCAACTGTTTGGTCATTAACTACTTGGCGAATTTTGAATGGACCTATAAATCTCGGAGCCAATTTCCCACGCTTACCAAAACGAATCACGCCCTTCCAAGGTGACACTTTCAAATAAACCAATTCACCTTCGACAAAATTAACTGATCGACGACGCGGATCAGCATACTGTTTTTGTCTATCTCTGGCGGCTTTCAATTTCTCGCGAGCTATAGCAACTTTATCGGCCGTAATCTGGACAATATCGGGACCCGCAAACTGTTTCTCTCCCGCCTCTAACCAACAAGTCGGCGTTCGACAACGACGTCCATAAAGCATCTCATATGGTGGCATACCAATACTCGAATGATACGAATTATTATACACAAATTCCACCAAAGGTAGGTGAGAGTCCCACGAACCCCCATACTCCAAAATACACGCCCTCAACATATCCTCTAGAGTCTGAATGGTTCTTTCTGACAGTCCATCTGTCTGAGGATGATATGCAGTACTAAGATTAACTCGGGTACCTAACTCTTTCTGAAGATTCTGCCAAAAGCCTGACACAAACCTGGAATCTCGATCTGACACAATAGATAATGGTATTCCGTGCCTCGATACAATCTCATTAATATACAACTTAGCCAAACGGGTCAAAGAAGCGGTTTCACTGGTCGCCAGAAAATGGGCACTTTTAGTTAAGCGATCAACAACAACCCAAATCATATCGTTGCCTTTCTGCGTACGTGGTAACTTGGTGACAAAATCCATAGTGATATGTTCCCATTTCCACTCGGGTATCTCCAATTGTTTCAACGAACCATAAGGCTTTTGATGCTCGGCTTTTACTTGGGAACAAATATGACATGATTCCACAAATCTTGCTACATCCGTTTTCATTGTTGGCCACCAATAAAGAGGTTTCAAATCGTTATACATTTTTGTACTACCGGGATGAATAGATAATCTCGATTTATGAACCTCCGTCAAAATCAACTCACGAAGTCCACCAATTAATGGGACCCAAACCCGAGACTGAAAAGTTTTCAACCCACGTGAATCATCAACTAACAAATTCTTTCGTTTCAACATGATCTCGGATTTCAAATTAACATCCAATAAAGCTTCAATCTGTGCGACTTTTAGCTGAGAAATCAAATCAGAGGACACCTCTAATCGCATAAAACAAATCTTGTCACTAGATATATTTCGACTCAATGCATCCGCAACCACATTAGCTTTACCCGGGTGATAACGGATCTCGCAATCATAATCTTTAATCAATTCTAACCATCGCCTCTGACGCATATTCAATTCTTTTTGCGAAAACATGTACTGAAGGCTTTTATGATCCGTGCAAATTACACATTTCGTACCATACAAATAATGTCTCCAAATCTTCAAGGCAAAAATCACAGCCGCAAGCTCCAAATCATGTGTTGGGTAATTCTTTTCATGTGGTTTAAGCTGTCTAGAAGCATACGCAATTACGCGATCTTTTTGCATTAAAACACCACCTAATCCGGTATGCGATGCATCACAATAGACAATGAAATCATCCGACCCATCAGGTAACGCCAAAACAGGGGCTTGACACAATAATTGCTTTAATGTCTGAAAAGCTGCCTCTTGTAGTTCGGTCCACTGAAATTTCACATCCTTCCGAGTTAACTTAGTCAATGAGCTCGCAATCTTGGAAAAATCTTTAATAAACTTTCTGTAGTATCCTGCTAATCCAAGAAAACTTTTAATTTCTGAAGGAGACTTAGGCGCATTCCAATTCATAACAGCTTTCACTTTAGATGGATCCACTCTAACCCCGTCTTTGCAAATGATATGTCCCAAAAACTGCACCTCACGTAACCAAAACTCACATTTTGAAAACTTTGCATAAAGATGCTCTCTTTTCAATGTTTCAAGTACCAATCTCAGATGCATTTCATGATCCGCTTCAGACTTAGAATAAATCAAAATATCGTCGATAAACACAATCACAAACTGGTCAAGATAGGGACGACACACCCGATTCATTAAATCCATAAAGATTGCAGGAGCATTCGTTAACCCGAACGGCATAACCAAAAACTCATAGTGACCATACCTCGTGCGAAAAGCGGTTTTAGGAATATCTTCCTCACGAACTCGGACTTGATGATATCCCGATCTCAAATCAATTTTCGAAAAATATGAGGATCCTTGCAATTGATCAAACAATTCATCAATTCTAGGCAACGGGTATTTGTTCTTCACCGTTCTCTTATTTAATTCCCGATAATCGATGCACATACGGAGAGTGCCATCTTTCTTCTTCACAAATAACACGGGAGCACCCCAAGGCGATGAACTCGGCCTAATAAATCCCTTATCTAGCAATTCCTGAATTTGCCCCATCATTTCACGGATTTCGGAAGGAGCTAATCTATAAGGAGCATTTGCTACTGGAGACGAACCAGGAATTAAATCAATTTGATATTCTATATCTCTTACAGGGGGAAGACCAGGCAAATCATCCGGAAACACGTCCGAATATTCAGAAACCACCCGAATATCGGAGATGGATTTCCTTTCTACTTTGACATCTACAACATAGACTACAAAGGATTCACAACCCTTAACTAAAGACTTCCTAGCCTTTATCATGGATATTACTGGAATACTACCCTTTGAACGTTCCCCACGTGCCACAACATAAGATAGATTGGAAACTGGGATTTTTATTAACTTCTTATGACAAGAGATGTCGGCTTTGTTTTGACTCAGCCAGTCCATACCAAGAACCACATCAAATCTAGGGATTTGCATCAATAGGAAAGAAACTGGAAATTCATGATCCTCTATTAATATACTAGCTCTGGCTACCGATGTGGTAACAGGAACTGTCTTACCATCAGCTACCTCAACTTCTAAGGGATTAGAAATCACAGAAGGCATCAATTTCAGTTTATCACAAAATTGCACAGATATAAACGAGCAATTTGCTCCAGAATCAAATAATACACGGGCTGGTACAGAGTTAACAAGGAAAGTACCAGTAATCACGTCATCAGTAAGCACAGCATCATCCACGGTCATTCGAAAAGCTCGACCCGTAGCAGCTGGTGGAATCTTCCTTTTTTGACCAGAAGATGAGGAACCTCTAGCCGCACCCGTACCCTGCTTCCTTGCATCAGGACAATCACCCGCTCTATGTCCTTCTTTGTGACACGTCCAACACACATTATTTGGATAAGTACAATCAATCGCATTATGACCCAACACCCCACATTTCATACACCTTGACGTCCGAATAGAACAAGGCCCGGTATGCTTTGATCGACTTCTTGCACAATAAGAATTATCCATCGGAACACCACCATAACTAGTTTTCTTGTTTGCTTGAGAAGGTTGCCATCTTTGTTTTCCTTTACCGGAAGAATCACTCTTCGGTTTCTGTACATATTTTTCTTTATTTTGCAACCTCCTAGCCATAACATCACTATCCACGGATCGTGCCCACTCAAAAGCCTGAGAAATGCTACTAGCCATTCGCACTGTAGTACGATAATCTGGAGGTAAAGTTTTCACAAAGTGGCTAATTTTGTTTCTTTCAGTCGGGACCCACTGTTGCACAAATCTTAATTTCTCAGAAAATTGTCGGATAAGCTCATCAATTGACATCTCATCAGTCTTTCGTAAATCCATAAATTCCTGTCTGACACGATCAAGATTATATTCCGAACAGAACTGTTTGCATACCTCGGCATGAAAATCCTGCCATTTAATAGAACTCCTTTGTTGTGGAGTGAAATGAGCAGTTATCGAATCCCACCATGACATAGCTTCACCTTTCAACAGTTGGACAGTATAGGAAACTTTGTCTTCCTCATCACAGTGACAAACCTCTAACTTTCTTTCCACATCACGCAACCAGTCTAAGGTAACCGTAGGATCAGGACTTCCAGAGTAAGAGGATGGTTTACTAGACATGAAGGTTTTAAGAGAACATCCTTTCTTCGGAACCTGAAATGGTGGAAATAACTGTGCCTGATAACCAATCGATCCAAAAGAAGGAAACGGTATTGATGTCTGAAAATCATAACCCTGTTGATGTTGTTGTGAAACATGAGGAAAAGTAACCGGAATCCGAGTAGAGGCAGTAATAGGAGGAGTAGTAGTAGCAACATGCGAATAAGTAGGGATGGATCGTTGAGATGACCCTGCACGTTCCCTCTCAAGTTCTACTACACGATTCTCTAATCTTAATATATACTCTTGACTAGTTTCAACTTCAGTATTTACCGGATTCGAAGTACCATTATGATCCACGTCTTCTGGAGCGGAGTGAACAGTCGAGACATTATAGAGAGTACGGGGTGGTTGCTCATTTTCTGCCATCTGTCATAAAAAAACACATCTCAACACTTGTTAATTGTTAGTACTAACATACTAACACATTTCACACTATAGCTAATCCCACAACCCGGAATGTTTGACAACTCGACATTAGATTTGGGATTAAACACCCTGAGTTGTTCAATTCGCCCAAATCTAAGCTCTGATACCAACTTATAACGCCCCTGATTTAGAACATCTTTTTTTTTTTTTTTTTAAACATCGCGGAAGCAATATCCCATATATATATAACCTTGGATTAACCAAAATATACATAATCATTTACATATGTATTTCGTTATACAGCTACACAATTAGATGGGCGTTACTTTAACAAAACTTTTAAAGTAGTACAAAAGTCATCAGAGTTTTCATCCTTGTCGAACATTCCTTCAATTTACTCCGAGACCCGCCCCTTAACAAACTATATTAACCTGCAAGGAGTAAACAACGAGGGATTAGCACGAAGCTAAGTGAGTTAACTCGTCACTAACACTACACTTAGTTTAACACCATGAGTCTACAACAATTAACACATTGACACAACATCACTAGAGGATCGGTGGCCCTTGTGGCACCCTCAGCCGCGGTGGCCCACCAAGCGACACTTACACCGACTGCAGGCCAATACAGTGGTTAACCGATAACGATTTGCTACCTTTAGTCAACACAAGCTCTATTCACAACACATGTTCACGACTCTCGTGTTGACTAACCTGTAGCAAAACGTCCAACAATATTGACCTCTTTAACACAATCACCAATAAGTTTCTTAACACTTGCTTCTACTTCACAATATGCCTTAACACAAGAATGCATAATTAACACTTGAAGTAACCACATGAGTGATCACCAAACATAGTGAGAGATCAAAGTCCACTCACCTGTTAGTCTCCTTCTCCAAACTCAAAAGTCTTATTTTATTGAGTCTTCGGTGTCTCTGTACACACAATTAAAACACAAGTTAATAACTCGTCTCATAACTAATTATGACTATACTCAATTACATACATTAATAATCAAGAAATATCGATAATTAAATAATGTAAATGGTAGATTCATATAAGTTCACAAACTATCAAAATCTTCAAAATTATAAAGGCAAACGCGATCCAGGCAATTGGGTTGGGATCGCGTTCCTCTTAAGGAAAATATTCTGTCACCAAAATACACTGTGGAACGCGATCCGGAAAAAGGGCTTGGATCGCGTTCGCAAGAACAAATCCAAACGAACACAATATTCTACTGATCAACGTGATCCGGGTAAGAGGCTTCAGGATCGCGTTTATAAGAACAAAATACGCGGTAACCAAGTAACACATGGCAACGCGATCCGGTCAAGGATGCAGGATCGCGTTCCTCAGTTTTTCAGCAGAGGTTCAAACCTGTAATTACACAGCATGAACCAAAACCCAAAATCGACTAAAACTCAACTTGTAACTCAGATTTTTATCGATTTCAATGTACCATAACACCTAATAACAACATACAACCATGATTCAAACAACAATTCATCACAAATCCTCAAAATCACTTATAACCTAACTATTTCCATTCAAACTAAAAACTCACTAAATCTTTCATGTTTTATCATGAAATCAAGAAAAGGAGTTCAATCATCATCATCACATCGATATACAAGAATGAATTCAACTCATTTAGCTACAAATCATTCCTCACTTCAAACTACCTAAAATTCAATATTTGAGTTTACAAAAGTTTACTTACAATTTGAAGAACATAATGGAGATGAGGATGATGATCACAACAAGAATTCAAGCTTCACTTCATCAATCAATTTGTATAATCTTTTGATTTGGTAAGGATTTGAGTTTGAATTGTTTTAGGTTAAAACTAGGTGAAGAATGAGAATTTGGGGGAAAAAGATCGGCCTCCCCTTTTTATTAAAACCGACCCTTTTTAGTTACAGCACAATATTATACCACCTTTTGATCTATTGTCTGGAACCTAAATACTAATTGCGAGAAAAGTATTTTATTTTACCGTCGTCTAGGATTATTTAAAACAAACAATATTTTACTAGTCACAATATCTCCTGAGACTTATTTAACTATTTATTTCACGATCAAACATATTCAAACAATTAAATGTACTTATTTAAATTTAAATAATTACCTGATTCTACTGGGCCCAATTCAGGGTGTTACATTAGTTGTTTATATAACTTATATATGTCCACTACAAAGTGTAAAACACGATTTTATAGCTTAAAAACGGGTTTGAATTGGGTTTTTGGCCGGAATAATCTCGACAGTCGAACTTTCTGGGCTGGTGTTCTTCAATGCGACACAAGCCTTGTGTCGCATGTAGTGTCATATTTTACCTGTTATGTCGCACCTAGTGTCGTATAAATCCTTTTGTGTCGTACCCTTCACGACACAACGTTGTGTCGCATCTTATGTCGTATTTTCATACGACACAATCACTATGTCGCTGTTGAATCAGCATCTCAAATCTATACGACACTACCCTTGTGTCGTATAGGTATTGTGTCGCATTTCTATGCGACACAACCCTTATGTGCATGACAAACTTTTGTGTCGCATGATTGTGTCGCATAAAACAGCAGGTTTACAAACTAAAATTTCACTAAGTGTCGAACATATATAACCTCAAACACTTATACGATACTACTTATAAAACACATTGGAACACACTTGTAAGTGCAAAACACTAATAACATGATAATAATATTTAAAGTTATTATTTCAAATCCATCACCAACGGGCCGTACACGTTTTCAAACACTTAACAAATCAACCAAATCGTAGTAATTTGGACATATATATAGTTGTGTAACAACTACAAGGGTGATCTTTTGAGATACCCAATCATGTTTATAACCATCGCGTGTCGTGGACACCCTCAGGTTACAAGTCTTTGGACTTCATACTCGGCTAATCAACTCAAGTTTATTAAGTTAAACTCACAAGACTCAGGTGAGTCTCATGGCCCCTCTTTTTACTGTTTTACTCAGGGGTGTGATATATTGCTCATTTTTAACATGTGAACGCAAGTACAAACATTTCATATACTACATGAGTTTTTCACAATTAATCATTTAAAGTCCTCCGTCAGAATAGTTGTTAATACGTTGTAGCGTGAATATTAGTATATGGTACCATATAGGATTGACCCTCCTCGTCCGGGTTAGCAAGCACTAACCGGGTAAACGGACGTACTAATATTTGGGAAGACGAATGTTGATTAGGCATTCGTGGAGGCACCTCGCCCAGAATTCTCTATAGGGGACCCGGCCCTCGAGTTAAGCTCAACTATGTGCTCATGGCTGTATACACGGTTATTATCAATTGCTGGATGCAATTTAATTATTTAAATCTTGCGGTTCATACTATATTACTTGATTTCAAACCTGTGAGCTCACCAGCTTTAGCTGACCCATTTAGCATGTATCGCATGTACCAAGCAGTAGATTGCTTCGGCTTCAGGACTTTTAGCTCGAGTCAGCATACAGACGATTGAGATTTTCTTGCATTAGTATATTTTGTACAAGTACTTATGTACTGAAATCTCCTTTTATTTAAACTCGAGCTATGTAAAGCTATAAATGTTGTAAACATTTTCAATATTAATATATTTCGTTAAAACGACGCATATAGAGTCGTTTACTATATATCTTTGTGCTTTGTTATTGATTAGTAACACACAATTCGTGCTTCCGCAAATCATTAAATGTGGGGGTGTTACACGTATTTCCTTTTGTTATCGTGTGTTTCTGGAGCTTACAGGAAAGAAATGGAATATACACGACACTGTATACGTATTTTTCTATTAATCTTTTCTTAAATTTAACTACACAGTCTGGAACTGAGAAACCGTCTTACGTTTTTCACTATATCTTATTATTCATGTCATAATACTTCATTATAAAATTATATCCTCGTACGAAATTAAAATCCTGAAATCTGGGACGTTACAACTCTCCCCCACTTAAACTGTTTGTGTCCTCACGAACACTCCTAAACACAAGCTAATATCATAACCAATCTTATAAATACTTAAACACACACAACAACATAAATGCTAGAAATTCAACGGCGTCAGAGTCAATAAATGTATGCAGGTATAGAATTTAAAGTATAGGTACCTGACGTCACTTCTGATGACTCCTTCACCTCTCCCTCAGTTATCTGGTAAGCACGAGCTTTTGGCATTGGAACTGTCATTGCTACTTTCTCTTCCATCCTCTTACGTCTATCTCTAGCTTTGTCCGGACAATCAGCCTGAATATGATCTTCCTTAAAACAATAATAACATAAATGAAGAGGGCTTAGGCAATTCGATGCCATATGCCCCGGTCTACCACACTTAAAACATCTGCACTCTCCTGTATGCTTCCTACCACATTTCTCACATGGGGGTATCTCTCTTGGTTGAGTTTGAGAACTAACTTGTTGTAATGGTTGTGGTTGTGGTATGGTTTCATCAAAACGCGTTTTCTTAGACACAAAAGATGGTGAGGTGGTGTGTTCTATCTTTCTCTTACTCACTGTTTCAGCAACTCTAGCTTGCAAATCCTTCTCACGCACTAAAGCTCTATTCAAGATTTTAGCAATGGTATTATAAACAAGTGGGTCAATGGATTCACGAATCTCTAGGTTGAGATGACGATAGAAGTGGTCGGTCAACAACTTAGGATTAGAGGTGTACTCAGGACAAAACCTAGCTTTCTCATGGAATACCTTAGAATACTCTGCAACCGACTTACTTCCATGCTCAATCGCTAAAAATTCTCCCTTTAACTTCTCTAATTCTGCAGGTGGTGAAAATTCCTCTCTAAATATCTCTTTAAACTTATCCCAAGTAAACCTTGAAGCTACATCAAAACCATACGTCTCTAACTGTGAGTTCCACCACTCATGAGCATCTTTCTTAAGTTGATGAGCTGCAAATATCACTTTTGACTCATCCGGACACTTACACAACATAAACGTCTCCTCAAGTTCACTAATCCAACGATTACTAATGACTGGGTTTAACTCTCCACGAAATTCAGGCGGATTACATGTGGCAAAACTCTTATACTCAAACTTTTCTTTCTCTTTATTCGTCTCTATTTGGGTTGAGGAAGTTCCAATGTTTCGTAAAGGAGCTACGTGCTGTCTCTCAAACTCATTAAATCTCTCTGTCAAAATATTCTCCACTCTAGTAATCAATGTTGGGGTAAGAGCTTCTAAAGACTGTCCAATTATCCTTTTTGTCATTACTTCCTCCTCGTGAGCTAAGTGTCGGTCTCCTACATCCTCCTCACGCGGGGAAGAACGTTCACTGGTATTCTTAGTAGCATCCATCTAACACAACATCAACAATTCAGTTAATACATTAAATCTCCACATAATATAGGCAACAATTAAACTTCATGCTCAATTTATCAAAACAATTCTCCCCTAATCTGCATTATGTTTAAGTGCTATGAATCACCCATGTGCAATTGTATAATATTAATTTCATTGGCCAGACGAAATCATATTAGACTTACCACACACTTCTATTCATTACCCTTAAACACAATCAGTCATAACAAAACAAATCTTATAATCATACACATAACAACATAATAAGAAAACTATTGTAAAACATAATCATGCATTCATATTAGTTTAAGACTACGCAATCCTAATGTGGATTACATAATTCTCTTAAACTATCGCTCTGATACCAACTTGAAACGCCCCGAATTCGTGAACATTTTTTTTTTGGTAAGGTCCCACGTCTAAAATATGACATTATAGACTCGTTATATCATTCCCTCAATCAAATAAGGACTCGAATAAGAAAATGTTGAAATTACAAGTGATTCCCCAGGAATGACTCCCATTCCCCAGGAATCAGGCTTGCTGTTAACATTTAGATACGGATTCCCCAGGAATGACTCCCATTCCCCGGGAATCAGGGTTGCACAACTAATACCCAAATACGAATTTCAAACGCGCATAACTTTTTACTCGTTACGAGTTAGACCACCAAATTTTGCAGGCACCTCCAATATGTCAAAATGAAACTTTCCCTTTTTACACTTTTTCAAAATACGCGTTTATCGAGAAAACGGACGTATGACCAATTTTGACAATAAAATGACCATTTTAGTGCACTAACCAAATCTCAAACCATGAAGGCTGAGATGTTGAGCTTTTAACCACATATCATATATACCAAAACAAACTTAAAGCAATCGACCAAAGTTTCATACCCTTGGTCTAACTCGTTTTACTCACTTGGGTCGTTAATGACCCAATTTGACACTTTTTGACCCGTTGGCCCATAAGGGCTATTTTGACCCATTCACTAGCCAATCACAACCCATAATTGACCAATGAAGTGCTTGACTACATGTTAACACTCCAAATCCATTGAAAATACATTTTGACTATTTCCACCTATGAATCCCTTTCATAAACACTATTTAAATTCAACCACTAACATTAAAACTTTAGGACCATAATTTACATCATTTACAAGTGTGTTGACTTTCAAAGTCAACCTATTTTAAAAATGCATAAGTCATGGCTCACCATGACCCACTTTTAAAACAAGTCTAAAAGGGCGATTTTTACACAAGTATATCCAAACGACATAAAAGAGAAACTTGCCATACACTAACTTTAAGCAATCCACGCTATCCCCTTAAACCGCCTTCCCCTTTCCTTGTCCACTTCCACCTAAAACATTGAAACACTTAAACAATAAGCACTTTTGCTTAGTGAGCATATAAGCAACTTAACCAAATAATACATAACATGGCTACATAAACACTATGCTAGTAAAACTAGCAACTCTATATCATAAACTTCATAAGCTTCATATCACTAACTCATGATTGTACCCACCTCTAGCTCGGAAGCTATCCGGTAACATGTACAATCAATTCATATCACTATAATCATCTGCAAGTAATACACTTAATCTTCACTTGATTGTACCCACCTCTAGTTCGGAACCTATCCGGTAACATGTACAATCAATTCATAACATAACACTTCACAAGTAACAATTTAAACGATAAAGCACGATTAACTTCACATGGTTGTATGATCCTCTTACTCGGAAGTAATCCGGAAACACATACAACCACTTACTTGATTAATCCTTATACTACTCACCTTAGTCTTGAAAGGATGATTCACAACGTACAACCAAAAGTAATAATTCCAACTTCTTATCACCTATACATATATCACATAACAACATATTCAACTTCAAGGAAATCATAATTCTAAACCATTAATCACTTTTAAACCCTCCCCCACTTTGGTTAACCTAATCAATTCATTAACACTTCCACTTAAATCATGTTCTAACATAGTTTTCATAATCTAATTGCATCATAGATCGCACTTTTAACTAATTAACACTAATTCACACATATTTAACCAAAACCCCATTTTTGATCAAGAACACCTATAGCAATTTAATCATATTCAAGGTGTAATTTCTTCATAAACTAGCTCAAGAACAATCATAAACAACAATTCTAACAATTTCTAACCCTAATTTCGTGTAAATTTCACTAATTAATCATAACCCATGATAAACCCCTCTAAACCCCAAGAACTAGGTTAAACATAAAGAAATCAACACTTACAATGATTAGGGAATGGAAAGGAGATGATTACTTGAAGATTACTTGCTTGATTTGGGGTTTAATTGAAGATTAGATGAAGAAGAAAAGTTCCTGCGTATTTCCTTTTGTTATCGTGTGTTTTCTGGAGCTTACAGGAAAGAAATGGAATATACACGACACTGTATACGTATTTCTCTATTAATCCTTTCTTAAATTTAACTACACAGGCTGGAACTGAGAAACCGTCTTACGTATTTCACTATATCTTATTATTCATATCATAATACTTCATTATAAAATTATATCCGCGTACGAAATTAAATTCCTGAAATCTGGGACGTTACATTATTATATCTCTAGTTTCTAATTCATAATTATTTACTAATGGTATATTTAGTATTTTATCCCATATTTGTATTTTTACATTTTCTTGGTATTCTGTTATCCTATTTCCTTCTCCATTAAATCCTCTTACATTTATAGGGGTTTTTAATTTTTTTCATTCTGGTAAACAGTTATTTCTAAATATTGTAATCATTGCTCCTGTATCTAATAATCCATTATAATATCTATTTAGGTATTCTGGGGAGAATATTTCAAATAATATGTGTATAGTCTCTATTCTATTATCACTCTAAGGGCTTCTAACTTAATTTGATTCATGTGGCAGCTTATATATTCGACACGTGAAAAAAGTACCAAAAATTACATACAATGTAAGAAATCACAAGTTCGTTACTTACAATGGAAGCCCGAGTAGTTCGTTGCATACAATGAATGTGAGACTGTAGTTTGATGCATTTGTGCGCTCTAAGCCCTTTATTTTTCCCATTGAATTGAGGGACCGTAACACAATTAAGTCAAATAAAAGGAGTCAAATTGAAACTTTTGAACCTATACTCAAACCGATAGTGGATCGGAGCAAAGGTTGCGCATGCTCGGGTCTCCAGTCTCCACTCCTCAGCCGAAGATCTCCGATCCGATTACGGTGTTTGTCTTCCTCTTATTGTATTAATAAAAATATAAACAAATTATGAATATTTACGTACATATGTATATGCAATTTCACATCTGTATTAGGGCACACATTTGATATTGATCTGATTTTGATGTTTCTCCTTGTTAAGTTTCCGTAATTGCATCTTATTAGTGATTGCGATACATTATCAAGTATCAACAACGACAAAAATTACTAATTATATGTAGATGTAATCATGTATTAAGCTAAGTCTGTAAATTAGCATCTGTAAGTCACAGTTGAGCTGTGTTATCATCAAATAAGTGCATTTTAAGGTTAAATTTTCAGTTGTTGTGATTGTTCAATATTTGGATTTGATAAAATCAAGGTAATATTTTGAATATAATATCTATGATTTGCAAATGAATTTTATAACACTTGCTTTGAATGCTTGTTGTAGGTATGCATAAAATCTAGTCTAGTAGCAATCGTGTAGTGGAATAGAATGGCTAGCACAGCTTGTTTTATGATCATTAGCAAAAATGACATTCCTATATACGAGGCCGAAGTTGGTACTGCTCCTAAGGTACGATTTCTTTTAATAACATCACTTGTAGATTTGAGCAGTAAGCTTGCTATTCATCGAATCATGTAATAACCGTTTCTTGTTATTAAGTTTTAACTTAGCCTACTATTTTGAAACTTGGAATATCAGTTTCTTAATTTTGTGATATATAGTTCTATTATGCATAGGCAGTATGGTTCCTCACTTTATTGTTTATCAAGTATTAATCTATTATTTCTGTCATAACTTAGTGTGAATAAAATGAATTACTATTGAGATTTGTTATTAAGATTAGTTAAACGATATTGCGATGTCTGGCTTCTTATTTCATGTTTATTTATGTCCTACTACTGAATACTACTCCGTAGTATATAAACAATCGTATGTACGGAAGTAAACAGTGTAGTCATCTTTTTGTCAAATTATTGTTTTTTATCATGTGAAGATCATGTAGAAACTCATACCTTGAGATGGCATTTTTAGAAAGAAGAAGCAGCACATCAGCATCAGTTTATCCTCCATGCGGCTTTGGATATCGTCCAGGATCTTGCATGGACAACAAGTGCTATGTAAGATTAAAAACCACTCTCACTAACACTAGAAATTAAGGGAAAAATGGAATTTATTCAGCAATTCGCTCTTGCTCATGCAATATTATTTCAACTTTTCTGCTTCCAGGTTTTTGAAATCAATTGACAGATTTAATGATTTGGTGGTATCAGTATACGTAACAGCTGGTCATATCCTTCTTGTTTTTGTAATTTTGGTTCTGTTACCTCATAGTTACATTACGCAAAAGCACAAATCCTAGGGGTAATTTAGGTCGTACATTTTTATTACTTGTTCGGTTACGACTGTCCTAAGCTTTCCGTTGCTCGAGTAGTATTAGGGGGGGTGTTTGGCACTACGTTTTGAAATTTTTTATGTGATATGGAATAATCAATTGCAACAGAACGGGTTGCAAAAGATAGTGTTGGGTTGTGCTTCTGCTGTTTGAAGTTGTGCTGATCATATAGTAAAGTTTTTGCAGCTACCCTTAAATTGATTTTTTGACTCTGAATATTCTGATAATTAGTTTTACTTTATCTGAGCTCTAGAAAGTGATCATTTGCAACTTGAAACACGATATTCAGATAATCAGTTACAAATCGCAGGCCAAACATCTGTTAGTTATATACAAGTCTCAAATATCTAATAGGGCCGCATTGTGTTTGAATATCTTCATAATTTTGTGGATATGTATTGTCATCTTTCCTTGTAATTTCCTTGACTCAAGCTGTACATACGCGATTGATGCTGCTTCATGACTCTCGTAGTGAAGATGGAATTAAGAGCTTCTTCCAGGAGGTCCATGAGCTCTATATAAAGGCAAGTTTTACTATGTCAAAATATAGCTATCTGGTTGTTATATTGTTATTTCTTTATCCGTTTATTCACCTTATTATAAGTTTTGTTTCACTGATTATAAGTTAAAACCTCCCTACTTAGCATATGGGTGTTTAAATAATAAGCTTTTCTTAGATAGACAGGAAGAAGAATTTCTGATACAACAATTATTTTAGCTTTTATTGTCCACGTTATATAGTGTTCTAATACACTTTAATTTTGCTGCGTTTAATCTCTGCAGATTCTTTTGAATCCTCTCTACCTACCAGGATCTCGTGTTACATCTTCACATTTTGATACAAAGGTCCGAGCCCTCGCAAGAAGGTACCTATAAGGTCATCATCTCAACTTTTCAAAAGTGTAAACTGAAATTTCCTCTATTCTGTCGTAACCACAACTGCGTGCTAGCCTTAGGGTTCTGTTGTTGGTGACTATTGAATTCTAGTGGGTCATGTAAAAGTGTATGTTCTTGGATTCTAGCCAATTATACAACGTGGCCATTTGTCTGTTTTGACTATATATTAAATTATAAATTTTGTATCTTTTACAATATAAATGTATGACTTGATTGTAAAATCCATCTCCGCGTTTGTCAATGCTGAAGTTATGAGATGGTTATATCTAATATGACAGTAGTATCACGTTATCTTGTAAATTGTCAGTTTTATTATGTGGAGAGGTTACAAAATGATGATCTAAACAAACTGCTAAACCTAAACAAATGGAGAAGAAGCAAGATTTGGGTGAAGAAAGAGTCCTCTAATCGGGTAATATTTTAATGGTTTTCCACTTAACCAATTACAACCTTCGATCGAACTCCATTCCCATTTATTCTTATGATCTCGAGTTCTCCTCCACACGATAATTCCTGAGGCGATTTCCTTGTATAAACACACACCCCCTTCAATCCCCACACATTTGGTATTACCACCAACAAATATTTTGCTTAGTTCAACTGGCATTCTCTCGATTAGATTCCATTCATCGCTCTCTCCTAGTTCCCAAACCGACACGTTCCCTCCATGGGTCCCTCCAACGACAGTCAGCCTTCCGTCGCGTGGGACCAAGGCAGCAAATTCGAGCGTGTCACCCATTGGCACACTGAGTTCCTTCCATTTATTCATACTCATTTCAAAACCCATTATGCTGTATGCACGGGCTGAGGTCATCCAGTAGAGGACCCCACTTGAGTAAACACTCTCGTTAGGGGTCCATACAGTAAGCCTCACGGCAAACTCTAATGGCATGGACCCCATAAGCGTCCACTCATTACTTCTAGAATTGAACATTTCTATTGTCGGTTCATATGAGGTGGCACCACCATTCGCCGCATCACACATCCCACCTGCCACCAACACTCTAAACCAGTTACCAAAACCCTCTATGACTCCCACCGCCGGATTTGTCCTTGGTTTCCTCAGCGGTGGAAGGTGGCGGAATTGACCAGTAAACGGATTACAAACCGACAACCGAAGAGGTACACCACCTGTCGATTTAAACACTATCAAACCTTGTCCTCCAATCGTTGACACAGGTCGGGCCATGCTATGAACATGTTCCAAATTCAGCAAATGCCATGTTCTCTCTATTGGGTTATGAACAAAACACAAGTTTGCGCTGCGAGTAGGTAACGCAACGAACCATGGCTCGTGCCGACTGTGGTACTGCTGCTTTCTCGACCTCCCGCAGTCGTGCCAGTGGTGACACGCGGTCATGGCACGTGCCAATGAATGCGGAGGGAGGTAGGAGAAGATGTTAGCTAACAAATCAGAAGGAAGATTGTCCCACATCTTTGGATCAAAAGAGTGCAACAACAAGAAGAAGAAGTGATGGAAGTATTTGCAAATGTAATTGCAAAAGAACAATAATGAAAAGTAAAAGAATTTTTATATATATTTTTTGGCATAGAGATGTGTGCCTAGTATTGTTTGTGATCGAATCTGAAGCACATGGGGCATACGCATATAATTTGTTGGTATGCGTTGGAGTTTGGTTTTTGGAGAGTTGAAAGGCCATAAAGCACACAAGCTTCCAAAAAAAAAAAAAAAGTACTGCAAATTTGTTGGTCTACTTGATGCCAAACGGATCTATTTATGTGTAATTCAATGCGTATTTAAGGTGCACCGAACGATAACGATGGTACAAAATGAAGCAATGAGACGCCATTGTGGTCCATTATTGACGAGTTTTATGCGTATTAAAATTGTATAGTTTACCCTGCATGATGTATCCTTTTACCATGGTAACTAAAACAGATAATAATGCTATCGTGTACCTGAACCCTCTTTTGTTGCATAATCACGACTTATACAGTTGCAAGTTATAGTTAATTTTCTTATATATTGGAGTGGCAGTGATAACTAGTTTGAACTAACTAGTTTACCTCTTTTGTTCTTAGAGCAAGAGAGTTACTTGCAACCTGAGCAATCCATGACATTTAGTACTTGTTGCTACTAAAGGACAAAGTATGATGTATCCTATACAATTTTAATACGCAGATTCGAACAAATATTATATGGTTAGTGATTGTTGCTACTAAAGCACTAACTATACAATTTTACGAGTTCTATGTGAGTCTTTTCATAATTGTATAGTTTAACCTGTAAAACACAAAGTATGATGTATCCTGTATGTATAAGCAACTGTTGCTTAAATTAAGCTCAAAGTCTATTTCATATATTTTTACTTACAACTGTTTCTGGTTTAGTGTTGTACTTAAGCTCAAAGTCGGGTTGTTTACTACTGTTGTCAATTAAATCCACATTGCCACTCTTCAGATTGAAGCACATTAGATGTAGAGAAAAAAGTACTATAGAGATTGTACGAGTCAAAGTGTCCACTCACTTTGATTAGTTAAAATATGATGCGATTGCCCACTTTGATTAGTTGATATTGACGTGATATCGAAACGGAGCTAGTATTTTTTTCAACAACTACGTGAGTATAAGTTTGGACTCAGTCAGAAAATATAATGTGATTAATACTAAAGAGAAGAGTTCAATTGAGACCATTTATTTTGTGCGAGAATGGGGAACCAACCACAATATGCCATGTGTCACCTTTTTCTCTCTCATCCACGTTTTTAAAAATTAAATATCTCACAAACGACAAGTCGAAAAATCATGAAAATTGCACCATATTTTTCAGCGTTTTATCCTCTTCGATTTGCCGTCCATCAAGGCATACTTCCGACGAACTTTTTTTTTTTCATTTTTTTGGTGGGTTTTACATATTAGTAACACATGTGTTAGTGATTGATTATACATTTGATTTAGGGTTTAGGGTTAGGGTTTAGAGTTAGGGTTTAGCATGGTTTAGTGTTAGGGTTTAGTAGGGTTTAGTGTTAGGGTTTAGCAGGGTTTAGGGTTTAGTATGATTTAGGGTTTAGAGTTTTATAAAGCGTTTAGGGTTTAGGGTTTGGGGTTTAGGGTTTAGAGTTGGGAGTTTGGGGTTTCGTAGTTTGGGGTTTCGGGACGAAACCCCAAACTCCCAACCCTAAACCATAAACCCTAAACCCTAACCCCTAAACCCCAAACCCTAAACCCTAAACGCAACACTGTAACACACGTGTTAGTAATGTGAAACCCACTAAAAATAATGAAAAAAAAAAACTCGTCGAAAGTATGCCTTAATGGACGGCAAATCGAAGAGGATCAAACGCTGAATCTAATGGTGCAATTTTCATAATTTTTTGATTTGTCGTTTGTGAGATATTTAACTTAAGGGGTAAATGGGTTTTGTATTCTCTTTGTCCACATAGCACCATATCATTGGTTCCTCTATTCTCACACAAATTTTTAGTCTCATTTGAACCTTACCCTAATACTAAAAAAATCATGCAAGTGTATAAACTTCAAAGTAATTATTATCTTTCTACTCCGTATTATACTTTGTGCATTTTCTTGTTTTGTTTGGTTTTATAAGTTTTATTACTCCTTCCCTCTCAGTTAAAGTGTATGCACACAATTTTGAGATTTTTTCACCATCTACAATTTTTAACCAATCAAATAACATATCTATCCACGAAAGTCTTTTTTGATTGATTGTAACAACAAAGTCGACACTTATTTCGGACAATCGAAAATAGTATTGTGAACACTTATAATAAGACGGTGGAAGTAGTAAATAAAATGATTTGCATACTATAGGTATAAATGTAGACAATCATGGTATGCCGACACAAAGCAATGTTTATAATGTACTAATTATGTTCTTATCAATATATATCATCTTAAACCAAGTTGATATAACTTTAATTAAGATATTTAAAATGAAGTAAATGATTGTCCCTTTAATGGTAGGACACATCAATAGATGTCAAACACCATATAAGAAAGTTTGTTATTGTTTTCTATCTTAGAATATCACTTTACAAAGTCCTACACCCACCACGATAAAGGATGCATCCATGTCATTGGTGTTTTATTATTTTCAATAGAAAAGAATAATGTAAATTAGGTGCGTTGTTAGCTACACTTAAGTTATGTGCAACTATAATTATAAATAGGATGATATTAAAGGATACATGTGTACATTTATGAAAGCTAGAAAAGTACAGAACGTAAACATTGTTTTAAATTAAGTATGTAATTAACACTAAATTAAATATAACAGAAATGGTACAAATTAAACAATCCGAAAGCAGTCTCCCTACCACTGGTAGAGGTACGACTGTTTACATCTCACCTCTTTCATACCTTGCTAATGGCGAGATTGGGTATTATGATGTTGTTGTTGATACAAATTAAACAAATGATCAAATGGATGTTTCTAGTCACCACCACTCTAAATCAAGTCCAGTTTTATGCTACTTAATCATAGCATGACAAAACAGGTAACTAATGAACTGATGTCCCCCAACCCATGCATAAGATATGTCATTTTGTATAGTGTCATTTGCTTATAATATGACTTGGTTTATGGTTAAATGTGTGCCACAATCGGCTATATTTCATAATGCACCACATGCAATGTCTAATTGTAGGACCTGATTCTGATGCAACATTTCGAGCCATAAGACACAACTGATTCATGAACGAATGACAAAAATTTGATCGTTTTGAACATAATTTCGCCTATCTTTATGAAAAGGACTATTAGACTTTGCAGCTTCACACTTATGCATCACTTTATAAGATCAACATAAGGCAACAAAATTCATGTTCCTTTTTCTTCTTTGTTTTTTAGTCACTGTCTGTACTGTTGAGTGACGAAAAAACAATTATCTTTGCAAGTTGGAAAATAAATGAGTCTCACAAAGATTCCCTCCACATCTTCATTTGTGATATTATTCTTTGAATGGTTGGTGAATATTTGCAGAATTTCATCAAACACATAAATTTTCTTGATTTCATGTTTGGTTTTTAACTTTTTATGGACGAATTTATGAGAGGGAACCCATGGATTGCTGATACGAAGCTCAACTGACAGCAATTCTCAAGATTTTGCCAAATTTACAGGTGAGTTTTCGTCTCCAAGGGTTTTTGACTTCATGGTTTTAATTATTACTTTGGTTATTGATTACTAATCATGGGTTTATAATTTATAACTTAGATGGATTTTGAGCTTTGAGAGTTGCAAGAGAAGGTCAACAACATGTCCCTCCATATGTTGAATTGCCCAAAACATATGTTTGGTAAAATGAGTAAACAAGAGATTCTGCATAATTCAAGGATAAATTCAGTTTCAACGATCACCAAGAATCCTGTTACAGGTTCCTTATTTTGTCAACCAAATGCAGTGGGAATAATTGGAGGTGTGTCAGCTGATGTATCACTAAACTTTGTTAAAAAGCTCGTAAAATATAGCAGTGAGGGCAAAGAAGATGGAAATGCCCTTCCTTTTGTTCTTTGCTCAGATCCGATTATAAACAAGAACCTTTTACGCCATGATGATTCTTCACAATTGAATGATCACACCCTAATTGTGGAAAATTTGATACATAAGAGGGTTTATCTGGAGAAATCCGGGGTTCGTTGTATTGTGATGCCTTGTCACGTATCACATTTATGGTATGATGAAGTTTCAAAAGGGTGTTCTGTTCCTGTACTACATATGGGTGAGTGTGTTGCAAAGGAGCTTAAAGAAGCAAAGTTGAAACCAATTGAAGCTGGAAGTCCTTTGCAGATTGGAGTTATTGCCTCCAATGCGATCCTAAAAGAGGGATTCTATCAAGATAAACTTCAGAAGGAGGTAACTAGACGAGCACTTGACACTTATAAATCATTCAATTATTATTCATATAAGTACAAGTAGAGGTGCCACGATGGGTAGGGCGGGTTGGTTGTGTAATGGAGTATGTCAAAATGGGTTGGGTTGACACACAAACAGTTTGCGCCCATCATTAAGAGTTTTTCTTTTAAATAAATATAATAATTACGCTAACAGTGGTGTGACAAATATAATAAGTCTTCGAATATTAACTGCTTAGGAAGCTTTATGCTTTACAAAAAAAGACTTTGGACACGATTTCGACCCCTTTGACCTGTTCTCCTCCTAGCTGGAGATATTTAGAAATGGGCCATTTGACTTGTTTGAGATAATAGCAACCCCAAAACCCCATTTGACCTGTTTGAGATAAAAGACAACCCAAAACCCATTAGATCCGTTTGAGATAAAAGACAACACAAATCGTCACATTCATAAGTAAACGGCTCAAATAATTGCCATTTGTATTAACAAGTGACGGAAAAAGGTTTTAAGATCCTTTAAGCTGTATATATGATTTCCTACATAAATTCAATTTATATATATAATCATATACAGGGTTTTGAGGTTGTTCTACCAGATAAAGCTACTATGGAACACACAATAATCCCATCGATTGAAGCCATAAGCAGAAAAGACATAGAAGGCGCACGAAACCTGTTGAGAATTGCATTACAGGTGCTTCTAGTGAAAGCTGTTAACACCATTATCCTTGCATCAGATGATATGAGGGAACTTTTGCCACATGATGATCCTCTGTTGAAAAAATGTGTTGACCCACTGGATTCATTAGCTCGGTCAACCATCAAGCTTGCTCAATCCACCATAAAATGTTCTTAACAATCACATACACAAGAAATAGTGAATGGGTGCATCAGCTTTTTGTGTATTACAAGTAAGATAAATCTTGATTCAATTCTGTTTTTGTCAGTAAAACCTAAATTATAAAGAAATACTTATAATAGGAACATTTTTGAGATATAAGTACTAGTAACAGCATTTCTTGATTAGCACAATGTAAATGAAGATGAATCTGCTACATAAACTTCAGCTATTCTGCAGCAAGAAACACAATGCTATACTAGAACGTCCGTACGTTAGCTAATTAAACCATATATTCTAAATCTTAGACTGTTAAACTTATCGAACTTGTGGAAGTAAGCAGTAACACAAGTAGAAATCTCAAATCCGAGTTAGATTGCTAAATCACCATTTTCAACATGACCAAGTGGCATGTCGTTGATCCAATCAGCGTACACATGACTAATCTTCTCGATGTTTTTCCACTTCAATTCATCCACTTTTTTCTCATAAGAAGTCTTAACAACCCATTTGCATGCTCCATCCTCAGCATAACCTTGTGCATCATTATACCCTTGCTTCTGCAGTTCTGTGAATGGTGAAAACAGGCAACGGTCAACTAAACAGCGAATGTGGTGTCATTTATCTATCAAAATGCGGACACTAAAACATTGTTCAACACAATACCAACGCATTAAAATCCGCTCAACACCAATTCCACAAACCATATGAATCTTTGACAATCAAATAGTCAAATCGTTATCCCTTTCTAATCAACATATATGATATGATACCCCAATTTATTCACCATTACATACTCAACCAGAAAACCAGTACTTTTATAACAGACGCTTTATACATAAACATCATAATCAGACTATGCACAACGCTAGAATGCGATATTCTCTCGTGGTATTTTTTTGCCGATGTAACGACTATACAAGTAGCCATGTCATCAAAACAAAGGCCACATCATCAATGTACAATATGAATGGTGAAAGTTCATACATTAGCATTTTGTAAAATATGATTAAAGGTTTAACCCTTAAGATACATAACTAACGAAACAGTTAATCGAAGTAACGATGAAGGAATTATACATATATAAGTATAAATTTATACCTGATTCACCGTGAGCATAACAACATCTTAAACCATAGTTACAGCTACCAGTTCTCAGCCACTTATTACACAGTTTTGTTTTCCATGGCAATTTTTGCTTCTGCTGCAGCATTTCACCATTTCTTTCTGACTTAACATGATTAAATTGACATTTATCCCCAAACTCACATTTCGCCCCGTTCATAAACTTCCAACATGATTTCGGTTTATCACCAAACCTAGGGTTTAGATTCTCATCAACCGTTCTGTTGAATCCTGCTACATCTGCATTGTTGTGAATGAAACGACATCGATCAGCGTAATAGCAGATACCGCGTTGGAATTTTAAGCAAATACTACCGTGTTTATGTTGAGGTTTTCGATCTGGTAAGTGTACGGATAACCTTGGTCGTTTGGGGATTTGAGTTTGCATCGGAAACATGGTGTTATTACAGATTTGGATGGTTTCTAATTTCTAGGGTTTATCAATGGAACGCTCATTTGTTTCGTCCCATAAGCATTTTGCGCGTGTACGATCATGGTGATACCGATGAATGACTGAATGGAATCACAACATTCTGCGCAAAAATCGCCAGTTTTTGTCTCATTTGTGCCATTTTAATTGTTAAGTATTATGGAGTACGAGTAAGGTTCAAAATGAGTACACCAATTTTGAGTGAGAATGAGGGAACCAATAGATTTCTGCCATGTGTCACTTTATTCTCTCTCTTCCACACTTTATTCTCTCTCCTCCACATTTTTAAAAATTAAATATCTCACAAACGGTAAGTCGAAAAATCATGAAAATTGCACCATAAAATTCAGCGTTTTCTCTACTTCGATTTGCCGTCCCTCAAGGCATACTTTTGACAACTTTTTTTTTCTCATTTTTTGGTAGGTTTCACAAATTAGTAACACATGTGTTAGTGATTAGTTGTACATTTAATTTGTGGTTAAGGTTAGGGTTTAGGGTTAGGTTTAGGGTTTAGTAGGGTTTATGGTTTAGGGTTTATAAGGGTTTAGGGTTTAGAAGGGGTTCAAGGTTTAGGGTGTAGAAAGATTTAGGGTTTAGCGTTTTGTAAAGCGTTTAGGGTTTAGGGTTTGGGGTTTAGGGGTTAGGGTTTAGGGTTTGAGGTTTGGGGTTTCGGGGAGAAACCCCAAACCTCAAACCCTAAACCCTAACCCCTAAACCCCAAACCCTAAACCCTAAACGCAACACTTTAACACATGTGTTAGTAAATGTGAAACCCACCAAAAAAATGAAAAAAAAAAACTTTTCGAAAGTATGTCTTGAGGGACGGCAAATCGAAGAGGAGAAAACGACGAATTTAATGGTGCAATTTTCATAATTTTTCGATTTGTCGTTTGTGAGATAATTGATGTTGGGGGTAAATGGGTTTTGTACATGTGGAACATTCTCTTTGTACACATGGCTTGATATCATTGGTTCCCTCATTCTCACACAAATTCCTATTCTCATTTGAACCCTACCCTACGGAGTATTATTATTATTATTATTATTATTATTATTATTATTATTATTATTATTATTATTATTATTATATTATTATTATTATTATTATTATTATTATTATTATTATTATTATTAAATTAAATAACTATAAGAAAAAGGAGTAAAAAATTTATTGATGGTTACAAAAAGTAATTTTTTTTCATATAAAAAAAATAATATATTAATTATTATTTTGTTAAAAAACTATAAAAAAATTATTTATTGGGTTGAGAATTTAAACGGATTGTAATACTTTTACTTTGTGTTCAACATAATAAGTCACGTTTTTCTACTGTAAAAAGTTATGTTTTATAAAATTGGCATTAAAGTTTACATTCGCCGTATTTTATCAATATGTTTAATGTTTAATCTTTTGAACTCTAAATCTTGAGCGGATGAATCCCTAATATTGGTGTTGCCATTTTTAGTCATCATCAAAACAATGATTCGAATCGAAAAGTAAAATAATCTACTCGCTAGCCAGGAACTTGCAAGAATTGAGGCTTTGACGACTATGGAAGTGTGACACACGGTCAAAAATGACACAAATTTCGCGCAAAATTTAAACTTTTATTTCGCGTATCACATACGCTCAATACCAAAGTATACAAGTATTATATATATAAATGTATATATATATATAACATGAAAAGATTATTTAATAATCTTGTACATACGAATCTGACAGAACGCGTAAACTGAACCCGACACTTCAACCAAACATTTTTATAAATGTTTCAAGTATTATTGAGTAATACTACCAACTAAAAGATCGAAATAATATTCGTTATTTAAAACACGTACGTAAGACGTATAACGATAATATAAACATTTAAACGACCGGGTAAACGAACATGGGTATAATACCAATCATTTGAGACAAGATTTAACAAAAATCTACCACATTTTGACCTTAGGACATGGGTATAATACCAATCATTTGAGACAAGATTTAACAAAAATCTACCACATTTTGACCTTAGGAAAATCAGCCAACATGATCCACTTTTTGTGGATCATGCTCTTGACTAACAAGACCATCTCACCACCATTATTTCCTTCATTATTGTTCCCTCACTCTCACTCTCACTCTACATTCTCTCACTAAAACACACACTTACAACTCTCTCCTTCCCTCTCCTTTGATCAGCCACGCCACCACCACAAACTACCATCATCCACCATCTTTTACCTTGAAGAAAAGCAAGAAGAACAAGCATCATCCTACCTTCCCCTCCCTCTAGAACTCGTTTTTGGTATGAATCACCACCTCTCTCTCTCTAGATTTTCGTGGTTTTCATAGATATACATGTTATCTTGCTCATATAACAATATCATGTCCAAATCAAAGCTTAAAATACGTTTTTCATGTGTATGTATAAAAGACATATTCTGTCTCTTAAAAACCGACTCACCAAAACACCTATATCTTGAAAACTAGGAATAACCAACTTTCGACATCTAAACGAAAATTTTTCATTAAGATACGAGCTACAACTTTCATTTTTGGCCCTCGGCCCAGATCCTCACGGATCATGGTGAAAAACGTGAATCTTTGGACTGAACTCATTATCTAACCCGATCCGACCACGCCTCGTGTTTATTTTTGTTGAAAATAGTAAACAAACATATAAAAATACCATAAAGTGCAGAAATGGACTATATTCATAGGTGAACATGTGTGATTTTTGGTAGAGCTTGATTCGGCTTAAAAAGTGTAGAAATCGAGAGGTATGTTTAGTCGAAATCTTAAAAACCTATGTAAAGAGGACTGTTTTGACATTTTCTTAAAAACGACACTTCGCGAAACCCACGAAACATAACGACAACTTTTATAAACTTATTTTACCATTTTAAGGCTTGTGTAAAAGTTGTGGGTCAAACCGAGCCTGTTTGACCATATAAGAGTTAGATATACGAGTTAATTATACACGAAATGAACACTATTATATTTTAGAAATATAATTTCGAATCACCACCAATGGGCCGAACATCTTTACAATTATACAACAAAACAATCTAACGTTAACTAGTTAGATAGACAACTAACATGGATAATCTTTAAGATATCCATTTACTCACTTAATCTTATGTGTTTAGGACACTAGGAGGTTACTGTCGAATTTCGCGTGCTTTAGGAACGCTAGCACTCAAAGGTGAGTCTCACAGCCCCTTTTTACTGCTTTACTTTGGGGGAGATGCATTACTTGTTTTTGCTTGAACACAATGAAATTACTGTTTTTATTGAATTAATTACTGTATATGCTTTGGACTTCACTGACTCATTACTTTACAGACTTGATACGCTACCGACTTAATACTTTACAAACTTACCGACTTCTAAACTACTTTACGGGCCTATTACAATTCGAACTTACTAAATTACGAACTTACAACTTTACAAACTTAGTACTTTTCAAACTTATTACCTTACAAACGTTTTACTTTACAAATGTATTATATTACCGATTTACTATCTGATATACTTATTACATTACCACTTTACAAAAATTACTGACTTATACTTACCACTTGACCTATTTACAAACTTACTGTTTTACTGGAAAACCACCTTACAAACTTACCGACTTTACAAACTTACCGATTTTACAAACTTACAATCTTTACAGACTTACTGATTTACAAGTCTTACCGACTTACTAATTTACAGTCTTACCGACTCATAGACTTACCGACTTACAGTTTTACAGACTTACAGACTTACATACTCACTGAAATACTGGTATATCGATTGCATGAGTTTTACTTAATCCAATGAAGTCCCTTTAATCATAGTTGTTAGTTATGGACTTAAGCGCGAGTACTAGTAAATGGATCCATTTGGGACTGACAATCCCCGCCCAGGGTAGCACGCACTGCCCCGAACATACAGGTATAAATGGGCGTTTTCTACTCGTTACACATGAATGTTTTTGGATTAGCATTCACGAGGGCACAGTACTTGATTGTACGATTACTTACTTACTGTTAAGCTTCAACTATGGTGCTCATGGCAATGTATACCCATTACCCTATTGCATTGGCGCAATGATTGATTACTGATTTACTGACTGCTTACTACCATGGATTGCTACCCAATTACATGGATGCAGTGATTGACTATAGATTTGTTATTTACATACAACTGACGATTACTACTCTACTGACTGCGTACAACTTTTAAATACTGACTTGTTACATTCGTACAATCACTTTTACTGTTCTATTTCAACTGTGCGATTACATTTATTACTTTACTGTTTCTGTGAAACTTGTGTACTTATATTGTGTTCAATTTGATTTACTTACTACAAACCTGTGAGATTCACCAACCTTTTGATTGACACTTTTAGTAATGCATTCTCAGGTACGCAGCTACAGTAGGATGGCCCAGCAGGATCTACTTATTAGCTCGAGTCGCATGCATGTAGCTAATTGAAGATTTTACCACATTACTTCTGTATTAGTTGATATGTACTTTTGAATATTAACGAAATGTACTATTTTTCCAACGTCTCATATAGAGTCGTTCACTGTATACTTTTGTGCTTTGGTTATTGATTAGTCACACCCCGACCTGATTCACTTCCGCAACCCGAAATGGGGGGTGTGACAGATTGGTATCAGAGCCTAAGGTTATAGTGAACTAGGTTGCATGTAGTGGGCCTAGACTATGACCGTTAGGCAGTATTCCTTATTAGGTATGACTGGTTCAGGGATTACATCATACAAATTTAATTTAACATAGCGTAGCTAACTATGTACAATTAAACAAAGATGATGAAACATCTGAAAGGGGTTATATTGAACAGGAATGCATTAGCTGACTCTGACCACGAGAGAACCGGGACTGCTAATTGCTTTGTGCTAGACACGACTAGGTGGATATATAGGTATATACATATATGATTAGGCTATTATGTGATGTAAATATATATACATACATAGGCCTCAGTTACATACTACGTTCCAAGCTATTATATATTGAAGATATATGAATAGGTCTTATACGATGATACTCTCGTTACTACTTACACCACCGAAAACGACAAATATAGCTACTCCAGCGTCCCTTAATATGAAGAACGGGACTTTGCAATTGCTTACTACCGCCTACCTAATTATACGTCTATAACATTTTACAACGTACTCCACTGTACCGTTAGGTGTTTCCTAGGAAAATTATTTTCAACAAATTTCAACAAACCTTTACCCCGAAATTTTTCATAACTCCCGTTTTCAACGGATTTTGTTAAACAAAATTTTCAAAGTCTTGTCGCTGACAAGAGTTTCAATCAAACTATTTATCGACTCAAGTTTTCAATGGATTTCCAGTTTCAACATACTTTCACCACTATAATTTTCTAACAAATGTATTCCTAGCAAACATTTTACAAAAATTTATCACGAAAGGTTTTATAAAATTCTCAAAATTTCATAACCATGTCAACTTGCTGATAGTACACAACTTTATACTAATTTCAAACTCTTGATGGTCAACAAAAAAAAAATTTCATAGTATACAATGATATACTCGTTCCTAATAAAAAAAAAATCTATCAAGACCCGAATGAGGACGCGGGTAGGGTCACTCACTAATAACATGACCGCCTTTATACTATTTACGTTAATAGATCTTACTTGCTGCTTGATCTCTTTTATGTTTTCCCTAGATTCTAAGTGCACGATAGGGTTAGGGAAAAATGACAAATTTAGTTTCTATACTTTCTATATATGAGACGTGGTTTAGCTCACCTTTTAGGGAACATAGTCTAAGTATTTCCCACATATGTATAGGAATAACATATCCTACACTGTTTATACCGGAAGACATACCGGTTAACTTTAATATATTGGGTAACATCCCACATAAAACTAATTTGTGCTAAACCACATAGTTTCTATATGAGACTGATAGAGTCTAAGTTATCCTACGACATTACTGACTGTTACAAACTGTATGAATACAGTAGAAGATTACTACTTTACTTTAGGCTACAAGTGCAAAATGTAGCTACACCTTAGCGGTTGACTGACTGACTGACTGAACTTGCTTTCATAGACAAAAATGGTTAACTACATCAAAACTCACTCCTCTATTCCTTTAGTCGCCAGTAGGGCAATAGTTCAACAAGGGGAGGAAGACAACCCTAGACTTAGGAGTGTGTCACTCACAATGACGTCACAAACTTACTTAGGATATGCACCGACCAATACTTCGACACATCAATAATTACTACGAACAAATTTCGGGACGAAATTCTCCTAACAAGGGGAGAATGTGACACATGGTCAAAAATGACACAAATTTCGCGCAAAATTTAGACTTTTATTTCGCGTATCACATACGCTCAATACCAAAGTATACAATTATTATATATATAAATGTATATATATATATATATATAACATGAAAAGATTATTTAATAATCTTGTACATACGAATCTGACAGAACGCGTAAACTGAACCCGACACTTCAACCAAACATTTTTATAAATGTTTCAAGTATTATTGAGTAATACTACCAACTAAAAGATCGAAATAATATTCGTTATTTAAAACACGTACGTAAGACGTATAACGATAATATAAACATTTAAACGGCCGGGTAAACGAACATGGGTATAATACCAATCATTTGAGACAAGATTTAACAAAAATCTACCACATTTTGACCTTAGGAAAATCAGCCAACATGATCCACTTTTTGTGGATCATGCTCTTGACTAACAAGACCATCTCACCACCATTATTTCCTTCATTATTGTTCCCTCACTCTCACTCTACATTCTCTCACTAAAACACACACTTACAACTCTCTCCTTCCCTCTCCTTTGATCAGCCACGCCACCACCACAAACCACCATCATCCACCATCTTTTACCTTGAAGAAAAGCAAGAAGAACAAGCATCATCCTACCTTCCCCTCCCTCTAGAACTCGTTTTTGGTATGAATCACCACCTCTCTCTCTCTAGATTTTCGTGGTTTTCATAGATATACATATTATCTTGCTCATATAACAATTTCATGTCCAAATCAAAGCTTAAAATACGTTTTTCATGTGTATGTATAAAAGACATATTCTGTCTCTTAAAAACCGACTCACCAAAACACCTATATCTTGAAAACTAGGAATAACCAACTTTCGACATCTAAACGAAAAATTTTCATTAAGATACGAGCTACAACTTTCATTTTTGGCCCTCGGCCCAGATCCTCACGGATCATGGTGAAAAACGTGAATCTTTGGACTGAACTCATTATCTAACCCGATCCGACCACGCCTCGTGTTTATTTTTGTTGAAAATAGTAAACAAACATATAAAAATACCATAAAGTGCAGAAATGGACTATATTCATAGGTGAACATGTGTGATTTTTGGTAGAGCTTGATTCGGCTTAAAAAGTGTAGAAATCGAGAGGTATGTTTAGTCGAAATCTTAAAAACCTATGTAAAGAGGACTGTTTTGACATTTTCTTAAAAACGACACTTCACGAAACCCACGAAACATAACGACAACTTTTATAAACTTATTTTACCATTTTAAGGCTTGTGTAAAAGTTGTGGGTCAAACCGAGCCTGTTTGACCATATAAGAGTTAGATATACGAGTTAATTATACACGAAATGAACACTATTATATTTTAGAAATATAATTTCGAATCACCACCAACGGGCCGAACATCTTTACAATTATACAACAAAACAATCTAACGTTAACTAGTTAGATAGACAACTAGCATGGATAATCTTTAAGATATCCATTTACTCACTTAATCTTATGTGTTTAGGACACTAGGAGGTTACTGTCGAATTTCGCGTGCTTTAGGAACGCTAGCACTCAAAGGTGAGTCTCACAGCCCCTTTTTACTGCTTTACTTTGGGGGAGATGCATTACTTGTTTTTGCTTGAACACAATGAAATTACTGTTTTTATTGAATTAATTACTGTATATGCTTTGGACTTCACTGACTCATTACTTTACAGACTTGATACGCTACCGACTTAATACTTTACAAACTTACCGACTTCTAAACTACTTTACGGGCCTATTACAATTCGAACTTACTAAATTACGAACTTACAACTTTACAAACTTAGTACTTTTCAAACTTATTACCTTAAAAACGTTTTACTTTACAAATGTATTATATTACCGATTTACTATCTGATATACTTATTACATTACCACTTTACAAAAATTACTGATTTATACTTACCACTTGACCGATTTACAAACTTACTGTTTTACTGGAAAACCACCTTACAAACTTACCGACTTTACAAACTTACCGATTTTACAAACTTACAATCTTTACAGACTTACTGATTTACTAGTCTTACCGACTTACTAATTTACAGTCTTACCGACTCATAGACTTACCGACTTACAGTTTTACAGACTTACAGACTTACATACTCACTGAAATACTGGTATATCGATTGCATGAGTTTTACTTAATCCAATGAAGTCCCTTTAATCATAGTTGTTAGTTATGGACTTAAGCGCGAGTACTAGTAAATGGATCCATTTAGGACTGACAATCCCCGCCCAGGGTAGCACGCACTGCCCCGAACATACAGGTATAAATGGGCGTTTTCTACTCGTTACACATGAATGTTTTTGGATTAGCATTCACGAGGGCACAGTACTTGATTGTACGATTACTTACTTACTGTTAAGCTTCAACTATGATGTTCATGGTAATGTATACCCATTACCCTATTGCATTGGCGCAATGATTGATTACTGATTTACTGACTGCTTACTACCATGGATTGCTACCCAATTACATGGATGCAGTGATTGACTATAGATTTGTTATTTACATACAACTGACGAATACTACTCTACTGACTGCGTACAACTTTTAAATACTGACTTGTTACATTCGTACAATCACTTTTACTGTTCTATTTCAACTGTGCGATTACATTTATTACTTTACTGTTTCTGTGAAACTTGTGTACTTATATTGTGTTCAATTTGATTTACTTACTACAAACCTGTGAGATTCACCAACCTTTTGGTTGACACTTTTAGTAATGCATTCTCAGGTACGCAGCTACAGTAGGATGGCCCAGCAGGATCTACTTATTAGCTCGAGTCGCATGCATGTAGCTAATTCGAGATTTTACCACATTACTTCTGTATTAGTTGATATGTACTTTTGAATATTAACGAAATGTACTATTTTTCCAACGTCTCATATAGAGTCGTTCACTGTATACTTTTGTGCTTTGGTTATTGATTAGTCACGCCCCGACCTGATTCGCTTCCGCAACCCGAAATGGGGGGTGTGACAGGAAGTTTCTTGAGATTCTTGCATTTTTTGTAAAGACATAATTTCATGAACATAAATTTTTTTGAAAAAATAACACATTAATTAATGTTGTTACCGTTAAAGTATAACACTATCCACAACACCATAAATTTAAAAAAAGAGTTAACGAGTTCGCTTGCTTCAACAACTCAAACGTACAATTCCTCAAAACCACACGATCACCTATATCGAACAACACATAAAATCCCTAAAATTTCATTTTTTTTTTTCGTTTTAACCACTCAAGTTTTTTTTCCCTAAAGATTAGTCCTCCAAATTTCAAAGTTTTGGTGGTTTAACCCTTTGAAGGGTTAAACCATTAAATTTTTTAAAGTTCGATGATTAAACTAGAAAATTTTATAAGGGCAAAATCATTATGAAAAATAAACTTTGAGGATTAAACCATCGAAATCATTATGAAAGATAAACTTAAATGGTTAAACCACCAAAACTTTGAAACTTGAAGGATTAAACCATGAAAAAAAAACTTGAGTGGTTAAAACGAATAAAAATAAAACTTCGAGGATTAAACCATTATTTGTTAGAATAATAATTAGTTAAGCCCATTGTTTGGCCCTTTTTAGTTTAGCCCGTTTAGTTTTAGGGTTTTGTTAATTTCGTATTTAAAGACAACTTGTATTTGGTTTTTGATATAGTTTGCAATAATAATATTTTAGTTTCTTGTTCAAGTTTTGTCTTTGGTTTGTATACTTTGATTTCAACATGGTATCAGAGCCACTTACTCTGTTTGATTCGTTTGATTAGGCTTCCGCTGAGTGTATTGTGTTTCAGGTTTTAGATGTTATTCGTTTGATAAGTTTGTTTTTACTTTGTTTGTCTTTTTGATTAGTTAGTTCGTTTGATTAAGTTTTGATTTTGATTAGTAGTTTGTTTGTTCGTCTAGTAGAACGTCTGTATTTTAGTTTTGTTTTGTTATTGGTCCATTGTCCATTCGTCCATAAATCTTCGCTACTTGTTCGTGCAATTAAAAATATATATATCAGAAAAAAGAAGAGCTTGTTCGTTTTTCGTTGTTTTAGTTTGGAATTCATAATAATCTGTGCTTCTGTAGGATAATTGTGATCTGAGATTCGTTAACCGTTGGATCGTCCTAAAATTCGTACTGTAGCTTCTAAACATACAGATCTAGGTTTTGACCGTTCGGATTTGTATTCAGATTTTTGAGTATTTGTCAGTAGTCTGTCGAAGTTGCTGCTGTTTTCTGTTCGTCACTTTCTGCGCAGCTGTGGTAAAATTGCTCTCTAGAATTCGTTAGCCGTTGGATCTTTATAATTTTTGGACTGTAGTTTCTTCAAAATCAGTTATTGTTGCTCCAAAGGTGAAGTAACACGTTAGGTGAGAACTAGTTTATTCTTCGGTAGGCAGGACCGAGAGAGTATTCTTTGCGGTTGTTGATGAGACCTTGAACCGAAAGGAGGAAACCCCTCTCGGCTGGCGATTCCCTATTGGTAACTCCGACTACCGTTTTGATAGACGAGTTATACGCCACAAATGTCAAGCGTCTCTTTCGGTATCAGAGTGTATTTAATGTCCGTCATCAATGCCCAACAACTGGTGGTTGGGCGGCTATTTATAGTGCTTCATACGTCCTTCCTTTACCCATTTTGGTATCTCTCTGTTGTCCGTTGGATATAAGTGTTACCGCCGCCATTTGCAGCATTTATTAGATGTGACAACTCATCAGACATTTCCCTTCGGTAGGACGAAGACCTAGGACTTGATATTTCCTTATAAACCTGTTATGCTTTATAGGTTCTCTTTTAGGTACAAGGTTGTTCGGTATCGGCATACCGATACCGAGGTACGTCATCAGCCCCCCAATCTTTTTTGGCAAAAAATCAGTATTTTATGCCGAAATAGATTCATTAAAAATTATTATTATTATTATTATTATTATTATTTTATTTTATTATTTTATTTTATTTTTTTAGTCGGCCGAATGTAGGTAAGTCTGCGTAGTCGGCCTTGTCGTTGGTCTTGTATGCTGACGCGTGTAGAGTAATTATTATGTTGTCATGTCAATCTGTCAGAAGGGCGCGTTGGTTAGTCTGGAGGGCGCGTCGGTACGCATTCCCGTAACGGTTATATTTTCCTATTATAAATATGTGTAAACCGGTCATTTTCACATTATTTCACCCCGTTGGCTCTGCGACCGAAAGGCATTTCTACCACCAAAACCCTTCTGCTCTGCTACCGAAAGCTAAATTCTTTCTTCATTTCAGGTATATTTCTTTTCCACCATTTTATTATTTTATTATTATTTCCTTCTATAAAGGTCTTCCTGCCATGCTCCCCCTTCGGTCATAGTTGTACGATACCCGGCTTTATATGAGTTGTATGTTGCTTTCTGGTTTTATAGCTTTCCCTTTCCTTTCGGTACCTGTAGTTATATAATCCTTCGACATGGCCGATGGTATGGCTATCGGCAAGTGGGATAAAAGCTTCTCTGTAATGACCCAGACTAACGTTAATATTTTTTGTGCCACCTTCAATATACCCATGGATCTTAACCCTACCGCTCCGGGACCCAATAAGCGTATAGACGAGTTTCCGGAGGGTATGATAGGTGTTTATACCCGATTTTTTAATTGTTCCAACCTTCGTATACCTTTTTCCCGCTTCTTCCTTACCGTGATGCAATATCACAACTTTCATATATCTCAACTAACTCCCGGTGCCGCCCTCAAAATTTCTTGTTTCGAAATTCAATGTCGATCCCTTGGCTTCGAGCCCACAGTTCCCCTATTCCGACGCTTCTATACTCTTAGCCGAAAGGGTAATTGGATTACGGTCGAACTTCGGCCGAAGCCGATAGAAAGCTGCATCACCCAATACCCTACCAGTGTGAAGAAATGGAAGGATCATTTTTTTTATATCAAAGCTTCTGCCGTACCCTTTAAGATGGTTTGGAAACCCTTTGGTGCTGTTATAAAGGATGACATGCCCACCGATACAGAAGCTGGGGCCGACCTTGTTAAGACATTAATCACAAACAAAATGCGTGTCCGTAGTTTTTTTGAGCAAGCGTTGGTCATCGCTGGAATTAGTCGGGTTTGGGCGGATGTGGATTCGGTTCCGACTTTGATGTACGAAGGGGCAGGTGTGTGTGACCTTGTTGCTTTTTATTTTACTTTGTTTGTTTGAGCTAACCGTTTCTTTATTTTTCCAGAGATGAGTTTGAGGGCTTTCCTTCAGAAGAAAGACATGACAGAGGTGACTGCCGGTTCTCGCCCGCGTCGGCCGGAAGAGCCGGTGCATACCTCTATTCGTCCAGATATCGTTATCCATCCCTCGAACGAAACTGTGGAGCTGGTTGAACCTGCACCTTTACCTGAGATATCTATCAAAGTTTCTCAACCGAAGAGGAAAGAGGTGAACGAAGCCGAAGGTAGCGAGCAGCCGAAGAAAAGGCTAAAACGTGCGGCCCAACCTGCTAAATCTCCACCGAAGAAGAAAAAGCAGGTGGTCGAGTCTTCTCAACGTCAGCTAATTGATGAGTCCACCGATACCGATACCGAAGGTGATATTTGTGATTTTGATACTTACAACGATTCTTTTCCGGGTGGTACGCCCCTTGCTTCCGGGTGGTCCACCCCCGATGTTTTTATGAATGATCCAGGCTTCGAGAAGCTGAAAAGTAGTCCGGGTGTTCGGTGTATTGACCTGCAAGGTGTTCTTCGTCTTATAGGTTCGAGACATGCGCAGCCGTTGTCGGCAGTTAGGCAGGAGGAGGTGGTGAATGTGGAGGACACGCCTAGCGGTGGTCATGGGTCGGAAGATAGGAATAAGTATGACGATGGTGGGGGTAGATTTCTGGGGGAGGGTAGTAATTTACAAAAATTTGAAGAATTTGCGAGTGGGATAGATTCTGATGCGCCAAGGTCTCGGTATGCCGAAGTTAGTGCCGAGGAGCTGGAGGCGGAATATGGTGAGAAGATCTTTCGTCCCCAATGGGACATAAAAAATAAGGATGTTCTCGATGATCCTTTCGTCTTTTGGGAGCTTATTCGTGGGTTAGCTACTCATGGTGAGAAACGTGCCATGGCCACCAAATCCTCCGTCCAGGTACGAAAATTAGTAATTTTAAATAAATCCAAACGAGTTTACGAAATGTGCAGAGTATGATTTTTTCTTTCTTTTGTGTAGGTTATGTCCGATTACTACTATCATGAGGCTGCGGCCGTTACTCATGGGAGAGAGGCGGTTCGTAGGTGGGAGATATGTTATGAGGCCCTTCGTCAGGATAGACTGAAGATGAAAAAAGCCTTCGCCGACCTCCAGGAACGCGATGCCCGTATTTCGGAACTTCAAGCAAGGACTGATGAGAGTCTTTTGGATGAGGTTAATTTTTGGGTGGTGACCGAAAGGCTGCGTTTGATGGAGCAGAAGAGAGAAAAAGCTTTTGAGAAGGGTCACCGTATGCAGCAGCGGATTGATGAGCTCTCCGCCTCCATTGCCGATCATGAGAGATCCCTAGCTACCGAAAGGAGCAGTGGAGCCGAAAGGCTTTTAGCAATGGAAAGGTCGAAGCAGCAGGTAATCGATGAGCTGACCAAGGAAAATGAAAAATTGCGGGAGGAACGTAGGTGGTTCGCCGCTCATTCTTCCGGTCACGCCTTCGAGACCCTCCGCCAGAGCTATGAGTATTTGCAATATGTTGCTGTTGTTCAGAATACGGCCATAGATTACGGTCGTCATGAGGGCGTGCTTCTTGGTTACCACAATGCGAGCATGGATGTTCCTATCGAGACGTCGGAGGGTTATGACCCGGGGGCCGAAAGTCGTTTAGACACTGCTGCTGACGAGTTGGGACAAGTTCAATATCCCTATCTTCAGAAGATTGCAGAAAGTGGTGACGCCTCGGTTGATGATTTTAAAGCTATCCAGCCTGCTCCCGCCCCTGATACTTAGGAATTTGTAAATTGTTGTCGATACATTCCCAAATAACATTTTGCTTGTAAATATATTTTCGGCCTCATGCCGTTTTGGCTATGCTTTTATTTTATTTTGTTCTTTTTTATTCTGTTTACTACTTGCTCATGAACTGTGTTTTCTTTCGGTATTTTTATTCGGCGTCTTGTTAATTATGCCGTGATTCTTGTCTTGGGCCGGAGGCTATTGACAATTTTTATTTATATATCGGCGTTTGATTTGGCCGTAACTCTTGTCATGGGCCGAAGGCTATTGACAATTTTTATTTATATATCGGCGTCTGATTAGGTCGTAACTCTTGTCATTGGCCGAAGGCTATTGACAATTTTGTTGGTCAGTGATCGTTAGGCAAAGCGTCCTTTGCAGATTTATGTGACCTTAGGTTGAACATTTGCAACCATAAGTTCGGTACACCAATATTTATCGGTGTGCCGGAGCGTGTTATAGAGGTAAGCTCAACCCTGTGTCTTATATCGGATTGTCAAGTGTTAAACCGCTGCTCACAGCGTAAATATATTAATATTTATCAAAAGTACAATCAAGACTAGTATTTAAAATTAGTCTTCGTATCGGCCTATTCAAAAGTAGAATTTTCGGAGGTTCGCTCCATTCCAACTTCTCGACAATGCTTTCCCCTTTTCGTCGATGAGCTCGTAGGAGCCGTTACCGTAAGCTCTGGCTACACGATATGGGCCTTCCCATTTTGGACCCATCTTCCCTAGGCTCTGTTGTCTGCTTGCTTCATTTTTCCGTAACACATAGTCTCCGACACGGAACGTCGAAGGCCTGATGCGTTGGTTGTAGTGTTGCTCTATCTTCTTCTTATGGTTCGCCTCTCTGATGGCGGCTATTTCACGTCTTTCTTCTAATAAATCCAAGTTTAGCAACAATTCTTTGTCATTTCAGGCATCTCTTTCTCCTGAGGTTCGGTAAGTCGGGATTCCGATTTCCGTCGGTATAATGGCTTCTGACCCGTAGGTTAGGCTGAAAGGCGTTTCTCCATGACTTGTTTTTATCATTGTTCTATGTGCCCACAGCACATGTGGCAAGTGTTCCGTCCAATTGGAACCGTCCGTGTCTATCCGTGCCTTTAGTCCTTCTACGATGCTTCGGTTTATCCTTTCGACTTGACCATTTCCCTGTGGGTGAGCAACCGACGTGAATATTTGTTTCACATTTAATTCTTGGCACCATCCTCTGAAAGGGTTGTCTGCAAACTGCTTCCCGTTATCTGTGACAATTTCTCTCGGTACGCCGAAACGGCAAACGATGTTATCCCATACGAATTTCTTCACATTCTTCCCGGTTATCCTTGCTAATGGCACTGCTTCGACCCACTTTGTAAAATAGTCTACTGCCACTAGGAGAAATTTTAATTTTCCCGGAGCTTGTGGAAAAGGACCGACTATATCCATTCCCCATTTGCGGAAAGGCCAAGCGCTTACGACGGGTATCATATTCTGTTTTGGCAGTTTTGGTATTGGCGCATGAATTTGGCATGCCCTACACTTTCGTATTTCTTGTACCGCATCCTGATGCATTGTAGGCCAGTAATAGCCTGCGTTCATTGCTTTCGCCACTACCGACCTTGGACCAGAATGTAACCCGCATGAACCCTCATGAATTTCTCTAATTACGTAATTGGCCTGAAGGGGTCCGACACACCGTAACATTGGTCCCAAGTATGATCTTTTGTACAGAATCCCATCTTCGACCTCGAATCGTAAGGATTTGACCGCTATTTTTTGTGCCTCCTTGTCATCCTCCGGAAGGATACCTTCGGTTAGATACTTATGGATTGGTGTCATCCAGGTTGTTCCATCTTCGGTCACAACCAAATTCACTTCTTCACACATGACCGAGGGTTTGCCCAGTGTTTCCACGAGAACTTGTTTTGTTAGGTGTTCGAAAGCCACTGAGGCTAATTTACTCAACGCGTCTGCTTTGTGATTCTTACTTCGTGGTACTTGTTCTATTGTTGCTCTTTCGAAATTTTTCATAATTTCTTTCGCTTTGTCTCGGTACCTTTTCATTACGTTACCTCTTGCCTCGTAGTCTCCATTTATTTGATTGGCTACCAGCTTCGAGTCCACGAAGACTTTTAACCTTTCGACACCCAATCTTGAGGCCAGGCGAAGCCCTGCTAGTAATGCTTCGTACTCTGCCTCGTTGTTTGACGCATCGAAACCGAAACGTAGTGCATACGTGTGCTCTATTCCCATTGGGTCTGTAAGTATAAGTCCTGCACCAGAGCCGAAGCTATTTGACGCCCCATCGGTGAATAAATTCCACTCGGTTTCCTTTGGTATTTCTCCTGTCGGCATTTCAGCAACGAAATCCGCCAATATCTGGCCTTTTATTGCTGTTCGTGATTGGTATTCAATGCCATGTTCGCCCAGCTCGATTGCCCATTTTGCCAATCGGCCTGAAATTTTCGGTTTGTGTAGCACCTGCCGGATTGGCTGATCGGTTATTACGATTACTTGATGTGCCTGGAAGTATCGCCTTAGGCGTCTCGAGGCATGAACCAAAGATAAGGCCAATTTTTCTAAAGGAGGATAATTCGTTTCCGTCTGTGTAGTGCCCGACTAATGAAATATATAGGAAGTTGTTTACCCTCCCTTTCGGCCATCAATACCGCACTGACTGCTTCATTTGCTGCCGCTAGGTATAGGTATAACGATTCCCCTGCTTTCGGTGCTACAAGCATCGGTAGAGATATGAGGGCGAGCTTTACTTCCTCGAAGGCCTTGTCGGCCTCAACCGTCCATTTGAAGTTTCGTTTGTTCACACCGTTTTCCAATGTTTTGAAGAACGGAAGTGATCTTTCGGCTGAACGAGACAGATATCTGTTTAATGCCGCCAATTTCCCGTTTAGGCTTTGGACCTCCTTTATCGTCTTCGGTGGACGCAAGTCGACGATAGCTTTTGTTTTATCAGGGTTTTCCCTTATACCTCTTTCCGTGATGATATGTCCCAAGAATTTGCCCTCTTCCACCCCAAAAATACATTTTTTTTGGGTTTAGCTTCATGTTAATCCTCCGGAGGTTGTCAAAGGTTTCTTGTACATCGGCAAGCATAACCTGTGGTGCCCTGCTTTTTATCACAATATCATCGACATAGGCCTCCAGGTTTCTCCCAATCTGTTCCTTGAAACTTCTGTCGACCAACCGCTGATATGTCGCGCCCGCATTCTTTAGACCGAAAGGCATTTTTCGGTAACAGTAAACCCCTTGATCTGTGTGAAAAGCCGTTTTGTTTTCGTCTTCTTTTGCCATCTGAATCTGGTGATACCCCTTGTATGCATCCAGAAAACATTTATACTTGAAGCCAGATAGGGCTTCGACTTTCCAATCTATTTCCGGTAGGGGGTAGGGATCCTTCGGACAAGCGGCATTGATATCTTTGAAATCGACGCACATTCTCCATGAGCCGTCGTTCTTCTTTACCATTACTGGGTTAGCGATCCAGGTACGATACTTTACTTCCCTCACAATTCCGGCATTTACTAGCTTATCTACTGACTCACACGCCGCTTTGCTTCTTTCTGGTGCCAACGACCTCTTTTTCTGCACTACAGGCCTTATACTTTTGTCTGCGTTCAGACGGTGTTCGATAACGTCTCTCGGTACACCCGTCATGTCGGATTCTGTCCATGCGAATACATCTATATTCTTTTTTAACAGAAGCAGTAGCCCCGTTTTTATATGTTCCGGTATTCTGCTACCGATGGATACTGGTTGCTCCGGGTATTGAGGATTAAGAATGAACTTTTCTTCAGTCTCGTCGGGTGTCATATCCTTCGGACCCCCAGAATCCAGTGGCTTTTCTGTCGGGACCTCGCGAGAGCTTTCTTCATATAATTCCCTTTCGGCTTGCAAACTTTCCCGAACTTCTTTTCTATCTGCTCTGACCGTTGCGATGCCATGTGGGGTTGGGAACTTCATGATTGCATGCATGGTGGATGCTACAGCTCGTAAGGCGGATAGGCCTGGACGGCCTAACAGAATGTTGTAGGATGAGGGCGCGTCGACCACTAAGAATCGTAAGACTATCGTTCGGCTTAGTGGGTATTCACCAAAGGTTACCGGTATGGCTACTTCACCCATCGGCCATACTCTTTCTCCTGCAAAGCCCACGAGGGGTCCTCCGGTGTTTCGAATCTTTTGTTGAAATTCTGGTTCCAATGCTCGAAAATAATGCGCATACATGATTTCTGATGCGCTACCTCCATCCACGTAGATACGATGTACCATTTGATTTCCGACTTCAGCTTTTATGACCAGTGGGTCGCTAGTCGGAAAATTTCCTGATTCAGTTGGGAAAGTGATTGGTTCGTCCATCCAGTTTTCTGGGCGTTCCTTTCGTTTGGACCTATTCCATTCGGAGTATGTCACCATTATAGACTTCCCGCGCCCCTTCGACCCGCTATCTTTCTGACCTAGTGGTACGATAGCTTTACTTTCTTGTTTCACTACCGTCCCACTCCTAACGTCCTTTATCAGGTGAGTTAACTGTCCTGATTTCAATGCTTCCTCAATTTTTTTCGAAGTTGAAAACAATCGTTCGTATGATGGCCTCGGTCATTATGGAATTCGCAAAATCTGTCCATATTCCTTCGTTCGGGGGTTCCGGTTAGGGGACCCGGGGGTTTGAAGATCGAACGGGCTTCTTCAGTGGCTAAGATTTCACTAGGCGTTTTTGTGAGCGCCGTGAAGGGCATATTCCTTCGGTGAGACGTGGCCGGTGGCATAGTAGTTTGAGGGACTTTGCGTTGCTCCGGTCTGCTTGAACCGTAAGTCAGGAATGGAAGGGGAGTCACGTTGCCCTTCCAAGTATTCTGCCCTTTGGGATTCCCCTTTCGGTTGATGGAATCAGGAACCTGCGAGGCCGCTGCCTCCTTTCCTCGTATGAAGGCTTTAGTAACCTCCCACATTTCTTCCGTTGAGTTCGGCACTTTGTTGTTTAATTTCTCGATTAGTTGCTTGTTTCGTATTCCATGCATGAAACCTGAAATCTGCATGAGTTCAGTGGTGCCACCTATCTCGATGCTCTCCGTTTTGAACCGGTCCATGAACTCTTGAAGTGTTTCGTTCTCCCGCTGCTTTATGTCATGTATTTCCACCGCGTGTCGAGTGTACCTTTTTTGGGAGGTGAAGTGTGTGGAGAAAGCTTTCCTTAGCTCTTCAAAACTATCAATCTTTCCGACTGGGAGACAATCAAACCACATTCGAGCTGACCCGGATAATGTCTGCGCGAACATATGGCACCATAGAGGCATGGACCACTGTTCCATTTCGGCGACCCCTGAAAAAAGGCTCAAGTGGTCATCCGGGTCTGTTGTTCCGTCATAGATCCTTACATGAGAGGGCATTCTCATTCGGGAAGGTCTTCGGCAATTAGCTATTCGGGAGGTGAATCTTCTTGCAACCGATGGTTTGTAAGGAGAATTCAGCTCGTCCTCCGAACTGTCGGTACCTGAGGAAGTATCGCTTGTAGTTGCGGTGTAGCCACTTGACGTAGTAGCGTGATTCCTCTTTGACGACCTAGTTTCGGTTTTCTGTAACCTTTTAGGGCGTTTTCCCTTCGACCTCAGTCGTTTCTTTTTAGGGCGCGTTTTACGCTCTTCCATCCACCAAGATTTCTTGGGTGTATTCCCTGTGTGGCTTGTCATTTCATCTTCCGTCGTATCGGGATCTTCATAGGATAGTTTCCGAGGTGCACCCCTCGGGTCCTTCTTCTCGATGGTATCCATGATTGTTTTCAGCTTCTCGAAATTGTTTTTAACAAATATAGGTGTAATCTCATTTGCTGGCGCATCTGTTTCACCCTCGGCATCCTGTCCCGCCGAAGGTGGATCTTCTGGTGTTACAATTGCCATATTGGTTTATTGGGTTAGGTTCAGGTTGTATTCTATCGGTCCCACGGATGGCGCCAAATGTTGCTCCACGGATGGCGCCAAATGTTGCTTCAAAATCACTTTTTAACTATCTGATACACATTATTCTTCAAAACTTTTTCGATGATTACTATTAAAATAAATTTTGGAAGCTATGATATAAATATAAATAAAAAATATTAACTTTTTTTTCGAACATTTTTACAGTCGTTACTGTTGTGATTATTTAACATAATCACAAAATGTAACATGATAATCACATGTGATTATTCCCTAATATAATGTAATTATTATGTGTTCGAGATAATCACAAGATATGACATAATAATCACATATTATTCATGTGATTATTAAGTTATAAAATGTGATTATTGTGAATAAAAAATAATTTAAAAAAATAATAAAACGTAGAAAAAAGTTTTATTTGAAAAATAGATTCTAAAAGTTATTTGAAAAAGAAGCTACGAAGAAAATTTTGTAAAATAACGTGGTTTGGATAGCTAAAAGGTGATTTTGAAATGTTTTCTACGTTCTCACGAAAATTAGTCTTCTTATTTGAACCCACGACATATATATATATATATATATATATATATAAATATAATAGTATAACGTGTAAAGTCACGTAAACCTTATTTATATAATGAGTATGTGGTAAAAAGAGCAAGATCAAAGACAAGGGAAATAAAAGAAAAGTGAAAGGAGTATCGATCGGAGATTGGACGGAAGAAGATGAGGCTGTCAACCTTATTTATCATGACATTTCGAATTTGGGAGCGTCAATTGGGATCATATTACATGAGGATAGACCAAACGAAAACAACACTTGGGCTAATTTCATCAAAGATATGAATGAAAACTGATACACACTTATTAATTAACAAGTAGAATTGCACAAAATCATATCTAATGCAATGCTATTAAAGTAAACATCTAAATACAGAAGTGTTGTATCATCTCAAAGTTCAAGTGGCAAGCAACAAGACATGAATGCAACTTTAATATTCGTCATCATTTCAGGCGGTTTTAAAGCCCAACTATCCGTTCACGTATCATGGATTGAGAAAACATCATTTGCTAAATCTCGCCTTCTAAAGCTTTCCTCAACAATGTTCTCTTCGTCTCTTAAACCATCCACTTAAATAATTTTATTTAGGCTCGTTTAGAGGATATCATGTCATCATTTTATGTTTGGTTGAATTCAATAATAATTTATATTTGCCAAAAAAAAAAAAAAAAATGTAAGCGTAAACCATATCTATAAAGTAATTGTATGGGGCTTGATGGTATAAAAAAATGTGGGGCTCTATGGTTTTACTGCACCTAGTAGCGGATCCAGGATTTTTTACCGTGGGGAAAAAAAATTTAAACGTAGAAAATCACAAGCGCATATATTAAATACCAAAATCGCATCAAAACAACTCAAAACCGTTCAAAGTTGGTTATAGCAACCTTGAACTACATCTAAATAGTGATCGGATATATTAAAAACAACATCGTATGTTACAATACATCATTAAATAATACCAAATGCCTCATAGACACTTTAACAACAACAATAAAATTTGAATTAGCAAATAAATAGCAACACATTATATATATCTAATAAAAGTGGACAAAAATTTAATATATAACATCAAATAATCATTTGAACTTTTATAGTTAAAAGATCTAAAAAGTAAAACCTAAAATACCTACAAAATCACGACCATATAAAAGCCTTGATAACAAATAAAAACAACAAATTTCTCATGATCTTACGAAAGTATATAAGTCGAAGAGTTTACTTGTTCCAAATTCAATTCCAATCCAATACACCATACATTGTCACCAATTTGGGCTGATATAATAACACTTAGAGTATTAAAAAAGGGAGCCCATCTTTTTTGTTTCAGTTGGTTAAGGGGGCGAAATGCTTTAGTCTTGAGGGCTCATAAAGAAATGTGGCTAATTTTATAGTACTGGGCCAGCAAGCATGGGGGCCTTGGCACCCCCTACCAAACTGTTGGATCCGCCCCTGACCAGTTATAGGTTCCGAGTTCAATTCTCGTTCGGAACATACATATGTGATGTGATGTTAGTCTTTATGATTAATTAGAAAATATTTATCTACCAACAAAGGAAAAAGAACAATGATAACAAATACTAGTAACACGAGAGATCAATTGATATAAGAAGAAACACTTACACTCTTCATATACAGATAATATAACGTAGATATAAGAATCAAAAGAACCATCAACAACTTGAAATGACCGGCCATTGTGACAATTAAGTTGAAGAGATGATGGAGAAAGCTTAAGCTTGATTGGAACTATATACGATCGATCTCAAAGTGAACCAATTACAAAAATTCAAGAGTACGTTAATTGTGACAATTAAGTTGAAGCTTTAGTTTTAGTAAAAAAGAGAGTAATAATAACTAAATAAAAATTCAAAGTGAATTTTGTTAATTATTAATTTAATTAAGTATCGTATTTACCTAAATTAGTTGAAAAGTTCTAAGAGTATCGACTCAATCATCACTTTGACAGATTCAGTAACTAAGACCATCCGTAACGCGTACACATGGCGGCGTTCTCACCCTCCACAACGCCAGAACGCCGCTAAAGCGGCGTTCTGGCCGGCGTTCAGCTCGGCGTTCTCACTCGAATCACGCCTCCGTTTTCCGCGTTATGGTGGGACCCACAGCCTATTTAATTTTCTTTTCTCTTTTTCTTTCGCGATAAATGCCGGAAAAATAAAAAAAAAACGGTTTTTTTTTTTGAAATTAAAAAAGTTTCGAAAAAAACAAAAAAAAAATAAAAAAAAAATAGGGGAGCGTGGGTAACGGATATAATTAAAAAAAAAATTAAATTTTTTTTTTTTTAATTTTCAAACCACCTAACCCATTTCTCTATATAAACTAACACATTCTAACTCATTTTTTAACCCACTTCAATACTTTCAACACCATTTCTCCATCTATTTTCTCCATCTATTTTCAATACTTTCAACACCATGTCCAACCCAAATTCCGACTACAATCAAACCAACAACCCGGAAAATATGTCGTACACAAACCTTATGTTATTCGGAACCGGAAACACATCCGGTTCGAGCGGGTCTAACCCAAACGTACGTCCAACCCAACCACCATACGGGTATTATCCTAACCCGAATTTTCAACAACACTATGATCCAACCCAACCACCATACGGGTATTATCCTAACCCGAATTTTCAACAACTACCGTTCCCGCAACCTTACCCGCAACAACCGTTCTGGCAACCAACTTTCCCGCAACAACCGGCTATGCAACCCGAACAGACGGATGAAGCACCAACCCAAAGATCCGGAAAACAAGTCGCGCCATCACCCAATAAAAGAAGCCATGCCAAAAAAACAGACGGGTCGAAAAAAACATGCAACAAACGGGCATGGTCGCCAACTGAAGAGGCGTGGTTAGCAACTAGTTATTGCGACGCATCCGAAGACTCTGAAGTCGGTAACTCACAAAAACGGGGTACTTTGTGGGGTACTATTGAAGAAAAGTTCAACGCCAACAATTATGGTTGGGTTCGCGGCGCCGACCAATTATCATCCAAGTGGCGTACACTTGACCGAAACTGCAAAAACTTCAACGGGTGTTATGAGTCGGTAAAACGAGCTTGGGGTAGCGGCCGAGACAACGGGATGATTTACGATCAAGCCATAGCCAAATACTACGATACCTACAAGAAGACATTCACCTCAAGGGAGGCTTGGTGGTTCCTCAAAGATCATCCGAAATGGAAGGCACCAAATCCGGTAGGTGGAACCGGATTGCGCGACGAGGACGAAGATTTTTTTGATAAGTCCGTTGATCTCTCTGCCGACCGAGAGAACGAGTTATTTGGGCCCGACCCGATTCCACTACCCATGGGCCGAAACAGAGCCCGAAAAGCGGTCCGAAGCTCTGGTTTTTCCGATGCGGCGACATCTTCCCGGACAGGAACCCCGACCGAAAAGGTTGATGACGCGATACAGGCTATGGCGAAACACAAGGCCGAATTGTTAGCCGCCCAAAAAGCATCGATTGAGGAGATCACCCGTCAGGAACGATTGAGAACTGCGTTTCAAGGTCTACAGTTTCTCAAATTCAACCCCGAAGAGATCTCGGATCCAGCTGACCGTGCAGCGTTCGCGAAGATGAAGAAACAGTTTCGAAATGAGTTTGCGGAGTTCTACGATGCCGACGAGGACAACGAGGATGACGACGAGTAGTTTTTAGTGTGTTTAGATTTTTATGATTGTAACGTTTAATTTCTTAGGATTGTAACGTTTTATTTTTTAGGATTTTTATGATTGTAACGTTTTATTTTTTAGGATTGTAACGTTTAGATTTTTAGGAATGTAACGTTTTAATTTTTAGGATCGTATTGTATTTTAAAATTATTGTGATGTATTTTATTTTTAAAAAGTAATGTAGTTCATTTTTATTTGAATTAATGTATGGTTTTTATTTTAATTATTGTGGTGTATTGTATTTTTAATTAAAATGTTTTGTATTGTATTTTAAATAAAATAAAATTAAATTTAGTAAGTTAGTGGTGGGTCCCAGAATGGAGGAAAAAAGTGGCGTTCTGGTGTTATGATTAGGGGCGTTCTGGTGTTATAGTTTGATGCTGATGTGGCGCTGATGTGGCAGCTGAAAAAGTGGCGTTCTGGTGTTACGGTTACGGATGGTCTAAGTAACTAATAATGCTAATATATATGCATGCCATATATAATCCTCTATATTATTTGTGGCAAAAGGTTAATAACCGACAACTCAGATCCGATCCACCCATAATCGACCACATATTATTTATTATTTTGTTCTTAATTAATTAGAGATATATACTTATGCTTTAAAAACATGTATAAAAAGTAACTTATACTACTAGAGAAGAGTTCAATTGAGACCATTCATTTTGTTTGAGAATGGGGGAACCAACCACAATATGCCACGTGTCACTTTTTTCTCTCTCATCCACGTTTTTAAAAATTAAATATCTCACAAACGACAAGTCGAAAAATCATGAAAATTGCACCATATTTTTCAGCGTTTTATCCTCTTCGATTTGCCGTCGATCAAGGCATACTTCCGGCGAACTTTTTTTTTTTTTTTTCATTTTTTGGTGGGTTTTACATATTAGTAACACATGTGTTAGTGATTGATTGTACATTTGATTTAGGGTTTAGGGTTAGGGTTTAGAGTTAGGGTTTAGCAGGGTTTAGTGTTAGGGTTTAGCAGGGTTTAGTGTTAGGGTTTAGCAGGGTTTAGGGTTTATTATGATTTAGGGTTTAGAGTTTTATAAAGCGTTTAGGGTTTAGGGTTTGGGGTTTAGGGGTTAGGGTTTAGGGTTTAGGGTTGGGAGTTTGGGGTTTCGTCCCGAAACCCCAAACTCCCAACCCTAAACCCTAAACCCTAAACCCTAAACGCAACACTGTAACACACGTGTTAGTAATGTGAAACCCACCAAAAATAATGGAAAAAAAAAACTCGTCGAAAGTATGCCTTAATGGACGGCAAATCGAAGAGGATCAAACGCTCAATCTAATGGTGCAATTTTCATAATTTTTTGATTTTTCGTTTGTGAGATATTTAACTTAAGGAGTAAATGAGTTTTGTATTCTCTTTGTACACATAGCATCATATAATTGGTTCCTCCATTCTCACACAAATTTTTAATCTCATTTGAACCTTACCCTATACTACTAATAAATAAATTGCAATAAAAATAAGAATGTCAACCAACTAATGTTGTTCGCCTGATATAAAATGATTAACTGTCACACACTCGCACATCATTTTCTTCATACAAATTCCAACATATAAAGTTTTGAAGCACCTTTTGGATATGCCTTGAGGACATATCCCCTATGACTTTCATATTTAGAACTTGTATCAATTCAGTTATCAAACTTAGATAACTTAACTTTATTTATTTTGGAAGTACATTAATTTATAAAAGAAAAAAATTGATAGTTGCTACTCTATGAGCCTTGGTTATATTTACTTATTATTATTATTATTATTACCCCCTAAGGTGTTCTTGACAGCACCAGCAGCACCCTCGGCTAAGTTGGCTGCTCCCGTTGCGGCACCTTGTGCTAAACCGAGCACGCCACTTGCTGCTCCGCTTGCTATGTCCGCTGCTCCGTGCGACATCGTCTTCACGGAATCACCTGTCTGGGCATACAAACCATTTTATTCAATTCTATCGTAAACTAACTTGTAAATTGTGAAAACGAAATTGTCTACATAAAATTCTGTGTTTGGGATGCTACATGCGACAAAGCTCTTTAAGGGGCAATTATGTATATCTTCAAAGCTAGAGGACTGAAAATTTATATATGAAAAAACATTGTCTTTGCTCACAATTGCATATATTAAAAATCCCTTGATAAATATCATGTCAGTGAAATATTGGCCTAAAACATCAACATAAAAGTGAACCCAATTAAATGACTTTTACACACATATCACGTACTCCCTCCCTCCCAGTTTTATTGTCCCCTTTTGACTTTTGGAGTCTTTCTTTGACAACTTTAACCTTGAATATTTTTGTTTGTGTTTTATAATACTTGATGCAAATTATACCAATAAAAATACATTCAAAACTCAATCCATTCATATATTTTGCATCAAATATTATATAACACAAACAAAAATATTCAAGATCAAAGTTGTCAAAGAAAGACTCCAAAAGTCAAAAGTGGACGATAAAACTGGGACGGAGGGAGTATTTTTTTTCTCTTCTTACCATCACCAATATAAGATCTAAAATACCAATCATTTTATTAAGTCGAGTTAATTAGGTGTATGCATTATTTTTCATATCGTATTTGATAAAACATATGGAATCAGTTCTCTATATGTAAATCAATAGGACCGATACTCAGTAAAATAACATTGTAAAAAAAAAAATTTAAGAAAATGATAACCTTTACACTATATTTTTAGACCATCTCCAATGCATCCATTTTGAGTGGCGTTATGGCCTGAGAACGTCTGAACGCCCGCAGTGAGTGGCGTCAGGGCGGGGCGTTTTGGGTGGATAACGGGCAGCAAAACACCCAATTGTGGGCCCACCCGAATATTTAATTATTTTTTTGTTTTTCATTTTCTTTTCTTTCTCTTATAATCTAAAGAAAATTAATTTAGTGGGACCTACCCTTCACAACACCATGTTACCATTGTTAGTGTTTATTTAGTGGTTGCTAACACAATGTTATGCTGACGTGACGCCCAAAACGCGCGTTACCAATGCACATGGTCTAAGAGCTAAAAGAAACTTTGAGAATTTAGTATACCTGTTGCAGGACACCGGCATTTTGGTCCGTTGCTGCATCTCTATGCAACTGTGATCATGACGAAAAAATGTTTAAGCCGAAACTATTATTGAAAGAGTAACGATAAATGTGCAAAATACGACCACATAAATTAAATAGTCTGGATTCTGGAAGGTGGTGCATACAATACCTGAGATTGTCCGGCAGCGGCCTGGGCGTCTAACGCGGCTTGATTTTGTTGGCTTTCCATGTTTATTATCGATCTCGTTGATTCGTCTGGTCGACGTTTATGTGGTAAAACTGCTTGAGTTTGGTATTGGAAAAGAAAAATAATGTATCTGTAGATATGAATGAAGTTGAGAGAATAAATAGCATCTAAAATAGCGCAGATGCATGGCTTGGTTAACGCATGGCATATGGCGGCGTCATGTCTCAACCTCTAGATAACATACTATTTTTGGAAAGATGATGTGCTGTCAAAACTCGGTTTATTGTTGACTTGATATCATTATTTTGTGACATAAATTTGACATTTCATCCTTTTAAAATCTCATTTTTATAATTGAAATAAAGTTAACTTATTTCTGTTTTTAATTATATATATATACTACTACGTTGTTACTACTAGTGGCGGATTCAGAATTTTTTTTAGGGGGGCATTTGGTACGTATTAGAGGTATCAATAATAAACGGTTGAATAACCGGTTAAAACAGGTCGGGTCAAAACCAGCTAGGTACAAAAGCATATATAAATTATCACTCGTCACTTGTAAGAACAAATATTAAAAGAACTAACAAGTAAATTTAACTTAGAGTTTTTCGGATTCAAGTTATTCAAGTTTGATGCTATACTTCATGTTTTGGTTATTCAAGTATATTGTGTTCAGTTTTTAAAATTTGTCACTATGATTGAAATATTAAAATTCATACATAACTTTTCATAAAACACTATAAAAAACAAACATACAATTAAATTAAACATAGATGCATTTATAACAATTTATACTTAGTCAGTTACTAAAACTTAGAAAATTAGAGTTTATATGTCAATATGTCATCAAACAATTCTGTTAATATAATTCCTACAAGTTAAGTTTATAATAACATTAAAACACTATTTAATGGAATAATATAATCAAAGACGTAGAAAAGGTTTAAGAATCAAAAAGGAAGTAACGTATTGGCTTAATACTACAAGTTTGGGCTCAACTTTTGACATAAAGGGGGCCATTCAAATTTTCTTTTTGGGGCTTAATGTTTGGGCTTAATACTACTATAATACATACTGGGCCAAGTTGAGTAGGGCCCCGAGACCGAGACCCCCTAGTTCTTCATTGCGTCCGCTGATCCGCCCATGGTTACAAGTTGATAAAATGCAAGTGAAAACAAAACAATGAGCCTCTTGTTTTTGTTAGTAGCGAATTTTAATGTATTTTTATTGACCAACTTGAGGGATTGTAACTTGAACTTGATCCGTTTTATATCATACGTGATTAGAGTCGATCTGAACCACCCATATTTTTAGAGTCAAATGACTTGATACGCATACTCTTTACTCATACTTCACTGTCACAAGTATATGAGCATGATACATAGTAGAATTTAGGCTAAAAAAATTGCACAAGGGTTTTCAAAAAAATGGGATAGAATGGGAACGTTGAATATCAAAGGAAAACAATGGTGGTTTTTAGTCGCCTAAAACTCGTCCATTTCAAGATCACTAACATCACTGAGTGCTTCAAGTTCTTCTTCATCATCGCTTTCCATGGCTTCGACATCTTCATCACTCAAGTCTTCATAAATTATAGCCTCCGATGATCCTTCTCTTTGCTCATCAATGACCTATAGACCAACAATATATCAAATGTACTACTTCAAACCCAAAGTTATACATCACATTTTCATCTAATGGATAACAGATTGAAGCTCACACGATCTATTACCAATCTTAAACAACGATTCTTATAATATACATTAATTAAACTTATGAAACGATGTAAATAGTGTGAGTTTTGATAATACATTTCTAAATTTCTTCATATCTCCTCAACTCATTTCTTCGTGTACCATATTACCATTTAGTAGTTAATATAACCAAAACAATAGGAAGCCTTGTTGAATAAGACTTACCATGTTGTAAAGCAAGTCCAAGGAACTTGAGAGTTGAGCAGGATTGCAAGTAGAAATTCGAGATTCTATGAGCTGCAAAAAACAAGAATGCCATCACTACAGTGGTAAATGAACTATGCAAAAGGTCAACACTCAACAGGGGAGATGAAGCTTTTTCAAAAGAAACGATAACAGATTTGACTCTTTAAAGTCAAACAAGCTGTTTTTGGTTACCTGATATAGAGAATTAAGTGCAACCAAAGATGATTCTTGACACATGATACTGCTTGAATGTTGAAGAAGCAAACTTTTCAGCCATGGCAGGGCACAAGCAAGTACTGCGCCCCTACTGTCAATAGCCTCACAACCCATAGCAGAAACGTCAACAATGAGTTGCAAATTCAAGAGTCTCACAAAAAAAACATAATTCTGCATGAAATTCGGAAAACAGAAACTCTAGATTCACCTGGATTGGATCACGGATATTAGTGACTCGAGAAGCTTAAAGACATTGGATGGGTTCAAGGGAGACACTGAGTTTGTAATAACCTGCATAGTAAATTAAACTAATACTAATTCATAACTGTTAACTATGGGCAAATTCCCCCCAAAAAAATGATATAAAATCCCAAAATTTGGATATAAGTGAAAATACACTAATTTCTCTAAAACTCAAATTTTTCCAAGAACGGAGTTAAAGTTCGATTATTAAGAAAATAGACCGATTATACCAAAAATGAACTATAGTAGAGTACTCAATTCATAAAAAAATTGAGCTTTTAATCCTTTAGTTGCCAAAATTTAACTTTACACTCCTGTGTGTGTCAAAAATTTAACTTTTACTCATTTTAGGGCAAAAAAATCAAACTCTTTACTTCTTTTTAAGAGAGGTAAATTATTATATACCCCGCATTGACAAATTTTGAATTTTAACATCTTTTGACAATTTTTTATTTATCTTAACTCGACACTTATGCTCTAACATTAGGTATTCAACCTTTTGATCTTGTCTAAATAAACAATCAAGAAGAAGGGATCTATCATCTGCATGAAGTGCTTGTTTAAGAAGAACATGAACCGAGTCTGCACTAGGAGACTTTCTAGGAAGACTTCTATCCAAACGTTCTCCTATGGTCGGTTCATCAATGTCATCATTTATTTGAACTCCATTGATACCGTCTTCATGGACTACACAACAATCGCGAACTCTAATTACTCTTTACACATAATAGACAATGTAATGTACCATTTGTAATTCATAAACTTATTGCTTACTGTAATCATGGTTTAACTCTGTATTCATTGTGTCTGTATCAGTTGCAGCTGCTTTCCTACTCGAAACATAATTTTCGCCTGTGAGAGTCCATTTATATCAAATTCACAACATTATAAGATCAAATGTTAATAACTTAATACAACATAACTTACATACTACAGCATCTCCACTGTGCTCAATAGGCATTTTGCTAAAATAATCAAAATTCTGCAATTCAATAAATTTGCAACTAGTAATTAAGTTGATATTCATCAGTAGGCCAATACTTATAAAATTTAACCACATATACATATTGCAATCATTAACTCATTTTATCATGGGAAACTACAATCATAATTAACTAGGTCATTAGACAACGTTATTAATGTATTGAAATTATTAATTTGCATACCTGTAAAGGTTAAAACAAAGTTTAATTGTGAGAGGTGAAGCTGAGCAGAAACCGTCGTCCGGCGATAAAACGGGACGGAGAAGCAAAGAAAGGCGTCACACCGGCGGTTGATGGGTCGCCGGAAGACCTAAGTTGCTACAAAACTGAAAACCCAGATATCACAAAAGTTTGGGCTTACATAATGGGCCTAAAGCAACCCATTTTGTATTTAGAAAGTTTGTTGTTCGAAGTGTAATTTAGAAGGTATCGTACGTACGTTCAACATGCAAGGAGCATCAAAGCCGGGCAAATGACCTGTCCACAGATCAACCGCATGTGCTGATGCACAAATTTGAACCCTTGGCATGCCTGTCGGTCACACATGTGGAGACTGAGCGTTTGCGTTAGATGTACTACTTAAGCTATGCCCCGTTGGTAAATTAAAAAATAAAGTTTGTTCTTTGAGTAAACCATTTCTGGTACCATGGCTAAACTAAAAGGAGTTCATAAATCAACATCAAAAGGGAACATGTTAAAGTGCATCCAAAATAAAATACAATAAAAATAATGCTAAAGATTGTTTTATAAACTTTGTTATACATTTAACAGTTTAACCATACATGCTGAAAAATTCTTATATGAATTCTCAATTTGAATTTACTCGATCTTTAAGGTTTATAATAGGTACTTAGTATAACGTATCATTTGACAGCACACAAGTTATATGCGGCGAATGATAAAACTCGTATAAATAGTTACATAATAATCCTTTATCTGTACATTGTTGCACACTTGCACATAGCCAACACTGCAGTTTGTTGCGCATAAGGTTTCTTGTTTAATCAAATATTCATGTTGCAGCAAAACTGAGTTGGTTTGTGTTCTAAATCCAAAAGTCATTCTGATGTCCACACATTGCATCACTATTTCCAAGTGAAGAACATCATTTAGGAGTTTTAGTTCCAAGTTCTGTTTGGTCTATCAAAATAGAGCCATACACTAAACTTTGTGCTAAAGAAAGCATGTATAAACAATAAACTACTTTTTATAAACTAGAGTCAATATTACATTACAATCATAATGAAATCCAAAAACTCATATTGTCAAACAACAAATTCCCATCTAAGAACCAATAATCCCGACACCCGAATACCCTTTATTTTTATAAAAAAACAAACATACAAAACAACGATATATATTTATATTATATATATATGTATACCATCCAATCCCCACCGAAGCCCCCCTCTACAGTTCTACTTATTTCTCCCAATTCAAAATTTGTGTACTTCTCTTGTCATTCTTCGGTTATTCTTTACCCAATTTAATTCATCGATATCTCAGGCTCCAAGCCTCGAGTTTAGCCATTGACAGACTTCTTCCATCTCCGTGGGTACTGTGTAATGACCAAGTCTGGAAAAACACACCACAAAAAACTTCAATACAATTTGATTTCTAAGGTTTTGATCCAAGTGAAGTTGCAAATATATTTTAAATATCTTACCCTTCGTAGCTTTTAAAAGTAACATAACGGAAACCAGCTGCACTCATCATCTGAGAAGACCTTTCTCCAAAATTGTATGGGACAACTTCATCACCTGTAGTGCACAGTTTACAGCATCAGTATAACTAGTTGATTTCCTGCTAGTGATGTAAAAAACAGTTGAGGTGGCATAATAGGTGTATCGAACAGGTGTTACACATCAATCTGGGTAAGTTTGATGCATGCCAAAATGGGTTGGGTTGGGTCGACTTGAAACGCTTTTAGTTCAATATTTTAAACGTTATTTATGAGTAAATTCTGAGTTAAATACGATTACAAAAAGTGTAGCTTTTCAATACTAATAAAGTAATTCGACTAAAACCGTTCAGAATAGTTAATGCATTAATTTTGGCAACTTCTGTGTTTTGACCTGTTGGACCCGTTTCCCCATTATCTAAATCTTTTGAAACTACGCATTTGACAAAGTAAGGATAAAACATAACCCGAAGCCACCCTTGCATAACTTATTAAGCCAAAATTGCTAACTGTAGAAATCAACATCAAGTTTGAAATGCATACAATTTCCATGACATAGCAAAATGGGCAATGAAGCAGCACGTCTTGCAGCATCGTTTGATCCTATTCTGTTCCTCAAGTTCCTGAACACGTTAATTCAACTTCATCAAGCTTTTATCACATTAACTTTCCAACAAAATGACAAAACAAGTTTCTTTGTTTAATTTACCGTGCACCAGGAAGCCATCCACTTAATCCAACTACAGCCTTTAGGTTAATCGGGTACGGGTTTCCATTTCCATATTTCCCTTGAGCGAAACAAGCTGCTGAGTAAAGTGCACATGCAGCACCCATACTAAATCCTCCAATTCCAAGTTTAACTGTCATAATACAAAAATATATATATATACGTTTGATAACTTTAGTAAATGTCAAAGCCAAAGTATGACAAGGTCTGGTGAGAAATTACCATCAGAGGGCTCTGTTGATAACAAGTTTGCTATGTGTGCTACGGAAGCGTCTAAACCTTCAACATCATTTGGACCATCTTCTGAAAGCTCTCCTTCATCAAACCCTGTTAAGTACCCGGGAATATTATTATATAACATCGATTTATCGGAATTAAACAATCTTTAATTGTTTTAACTTTATCTTGAAATATTACATGCAGCACAATGGAATCCCCCTAGAACTGTCACCGGGCGAGTAGGAGCAGTAGGGCATATCCATTTAACCTGCAAAAATATCACACTTATCGTTCATTTACTGCCAATTTTCACCAAGAAAAAAAAACAACGAAAAGAAAACATTAAATGAATGCTTACATTTGGAAGAGGAAGGTTGTCCAAAAGTTGTGACCAGCTGCAGTAATTAAAAAGCAACAACTTTTGTGTTAGTTATATAATGATACAAAACGACATCCTTGCAACATAATCATGACCATATTTAACATTAAGGTAACAAGAATAAATCATGAAATCTACCTCGAACCATTATCGCCAAGGCCATGCAACCAAACAATGGTTGCTTGGTGTTTCGCTTTTGGCCTTACAACATATGTCCTTCCAAATTCAACGGTTCTCCGAGCCGTCCTACTACCTGGAATTCATTGAAAACTTTTGTCAAACACTTGGTATGCAACAACTAACAATACAACTACAAATGAACTTTGTGCTTACCAGAACCCATTGAAGCACCTGAATAACTCATTTTTGACATGTAATAAACCGTTCAAAACAAAAAATGTACTAATCAAGTTTGGTTGTATGAATGAAAAGATATGAAGAAACAGGTATGTTGTGGCATGTGAATTTATAGGGAAATTAAGGAATAAAACAAAGTGAATATTCAAAAACTAAATGTAAACCAGCTGCCTAAAATCCAAAAAGAAACAATATGCCCATCAAAAGCAAGAAATCTTTTTCATAATGAGAAAGATAGAGACACAAGAATCAAATGCAAAATCAACTCTATATGAGGAAATTAAAAACTAAGGGCTCAAAATTTAGATTGAAAGAATTTATGCTTGGATAGTGCAGTGAACTAATATATATAAAAAAATAAATATAATTTTTTTTAAAGAAAGAATATATTTTTTACTTGAAAAATGACATAATCTGGTAAATAATTTTTATTCAAGTTTACAATCATTTGAATGATATATTACAATCTATGTTTATATTATGATATGATGGATGGATACCCATTATCTTCAAAGTGAAGTTCAAGTGTCTAAATCTTCATGATTACCATTTGTGACTTGAAAAGATTAAATCTTTAAAATACAAGAACCTGAAATCCAGGGTAAAGTTTTAGGGTAAAAACAGAGACATGATTATAATTTGGAAATGAATGAAATTTTTAACAAAATGATTAGGGTCCTTGTTTGTTTATGAATTATTATTATAAATTATAAATTTATTTATTACAGAAGAGGAGCAGAATTCAAACTTCCAAGGGCATCTTGTACCCTTTTGTTTTTAGGGTTTTAAAATTTCAAATTCTCATTGATTTCACTACCCACCTGCCACACATTGCCTGATTTCGGGTACATTCCTCGTGCCCATTTTTTGGAACTACTATCTCTATTTTGTCATTTCTTTAGATGAGTCATGATTTTTGGTATCCCGTTAAAAAATATTTACCATAGTAGAAGAAATAAACCACGATTCAAGATGACAAGACAGAATAGTCAAGATTTTTCCTTTACTTCGTGAAAATGTGGGGAGTTGAGATCGTGTCATAACCTATTTCACAAAATCCCTCTTTTTCGCTTCTCACGGGGACGTTTGTGCTGAGAAAATGATATGACTGAGCTAAACCGACAATTATATTTGTTAGTGATATTTTGGCAGGGGAGATTTTTTTATTGTTTATACATTAATAATGTCGAGGGTGATATCCATTGTGAGTGTTGTGTTCTGGTGATAGGTTAAAATTATCGAACTTTAACACTTTAGTTATTTAGCGCTTAAATCGTTGAATTGGTTCTCACCTATTCACATATAATTTTGATATTTATTATTTAAATGTAAAAGTCAACAAAAGTCAAAATCCGACTAGTCCCCGACTTAGCCGACTAGTCCTCGCGAAGTCCCGACCGATTCGACCCCGGCTTCCGACTTTTACAACCTTGGTTGTAAGTGAGTTAAACATTTTGAAGAGTTGATTTTAGAATTATACGGAGTAGTTATTCAAAAAATAATAATTTCAAACGGGTAGGTGGGCTCAGTTAGAGTACGACCCGTACAGTAAACATGTTGCCTGTTTAACCCACCAACGTCTTTAAGTTCAAGCATCAAGTTATCTTATCTCCATTTCATGTCGTGTCAGAAATTGTCTATCTTTAGCTAACATCAACAATTTTTGTTTGTTGATTTATTAGCTTGATAGTTAGTTACCATATATTGTGTTTAAAATAAGTAATTGGTGTGCAAACACATTAAATGCAGGACTTATCAACTATGTTGTTGACAACACCAAATAATGGTAATGTTGCCCAATCATCATTCAAATTAAATTATACTCTCTCCGTCCCGATTTAATAGTCCATTATTTCCATTTTGAGATGTCCCAAATTAATTGTCCATTACCAAATATAGAAAGGTAATATGATTCTTTTTACTATATTGTCCCTACTTTAAAAATTAAATTACAAAAGTGAGAGGAAGTACAAATTAATTGGTTAGGGGTAAGAATGTCGTTGTGCAAAAAGTAAGTAATAGTTATTGTGTTTATCTTAAACTGCGTGTAGTTCTGTCTGGGGATAATTAAATTTGGACGGAGGGAGTATATATTATATTTTTGATCATTCAACTTTTTGATATGTATACAAAAGAATAGGGCTGGCAATTTCCAACACGACCCGAAACACGACCCGAGACCGACTCGAAAATAAGCGGGTTGGGTCATGATTTTTTGACCCGTTGACCCACCAACCCGAAACCCAATAACCTGATTTTTTTCAGGTCGGGTTCGGGTAACCTGATGGGTCATCAGGTCAACCCGATGACCCGAAAATAAAAAAAATAATAAATTAAAATTATAAAATATTTATACTTTTATTTTTAAATAAAACATTTGAACTTCTTTTTGTCCATAAACCATATTAGGGCTGGCAATTTCCGACACGACCCGAAATTCGACATGAAACTGACAAGAATAAATTAAAAATGTGGTTAAAAATTTAAAAGTTTTAATTTAATTTAATGAATCAATTGTTTTTATTTTGTTTTTTTACTAGATTTTGATGAACATACTAGCTAATATGATTTTTTGAGGATTTAATAGACACTTTTATCTTTATTAATGACGAACTATAAATTTAGAGAGTGACCCATGTAACCTATTTAACCCGAAATTGACCCACTAACATAAAATGACCCGAAAATATATTGATCTCGTTAAAAAATTGGGTCAACTGGGTTGGGTTAGGTTGGGTCAGGGTTGGGTTGGGTTGAAATACTCAACCCGATTAGAAAATCAGGTCGGGTCTGGGTCAACTACTTCTGACCCGTCAACCCGATAACCCGAGCGGGTCAACTCGACCCGACCCAAATTGCCACCCCTACAAAAGATCCCTTTGTAAACCCCTTATAAGTCTATCATTTTTGTTTTCGTTAAGAAGCCGTTTCCATATAACCTACTAAATAAGTACAATTTTACTTTTAATGGAGAATTTATGTTATGTGTTGTTCATATATAATTAACGTGTGGTAGAGATCGATTATTCTTTCGTGACATGACCACAATTATCATATAAAGGTAAGGTTTGGAACTATCTAACAGCCTAACACTACTATAATAGAAGTTGTCAATTCACAAAATGTGCTAATTCTTTTAACTCGTTAAGAAATCATACTTACCGTATAATATTTTAAAATAATTTTTGCAACTTGTAAAACTTTTATTAAATTTACAAATTAACCAATAGCTTTGTTTTGACTTCAACAGAATCCTTGGAGGATTTGACTTTTCATAAATATAAGTATTTTAAGTGTTAATGCTTGCGCCATTATGTTTTTTTAATAAATATTTTTGATACTTGAAAAAAAATCATTAGATATCATTTTCATCATTAATTTCAGTATCATCGTCTCATAAAGTCACGAAATGTTGGTCTAATATAATATTTTAGTACGAGATTATACCAAAAAAAAAAAGTTGATCTAAACATAAAATATTAAAATTAACCACTTGGATTTACAAAAAGAACACAAAGAATTCAATGCCTTCTCGTATGAATTACTCCGATGTAAAGTGTGAGCATGTAAAATTCCATGAGCACGAGAGTTCATCACCCAAGTACATTGAAAAAGTATATCATATCGACATCACATCAGTATCACACCATCTATTACACTAGAATTTACTTTTATACGTTCTAATTACGCTAAAAAGAAATTTCATCTTTAAAATCATTATCTATGAAAAAAGGAAGAAAAAAAAAAGTCCGAACTACCCACCAGGACTTCTACCACTTAGTGACGATGCCAGCGGTGGAGTCACCACTCACCACACCACGGTCGTCACATCACTCTCCGTACTCTAAGAAGTGTATCTATAGATGACAAAAACACATATCAACGGTTCAAATATGCTCTTTAAACCCTTTGTAAGAAAAGGTATATGTGTGAAACCAACGAAGTAACGAGTATGGAAACAAAGTGTGCTAAAGTATTCTATTGCTTTTATTATATATATATATATATATATATATATATATATATATATATATATATACACACACACACATATATATAATATATATATATTTGCTGTATAATAATAAAATAAAATTTTGACGGTGCTCTTTTCCCCTGCTTTAGGGTGGACTTTATTTGGAAGAAAAGATTACAAACTTTAAAATGTTCCTTATGAATTAGGTTAATTATATTCTAAACCAAAACAACATATGCTGTTGCCACTAACTATATCAACTACCATTATAGTAATATTTTTCTATACCATAAGAATAAAATGTACGTTTGATTATTAATTTAAGTTACTTATTAGCGAAATTAGTCGGGGACTTAAAAAGCTCTTTTATATATTGATAATGTACTTTTAATTTTGTTTCAACGTAAGTAAATTACTTGTAAAAATGTGTCGATGTTGGTGTAACACCTCGCAAAATTTAACGCGATTAATTATATTAATCACTTGCATTATTAGGCTAATTCCCTACTTGAGTGAATTCACAACACATTTTAGAGGTAAGCCTAGCATAGCCCAACTAGTTAGTACGCGCAGTATTAAGTATTCGTAATTAGTTGTAATTACGTACAGAACAATTTGAAAACAAACGCAACAAAAATATACGACTGTTGGTGAACAAAATTATTTAATAAAACGAAATTATTAAATAACGTAGTTAACAATTAAATATTATGTCGATAATATTTACATATTATGTTAGAACGCGGAACTTTAACTTGTATAAATTAAAATAAAACAAGATTTGAGATTTATAAAATTTATTAATTCAGTTTCATAAAAAGAGCCCAATTAAAATATAATGAAAAATGTAATTAAAAACATATTAGTTAAAATAAAATAACATTTAGCGATCGGGTAAACAAACACGGAGTGTAACCACGGAGGCAGAAAGTGGAACAAAACCACCTCCCACCTCCTCATTTTCTTTCATTTCCCTTTCATCCTCTTTCTCTATCTTTCTCTTTTTCTCTCTACTTTCACCACCACCTACCAAAAACCACCACACAAATCACCTCAAAACTACCATCAAACGACGCCGAATCAACAAACAAAATAGAGAAAAACGACCACGAGACTACGATCTATCTTTCTACCTTTTCGGATTTCAAATCCGACACTCGTAAGTTTCCGACAAATCCCGCAAATCTTTAGATTTCCAAGTTATAATTGCTACTTAGTGTTTAACATACTTAGAATAACATGTTTTAGTGTTTTATACAACCGAAAACGTTCCAAATCAACCAAAAATCCGACTTTTTCTCGCTGTTCGTCGAACAGGCGACTACGTCGCATTGGGACCGAAAACAGTACTGCGACGTAGGCCTTTACGTCGCATTACCCTTCCTTACGTCGCACATAGCGACGCAGACCACTACGTCGCATTAAATTGCGAGCGTCGCCTATGCGACGCAACCCATGACGTCGCAAAACCAGAATGCGACGTAGACCCGTACGTCGCACCCTACGTCGCATAACAACCCAGCGTCGCACCTTACGTCGCTAAAAACAGGAAGTTTAAAAACTTGTTTTCACTAAGTGTCGAACTAACCGGAAACGCATATCTTTATACAAATTCGATTCACGAGCCTTACAAACAATTTAAACATACTTGTTTTATCGAAATGTTGATTTCAAACTTTCACCAACGAGTCGTATACATTTTCATAAACAACGAAATACAAACATTAAACAAACGATTTGGACGTGACTTGGATGTACAAACACTAGCATGGATGATTAGTTTAGACATCCACATACTTATTAAATCTCGTACGTTTAGGACGTTAGGAGATTTCAGACCGTACTTGGGCTTAGGTTTGCTAGCACTCGCACAACTACTTAAACTCAACAGGTGAGTTCACAGCCCCTACTTTTATTGATTTAACTGCTTTTGAACAGGGGTGGAAAACATAGTCAACTGTTTTACTTATTGCCATAACTGCTTTTACATACATGATTGTTTATCATACGTGTTTTACTCAAACTGTTAGAGTACTTTGAACTATTGAACTGTTGTACGAACTTTGTTTATGAAATAACATTTTCATACTGATACACTGAACAAATGGGATAACTTATTCGACAAACTGTTTTAACTAGACCGGAGAACGACCGGTAAACTGTTTTGCAAACGACTGAAAACTACTAAACTTATTTGGTATACCGGAGAACGACCGGTACTTTTGTGTAAATGCTGGATAACGACCAGCTACGTATTTTAGTGCCAGAGAACGACTGGCCACTGGACGGGAGAACGACCCGTGCGTCTTTGGATGGGAGAACGACCCATGCGTATTAACCGGAGAACGACCGGTACTGTAATTCGCTGGAGAACGACCAGCAGTGTTTGGACGGGAGAACGACCCGTGCGTATTAACCGGAGAACGACCGGTACTGTTTGTAAATCGCTGGAGAACGACCAGCACATGTTTAACCTGACATTTTGGGCGAACAACCCACTAAACTTATACTTTGGGCGAACAACCCACTAAACTGGTACTTTGGGCGAACAACCCACTAAACTTGCATTTGGATAACATTCCACTAAACTTATTCTCGACTATTATGGCAATATTATTTGCGAACGGATTTGGATAACAACTGTACTACAAACTTGATATAACTTGTGTAAACATAAAACCTGTGAATTCACTCAACCTAGTTGTTGACTTTTACTATGTTTTTCAGGGAATTAGCTGCGCATGTAAGAATCGCCAACACATGGAGAATTAGGCGACCCTTGAAGCTTAGGATGCCAACTTTTGGAAACATATGGATTTCTTTAGTATAACTGAAATGTTTTAGTCATATTTCAGAAATCTACTTTTGTAAACTTACTACTATTAACTAATACGATTCGATGAATCGTAAACTTTGTAATTAACTCTTTTGGCATCTTAATATATATATTGTTCTGTTGTAATCATAAGCTCTGATACGTATGCATGCTTTATTATTGTGACACCCCAGTACTTAAACTAAAATGCTTCCGCTAAACGAATTCTGGGGGTGTCACAGATTGGTATCAGAGCCAATGGTTATAGCGAACTAGGAAACTTTAGGTGACTTAGAAACCTAGAGACCTAGACTATAGCCTTGGCTAGAACGTACATGCATACATACATTTGCATACATCTAAACTATCGTTACGATACCTCGATACGCGTGAACTGTTCACCACCTCCGACTCGTTCATTGTACTCTGATCTCATATGAACCTGATCGTGATTAAACGGTTGATGAAAAGAAGTATGTATTTGGCATCATATAATGACGCCTGGCCAACGTGATTATATCATACTAAGTACATATGGGTGTTTCATAGTCGTAAGATACGTGATGGGGATTCGACAAATTTTGCTTGACACTCGAAAACTTGAAATATGTGAAACTTTATTCCTCACATATTTTTCATTGGCATTGACTTCTGCATCTTTTCATCGCAGAACGTCAGCATGCCGCCTAAACAAAGAAAGACTCGAAACAGTCGACGAAATTCTCCACCTGTACCTCCAGAAACAACCGAACAAATCATCGAACGCCGCGTGGCTGAGGCTATTGCTCAGTACGAGGCTAGCAGAAATCGTGAAAACCCAACCAACAACAGTGGAGCTACCCCCGTCAACAGCGAAACTCCAACTAATACCCAACAGGGGTGTTCCTACAAAACCTTTCAGTCTTGTAAACCCAGCACCTTCACCGGGACCGAAGGGGCCATTGGCCTGGTCCACTGGATTGAAAAGATGGAATCAGTCATCGACATTAGCGACTGCGCCAACGACAAGATCGTGAAATACGCCACCTGCACTTTAGCCGACAAAGCGCTAACCTGGTGGAACGCTCAGGTGCAAATCATGGGACGCCCAGCTGCTTACTCCATCTCATGGGAGACACTGAAACGAATGCTGATGGAGGAATTTTGCCCTCCCAACGAGATGCAAAAACTTGAAACCGAATTCTGGAACATCCAAATGATCGGCGCTGACATTTCCGGTTACACAACTAGATTTCAGGAGCTTGCACGTCTGGTGCCTCATATGGTAACCCCCGAGAGCAAACGCATTGAGCGTTACAACAGGGGTTTGGCACCACAGATCCGAGGCATGGTTATGTCCTCCAAACCCGCCACTTTTAGGAGCGCAGTAGACCTGGCTCAAAGCTTAACCGACGACGCGGTCGAGATTGGAACCCTGAAAGCTATCACAGGGAAAACTGAACCTACCCGTACTGATGCGGGCGACTCTGGAACCCACAAACGTAAATGGAACAATGATGGTAACGACCGTCAGGGTCAACAAAACAGAAACCCGGGAAACACCCGAGCCTTTGCCGCAATCACCAACTCTGGACCCAAAACCTATCTTGGCAACAAACCAGAATGCGACAAGTGCGGGATGCATCATAATGGCAACTGTGCTTTCTGCCAAGATTGCAAAAACTGGGGTCATTTGGCCCAAAACTGTAAAACCAACCCTCCTCCTCGATCAAACGCGTGTTACGAGTGCGGTGAATCCGGACATTTTCGAAACCAATGTCCGAAACTGAAAACAACCAGAACAACCCCGGAAACAACAACCACATCGCAACCATCCCACCGGCTCGTGGCCGCGCATACATCCTCCGTGCACCGGAAACTGTTGCGGACTATGGCAAACACGGTATGTCTTACCAACTCTTGCTACGATTTAACGTTTCTTTCATTCGAATGTCAATTCGAACACACCACTTGGTAAACGCTAACCACGAAACGAACTTGAACTATCAAACTATACCGCGAGTATACTAAACAGTTAAAACTATATTGGCAAACATAGATCACTACACAAACTATTACTATTATTGTAACGACATGACTTATCGGAGAACATACGCCGCGGGCGATCCGACTTGATTCAAATCTCGGGACGAGATTTCTCTAACATGGGGAGAATGTAACACCTCGCAAAATTTAACGCGATTAATTATATTAATCACTTGCATTATTAGGCTAATTCCCTACTTGAGTGAATTCACAACACATTTTAGAGGTAAGCCTAGCATAGCCCAACTAGTTAGTACGCGCAGTATTAAGTATTCGTAATTAGTTGTAATTACGTACAGAACAATTTGAAAACAAACGCAACAAAAATATACGACTGTTGGTGAACAAAATTATTTAATAAAACGAAATTATTAAATAACGTAGTTAACAATTAAATATTATGTCGATAATATTTACATATTATGTTAGAACACGGAACTTTAACTTGTATAAATTAAAATAAAACAAGATTTGAGATTTATAAAATTTATTAATTCAGTTTCATAAAAAGAGCCCAATTAAAATATAATGAAAAATGTAATTAAAAACATATTAGTTAAAATAAAATAACATTTAGCGATCGGGTAAACAAACACGGAGTGTAACCACGGAGGCAGAAAGTGGAACAAAACCACCTCCCACCTCCTCATTTTCTTTCATTTCCCTTTCATCCTCTTTCTCTATCTTTCTCTTTTTCTCTCTACTTTCACCACCACCTACCAAAAACCACCACACAAATCACCTCAAAACTACCATCAAACGACGCCGAATCAACAAACAAAATAGAGAAAAACGACCACGAGACTACGATCTATCTTTCTACCTTTTCGGATTTCAAATCCGACACTCGTAAGTTTCCGACAAATCCCGCAAATCTTTAGATTTCCAAGTTATAATTGCTACTTAGTGTTTAACATACTTAGAATAACATGTTTTAGTGTTTTATACAACCGAAAACGTTCCAAATCAACCAAAAATCCGACTTTTTCTCGCTGTTCGTCGAACAGGCGACTACGTCGCATTGGGACCGAAAACAGTACTGCGACGTAGGCCTTTACGTCGCATTACCCTTCCTTACGTCGCACATAGCGACGCAGACCACTACGTCGCATTAAATTGCGAGCGTCGCCTATGCGACGCAACCCATGACGTCGCAAAACCAGAATGCGACGTAGACCCGTACGTCGCACCCTACGTCGCATAACAACCCAGCGTCGCACCTTACGTCGCTAAAAACAGGAAGTTTAAAAACTTGTTTTCACTAAGTGTCGAACTAACCGGAAACGCATATCTTTATACAAATTCGATTCACGAGCCTTACAAACAATTTAAACATACTTGTTTTATCGAAATGTTGATTTCAAACTTTCACCAACGAGTCGTATACATTTTCATAAACAACGAAATACAAACATTAAACAAACGATTTGGACGTGACTTGGATGTACAAACACTAGCATGGATGATTAGTTTAGACATCCACATACTTATTAAATCTCGTACGTTTAGGACGTTAGGAGATTTCAGACCGTACTTGGGCTTAGGTTTGCTAGCACTCGCACAACTACTTAAACTCAACAGGTGAGTTCACAGCCCCTACTTTTATTGATTTAACTGCTTTTGAACAGGGGTGGAAAACATAGTCAACTGTTTTACTTATTGCCATAACTGCTTTTACATACATGATTGTTTATCATACGTGTTTTACTCAAACTGTTAGAGTACTTTGAACTATTGAACTGTTGTACGAACTTTGTTTATGAAATAACATTTTCATACTGATACACTGAACAAATGGGATAACTTATTCGACAAACTGTTTTAACTAGACCGGAGAACGACCGGTAAACTGTTTTGCAAACGACTGAAAACTACTAAACTTATTTGGTATACCGGAGAACGACCGGTACTTTTGTGTAAATGCTGGATAACGACCAGCTACGTATTTTAGTGCCAGAGAACGACTGGCCACTGGACGGGAGAACGACCCGTGCGTCTTTGGATGGGAGAACGACCCATGCGTATTAACCGGAGAACGACCGGTACTGTAATTCGCTGGAGAACGACCAGCAGTGTTTGGACGGGAGAACGACCCGTGCGTATTAACCGGAGAACGACCGGTACTGTTTGTAAATCGCTGGAGAACGACCAGCACATGTTTAACCTGACATTTTGGGCGAACAACCCACTAAACTTATACTTTGGGCGAACAACCCACTAAACTGGTACTTTGGGCGAACAACCCACTAAACTTGCATTTGGATAACATTCCACTAAACTTATTCTCGACTATTATGGCAATATTATTTGCGAACGGATTTGGATAACAACTGTACTACAAACTTGATATAACTTGTGTAAACATAAAACCTGTGAATTCACTCAACCTAGTTGTTGACTTTTACTATGTTTTTCAGGGAATTAGCTGCGCATGTAAGAATCGCCAACACATGGAGAATTAGGCGACCCTTGAAGCTTAGGATGCCAACTTTTGGAAACATATGGATTTCTTTAGTATAACTGAAATGTTTTAGTCATATTTCAGAAATCTACTTTTGTAAACTTACTACTATTAACTAATACGATTCGATGAATCGTAAACTTTGTAATTAACTCTTTTGGCATCTTAATATATATATTGTTCTGTTGTAATCATAAGCTCTGATACGTATGCATGCTTTATTATTGTGACACCCCAATACTTAAACTAAAATGCTTCCGCTAAACGAATTCTGGGGGTGTCACAGTTGGTAATATGATTCATAAGTACATTACGTATCTTAGAAAAATTATATAAAGTACATATATTACTAATTGGTATCGCGTTTCACCGGTAATTTATCTACCTTGATATAAAATCGATTTGTTACCTACCTTAGAACAAAATTACAAGTACGTTATCAATCTACGTTTTATATATAACCCTTTTGATGATGACAAAATAAACTTGTATATATGTCAATATATATCAATAACATGTAAACTATAACTAGTTAAGTTGTTTGTTTTTGTTTTCTTGTTACGTGTGTTATAGTTTTCGAACATTTAGATTGAGTTTAGTACTTAATTAATGTTACACAACACACGGCTCATGATGGAGACGTAAGAATATCAACTTATATAGGCGAGCTACTTTTGTTCCAACAACTTCAATAAAATTAAAGATTACCTTTACTTTTAAAAAGATCATATTAACTTTTTAAGTGTTCACAATTTTGGCACTATTATTATACCCTAAATAGTATGGAGAACAATGCCTTATATGCAACAAGAAACAAAGATCAATTAAAATTAAAGAATTAATCATTTGTGCAGAATATTGCACGTAGTTGTAGACACTCTTACGTGCAACAATTAACGTATAAATGAGACTATGAGAGATTGAATCTACGTGTTATAGAACTTGAAGGAATGCGTATGTAAGGTTACATTACTTTAAACATTTAGTTAGAGTAAATTGCATGAATGGTCCATGTGGTTTACACATATTCTCACCGTTAGTCTCCATACTTTGTTTGTTGCATGGACAGTCCAAAAATTCAAAAGATGTTGCATGCTTAGTCCCTCCTCTACCTAAAATGACTAAAATACCCTCCTCAAACCAAGCAAATATATATCTTCACCCAGGGTATTTTGGTCATAATTAGTAGAGGAGGGACTAAGCATGCAACAACTTTTGATTTTTTGTACTGTCCATGCAACAAACAAAGTACAGTGACTAATGGTGAGAATGTGTGTAAACCACATGGACCATTCATGCAATTTACTCCATTTAGTTATCTTATGTGTCAACAACGTATATGTTATCCTCGATAATCGGAAAATAAAAAAAATAAACAAATAAATTATACATATAATAAATGAATGGCATGAACAACCAAAGTGAAACCAAGATGATAATTTGATAAAAAGGAATATCGATTACGTCTCAGTCAAAGTGTTCATTTTAACTTTGAACGCAGTTTTAATATAATCTCCACTAACACATCCTTCACCAATCAAATATCATCTCTAACCACTAAAGTCTCTTCTAATTGGTTAAATTACATATTGTACACTTATTTTATAACAAATAAAATGAAAACGTGAACACTTGTAACGCGAGGAGGAGAGAGTATTCATAAAAATAACATCGGTTGTTGAAATTAGTAAGAGAAGCCCTAGGAATCCGATTCAATGCAATATCAAATGTTTTATAAAACCACTATAATTAGTAGCTCAAATCAAAAATGGAAAAATGTCACGGAATCAGTACTTTAGGTACATGTTAATAAATAGAACTCTAGTGATCATATTTTTATATATTTAATTTAACTTAGTGAATCTCATTCACGTAGGAGTAAAGCTTTTAGGAAACGAATACAATAAATACACTTACACATTACAGTATAAAGCTATGTGAATTATTATATAAATAACTTTGTGAGGAAAGTCAAACGCGTTAAAAATGGAATATTTTCTGTTTTAGTAGTTTGTAAACTAAGAATAATGAAAATAATAGTATACCATAACTTTTTGACATTAAATCATATTTATTTTCTAACTCAACAAATAAAATTCGGCCTATAACCGCGTATAAGTTTGTGTATTGGAAGCTTTAAACTCTAGACACCAACATAAGTGCTAATATTTTTCCCGTATCCTACATTTTCTACCATACATCTTACACGAAAATAAAACAAGGTCTCGGGTTCAAAAATTCACTAAGTTCACATCTTATAGTGACTAGAGAAAGGGTCGAAGAGGGTCACGGCAGGGGCGGATTTACAGTGTTAGGAGGGGGGTCCCGGGCCCCCAGTAACTCCAAGCCCAATACTATATATTTATGTATATCCACCTAAAAGCCCAACTAAATATATAGGTAAAAGCTAGACTTATATGTATATATTTATGACTTCAAGCCCACTACTATATATTTATGTATATATTTAATGACATCCACCTAAAAGTCCAACTAATTATATAGGTAAAAGCTAGAATTATGGACATCCACCTAAAAGCCCACCTAAAATCATATTTAGTTGGGTTTTTATGTATATAGTCTCCATGAAATTCCTTGAATCCAACCGATATATTTATGTATTTTGCTTTCATTAAGGAGTGGATTTTTAGGTAAAAGCTGGACTTCTTATTATTTATAAATATCTATATAGGCTATTTTCATGGGATACATTTACATACCAAACTTTGTTACACATTTTAAAAGATTTTATATTCTTTTCTACACATTTTTATCATACATTTCCGACCCGTTTTTAGCAGTTAACTAACCCGTTTATATTGTTCTATTAAAAGTGGCCCCCCGTGAATCAAAATCCTGGATCCGCCACTGGGTCACGGGGACACCCTAATATGACAGCGTACATTTGTGATGAAACCTCATTTGTTTACCGTTTAATTTACTTGACGAAAACAAGTAATAACAAACAAAAGGGTTTTGCCTGGCCTGGACGAAGGTAAAAGAAGAAGGCAAATTAGATGAAAAACATCTTTTAAATAACAGCCATAAACGTTGTCAATAAAAATGATTTTTTATCGATTAATAATAGTACAGTATGTAACCCAGTATATCAGTATACGAATGAGAACTAGAAACTAATACTATTATTGTTTAGATAAACAAAAAAACGTTATTAGTCCCAGATTGACTTGAATCACGTATATGATTAAAAAATCATACGTGAACGAGTTACATTTAAATCTAATCACACGTGGTAAAGATAAGAACACATCTGGTCATCATTTTTTATATTTTTTCTATTTTGACCTATTATCCAACTCGTTCGATTCATTCATTAACGCAGCCTATTCAGGCCTCCCTCTATTTTTACCTCATCGTTACCGGTCAACTCATTTAACGGTTCATTTTGCCACCTATAGTCTATAGAACATTTTCTTCTTTACCTTTACTTTTGTACCGTTAACGTCAAATGAGGCATGATTGCAAGAAAGGGACAGCAACGGTGTCGCTGCCATGAAAAGGCAAGCGTACTGAATGAGAGAAAGCCATGAATACGATGCCATATACAACTTGAATACAGGCCGGTGTTTCGAAAGAAAAATCATAGCTAGGGTCATATTCTTTTCTCAAGGAATAAATTTTGTTTGGCTAAATGTCGTAACCTTGCACCATGCTAGTGTTACTATCAAGAATATTTGTTGTAGACGCACACGCGTTTATATATATTTTGATGCGTGTGCATGATGGTTGCATGCACGTGTGTTCATGGGCCTCGCACCCAACCCAGGTTCTGATGGGGGCTTTTTAAAATATATTCCATAATTGATATTTTCAAGTATATGGATGTTCAGATTTGCAGACTTTTGGGTATACAAAACCTGTTATGAACTCGTTAGGACATACGACAGATTAAGGAACATATAACGAACAAGCCGAAAACAGATAGTTTCATTCGCTTTGATTATTAAAAGGATGTCAGTTACGGCGAGAATCATCATTGTCAATTTAGGCATCTCTAGTACAGGTCGTAAAACAAACGCATAAGGTGTGAACTGGACAAATCAATAAACTTTTCGACCACCATTTTTTTTTGTTGCTTTTTACAAAATAAGATTAAAGGGATGTTTGGGATTGCCCTTAGACATAGAATATGTGATAGGATCATAGGAAACAATCAATTTTGAAGGGGGCTGTTTGGGTGAACCAACTTACAAACTAAATGAACCTAACTTTGAAGCAATTAATTATTCCCTGCTATCATTGAATGATGGTTATGGAAACCATAATTTCCAATTGATAACACATCCAATGATAAATGCTCCAAAACGGCCAATATCTGTCTGTGGAGTAAGACACATAGCATATCAAAACAAAACACGAGACAAAAATCTCTTGAATCATTATGCTGCAGAATATACTCGAGTGATGACGTCTTGTAATGTCATCAGATTCTTATTCCAGCACATAAAGGTGGAAGCGGCTGCTATCAATGATGTCCGTCATCGTCACCATGGAAATCCTCCTGGTCCCACCACTTCCAACTGTAAAACACAAAGATGGCAATTAATCAATGTCACCTATCTTGGCACATACATTCATCATGAAACTTTTGGCTATGGGTTTTTTTCATTTTTCATATTACTTGAGATTGAAATAAAGTAATAAAAACAATTGAAAGAACCTACAAGATGAAACATAACTCAAATTGGTCATTTGTAGGTAAACTGGGTCGAAAGTGCCATTTCTATGGCTACGAATCAGGTATCACCCAAAATATTAAATATTGTTAAATTAAAGAATTTTGGTATAATTGATGAAAGGATAAGCTGCACTCACCACAATATTTTGCGAGCACACTGGACATTCATGCGGTCCTGCATTCTTTAGCAAAAACCAAACAACATCATGGTTGTCCTCTGTTCCGAACAAATTCATTACGTTTGTTGATCACCTATCATACAACACAGCTAAAATAATCATGGAGTAGACAAGATGAGAGTTTAGCATTCATTATAACATTAAGGGAAAGTGGTAGACTGGTAGTAGACTCACTGCCTTCTGCACCAGGGCATCCAACAATTTCTTTGTCATAGAACGATTATACAATAGCAGGTGCCTCCTATAAATGATTATATGACACATGAGATCATATTACAGTGGCAGTTACAATGTGAAAATGAGCCATGAGTTGAAAAATAAACTCAAAAGTTAGAGCCATGTGGTTAAGAAAATTTTCAAACTTCAAAGCTAGAAAAACAGAAAACCTACGAACATAATAGCAACAAGATGATTTGGAAGATAACGAAATAGAAAAAATAATGTATACACTCATAATCAAAGAGTCACTGCCCAGCTTGGCTTAGTGAAGAACAATGAGCTTCTTACAGAAAATAGATATCATAAAGTTGGGTATGGTTAGCTTTAACATGATCCAGAATCACCAAACTAATGTTAATACGTTTTAATAGAAAGCCAAGTCAAAACAACCATTTACTATTTTATTTACCACCACAAAAGTACATAAATCATGGCATTCGCATGTGTTGTGTTCGTCTTTAAGTTTATTTTTTGTGTAAATAAAATTGTTTTCATCTTATTGTATATTTAATTATAACAATATTTTTGGATTGTGGATTTTATAATACATTAAGAAAAGATGTTCATAAGGGCCAGAAACACTCGGTTTTTCAGCCTGAGGGTGGAAAGGTGGCTCACTTTGTTCCCTTTACTTGCCATCCTAATTCCGAGATAAACCACTTTATGTATGTAGAAATTTATTTTAATAAGATAAAAGCACTTATTACGCAATGATCAGAGAACACTGTAATTCATCAAGAGAACAAATCTCCTAATTCTGTAGAAACAAAACCAGTACAAACCAGATAATTCAACGAATTCCAAAATAAGAGATCAAGTTGTGATCATGAAGTAAGCTTCTTCATTCTTGAAGCCATATAGTCTAGTTTAACATAGAGACATCAGCAATATATGGTAATAACTTCCTTTATCTCAACAAACTAAAGACTTATATTCAAGTTAAATTACTTTCATAGCAACAAAAAATGGGGTGATAGATTAGCATCGATGTAGGGAATCCCACCATAACAACTACTGCACTATCTAAAGTAAGAAAAAACACGCATCATTAGACCTATAAAGTATAGGGCGTTCAGCAGAAACAAAATAGCTTCGTCTGAGTGCGTGACTCAAACCTCAGCCTACTATTTGAGAGCCATGACGAAAGTATGTCATGTTTTGTCATCCAAAGTTTCTAAATGCACATACTACTCTGCACATGAAGAAACATGGAAACGTACACACAATCTTACTGACCACCTGTTGTTTCCTACTTTCCTCTAACCAAGAATAATTCCCCATACAACACCATTCTAGAAACAAGCATACTGCATCTGATGAAGAAATTATGGTGTGATTGTTCTTTATAATTGTATTATTCATAATCGAAAGGCAGACAGGTAAAAACAACATTAAATCATGCTAGGGTGGCCCCAAACATTTTACGTCCTATATGGCTATATGGTATCCTCATTAAGATGGAACTCTATGTAAGACAGACAACTTAATGCTCCATCCATCGAAAGTTACAGGGAAATGTGAGTTGAACAAATATCCGATCCTTAGAAACTCCTGTAAACAGTTTCCGGCAGAAAGGTTTTCTTCGTTTAAATGTAGTGTTAAAAGCAAGATTTATTTTGTTCATTATGCCAGTCAGATTATAATTTACCAGTAGTCCGAACAGAGCATCAGAGCATGGAAAATAAACAATATAGACACGACCATGATGCCTAGAAAATACAGCTTAATATTCTTAGCATTAAATCCATTTTATAATGTATAATATATTGCTAAAATTAAATATATAAACATCAAAATTCTCAATTCTACACAGAAATCTACATCATTTTAGGTCTATAAAAGAACAAACATTATTTCGACAAAATTATCGGTGTAATTGCCTTGGTACCAAAAGCACCTCCAGCGAAAAGGAACATACAGCTAGATTGAATTTTATTATTCACTTGGAATTCTATCTTCAATTGACAAATCCCAAAATTAACATATAACACTCATCCCAAATCAATGTGTCGTGTGTGTTTAATATAAAAATAAATATATATTAATGTGATAATCACTAGATAAATTCGGGAATATACAAAATATTATGGTATGTATGAGACGGAAAACGAACCTGTTTATGTGTAGATATGACGAGAAATAAGAGCGGCGGACAGTCGTGGATCGCCCGCGACGGAGAGTCGGAGACGATGTGGTTATGCCGGTACCGATGACACCGCATGGTTTATGGAAGTCAACGAGTTAGATTGTTTGACCGGCCCATGGGCCTTTAGGACTTTAGGCCCATTAGATCCAATAGTTTGTTTTCGTATAAAAGAAAAGGAAGAAAAATTAAAAAATGTACAGTATATATATAATTATATATATTCTTTCAAGTATTTTGCGTATACATAGTTAGGGTAAGGTTCAAATGAGACTAAAAATTTGTGTGAGAATAGAGGAACCAATGATATGGTGACATGTGTACAAAGAGAATACAAAACTCATTTACCCCTTAAGTTAAATATCTCACAAACGACAAATCGAAAAATTATGAAAATTGCACCATTAGATTCAGCGTTTGATTCTCTTCGATTTGCCGTCCATTAAGGCATACTTACGACGAGTTTTTTTTTTTCATTATTTTTAGTGGGTTTCACATTACTAACACGTGTGTTACAGTATTGCGTTTAGGGTTTAGGGTTTGGGGTTTAGGGGTTAGGGTTTAGGGTTGGGAGTTTGAGGTTTCGTCCCGAAACCTCAAACTCCCAACCCTAAACCCTAAACCCTAAACCCCAAACCCTAAACCCTAAACGCTTTATAAAACTCTAAACCCTAAATCATACTAAACCCTAAACCCTGCTAAACCCTGCTAAGCCCTAACACTAAACCCTGCTAAGCCCTAACACTAAACCCTGCTAAACCCTAACTCTAAACCCTAACCCTAAACCCTAAACCCTAAATCAAATGTATAATCAATTACTAACACATGTGTTACTAATATGTAAAACCCACCAAAAAAATGGAAAAAAAAAAGTTCGTCGGAAGTATGCCTTGACGGACGGCAAATCGAAGAGGATAAAACGCTGAAAAATATGGTGCAATTTTCATGATTTTTCGACTTGTCGTTTGTGAGATATTTAATTTTTAAAAACGTGGATGAGAGAGAAAAAAGTGACACATGGCGTATTGTGGTTGGTTCTTCCATTCTCACACAAAATAAATGGTCTCAATTGAACTCTTCTCTACATAGTTAACTAAAATTATGATGTTAAGAAGGCACATAATTTCACTTGATATGATTAGTGGAAGTAAAATAAAAAATAGCTAACAAAGAGTACTCACAAGCCAATTTTAATGTACGAGACATAATTGGTGTTGTTGACAGCACATTATTTACGTGTTGTTGACGATCAACAAATATAAAATTCATATTGTTAGTCTATCAAGTTTAAGATATCTACAAATTCAATTCTTTCATTTTGCTTAACACCACCTAAGTTAGGTGCTGTTAACAACATATTTCGATCCACCGTATAACGTATTGAAAAACGAAAACAAAAGTACATATAACTGATTTACTAGCATTAACCTCTAAAATCACAAGTTATATATATCTAGCAATTAGCAAACTAATAATACAGCTACAACACTTCATTTCATGTTTGTTCCAAACTTCTGGATCATGCCAATTCCCCAAATGAGTGAATTTAAGTGAGGATGGATAATCAATAATGTGAGCCAAGTTGGTGATACCACAAGCCACGGTTCATCAAATCAGCTTCTGTTTAAGTCTCTTGGAAGCGGTCCCTTGACTTTGGTCTACATTTTCCACCAGTTGTCTCCTTAAGTTTTGCATATCTTCATCAGTCACCACACCATTCGTTACCTTGTTTAACTTGTAGGCTGCAGCTAACTTCGTCTTACATTCTTTGCTCGCAACTTCATGAGAAATAACTGAAAGCAGCCAATTAAGAACAAGGCATCAAAGAAGATAGATTACAATATAAAAAAGAGTCGATTAAAGTAATTCATGATCACAAGATTGAAGATTGCACTCACTGGGATTTGGATAGTCTTTTCCAATAATACAGTTTGCTTTTGTTTGAACGCTTAACGGTGCTGTCCATGGCTCGTAAATATACTCCTTGGGCATATCTATACCATTGTAATATGTAGAATGACTACAAATTTTTGTACTTTACAATACTATTAACGAAAACTAGCAAAATGAGCAAAGACTGACCTTTTAGAACAGGAAGAAAGTGTCTGATGTATGCACCAGTAGGATCATATTTCTTCCCAAATGTGATTGGAGAATATATACGATGATACTAAACCAAAAAATAAGAAGAAAGATGTTAAAGTCATTTCCGAGTGTCATGTTTCATTAGTTTTTAATGGTTAATTGGTGAAGGTAAAGTATTAGAGGCAGAGTAATCACCTGATAGAAAAACGCAGAGCAGGAGAGCCATAACCAATTTCCATTATTAATCGCCCAATCTGAATCTACAAGAAGTCTTTCGAAAACATCACGCCCTTTTTCCCAATGAACAAACTGCGAAAAGAGGCTTACGTTTAGCCATTGAAAGCTAGGAAGTCGAGCATGAGCACAGTCAGAAGAATAATCTAGACACTTACCAGATCTCCACGAGTTAGAAAACAAGCAACTGAATGGCGTGCCAAATGGTGAATCCAGCCCCATTTACGAAGCTACATCAACAAGAATAAACATCCATATGAAAATCGATCATATCTACATAGCTTTTATAGTTGATTGGAAAAGGTATATGAGTACTAACCTGGGCCATGATGGCATCGATCCAAGGAAACCCCGTCCGAGAATCCCTCCATGCTGCTAGTAATTCATCATCGTTATTCCAAGGTATCTACAAAAACTTCAAACCATATAGTAACTGAAATGCAGAAACATGTGGAAATTAAATTTGTAAGCATTGGCAATCACTTATCTACTTATCAAAGTATCAACACCTACTTAAAATAGTTTTTTACCAAATTCTAGGTTAAATTACATAAGCTCAAAAGAGCAGTAATAGGTAGGGATGACGGGATTTGAACCCGTGACATTTTGTACCCAAAACAAACGCGCTACCAAGCTGCGCTTTGGGAGTAGACTTGACTGAGACCAGAAACAAGTCAAACGTGTGGGGAAATGGGGTCACTTTTGATCCCAGACGTAATACGGGCCACAACCAACCCAGTTGTGACGGTCTGCATACATGAAGAAAAGGGCCCTTTTGGCCCAACCATCAGACCAAACTTCCAGCATTTGGATCTTCAATATCAATTTTTCCCAAATCAAAGATTTTTACTATTATATTTTATTTTTACGGAGTAATTTGTCCAAAAAATAAAGTATTTTAGCATTATTTGAGTCATGATTCTTGGCCAAAACTGCGTTCTATCTAAAGGGCTCACTGAATAATGGATAAATAATTTATTTTTTTTCGCATAATATGAGTTGGGTTACTCTATCATCTGCAACAAAGTATTTGGTGTAATTTGTGCTGTATCATTCAATATGTTTACAAATGTGTGTGATGTGCATACTAAAAATATGGACTAATTACCTGTCTACAAAACGCATTACCCCTCATGCGATCAAAATTAGGAGTACCAAAACCCACAGTGTAGAAGAATTCTCTCCATATAAGCTGCAAAAGCCAATATCATAAATTAAGCCACTAAATAAATATACAAAGCATTTATATTAAACGTCAAGCATACTGACCTGCCCACTAAGGGAAACTGGTGGAAGTGTATGATTTTTTACCTCTTTTTCGATTTCTTTGAGGCACTGGTAGAAGTACCTTGAAGACAAGCAACCAAACTTCCATACGACAGCAAATGAATCGAATTAGAAGCTAAAAAAGACAATAACAAAGATAATAACGTGACTTACCTACTTTTAAGTAAGGCGATAACATTGTTGTTGCAGGCTTAATAAAAGCAGACGGATCACCCAATGGTTTCTCAAATTTTGCAACCCATTCCTGAAATTATATAATGAAGACCAAAAAGCCACAAGTAGAAGAATAAGTAATGGAAGAAACTGCATTTTTTTCGTGGCTGATCTTAACCAGAAACAGAAACCAGTACTCTCGATCAGAAGAATGACCTTATCGCTGGTTGATACTTTAAGCCTTCTCAATGCTTCAGATTCACCACCTTTAAATATATACTGTTCCTCCTGCAAGATAAAGATTCTTGTAAGCAATGATACAGATATGGTTTTTAACAAGAGTATGCACTACTTTTAAAATTAGAATATAATATAAACAACATTTTTTTAAGGTTGCAAACACATACCCAAGCTATAAAAGAAAGAACCAAGAAGTTTGCATTAAGAAGTAGGCTATTACACACACCTCATAAATGTCTCCATACCCAAGTTGTTTAAGCGTAGGAACTTCTGAAACCTCACAATTTTTAAGATCCCCTACAGGAGGAATCATAGATAATGTGATAGAGAGTGAAGACGATAACCAACGAGGTTCACCAACAAGTTTCAGAATCAATTGGCTATTCATAGGCGGCCTTCCTCCATTCTGCTTATTAAATAAATACATTTGTATTAAAAAAAAAAGGTAAAATGTTCAGTAACATAAAACATAAATATATTTACCCAATAAGTACCTTTTCGATAATCTCTGCAGGATCAAACAGTGTATGACTCACCGGAGAGAATATCTCTACGCCATTCTCTGAAGCATAATTCTGTATGCAAAAAGAAGTCTTTTATTCATAAAGCTCAAATGGAAGTACATCAGAACAAATTTAATCGAATAAAAGCATACCTTAATGCAATATAACATGAAAAATGATAAATATGCTAACTACTAAATAAGCCTAGCAAGGAAAGTGTGACACATGACACAGAAAATATAACAACCAACAAGTGAATTAGGTCTAGCTTTATGTCTATTTAAATAGGCCTATGTATCATTAGTCATATAACATACGTGTATAATAATGGTAAAAGTATTCCGTTTTGTCAATCGCCTTCGATACTACGCAATATGAAGTGAAGATATATAGGACAGTTACCTTTACTTTACTATCTAAAGCTTGATAATATGGCTCTGTATCAAACTCAAAGCACAACCTTTTGATGTCCCACTGCAAACAACATAATGTATCATAATTTATTAGTCACAATGTTATATGTCAAATCGAGGATGCAATTTCAACCCATTTACCTGCAAACGGGTCAAATGTGTCGAAGATCATACGATCTGTAGATTGTTCATTTTAACTTAGATTACTATAATACAAATATATAATTAAGATAAATTGATTTAATTACCTCTTTTAAACAACGAATCACGACATCGCTGGGTTCACCGTGTAACACCAACAATCGTGAACCCAGTTTCTTTAAATTCAAATCCAAATCAACTAAACTTTCAAGCAAGAACCGGATACGGTTCAACCCAGCAAGTTTGGAACCGGGTGAGAATGCAGTTGGGTCGGGCTTCATGTAATGCGGATCAATGACAAAAAGCGGGTAAACATGGGTAGAGTTTTTGGCAGCGTACTCAAGTGCTGGGTTGTCGTGGATCCGAAGACCTTTCCTGAACCACATCAACGAGTTCGACCCGGATATCATGTTTGGCTATATTCTGGAATGCTGAGACTTGAGAAACAGAGAAACGGGTCAAGATGTGAGAGAAATCGGATAGAGTCGCATTTAATAATTCAAAGAAAAAAGCAGAAAAGGGGTTGTTAGAAATGGAGGGAGATGTGACACGATGACCTTTTTTAAACCGCTATTTTATCTAACTGTAAAAATATAATGAGGTAGTTGGTGTAACTGCTATCATGCGCTTTTTTATTATTTATGGGATGGGAAGTGTTTTTTATTTTTCTTTAGAAGATTAGTAGTAAAAATTTTTTTTTAACAAAACGTTCTTGATGTTATAATAAACTGATACTTGCTATGCTACATTATTTGTTAATCCAAATCCAATATACGAGTAGATATAATTTATAATTATCTAATTCTTAAATGTTTTTAGTCAAATATACGTTACATATAAGGGTAAAATAGACATTTATCTTATTTATCTTAAATCTTACAAATATTGTTAGTGATCGTACAAATATTGCTAGTGGACAATAATAATTGAGAAATGATAAAATCACATAAAGTTTACAAAATTTTGCCCACAAAATGATGTATACCAATGGGATGAAGTGAGAGAATCATGAGAGTGAAAAAAGATGTGGATTTGATTGGTCCATATTAGATGCCACATCATTTTGTGAATTTCCTTTTGTGAAAATTATGTGATTGGTCCATATTATTATGCCACATCATTGCTCATAATAATAACACGGAGAAAGTATGATATGTAATACTTGTTGAAATCAGATGTCTCTTCTTTCCCCAACGTATCAAACCTTTTGATGATCCCACACCATGAATTAGCCTAGAGGATGGGTGCGATCGCTACGAGTCCATTCGTTATACATAGTGTAAAGTTCTTATGAAAAGTTATATGTTTTGATGCATTCTTTGTTTATGCTACGGGTGAATTCAAATCCTAGATTAGTCACTTTCAGTAGCCCACAAGATTTACAACTCACGGAAGTACATAACTCATAAGATAAAAAGTTAAATTCAATGATCATCATCTAATTTAAAAATCAATGAAAAGACGCTGTTTTATTATCTAACAAGTGGCCCAATGACCCGGCCAAATATAAGCCATGCATTTCAGCTCAAATTTCAGCCTCTTCCTTTTATACTTTCGGGTCACAAACAACTACGTTGCCTAATCAACTCCTATTCATCAGTTCCAAAATCATGAGTAATTAACTTACTAACTGCATTTCCATCTATAATTCTTTACCAGTTTCCAATTATTTATAACATAATTTTTTCATGTTTTGGTTATGTTTTCAACTCTGATGATTCACTTTTGAACCAGGTTGTAGACGTATTGGTCGTTTTGTATCTGGATTTACTCGTCGAATTAGAGAACACCCGAAGCTTTCGAACGTATATAGTTCGCAAAAGGTAACTGATTCAGAATTAATATATCCAATGTGTTGCAACTTTGCCTTTGTACCTTAGTTTTTGTTCCTAATCATTTGAGATATTCTGGCCTGAGATGTACCAAAATTAGAATTCATATTGAAAGTACAATGAATCTAGTATCAGCAGGTTTGAGTCCCATTGGTTTGCTAAAAATAGTGTTTATTCTAAAAACACAACTGCAGGTTAATCATAATTAGCAAATTAAGTATCACAAAAATGCTTGTATTCCGTTTTTTTTTTATTAGCCTTCATTGTAACAACGCGTTCCAAATTGATAAAATAAGTTAAGTTATGATTAATCATGTTGTAAGTAGCCTCTAGTAATGATCAAACGTCTAGTAACTTCGACAGTTTGAAGTTGAGATCCAAAGTTACTGACCTAGCTTATTCCTTTGGCCTTTGGGGTGTTTTTTAAATACCATTGGATGGTTAAATTTGCTCACTATGATAAATTTTGATGTTTAATGAGGTATATATTATTATATTAGTGAGTTTTAAACTTCATGATATTCAGGATCATCTGCCATCAACATATTTTGTTTCTGAAGAAGGTCAAGATGGAGTTGGATCAGGTGCAATGAAGTCGTTAAGAGTGTTCGCCCTTTTGGGTGCAGGAATTTCTGGCTTTTTAAGCTTTGGAACGGTTGCATATTCTGATGAGGCGGAACATGGCTTAGAGTGTCCTAGCTATCCTTGGCCTCACCAAGGCATTCTTAGTTCATATGACCATGCTTCGTAAGTAAAATAAAACGTTATCCTACACAAATTGAACAGCTTGAAAGGGTTTCAATCGTAGATGCTTATTTATGGTATTAATGTTTATTATAGGGGAAATCGCATAGAAAGTAACTTACTTTAGGCGATTTTGGCTTTACGTAATGTTGTAAGGTAACCATTTTAAGAGCCATATGCCCATATCAAGCAAAAGACAACATGGTCAAAGTTAAGAGACATCAGTCGTTCACGTCCTACATTTCTTTTTTGGTTTCTTACATATAGTCTTTTCGGAAAAGGGGATTCGACACATTAACTTTTGAAAACGAACCACCTAAATAATCTTCGGCTATTGGCTTAGCAAAAATTTTTCCTCGAAATGTACTTTTTCTCATGCGGTCCCTGTCAAAGAGCCGTCATGATGCACCAACAGGAAGTCAGAAATCCACCATGTTGGCTATGGGAATGGGGCCTGATTGACGACTCGAAAAAGTACATTTCACCAATGAGACTGCGTGTCGTGTTATTAATGGCCCTGTTTGACGCTTTGTAGGGCCGAAAAACATACTCCCTCCGTCCCAAATTGTTTGTCACCAAACAAAAAACACACAGTTCAAGAAAAGTGCATTTATTACTGTTGACCACCAATAGAATTTCATCTTTTCCATTTTCAAGCATTTTGATTGGTATATTTTGAAAATGGGCTATTATTTTGGGACATACTAAAATAGAAAGGTGGACAAACAAATTGGGACGGAGGGAGTAGTTAGTTACCTAAATAGAAACCTGCCTAAAATGTGCATTTTCCCTTTCTTTTCGCCTGCTTTCACCACTTATTCATAGTTACAAATTCAATCAATATTTTAATCTGAAGCTTATGATGTAACTTATTTTGAGCAGGATCCGAAGAGGCCACCAGGTTTACCAACAAGTTTGTGCTGCTTGCCACTCAATGTCACTAATATCTTACAGAGATCTTGTTGGTGTGGCGTACACTGAGGAAGAAACAAAGGCAATGGCAGCCGAGATTGAAGTGGTTGATGGGCCTAATGATGAGGGTGAAATGTTTACCCGACCTGGCAAACTTAGCGACCGTTTCCCTGAGCCTTATGCCAATGAACAAGCAGCTAGATTTGCTAATGGTGGGGCTTATCCCCCAGATCTAAGTCTCATTACCAAGGTAGGTTGTTATCCCATAAACATTTACCCAATTCAATTGAATAATTTTTTTAAAAGCACAACATTCATCCTTTCAGGCTCGTCATAATGGTCAGAATTACGTTTTTGCCCTTCTTACTGGCTATCGTGATCCGCCTGCTGGTATTTCGGTAATTTTTTCTGCTTGAGTTTGTTTTATTCCAATTATATAGGCTAGATGTACACAGCGAAGGATACTTGAGTGTTATCCCAATACATGATGGGTCGTAGAAGTGGCAAAATGGTCGGTTTGGAAATAGCTCAAAAACATTTATTTTTAGCTTGGGTCTTTGCAGGTCGGGTTACATAACTTTATGATTACAATAACAATCTGATTCTTCAATTATAGGAAATAGGGAGGATGAAAGCGTTAAAAAGTACACTTTTCATGAATTTTGACCCGTTTGACCTTTCTAGCTATATTTTACCCATCTGACCCCTCAGGGATAAACATCATCCAAGTCGACCCATTCATAAGTTTGGGTTTGTTGATTCAGGTTCAACAACTTTGTGAAATCTACAGGTAGGTGACTTTGCATCCTACTGGAGCAATGGGATTTCATTAACATCTTTATCTGCTGTTTTTTAAATTAGATCAGAGAAGGACTGCATTACAATCCTTACTTCCCTGGTGGAGCAATTGCCATGCCAAAAATGCTCAACGATGGTGCTGTTGAATATGAAGACGGAACACCTGCAACAGAGGCACAAGTAACCCTCTCAGCCCATCCATTGTTATTTTAAGTTTTGACTTTTACGGCACACCCAATATGAACCACTGATGCGTGTTTCGTAATGGCACAGATGGGAAAAGATGTTGTAAGCTTTTTGTCATGGGCTGCTGAGCCTGAGATGGAAGAAAGAAAATTGGTATACTATTTCACTCACTCTCCCACTTTGGGGCGGGTTGACCCACAAAGACTTCCCTTTGCTCAATTTTATAAATGAAAAATGCTTTAATTAGGAAAATAAAAATAACATGTTCACAATAAGTCAACAAGAATCTAGATCTTTCAATAAAAACGATTTAGAAAGTTGTATGCATCAAAAAGACAAACTGATTTGCGTGACTTTCAACCCGTTGGACTAGATTTATTATTAAGCTGCATATATTCATTGAGAAAAAAGACAATCCAAATCGAGGCATTCATAAGTAAATGGATCGAAACTATATGTTCTGGTTCCTAGTTAATGCTATGTTACCTAAAGTGGCTTGTTACTGAATGCAGATGGGATTTAAATGGATATTTGTGTTGTCTCTTGCACTTCTGCAAGCTGGTTACTACAGACGCTTGAAATGGTCAGTTCTCAAGTCCCGTAAGCTTGTGCTTGATGTGGTCAACTGATTTAGGTTGGCGTACATGTATGCATATAAGAGAGGTGAACATCATCAATAAACTTATTTAAGTACGTCAAATGAACTATTGGATCAGTTGCAGCCTATAGGTGTTGAAGTGAGCTGTTGTATACTTGTATACTCTATGCATGTTATGGGGTTAAAGTATTATCATGTAAATTCAGTCATTATCTGTTAAATTTTAGTGAAGTGTTGATCACAGATTACCAGAAGCATATATTTGTGCAGTTCTCTCAATTTCTCTCAATTTCAATACAATATGTGTATTGTAATAACTGATGTGGCAAGTTGATTAGATGCCAAATTGCCAATTATGGCGTATTGTTCATGTGATAGTTTTAATATAATGTTATTGAATGGCAAGTTAGCTAATATACTAGTCACGGTTTGTTTATGTGATGTGATACTATAAGACAAAAGGAGTTCTACGACTGATTTTTTCACACACACGCAAAAGTCAGCAAAAAAGTGACGACATGAGAGAATATATAGTATGTGTCCAAACTTAAATTTTTTATTTTTTTTAGTATGTATAACATTTTCAGTCCTTGATATTATTATATGAAATAACTTTTAAATCAGATAATCCATACTTGTGTGCGACATAAAAGTGTTAGGATTGTGAATACTTAACGAAGAAAAACGAGTTTTGCTAAAAACAAAGAGATCTTAGCACAACGACCCCCTTAGTCGCGATGCGAACAGCAGAATTAGCTGTTTTATTGGTGAATTAGAAATAGACAAATAGTGTACGAACTCAAGTTGGCTGAAAAAGTTAAAAGATATAGATATTTATATTAAATTTTAAAATAAAAATATCTAAGCCGACACAAAATGACGAGATGGACCAACCCGGTTCAATCCGGTGTACCAAATTCCAAGGTTATAACCAACCCGGTTAGATCCGGTCCACCGCAACTAGATGGAATCCGTACACCAAATTCAAAACCTGTGTGCAAGACTGCTAGTTAAACAACGGTGTCAACGTAAGCGCTCCGAATTTCGCCGGAATATTCATCCATACGATCCACATTTTTATAATAATAATAATTATAATATCATATGTATTGCTTCAAGGCTTATACTAACATCAACATTCATCATGCATCAAATATTATCAATGCACTGAATCGAAATTACACAAAACGACATCGAATCGACATGAAATGAACTAATCTTAACAAATTTATTCTAAAAGCTAAATTGTTAAGATGATACGTGTTTTACACTTGTATAATAATTATAGAAGTAAACACATTACCAGATCCGGCTAGTCCGTGACCTAATCCGGTGATGACATCACCGGCCGGAGACATCGGAAGCAAGGCGAGACGCAATTGCGGAATGATACATGACGTCATGAAAATTCGACGTTTCAATCGTCTTCATCCTCAACTGCTTCGCTTTTTCCTCCGTGAAACAACCTGGAGCGAATCGTAATTTACCGTTATCCGGATCCGAAATTTCTGACCCGGATCCAGATCCGGCGGTTTCTGGATTGGTAATGTAGTCTGGATCTGATGAAACGCCGAAGATCGGCGTCCACCACTTGCCGGAGGAGGTTGCCGCCGGTGGCTTGATCCGGTTGATGCGGTTGCTTGATGATGCTTGAGAGATGACGGTAGTGGTGGTTTGGAAACAAGTGGATAGTGGTGTCGCCATTAATTAGGTCAAAATGGAAGAATACAAAATGTAAGATTGATGGAGATGGAGATATTGTGAATGTTGCTGTTGTTGATTGTGAAAGAAGAAAAAAAGCGGATGATAAAGATGGTGAGGCCGTGAGGGAGCGTGTGGGATGGATAAGGTTGCACATGTGGCGCCACGTAACTTATACCTTCCTTGTACTTTTAAATTTGAACGTTGAAAAAGGAATACTACGAGTATAATTTTAGTTTTGTGTTCGGTTAGTGAAATTCAACCAAATTCAATAGAATTGAATAAGCGGCGGTTCACGAATGAATTAATTTAGAACATTGCTATTTAGACAGAAATTTCAAGTAATTTTTTATTAGACCACTCACATCCGTGAGTAAAACTGATTGAAACTGACTAAGTCACGTGAGCGTCACATCAGGTTATTCAAACTGACTGAACTGACGGACCTTTGCCATCAGTGACACCGTCACTTTAATTTTTGGATCACACATTTACCAATTTACCTTTATTTATACACACGCAAAAAAAAGAAAAAAAAAAAAGAGACGAACGTCGGTTGTCCGACGGGAAAAACCGACGAAGCGAACCGACAGCGCAGCTCAGTGCCATCGGTGTCGATTCCGTCGGTTGGTTTCAACGAGGAACTAACGAGGCCGATGGGTATGGTCTTATAAAACCAGCAATTCAAAACGTAATTCACTTCAGTCAAAGATTAAAAATAGGCCTTGCATCAAGTTCAGTAAAAAATACTGATAACAAGTGATTTTTGGGCTCTTTTGTATAACAAGCAATCTTTCAATGGGCCTTTGGACCAACTTTTAGTACTATCAAGTATCAAAATCAAAGTACCAACACGGCAACACCATGTTTACTGTTACTAATGCATTTACAACAAAACTAACACACAAATCAAGTGCATACTGCATACTACTACTTTACGGCCATCATAGTTGCAACTTCTTCTTTAGGTATCAACAATGCAGTTCTGTTTTTACTCAGGTTGGATATAGTCGCCGTTATGAATTTGCTGCAAGATTTTAAATAGATCACCTCTTTTAAGTTCCAAACATATATAATCAGGCTGAGCTTAATAGGTAATTCAACTGATCATACTTAGTGTTACCTGTGAGCGTCTATCTTCGTTGAAACTTAGATTTCGAACCTTCAGCTCCCCTCTACGGGTAGTGAGTTCATCTAGAATTTCTGCATCACATATCACCACGTCACCATCGCCTTTTCCGCCATGAGGATTATCCAATTCCTGAGTTAGATATTATTCAAGATGACAAGATTAGTTGTTAAAGGTAGACGTTAAATTCCTGCCTTTGGACGGTTGAATATTAGTTGTCAAGAGTTAAAAGTCCGTGCCATTTAGATATTATTTGACCCATTTTCTTTTTAGGTAAACGTTAAAATTCTGCCTTTTGGACGGAAGTCAACACTTTTTGAGTAAAATAAGTCAGAAAATGAAACCAGTACGTAAGTGCGGCTTGTGAAAAGTTACCCTGAGATTGAAGCTGGGAGCGCGTGATGGACTACCAATGATTTCCTCATACTCGGCCGCATCCAGTTCCTGCAGATGATGCAGTTGGAACAACTTTGGTAGAATGTGTTGTCGTATGCTGATGAGAAGGAAAAACAGCACAGGGAAGAGAATGCCGGCCATAGGAATCCATGTCACACCAAAACACGCCAGGAAATAAACAATCTGGAAGATTGTAAATATAACTGTGCTTCTAAATGGCACGGACTCAACAAATGAAGCATGAACTTTCTCGAGAACCCTGCCAAATTTTCACAAGTAACATAATATATAAAGTACGAAGAAACTTAGGTAAGCATTGGGAACTTAGAAGTGGCAATTTTGACCCATTTGCTTATCAATATGGGACAAAAAGGTTGAAAGTCATCCAAGTCTGCTTTTAACGCAAACAATCTTCAATATCGTTTCTATACAAACAATTGGAGTATTAGACTATTTTTTTGGTTTGTTACTTAAACAAAAGGGTGATATTTAGACAGAGAGAATTTGTGGGTTTCAGCCCATTTCAACCGATACTATAAATTGCATGTTTTAACTTAAACCCATTTTGGCCCATTACCCAAACTGCCCGTCTTGCTACCTCTAACGACTAATTTGGGATGAATGAACGACTCACTTATATCTTCTCCCTGAAGGGACAAAGAGAAGCAAGATCCTTTCCCAAAATTGGTTTCCGGGGAGGCTGTCAATAGCCATGTAAGCAAAATATCCCCAAAGAACAGAGGTAGGTATCAACTTTATAAGAGGCATAGCACATATAGATGCTGCTAAAAGAAGTGACTGTAGTAGATTGCTGACCCTTTGCTCGTTAACTCGAACAGGTAAGTGAGCATCAATATGTTTCTCAGGATTAAACATTTCCTTATTATTTTGTTCTCCATTTTCTAAGTTCATGACTGCTTCCTGCAAGTCTTTTAGTTCTTTAACTATTGTGGTTGTCTGCATCAGAAGAACAACGATTAAAAATTAAATCGAGTTGGATTAGATAATATGAAACATGTCAGGTATATTAAAGGATTGAAGTATTACAATTGGAGAGCTATCAATTTCAATGAACACTGTTTGCATCTCGTTGTAGATCTCAGAATTGCTAGCTTTTCGTTTTATGCTTTCCTTGGCACTCTCTACCAACTTCTTTCTAATTAACTGGTACAACAATTTAGTAAATAATAAGTACAAATAAACCATAATTGAGTAATTAAACCTTACAACATTTTACGTTCTTTTTGTTTCTTTGTGTTCTTACTTGTTTTTTAAGAACGGCTAGGCTTTTAGTGTGCATTGGTGACTGAGGCAAGACACCATTTGAAGGAGGTAGTCCTAACAATCCGCATAGCAACGTCTGAGAGAAAAAATATAAATAATTAGCTTCTGATGATTAGTAGGAGCATAACTTTTACTTTTTTGAGTAGGGAAAAAAAAACAGGAGCATAATAATAGAGCAAAATATCATGGCTACCATGAATCCGAGAAGAAGTATGTCACAATGGTAAGCTGAAGGATTCTTGAGATTGAACTCTTTTTGCTGAGCCAATTGTGAAGCAACGCTATGATCGAAGAAATAAAGCCCGGCTATCATAAGAGCTGGAATGATGGCTGTGAAGATGTATGCGGGAGGGACCTTACCCATATCCTGTAGTTCAAGTTAAGGAAATAACTGACATATTAGGACTTTTTTTTTTACATCACTATGATGTTATTTAATTGATATTTACTAACTTGTACAGTTGTACCTTGATTACGGTCCAATGGTATGTGGATTCAGAATCCCATAAAAGAGGGCTAAAGAGCCTTCTTGGAACACCAGAAGGAATACTATCTGGTACACTGAAAGAGACTGTCGTCCACACTACAACCATTAACGGAACCCCATAGTCTGCTATGAAACTTCTGAGTCCCCCTTTATTGAACACAAATGAAGTCACATGTTAAGGTAAGACATCCTACAACTAATCAATGTAACTACAGCAAATCTAATAAAAAGAGAAGAAAGAAATAAAATATAAAAATATCACTTACCTGTTCCAAACCACCATGATCTTGCTTTCCTACTTTTTAATGCAGTGTATAAAAGGCCAAATGAGAATACAATTGCCAGCAGACCATTGGTATAAAGCCATTGGAATTGATATTTCACTTTACTCGAGTCCTCATTTTTAGGAACCTCGAACTCGCTCACTAGTCCCTAGGAAAAAAAAAACCATAAAAACTCTTATAAAACTTGAAACAGAACCATAACAACTAACGAACTATCAATTTCAGTCTTTCAGAACGTTATCCTCTTTTATTATTACCTTGATAGCTTCTTGAATGAAAAGAACACATATTAACATCCCAAAAGTTTCCCCTGCAATTCTCGTAAACCGATTGATGATAACACATGCATTGAAAATTGCCAGAAGAAATAACATCACAGCTGTCCAAATGCACACCCTGCAAAAGTTATGTCAACAGTTACGCTCAGTAAACTAATTTGTTCACAACAAGGTCTTCAAGAAACAACAAAAATATATAAACATATTACCATCCTGCCCAAGCTAAGAACAACTCTTGCCCTAACTCATGCCTCCCTTTAGCGAATTTATACAAGTAGGTGTACATAATAACAGTAGGTTCAGCAACTCCCAATATGAGAAGAGGTTGTCCACCAAATATCGAGTGTATGAGACCACATATAGCAGTAGAAGTCAAAGTTTCAACAGTGCTCAAGCTTCCATCTATATACAAAAACAATTATTAAGTTAACCTATGAATCCATTAAGGGTAAATAATGGTTTAATCACCAAACTTTCAATTTTTTTTCGTTTTAACCCTTCAACTTTTTTTTTAATGTTTTAAGCCTTCAACTTACGGGTTGACCAATTTTTAATCCCTTCACTTTAATTGACCGTACGAAAAAGCCATTTGTATCCGGAGCCAAAGATTTAGCGACGACATGTCGTCGCTAAATGGCGTCGCTAAAACCCTACAGCGACGACATGTCATCGCTAAAACCCTACAGCGACGGTCAATTAAAGTGAAGGGATTAAAAATTGGTCAACCCGTAAGTTGAAGGCTTAAAACATTAAAAAAAAAGTTGAAGGGTTAAAACGAAAAAAAATTGAAAGTTTGGTGATTAAACCATTATTTACCCATCCATTAATTACTATCTATATATCAGAACTTATATATAGATTATATGGTACCTGTATCTCTGCTAAGTTGCTCTCCAAATGCAATTACAGGTAGTGCAGATGCAAAGAAGATATATGTAGTTGGAGCCAATATCCTACAAACACAAATATATCATTCCACATTTATGATTATCATTTTACACACATATACTACCAAAAGTACAACATTACGTTTCAGATTGCAACAATACAGTGAGAAAACACTCCATCTAGTTGAATTGCAGAACAATTAGGCTATGTGTATACTGTGTGTGTCACAGTGTGTGTATACTGTATACATATAGACGCATACATATATACATACATACACATACACATACACGCATACATATATACATACATACACACAAACGCATACATATATATACATACATACACACACATTCCATCAAGTTGAAATGAACAACAATTAGGCTATGTGTGTGAGTATATATATACATATACATATACATACATACATACATACAAACATATACAATGTCACACACGCACAGAATTATATACATATGCACTCGCTTACATATACATATACATATAGATTTAAATGACTTATGTAAACAAGTAGAATGAAGAAAAGTACGAAATTCCAGAGCGAAAACCGGCAGTCCAATCCTGTTTATAGCACAATGCTCGTCCTTTAACATCATTCACAATTCCTCTGAATGGAGATTTCAAATGCTCCATTCCTGAAATCATAATCATAAACATAAACATACATACATAACAACAACGCAATCAGCTTCAACTTATTGAATTTCGCTATACATTCATTAATTTGATCAACAAATCAAATCGTATAGAATCGTAAAACTTCAATCAGCTAACATGCAAGTAAGTCGACAATTGATGAATTTACGGAATGTATGCTAGAATTAAACTGGAGAAGATCAAAATATTGCAAATGAATAAATTAGAGTAATAAATTAACCTGAGGAGGAAGAAGAAGAAGAGTGAATTAATTCTAAAGAGTCAGAAAGAATTTATTTGCTAAGGGCAAAAGGGAGGGTTTCTTGGTTTTTATATCACCCGCCCGCCCAACTCTACGTACTCACTGCTTTTGCAGATCCTACAGCTGGGCCCACACGATTTATATAAGACAATTGTATCTATAGACTATTTTTATTTTTATTTTGTACACGCGATTTGAATTTTTATTTGATTTTTTTGGCTAATTAAGTAATTAGTCCGTGTGTTGCGGATTAGTTTTGCAAATAGTCCGTAATATACAAGTTTTTATGGTCCAAGTCAAGCTTAAAGTGATTCACGAGTCAAGTGTGAATACAAGTATCGGGCTTAAAGCATACGCGAGTCAACCCGACTCCTTGACTCGAACCTTACTGGGCCTTTCGAATTATGTAATATCGAAGTTAATGCATATATGATTAGAGGAATACCCGATCTCGTCTTTAAAACAAAATCCGTTAAATATATGTGAGTTCGAATTGATTCGACTAATTGCATGTTATTTATCATGTACAGTGTACACTGAAGGCACATATATCTTATGTTCATTACGAGGTTTTTTTCACCCGTACATTGCAGCGGGATGTAAAAAAAATATATTTTTTAGATGTCCGTATGTAATTCATTTTTAGGTTGTTTGCTTAATTTTCCATGTATTATAGTAAGAGGTGTTCTGGTTTTCTCAAGCTGTTGGAATTAGGTTGTGAATTTTGTTAAAGATGAGTTTTTTTCACTCGTGCGTTACGGCGGGATTTTAAAAGTATACATTTTTAATATTTCTTTAGGTCGGTCGAGTTTAAGGAAAATGATTTGTGAACGATCTTGTTGTTGTGTATAGCTAATATCACAAATCATTTTCCTTAAATTTATTCGTATCGAAGTTACGTAAGAAGTACGAGGTCATAAAAGGGAGAAGTATTTCTTACAAAAATAAGACGTACATTTATCACTTTAACCAACGGTATCATTCATTCGACGCAAAAGTTTCCATATTATAGTTACACTTCAAAAGAGAACTTTTTTTGTGAAACGTCATAAAGATGATTTTATAAAAATATGTATCCTTTTATATTTGAAAGAAGCATAGAAATAGTTTTTAAGTATTACTAGGGAGTAACATAATGACAATAATAATAAGTGATATATATATATATATATATATATATATATATATATATATATATATATATGATGAGATCATTAGAGTACATGAATTTAGTAAAGTATGGAAGTATCAATCATATTGTGACATGTGTACAAAGATAGTGTTCCACATGTACAATACCCATTTACCCCCAACATCAATTATCTCACAAACGACAAATCGAAAAATTATGAAAATTGCACCATTAAATTCGTCGTTTTATCCTCTTCGATTTGCCGTCCCTCAAGGCATACTTTCGACAAAAAAAAAAATTTCCTTTTTTTTGGTGGGTTTCACATTTTAATAACACATGTGTTAAAGTGTTAAAGTGTTGAGTTTAGGGTTTAGGGTTTGCAGTTTAGGGGTTAGGGTTTAGGGTTTGAGGTTTGGGGTTTCTCCCCGAAACCCCAAACCTCAAACCCTAAACACTAAACCCTAACCCCTAAACTCCAAACCCTAAACCCTAAACGCTTTAGAAAACGTTAAACCCTAAATCTTTCTAAACCCTAAACCTTGAACCCTTCTAAACCCTAAACCTTAATAAACCCTAAACCCTTATAAACCCTAAACCATCAATCATACTAAACCCTAAACACTAAACCCTAATCCTAAATTAAATGTACAAGTATGTAATAACACATGTGTTAATAATTTATAAAACCCACCTTAAAAATGAAAAAAATTAAAATCGTCGAAAATATGTCTTGAGGGACGGCAAATCGAAGAGGATAAAACGACGAATTTAATGGTGCAATTTTCATAATTTTTCGATTTGTCGTTTGTGAGATAATTGATGTTGGGGGTAAATGGGTATTGTACATGTGGAACACTCTCTTTGTACACATGGCACAATATGATTGGTACTTTCATACTTTGATAAATTAATGTACTTCCTTGAACTTTTCTCATATATATATATATATATATATATATATATATATATATATATATATATATATATATATATCTCTTAGAAAACAAAGTCTTCGGATATTAATTTATAAATATTAGAGCATTTTGCTATTTATAATGAGCTTATTTTTCCTTTTTAAAAGGTTTTTAAAGTAGTTTCTACGAATATAACAACATTTCTAGAATGTCATTGTTGAATATGTGGATTAACAAATACAATCATTTACATATTATTTTATTGTAATTGTATTTTAGTTGTTTGAATGAAAAACCAAAATGAAAGGAGTCGAACGAGAATGTACATTAGCAAAACATTCACCGATCAATGACGTTCCTAATTTTGTTTTTCTTTGATTTATTTATTAGTCTATATCATATGCGGAGTAGTTCTTAAATATTGTTACTGTTAGCGGGTTATTATTTGGATAAGACTATTTTATATTAGGCTTAGCCCATTTACACTTTATTATGTATTTATATTATGTCTCAAAAACTTATTGGGATTAATGAGATTCAGTTTATGACATAATATAAATACATAATAAAGTGTAAATGGGCTAAGCACAATATAAAATAGTCTTATCTAAATAATAACCCGCTAACAGTTATCTCCTTTATAAGGTCTAATAAGATTACAATAATGATAATGAATAAATCATAAAAGTAAATACGTTATTTCATTGAGAAACTTCTCACATAAAACGACCAATGTGTGCAATTGATCTAATTAAATTGTAATGCTGACTTTATATATATTTTAAAATATATTACCCTTGATAATGTATTTAAAATTGTAACAATTACATGCTTTGAAGCAAGAAAGAAGCAAGTTGCAACAAGAAGTTATTACGAAGAGAGGACACATGTGCAATAACTGTCATAAATTGGAGCTCATGAATTCTTAGTCCGTGCGTAATTGATTCGGATTGAATATGAATGATATCTTAATGCGGTAGCGGTATTGATTCTTTACATTACGAATGCACAACATATGTGCAAGAACTGTTATAAATTGGAGCTTGTGAATTCCTAGCCCGTATGTAATTGATTCGGGTTAAATATGACATCTTAATGCGACAGTGGTGTTGGTTCTAGCATATGTAAATATGTAATATTTTGTAATGTGAAGACAATTATCTCCTTTGGGTTTTCTTGTACATACTTTAGGTGCTTTCTATGGGTGTCTTATAAGAATTTTTTACCTTTCGAATTTTTGTTTCTAAATGTAACCATTATACTTCAATTTTCCTTCTTTCATTTTTTTATTATTGACCATTTTGGTCAACAAGCAAGAGTGATCTGACATTTATAGGACAGACTTTGTTAGATTTTCCTTAACACGCCAACTACCTTAAGTTTTACCAGATATCTCTTTACTGGAAAATATATATATACTCCGTATTTCTTTAAAATGAAGTTCTCCAAGTAATAAAAAAGTTTAAATAAAGTGTAACAGTACACTTTAAACTTCAAATATGAGTTGCATAATAGATTAGTAACAGGAAACATTAATTAAATGCAAGCAAAGTCAAACTCCACAAGCAGTGTCTATTTATTTTCAAAAGATGGAAGTGATGATAACATAGACTTACAACTAGCCACACAAAAGTTGAACAAACATATATATGTATGTTTTCTAGCTAACAACTCAACCCAACCCCACCCCCTACTCCCTGCCAACTTTCAAATCTTCCAATTTTGTCCCGATTTCATCAGCTGTTATGGGCTTCACATCCTTGCTTGGCCCATTTGGAACAGAGCTTTCTTTCTCCTTGGGATTCAAAGGCCCTGTCTGCCATATTCTTATGGTTCCATCTTCGGACCCAGATGCATACGATTCACCTCCTGGTGAGAACCTCACGCAATGGACTGGACCATGGTGTCCCTTGTTGCAACCTGCAACCATTTTCACAGACATCATCCCATGTGCATGCTAGCTTGCGTGTGTGAATATGACTTGTATTCCAATAACACAAAGACACACACAAACAGACCACATGATGCAACTATGCATGTGCATACCAAAAGAAATTATGGAGTAAGAGGATAAATTGTATATATGAAATTATGGCCAATCCTTCAAAAAGAGAGTTGTGAATGTTGCATACTTGCTTAGTTACTTTTAATTAAAATCCAAAACAGTAATAGGAGGCAGCTCAAAAAGTGATGCACAGAAGCAGCAAAATGAACTTGGTTCTTATTACAAGAGTTACAAATCCAAGACGGTATATAATAGGAGGCAGCTCAGATTTAATTCCGTCATAATTTAGTACTAGTAAAAAAATGAGCTGAGACAGGCTAAGTTGACCTACAAATACTTTCTGTTCAACTTTGTACAAAGAATGTGTATAGCAACTTAGAAGGTTTTATGCACTAAAAATAGACCATGGGTTATTTTCAACCCCTTCAAGTCCTATGGTTAAACTTGTTCCCCTTTAACTAAATTGATTCCTTGACTCATTTGAAATTGAAAAAATGAAAACCCAAAGCTACCCTTTATAAGCAAATAGGTTGACATTGCCACCTACTTATGGGTAACATGGAAGTATAATTAAGTTGGACGAGTAACAAAATACGTACCAATTTCTTCGCCAGTGTTGAAATCAAATAGACGAATCCACATGTCTTCACCTCCAGCAATAAACTTATCACCAAATTTTGGTTCCAATGATGCCGATTCCACATTGCAGGGCATTTCATAACTTTTCACCAATCCAAAACTATAAAGCGGAACAAAAAACATACATTACAGTATACAGAGAATATAAATGAAGTGATGGTCACGCTCTGAAAGATATTTTCAAAAACATACTGGTTTGCATCCCAGAACTTGACAGAAGATCCATCAGCAGTGGTTATATAACGGCCATCCTTACTGACTTCAGCACTGGTCACGGATGATTTTGTTTCAAGAGTATGGACCATCTTCCCACTTCTCACGTCCCATAGCCTGCCAATATATAATCACATATATTAGGTTTCCAATTTACACATATCAAGGAACTAGATAATCACGCGATGTTAACAGCAATCAAGAAAAAGAATTGGTAATTGCATACCTTACGCCTCCAGAATCAGAGCAAGAACTTAATATTGTCTGGTCACTGTGCAGCCATGCAACAGTCCTGACAGAACCTGGAGAATGCTCAACTTCTACCGGAGGTGCATCAGGTCGATTCAAATCAAATATGCGAAGTATCTTCTCAAAACCACCAGTCAGCAGACGATGTGTATCCTGTAAAATAATGTTGATTCTATTCATTAACCGTAACGACGATAATATAATTTAACAAGCAGATCCACAAGTAAATAATTTAGATTTCATCCATTGTCTGTTTGTAGGCACTCTTGATTAGTAAGTCGAGATAAATATTCTGTGAACACATTCACATACATAAGAAATGGTCAAAAATAATATATAAATAAATATAAGGTAACGTTGGGAATAACAAGTCACTTGGAAAGAAAATGGGAACCCTGACGTAAATGAGTATAAGATGACAAAACACCAACAAGAGCCGAACATCCCACAAGGAGGGAAAAGAAACAGATATTGCGTAGCCAATTCGATATGTTATATTCAGTACAGATCAACGGTTTCCTGAGCGTTAAGAAAATTATGGGCATTATAAAAATATTTAACTGAAACCATAATGCAAACCAAATCAATGTGAACTGAAATAGAGGTTAACCACACAAAGCAGTTTGGTACTTCATATTTCATTAAAAGTGGATACTCCACTTCTAAGTTACGCACACATGCACACATGCACACACACACACACAAACACACACACACACACACACACACACACACACACACACATAGATAAATACAGTGATATACACATACATAATATAAATATATTAAGATGTTTCCAAACTCCTCATATCACAAATCGATTCCTACAGACCTAAATATTCATTTTTATATTCACATTAATGTGTAAGAGCCCGAAGTGCCCAACTACTCTTTCACTAAGTGCTAGCCAATTAGCCATCAATCATAAAATAGTATCCTAACTAATTTTTCTCTGCTCTTTTTTATATGTTCAAGCATGAAGGATCCTTTTGGATGAGCAAGATCATTTGATCAAGATTATATTTTTATTTTTATTTTTTATTTTGGAAACCAAGATCTCTTGTCAAAATCATAAATTGACAAGAAATCGATACAAAGGCAATGTGCTTTTGTCTGGTGTGAAGAGGTTGTATGTTAATCAAATTGACTTAACTGCAAAAGGATATATTTAGTAGCTTCCACTTTTTTGGCCGAACCACATTTAATGTTACATTAAAGGTTTATATCAGAAATTTTTAATAACTGAATCACTACCACCCTTAGAAAAATAGTACTTAAGATAGATCTCATCATCATCAATCAATAATAATAAAACTTGGACGTTAACCTGTTTATACATATTTCTCATCATGTAATATATTTTCCGTATGCATACATTCCCTCCCCCAACAAAGGTTGTTCTTCCTTATTTGGCATAATTAACTTTACGGTAACTTCCCTTTTAGTGGAAAACTTCATTTTGAAAGTTATGGAGTAAAAGCTAACAGATATCCAACTGCATATCAAGAAAAGATGAAGCTACCTCAGAAAATGAACACGCTCGAACGATATGTTTATGGTCAAACGAGTGCAGCACGTCCCCAGTTAACGCATCCCACAATTTCCTGCAAATGCAACAATCATCAGAGCACTCAACATCATAACAAGTACCAAAAAGAAATCTTAGGAACATCACACAACTACAAGAACATATAACTTCGATAACAAAAAAGAACATTAACTTTCATATGAATAAAGATAGAATAAATATTGACCACATACGCTGTGAAATCAGCAGAAGCCGACGCAGCACGTAATGCATTAGTATCTAAACAGCAACTCCAAACTGCACCTTTATGTCCCTCAAATGTTCCTATCCAATCTCCAGTTTCTCCATTTCTAAGCATAGGTGTTGAATCTGAATTACGATATTTCTAAGTGTAAGTTACATTACTTCAATTATAGAAAACACAACCTAATAGCTATAATACATTTGAAGAATTCTTATAAACTACGCATCTTCACAACAAAAAAACTACATTTAAATCTTTTAACACAATACAAGTACACAAATTTCAGATCAACACAATCATTTAGGATATAGTAATTTATTATATACAATATATGTATACACATATACATATATATAGATATAGATATACCTTTGCTGGCACTGATGAGAAAAAAGCCATCTGGAGTGATAGGGCTATAAAACAAATCAACAACTGGACGAGAATGTCCATGGCAAACAAGAGGAACAGAGACCTTCTTCTTATCCATATTCTCTTCTCTCTGATTTATATAATGGAATTACACAAAAACCCTAAAAATCTGATCGTGACAATTGACCCCCAAAAATCGCGCACAATTGCCTCAAACGATAAATCTATCAAATATATCAATATATTATTATATCGATATACTGTATATATTATTAGTTATAAAGAGTGTGTAAGAAGGAGAATGGCGCTAATCAATCAAACAGCTAACCCTAATTGGAATATGCAAAAGAACAACAGATGGGAGGGATATATGTTGTTTATGTGTGAACTGACAAATTAATCAAAAAAATCGGAAATTATAAAAATACTAGTAAGATATATAGATATATTAGATAGATACTCGTATATTATTATAGATATAGACTACTGCGTACAGGGCTGAGGCGCAAGGCTGCCATTGATGCATTTTCTTGATTTATATATGGTCGGATCGACGATGGTTTGTGATTTCTTTCTTGTTGGTGGTCCCTCGTGTTTCTTCATCTTTACAGTTTGGTCCCTCAAGGTTTTGGAATATTCGGATAGATGCCCTTATAATAGCTTTAAGTTATTTACAAAATAAGCCCCTTATCATCAAGTTTTCGTTTATCTTTTGATATTCGGAGCATTAAATATGTTGAATTAATGAAGTTGAAAAAATTATAGCTTGTAGTTTTAACACATTAACCAAAGCCAAGCAATACTCAATCAGATCAAAGATTCTAAGATCACATTCTTATAATCAAGGTTTTTTTGCTATAAAGCTCCTATGCATGATCAATATGTTTTCACCGACTAAGATCGCAAAATCGTAAGATCAAGATAGGAATCTTAAGAAGTATGCTTTGGGGCCGTTAAGAGTAAACAAACTATATGTAGTAAAATGGATTAATTCGAGTTTCAAGGTCAAACGGGTTAAGCATTAAGGTTTTTTCTAGGCTATCGAGCTTGTGCAAGTTATCAATGCATGCAATTTGAAGCAAAAACATAATGTAAGTTGATGTGATTGATTGTACAGTGAATGTTCCTTCTGTTATATGTAAGCGAGAATCGACAAACATCACCTCGTGTCCGTTTGGAGTAGGTGTGTGTCTAAATTTCCTTGGTGTTGATGGGTTGAGAATGCAATGCTGATTGATTTGGGTCAGACAATATATAAGACCAAACAAGTCGAGTTGATCCTTAATCAGATTTAATTGATTGAATCGCTCATTAATCCGATTTAATCTTGGGACGGACCGTTTAGGCCTCTTGAGCATCCACCATATGTTTTGTAATTAAAGCTCACCTCACTATGTATGAGTTATTATTACTCTTTCAGTTTACACTTTATACATACATGGTAACATTAGTAGAACCCTATTAGACTTTTAGTAATTACTCCTAGGTTATTACTTAGTAGGTGACCAAGACTTGTGATTCATCTTAATGAGATCCGCAAAATCTTAAAATAAAAATTAAAATATATAATGTACATCTCAATTGACTTTATGAATATCGTTCTTGGTTTCTATTTGATTTTACGTTAATAGTAAAGCTTTGCCCAATATATACATTTGCAAAAAATGGTGTACTTCTCTCACATTTTAATCAAATCCACTTCGCGTATTAACGTTTATATGTATTCAAATGATTCCAAATCTAGTTAGAAAAGAAGAGATACATTCGATTGGTCATATAGTAAATAATTTACTTATTGGGGCAATGGGGCTACGGGAAGAAAGAAACAGTAGAATCGTTAATCAAGAAGAAAAACATGTGTAGAAACAAGTATACATCTTTCTATCAAACATTCAATGAGCTCGCAATGAAATAAACAAGTCAGATGGTTCACAATGTGAGTGCTTCAACCAAAATAAAAATGAATAAAGCTTCTTGAGAACTTGCACATATGCTCATCAGAATATATAGCATTCAAAATGCTTCTAAACGCTCGTGATTACACATTTATTTGTTATTAAAGTGAAGATCTTACAACTACATATGTTGCACAAAAGTGTTTTAATGATGAACAGGGAAAAAACAAAACAACATGGGAAAAATATAAGCAGTAGAAACAAAATTAATGAATAAATTATGCATACAAGATCTCACACCTTAGTAGGCCATGTTGCTTGTGCAGACATTATAATCCCCACAATTACTCCAAACAGTCCAAGTGCACTTCCAAAAATTTCAATGACAAGGATCTTTACAAAGAGCGACGAGTTTTGGGCGTCTGATAAAGCACAGCTGCTTCCAATGATTCCAACACATAAACTGCGAACCAGAAATTAAAACAAACAGAACTTAAATTGCAGCTAAAATATCACGAACTTTAAACATAAGATTACTTGGGTTGAAAACTGCAGAAATTTCAGTAAGCAGTCACCCAAATAAAGAGTAGATAGGAAAAGGAACATACCCGCAAACAAGGTTTGCAAAGCCCACAATTATGCCTGAGGCGAATATTGCATATCCTGCTCTGAGGGATTCAGGTGCATATGTCTGTGATGATGGGACACTCTCCAGCTTTGTTTGAAGAATGATCGCCACAATGACTCCATAAATAGCAACAGCCTCGCAGAAAATTACACTGAAAATATATAATACGGATCAATAAGGTATTTGAAAAGAAACATGATTGCCATATACGGGGTATATGACTATATGTTGATGAATGTTATTCAGTCAATACTGACTCATTTTACAGATGTAATTCCACACAAACCCTGATTTTCCATGACCAAACACCCTGTAACTGATAATTAGGAAGTTAAGATGTAGGCATGCTAACACATCTATCTACTTTTTTTTACTATGTTTTTATAAAATCATGGGAGCCTTTTTTCCACTGAAATTCCCTTTTGAAATATAATTAAGTAAAGCTTAGACAGTTAGACCTATCAACTTGCAAATACATTGCTGATTCTAGCACTTACAGAGTTGCAGTTACTGAAGTGTCAAAAATATGGCAAAATCAAACAAGTACCTTTGAAATGAATCACGAAGGAGCATACTAATCCAAAGGGATTTAAAGTTTATGGATTTGTAATTCTTAGTACTAGAACTCCATAGAATCACAATGCTCATGTGATACATGTTTAATATATCCGATCTCAAACGCAATTGAATTCTAATTACCAGAAGCTTGACATTAGCAACCCAGGCTACCAGATAGATGAGCGTAAAACAAATTATTAATGGCTTAGGTTAAGTGGTTAACTAATGAAACTGACATATTCCTAACAAAAAGCACTTGTGTTAAAACCTTTCAAGTTTCAAGTAGGAAGAGAAAACGAAGATTCCTTCAAAATTTGGCATGAGTTACAGGAAGTCCAGAACAATTATTCTACAAAAACTAAAAGCCCCTAAAATATTTTAGCAAATCAAGAGTTGACCCAAAATATTTGCTTCCAAAATACGACTTGCAAGCAGCAACATTGATGACATTATATGCCAGATTAGCGACACTTGCACCACATTCTCAACCTATTTTTTAGATAATGCAGACAATGAACTCTGTGCAAGGAGCATTTAAAGAACTTGAAAGATACTCCATCGATACAAACAAACAGCATACTAAATGCATCAGAGTATCAGACTATCGAGAGAACTTCCTTGTTTTTGGATATCAAACAAGTGATTACCCAACTTCTTGAGCAAGTCTTTACAACTTTCCTCACCTATATATATGCATGATGCGAAAGTTACTGCTTCTGGTATGTGTTCTGTGTAATACATTGCTCACACTCTTAATTTTATCAACATCCTATGTACACTAAAGATCTAGCAAATAGAGCATTCAGGATAGACCAAATGACCAATGAGCATAGGGACAGAATGATAGGAACAAGTTGATAGTAATTTCAAAACGCATTCGCAGATATGTAATTAAGAAGACAGCAGCTACTGAGAGAAAGCTTTTGTCTCTACTGTTGTTGGTGGATAAAAGTCAAGCAGTGATCGACTTAAGGAGTTTATCAGTTCTGTTCACCATCTCTTCAACTTTTGTATTTACACAATTAGTTTGAAGTTTTTTACTGTAATATATAATCGTACGTATATACTAGAACTTTAGAAGCATATGTTACTATTAATACAAATATACTCCACTTCAAATCAGATCAATGTCAATCACGTCAAGTTCATATAAGAATCAGTCAATCATGGATAAAAAATCTACTTGCATAAAACTGCTGGTATGTTATGTTATTAAATTAAGATCATTACGCAAGTGAAACACATCACTTGCTAGAGATCCTAAATTTACTCCATGATTTAAACTTGTATGTCTAATTTCTCAGAACTACAATTTGTGATATATGTGAACAGCTTCAAAGTATATATACATACATCATATATGAGTAATATCATCATTAAACCCTAGGATTGAAAAACAGATTAAAAAAATAGGAACCTGATGAGGTTTTTGGAAGTAATCCTTGGGGCTTTAATAGCAGCACCAATTAAGCTACTACCTGTTATATAAATTCCCCTGCAAAACAACAAAACCAGCAGATATAAGATCAAATCTATAATTTATCAATTATATACAGAAATAACCCTAACATAACAATTAACAAATATTGAAGAACAGTAGTTAAAATAGGTACGAACCAAGCAGCACCGAGGACAGAAACGCCGATGGAAATAGCGATACCGATTGCGGAAAATGTGTAGGGCGAAATTTTAACTAAAGCATGAGCCCATGAGCTTGATGCTCCTACGATTACGGCAGTTCCGGACATCTTTTTCAGATTCAGAACACGATGGAGTTTTCTTATGAGAGAGAAACACACAAACACTCGCACACGACGAAAAATAATATCGGGTTAATTTTGCATCGGGTATTTCGAGATATACGGGTCGGGTCACTACATTGAGAGATTTGGGCCGCGTATTAAAATTTTAGGGATGTGGAAGTTGTAGGCTATGGAAGTATGGATTGGGCTTGAGCCCAGCTAGTGATATATAAACTTTCGTGTTATATTTGTGAGCTTACAAGAATGGAAATTATTAATATAATTGAATTTTTGACAGGTAAACCGGCTATCGTCATACTGTCTCATATCCGTCGTGTTTAAGGTAAATTAATCTCACTTAGTGGCTTATCAAAATGATGGTAGCTTGATTCTATGGTAGCTCTATCACGCTCGATGAATTTTTCAATGAAATTAGGTTTGTATATCGTGAAGAAAGTAAAAACGTGTATTTTCAAACGCTCCAATCTTAGAAACTAATTAGACTAGTAGACACTCAAGATCAAAATACATAATTCAGAAATAAACGGCGCGATGATTGTTATAATACGAGTAGAGTAGCATTATAAATTTGAACTAATATTTTTCTTTTTAAACAAATGTAATTATGCGAAAATATATTGTAAATCCTGTATATGCAATATTTGTAATCAAAATTAAAGTAAAGGGTTTGATGAAAAGGACAATATTCATAGTTTTACTTATTACTTGGGAGGTAATGCACGTATGTTAGATGCTCTGATACTGCAAATACATGTCGTAAAATTAAAGCTTTTTGATATTTGAATATTTTTTAATAGATAATCACCAGATCGAGTTCGATATAAAAGTCTAGAAAGCAAAATGGAGTTATTAGAGATGATAAAAGGTGCAAGTTAGAAATTGAACAAGAAAACAAAATGGAGTTTCAATTCACATAACAAGAAATTAAATAGAAGCACGTCTTAACCTCCATGTCATAGTTGTCGAGTTCTTTTTAGCAATCCATCCATCCATCGTTTAAAAAAAAAAAAAAGATGATCAAACTGAAAGAAGCTTGCACGTTTTGTCAACATGAGATCATAAAATGTCAAAACAAACAAGATCACCTCAAAAGAGTCTCATGGAACTCACACATGTAAACAAAAGAAGCCCATGTTAAATTTCAAACTGGCACAAAAACAATTAATTGTTTTATTATTTGAAAAATGATAATGAATAAGAATTTAGAACATCCATTAATTTGTTCTCCTATCATAACAAATTATCCAACTCACGAATTTTAGTGGACCATCTTAATCATAAATATTAATTGAAATATAACTAATTTATGCATGTTATTGACGGTCTTTAGGACTCTCATTAACAATACCATATTTATTTTATTTGATATTTAACTTAAAGATGACGAATAATAACTCTGAAGTGATTTTAGTCAATGGTGGAGAACACTTAAGGTAAGGATAGACGGGTAGGAGTAGCTTATGACCCATTCGCTATACGAATTATAAATTTTGAGCAATTCATGTATCACTTGATACGGACAACCACTGCTTTTCCCTATGAAAAATTGTGGTTTTGTTGCATTTTTTATTTGTGGTGGTCTACGATGATTGAGATACCGATATTACGTGTCACACTAAATTCTAGTTCTATCATTGATTCCAGAAAAAGAATTATAAGTGGCAAAATGAATAGGTCGGGTCGGGTCACGGGTCTAGATGGGTTTGGGTATAAATGGGTCCGGGTCTAGATAGGTCATTTAGGAGGATGGGTCCAGGTCAAATGGGTCTCGAGTCGGGTCGACCCATCGGGTTTCCACCAAACTTCTTTTTTATTTGAGTGAAAAATGAAAAAAATGAAATGAAGTGAAAAAAAAATACCCTCTAGACCCATCTATACTCGTTGGTTACAATAGCAGAAGCAAAGAAGTCAATTCAATATTAATTATTATACAATTGGAGGTTATATTAAATACCTATTTAAACCCATCCAAAAAATGGAGAGACTCAACAAACATATCCCCTCATAAATATTAACCAAGTTGACCCATAAATAATCAATGGGTCTAAAATTGACACCTCTAAATATATTAAAAAGAAATAACATACGGACTTACGAAGTATATATTACTTGTAATAATGTTACACAAAAGGGCACTTGGCCCAACAATATGAGAGGAACCCTTTAACCAATGAGTTGGGGTTCAAGCCTCATTTGAGACAGTGAGTTGTACATATTCATGGTCATTGTACATAATATGTGTGCTAGATGTTGGGCCTGTGAGGCTTTGTGAATATTAATTAAACGGGCTAGGGTTTTTTGTTTGGCTTGGTGCCAAAGTTATATGTATCCTATAAATATAAACCCTATGTTATTGTAATCCTTGAGCCGTAAAAGTAATAAAAAAAAACTCTCTGGTTTGGCCCCGTGAACTAAACCAATCTCCAAGTTAGAGATTGGACCTAACCACGTTAAATCTTTGTGTTCGTATTGTTCTTGTTTATTATCTTGTTTGCTTTGTTTAATTGCTTAGTGAGTGATTTATCTATCCGTTTATTGTTGTGGGTGTAACGCGATTACACGAGCGTTGTTTGAGTTTGATTTTTGCTAACAATAAGTTGTTGTTAGTTGGATGTTTCCGCTGCCAATTTCTAACACTAGATTGTAGATTTGCCGTTCTAAAAAAATTGTGATCAAAAGTATTTAAGGGACTCGTGGATGGAGCTCCACCATTGAATAGAAAATGGTCAACTCGTCTGGTGCAACTCAGCGTCCACCGAAAGTCCAAATGCACCCTCACCATGTGACACTACACACTTCTTGATTTTTGTAGCAACTCAATTCCACATCTCGTGATTGGCGTTACTTGTTTTTTATTTTATTACTCCGTATTATTTATATACAGTATTTATTGTTGCGTCTTGCGTGTATTTATCATCTTGATATCTTTTATAAATGTAATCACAGCTAAGTTTACGATATTAATTTAAAAAGACGAGTACTCTGTAGACCATTTCAGAAAAGAGAAATGAATTATAGAACTCGTGTATCGGATTAGCATGTATTTAATTGTTGGGAGCCCTTTGACATAGGACTCCCGAATCACTATGTTCGACTTTCATATGTATTCGACCAATCGGTCACACAATGAGGGCTACTCAACAACCTAATGAGAACATCAGCTATATTTTTTAACCTTACCCCATTGAAATAGTTATGTGATATTATATAAAACACTACCTTAAAGTATGGTTCGTAATGTACGAAAAAATAGTATTGTACAAGTTATTACCCATTAAAAATTTTACTGAATACTTATACGAAGATCATAATCTAGGGATCATTTTCATATTGTTCGACATGATTAATATTATATGTATTAATTAAGGGTAAGGTTTTGAATGACAGCTGCATTTTGAAGGTAACGAGTGGCAGACGATCTCAACCGTTAATTATGTGATCAACGGTTCAAATTCATTGCATCTTAATAAAACTGTCTTTCACTTAAAATGCAGCATACACGTGAAATGTAAAGTTACAAATTTAAATCATTGATCACATAAATCAACCTTTTCCGAGGCCAAATCACACATCATTCATCAATCAACAATTAGAAAAGGTTTTACACTTTATATTTACCTTTAACATGGGATCTTTATAGCAAACTTACGTCATGTTGAATGCAACTATCATTTTGGTTTTCATGATTATCATTGGTTTTGTTATATAACAAATCACATTTTCAACTGATTACAACAATTAGGTATTAATCACTTATTAGTATGTTTATTTCACGTTATGAAATTATGAATCATATACTTCATGTCCATAGGTGTTTATGTTAGGTGGAATGCAATTTCAGGCACGTTTTTTTTCTTCTTCATTTAATCGATTTCGATTTTGTGAATGGTAACCTACTGCAAGATGTGCTTATTTTTAAAGCTTATTGTTTATAACCAAATAAATGAAAAGATTATGGCTTGTTTTGCGCTTATTAAACTCTTCTCACGTTAAACATATATATAAGCTCAAGTAAATAAAATCATTCGAACACTAAAACTGAAGCTTATTATTGGAAATACTGAAACATCCCGAAAACGTGACCATTTTTTTTTTTTTTTACTCTTAATAATGTCCCATAACTACTCCATTTGTATAATTTAATTTTAGTAACTTTCCCTAGTTGAAACGAGCCTTTTAGAACCTAAAATTTCAGTTTTTACCATCAAACGCGATCCGGGAAAGTGGGCGGGATCGCGTTCCTTAGTTATAAACTTTCTGTCATCATTTTTGCCTTGCGAACGCGATCCGGTTCAATTCTCAGGATCGCGTTCCTTAGTTTTGTGCCTTACGAACGCGATCCGGCTCAATTCTCAGGATCGCGTTCCTTAGTGTATTTCAGAAATCAGCCAAAATTCAACTTTTTTAACCAACTTCAAACATGCATAACTTTTTACTCGTTATGAGTTAGGACCTGAAATTTTGCACACACATTCACTATAACCATATAAACATTTCCTCAATTCCACTTTTTCAAATTTCACAATAAATCTTGTTTTGACCCGTTAACTGGATTTCGGCTAATTTTAACCAAAAATCTTGACATACTATAATTCAAACAACTCCACTTCTGAGTTTAGGCTTTCAACCACTTATTCAACATCACATTTAAGACTTATGGACATAAATACATTTGACTTTCATCAAGTCTAACTCAGTTTAACTCGTAAACCCATTGGTGACCCATTTTGACACCAAAACGACCCGATTGGGCCTCTGACCAAATTGACCCATTCTTTTAGTCAAACTTCATTTAATGGACTTGTTTAAGTCAAACTAACTTGCTAACATCAACCATTTAACCATAACATCAACATTTGACTAATTCCACTTTCAAAAGCATACTTTCTCATTACACATACTTTCAAACTTTTTACATAAAATCAGACCACTAAGTCTGACTTTAACTTTAAGTTTAACTTTCAACAAAACATCACAAGTGGGACTTAACATTCTTTCAAAACATAAGCTAGTGTCATAACTTTTACAAAAGGGTGTACATGTATCATGAGCATGATTAAAAGAGATAAGACTTGTTACCGAACTAAGTAACAAGCTCCACCAAAAGCTTCACACGTGCCCTTTACCCAAGTTGTGACACCCGGTCAAAAATGACCCAAATTACGGTCCTAATTTGAACTTTAATTACAAAGTATTAAATAATCCGAAACAATTATTTAATAATCACACGTACACAAATCTGGTAGAACGCAGAAACCCAAATTAAGATTTGGTGAAAAACATTTTCAAACAAAGTATTATTATTGAGAATAATAACGACGTACTCCGAAAATTATTTAAATACATTTTAGATACAGAAAACTATCCGTGTATTTCGAGTTAAACTAAGATATATTTTTATATCTCATCGGAAGTATTTTTATAGAATATTTCAATTATAAACATATACGAAATAATATTTGGAAAATTATCGTATGAAAACATTATACCGCATAACGATCGGGTACACGAACACGGGTCGGATAATACCCACTTATCTCAATTATTGGAGGCCGGTTATATCAACCGACCCCCAATAATGCAAAACACACACACATATTCGATCTCTTTCTCTGCTCTCTTTTTCCCTCTCGGTTCCAATTCAAACAACAACAACAAGAACATTAACAAGATCAAAATCAACATCAAACATCATATTCATCATCATCTGGATCATCCTCATCATTATCGTGATCATCATCCACACCACCATCTCCATCTCTCGGTTTCAAATTTTAATACGTAAGAAATTCTTCACGTAATCTTTATGTTTTCGTTTTTAAAATACATTTATAAGTATGCATATATGTTCTATAAACTGATTATACACAAAGATTAGGTTAAAAATGGGTTTTGTTGATGATCTGTGCGAACAGGGGCTGGATTCCCCAGGGATCCGGCGGATTCCCAAGGGATCCGGCGGATCAGGTGCTGGATTCCCAAGGGATCCGGCGGATCAAGCGGATTCCCAAGGGATCCGGCGGATTCCCAAGGGATCCGGCGGATCAAGCGGATTCCCAAGGGATCCGGCGGATTCCCAAGGGATCCGGCGGATCATGTGGATTCCTAAGGGATCCGGCGGATTCCCAAGGGATCCGGCGGATCCAAGCCAAACCAGAACACATTTTTCCACTAAGTATTGATCTTATACACTTACGGATAAATTGTAAACGATACGATACAAGATTTTACAACTATTTTATACGAAACGAACATAATTATATTTTGGAAATATAATTTCAATCCGACACCAACGAACCGTACATTTTATAAAAACTTAAAACATAAATACGAATCGAATACTTTGGACCTAATCAACCAAACAAACAACTATACAAACGAATCATTACGCGTACACTTACAAACATACAATCTTGCGTGTTTAGGACGTTAGGAGATTACTGTTGGAATACGTACGCACATTAGGATTGCTGGCTCTACAGGTGAGTCTCACGGCCCCTTTTTACTGTTTTCACATTTGGGGGAGATGCATTACTTGTTTTTACTCGAACACATGTACTTACTTACTTGATTTCAAACTGATTTACTGGTATATCGATTGCATGAGGTTACTTAATCCAATGAAGTCCCTTTAATCATAGTCGTCAGTTATGGTCTTAAGCGCGAGTACTAGTAAATGGATCCATTAGGACTGACAATCCTCACCCAGGGTAGCACGCACTACCCCGAACATTCAGTATAAATGGGTGTTTCTTACTCGTTACATATGAATGTTCTGGATTAGCATTCACGAGGGCAAAATCACTGATTGTTAAGCTTCGACTATGGTGCTCATGGCAATATATACGGAAACTATTGCGACTGTGCAATATTTACTCAATGATTTTACAAGCTAATGTGTTCAAACTGTTACTTACTATACACCTGTGAGATTCACCAACCTTTTGGTTGACCTGTTTTAGTAATGCATTCTCAGGTACACAGCAACATTAGGGTTGATCAGTACGGATGGCCCAGCAGGATATGCTTTAGTAGCTCGAGTCGCATGCAATTACACATATGAAGATTTTACTTGCATTACCTTTTGTATAATGATTATGTACTTAAAATCTAACAAAACAAGTTGCGAACTCATCAATAATGTATTAATTTTGAAAACTTATGTATTAATGTAACATCTTCTACAACGTCTCATTTAGAGTCGTTTGCTTGTACTTTGGGTTTGATTATTGATTAGTCACGCCCCAAAACAGTCGCTTCCGCAAAGCATTAAATTGGGGGTGTGACAGATTGGTATCAGAGCCTAAGGTTATAGCGAACTAGGTTGCATTTAGTGGGCCTAGACTATGACCGTTAGGCAGTATTCCTCATTAGATATAACTGGTTCAGGGATTTCAGCATACGAATTTAATTTAACATAGCCTGATCAACTATGTACAATTAAATGAGGATGATGTTAGATCTGAAAGGGGTTATGTTGAACAGGAATGCACTAGTTGACTCTGACCACGAGAGAACCGTGACTTGTACATGTTCTGTGATAGACACAACTAGGTGGATAATAAGTGTATATAGGTTACACCTATATGATTAGGCTTATTAAGATCCTCCGATATTTAGTAACACACACACACTGTACGAACTCATTTTTGAATAGGCCTATGGTAAGTTGATCGAATCAGGAAAAGAGTACCGGGATGTGCCTTGACAGAGAGGGTCGTCTCTTCGAAATAGACTTACCCTAGGTAGAGATTAATAACTTCGACGCCTTACTCTGCACAAACTGGTCATCAGAGGACCATTCTTCACTCACCCATCAGTTTAAACGTTCGAATCCAGTATTCTCTAAGTACAAATCTTTTCTATTTCCTATCACATTCCGCAAAACTACTGATACATGTACGGATGTAATATCCCTTTTACTTTTGAAAACCTTAATCCTCGTAATCATTTGAACTCGCAAGTTGGATGATTACAATCTTCTTTATTCTACACCGTTGATTGTCATTTGTGTTGTAATATATTACTGTTATATATGCAACTACGATGATCATATTCTTGTACGAAACTCTGACATGTCCCTTATCTTCATTGAAGGAACATGCCTCCACGACAAAAGTTCACTCAAGCTCAGGTTGATCGATTGGTTGCTGACGCAGTACTTGCCGAGCGACAACGATCTGAAAGTGCTGAAACACCACCAAATGCCCCTGTAGTGAAACCCTGCACCTACAAAGATTTCCTTAACTGCAATCCTTTGAGCTTCAAAGGCACAGAAGGTGCCATTGGATTGTTGCGATGGATGGAGAAGACAGAGGCAGTCTTTCGCATCTGCAGTTGCCCTGAGAACTGTAAGGTCAAGTTCTCCACCTACACTTTCATGGATGATGCTCTGACATGGTGGAACACTTATGCTGACTCCATAGGCCAAGACATTGCTCTGGAAACTCCTTGGGATGAGCTGAAGAAAATGCTCAAAGATGAGTATTGTCTCAGGGATGAAATTCAACAGCTTGAGGCAGAATTCTGGAATCTCTCCACTCAAGGGAACGACATTGCTAGCTACACCTCTCGATTCAATCAGTTAGCACACCTGTGTCCATCTATGGTGGATACAGAATACAAGCGAATTGAGCGCTATGTCTGGGGACTTCCTTCTCAAATTCAAGGAATGGTTACTTCGGCCGATTCTTCTACATTCCACGGCACTGTGCGTATGGCGCATAAGTTGATGGCGCAAATTGTTCGCCAAGGAACAGTTGGCGACAAAAATACTGGAAACAACTCGGGAGATAACAAGAGAAAAGCTGATGGAAGCTCTGGAAATCAGAGCCAAGCTAACAAGAAGCCTGCAACTGCTCAGGCCAACACTTCTGAAACTGATGACAAGAAAGAGTATAAGGGAAGAAAGCCCTATTGCTCTAAGTGCAAGCTTCATCATGATGGTCTATGTCCTTGCACCAAATGCAAGCGGTTTGGACATCTGACCAAGGATTGTAAAGATACCACCACTGGTACCGACACCTCTGCACCCAAAACCTGCTATGAGTGCAATGGTACTGGGCATTTCAAGAGAGACTGTCCAAAACTGAAGGACAAAAACAACAACACTGCTAATGGCAGGTTCTATGTACTCAATGCTGAAGGTAATCACCAGAACCCTAGACTTATTGACTTACTCAACACGGGTACGCTCACTCCCGGATAACCAAAACTGCATCCGTATTACTTACTTGAATGGGTTCTATCACTGCTTAGAACTTTATGTGTTTCCTTAGATTCTAAGTACAAATAAAATAAGGAAATTGGCGAACTATTTCATATAGACAGTATGATACCAATGGAATTGGGGATGCATACAAGTATGATTAGGCTATTATGGGATATTGGTATATATACATACATAGGCCTAGACTACGTACTACTCACTAGGCTATTATATACTGGATGTATAGGAATAGGCCTTTACTTGATGATACACTTGAGATCGTCTACACCACTACAACAAACAAACATACTTATTTCAACGTCCTTTGATATGTAGATCGGGACTCTATTTTAAAATGCTACCGTCTACAAAATTCTATGTCTACAATGTACACCGTCTTACTGTTAGGCGAACCCTAGGAAAAATCATTTTCAACAATTGTAACATGCTTTACCCCGAAACTTTTCATGAATTCTGTTTTTGAATATATTTTGGTAAACAAGATTTCAAAACCTTGTCGCTGACAAGAATTTCAACCAAACTGTTTATTGACTAAAGTTTTAGTCAAACTTCAAAGTTTTCAATCGACTTTCACTGTCAAAAATTTTCTGACAAATGTACTTTTAACAAACATGTTGCAAAATTTCTTACGAAATGTTTTAAAGAACTTTCAAAACTTCAAAACCGTTCAAACTTGCTTACTGTACACAACTTGATACAAAATTTCAAACCCTGAAGGGTCAACAAAGATACACAGTACACAATGATTTCCTTGCTATATAGGAACAAAATTTACCAGAATATGAATAGGGATGCGATCAGGGTAACTCGCTAGCAACCTATCTGCTTTCATACTACTTACTTGATAAACTTTACTTGTTACTTGATACTTGTTAGGTTTTCCCTAGATTCTAAGTACACTAAAGAGTTAGGGGAAAATAACAATTTAGATCTATAGTCTCTATATATGAAACTAGTTTTAGCACAAAGGTATAGGAATCACAGATCCTACGCAGTAGTATACCGGAAAACATACCGGTTGACTTTTATATACTGGGTAACGTCCCGAGTAAAACAAATTTTTGGGTGACGACTCACATAAAACCGTATTTTCGGGTAACATCCCGCATAAACCTGAAATGTGCTAAACTACTTCGTTTCTGTATAAGATTGATAGAGTCTAAGGTGGACTACTAGTGCAAAAGTAGTTGTACTCAAGCAATTGGCTGAATGATTAACTTTGTCCTACCGACAAAACTCTCAAGGATTTACTGAATTACTTTAGGCTACTAGTACGCATTGTAGCTACTCCCTAGTGATCGACTGGACTGATCATGTAGGCACAATAGTCAACACATCTCGAAGATTGATTTCGAATTCCTTAGTTGTCGAAAGGGCACTAGTTCAACAAGGGTAGATAGACAACTCTAGATAGGTGTTGTCAGACTTACGTAGATAACACGCGAACTATAACTTGAATACAATGATAAATACTACGAACAAATTTCGGGACGAAATTCTCCTAACAAGGGGAGAATGTGACACCCGGTCAAAAATGACCCAAATTACGGTCCTAATTTGAACTTTAATTACAAAGTATTAAATAATCCGAAACAATTATTTAATAATCACACGTACACAAATCTGGTAGAACGCAGAAACCCAAATTAAGATTTGGTGAAAAACATTTTCAAACAAAGTATTATTATTGAGAATAATAACGACGTACTCCGAAAATTATTTAAATACATTTTAGATACAGAAAACTATCCGTGTATTTCGAGTTAAACTAAGATATATTTTTATATCTCATCGGAAGTATTTTTATAGAATATTTCAATTATAAACATATACGAAATAATATTTGGAAAATTATCGTATGAAAACATTATACCGCATAACGATCGGGTACACGAACACGGGTCGGATAATACCCACTTATCTCAATTATTGGAGGCCGGTTATATCAACCGACCCCCAATAATGCAAAACACACACACATATTCGATCTCTTTCTCTGCTCTCTTTTTCCCTCTCGGTTCCAATTCAAACAACAACAACAAGAACATTAACAAGATCAAAATCAACATCAAACATCATATTCATCATCATCTGGATCATCCTCATCATTATCGTGATCATCATCCACACCACCATCTCCATCTCTCGGTTTCAAATTTTAATACGTAAGAAATTCTTCACGTAATCTTTATGTTTTCGTTTTTAAAATACATTTATAAGTATGCATATATGTTCTATAAACTGATTATACACAAAGATTAGGTTAAAAATGGGTTTTGTTGATGATCTGTGCGAACAGGGGCTGGATTCCCCAGGGATCCGGCGGATTCCCAAGGGATCCGGCGGATCAGGTGCTGGATTCCCAAGGGATCCGGCGGATTCCCAAGGGATCCGGCGGATCAAGCGGATTCCCAAGGGATCCGGCGGATTCCCAAGGGATCCGGCGGATCAAGCGGATTCCCAAGGGATCCGGCGGATTCCCAAGGGATCCGGCGGATCAAGCGGATTCCCAAGGGATCCGGCGGATCATGTGGATTCCTAAGGGATCCGGCGGATTCCCAAGGGATCCGGCGGATCCAAGCCAAACCAGAACACATTTTTCCACTAAGTATTGATCTTATACACTTACGGATAAATTGTAAACGATACGATACAAGATTTTACAACTATTTTATACGAAACGAACATAATTATATTTTGGAAATATAATTTCAATCCGACACCAACGAACCGTACATTTTATAAAAACTTAAAACATAAATACGAATCGAATACTTTGGACCTAATCAACCAAACAAACAACTATACAAACGAATCATTACGCGTACACTTACAAACATACAATCTTGCGTGTTTAGGACGTTAGGAGATTACTGTTGGAATACGTACGCACATTAGGATTGCTGGCTCTACAGGTGAGTCTCACGGCCCCTTTTTACTGTTTTCACATTTGGGGGAGATGCATTACTTGTTTTTACTCGAACACATGTACTTACTTACTTGATTTCAAACTGATTTACTGGTATATCGATTGCATGAGGTTACTTAATCCAATGAAGTCCCTTTAATCATAGTCGTCAGTTATGGTCTTAAGCGCGAGTACTAGTAAATGGATCCATTAGGACTGACAATCCTCACCCAGGGTAGCACGCACTACCCCGAACATTCAGTATAAATGGGTGTTTCTTACTCGTTACATATGAATGTTCTGGATTAGCATTCACGAGGGCAAAATCACTTATTGTTAAGCTTCGACTATGGTGCTCATGGCAATATATACGGAAACTATTGCGACTGTGCAATATTTACTCAATGATTTTACAAGCTAATGTGTTCAAACTGTTACTTACTATACACCTGTGAGATTCACCAACCTTTTGGTTGACCTGTTTTAGTAATGCATTCTCAGGTACACAGCAACATTAGGGTTGATCAGTACGGATGGCCCAGCAGGATATGCTTTAGTAGCTCGAGTCGCATGCAATTACACATATGAAGATTTTACTTGCATTACCTTTTGTATAATGATTATGTACTTAAAATCTAACAAAACAAGTTGCGAACTCATCAATAATGTATTACTTTTGAAAACTTATGTATTAATGTAACATCTTCTACAACGTCTCATTTAGAGTCGTTTGCTTGTACTTTGGGTTTGATTATTGATTAGTCACGCCCCAAAACAGTCGCTTCCGCAAAGCATTAAATTGGGGGTGTGACACAAGTCCCCTCTATTAACACTTGGCTCACCTGAAACGTTTAAACATAACACGTAAGCAATTGCTTAGTAAGTAATGGAAACTTTAACATAAACATAAACATCATCACATTAAGGATCCTTAAACATCATCATGCTAACTACTAAGAGTTAACATTTATACCAAGCTAATGGTCATGATCCATTACTTGGAAAACCGTCAAGCTAATGGCTCACCCATTACTTGACTCCACATTCATATCCATCTACTTACATTGATTTTGAAACTTTAAACAACTTGAACTAACTTCTCTTGCTTGATCACCTATACATATAAACACATAGCATGATCAATCAACATAACACTTAACTTTAATCTCATAACTAGGTGTTACTCACTAACACCTATCATACACCACTAGTGTTCCATAATTAGGCTTTATAATCACATGTAATTGGGTAAACATCACTTTCATAATCATAATCATCACCAATTCATCTTAATTCTTCAATTCTCCAATACACATAAACTATAAAAACCCAATTACATATGAATATAATTTATTAAACTGATTCAACATAAACTAAGTATAGAAACTAACTTACTAACACCCATGGAACACTAATTTAACAACACAATTAACATACATGATCTTTCTCACATCTAGGGTTTATAGAAACTTAAACCCTAACATAAATTAAGCTCAAAGAAAGATCAAACATACCTTATAGAAGCTTAATATGAACTTAGAGATCCTAATTCACTCACTTCCTTCTTCAATTTCTGATTTCTTGCTTTTGTTCTTGTTTTCCCTCCAAATCTCACGCACACATACGTATATCATTTTATCTGGAACTTTTCTGAAGTTGTAGGAAGATATGTTTTAACATTTTTCACACTAACCCCCTAAACTTTAGTTCTGTACCGCTTTGGTCCCTCTAACTTTCTTTTCTTTATTTGGTTAATCCTCTAACCAAATTCTAAACTTTTAGTTACTTTAAACATTTAACATATTAAATACATATAAAACTGAAACGTAAACGTATTTTAAATCATTTAAACTTACATGTTTTTTTTGGGGCGTTACAACTCTCCCCTACTTATTTAGGATTGTGTCCTCACAATCCATTCTTGATACAAAGCCGGATAATAAACAATGATTTCTTTTTCCGGCTCCCACGTGAACTCTGAACCTTTTCTATGCTTCCATTGAATTCTAAACAACCGAATATCTTTATTTCTTAACTTCTTGACTTTCTCATCAAGGATAGCTATTGGTTGTTCAACATAATTCAATTGATCATTGATTTCTATTTCTTCCATTGGCACATAAGATGCCTCATCTACTAAACACTTCCTTAAATACGAAACATGGAAAGTGCTATGGATACTTGCCAATTCACTTGGTAGCTCAAGACGATAAGCTACCTTTCCAACTCTTTCAAGAATTTTAAATGGACCAATAAACCGAGGACTTAACTTACCTCGTTTCCTGAATCTGATAATACGTTTCCATGGAGATACTTTTAACATAACCATATCTCCAACCTTAAACTCTAATGGGCGTCTTCTTTTGCCGGCATACGACTTCTGTCTATCTTGGGCAATCTTTAACCTTTCTCTGATTTGATCAATCTTTTCTGTTGTCTGTTGCACTATATCCGTGCTGCCCATTTCTCTTTGCCCGACTTCACCCCAACATATTGGAGTTCTACACTTTCTCCCATATAACATCTCGTAAGGTGGCATACCTATACTTGCATGGTAACTGTTATTATAGGAGAACTCTGCTAACGGTAAATGCACATCCCAATTACCTCCAAAATCTATAACACAAGCCCGCAACATGTCTTCTAAAGTCTGTATCGTTCTTTCACTTTGGCCATCTGTCTGCGAGTGGTAAGCTGTGCTAAGATTAATACGTGTACCAATATCATCTTGAAACTTGGCCCAAAACCTTGAAGTAAATCTACTATCTCTATCCGAGACAATAGATACTGGCATACCATGACGTGCAACTACTTCCTTAACATATAAATCTGCCAAAGCTTCAATAGACATCGTTTCTTTAATCGGCAGAAATAATGCACTTTTCGTCAATCTATCCACTATTACCCAAATTGCATCATGCTGACGCTGAGTCTTTGGCAATTTGGTGATAAGATCCATCGTTATGTGTTCCCACTTCCAAACAGGTATGTCTAAAGGCTGCATCTTCCCATATGGCTTCTGATGCTCAGCCTTCACCTGTAAGCAAGTTAAACACTGTTCAACATATTTAATAATATCTCTTTTCATACCTGGCCACCAATACTCTGATCTTAAATCGTGGTACATCTTTGTTGCGCCAGGATGGATAGAATACTTTGTTTTATGAGCTTCATCTAACAATAATGTCTTCAAATCCCAAGAATTTGGAATCCAAACTCTACCATAACGTGTCTTTAACCCACGTGAATCTTCCACAATACTATCAACTTGACCTTTGATCCGTTCTGATCGAATATCTTTTTCTCTCCAAGCTTTTTGCTGTGCTTCTTTAATTTGATCAAACAAGCTAGGAGTAACAGTAATTCTAAGAGATTTAACTGTTAGCGCAAGATGAGCTGCCTTTCTACTTAAAGCATCAGCTACAATGTTAGCTTTTCCCGGGTGGTACAATATTTCACAATCATAATCTTTAACAAGATCTAACCACCTTCTTTGTCTCATATTCAAATCTCTTTGATCGAAGAAGTACTTTAAACTTTTGTGATCTGTATAAATGGTAATCTTCACACCATAGAGATAATGCCTCCATATCTTTAAGGCAAAAACCACTGCAGCAAGTTCCAGATCATGTGTTGGATAATTCTTCTCATTTTCTTTTAACTGTCTAGAAGAATATGCTATCACTTTGCCACGTTGCATAAGAACACAACCCAAACCACTATACGATGCATCACAATAAATTACCAAGTCTTCAGTACCTTCTGGGAGTACTAAGACTGGTGCTTGACTGAGTTTCTGCTTAAGAATCTGGAAAGCTTGTTCTGCTTGATCATTCCATTCAAACTTGATATTCTTTCTTATAAGTTTCGTAAGTGGCATTGCAATCTTTGAGAAGTCTTGAATAAACCGTCTGTAATAGCCAGCTAATCCAAGAAAACTTCTAACTTCCGTTGGAGTTGTTGGAGCACTCCATTTCATGACTGCTTCAACTTTCACTGGATCAACCATAATACCTTCACTATTGACAACATGACCTAGAAATTGCACTTCTCGAAGCCAAAACTCACACTTCGAGAACTTAGCATAAAGCTTCTCTTTCCTTAACATCTGTAGCACTTGTCTTAAATGATAATCGTGATCATTAGCAGATTTGGAATAGATTAAGATATCGTCAATAAACACAATCACAAACTTATCAAGCATAGGACGACATACTCTATTCATCAAATCCATAAAAGCTGCAGGTGCATTCGTTAAACCAAACGGCATTACTACAAATTCATAGTGTCCATACCTTGTTCTAAATGCAGTTTTACAAACATCTTCTTCTCTAACCTTCAATTGATGGTAACCTGAACGTAAATCAATCTTTGAAAAATAACTAGCACCCTGCAACTGGTCAAACAAGTCATCAATCCTAGGTAATGGGTACCTATTCTTGATAGTCACCTTGTTTAACTCTCTATAATCTATACACATTCTCATCGAACCATCTTTCTTCTTCACAAATAAAATAGGAGCTCCCCACGGAGAACTACTTGGGCGTATAAAACCTTTGTCTAACAGTTCTTGCAACTGTTTCATTAATTCCTGCATTTCGGTTGGAGCAAGCCTATATGGTGTCTTAGCAATAGGTGTAGCTCCAGGCATCAATTCAATCTTAAATTCAACTTGCCTATCGGGCGGAATGCCCGGTAATTCATCGGGAAATACATCAATAAACTCTCTTACTACCGGAATTTCCTCAATCTTTGGAATTTGAATCTGAGCATCTATCACATGTGCCAAAAAGGCTTGACAACCATGTGACAAATGTCGCTTAGCTTTAGCAAAAGTACAAACTGAGATAGACATTTCTTTCTTTTCTCCATAAATATCTAACAATTCACCACGAGGTAACTTAACTCTTACAATCTTTTGCTCACATTGAATCATTGCATCATGAGCCGCTAACCAATCCATACCAATTACAACATCGAATTCCCCCATTTGCATAGGGATTAGATTTATGGAAAAATGCTCATTACTTATTTCTAACCGACACCCTCTATAAACTTTCGTGACATATATTGTTCTATCATCAGCTATTTCAACATCTAAGGGAGTGTCTAAGTCAGAAAGTGGAATCATGAAACTTTTACTAAACTTTTCTGAAACAAAAGATCTAGAGGCACCCGAATCAAAAAGAACATATGCAGGTATTAGGTTTACTAAAAAGGTACCTGACACTACATCTGGGGTCCCCTTAGCTTCCTCTGCTGTGATTTGGAATGAACGAGGCCTGGCTTTTGGAACTTCAGTCGACTTCTTATCGGATGGCTTACGATATGCTGAAGAAGCTGACTGAGACTTTAACTTTGGACATTCTGACTTCACATGACCAGGCTCGTAGCATCCATAACATACCTTCAATGGATGAGGACAGTCCTTGCTGAAATGACCTTCCTCACCACATTGATAACAAACATTTAACCCAAATCTACATACTCCAAAATGCTTCTTGTGACATTTCTTACATTCTGGAGGTACAGACTTTTCTGTCTTCTTCTCTTCTCGACGAGAACTTTCACTAGCTTTGAACTTCTTTGAAGGAATAGGACTCGATTCAGCTTTTCTTTTTGCAACAGCTTTCTCACCTTTCTTTAACTCTAGCTCTTGAAAACGAGCTTCATTCACAATTTCTTCAAAAGACTTACAACGGCTAGGTTGAATAAACTGACTGATTTCTTTCTTTAAAACTTCATGAAAATGATCTATAAGCCGCTTCGGATTCTCCATATAATCTGGACAGAATTGAGCTCTATCCAGAAATACACCAACTAACTCGTTAATTGATTCAGTCGTTTGTTCCATTGCAAGAAACTCACGACGAATTCTCTTCAAATCTGCTTCTTGAGAATAGGTATTCTCAAACATCTTCTTAAAATCATCCCAACTCATCTTATTTATAGCTTCATCCCCTAAGGTACGGCGTTGAACTTCCCACCAATTTTTAGCACGTGCCTTCAAGAGATTAGCAGCAAAGATTACTTTCAAATCTGCGGGGCAACGTGAAGTAGTAAAAGCCCCTTCAATGTGACACCCGGTCAAAAATGACCCAAATTTACGTCCAAATTTAAACTTTTAAATCACGCATTACATACGTGTCAATACTCAAGTACACAAGTATTATATATATATTTATATATATAAACCGAAACGATTAATTAATAATCGCAAATACACGAACCTAACAAAACGTAGAAACTCAAAATGAAAGTGAGCGAAAAACATTTTTAAATCAAGTATTATTATTGAGGATAATAATTACGTATTTCGTTTTAAATTTAAATACATTTTAGATACAGAAAACTATCCGTTAATCGGGACAAAAACAAAGATATATTTTTATATCCCGTTAAAAGTATTTTTATAAAATGCTTTGATTAAAAATGTATACGATATAATATTTAGAAATTTTCCATTTTAAAATATTATACTACATAACGATCGGGTACGCGAACACGGGTCGAGAATTACCATCTACCTCAATAATTGAGGCCGGTTATAATACCCGACCTCAATTATTTTCACACACACGCACACATTATTTGATCTCTCGGTCTCTCGCTCTCATTCCCTCTCGGTTTCAATTTTTACAACAACAACAAACAATCATCAACATCATAATCACCATCTTCTTCTTCGTCTTCATTATCATCATCATCGTGATCTTCATCATCATCACTACCCGTTTCGTTTTCAAAAATTGTAAGGAAATCTTTTCGTTTTTTTTTATTTATTTCATGTTTAAATTATGTAGTATAACTTGTACTAGCTTAGTATTAAGTTGTTGATTGCGGATATTGGATTTAAAACTGGTTTTGTAAACCTTCTGCATGAACAGACTCGAACCAGACAGATGAATCCGGCGGATTCAAGGGAATCCGGCGGATTCCTGCCCAGAAACTTGAATGATCCGGCGGATCCAAGGGGTGATCCGGCGGATCCTGCCCAAACCCACGAACGATCCGGCGGATACCATACCAATCCGGCGGATTCCACAAAAACTCATTCCAATCCGGCGGATCCCCTAACTGATCCGGCGGATCCTCTTCAAACTCAATGAATCCGGCGGATTTGGGTGAATCCGGCGGATTCCCTTCGAAATTATTGAATCCGGCGGATTCAAACCAATCCGGCGGATTCCCCTCTTTGACCACTGATCCGGCGGATTGTTATAAGGATCCGGCGGATCCAAATCGCAGTCAAACAAACTTTCGTTTTATAAACCAAGTATCGACTTGTACAAACTCCATACAAATTGTAAACAATACAATGATAAAATATACGAAATACAATTATACAAAGTATATTTTCTTGGAACAATTGTAATTATATTTTTCAAATATAATTGTAACCCGACACTAATGGGCTTTACACATTTTACAAACTACAAACTTAATGGATTTCAAACGTAATCACGAATCAAATACTTTGGACCAAATTAATCAAACAAACAACAATACGAATGATTAATTAAAGTATTCACTTATACTTATACAATCTCGCGTGTTTAGGGCATTAGGAGGTTACGTTTGGTACACGCGCACAACTTAGGATTGCTTGCTCTACAGGTGAGTCTCACGACCCCTTTTTACTGTTTTACTGTTTTGGGGGAGATGCATTACTTGTTTTACTTGAATACATGTATAAATGTATTGATTACTTACTTGTACATAATGTGTTACAAACTTACAAACAAAATACTTTACTGGTTTACAAACTTACTGAATACTACTTTACCACCTTCGGGGTTTATTACTTTACGGAGTTACTACTCCATGAAAATACTACTTTACGACCTTCGGGGTTTATTACTTTACGGAGTTACTACTCCATGAAAATACTACTTTACGACCTTCGGGGTTTATTACTTTACGGAGTTACTACTCCATGAAAATACTACTTTACGACCTTCGGGGTTTATTACTTTACGGAGTTACTACTCCATGAACTTACTACTTTACAAATGAATTACTTCACTACTGTACAAACTTACAAACTTGCTGTTTACTACGATACTGAATTACTACTCACTGATATACTGAATTACATGAGTTCCTTTGAATCCAATGAAGTCCTCTGAAATCATAGTTGTTAGTTAAGGATAAGCGCGAGTTTTAGTATATGGATCCATATGGGACTGACAATCCCCGCTCAGGGTGGTAGCGCCACCACGAACCGTACTCGTATAAATGGGCGTTTTCTACTCGTTTCATATGAGTGTTTTTGGATTGCACTCACGAGGGGCAAATTTACGGTTAAGCTTCGACTATGATGGTTCATGGTAGACCGACCTTACTTACTTAATTACTTGGGTGTAATTGGGATTACTTACTAAATTATCTGAGAATAATTGATACGTACTTACATAATTTCTTGTATGAAATTGATACTTACTTACTAAACCACTGGTTTGAAAATGTTGTTTACTTACTATTGTTGTACTAAACTTTCTATTACTATTTACTACAAACCTGTGAGATTCACCAACCTTTTGGTTGACCCTTTTAGTAATGTATTCTCAGGTACTCAGCGACAGTGAAAATGGCCCGCAGGATAGGCTAAGCTAGTTCGAGTCGCATGCGTTTACACATATGAAGATTTTACTTGCATTATCTTTTGTACTTTGATTATGTACTTAAAATCTTCTGAATCATTTTGCGAACTCGCTAATGATGTATTTCTTATGACTTAAAACCTTGTACTACTTTTGAAAACTTATGTAATGTAATGTATTTTCTAAAACGTCTCATTTAGAGTCGTTTGCTATTAATCTTGGTGTTTGATTATTGATTAGTGGCACCCAAAACTCGCTTCCGCAAAGCTTAATTTTGGGGGTGTCACAGATTGGTATCAGAGCCTAAGGTTATAGTGAACTAGGTTGCATGTAGTTGGCCTAGACTATGACCGTTAGGCAGTATTCCTCATTAGATATAACTGGTTCAGGGATTTCGTCATACAAGTTTAATTTAACATAGCCTGATCAACTATGTACAATTAAATGAAGATGATGTAAGATCTGAAAGGGGTTATGTTGAACAGGAATGCACTAGTTGACTCTGACCACGAGAGAACCGTGACTTGTACTTGTTTTGAGCTAGATACAACTAGGTGGATCAGATGTATGTATACATGGGTTATACATATATGATTAGGCCTAGTGATATCCTAGGATATTTGGTAACGAACTTATTGTTCATATACGTCTTAGAACTCGCCAACGGTAAGTTGATCGAGTCAGGAAAATAGTACCGGGATGTGCCCTGGCAGAGAGGGTCATCTCTTCGAAATAGACTTACCCTAGGTAAAGATTAAGAACTTCGACGCCTTAATCTACACAAACTGGTCATCAGAGGACCGTCCTTCTCTCACCTATCATATTTAACATCCGAATCCAAAATTTCTCTAAGTACTCAAATCTTTTCTACTTTCCTATCACATTCCGCGTAACTACTGATATCTGTTTGGGATGTAATATCTCCGACAGCTCTTGTAACACTCAAAATCTTGTAATCTTTTGAACTCGCATGTTAAATGATTACAATCTTCATTATTCTACACCATTGATTGTCACTTGTGTTGTGTTATATTATCGTTATATATCCAACTACGATGATCATATTCTTATACGAAATTCTGACATGTCCCTTAACTTCATTGAAGGAACATGCCTCCACGACGTCAAAATTTCACTCAAGCTCAAGTCGATCGCCTGGTTGCTGAAGCAGTACTTGCTGAGCGACGACGATCTGGAAGTGCTGAAACACCACCAAATACCACTGCAGTGAAACCCTGCACCTACAAGGACTTCATTAACTGCAATCCTTTGAGCTTCAAAGGCACAGAAGGTGCCATTGGGTTGTTGCGATGGCTGGAGAAGACAGAGGCAGTCTTTCGCATCTGCAACTGCGCTGAGAACTGTAAGGTCAAGTTCGCCACCTACACTTTCATGGATGATGCTTTGACATGGTGGAACACCTATGCTGACTCCATAGGCTAAGACATTGCTTTGGAAACTCCTTGGGATGAGCTGAAGAAAATGCTCAAGGATGAGTATTGTCCCAGGGATGAAATTCAACAGCTTGAGGCGGAATTCTGGAATCTCTCCACTCAAGGGAACGACATTGCCAGCTACACTTCTCGATTTAATCAGTTGGCACACCTTTGTCCATCTATGGTCGATACAGAACCTAAGCGGATTGAGCGCTATGTCTGGGGACTTCCTTCTCAAATTCAAGGAATGGTTACTTCGGCCGACTCTTCTACATTCCACGGCACTGTGCGCATGGCACATAAGTTGATGGCTCAAATTGCTCGCCAAGGAACAGCTGGCGACAAAAGTTCTGGAAACAGCTCTGGAGACAACAAGAGGAAAGCTGATGGAAACCAGAGCCAAACTAACAAGAAGCCTGCAACTGCTAAGGCTAACACCTCTGAGTCTGATGACAAGATAGGGTACAAAGGAAGCAAGCCCTACTGCTCTAAGTGCAGCCTTCATCATGATGGTTCATGTCCTTGCCCCAAATGCAAGAAATTTGGGCATGTAGCCAAGGACTGCAAGGCAGTCACAACTAGTATCAACCCCTCCGCACCTAAGACCTGCTATGAATGTAATGGTACTGGGCACTTCAGGAGGGACTGCCCAAAGTTGAAAGACAAGAACAGCAACACCGCTAAGGGCCGGTTCTATGTGCTTAACGCTGAAGGTAAACATCAGAACCCGAGACTTATTGACTTACTTAACATGGGTATGATTACTTACAGATGACCCGACCGCCTGTAAAATTATTTACCTCAGTAGATTTTACTTACTGTTTGATAGCTTCCATATTTTCCTAGATTCCATGTACTTGATAGAATTAGGAAAATGATGACTTACTCTAAAATCTGACCGATACGTACCTACTACTTGATACTCCATTTCGTACCTTAGATCCTATGAGTGAGATAGGATTTGGAAAACGACAATTTAGATTCCATAGTTTCTTTAAGGGACGATGTTTTAGCTTACATAAGTATTGAGATAACAAATCCTACATTGTTTATACCGGAAGACATACCGGTTGATATTTTATGTAAACAGTGGGTCACATCCCATATAAAGCTAATGTAGGCTGAACCATTTAGTTTCTATAGGAGACTGATAGAGTCTAGTTTACGCCACGATACTACTATTCGTTACAAACTTTGTGAACACAATGGAAGTTACTACTGTACTTTAAGTTCCTAGTACACATTATAGCTACCTCCTAGTGATCGACTGGACTGATCATGTAGGCACAATAGTTAAAACATCTTGAAACTTCATTTCGAACTCCTTAGTTGCCGGAAGGGCACTAGTTCAACAAGGGGAGATAGACATCTCTAGATAGGTGTTGTCAGACTTATGTAGATAACACGCAATCTATAAATTGAATACAACGATAAATACTACGAACAAATTTCGGGACGAAATTCTCCTAACAAGGGGAGAATGTGACACCCGGTCAAAAATGACCCAAATTTACGTCCAAATTTAAACTTTTAAATCACGCATTACATACGTGTCAATACTCAAGTACACAAGTATTATATATATATTTATATATATAAACCGAAACGATTAATTAATAATCGCAAATACACGAACCTAACAAAACGTAGAAACTCAAAATGAAAGTGAGCGAAAAACATTTTTAAATCAAGTATTATTATTGAGGATAATAATTACGTATTTCGTTTTAAATTTAAATACATTTTAGATACAGAAAACTATCCGTTAATCGGGACAAAAACAAAGATATATTTTTATATCCCGTTAAAAGTATTTTTATAAAATGCTTTGATTAAAAATGTATACGATATAATATTTAGAAATTTTCCATTTTAAAATATTATACTACATAACGATCGGGTACGCGAACACGGGTCGAGAATTACCATCTACCTCAATAATTGAGGCCGGTTATAATACCCGACCTCAATTATTTTCACACACACGCACACATTATTTGATCTCTCGGTCTCTCGCTCTCATTCCCTCTCGGTTTCAATTTTTACAACAACAACAAACAATCATCAACATCATAATCATCATCTTCTTCTTCGTCTTCATTATCATCATCATCGTGATCTTCATCATCATCACCACCCGTTTCGTTTTCAAAAATTGTAAGGAAATCTTTTCGTTTTTTTTTATTTATTTCATGTTTAAATTATGTAGTATAACTTGTACTAGCTTAGTATTAAGTTGTTGATTGCGGATATTGGATTTAAAACTGGTTTTGTAAACCTTCTGCATGAACAGACTCGAACCAGACAGATGAATCCGGCGGATTCAAGGGAATCCGGCGGATTCCTGCCCAGAAACTTGAATGATCCGGCGGATCCAAGGGGTGATCCGGCGGATCCTGCCCAAACCCACGAACGATCCGGCGGATACCATACCAATCCGGCGGATTCCACAAAAACTCATTCCAATCCGGCGGATCCCCTAACTGATCCGGCGGATCCTCTTCAAACTCAATGAATCCGGCGGATTTGGGTGAATCCGGCGGATTCCCTTCGAAATTATTGAATCCGGCGGATTCAAACCAATCCGGCGGATTCCCCTCTTTGACCACTGATCCGGCGGATTGTTATAAGGATCCGGCGGATCCAAATCGCAGTCAAACAAACTTTCGTTTTATAAACCAAGTATCGACTTGTACAAACTCCATACAAATTGTAAACAATACAATGATAAAATATACGAAATACAATTATACAAAGTATATTTTCTTGGAACAATTGTAATTATATTTTTCAAATATAATTGTAACCCGACACTAATGGGCTTTACACATTTTACAAACTACAAACTTAATGGATTTCAAACGTAATCACGAATCAAATACTTTGGACCAAATTAATCAAACAAACAACAATACGAATGATTAATTAAAGTATTCACTTATACTTATACAATCTCGCGTGTTTAGGGCATTAGGAGGTTACGTTTGGTACACGCGCACAACTAATTAAACGTACGATTCGCGACCGACGACCGAACAAAAACTCGAACATTATTTTACTAACTAAAAAAAAATATAATAATTGAGTAAAACTTTCATCAAAAGTATTGTGTTTTATAACGATGACGAAAACTAGCATATAAAACGTTTAACGTTTAGACGGACGACGAAACGATCGGGTAAACGAACACCACCCTCAATGAAACTTTGGGAACAAGTTTTACACTCCCACATGGGGTGGGACCCACGAAATATCTGCTGGAAAACCAGCCCCATACCCTCCTTTTTGACTTCTTTGATCACTTACATCACCATCATTATTCTCATTCTCCTCCTTTTTCTCATTTCTTACTCTCATCTCTTTCTCCAATCAATCTCTCTCACTCCCCACGATTTGGAGCTGGATCCCAGCCTTCAAAAACAACCACCATCAACCACCAATAGCCACCACCCATTTCTTGAAGGGAAATCGAACTTAAAGACACCAAAACGTTCACCACGACACGAGGAGTAGTGTCATCACCTCCGATTCTTCACACACATTGTAAGAACTTTCCCCTTCTTCAAAAATGTTATTAATAGGTATATAAACATGTCTTAGTATCCACTCAACTCTATTATGTCCAAAAGTACAACCGAAATGCAATCTAAAACTCACAAACTCCTAAAAAGTTCCCTGTCCAGATTTTTCCTCTAACTTGGACGATTTTTATAAAAATCATAACAACACAAAATAACACGTTTCTTGAGCCTAAAATGTAGCACAAGAAGTTAAATTTCAAAAAAAATTAGTCTCGTGACTTTTCGACTCCGTTTACTACTCGAAAACATTTTTCTCCGGTGACATAGGTTTACTGTTCCGGCGAGCAGTAAAAACAGTCTCCTTCTCGAGACCATATCTCGAGTTATAAGAAGAACCAACTCTCGACGTCTAAACGAAAAATGTTCATTAAGATACCAGCTACAACTTTCATTTTTGGCTCTCGGACCAGATCCTCACGGATCATGGTGAAAAACGTGAGTCTTTGGACTGAACTCACTGTCGGACCAAAACCGACAACTCTTCGTATTTATTTTTGTTAAAAACAGTAAATGAACTTATAAAAATACCATAAAATGCAGAAATGGACAATATTCATTTATGAACATATGTGATTTTTGGTTAGGCTTGATTTGGTTTAAAAAGTGGTGAAAACGAGAGTTGATTCGGGCGTAAAATCTGGAAAACAGAAATACAAGGGCTGTTTTGGTAAAATTGTGAAAGTTACACTTCGAGAGACCCACAAAACGAACCGACAATTTTTATGAACTTATTAAACCATTTTAAGAGTTGGCTAAAAGTTTCGGGTCAAACCGAACACGTTTGACCAAGTCAACATAAACGAGCCATAAAACGATAAACTTAAACCGGTTGGAGGAATGTTAAGATTTATACTCGAAACAAAGATACTTTTATAAGTACATTGTGACAACATTATTATAATTATATTTTGTAATAATTATTACAAGACACACCAACGGGCCGTACAAAATCTCTAAACTTAAATAACAAGTTAATAATTGCATGATTCGACTAGTCCGACTTATTAGTCTATTACTTATATAATCTCACGTGTTTAGGACATTAGGAGATTACACTTGGTACACGCGCTCACCTTAGGATCTGCTTGCTCTTCAGGTGAGTTTCACAGCCCCTCTTTTTACTATTTTTACTGTTTTGGGGAGATGCATTACTTGTTTTTCATAAAAACTAATACTGACAAACTTTTTCACTCGTTGCATAAGTAACATTTTCTGAAGCGCGAATACTAGTAAATGAATCCATTTGGGATCCCCGTCCGGGGTAGTCGCGTTACCACGGATTACACCGTAGAAACGGATGACTAATGTTAATTAGTAAATGGATCCATTTGGGACTGACAATCCCTGCCTGGGGTAGTAGCGCTACCACGGATTTCACCGTAAAAACAGGCATATTAGTATTTGTTTTGTTTTCTTACTCGTTTCATATGAATGATTTTGGATTAGCATTCACGGGGGCAAAATTACTGACGTGTTAAGCTTCGACTATGATGGCTCATGGCATGGCAATAGAATGATAGATTACACCGACTTTACTATACTTGTGAAATACTAGTTTACTGAATTACTACTGTTGTACAATTATACTTTACTGTTTTACTATTTGTGAATGATTTACTTATTGATTTACGCAAAACTGTTTATTACTGTATACTATAAACCTGTGAGATTCACCAACCTTTTGGTTGACCTTTTTAGTGATGTATTCTCAGGTACTCAGCAACAGTAGGATGGCCCGCATGGTATGCTAGGCTAGTACGAGTCGCATGCATAAACACTTGAAGATTTTATTGGCATTATCTTTTGTACTATGATTATGTGTTCAAAATCTTCTAAATCATTTTGTGAACTCGCAATGATGTATTACTTATAACTTAAAACCTTGTACTACTTTTGAAAACTTATGTATTGTAATGTATTATCTACAACGTCTCATTTAGAGTCGTTTGCTTGTACTTTGGTGTTTTGATATTTGATTAGTCACGCCCAAAAACCCACCTATAACATTTAATCGGATCTAAATCCCCTTCAAACTCAGGTGGATTACAAGTTGAAAAATCTTTGTAACTAAACTTTCTACTTTCTTCCGAAATTGGAGCTTGAAAAGGTACTTCTTGACTAACTCCAACTGTTTTATCTTTCTGTTTCTGAAATTCTTCACTCACTACCTCTCTAACAGTCTCTATAATCGTTGACTTTAGAAGAGGAATAGATGCTTTCTGAGCAATACCAATTTCTTGCGAAATGAAAGACTTCATCTTTTCAGTTATTGGATCTATATCTTGAACAGGAGACTGAGGCCTATCTTGACTGCCTCCTGTATCAGTAGTCTCTACTTCTTTACTCATCTTATCTGAAAGTTCACATAACACATTAACATAATAACTTAAACATTTAACATCTACCTTATCAAAAACTTTGTTACAAACAGTTAATAACTTGTTAACATTCAATCCTCTAATGTCTCGTGATTTCCATGGATACATATAAGGTAATATGGTAATTATTGCGTTGGCCAGACGCTCTAATTATCGTATTACATTAAACACATCCATAGTCTGCACGCCACACTTCGAGTAAGGAATCATTAACAATTCATTAACCCATAAACATATCTTACTAAGTCATGCTCAACATCATAATACAATTGGTCTAAGTCCAAGTACCCACTAATGGTGGATACCTGAATCCCTTAAACCGTGCTCTGATACCAACTTGAAACACCCCGAAAACGTGACCATTTTTTTTTTTTTTTACTCTTAATAATGTCCCATAACTACTCCATTTGTATAATTTAATTTTAGTAACTTTCCCTAGTTGAAACGAGCCTTTTAGAACCTAAAATTTCAGTTTTTACCATCAAACGCGATCCGGGAAAGTGGGCGGGATCGCGTTCCTTAGTTATAAACTTTCTGTCACCATTTTTGCCTTGCGAACGCGATCCGGCTCAATTCTCAGGATCGCGTTCCTTAGTTTTGTGCCTTACGAACGCGATCCGGCTCAATTCTCAGGATCGCGTTCCTTAGTGTATTTCAGAAATCAGCCAAAATTCAACTTTTTTAACCAACTTCAAACATGCATAACTTTTTACTCGTTATGAGTTAGGACCTGAAATTTTGCACACACATTCACTATAACCATATAAACATTTCCTCAATTCCACTTTTTCAAATTTCACAATAAATCTTGTTTTGACCCGTTAACTGGATTTCGGCTAATTTTTCAGTTCATCCCTGGGGCAATACTCACCCCTTAACATCTCCTTCAACTCCTCCCACGGGAGTTTGTAAGCATCGGCAACGCCCACAGTTTGGGCATAGGTGTTCCACCACGTGAGTGCGGTGTCGGTAAAAGTACTAACAGAGAACTTAACTTTGTCCCCCTCCGCACAGTTGCAGATAAGGAATACCGATTCAACTTTCTCGATCCAGCGTATTAGACCGATTGCTCCCTCGGTACCTGCAAAGTTTAGAGGTTTGCAGTTCTGGAAGTCCTTGTAAGAACAAGGTTTAGCAGCAGTGGTTTCAGCGGCATCGCTGTTTCTCGAGGAATTTGGTGGAGTATTCCGAGCCAAGGCTTCAGTAACAGCCTGGGTTATAAGGGAGGTAATCTGGGCGTCGGTGTATGGTCGTGTCTTTGGCGGCATGATTCTTCAATAAAAGAAATGAAGATACATGAGATTTTGTATGAGCTGGTAATTGTCACAGATGTACATGTATAAAAGCAGTAATACATAACATCAACATGGAAGATGACAATTAATGTAAGTTGAGATAACAAGGATATTTGATAGATAAAGTGAGTTCAAAAGTCACATCCTACAGAGATATTACAAAAGGTGTCGGGAATGGTTACATCCGACTAGTTTATAGAGTAGTGCTAGATAGTCCCTAGATTACGAGATAGATTACAAGACAAGGACTACACTAGTCTTCCTGTAGATTAATTTGTTCCATCAGCGCGACAAGGCGGTCCACGGTTTCTGCTAGTCTGTTGGCTTGCCTGGCGTTGTCTTCCACCAAGGCCAGTCGTTGTGCTATTGTTCGAGAGTGATCCGCAGTCTCCTGTGAACGCTGTTCATATTCTTCTAGTCGGTTTCTTACAAGTTCATCCGCACCTAATTCGGCGGTCATGGAATCCTGAATTATGCTTACAGAGAGGTTGGTATCCTCTTGTTCTCGCTGTAGTTGTGATATGCGGTCAAGAGCTTGACGAAACAGGTAGGTCGTTCGGTGTTGTTCCAGTTCCAAATTTTCGAGTCTTTGCTCCTGACTGCGGAGTTGGATAGCCAACATTGGCACCGTGAGATGTGCCGAGTTCTGAGAGTTATGTACAGGATAAGGGCTGTTTCGAGGCGACCTTGTGTTCCTCCTGGCTACTCGTGGGTTCCGTGACCCATGTGAGTGAGAGTGTGACGGATTAGGTGGTGTGTTTGCCATTCCTGTGGCAGAATGTAAGTAAGACGAGGCTAATATATATACATATATCATATCCAGCCTATTGTCTAGCACGTATCAAGTAATGGTCCGGTTTTCTCGTGGTCAGAGTCAACTAACGTATCCCCGTTCAACATAATCATTTCAGATCTTACATCATCTTTCCTTAATTGTACATAGTTGATCAGGCTATGTTAAATTAAAGTCGTATGCTGTAATTCCTGAACCAGTCATGTCTAATAAGAGAATACCGCCTAACGGTCATAGTCTAGGCCCACTAAATGCAACCTAGTTCACTATAACCTTAGGCTCTGATACCAATCTGTAACACCCCCAAATTTAGTGATTTGCGGAAGCATACTTGGGTGTTACTAATCAATATACAAAGCACAAGATATACAGCAAACGACCTCTAAATGAGACGTTTTGTAAAATAATTACATTTCATAATTAAATCGTTTGAAAACATATAGTTTTCTTTACAAAAATATGTAAGCCTAGAGTCCGCGTATGTGGCGGGAGATTCTATTACATAACCATAGTTACAAAAGATAATGCCAAAGAATCTCCGTTAAATGCAGTTTGGGAATCATGCGACTCTAGCTAGTAATCCTGGAGTGATCCTACTCCGTAAGTGTACCTGAGAATACATGCTAAAAGGGTCAACCAAAAGGTTGGTGAATCTCACAGGTTTATCAGTAAATAATCAGTTTGAACACAAGATTTCATCAGTAGTGCCCGTAGGCGTATATCAAGTATTTGCAAATCTCGCAAAAGTAAAGAAATCATGTTATACCGTTGCCATGAGGCTCATAATCGAAGCTTAACCCGTAAATAATCAGTTGCTCCCGTGACATGCTCGAAATTGAGCAAGCATAAGTAAACGAAATAATAGTCGCCCGTTTATACATAACGGTTCGTGGTAGCGCTACTACCCCGGGCGGGGAGGGTCATTTCCCTAATGGATCACTGTTCGCGCTTAAGTCCATAACTAACGATATATGATGGAGAGACTTCAGTAAATAGTAATTAACTCATGCAATTCCGTTTGGTATAGAAATCAGTTTAGTACTTGTGTTCAGGAAAAATAAGTAGCATGTATCTCCCCCAATAAGATAAAACAGTAAAAGTGGGGCCGTAAGACTCACCTGAGTCTTTGCAAGTGCGTTTATATCAATAAACGAGTAAGTAATATCAACAGTTGGTTCTCCGAACCCGTAACCTCCAAATGCCTAAACACGTAATGTCAAGTAAGTAGATGTCTCGCACGATCATCTAGGCTAGTTGTTCATACAACCCAATGTGTCCGAATGTTGGTTCGTTATCATTTGTATAAAAGTGTACGACCCGTTGGTGACGAGTTTGAAATAATAAACTTTAAGTATTATTATCAAATTATCAATGTTTTGCACTTACAAAAGTGTCCCAAGGTGTTTCATAAGTCGTATCGTATAAGGATTTGAAGTTGTAAAAGTTGGACACTTAGTGAAATTTTAGTTAGACAACCTGCTGTTTTATGCGACACTATATGCGTCACTTATGTGTTCTATGCGTCACTTATGTGTTCTATGCGTCACTTATGGAGTGTCGGGTATTGGTGTCAGTTTAAGGGTATGCGTCACTGAGATAGTGTCGTGTATCATCTTATGCGTCACTTCAGAAGTGACGGGTTCCGTAACATCGCGGCACTCAAGGAGTGTCGTGTAAAATAGAAGATTCAGAGATTTAAGCGTCACTTATGGAGTGACGTATAGTATAGCGACACTCAAGAAGTGTCGTGTAAAAGAATATGGTGGCACTAAGGGAGTGACGGTAACAAGTGTCGGTTTAAGGTTCTAGGCGTCACTAGAGTAGTGTCGGGCAAGAGTGTCGTATAAAAATTAGGTTTCGATCATAGGCGTCACTAAGGCAAGTGACGCTAGTAGTGACGGATATTGAAAATGCGTCACTTAGGTAGTGACGGGAAAAGAGGGCTTATGCGACACTTAGTCAGTGTCGCACGAAGTGACGCATATCTGGGTTCATCAGTGCGTCACTTACGTCTGATCGGCGGATTTTGAGCCAAAAACATGTTTTCGGGTTTCCGTTTGGTCCGATTCTTTTACCCAACCCTTATATGAACATAATAAGCCTATAGAAACCATAAACTAGTAAAAATGATCAAAAACGAGAGATGTCGGGATTTGTCGGAAACTTACAAAGTGTCGGATGAAAAATTCGAAAAGATAGGAATGTAGATCGTGTTGTCGTGGTCACTTTTCTCCAAACGGGTGGTATGCTTCGGCGATGTTTCGTGGTGTTATTTGGCGATTTTGTGTGGTGGTGGTGGTTTAGTTTTTAGAGAGAAAAAGAAAGAAGAAAAGTAAGAGAGAGAGGGTGTAGGTGGTGAATGAGGGAAAAAGAGAGAGAGGAGGGGGTTTTGATGAAACTCCCCCACTTTCAGTCTCCGCTCCGCGCTCCGGGTGGTGTTCGTTTTCTCCGTCGTTTTTCGTTAAATAACTATTTTAAATATTACTGGTGCGTTTTAAAAATACAAATTATTACGCGATATTTTATTTAAATATTTTACTAATCAATTTATATATTGAATTATAAAGTGTAAGTTTGTTTATTTAATTTGCGCGTTTTAATATCTAATTTGTGTACGTTTTGTTTGTACAATACGAATGAATACGAAATATTATCATAATAATATTTTTGACATAACAATGTTACTTAATAAAATTGGTCACCAACGTCCGTATTAAATTGAATCGAAATACATTCGATTTAAATTGCGTACGATTTAACCAAATCGCATTTTCGTATATATTCAACAATATATATAATTCGATACATTAATTAGCCTAACACAGAACTAATTACATGTATTAACAAAGAATTAGGCACTAATTCTATTCCTAATTTGCCGGTTGTTACATTCTCCCCCTGTTAAAAGAATTTCGTCCCGAAATTTAAGTCGAAGTCACGTTAGGGGTAGAATCGGTGAATAAGTGGGGATACTTGAGTCGTATTTGGTCTTCCCGTTCCCAAGTGAATTCTGGACCGCGCCGCGAATTCCACCTGACTTTGACGATTGGAATACGACTTTGTTTCAGTTGTTTGACCTCACGGTCCATAATTTCGACGGGTTCCTCAACGAAATGAAGTTTGTCATTAATGCGAATCTCGTCAAGTGGTATGATAAGTGTCTCGTCAGACAAACATTTCTTTAAGTTAGAAATATGAAAGGTAGGGTGCACGCTGCTGAGTTCGGAGGGCAGCTGCAGTCGATATGCCACTGGACCTATCCTCTCGAGGATCTCAAAAGGCCCAATGTATCTGGGGTTTAATTTTCCGCGTTTGCCGAATCGGATTACGCCTTTCCAAGGCGATACCTTTAAGAGTACTCGATCCCCAACTTGGAACTCGAGTGGCTTGCGTCTCACGTCAGCATAGCTTTTCTGACGATCACGCGCGGCTTTCAGTCGGTTTTGGATTTCAACGATTTTCTCTGTGGTTTCATGTATGAGTTCAGGACCAGTGAGTTGACTTTCTCCCACTTCAGTCCAACAGATCGGTGATCGGCACTTACGACCGTACAGCGCCTCAAAAGGTGCAGCTTTAATGCTGGCGTGATAACTGTTGTTGTACGAGAACTCGCACAACGGTAGATGTCTTTCCCAATTTGTACCAGAATCAACTACGCAGGCTCGTAGCATGTCTTCCAGTGTCTGAATAGTTCGTTCGCTCTGGCCATCGGTCTGAGGATGGTACGCGGTACTCATATCGAGACGGGTACCCAGTGATTTTTGGAGTGACTGCCAGAAGCGAGATGTGAATCGAGCATCCCTGTCAGAGATAATCGAGATAGGGACACCATGTTGGCAAACGATTTCTTTGATGTAGATGTGTGTAAGGCGCTCCATTTTGTCGGTTTCTCTGATTGCCAAGAAATGAGCCGATTTGGTGAGACGATCGACGATCACCCAAATGGTATCGCAACCGCTCGCCGATTTAGGTAGTTTGGTTATGAAATCCATGGTAATTTGCTCCCATTTCCATTGAGGAATTTCAGGTTGTTGGAGCAATCCGGAAGGTCTTTGGTGCTCGGCCTTGACCTTGGAACAAGTTAAGCATTTGCTGACGTACAAAGCAATGTCAGCTTTCATATTCGGCCACCAGTAAAACTCCTTGATGCCGTGATACATTTTGTCGGATCCCGGGTGGATAGAATATTTGGACTTGTGAGCTTCATCCATCACCAAGTCCCGAAGGTTCCCGAAATTAGGCAACCAGATTCGGTTAGAGAAATACCTAACTCCGTTGGGTCTGATCTCGAATTGTTTATCCATGCCTCGCAAGGCCTCGTTCTTGAAGTTATCGAGTTTCAGGGCTTCGAGTTGGGCAAGATGTATTTGGGTGGTGAGTTCGTTATGAATGGTAATACTGAGTGCTCGGACTCGAAGTGGTTTTGTTCGTTCTTTACGGCTGAGAGCATCAGCAACCACGTTTGCTTTGCCCGGATGATATTTGATCTCACAGTCGTAATCGGTGAGTAATTCAACCCATCTACGTTGCCTCATGTTAAGATCTTTCTGGTTGAAAATGTGTTGGAGGCTTTTGTGGTCGGTGAATATGGTGCTGCGGGTACCATAAAGATAATGTCTCCAGATTTTTAATGCGAACACCACGGCCCCTAGCTCGAGGTCGTGAGTTGTGTAGTTTTTCTCGTGAACTTTAAGTTGTCTGGAGGCGTAAGCAATGACCTTGTCTCGTTGCATCAGCACGCAACCGAGACCTTGGTGAGAAGCATCGCAGTATACCACGAAGTCATCGGTGCCTTCGGGTAGAGATAGAATGGGGGCACTGCAAAGCTTGGATTTCAACAGTTGAAATGCCGACTCTTGTTTATCGGTCCAATAGAATTTCTTTTCCTTTTGAGTCAGTACGGTGAGGGGTTTGGCAATTGTTGAAAAGTTTTCGATGAAACGGCGGTAGTAACCGGCCAATCCCAAAAATTATCGTACTTCGGTGGGAGTGGTTGGTGCTTGCCAATTCTTGATTGCCTCGATTTTTGACGGGTCTACATGAATTCCCTGACTGTCGATAACGTGTCCAAGGAATTGAACGGTGTTTATCCAGAACTCACACTTAGAAAATTTGGCGTAAAGCTCCTCGTGTCTAAGTAGTTCTAGGATGGTTCTGAGGTGTTGTGCGTGTTCTTGTTCGTTTCGCGAATAGATAAGGATGTCATCGATAAAAACAATGACAAACTTGTCGAGGTATGGTTTGCACACCCGATTCATAAGGTCCATGAATACAGCCGGTGCATTGGTTAGGCCAAAGGGCATTACTTGAAATTCGTAGTGCCCGTAACGGGTTCTGAATGCGGTTTTTGGAATGTCAGCATCGCGAACACGCAACTGATGATAACCTGATCGAAGATCAATTTTTGAATAACAGCTTGATCCTTGGAGTTGATCGAACAGATCATCGATTCGAGGAAGTGGGTATCGGTTCTTGACGGTTAGTTTGTTCAACTCTCGGTAGTCAATACACATTCGAAATGAACCGTCTTTCTTTTTAACAAACAAGACCGGAGCTCCCCAAGGTGAAGAACTCGGTCTGATGAATCCTCTATCCAGGAGTTCCTGTAACTGAGTAGACAACTCCTGAAGTTCGGATGGGGCTAAGCGGTACGGTGTTCGGGCCACCGGTGCGGCACCCGGCACGAGATCAATCGAGAACTCGACCTGTCTAGATGGAGGTAAACCAGGTAGTTCTTCTGGAAAGACTTCGGGAAAGTCTCTAACGATTGGGATATCTTCAAGTCGCTTCTCCTCCGACTTTTTCTCCGTGATGTGCGCGAGTATTGCGGGGTAACCCTTTCTCAGAAATTTTCGGGTTTTTAAACAGGAGATTAAGTTTAGTCTCGACCCACCGGTCTCCCCCTGTATGATTAAGGTACTACCGTCGGCGAGAGGGATCCGGACGATTTTATCATGGCAAACAATTTCGGCCCGGTGCTTGGACAACCAGTCCATACCCACGATGACATCAAAACTTCCTAGTTCAACAGGCATTAGATCGATTGAGAAGGTTTCGTTTGCGAGGTTTAAAGTGCAATTAGGTATCACACTACTGGTTTCTATGAGTTTACCATTTGCGAGCTCTACAGTGTACTTAACATCTAAGGCCGAAGGGGTGATATTAAGTAGTGGGCAAAACTCATCAGATATGAAACTTTTATCAGCACCGGTATCAAATAATACTGAAGCAGTAAGATCGTTGAGAAGAAACGTACCCGTTACAACATTCGGGTCTTCCCTAGCTTCCCCAGCTTTGATGACAAATGCTCTGCTACGAGCTGGGTTGTTGTTCCGTTTGTTGCTGTTGTTGTTGTTGTTGTTGTTTCTCTGCTTAGGGCAATTATTCTGAAAATGCCCGGGACTTCCGCACCCATAACAAGTCTTCGGGGCACTGGTGTTTCGACAATCCTTGGCCAGATGCCCAAAGCGTTTGCAGTTTGTGCAAGGGCAGGAACCGTCATGGTGACGATTGCATTTGGGACAGTAGGGCCTGCTTCCAACGTACCCTTTCCTTTCTGAAGTGCCAGATGAATAAGCCCTAAGGGGCTCAGGCTTTCGGTTGGTGATTTGGTTGGATGAGTTGGGGTTTCCTTCCCACTTTCGTTTGTTGTTTGCAGGTGGGGCTGAGGTTGTGTTACGGCGGACAGCGTTTGCCGTGAGTTCATGGGCCATACGGATGGCGTTCTGGATAGTACCTGGTTTGGATGATGTCACCAGGTCCTGGAGTTTTTCGGGCAGTCCATCAACGTATTTCTCGATCCTCTTGTACTCAGGATCGACCATGGTTGGGCACAGGAGTGCCAGCTGGTGGAAACGGTTGGTATAACCGGTGATATCGTTACCTTGCATCTTATGGTTCCAGAATTCCAGCTCCAGTTGTTTCAGTTCATCCCTGGGGCAATACTCACCCCTTAACATCTCCTTCAACTCCTCCCACGGGAGTTTGTAAGCATCGGCAACGCCCACAGTTTGGGCATAGGTGTTCCACCACGTGAGTGCGGTGTCGGTAAAAGTACTAACAGAGAACTTAACTTTGTCCCCCTCCGCACAGTTGCAGATAAGGAATACCGATTCAACTTTCTCGATCCAGCGTATTAGACCGATTGCTCCCTCGGTACCTGCAAAGTTTAGAGGTTTGCAGTTCTGGAAGTCCTTGTAAGAACAAGGTTTAGCAGCAGTGGTTTCAGCGGCATCGCTGTTTCTCGAGGAATTTGGTGGAGTATTCCGAGCCAAGGCTTCAGTAACAGCCTGGGTTATAAGGGAGGTAATCTGGGCGTCGGTGTATGGTCGTGTCTTTGGCGGCATGATTCTTCAATAAAAGAAATGAAGATACATGAGATTTTGTATGAGCTGGTAATTGTCACAGATGTACATGTATAAAAGCAGTAATACATAACATCAACATGGAAGATGACAATTAATGTAAGTTGAGATAACAAGGATATTTGATAGATAAAGTGAGTTCAAAAGTCACATCCTACAGAGATATTACAAAAGGTGTCGGGAATGGTTACATCCGACTAGTTTATAGAGTAGTGCTAGATAGTCCCTAGATTACGAGATAGATTACAAGACAAGGACTACACTAGTCTTCCTGTAGATTAATTTGTTCCATCAGCGCGACAAGGCGGTCCACGGTTTCTGCTAGTCTGTTGGCTTGCCTGGCGTTGTCTTCCACCAAGGCCAGTCGTTGTGCTATTGTTCGAGAGTGATCCGCAGTCTCCTGTGAACGCTGTTCATATTCTTCTAGTCGGTTTCTTACAAGTTCATCCGCACCTAATTCGGCGGTCATGGAATCCTGAATTATGCTTACAGAGAGGTTGGTATCCTCTTGTTCTCGCTGTAGTTGTGATATGCGGTCAAGAGCTTGACGAAACAGGTAGGTCGTTCGGTGTTGTTCCAGTTCCAAATTTTCGAGTCTTTGCTCCTGACTGCGGAGTTGGATAGCCAACATTGGCACCGTGAGATGTGCCGAGTTCTGAGAGTTATGTACAGGATAAGGGCTGTTTCGAGGCGACCTTGTGTTCCTCCTGGCTACTCGTGGGTTCCGTGACCCATGTGAGTGAGAGTGTGACGGATTAGGTGGTGTGTTTGCCATTCCTGTGGCAGAATGTAAGTAAGACGAGGCTAATATATATACATATATCATATCCAGCCTATTGTCTAGCACGTATCAAGTAATGGTCCGGTTTTCTCGTGGTCAGAGTCAACTAACGTATCCCCGTTCAACATAATCATTTCAGATCTTACATCATCTTTCCTTAATTGTACATAGTTGATCAGGCTATGTTAAATTAAAGTCGTATGCTGTAATTCCTGAACCAGTCATGTCTAATAAGAGAATACCGCCTAACGGTCATAGTCTAGGCCCACTAAATGCAACCTAGTTCACTATAACCTTAGGCTCTGATACCAATCTGTAACACCCCCAAATTTAGTGATTTGCGGAAGCATACTTGGGTGTTACTAATCAATATACAAAGCACAAGATATACAGCAAACGACCTCTAAATGAGACGTTTTGTAAAATAATTACATTTCATAATTAAATCGTTTGAAAACATATAGTTTTCTTTACAAAAATATGTAAGCCTAGAGTCCGCGTATGTGGCGGGAGATTCTATTACATAACCATAGTTACAAAAGATAATGCCAAAGAATCTCCGTTAAATGCAGTTTGGGAATCATGCGACTCTAGCTAGTAATCCTGGAGTGATCCTACTCCGTAAGTGTACCTGAGAATACATGCTAAAAGGGTCAACCAAAAGGTTGGTGAATCTCACAGGTTTATCAGTAAATAATCAGTTTGAACACAAGATTTCATCAGTAGTGCCCGTAGGCGTATATCAAGTATTTGCAAATCTCGCAAAAGTAAAGAAATCATGTTATACCGTTGCCATGAGGCTCATAATCGAAGCTTAACCCGTAAATAATCAGTTGCTCCCGTGACATGCTCGAAATTGAGCAAGCATAAGTAAACGAAATAATAGTCGCCCGTTTATACATAACGGTTCGTGGTAGCGCTACTACCCCGGGCGGGGAGGGTCATTTCCCTAATGGATCCATTAACTACTGTTCGCGCTTAAGTCCATAACTAACGATATATGATGGAGAGACTTCAGTAAATAGTAATTAACTCATGCAATTCCGTTTGGTATAGAAATCAGTTTAGTACTTGTGTTCAGGAAAAATAAGTAGCATGTATCTCCCCCAATAAGATAAAACAGTAAAAGTGGGGCCGTAAGACTCACCTGAGTCTTTGCAAGTGCGTTTATATCAATAAACGAGTAAGTAATATCAACAGTTGGTTCTCCGAACCCGTAACCTCCAAATGCCTAAACACGTAATGTCAAGTAAGTAGATGTCTCGCACGATCATCTAGGCTAGTTGTTCATACAACCCAATGTGTCCGAATGTTGGTTCGTTATCATTTGTATAAAAGTGTACGACCCGTTGGTGACGAGTTTGAAATAATAAACTTTAAGTATTATTATCAAATTATCAATGTTTTGCACTTACAAAAGTGTCCCAAAGTGTTTCATAAGTCGTATCGTATAAGGATTTGAAGTTGTAAAAGTTGGACACTTAGTGAAATTTTAGTTAGACAACCTGCTGTTTTATGCGACACTATATGCGTCACTTATGTGTTCTATGCGTCACTTATGGAGTGTCGGGTATTGGTGTCAGTTTAAGGGTATGCGTCACTGAGATAGTGTCGTGTATCATCTTATGCGTCACTTCAGAAGTGACGGGTTCCGTAACATCGCGGCACTCAAGGAGTGTCGTGTAAAATAGAAGATTCAGAGATTTAAGCGTCACTTATGGAGTGACGTATAGTATAGCGACACTCAAGAAGTGTCGTGTAAAAGAATATGGCGGCACTAAGGGAGTGACGGTAACAAGTGTCGGTTTAAGGTTCTAGGCGTCACTAGAGTAGTGTCGGGCAAGAGTGTCGTATAAAAATTAGGTTTCGATCATAGGCGTCACTAAGGCAAGTGACGCTAGTAGTGACGGATATTGAAAATGCGTCACTTAGGTAGTGACGGGAAAAGAGGGCTTATGCGACACTTAGTCAGTGTCGCACGAAGTGACGCATATCTGGGTTCATCAGTGCGTCACTTACGTCTGATCGGCGGACTTTGAGCCAAAAACATGTTTTCGGGTTTCCGTTTGGTCCGATTCTTTTACCCAACCCTTATATGAACATAATAAGCCTATAGAAACCATAAACTAGTAAAAATGATCAAAAACGAGAGATGTCGGGATTTGTCGGAAACTTACAAAGTGTCGGATGAAAAATCCGAAAAGATAGGAATGTAGATCGTGTTGTCGTGGTCACTTTTCTCCAAACGGGTGGTATGCTTCGGCGATGTTTCGTGGTGTTATTTGGCGATTTTGTGTGGTGGTGGTGGTTTAGTTTTTAGAGAGAAAAAGAAAGAAGAAAAGTAAGAGAGAGAGGGTGTAGGTGGTGAATGAGGGAAAAAGAGAGAGAGGAGGGGGTTTTGATGAAACTCCCCCACTTTCAGTCTCCGCTCTGCGCTCCGGGTGGTGTTCGTTTTCTCCGTCGTTTTTCGTTAAATAACTATTTTAAATATTACTGGTGCGTTTTAAAAATACAAATTATTACGCGATATTTTATTTAAATATTTTACTAATCAATTTATATATTGAATTATAAAGTGTAAGTTTGTTTATTTAATTTGCGCGTTTTAATATCTAATTTGTGTACGTTTTGTTTGTACAATACGAATGAATACGAAATATTATCATAATAATATTTTTGACATAACAATGTTACTTAATAAAATTGGTCACCAACGTCCGTATTAAATTGAATCGAAATACATTCGATTTAAATTGCGTACGATTTAACCAAATCGCATTTTCGTATATATTCAACAATATATATAATTCGATACATTAATTAGCCTAACACAGAACTAATTACATGTATTAACAAAGAATTAGGCACTAATTCTATTCCTAATTTGCCGGTTGTTACAAACTTCATTTAATGGACTTGTTTAAGTCAAACTAACTTGCTAACATCAACCATTTAACCATAACATCAACATTTGACTAATTCCACTTTCAAAAGCATACTTTCTCATTACACATACTTTCAAACTTTTTACATAAAATCAGACCACTAAGTCTGACTTTAACTTTAAGTTTAACTTTCAACAAAACATCACAAGTGGGACTTAACATTCTTTCAAAACATAAGCTAGTGTCATAACTTTTACAAAAGGGTGTACATGTATCATGAGCATGATTAAAAGAGATAAGACTTGTTACCGAACTAAGTAACAAGCTCCACCAAAAGCTTCACACGTGCCTTTTACCCAAGTCCCCTCTATTAACACTTGGCTCACCTGAAACGTTTAAACATAACACGTAAGCAATTGCTTAGTAAGTAATGGAAACTTTAACATAAACATAAACATCATCACATTAAGGATCCTTAAACATCATCATGCTAACTACTAAGAGTTAACATTTATACCAAGCTAATGGTCATGATCCATTACTTGGAAAACCGTCAAGCTAATGGCTCACCCATTACTTGACTCCACATTCATATCCATCTACTTACATTGATTTTGAAACTTTAAACAACTTGAACTAACTTCTCTTGCTTGATCACCTATACATATAAACACATAGCATGATCAATCAACATAACACTTAACTTTAATCTCATAACTAGGTGTTACTCACTAACACCTATCATACACCACTAGTGTTCCATAATTAGGCTTTATAATCACATGTAATTGGGTAAACATCACTTTCATAATCATAATCATCACCAATTCATCTTAATTCTTCAATTCTCCAATACACATAAACTATAAAAACCCAATTACATATGAATATAATTTATTAAACTGATTCAACATAAACTAAGTATAGAAACTAACTTACTAACACCCATGGAACACTAATTTAACAACACAATTAACATACATGATCTTTCTCACATCTAGGGTTTATAGAAACTTAAACCCTAACATAAATTAAGCTCAAAGAAAGATCAAACATACCTTATAGAAGCTTAATATGAACTTAGAGATCCTAATTCACTCACTTCCTTCTTCAATTTCTGATTTCTTGCTTTTGTTCTTGTTTTCCCTCCAAATCTCACGCACACATACGTATATCATTTTATCTGGAACTTTTCTGAAGTTGTAGGAAGATATGTTTTAACATTTTTCACACTAACCCCCTAAACTTTAGTTCTGTACCGCTTTGGTCCCTCTAACTTTCTTTTCTTTATTTGGTTAATCCTCTAACCAAATTCTAAACTTTTCGTTACTTTAAACATTTAACATATTAAATACATATAAAACTGAAACGTAAACGTATTTTAAATCATTTAAACTTACATGTTTTTTTTGGGGCGTTACAAATACGCAAATAATTTTCAAAATGAAACCCACCAACTAAGCCTAATAAGTCATATATGAACTAAATTCACGTGCCTCATTTCATTAGTGTAGTCAAACATAATACGGAGTACAAATGTACAACCATTTCTATTTGCCTACTTCCATTTATTTAGATCTATCAAAATCATTTAGACCAATTTGGCTGTTATGAAAAGAACATTCTCCACGTTAGTCTATTACTCTTCAACAAGACAAAAAACATTTCCCTAGCTAATAAAAAGGGTCAAATTGACTAAGTATTTTCCTAAATATTTTATTTTTTTAAATAATATAATACATAAATATAAATCAGGGAAAAGTGTTTTACATATATATGATTGTAATAGTCGGGTTTATGCCTAATATATATTTTTTAATCTATCAAGTATCTACGTATTAGGGGTGTCACTTTTATCTGAATCCGAATATCTATAATATCCAATTATCCGAATTAGGTTAAATGAATGGGATTATACGGATTACGGATTGCTTAATCGGATTACGGATTTCTTAAACGGATTGCACATATCGGATAAAGGATCAATTTTTTATTTTTTTTTTGGATATATTCCAATAATCTTAATAAGGTTTTGATCAATTTAATAATATACTTTTAATAATAGTATATTAATGTTTATCATATAAAATCAATTAAGTTTAGTTTATTTTTAGCTTACTTGATGTATTTATACATTTGAAGGATGTGAGTATTTTTATTTATATATTAATTAATAGCTTTTGCCCTAAAAAAGTTGGAACTTATGTAAACTTTTTCTATAAAAACTTAAACATATACCTTTTGTTTGTTGAATTTGGTCCCAATTGATATCACACATTCAACTTGAGCTAATTAGGATTAATAGATTTAATCCGAATACTGATCCGAATTCGTTTAACCTATATCCGATTAATAGGTTACTTATTTGGTTAGGATTATGGGTTAACTTGTGATTGTCCAAAATCCGAACAGAATAATTCAAAATTTGAATAATCCGTTCGAATAACACCCTGCTACTTAAATGAATTTTCTTATAGCTAGAAACGCATAAATATTGTTCACAAAATATATGAATAAAGAAAATAAATAAATAAAATATAACTTAAAAAAAAAATGAAAAAGTAAATGAAAATGAAAGTCAGGTTACCAACTTCGATGCGATTTCTGGGGATCGAGTTTCTCTGTTCCACTACGCAAACTCTTCACAAATAGAAATATCTTCAAGGCTAATTTCGTCATTTAACTCTTCCAAATAACTGGGCCCAAATGCCCCAAATATTCACATCTTCCACCACTCACATGATTCTTTTGCACTTTTAATAGATTCTTTTTTGATATTTTTCTCAATCTTTTTTTCTGTCATTTTTCTAGACAGATTTCCAATCTATTGCAATATTATTAATCCAATTTAAGCACGATCACCTCATTTTCCTCTTTAATTACTCTCTCCGTCCCACTCCAAGTTTACTCATTCCTATTTTAGGTTGTTCAAAATAAGTGTCCACCTTCATGTTTCAACCAATCGAAAGAGACTTTAGTTGGTAGATATGTTATTTGATTGGTAAAAAATAGAGTTAATGAAGAATCCTAAAACTATGTGCAAACTCAAAGTAAACACTTTAACTAGGATGAAAGGAGTACATTTTGCAGTTTCATCCTTTTCTAGTTATTTTTATCTGAAGTTTCTTTTTTTTTTTTTTAATTGGGACAAAATTCCAAATTTATTGCATTAGTGTATTTGTACTTGTAATATAATAATCTCTGATTTTATTCCGTAAGAAGTACACTACCTCATACTCCGTATTATTTTCCTCTATAATTCCATTTTTTATTTCAGGGTTTTTTTGCTTCTCTTACTTAAAAACCTTCCTGTTCAGCCACCTCATTTTTATAGTTGCAGCCTCCCTCCACCCACCTTATTATCTATCTCTCACATTCTCAAATTCAGCTCACAAATTTTTATGTTTTTGTGTTCATAAAAATTAAAAATCTGCAAAAAAATGCAAGCAGTCGTCATACAAACAAAAGGCCTTCTTTCCCTCCCTTCAAATCCCAAACCCAAATCATTTTTGAACCCACAACAACAATCACTTAGAAAAAGATTCAATCTTTCAAATTCAACACCCAAATCCCCAACTGGGTTATCACTAAATCTTGATGGGTTTACCAAATTTGGAAGCTTTTTGACACCTCCGAATTTGACTCATTCTAAAAAAGTCAACTTTCATGTCTGCAAGGCTTCGGCCGCCTCCGCCGCCGTACCTGACGGCGGCGACGAGCTTGAGTCACCGAAGTTTATGGGTGTTGAAGTTGTGACATTAAAAAAGATTGTGCCTTTAGGGTTAATGTTTTTTTGTATACTTTTTAATTATACAATTCTTAGAGATACTAAAGATGTTTTGGTTGTAACAGCTAAAGGTTCAAGTGCTGAAATTATACCCTTTTTAAAAACTTGGGTTAATTTGCCTATGGCAATTGGGTTTATGCTTTTGTATACGAAGTTATCTAATGTGTTGTCAAAAAAGGCTCTTTTTTATACTGTAATTCTTCCATTTATTGCTTTCTTTGGGGCTTTTGGGTTTGTTTTTTATCCTCTTAGTGGTTATTTTCACCCAACAGCTCTTGCTGATAGACTTCTTGAGTTTTTGGGGCCTCGATTTCTTGGACCGCTTGCGATTCTAAGAATTTGGAGTTTTTGTCTGTTTTATGTCATGGCTGAACTTTGGGGGAGTGTGGTGGTTTCAGTTCTGTTTTGGGGTTTTGCGAATCAGGTAATGAATTTGCTGGCTTTATTAAAATTTAGTGTTATGTCGGTTTTGCTGATGCTTTTTAATGTATGATATTTGCTATTGTTATTGGATCATGATTTGATTGGGGATCATGGTTTACTTGCTTGAAATTGCCATTTTTTAGATTTTTATTGATGTAAAGCTAGTAGCACACTTATAGAGTATACTTTTAAATGAATCTCCTAGGCATAAAAGGATTATGGTGTTATTTTTGACCGATTTGACCAAAAAGTCAATTGTCAAATCATGCATATATGATATAACATTGCAATCAAACTATATATGATAATTTGTGAATGAAGGAACACTTGAATTAATGTGATTTACGTTCAAAACTAGTAATGTGAGGGTCAAAAAGGTCTCATTTGGTAAGGCATGCCGCCATGCCTAACACTTTTGTCCAATTAATGTAGCATTTTTTGTTTTGTAATTATGTGATATGTGATGTATTAAATTATATCAGTCTATTACTAAAGATTTTAAGTAAATTATGACATAAATATCTTTAATTGTATAATTACGGACATTGTAAGCATGTGAGTATAAGTCGGGTGACTTTTGACCTCTTTAAGCCGTTAAACCCACTTGACCCATTTCACTTTTAAACCGTTGAGAAAATTAACATGCTTCCACACAAATGGGTTAGAATTGCCATCTTGATGTTTATATTCAAAGAAGTTGAATAGTTGATAATGTAATTCCAGTGTTAGAATTATGTGTTTTGCACTTTTCCTTATGGTGAGGTTTATGCATTTGTTTTAAGATAATTTAATCCTCATGATGCAGATAACCACAGTAGACGAAGCCAAAAAATTCTATCCTTTATTTGGGCTGGGAGCAAATGTGGCTCTGATCTTCTCTGGACGTACAGTAAAGTACTTTTCAAACATGAGAAAACATTTGGGTCCTGGAGTTGATGGATGGGCGATTTCTTTGAAATACATGATGAGCATTGTCGTCCTTATGGGATTTGCAATTTGTGGTCTTTATTGGTGGGTTAATGCATACGTACCCCTTCCTACCCGTAGCAAAAAGAAGAAGGTAAGACATTGATTCGATTTCAATTACCTAAGTTTATGTCACCTATAGAGGTGTGCCACTTGGCAAAGGCCAGGGGGCAGATAGGTTGGGTAACGGGTCAAACTCCCAAGGGGATGGGGGTGGACGGGCTGGGTAACATGCCATACACGTTCGGGTCGATATGGATATTTTTAGTATAAACCTTCTTTTTTTAATACAAATTTTTTTTTTCAAAGTTGACCCGTTTTCTCATAAGCAATTTTTTTTAGAAGTTTTACCTGTTGACCTGTGACAAATAAATTTGCATCTGAATCATCCCATCAATGTGTCAATGGGTTGAAATCGCTACCTCTAGTTTCCTAATTCCTACAATGAATCTTGAAAACATTTGTTGCTTGATTTGCAGGAAAAGCCGAACATGACCACAATGGAGAGTTTGAAGTTCTTGGCATCATCACCGTACATTAGGGATCTAGCCACATTGGTGGTAGCGTACGGTATTAGCATTAATCTTGTTGAGGTTACATGGAAATCGAAGCTGAAAGCCCAGGTAAAACATTTAAAGAGCTTCTTAATAATTGTTTGACTTTCTTGACATATAGCGGTGACACTTTGTTCCAAAGTACTTTATATTCTTGTAAGAAACTCCATAAAGAACTTCTATTTCTTTCTTTTTCTCCTTTTTCCCGTTTAAATGATAACCTCTTTTGATTTTTCAGTTTCCTAGTCCAAATGAATACTCTGCTTTCATGGGAGATTTCTCAACCGCAACAGGAATAACGACATTCATAATGATGTTGCTAAGTCAATGGATATTTAACAAATACGGATGGGGTGTTGCAGCCAAAATCACACCCACGGTTTTGCTTCTAACAGGAATTGGATTCTTCTCCTTGATCTTGTTCGGAGACCCACTTGGGCCAGGTCTTATGAAGTTTGGAATCACTCCTCTTTTAGCAGCTGTTTATGTTGGTGCAATGCAAAACATATTTAGCAAAAGTGCCAAATATAGTCTGTTTGATCCGTGCAAAGAAATGGCCTATATTCCCTTGGATGAAGACACCAAGGTTCGAAAATTCATAATCAAACATTCAAACCCTTTAATCAAGAGTTAGAGGTGGCAAAATGGGCAGGTCTGGCAGGTTGGGTAACGGGTGAAACAGATTTTATGGCACCTATTTATTTGAAAACGATTTTTTCTCCATTTTTGTCTATAAATTAAATATGACACACACGTTGCCTAATGTCGTCTTATTTTCTTTAATTTTCCAGTTCTGTTTTTCTAGAGAATGGAAAGTGGTTTTTATCTCTAGAAAACTGGTGAAAATTTTGAAACATGATCAACTGTTATCATTTTTCAGTTTCGAAAACAGGAGATTTCTAATTCTAGAAAGTGAAACAGTTTCAAAAGTGTGGTTTTATATTAGAAAATTTGGTTATCCAATTTCAATAATTTTTATGCAAAAAGTCATATAAATGAACAAGTTTTTTGTTTTCCGGGCTTTGTATGAATTTTTATATGTAAAACGCCACCTTTCTGCAACTAAACGCAAGGTGACTGTATTTTTGTTTAGTACGCACCAAGTCACTTAAGTTTGAAAAAAGTGTTTCGTTTTGGTTATCTTTGGAAAACAAAACAATACAAAATAGAACACATCCTTAACGTTTATTTACCTAGTGTGTAAAAACCACAGGGACCTACATGGTACATTGTATGTTGCTAATTTGAGACATTACCTCTTGCAGTTATAATCTATAATCCGGTTATCAATATAAAGCAATTTTGGAGATGTAATAAAAGACACTTTGAGCAACTTTCAACTTGTTTCCCCCATTAAATATAACCATAACCCAAATGGACTCGTTCATTAGTAAATGGGTCAAATGTCACTTTGAGCTTTACTAAGTACTAACATATCTTGGAAACTTTATCAGGTTAAAGGCAAGGCAGCCATCGATGTGGTGTGCAACCCATTAGGAAAATCTGGGGGTGCATTAATCCAACAATTCATGATCTTGACTTTTGGATCACTTGCAAACTCAACGCCTTATCTTGGTGGGATACTACTAGTGATTGTTTTGGCATGGTTAGGTGCAGCGAGGTCATTAGACACACAATTTACGGCTTTAAGAAAGGAGGAAGAGATTGAGAAGGAGATGGAGAAGACAGCTGTTAAAATCCCAGAGGTGTCTTCAAACGAGGATGATAGCATATCTCTGGACAGTTCATCAGAAACATTGTCTTCTAGTGAATCTTGAAGAAGAAATATTTAAAGGTTTGGGGATAGATATTATGACTCATTGAAGTGTTTGATTTTCATAGATATGATGTAGTACTAGTTTGTTTTATAGTTGTATTCATCTAAATCTGTGTAGAAACAGCATTTGATATTAGTTTCCTCGAAAGTATTGTTAGTGCAGAAAAAATGCAGGCCCATAATGAGGTTTGTAGTGCAGGCAAGTTGTAATAGGCCCGCGAACTTTATCGAACCATATAGCTTGGAATAAAAAGGGAAATTAAAAAAAATACCACTTTTTTTTTTAAGTATATATGGATTTGCCATCCCGGAAAAAAAGTTGACGATATACCACACGAAATCGCAAATCGCAAATTTGCGATTTGCGACCCCGCGTCTTGCTTTTGCGACCCGTTCACCGAGCGAGCCGTTTGGTGAACGGCTCGTTCACGACTCGGGCATAGGCAAATCGCAAATCGCAAGCTTGCCCTTTGCGATTTACCTCCGCACACGACTAGTGCACGGCTCGTTCACGACTCAGGAATTGGTTCACGACTCGGGCATAGGCAAATCGCAAGCTTGCCCTTTGCGATTTACCTCCGCACACGACTAGTGCACGACTCGTTCACGACTCAGGAATTGGTTCACGACTCGGGCATAGGCAAATCGCAAATCGCAAGCTTGCCCTTTGCAATTTACCTCCGCACACGACTAGTGCACGGCTCGTTCACGACTCAGGAATTGGTTCACGACTCGGGCATAGGCAAATCGCAAATCGCAAGCTTGCCCTTTGCGATTTACCTCCGCACACGACTAGTGCACGGCTCGTTCACGACTCAGGAATTGGTTCACGACTCGGGCATAGGCAAATCGCAAATCGCAAGCTTGCCCTTTGCAATTTACCTCCGCACACGACTAGTGCACGGCTCGTTCACGACTCAGGAATTGGTTCACGACTCGGGCATAGGCAAATCGCAAATCGCAAGCTTGCCCTTTGCGATTTACCTCCGCACGTACATCCCGGCCACGACTCGCTCGGTGAACGTATAACACCACAAGTTTCAAGAGACATTTTTTTTTTTTATATATATATATCGGAAGCGATTAAATACAAATCGTGCATTATAGATTGTGTATGACATAATTCCCAAAACACAATCTATGCCTGCATGATAAGTTGATACAATAACTACATCAGTTACAACATTAAGTTAGGTGTTATTTAAATTCCAAAACATAAGTTTATAAACGACTACATGTCGTATAGTCAGAGTAGGCAGTCAAACATTCTTCAAACTAACTTCTTGCCCACCCACATCAAAAGTAATCTGCAAGAAGTGAGGAGAGGGATTAGCACGAAGCTAAGTGAATAGATCACAACTATCAATCTAAACTATCATAGCAATTGATCACCACAAAGCATCATAACAAATACATCAAAGAGGATCGGTGGTCCTTGAGGTACCCTCATGCCGCGGTGGTTCCCCAAGTAACACTTATAACCACTGAAGGCCAAACAGTGGTCTTACCGATAGTTTAGTACCATTACTACATACGACATGATTTCAATAAACAACACATGTACAAAGTCATCATGTCGTCCAAAGTAACAGTATCCAAACCCAATATCATATTGACCCCTGACAAGATAGCACATTCCATAATCATCATGGCAAAATGTACTGATTCAATATATATATAACTGTAAAACCACGTTTACCCGTTGTAACCGGATTGTTACAACTAATTCAGAAAGAGAGTCAATGATCCACTCACCCTTACTGACAATGTCACCACTCAGAGATCTAGTCTCACTGAGTCTTCGCTTTATCTGAAAATACGACCAACCCGAATTAGTCTCACATTCAAGTTCACTATGATATAATCATGTATATAGTGTCATATAAGAATATCTACTATACTATTACTACAAGGCGATTAACATGAATGCATAAGTCACAGATTAACAAATTTGTCATTTTTACAACATGCAAACGCGATCCGGGTGAGAGTAGGCTGGATCGCGTTCCAATGTACAAAAAGTTCTGTTACCGTTTTTCACTATCAAACGCGATCCTGAAGATGTGCCGGGATCGCGTTCCAAAGAACAAACTCAACTCAACACGGATTTACACTAACTAACGCGATCCGAACTTAAGGGGCGGGATCGCGTTTCTAAAGAAGGATTCAGGTCGGAGACAAATTTACACAATGGAACGCGATCCTGGCCTGATGCCTGGATCGCGTTTGTCACCCTTCCAGCGACAAAACCCAGGTTCAAGAACACTTCAGCTCGACCTAATTCTTAATTTCACCAAATAAAAGATGTAATACACAAATATTGACATACAATAACCTCAAAGATCATCATGTAACATGTTATAACAACAAATAACTATCATCAAGCTTCTAAATCTATTTAGGCATCAAGAATCTAACCTAATTCATTCAATCATATAAATATGCATAATTGGGGTATGAACTTACAATTTAAGATGATGATGATGAAGGAGAAGATGATGATGTTCAGTGGTAACCACGAAATCCAAGCTCAACTCGATTAATCAAAGTTTTCTTCTTTAGATTTCTTAGTTCTTAGGTTATGTGTGTGATGTTGAAATGAAATGGGGAAACACAAATGAACCGATCCATTTGCTAAGGGTGGGTATAAGTTAGCTCCAAATTATACCCGCTCTAAACCTATTGTCTGGAACCTAAAAACCGTTAACGTGAAAATATATATTATTATACCGTCAACTATAATAATTTAAGGCAATTAATAATTCATATATCACAATAAGTCGTTTGACCATTTACCCTATCAATTTCAATTAGCCAAATAACACAATTATTTCCAAACTTAATTAAATAATCAAATGAATTAAGTAATTTACCAAATTCCTCCTAGGCCAATAATGAGGATGTTACAAATCTTCCCTCCTTAAGAAGATTTCGTCCCCGAAATCTCGCCACGCTCAAAAAGATTAGGATACCGCAATCTCATGCTTTCCTCCGTTTCCCACGTAAGATTAGCACCCAGACTATGTCGCCACTTAACCAAAACCATGGGTATCTCCTTCTTTCGAAGTTTAGTCACTTTTTTATCTACAAGCTCTATGGGTTCCTCTACAAGTTTCTGACTTAAGTCGACACGCAAGTCTTGTAACGGAAGGACTTGGGATTGGTCCTCCACCTTACATTTTCTTAAGTAACAAACATTGAAGGTGCCATGAATACCTGCTAACTCAGGAGGAAGATCTAACGATACCGTTTGATCATTAACTACTTGGCTAACTCTAAAAGGGCCAATAAACCTAGGAGCAAGTTTACCACGTTTACCAAACCGAATCACTCCTTTCCAAGGGGAAACCTTTAAATATACCAATTCACCCACTACAAACGAAACCGGACGACGCCGCGGATCGGCATACTGTTTCTGTCTGTCCCGAGCCGCTTTCAACTTCTCACGAGCTATAGCTACTTTATCCGCAGTAATCTGGACAATATCTGGACCCGCAAATTGCTTCTCACCCGCTTCCAACCAACACGTGGGTGTTCTACAACGACGCCCATATAGCATTTCATACGGAGGCATACCTATACTCGAGTGATAAGAATTATTATACGCGAACTCAATCAATGGCAGGTGTGAATCCCAAGACCCACCATATTCCAACACACAAGCATGCAACATGTCCTCCAAAGTTTGAATTGTGCGTTCTGATTGACCGTCCGTCTGAGGGTGATAAGCCGTACTCAAATTGATTCTAGTACCCAGCTCCTTTTGCAAACTCCGCCAAAATCCAGATGCAAAACGAGGATCTCTGTCTGATACAATAGATAACGGAATCTCATGCCTCGAAATAACCTCACTAATGTACAACTGAGCTAACTTACTCAAAGATGCCGTCTCACTAGAAGCCAGGAAGTGAGCACTCTTAGTTAGTAGGTACACAATCACCCAAATCATGTCGTTTCCTCTAATGTTCGCGGAAATTTTGTTACAAAATCCATCGTAATGTGTTCCCATTTCCACTCGGGGATCTCAAGTTGTTTCAAATACCCATACGATTTCTGATGTTCGGCTTTCACTTGAGAGCATATATGACACGATTCCACAATTCGAGCAACATCCGTTTTCAAAGTAGGCCACCAATACAAAGGTTTAAGATCATTATACATTTTTGTGCTCCCGGGATGAACCGACAATCGGGACTTATGAGCTTCCATCAATATTACATCACGAAGCCCACCAAGCAAAGGAACCCAGACACGCGATTGGAATGTCTTTAATCCACGAGAATCGTCACATAACAGTTCTTTTCTTTTCAATAGAATCTCGGCTTTCAAATTTTGATCCAAAAGTGCTTCCATTTGTGCCATTCTCAATTTGTCAATCAAATCTGAGGAAACTTCTAATCGCATAAAGCAAACTTTCTCGAATTTCCCTTTTCTACTCAACGCATCCGCGACCACATTCGCCTTACCCGGATGGTAACGAATCTCACAATCATAATCTTTTATCAACTCTAACCATCTCCTCTGACGCATATTCAGTTCCTTCTGAGAAAACATGTACTGAAGACTCTTATGATCCGTACAAATAACGCATTTAGTACCATACAAATAGTGTCTCCAGATTTTTAAGGCAAAGACTACAGCTGCAAGTTCCAAGTCATGGGTAGGGTAATTCTTTTCATGAGGTTTAAGCTGACGAGAAACATACGCAATGACTCGACCACGTTGCATCAAGACACCACCCAAACCCGCATGCGAAGCATCACAATACACAATGAAATCCTCGGACCCTTCAGGCAAGGCTAAAATTGGAGCCTGACACAATAACTGTTTCAAAGTCTGGAAAGCCGACTCCTGCTGATCATTCCATTGAAACTTAACATCCTTTCGAGTCAATTTCGTCAAAGGACCCGCTAGCTTAGAGAAATCCTTGATGAACTTTCGATAGTAACCCGCCAAACCAAGAAAACTCTTAATCTCTGAAGCAGACTTAGGTGCTTGCCAATTCATAACTGCCTCAACCTTAGATGGATCAACCTTAACTCCATCCTCACAAATAATATGCCCCAAAAACTGAACCTCACGCAACCAAAACTCGCATTTGGAGAACTTAGCATACAACTTCTCCTGTCTTAAAGTATCAAGTACTAAACGCAAGTGTACTTCGTGATCGGATTCAGACTTAGAATAAATCAATATATCGTCAATAAATACAATAACAAACTTATCAAGGTAGGGTCGACAAACTCTATTCATCAAATCCATAAAGACCGCCGGAGCATTAGTCAACCCAAAAGGCATAACAAGAAATTCATAATGACCATATCTAGTGCGAAAAGCCGTCTTAGGAATATCCTCCCCACAAACCCGCACTTGATGATAACCCGACCTCAAGTCAATCTTTGAGAAATAGGAAGACCCTTGTAATTGATCAAACAATTCATCTATTCGGGGCAAAGGGTACTTATTCTTTATGGTTCGCTTATTCAACTCTCTATAATCAATACACATCCGAAGGGTGCCATCCTTCTTTTTAACAAACAATACGGGTGCACCCCAAGGAGACGAACTAGGCCTGACGAAACCCTTATCTAATAGCTCCTGGATTTGGGTCATCATTTCACGAATTTTGGAGGGAGCTAGTCTATAAGGAGCCTTAGCTACAGGAGTAGAACCAGGAATTAGCTCAATTTTATATTCCACCTCTCTAATGGGAGGCAACCCAGGCAATTCATCAGGAAAAACGTCGGGGAAATCGGAAACCACCCGGACATTGGAAACGATTTTCTTTTCTAATTTTGCATCAACTATATAAGCCAGGTAGGATACACACCCCTTAGCTAGAGATTTACTAGCTTTCATCATAGAAATCATAGGGATACTACCTCTTTCCCGTTCCCCTCGAGCCACAACAAATGACTCATTAGAGATTGGAATCCTAATTAGTTTCTTATGGCACTCTATACTTGCCTTATTTTTACTTAACCAATCCATGCCTAAAACCGCATCAAAACTGGGGATGGGCATCAATAGAAAAGAAATTGGGAAACTATGATCCTCAATCAAGATGCTAGCTCCAGTCACCGATGTGGTAACTGGAACTATCTTGCCATTTGCTATCTCAACCTCAATAGGATTTGTAATACAAGTGGGAGTCAATTTCAGTTTATCGCAGAAAAGCATAGATATAAATGAGCAATTGGCTCCCGAATCAAACAGAACAGTAGCTGGTACAGAGTTGATTAGAAATGTACCAGTTATAACATCTTCAGTCCTGACAGCATCATCAGCTGTCATTTGGAAAGCCCTACCAGTTGCCGTTGGTGGATTCTTTCTTTTCTGGCCAGAAGATGAAGACCCTCCGACCACACCCATCCTTTGTTTCCTAGCCTCCGGACACAAACCCGACCGATGACCTTCCTTTTGACAATTCCAACACACATGTCTAGGAAACGCACAATCCTTGATGTCATGACCAAGTTGTCCACATTTGATACACCTAGCAGTTTGTGGAGTGCAAGGACCCGTGTGTCGCGATTTACAATTTTGGCACCAATTGGTTCTGTCCAATGATTTACTATCCGAACTGGACTTCTTAGGTTGATGAGATCCCTGCCATTTCTTCTTTCCAGGACTACCCGAAGATTCACCCTTGGGTTTAAATGGAGATTTTTCCCTAACCTCCAAACCTTGTGCCCTAACATCCCCATCCACAGAACGGGCAAGATCAAAAGCTTGGGAAAGAGTACCCGCCAACCTCACGGTTGTCCGATAAGTATGCGGTAACATTCCCACAAAATGGTCGATCTTCATACGTTCCTCCGGTACCCATTGTTGCACGAATCTCAACTTGTCAGTGAATTGGGAAATGAGATCATCCATCGTCATCTTATCCGTTAATTGCAAATCCAAAAACTCGCGTCGAATCCGGGTCATGTCAAATCCAGAACAATATTTCTTACAAACCTCATTGTGGAAATCAGACCAACAAATCGATGCTCTCTGCTGTGGGGTAAAATGTGATGTAATGGAATCCCACCAAACCATCGCGGGACCCTTCAGAAGTTGCACCGCAAAAGGAACCTTGACTTCCTCTTCACATCGGCAAACCTCAAACTTTCTTTCCACATCCCTCAACCAATCCAAGGTAACGGAGGGATTTGTACTACCCGAATAATCCGATGGTCCACAAGACTTGAAAGTCTTAAAAGAGCATAGCTTAGGTTGATTCTGAGCTTGAAATATCGGAGTCTGATAACCCGAAGGTCCGGAAGAGAACGGAGTCGAAATCGGATAAGTACCATAGTGAGGATGATGATAATAAGACTGAGATACTGGAATCTGCGAAGTCACCAAGAGTGGTGGTACAGTGCTAACAGTAGGAGGCATAGATTGTAAGACTTGTTGAGAAGACCGGTTTTGTTGTTGTTGTTGCAAAAACTGTTGTTCTATTGCCTTAAGTCTCAGATTTTCTGCCTCTAGATGAATCATATAATCCTCATGATCAAAATCCCCTGCAGAAAAGGTAGTACCAGTTTGACCTTGGCTAACATTTTGGGTTTCAAGAGGGGATACATTAGTTCGAGGGGCATCATTGGGTGGGTCAGCTGGAGGTTCATTCTCTGCCATATCTGTACCAAAACAACATCTCATAACATGTTAGTTGTTAGTACTTATATACTAACCATCTTCACATGCTAACAAAATCCCACTCAAAAGAATGTTTGACTGACACACATAGATTTGGGATTGAGCAATTAACCCATGCTCAATTCACCCAAACCTAGGCTCTGATACCAATTTATAACACCACAAGTTTCAAGAGACATTTTTTTTTTTTTTATATATATATCGGAAGCGATTAAATACAAATCATGCATTATAGATTGTGTATGACATAATTCCCAAAACACAATCTATGCCTGCATGATAAGTTGATACAATAACTACATTAGTTACAACATTAAGTTAGGTGTTATTTAAATTCCAAAACATAAGTTTATAAACGACTACATGTCGTATAGTCAGAGTAGGCAGTCAAACATTCTTCAAACTAACTTCTTGCCCACCCACATCAAAAGTAATCTGCAAGAAGTGAGGAGAGGGATTAGCACGAAGCTAAGTGAATAGATCACAACTATCAATCTAAACTATCATAGCAATTGATCACCACAAAGCATCATAACAAATACATCAAAGAGGATCGGTGGTCCTTGAGGTACCCTCATGCCGCGGTGGTTCCCCAAGTAACACTTATAACCACTGAAGGCCAAACAGTGGTCTTACCGATAGTTTAGTACCATTACTACATACGACATGATTTCAATAAACAACACATGTACAAAGTCATCATGTCGTCCAAAGTAACAGTATCCAAACCCAATATCATATTGACCCCTGACAAGATAGCACATTCCATAATCATCATGGCAAAATGTACTGATTCAATATATATATAACTGTAAAACCACGTTTACCCGTTGTAACCGGATTGTTACAACTAATTCAGAAAGAGAGTCAATGATCCACTCACCCTTACTGACAATGTCACCACTCAGAGATCTAGTCTCACTGAGTCTTCGCTTTATCTGAAAATATGACCAACCCGAATTAGTCTCACATTCAAGTTCACTATGATATAATCATGTATATAGTGTCATATAAGAATATCTACTATACTATTACTACAAGGCGATTAACATGAATGCATAAGTCACAGATTAACAAATTTGTCATTTTTACAACATGCAAACGCGATCCGGGTGAGAGTAGGCTGGATCGCGTTCCAACGTACAAAAAGTTCTGTTACCGTTTTTCACTATCAAACGCGATCCTGAAGATGTGCCGGGATCGCGTTCCAAAGAACAAACTCAACTCAACACGGATTTACACTAACTAACGCGATCCGAACTTAAGGGGCGGGATCGCGTTTCTAAAGAAGGATTCAGGTCGGAGACAAATTTACACAATGGAACGCGATCCTGGCCTGATGCCTGGATCGCGTTTGTCACCCTTCCAGCGACAAAACCCAGGTTCAAGAACACTTCAGCTCGACCTAATTCTTAATTTCACCAAATAAAAGATGTAATACACAAATATTGACATACAATAACCTCAAAGATCATCATGTAACATGTTATAACAACAAATAACTATCATCAAGCTTCTAAATCTATTTAGGCATCAAGAATCTAACCTAATTCATTCAATCATATAAATATGCATAATTGGGGTATGAACTTACAATTTAAGATGATGATGATGAAGGAGAAGATGATGATGTTCAGTGGTAACCACGAAATCCAAGCTCAACTCGATTAATCAAAGTTTTCTTCTTTAAATTTCTTAGTTCTTAGGTTATGTGTGTGATGTTGAAATGAAATGGGGAAACACAAATGAACCGATCCATTTGCTAAGGGTGGGTATAAGTTAGCTCCAAATTATACCCGCTCTAAACCTATTGTCTGGAACCTAAAAACCGTTAACGTGAAAATATATATTATTATACCGTCAACTATAATAATTTAAGGCAATTAATAATTCATATATCACAATAAGTCGTTTGACCATTTACCCTATCAATTTCAATTAGCCAAATAACACAATTATTTCCAAACTTAATTAAATAATCAAATGAATTAAGTAATTTACCAAATTCCTCCTAGGCCAATAATGAGGATGTTACAGAACGGGTCGCAAAAGCAAGACGCTGGATCGCAAATTTGCGATTTCGTGTGGTATATCGTCAATTTTTTTTCGAGGATGACAAATCCATATATACTTAAAAATAAAATGGTATTTTTTTTAATTTCCCGAATAAAAATTATCTTTTTGGGTCAGGTTATATTCTGTTATGGTTCAGTGAACATTCAAAGCAACTTTACAACTCATAAGTCCTAAAATGAGAATTAAATCTGAAACTTGTGGACAACTTGACTAAGTCACTTGAAAGTACTGACTACAGAACTGAAGTCTATTGTAAGAGATGTAAAGGGGTTTGTTTGGTTTTCAATAAGGACTCTGGGTATGAATTTTAATAAAAAGGATGGTATGGGAATGGGTTGTGTTTGAAACTCCATTTAACCAAACGTCTAACTGTGATATCATGTGACTGTTTCAAACCCTTTTCCTGGTCACCTTCAAAATGTTACCTAAAGAAATTCGACTCTAATCTGTTGTATATTTTAGTGCATTGGCGGGTTAGTGAACACGGGATAGGTGATGCAGAGTAAATTCCCGGCTAAGTTACTAATTACCGGACTCATCCCGAATAATGACCAGGTGCAATATACCCAGAAAAACAGTTTGGAAAAACTGTTCCTAACTTCCGTTTTGGTGGCATGGTCCAGATTTCTGCACATGAACAAACACATAACGCACATTAACATACTACGATTTGATTTTGTGCCAAAAACAAATCGATTCTCTGATTTTATCCCAAAGCGAATTTCGTGAACCCAAACACGTTAGGGTCGAAATATCTCTTTTGGAAAGTGATCCACACGACTCACATAGATTATCCGGTTGAAATCATTTACCCCGTTTACACGAAATCCCCAATGGAATCTAATACCTCTTGTAAATACATCAAAACGCATTACCACTAGGCTACATGAATGATGATTTTTGATACAAGTTAAAAACGTTAGTTAAAATCCAAAAAGGTGCATGTGGTAAGCTTTGAAAAAGAACAAATGTAGTAAATATCAAAAACACTCATTGCACTGAATGTAAATACAAACGGCAATAAGAACCTCTCCATTATCTCTTTTTGTTTTATTCAGCTGAATCATTTAATGGTAATTCCTAGGACCTTCACATTCCATCCTCGGATCCCAATTGTTCCTTCTACGACTCTCTATACTCGATATGGATTTATCAGATGAATATTACTGTATTATTTATTTTATTATTAGATATAATTGAAAAATTCAAGACCATGTTTATAACTATAAATAAATGTCACAACACTACTTTTTACGTTTACACGTAAAATGCAGTATTGTTAAGATGTAACGAATTTGGGTCATTAATCACAAAAAATAACAGACAACTGAGCTCATATGTCTCTCCTTCTCCTCAAAATATAGTTGCCACTCATAACATTACCCAGATGGCCACATGCATATATAGAGTAACAATAAATAAAAGTGTGATGTTATTTAGTCGACGAGGAAAAATGGAAGTATAACTTTTGTGAGAAGATAGAAAACAATTTTCTCTCCACGATATTTATTGATGAATATTTTACTCACCGAATAATTTGTATAAACAGTATTCATTAAAATATTCTTCAACAATTTCATAAGCTAAAAAATTATTTTCTCAAAAACTATATGGGAATTGATGATAATAGTCCTAGGGATTGTCAATATATGGAAAATTGTGCATTTATTGAAGTTAAAGTTTCCTTATTTAATAAAAATTATAATTAATAAATTGAAGTTTTGTAAATTCACTAAAACATTCATTTTATTTGTGATGTATTAATTATGATTTTTGATAATAAAATAAACTTTGAATTTAATTCATTACTTCAACGGGTTCTTATTGACAGCTTAATATCATTTCCCAAACTATATATATTTCCCTCTCTATCATTTCCTTTGCTTGTATCACACATAGATTATATATTGCTTTCTTACTTTTTTACCATTTACCAACGACTATCTAAAATTATATGAATCATAGGACCACTCTGAGTGTAACATAGCGTAGCAAAGGTATGTACAGCCTAGAGAACAACGGCTATGAAGTTTTATCTATTTTGGATGTTTTTAATTTATATCTTTGTGTCGGATTGTGAATTTTGTGTAACAAAACAAATTTACATTAAGGCTATCATTGTCTTCCTCTGTACGGACCAGTGTTCGGCCCATTAGCAACCAGCTGGCCCAGTAAAGGTGGCCATGTCTAGGGGTGTTCACAGTTCGGATATAACCGGATTATCCAAATGGTCTAATTGGATTGGACCGTTCAGATTGGTCTGTTTAGTTTTTTGGATTGGATCGGGCAAAAACCAAATTAGTAATTCAATTTTTGGATTGGTTTTGGTTACTATTATTGGAACCAGATTATCCAAATAAACCAAATAGTAATAACTGTATATGTAATACTCATATATAATACTCTTGTTTATCTGTCAAAGTGAATGTTAAATATTTGCTTGGATAACTTTTATACATGAAACCTTATTATATTATTGGCATTGTTAATATATATCATTGAATATAACTTAAAATCTTAAGTTTGGATATAAAACATTAACTTCACATTTTTATAAACCCTCAACGCAACATGACAATAGGTAACCGTTGATATCGCTCATGACATTACCCTTTCACAAGTCAAAACGATACAATCATCCAGTTCACGAAAAAACCAAACGTTTAAAACCGAACCATCCAAATAATAAATTGGTTTGGTTCAGTTCGGATTCGATATTTATTTGGATGGATCGGATTCACATTTTGAAAATCAAAATCCAAATGGATTCATATAAATGGATCGGATTTGATCCAATCCATCCAAATGAACACCCCTAGCCATGTCAACACTCCTACAGTCCTATCTATTTTGGACCGGTGATGATAAATCTACCACAAATCCATTATAACTGTGTAGTTCTGATTTGTACGGTACAAGATTTGATTGTACAAGTGTGGTGCATTCATCAAAATGTTTGGTGGAAATATGACCACGCATTTTGAATGTCCTAAAATCTCTATAATGTCTTCGAAGATATAGCAATATGATACGAATATATTTTAAAAAATGCACATTCATGTTAGCATTAAGATTTGAAACCTATAACCAAAGAAAATGATGAGTGGGTCTAATATTATAAAAACATGCACCTTCATGTCAGGCTGTTAGCGTTAAGATTTTAAACCTATAATTAAAGAAAATGATACGTAGATATAAACCTGTATAGTGTATCTTTTTTAAGTAAAATAGAAAGAAAAAAAAACGTATTTAGACAAATTAAGTGGACTATAGTTCAATCATTGTGGTTGTATGGTAAAAAACGTTTAAGCGTTACGTACTTACGTAGATCGACATGCTTTTTTATACAGTAGTCGTTACGTACTTACGTAGAATATTTTATTGCAAACTTTTAAGCGACAAAAGTTACAAACTTTAACAGTTAAGTGATTATATACACGAAGGAGTAGCGAGTAGTCGAGTACGTATAAAATGATTAGTACATTATTATGATGCTTTAACATTTAAGCGAAAAAGGTTGCAAATCTAACTAAACTTTGAATTAACTCCGGAATTTTATCTTAATCCTAAACTTGAAAACGTACCTATATATGCGTATGAAAAATGTTACGAAGACTTATTTTTGTAAGCTTAAAAAGAGACCTAAACTCGTAAAGTCTAAAGATTTTGTTCAAGACGGGTGAAAATTAAAAGAAAGAAAATACATCTTAGATGTGTTAAAATATGAACGAAGTATGTCTTCTTTACAAATTTTTTTAAGTCTATATAGCATCACTCAGTGCGTATATATATGCTACATTAATACTACAGAAAAAAGGTAATTTGGAGGTTACCGACTCCCGTACTATATTTCAATAATGCGCGTCTGCCTCACTTAGCTGCCGAGGCACGGATTCAAACCCCTGATCTATCGATCACGCAGAGTCTTGATTTTACGGTGACTGTAGTCCCATTTGATACACAGTAATAAGTCAAGAACCCAAACTCCGATGAAAGTAACTGTTCAAGTAAAATATCTTACATATATTCACATAAAGCTACATTATTAAATTTGTGGCCCGTGTTCCTTTTTACTTATCCACATGAGCCGTACTTTTTTATTATTTACGAGTATAAAACAATGTACAAGGGTATAACATGACCAAAACATCATTGCGCGCTCCCAAAATAACTTAATCATCCGTCCATCACAACCACAACTACACCAAAATGAATCATGAACCTTCACCGGATTCCTCCATCACCTTCCCACTCGATAAACCGACATCGCTCGTGTCAGGATCGACTTGGCTCGACGATGCTTCTATTGTCGATATTGACTATTTTGTCAAAACACTTTCTGGTATCAAAGCCAAAGGTGTTCGACCCGACCTCATTGGCTCCATTATCACACATTATGCTTGCAAATGGATCCCCGAACTCTCGGGTGAACCATCGTCTCCAATCGCTACTGCCATGGGTGGAATTACATGTAATGTCGTGCAATGCCTCTAGCAATTTTTTTATTTATGTAAGTCGAATGTTGATATGATTTAATATGAAAAATAAAATTAATAATTAATTTTGTTTTCTAGGTCCGCCACTGACACCAGACCGCCAATTACAGCCTAAAAGTGCCACGGCATCATGGCTCAAGAAAAGGTTTTTCATAGAGACAATCGTAGCAGTTCTCCCACCGGAAAAAGATGCCGTTCCATGCAGCTTTCTACTCCGGCTACTAAAAAGTGCTAACATGACCGGTGTCGATTTAAATTATCGAGACGAGCTCGAGAAAAGGGTGGCATGGCAATTAGACCAAGCAACGTTAAAGGAATTGATGATACCGTGTTTTAGTCATGTGAAAGGGACATTACTAGACGTCGAATTGATGCACCGGTTAGTGAAAAGATTTGTTGAATTGGATGTTGATTGTTTGAGAAGCGGTGTCGGAATGTTTAAGGTTGCGAAGCTTGTGGACGCTTATCTTGCGGAAGCTGCCGTTGATTCCGAGCTTGCATTGCCAGAATTTATGGAGCTCGCCGGAGTTGTTCCGGCTCAAGCTCGTGCTACAGATGATGGGTTGTACCGTGCCATTGATACCTTCTTAAAAGTAAGTGATTTTAATAACATTTCAATAGAATTAAATTAATTATGATATTTTTAACACTCAAACTTACTACTTTTCGATTAAAGAGTCATATAGATATCTTATTTCATTTATTTATTAATAATTTATAATTTAATTAATACTATTAGAATGTGACATATCATATATTATTATGTTGGTGTTGTCAATTGTCACCACCACCAAATAATAGGAATGATGATGATGAAGATAAAAGTTGTGGCACATTGGAATAATAACAATTTGGCCTTTTCTAGCTTTGGCCTCCCGTGATGAATATGACTACTTTAATTGGTCTTACATATTTGGATATGATCAAATAATGATATAATATTTTTTTTTGTTTAGATGTATAGCTTAATCGTGTTGTAAGCATTTTAACGATAATATGTATATTATACAGACGCACATAAACGTGACAAAGCGAGAAAGAAAAACTTTGTGCAAATTAATCGACAGTCAAAAGTTATCAATAGAAGCGTCTCTTCACGCTGCCCAAAATGAACGTTTACCCGTTAGATCAGTCATTCAAGTACTTTTCTCGGAACAAGCCAAGCTCAATTCGCACATTGATTGGAACCGATCATTTAGCAATACAAGGAGTCCGAATCTAGGGTTGGACCCACACGAGCGGTGTCACTCATCAAGAGACATTACAACGCTTCAACAAATGGAAATCAAAAGGTTGAAAGAAAACGTGACAAAGTTAGAAAGGCAATGCAATATGATGCAAGCGCAGATTGATAAATTGTCGGAGAAAAAGAAGGGGTTTTTCAATTGGAAGAAATTTGCAACGTCAACAACTTTAAGGACGATGAGCGTTGAAGTGGTCAATGAGAGAGTAGAAGGAAAAGAGTATGATTCGGGTAGTATCGGAAAGCAAACTCCTATGAAAGGGAAATTACAAGGACGAAGTAAGACCCCGAAAAGATGGAGGCAGTCTACATCTTAAGTACCTTGTTTTGATTATATTTTTGGTCTAACGATTTGTGTTATTATAGAAATAATGTTGTACTGATATATACACCTATCTATATGTAGCATTTTTTTCCTTGTAATATCAATCATCAATCAATATCAATATATCAATAATTCAATATTACTCATCTTAAGGTGGTGTATTTTCTGGGGTAAAAGGTTGTCACGGACTAACGGTATTCGTTGTATTATCGATGTTTATTGTTGTAACATAAAATAAAGTTACAATGAAATGATGGGCCTTGAGGGTCCAATATTACATAACATATAATTTTTGTATTGGGCCTTCGGGCTTTGGTCCAACTAATCCAGTAAAATCCCAATACTATGAATATTTCCAGAACTAGTGTTCTGTTGGTCTGTATTGGATGATCCATTTCGAGTTTAATTTCCAAAAACAAGGTTCATTTTTGGTAGATGGAAATAACATTTTTGGTATTTTTTAGTCGTGTATTGTAATGGTGTACCAACAATTTTAAGATGATGACAATAATAAATCTAAAACGATTCGTAGGGCGTAAAAAAAATCTTAATAAACGATTATTATAAAACACAAATAAACATACCCAAACTTTTGTATAAGTGATCCCGTCCAGGGGTGAACAAAAACCAGGTTATGCCAAACCCAACCCGACCCTAAACCCGAACCGGGTCCTAGTCAACGAGAAAGAAGCCGGTTCGTTGACCAACCCGACCCGACCCGGGTTTTTGACCGGGTATTTGACCGATTTCCGGGGGTTTTTTTTTGGGTTTTCAACCGTGTTTTTGACCGGTTTTTCAACCCGACCCGGTTTGAACCCGGGTTCAACCCGGTTTTGAAGGCAAAAAACCCAACCCGGGTCCCTACCCGCCGGGTACTCAAAAAACCCGAACCGGGTAGGGTCAAACCGGGTTTGACCGGGTCGGATTTTCGGGTTTGACTTCGGGTAGGGTATAAAACCCGGTTTTTTTTAACACCACTAATCCCGTCACCGTCATGCTAACTCAGCAATGTGCTCTGGCAGTCGTAGAGGATTCTCCGCGATGCCTCTTCAACAAAGGCTCCGAGCTCAGATGAAATGATTATGAGCTCGGCCCGCATGTACTGACCTTCCGACAAGATCTGACACATAGTACAGGCAAACATTCCATGCAGCCATTACGTGCATGGATGTTCCATTAACCTGGTCGGCTCATCCCATTGGGCCACGTCAGTAGTGGTTTCAGAGAATGTTTCATGCCCCTTGCTCTAAAAACGCGTCCTTCTACAACCTTCTATAATGTAGGGTTTTCACAATGCCTTGCCTGTATAAATAGTGCTAAACCTCAGTCATTTCGCAAGCACCTCATAAAATTCTCAACTAAGATTAAGTTTATTGCCACCCTCAATTGACTGTTAATCTCGATATGGGTTTGCACAGTTATTGGAGTGTAATGGCTTAATGTCTCATAAATCCACTCATAATTGCCCTTAAGATGATATACGCTTGATCAATAACCTAGCTTGGAGGGCTCATTGATGTCACCGGCAGATGCTATGCAAAATGAGTTTAACAAAATTGTGATTCCACTAGCAAGATCGTGATCTTATCATTCCAATGACAAAAAAATAGCAGCACTCAATCTAACTAGCGTTTTAATTGAGCACATAATCAACCAGATGATTGTTTATAGTATTGCAAGATCGGTCATAAAATCATGTCATAGATAAGATCATCGTTTTGAGTTTTTCATTAAATTTTAATATTTCCTACGTTTAACGTCCAAATAAAATTTTTACTTTGAAAATGCACACAACTTAATAAAATGCGCAATTATTACATTGCCATCCAATAAAATTTCATGTTTAACACGTATAAACTTTTCTGATTAGTAAAACATCCAAGTTGTACACTTTGAGAATAGTGAGAGTAGTATCATTTTAACTGGAAATCTGATGGAGACTTTTAATAAATAAATAACACCCAATGGCGGATTCAGGATAACTCAGTAGCATTGGTATTCCAATTTTTATGAACCGGTAACAAAAATAAAAAATGTAACTACGAATGCATTTTTTATAGGACATTATCAACTGTTACATATATATCTTATATATGGCTCCGTACATGACAATTCCTTTGATAAATACTTATATTAAGGGCCTAAGGGAACATTATGCTCAAGATGAAAAATGACATTGTGTAACATATCGATCTTCATAATCTTGATGCTCCAATTGAATTAACATCTTTGTTTTACGTGTTAGTATCTGTCTCATGTCAACATCAGAACATTTTATTTAATTACGTATCGATGCAATACACGTTATAACGTGACGACCACAAAAATAAATGATTAGATTATAGATTCGGCATTTACAATTATATCCTCGTTGCTTTAAAAAGTTCCCAAAAGTGCACATAAACCACCGGTTCCAAATCGCAACTCCCAAGGCCATCCGACTCTTGAAACGATCAGGAACCGTTTGTAAACATCCGGCCTTCCAAATTCCAATTATTGAGCTTCTTTAATTTCCATTACGCACCCCTCATCTTTACCACCAACAAAAACAAACCCATCAACTATTATCAATGTCACCAACTCTATGCTTTACTCGAAACTTTCTTGAAAACCAACAATTTTCATTAACATTTCAAATGCATTGGTCTTTTATTGAGCAATTTGAACTTGGCTCGAGCCTATAAACTGGGCTCCAAAAGGCATTACGAGCCGAACTCGAGAAGGCTTGACCTGAAATTTGCAAACGCTTTATGGTTTGGTTTTTCTAAATTTATTCCAATCTTTATATTTGCATGTCATATGTTCTTGAGTTAACTTCTTAGATACATTTGATATAACTGATTACTAAAAGTGTTATTTACTTATAAAATATTTGCCCGTTTCTTGCTTAATTCGTACAATTTAAAACTTTCGATCCTGGATTATAAAGAGTCCTCTAGCTATTTGATCGAGTATTATCTTTCGTTGTTAACTATTACTAAGGTGATCTAGTAATTGACGGTATGATATCTTTACAAGCGATCTCTGGTTTAAACACCGATATCTATAATTTTGGGCGGTTACAGAAAGGATTAAAAATGATCAGACGATATCCTAGTTAGACCGCATAAAGTTGAGTAAACTAATCGTTTTAGACCCGACTAAGAAAACCTCATCCTGTTTTATCTTTTTGTTGTAAAACGATTATATTTATTTGTTTCAATAAAAAGAATATTCCAAGAATTTATGAAATTAAACATCAATTCAATATATATAAAAATTAGTCAAACTCAATACTACTTATACAACACTTCACCAAAAAAAAAACAATACAACACTTCCCCAAGTAACCTATCTCCCGGCACAAATGGACGAAGAATCACCACCACCACCACCACCAACCACCACAACACCACTCCTCAACCACCACACCAGCCGCCGTCAATGGTACCACCAAATCCCAACCAACATCACCACCTCCCTCCGATTCCAAAAAACCTCAATCTTCTCCGAACTCGGCGGTTCAGTCGGCGACCTCGGTACCTACATCCCAATCGTTTTAGCCCTAACTCTCGTCTCAAAACTCGATCTCAGTACAACCCTAATTTTCACCGCTATTTACAACATAGTCACCGGTTTACTATTCGGTATCCCTATGCCGGTTCAACCGATGAAATCAATCGCTTCCGTTGCTATTTCCGAACAACCACTTTTAACTCTTTCACAAATCGCCGCCGCCGGAATCTCAACCGCCACCGTCCTCTTCCTCCTTGGCGCCACCGGCCTCATGTCGTTTCTGTACCGATACATCCCGCTGCCGGTCGTCCGCGGCGTTCAGCTTTCGCAGGGACTGTCTTTCGCGTTCACCGCGATTAAGTACGTTCGTTACGAACAGGATTTCGCGGCGAACACGCAAGGCGGCGCGCGATCGTGGCTCGGACTCGACGGATTAATCGTCGCCCTTACCGCTATCGCGTTTTTAGTAATCACAACCGGTTCGGGTGAAACATATCAGAATAATACGGTTCAAGTGAACCGGAGGGTAAAAAAGAGGCTTCAGATATTATCTTCTGTACCTTCAGCTTTAATTGTGTTTTTAATTGGAATTATATTAGCTTTCATCATCGATCCTTCTATTTTTAAAGATTTACAATTAGGTCCCTCGAAGTTTCATGTTTTGACTATTACGTGGGATGATTTTAAAACCGGGTTTCTCCGAGGCGCGGTCCCACAAATTCCCTTATCCGTGTTGAATTCGGTTATCGCGGTTTGTAAGTTGTCGAATGATTTGTTTCCGGACCGTGAGGCGTCAGTAACGGCAGTGTCGGTGAGTGTCGGGTTGATGAATTTGGTTGGGTGTTGGTTTGGGGCGATGCCTGTTTGTCATGGAGCGGGTGGGTTAGCAGGTCAATATCGGTTTGGTGGGCGAACGGGTGGTTCGGTGGTTTTGTTGGGAGTTGGGAAATTAGTGTTGGGACTTTTGTTTGGGAACTCATTTGTACGGATATTGAATCAGTTTCCGGTTGGGATATTGGGGGCGTTACTTTTGTTTGCAGGGATCGAATTGGCAATGGCATCGAAAGATATGAATAGTAAAGAAGAGTCATTTGTGATGTTGGTTTGTGCGGCTGTATCATTAACAGGATCGAGTGCCGCGTTAGGGTTCGTGTGTGGGGTTGTGTTGTTTTTGTTGTTGAAATTGAGAGAGGTTGATGTTGGTTCGGATGTGGGTGAATAAATGTTATTAAGGTTTAATGTTTGTAATGTATGATGCAAACTGAAGTTTACTTTTGATGGATATAATGTTTGTGTTTGTCTATAGCAATTAGATCGCAAAATATGTAACGGACTTTCATGAATTAATGGAGCTTATATGGTGCGATTTGAGTTATCGATCAAAATGGCTTTTTATTCAAATATTGTTGTTTCTCCTTAAATGATTTGTTATTTGATGTGATTAAGTTGTTTTCTTTTGGCATGTTATGTTATATGTAAATATAAGTTATAGATCCATTCAATTGCGTGATTTATCATCGAATGTTGTGGGCGGGGTTCGGCTCAATGTGCAGGTCTCTTTTTAGATCTGTATTCAGTATTCTTAAATTTATATTAATATTAATATTTTCTTTTATCATTGAATGTTATGGACTTATGGACCGGGTCCAGCCCAAATGTATACTTTTGCTAGATTGTATTTAGTAACAATATACTTTTGCTAGATTGTATTTAGTAACAATGGGCTTCAGTTTGCTGTTGAGGTTGGAGTTTCTATTTAAAAGCTATTTTTATTTTTTTTGGGTAAATATTTAAAAGCTACTTTAAAAATTTTCATTATTGTTGTGTTGCCCATCAAAGCTTATGAGCTTAGACTTATTAAAAGTAGAAGCTCAAGTCCCTTGAATTGAAGCTCTGTGCTAAACACATGCCTAAAGAGATTCACGTGTTTTGAGATTTGAGTATGAATCGGATATCGATGAGAATTCTTAAAAGTATTTTTGAGGAATCGAGAAACTAATTCGAACAATACAAACGTAATGAAAATTCAACTGCTACAAAGTTTAGGAGAAGAACAAAATAAACTATTACTGAAAATAAAAAATAAGTCATTCAACAAATGCACCAAATTTTTGACGAAGTCATTCCACATTGTAAATCATATAGTTTGATACCACAAAAATAGAAGCTTCCTGAAAATAAAAGGTGAAAAAATACATTGTGTAAAAATGATTATATATTAAAATATCTTTACTACATTACAAAGAGTTTACATTTTTTCTCCTTAAACCTTACATTTTCAAGATTCAAAAGTAAAATAATACCCTTCCTTTAACTTCAATAAATATGAAAAATAAATTATTGACTTAAATACGTTAACAATTTCATTATTTTTAATACTTCATAATAATTTTATCAGTGAGAAGATTTTGTTTATTCGAAAATTACTACATATAATAGCAATTATTTTCCTATTACAACTATGTATATCATACTATACGTTAAAATTATTATCGTGGATTAATGTTGCTTGACTGGTAGAGGAGATCTTTATTAGTAACTTTTTAGCTAACATAACTTTTAAATGGTCAGTGCTTTAAAATATTGGACGTGACACTCGTAATTGGATCATCGAGTTCGCAATGACATTTTAATGTACTAACGTATCTTCGTTTATATTTTAATTTTGATTTGAATCCTTTATATCGAGCGGACGTGATGAACAATTTTTACCCGCTGCATTGCGTGGGATTCTGCTAGTTCCGTTAAGAAGTTCAATACCTAACAATAAAAAATAAAGAATGATTATCTTAATCTTACACCCTTATAAAACATCCAGTCATTAGGCTTAATTTTTACAAATTTGAAGATCAAAAATTACACTTATACCACTCTCACTAATTACATAAATATAGTTACTCATAAAATCATATCAATTTATGTCAATTTGCTTCTTTTAATTTATACATTACACTCTCAAGTTCATCTCATATCTATATTTATATTTATCTTAAATTAAAATAAAAAATAAATAGAAATCCAATCGTTTAACTAAAATTGATCAATCGTTTAACTAAAATAGAAATCCATCAACTATTATTATCAATGTCACCAAGACTAAGCTTTACTCGAAACTTTCTTGAAAGCCGACAATTTTCGTTAACATTTCAAATGCATTGGTCTTTTTATTGAGCAATTTGAACTTGGCTCGAGCCTATAAACTAGGCTCCAAAAGGCATTACGAGCCGAACTCGAGAAGGCTTGACCTGAAATTGCAAACGCTTTATGGTTTGGTTTTTCTAAATTTATACCGTAGTATTTTCTTATGTTTTGTTCCAATCTTTATATTTGCATGTCATATGTTCTTGAGTTAACTTCTTAGATACATTTGATATAACTGATTACTAAAAGTGTTATTTACCTTTTTATTGTAAAACGATTATATTTGTTTCAATAAAAAGAATATTCCAAGAATTTATGAAATTAAACATCAATATAAAAATTAGTCAAACTCGATATACTCCCTCCGTCCCAGTTTTATTGTCCACTTTTGACTTTTGGAGTCTTTCTTTGACAACTTTGACTTTAAATATATTTGTTTGTGTTATATAATACTTGATGCAAATTATACCAATGAAAATACATTCAAAACTCAATCCATTCATACATTTTGTATCAAATATTATATAACACAAACAAAAATATTCAAGGTCAAAGTTGTCAAAGAAAGACTCCAAAAGTCAAAAGTGGACAATAAAACTGGGACGGAGGGAGTACTACTTAGTACTTATACAACAATAACAACACTTCCACAACTAAACTATCTCCCGGCAAAAATGGACGAAGAATCACCACCACCACAACACCACTCCTCAACCACAACACCAACCGCCGCCAATGGTACCACCAAATCCCAACCAACATCACCACATCCCTCCGATTCCAAAAAACCTCAATCTTCTCCGAACTCGGCGGTTCATTCGGCGACCTCGATACCTACATCCCAATCGTTTTAGCCCTAACTCTCCTCTCAAAACTCGATCTCAGTACAACCCTAATTTTCACCGCTATTTACAATATAGTCACCGATTTACTATTCGGTATCCCGATGCCGGTTCAACCGATGAAATCAATCGCTTCCGTTGCTATTTCCGAACAACCACTTTTAACTCTTTCACAAATAGCCGCCGCCGGAATCTCAACCGCCTCCGTCCTCTTCATGTTTTGACTATTACGTGGGACGATTTTAAAACCGGGTTTCTCCGAGGCGCGGTCCCACAAATTCCGTTATCCGTGTTAAATTCGGTTATCGCGGTTTGTAAGTTGTCGAATGATTTGTTTCTAGACCGTGAGGCGTCAGTGACTGCAGTGTCAGTGAGTGTTGGGTTGATGAATTTGATTGGGTATTGGTTTGGGGCGATGCCCGTTTGTCATGGAGCGGGTGGGTTAGCGGGTCAAACTAGTGACACTCGTAATTGTTAGGGTTGGCGGTCGTTTGCTCGTTATCTGCCATATCTGTTTTCACCACAACAACTCAACAATTGTTAATTGTTAGCAACTATCTACCTAACGATTCACATACTATGCTAAATCCCATACCCAGGAATGTTTGACAAAACACGTTACAGAATTGGGATTGAACACTTTACAATGCTCAATTAGTCCAAAACTATGCTCTGATACCAAATTATAACACCCATCTTTCAATACAAGAATATTATATCACTTTACTCGGAAGCGTATGTAACACCTGCATAATTAGGATAATTAATTATGCCTAATTGTTTGTAACTAGTTGTAATTAGTATGTAATAGGACTAATTACAGGCTCTATTGTATATATATATATAAGGTGATTATATATATATATGTGTGTACTTACGCGATTTGGATAAATCGTATGAATTAACCGGACGGAGTCCGACACAGTTTATTTGAACGTTGGTGACAGAAATTTACTTAAATAATAAGAACGTATTTTGTTATATAAAATACGCAACTGAACGAACATTATTTACATATTATTGCGACGACATTTAAATAATGCAACAAAACGTAATAAACGCGAGTTAGTAATTTAGATACTGCGACAAATGTTTCTATTATTAATTTCAAGGTATTTTTATTTAAATACTCTAGTTACATTTTAAAAATGTAAACGTTTGGTTAAATATTAAAAACGAGTAATTAAACAATTAGGACACGGAGTCAACACTGTGTTTTGGGGAGTATTTTCCCCCTCCTTCCTTGATGAATCAGCCAACCCCACCCCCCATACCCACTTCTTTTCTTTCATTTTCATTATCACTAAACACACACACAAACCAAAAACTCTCTCAACTCAATTCACACCAAATTTTCGACATCAAATCTCGACCACGAAAATTACATATTCGGAATCACCATCACGAGTGGAGCAAGAATATCAAGACCGTTTTCATCAATTCATCCTCCATTTAGCTCGATTTGCAAAAGTAAGAAATTTCTAAAATCTTAGATCTATTCAATTTGGTGTAATGTTTTGATGTTTTGATGTGTACACAACTTAGATATAACCTAATACATGAAGAATACACGATTTTATAGCTCGAAAATGGGTTAGATTTGCGTTTTTGGTCGAAAATTCTTGAAACCCGAAAGTTTCTGGGCTGGTGTTCATACATGCGACACAAGCCTTGTGTCGCATGCTGTGTCGCATAAACCCGTTTGTGTCGCACCTTGTGTCGTACCAATCCTTTAGTGTCGTAACCTTTGCGACACAATATTGTGTCGCACTCTATGTCGCATACTATGTCGTATTTTATACGACACAACCGTTTTGTCGCTATTGAATTAGCATCGCAAGCTTTTTGCGACACAACCACTGTGTCGCAGAGCTATTGTGTCGCATCCTTCATGCGACACAACCCTTGTGTCGCATACAAATCCTTGTGTCGCAGCTTATGTCGCAGAAAACAGAAAACTTGGAAATTTTAAAGGATTTTCACTATAGAAAAGTCAAAGTACTGTAGCAAAAAGTCAAATTTTACTGTAGCAATTCACTGTAGCACATTTACTGTAGCAAAGTCAACATTTTAGAATTTTTGCTACAAACCGTCACCAACGGGCCAAACATGTTTTCCAACAAACAAACAATTACAAACATACGGACAAACACTTGATATACTAGTTGTGTACAACTAAACGAAACGTCTCGTGAGACGCATACTTACATAACTTCATATGATTAGGCATTTGAAGGTTACGGGTTCAGAGAACCTACTTGCTTTACTTACTACTTGCTAATTGCAACTGATTACTACAAGACTCAGGTGAGTCTTACGGCCCCACTTTTACTGTTTTATCTTATTGGGGGAGAAACATGCAACTGCTTTTCTTTGAACACAAGTACTAGAACTGTTTACTATACCAAACGAAATTGCATGAGTTTACTTACAAACAGAAGTCTCTCCATCATATATCGTTAGTTATGGACTTAAGTGCGAACACTAGTTAATGGATCCATTAGGGAAATGACCCTCCCCGCCCGGGGCAGTAGCGCTGCCACGTACTGATTTACACGTAGAAACGGATGACTAATTATTCGTTACTGATGCTTGCTCATTTACGAGCATGTCACGGGAGCAAACTTATTACTTACGGGTTAAGCTTCGATTATGAGCCTCATGGCAACGGTATAAACTTACTTACTTACATTTGCAGGATTGCAAATACTGGTTTACGATTTCTAGATTGAAATTGCTGATTTTACGCCTGCGGGCATTACTGATGAAATCTCGTGTTCAAAGCTGATATTACTTACAAACCTGTGAGATTCACCAACCTTTTGGTTGACACTTTTTAGCATGTTTTCTCAGGTACTCGGATGGAGTAGGATTACTCCAGGATTTTTAGCTAGAGTCGCATGATTTCAACACAACTGCATTAACGGAGATTCTTAGCATTATCTTTTGTATATTTTGATTATGTAATAGAATCTCCCGCTACACGCGCGGACTCTAGGGAAACTACATTTTTGTATACGAAAACACTAAGTTTTCAAACAATATATCTATGGAATGTAACTAATTTACAAACGTTGCATATAGATGTCGTTTACTTTATCTTTGTGCTGTGATATTTGATTAGTAACACCCCAAATTATGCTTCCGCAAAACAGTGAATTTCGGGGGTGTTACAGATTGGTATCAGAGCCTAAGGTTATAGTGAACTAGGTTGCATTTAGTGGGCCTAGACTATGACCGTTAGGCAGTATTCTCTTATTAGACATGACTGGTTCAGGAATTACAGCATACGACTTTAATTTAACATAGCCTGATCAACTATGTACAATTAAGGAAAGATGATGTAAGGTCTGAAATGAATATGTTGAACGGGGATACGTTAGTTGACTCTGACCACGAGAGAACCGGACCATTACTTGATACGTGCTAGACACTAGGCTGGATATGATATATGTATATATATATATTAGCCTCGTCTTACTTACACTCTGCCACAGGAATGGCAAACATACCACCTAATCCGTCACACTCTCACTCACATGGGTCACGGAACCCACGAGAAGCCAGGAGGAACACAAGGTCACCTCGAACCAGCCCCTATCCTGTTCATAACTCTCAGAACTCGGCACACCTCACGATGCCAGTGTTGGCTACCCAACTTCACCGTCAGGAGCAAAGGCTCGAACATCTCGAACGGGAACAACTCCGAATGACCTACCTGATTCGCCAAGCACTTGATCACATATCCCAACTCCAGCGAGAACAAGAGGATACCAACCTCTCTGTAAGCATAATTCAGGACTCAATGACCGCCGAATTAGGTGCGGATGAACTTGTAAGAAACCGACTAGAGGAATGTGAACAACGTTCACAGGAGACTGAGGATCACTCTCGTGTACTAGCACAACGACTGGCCTTAGTTGAAGACAATGCCAGGCAAACCAACAGGCTGGCAGAAACCGTGGACCGCCTTGTCGCGCTGATGGAACAGATTAATCTACATTAAGACTAGTGTAGTCTTTGTCTCGTAATCTAATGACTATCTAGCGCTATTCTATAAACTAGTCGGATGTAACAATTCCCGACACCTTTTGTAATATCTCTGTAGGATGTAACCTTTGAACTCGCATTACCCATCAAATATTCCTTGATATTTCAACTCATAATAATTGTCATTTTTCCATGTTGATGTTATGTATTACTGCTTTTATACATGTACATCTGTGACAATTACAAGTTCCTACAAAATCTCATGTATCTTCATTTCTTTTATTGAAGAATCATGCCGCCAAAGACAAGACCATACACCGATGCCCAGATTACCTCCCTTATAACCCAGGCTGTTACTGAAGCCTTGGCTCGGAATACTCCACCAAATTCCATGAGGAACAGCGATGCCGCTGAAACCCCTACTGCTAAACCCTGTTCATACAAAGACTTTCAGAACTGCAAACCTCTAAACTTTGCAGGTACTGAGGGAGCTATCGGTCTAGTACGCTGGATCGAGAAAGTCGAATCCGTATTTCTGATCTGCAACTGTGCGGAAGGAGACAAAGTTAAGTTCTCCGTTAGTACTTTTACTGACACCGCACTCACCTGGTGGAACACCTATGCCCAGACTGTGGGTGTTGCTAATGCTTACAAACTCCCGTGGGAGGAGTTGAAGGAGATGTTGAGGGGCGAGTACTGCCCCAGGGATGAATTGAAACAGCTGGAAATAGAATTCTGGAACCACAAGATGCAGGGTGATGACATCACCGGTTATACCAACCGTTTCCACCAACTGGCACTTCTGTGCCCAACCATGGTCGATCCTGAGTACAAGAGGATCGAGAAATTCGTCGATGGACTTCCCGAGAGACTACAAGACCTGGTGACTTCATCCAAACCGGGTACTATTCAGAGCGCCATCCGTATGGCCCATGAATTAACGGCAAATTCTGTCCGCCGTGGCATAACTTCAACGCCATCTGCAAACAATAAACGCAAGTGGGAAGTAAACCCCAACTCATCCAACCAAACCTCCAATAAAAAGCCTGAGTTCGTTAAGGCTTATTCATCTGGAACTTCGGAGAAGAAAGGGTACAGCGGGAGCAGACCCTACTGTCCCAAATGCAACCGCCATCATGACGGTTCTTGCCCTTGCTCCAACTGCAAACGGTTCGGGCACCTAGCCAAGGATTGCCGAACTAACATTTCTACCCCCAACACCAACGCACCAAAGGCCTGCTTTGGGTGCGGAAATTCAGGGCACTTTAAGAAAGATTGCCCAAAGCTGAAAAATAACAACAACCCTGCTCGCGGTAGAGCATTCGTTATCAAGGCTGGGGAAGCCAGACAAGACCCGAATGTCGTGACGGGTACGTTCCTTCTCAACGACCTTACTGCTTCTGTATTATTTGATACCGGTGCCGATAGAAGCTTCATTTCTGAGAAATTTAGCCCTTTACTTGATATAACTCCCACTGCCTTAGATGCTAAATACATTGTAGAATTAGCTAACGGCAAACTGATTGAGACTGATAGCATCATACCCAACTGTACACTTAACCTCACAAACGAAACGTTTCCCATTGATTTAATCCCTGTCGAGATCGGCAGCTTCGACATTATTGTCGGTATGGATTGGTTATCCAAGCACCGAGCTGAAATCATCTGCCATGATAAACTCGTTCGCATACCTCTTGTCTCCGGTGGAACCTTAGTCCTACAAGGGGAGACCGGCAGACGAAATCTGAATATTGTCTCCTGTCTGAAAACTAGAAAATACCTACGTAAAGGGTATCAAGCCATCCTTGCACATGTAACGGAGAAGAAGTCGGAGGAGAAGCGACTTGAGGATGTTCCGATCGTGCGGGGTTTCCCGGAAGTCTTTCCTGAAGACTTGCCCGGACTTCCGCCACCTAGACAAGTTGAATTTCAAATCGAACTTGTGCCCGGAGCTGCACCCGTGGCACGAGCCCCTTACCGTTTAGCACCATCCGAAATGCAGGAGTTGTCTAACCAACTACAGGAACTCCTGGACAGAGGATTCATTCGACCAAGTTCCTCGCCTTGGGGAGCTCCGGTCTTATTCGTGAAAAAGAAAGATGGATCTTTCCGCATGTGTATCGACTACCGAGAGCTGAATAAGCTAACCATAAAGAATCGGTACCCACTTCCTAGAATCGATGACCTGTTTGACCAACTCCAGGGATCGAGTGTTTACTCAAAGATTGATCTACGGTCGGGTTATCATCAACTCCGAGTCCGTGACAATGATATCCCAAAGACAGCTTTCCGAACTCGTTATGGGCATTACGAATTCCAAGTGATGCCATTCGGGTTGACCAACGCACCAGCCGTATTCATGGACCTTATGAATCGGGTGTGCAAACCATATCTTGACAAATTCGTCATTGTGTTCATCGATGATATCCTGATTTACTCTCGCAACGAGCAGGAACATGCTCAACATCTGAAAACCATTCTAGGACTTCTTAAACACGAAGAGTTATATGCCAAATTCTCTAAGTGTGAGTTCTGGATTCGAACCGTTCAATTCCTCGGGCACGTGATTGACAGCCAAGGAATTCATGTTGATCCCGCCAAGATTGAAGCAATCAAGGGCTGGGAGTCACCGACCACTCCAACCGAAGTGAGACAATTCTTAGGTCTTGCTGGTTATTACTGCCGATTCATCGAAAACTTTTCAAGAATAGCTGTTCCCCTAACCACACTGACTCAGAAAGATAAGAAGTTCGATTGGACTGATAAACAAGAGTCAGCTTTCCAACTATTGAAAAACAAACTTTGCAGTGCACCGATCTTGTCCTTACCCGAGGGCACCGACGATTTCGTAGTTTACTGCGACGCCTCACACCAAGGACTTGGTTGTGTGTTGATGCAACGGGAAAAAGTCATTGCCTATGCCTCACGACAACTAAAAATCCACGAGAAAAACTATACGACCCACGACCTCGAGTTAGGTGCTGTGGTCTTCGCATTGAAAATCTGGAGACATTATCTCTACGGTACGAAAAGCACTATCTTCACTGATCACAAAAGTCTCCAACACATATTCGATCAGAAGGATCTAAACATGAGGCAACGTCGCTGGGTTGAGTTACTTAGTGACTACGACTGCGAGATCAAATACCATCCGGGCAAGGCTAACGTAGTTGCCGATGCCTTAAGCCGAAAAGAACGAGTGAAACCCCTTCGAGTCCGAGCACTTTCTATGACAATTCATAACGAGCTTCCTGCTCAAATCCTTACCGCTCAACTTGAAGCACTCAACGATGAAAACTTGAAAAATGAAGCCTTGCGAGGCTTGGATAAACAATTCGAAATCAAACCCGATGGAACTCGATACTTCTCTAACCGGGTGTGGTTACCCAAATTCGGAAACTTGCGAGATTTGGTGATGGCTGAAGCTCACAAATCTCGATACTCTATACATCCTGGTTCTGATAAGATGTATCATGACGTCAAAGGGTTGTATTGGTGGCCTAACATGAAAGCTGACATTGCCTTGTACGTCAGTAAATGCCTAACCTGTTCCAAAGTCAAGGCCGAACACCAAAGACCCTCGGGGTTGCTCCAACAACCTGAAATTCCTCAATGGAAATGGGAACAGATTTCCATGGACTTCATCACCAAACTACCGAAAACTTCGAGTGGTTGCGATACCATTTGGGTGATCGTGGACCGTCTCACGAAATCTGCTCATTTTCTGGCCATCAAGGAAACCGACAAGATGGAGCGTCTGACTCGCATCTATGTCAAAGAAATCATCTCGCGACACGGTGTACCTATCTCGATCATCTCGGATAGGGACAGCCGTTTTACTTCTAACTTTTGGCAATCGCTACAAAAATCTCTTGGTACTCGTCTGGATATGAGTACTGCTTATCACCCGCAAACTGATGGCCAAAGCGAGCGAACTATTCAAACACTGGAGGATATGCTACGAGCCTGCGTAGTTGACTTCGGTACTTCTTGGGAAAATCACTTACCGTTGTGCGAGTTTTCATACAACAACAGTTACCATACCAGCATAAAGGCTGCACCCTTCGAGGCACTTTACGGGCGTAAATGCCGATCACCTATCTGTTGGACTGAGTTAGGAGATTCCCAACTCACGGGTCCAGATATCATTCAAGAAACTACTGAGAAAATCGTTGGTATTCAAAACCGGTTGAAAGCCGCACGTGATCGTCAGAAAAGCTATGCTGACGTGAGACGCAAACACCTTGAGTTCCAGGTAGGGGACAAGGTACTTCTCAAAGTGGCACCGTGGAAGGGTGTCATTCGATTCGGAAAGCGAGGCAAACTAAATTCTAGATACATCGGACCATTCGAAATCCTGGAAAGGATTGGTCCAGTGGCATACCGCCTGCAACTTCCTGCTGAACTTAGCAGCGTACACAACACATTCCACATTTCTAACTTGAAGAAATGTCTGTCTGACGAGACACTGATTATACCGCTCGGCGAAATTCAAATCGATGATAAACTTCATTTTGTTGAGGAACCTATGGAAATCATGGACCGTGAGGTCAAACGATTGAAACAGAGTCGTATTCCCATCGTAAAGGTCAGGTGGAATTCTAGGCGCGGCCCTGAGTTCACCTGGGAACGGGAAGACCAAATACGACAGAAATACCCACATCTTTTCCCAGATAACGCACCGTCCGTGCACTCAAGCTAATTTCGGGACGAAATTTCTTTAACAAGGGGAGAATGTAACACCTGCATAATTAGGATAATTAATTATGCCTAATTGTTTGTAACTAGTTGTAATTAGTATGTAATAGGACTAATTACAGGCTCTATTTGTATATATATATAAGGTGATTATATATATATATATGTGTGTACTTACGCGATTTGGATAAATCGTATGAATTAACCGGACGGAGTCCGACACAGTTTATTTGAACGTTGGTGACAGAAATTTACTTAAATAATAAGAACGTATTTTGTTATATAAAATACGCAACTGAACGAACATTATTTACATATTATTGCGACGACATTTAAATAATGCAACAAAACGTAATAAACGCGAGTTAGTAATTTAGATACTGCGACAAATGTTTCTATTATTAATTTCAAGGTATTTTTATTTAAATACTCTAGTTACATTTTAAAAATGTAAACGTTTGGTTAAATATTAAAAACGAGTAATTAAACAATTAGGACATGGAGTCAACACTGTGTTTTGGGGAGTATTTTCCCCCTCCTTCCTTGATGAATCAGCCAACCCCACCCCCCATACCCACTTCTTTTCTTTCATTTTCATTATCACTAAACACACACAAACCAAAAACTCTCTCAACTCAATTCACACCAAATTTTCGACATCAAATCTCGACCACGAAAATTACATATTCGGAATCACCATCACGAGTGGAGCAAGAATATCAAGACCGTTTTCATCAATTCATCCTCCATTTAGCTCGATTTGCAAAAGTAAGAAATTTCTAAAATCTTAGATCTATTCAATTTGGTGTAATGTTTTGATGTTTTGATGTGTACACAACTTAGATATAACCTAATACATGAAGAATACACGATTTTATAGCTCGAAAATGGGTTAGATTTGCGTTTTTGGTCGAAAATTCTTGAAACCCGAAAGTTTCTGGGCTGGTGTTCATACATGCGACACAAGCCTTGTGTCGCATGCTGTGTCGCATAAACCCGTTTGTGTCGCACCTTGTGTCGTACCAATCCTTTAGTGTCGTAACCTTTGCGACACAATATTGTGTCGCACTCTATGTCGCATACTATGTCGTATTTTATACGACACAACCGTTCTGTCGCTATTGAATTAGCATCGCAAGCTTTTTGCGACACAACCACTGTGTCGCAGAGCTATTGTGTCGCATCCTTCATGCGACACAACCCTTGTGTCGCATACAAATCCTTGTGTCGCAGCTTATGTCGCAGAAAACAGAAAACTTGGAAATTTTAAAGGATTTTCACTATAGAAAAGTCAAAGTACTGTAGCAAAAAGTCAAATTTTACTGTAGCAATTCACTGTAGCACATTTACTGTAGCAAAGTCAACATTTTAGAATTTTTGCTACAAACCGTCACCAACGGGCCAAACATGTTTTCCAACAAACAAACAATTACAAACATACGGACAAACACTGGATATACTAGTTGTGTACAACTAAACGAAACGTCTCGTGAGACGCATACTTACATAACTTCATATGATTAGGCATTTGAAGGTTACGGGTTCAGAGAACCTACTTGCTTTACTTACTACTTGCTAATTGCAACTGATTACTACAAGACTCAGGTGAGTCTTACGGCCCCACTTTTACTGTTTTATCTTATTGGGGGAGAAACATGCAACTGCTTTTCTTTGAACACAAGTACTAGAACTGTTTACTATACCAAACGAAATTGCATGAGTTTACTTACAAACAGAAGTCTCTCCATCATATATCGTTAGTTATGGACTTAAGCGCGAACACTAGTTAATGGATCCATTAGGGAAATGACCCTCCCCGCCCGGGGCAGTAGCGCTGCCACGTACTGATTTACACGTAGAAACGGGTGACTAATTATTCGTTACTGATGCTTGCTCATTTACGAGCATGTCACGGGAGCAAACTTATTACTTACGGGTTAAGCTTCGATTATGAGCCTCATGGCAACGGTATAAACTTACTTACTTACATTTGCAGGATTGCAAATACTGGTTTACGATTTCTAGATTGAAATTGCTGATTTTACGCCTGCGGGCATTACTGATGAAATCTCGTGTTCAAAGCTGATATTACTTACAAACCTGTGAGATTCACCAACCTTTTGGTTGACACTTTTTAGCATGTTTTCTCAGGTACTCGGATGGAGTAGGATTACTCCAGGATTTTTAGCTAGAGTCGCATGATTTCAACACAACTGCATTAACGGAGATTCTTAGCATTATCTTTTGTATATTTTGATTATGTAATAGAATCTCCCGCTACACGCGCGGACTCTAGGGAAACTACATTTTTGTATACGAAAACACTAAGTTTTCAAACAATATATCTATGGAATGTAACTAATTTACAAACGTTGCATATAGATGTCGTTTACTTTATCTTTGTGCTGTGATATTTGATTAGTAACACCCCAAATTATGCTTCCGCAAAACAGTGAATTTCGGGGGTGTTACAGCGTATATTACAAAATACAATTCATTACTATATATACAGATAATATACATAAACAGTTTACATATTCAAAACATATCAAATTCAGACTGATTGAAAACCACAAAATACGGGGTATTATGTATTACAAAACAAGATTTATAACAAAACCATATCAGAGTTTACAAGCTGTCAAACTTTCCCTGCAAAAGCATCCACTTCCTGATCACCCACATATCAAACATAATCTGCAGGAAGTTAAAATGAGGGATTAGCACGAAGATAAGTGAATGAATTTATCACACACGATTCAACTTAGCATAACAATCTGTTTACGGCAAATAATCGTAAACACATTTCTGTTTCAATTTCAATGAGGATCGGTGGCTCTGGAGATATCATGATACACGGGGATTCTCCAAGAACACTTAACGTCAATCTGTATGGCCATTACAGAATAGACCGATAACTATTGGTTATTAAACTCATACACAGGTCTCAAACACAACAAATGAATCAAAACCTGTGTAATTCACATAATAACCAAAAAGTCCAACTCTACGTTGACCTCAATAATCTGATACACATAGATTCACATATCACGTAGATTCATAACCAGTAACACAGACTAGACAGTCTAAATCAATCTACGTTTACTCGTTGCAACCAAATAGTTACAACTAAATCAAAAGGTGAATTCTAAATCCACTCACCGATACCTCTGTAGTCACAAACTCAGAATCCAAGTGTCACTTATCTTTTGGAGTATCTGAGAATCAAAGATCAAATATAAGTTAGTAACAACATTCTTAAACTCATAACTTATACTTGAATATAACATATATTAGAGAACATAGCATACTATACAGGTTAAATCACATAATCATATCAAAGTCAAATTATCATTTAGTTCTTTAGTAAAAATTGCCAGAACCCAATTGAATCCGTCCGGATTTGTTTGAATCCGCCTGGATTCAGATAAATCCGCTGGATTCAGACGGAATCCGCCGGATCCCCAAGCTCATTTCACTTCCAGTTTTGATCATACAAAAATTTAAAGAATCCGCCTTATGAATCCGCCCGTATTCCCAAGAATCCGGTTTCTTTTAATTGAATCCGCCGGATTCCCTTGTCTTGCAGACCCGCGCAGATGCCATTTTTTTCTGCACTTTAACTACGAACTAAAATCACTAATTCTCACTTTCAGCTACCAATTCAACAAAGATAAGTTTTTAAGCATCAAAGTAACATCATATTACAATCAACAACTTCTAATAACATCAAGTATTCCTCTAATCTCTTCAAGTTCATAAAACCCACTTGAATCACTTGAGTGAGCTCAAAATCATCACTTATGAATATGGAATCCAAATTAAACTATACAAATCAGTTCATAATCATCATATAACATCAAGATCAACTTCAATTCATACATGAATCATTAATCTAAAGATTTCCAAGGAATTAACTTTCAAGAATATCACTTACAACTTGAAGATTAGAAAGTGATGATGATGATATATAATTCCAAAGATCACAGCTCAATCTTTCAATTTGGTTGATTCCTTTTCTTGTTTAGATTTTGATTTTTAGGTTATTTAGGTGTTAAGGTTTTAGTTTAGATGGAAATGAACAACTTTCTTTTTTAGGAAGGTTAAATAGGTCGGCTCTTCACATTGCACCGACTCCGTATTCAATTAAAACTAGTCCCCTTTCAATCTATTGTCTGGAACCTAAATAACATTTGCGAGAAACTTATTTTATTGTACCGTTAACTATATTAAATTAAAACAGGCGCTAATTTACTATTCACAATAAGTCCTGGGACCTATTTATTTAAGTTTCACAATTTAATAGATAATACTAGGTAATTTCTAAAATCATTATATAATCGATAGAATAAGAAATTACCAGACCGCAGGAGAGGATGTTACAAATCTCCCCCCTTAAGAAGATTTCGTCCCCGAAATCTCCACACGATCAAACAATCCAGGATATCTGGATTTCATAGACTCCTCGGTCTCCCAAGTCAGATTAGAACCTAAACTGTGTTTCCATTTCACTAATACCATTGGTATCTGCTTCTTTCTAAGTTTAGTAACTTTTCTATCAAGAATTTCAATAGGTTCTTCAACTAATTTCTGGTTCTGGTCGACTTTCAAGTCTTGCAAGGGAAGAATTTGAGACCGATCTTCAACGTTGCATTTTCTCAAATAACAGATATTGAATGTGTTATGAATACCAGCAAGCTCTGAAGGAAGATCAAGCATAACCGACTGATCATTGACAACTTGGCTGATTCTAAACGGTCCAATATATCGGGGAGCCAATTTACCTCGTTTCCCAAATCTAATAACGCCTTTCTACGGAGAAACTTTAAGATAAACTAACTCACCTGCAGAGAAAGTCACTGGTCGTCTACGTGGATCAGCATACTGCTTCTGTCTGTCACGTGCAGCTTTTAACTTTTCTCGTGCAACTGCCACTTTCTCAGCCGTTATTTGAACAATGTCTGGACCCACAAACTGTTTCTCACCGGCTTCTAACCAACAAGTAGGCGTTCTGCAACGTCTACCATATAACATCTCATATGGAGGCATACCGATACTGGAATGATAGGAATTATTATAAGCAAATTCCACTAACGGTAAATGATAATCCCAAGAACCTCCATATTCCAAAATACAAGCCCTTAACATATCCTCAAGCGTCTGAATCGTACGCTCTGACTGACCGTCTGTCTGAGGATGATAAGTTGTACTAAGATTTACACGTGTACCCAATTCTTGCTGCAAACTCTGCTAGAAATGAGAAATAAACCGAGAATCTCTATCTGACACAATCGACAAAGGAATTCCATGTCTCGAGACGATTTCATTAACATATAACTGTGCAAGCTTACTCAGAGATGCAGTCTCACTAGTAGCCAGAAAATGTGCACTTTTGGTCAATCAGTCAACAATAACCCAAACTATGTCATTACCTCGAGACGTACGCGGAAGTTTAGTCACAAAATCCATAGTGATATGTTCCCACTTCCATTCTGGAAATTCTAACTGTTTCAATGACCCATATGGTTTCTTATGTTCCGTTTTGACCTGAGCACAAATATGACAAGCACTAACAAACTGTGCAATATCAATTTTCATTGTGGGCCACCAATACAACGGTTTTAAGTCATTATACATTTGGGTACTGCCGGGATGAACAGATAAACGTGACTTATGGGCTTCAGTCAAAATCATATCCCGAATACCACCAATCAGAGGAATCCATACACGAGACTGAAAAGTCTTCAATCCTCTAGAATCATCAATTAACAAATTTTTTCTTTTTAACATAATTTCTGACTTTAGATTAGGATCAAATAAAGCTTCTAGCTGTGCATCTTTAATTTTATCTACTAACTTAGAAGAAACATCAACTTTCAAATAATAAATGCGGTCAGAAGTACCTTTTCGGCTTAACGCATCAGCAACCACGTTCGCCTATCCTGTATGGAAACGAATTTCACAATCATAATCTTTGATTAATTCTAACCACCGTCTCTGATGCATATTCAGTTCTTTCTGGGAAAACATATACTGAAGACTCTTGTGATCTGTACAAATAATACATCTTGTACCATAAAGATAATGTCTCCAGATTTTCAGTGTAAACACAACAGCTGCCAGTTCTAAATCATGGGTAGGGTAATTTCTTTCATGTTGTTTCAATTGTCGAGAAGTATAAGCAATAACTCTGTCTCTCTGCATAAGAACACCATCCAAACCAGCATATGATGCATCACAATAAACAACAAAGTCATCTGAGCCATCTGGTAAGGCTAACACAGGTGTCTGACACAGTAACTGCTTTAAAGTCTGAAAAGCTAACTCCTGTGACTCATCCCACTGAAACTTCACATCTTTTCGTGTCAATTTTGTTAACGGACCAGCAATCTTTGAAAAGTCTTTAATGAATTTTTGATAATATCCAGCTAGCCCAAGAAAACTTTTAATTTCAAAAGGATTCTTTGGAACATTCCAATTCATAACAGCTTCAATTTTAATAGGATCAACTTTGACACCATCATTACAAATAATATGACCCAGAAACTGTACTTCCCGAATCCAAAACTCGCATTTAGAAAACTTGGCATATAAGTGTTCTCTTTTCAATGTTTCCAACACTATTCTCAAATGCATTTCATTTTCGGATTCAAATTTAGAATATACCAGAATATCATCGATAAACACAATAACAAATTTATCGAGAAAAGGCCGACAAACACGGTTCATCAAATCCATAAAAACTGCTGGAGCATTAGTCAAACCAAAAGGCATAACCAGGAATTCAAAATGACCGTACCTGGTACGGAAAGCAGTTTTAGGAATATCCTGTTTACGAACACGAATTTGATGATAACCTGATCTCAAGTCAATTTTAGAATAAAACGAAGATCCTTGCAACTGATCAAACAAATCGTCTATTCGAGGCAGAGGATATTTATTCTTTAATGTTCGTTTATTCAATTCCCTATAATCAATACACATTCGAAAAGACCCATCCTTCTTCTTCACAAACAATACTGGTGCACCCCAAGGAGAAGAACTAGGTTTAATGAATCCTTTATCCAATAATTCCTGTATCCGATTCATCATTTCAAGTATTTTAGAAGGAGCTAATCTATAGGGAGCTTTGGCTACAGGCGATGAACCAGGAACAAGATCAATCTGATATTCAACTTCCTTAATCGGTGGCAAACCAGACAATTCATCAGGAAACACTTCCGGATATTCAGAAACAACCGGAACATCAGAAATAGATTTCTTTTCTAATTTCACATCAATCACATAAGCTAGGTAAGACTCACAGCCTTTAAACAACGACTTCCTAGCTTTCATCATGGAAATCAGCGGTATACACTCACTATCCCTTTCTCCTCGAGCCACAACATATGACTCTTCAGAGATTGAGATTCTAATCAACTTATGGTGGCAATCAATACTTGCTTTAAACTGACTTAACCAATCCATGCCAATAATCACATCAAAACTTGGAATCGGCATTAACAGAAACGAAATTGGAAAAGTCTGGCCATCTATCACAATATTAGCTCCAGTCACCGAGGTGGTAACAGGAACTAACTTACCACTAACAATCTCTACTTTTAAGGGCTTAGTTATCACAGTAGGGATCAGTTTCAACTTATCACAAAAACACACAGATATAAAAGAGCAGTTTGCTCCAGAATCAAATAAAACACGTGCTGGTACAGAGTTTACAAGAAAAGTACTAGTAATCACATCATCTGTGTGAACAGCCTCATCGACTGTCATCTGAAATGCCCTACTAGTAGCTGGCGGAGGATTCTTCCGCTTTTGCCCAGAAGATGACGAACTCCCGACCGAAACCGAAGCCTGTTTCCCCGCCTCCGGACACTGACCAACACGATGCCCTTCTTTCTTACAATGCCAGCACACATAATTCGAAAACTTGCAATTTTTAAATTCATGACCAAGTTCTCCACATTTAACACATTTGTTTGTCTGGATTGTACACGGCCCAGTATGCTTAGATCTGCAAGAACTGCACCAATTAGAACTCCCAGACGAAACACTTTACTACCACTTTTCTGGCCCTGTCGATTACCCTGCCACCTTTGTTTCCCTTTTCCTGAAGATTCATTTCTGGATTTCTGATCAGATCTATCCCTAGCTTGATAACCTGAACCTCTCATATCACTATCAACAGAACGTGCGAGGTTAAAAGCTTGAGATAAAGTACCCGCTAATCTCACAGTGGTACGATAATTAGAAGGTAGAGCATCAACAAACTGTTCAATTTTTGTTTTCTCATTAGGAACCCACTGATGAACAAACCGTAACTTCTCAGAAAACTGTGCTATCAACTCATCAATCGTCATCTTGTCAGTTAATTGTAAATTTACAAACTCCCGTCTGATCCTAGCCATATCAAAATCGAAACAATACTGATTACGAACCGCTTGATGAAATTCGGACCAATGAATAGCTTCCTTTTGTTGTTGGGTCAAATGGCCGGTAATAGAATCCCACCAGACCATAGCTACATCCTTAAGACACTGTACTGCATATGGAACTTTAAACTTTTCCTCACAACAAGTCACTTCAAACTTTCTTTCAATGTTTCTTAACCAATTCAAAGTGACAGTCGGATTAGGGCTACCAGAATATTCAGGAGGTTTACTAGCCATAAAAGTCTTGAAAGAACATGTCTTACTAGTCTGAGATGAGGGAATAGTACCAAATGGATAGAGAGGTTGTTGAAACCGTTGCTGAGATGACGCAGCTTCAGTTTGTCTTTTGAATTCTCTAAGGGAAATCAATTCATCTTCCATTTCGTGCATTTACTCATCCTGATTTGATTCTTCACCAACATGAGCATAATTACCATCATGACCTGGTGGTTCACTCTGAATGTGTAAAGGAAGAGCATCGGTTCTTGAGGCATTGTTAGGGTTGGCGGTCATTTGCTCGTTATCTGCCACATCTGTTTTCACCACAACAACTCAACAATTGTTAATTGTTAGCAACTATCTACCTAACGATTCAAATACTATGCTAAATCCCATACCCAGAAATGTTTGACAAAACACGTTACATAATTGGGATTGAACACTTTACAATGCTCAATTAGTCCAAAACTATGCTCTGATACCAAATTATAACACTAATTTGTGCTAAGTATAGGCAATTATAATAACAAGTTTAAATTAAGGAAATACTAAATAATACTATCACAGAATTCAGGCAAGATTGACCCGTTCATGTAATATAGCTTAATAAGTAAGTCCAAATTCGAACACAAGGAACACAAGAAACGTGATTCTTATTTATAACTAATTATCTATTTATTTCTAATTACAAATATTTACAATTATAATACAAATAAATAAAAGGATCCAATTTACAATAATCTACAAGATAAGGGGGACGTTTTAGTTCCGAACGAACATATTTATATTTGATACAGATTCTAATAGATAAGTTTTAGGAACAACTTAGTAATACTCAGATGGATAAAAGATTATAATTATTCAGACTATTATTTATTAAACTTATTATATGTACTTATGTCTATTTGCTTTGTTGGCTATTATTACTGGTGATTTACTAATGTAGAAGATCACTTAAGGTTAAGTCAAATCCTCATCATAGCAACACAATCATAAAGTTACACAAAATGTTACTAATTAATAAGATCTATCATCAGTTTATTAATACAATTTCTATGGCGAGGCTTGAATCGCAGTATTACTTTATATTAATGAATCATTCTTCGTCTATCGCATAAGGTTAAGATCAATACATAAACACAATCACTTAATTTATATAAACTTAATATGGTCATCCTCGTTTAATATAAATCAGTCTAACTATGTCAAGAATAATCACAAATACATCATAATAAAGACAATTCTTGTATAATAAACATTCAATAATATAGTTCCAACATAAACATATAATTCAAATAATAAACTCAATAAACATTCATTCAAACAATTATAATGAAAACCTAATTCACAATTAAATCAAATAAACAATATCATAAATAACTCAATAAGGTTATTAAAGTTACAAGGATAAAGAAATCGAACCAATTGACGAACTAGCTTTTCGTAGGGTTAAAAACCTTCAAACCCTAGCTCCTTAACCTCCAAAATCGCACCTAAAGTCGACCTAAAACCATAACTTTCGGTTTTAGTATTCTTTAATCGTATATGAAAAACCTAAACCTAAGCCTCTATTTATACTTTTTCTGGCCGACCTACAACCGCTGGTTGGGCTTTCCAACCGCCGGTTGGATTGTTTGAATCCTGGTCCAACTCCACGTGTCTCCACTGCCTTAAAAACCTAATCCTCCAACCGCCGGTTGGACTGATTTTCCAGAATATTCCAATTACGGGCTCGGGCTTCAATGTGGACTTTCTTTCTTCTTTTACAGATTCAACTTGTTTCTTCGGCCCAATTCTTCATTATTAACATTTTGGTCTTCATTTCTTTAAGTTTTAAGCTCCCTTTTTTTCATTCTTTCATTTTCTTCAGTTTCTTTCAGTTTCGGATTCGTTTTTGTTCCTTTTTCTTCATTCTTTCATTAAAATACATTTCTGCAAATATTAACAAAATAAGTATCTAAAATCATATAAATGCACTAAAATGTATATAAATATAGGGATAAATTACTATAAAATATACTATCTATTTGATGCTTATCAAATATCCCACACTTAAGTTCTGCTTGTCCTCAAGTAGAATACTGAATAAAATTTAAAATAAGCATCAAACTAATATTTAAGAATCAGAATACCAATACTAAAAATCTGTTTCAGAAATTAAAAATTTAAACAATTTAATTAACATGGATAACTATAATGTATAAATAAAAATTATTATTATTATTTGTGTAATATATAGCTCATGAATGATTACTAATATATTTGTCCACTTTAAACAATCTATATTTATATTTCTGAATACACTTTTATTGTTAGTATGTATATTACTTATGATTTTCACATATGATATACCTTTAAATTTAATTATACAATTTACTTTTATATTCCAAATAAATATATGAAATACATTTTTAAGAATCAAGACATTGGTGACAGGTCTGCATTTTCATGCAACAGAGCGACATAACTTGATTCAGGTTTAAGCAAAACCAGACTTGGTCAAACCATTTTGGCGACCTCATTAGGTATCTTTTATTTTTTAGACTTTTCAAGTACTTTTGACTTACGTTTGCTTAATTTTTAAGTATATATTAATAGAAACCAGGTCTATACTTTTGTATAACAGAGGAAACCATCAATATATACCCCCAAATGTACTCACATAAGTAAAAAGATATAAATTTATTGCATAACAAATTTAAAAATTAAGACTTTTATGTCATACATCATATTATGTATCATAAAATAATAAACAAGTTATTTTATTATTTTTTTTTTTTTAAATTCAGAAATCTTCATATAGATTGCCTGTTAGTATATCATATCATATAACTATAAATTACTTCCTTTATTTAAGTAGCTTACATTATATATACAAAACAGTTAATCCATCTTAAAGTCTAAACTTTTAAATACAAAACAAAACTTTTAACAAAAGTATTCTAACTAATAAATACTTAGTTATTAACTTAAAGTTTTAAATTTTGATAAAATTTAAGAACAATAGAAACTTAAATGATTAATTAAAGAAATTCTTTTTCTTACGAACCCTATCCCCACACTTAAATTATACAATGCCCTCATTGTATAAAAATTGATAAACAAAAGTGAGTAAGGGAAAGAAAAATAGAATAGAAAACTCTCCTGACTGAAATTATAAATTTCATCATCGGCTAAGAAAAATCTGCTTGGTTGATTCCTTCATCTCTTGAAAAATAATATACAACATCCACACTTTCGTAGTTAATCACGATTGCATTTAGCATATGAAATAAGCCTTTAAACCCCTCGGTATCCCGAGTGGACGAGTTATAGTCTCGTGAGGGTTTCCGGTGAACATACCCACAAAGTTCATTCCTGAAAATAAAAACATTAAAGAAAAACATAACATATAAAAATAAACATGGGTTGTCTCCCAAGAAGCACTTTTGTTTAAATGTCGGTAAGTTCGACATTATATGATAACTTATCCTTCCAGAGTTATATCTGAAATATTTTCAATAACAGTATCTTCATAATATTTCTTCAAACGATGTCCATTAACTGTAAAAATAGCTCCATCGAAGGCTATCAAATCCACACTCCCATTTGTATGAACTTGGTGAACAACAAACGGTCCGCTCCATCTGGATTTCAATTTACCCGGAAATAACCGAATCCGTGAATTGTATAAAAGCATACGTTCTCCAGCAACAAACTCTTTATCTCCTCGAAGTCTTGCATCGTGCCATTTCTTCGTTCTTTCTTTATAAAACCTTGAATTCTCATAAGCATTCCAACGAAGCTCATCTAACACATGTAACTGTAAAAAGCGATGCTTACCAACTTCATTGATATCCATGTTACATTCTCGAAGTGCCCAATATGCTTTGTGTTCTATTTCCACTGGTAAATGACAAGCTTTTCCATAAATTAATCTATACGGAGTACAACCTGTAGGTGTTTTAAATGTTGTCCTATATGCCCAAAGTGCATCATCTAACTTTTCCGACCAATCTTTTCTGTTAGAACCAACAGAACGTTCCAAAATACGTTTTAATGCACGATTGGTATGTTCAACCTGTCCACTAGTCTGTGGATGATAATGTGTAGCAAATCGATGACTAACTCCATACCTTTTTAATACCTTCTCTAATTGAGTATTACAAAAATGAGTACCTCGATCATTAATCAATGCTCTGGGAGTTCCAAATCTGGAGAATAATTGTTTAAGAAATTTCACCACAACTCTTGCATCATTCGTAGGTAATGCCTTTGCCTCAGCCCATTTAGAAACATAATCCACAGCTACTAATATGTACTTATTACCGTGACTCATAGGAAATGGTCCCATAAAATCAATACCCCAAACATCAAAAATTTCACAAACCTGTATACTATTTTGTGGCATTTCATCATGTTTATAAATGTTCCCAGCTCTTTGGCAAGAATCACAATTCCTAACAAATGCATATGTATCTTTAAAAATCGTCGGCCAATAAAAACCTACGTCAAATATTTTCTTTGCAGTGTAACTTGATCCATTATGACCTCCTACTGGTCCTTCATGACAATGCTTTATAATCTGTTGAGCTTCTTTACCATCTACACATCTTCTAATTATGCCATCTGCATAGTATCTGAAAAGAAATGGATCTTCCCAAAAATAATACTTTAAATCAGAAAAGAATTTCTTCCTCTTCTGGTAATCCATCCTCGGTAAAATTTTAGTAACCAAATAATTTGCATAATTCGCAAACCAAGGTATTTCTTTTATTTCTTGGACTGTCATAAGTTTCTCATCCGGAAATGAATCTTGAATTTCCTCTTCATCTAATGCTTCCAACTCTGGATTTTCTAACCTTGACAAATGATCAGCTGTGACATTTTCAGCTCCTTTCTTATCCTTGATTTCAATATCAAATTCCTGCAATAAAAGAATCCATCGCAATAAACGAGGGCGTGCATCCTGCTTATTAAACAAATACTTCAAAGCAGAATGATCGGTATAAACCACAGTTTTAGTTAAGACAAGATATGAACGAAATTTATCGAAAGCAAAAACCACTGCCAGAAGTTCCTTTTCCGTAGTTGTGTAATTTTCCTGAGCATCTGTTAATGTCTTACTGGCATAATAGATTGGCTTAAACTTCTTATCAATTCTCTGCCTTAAAACAGCTCCAACCGCATAATCACTAGCATCACACATTAATTCAAAAGGAAGATTCCAGTTTGGACCTGTCATAACTGGAGCAGATATTAACTTCTCTTTTAATGTATCAAACGGTTGTTTGCATTTTTCTGTAAATTCGAACTTTGCATCTTTTTCCAACAAATGATTTAGCGGTCTTGCTATTTTTGAAAAATATGGTATAAATCTCCGATAAAATCCAGCGTGTCCTAGAAAACTCCTTACTCCTTTTACATTTGTAGGATAAGGTAATTTTGAAATGGCTTCAATCTTCGCTTGATCTACCTCGATTCCTATTTTGGATATTTTATGGCCTAAAACAATTCCTTCTCTAACCATAAAGTGACATTTTTCCCAGTTAAGAACTAAATTTGCCCCTTCACATCTCTGCAACATCTTCTGTAAATTCTTTAAACAAGAATCAAATGAATCACCAAATACCGAAAAATCGTCCATAAAAACTTCCAAGAAATCTTCTACCATATCATGAAATATTGCGATCATGCAACGCTGAAATGTAGCTGGTGCATTACATAAACCAAACGGCATCCTTCTATAAGCAAAATACCAAACGGACAAGTAAATGTTGTTTTGTCTTGATCTTCGGCCGCAATCGGTATTTGAAAATATCCTGAAAATCCATCCAGAAAACAATAGATATCCTTTCCTGCTAGCCTTTCTATCATTTGATCAATAAATGGTAATGGAAAATGGTCTTTCCTAGTAGCATCATTTAATTTTCTATAATCAATACAAACTCTCCATCCCGTTACCGTCCTTGTTGGTATTAAATCATTCTTTTCATTTGGTATAACCGTTATTCCGCCTTTCTTTGGTACAACATGTACTGGACTTACCCATGAACTATCTGAAATAGGATAGATTAATCCTGAATCCAACAATTTTATGATTTCTTTTCTGACAACATCTTTAACATTCGGATTCAATCTTCTTAAAGGTTGTACGACTGCTTAAAATCTTTTTCCTTCAAGATTTTATGAGTACAGTATGTAGGACTGATTCCCTTAATATTCGTGATTTTCCATGCTATTGCTTGTTTATGCTGTTTAAGAACCTGAACTAATCGTTCTTTTTCTGCTATTGATAGTTTTGAAGATATTATAACTGACAAGTCTGATGTGCCTTGTAAATAAGCATATTCCAAATGCGATGGTAGCTCTTTAAGTTCCAACTGTGGTGGTTCTTCAATAGATGTCTTGATCCCAAATATCTCTTCTTTAAAACAAGGAATATTGTTCACAGAATATGGTATCAATTCTTGGTTAAGAATTTTAGCAACTGGCTGTATTGCTTCCTCTTCAGGATGTTGTTGAATAACCATGGTTGCTTCTTCCAAATCTTCATCTTCCTCTAATAACTTATCAAATTCTGCTAAATCCTTTGCAGTGTCAAATTCTTCAGTCCATCCGTTAAGAATTCCTATATCTGCTTGATCTTTTCCTAAAAAATCTTGAGAAGAAGGGTTATCCATATATTCATACGAATTTAAATAATAACAAGTATCATCCACATAATCAGGAAATTTCATGGAATTATTAACATCAAAAACAATTTTATCATTCCCTAACCTCATGGTAATTTTCCTATTAAAAACATCTATTAGGGCATGTGTATTTGCTAAAAATGGTCTTCCTAATATAATAGGGACTTTAGGGTCTTCTACCATATCTAAGATCACAAAATCACATGGAAAAACAAATTTATCAACTTTAATTAAAACATTTTCAACTATTCCCCTAGGATATTGCACAGATCGGTCAGCTAATTCAATACACATACGAATAGGTTTTGGTTCTCCTAATCCTAATCGCATATAAAGAGTATATGACATTAATGAAATACTAGCACCCAAATCTGCTGATGCATTTTCAATAGTAATTTCACCAATTTTGCAAGGTATAGTAATACTCCCTGGATCTTTGACTTTTGGAGGTAGCTTATTCTGCATTATTGCTGAACATCTCGCATTCATAGTCACCTTTGTCACATTATCCAGTTTACTTTTGTTAGCCAGCAGCTCCTTAAGATATTTTGCATACTTTGGCATTTGAGCTATGGCTTCAACAAAAGGAATATTAATATGAAGTTGTTTCAGATTTTTCAGAAATTTGTGGTATTGTTCATCTTATTTGTCCTTCCTCAGAGCAGCTGGATATGGAGGTGGGGGTGTATAGTCTTTGATGACTTCTTTAACCTTATTTTCTCCAATGCTCTTTTTGTTTGGTTGTATGTCTTCATCAATTGTTTCTTTTCCAACCTGTTCGAATTCAACAATTTTATTAGTTATAACAGGAGAGTCAACATTCTTACCACTTCTGGTAATTACTGCTTTAGCTTGCTCCTTTGGATTTGTTTCAGTAAATCCTGGCAATGTTCCTGGAAATCTCTCCTGTAATGTTTTAGCAATCTGATGAACTGATCCTTCAATTTGTTTGATTGATGCTTCATTATTACGCATCCTTGCAACATGATCATCCATTCTTTTATTACTTGCTTCAACCATTTTTCCCAAAATACTTTCTAACGAATTGATTCTGTCAGAATAAGACGGATTTTGTCCCGTTTTGACATAGAAACCTGGTGCTCCTTGTTGATACTGTTGTCCTGGTTGATTAGTTCTTCTAAAATTAGAAACTTGACGATAATTTGGATTTCCTTGAAAATCCCCATACATAACTTCTTCAGTATTCATTTAACTATCATTATTAGGACATTCTGTCTTTAGATGATTTCCTCCACATATTTCACAACCAATCCTGATTGCATGAACTTGTTCATTCACTTTCTTAATAACTCTTCCCATACTTTCTAATTTTGCAGTGATAGCTGCGAGACCATCACTGTCTTCAGATATCATTTTTCTTCCGGATGAACCATCATCCCATAACTGAGAATGCTTAGCTAATTCTTCAATTCCGGCTTTTGCTACTGCTGGAGTTTTCTTAGGTACTGGGCCTTGTGCATCTAACTGTTGACGTGTTGCTCGATCAACTCCTTTATAGAATACCGTTATTTCTTGTTGGACATTCAAATCATGTTGTGGACATTTATGTAGCATCTCCTTATATCTTTCCCAAGCTTGATATAGAGATTCATCGGGTTTCTGCTTTAAATTCCTAATCTCATCGATCATCTTTGACGTTTTGGAAGGTGTACAATACATTTTTAGAAATTTTATACGAAGATCTTCCCAAGTAGTAATAGATCCGGCTGGTTCATTATTAATCCATCTTTTAGCTCCATCCTTTAATGTTAAAGGAAATACTCGTAACATAACCTGATCTCTTGTAACATTAGGAATATTAAACATATCTGCAATCTCTAAAATTTTCTCAACATGCTCATTTGCATCTTCTTTATCTTCTCCTCTGAAAGGATTCTCTCTCAATTCTTTCAGAAATTGTCCCTTTAATTCAAACTCTACTTCTCTAGCTATAGCAGGCCTAACCACTCCCTGTCTTGGATCTCCACGAGTTTGAATCGTGTAATCCTAAAGCGTCATGTTAGCTATGTCTGCCATGTTTCTCTGTTTTGGTTCAGAATCTCTTGGATATACTGTATGTTATCTCGAAGGTACTTTATCTAACTCTGAATCGGAGTAATACCCTCTTTTAGCCGTTTTGACTAAACTGTTATGAAATATTAAGTCGTCTTCGTCAGATGAAATTCCGTGTTCTGGCGAATTAGGTGGCGCATATGATAATCGTCTTCTAGAATGAAATTCTCATTTTGGTTCGTCAAATGGACTAAGTGGATCTGGATGAAGTGTGCGGGTCATGCATCCATCTGCAACAAAAACAGAATTTAGTAATACTTTAAATTCAAAAATAAATGTTAATAATATGTTAGAAATATTCAAGTTGGTGTATATGAATCCTGATAATTAATAATAAAACACATTCAAAATTAAATAATCGAAGAATAATACCCAACCCAAAATTTTCCTATTTGTTAGTTATGCAAGTTAGTTATTTATACAACAATTCGAAATTACAGTGGTTATGTTAAATTTCTTTTACAAAGCTGGTCAATAGATCTCGGTAGCTCCATTGATAGTACACAAAAGCGGAGAAATAGGTCAGCACGAAGCTTATTAAAAACCTATTTCTTTCGAGAAGCACCTTACCTCTTATATGATAAATCAATAAGGTAGGGCTTTACTCTCCTTATACCTTTGTTTTTGTCAGTATTCTCAATGGGTGAGCCGATATATCTTATTGATTTTGCAAAGTATCAGAAATAAAAATTATACAAGTAATATAATTAGTTTAATTAAAATACACCGCTCCCCCGGTAAAATAAAAGTTCAACCGGTTAAGTGTTCCCCGGCAGCGGCGCCAAAAACTTGATGTGTGCTAAGTATAGGCAATTATAATAACAAGTTTAAATTAAGGAAATACTAAATAATACTATCACAGAATTCAGGCAAGATTGACCCGTTCATGTAATATAGCTTAGTAAGTAAGTCCAAATTCGAACACAAGGAACACAAGAAACGTGATTCTTATTTATAACTAATTATCTATTTATTTCTAATTACAAATATTTACAATTATAATACAAATAAATAAAAGGATCCAATTTACAATAATCTACAAGATAAGGGGGACGTTTTAGTTCCGAACGAACATATTTATATTTGATACAGATTCTAATAGATAAGTTTTAGGAACAACTTAGTAATACTCAGATGGATAAAAGATTATAATTATTCAGACTATTATTTATTAAACTTATTATATGTACTTAAGTCTATTTGCTTTGTTGGCTATTATTACTGGTGATTTACTAATGTAGAAGATCACTTAAGGTTAAGTCAAATCCTCATCATAGCAACTCAATCATAAGGTTACGCAAAATGTTACTAATTAATAAGATCCATCATCAGTTTATTAATACAATTTCTATGGTGAGGCTTGAATCGCATTATTGCTTTATATTAATGAATCATTCTTCGTCTATCGCATAAGGTTAAGATCAAGACATAAACACAATCACTTAATTTATATAAACTTAATATGGTCATCCTCATTTAATATAAATCAGTCTAACTATGTCAAGAATAATCAGAAATACATCATAATAAAGACAGTTCTTGTATAATAAACATTCAATAATATAGTTCCAACATAAACATATAATTCAAATAATAAACTCAATAAACATTCATTCAAACAATTATAATGAAAACCTAATTCACAATTAAATCAAATAAACAATATCATAAATAACTCAATAAGTTTATTAAAGTTACAAGGATAAAGAAATCGAACCAATTGACGAACTAGCTTTTCCTAGGGTTAAAAACCTTCAAACCCTAGCTCCTTAACCTCCAAAATCGCACCTAAAGTCGACCTAAAATCCTAACTTTCAGTTTTAGTATTCTTGAATCGTATATGAAAAACCTAAACCTAAGCCTCTTTTTATACTTTTTCTGGCCGACCTTCCAACCGCCGGTTGGACTGTTTGAATCCTGGTCCAACTCCACGTGTCTCCACCGCCTTAAAAACCTAATCCTCCAACCGCCGGTTGGGCTTTCCAACCGCCGATTGGACTGATTTTTCAGAATATTCCAATTACGGGCTCGGGCTTCAATGTGGACTTTCTTTATTCTTTTACAGATTCAACTTGTTTCTTCGGCCCAATTCTTCATTATTAACATTTTGGTCTTCATTTCTTCAAGGTTTAAGCTCCTTTTTCTTCATTCTTTCATTTTCTTCAGTTTCTTTCGGTTTCGGATTCGTTTTTGTTCCTTTTTCTTCATTCTTTCATTAAAATACATTTCTGCAAATATTAACAAAATAAGTATCTAAAATCATATAAATGCACTAAAATGTATATAAATATAGGGATAAATTACTATAAAATATACTATCTATTTGATGCTTATCAAACACCCCTCTTTCAATACAAGAATATTATATCACTTTACTCGGAAGCGTATATTACAAAATACAATTCATTACTATATATACAGATAATATACATAAACAGTTTACATATTCAAAACATATCAAATTCAGACTGATTGAAAACCACAAAATACGGGGTATTATGTATTACAAAACAAGATTTATAACAAAACCATATCAGAGTTTACAAGCTGTCAAACTTTCCCTGCAAAAGCATCCACTTCCTGATCACCCACATATCAAACATAATCTGCAGGAAGTTAAAATGAGGGATTAGCACGAAGCTAAGTGAATGAATTTATCACACACGATTCAACTTAGCATAACAATCTGTTTACGGCAAATAATCGTAAACACATTTCTGTTTCAATTTCAATGAGGATCGGTGGCTCTGGAGATATCATGATACACGGGGATTCTCCAAGAACACTTAACGTTAATCTGTATGGCCATTACAGAATAGACCGATAACTATTGGTTATTAAACTCATACACAGGTCTCAAACACAACAAATGAATCAAAACCTGTGTAATTCACATAATAACCAAAAAGTCCAACTACACGTTGACCTCAATAATCTGATACACATAGATTCACATATCACGTAGATTCATAACCAGTAACACAGACTAGACAGTCTAAATCAATCTACGTTTACTCGTTGCAACCAAATAGTTACAACTAAATCAAAAGGTGAGTTCTAAATCCACTCACCGATACCTCTGTAGTTACAAACTCAGAATCCAAGTGTCACTTATTGTAACACCCCCAAAATTCACTATTTTGCGGAAGCATAGTTTGGGGTGTTACTAATCAAATATCACAGCACAAAGATAAAGCAAACGACATCTATATGCAACGTTTGTAAATTAGTTACATTCCATAGATATAATGTTTGAAAACTTAGTGTTTTCCTATACAAAATGTAGTTTCCCCTAGAGTCCACGCGTATAGCGGGAGATTCTATTACATAATCGTAATATACAAAAGATAATGCTAAGATTCTCCGTTAATGCAGTTGTATTGAAATCATGCGACTCTAGCTAAAGTCCTGGAGTAATCCTACTCCATCCGGGTACCTGAGAAAACATGCTAAAAAGTGTCAACCAAAAGGTTGGTGAATCTCACAGGTTTGTAAGTAATATCAGCTTTGAACACGAGATTTCATCAGTAATGCCCGCAGGCGTAAAATCAGCAATTTCAGTCCAGAAATCGTAAACCAGTATTTGCAATCCCGCAAATGTAAGTAAGTAAGTTTATACCGTTGCCATGAGGCTCATAATCGAAGCTTAACCCGTAAGTAATAAGTTTGCTCCCGTGACATGCTCGTAATTGAGCAAGCATCAGTAACGAATAAGTAGTCACCCGTTTATACGTGTAAATCAGTACGTGGCAGCGCTACTGCCCCGGGCGGGGAGGGTCATTTCCCTAATGGATCCATTAACTAGTGTTCGCGCTTAATTCCATAACTAACGATATATGATGGAGAGACTTCTGTAAATAGTAACAACTCATGCAATTCCGTTTGGTATAGTAAACAGTTTAGTACTTGTGTTCAAGAAAAAGTAGTAGCATGTATCTCCCCCAATAAGATAAAACAGTAAAAGTGGGGCCGTAAGACTCACCTGAGTCGAGTAGTAAGCAGTAGCAAATGGTAGGTAGTATGTAGGTTCTCCGAACCCGTAACCTTTAAATGCCTAAACATATAAAGTAAGTAAGTAGATGTCTCGCAAGACCATCTAGGCTAGTTGTCTACACAACTCGTCATGTCCAAAGTTGGTTCGTTATCGTTTGTTTTCAGAAAACATGGTTGGCCCATTGGTGACGGTTTGTATTAGTAATAGTCAAAGTATTATCATTGCGTTTGAAACATTTTGTACTGAAACGACGGGGGTCCGGGGGTAGCGCCCCTGGTTGCGGGGTTCCAAGGGGTGGCAACCCCTTGGCGGGGTCCAAGGGGCAGAGCCCCTGGTCGGGGTCGAGCTGCCGAGTCAGCTCGGAGGGAAAAATGCACATTTTCTACATAGTTTTAGTGAAAATCTCTTTAAAAATTCTGATTTCTGCGACGTTGGGTGCTACGTCGCAGATCCTGACTGCGACGTTGAGCATGACGTCGCTATGTGCGACTTTCGCAATTTAATGCGACGTTGTGGGTGGCGTCGCTATACGCGACGTCGCAACTTAATGCGACTTTGTGACTGACGTCGCACCATGCGACGTTACGAGGGGTTGTGCGACGTCGAGGCTGACGTCGCATGAATCTGGGTACAAATGCGACGTCGCGGTCTGTTGGCCGGAAAACGTGCCGAAAACGAGTTTTGTGGTTTCCGTTCGGTCCAAATCTTTTACCCAACCCATATTAGGACATTTTAAGCCTATAGAAACTATAAACTAGTAAAAATGATCAAAAACGAGAGATGTCGGGATTTGTCGGAAACTTACGAGGTGTCGGATTGAAAATCCGAAAAGATAGGATGATAGATCGTGAAGTGGTGGTGCTTTTCTTCCAAATGACCGAGTAAAACCGAGTGCGTTTTGAGGTAGTATTTTGTGAATTTGATGAGTTGGTGGTGGTGATTAATTTGAGAGAGAAAAGGGAGGAAGAAAGAGAAAGAGTGGGGAAAGTGAGGAGAAAGAGAGTAAGAGTGGGAGGTTAACCTCCCACTTTCAGTCTGCGCCTCCGCGCTCCGTGCGGTGTTCGTTTCCTCCGTCGTTTAAACGTTAAATCAAGCAGTTATATTTTTAAAAGGTGACGGGAATATTTTAATGAAATACCTTGAAATTAATTATAAAAACATTTGTCGAAGTATTAAAATTCTTAACTCGCGTTTAATACGTATTCGTTAAATTATTTAAAATGTCGTCGCGATATTATAAATAATGTTTGTTCGCTGTGTATTTTATATAATAAAATACGTTCTCATTATTTAGGTAAGTTTCTGTCACCAAAGTCCAAGTAACTGTGTCGGACTCCGTCCGGTTAATTCGTACGATTAATCCAAATCGCGTAAGTACACTCATATATATATAAATCACCTTATATATATACAAATAGAGTCTGCAATTAGTCCTATTACATACTAATTACAACTAGTTACAATTAATTAGGCATAATTAATTATCCTAATTTAGCAGGTGTTACATTCTCCCCTTGTTAAAGAAATTTCATCCCGAAATTAGCTTGAGTGCACGGACGGTGCGTTGTCTGGGAAGAGATGTGGGTATTTCTGTCGCATTTGGTCTTCCCGTTCCCAGGTGAACTCAGGGCCGCGCCTAGAATTCCACCTGACTTTTACGATGGGAATACGACTCTGTTTCAATTGCTTGACCTCTCGGTCCATGATTTCCATAGGTTCCTCGACAAAATGAAGCTTATCATCGATTTGAATTTCGTCGAGCGGTATAATCAGTGTCTCGTCAGACAGACATTTCTTCAAGTTAGAAATGTGGAAGGTGTTGTGAACGCTGCTAAGCTCAGCAGGGAGTTGCAGGCGGTATGCCACGGAACCAATCCTTTCAAGGATTTCGAATGGTCCGATGTATCTAGGGTTTAGTTTGCCTCGCTTTCCGAATCGAATGACACCCTTCCATGGTGCCACTTTGAGAAGTACCTTGTCCCCTACCTAGAACTCAAGGTGTTTACGTCTCACGTCAGCATAGCTTTTCTGACGATCACGTGCGGCTTTCAGCCGGTTTTGAATACCGATGAATTTCTCAGTAGTTTCCTGAATGATTTCTGGACCCGTGAGTTGGGATTCTCCTAACTCAGTCCAACAGATAGGCGATCGACACTTACGCCCGTAAAGTGCCTCGAAGGGTGCAGCCTTTATGCTGGTATGGTAACTGTTGTTGTACGAGAACTCGCACAACGGTAAGTGATTTTCCCAAGAAGTACCGAAGTCAACTACGCAGGCTCGTAGCATATCCTCCAGTGTTTGAATAGTTCGCTCGCTTTGGCCATCGGTTTGCGGGTGATAAGCAGTACTCATATCCAGACGAGTACCAAGAGATTTCTGTAGTGATTGCCAAAAGTTAGAAGTGAAACGGCTGTCCCTATCCGAGATGATCGAGATAGGTACACCGTGTCGCGAGATGATTTCTTTGACGTAGATGCGAGTCAGACGCTCCATCTTGTCGGTTTCCTTGATGGCCAGAAAATGAGCAGATTTCGTGAGACGGTCCACGATCACCCAAATGGTATCGCAACCACTCGAAGTTTTTGGTAGTTTGGTAATGAAGTCCATGGAAATCTGTTCCCATTTCCATTGAGGAATTTCAGGTTGTTGGAGCAACCCCGAGGGTCTTTGGTGTTCGGCCTTGACTTTGGAACAGGTTAGGCATTTACTGACGTACAAGGCGATGTCAGCTTTCATGTTAGGCCACCAATACAACCCTTTGACGTTGTGATACATCTTGTCAGAACCAGGATGTATAGAGTATCGAGATTTGTGAGCTTCAGCCATCACCAAATCTCGCAAGTTTCCGAATTTGGGTAACCACACCCGGTTAGAGAAGTATCGAGTTCCATCGGGTTTGATTTCGAATTGTTTATCCAAGCCTCGCAAGGCTTCATTTTTCAAGTTTTCATCGTTGAGTGCTTCAAGTTGAGCGGTAAGGATTTGAGCAGGAAGCTCGTTACGAATTGTCATAGAAAGTGCTCGGACTCGAAGGGGTTTCACTCGTTCTTTTCGGCTTAAGGCATCGGCAACTACGTTAGCCTTGCCCGGATGGTATTTGATCTCGCAGTCGTAGTCACTAAGTAACTCAACCCAGCGACGTTGCCTCATGTTTAGATCTTTTTGATCGAATATGTGTTGGAGACTTTTGTGATCGGTAAAGATGGTGCTTTTCGTACCGTAGAGGTAATGTCTCCAGATTTTCAATGCGAAGACCACAGCACCTAACTCGAGGTCGTGGGTTGTATAGTTTTTCTCGTGAATTTTTAGTTGTCGTGAGGCATAGGCAATGACTTTTTCCCGTTGCATTAGCACACAACCAAGTCCTTGGTGTGAGGCGTCGCAGTAAACTACGAAATCGTCGGTGCCCTCGGGTAAGGACAAGATTGGTGCACTGCAAAGTTTGTTTTTCAATAGCTGGAAGGCTGACTCTTGTTTATCAGTCCAATCGAACTTCTTATCTTTATGAGTCAGCGTGGTTAGGGGAACAGCTATTCTTGAAAAGTTTTCGATGAATCGGCGGTAATAACCAGCAAGACCTAAGAATTGTCTCACTTCGGTTGGAGTGGTCGGTGACTCCCAGCCCTTGATTGCTTCAATCTTGGCGGGATCAACATGAATTCCTTGGCTGTCAATAACGTGCCCGAGGAATTGAACGGTTCGAATCCAGAACTCACACTTAGAGAATTTGGCATATAACTCTTCGTGTTTCAGAAGTCCTAGAATGGTTTTCAGATGTTGAGCATGTTCCTGCTCGTTGCGAGAGTAAATCAGAATATCGTCGATGAACACAATGACGAATTTGTCAAGATATGGTTTGCACACCCGATTCATAAGGTCCATGAATACGGCCGGTGCGTTGGTCAACCCGAATGGCATCACTTGGAATTCGTAATGCCCATAACGAGTTCGGAAAGCTGTCTTTGGGATATCATTGTCACGGACTCGGAGTTGATGATAACCCGACCGTAGATCAATCTTTGAGTAAACACTAGATCCCTGGAGTTGGTCAAATAGGTCATCGATTCTAGGAAGTGGGTACCGATTCTTTATGGTTAGCTTATTCAGCTCTCGGTAATCGATACACATGCGGAAAGATCCATCTTTCTTTTTCACGAATAAGACCGGAGCTCCCCAAGGCGAGGAACTTGGTCGAATGAATCCTTTGTCCAGGAGTTCCTGTAGTTGGTTAGACAACTCCTGCATTTCGGATGGTGCTAAACGGTAAGGGGCTCGTGCCACGGGTGCAGCTCCGGGCACAAGTTCGATTTGAAATTCAACTTGTCTAGGTGGCGGAAGTCCGGGCAAGTCTTCAGGAAAGACTTCCGGGAAATCCCGCACGATTGGAACATCCTCAAGTCGCTTCTCCTCCGACTTCTTCTCCGTTACATGTGCGAGGATGGCTTGATACCCTTTTCGTAGATATTTTCTAGTTTTCAGACAGGATACAATATTCAGATTCCGTCTGCCGGTCTCCCCTTGTAGGACTAAAGTTCCACCGGAGACAAGAGGTATGCGAACGAGTTTGTCATGACAGATGATTTCAGCTCGGTGCTTGGACAACCAATCCATACCGACAATAATATCGAAGCTGCCGATCTCGACAGGGATTAAATCAATGGGAAACGTTTCGTTTTTGAGGTTAAGTGTACAGTTGTGTATGATGCTATCAGTCTCAATCAGTTTGTCGTTAGCTAATTCTACAATGTATTTAGCATCTAAGGCAGTGGGAGTAATATCAAGTAAAGGGCTAAACTTCTCAGAAATGAAGCTTCTATCGGCACCGGTATCAAATAACACAGAAGCAGTAAGGTCGTTGAGAAGGAACGTACCCGTCACGACGTTCGGGTCTTGTCTGGCTTCCCCAACCTTGATAACGAATGATCTGCCGCGAGCAGGGTTGTTGTTGTTGTTTTTCAGCTTTGGGCAATCTTTCTTGAAATGCCCTGTATTTTCGCACCCAAAGCAGGCCTTTGGTGCATTGGTGTTGGGGGTAGGAATGTTGGTCCGGCAATCCTTGGCTAGATGCCCGAACCGTTTGCAGTTGGAGCAAGGGCAAGAACCGTCATGATGGCGGCTGCATTTGGAACAGTATGGTTTGTTCCCGCTGTACCCTTTCTTTTCCGAAGTTCCCGATGAATAAGCCTTAATGTACTCAGGCTTTTTGTTGGAGGTTTGGTTGGATGAGTTGTGGTTTCCTTCCCACTTGCGTTTGTTGTTTGCAGATGGGTTTGAAGTTGTGCCACGGCGGACAGAATTTGCCGTTAGTTCATGGGCCATACGGATGGCGCTCTGAATAGTACCCGGTTTGGAAGAAGTTACCAGGTCCTGTAGTCTCTCGGGAAGTCCATCAACGAATTTCTCGATCCTCTTGTACTCAGGATCGACCATGGATGGGCACAGAAGTGCCAGTTGGTGGAAACGGTTGGTGTATCCGGTGATGTCATCACCCTGCATCTTGTGGTTCCAAAATTCCATTTCCAGCTGTTTCAATTCATCCCTGGGGCAGTACTCGCCCCTCAACATTTCTTTCAACTCCTCCCACGGGAGTTGGTAAGCAGTAGCAACACTCACAGTCTGGGCATAAGTGTTCCACCAGGTGAGTGCGGTGTCAGTAAAAGTACTAACGGAGAACTTAACCTTGTCTCCTTCCGCACAGTTGCAGATCAGAAATACAGACTCAACTTTCTCGATCTAGCGTACTAGACCGATAGCTCCCTCAGTACCTGCAAAGTTTAGAGGTTTGCAGTTCTGGAAGTCCTTGTAAGAACAAGGTTTAGCAGCAGGGGTTTCGTGGAACTTGGTGGAGTATTCCGAGCCAAGGCTTCAGTAACAGCCTGGGTTATAAGGGAGGTAATCTGGGCATCTGTGTATGGTCTTGTCTTTGGCGGCATGATTCTTCGATAAAAGAAATGAAGATACATAAGATTTTGTAGGAACTTGTAATTGTCACAGATGTACATGTATAAAAGCAGTAATACATAACATCAACATGGAAAATGACAATTAATGTGAGCTGAAATAACAAGGAAAGTTTGATAGATAATGTGAGTTCAAAGGTTACATCCTACAGAGATATTACAAAAGGTGTCGGGAATTGTTACATCCGACTAGTTTATAGAGTAGCGCTAGATAGTCATTAGATTACGAGATAGATTACAAGACAAAGACTACACTAGTCTTCCTGTAGATTAATTTGTTCCATCAGCGCGACAAGGCGGTCCACGGTTTCTGCTAGTCTGTTTGTTTGCCTGGCGTTGTCTTCCACCAAGGCCAGTCGTTGTGTTAGTGCTCGAGAGTGATCCTCAGTCTCCTGTGAACGCTGTTCACATTCCTCTAGTCGGTTTCTTACAAGTTCATCCGCACCTAATTCGGCGGTCATGGAATCCTGAATTATGCTTACAGAGAGGTTAGTATCCTCTTGTTCTCGCTGGAGTTGGGATATGAGATCAAGTGCTTGGCGAAGCAGGTAGGTCATTCGGTGTTGTTCCCGTTCGAGACTTTCGAGCCTTTGCTCTTGACGGCGGAATTGGGTAGCCAACACTGGCAACGTGAGATGTGCCGAGTCCTGAGAGTTATGAACAGGATAGGGGCTGTTTCGAGGCGACCTTGTGTTCCTCCTGGCTACTCGTGGGTTCCGTGACCCATGTGAGTGAGAGTGTGACGGATTAGGTGGTGTGTTTGCCATTCCTGTGGCAGAGTGTAAGTAAGACGAGGCGAATATATGTAAGTATATAATATTCAGCCTAGTGTCTAGCACGTATCAAGTAATGGTCCGGTTCTCTCGTGGTCAGAGTCAACTAACGTATCCCCGTTCAACATAACTATTTCAGACCTTACATCATCTTTCCTTAATTGTACATAGTTGATCAGGCTATGTTAAATTAAAGTCGTATGCTGTAATTCCTGAACCAGTCATGTCTAATAAAAGAATACTGCCTAACGGTCATAGTCTAGGCCCACTAAATGCAACCTAGTTCACTATAACCTTAGGCTCTGATACCAATCTGTAACACCCCCAAAATTCACTGTTTTGCGGAAGCATAGTTTGGGGTGTTACTAATCAAATATCACAGCACAAAGATAAAGCAAACGACATCTATATGCAACGTTTGTAAATTAGTTACATTCCATAGATATATTGTTTGAAAACTTAGTGTTTTCCTATACAAAATGTAGTTTCCCCTAGAGTCCACGCGTATAGCGGGAGATTCTATTACATAATCGTAATATACAAAAGATAATGCTAAGAATCTCCGTTAATGCAGTTGTATTGAAATCATGCGACTCTAGCTAAAGTCCTGGAGTAATCCTACTCCATCCGAGTACCTGAGAAAACATGCTAAAAAGTGTCAACCAAAAGGTTGGTGAATCTCACAGGTTTGTAAGTAATATCAGCTTTGAACACGAGATTTCATCAGTAATGCCCGCAGGCGTAAAATCAGCAATTTCAGTCCAGAAATCGTAAACCAGTATTTGCAATCCCGCAAATGTAAGTAAGTAAGTTTATACCGTTGCCATGAGGCTCATAATCGAAGCTTAACCCGTAAGTAATAAGTTTGCTCCCGTGACATGCTCGTAATTGAGCAAGCATCAGTAACGAATAAGTAGTCACCCGTTTATACGTGTAAATCAGTACGTGGCAGCGCTACTGCCCCGGGCGGGGAGGGTCATTTCCCTAATGGATCCATTAACTAGTGTTCGCGCTTAATTCCATAACTAACGATATATGATGGAGAGACTTCTGTAAATAGTAACAACTCATGCAATTCCGTTTGGTATAGTAAACAGTTTAGTACTTGTGTTCAAGAAAAAGTAGTAGCATGTATCTCCCCCAATAAGATAAAACAGTAAAAGTGGGGCCGTAAGACTCACCTGAGTCGAGTAGTAAGCAGTAGCAAATGGTAGGTAGTATGTAGGTTCTCCGAACCCGTAACCTTTAAATGCCTAAACATATAAAGTAAGTAAGTAGATGTCTCGCAAGACCATCTAGGCTAGTTGTCTACACAACTCGTCATGTCCAAAGTTGGTTCGTTATCGTTTGTTTTCAGAAAACACGGTTGGCCCATTGGTGACGGTTTGTATTAGTAATAGTCAAAGTATTATCATTGCGTTTGAAACATTTTGTACTGAAACGACGGGGGTCCAGGGGCAGCGCCCCTGGTTGCGGGGTTCCAAGGGGTGGCAACCCCTTGGCGGGGTCCAAGGGGCAGAGCCCCTGGTCGGGGTCGAGCTGCCGAGTCAGCTCGGAGGGAAAAATGCACATTTTCTACATAGTTTTAGTGAAAATCTCTTTAAAAATTCTGATTTCTGCGACGTTGGGTGCGACGTTGGGTGCTACGTCGCAGATCCTGACTGCGACGTTGAGCATGACGTCGCTATGTGCGACTTTCGCAATTTAATGCGACGTTGTGGGTGGCGTCGCTATACGCGACGTCGCAACTTAATGCGACTTTGTGACTGACGTCGCACCATGCGACGTTACGAGGGGTTGTGCGACGTCGAGGCTGACGTCGCATGAATCTGGGTACAAATGCGACGTCGCGGTCTGTTGGCCGGAAAACGTGCCGAAAACGAGTTTTGTGGTTTCCGTTCGGTCCAAATCTTTTACCCAACCCATATTAGGACATTTTAAGCCTATAGAAACTATAAACTAGTAAAAATGATCAAAAACGAGAGATGTCGGGATTTGTCGGAAACTTACGAGGTGTCGGATTGAAAATCCGAAAAGATAGGATGATAGATCGTGAAGTGGTGGTGCTTTTCTTCCAAATGACCGAGTAAAACCGAGTGCGTTTTGAGGTAGTATTTTGTGAATTTGATGAGTTGGTGGTGGTGATTAATTTGAGAGAGAAAAGGGAGGAAGAAAGAGAAAGAGTGGGGAAAGTGAGGAGAAAGAGAGTAAGAGTGGGAGGTTAACCTCCCACTTTCAGTCTGCGCCTCCGCGCTCCGTGCGGTGTTCGTTTCCTCCGTCGTTTAAACGTTAAATCAAGCAGTTATATTTTTAAAAGGTGACGGGAATATTTTAATGAAATACCTTGAAATTAATTATAAAAACATTTGTCGAAGTATTAAAATTCTTAACTCGCGTTTAATACGTATTCGTTAAATTATTTAAAATGTCGTCGCGATATTATAAATAATGTTTGTTCGCTGTGTATTTTATATAATAAAATACGTTCTCATTATTTAGGTAAGTTTCTGTCACCAAAGTCCAAGTAACTGTGTCGGACTCCGTCCGGTTAATTCGTACGATTAATCCAAATCGCGTAAGTACACTCATATATATAAAAATCACCTTATATATATACAAATAGAGTCTGCAATTAGTCCTATTACATACTAATTACAACTAGTTACAATTAATTAGGCATAATTAATTATCCTAATTTAGCAGGTGTTACACTTATCTTTTGGAGTATCTGAGAATCAAAGATCAAATATAAGTTAGTAACAACATTCTTAAACTCATAACTTATACTTGAATATAACATATATTAGAGAACATAGCATACTATACAGATTAAATCACATAATCATATCAAAGTCAAATTATCATTTAGTTCTTTAGTAAAAATTGCCAGAACCCAATTGAATCCGTCCGGATTTGTTCGAATCCGCCTGGATTAAGATGAATCCGCCGGATTCAGACGGAATCCGCCAGATTCCCAAGCTCATTTCACTTCCAGTTTTGATCAGACAAAAATTTAGTGAATCCGCCTTATGAATCCGCCCGGATTCCCAAGAATCCGGTTTCTTTTAATTGAATCCGCCGGATTTCCAGGAATCCACCGGATTCCCAGGAATCCGCCGGATTCCCTTGTCTTGCAGACCTGCGCATATGCCATTTTTTTTCTGCACTTTAACTATGAACTAAAATCACTAATTCTCACTTTCAGCTACCAATTCAACAAAGATACGTTTTAAGCATCAAAGTAACATCATATTACAATCAACAACTTCTAATAACATCAAGCATTCCTCTAATCTCTTCAAGTTCATAAAACCCACTTGAATCACTTGAGTGAGCTCAAAATCATCACTTATGAATATGAAATCCAAATTAAACTATACAAATCAATTTATAATCATCATATAACATCAAGATCAACTTCAATTCATACATGAATCATTAATCTAAAGATTTCCAAGGAATTAACTTTCAAGAATATCACTTACAACTTGAAGATTAGAAAGTGATGATGATGATGATGATATATAATTCCAAAGATCACAGCTCAATCTTTCAATTTGGTTGATTCCTTTTCTTGTTTAGATTTTGATTTTTAGGTTATTTAGGTGTTAGGGTTTTAGTTTAGAGGGAAATGAACAACTTTCCTTTTTAGGAAGGTTAAATAGGTCGGCTCTTCACATTGCACCGACTCCGTATTCAATTAAAACTAGTCCTCTTTCAATCTATTGTCTGGAACCTAAATAACATTTGCGAGAAACTTATTTTATTGTACCGTTAACTATAGTAAATTAAAACAGGCACTAATTTACTATTCACAATAAGTCATGGGACCTATTTATTTAAGTTTCACAATTTAATAGATAATACTAGGTAATTTCTAAAATCATTATATAATCGATAAAATAAGAAATTACCAGACCGCAGGAGAGGATGTTACACCAAGGGTCAAAATTTATAAAAGTACTATTTTTCTCATTCATTTGAAAGTATTCGAAACATTACCTCAAAATATGAACTCGAAATTCAACTGTAATTTGGCACCCAATTGGGTACTCGCAGTAACAAATATGCAAAATGTATAACAGTAAAAAATAATCAAAATATTATTATTCTGAATTTAAATAACGAAACAGGAGAACATCTACCAAATAAAAATATAAAATGTTATATTTTATATTGCTATAATTATACCCGTACACGAAACTAATGTACCAAAAATATGTCACCAACCTCAAATAATTGAGGAGACAGTATCCATTTTAAGCCATACTCATTGAAAAACATAACCCGCGTGTTACTCCCTCTCACTTTCTTCTTCTATCATTTCAACACACACAAATCATCACCATTTTCAACCTCTGTGAAGAACACAAAGATCAGAACCAGCAGAGACACAAGAAGAGCCAGCAGCATCATTTTTCTCCATCATCATCATCCTCACCACTTTCATCTTTGTAAGGAAACTCATTTTCTTTGAGTTATACACTTCAATTTCGTTCTATAACATGATTATATATCATAACCTGTGTATATAACACCAAAATTTGAAGATTTGATTTATTATATCTCTTGAAAATGGATTTTGAGAAACCAAACACTTAAATCCGAAATTGATGATTATAAACATGTTATTTGTTAAATTAAATTGATAACTATGATGGATATGATGATACAAAACTTTAGGAACCAAAATACATTGATTATATATATGCTCTGTACGAGATGGAACCTGAAAACTTGCTGGATCCGGCGGATCACACGGGTGATCCGGCGGATCATCCTTAAAAATGATGATATTACACATGAAAAAGCATGTTGATCCGGCGGATCACCATCTTGATCCGGCGGATCACCTCAACATTTTGGCGGATCATTTGAATGATCCGGAGGATCAAATTTAAAAACTTAAATACGTGCAAAAAGCCTTCGATCCGACGGATCATTATCTGATCCGGCGAATCACAATAAATGGAGCCCGATCCGGCGGCTCAATGGGTTGATCCGGCGGATCACCACCCTTGGTCAACGTTCTGACTTTGACTTTTAAACCTTATATGATTCCGTTGACGAGTGTAATTGATACAAGACATTACCAAGACGTAATAAACCGTTGATAACATTATAACCGAGACAAAACCGAGACACGGACTTTTCCACAAATTAACGATATATATATATATATATATATATATATATATATATATATATATATATATATATATATATATATATATATATATAACACATATATATATACGGACTTTATATAAAATACGATTTTGGATACGATTACATTATCGGGACACTTAAAACTTAGTAAACGCAAGTGACGATTTTAAAACAATGATGTTTATTTTGTAAACACGATAAAGGTTTTATAACAAATAAAACATATAACATTTTATATACGTAAGCGACGTATTACATTATATATATATATATATATAAATAAGCACACATGTTTATATATATAAACGACACCTATGGATTACGTGATTAACAAATGTGAGATATTACAATGTACAACGAGTATACTTATATACATATGCATATAGAACAAATATATATATGTACGAGAGGAACAAAACGACACTTATATATATATATATATATATATATATATATATATATATATATATATGACGACACACATGTATATATACGTAACGAGATATATGCTTTGAGAAATAATAACAATATTTCATCATAACGTCACCAACGAAGTCAACAACATATATGATTAAGAAATTTACCATTTCTTCAAACAAACAAACAAACCATTAGCATAAGTTGATTAAACAAATCAAACGTACTTATGTAAATACATTTATTGTATATAGGTTAACACACCTTGAGCAATCATCTGTCAGCTGCTAGCATTCATACCGAGCAAACTACTGTGAGTCCACAGCCCTACTTTGCAATGTTTTATGCTTTTAAACATAGGGGTGTAAACATAGAAACTGCATGCGAACACATGCAGCAAACTATATAAATGCTTTATTGCTTTATACAAACTGTTTGATATGAAATTACATTTTCACAACTGTTTTGGGAATTAGACAACGAATCCTAGTACGGACCCAGACTCACAATGTATGCATGAAAAGTCCTTATGTCATGCAAACTATAACCATTAACAAGGTGACTCTAGCCACTGAGTATACGAATAGTACTATTGCCGTGACGACCCTCCTACTGGATTGGAGCGTATACTTACATGTCCTGTAGGCAAACAACATATTGATTGGTCGTGGTTTGGTTATAGGGTTAGGTTGCGTTACTTTAACCTGCGAGGTTTAGCTCACATTTCAAGGGATTATATTTTAAATATTACCACATACTGTATAGGATTAACGTATCCTACAACTGTTTCATGCCGGAAAACATACTGGTTATATTTTAAATACTGGTTAACAACCAGACTTACACTTTGGGCGACAACCCACATAAAATGATATTATAGGGTAACAACCCTACAATCTTATATTTTTCAAAGCTGCAAACATGTATTTATTGAATAACGTTTCAATAACACAAACATAATTGGTTTAACATACCTCATATTTATACAAAACCTGTGAATTCACTCAACATAATTTGTTGACGATTTCTTTCTATGTTTTATAGGAAATTAGCTACATAAGTAAGAATCGCATGCATACAGGATGGACAACCCTGGACTACTTAGGATGCCACATACTTTTGGGACAACTTTTGAGGATTTCCTTAATATAACTGCAGACATTGCAGTTATACTTGTGAAATCTTACTTTATAACTCATGGATTGTAAAACTTAAATGTTTTAAACTCTACTACTACTGTTACGACTTACATAGTCGTATTACTTTTGTAAAAACTATTTAAACGGGCATCTTAATCTATCATGTTGCGCGATAGCCATATGCTCTGAGTATGTATGTACTGTTTGGTTGATTTACTGCTCTCGCCCCGCCACATCACCAAAGCTTCTGCACACTTAATTAGTACTGATCGTGATTACCGTTTGGCGGGGTATGACATGAGGATTCTGTCTAAGTGGGTAAATTTTGCTTCATGTGAAAACTGTTCAGGTTTAACCACAAACTCTCTTTTTGGGTTGACCCAATAATGAATTGAGAATTGTGTCACAATAGTTTAATCTTATTTGGCTGACCCGCTAACAATGACGACTGCGTTTAGAAATATCGGTTATGTTTTTTTTTATGTTCCTACGGAGTATTTCTTTGCTAAGTGGGCAATGTTGTTTCCCAGGATTAAGAGAACTCATGGCATATTCAACTTACTTGAGTTATCACATATGAAGCATTAACTGTCAATGGTGGAAACACCCTCTCTTGAGGAAGTAGGAAATTATGATCGGCAAGATTAGGACTACATTCAACAATTATTATAAAGACGAGGTATGTTGATACATGTTTACTATAAAGATATCTAATATTGAAAATTTTCCACTTTACATGAGTTTGTTGTTTGTACCTATGAATTATGAACTTATTGTTATAGTTAGACATATACGTAGGGAAAGAGATGTACATATCTCCCTATATATAAAATTATTAAGGACCCTTTGTTAATTTGTCAACATATGAGTGACATTTGCTGTTCTTTTAGGTGTAATCTTTGTTTCTCATTTTTCTTGAACACATTGTTGAAGAATTTTTATATATTTTCGTTTTTCGTAAAAAAAAAAAAAAACCGCATCCCCTCGTCTCTCTCCTAAAACCGCCTACGGCCTTTTTATCTTCATTTGCAACAACTCAAGCTTCTCTCCTGTTCATGCCTAATCTTTCCTATCTAATATAAGGATCAAGAATTTTTGATGATGTGGACATTCTAAGAATCAATAATTTTTCTTATAATTTTGAATTTTTTAAATAAATTACTTTATTATACTCTTTAGGCAAAACATGTCTGTTTACATTATCTGCGAAAAGATCATTCATATTTCTTGGGACTTAAAAAGGCTATTTGCACTCTTTCAATTTAATTGGCCCGTCTTCCAACCAAACATGAGTCTGTTCTTTTTCTCCAAGCCACCGCCCAACATTGAATCATTTTATTTTATTTTCTTCTTCATCAGCATCCATATTCATCATCTCTCTCCTTTGTGCTCTCAACTTATCCTCCTCTGTGCGCTCAATTTTATCTTCCTTCGTATGCAGGTAATATTAGTTGATGTGGGTTTTTATTTTGATGTTATAGTTTTGTTTAGTTAATTCAATATTTGAGAGATGAACACCATGGTTTGAAGTAAGGTTTGTGGTTAGGGTTGCTATGAATATCTCATTATGTTAGAAGCTTTTTTGTAATTGTTTGGTTTATATGGTGTTTAAAGGTTTCAACTCTGGTTTGTAGCAACAATCTCCTGCTCCGATCAATTTTATTGATTTTTCACCGGGACAATTGGATATATAGAACTGCATCCATTTCAATTTTTTGAGGAATGCGATGAGTTGCTTCAAAAGATCGACCATGTAGATGATGGTGACGGTGAGTTGCCTAAAAATTGACTTTGTAAGATTTTCTTTTATATGATTGTTAAATACAGGTTTGGAAGGGTTTTTGATGAAATGCGCGACAAGTGTTTGATGAAATGTCTAAGAGACACAACTATAAAAGGTAATTATATATTTTTTGCTACTTTAGGGTAAGTAACATAAAGTTAATCATTATAGTTATTCCATGAATGCATCCAGTGACACCTATCTCTTTTCCAATATATATGTTTGGGTACTTTGGCTTTGAATCTCTCATTTACACTGATTTGGTTAGATTTTAATGTCAGTTTTTTGAAGGGTTGAAGATTAGCTATTATTAACAAGCAATTTATTTCACAAAATGTCCAGATGTTATGTTTGATTTCACTTCTGGGAAGAGGATTGAACAAAAGCTTTCTGAATACAATTAAGAGGCCAAAAAGTTTCGGAGGTAATTTCTATTCAAAGTAGTTTAATTTACACATTTGGAGTTTGTGTAGTGAGATTAGTTGTATAGAGAAGAGAATGCTTGGTATATACACCTTGTCATTTGACTTTTACATATTCATTGCGTTTACTGTTACTACTAATTTTTTTTATTCCAAATAGATTTAATCTAGATGTTAATTTGTAGGCATTTGTGATAATGTACATGAACATGGTGATTCGTATCATAACCAGTTCCACATTCGTGTCTTTTAAAAAAATTCAATTTATATTTGTAGCTAATAAACTGTCTTCGTACAGGTTCTTACGCATTTTAATATGCCTTATTGAGTTTTAAAGATGATTTCTAAGTTTTCAAAGACTTTGAGATTTACAGTTGATTATGCAAGTATCAATGAGCAAGGGTTCAAGTTTTCGAAGAAAGTTCAAATTTGATTAGTTCCTAAATAAGTTTTAAAATTTTCAATTGTTATAACTGAATCGTATGTCAGTTTTTTGGTAAGTAGTAATCTTCTTCACTCACCCTATATGTTGTTCTCATGTTTCTGTCTACATGTGATTGGATTTGGTGTCTAATGTTATTTTTTAGGTGCTAGGTCGATATGATTTTTGGGTTTAATTAAGGGTTTAGGTCCCCGAAATGCTACTAACTTTGACCAAATCTCTATTGTATGCACCCAACTTACGTATACTAATTTTAATGCAACCAACTTTCCAAAATGGTGTTTTTGATGTAACTTGATGACGTGTCGCGCGTATGGCATGCCACGTGGCGTATGGAGAGAGCGACATGTCACCAAGTTACATCAAAAACACCATTTTCGAAAGTTGGTTGCATTAAAATTAGCATATGTAAGTTGGGTGCATACAATAGAGATTTGGTCAAAGTTAGTAGCATTTCGGGGACCTAATCCCTTTAATTAATATGGTGCTTTTTGTTCGCCAATCAAGGTAGATGTTAGTTGATTAGATGTTTCATGTGAATTATTCATTATAGCTGATTCATAAGGTGTTTTTATGAATAAGTTGTTTATCACATGATAATTCTTGCTTTACAACTAATATTTTTTTGTCTGAGTTATAAGTAAATGGGTCGAGATTGACACCTCTGCCTGCAATATTCTATTCCTTTGTTGTTGTTAGTTCTAGTTCTATATAGTTGCATGTTTTTTTGTAGGTTGCCAGATATATTGGATCGGATTTCCCCAACTCGTGTTTGTGCTAATTTTCACTTGGGTGATGTTTTGCTTGAACTTTGTAATGATACTTGGGCACTATCAAACCAGTGTCGCATTTTTATTTTTTAATAACATATAGTATTGCTTAATTTAACAGTACTAGAAGTGTAACTTTCTTGTCATCTTGGTGTGTGACAGAATTGTGATTGTTACTGTTTTGATAAGCTTACTATTTGGGTTGTGATGGCCACTGTTTTTGTGTAAGTTCAAGAAGCAGAAAAAAAACGATTCCATTGAACTTCAACTAAATGAGTATTAATGTTGGTTTGGTTGTTTCATAACTATGTTTAAAATGTACTATGGTATGAGTTTAAGATTTTGTGAACAAGTTAATGATATTTATGCAAGGGACTACATCGTTACTACCATTTCTAAGCATCCAAAACTCATGATTCGTTCAAGTATTACAACTGGGCAAGTTCCATAGATGATCCATTAAGTTATAATTGGCCATATATATATATATAACATGTTTTAACTTAAAATAAGTTTACTTGAAGTAGTTAAATGTATATTGAATTAAATTATTACTTTATGTAGTTCCAATATGGGGACTTTGTTATGCTACTGTTCCAATCTTTTGATTTTATGATTATATCCTCTTATTATAAATATAGTTCATAGTTCATGTAATAAATTACAAAAGACTTCAGAGAAGAAAAAAAAAAGGAATGCATCTACAAACTTATCCCTTTTCTTCCTTCATTATGCATTATCATGTTTTCCTACTTCATTATGCATGTTTATCTTTTATTACAAATATAGTTCATTAACGCATCACCAAATTATCTACAAAACGTAATAATACAAAGGTAATACATAAACTTATATTAACATTTTTCAAATAGTCTTATAACTAATTCTTTGTCAAACCCGTGTTGTCACGGGTCAATGATCTAGTTGTAACTATCCAACCGAATCATATATGGAGATTATAAATTTTTATCGTCATCGTTGGGAACATCTATTCCTAGATTTGGGAACGATGCCTCCGGGTTTAATTTTGCCCTAAATTTTTTTACTCCCTTTTGTTGTTCCTAATTCGTTATTTGATACAGATAGTAGAGGATTATTCAACCGTTACTTCTGTCAACGTCAGAAGAATATGTCAAAAAGCTAATCATATACAGGGAATGGATCTCAAACCGTTTTCAAATTTGTTCACCAGGTCTCTTTCTCCACTAAATTAAATAAGTGAGTTTCAGACTTTCTGCATGAATCCAGCACTTTTGTAATGCTACTATGGTTTTTTTGGATTATCTGATTCTATGACTTTGGTTCATTTTCTGAAATGATGGTATAGATGAGTTCTATAGTTCCTGTAACAGACCACGATTGAATGAATAAATCTTGTATATGCTCTTTTCTCATTGTTACAAGTCAGAACTCAGAACCTCATATCTTACCGATGATTTTGACTTGGATTTGCACAAACATTGGAATTAGAATTGAATCTTGACAATGTAATTCGAAAACTTGGAATCATAACAGAGTTCCATCATGTGAAACTGCTAAAGATCAAACATTGATCACACTTAAGAAAATTAAAGCAACCTTTGCTTTCAGAACATATTAGAAAGATGAGTATAGAACCTATATTGCTTTTATAACCATTTGTACCAAATGGGAACCATGATTTATCTCATTCTTCTAACTGTGTTTTCTGATGTGGCAGTCTCTCCAATCTCCTATCTTTTGCTCCCAAACTTGCGGAGTACTATAGAGATCTCTTACAACCAGCCGCCCTTCGACAGTTACGTACAAAAATCACTCGTACTATTACTGAAACTGCAATCCTTTCTATCAATATCTACGAATAATTTGATGCATCCATTCTTCAAATATCTGTTTTCATTGAATTCTTCAATGAGGGTTCTGAAATCTGTTTTCCTTTTGCATACTCAGGTGTCATCGTTAGTCAAAATCAAGGAAGACGTTAAGAAGGTACGCTTATTTAGTTTGTCTGATTTTAATTGTTCAGGGATTAAATCAAACATAAAGTTATTGGTATTTTTTTTTTTCATTGGAGCGCTTTTTTCTCTTTAATTATAAACATAGATTTGTGTAATCACAAAATCCATCATGTGTTCTAGGTAGGTAGATTTTGTGCTTATAACATTTAGTTCACCTTAAGTGTAAAATCTATTATCAATTATGAGAAAATTTGAATTTAGCTTAACTATATCAAGTGGGTAGGTTGTTGTTGCATTTCAAGGTGTTTGTAGAAACGCCAAACAGGAAACTGATGCAACTAAAGTGTATTGTCCTCATGGTCGTTTCATTGAGCTCTGTGAATGAATTTAACAATAGTAAGACCTGTTAGTCTCAAATCTTAATTCAACAATTAAAGAGTTTTTAGTCCAATTCTGATTAATCGTATTAAGTCTCAAGAGATCAAGCGATGATATGAATACTTATGGCATAATTCAATATCTTTTTTTAACATACGGTGCAGCCAAAAAATGAAGGATCACCAAATGTTTATGTTAAGATTCCTACGACTGCTTTTTCTGTATTAATGGTTGATTGATGATCAACATTTATATGTAAAGGTGGCAAATTAGGCTAATCGGGTGGATTGGGTTCAGGTCATAAGTCATAACAAGTAATTTTCTAACACTGCAAAATGACCTGGCCAGCTCGACTCTGGTCAGGTTGGGAAACCTCATACGATCATTAGTTAAATCTCTTTCGTAGGTGTATCCCAATTTTCAGAATTTCTTTTGATGAGTGTTTTGGTTGTACACACTCACACATTACATTACATCTAATGCTTTACTGAACATCTCTCTTTTCAGCAAATGTCTTGAGGGGCACTTGAAGTTTAGATGAAATAGTGTGCGATTATGTTTTTGCTTGGATTCAGAACATAGACATAGACAGAGCTAAGTGCAGCCATGACATATTACTTACAATTTCACTTGCTTATATCTGACATTTTAAGCTATGTATCTTTTCTTAAACTCGTCGAATTGTGTTTCTAAATTATGACTTGATTGATGCGCCTGTTAACCGTTTAATAAGTTGTCTCGCGGACATACCTTTTTTTCTTTTATCTCCAGTACATCTTCGTTCCATTAGCACATCAGTGTTGCTGTATTTTGCCAACTAAATAGAAATACCCGTATGGGTGATTATATAATTTTATCTATTTATATGACTTTTCATACGCGTGTTATGATTGTTATCTATTTATATGACTTTTCATACGCGTGGCAGACTCAGGATATATAGATGGATCTCTTGTATTTAGCATATTGTCAGTTTCTGGTTTTCTATTGTATATGGAATTTGGTAGCCTTCTTCTTTATATAATTGGATATTTGGCTATCATGTATTTATAAGTATTAGCTTAATCAGTAAATTGTTTTATATTCAGTGCTATCACATGATTTTATAGGACAAATTTACTTGATTACTAAGGACTGAGTGGTATTTCAGGGTCCATTTATGCTAACAACATTGCACGTTTCGAAAGTTATATTGATATGTATGACTTTAATCACTTTTGTATCTGATTTGGAGAAGCTTATATTACTGGTGTAGGCCACATCTTTTACGGGCATGGCTAATACAATTGACTTAGCAACTTGCTTTTTTTCAGAAGTAAGTATGGTCCCTGAATTGTAGGTATTTCATTCTTTAATGTTGGTCTTATATATGGTATGTTTTTCTGGCATTATACTGAAGTTTGACTCTTGTCCTTCTCTTATGCTAGGTAAGCCTATGGGTTAGATCATTGTCATTCTTAAACAGTAATTGATGGTTAGTATTGGTTATCCTTAGCATTTGGAAAATAATATCATAAAGTTTGCCCCCATCCCACATTTATCATATGTCAACCAAGGCATATCTAAATCTAAATAACTATATATATAAGGATCGTAGATTAATTTTAAATGCATCATGACTGGACAATTTATGGATATATTTTATTTTTATGTCAGCTATCATCTGTTGTAAATTGGTAATCTTTATAGTTTATACTATGATTTATTATGTAACACTAGACACTTCTAGCCACAAGAACTAGAACTCTGAATGGGTGACTACGCCACAATGACACCAGCTTAAATAAATATAAAGTTACAGACTGTGTTTGCATTGTCAAACTATTATTTCATGGGTCAAAGTAGATGTGGAAAATTGGGCGGGTCGGGTTAGTTGGGTAACATAAAGGTTATATTATTTTTTTAATAGTTACTTTTCAAATAAGTAGCACTGGTGGCAACTTTAATAATACCCTATAGTTCTAACCAAGCCCAACAGAGACATACAGATATTGGTTATAGATATAAACCTGAGATTCAAAGCAAATTACAGGCATGATGAAAGAGTTGAAACCAATGCAGTTAATTATCACTGGAGAGATGGAGGTCCCATGGAAAGTGGAGGATTAAATTGTTAAAGGGAGGAGTTTCAGGTGTCATAATAAGGCATGTCCGTAGAGATCTTATAAGGGATGCTGATGTTTTGGTGAAGCAATGTATCTTATTTATGGGCTTACTCATGTAGCCAACTAAAATGCAATGTGCTTGCATCTGGTAGTCATCCTGCGGATGTGACTAGAACCCGTAGGATAGTGGCGAAGCACCATATACAACAGGTATGTGTCCGCCAATGAAATATATTGTATAGTATAAGAAATTAAAATTTGTAATTTGTTATTATAGTGCATCTGGTATACTTCGGTTTGCTGGGGCCATGTTTACTTGCACAATTATTAACAAAGAGGTAATAAAATGGTTTAAATGGAGTACTATATATGGCCTTATAGGCAAAATGCCTGCAGTTGCAATTGATGTCTTCAGGCTGTGTTTATTGGGAAGAACTGAAATTGGAAAATACAACAAAATGGCACGGGTCATTGATCATTTCTAAGTATTGTAGGTCAACTTTTGTCTTTCAAAGGTTTCAATTTGAATCCGATATTAAAAATTTATTCAGTGTTTATTTGTTGTTTGCAAACCATTCATGTTTATCTTAATCAGAAGCATCATGCTGTCCCCTTTACCTTATATTAGAAATCTATTTTTTCCCGTAATGAAGGGTTTCGTAACATCATAATGTGATCATGAAGACGACGTTCCATGGTAACACGGGAACGTCATAACTTTGAAGCTACCCTGCTAGCTCTGTTTCTTTAGGTAGTAAATTATTGCGAACATACAAATTTGGTAATATGTCGAAATCGATATGTGTCAACCACGAACAATTTATTGCCCTGAAAAATAAGTTCATGCGTGTATATGTACGTGTACACTTATGTGTTTTATATTTGGATTGATTCACGACATGCGTTTCAGTGTTCAACGTGTATCATTGATTAGCTACATATGATTTCATATCTGTCTTTCTGTGAATTTGTCTCTGAAGCTGTCAAAGCAACCAGATTTGAGATTGTTTGGCTTGAATCTTATTTCCCATTTGTACACTGAGTCAGATTTGAGTATTACTTCTTCACTCTTATGATTTCAATAGATACTCTTCGGTGCACTAGATGCTAATGTTTTTTCAAAAAAAAGGCAGGAATATATTACTAGCTAAATCAATCTCAATTACAATTTATATCCATCAGACTCCTATTGATAGCTTAACAACAACACCTACAACCAGTGGTGGATCCAGGATTCTCTGTTGACGTGGGCGGAAAAAAAATAGGGTTTAGTGCGTGGATATGTATTAAAGTATGGTCTGACATTTATGATTACAAACACATCATTATCACAATTGTAATCATAATCTTTTGTTCAGTCCAATTTACTTGTTCCTTTATAGCGAATTCTATATTAGATCCATTTGAGATAAAACACAACCCGGATTGATCCATTGATAATAAGTAGGTTGTAATTGTAATCGTATTTAACTTTGAAGCTATAAATTCTAAGGTAATCTAGGGAATACTTACCTCGGGTGTGGTTACCGTACTGTGCTTTGTTATGAGATCCAAGTACTAGCATGAATATGTTAATCAGATACTAAAATGGATAAATGACTTAAAAGGAGTTGTCAGTTACTTTCCCAGCATTCAAATGAGTTGTCTTCTACTTCTCAGCATTGTTTAAGTAATGCAATGATGATTTTCTTTTTCTTTTTCCTTTTTAGGGTCTTAGTGCAATTAATTTGGGTGACAGTGGGTTCATGGTGGTTAGAGATGGGTGTACTGTTTTCCGATCCCCTGCACAGCAACACAATTTCAATTTCACATATCAATTGGAGAATGGAAGTAATGGTGATTCACCCAGCTCTGGTCAGGTTTGTAATTGCACGCCATCCTTTACTCATGTTGTGCCTTGTTTTGTTTTTCCACTTGCATACGTTTTATTGATGTATTATGTTTACGGGATAAGGGGCCTTGTGCACCACTAGTTACTATACTACATTGATGAAGCCAATTTAACCTCCACTTTTTAATCTACAATCTTGGCCATTCAAAGTGTAAAAAAAATATGATAGCCGTTCAATCTAAAGCAAGATAGTTTTTTCCTGACAGTTTTTTAATTTATTTCTTGCATAATGAATTGTTTGCCAGCCACCTTGCACTTGTACGTATGATTCTATCCACCCATGAACTTAACTTTTTTTTTTTTTAAATATCTTTTTAGTTATTCCATTATCCTTATAATCATTTTACAAATGCTTATCTAAATGATCAAATAGTAAATACTCCGTAGTATACAAGTATATACTCGTATATAGATAGAATCGTGACTTACATTTATCTATAATGAACGATTATTAGCAGGCCGACCCAACAGTATTATGGGTTTAGGCCATCGTCTAGGGCCCCCATAAATTTGAGGCCTCTAATTTTATGATAAATTGGGCTTACAAAATTTTTATGATACATTGGGCTTACATATTTATTATATTTTGGTCTTACCAATTTTTTATGATATTTTGAGCTTGCCTATTTTAGGGCCTCATATTTTTATGATATTTTGGGTTAACCAAAATTTTATGATATTTTGAGCTTATCAAAATTTTATGACATTTTGAGTTTACTTTATTTTTATAATATATTGGACTTACCTATTTTTGGGCCCTAAATTTTTTTAAGCTAAAAATTACAAAAAAAATTATTTACGGACTATGCCCCGGATAAAGGTACGTGATAGAGGTTTTTTATGTTAACGGACTATGCTCCAAAATTGATCACGCCGTCTAAGACCCCCCCAAAGGGTTAAGCCGACCCTGATTATTAGCTCTCAATTATTTGTGTTTAAATTTTATAGGGATAGTCATTAAAGGTCTTTTCGCTATATGTACCGTAAATTTTATAAAAAAATACATTTTTTGTTGCATTTATTTTTTGACTTACGGGTCAACAAAAATTAAGTTACTCCTTACTGGTCACCCATCCGCCACTAATGATAATAACATATTTTCTTAAAAATAGGGTGGATCGTAGGGTCACAATTTGGGTTACGTCGGGTTAGTGAGTTTGGGTTGGCAATTTGGCATCTCAAAATTCTAGAGTCAAACCTTATTATATTCGAGTCGGGTTCGTATAGGGTTTCGAGTTGATTCGGTTTCGTGGTAGGCTGAGAATTGAGTCAAAAATTGCCAACTGTAGATGGACATGTTGGTTTGGATTATCAAGTATACACATATTCGGGTCACATAACACAAAGAATGTTTATCTGGGGCACCGCCTGGGTATTACATTAGTTTATATTGCCCGCGGTAAGTCCTTTGAATAGATGATCTTCACCGTACTTTTTTGTTGACTTTCAATACAGGCCGTAGATAACAATAATATCTACCAAACATTTGCTGCCACGTGTCCAAGGAAGTTACCCACTATGTTGAGCTTACACCCTGAAAGTTACCCCACTATGTTAGCCTTACACCATGGAAGTTACCCCACTATGTTGGAGTTACACCATCATATGAAATGGTGACGCAGTTGTCTAAGTGGGCCTCCCCACACGTCCATACTCCACTCAGCAACTAATTTCCTTACATATATTTACATTATATCATTTGTCCTAAAAAATAACTTCATATAGTGATTCTAATCTACTTAAATTAATCTTATGTGACACACCCTTGCTTAATGGCTATTGGTTTGTAAATAATATTTATTTGTTTGTGTTATATCTAATTCACATTTACACATACTAACAACTAAAATTTAATATATTGACAAACTCCTCTTTTGAATTACATATAAGGGAGTCACAATTTCTAAAAACTTCGAAATTTAAATTTATATTTACGTAAACAATTAACCATAAATTAAAACGTGTGTGGTTAGAAAAACATCTACCACAAAAGTAACCGCCCATAAATAATAAATAAATAAATATATACTACGGAGTACATAATTAAAATATATATTAACTTAAAATAACAATCCAATTCATACATTAAATATACATGTATTAATATTAATATTAATATTATTAATTTAATATATATTATTATACTATAACCATAATCATGTATCCATATTTTTCCCTCCTATTTCGGGTAGTGGGGTAGTTTCCACAGGAGTAACATGTCTTATATTACATACTTAGTTCTCACCCATCCTCATTCTCATGATTACACCTGGAGGTTTTTTCTTCCTACAATCTTCACATACTCAAAAGGTTATTATATGTCTTTTTGTACTTAATTGGTGTTACACTTTTGTATGCTGACGTTGGTGTTTTTATCGGCTAACTTTATTGTTTTTGTATGCTCTTTCGTTCACAGGACATGTCAAATCCTTAGTAGCACTACTACTCAACACCAATCACCACAACAAAACACCAATACAGTAATGTTTCTTACGTTATCTTATTATTTTACCGTACCCATGCCATCAGTTTAGTGCTTTAGTTATTACTTATTTGTTGCGTTTGTTACACTGACAATTGTTGATAGCTGTAAACATAAAAAAATTACACACTATCTCCTTATTCAATTTCGATTTGCTACAAGGTGTATTGAATAAGCATTTTGTCGATTTCATGTTATATGTAAATAATAATTTACCTCATATCATTAGTTATGACTATGATAAAAATTCTAATTACTAAATTACATCTATAAATATTGATTATGCTGATTAGATACTGTTTTTTGTGTTACGCTTACATTTGGCTTTTATTATTGTACACGAAGTTACCATTTATTGAATTGTTTGATGACCATAATGTCACATTTAAGTTGTAATTTATCTTATGGTGTACCATACAATCTCTAAGCAAATCACTCTTGATCTTCATGATTGCTTTATAAGTTACCTTTTGTTGACTCTTGCATGTTAGTATCCTGCATTGTACCTATACTCTACCTGATCTCTGAGATGTTGCCGAGCAATGAGAATTGTGATCCAAATGTAATCAATTGTCACAAGCCAAGTTCTGCTTCCAATTATACTACTTGTGTCAATCATCGTCAACCTCCATTGGCACCTAGACCCCAACCTCTTAATGATATTACAAACCGTGGCCCTTCGTTGCGTTATGACCACAATACGATACAATATCAGCCGGTCACCCAAACTGTGGTTTCAACTGAAACCCTTACTTGGAGGAGACGGACAAGAAGACCCCGTACACTTCCTGATAGAAGAAACGTCAACATTACACAAACACCTCCACAAACACGTCGTCGTGGTAGACAACCTTCAACACGCTCCGAGACAGGCACCAATCGTAATATTAGACCACATCTTGCGCTATCAAGTCCACCTGCTTCATCTGTTACAAACACTGCACACTGCGTATCAAATATCTGGGTGAGCTCTGGTTAGTTAACCAACCACATTTTTCACCCAGTAATGACTAACCCATATAATCGACATGTTATGTTAACCTCTTTTGGTGTTTTTAGGTATTCGGTCGTCATCCAACCTGCTCGGGCCACCGACCGGGCTCACTCCAACAAATATCTCGTGTAGAACCGTTATTGGCCACGATGGCAGTGCACTTCATCATACTCTAATGACTTCTTATGATTCCTCACAACCAACATCGGAAATCCTGCTGTTCGTAACGTCCATTGTATTACTATGCCTTCGAGTGGTGATGTGTTACCTCTAACCAATTATTCTACCACGTCAAAGAGTAATAGTCATTCATCAGGTTAGTTTACACTATTCTACATGAGTTACATATTATCTCCCATCATGCGAACCTGTCTCATTCGTGTTGTCCTACTGTTTCAGGCTTCGCTTTTGACACTCATCACGTTATTATACCAACAACTTTATCAGCGCACAAAGTTGCTTCATCACCGACTGCTACGGCTGCTAATGTGAAACCTGATATTGTTACTGCCAGGAGCAATGGGAATGAATCAAGTACATCTCCTCCCATGCAACTGAATCGTAATGCTTCACGTTCTAATGCTCCTGCAACTAATGCTTCACGTTCAAATGCTCATGCAAGTACATCCAGCCAACGCGCACGCAGAACCCGTAAGCACTGTACTTTATAATCACTTGTGATTTGATCTCATATAGCACTGTGATTTAACTGATATATGTTTACCAGATCGGATGGAATCCTATTGGGACAGCGGTGATGCGAATTTAACCTGTGTACACTGCGAAGCAAAGGTTTTGGTAACGGACAGTTAAGCATTACAATCCGAAAAATCCAAAGTTTTCACTTTGCTGTAGCGAAGGAAAGGTTCAGCTCCCTTTTCTTGCAGATGTGCCGCCATTGTTACGAGAGTTGATGGATTATAATGGTGGTCGACGTTTAAAATTATTCAGAAAGAATCTTAAGTGTTTAAATTCGATGTTTCAATTCACGTCCACTGGCGGGAAAATTAGTAAGGAGATAAATGATGGTGGTGGACCTTACACGTATCATTTGAACGGTCATAACCATCACAGAATTGGGACGTTATTGCCTACACATGCGGATGGACGACCTAGGTACGCACAGTTGTACATATATGACACTGAGAATGAAGCTGAAAATCGCTTCTTCGCTTTGAGTAGGCGACTTTCGTCAAGTCCTGATGACATACGCTCATTGGTTCGAGAGTTGATGTCAATGCTTGATGAACATAACATATTGGTTCAAGTATTTCGGATGGAAAGGGACAGATTTAGCCATTCGGTTATGCAGCCTGTTAGACTTCGTTTGCTAGGAACTAGACAACGCGATGCTAGACAGTATACTCTGCCAACAACTTCAAAGGTTGCCGCATTGATACCAGGTGACAGTAACCCTACAGACGGTCGGGATGTCATTGTAGAAGAGCATGGTGATGGTAACATTAAGCGCATCTCTGAGTTGCATCCGAGTTTCATGTCTCTACAATACCCGTTGCTTTTTCCTTTTGGCGAAGATGGATTCCGTTTACACATACCTCTCAATGTACCTGCAAATTCGAGGCATAAATTTGTCAGTCTGAGAGAATACTATTGTTACCGTATTCAAAGCAGGAGAAATGAAGGCACCATACTGCATATGGCTGGCCGTTTACTTCATACATATGTTGTTGATGCTTATGCCGCAGTTTTAGAACACGATCTAGAGTGGTATAAGCGGAACCAGGGAACAATCCGTTCCGAACTTTATAATGGACTGCAAGATTGCATTTCTAATGGTGAGACAGATGTACAATCTATTGGGCGTAGAACCATTCTACCGTCATCATTCACCGGCGGACCTCGTCATATGATGCAACAGTATCAAGATGCAATGGGGGTGTGCCGCTGGGCTGGTACACCAGATCTATTTGTTACTATGACGTGTAACCCACGTTGGCCAGAGATTGATCGTAATGTTGAAATGGATGTACCTGGTCAACCCGCATTTGACAGGCCAGACTTCATTGCACGCATGTTTAAAATCAAACTGGATCAGCTTATGCATGACATAAGAAAAAAACATCATTTCGGTGAAGTAAAAGCTGGTGCGTTTACTTATTCAACTGCTTACCCTTCTCATATACGCTACCATTTTTCTGTTTCATCTAACGTTTCTTCCTTGCCACCTTTTTCAGTTATTTATACCATTGAATTTCAAAAACGTGGTCTTCCACATTGCCATTGTATAGTATTTTTGGCTGACCATGATAAGTTGTCAGCATTGGATGCTATAGATTCTGTCATTTCTGCAGAGCTACCGTCAATAGAGGATGATCCGATTGGCTTTGAAGCAGTCACAAGTCATATGATGCATGGTCCATGCACGGTGGATAGATGTCTGCAAAATGGTCGTTGTACCAAAGGTTTCCCGAAAGAATACTGTGAGGCCACCTATATCAGGCGTGATGGATGGCCACGTTACAAGAAACCTAATAACGATATAACAGCAAACGTTGGCCTACGAGATACTCCCCTTGACAATCGCTACGTTGTGCCATACAATAGAGATCTCCTTGTAAAATATGATTGTCATATCAATGTTGAGTGGTGTAACCAAGGGTAGTTAGTGAAATACCTTTTTAGTTATTTGAACAAAGGCTCGGACAGAGCAACTGTTGTTGTTGAGTCACGAACTGGATCACAAACTGGACCACATAATGGATCACAAGCTGGATCACAAACTAACAGAACATCGTTCCGTTCACTATTACAATGTGAAAATGAAATCGAGGAGTACCTCAACTGTCGCTACATTTCATCATCAGAGGTATGTTGGCGTTTGTTTGGTTTTGAGATGCATTATCATTCTGTTGCTGTTGAAAGGTTGCCATTTCATGAAGAGGGCTGTAATAGAGTCTACTTTAGGGATGACGATGAGATTGAAGATATTTTTGACAGAACGATATTTTTGACAGATACTAAAGATATCTTGTGGTTTTTCTTCTTACTATGTCACCCAAAAACATTCCCGATATCCTTTATTCATTACCCTGCATCAGGATCCTTGTATTTGTCAACGGATGATTATAAAGGACATCAGAAAACAAAAATCAACTGCTATTGATTTTTCAGCATATTGATTTAGAAGGTTTTGTGTAGTAAAATACACTTAACCATTTCCTCAATTGTTACTCGTTTGCTTACCCATTTGACACATTATAGATAAAAATAACTGAACCAACCCATTTATAAGGATAAATGGCTCAAAGTTCCCACCTCTAGACTGATTAGACTATTTTAGCATAGAGATATAGGCATTAAGCAACTCACTTTCCATGAATCAGACCACCATTTAACATAAAGTCCAGATTAACCTAAAGCTAAACATTAACCGTACCGTGAATTTCAAAGATGTAAAACAGCCAAGATGAAATAAACTAAAAATTAGAATGGAAGACTCACCATTTACAAATCATAACTTCCATCAATAAGTAGCAGTGCAAGATAAGCAAATTTCTCAGCATCAATCATACCATTAACATCATTTGGGTATTCAACAAATCACAGCCGCCTTTTCCTACCTATGATAAAATAAAAGGGAGGGACGTATTAAAAATAACTGATTTTTAATACGTTATTGATTTAGAAGGTTTTGTGTAGTAAAATACACTTAACCATTAACATCATTTGACATGACTTGATTTTTCAGCATATTGATTTAGAAGGTTTTGTGTAGTAAAATACACTTAACCATTTCCTCAATTGTTACTCGTTTGCTTACCCATTTGACACATTATAGATAAAAATAACTGAACCGAGCCATTTATAAGGATAAATGGCTCAAAGTTCCCACCTCTAGACTGATTAGACTATTTTAGCATAGAGATATAGGCATTAAGCCACTTACTTTCCATGAATCAGACCACCATTTAACATAAAGTCCAGATTAACCTAAAGCTAAACATTAACTGTACGGTGAATTTCAAAGATGTAAAACAGAAACTAAAAATTAGAATGGAAGATTCACCATTTCAAAACCATAACTTCCATCAATAAGTAGCAGTGCAAGATAAGCAAATTTCTCAGCATCAATCATACCATTAACATCATTTAGGCATTCAACAAATCACAGCCAACTTTTCTTACCTATGATAAAATAATATACTCAGATGTATTACAAACTTCACGAATTGTATGAGTACTCATTAAGCATCTCTAATACACATACCTGAATTGATAGTAAGAGGGCCTTGTACTGTTGTACATCTGGTATATTATGCTAGGTGTTGTGCTTCACAAAAGACTTTATAAGTAACGAATTACCCACCTATCATACATATATTGCAACTACAGTTAATCATAAGAAAATAATATACCAATACAGATTATCGTGTTGCTACTATAAGAAAATATAGTCAAACAATTTGTGTTAGTAAAAGTTTCATAACCGGAAAGAGCGTCCATTCAAGTTTCCGCTAGATTGTGCATTCTTTCATAACAGTAGCTATAAAATTAATTGGGTGTTGGCCAAAGTTCTAAGAACCGTGTATTATATGAAATGTATATATATCAATGGTTGTTCTGAAAAGATAAGAATAATCGAGTGGGTGTCACAATTGAGCTGCACCATAATGTCATTGAAGGATGAACACCACCAGTGGCTACCCAAGCTCGAAAAGTAAACAAAAATTTATCCTAAAACTTTCTTTCTGCCTACTGTACTTTTTGCTCATAAATTCAATCATATCTGATATGCTTCTGAATAGAGAATTCATGGATTTCCACAACATCATAATACAATATGATTAGATTTGAAATCGAACACAATCAATCTGTTGGTTTCCACAGCATCAGAATACAATGTGTTTCAAAATATACCTGTTCCGGTATCATGGCATCACTATACACGGCATTGTACTCTGATTACATCCCGGGGATCATTACACAACTAATACCATTGCTCGGCTGTTGCTAGGATACATTCAGTCTAGACTTCCCCTGAGCCAAATACCTGCAAAAACACACACAGATTATTAAAACCTCCAACTACTTTTAACATATACAGTATGTTAAAAGTAATCACCCATAATACCCTTCCCTTTATCCCCATCACCAATAACTTTACTATGGACTTGTTGAGGTTGCTTAGCATTAAATTTTTGGCTCTGAGTATTCTGCTTCTTACCATGCTGTGAATTATTACCAGTCATATTACCACCATTAAATCTATTTTGCTCGGGTGCTGCTAGGATACATTCAGTCTAGACCGATGGCTGTGGATATCCAATGTCTAAATCATCAATCCTACTTCAAAATTAAAGTCAGTAGGGGGGAAGGTTAGAGATGACTTTCGTTTTTGGAAAGCAAAAGATTAGAGATTATTAACACCACCCATCAGTAGGCCCTATTACTATACTCACAAGTTGTTAATAGTATTGTGTCAACACAGTAGTTAAGAATGTATTCAGGGACCACCTGAATACCTGATTGTGCCTCCAGAAGTAGAAAGCAACAATCTTTTCTTCAATCTTCCTGGACCCAGTGGCCACAATTGAGCTGCACCATAATGTCATTGAAGGATGAACACCACCAGTGGCTACCCAAGCTCTAAAACTGAACAAAAATTTATCCTAAAACTTGCTTTCTGCCTACTGTACTTTTTGCTCATAAATTCAATCATATATGATATGCTTCTGAATAGAGAATTCTGCCTACCGTAGAATGTGCTTCAAAATATACCTGTTCCAGTATCATGGCATCACTATACACGGCATCGTAACTTATTACATTCCGGGGATCATTAAATACTTGATGCGGTTGCAGTCACAACTTCCCCTGAACCACATACCTGCCCAAACACATACAGATTATTGAAACCTCCAACTACTTTTAACATATACAGTACAAACATCATGATTTCCGACACGTCAACATTATCAGCAAATGCTGTAGATGATTACTATTTAAACAAAGCATATAAAACTTTCATTCAAGCAATTCATCAAACACTTGGTGTGCACATGAAATTTTTTGTACATGATACAAGCTATACGTGAAACTCATATTCCGAAGATCAAAACCATAACCAAATGCAACAATTCAGCAACTACAATATGATTATATTTGAAATCGAACACGATCAATCTGTTGGTAACCAACGATAACAAATCGAATCCATTGGAGAATAAAAAAAAGGATAGAACGCACCTTCAATACCCAGGAAACGGCAAGAAATCGTCGAATTTTTGCTTGATCAATAATCACTCTGAATCGTTGTAATCACCGATCGTTCGTGATAAGCTTCAGCGATTGTTATTTGTTCGTTTGATTACATCCGAGTTATATGCGTGAAAGAGTGCTTAAATTAATTTGTGTATTGTGAACCCAAGTTCCCTGATTATAGAACCCATCGATCCTTTTTTTCATTGGAGATTGATTTATTTTGTTGTTATCGGTAACTAGATAAAAGACCGCGACAACGCGGGTATTGTTAAGAAATAATTTTAAGTTAATTGATGTTTTGATTAGTTTTATTAAATTTTTAATTTAATAAGTACTTTTTGTTAAAGTAATTATATATAAAATTTAAACCATGTAAGTTAGAAAGCATTTTTTGATTATATTGTTTACATAGATGCTAGGGGTAATATGTTACTTTTTTTTAATGGGCTGGTTGTATAATGATACTACCATATAGAATACCTTACAGAAAGTAACAAACATATAGCCATCATGAGTAAAGAATATAAAAAATGGCAACCTTTTGTCTGAGATTTTACAATTTGAAAACCACATTGAGATGATTGAAAATCAGCATACAACTGAACATAAAAAGACTATAACGTTGATGTACGCTATGGAAAATATTAATAAAAATTACCTAATCATATAGCACCTAAAAGGTAAGTCAGTAGGATAATTGATGCATTCTTAACAGGAACTCCCAGAACACAACTTAGCATTCTTAAGTCATTACCATGGAACGTATCAGAAGTCATGTGGACTATTTGACCCGTTTCCCCCACATATACCCGAAACAGCCCCAACACAACTTAGCATTCTTAACTCATTACCATGAAGCTAAGTCAATATTATAATAGATGCTTCAGAGAAGGGAACGTATCAGAAGTCATGTGAACTGTTTGACCCGTTTCCCCCACGTATACCCAAAACACCCCCAACATTCCAATTTACTGATCGACCCATTACCCATTCGGCACCACCAAGCTCTCCATCATTGACTTTGAATCATTTACACATGGTTCCAGTTTAACCCCAAAGGCTTCAACCTTGGTTTCATACATTCAAAGCTAACATAACGAAGTTACTATTCTTGATCTCTTTTAGCTTCAAATCCTTCATTGGCTTCTCATCTTGAGCGAATCCTAATGGGTACGATGGGTCACCTGACCCAATAAGCATTTTTCCAAACCTGAATATTGCTTTCCCATTAATAGGGGTTGTACCAATCTTGGAGTCTTCTGTGTTCTGTAAAGCCCATAAGTGCCCAGTCACTTAAATTTGACTTCAGTCAAACTAAATCACTCATTTGTTATTCTATGTATGTTTAAGTTGAAAGTAACTTAGCCATGACTTCTCTAACTAAACTCCTTTCGTTGAAATGAAACACTAACCAATAATTTATTATATCATGATAATTAACTTCCATCCAGGTAATCAAAGAGATTGCTTGGATGCAAACCACCGTTGTCTGTTTTCTTATTGTTACACGTAACATACATATGTATACATATAAGCCATCAACCGATAATAATAAATAATAAAAAAACACATGCACATGCACATGCACACAGGATGCATAAATACATATGATCTAGCTAAAAATTGTACTTTAACAGGAGGGGTAGAAGCATCTTTGAGATAAAATGATAATTTTCTTGAAGGTGTTTGAGTAGCTTTGATAAGAATGTCCAAGATAACCTTTTAAAGAAAATGAATTAACTTATGTTTCAAGGCCATACAATCATATACAGAAAGTAGAACTTCAGTCATATCATATTTACCATTGATATAAAAGGTTGACACCTATAAATTGTAGAATCATGCGAGTAATACAACAAAGTAATGCAACAAACGTGTGTGTTTAAATAATACAACCAACCTCAAGAGAAACTTCTACAGCCTTGAACTCAAAGACAAGTATACGTAGATGCTTTCAAACATATACAGAAAAGTTCTACCTCTTTATCTGTTTATTAAAGTTGGAGCTTCATGACTGCCAATCGTCCCCTGAAGCTTTTATCCGTTGTAGCAGTTACATATTATAATTAAAAGCATAACCTCATCAGATGTTATAATACACCAGATGTACCTATTTCGGCTCGACCCACTCATCGTGTGACCTCTAAAAAAGAATCAACAAAGATCAGACACGTTCTTATATGGGACCAATATCGACTCATCAAGATGTAAAGAAATAACATAGTAATTTAAACCCTAGCATCGTACTAATAACCAAACATTAACCAAACAAAAACGTAAACAAAAGGTGTGAAGCAAACCTGATTTAGAAGTGAGACAAAATTCAAGAAGCACTTGAATCGGACACTTTCAACAATGAATCCTGCAACTAACTATAAGAACCACTGACTTTGTTGATTTGGAAATTATTTTTTCATAAAAAAAAGATGATCTCAAACATTTATAAAATTCAATTTGTTTTAGTCCTATATCATAGCACTATCATTATTTCAAACTTGAAAATACTCTTGAAATAGCCACCAACAAAGAGCAACTTATACATGCATCTTGAGTATTCTTCATAGCACCTATTCAATAGCCAACTTTCAATTATATTCCAAGTTTACTAAATTCATTAGCATATATGTAACTTCGCTATGAAATAAAACTAAATTTGACAACTGAATTGCAATACTAATGGAACTTCAAATTAAAATTATCACTAAAGCAACACATACGAATAATTAAACAAAATTATTAGTTTTATGAAATCTATATACAAAGAGAAAAGGTTACCACGTACCAATATTAATCCCTTCCAACATAAATAGATCAAATCATCACTATTCAGTTCTAAATGGAATCGTCTCAAAACTCAACCTGCAATAACGATTTCAAAATAGCCTTAATTAATAGTTCACATCATGCTTTCAAAAAAATCATCTTATATGTACAGTTTTAAATCTTCAATGAAATTCGATATGAGGGGTTATGTGAGTAGTTCAATACCATTCAAATCAGAGTTTTCAAATGAACTAATAATCAATACAAACACTAAATAACACAGAGAAATAGATCCTTAGAAACTAACATAAACTATAAACGATTAATAATAAGCTATAAAAGATTAATAATGGTATAAGTAATAATGAAAAGTATAGTATACAGATTTAATGGCGGAAATAGAAGCATAAGAGATGTGTCGTTGGCGAAGATATCTGAGTAAGGCAGCGGTTGGCATGGATTGATGGCTGTGGAGATTAAATTCGGTGCCTTTTTAACTTTTTAGGGTTCAGGGTTTTTGCGAATGAGAGAAACAGAAGTTTGGTTTTCGAGGAGAGTGGATAAGGTTTTTAAATAGTAGATAAAAATTACTTCGTAGTAAGGTAAGATCTTTTCGGATCTTTTAATTTAAATGTTGCAGGATTTTCGTTTTTGATTTACACAAAGATTAATTTTATACCTTTTTTAGGCGATTTTTTTTCCCGTGTCTTTTTTTTTTGGGATTAATAATATATTTATAGCACATTATATAGTAAGGTATACGTTTTATTTACTTAATTTATTGATATATATATTAATTAATTTATACATTCTTTATTTATATAATAACTCACGGTTTAATTAAATTAAAATAGTTAATATTAATTTAAATATAAAAGGGGCTAAGTGTAAGTATCATCAAATTAATCTTAATCGTTGGATCAATAGGGAAAAAACCAATTAAGGGTTGAGATTACCCCAAGCTATTCTGCTTTAAGTATATGTTATAGATGGTTTGGTCGTGTTTTTTGAAACAAAAGGGGAAGATAAGGGTACTAAGCATGAGGGTATTTTGGGAACAAATTAGGCTAAAAAAGATTAAGATTAATTAATCATATTGTTAATGATGAATATTGTTAATGATGATAAGGGATGTAGTTTAGTGTTCTAAACCAATGAAAGGTGGGGATTAAATTTTCAAGGGTAATTAAGGAAATGATTAAATAATAAACCCTCTCTTTTAATAGATAAGAGAGAAGAGATGACATTTTAAGCAACTTAATGTAGCTTGGATGTGGAGGTGTGATTTTACCTACTAATTAGTTGTTTACCGTATGTGTCTAAGCATATGATTTGATTTCTGTACTCACCTGCATACTAACATTGACATAACATATAAATTGTAGTATATATTGTAAAGACAAAATTATATGGTTCCTCCATGTGGTTTGTCCAAAATTACACTGGTAGTCCCTGCAAGTTTTTTTTGGCATTGGTCGTCCCTGTCATTGCACGTTGTTTCACTGGCAGTCCCTCTCCCTAACGTCCGTTAATTTTGCCCGTTAAATCTCATCACGTGCACGGCATCAACGTTAATTTTGTCCTTATTTCTCATTTATAAATTAAAAATAAGATAAGTTTAAAAAATAAAATAAAAAACTGAAAAAAAAAGAAAAATGATATCTTCATCAACGTTATCCAACCTTCCCCAAAACCCACACCGCCAATTGCCGGACCTACACCCGACCCGAACCAAACAAACCACCGTCCACCTCAATCCGACAACCGTAAACTCAACAAAGGTAGCTCTCAATTACTCCGATGGTCCAGAGCTCTCGCAATCAGATCCGGCGTCAAATTAGACCGCCCGGTTCAACGGACACCGTTGCAAAACACACAAGTTATTGAGCGACCGGTTCGGCGGTCCGGCGACAGTGAATCAACGGCTGCTAGTCCGTACTATCCTTCGGATGAAGACGACGACGTTTGTGTAGCTGAGATGGAGGAAGCTGCGGCTGCCGGAGCGAAACATATTTATATGGTTTCCGATGGTACAGGATGGACGGCTGAACATTCCGTTAACGCGGCTTTAGGTCAATTTGATTATTGCTTGGTTGATCGTGGTTGTCCGGTTAATACTCAATTGTTCTCCAGGGTATATATTATTTCTAGTTCTTGACCTCAGATTTTCCTGAATTTTCTAGTGTTTTTAGTTTGTTTTTTTTCTTTGGAAATTTAGGTTGATGATGTTGAAAAGCTGATGGAGATAATAAAGCAAACGGCTAGGGAAGTGATGTTAAAATTACCGATATACCCTCACATGCCGTGCACGTGACGAGATTTAACGGGCAAAATTAACGGACGTTAGGGAGAGGGACTGCCATTGAAACAACGTGCAATGACATGGATGACCAATGCCAAAAAAAACTTGCAGGGATTACCAGTGTAATTTTGGGCAAACCACAGGGACAAACCATGTAATTTTGTCTATTGTAAAACTTTCTTTACAGCCCACACGCCACAATAACCGACATAAATACTACAATTTATAAATTTCTACATTGTATTTACATGCTGACATATAGCTATCAAAATTGTGTTATTGTACAACCATGACTCATTTCACATACGCAAATTTTGTAGTCCATGGTCACATACAATCAGTGTCTGTCATTTATAGTTTTGTTTCACATAGTAGTATTTACAGCACCATAGAAAAGAAAGAAACATTTCATATAACACATATCAAACATTTTCACGTTTTTAATAAATACGAAATCCCCGGGCACCGCCCGGGTATAACACTAGTTTTAGTGACCGGTTGCCGGTTTATGGCTAACATAATAATTTGCTTTCATATGCGGCTCTTTTTTTCACACGGCTAGATGTCAGTCTAGCTATCCACTTTTGGGCATCATCTCATTTAGACGGTGCTTGTTTTGATAATGGAACCATAGGTTTTGTGTGTGAGGCTCATTCGGTCTTCTGAAACTCGAAAGGCAATGCAATACTCTCTTATCAACCCCACTGTCATAATCTAGATAACTTTCATGTTTGCATAATTATAGGAATTATATATTATTTGCATAATTATTAAAATTAAATCCAAATTCAATGTCCGTGTGTAAATACGGGTTTGAAGTCTCTAAGAACTAAAAACAACAAAAGAAACGGGGTACAATAAAAATAAAATAAAATATAAAAATGTAAAAGCAGCCCACTTGATTTGTTAAGGGTGTTAATGTAATTTTAGATATAAAAAGCTCATGTGACGTTTTGAACGCCAGTCGAAGAAGCGTTTTAGTTTGGAGCTTTTTGTTTAATTTAAAAGCTACAAGCCCTCCCATTCAAACAAGCCCTCCCATTCATTTGATTGAGAACTTTATATTTAAAATTAAAAGTTTAAAGCTCCTAAAAAAGCTCTTAAAAGTTTTTCACCAAACACATCCTTAGAGGAAGAAAATTCGAATGTATAAAATGTGGAGAGATATGATGCAAAAATCATCTAAAGGTCTCTCATCATCCGCTCTTTAAATTTATGATAATTTTTGTCATGCTACTAAGCCTACACAGAAAAGGTACTTCCCTTAAATCTTCTTTCATGAAAACAGGGACGTAAAACTTCAAACTCGAAGTTGGGTATCGATACAATTAAGAACCATCCAAGGAGCTATTACGGACGTGTCAAGTCTTTATCATTTTGAAAGTTAAAGGTTATTAATTTATGTTCTTTCGATATTTTTTTTTAACGTGAAAATAACAATGTCATTTATGACTAAAACTTGGAAATAACCAAGTCAGTTCTTGATTTTCAGATTTTGTATTAAAGAAGCGGTCATGGAAGTTCAAATATTGATGGTTATAAGATTGCTACTGGCATAAGAGGTTTCAAAGTGTATTGTTGCAGTGGTTTGAAAGTAACCGTTGTTTATTTGATTAGTTTGTAAAATTATGTGCCAAGTATTTTGTATTGTAATCTAGATAAGTGTTTGCGGTAAAAGGGGCATGTTATAGATTATATGCATGAATACTGTAACTTGATCCATTGACAATTTTTTCAATAACTCAGTTTTCATGTTTGCTCCGGTATTGGCATGAACAATTTTTCGAGCTTGGTTTGTTTTCAACATAATAGTAAATAGTAAATATCCCTCACATTTTATATTCAAATGAAATAAATTATTATAAATAAAACCATTTTATTGAATATGAAACAATGACATATTTACAAATTTAACAAATTACATGTTTCAATGCTATGATAAATTAACATCCATCGATTGAGAAGTTATGCCGAAATTAGCTTAATTATTAACAAACAAACCAAACCATCCATTAAATTGACATTTTGTTTTAAAAACAAAAATATTAAAGGGTCCTTCACCTATAACGTATGAATCACATTCCTTATTAATAAGTGGTGGGGCTCATTAATCTTTTTCTACTAAAACATTATTCACACCCACAATTAATTCTTTATAGTAGGTAGTGTATATTATGAAATATGTTTTATATATAAAAATTGGAATCGTAAATATTTTTCTAATAATTAAAAAAGTTGCTTTTATCAATCCTTTCAAAGCTGACTAGCAATTTGTAAACTTGTTTTGCTAAAATTTGTGATGACCATTGACTATTGACTATTGACTAATACTAAGAAGTAAATTACATTCCCCATTCCTAAAATATGTACGTCATTTTACTCCTGATCTCTGGATTTAATTTCTTGCAAGTTTAGTCTTTAGATCCGGATTTTCGTTTACTCCCAATCATTGATACACACAAGTCCACTTACTAAAGTACCCTTACTCTTTGGTTTTCTATCCTCTAATATTTCGTTTACTAATTAAGCGATCCATGTGTCAATGTATGATTACTACTCGTATCTATTATCTATCTCTATTACCCCTTATAATTCATCTATTACCCCTTATAATTCATTTAGGGTGAAGGCTTAAAATTTATAGATGTCATATGAAAAATATCTATTTTACCCCCATCATTTGACTAATTCAATATAGTAACTATCCATTGATTACTCATCATTCAATCAAGAATATATTTACTATTAACTATAATATTTCTATAGATTAATATTCATCTTTTTATTTATTTCAAAACTAATGATCAATCTAATGTAATTTTATCATATAAGTTTGAGTCTTTGATTGTCTCATATGTGATAACTTTTAGAGTAAATTCTATAAATGGTCCATGTGGTTTACACGAATTTACGAAAACTGTCCCTAAACTTTTTTTTTCCAGGTTTTCAGTCCAATAAGTTACAATTTTGCTTGAATATAGTCCCTCTGTCACCTAAGATGACTAAAATACCCTTATCCTTTAATTTATTGATTTTATATACATAAATAAATTATATTATATTCATTAATTAAACCATCTTCTTCTTTCAATTCTTCTTTCAATCTAATACAGTAGATATGTCACGTGTGTAGGAGGGTGTTTGGGGTGGTGTTAAGCTTTTAGCTTCTGTGTTAACTAAAAGCTACAAAATCCTGGCTTTTTAGCTTTTTAACCCTTTAAAACATGGGAAAGCTCCATATACCCAAACACTAAAATAGAGCTTTTCTGCGTTATGATACCACAAGCTAAAAAGCCCACCCCTAACGCTCCCCCAAACACCCCTAGATATATCCATGACTTCTAGTATCATTCATATATCAAATATGTTTATGTTTATTCTTCGTCTTCTTCGGTTCTTACCGGCTAATTTCCGACGCCTGAACCCACTCAATATCCGCCATACAAATCGAATCCAAAATCAAAACCCAAAATAGAGGCGAATAGAGTGATTCCGGTGAGTTTGCTAGCTTTAACTTGATGTGTAGCGGTGACAGTTTTTGAGCAGTAGTAGTAGGCGGCGGATCTGCCCATGGGCCGTCGTGGCATCGACGACCGCTTGCTAACATTATATTCCGGCAACATCACCGTCTCCGACGAAATCGAAAATCGAATACCACATGTTTCAATTCGGAACCCTTTTCCTACTCGTGAACTATAATAATATTCGATGGTCGGAGAAATAATCGAAAAATAGTTGGAGAAATCAAAACCCACCTTGGCCGGATGTTTTATTTAACTGTTGGAGTCTGGATTTGTGACATTCATGGTGATTGGCGATGACCGGATTAACAATTGAACGCGAGCACATGTATCGTGGTGGCCGACCGCCGACAGTGGTGTATGATTTTGCCGGTGTATGAGATAAAACATCTGGGGAACATATAGATGGGACAGTGTGTGACACCCGACAAATTAGGGCTAGTTATTAGTTCCTAATCATCTGCTAATACATGTAATTAGTACTAGTTTAGGCTAATTGTATGTATCAATATATATATATATATATTGAAATATATATACACGTACGCGATTATATTAAATCGTGCATTTTCATATCGGGCGGATCCCGATACATTAATACGGACGTTGGTGAACTCAATTTATAAAAAAATATGAAATTATTTGATAAACATATTTAATTCCAAATATTATTTCGATAATATCATATAAGCATTTCGTGTTGTGTAAAATGCTCTGAAACGACCCGAAAATGCGCAAAACGCGCCCGACAATCGAAACAAACCTAAGTTATATTTTTATAACTCATTAATAAGTATTGTGATAAAATACTTCATTCAAAAATATCGAAAAGTTATTTGTACTTATAAACACGTACGTATAATATATAACGTCTAATTATACTTTTAAACGATAGGGTAAACGAACACGGATATAATACCACTGATTGGGAGGCAAGATTTTTGCAAACCTCACCTCCCATTTTATAATAATAATCGACCCAAACATGATCCACAAAAAGTGGATCATGTTTTTTACTACAACATGCATACATACTCACCATTATCTCATTTATGCATCATCCACCTCTCTCTCTAAACTCTCTCACTAAAAACTACACCCTACTCCTCTCCATCACCACCATTCGGCACCACCATCATCACCTATATCCATCATCAACCACCATCATCTATTTGAAGAGAAAGCAAGGCAAAGGAGGAACAAAAAACGATTAGCATCATCTCACCTTCCTCTCTCTCTAGAACTTGTTTTTGGTATGATCCACCACCTTTCTCTCTCTAGATTTACTTGGTTAACACTTGTAAATATGTTATGTTGCTCATTTAACAAGATAATGTCCAAAAATCAAACTAAAGCACGTTTTTATAAACATGTATATACATAACAGTTTCTGTCCAGATTTTTCTCCTACTTCCACGATTTCTAGAAAAATCATTACAACATGAAAATGAACGTTTCGTAAGCCTAAAATGAAGTAAAAGAAGAAGGTTTCTAACAAAAATTGTTACGTAACAATCCGACTCCGTTTAGTACACGAAAATAATTTTCTCCGACTACATATCGAATCTGTCTCGGTTGACAGAAAACTGGTCAGTTTTCTCGGAGCCATAACTCGAGTTCTAGACCTAAAAAATGTATGATACCACTTGGAAAATCTTAGTAATTTTGTTATGTACAAAAAGTTCTTCTTTGGCTCGTTCTGAAAATACACCAATTCTTCCAGAAAAATTGATTTGTGAACAAAACTTGAAATTCGGATAAACAGTACATGCTAACTTTGCGAAATTTAAAAAAATATCAAACGATCTCCAAAACTCATGAAAAAAATACAGTAAGTACATAACATATGTAGGAACATTGTGTAAAAATTTCGGAATAATTCGATAGCGTTTGCTATTTTAAATAAAAATCACAAATTCGGACTCAGATTCACTCCGAACTTTGACTTTTGTTGACTTTCGGATTTTGAAGCTAAGTTCGGATTTTTTGGTCAAATTCGGATTTTTGACAACTTTCGGAGTTGACTTTCGGATGAACAGTGTTTTGAACTCTAAGTTCGGATTTCATAGTTTCGGACTCGCTAAATTCGGATTCAACACTTTCGGATAAACATACCTTCGGACAAACAAACTTCGGACAACCAAACATTCGGACAAACTAAATTTCGGATAATCACAAGTTCGGACTTACGCAAAATTCGGAAACATATATATATATATATATATATATATATATATATATATATATATATATATATATAGTTGGGGGATCTAAAAAGAAGGGAATAAAGATGGAGAAAGGGGAGAAGCATTTTGGACCATTAGATTCAAATCAGGATAGAAGGGTATGATTGGTATTTTCTTCCATACAAATTAATTTTATCTTTCTATTTATTTCCTATAATTATGGATGGACAATTTTCTTTTTTATTTTGATTTTTTTGTTCAAATTGTAATTAATTCATCAAGGTCGTTGAATGGAGTGAGGATGTAATAACTAATCTCCAAAGCAACCAAAAACTTTTTTTAACCACAAGTTAAAGTCTCCATTTTCAATTGAAATTCGATCAACATCATCTAGACATTCTCTAGCATTAACGTTTTATATTACTTTAAATTTTTACAACCATCCAATCATAATTAATGATTTCTCTAAAATTAATTAAACAATTATATTGTTTTTTGCATGTTCCAATTCATCCGAATTATATTCTTCTATACCTTCGTTTTCTTTCCAATATATAATATTAAGGTTTTGGTCATTCGTGTTTCTTTTAATATATTTTGTAGGATCTTACTTTAAAATATTGTAAGATAAGATAATCACAACTGATTCACATACATACATATATGACACTGATTCTGAAATCTTTAAAATGATTAAGATATTGTACAAAAGTGATTCAGAAATTATAACATTGATTCGTAATTCCTATCAAATTGGTTCATAAATTTTATCACATCGATTCACAAATGTATATTTATAGTATACATTATTTTATGATGCATATATCTATAATGTGACTAACTTTTGTATTGAACATTACTTCTGATTCAAAAATGTGTACTATCGCTCACAAATTCATACTTTTTGAAACTTGTATCCCATTGAATCACTAATATGTGATATTGATTGGAAAATTATGTAACTTAAGTATCACTATCACTACTAACTAGTATAAGAAATCCAAATTCATTTGTGTTTTAGCAAATTAATTTTTTTTGTTTTACATCGATTTAGAAAAGTTTATACTACTAAATTGAATCTTTATAGCATTGATTCAAAAGATCATAACAATGATTCACAAAAGTTATCACACCGATCCATATATTTTATAATATTGATGATTGATTCAAGAATTTATTAATAAAGTTTATTACATTGATCCTTATATCATAAAATGATCGATACTAAATTTTCTTCATAAAGTGTTTTACATGATTCACAATCATCTATCTAAATATTGATTTACATTTTAAAGTATACAATATAAAATTGATATTATTGAATCACGTGTTTTATCATATATATAAACATTGATTCAGATATTATAGTATACAATATTATTACATGAAATAATAATTTGCTTATAACTTAATTTGTATTGAAAACATAAAAAACAACGTACAATCCGTATTTTTGAGTTAACATATATATATTTATAATTTATAATGAAATGATGATGATATTATTAGAGCTCCTTTATTTTAGGAAATGACATTGACCATTAATGCACCCCCTAAAAAAGCTGGCCACTTTAAATTAGAAGTAATAAACGGATTTTGATTCAATTTAACAATTTACTATTATACCCTCACCTTTTAAACAGTTAACATTAAAATTTAGTAAAATTTACAACATTGCCACCAAAATTTTGAATCGTTGGATCTGAAAATCAAAGGCTAAGATCATTTCTCCCTCTTCTCTAATTTAAAACTCTTCTCCCTTGATCCCAATCCTATATATATATATATATATATATATATATATATATATATATATACTTTCGGATCTATATATATGTATACATATATATACACACATACATCTAGTTCCAGAAACATTAGTACAAACTTTTACGTACCCTTGCGTACCAATATACTTTTATGAGTATACAAAATAACGAAGTACATAATAATAATACTTGGATTATTATTACAAACCGTCACCAACGGGCCGTACATGTTTTCAAACTCAAACTAATCAACCAACAACCAAATCATTTGGACATTACTAGTTGGATGAACAACTAGCATGGACGGTCTTTTGAGAAGTCTACAAATACTTATAACCTTGCGCGTTTTGAACGCCCGGCAGGTTACAGTCTTCGGACAACATCACCTTGTGCAACATCTTACTTGCTCAATAGCAACACACCAGACTCAGGTGAGTCTCATAGCCCCGACTTTTTACAGTTTTTACTCCCGGGGTGGGAATACATACTCGTTTTTGTTTTACATGTGGACATGAGTACTAAACCTCGATATATACTGCATGAGTTGTTTTGCTAATCATTTTAAAGCCCTCCACTACATAGTTTGTTTACATGGATTTAGCGTGATTGTTAGTGTATGATACCATATGGGATTGACAATCCCCGTCTGGGTTAGTACGCACTAACTGGTCAAACGGACGCATTATCATTTGTTCATACGAGTGTAGATTAGGCACTCGCAGGGAGGCACCCTCGCTCAGGCACTTGGTTGTGATCCTGACACCTCAGTTAAGCTCAAACTATGGGCTCATGGCAGTGATATACATCTATTTTATTTGCTTGGTTGCAAATCATTGTACTAAATCTTATGGTTCACACAACTATGTTTCATCATTATACAAACCTGTGAGCAGTGGCGGATTACAACGTGGGGGGCAAAAACTATTACTAAAAAAAAATTAAACATATAATTATAAATTAGTTCATAATATATAAAAAGAGGGAGCCATTTGAATGTTTTTTTGATACAAATTGATTATTTTTGGGGGGTCCTTGTAATATTTGGGCTAAATTTATGCTAAAAAACATATATAATTTGACTATTAGGCCAATTTGAGTGGGGGCCAAGCCACCCCCTTCCACGAAGCTGCATCCACCCATGCCTGTGAGCTCACCAGCTTTCTATATGACCTTTAGTATGTATTCTCATGTACTCAGCAGCAGTAGGTCTGCTCATATTCAGGATACTTAGCTCGAGTCGCATACAGACATCATACAGACATCAGCAGATTCCCATGCATTACTATATTTTGTAACATAGTTATGCCATAGAATCTCTCATTTTGGCTTACGAGCTTTTGTAACTATTATTACATTGTAAACTTTTATTATATCAATGTAATCAGTAAATGACGCACATAGAGTCGTTCATTATACATCTTATGTGCTTGTGATATTTGATTAGTCGCACCCCAACCCGATTCGCTTCCGCAACCCAAATTTGGGGGTGCGACAGATTGGTATCAGAGCCTAAGGTTATAGTGAACTAGGTTGCATTTAGTGGGCCTAGACTATGACCGTTAGGCAGTATTTCCTTACTAGGTATGACTGGTTCAGGGATTACATCATACGACTTTAATTTAACATAGCCTGATCAACTATGTACAATTAAAGAAACATGATGTGAGAGCTGAAACAGTTATGTTGAACAGGAATACACTAGTTGACTCTGACCTCGAGGGAAACCTGATCTATACTTGTTTGTGCTAGACACTCTAGGCTATATGATATGGTTATATATATAGGCCTCACGATACTTACTAAACGTTCTTGCCACAGACATGGCAGACATCCCTCCTCTAGCATCGACTGACACGAATGTAGAAGTTCAAACTTACCCAACTGTTGAGGAGTTAACCGCATTACCCCAAACTTCGACTGAACCTCTCTATTATTCCACTGGGGAGGCAAGAGTCACACGACATCAACGAAGGGGTAACAGTTCAGCTCGAGTTAGCCCTTACCACACTGGTAACCCCTCAACCAGGGCAGACCATCCAACCTATCCACGAAAGTGGGATTGGCTACCCACAACTCTGAACACCTGGAGGTCGGAGGAAGCGATACAAGTTCCTGCTGACCCCATGAACATTTCTCCGTATACACAAGAACCTATCCATCACACTGTTCCTGTGATAGCCGCCCGACTACACCGTCATGAGGCAAGACTTGAGAGCTTGGAACGTGAACAATATATAGTACAAATGTACTGGTTACGCCAATCACACCCGAATTGCACAACTTTTCCAGGAACAGGAAAGCATGACCCAAACCGTGGACATGATTCATCAACAAGTGATAGATGACAGGAGTGCAGTTGATCTCCTGCAGGCCAGACTAGAAGAATGTGAACAACGTTCACAAGAAGCTGAAGATTACTCCCGAGAATTGGTGCAACGACTAGTTTTGGTAGGAGATAATGCCAGACAAGCCAGCAGACTTGCAACCACCGTGGACCACCTTATCACCCTCATGTCACTAGTGAAATTGCGTTGAAATTAGAATAGCACCTATCTTGTAATCTATCTAACTAGCTATGTAGGACTCTGGTAATTCACAAGGATGTATAAATTCCTGACATCTTTTGTAATCCTTGTGATCATGTACCTTTTGGAAACTCGTATCTTGTACTAAATTCTGTTATCTAATGAAATATGATTATCACCTTGTGCTGTTGTATATTACCTCCTTATATATACATATGTGATAAAATCATAATCTTTGTACAAGACATCTCACTTATTCCTTTCTCTTTGTTGATTCAAGCATTATGCCTCCAAGACGTACGTTTAGCCAAGCTGACGTCAATCGACTAGTTGCCCAAGGGGTAGCAGATGCTCTAGCTGCTTGGCAACAAAGTTCAGGCACTGAAGACACCACAAACAACACCCCTCCAGCTAAACCTTGCTCGTACAAGGACTTCCTCAATTGCAAGCCTCTGAACTTCAAAGGCACCGAACGATCCATCGGTCTACTAAGGTGGATCGAGAAAATGGAATCAGTCTTCCGGATCTGTAACTGCCCAGAAGACTGCAAGGTCAAGTACTCCACCTGCACCTTCATGGATGGTGCTCTGACCTGGTGGAATACTCATGCTCAGACAGTGGGCATCGATATAGCTTACCAAACTCCCTGGGAAGAACTGAAAAGGATGTTGAAGGATGAATACTGTCCGAGAGAAGAGTTGCAACAACTCGAGGTTGAGTTCTGGAATCTCAAGGTTCAGGGCAATGATATTGCCGGTTATACCACCCGTTTTCATCAGCTGGCACTGCTGTGCCCATCTATGGTCGATCCTGAATACAAGAGGATCGAATGTTACATATGGGGACTTCCCCCACACATTCAGGGAATGGTCACTGTTCCAACTCTTCTACCATTCAAGGTGTCGTCCGTATGGCACACAATCTTATGGCTCAGATGGTTCGCCAAGGAACACCTGCTTCCACAAACACTGGTAATAACTCTGGGGATCACAAGAGAAAGTGGTCCGGAAACTCCAACCAACATCAGCAATCATCAAAGAAGCCTGAAACTGTCAAGGCTTACACTTCTGGTTTTGAATCCAAAAAAGGTTACACTGGAAACAAACCTTTCTGCTCTAAGTGCCGCCACTATCATGATGGTCCCTGCGAAACTCCATGTAACAAGTGTCAAAGGTATGGGCATCTGGCCAAAGACTGCAGGTCCACCAGTACCAATACCAACAATAACACCAACACTAGCTTCAGCCAACCAAAAGCCTGTTTTGAGTGTGGCAACACTGAGCACTTCAGGAATGACTGCCCAAAGCTGAAGAACAAGGGCAACAACAACAACCCAAGAGGTAGAGCCTTTGTACTTAACTCTGGGGAAGCCCGTCAAGACCCGAATGTGGTCTCGGGTACGTTCCTCATCAACAACCTATCTGCTTCTGTTCTGTTTGATACTGGTGCTGATAGGAGCTTTATATCTGATGAATTTAGTTCCTTACTTAACATCACTCCTGTTGCCTTAGAAGCTAAGTATATTGTAGAACTAGCTAATGGCAAACTTATTGAAGCCGATAGTGTGATACGTAATTGCACTTTAAAACTAGCCGATGAACTTTTCACCATTGATCTTATACCTGTCGAGATCGGTAGTTTCGACATCATTGTTGGAATGGATTGGTTATCCAAACTATAACGCCCCTCATTTAATACCACAATATAATATTAAGCTTGGCAGAAGCGACTACTTGAAATACATATTCTATTAAAACCTGCTAGAAATTTTCGCAAACCTTTATACAATATGTTTAAATACTAAACAAACATAGTTAACATGTTTACAAACCCGGGGCATTATATACTATAAAACATTCTTTATTACAAACTGGATCAGAGTTGCAAGTTTCAAACATTCCCAGCATCAAAACATCCTTCCTGACTACCCACATAATATACATCACCTGCAGGAAGTAAATTGAGGGATTAGCACGAAGCTAAGTGAATGAATTATCAACTACAATTCAATTTAGCTAACAATCTGTTCACAATCAATAATGCAACAATTATCGTCAAGAGGAACGGTGTTTCCTAAGGACCCTGTTCCGGGTGGCCCCATCAGAACACTTACATCAACTGTAGGCCAAAACAGTGATTAACCGCTAACTAAATGCTAATCTCCATCAACACATGTACGCAACCCTGTGTTGACCAACATTAGCAATCAAGTCCAACCAACAATCTAGTTGACCTCTGGATTATACATTTCAATTCAATGTTCATCAAACAACCAATCAAATGGCATATCATTTCAAGGTTAACATACTATCAATATTAATCCTATAATTACTGATTGAAATCAAACTGACACAACCAAATCAAACTGTGAGTTTCAAATCCACTCACCTGATTATCTCGTTTCACTTACTCAGCTGTCTTATCTCGTTGAGCTCTCTGCTTATCTGAGAATCAACAATCAGGTAAAAATTTAGAAATCAAGATCATTAACACTTGACTTGCATTCATTTAAATCCTTAGGAACTTAACACAATTCACATTGCAATTACAAGTTCCTAATTATGTATTAGTATTCATCATATAACAATTATCATACAATAACATTCAATAAGTACATATTGCATAACAACTAGCAAGTTAGAACATGTCTTAAAAGTTAAACAAAACATTTGCTGGAAAAGCCCCCAAGCCGCCGGCTTGGGTAATGAAGCCGCCGGCTTCCGGTCCCCAACCGCCGGGTCCCACTTTATAACCGCCGGGTGAATTAATTTTTGTGGCAACAGCACAATTATGCGTTTTAAAGCTTCCAGAGGCCGCCGGCTTTGGTATTTCACCCGCCGGCTTCCATGAACCACATATGAAGCCGCCGGCTTGGGATGGGAAGCCGCCGGCTTCCTCCCCTGCACCAGCAAGCTCCATCAGCTTCCAAAACCCTGCTCGAACTTATTTTTCCAAATTCAACAAAACTAGTTCTATGATCACTTTTAACCTAACAATTAGTCCCTATAACATATACTATCATATAGTATCAAATCCCAAACATCCAAATCACTTAATTACTACTTTAATTCACATATCAATCATATGCACACATATTATAACATGTTCAAAATCACTACTTACCACTTGGAATTGATGAAACAAAGATGGTGATGATGATGTTTTGATTTCTAAGATCACAGCTCCAGAATCCCTTGATTTAAATCTTGTTTTTGCAAGAGTTTTTGAAGGTTTTTAGTTTTAGGGTTTATAGTTTCTAAAAATGGAAAGTGAAGATCTTTCCTATTTGGGAAGGTATTTAAGTCAGTCAACTTTTAACACCAACCCGTATCCACTTAAAACTAGTCCCTTTTACATCTATTGCCTGGAACCTAAAAACCATTTGCGAGAAACTTATTTTATTGCACCGTCAACTATAGTAAATTAAAACAATTGATAATTTACTAAGCACAATAAGTCCTAAGGCTTAGTTAATTAAGTTTCACAAACAAACATAATTTATCAAATAATTTCTAATACAATTAAACACATCAATTTAAAATTAGAAATTACCGGACCAACAGAGAGGATGTTACAACTCTCCCCCCCCCTTAAGAAGATTTCGTCCCCGAAATCTCATCATGATCAAATAATCCAGGATATCTGGATCGTATACTATCCTCAGTTTCCCACGTTAGGTTTTCACCTAAACTATGTTTCCATTTCACTAACACCATGGGAATCTGTTTCTTCCTAAGTTTAGTCACTTTTCTGTCAAGAAGTTCAACTGGTTCTTCAACTAACTTCTGACTCTGATCAACTTTCAAATATTTCAAAGGAAGAATCTGAGACTGGTCTTCAACGTTACATTTCCTCAAATAACAAATGTTAAACGTGTCATGAATACCAGCAAGCTCTGGAGGAAGATCCAATGTAACAGACTGATCATTAACAATCTGACGAATTCTAAACGGTCCAATATATCGAGGAGCCAACTTGCCACGTTTCCCAAACCGAATTACCCCTTTCCAAGGCGAAACTTTCAAGTAAACAAGTTCCCCTTCTACAAAAGTAACTGGTCGACGTTTAGGATCAACATATTGTTTCTGTCTATCACGTGCAGCTTTCAACTTTTCACGAGCCACTGCTACTTTATCAGCTGTCATTTGAACAATATCTGGGCCTGCAAACTGTTTCTCCCCAGCCTCTAACCAACAAGTTGGAGTTCTACAACGGCGACCATAAAGCATTTCATATGGAGGCATGCCAATACTAGAATGATAAGAGTTATTATAAGCAAACTCAACCAATGGCAAATGAGAATCCCAAGAACCACCATACTCCAGAATACAAGCTCTCAACATATCCTCCAATGTCTGAATCGTACGTTCTGACTGACCATCTGTTTGAGGATGATAGGCTGTACTAAGATTCACACGTGTACCTAATTCATGCTGTAAGCGTTGCCAAAAACGAGATACAAACCTCGGATCTCTATCAGATACAATCGATAATGGAATACCATGCCGAGTAACAATCTCATTCATATACAACTGTGCAAGCTTACTCAAAGATGCAGTTTCACTGGTAGCTAGAAAATGAGCACTCTTAGTCAATCGATCAACAATGACCCAAACCATATCATTTCCTCGAGCAGTTCGAGGCAATTTGGTAACAAAATCCATAGTCAAATGTTCCCACTTCCATTCAGGAATCTCAAGCTGTTTCAACGATCCATACGGTTTCTGGTGTTCAGCCTTCACTTGAGAACAAATATGACAAGAACTAACAAACCTTGCTACATCCATTTTCATTGTAGGCCACCAATACAAAGGTTTCAAGTCATTATACATTTTCGTACTTCCAGGATGTACAGACAATCTGGATTTATGGGCTTCATTCAGAATAACATCCCGAAGACCACCAAACAACGGAATCCAAACACGAGACTGAAATGTTTTTAATCCTCTCGAATCATCCAGTAACAATTCCTTTCGATTCAACATAATTTCAGATTTCAAATTATGATCTAACAAAGCCTCTAACTGTGCAGCTTTTATCTGAGCCACCAAATCAGAAGAAACTTCTAAACGCATAACATAAACTCGATCAGAAGTTACCTTGCGGCTTAAAGCATCAGCAACCACATTGGCTTTCCCTGGATGGTATTTAATCTCACAATCATAATCCTTGATTAACTCTAACCATCTTCTCTGCCGCATATTCAACTTTTGCTGCGAAAATATATACTGAAGACTCTTGTGATCTGTACAAATAATACATTTGGTACCATACAAGTAATGTCTCCATATTTTCAAAGCAAACACAACCGCTGCAAGCTCTAAATCATGGGTAGGATAATTTCTTTCATGAGGTTTGAGCTGACGAGAAGCATAAGCAATCACCCGATCTCGCTGCATCAAAACACATCCCAAACCAGCAATCGATGCATCACAATAAACAACAAAATCATCGGACCCATCTGGCAATGCTAACACAGGAGCCTGACATAACAACTATTTCAGAGTCTGAAAAGCTGTTTCCTGTTGTTCAGTCCACACAAACTTTTCATCCTTACGGGTCAACTTTGTCAACGAACCGGCAATTTTAGAAAAATCTTTAATAAATTTCCGGTAATAACCCGCCAATCCAAGAAAACTCTTTATTTCTGAAGCAGACTTTGGAGCTTTCCAATTCATTACAGCTTCAATCTTTGAAGGATCAACTTTAACACCATCATTACAAATAATATGACCCAAAAACTGTACTTCCCGAATCCAAAATTCACATTTAGAAAACTTTGCATACAAATGTTCTCTCTTTAAGGTTTCCAATACCAACCTCAAATGCATTCCATGGTCTGATTCGGATTTAGAATATACCAAAATGTCATCGATAAATACAATCACAAATTTATCAAGAAAAGGTCGACAAACACGGTTCATCAAATCCATAAAAACTGCTGGAGCATTCGTCAAACCAAAAGGCATAACCAGGAATTCAAAATGACCATACCTGGTTCGAAATGCAGTTTTAGGAATATCACAATCACGAACACGAACTTGATGATAACCTGACCTCAAATCAATCTTTGAGTAAAACGAAGATCCCTGCAACTGATCAAATAAATCATCTATGCGAGGCAGAGGATATTTATTCTTTACTGTCCTTTTATTCAATTCCCTATAATCAATGCACATTCTAAAAGACCCATCTTTCTTTTTCACAAACAGAACTGGTGCACCCCAGGGAGAAGAACTCGGTCTAATAAACCCTTTGTCCAACAACTCCTGTATCTGATTCATCATCTCACGTATCTCAGACGGAGCTAATCTATAAGGGGCTTTGGCTATAGGTGAAGAGCCAGGAACAAGATCAATCTGGTATTCAACTTCCCTAACCGGTGGTAAACCAGGTAATTCATCAGGGAATACTTCCGGATACTCAGAAACAACCGGCACATCAGAAAGAGACTTCTTTTCTAACTTAGCGTCAATCACATAAGCTAGATAGGATTCACAACCTTTGGACAAAGATTTCCTAGCTTTCATCATACTAATCAAAGGTATACAAACATTATCCCGTTCTCCTCGAGCCACGACATATGACTCTTCAGAGATTGGAATTCTAATAAGCTTATTGTGGCAATCTATACTTGCTTTATACTGACTTAACCAATCCATGCCAATAATCACATCGAAACTAGCAATCGGCATCAACAGAAAGGAAATTGGGAAAGTCTGGCCATCTATCATAATGCTATCTCCAATTACCGAGGTGGTAACAGGAACTGACTTGCCACTAGCTATTTCTACTTCAACATGGTTTGTAATCACAGTAGGCATCATTTTCAACTTATCACAGAAGTACATAGATACAAACGAACAATTTGCACCAGAATCAAACAAAACACGAGCTGGTACAGAATTTACAAGAAAAGTACCCGTGATCACGTCATCTGTATGGACAGCTTCATCTACTGTCATTTGAAAAGCCCTACTAACTGCAGATGGCGGAGTCTTCCGCTTCTGACCGGAAGATGATGAACTAACAACCGACCCAGAACCCTGTCTCTTAGCCTCAGAACACTGATTTGCACGATGACCTTCCTTATGGCAATTCCAACACACATAAGTAGGAAATACACAATCTTTGGCATCATGCCCAATCACACCACACTTCACACATCTAGTGGTTTGCACAGTACACGGCCCAAAATGTCTAGCTCTACACTTAATACACCAATTGGGACGATCAGAAGTACCACCACGACTTTCTTGTTTCTTACCCTGCTGATTTCCTTGCCACCGCTGTTTACCTTTACCAGAAGATTCACTCCTAGATTTTTGAGAAACCATTTCTTTAATTGGTGCCTCTTGAGGTCTCAAATCACTGTCAACTGACCGAGCTAACATAAAAGCTTGGGAAAGAGATCCAGCTAATCTCACTGAAGTTCGATAATGATTAGGTAAAGTACCAACAAACTGATCTATTTGAGTTCTCTCATCAGGAACCCACTGCTGAACAAACCTGAGTTTCTCTGTAAACTGATTAATCAAATCATCCATTGACATTTTATCAGTTAATTGCAAATCCATAAACTCTTTTCTAATCCGAGCTATATCATAGTTTGAACAATACTGCTTACAAACTTCATTACGAAAATCAGGCCATCTGATAGATGCTTTCTGAAAAGAAGATAATACAGAAGTAATCGAATCCCACCAATTCATAGCTGTTCCTTTTAAGAGTTGAGATGCATAAGGGACTTTTAATTCTTCTTCACATTGACAGACCTCAAATTTCTTTTCAACATCTCTCAACCAATCTAGAGTTACAGAAGGATTCGTACTACCAGAATACACAGATGGATTACTGCTCATAAAGGTTTTAAATGAACACACCTTTTGTTTTGGCGGTGAAATCGTACCAAACACAGGATGAGAAGATTCAGCCTCTTTTTGTTGTTTATACATTCTAAGTGCTTGGTTTTCCTCTTCCAATTGAAGCAGATACTGATCCCTTTCTGCCTCCTCTCTAGCATGGAAAGAAGTACCAGCATTCTCATTTCGATCATCACGAGTCTCAGCAGTAACTTCAGGCCTTGAGACATTATTAGGGTTAACAGGTAGTTGCTCGTTATCCGCCATGTCTGTAAACACAACAACAGCTCACAAATCGTTAATCGTTAGCACCTATCTTACTAACCGATTCACATTCAGTAACTAATCCCAGTTCCAAGAATGTTCGACACAACACAATCAAAGTTTAGGATTGAACATACAATCATATTCAATTGCCCCAAACTATTGCTCTGATACAAACTTATAATGCCCCTCATTTAATACCACAATATAATATTAAGCTTGGCGGAAGCGACTACTTGAAATACATATTCTATTAAAACCTGCTAGAAATTTTCGCAAACCTTTATACAATATGTTTAAATACTAAACAAACATAGTTAACATGTTTACAAACCCGGGGCATTATATACTATAAAACATTCTTTATTACAAACTGGATCAGAGTTGCAAGTTTCAAACATTCCCAGCATCAAAACATCCTTCCTGACTACCCACATAATATACATCACCTGCAGGAAGTAAATTGAGGGATTAGCACGAAGCTAAGTGAATGAATTATCAACTACAATTCAATTTAGCTAACAATCTGTTCACAATCAATAATGCAACAATTATCGTCAAGAGGAACGGTGGTTCCTAAGGACCCTGTTCCGGGTGGCCCCATCAGAACACTTACATCAACTGTAGGCCAAAACAGTGATTAACCGCTAACTAAATGCTAATCTCCATCAACACATGTACGCAACCCTGTGTTGACCAACATTAGCAATCAAGTCCAACCAACAATCTAGTTGACCTCTGGATTATACATTTCAATTCAATGTTCATCAAACAACCAATCAAATGGCATATCATTTCAAGGTTAACATACTATCAATAGTAATCCTATAATTACTGATTGAAATCAAACTGACACAACCAAATCAAACTGTGAGTTTCAAATCCACTCACCTGATTATCTCGTTTCACTTACTCAGCTGTCTTATCTCGCTGAGCTCTCTGCTTATCTGAGAATCAACAATCAGGTAAAAATTTAGAAATCAAGATCATTAACACTTGACTTGCATTCATTTAAATCCTTAGGAACTTAACATAATTCACATTGCAATTACAAGTTCCTAATTATGTATTAGTATTCATCATATAACAATTATCATACAATAACATTCAATAAGTACATATTACATAACAACTAGCAAGTTAGAACATGTCTTAAAAGTTAAACAAAACATTTGCTGGAAAAGCCCCCAAGCCGCCGGCTTGGGTAATGAAGCCGCCGGCTTCTGGTCCCCAACCGCCGGGTCCCACTTTATAACCGTCGGGTGAATTAATTTTTGTGGCAACAGCACAATTATGCATTTTAAAGCTTCCACAGGCCGCCGGCTTTGGTATTTCACCCGCCGGCTTCCATGAACCACATATGAAGCCGCCGGCTTGGGATGGGAAGCCGCCGGCTTCCTCCCCTGCACCAGCAAGCTCCATCAGCTTCCAAAACCCTGCTCGAACTTATTTTTCCAAATTCAACAAAACTAGTTCTATGATCACTTTTAACCTAACAATTAGTCCCTATAACATATACTATCATATAGTATCAAATCCCAAACATCCAAATCACTTAATTACTACTTTAATTCACATATCAATCATATGCACACATATTATAACATGTTCAAAATCACTACTTACCACTTGGAATTGATGAAACAAAGATGGTGATGATGATGTTTTGATTTCTAAGATCACAGCTCCAGAATCCCTTGATTTAAATCTTGTTTTTGCAAGAGTTTTTGAAGGTTTTTAGTTTTAGGGTTTATAGTTTCTAAAAATGGAAAGTGAAGATCTTTCCTATTTGGGAAGGTATTTAAGTCAGTCAACTTTTAACACCAACCCGTATCCACTTAAAACTAGTCCCTTTTAAATCTATTGCCTGGAACCTAAAAACCATTTGCGAGAAACTTATTTTATTGCACCGTCAACTATAGTAAATTAAAACAATTAATAATTTACTAAGCACAATAAGTCCTAAGGCTTAGTTAATTAAGTTTCACAAACAAACATAATTTATCAAATAATTTCTAATACAATTAAACACATCAATTTAAAATTAGAAATTACCGGACCAACAGAGAGGATGTTACACAAACACCGAGCCGAGATCGTCTGCTTTGATAAAATTGTTCGTATTCCTCTCGTCACCGGTGGTACTTTAATCATACAAGGGGAGACCGGTGGGACGAGACTAAATATCATATCATGTATGAAAACCCGAAAGTATTTGAGAAAAGGGTACCAGGCAATCCTCGCACATGTAATGGAGAAAAATTCGGAGGAGAAGCGACTTGAGGATGTGCCTATTGTCCGAGACTTTTCGGAAGTCTTTCCCGAAGAACTGCCTGGTCTTCCACCAACAAGACAGGTCGAGTTCTCTATCGATCTTGTACCCAGTACAGCACCCGTAGCACAAGCTCTGTATCGGTTAGCCCCATTCGAACTTCAGGAGTTATCTACTCAATTACAGGAACTCCTGGACAAAGGATTCATCCGACCGAGTTCTTCACCTTGGGAAGCTCCAGTCTTGTTCGTCAAAAAGAAGGACGGTTCTTTCCGCATGTGCATCGACTACAGAGAATTGAACAAGTTAACTGTCAAGAACCGTTATCCTCTCCCCCGCATTGATGACCTGTTTGACCAACTTCAGGGATCGAGTTTTTATTCAAAAATCGACCTACGGTCAGGTTATCATCAACTCCGAGTTCGTGACTCAGATATCCCGAAAACAGCTTTCCGAACTCGCTACGGGCATTATGAGTTTCGAGTAATGCCATTCGGTTTAACAAACGCACCGACTGTATTCATGGACCTTATGAACCGAGTGTGCAAACCATATCTCGGCAAGTTTGTCATTGTATTCATTGATGACATCTTGATCTACTCGCGCAACGAACAAGAACATGCGCAACATCTCAAAACCATCATAGAGCTACTTAAGCACGAGGAGTTATATGCTAAATTCTCCAAGTGTGAGTTCTGGATGCAAACCGTCCAATTCCTTGGACACGTGATTGACAGTCAAGGAATTCATGTTGATCCATCAAAAATCGAGGCTATCAAAAACTGGCAAGCGCCTACAACGCCAACCGAAGTACGCCAATTCTTGGGTCTTGCTGGGTACTATCGGCGTTTCATTGAAAACTTCTCAAAAATAGCCCAACCACTCACGACACTGACTCATAAGGAAAAGAAGTTCGACTGGACTGATAAACAAGAGTCAGCATTCCAACTGTTGAGACAAAAGCTTTGCAGCGCACCTATCTTATCATTACCCAAAGGCAACGATGACTTCGTCGTATACTGCGATGCATCACACCAAGATCTCGGTTGCGTGTTGATGAAACGAGACAAGGTCATTGCCTACGCCTCCCGACAACTCAAAATCCACGAGAAGAATTATACCACTCATGATCTCGAATTGGGAGCCGTAGTGTTTGCACTCAAAATATGGAGACACTATTTGTACGGCACTAAATGTACAATCTTCACGGATCATAAAAGTCTCCAGCACATCTTCGACCAAAAGGATCTCAACATGAGGCAACGTCGATGGGTCGAGTTGCTTACCGATTATGATTGCGAGATCCGTTATCATCCAGGCAAGGCAAATGTTGTTGCCGATGCCCTCAGTCGAAAGGAACGTGTAAAACCACTTCGAGTTCGAGCCCTCAGTATGACAATCCGTAATGATCTTATCATTCAAATCATTACCGCTCAACTCGAAGCACTCAAACTTGAGAACATCAAAAATGAGTCCTTGCGTGGCATGGACCAGCAATTTGAAACCAAACCAAACGGAGCCAAGTACTTCTCTAACCGAATCTGGTTGCCTAGTTTTGGGAACCTACGAGACTTGGTGATGGATGAAGCTCACAAGTCCAAATACTCTATACATCCTGGATCAGATAAGATGTATCATGGCATCAAAGAGTTGTATTGGTGGCCAAACATGAAAGTCGGCAAATGCCTCACATGCTCTAAAGTCAAAGCAGAGTATCAGAAACCCTCCGGATTGCTTCAACAACCGGAAATCCCTCAATGGAAATGGGAGCAGATCTCCATGGAATTTATCACGAAACTTCCAAAAACATCTAGCGGTTGCGATACCATTTGGGTGATCGTTGATCGTCTCACTAAATCTGCTCATTTCCTAGCCATCAAAGAAACCGATAAAATGGAACGCCTCACACAAATATACCTTAAGGAAATTGTATCCCGGCACGGCATTCCCATCTCGATTATCTCCGACATGGATAGTCATTTCACATCTCACTTTTGGCAGTCACTTCAGAAATCATTGGGTACTCGTCTGGATATGAGTACTGCATACCATCCTCAAACCGACGGCCAAAGTGAACGAACCATTCAAACACTGGAAGATATGCTACGAGCTTGCGTAGTTGACTTCGGTGCAAACTGGGAACATCACCTACCATTGTGCGAGTTTTCGTTCAACAACAGCTACCACACCAGTATTGGAGTTGCACCTTTCGAGGCACTGTACGGTCGTAAGTGCCGATCACCTATCTGCTGGACTGAAGTGGGAGACAGCCAACTCACTGGTCCGGAGATCATACATGAAACCACAGAGAAAATCATTGGAATCCAAAACAGACTCAAAGCCGCGCGTGATCGTCAGAAAAGTTATGCTGACGTGAGACACAAACATCTCGAGTTCCAGGTTGGGGATCGAGTACTCTTAAAAGTATCACCATAGAAAGGTGTCATCCGGTTTGGTAAACGCGGGAAATTGAACCCCAGATACATTGGACCTTTTGAGATCCTGGAAAGGATTGGTCCAGTGGCATATCATTTGCAGCTGCCACCCGAGCTCAGCAGCGTACATCCCACATTTCACATTTCTAACTTGAAGAAATGTCTGTCTGATGAGACACTTATCATTCCTCTCGACGAAATTCATATCGATGATAAACTCCATTTTGTCGAGACACCAGTAGAAATCATGGACCGGGAGGTCAAACAGTTAAAACAAAGTCGTATTCCCATCGTTAAAGTCCGGTGGAATTTGCGGCGTGGTTCGGAATTCACTTGGGAACGGGAAGACCAAGTGCGACTCAAGTACCCACAGCTATTCACAGATTCCACTCCATCCACGACTCAGAGCTAAATTTCGGGATGAAATTCTTTTAACAAGGGGAGAATGTGACACCCGACAAATTAAGGCTAGTTATTAGTTCCTAATCATCTGCTAATACATGTAATTAGTACTAGTTTAGGCTAATTGTATGTATCAATATATATATTGGAATATATATTCTCCTACGCGATTATATTAAATCGTGCATTTTCATATCGGGCGGATCCCGATACATTAATACGGACGTTGGTGAACTCAATTTATAAAAAAATATGAAATTATTTGATAAACATATTTAATTCCAAATATTATTTCGATAATATCATATAAGCATTTCGTGTTGTGTAAAATGCTCTGAAACGACCCGAAAAAGCGCAAAACGCGCCCGACAATCGAAACAAACCTAAGTTATATTTTTATAACTCATTAATAGGTATTGTGATAAAATACTTCATTCAAAAATATCGAAAAGTTATTTGTACTTATAAACACGTACGTATAATATATAACGTCTAATTATACATTTAAATGATAGGGTATAGTAAACGAACACGGATATAATACCACTAATTGGGAGGCAAGATTTTTGCAAACCTCACCTCCCATTTTATAATAATAATCGACCCAAACATGATCCACAAAAAGTGGATCATGTTTTTGACTACAACATGCATACATACTCACCATTATCTCATTTATGCATCATCCACCTCTCTCTCTAAACTCTCTCACTAAAAACTACACCCTACTCCTCTCCATCACCACCATTCGGCACCAGCATCATCAACTAGATCCATCATCAACCACCATCATCTATTTGAAGAGAAAGCAAGGCAAAGGAGGAACAAGAAACGATTAGCATCATCTCACCTTCCTCTCTCTCTAGAACTTGTTTTTGGTATGATCCACCACCTTTATCTCTCTAGATTTACTTGGTTAACACTTGTAAATATGTTATGTTTCTCATTTAACAAGATAATGTCCAAAAATCAAACTAAAATACGTTTTTATAAACATGTATGTACATAACAGTTTCTGTCCAGATTTTTCTCCTACTTTCACGATTTTTAGAAAAATCATTACAACATGAAAATGAACGTTTCTTAAGCCTAAAATGAAGTACAAGAAGTAAAGTTTCTAACAAAAATTTTTCGTAACAATCCGACTCCGTTTAGTACACGAAAATAATTTTCTCCGACTACATATCGAATCTGTCTCGGTTGACAGAAAACTGGTCAGTTTTCTCGGAGTCATAACTCAAGTTCTAAACCTCAAAAATGTATGAGACCACTTGGAAAATCTTAGTAATTTTGTTATCTACAAAAAGTTCTTCTTTGGCTAGTTCTGAAAATACACTAATTCTTCCAGAAAAATTGATTTGTGAACAAAGCTTGAAATTCGGATAAACAGTACCTGCTAACTTTGCGAATTTTAAAAAAATATCAAACGTTCTCCAAAACTCATGAAAAAAAATACAATTAGTACATAACATATGTAGGAACATCTTTTAAAAATTTCGGAACGATTCGATAACGTTTGCTATATTAAATAAAAATCACAAATTCGGACTCAGATTCACTCCGAACTTTGACTTTTGTTGACTTTCGGATTTTGAAGCTAAGTTCGGATTTTTTGATCAAATTCGGATTTTTGACTCCGAAAGTCAACTTTCGGAGTTGACTTTCGGATGAACAGTGTTTTGGACTCTAAGTTCGGATTTCATAGTTTCGGACTCGCTAAATTCGGACTCAACACTTTCAGAAAAACATACCTTCAGACAAACAAACTTCGGACAACCAAACATTCGGACAAACTAAACTTCGGATAATCACAAGTTCGGACTTACGCAAAATTGAGAAACATATATATATACTTTCGGATCTATATATATGTATACATATATATACACACATACAGCTAGTTCCAGAAACATTAGTACGAACTTTTACGTACCCTTGCGTACCAATATACTTTTATGAGTATACAAAATAACGAAGTACATAATAATAATACTTGGATTATTATTACAAACCGTCACCAACGGGCCGTACATGTTTTCAAACTCAAACTAATCAACCAACAACCAAATCATTTGGACATTACTAGTTGGATGAACAACTAGCATGGACGGTCTTTTGAGACGTCTACAAATACTTATAACCTTGCGCGTTTTAAACGCCCGGCAGGTTACAGTCTTTGGACAACATCACCTTGTGCAACATCTTACTTGCTCGATAGCAACACACCAGACTCAGGTGAGTCTCATAGCCCCGACTTTTTACAGATTTTACTCCCAGGGTGGGAATACATACTCGTTTTTGTTTTACATGTGGACATGAGTACTAAACCTCGATATATACTGCATGAGTTGTTTTGCTAATCATTTTAAAGCCCTCAACTACATAGTTTGTTTATATGGATTTAGCGCGATTGTTAGTGTATGGTACCATATGGGATTGACAATCCCCGTCCGGGTTAGCACGCACTAACTGGTCAAATGGACGCATTAGCATTTGTTCATACGAGTGTAGATTAGGCACTCGCAGGGAGGCACCCTCGCTCAGGCACTTGGTTGTGATCCTGACACTTCAGTTAAGCTCAAACTATGAGTTCATGGCAGTGATATACATCTATTTTATTTGCTTGGTTGCAAATCATTGTACTAAATCTTATGGTTCACACAACTATGTTTCATCATTATACAAACCTGTGAGCTCACCAGCTTTTTAGCTGACCTTTTCGTATGTATTCTCAGGTACTCAGCAGCAGTAGGTCTGCTCATATTCAGGATACTTAGCTCGAGTCGCATACAGACATCAGCAGATTTTCATGCATTACTATATTTTGTAACATAGTTATGCCATAGAATCTCTCATCTTGGCTTACGAGCTTTTGTAACTATTATTACATTGTAAACTTTTATTATATCAATGTAATCAGTAAACGACGCATATAGAGTCGTTCATTATACATCTTATGTGCTTGTGATATTTGATTAGTCGCGCCCCGACCCGATTCGCTTCCGCAACCCGAATTAGTCGGTGCAACACAGTGTTTAATTTTTTTCCCCTTGTATTCAGAGGGTGTTTGGAGGGGCTTATTTTGATTGCTTATTTGCTTAATAAGCTCACATATAAGTGTTTGGATAAGCCTATTTTGTGAAGCTTATTTGCTTATTTGTGATTCTTTGTGAGGGGAGTTAAAATAAGCTAGAAATTTCTAGCTTATTTGCTTATAAGCAATAAGCAACTTAAATAAGCTCCCCCAAACACCCCTCAGACTTCTCAAAATTTTGTTATGACATTTGTTAGATATAAACTACGGTTATTATATTAGATATTGGTGATCATGGTATAATATGTATGATAAATGAATTGTACGCGCAGGTTTATTGTAATGAGATGATGGATCGATCTCTTTTGTTATGGTGGAGAGATGAAAGATTTGAATAATCAATCCGGAAAAGTGAGGGTCACTTTGTATTATTTATTTATTATGTTATATATTTTATTTCTAAAAAATGCAAAGAAAACAATTAAACAAATAAAAAGGGTAATTTTGTCATTTAATGTGGACAAGGGACCATTATCAAGCAAATGTAAAAGTTATTGAACTGAAAACCTGAAAGAAAAAAAAAGTTTGAAGACGAGTTTCGTAAATCGATGTAAACCACGGGGACCATCTATAGAAATTACTCTAACTTTTAATTATTCTCTAAATATTGAACACTTAAACTCCATGTATTTTGTTTATAGACCAATTTTCATACGTGTTAATTCACTTGGATAATTGGTATCTACTTTACAAAATTAACCAACTTTTTACACAATACTAATAATAATAATAATAATAATAATAATAATAATAATAGTAATAATAATAATAATAGATAGATAGATATATGATGATTCAAATCTAACAAATTCTTACAATGTTATTAGGCATGTGGTCTAATCGAATGAGAACGAGCGGAGCATATTCGTATTTGTACATTAAGGCTTTTTAATCAAATAAACAATGAGTAAGTATGTTGTTCATGTTCATAAACGTAAACAAATATAGCATTCGTTTGTTAATATGTCAAATACACAAATAAAAACCCGTTCTTTATTTCAAAACAAAACTATACGAACACAAACCTTCATATAACATTATAAAGCAAGCATTATCGTTTTGTCGGCTATTACCATCACATTAATAATGCAATTACCGTCGCATTGCGCGGGTTACCGACTAGTTACTAAAAATGAGTTACATTTTGATGTTTATTTATGGGAGGTGATCCTCACACACCTTATTTTAGTCCATACACACTATTTATTGTTGACTTCCAATTTTACCCTTCTAAATTACAGAATCCCCGGCCTTCTACTCGGTTGGTTGAGTACGTGGATTTTATCCAAGTGGTCATGGGTTCAAACCCAAAGGGGGACATCCTAAATTTCATTGGGGTCTTGGTCCAATGGTTAGTGAGTTTTCCATAAAGGTTTCTTCCTGAAGGTGATGAATTCAAGCCTTGTTATGAGGGGGACTCCTGCGACGCTATACCCATCCAAGACATGGGAGAGCAACCCCTTTAGGGGCGTCGCCTTGGCTTCGAACTCGGGGGTGGTTACTCGATTCCAGGGAAGTAACCACTTGTGGAGATGATCGGGTGGGCCAAAATAGTCCGTCAGTGATTCCACAACTGCCTTTCAAAAAAAAAAAAATAGCTTTCGTAAATAACTCCCTCTCTCTTCTGTATTTCTCCCTATATCCTGATAACCAACCATGATGACTCCATGTCTCCATGAGACCTTGTTCCCTTCTTCCTCTACTCGTTAATGCTCAAACTACACCCTCGTAAACAAGCATCATTTTTCTTAAATCTGTGCGTGTGCTTGGTTTCAAATATAGGTAAAACATGATAACTCCATCAAACCGGTACCACTCCGGTTACGTACTTGAACCACTAATTATAAATTTAACAAATAACAACCCATACGCTTCTCGGATGAATCTGGTTTTAAACTTATAAACATTTTTTACAGTGTGTATGTATAAGTTTGTTGATAAATTTGGATTTAAAAACCCAATTGCAGGTCCTTGTTGATTTCAACGACGAAAATTAAGCCTTTATTTGTTGGGGTGCTAACGAGATGATGATCTGTTTGCTATGAAATACAGATTAATTTTTCAAAATACAAAATAATGTTTTAGTATCTATTTGTTAATGTCCGATTATAGTGGAAGTGATGGTGTATAGAAGTGGGTTCGGTGGAACGGTGGTTAATGGGTGGGTTTTGACTTTCCAATTGGAATTTTTACATAATGTTTACGGGATATTAATTTAAATAGTGTACATGGACTAAAGTGAGGTGTGTGAGGATCACCTCCTTTATGGATTATCTGACTTAAATAAAATAGTAATTAAATAATATAAATAATATTTGTTACATGACAACACCTTTTCCACATTTGCAAATCTTCACTAGACCTGCAACTCCGTTAATCATCACCCTTATACAACCATTTTCCTTGTTTTCCGACTTCCTATGTTCAATTTCTTTTCTTCCCCATTTGCTTCCCATCATATCCTCAACAACACGGACACACCATCACCAAACATACGTATAACCTCCACCAAAAATAATCACCTCATCTTCTCCACAACACATCCCCAATGACACCACATTGCCGACAGCTTGATTATTAACTCATGTTTCCTTTCGCCATCCTCACCACCAAATCCTAATGTTTCAAACATCCTCTCCGGTGTATGTTATATTGGGTTTAAGGACTCTTCATTCTTCTTTTAGTTTCTTTCTATATCTTGAAATGTAGTCATGAAAATTTACCATGTTAAAGAAAGTTTTGGGGCTTGAATATGTGTCTAGAGAGAAATGACAAAAGTTGTAATGGTGGACCCCAGGGAGAAATAACGACCCGGTGTGTGTAGGTATATGTGTATGTATATGGTGTGTAGATATCTAATCGCAAAAAACCAATCAAATTATGCTTTTCACTGCTAGTCCTAACGGGCATTTTTAACGGCCAATTAGCAAAGGACCGTCAACGTTACAAGTTTCAAAATAAATGACATGGTCTTTGTAATTAAACATCTTGAAGGAATTAAAGTGTAATTTAAGGTAAACCATAAGGAGCATCGGTGTAATTTTCTCTTTCTCCCAACTATTTTTAATTTAAGACCTCATTTAATATGCGGAATTAAAATAGTAAAAGTGAAAATAAGTTAATTGGTTACATATAAGCACTTCATAGTAGGGTGTTATTCGGATTTTGGATTATTCGGTTTGGATTATTCGGTTTTTGGATAATCTCAAGTTAACCCTTAATCCAATCCAAATAAGAAACGGATTAAACGGATACGGGTTAAACTGATAGGATTAGTTTTCGGATTAAACGATTTCATCCGCATAAGATCAAGTTGAGCGTGTGATATCGAACAAGACTAAATTTATGTTTAAAACAATTATATAAACAAAGATAAAATGTAACAATAGATCATATTATACGATCCATATTCAAATTCCAACTTATAGCATACAATTTAATCCAAAATAGATTCGTAGTTTCTAAATCAAATAAACTTCTAGACGGTTCTAAACTATAATAAAGCATATATAGTATAATTAAAGATTTTATTAGTATTAATTCCTATATGGTAAAAATTAATTTATTATAGAAAATATCTATACTCCCTTATAAAGGTTCACATGTTTTCTTTCAAAGCTTACGAATTTAAAGATGAGAAATGTCACTTATACCCTTAACCTTACAATTGATATCATATATATGCAGGGCCGGTCCTGACTTTTTTGATGCCCCGGGCTATACAGTCAAAAAATGCCTCTCAATCTTTTTTTTTTAGTAGTAGTAGTCAAGCTCGACAGTTAATCTTTGTGCTGATTTCTTGTAAATACATAAAATATTACGTTTTGAAGAGACAAACTCAGAATTACAAGTTGAACGTATGTTAGCTAAAATGATGTTAGTATAAGTGTCCAGTGTGAATGTAAATTAGATAAAATTTAAACCAAAATAAGCATTGAAAGATTATTTGACTTGACACATAAGAATAGAATAATAGATGATCGATATCCAGCTAAATGAACTTTAATATATTACGGATTACGGGACTATGAAACATTCTTTGCTGGTTGAAGATAAAAGTTGTAATATGAATGATCTGGGTAGCAGATATAAATTTAAATCATAGTTGTAGAATTAAGTACAGTATGACCAAATAAACTGTAAAGATGGAAATACGTGTTAAGTTCATGCTATTTGATTGTCTATAAATTTTGAGAAATACTACTTTTTATTTTTTTAACTATTAGAAAGAAAGTAAAGGGCTGCTTTTACAAATACATTAATTTATAAGGGTAAAACTTGAGGTTTTTTAAAAAGTCTAAGTTTATTTGGCAAGATAATAGATAGAAGAGGGACTTTTATGAAAATATATCATCTCTTTCATCCGCCATCAACAATACTCACGATCTGGTTTTGATTTTCCATCAAAATTGGTTCATTTTTTCTTGAAAAATTATCAATAAATACGTACGACGATTCTTGTGTTCTGCCCCCTTACTAGTTGCTGCCCTGGGCCGTCGCCCAGCCTGCCCAGCCCTAGGGCCGGCCCTGTATATATGAAAACTAATAAAGACTTAATTAATTAAAATATTTTCTTATTTCATAAATCTCCACTAATAAAACATTTATAATTGATCTATACAAATTGTGTAGATGAATTTGTAAAACATTATATCGTACATCTATAATACTTACTTTCGTCTTTTATATAAAATATTTGATTTTATAATTCTTTTACTTAACAATTGTTTTATACTACCGTCACCAACAACTATTATCTATTTCGTTAACATATTTTTAGCTATCACCGACGACCACTACTACGTTTTTCTCATTTACCGCTGCATTGCGCGGGTAATTTAGTAGTATTATTTAATTACTTAGTCCGTATTTGAATTCTTCAAATACATCCAAACATTTTAATTTTGATCCTTAATCCTATCCGTTTAATCCATTTAAGAAATCCATATTCCGTTTAAGCAATCCGTAATCCGAATAATCCTGTCCATTTGACCTAAATCGGATTTGGATCACATGAAGTATACAGATTCAAATAAAAGTGACACCCCTACTTCGTAGCTCGTCTCATACACACAATAATGAAGTATGTTTAATTAGTTCGTATATACGATGATGAAGTATGGTTTAAATGAGTATATCAACATTTAGTGAAATAAAGTAACTAATAAGAATGCGCCACATGTCACACAACTAATTTTCCCTCACGTTTTCTAAGATTAAAGGGTTAATTATATATCTATCTACCTTAAACACTACAAATTACATATATACCCAACTCAATTTATAAATTACATATATACTCAAAATTCAATATTAATCATAATAAAAATTCTTAAAATTATACAAAATTATTTATAAAATCTTTAATGACTAATATACCCTCATCTCTTTATATGCCTTCTTTTTCATCAAACCCTAAATCTTTTTGAAGAAAATCGTTAGTTCATCTCTCTTTCATCAAACCTGTGAAGTCCCACAACGACACTTGTTTCAAGCAATGAATTCTTAACAAGAAGTTTGCGGAATAACACTTGTTAAGTTAGGAAGATTATATGTATTACTTGTAATATGATTGTAACAGATTTGAATGTATAACAAGAACACAATTATTTCAATAGTCAAAAGCCTCAATATTATTGATTCAATAATACGGATACACTTGATTTGTATCAGGGTTACAAAGAGAACCTTGAAGCTTGTGGTGTAGACTTAGTTACAACAATGAACCATTAGATTAATTTATACACTAAACACTTAGTCAACAAAATCTATACAAAATCTTCTTTGCATGACTTAGATTTCCTTGAGAATGTGCCAGCATTAAATGCATTACACCTCCTTGTCTGCTGCGTGCACTGTACCTCAAAAGCATAGTCTGCAGTGGTTGTACTTGTACTACCAGGTTGGTGAAAAGCAGTATAACACCCTACTCGAAAATACAAGGATATATATATATTTTTTTTATAAAGGAAGCGCAAGATTAGATACAAACCATTGGGTTGCATATTTACATTCAAAATGGCAATCCAAATACATATAGTCTTTAATCTAGATTATTCTAGACGTTACACACGATTAGTTTAGTGTTATAGAAAATCCAAAACATAATGTTATATCATTAACATAGTTAACCAAACAGAGTGAGCTTGTCAAACATTCCATTCCAAGTACTTCTTGCCCACCCACATACCAAAGTAAACCTGCAAGAAGTAATGAGGGGTTAGCACGAAGCTAAGTGAATAAATCTCAAACTATCACCTAACTTGGCTTAACAAATGAATACAGCAAAGCATAGCAACAGTTAATCATGAAGGATCGGTGGTCCTTGGAGTACCCTCATGCCGCGGTGGTTCCCCAAGTAACACTTAAAACCAACTGAAGGCCAAATCAGTGGTTAAACCGATAGTTTGGTACTATTACTACTTTCAACATAATTTCAGTGAACAACACATGTACAAAGCACTTATGAGGTCCAAAGTAATAGTACACAAACCCAACGCGCACGTTGACCCCCGACATTCAAATAGTCCACAACCATCATGGAAATCAAGGACACCATTAATCATGTTAAGTATAACCATCATGGCAACCATTAACATAACAATGAAAACAGTAAAACACGTTTACCCGTTGTAACCATATTGTTACAACCAAATCAGACTGAAAGTCCGAGATCCACTCACCCTTGACGAAGATGATCACCACTCAAAGTTCTAATATTATTGAGTCTTCGTCGTATCTGAAATCACAACAAAGGTTACAAGTCAATAACTCATTTCAAATGTTCATAACTTGAAATAAATGTACTATTGGCATCAAACTTGTTAATTAAGTTCACATCACATCATATGTATATAATTCCATATATTAACCCGTTATGATACTATATTACAGGTTACTAGATCCTTTAAACATATCACATGTTAATTAGAAATGTTTTTAAATCAAAGCTTTGTTTGCTGAAATCGAGCCCATAGCTGCCGGCTGGGTCACATGACCCGTCGGTTACCCACCACTAGCCGCCGGCTTCTAACTCAAACCGCCGGGCAAATTTAATTTTTCACAAACAGAAACATTTTGTGTTTTAAAGACTCTAGAGGCCGCCGGTTATGGTTCAAATCCGCCGGTCAGATAAGAGAAGCCGCCGGCTGGGGCCTATCGCCCGCCGGTTCACCCAATGGATGAACAAACCGCCGGCTGGGGCTACATGCCCGCCGGCTGGTTCTTCGTTTCCAGCACCTGCTGGTGCAGTTCATAACCTGCTCGAACTTCAATTCATAATTTCGACATTTTCAGCTAAGAAACACATTTTTAACCATACAACAACCACAATTGACATCTATGAGCATGTAATAACAACAAACAAGGTTCATCACACTTCTAAATCCACACATGCATCAATTTTTAAGATATTCAAAACTTTAGCTCAAATTCATATTTCAACTAAGTAATTGCTACAATCTGAAATGCAAGCACATAATCAGTTTACTATGTTCATATAACACATTTCAAGTACGAATTTAACTCCATTCTATCATCACTTCACCAAACTCAACATTTCAAGCATTATATGAAAAGAATGGATATTTCACTTACAATTTAGATGAGGAGGTTATAATGAAATGAAGAACAAGTTGCAAATCAACATCACAGATTCAATGTGCTAAAATCAGATTGTTGGTATCATTTTCTTTGAGAGGATGTGTGTGTTTTAGAGGTGTAAGCGAAAATGAAGAAATGAAATGAATAAAGTCTGCCTCACCATTTACACTAGGCCAAACACAGTGTAAATTATACCCGTCCTAAATCTATTGTCTGGAACCTAAAATCATTTGCGAGAAAATACACTTTATTATTCCGCCAACTAAATTAATTTAAAACAAGTGATAATTCATTTATCACAATAAGTCAATTGACCAATTGACCTATTAATTTAGCTATCAAAAATACACCAAGTATTTAAAATACAATTTAAATGACAGTTAAATTAAGGGAAATACCGTATTTCAACTAGGCCCATTTCGAGGATGTTACAAGCAGGTCCACTAAGCAGAACTATCAATAATAACGAGCAGAACTAGCAAAACTTTTTGGCAGAACTAATCTTGAAAATCTTCGGTCTGACAGAACTATTTGTGGAAAGGCTTGGCAGAACTAATGCAGAAAGGACTAGCAGAACTAACTCTGGAAAACTTTGTCTTCAATAAATGAACAGAGCTAACTCCACCAGCAGAACTAAGTCTTCAATAATTAGCAGAACTAATCTCATCAAAGCTAAAACACTTAGAATATTTCTTCACTTGATCTTCAATTGATTTTAGCCCAACAATCTCCCCCTAAACTTGATCTTTCCATGAACAGAATCAAGTTTTCTTATTCATATTCTTCTGAAAGCTCCTTCTGATTTCAGCAGCTCTTTTCTTTCTGATTTCTTCACTTTCAACAGCATGCCTTTCAAGAGCCTTATTATAATATTTTTGAACTTCATGAACCAAAGAAGCAGCTGTATCTAGATCATCACATCTGATATTCAGTTTGAGCATAGAGTCTAACTGGCCTACATTCCATGGATATTCTGTGCCAATGAAGAAGTATGCCCATACACTACTCTGGAGCTGCACCACATGAACTCCATTGTGAGAGTGGCAGTGCCATGCTTTTGCACGTGTTGTATCCTTGTAGAAGTCATTTTCAGCATCCATTTCATACAGGATTGAAAGATAGTTGTAGACAATCTGTTCATCACTGTATTTCTTAGCATTTTGATATTTTCTCATGGCAATCCCCCACATATCATCCAGATCATCTCTGGAAAGCTTTTTAATACACCTGTAGAAGGATAGAAACCTTTCCTCTGAATCACCAGCTCTCACAACTTTGAGCCATTTCTTCAACTTTTCATCAGTTATGAAGTACCAATCAATGATAGGAAAATGTACAGTAATTGGCACTTTAGGTTCTTCAACTTCCACCATTCCTCCGATCTTGTCCCAATCAACCACCTCTTCTTCAGTAGGCTGTGCAGGTTCAGATGTAGAAGGCACTTCAGTATGCACTTCTGTTTCAATTTTAGACTTACTAGAAGCTTTTGCCATGTCATTATCATCACCTTTTACAGTCATTCTTTTTCTTCTTCTTGAGAATTGAATGGTTTCCTTTGGAATTTTCCTTTTTAGAGCATCAAGCTCTTCCTTTTCTTTCCTTTCCATCTCAGCCTTTGCTCTATTGATTTCTGCCATCCTTTGCTCTTTTTCTTTCTCTGCAGCTGTCAATTGTTTCACTTTAGAAGCAGATGCATTCTTGGCTTCTTCTTCTTTGTATCTTTTTGTACTTTCGTCATTATCTCTTTTGATTCTCAGATACATTCTTTCAAGATCATAAAAGTCCATTGCCATAAGCTCTTTTAGTCTTCTTCCAGTTTGGTTCTTTACAACTCTGGCATATCTATCTCTAAGTTGCCTTTGAGTAGGAGCTCTTTTTCTCTTCTCCTCCATTTTCTTTTCAGCCTCATGCTTTCTTCTCTGCTCAAGAATATCAAGATACCATATCAATCTTTGGTCAGGGGTAAATTCTTCCATATGAGCTTTATGAGTCCCATCAGCCAATAAGTGATCAAAGAAAATTTGCTCTTCTGAGGTCATCAGAACCTTCACATTATCCCCCATATCAATCTCAATATATCTGTCTCTGTTCTCAGAATTAAGCTGAGCTTGGAGATCTCTAGCTACCTTCTCACTCATAGCTTCTAACTGCTTTTCCTTTAATGGTTTCACAGGCTCAACCATTTTCTCTTTTCCTTTAGCCTTGGCTAAGTCAATCTCCTTTTGTTTTAAAGCTTCATCCACAGCTTTTGGTCTTGTGCTTGGAATTGGAATTTCTGTAAATTTTATCCCTGTAGAGCTTCTTTCTGGTTCATTGCTTTTAGCTTTCTTTACTGGGCTCTTGGCAACCTTTAGCAATGTATCTGCAGCTGCTTGTTCTGCTTCAGTCATAGCAGAGCTAACTTTCTCCTTTGGACTAGCAGATTTAATCTTTTCTGTCTCATTTGCACCGGCAGAACTAATTTCTTCATTCACAATCCCACTAGCAGAGCTAACTCCAGTTTCCACATTGTCATTAACAGAATTAAATGATGTGCCAACAGTACTATCCAACATAATTTTAGCATTTAACTTTGCAGCATCTGATACATCTTCATCCAAGTGTTCCATAATCAATGATGTCGTGTAAACGGGGCTTTAGTTTTAAAATGGAAATTATCTTACTTGCTAAAACACAACTCAGGCAAGAATACCCGATCGTATAATAGTATAGTATGATAAGTCCGGATCGAACACAGGGAACGGATGTCAATTCTAATAAAATGGAAATTGTTACAATTAATGAAAGCAATAAATAATGGTGGCGTTTTTAGTTCCGATCGAACAATTGGCAAACAATTATGAAAATGGTTTATTAAATAAAACTTAATTAGAAAAATAAAGAAATGATAAAATTATTTATTAGATTAAAGATTTAATTCAAATGATAAAAGAAATGCATTTGCTTGGATTACTTTCCTTAGAGTCCGGAAATCATTTTATTGATTCGCTAACATATGGATTTATTGGTGATTTGACAAATATTACCAATTTTCCTTAAAAGATAGATTGATATAAACACAATTAAGAAAGACACAAAGTTGTTTTCAACACGCTAACACTTCAAGTTAACATTGCCCACCAAATTGTTTTCTAAATTAAACCAACACCGTTTATGTGATTTATTTTCTTGACTTGAATCAACAAAGTCTATAACTAATGAAAGTTATCTTGTTCATCAATAACCAATACCAATTATTAACCCTAACCTGTCAAACTCAATATATTCAACAACAATCATCAATTGAAATCAACAATTATCAATGATCTTATAATTAAACGGAAATCAATCTCAATTAATCATAAAATCACGTTAGGTAATTAGTAATAATCATTCAATAACCAAGGATCATCAAATAAACACATAAACTTTCAATAAATCCAATTAAATCCGCAAATCGATAATCAATCCATAATCTAAGTATCATTATCCAAGCAAATATAATAAAGAATTAGCCAATCATAATATTACAGAAACTCGGATTCATAATCATAACCGAAATCATAATCAAATCAAAGAAAGAAATGTTTTCGAACCGAGAAACCGAAATAATGATTGAATTAATGAAAGCCTTCAATTCTCCTTGATCTTTTATCCTTCAAAAAGCTCTGGAATTAGGGTTTTATTAAGTGAAAATCGGCTGGAGAGAAAAGTGAAATCATAATCCCCAAAATGAAAGCAAAATCAACTATTTAGGGTTTCTGTCGAATCAATCCATACGCCGTATGGATTTCCATACGCTATATGGATTGAATAAGCCCATAGATCAGACCCGCATATACTGGCAGCCCGGCTCATACCATCCATACGCCGTATGGATGCAATTTTTCAATTTTTTAGCTACACGACTTCAGTTATTCAAGCTTCAATCATTTTAGCTTCTTTTCTTCAATACTAGCTTATTTTCTGCTTCTTTTCCAATTCAAGCTCCAATTAACTCCTATATGCAAATATAAACGAAATCAGTCTCTAATTCACACAAAATGCATAAAAATTTAATTAAACAAAGGGGTAATTAGTACTATAATTTAGTACATTTTGGCGTTCATCAAACATCCCCCACTTGAATCCTACTTGTCCTCAAGTAGACTATTGATTCAAAAATTTCAAAACTTAAAATATAAACGGCAAACTAAAGTGCAAAAGGACTTACATACTACACAGCACTCGACAAACCTAAATCCTATCTTAAAATCGATTATACCTTAAAGCATAGCAATCAATAAACTCTCTAAGGGAAACAACTTCTAATACATTATTATTAGACATAAAAGATAATTCACTCAGATTACCGATATTGTTGTCCACTTAAACAATCTAAATTTCAGAAATTGAGCTCAATTATTATTGTTCTAGCAGTCCTTACCCTTGATTCCCAATAACAAAATACCCTCATACAAATAACGCGTCACAATTCTCCAAATAATGAACATCCAAATAAATCAATCATTTTTCAAACCAAGACATTGGTGACAGGTCTGTACCTCAGTACAACAGAGCGACATAACTTGGCTTTGGTTTTTCAATTCATGAGTCCTTTGTACTCTTTCATTTCTTATTATTTTTTTTTATCATTTATACTGACGGAAACTAGGTCTGTACTTTCGTACAACAGAGGAGTCAACACCCAGTATATTCCCAAATGAAGATAATTAGGATTCCAAAATTATGGATTACAACACGCTATCATATAAGAATTAAGACTAAAGTCATACCTTACTAAAGGATCCTCTAGAGATAATTCCTACTTTAAGTATTAAATTTCTTAATAGCTCAATAACCTTCAAATAGATTGCCTATCGATACATCACATAATGAACTATCTAATATTAAAAATTAGATTCATTTCATCCATTGAATTCCCAAAATATGTTACAAGATTCGCTAAACTTTACGCATAATACAATTTTAAAAGAAAAATTTGGGCTGAAAAATGACTAACACATAGAATGCCCTTTAGCGTGTAAATTTGCCAATATTTACCATTCATAACTTAAGAACAAACAGAATTCTTTTCCCCCATCCCCCACTTAAAAGTATGCAATGTCCTCATTGCAAAAGAAAACAAAAATAAGGGGAATAGAAAAGAAGTGAACAGAAACTCCCCTGATCTTAGAAGAAAACTTATTGGCCGATACGCTTCAAAACTATACAACAGCACACTTCCGTAGGAAACACGGTTGCATTTAGCGCATGCAACAAGCCTTTAAACCTCTCAGCATCCTGAGTGGACGAGTTGTAGTCTCATGAGGGTTTCCAGGGAACACACCCACAAAATTCAAGCCTGCAAATAAAAACAAGAAAACAAAGTAATGGGTTGTCTCCCGAAAGCGCTTTTGTTTATCACGTCGGTAAGCTCGACACTCTGCTCCATATCTTAACTCAAATTCATCTCCAAATCACGCTTGAAGTCCTTAACATCACCATAGTACTTCTTCAACCGACTTCCATTTACCTTGAAGGTTTTTCCAGAATGTCCTTGCAGATCAACAGCGCCAAAAGGATAAACTTTTTCGACCAAAAAGGGTCCTGTCCAGCGTGTCTTCAACTTACCTGGAAATAGATGTAACCTAGAACTATACAATAGAACCTTATCACCTTTCTCAAATGTATGATTCGACTTAAGACGAGCATCATGCCATTTCTTTGTTCGCTCCTTAAACAGTCGTGAATTGTCATAGGCATTCACCCTTAACTCATCCAACTCATTTAGCTGTGCCATTCTCTCTTTTCCAGCTAACTAATTATCAAGATTGCACTGCTTTAGAGCCCAGTATGCCTTATGCTCCCACTCAAAAGGCAAGTGACAAGCCTTCCCATAAACAAGACGATAAGGTGTTGTTCCAATTGATGACTTAAAAGCTGTTCGTGCCGCCCATAATGCATCATCCAACTTATACGACCAATTCTTAGGATTTCCTTCAACTGAACGTTCTAAAATACGCTTCAACCCTCTATTTATCACTTCCACTTGACCACTTGTCTGTGGATGATAAGCAGTCGAAAACTTGTGATTTACTCCATACTTCCGCAGCACTTTTTCCAACTGAGCATTTGTGAAATGCCTCCCCCGATCACTAATTAAAGCTTTCGGTGCACCAAAACGTGAAAACAACTGCTTAAGAAATTTCACCACAACTCTAGCATCATTTGTGGGTGATGCTTTGGCTTCGGCCCACTTAGAAACATAATCGACAGCCATAATAATGTATTTATTTCCATTACTAGGTGGAAACGGGCCCATAAAATCTATCCCCCAGACATCAAAAGTCTCACTTACCATTATTGGATTTTGCAACATTTCATCTCTCTTAGAAATTCTCCCAGTGCGTTGACAGGCATCACACTTCTTCACATACTTGAATGCGTCCTTATTAACTGTTGGCCAGTAAAAACCTGCCTCAAATACCTTTCTTGCAGTATAATTAGGACCATGATGTCCTCCAGCCGGACCATCATGACAGTGCTCTAAAATTATGTCGCATTCCTCTCCAGCTACACACCTTCAGACAATTCCTTCAGCACACTGTCTGAACAAATACGGGTCTTCCCAGAAGTAATATCATAAAGATGAGAAAAATCTCTTTCTTTGGTTGAAATCCAATCCAGACGGAAGAGTGTTTGTAACTAGGAAGTTTTCAATATCGGCGAACCATGGTAATTCATTCAAAATTGCTGATGCGTGTGCAAGCGCGTCTTGTTTAATTATTTATAAAGTACAGGAAATACCAATCACTACTATCACACAACCAGACAAGAATACCCGATCGGAATAGTATAGCTATGGTAAGTCCAGGTCGATCTCAGGAACACATGAATGGTGGTTTATTAATATAAATAGGAAATAATAATTAACTAATAAAACAGTAAAAAGGGGGGACGTTTGAGTTCCGTGCGAACATAAGAGTTGTAAATAATAAATAAAACTAAATAAAACTTTAAATAAAAACAATAAAAATAATAAATGGATAACAATAGGAAGGAATAAGTAATTGTATAATTAACTTCACTCAGATTCATATTTCCCGATTCATTACGTATTGATTATCTAATTGTGATTCTTTTATTGCAATTTAATACCAAATTCTTCAATGATACTAAATTGAATGTGAACTAGCCAACGGTCCGGGTCCAACTAATTCCTACAACTTAGGGTCCAACATGAAACATCGGTCCGACGTCACAAGATGATCAGTCAATTGTGTGCCTTTCCCTAAATCATGCATTAAACCACAATTCATTATAATTAACTCTAGTGGCATGACTCAACAATGCCCAATAATCACTTATTGTCTTATTCATTTTAAAGTAGATAATTATCATATACTCAACCTATCAAACTCTATCTATTTAGAAATGACCAAAACCCTAAAGTTATGACCATCAATAATTAATAACATTAAAGGAACTCAATCTCATTAATCTTATTAACCACGTTGAGCAACAATAATTATTAGTTACCAATAAACAAGGATTCACGAGCAATATAATAGTTTTCATTTAAATAACTTAGTCAATACGCAATTATAATCGTTCAATAATCATAATCCGAGTTTAATCAATTACACAATCACATAAAATATTCAAATCATCATAAGATATGTAAAACTCAAATTAATCAACACTAAAATCATCAATAATATTGAAATAATAAAAGTAATAACAAACCACAAGACGAATCACGAAGAACTAGAATGAATATGCTTCGATCTTGATCCCTCGTGCCTCCAAAGTAACCCCAAAATTCGTATTTTACAAACCCTAAACGAAATATATAAAAACCCTAACCTAAAAAATCTGTTTTAATCGTATGCAGAATGGCCTTTATTTATACCCGTGGCTGCCGCGAATTTAGCCGCCGGCTAAACAAGTTAGCCGCGGGTCAAAACGTTTCCTGCGTATTCTCCAAGTTAAAGCTCCACCGCCATATTTGCCTGCCTCATTTTTGATCTTCTAGAATATTCTGCCAATGCTAAATTTGATCTTTTGTTTGCACCACGTGATCTCGGCCCAACTCCTTGTACCATTCCATCACCTAATTCGTGGGCCCCACGCTTTGAAAGCTAGATCCATCTTATTTGATGCTTCACGTCTCTTTTACTTCCTGTATAACAATCATTATGATTTATATTAATATTATTATTATTACTACTAACTTATTAATACCAACGTAATTATATACTCCATATTAATTTATTACGAACTTAATATTACTTTATTATTACTAGTATCAACTTATTACTTAACATTAGAACAAGGATTTTTATTATTATTATTAGTATAATTTAACCTAACTAATTATTTGGTCCAACTCATAAACTCCAATAAATATAAAATTTAACTATTTTCGCTTAACCCATTTAACTTTTTGAACTCAAATATTTACAAACTTTATTTATTTTCATAACTCTTTTAACCACTTTGTCCCAATCATATTTAGGTACAATCAACTTTTATACAAAAATTACTTAATTTACTCTATTTTTATTCATTTTCTAATTTAAACTCTATTTCTACCTATTTTGTAAATATGAACGAAATAACTATATTTTATCAAGTAAATGCAATAAAAGTATACAAAAACTAGGGAATATTAGTATATAAATATAGTACTATTTGATGCTATCAAATATCTCCACACTTAAGTTCTGCTTGTCCTCAAGTAGAATACATTTTCATCATAAAAACTTGATAAGCATCAAACTAATATTTAAGAATCAGAATACCTAAATTAAAAATCTGTTTCATAAATTTAAAACTTTAAACAGTTTAATTAACATGGATAACTATAATGTACAAATAAAAATTATTATTATTAGTGCAACATATAGTTCATGAATGATTACTAATATATTTGTCCACTTTAAACAATCTATATTCATATCTCTGAATACACCTTTATTGTTAATATGTACATTAGTTATGATTTCCACATATGATATACTCTTAAAGTTAATCATGCAATCTATTTCTATATTCAAAATAAATACATGAAATCCATTTTTAAGAATCAAGACATTGGTGACAGGTCTGCATTTTCATGCAACAGAGTGACATAACTTGATTCAGGTTTAAGCAAAACCAGACTTGGTCAAACCATTTTGGCGACCTCATTAGGTATCATTTATTTTAAAGACTTTTCAAGTATTTTTGACTTGTGTTTGCTTAATGTTAAGTATATATTAATAGAGACCAGGTCTATACTTCCGTATAACAGAGGAAACCATCAATATATACCCCCAAATATATTCATATAAGTATCAAGATATATAAAATTATCACATGATAAATCTAAGAATTAAGACTTTTAGGTCATACATCATAATATGTATCATCAAATAATATATAAGTTGTTTATTAATTTCTTAAAATTCAGAAATCTTTATATAGATTGCCTATTAGTATATCATATCATGTAACACTATATCACTAATTATTAAGTTTCTTACTTTATATGTACAAAACAGTTGATCCATGATAAGCATCAAATAGATAGTATATTTTATATTAATTTATCTCTATTTTTATATACATTTTAGTGCATTTATATGATTTTAGATACTTATTTTGTTAATATTTGCAGAAATGTATTTTAATTAAAGATTGAAGAAAAAGGAGCAAAAACTAATCTGAAACTGAAGAAAATGAAGAAATGAAGAAAAAAGAGCTTAAACCTTGAAGAAATGAAGGCTAAATGAGTTAAAATGAAGAATTTGGCCAAAAAGAGAATAAAGTCCGGATATGAAGATTGAGAGTCCAAAAGTTAAGCCCAAGCCCGAAAATAGAATATTCTGGAATTTTCATTCAACCGGCGGTTGGATTAACCAACCGGCGGTTGAGCTTTAGGGTTTAAAGGCGGTGCAGACATGTGGAGTTGGACTCGGATACAAATAACTCCAACCGGCAGTTGGAGAACCCAACCGGCGGTTGGGATGTCGGTTTTGAAAACTATAAATAGAGGCTCAAATCAGCTTAAACCATATACGATTCAAGAATACTAAAACCGAAAGTTAGGGTTTTAGGACGACTTTAGGTGCGATTTTGGAGGCCAAGGAGCTAGGGTTTGAAGGTTTTTTACCCTAGGGAAAGCTGGTTTGCTAATTGGTTCGGTTTCTTTATCCTTGTAACTTTATTAATCTTTTGGGTTATTTTGGATATTGTTTATTTGAATTAATTGCTTATTAGGTTTTCATTATGAATGTTTAAATGTATGTTTATTAGATTTATTATATGAATTATATGTTTATGTTGGAACTATATTATTGAATGCTTATTATACAAGAATTGTCCGTGTTATATTAATATTGATAAAAGTTAATTAATTTATAGAGATAGCTTTACTAATCTTGTGAGTTTTATAAATTAATTAATGACTGTCAATTATTAATGTTAAGTAACATTGTAATTCAACCTAATCTTGGAATTGTATTAATAAACTGTTGATAGATCTTAATAAATAGTAATACTTTACTTAATCTTTGGGAGTGTTGCTATATGAAAATTATCTTAATCTTTGTGATTTTCTACATTAGTAATTCTCCAATAATAATAGCCAACAAAGCAAATAGACATAAGTTGATATAATACGTTTAATAAATAATTGTTTAAATAGTTATAATCTTCTATCCAATTGAGTATACCTAAGTTGTTCCTAGAACTTATCTATTAGAATCTGTATCAAAAATATAAAAATAAATATGTTCGTTCGGAACTAAAACGTCCCCCTTATCTTGTAGATTATTGTAAATTGGATCCTTGTATTTAATTGTATTATAATTGTGAATATTTGTAATTAGAATAAATAGATAATTAGTTATAAATAAGAATAACGTTTCTTGTGTTCCTTGTGTTCGAATTTGGACTTACTTATTAAGCTATATTACATGAACGGGTCAATCTTGCCTGAATTGTGTGATAGTATTATTTAGTATTTCCTTAATTAAACTTGTTATTATAATTGCATATACTTTCACCACATCAAGTTTTTGGCGCCACTGCCGGGGAACACTTAACCGGTTGAACTTTTGTTTTACCGGGGGAGGGGTGTATTTTATTTTAAACTAATTATTTTACTTGTATAATCTGTATTTCTGATACTTTGCAAAATCAATAAGAAATATCGGCTCACCCATTGAGAATACTGACAAAAACAAAGGTATAAGGAGAGTAAAGCCCTACCTCATTGATTTATCATATAAGAGGTAAGGTGCTTCTCAAAAGAAATAGGTTTTTAATAAGCTTAGCGCTGACCTGTTTCTCCGCTTTTGTGTACTATCAATGGAGCTACCGAGATCTATTGATTAAGCTTTGTAAAAGAAATTTAATTAAATATGTATAATTATGTAAATGTATTCTATTTGTATAATATGTTTTACTTGTACTATATGTGTTCTAAATTAAGTAATAATTTGTGTATACAGACTTCGTTAACTGTTATTGAAATGGAAAATAAGCAAATGGAAATCTTGAATGAAACTGTGGAATGCAAGGATGTCTGTGTTAATGAACATTCTCTTAGGAAATTTTATAACCCTACACTAGATACTATATCTGAAGAAGAGGAAGAGAATTTAGAAAGTATGTCTGAAGAAGAAGGAAATGATTTAGGTATTAACACTGAGGTTGAAGATACTAATTTAGGAAGGATACCTGTGCCAGTAGTTAGTACGAGAGGTGGATTGATTCAGCTTTTAGAAGTTGGGAAAGTTGATACATATCATATTATGGCTGTTATCATAGCATCTACTTATGAATTTACACCTGAACAAAAGTACATAATTGAAAAGATTGGAAAAGAATATGAAGATTGGCATAATCCTAACCAGACCCGGATGGTGAACTATTTTGATAAGTTTGTGACTGAACTAATGGACACGCTATATCATCAAGAAGCTCAAGAGGAAGATTTCTTTGAAGAGCAGAAGATTTTGTATTCATGTGTCTATAGAGCATTGACTAGATATCCGTTTCCATATTCTGATAAACAAATTAGTTTATTGGAATCCTACAAGCATTAAATGGATTGGGCAACTGGAAATCCAACGCAGATGGCAGATATTTGTTTGATAGAAGAATTGCAGGAAGTGATTAGCTTATTGGAACAAAAAGATTATAAAAATTGCAGCACTTACTATGTAGATTGCACAGTGGAATATTATGCGCATCAAATGATAAATGATTTGTACTATCCTGCACAAGAAGAGCAAAGAAGGAAAGTTCCAGAGGGGATATCTGAAGTGGCATTAGTTAATGTGGCGAACTATGTGATTATGGATCTTAAATCAATTTTTCAAGGAAGGAATCATTTTTGTCATAATGATCTATTTCATTTAGGATTATCTCAGATTTATACAAAAATGATAAATATGTTTAGATTTTCGGGATTGTTGTTTACTGAGCGTCAGAGAGAGTTAATGAAAGGAATAGTATGGGAAGTTGAAGAGGTAGTGAGAAATCCTACAACTGGAAAGTATGAAATGTTACATTTAGGATTTTATGATTTTATGGATGAGTTAAGACGTAAGCATCAAGAGCGTGAAGTGAAGGAAGTAAATGGATATAAGGTAATTAATGAGGAAGGACAGGTAGCAAAGACAATAAAAAAAAATAATGAGGGAATTTTATGAATTGCAAATAGCAGCTGATGAACATTATCGACATTTTGAAGATTCCACTGCTCAAGTGCCTGATATCGCTAAAACCATGTTTAGATACTTTTTAAGAATCTTTCCTCCTGACCAGAGAATCCCTATACACTTTATGCTACCAAATGGTTACTATGTTGCACCACTAGCTCGAGAATGGGTTCATCAACCTTGAAGATATTCGCACATTCTTATTTTTATTTGGGGTTTTTCATTTTGTTATTAGTTACGATTTCTTTTAAATTTTAGTTGTTTGTTTATTTATGGATATTAAGTTTTTAATATATGTGTTATTTTAGGACTAATTTTCATGTTTTATTTAAGGGGTTAAAAGTTTTCATTATTAATCTCGGTTATATTATATAAGGTATGATACGTTTCAATTGAATAACCATATTTTATGACTGCATTAAAAATCATTTTAAGATTCATATTGGATTTTATCCTCACTTTTATAAATTTTTTTTATGACATCGTAAAATTTTTATAATGTTGGTTTGATAAGTATGAGTTATTTTATAGGAATTGTTAAAATATTTTGATAATATAATGGAAGTAGATATGAGGAATTTAACTATGTTATATGCTAAATTCTTATTTGTTAACTTAATGAATGAATGGTTTTTCTTTGAATATTGATATTATTTTCTTACTAAGGTGTGGATACATTAATCCAGTGATTGTTTTTATTTAATTATTCTTTATAGTTAGGATTTTTAGAATCTGAATTGTATATATGTTTTTGCTATAAAGATAATTACTATAAAATATATTACTATATAATGATATGAAACATTGATGAAGAAACATTGATCAATTTTTGAAGTAAAAGAAGTTTGTTAAATAAGTTTGTTAAATAAGTTTAAACGTTATTAAAGAATTAGTATGTATGGGTATTTAGTAGATTTTAGTTATAGGATAGGTTTAAAGAACTATTAATACGTTGTTAAATCGAGCTAATTAAGTATAAGATGATAAAAGTTGCTATAAACCAACCTGCAGTTAACAGTTGGACACTTTTTAGAATCTTACCAGTATTAAGATAGGAAATCAATGGTTGTAGGTACCCAACTAGAGATTGAATACTTATCTGAATAGCAGTAGTTTTGATACACAATAAGCTATAGAAATTAGTAGCTTGTGTTTATATGTTTCTGGATTATTTATATTTGATATGTTTAATGTGTTTGCCTGTTTATTTTTAAGACTACCATTGCCATACAGTACGATACAATGCATGCGGACAAGTACAGATGAACACTACATTTAACAATGCATTAATTTTTGGAAAAATATGAACTTTGTGGGTATGTTCCCTGGAAACCCTCACGAGACTATAACTCGTCCACTCGGGATACCGAGGGGTTTAAAGGCTTATTGCATATGCTAAATGCAATCGTGATTAACTACGAAAGTGTGGATGTTGTATATTATTTTTCAAGAGATGGAGGAATCAACCAAGAAGATTTTTCTTAGCCGATGATGAAATTTATAATTTCAGTCAGGGGAGTTTTTCTGTTCTATTTTTCTTTCATTTACTCACTTTTTGTTTATCATTTTTATACAATGAGGGCATTGTATAATTTAAGTGTGGGGATAGGGTTCGTAAGAAAAAGAATTTCTTTAATTAAACATTTAAGTTTCTATTGTTCTAAAATTTTGAAAATTTAAAATTTTAAGTGAATAACTAAATATTTATTAGTTAGAATAATTTTGTTAAAAGTTTTGTTTTGTATTTAAAAGTTTAGACTTTAATATGGATTAACTGTTTTGTATATATAACGTAAGCTACTTAATAAGGAAGTGATATATAGTTATATGATATGATGTACTAATAGGCAATCTATATGAGGATTTCTGAATTTTAATAAATTAATAATATAACTTGTTTATTATTTTATGATACATAATATGATGTATGACATAAAAGTCTTAATTTTTAAATTTATTATGCAATAAATTTATATCTTTTTAATTATGTGAGTACATTTGGGGGTATATATTGATGGTTTGCTCTGTTATACGAAAGTATAGACCTGGTCTCTATTAATATATACTTAAAAATTAAGCAAACGCAAGTCAAAAGTACTTGAAAAAGTCTTAAAAATAAAAGATACCTAATGAGGTCGCCAAAATGGTTTGACCGAGTCTGGTTTTGCTTAAACCTGAATCAAGTTATGTCGCTTTGTTGTATGAAAATGCAGACCTGTCACCAATGTCTTGATTCTTAAAAATGTATTTCATATATTTAATTGGAATATAAAGGTAAATTGTATAATTAAATTTAAAGGTATATCATATATGGAAATCATAAGTAATATACATACTAACAATAAAAGGGTATTCAGAAATATGAGTATAGATTGTTTAAAATGGACAAATATATTAGTAATCATTCATAAGTTATATATTACACAAATAATAATAATTTTATTTATACATTATAGTTATCCATGTTAATTAAATTGTTTAAATTTTTTATGAAACAGATTTTTAGTATTGGTATTCTGATTCTTAAATATTAGTTTGATGCTCATTTTTAAATTTTATTCAGTATTCTACTTGAGGACAAGCAGAACTTAAGTGTGGGGATATTTGATAAGCATCAAATAGATAGTATATTTTATATTAATTTATCTCTATTTTTATATACATTTTAGTGCATTTATATGATTTTAGATACTTATTTTGTTAATATTTGCAGAAATGTATTTTAATTAAAGATTGAAGAAAAAGGAGCAAAAACTAATCTGAAACTGAAGATAATGGAGAAATGAAGAAAAAGGAGCTTAAACCTTGAAGAAATGAAGGCTAAAAGAGTTAAAATGAAAATTTGGGCCAAAAAGAGAATAAAGTCCGGATATGAAGATTGAGAGTCCAAAAGTTACGCCCAAGCCCGAAAATAGAATATTCTGGAATTTACATTCAACCTGCGGTTGGATTAACCAACCGGCGGTTGAGCTTTAGGGTTTAAAGGCGGTGCAGACACGTGGAGTTGGACTCGGATACAAATAACTCCAACCGGTGGTTGGAGAACCCAACCGGCGGTTGGGATGTCGGTTTTGAAAACTATAAGTAGAGGCTCAAATCAGCTTAAACCATATACGATTCAAGAATACTAAAACCGAAAGTTTGGGTTTTAGGACGACTTTAGGTGCGATTTTGGAGGCCAAGGAGCTAGGGTTTGAAGGTTTTTTACCCTAGGGAAAGCTGGTTTGCTAATTGGTTCGGTTTCTTTATCCTTGTAACTTTATTAATCTTTTGGGTTATTTTGGATATTGTTTATTTGAATTAATTGCTTATTAGGTTTTCATTATGAATGTTTAAATGTATATTTATTAGATTTATTATATGAATTAAATGTTTATGTTGGAACTATATTATTGAATGCTTATTATACAAGAATTGTCTGTGTTATATTAATATTGATAAAAGTTAATTAATTTATAGAGATAGCTTTACTAATCTTGTGAGTTTTATAAATTAATTAATGACTGTCAATTATTAATGTTAAGTAACATTGTAATTCAACCTAATCTTGGAATTGTATTAATAAACTGTTGATAGATCTTAATAAATAGTAATACTTTACTTAATCTTTGGGAGTGTTGCTATATGAAAATTATCTTAATCTTTGTGATTTTCTACATTAGTAATTCACCAATAATAATAGCCAACAAAGCAAATAGACATAAGTTGATATAATACGTTTAATAAATAATTGTTTAAATATTTATAATCTTCTATCCAATTGAGTATACCTAAGTTGTTCCTAGAACTTATCTATTAGAATCTGTATCAAAAATATAAAAATAAATATGTTCGTTCGGAACTAAAACGTCCCCCTTATCTTGTAGATTATTGTAAATTGGATCCTTGTATTTAATTGTATTATAATTGTGAATATTTGTAATTAGAATAAATAGATAATTAGTTATAAATAAGAATAAGGTTTCTTGTGTTCCTTGTGTTTGAATTTGGACTTACTTATTAAGCTATATTACATGAACGGTTCAATCTTGCCTGAATTGTGTGATAATATTATTTAGTATTTCCTTAATTAAACTTGTTATTATAATTGCATATACTTTCACCACATCAATCCACATTAAAGGCTAAACTTTTAAATATAAAACAAAACTTTTAACAAAAAGTATTCTAATAAATAAATACCTAGTTTTTAACTCAAAAATTTTTAATTTGATAAAAATTTTAACAAATTTATAATATAAGGACAAGTAAACAAAAGTAAACTAATATTTCTTTTCTACCGACCCCGTCCCCACACTTAAATTATACAATGTCCTCATTGTATATAAACAAGTAAAAATAAAAGTGAGAAAAGGAAGAAAAGAAATTAGAACGAAAAACTCCCCTGAGTATGGCGCGATTATCTTGATCTGGTTCGGCGTACTGGGTCATCTTCCGATCTTTATTCCAAAATATACAACAACACACACTTTCGTAGTTAATCACGATTGCATTTAGCGTATGCATTAAGTCTGTAAACCCCTCGGTATCCCAAGTGGACGAGTTATAGTCTCGTGAGGGTTTCCAGGGAACACACCCACAAAGTTCTTTTATTTTCCAAAAATTCCAATTTCAGCTGAATTGGTTGCCAACTTCAAAAAGTAGCAAAGAACATTAAACATATAAAAATAAAATACCAAAAACGGAAAATAAAAATTATACACAATGTACAAGCACGGGTTGCCTCCCGAGAAGCGCTTGTTTTTGTTCGAGTCACTAGCTTGACTCCAACCTTACTTACCAAAAAATCTCTTGACTTTCCCCACACTTAAAAGTAAGCATGGCAGGTATATGTCCTTTATGAGATACTCCATGAACTTCCAAAAATTGAGAGAAACTTTCCTTCCGATCGAATTGCCAAAAAGGATCTTCATACTGGTAAAACAATGAACTTGTGCTTATAGATACTTCAACCGTTGGCGGAGTTTTAATCCAACTGCTGCTTGATGTCAGATTACCACAAGTTCTGTTTTCAATTTCTCCTCCAATCCTTACCACCGCTTGATCATCATTTTCCTGATTATTCACCTCCGGATGTGATGACGAAATTTCACTAATAGCTGGATCCAAAATGGCTATTAATTCTTCTTCTGTCATAACCCCACATTTGTATCTCAATTCAAGAATTTCCTCTTCATCACAATTAAGTAACGAGAGTATTTCTTCATCAGAATCATAGTGATCAAATCTTGGCAAAGGTAACCAATCTATCTCCATATCTTCTTCCGGTTTAATTTCACTAAAAATCTCGTTAGAAAATAAAGATTCAGAGGATTGAGAATGCTTATCTGTTTGATTTATCTCCTCAAGTTGTTGAATGGAATTTCCTTGACTATGGCCAATAGTTTCGGTATCTTCCACTTTTTCATTTGAAATCTCCATGGATTGCGTAGCTTTCACAATCACTGGTTGAGATAAACTTTTAACTTTACCTTTCTTAAGCTTTGGAATAATTGATCCTTCAATTTCATTGTAATTTCTCTTTAAAGCAGCTGGATACGGAGGCGGGGGTGTGTACTTTTTAACAATTTCTTCCGTTAAAGGTGAAGGCTTATAATTTTTGAAATTTAGTTTTGCCTTATATCCTCCATTTTTTGGTTTGTCAAAATTTTACACCTTGTCGCTTTCCATATCCTTCACAATTAGATCTTTATTCCAATATGCTATCATCTCATCTAAAGATCGCTTCATATCCTCTTTAGGCATTATGGAAATGTTTCTCGAGTTTTGAAAATTCACAGGGACATTATTCATGTTTGGATACATACCTGTCAAAATAAAAGAAAAAGAAAAATAGTAGAAAAGAAAAGAAAATAAAATATAAACTAACTAAAAAAAATTTTCCATTTTTTTTTTTAAACTAAAATAAATTTCCAATTTAAATAATAAACAACACCGCTCCCCGACAGAACAAAAGTCCAACCGGTTAAGTGTTCCCAGCAGAACAAAAGTCCAACCGGTTAAGTGTTCCCCGGCAGAACAAAAGTCCAACCGGTTAAGTGTTCCCCGGCAGCGGCGCCAAAAACTTGATGCGTGTGAAAGCGCGTCTTGTTTTATTATTTATAAATTCAGGAAATACCAATCACTACTATCACACAACCAGGCAAGAATACCCGATCGGAATAGTATAGCTATGGTAAGTCCAGGTCGATCTCAGGAACACATGAATGGTGGTTTATTAATATAAATAGGAAATAATAATTAACTAATAAAACAGTAAAAAGGGGGGACGTTTGAGTTCCGTGCGAACATAAGAGTTGTAAATAATAAATAAAACTAAATAAAACTTTAAATAAAAATAATAAAAATAATAAATGGATAACAATAGGAAGGAATAAGTAATTGTATAATTAACTTCACTCAGATTCATATTTCCCGATTCATTACGTATTGATTATCTAATTGTGATTCTTTTACTGCAATTTAATACCAAATTCTTCAATGATACTAAATTGAATGTGAACTAGCCAACGGTTCGGGTCCAACTAATTCCTACAACTTAGGGTCCAACATGAAACATCGGTCTGACGTCACAAGATGATCAGTCAATTGTGTGCCTTTCCCTAAATCATGCATTAAACATTCACAACTCATTATAATTAACTCTAGTGGCATGACTCAACAATGCCCAATAATCACTTATTGTCTTATTCATTTTAAAGTAGATAATTATCATATACTCAACCTATCAAACTCAATCTATTTAGCAATGACCAAAACCCTAAAGTTATGACCATCAATAATTAATAACATTAAAGGAACTCAATCTCATTAATCTTATTAACCAGGTTGAGCAACAATAATTATTAGTTACCAATAAACAAGGATTCACGAGCAATATAATAGTTTTCAATTAAATAACTTAGTCAATACGCAATTATAATCGTTCAATAATCATAATCCGAGTTTAATCAATTACACAATCACATAAAATATTCAAATCATCATAAGATATGTAAAACTCAAATTAATCAATACTAAAATCATCAATAATATTGAAATAATAAAAGTAATAACAAACCACAAGACGAATCATGAAGAACTAGAATGAATATGCTTCGATCTTGATCCCTCGTGCCTCCAAAGTAACCCCAAAATTCGTATTTTACAAACCCTAAACGAAATATATAAAAACCCTAACCTAAAAAATGTGTTTTAATCGTATGCAGAATGACCTTTATTTATACCCGTGGCTGCCACGAATTTAGCCGCCGGCTAAACAAGTTTGCCGCCGGTCAAAACGTTTCCTGCGTATTCTCCAAGTTAAAGCTCCACCGCCATATTTGCCTGCCTCATTTTTGATCTTCTAGAATATTCTGCCAATGCTAAATTTGATCTTTTGTTTGCACCACGTGATCTCGGCCCAACTCCTTGTACCATTCCATCACCTAATTCGTGGGCCCCACGCTTTGAAAGCTAGATCCATCTTATTTGATGCTTCACATCTCTTTTACTTCCTGCATAACAATCATTATGATTTATATTAATATTATTATTATTACTACTAACTTATTAATACCAACGTAATTATATACTCCATATTAATTTATTACGAACTTAATATTACTTTATTATTACTAGTATTAACTTATTACTTAACATTAGAACTAGGATTTTTATTATTATTATTATTAGTATAATTTAACCTAACTAATTATTTGGTCCAACTCATAAACTCCAATAAATATAAAATTTAACTATTTTCGCTTAACCCATTTAACTTTTTGAACTCAAATATTTACAAACTTTATTTATTTTCATAACTCTTTTAACCACTTTGTCCCAATCATATTTAGGTACAATCAACTTTTATACAAAAATTACTTAATTTACTCTATTTTTATTCATTTTCTAATTTAAACTCTATTTCTACCTATTTTGTAAATATGAACGAAATAACTATATTTTATCAAGTAAATGCAATAAAAGTATACAAAAACTAGGGAATATTAGTATATAAATATGGTACTATTTGATGCTATCAATTGCCTTCAACAAGCTTTCATCAGGAAATTTATCCTGAATTTCTAATTCATCTAACTTATCCAATTCTGGATTTTCCAGTCTTGATAAATGATCGGCAGCCAGATTTTCAGCTCCCTTCTTGTCTCGAATCTCGATATCAAACTCTTGCAACAACAAAATCCACCGCAACAACCTTGGTTTCGCATCTTGTTTGCTAAACAGGTACCTCAATGCGGAGTGATCGGTAAAAATAATTGTTTCTGACATGACCAAGTAAGAGCGGAATTTGTCAAATGCAAAAACAACAGCAAGAAGTTCCTTCTCAGTTGTAGTGTAATTCTCTTGCGCGTTCGTTAAAGTCTTGCTTGCATAATAGATTGGTTGAAACTTCTTATCAACCCTCTGACCTAAAACTGCTCCAACAGCATAGTCACTGGCATCACACATCAACTCAAATGGGAGATTCCAATTTGGACTAATCATAATTGGCACGGATGTAACACCCCCGAAACTCACTGTTTTGCGGAAGCATAGTTTGGGGTGTTACTAATCAAATATCACAGCACAAAGATAAAGTAAACGACATCTATATGCAACGTTTGTAAATTAGTTACATTCCATAGATATATTGTTTGAAAACTTAGTGTTTTCGTATACAAAAATGTAGTTTCCCTAGAGTCCGCGCGTGTAGCGGGAGATTCTATTACATAATCAAAATATACAAAGATAATGCTAAGAATCTCCGTGAATGCAGTTATGTTGAAATCATGCGACTCTAGCTAAAATCCTGGAGTAATCCTACTCCATCCGAGTACCTGAGAAAACATGCTAAAAAGTGTCAACCAAAGTTTGTAAGTAATATCAGCTTTGAACACGAGATTTCATCAGTAATGCCCGCAGGCGTAAAATCGGCAATTTCAATCCAGAAATTGTAAACCAGTATTTGCAATCCCGCAAATGTAAGTAAGTAAGTTTATACAGTTGCCATGAGGCTCATAATCGAAGCTTAACCCGTAAGTAATAAGTTTGCTCCCGTGACATGCTCGTAAATGAGCAAGCATCAGTAACGAATAATTAGTCACCCGTTTCTATGTGTAAATCAGTACGTGGCAGCGCTACTGCCCCGGGTGGGGAGGGTCATTTCCCTAATGGATCCATTAACTAGTGTTCGCGCTTAAGTCCATAACAAACGATATATGATGGAGAGACTTCTGTTTGTAAGTAAACTCATGCAATTCCATTTGGTATAGTAAACAGTTTAGTACTTGTGTTCAAGGAAAATAGTAGTAGCATGTATCTCCCCCAATAAGATAAAACAGTAAAAGTGGGGCCGTAAGACTGTGACACCCGTCAAATTAGGACTAGAAATTAGTGCCTAATCAAGTGTTAATACATGTAATTAGTTCTGGGTTAGGCTAATTGATGTATCAATTAATATATATTGTTGAATATATATACAAGTATGCGATTTGATTAAATCGTACAAGGTTCAAATCGAATGTAATTCGGTTCAATTAATTACGGATGTTGGTGAACAATTTAATTAAATAATATAAACGTTATTTAATAACACAATTATATCCAAGGTATTATATTTATAATATTTCGTATTCATTTTGAATCATACAATCAATGGTCACGCGATTAAAATAATAAACGCGCAAACAAACAAAACAAGTTAACGTTACATTTTATAACGCAACTATTAAGTATTTGGTAAAATACTTTGACAAAAATATTGGATAATAATTCGTATTTTAAAACTTAAATTTAAACGAATAAAATTAATATTTAACGTTTAAACGACCGAGAAAAACGAACACCACACGGAGCGCGAACGCAGGGAACAAAAATTGGTGAAGCCCACAACCGTGGACCCCACCAAAATCTGCCCAAAATGGGGGGAAACCCACTCCCCATTCTTCATTTCTCACTTTTCTCTTCTCTCTCTTTCTCAAATTTTCTCTCAAAAACCCACCATCTTCATCACACTAAAACACCAAATTACACCACCAAACGCCGCCGAAATCTCGAAGCTTTTGGAGAAAAAGAATCACCTCGCAACGATCTACAACCTCATCTTTCCGGATTTTCATTTCGACACCGCGTAAGTTTCCGACAAAAACCCGAAACTCTCCGATTTCACTCATTTTTACATAAAAGTTGTTTATATATGTTTAAAATGTCCATATATGGGTTGGGTAAAAGAATCGGACCAAACTATGGCCGGAAAACTCGTTTTTGGCTCAAAAACCCGTCAACAGCTTTAAGTGTCGCAACGAAGCATGCAGTATAGCGTCACTTCGTGCGTCACTTAAGTGACGCATTGAGTGTCGCTAAAAGCCCAAATTTTGCGTCACTTGCCTAAGTGCTGCATAAAACCCTCTTTTTCCGTCACTACCTAAGTGATGCATTTTCAATACCCGTCACTAATGACCGACACTTATAGCGTCACTTGCCTAAGTGACGCCTACAATCAAACCTGATTTCACCCGTCACTCACCTTAGTGACTCATGACCTTTATACCGACACTTACAACCGACACTTCCTCAAGTGTCGCACTCTATGCGTCACTTGCACAAGTGACGCTATTATTCAGAATCAGTCATTTCATGCGACACTTCCTAAGTGTCGCCTAAACCCATGAGTGTCGCTATAAGTGACGCATAAAACAGAATATTTACAACTTTTTACTAAGTGTCGAGACCAAAATTTTATCACTTGATTTCACCCAAATTCAAGTCCAGATGCGTTTTTCCTTAAAGCAATATAGTAAAAATAAAAATTTTCCAAGCTGACCTGGCAGCTCGACCCCAGCCAGGGGCTCTGCCCCTTGGACCCCGCCAGGGGCTGCCGCCCCTTGGACCCCGCTAACCAGGGGCGCTGCCCCCGGACCCCCGTACTTAGATTCCGTAAACACATATTTCACCAAGTGTCAAACTTGTACAACTTCAAAACAATTATACGACACAACTTTTCAAACATAATGGAATTTGTGTTTCTAAGTGTAACGCTTCGAAATCAATGTGATAACATCAAGACTATTATTACAATTAATCACCAACGGGCCGTACGCGTTTTCAAAACATACTTCAAAGATCAAACAAGTTCGTTGTAACTTGTATCAATTTAATCAAACACGTCGAAGTAACTTGTAACAATACAATCAACCAAATCGGGGTAATTTGGACATCAAGTTAAACAAACAATTTAAATGGTAGTCTTTCGAGATACCGGTACAATTAATAACAATTCAAGTATCGTGGACACATTCAGGTTTCAAGTCTTTGGACATCAATTCACCGCTAATTACTTCAAGTTTATTAAATTAAACACTTCAAGACTCAGGTGAGTTTCATAGCCCCATTTTCACTATTTTACAACTAGGGGTGTGATAGTACTGCTCTGTTTTGTTTTACAAGTAGAACGCAAGTGCCAACTTTCAAATACGACATGAGTTTCAAGCTAATCAATTTAAAGTCCTCTATAGCATAGTCTCTAATATTTTAGCGTGAATGTTAGTATATGATATCATATGGGATTGACAATCCTCATCCGGGTTAGCACGCACTAACCGGTCAAACGGATGTATTAGCATTTGGGAAGACGAGTGTGGATTAGACACTCGTAGGAGGCATTTCAAGTTAGGTTTCCTTAATTGGGCCTGACAAATCAAGTTAAGCTCAGACTATGTGCTCATGGATTGTATAACTTTTATTTTGCTTAATTGCATCTTAAATTCAATATAAATCTTGCGGTTCTTACAACTATACATTGACATACAAACCTGTGAGCTCACCAGTGTTTTCGCTGACCCATTTTAGTATATATCACAGGTACCCAGCAGTAGGTGGACTGCACAGGGAGGGACTATTAGCTCGAGTCAGCATACATACAACTAGAGATTTGATTGCATTATTATATTTTGTAAAAGTAATTATGCCATGAAATCTCTCAATTTCAGGAACCGAGCTAATGTAACATTATTTTGATGTAAACGTTTATTTTATTAATACAAGTTTAAAACGACACATATAGTGGTCGTTCATTATATCTTATGTGCTTTGTATATTGATTAGTGACACCCAAATCGAGCTTCCGCAAAACATTAAATTTGGGGGTGTTACAGATTGGTATCAAAGCCTAAGGTTATAGTGAACTAGGTTGCATTTAGTGGACCTAGACTATGACCGTTAGGCAGTATTTCCTCATTATGCATGACTGGTTCAGAAATTGCAACATACGACTTTAATTTAACATAGCCTGATCAACTATGTACAATTAAGGAAAGATGATGTAAGGTCTGAAACGATCATGTTGAACAGGAATACACTAGTTGACTCTGACCTCGAGAGAACCGGGACTCAAACAAGTCTGTGCTAGACACCCAATAGGCTATTATGTGATACTAATTATACGTAGATAGGCCTCGTTACACTCTTAGGCTATATTATATAAGTTATTATATGGATATAGGCCTCATTCTTCCTAACGCTTTGTCTCAGAATGGCAAACACACCACCAAGTTCATCACGCTCTTATCCACATGAATCACGAAACTCAAGGGTAGCTAGGAGGGACACCAGGTTGCCTCGAGCTAGCCCATATCCAACTCATCCCACTCTACCGGGCTTAACCGCTAGAGTACATCACCACGAACAACGACTTAACGCTATGGATATCGAACTCCAAGAAACTCGTGAAATCTGGAGACTCACGGCTATGGAACGAATCGAACAAGTCTCCGAAGATCACGAGCACGCCGTCAACACTGTGAACACTCTTCAAAATCAAGTGGAAGAAACAATCGAAACCATGGAGGTTGTCCACAACCAAGTGATTGGCAACCGAAATGAAATCTCTGTCCTACAATCAAGGCTACTTCAGTGCGAGACACGTCTAAGGGAAACCGAAGACGCCCTCCGAACTGCCAACAGACTTGCAGAGTCTGTGAATCATCTCACTGCACTGCTGCCACAACTCAACTTACGTCAGAATTAGCTTAGGCTGAATCTGTACCCTAATTTGCTTTTGTAGGACCTATGTAATTTAACCGGATGTAACAATTCCCGATGCTTTTGTAAAACATCTAATCCTATAACTTTTGGAACTTGTAATTTGGAATTGTCTATCATCTTTTGAACTCGTAATATCAATTGACAATTCCCCTCGATTACTCTATATTATTGATTTTACATTGTGATGTCGTATGTTACCGCTTTTACATATATGCATCTATTGCAATTTTCATTCTGGTACAATTTCTTATGTACCTTTTGTTTCTTTCTTTCTTGAAGAATCATGCCGCCCAAGAAGAAAAGTTACAGTGATGCAGAAATCAATGTTATAGTTTCTCGGGCTGTGGCCGATGCCTTGGCTGCTCGGGACTCGCCTAGAAACTCTCGAAATACTGGTGAAGCTCCCAATAATACCCCTGTCATCAAGCCTTGTTCTTACAAGGATTTTCTCAGCTGCAAACCAATCTACTTCAAGGGCACGGAAGGTGCCATTGGACTAATCCGTTGGATAGAACGGATGGAATCCGTTTTCAACCTCTGCAACTGTACAGAGGAAAACAAGGTCAAGTTCGCTGCATACACCTTTCAGGAAGGTGCCCTTACGTGGTGGAATACCCACGCCAACTCCATTGGTCTTGAGATAGCTAATCAGCTACCTTGGGCCGAGCTGAAGAAGAAGTTGAGGGAGAAGTACTGCCCCGAAGAAGAACTGCACCGTCTAGAGGAAGAGTTCTGGCATTTGACGGTGCAGGGAACTGACATAGCTGGGTATACCACCAAATTCCAGCAGTTTGCGTTGTTATGCCCGGGTTTAGTTGATCTGGAGGAGAAGAGCATCAAGAGATATATCCGCGGCCTCCCTGAGAGCATTCAGGGGAATGTCGCTTCGTCCAAACCAACCACTACAGAGAGTGCTATCCGGCTAGCACATGAGCTCATGGCGCTGGTTGTCAGCCGTGAGACACCCAATACCTCCTCCAACAACAAGCGAAAATCCTCTGAACACCAAAACCAACCAAACAAGAAAAGCAACACCATCCAAGTTTACAACACCAATACTGAAACCAAACGTAGCTACACTGGAGACAGACCATACTGTTCCAAGTGTAACTACCACCATGACGGTCCATGCAGTACTCCCTGCAACAACTGCAGGAGGTACGGGCATTTGACTAGAGACTGCCGAGCCCCCAAATCCAACAACAACACCTCCAACAACAAAACTCAACAACCCAAATCCTGCTATGAATGCGGGGAGATGGGGCACTTCAAGGATACATGTCCCAAACGAAAGAACAAGGGCAACAACAACAACAATGCCAAGGGAAGAGCATTCGTTTTCAACTCCAGGGATGCCCGTCAGGACCCGAATATGGTCACGGGTATGTTCCTCCTCAACAACTTAACTGCTTCTGTTCTATTTGATACTGGTGCTGATAGAAGCTTTATTTCTGATGAGTTTTATCCACTACTTGACATCACCCCTGTTGCCTTAGATGTTAAGTACACCATAGAACTTGCAAATGGTAAACTCATAGAAACCGATAGTGTGATACCTAATTGCACTTTAACCCTAGCCGACGAAACCTTCTCCATTGACCTTATGCCTGTTGAAATAGGAAGTTTCGATGTCATTATCGGTATGGACTGGTTGTCCAAACATCACGCTGAAATCGTTTGCTACGACAAGATCGTTCGAATCCCTCTCGCTGCCGGTAGAACTTTGGTCATACAAGGGGAGACCGGTAGGACGAGGCTAAACATCATCTCTTGTTTGAAAATCCAAAAATTTCTGAGAAAGGGTTACCCAGCAATCCTCGCACACATCCTGGAGAAAAAGTCGGAGGAGAAGCGACTTGAGGATGTACCAATCGTTCGAGACTTTCCAGAAGTCTTTCCCGAAGAACTGCCTGGTCTACCACCACCAAGACAGGTCGAGTTCTCAATCGATCTCGTGCCAGGTGCTGCACCTGTGGCCCGAGCACCATACCGTTTAGCTCCATCAGAACTTCAGGAGTTGTCCACCCAGTTACAGGAGCTCCTGGAAAGAGGCTTCATAAGGCCGAGTTCCTCACCTTGGGGTGCTCCGGTCCTATTCGTCAAAAAGAAAGATGGTTCTTTCAGAATGTGCATCGACTATCGAGAGTTAAACAAATTGACCGTCAAGAACCGATATCCACTTCCTCGAATCGATGACTTGTTTGACCAACTTCAAGGGTCGAGTTTCTATTCCAAGATTGATCTTCGATCAGGTTATCATCAATTGCGTGTTCGCGACACCGATATCCCAAAAACCGCCTTCAGAACCCGTTATGGGCATTACGAATTTCAGGTGATGCCATTCGGTCTAACCAATGCACCGGCTGTATTCATGGACCTTATGAATCGGGTGTGCAAGCCCTATCTCGACAAGTTCGTCATTGTATTCATTGACGACATCCTCATATATTCGCGAAGCGAACAGGAACACGCACATCATCTCAAAACCATCCTAGAGCTACTTAGACATGAAGAGCTGTATGCTAAATTTTCTAAGTGTGAGTTCTGGATACAAACCGTTCAATTCCTCGGACACGTTATCGATAGTCAGGGAATCCATGTCGACCCATCCAAAATAGAGGCTATCAGAAATTGGCAATCGCCAACGACTCCAACCGAAGTACGGCAGTTTTTAGGACTGGCCGGGTACTATCGACGATTCATCGAGAACTTCTCAAAAATAGCCTTGCCACTCACGACACTGACTCAGAAAGACAAAAAGTTCGACTGGGCTGAAAAACAAGAGTCAGCATTTCAACTTCTGAAACAAAAGCTTTGCAGTGCCCCAATCTTATCCCTACCCGAAGGCACCGTTGACTTTGTGGTATACTGCGATGCTTCCCATCAAGGTCTCGGTTGCGTGTTGATGCAACGAGACAAGGTCATTGCTTACGCCTCACGACAACTCAAAATCCACGAAAAGAACTACACTACGCATGACCTGGAACTTGGAGCAGTCGTTTTTGCTCTCAAAATCTGGAGACATTATCTTTACGGCACTAAGTGCACAATCTTCACCGACCACAAAAGTCTCCAACACATATTCGATCAAAAGGATCTCAACATGAGGCAACGTCGATGGGTCGAGTTGCTTACCGATTACGACTGCGAAATCAAATACCATCCGGGGAAGGCAAATGTTGTTGCCGATGCCCTCAGTCGAAAGGAACGATCCAAACCAATTCGAGTCCGAGCCCTCAGTATGACAATTCACAATGATCTAAACACTCAAATTCTCGCTGCTCAACTCGAAGCCTTGAAACTCGAAAACATCAAAAACGAAGCCTTGCGAGGCATGGAGAAACAATTCGAAATCAAGCCTAATGGAATTAGGTATTTCTCAAACCGAATCTGGTTGCCTAGTTTTGGGAACCTGCGAGACTTGGTGATGGATGAAGCTCACAAGTCAAAATACTCTATTCATCCGGGATCCGATAAAATGTATCACGGCATCAAGGATTTCTATTGGTGGCCGAACATGAAGGCCGAGATCGCCATCTATGTTAGCAAGTGCCTTACTTGCTCAAAAGTCAAAGCCGAGTATCAAAAACCTTCTGGTTTACTTCAACAGCCCGACATTCCTGAATGGAAATGGGAACAAATTGCCATGGATTTCATAACCAAACTACCAAAGTCATCGAGCGGTTGCGATACCATTTGGGTGATCGTCGATCGTCTCACCAAATCTGCTCACTTCCTGGCAATCAAAGAAACCGACAAAATGGAACGCCTCACACGAATTTACATCAAGGAAATCATTTCTCGACACGGTGTTCCAATCTCGATAATCTCTGACAGGGATAGACGTTTCACGTCTCACTTTTGGCAATCACTTCAAAAGTCATTGGGTACCCGTCTTGACATGAGTACCGCATACCATCCTCAAACTGATGGCCAAAGTGAACGAACAATTCAAACACTTGAAGACATGCTACGTGCCTGCGTAGTTGACTTCGGTGTAAACTGGGAACAACATCTACCATTGTGCGAGTTTTCGTACAACAACAGCTATCACTCCAGCATTAAGGCTGCACCATTCGAGGCACTGTACGGTCGTAAGTGCCGATCACCTATCTGTTGGACCGAAGTTGGGGACAGCCAACTCACGGGTCCAGAAATCATTCACGAAACAACCGAGAAAATAGTCGGAATTCAAAACAAACTCAAAGCCGCACGTGATCGTCAGAAAAGTTATGCTGACGTGAGACGCAAACCACTCGAGTTCCAAGTTGGGGATCGAGTACTACTCAAAGTTTCACCTTGGAAAGGTGTCATTCGTTTCGGCAAACGCGGTAAACTAAACCCAAGATACATCGGACCTTTTGAGATCCTCGAAAGGATAGGTCCAGTGGCATATCGATTGCAGCTGCCGGCCGAGCTTAGCAGCGTGCATCCTACCTTCCACATTTCAAACTTAAAGAAGTGTCTGTCTGATGAGACACTTATCATCCCACTCAATGAAATTCGAGTTGACGACAAGCTTCACTTCGTTGAAGAACCCGCCAAAATCATGGACCGCGAGGTCAAACAACTCAAACAAAATCGTATTCCCATCGTCAAGGTTAGGTGGAATTCGCGGCGTGGTCCGGAATTCACCTGGGAACGGGAGGACCAGATGCGACTCAAGTATCCACAGTTATTCACTGACTCCACATCAAACCCGGCTTCAAGCTAAATTTCGGGACGAAATTCTCTTAACAGGGGGAGAATGTGACACCCGTCAAATTAGGACTAGAAATTAGTGCCTAATCAAGTGTTAATACATGTAATTAGTTCTGGGTTAGGCTAATTGATGTATCAATTAATATATATTGTTGAATATATATACAAGTATGCGATTTGATTAAATCGTACAAGGTTCAAATCGAATGTAATTCGGTTCAATTAATTACGGATGTTGGTGAACAATTTAATTAAATAATATAAACGTTATTTAATAACACAATTATATCCAAGGTATTATATTTATAATATTTCGTATTCATTTTGAATCATACAATCAATGGTCACGCGATTAAAATAATAAACGCGCAAACAAACAAAACAAGTTAACGTTACATTTTATAACGCAACTATTAAGTATTTGGTAAAATACTTTGACAAAAATATTGGATAATAATTCGTATTTTAAAACTTAAATTTAAACGAATAAAATTAATATTTAACGTTTAAACGACCGAGAAAAACGAACACCACACGGAGCGCGAACGCAGGGAACAAAAATTGGTGAAGCCCACAACCGTGGACCCCACCAAAATCTGCCCAAAATGGGGGGAAACCCACTCCCCATTCTTCATTTCTCACTTTTCTCTTCTCTCTCTTTCTCAAATTTTCTCTCAAAAACCCACCATCTTCATCACACTAAAACACCAAATTACACCACCAAACGCCGCCGAAATCTCGAAGCTTTTGGAGAAAAAGAATCACCTCGCAACGATCTACAACCTCATCTTTCCGGATTTTCATTTCGACACCGCGTAAGTTTCCGACAAAAACCCGAAACTCTCCGATTTCACTCATTTTTACATAAAAGTTGTTTATATATGTTTAAAATGTCCATATATGGGTTGGGTAAAAGAATCGGACCAAACTATGGCCGGAAAACTCGTTTTTGGCTCAAAAACCCGTCAACAGCTTTAAGTGTCGCAACGAAGCATGCAGTATAGCGTCACTTCGTGCGTCACTTAAGTGACGCATTGAGTGTCGCTAAAAGCCCAAATTTTGCGTCACTTGCCTAAGTGCCGCATAAAACCCTCTTTTTCCGTCACTACCTAAGTGACGCATTTTCAATACCCGTCACTAATGACCGACACTTATAGCGTCACTTGCCTAAGTGACGCCTACAATCAAACCTGATTTCACCCGTCACTCACCTTAGTGACTCATGACCTTTATACCGACACTTACAACCGACACTTCCTCAAGTGTCGCACTCTATGCGTCACTTGCACAAGTGACGCTATTATTCAGAATCAGTCATTTCATGCGACACTTCCTAAGTGTCGCCTAAACCCATGAGTGTCGCTATAAGTGACGCATAAAACAGAATATTTACAACTTTTTACTAAGTGTCGAGACCAAAATTTTATCACTTGATTTCACCCAAATTCAAGTCCAGATGCGTTTTTCCTTAAAGCAATATAGTAAAAATAAAAATTTTCCAAGCTGACCTGGCAGCTCGACCCCAGCCAGGGGCTCTGCCCCTTGGACCCCGCCAGGGGCTGCCGCCCCTTGGACCCCGCTAACCAGGGGCGCTGCCCCCGGACCCCCGTACTTAGATTCCGTAAACACATATTTCACCAAGTGTCAAACTTGTACAACTTCAAAACAATTATACGACACAACTTTTCAAACATAATGGAATTTGTGTTTCTAAGTGTAACGCTTCGAAATCAATGTGATAACATCAAGACTATTATTACAATTAATCACCAACGGGCCGTACGCGTTTTCAAAACATACTTCAAAGATCAAACAAGTCGTTGTAACTTGTATCAATTTAATCAAACACGTCGAAGTAACTTGTAACAATACAATCAACCAAATCGGGGTAATTTGGACATCAAGTTAAACAAACAATTTAAATGGTAGTCTTTCGAGATACCGGTACAATTAATAACAATTCAAGTATCGTGGACACATTCAGGTTTCAAGTCTTTGGACATCAATTCACCGCTAATTACTTCAAGTTTATTAAATTAAACACTTCAAGACTCAGGTGAGTTTCATAGCCCCATTTTCACTATTTTACAACTAGGGGTGTGATAGTACTGCTCTGTTTTGTTTTACAAGTAGAACGCAAGTGCCAACTTTCAAATACGACATGAGTTTCAAGCTAATCAATTTAAAGTCCTCTATAGCATAGTCTCTAATATTTTAGCGTGAATGTTAGTATATGATATCATATGGGATTGACAATCCTCATCCGGGTTAGCACGCACTAACCGGTCAAACGGATGTATTAGCATTTGGGAAGACGAGTGTGGATTAGATACTCGTAGGAGGCATTTCAAGTTAGGTTTCCTTAATTGGGCCTGACAAATCAAGTTAAGCTCAGACTATGTGCTCATGGATTGTATAACTTTTATTTTGCTTAATTGCATCTTAAATTCAATATAAATCTTGCGGTTCTTACAACTATACATTGACATACAAACCTGTGAGCTCACCAGCGTTTTCGCTGACCCATTTTAGTATATATCACAGGTACCCAGCAGTAGGTGGACTGCACAGGGAGGGACTATTAGCTCGAGTCAGCATACATACAACTAGAGATTTGATTGCATTATTATATTTTGTAAAAGTAATTATGCCATGAAATCTCTCAATTTCAGGAACCGAGCTAATGTAACATTATTTTGATGTAAACGTTTATTTTATTAATACAAGTTTAAAATGACGCATATAGTGGTCGTTCATTATATCTTATGTGCTTTGTATATTGATTAGTGACACCCAAATCGAGCTTCCGCAAAACATTAAATTTGGGGGTGTTACAAAGACTCACCTGAGTCTTGTAGTAATCAGTTGCAATTAGCAAGTAGTAAGTAAAGCAAGTAGGTTCTCTGAACCCGTAACCTTCAAATGCCTAATCATATGAAGTTATGTAAGTATGCGTCTCACGAGACGTTTCGTTTAGTTGTACACAACTAGTATATCCAGTGTTTGTCCGTATGTTTGTAATTGTTTGTTTGTTGGAAAACATGTTTGGCCCGTTGGTGACGGTTTGTAGCAAAAATTCTAAAATGTTGACTTTGCTACAGTAAATGTGCTACGGTGAATTGCTAAAGTAAAATTTGACTTTTTGCTACAGTAACTTTGACTTTTCTATAGTGAAAATCCTTTAAAATTTCCAAGTTTTCTGTTTTCTACGACATAAGCTGCGACACAAGGATTTGTATGCGACACAAGGGTTGTGTCGCATGAAGGATGCGACACAAGAGCTCTGCGACACAGTGGTTGTGTCGCAAAAAGTTTGCGTTGCTAATTCAATAGCGACAGAACGGTTGTGTCGTATAAAATACGACATAGTATGCGACATAGAGTGCGACACAATATTGTGTCGCAAAGGTTACGACACTAAAGGATTTGTACGACACAAGGTGCGACACAAACGGGTTTATGCGACACAGCATGCGACACAAGGCTTGTGTCGCATGTATGAACACCAGCCTAGAAACCTTCGGGTTTCAAGAATTTCCGACCAAAAACGCAAATCTAACCCATCTTTGAGCTATAAAATCGTGTATTCTTCATGTATTAGGTTATATCTAAGTTGTGTACACATCAAAACATCAAAACATTACACCAATTTGAATAGATCTAAGATTTTAGGAATTTCTTACTTTTGCAAATCGAGCCGAACGGAGGATGAAATGATGAAAACGGTCTTGATATTCTTGCTCCACTCGTGATGGTGATTCCGAATATGTAATTTTCGTGGGTCGGTTTGTATTCCGAAATTTTGGTGTGGTTTTTGGTTGAGAGTGTTTGTGGTTGATGTGTGTGTTTGGGATGATGAAAATGAAAGAGGAAATTAGGGTGGGGGTGGGGTTGATGGCTGATCCACCAAGAAAGGAGGGGGAAATACTCCCCAAAACATCGTGTTGACTCCGTGTCCTAATCGTTTAATCACTAGTTTTTAATATTTAACCAAACGTTTATATTTTAAAAACGTAACTGGAGTATTTAAATAAAAATACCTTGAAATTAATAATAAAAACATTTATCGAAGTATTTAAATTATTAGTTCGCGTTTATTACGTTTTGTTGCATTATTTAAATGTCGTCGCAATAATATGTAAATAATGTTCGTTCAGTTGCGTATTTTATATAACAAAATACATTCTTATTATCTAAGTAAATTTCTGTCACCAACGTCCAAATAACTATGTCGGACTACGTCCGGTTAATTCGCACGATTCATCCGAATCGCGTAAGTACACACATATATATATATAAATCACCTTATATATATATACAAATAGAGTCTGCAATTAGTCCTATTACATACTAATTACATCTAGTTACAATTAATTAGGAGTAATTAATTACCCTAATTTAGCAGGTGTTACATTCTCCCCTTGTTAAAGAAATTTCGTCCCGAAATTAGCTTGAGTGTACGGACGGTGCGTTGTCAGGGAAGAGATGTGGGTATTTCTGTCGCATTTGGTCTTCCCGTTCCCAGGTGAATTCAGGACCACGTCTAGAATTCCACCTGACTTTTACGATGGGAATACGACTCTGTTTAATTGCTTGACCTCGCGGTCCATGATTTCCATAGGTTCCTCGACAAAATGAAGTTTATCATCGATTTGAATTTCGTCGAGCGGTATAATCAGTGTCTCGTCAGACAAACATTTCTTCAAGTTAGAAATGTGGAATGTGTTGTGTACGCTGCTAAGTTCAGCAGGAAGTTGCAGGCGGTATGCCACTGGACCAATCCTTTCCAGGATTTCGAATGGTCCGATGTATCTAGGATTTAGTTTGCCTCGCTTTCCGAATCGAATGACACCCTTCCACGGTGCCACTTTGAGAAGTACCTTGTCCCCTACCTGGAACTCAAGGTGTTTGCGTCTCACGTCAGCATAGCTTTTCTGACGATCACGTGCGGCTTTCAGCCGGTTTTGAATACCAATGATTTTCTCAGTAGTTTCTTGAATGATATCTGGACCCGTGAGTTGGGAATCTCCTAACTCAGTCCAACAGATAGGTGATCGGCACTTACGCCGGTAAAGTGCCTCGAAGGGTGCAGCCTTTATGCTGGTATGGTAACTGTTGTTGTACGAGAACTCGCACAACGGTAAGTGATTTTCCCAAGAGGTACCGAAGTCAACTACGCAGGCTCGTAGCATATCCTCCAGTGTTTGAATGGTTCGCTCGCTTTGGCCATCGGTTTGCGGGTGATAAGCAGTACTCATATCGAGACGAGTACCAAGAGATTTCTGTAGTGATTGCCAAAAGTTAGAAGTAAAACGGCTGTCCCTATCCGAGATGATCGAGATAGGTACACCGTGTCGCGAGATGATTTCTTTGACGTAGATGCGAGTCAGACGCTCCATCTTGTCGGTTTCCTTGATGGCCAGAAAATGAGCAGATTTCGTGAGACGGTCCACGATCACCCAAATGGTATCGCAACCACTCGAAGTTTTTGGTAATTTGGTAATGAAGTCCATGGTAATCTGTTCCCATTTCCATTGAGGAATTTCAGGTTGTTGGAGCAACCCCGAGGGTCTTTGGTGTTCGGCCTTGACTTTGGAACAGGTTAGGCATTTACTGACATACAAGGCAATGTCAGCTTTCATGTTAGGCCACCAATACAACCCTTTGACGTCGTGATACATCTTGTCAGAACCAGGATGTATAGAGTATCGAGATTTGTGAGCTTCAGCCATCACCAAATCTCGCAAGTTTCCGAATTTGGGTAACCATACCCGGTTAGAGAAGTATCGAGTTCCATCGGGTTTGATTTCGAATTGTTTATCCAAGCCTCGCAAAGCTTCATTTTTCAAGTTTTCATCGTTGAGTGCTTCAAGTTGAGAGGTAAGGATTTGAGCAGGGAGCTCGTTACGAATTGTCATAGAAAGTGCTCGGACTCGAAGGGGTTTCACTCGTTCTTTTCGGCTTAAGGCATCGGCAACTACGTTAGCCTTGCCCGGATGGTATTTGATCTCGCAGTCGTAGTCACTAAGTAACTCAACCCAGCGACGTTGCCTCATGTTTAGATCTTTCTGATCGAATATGTGTTGGAGACTTTTGTGATCGGTAAAGATAGTGCTTTTCGTACCGTAGAGATAATGTCTCCAGATTTTCAATGCGAAGACCACAGCACCTAACTCGAGGTCGTGGGTCGTATAGTTTTTCTCATGAATTTTTAGTTGTCGGGAGGCATAGGCAATGACTTTTTCTCGTTGCATCAACACACAAACAAGTCCTTGGTGTGAGGCATCGCAGTAAACTACGAAATCGTCGGTGCCTTCGGGTAAGGACAAGATTGGTGCACTGCAAAGTTTGTTTTTCAATAGCTGGAAAGCTGACTCTTGCTTATCAGTCCAATCGAACTTCTTATCTTTCTGAGTCAGTGTGGTTAGGGGAACAGCTATTCTTGAAAAGTTTTCGATGAATCGGCGGTAATAACCAGCAAGACCTAAGAATTGTCTCACTTCGGTTGGAGTGGTCGGTGACTCCCAGCCCTTGATTGCTTCAATTTTGGCGGGATCAACATGAATTCCTTGGCTATCAATCACGTGCCCGAGGAATTGAACGGTTCGAATCCAGAACTCACACTTAGAGAATTTGGCATATAACTCTTCGTGTTTCAGGAGTCCTAGAATGGTTTTCAGATGTTGAGCATGTTCCTGCTCGTTGCGAGAGTAAATCAGAATATCGTCGATGAACACAATGACGAATTTGTCAAGATATGGTTTGCACACCCGATTCATAAGGTCCATGAATATGGCCGGTGCGTTGGTTAAACCGAATGGCATCACTTGGAATTCGTAATGCCCATAACGAGTTCGGAAAGCTGTCTTTGGAATATCATTGTCGCGAACTCGGAGTTGATGATAACCTGACCGTAGATCAATCTTTGAGTAAACACTCGATCCCTGGAGCTGGTCAAATAGGTCATCGATTCTAGGAAGTGGGTACCGATTCTTTATGGTTAGCTTATTCAGCTCTCGGTAATCGATACACATGCGGAAAGATCCATCTTTCTTTTTCACGAATAAGACCGGAGCTCCCCAAGGCGAGGAACTTGGTCGAATGAATCCTCTGTCCAGGAGTTCCTGTAGTTGGTTAGACAACTCCTGCATTTCGGATGGTGCTAAACGGTAAGGGGCTCGTGCCACGGGTGCAGCTCCTGGCACAAGTTCGATTTGAAATTCGATTTGCCTAGGTGGCGGAAGTCCGGGCAAGTCTTCAGGAAAGACTTCCGGGAAATCCCGCACGATCGGAACATCCTCAAGTTGCTTCTCCTCCGACTTCTTCTCCGTTACATGTGCGAGGATGGCTTGATACCCTTTTCGTAGATATTTTCTAGTTTTTAGACAAGATACGATATTTAGATTCCGTCTGCCGGTCTCCCCTTGTAGGACTAAGGTTCCACCGGAGACAAGAGGTATGCGAACGAGTTTGTCATGACAGATGATTTCAGCTCGGTGCTTGGATAACCAATCCATACCGACAATAATATCGAAGCTGCCGATCTCGACAGGGACTAAATCAATGGAAAACGTTTCGTTCGTGAGGTTAAGTGTACAGTTGTGTATGATGCTATCAGTCTCAATCAGTTTGCCGTTAGCTAATTCTACAATGTATTTAGCATCTAAGGCAGTGGGAGTTATATCAAGTAAAGGGCTAAATTTCTCAGAAATGAAGCTTCTATCGGCACCGGTATCAAATAACACAGAAGCAGTAAGGTCGTTGAGAAGGAACGTACCCGTCACGACGTTCGGGTCTTGTCTGGCTTCCCAGCCTTGATAACGAAAGCTCTACCGCGAGCAGGGTTGTTGTTGTTTTTCAGCTTTGGGCAATCTTTCTTGAAGTGCCCTGAATTTCCGCACCCAAAGCAGGCCTTTGGTGCATTAGTGTTGGGGGTAGAAATGTTGGTTCGGCAATCCTTGGCTAGATGCCCGAACCGTTTGCAGTTGGAGCAAGGGCAAGAACCGTCATGATGGCGGCTGCATTTGGAACAGTAAGGCTTGTTCCCGCTGTACCCTTTCTTTTCCGAAGTCCCCGATGAATAAGCCTTAATGTACTCAGGCTTTTTGTTGGAGGTTTGGTTGGATGAGTTGGGGTTTCCTTCCCACTTGCGTTTGTTGTTTGCAGATGGGGTTGAAGTTGTGCCACGGCGGACAGAATTTGCCGTTAGTTCATGGGCCATACGGATGGCGCTCTGAATAGTACCTGGTTTGGATGAAGTCACCAGGTCCTGTAGTCTCTCGGGAAGTCCATCAACGAATTTCTCGATCCTCTAGTACTCAAGATCGACCATGGTTGGGCACAGGAGTGCCAGTTGATGGAAACGGTTGGTGTATCCGGTGATATCATCACCCTGCATCTTGTGGTTCCAGAATTCCATTTCCAGTTGTTTCAATTCATCCCTGGGGCAGTACTCGCCCCTCAACATTTCTTTCAACTCCTCCCACGGGAGTTGGTAAGCAGTAGCAACACTCACAGTCTAGGCATAAGTGTTCCACCAGGTGAGTGCGGTGTCAGTAAAAGTACTAATGGAGAACTTAACCTTATCTCCCTCCGCACAGTTGCAGATAAGAAATACAGACTCAACTTTCTCGATCCAGCGTACTAGACCGATAGCTCCCTCGGTACCTGCAAAGTTTAGAGGTTTGCAGTTCTGGAAGTCCTTGTAAGAACAAGGTTTAGCAGCAGAGGTTTCAGCGGCATCTCTGTTCCTCGTGGAACTTGGTGGAGTATTCCGAGCCAAGGCTTCAGTAACAGCCTGGGTTATAAGGGAGGTAATCTGGGCATCTGTGTATGGTCTTGTCTTTGGCGGCATGATTCTTCAATAAAAGAAATGAAGATACATGAGATTTTGTAGAAATTTGTAATTGTCACAGATGTACATGTATAAAAGCAGTAATACATAACATCAACATGGAAAATAACAATTTAGGTGAGTTGAAATAACAAGAAATATTTGATGGATAATGCGAGTTCAAAGGTTACATCCTACAGAGATATTACAAAAGGTGTCGGGAATTGTTACATCCGACTAGTTTATAGAATAGCGCTAGATAGTCAAAAGATTACGAGATAGATTACAAGACAAAGACTACACTAGTCTTCATGTAGATTAATTTGTTCCATCATCGCGAGAAGGCAGTCCACGGTTTCTGCTAGTCTGTTGGTTTGCCTGGCGTTGTCTTCCACCAAGGCAGTCGTTGTGCTAGTGTTCGAGAGTGATCCTCAGTCTCCTGTGAACGCTGTTCACATTCCTCTAGTCGGTTTCGTACAAGTTCATCCGCACCTAATTCGGCGGTCATTGAATCCTGAATTATGCTTACAGAGAGGTTGGTATCCTCTTGTTCTCGCTGGAGTTGGGATATGTGATCAAGTGCTTGGCGAAGCAGGTAGGTCATTCGGTGTTGTTCCCGTTCAAGACTTTCGAGTCTTTGCTCCTGACGGCGGAATTGCGTAGCCAATACTGGCAACGTGAGATGTGCCGAGTTCTGAGAGTTATGTACAGGATAAGGGCTGTTTCGAGGCGACCTTGTGTTCCTCCTGGCTACTCGTGGGTTCCGTGACCCATGTGAGTGAGAGTGTGACGGATTAGGTGGTATGTTTGCCATTCCTGTGGCAGAGTGTAAGTAAGACGAGGCTAATATATATATACATATATCATATCCAGCCTAGTGTCTAGCACGTATCAAGTAATGGTCCGGTTCTCTCGTGGTCAGAGTTAACTAACGTATCCCCGTTCAACATAATCATTTCAGACCTTACATCATCTTTCCTTAATTGTACATAGTTGATCAGGCTATGTTAAATTAAAGTCGTATGCTGTAATTTCTGAACCAGTCATGTCTAATAAGAGAATACTGCCTAACGGTCATAGTCTAGGCCCACTAAATGCAACCTAGTTCACTATAACCTTAGGCTCTGATACCAATCTGTAACACCCTCGAAATTCACTGTTTTGCGGAAGCATAGTTTGGGGTGTTACTAATCAAATATCACAGCACAAAGATAAAGTAAACGACATCTATATGCAACGTTTGTAAATTAGTTACATTCCATAGATATATTGTTTGAAAACTTAGTGTTTTCGTATACAAAAATGTAGTTTCCCTAGAGTCTGCGCGTGTAGCGGGAGATTCTATTACATAATCAAAATATACAAAGATAATGCTAAGAATCTCCGTGAATGCAGTTATGTTGAAATCATGCGACTCTAGCTAAAATCCTGGAGTAATCCTACTCCATCCGAGTACCTGAGAAAACATGCTAAAAAGTGTCAACCAAAAGGTTGGTGAATCTCACAGGTTTGTAAGTAATATCAGCTTTGAACACGAGATTTCATCAGTAATGCCCGCAGGCGTAAAATCGGCAATTTCAATCCAGAAATCGTAAACCAGTATTTGCAATCCCGCAAATGTAAGTAAGTAAGTTTATACCGTTTCCATGAGGCTCATAATCGAAGCTTAACCCGTAAGTAATAAGTTTGCTCCCGTGACATGCTCGTAAATGAGCAAGCATCAGTAACGAATAATTAGTCACCCGTTTCTACGTGTAAATCAGTACGTGGCAGCGCTACTGCCCCGGGTGGGGAGGGTCATTTTCCTAATGGATCCATTAACTAGTGTTCGCGCTTAAGTCCATAACTAACGATATATGATGGAGAGACTTCTGTTTGTAAGTAAACTCATGCAATTCCATTTGGTATAGTAAACAGTTTAGTACTTGTGTTCAAGGAAAATAGTAGTAGCATGTATCTCCCCCAATAAAATAAAACAGTAAAAGTGGGGCCGTAAGACTCACCTGAGTCTTGTAGTAATCAGTTGCAATTAGCAAGTAGTAAGTAAAGCAAGTAGGTTCTCTGAACCCGTAACCTTCAAATGCCTAATCATATGAAGTTATGTAAGTATGCGTCTCACGAGACGTTTCGTTTAGTTGTACACAACTAGTATATCCAGTGTTTGTCCGTATGTTTGTAATTGTTTGTTTGTTGGAAAACATGTTTGGCCCGTTGGTGACGGTTTGTAGCAAAAATTCTAAAATGTTGACTTTGCTACAGTAAATGTGCTACAGTGAATTGCTACAGTAACTTTGACTTTTCTATAGTGAAAATCCTTTAAAATTTCCAAGTTTTCTGTTTTCTACGACATAAGCTGCGACACAAGGATTTGTATGCGACACAAGGGTTGTGTCGCATGAAGGATGCGACACAGTGGTTGTGTCGCAAAAAGCTTGCGATGCTAATTCAATAGCGACAGAACGGTTGTGTCGTATAAAATACGACATAGTATACGACATAGAGTGCGACACAATAGGTTACGACACTAAAGGATTTGTACGACACAAGGTGCAACACAAACGGGTTTATGCGACACAGCATGCGACACAAGGCTTGTGTCGCATGTATGAACACCAGCCCAGAAACCTTCGGGTTTCAAGAATTTCCGACCAAAAACGCAAATCTAACCCATCTTTGAGCTATAAAATCGTGTATTCTTCATGTATTAGGTTATATCTAAGTTGTGTACACATCAAAACATCAAAACATTACACCAATTTGAATAGATCTAAGATTTTAGGAATTTTTTACTTTTGCAAATCGAGCCGAACGGAGGATGAAATGATGAAAACGGTCTTGATATTATTGCTCCACTCGTGATGGTGATTCCGAATATGTAATTTTCGTGGGTCGGTTTGTATTCCGAAATTTTGGTGTGGTTTTTGGTTGAGAGTGTTTGTGGTTGATGTGTGTGTTTGGGATGATGAAAATGAAAGAGGAAATTAGGGTGGGGGTGGGGTTGATGGCTGATCCACCAAGAAAGGAGGGGGAAATACTCCCCAAAACATCGTGTTGACTCCGTGTCCTAATCGTTTAATCACTAGTTTTTAATATTTAACCAAACGTTTATATTTTTAAAACGTAACCGGAGTATTTAAATAAAAATACCTTGAAATTAATAATAAAAACATTTGTCGAAGTATTTAAATTATTAGTTCGCGTTTATTACGTTTTGTTGCATTATTTAAATGTCGTCGCAATAATATGTAAATAATGTTCGTTCAGTTGCGTATTTTATATAACAAAATACATTCTTATTATCTAAGTAAATTTCTGTCACCAACGTCCAAATAACTATGTCGGACTACGTCCGGTTAATTCGCACGATTCATCCGAATCGCGTAAGTACACACATATATATATAAATCACCTTATATATATATACAAATAGAGTCTGCAATTAGTCCTATTACATACTAATTACATCTAGTTACAATTAATTAGGCGTAATTAATTACCCTAATTTAGCAGGTGTTACAACGGATACCAACTTTTCCTTTAAAAGTTTGAACGCATCTTGACATTCCTTTGAAAACTCAAACTTAGCCTCTTTCTCCAGTAACTTGTTCATCGGACGCGCTATCTTTGAAAAATCCTTGATGAATCTTCTATAAAACCCAGCATGTCCTAGGAAACTTCGTATTCCTTTAACATTTGTTGGATGAGGTAGCTTTGCTATGGCCTCGATTTTGGCTTGATCTACTTCAATACCAACACTTGAAAATTTATGCCCCAAAACAATTCCTTCACGTACCATGAAATGGCACTTTTCTCAATTCAAGACAAGATTTGAACTCTCACACCTTTGCAACATCTTCTTCAGATTTTCCAAACACTTATCAAAAGAATCACCGAAAACGGAGAAATCGTTCATGAATATTTCCATGCTATCTTCCACCATGTCATCGAAAATTTTCATAATGCACCGCTGAAATGTTGCGGGTGCATTGCACAAACCGAAGGGCATCCTCCGATAAGCGAAAGTTCCGAATGGGCATGTGAAGGTAGTCTTGTCTTGATCATCTGCATCTATCGGAATTTGGAAGTACCCGGAAAAACCGTCTAAAAAGCAGTAGTATTCTTTTCCAGCTAGACGTTCGAGCATTTGATCGATGAACGGCAAAGGAAAGTGATCCTTGCGTGTAGCATCATTCAACTTCCTATAATCGATACAGACCCTCCATCCGGTGACAGTTCTTGTGGGGATTAATTCATTTTTCTCATTAGCAACCACTGTCATACCTCCTTTCTTGGGCACAACATGAATGGTGCTAACCCATGGACTATCAGAAATTGGGTATATCAACCCAGAATCAAGCAACTTTATGATCTCCTTCCTAACCACATCAGTCACTTTAGGATTTAAACGCCTCAACGGTTGCACCACTGGTTTGAAATCAGATTCCATGAGAATTTTGTGCGTGCAATAAGAGGGGCTTATTCCTTTTATATCACTAATCGTCCAAGCGATAGCATGCTTGTGCTCCTTCAGAACCTTCAATAAGCTTTCTTTCTCGTTTGCTGATAGCTGAGATGAAATGATAACCGGCAGGTCTGACTCTCCTTGCAAGTATGCATATTCCAAATGGGCGGTAAATCCTTTAATTCTAACTTTGGTGGTTCTTCAAACGAATATTTTACTGCCAACACCTCTTCTCTTGAGCAAGGAATCCCATACATAGTGATGCGAGTCTCTTTCTTAATTAAAATACCATCAGTCAAGACCGACTCTTCGCTCTCCATCAACTTATTTTCGTCACTCTCTAACTCCTCATCACTCATGATTTCTAGTTCCTCAAGCAACTTATCGAAATCTTCGATATCACGGATTGCTTCTAGACTTCCCGTCCATCCTTCAAGAATCATGGGATCAAGATCTTCATCTTCCATGAGACTTTGTAGGAATTCCTCATCATCAGATATTTCTCTAGCACTCACAAAGTAACAAGTATCATCAACTGCAGCCGGATATTGCATTGACTTGTTAACATCAAACACTACTTCATCATCTCCTACCCTTAGTGTGATCCTTCGAGCAGAAACATCAATCAATGCCCTCGCTGTGGCAAGAAAAGGTCTTCCCAAAATGATAGGTACCCTTGAATCTTCAACCATGTCGAGAATAACAAAATCACAAGGGAAAACAAACTTATCTACCTTGACTAACACATTCTCTATCATTCCTTTAGGATATTGAACTGACCTATCCGCTAACTCAATGCACATTCTAATTGGCTTTGGTTCCCCTAACTTGAGTCTAGCATACATAGTATAAGGCATTATTGATATGCTTGCTCCTAAGTCAGCCAGTGCATTAGTTATATCCAAACTACCAATAAGACAAGGAAGAGTAATACTCCCAGGGTCTTTCATCTTTGGCGGAAGTTTGTTTTGCATCACCGCTGAGCATCTCTCGTTCATCGTTACTGTGGTTGCCTCCATTAGCTTGCTCTTGTTGGTCAACAATTCCTTCAAGTATTTTGCATATTTTGGCATTTGAGCAATTGCTTCCACGAACGGAATGTTTATATGGAGTTGTTTAAGATTCTCGAGAAACTGGTGGTATTGAGCTTCATCCTTTCCTCTTTTCAAAGCTGCTGGATAGGGAGGTGGCGGTGCATGATCCTTAGCGTACTGCTTATCTCTAGCAATTCTATCAACCTCAGTGTCCACCCTAGGACCGTTAACTACTTCTACCTCATTCTCTTTTTCAGGCAGGGGTTGAGATACATGCTTCTTCTTGACAATGGGATCTTCATATCCCTTTCCACTTCCGGTAGTTACAGCTTTCGCCTGATCACGTGGATTGGTTTCAGTAAATCCATGAAGAGTTCCAAGAAATCTCTCTTGGAGAACTTTAGCAATGTTGGAAATGTTTCCTTCAATCTGCTTAATGGCAGCTCCTTGATTTCTCACTAATGCTTCCGTAGTATCCATCCGTTGTCCAGAACTAGCAATGAATTTCTCATTAGTGGCTAGAAATTTCCCCATCATCTCTTCCAAATTGGTTTGCTTTTCAGGAACTGATGCAGCCAGTTGATCCTTGGTGAAAAGACCAGGCTGAGTTTGACGAAATTGGCGGCCTCCATCTTGATAGGGTCTTCGGAAAAAGGTTCCACCATCTTGGCGGTAATTTCCTTGAGCTTCTCCAAATTTAACTTCCTCCTTGGCTTCTCCAGACTCCATCTCAGGACAATCCTTTACCAAATGCGTTCCTCCACAGTTGTCGCACCCTACTTGGATTGCATGAACAGTCTCAATTACCTTCTTTATGTCTCTTCCCATACTGTCAAGCTTAGCAGTAATGGCGGCGAGACCATCATCATTACCTACTGACCTTTTTCTTCGAGATGTGCCATCATCCCAAATTTTAGAATGCTTGGGTTGATCACGAATGGCCTCCAAGGCTTCCCTAGGAATCTTCTTTGGAATAGATCCTTGAGCATCAAGTTGCTGTCTTGTAGCACGATCCACTCCCTTGTAGAATACCATAACGATTTGTTGGTCGTTTAGATCGTGTTGTGGACACTTGTGCATCAATTCCTTGTACCTTTCCCATGCTTGATGCAGTGACTCATCGATGTCTTGCTTGAAATTCCGAATGTCGTCGATCATCTTTGACGTCTTGGACGGTGGGCAATACATCTTGAGGAACTTCGTGCGAAGATCTTCCCAAGTGGTGATGGATCCGGTAGGTTCATTTGAAATCCATCGTTTTGCAGCTCCCTTAAGTGTTATTGGAAACACTCGGAGTGTTGAGACATAGATTGTGACAACAGATCTAGCTTGAAATAGGACTGGTGTAATTATTATTACGTTTGTACATTGGTTTAGATTTGTAAATAAATATTTGTTTTGTTAGTAATATTCGTTAAACATATTATTTTGTTAAGTTAGATGAATTATTAAATACGAAATAAATATATACGTTTTGTGTAAGGCGAGTCGAGATCTCAAGTCGCAGCGAGGTGAGATGAGGACTGAACTCGCTAAGCCAAAGGAATTTTAGTCTGGCGAGCCGAGCTCAGTATTGGGCTTGGGCTGCGAGTTGGACCGAACTCGCTGGCCCATGCGAGCCGAGACGAACTGACATATTTAAAGGTTTTTCATCCGTGAAAAACATAACTTTTGGCATTCGACTCTAAATCTGCGAACTCAAGGTTTTCCAGAGAAAACTTATACCTAACGGCTAGGCTTTGACGTTTTATCGTTTAAAGTTAAGCTTTAATATACGCAATTACGAACTTACTCGTTATTAGTAAGATAACACCATATTAAGGGATTCCGCACCTTAATACTACAGATAACGAAGTTATCGATCCTAAGAATTAGGGACTTACACGGAGCATGACTTGATCGCGTGTGACGTTGGGAACATTAAACATATCGGCAATCTCCAGTACCTTCTCAACTTGCTCGTTAGCATCTTCTGAATCTTCTCCTCTAAAAGGAGTCTCTCTAAGCTCCTTGAGGAACTGTCCCTTGATTTCAAACTCCACTTCTTGCGCAATAGCAGGCCTCACAACTCCTGGCCCAAGATCTGTGCACATTCTGCTAGAGTACTGCTCTAAAGTCATGTTAGCGATATCATCTGCCATTATGTTATCTGGTTCTAATTGATCGCTAAAAAGGAATTGTAAATACTCCCCGAAATCGCTTTCTAAATACAAATGGTAGTTACGGGTTCGTGGGGTGAAAAGGTTATTAGTAAAAACCTCGAAATCGTCGACAAGAAAAGTGTTAATTAACGGCGAGTTAGGAGGAACGGAAGCAGCGCTTCTTCTTTGATGAAATATGCGTTCGTGTTCTTCGAAAGGATCGGTAGGGTCGGGCTCCGTTGTTCGTGTCATAAACTTCCTGCAAATAACTTATAAAGTCAGCATAACACGCAACTCTGACAACCCTAACATAACAACTCAAATTAATATTCACAATAGTACCCTAATAGATAAAAGTTGAAACAAAGCTAATAGCTACTAAATAAATAAACAAGTAAACAACTAAACAAACTCCAAATTATTGAATCAAAACAAACCGCTCCCCGACAGCGGCGCCAAAAACTTGATGTCGTGTAAACGGGGCTTTAGTTTCTAAATGGAAATTATCTTACTTGCTAAAACACAACTCAGGAAAGAATACCCGATCGTATAATAGTATAGTATGATAAGTCCGGATCGAACACAGGGAACGGATGTCAATTCTAATAAAATGGAAATTGTTACAATTAATGAAAGCAATAAATAATGGTGGCGTTTTTAGTTCCGATCGAACAATTGGCAAACAATTACGAAAATGGTTTATTAAATAAAACTTAATTAGAAAATAAAGAAATGATAAAATTATTTATTAAATTAAAGATTTAATTCAAATGATAAAAGAAATGCATTTGCTTGGATTACTTTCCTTAGAGTCCGGAAATCATTTTATTGATTCGCTAACATATGGATTTATTGGTGATTTGACAAATATTACCAATTTTCCTTAAAAGATAGATTGATATAAACACAATTAAGAAAGACACAAAGTTGTTTTCAACACGCTAACACTTCAAGTTAACATTGCCCACCAAATTGTATTCTAAATTAAACCAACACCGTTTATGTGATTTATTTTCTTGACTTGAATCAACAAAGTCTATAACTAATGAAAGTTATCTTGTTCATCAATAACCAATACCAATTATTAACCATAACCTGTCAAACTCAATATATTCAGCAACAATCATCAATTGAAATCAACAATTATCAATGATCTTATAATTAAACGGAAATCGATCTCAATTAATCATAAAATCACGTTAGGTAATTAGTAATAATCATTCAATAACCAAGGATCATCAAATAAACACATAAACTTTCAATAAATCCAATTAAATCCGCAAATCAATAATCAATCCATAATCTAAGTATCATTATCCAAGCAAATACAATAAAGAATTAGCCAATCATAATATTACAGAAACTCAGATTCATAATCATAACCGAAATCATAATCAAATCAAAGAAAGAAATGTTTTCGAACCGAGAAACCAAAATAATGATTGAACGAATGAAAGCCTTCAATTCTCCTTGATCTTTTATCCTTCAAAAAGCCCTGGAATTAGGGTTTTATTAAGTGAAAATCGGCTGGAGAGAAAAGTGAAATCATAATCCCCAAAATGAAAGCAAAATCAACTATTTAGGGTTTCTGTCGAATCAATCCGTACGCCGTATGGATTGAATAAGCCCATGGATCAGACCCGCGTATACTGGCAGCCCGGCTCATACCATCCATACGCCGTATGGATTTCCATACGCCGTATGGATGCAATTTCTCAACTTTTTAGCTGCACGACTTCAGTTCTTCAAGCTTCAATCATTTTAGATTCTTTTCTTCAATACTAGCTTATTTTCTGCTTCTTTTCCAATTCAAGCTCCAATTAACTCCTATATGCAAATATAAACGAAATCAGTCTCTAATTCACACAAAATGCATAAGAATTTAATTAAACAAAGGGGTAATTAGTACTATAATTTAGTACATTTTGGCGTTCATCAATCAGCTTTCCAATCACATTTCCTAGTTGATCAGCATTCACATCTTTATGGATATTCCCAGACTCTGCTTTACTCTCCTTTTCATTCTCATCCACATTAATGTCATCATTGACTACAAACTCAGGCCTTTCACCATCATTATTCTCATCAGATAAATCTACCATCTCATCAACACCATCAAACTTATCTTTAGGCTTTTCAAGATCTTCAATATCTTTCTCATACTGTTTCTTCTGCTCTTCCTCAGCCAGAATTAAATGTGCCTGTTCCTCTGTTAATCCTATTTTTCCAGATGCTCCCCCTGCACCGTGAATTCATACTGATTTACATTCTCATCCTCACTAGTGCTTTTATCACTTGAGCTTGAACTGATAGATGTTGATTTTTGAATCTTTTGTAATCTTTTCAGTCTTGCAGACTTACTCTTAGCTCACTTTTATTTTCCTCCCTCTCCTTCATCAACATGTCTACCTTTTCCTTCAACTGGGCAATCTCCACCCTTTGATCCTCCACATCCTTTGACAACTTGGTACAGGTAGCCATCAATTTCTTTAAAGTTAAGCTATCCTCACCATTGCCAGAAGTGTTACCCTCTATTAATGGATCATTAGAAGTTTTAGCTAATGTCTCAGACCTAGTCTGAGCATCATTGGCCCCCAATGTGGTTTCTTGGCACCTGGGACCATTGGATACATTGACCTCCACTGGATCCTCAACATTAGAGGAATCCAGTGGCATCTCTGTATCCTGTGTTGCCATGGATTGGGTCCTAGTTCCAGTACCACTGTCCTGTTCTCATAGTGAGGTAGCAATAGTAGTGGCAGCCCTTTCCATATGGTCTCTTTGCTCCTTAGTGACCACCTCATTTTCATTTTCATTTGTGGACTGAGACAAATGAGGAAGAGGAGCGTCATTTTCCTGTTTTCTAGCCTTTTTGGCTTTAGATTTGGCAAGCTGTGGGTCCCTTGTTCTTTTTGATTTTCTTGTTGAACCTACACCACTTGGTTGAGAAGTAGTGGGAGTTTCTACTTCCTGTGGCATAGTGGAAGGTATGTTCAACATGTGACCAGTTAGATTGGTCTCATTCCCTGAAAATTCTTTCCCTTTAACCGACCCTTTTCTCCTCATATTTGAAAAAGTCTCTTTGGATAGATTGGAGAGGATTATTCTACCACCTTCCCTGGGTAGATCTTGTATTTCTTGATCAATTATATATTGTAAAAATCTTGGATACATTAAAAATTTATCTTTTGGTTTCTCAAGATTATTTACCATGCCATTGAAAATCAACTTTGAAAAATTAAACTTCTCATTGTTTGCAAGACAGATTAAAGCAGAAGCAATGTTACTGCTAAATTGTTCCCAAGAAGTTTTCTTTTGTGAAATACAGTGTTGTAGAGTATGAACTAAAAATTTCCATTGTGGAGAGAACATTTGTTTGTAATATGTCAATTTCTCCGTTCTCTCCCACTCATACCCATACAACACAAGTTGATCATGTATGCGAGAAGTATCATAACACTCCATACCATCTGCATCATCTAATAAAAGATGAGCATGTATGGATGCTTCAGTTACAGTGATAACCTTCTCATTTACTTTTGCCGTTATTGATTTAACCTCATTTTCTTCTGACAACACGGCAGATGTCCAGAAGTCATTAATATGTGAACTGTAAATAATAGGGTTAACAGTAAGTGCAAACCTTATGGGTGTACACTTCAAGAAGTCCACAATTTCATGGTAACCCTCTAATCCCTGTGGTTTTTCAAGATACCCACAGACGTTATGTTGGTTGCCAATTTCGAGTTTCTTAGATGAAGAAGATGATGATGCCATTGTTGAACAGTAGAATTGAGGGTAAGTTTTGAGAGGTTTTTGATCGGATTTTAAAAATTGCAAGTGACTAGAAAAGGTGTGTAGTGTTTGGCAATTTAAGTATGATTCAAAAGTGAACAGTACTTACAAGCCCTAAAATAACACTAGCAGAACTAAATACTGAAAAAGGTGCTGACAGAATTAAGTTTGCCAAATTAACACTGGCAGAACTAATTTCAGCTTTTCTTCCCACTTGGACAATCACTTAGCAGAACTAATTCCACTATCAGAACTAATTTCAGCCTTTCTTCACACTAGCAGAACTAATTCCTCGTCCCCTTTTTTTTTTGTAAAGTACAAAGGAACTAAAAATAAAACAAATTACAAGAACACAATAATTAAGAAGTTAAAATAACTCAGGATCTTGCAGATCAGGGAATTCCATGTCTTGTGCATAATGGAGATTCATGAGATGATCTCTGTGAGAAGTGTAAGGAGGGACATAAGTGTATCTGGCTTAATTTGATGGATTAAGTTTGCACTTGATCCATATTTTGGCTTTGGTTTTTGCTCTTTTTGCAAGGTATTTCCAATGAAGCACTCTATCCTTGATTCTCCTTGGAAGAGATCTTTTTGCAATGCGTCTTCTAGTCTCAGTATCCCTACATTGATGCATTAACTCCCAGTTGTAATTGTCCAGTTGCTAAATCTGCTCATGTAAAGTTTCAACTACATGATCATGCTCATACTCTTGAATAGCTTCCATTTGATGATATTCATCCAAACTGATCAACTCTGGATTTGGTTCTTCTTGAATCTCATTGTCAGAAGTTCCAGAAGTTGTATTTTCAGATGTGTTACCAGAAAAATGATCTCTTGGAGAATAGTAGTTATCAAACAGGTAGGAGGTTGGAATTTCATTGACCATCACAGCTTGTTCCACATTTGGGTTCATTTTTGCTTTAAGAGATTTAATTTTCTTGAAAAGCTTTGAAATAATGAATGACATTTCAGATAAACACAAATTTATGGAACAAAGAGCAATGAGGAGAATCTTGAAAATATGAAAGATTGAAAGACATGGTTGAAGAGAATATTACTATTTATCTCAAAAGAAGAGATAATATATAAGATTAAAATAAACATGTGGTAAGTAATATTTATAACTATTTTAAGGAAAATCAAAATAAAATTATAAGAATCTTATGTCATGTACATAGCAGAAACCTGCAAACATAAAAGCACACACATATATATATATATATATATATATATATATATATATATATATATATATATAAACAAACGTCCAACAGTGTAATCTTATAACAGCAGTATACAATTACACTGTCAGAATTAACTTAGAGATAATATAATGCTGGCAGAATTATAATGTTGGCAGAATTAACAGTAGCAGTACTATACAACAAAGTTCAAACACTTTAAATTTATTTTAATAAGAAAATGTGTAAGAAAGGTTCATTCAAAATTTATCATTCCTATACTAGTAACCAGGTATGTAAATCTGCTCACATCAAATGCTTTGGTAAACAGATCTGCAAATTGATTATCAGTATGTACTTTGAAAATCTCAATTAACTTTTTCTCATTACAATATCTTATAAAATGATATCTGATTTCAATGTGTTTGGTTTTTGAGTGCTTTACAGGGTTGCATATAATATCGATAGTAGAATTATTGTCAATATACATGGGAGTATTAAGAAAAGTCAAACCATAGTCTAGCATCTGATTTTGAATCCATAAGATTTGAGCACAATAACTTGATGCAGCAACATATTCTGCTTCTGCTGTTGATGTAGACACTGTAGTTTGCTTTTTGCATTGCCAAGATACTAATCTATCTCCCAAGAACTGACATCCTCTTGAAGTTGACTTTCTATCCATACTGTTACCTCCATAATCATTGTCAAAATATGCAACTAAGTAGAAAGAAGAATTCTTTGGATACCATAGGCCCAATCTAGGTTGACCCTTTAGGTATTTAAAAATTCTCTTTACAGCATGAAGACGAGACATCTTAGGAATTGCCTGAAATCTTGCACACACACATACTGCAAACATGATGTCAGGTCGACTAGATGTAAGATACATCAGTGAACCAATCATGGATCTGTAGAGGTGTTCATCAACACACTCCCCCTCAAGATCTGCAAGTAGTGGTTTATGAGCTTCCATTGGTGTGCTTGTAGCTTTTGCATCTTTGAACCCAAACCTTTCCAAAATGTCATTTACATACTTATCTTGACTTATGAAGATTCCATCTTCTTTCTGCTTCACTTGAAGACCCAAAAAGAAAGTCAACTCTCCCATTGAACTCATCTGAAATTTCTGATGCATAAGAGTTTCAAATTCTTTGCAAAGACTATGTAACACCCGCCAAATTAGGGCTCGTCATTAGGTCATAATTATTTTGTAATACATGTAATTAGTGCTGTATTAGGCTAATTGTATGTATCATTACGTGTGTTAATAAATATACGCATTTACACGATTGAATTAAATCGTGCATTTTATTATATCGGCCAAATTTCCGATACATTTATACGGACGTTGGTTAACACATTTCATTAAATAATATCGAATTATTTGATAAGCCTAATAAATTCCAAGTATTATCCTAATAATATTTTATAAGTATCTCGTATCGTAACAAAAAGCCCTACTCGATCGAAACGCGCCCGACAACTAAATAAAGATCATAATATTTTTTTATAAGTTTAAAATATATTAATTCATGTGAGGACGTTATTTAATTTATAGTATTCTAAATTAATAACTAAAACGTTTTATAGAAACGTCACGTTAAAATTTCTAAGCGAAACCCGAACCCAGAAACTACATTGACACATATTCAAACTATTTTAATAAATGTTTTCGAGTATTAATAATTAAGATTCCAAATATAAAATATTGGAAAGTCAGTTTTCTTTAAAAACGTATGTAAAATAATTAATATCACAAATAAACGTTTAAACGACCGGAGAAACGAACACCGCATGGAGCACGAATGCACGGGAACAAGAATTGGTGAAGCCCACTTTCGTGGACCCCACCGAAAATCAGCCAAGGGTGAGGTCATCATCTCCCCACCCTCACTCTCTTCCTCATTCATCACCCACTCTTTCTCTCTCTTTCTCTCATTTTCTCTCTAAACTAAACCACACCACCACCATCTAAATTCAACAAAAACTACAATCAAACACCATCAAATCATTAAGCTCGTTTGGAATAAAAGAACCACGGCATCACGATCTACATCTCTATCTTTTCAAAATTTTGATTCGACAATTTGTAAGTTTCTGACAAATCTCGAAACTCTTCGATTTCATGTATTTTTCACTTATTGTTGTTTATCTAAGCTTGAAATGTTCATATATGGGTTGGGTAAAAGTTTCAGACTAAACGGAAACCGAAAAACACGTTTTCGGCACAAAATCCGGCCATCAGTCATAAGTGACGCATAGACCAGTGCAGCGTAGCATCACTTAATGCGTCACTTAAGTGACGCACCGAATGTCGCTAAAAACCCTAATTTCCTGTCACTTGCCCAAGTGCCGCATAAAACCCCTTTTTCCCGACACTTCTTAAGTGTCGCAAATTCAATACCCGACACTTCTAGCGACACTTGACTAAGTGTCGCCTATAATTGAATTCTGATTTCATCCGTCACTAACCTTAGTGACTCATGACCCTTATACCGACACTTGTACCCAACACTCGCTTAAGTGTCTCCCCTTATGCGTCACTTCCTTAAGTGATGCTATCGATTCAGAATTTACCATTTTATGCGACACTTCCTAAGTGTCGCCTAGACCCCTAAGTGACGCTATAAGTGTCGCATGAAACAGAACCAAGAAAACACCTCGACCCCAACCAGGGGCCAGCCCCTTGGACCCCGCCAGGGGTTGCCACCCCTGGAACCCCGCTTACCAGGGGCGCTGCCCCCGGACCCTCGTCACTTAGAGTTTGTAAATGCATTTCAAACCAAGTGCCAAACTTGTATAACATTAAACACGAATACGATACGACATCTAAAACACATTGGAACATACTTTTTAAGTATAACACTTTGACATCATAATAATAACACTTTGAAATTATTATTGCAAACAATCACCAATGGGCCGTACACGTTTTCAAAACTCAAACTTATCAATCAAATCAAATCAGTTGGACATTACTAGTTGGATGAACAACTCGCATAGGTTATCTATTAAGATGCCTACTCATTTTATTAACCTTGCGCGTTATAAATGCCTGGCAAGTTACAGTCTTCGGACACCTCACTTTACCTCACCACATTTGCTTCATTGCAACTCTTCAGGCTCAGGTGAGTCTCATAGCCCCGCTTTTACTGTTTTTAATCCCGGGGTGGGAATACATGCTCTACTTTGTTTTACAAGTGAACGCGAGTACTTTCTCACTATATACTGCATGTGCTGTTTACTAATCATTTTAAGTCCTCAACGCTCATAGTTCTGGTAATACTGTAAGTAGCGCGAATGTTAGTGTATGGTACCATATAGGATTGACAATCCTCGTCCGGGTTAGCAAGCACTAACTGGTCAAATGGACGCATTAGCATTTGTTCATAACGAGTGATGATTAGGCACTCGTCCACAGGCACCTATGCTCAGGCCCTTTATTGTGATCCTGACACCCCCGTTAAACGCAAAGTATGACTTCATGCTGACATATATCTTATTTGATTCATTTCAAATACTTATTATTAAATCTTGTGGTTCACAAATACTTACTCATTCATTATACAAACCTGTGAGCTCACCAGCTTTTTAGCTGACCTTTTTAGCATGTGTTCTCAGGTACCCAACAGCAGTAGGCCTGTTCATTCAGGATGCCCATAGCTCGAGTCAGCATGCACATCAGGAGATTTCATAGTATTACTACATTTTGTAACGTGGTTATGCCACATAATCTCTAAACAATTTAACTATTGGGCTTTTGTAAACATTTAACATTGTAAAACTTTATATTATCAACGTATCAGTAAAACGAAGCATATAGAGTCGTTCATTATATGCCTTGTGTGTTTTGATTATTGATTAGTAGCACCCCAAAGCTTGCTTCCGCTAAACAGTAAATTTGGGGGTGTTACAGATTGGTATCAGAGCCTAAGGTTATAGTGAACTAGGTTGCATTTAGTGGGCCTAAACTATGACCATTAGGCAGTATTTCCTTATTAGGTATGATTGTGTAACACCTGCTAAATTAGGATAATTATTTATGCCTAATTGATTGTAACTATTTGTAATTAGTATGTAATAGGACTAATTACAGGCTCTATTTGTATATATATAAGTTGATTTATATATATATGTGTGTTTTTACGCGATTTGGATAAATCGTACGAATTAACCGGACGGAGTCCGACACAATTATTTTGACGTTGGTGACAGAAACTTACCTAAATAATGAGAACGTATTTTATTATATAAAATACACAGCGAACAAACATTATTTATAATACCGCGACGACAATTTAAATAATTTAACAAATACATATTAAACACGAGTTAAAAATTTTAATACTTCGACAAATGTTTTTATAATTAATTAATTTCAAGGTATTTCATTTAAAACATTCTCGTCACCTTTTAAAAATATAACTGCTTGATATAACGCCTAAATGACGGAGAAAACGAACACCGCACGGGGTGCGGGGACCGGAAAATGGGAGGATAACCTCCCATTTCCCCACCTTCTCTTTCATTTCATTTTCATTTCTCTCTCTCTCTCTTTCTTTTACTTTCAAACCACCAAACCAATTTCATCACAAAAATCGCAAAATAACACCACGAAACCTCGCCGAATCATACCACTCTTTTGGAGAAAAGTGACCACGACAACACGATCTACAATCCTATCTTTCCGGAATTTCATTTCGGCAAATTGTAAGTTTCCGACAAAACCCGAAACTCTCCGTTTTTGCTCATTTTTACGTTTTTATGGTTTATATATGCTTAAAATGTCCAAAAATGGGTTGGGTAAAAGATTTGGACCGAACGGAAGCTTTTCGACCGATTTTCCGGCCAACAAAGTCCGATCAGACCGCTACGTCGCAGAGACGCTGGACTTTCTGCGACGTAGCTCAAAACGTCGCATTTTGTGGCCAACGTCGCATTTAGCGACGTCACGGCCTACGTCGCATAGATATCCCAACGTCGCACTAGCGACGCAGCCTATTACGTCGCATTAACTTGCGGACGTCGCATATAGCGACGTAGACTTTTACGTCGCAAACCGAACCAACGTCGCATTAGCGACGTCGCCTCCTACGTCGCATTGATTTGCGAAGGTCGCATCATGCGACGTACCTCCCTACGTCGCACCCTGCGTCGCATGCTACGTCGCATGCTACGTCGCACAAACCAGAACCTTGAAAAGTCAGATTTTACTAAGTGTCGAACTTACACAACTTCAAATACTTATGTCATACGACTGAACAAACGTCATAGAACATACTTTCTATTACAAATACACTAAATTGCGTTATAAATGATAACGTTTTGAATCATTATTACAAACCGTCACCAACGGGCCATATTTGTTTTCAAACTACAAACGGATTACTAAACAAACACTTGGACATAATGAGTTGTGTAAACAACTAGCCTAGGTGGTCTTGCGAGACATCTACTTACTTAACCTTATATGTTTAGGCATTTGAAGGTTACGGGTTCGGAGAACCTACGGTTGATATTACTTACTCGTTTATTGATATAAACGTACTTGCAAAGACTCAGGTGAGTCTTACGGCCCCACTTTTACTGTTTTATCTTATTGGGGGAGATACATGCTACTACTTTTTCTTGAACACAAGTACTAAACTGTTTACTATACCAAACGGAATTGCATGAGTTGTTACTATTTACAGAAGTCTCTCCATCATATATCGTTAGTTATGGACTTAAGCGCGAACAGTAGTTAATGGATCCATTAGGGAAATGACCCTCCCCACCCGGGGCAGTAGCGCTGCCACGTACCGATTTACACGTATAAACGGGTGACAACTTATTCGTTACTGATGCTTGCTCACTTACGAGCATGTCACGGGAGCAAACATATTATTACGGGTTAAGCTTCGATTATGAGCCTCATGGCAACGGTATAAACTTATTTATTTACATTTGCTGGATTGCAAATACTGATTTTTCGATTGCTGGATTGCAATGGCTGATTTTACGCCTACGGGCACTACTAATGAAATCTCGTGTTCAAAGCCGATATTAATTACAAACCTGTGAGATTCACCAACCTTTTGGTTGACACTTTTTAGCATGTTTTCTCAGGTACCCGGATGGAGTAGGATTACTCCAGGATTTTAGCTAGAGTCGCATGATTTCAACACAACTGCATTAACGGAGATTCTTAGCATTATCTTTTGTATATTACGATTATGTAATAGAATCTCCCGCTATATGCGTGGACTCTAGGGAAAACTACATTTTGTATACGAAAACACTAAGTTTTCAAACATTATATCTATGGAATGTAACTAATTTACAAACGTTGCATATAGATGTCGTTTGCTTTATCTTTGTGCTGTGATATTTGATTAGTAACACCCCAAACTATGCTTCCGCAAAACAGTGAATTTCGGGGGGTGTTACAGATTGGTATCAGAGCCTAAGGTTATAGCGAACTAGGTTGCATTTAGTGGGCCTAGACTATGACCATTAGGCAGTATTTCCTTATTAGACTTGATTGGTTCAGGAATTACATCATACGACTTTAATTTAACATAGCCTGATCAACTATGTACAATTAAGGAAAGATGATGTGAGGTCTGAAATGGTTATGTCAAACAGGAATGCGTTAGTTGACTCTGACCACGAGAGAACCGAGACTCTTACTTGTTATGTGCTAGACATACTCTAGGCTATTATGTGATATACGAGTATATACATACATAGGCCTCACTCGCTGACTATACTACTAAGCTATTATATATTGAATATATATGAATAGGCCTCGCACGTAAACACACTCGCTATAGAGATAGCCGACGTTTCTCTGGTGACACTTACGAATTTCTCTCAGCGGTTTGCACCGACCATGACAGACTTGATTACCGTCACACCACCTTGTGGCGCACTCTAATGATTTTATGAAAATCACATCTAACATCCGGAAGCAACGTACTTCCAAGGACTAAAATCCTCCCTCTGTCATTTCTATAGAACTCAAAGACGCGAATTCCCAAATGGACGACCACATGTCTGATAGTGACCAAGTCCACGAGGAACAAATCCAGTACACGTATCTCGATGAGGACATCGTACCAGAAGAAGAAATCATGCTGGAGGGAAACGAAAATCAGAATTTCGAAATGACTGGCATCGACATAGAAGAATATGAAAGAGTGCGAGATCAGGCCGTGGGACTAGACGGCCGAAATTGGGCACTTAAGCGTAAGTGCATAGACTATGAACAAAGATTGAGAATCTCAAACCGATCTGTCCCTACACGAATCAAAGATAAGATCCGTTATTGGAAGAAAGTAGCCACCAACCTAACCCGTAGGACCAAAACATGGATCAAACGTTTGGGCAGGAAATCAACGGAGGAGACTAGGTACCGCTCCACGACTCAAAGATACAGGGACATGCTTGAAGCACGCTACCACCCACACGACCTGAACCTGGAGTCGGAAGACGAATCCGAAGGCCAGGAACCCTAACTAAGAAGGAACCAATCGACTAGCAAACTGTGGACCGCCTTGTCACGCTTATGGAACCAATTAATCTACATTAAGATTAGTGTAGTTTTGTCTTGTAATCTATCTAGTAATCTAGGGACTATCTAGCACTACTCTATAAACTAGTCGGATGTAACCATTCCCGACACCTTTTGAAATATCTCTGTAAGATGTAACTTTTGAACTCACTTTATCTATCAGATATCCCTTGTTATCTCAACTCGCATTAATTGTCATTTTCCATGTTGATGTTATGTATTACTGCTTTTATACATGTACATCTGTGACAATTACAATTTCCTACAAAATCTCATGTATCTTCATTTCTTTCATTGAAGAATCATGCCGCCAAAGACACGACCGTACACCGATGCCCAGATTACCTCCCTTATAACCCAGGCTGTTACTGAAGCCTTGGCTCGGAATACTCCACCAAACTCCTCGAGAAACAGCGATGCCGCTGAAACCACTACTGTTAAACCCTGTTCATACAAAGATTTTCAGAACTGCAAACCTCTAAACTTTGCAGGTACCGAGGGAGCTATCGGTCTAGTACGCTGGATCGAGAAAGTTGAGTCTGTATTTCTTATCTGCAACTGTGCGGAGGGAGATAAGGTTAAGTTCTCCGTTAGTACTTTTACTGACACCGCACTCACCTGGTGGAACACTTATGCCCAGACTGTGAGTGTTGCTACTGCTTACCAACTCCCGTGGGAGGAGTTGAAGAAGATGTTGAGGGGTGAGTATTGCCCCAGGGATGAATTGAAACAACTAGAAGTGGAATTCTGGAACCATAAGATGCAAGGTAATGATATCACCGGATACACCAACCGTTTCCACCAACTGGCACTTCTGTGCCCAACCATGGTCGATCCTGAGTACAAGAGGATCGAGAAATTTGTTGATGGTCTTCCTGAGAGACTCCAAGACCTGGTAACTTCTTCCAAACCGGGTACTATTCAGAGCGCCATCCGTATGGCCCATGAACTAACGGCAAATTCTGTCCGCCGTGGTACAACTTCAACCCCATCTGCAAACAACAAACGCAAGTGGGAAGGTAACCCCAACTCATCCAACCAAACCTCCAACAAAAAGCCTGAGTACATTAAGGCTTATTCATCTGGAACTTCGGAGAAGAAAGGGTACAGCGGGAGCAGACCCTACTGTCCCAAATGCAACCGCCACCATGACGGTTCTTGCCCTTGCTCCAACTGCAAACGGTTCGGGCATCTAGCCAAGGATTGTCGAACCAACATTCCCACCCCCAACACTAATGCACCAAAGGCCTGCTTTGGGTGCGGAAATACAGGGCATTTCAAGAAAGATTGCCCAAAGCTGAAAAACAACAACAACCCTGCTCGCGGCAGATCATTCGTTATCAAGGCTGGGGAAGCCAGACAAGACCCGAACGTCGTGACGGGTACGTTCCTTCTCAACGACCTTACTGCTTCTGTGTTATTTGATACCGGTGCCGATAGAAGCTTCATATCTGAGAAATTTAGCCCTTTACTTGATATTACTCCCACTGCCTTAGATGCTAAATACATTGTAGAATTAGCTAATGGCAACCTGATTGAGACTGATAGCATCATACACAACTGTACACTTAACCTCACGAACGAAACGTTTCCCATTGATTTAATCCCTGTCGAGATCGGCAGTTTCGATATTATTGTCGGTATGGATTGGTTATCCAAGCACCGAGCTGAAATCATCTGTCATGACAAACTCGTTCGCATACCTCTTGTCTCCGGTGGAACCTTAGTCCTACAAGGGGAGACCGGCAGACGGAATCTGAATATTGTCTCCTGTCTGAAAACTAGAAAATATCTACGAAAAGGGTATCAAGCCATCCTCGCACATGTAACGGAGAAGAAGTCGGAGGAGAAGCGACTTGAGGATGTTCCGATCGTGCGGAATTTCCCGGAAGTCTTTCCTGAAGACTTGCCCGGACTTCCGCCACCCAGACAAGTTGAATTCCAAATCGAACTTGTGCCCGGAGCTGCACCCGTGGCACGAGCCCCTTACCGTTTAGCACCATCCGAAATGCAGGAGTTGTCTAACCAACTACAGGAACTCCTGGACAGAGGATTCATTCGACCAAGTTCCTCACCTTGGGGAGCTCCGGTCTTATTCGTGAAAAAGAAAGATGGATCTTTCCGCATGTGTATCGACTACCGAGAGCTGAATAAGCTAACCATAAAGAATCCGTACCCTCTTCCTAGAATCGATGACCTGTTCGACCAACTCCAGGGATCGAGTGTTTACTCAAAGATTGATCTACGGTCGGGTTATCATCAACTCCGAGTCCGTGACAATGATATCCCAAAGACAGCTTTCCGAACTCGTTATGGGCATTACGAGTTCCAAGTGATGCCATTCGGTTTAACCAACGCACCTGCCGTATTCATGGACCTTATGAATCGGGTGTGCAAACCATATCTTGACAAATTCGTCATTGTGTTCATCGACGATATTCTGATTTACTCTCGCAATGAGCAGGAACATGCTCAACATCTGAAAACCATTCTAGGACTTCTGAAACACGAAGAGTTATATGCCAAATTCTCTAAGTGTGAGTTCTGGATTCGAACCGTTCAATTCCTCGGGCACGTGATTGACAGCCAAGGAATTCATGTTGATCCCGCCAAGATTGAAGCAATCAAGGGCTGGGAGTCACCGACCACTCCAACCGAAGTGAGACAATTCTTAGGTCTTGCTGGTTATTACCGCCGATTCATCGAAAACTTTTCAAGAATAGCTGTTCCACTAACCACACTGACTCAGAAAGATAAGAAGTTCGATTGGACTGGTAAACAAGAGTCAGCCTTCCAGCTATTGAAAAACAAACTTTGCAGTGCACCAATCTTGTCCTTACCCGAGGGCACCGACGATTTCGTAGTTTACTGCGACGCCTCACACCAAGGACTTGGTTGTGTGTTGATGCAACGGGAAAAAGTCATTGCCTATGCCTCACGACAACTAAAAATTCACGAGAAAAACTATACGACCCACGACCTCGAGTTAGGTGCTGTGGTCTTCGCATTGAAAATCTGGAGACATTATCTCTACGGTACGAAAAGCACTATCTTTACCGATCACAAAAGTCTCCAACACATATTCGATCAGAAAGATCTAAACATGAGACAACGTCGCTGGGTTGAGTTACTTAGTGACTACGACTGCGAGATCAAATACCATCCGGGCAAGGCGAACGTAGTTGCCGATGCCTTAAGCCGAAAAGAACGAGTGAAACCCCTTCGAGTTCGAGCACTTTCTATGACAATTCATAACGAGCTTCCTGCTCAAATCCTTACCGCTCAACTTGAAGCACTCAACGATGAAAACTTGAAAAATGAAGCCTTGCGAGGCTTGGATAAACAATTCGAAATCAAACCCGATGGAACTCGATACTTCTCTAACCGGGTGTGGTTACCCAAATTCGGAAACTTGCGAGATTTGGTGATGGCTGAAGCTCACAAATCTCGATACTCTATACATCCTGGATCTGACAAGATGTATCATGACGTCAAAGGGTTGTATTGGTGGCCTAACATGAAAGCTGACATCGCCTTGTACGTCAGTAAATGCCTAACCTGTTCCAAAGTAAAGACCGAACACCAAAGACCCTCTGGGTTGCTTCAACAACCTGAAATTCCTCAATGGAAATGGGAACAGATTTCCATGGACTTCATTACCAAACTACCGAAAACTTCGAGTGGTTGCGATACCATTTGGGTGATCGTGGACCGTCTCACGAAATCTGCTCATTTTCTGGCCATCAAGGAAACCGACAAGATGGAGCGCCTGACTCGCATCTATGTCAAAGAAATCATCTCGCGACACGGTGTACCTATCTCGATCATCTCAGATAGGGACAGCCGTTTTACTTCTAACTTTTGGCAATCGCTACAGAAATCTCTTGGTACTCGTCTGGATATGAGTACTGCTTATCACCCGCAAACCGATGGCCAAAGCGAGCGAACTATTCAAACACTGGAGGATATGCTTCGAGCCTGCGTAGTCGACTTCGGTACTTCTTGGGAAAATCATTTACCGTTGTGCGAGTTCTCGTACAACAACAGTTATCATACCAGCATAAAGGCTGCACCCTTTGAGGCACTTTACGGGCGTAAGTGCCGATCACCCATCTGTTGGACTGAGTTAGGAGATTCCCAACTCACGGGTCCAGAAATCATTCAAGAAACTACTGAGAAAATCGTTGGTATTCAAAACCGGCTGAAAGCCGCACGTGATCGTCAGAAAAGCTATGCTGACGTGAGACGCAAACACCTTGAGTTCCAGGTAGGAGACAAGGTACTTCTCAAAGTGGCACCGTGGAAAGGTGTTATTCGATTCGGGAAACGAGGCAAACTAAATCCTAGATACATCGGACCATTCGAAATCCTTGAAAGGATTGGTCCAGTGGCATATCGCCTGCAACTTCCTGCTGAACTTAGCAGCGTACACAACACATTCCACATTTCTAACTTGAAGAAATGTCTGTCTGACGAGACGCTGATTATACCGCTCGACGAAATTCAAATCGATGATAAACTCCATTTTGTCGAGAAACCTATGGAAATCATGGACCGTGAGGTCAAGCAATTGAAACAGAGTCGTATTCCCATAGTAAAAGTCAGGTGGAATTCTAGGCGCGGCCCTGAGTTCACCTGGGAACGGGAAGACCAAATGCGACAGAAATACCCACATCTCTTCCCAGACAACGCACCGTCCGTGCACTCAAGCTAATTTCGGGACGAAATTTCTTTAACAAGGGGAGAATGTAACACCTGCTAAATTAGGATAATTATTTATGCCTAATTGATTGTAACTAGTTGTAATTAGTATGTAATAGGACTAATTACAGGCTCTATTTGTATATATATAAGTTGATTTATATATATATGTGTGTTTTTACGCGATTTGGATAAATCGTACGAATTAACCGGACGGAGTCCGACACAATTATTTTGACGTTGGTGACAGAAACTTACCTAAATAATGAGAACGTATTTTATTATATAAAATACACAGCGAACAAACATTATTTATAATACCGCGACGACAATTTAAATAATTTAACAAATACATATTAAACACGAGTTAAAAATTTTAATACTTCGACAAATGTTTTTATAATTAATTAATTTCAAGGTATTTCATTTAAAACATTCTCGTCACCTTTTAAAAATATAACTGCTTGATATAACGCCTAAATGACGGAGAAAACGAACACCGCACGGGGTGCGGGGACCGGAAAATGGGAGGATAACCTCCCATTTCCCCACCTTCTCTTTCATTTCATTTTCATTTCTCTCTCTCTCTCTTTCTTTTACTTTCAAACCACCAAACCAATTTCATCACAAAAATCGCAAAATAACACCACGAAACCTCGCCGAATCATACCACTCTTTTGGAGAAAAGTGACCACGACAACACGATCTACAATCCTATCTTTCCGGAATTTCATTTCGGCAAATTGTAAGTTTCCGACAAAACCCGAAACTCTCCGTTTTTGCTCATTTTTACGTTTTTATGGTTTATATATGCTTAAAATGTCCAAAAATGGGTTGGGTAAAAGATTTGGACCGAACGGAAGCTTTTCGACCGATTTTCCGGCCAACAAAGTCCGATCAGACCGCTACGTCGCAGAGACGCTGGACTTTCTGCGACGTAGCTCAAAACGTCGCATTTTGTGGCCAACGTCGCATTTAGCGACGTCACGGCCTACGTCGCATAGATATCCCAACGTCGCACTAGCGACGCAGCCTATTACGTCGCATTAACTTGCGGACGTCGCATATAGCGACGTAGACTTTTACGTCGCAAACCGAACCAACGTCGCATTAGCGACGTCGCCTCCTACGTCGCATTGATTTGCGAAGGTCGCATCATGCGACGTACCTCCCTACGTCGCACCCTGCGTCGCATGCTACGTCGCATGCTACGTCGCACAAACCAGAACCTTGAAAAGTCAGATTTTACTAAGTGTCGAACTTACACAACTTCAAATACTTATGTCATACGACTGAACAAACGTCATAGAACATACTTTCTATTACAAATACACTAAATTGCGTTATAAATGATAACGTTTTGAATCATTATTACAAACCGTCACCAACGGGCCATATTTGTTTTCAAACTACAAACGGATTACTAAACAAACACTTGGACATAATGAGTTGTGTAAACAACTAGCCTAGGTGGTCTTGCGAGACATCTACTTACTTAACCTTATATGTTTAGGCATTTGAAGGTTACGGGTTCGGAGAACCTACGGTTGATATTACTTACTCGTTTATTGATATAAACGTACTTGCAAAGACTCAGGTGAGTCTTACGGCCCCACTTTTACTGTTTTATCTTATTGGGGGAGATACATGCTACTACTTTTTCTTGAACACAAGTACTAAACTGTTTACTATACCAAACGGAATTGCATGAGTTGTTACTATTTACAGAAGTCTCTCCATCATATATCGTTAGTTATGGACTTAAGCGCGAACAGTAGTTAATGGATCCATTAGGGAAATGACCCTCCCCACCCGGGGCAGTAGCGCTGCCACGTACCGATTTACACGTATAAACGGGTGACAACTTATTCGTTACTGATGCTTGCTCACTTACGAGCATGTCACGGGAGCAAACATATTATTACGGGTTAAGCTTCGATTATGAGCCTCATGGCAACGGTATAAACTTATTTATTTACATTTGCTGGATTGCAAATACTGATTTTTCGATTGCTGGATTGCAATGGCTGATTTTACGCCTACGGGCACTACTAATGAAATCTCGTGTTCAAAGCCGATATTAATTACAAACCTGTGAGATTCACCAACCTTTTGGTTGACACTTTTTAGCATGTTTTCTCAGGTACCCGGATGGAGTAGGATTACTCCAGGATTTTAGCTAGAGTCGCATGATTTCAACACAACTGCATTAACGGAGATTCTTAGCATTATCTTTTGTATATTACGATTATGTAATAGAATCTCCCGCTATATGCGTGGACTCTAGGGAAAACTACATTTTGTATACGAAAACACTAAGTTTTCAAACATTATATCTATGGAATGTAACTAATTTACAAACGTTGCATATAGATGTCGTTTGCTTTATCTTTGTGCTGTGATATTTGATTAGTAACACCCCAAACTATGCTTCCGCAAAACAGTGAATTTCGGGGGGTGTTACAGATTGGTTCAGGAATTACATCGTACAACTTTAATTTAACATAGCCTGATCAACTATGTACAATTAAGGAAAGATGACGTGAGACCTGAAACGGTCATGATTGAATAGGGATACACTAGTTGACTCTGACCACGAGAGAACCGGGACTCACTTGTTTGTGCTAGACACTTTAGGCTATATTATACGTTATATATATATAGGCCTCACTTGTTCCACGTTGTTGCCACAGAAATGGCCGACACATCATCTAGACAAACTAAGCATGCTTCATCATCTCTCTCTCGCGCTCTTCGCAGCCACTCTAAACCTCTAGTGGCTAGACACTCCCGTAGCTCACTCAGAGCTAGGTCATACCCCCATCCTACCATCACTAGACCCGCCCCTATCACCAATAACCAGCGGGCGATTGCACACCAATGGAGCTGGTTGCCATTGGCTGTAGCCTCTTGGAGAATCGAGAAAAACATAGAAGTCCTTACTGATGGCTGAGAATACACTGCCATGGATCTTTTCCTCTTACACCCAGGAACCAACACACCTGACGGTACCAGTACTAACTGCTCGAGTACACCGACACGAGAGACAATTACGCGACATGGATCTGGAACTTCAGGAAACTCGTGAACAATGGAGACTTACTCCAATGGAACGCATCAATGAAGTGGCTGAGGACCATGAAAACAATGTCAACAACATGGATGTCCTTCGTGACAGAGTAGTGGAAATAGGTGTGGAAGCCGCCCTCTTGCGACACAGATTAGAGGAATGTGAGCAACGCTCATAGGAAGCTGAAGAGTACACCAGTGGATTGGTGCAACGACTAGTCTTGGCAGAAGACAACGCTAGACAAGCCAGTAGACTTGCAGGCACTGTGGATCGTCTCGTTGCAATGATGGAACAAATCAACCTACGTCAAGACTAGTGTAGTCTTATCTTATAACTTTTCAACTATCTATGTAAAACCTTTGTAATTCGACCGGATGTAATAATTCCCGGCACCTTTTGTAATAGTTAAGTCATGTAATCTTTTGATAACTCGCACCTTGTATCCAACTTGATTATCTAAATGGATTTGCACTAGTCAAGTCAAGTCATCCACATAGATTTGCACTAGTAGGATATCACTTTCAATTCTTTTGAAAAACAAGGTCTTATCTATAGCACCTCTTTTGAAACCATTTTTTAACAGATATACAGACAGAGTATCATACCAAGCTCTAGGAGCCTGATGTAATCCATAAAGTGCTTTATCCAATCTAAGCACCTTATTTAGATATTTGGGATCCTCAAACCCTGGTGGCTAACATACATACACCTCTTCATCTATCTTTCCATACAGAAATGCACTCTTCACATCCATTTGGTATACCTTGAAATTCTTGAAAGTAGCATAAGCCAAGAACAATCTAATAGCATCAATTTTTGCCACGGGAGAAAATACCTCATCATAATCTATCCCTTCTTATTGAGTGTATCCATGTGCAACCAATCTAGCCTTGTTCTTAATCACTATGCCTCTCTCATCTTTATTATTTATGTATACCCATTTAGTACCAATTGCCCTTTTTCCTTCTGGAAGATCCATCAATGTCCACACATTTTGAATTTTGAATTGAAGCAGCTCCTCTTGGATAGCCTCAATCCATCTTGGATCTCTCAAAACTTCAAGAGAAAATTTCTTGGGCTCCATCTGAGATAGAAAACAAGCAAACAAAGAAAAATTGACATTTTCATCAATGAGTTTAGATGACCTTATTGTTTGCGTGGGACCCTCAATTGGTCCAATTACATTATCCAATGGCAAGTAGCTTTTGTGAGCTTGATACTGTGGACCAGCTGCCATTTCTATCCCAGATTCCAAATTGGTAAGATTCTGATCCTGATTTGTGTCTTCTTGATCCATTTGACCACTTGATTCTGACACATTCATCCTTGATGGTTCTTGATCCCGTTCTGCATCTTCATTTGTTAGAAGTTCATTTGATGCAACTTCTTGTAGAGAACAATCTGGATCTGATGATGTATTCCCATAACCAAATGTACTATTATCATCCAAATTTGATGTAATGGGCACTGAAATCTGCTATTGATCATGAGTGGAATACTCAAACACTGCAGGTGGGTCAGGTGACCATGTTGGAAACAAAACAAATTGTGGTGATTTGCTCCTTTGTTGTCCCGCACTTGCACCTGCATTTGTACCTGCACTTGATGGCTCACACATATATCTAAATGATTGGGTTAGTGCATCAATATCAAATAGGTGTGCTGGACCTTTTCCTAAGACATTAGATGTGTGCTCGTTAAAGGTCACATTCAAGGTCTCTTCCACTATTCCAGTCCTACTGTTGAACACTCTATATGCTTTTCTCTGGAAAGAGTAACCAACAAAGAACCCTTCATCAACCTTACTTTGAAACTTGCTTAAATGATCCTTGGTATTTAAGATAGTGACAGGACATCCAAATGGTTTAAGAAAGCTAACCAAAGGTTTAATTGCTATCAAAGAATAGCTCATAAGATGTCTTATTATGAGGCTTGACAACTAATACCCTGTTCTGGACATAACAAGCAGTGCTGATTGCTTCTGCCCAGAAGTTCATTGGAAGCTTAACATCTGCTAACATGGTTCTAGCAGCCTCAATAAGTGTCCTATTCTTTCTCTCTGCTACTCCATTCTGCTGTGGAGTCCTAGGAGCACTATATTGTCTATCTATACCCTTGGATTCACAGAACTTATCCATCTCTTGATTTTTAAACTCTGTTCCATTATCACTCCTGATGATTTTCACCTTTCTGTTGGGTTGGTTTTCAATCTTAATGATGAAAGACCTTAGTATGCCTCCAGTCTCATCTTTGGTTCTAAAAAAGAACACCCAACTGAACCTGCTATAATCACCAGTGATCACTAGGCAATATGACTTCTTACCTATACTACTCACATTTGTAGGTCCAAATAAGTCCATGTGTAGTAAATGTAAAGGTGTGACAATGGAGTTCAGTGTTTTGGTCTTATAAGAGGATTTGTGTTGCTTACCTTTTTAATAGGCAACACAATGGTCATCACATGAATAAGTTTTCGCTGGTAAACCTCTGACAAGTTTTCCTTTAACAAGTTTATTTATTGTTTTAAAATTCATGTGACACATCCTTCTATGCCAAAGATCATATTCATCAACAGTTGCTTTTGAAATCAGTCAGTTCAATTCGGACTTAGGTACACATTTAGCCAATTCACAGCTGTACATGTTGTTCTTTCTGGGAATTTTCATTAAAATCATTTTTGGATCAAGAACAAACTTCTTAGAAAGAATACAACATTCTGTGTCTATAAAGAACACTGGATTCTTTTTCTCAGTTATTTGGCTAACACTTAACAAGTTGTACCTCAATTGTTCAACATAGTATACATCATTGAAGCTTATCTTATCACTGTTGACATTTTCCATTCATGTAATCCTTCCACCTCTAGGATTACCTCCAAATGCTACAGGACCTCCATCAAAAGCTTTGAAGTCCTCCAATCTACCCCTATCTCCTGTCATGTGCCTAGAGCATCCACTATCAATGTGCCATATGCTTTTCTTCTTTCTCTGCACATACATAGGACAAAAGATCAGTTTCTTTTGGGAACCCAAACCAATTTGGTTGTGGGTGTCCCTTTTTCATTAACAACATCAACTCTTTTGAAAGTCATTGATGCTGATGCCAATTTAGTTGGTTTCCAGACCCAACTGATGTTTGACTTAACAGAATTTAGTGATCTGGTAAAACTAAATTTTGCACCACTTCTATTTTGCTTAGCAGAACTAAAGTTGGTTAACTTTTGCCTGGCAGAATCAACTGTGAATTGCCTAGCAGAATTAACTTTGGTTAAACTTTGCCTGGCAGAACCATTTGTGGTGTGCCCAGTAGAGTTAACTTTGTTCTTATGCTTAGCAGAATTAACATCTGTTACAGTTAATTTAGTTCTGTTGGCATTGACTTTGGTCAACACAACTGCACTTCCTTTTGGTGCAGCAGAGCTAACTTTTGCCTTTGACTTCTTGACTATGCTGGCATAATTAATTTTTGTCTTGAAATTTTGATGGTTAATTCTGTCAGCAGTAGTCCATGCTGATTACTTAACCCTTTGAAATTTTTGGTTATAATAGCAATCATTTTGAAGATGATTAAGTCTTCCACAGATGAAACAAGCTTTCTCATCAATTCTTTTAAAATTTGATCCAAGTTTTTGAGAAATCATTTGGTTCCAGTTTCTTTGGTTTCCTCTTGAATCTTTCTTTGATTTTGGAGATGAAGAAGAAGAGCTTGCTTTGCAATTACAAACAGAACAGTTAGCAACAACAACATGTTTATTTAAATAATTTTTTACATGGTTGTTCAGATGCCTAACTGTAGATTTAACCTCTCCTAAATCTGTTCTTGATTTGTCATTTGTGAGATGTTTCTTAATTATATTCAATTTTTGAATTTCAGCAAACATTCTTTTTCCTTGTTCTAGTTTTTCAACTGTGATTTCTGAAGTCAGTTTGCCTATCACTTGCTTTTCCTTCTTTTCTATGGTTTTTGCTCTCTCAAACTTATCTATCTCATTTTCATCATCAGAACAGTCAGTTTCAAGTCCATCTATCAATTTATCATCTAGACTTTCTACTGATTTTACTTCTACCTTAGTTGTCTCTTCAACCTTAAGAGACACATGATCAGCTTTTCTCTCTTCTTCAAGCACAATTTCTTTGATCATGTTGATGTCTATGTCACGTTTGGGTGGGAAATAGTTTCCATTGTAAGGTGGGGGTACACTGTTGTATCCTAAACCAGCCTTAAGTTTGCCATGAATTTGTTTTTGTATCATATTATCTACACCTTTTGAAGCATATTGTAACTTATCCACTGATAATTTAATATACTCCTTCTCACTTATGGCTTTAGCTAGTTTTAGAGTCAATTCTTCTACCTTATCCTCTAGATTTTTCTTTTCCCATTTGACATATTCTATATCATATTTGAATTGAGTTTCATTTTCCTGATGTTTCCTAATTTGTTTTTCTAGATCTTCTATAGAGACAACATAAAGCTTACTTTTTGCATCCCATTGATCAAGTTCCCTAATGACATTTGCATTATGATCCCTATATTTTTTAACAAGTTTCTGGCATGTAGAAGAACATAATTTAGATTGTACCTCATAAGGAACTTCATCAGATGTGTCTGCTTCTCCAATGGCCATCAAAGCATGATTATGATGTTCCATTTCAACTTGATCACTCCATTCATAACCCAGACCATCTTGTGAAACAAGAGCATTTAGTGTAGATTCCTGAACTGGAATTGTTCTTCTCTGAGGACCATTGTATGCAACATTATATCCACCAGATCTCTGTCCATTTCTCTCTTGCCTTGGAGATCTGCATTCTCTAGCAAAATGACCCATCTTGCGACAATTGTAGCATTCCACTTTGCTCTTATCAAACCCCACGTTGTCATCTCTTTTTCCTGCAAAATTGTTCCTACCAGTCCTCTGCAGAAACTTCTTTACCCTCATGGTAATCATGGCCATCTGCCATTTGAGGTCCATCTCCTCTAGATCATCAGGATTCACTTGCTCTAATACTTCACTAGTCAGTGACGAGTTCACATGACTAGCAAAGAAGGCTTCAATAACTTGATCTATAGATCTATCCTGTGTTGTTGATGATGATCCAGATCCAACAGATTTCTCAACATGTACAGATCCATAACTCTTTGGATCTACCTTAGACCTTCCCATGGACATGAATGCGGCATTTTGAGAGCCCTGTGCTTCACCAACCACTTGCTTTCTACTTTCAACCTCAGGTTCAAAAGCTATAAGATCATTATACAAATCATTGAGCTCCTTGTCATCTAAATCACTTCTTTGCCTTAGACCAACTGTGTATATGGTCCATTCTTCACCCAAAGACCTTAAAAACTTTCTGTTAAGATCATTTTTATCTATGACAACTTTGTGATTCTTGAGCTCACCAACCAATTTTCTATACCTGTTGAATACCTGAGTCAAAGTCTTAGTCTTGACAGAGCTAAAGTTTTCAAACTGTTGTTTGAGCATGGATCTTTTGTTCTTCTTAGTGCTTTCATTTCCTGCAAACCTTTTATCCAGCTCCTCCATAAGCACTTTAGCATCCTCTGCATGCTCAAACTCACTTTGATACTCATTTGGAATAGAGAGTAACAAAGTGCTTAGAGCCTTGAGTTCTGTAGCTCTTTCTTTTCTTTCTATCTCAGTAGTTGGTGCACCTCTTGGCAATCTGACACCATTGGCAACAGTTTTGTATTTGGGACCATTTTTCACAATGTCCCATAACTGATAATCAGTAAGCAACATGTGTTGCTTGATTCTGTTTCTCCACATATGGTACTCGACAGGTCTAAGAATGGGAATTCTAGACACCTGTATACCATCAACCACTTCTGAAGCCATATTAATAGATCAAACTTAAAGATGAACTAAACCTCAAACTATCAACCACACTATCCCAGATCTTCCTGAATCCAAAGCTTACACAAGCTCTGATACCAATTGTGAAGTCCCACAATGACACTTGTTTCAAGCAATGAATTCTTAACAAGAAGTTTGCGGAATAACACTTGTTAAGTTAGGAAGATTATATGTATTACTTGTAATATGATTGTAACAGATTTGAATGTATAACAAGAACACGATTATTTCAATAGTCAAAAGCCTCAATATTATTGATTCAATAATACGGATACACTTGATTTGTATCGAGGTTACAAAGAGAACCTTGAAGCTTGTGGTGTAGACTTAGTTACAACAATGAACCATTAGATTAATTTATACACTAAACACTTAGTCAACAAAATCTATACAAAATCTTCTTTGCATGACTTAGATTTCCTTGAGAACGTGCCAGCATTAAATGCATTAGACCTCCTTGTCTGCTGCGTGCACTGTACCTCAAAAGCATGGTCTGCAGTGGTTGTACTTGTACTACCGGGTTGGTGAAAAGCAGGTGCACTAAGCAGAACTATCAATAATAAGGAGCATAACTAGCAAAACTTTCTTGCAGAACTAATCTTGGAAATCTTCGGTCTGACAGAACTATTTGTGGAAAGGCTTGGCAGAACTAATGCCAAAAGGACTAGCAGAACTAACTCTGGAAAACTTTGTCTTCAATAAATGAACAGAGCTAACTCCACCAGCAGAACTAAGTCTTCAATAATTAGCAGAACTAATCTCATCAGAGCTAAAACACTTAAAATATTTCTTCACTTGATCTTCAATTGATTTTAGCCCAACAAAACCCTATATCTTCTTGAAGACATCGTTAGTGTTAGACGATGAGATTGGGCCAAACCTAGTTATGGGTTTAGGGTCCATTAGGGTTAGGGTTTATGTTGCTTATTCTCTAAGCTACTTTATATTATTTATAGACATGCAACAATCTCTATAATGACAATCAATAATAATCCATTTCATTAATTTACATGGTATCAGAGCTAGTGAATTAGTGAAAAAAATCCTAATTTGAAAACACTCTTCCTCCAGTCGTCAATTTTGACGATCCGGAGGGATGACACTCCGACAATCAGTTTATTCCAGCAAGTCCTCTTATTGTCTTTTTCATTTATCTTTTGCAATCGCGATGATTCTCTTACGTTCAGGAAGCTATTGAATTAATTTGCCTTACCCCACTATCTAGTGCGCTCTTCTACTTTGAATTTCTTTTGCTTAAATTTGTTATATTTAATTCGTGTGCGTGTATGGTTCCGGATCTTCACGGCAACACATACAATTCCTATTCTTCCTCATTATATAAGTTACTGTTGTGGGTAGATTTTTATCTAACTTTGCAGGATCCTTACCAGCATCATAATACTGTTACTCAGGTATGGAAGTTGTTTACATTTATTATTCGTGTCAAAGGATATTGATGATTTGTAAGTCTGCATTCAGGATCACGGATATAATTGAGGATCTTGGGAGTATCTTTGTTATTTGTCTTACAGGATCCTATTCAGGATATATTTATCTAACACAATTATGCAGGATTCTGGACTGGGAAGATATTTATTTAATGATCCTATGGTCAATCTCGGAGTACACATAGCTCAGGATCCTGGACTTATCTTAGTTAAGGATCATGAACTATATAACACGTTTATTTTTCTTGAGTATTGACCAGGTCTTAGAAGAAACGCGTTAATGAGATATGCTCCGGATTACGTGAAAAGGATCTGATACGATTCCATGAAGACGAAGTCTGATGCACGTGTGGAATAGAGTCAAAAGAGACGTTGAAGGTCTTCATCATTCCTCGGAGGATCCCTGATATTTCGGAATTATTGTTAAACGCTCTTAGTATATAAATGAGGCTCGGATGATCACTTAGATTAACGAATACTTGCTATTTTCACCTGTAAACACTCACACACTCTGCTCTCATTCTCGTTCACGATCATTTCATCAACACTTAGCTAAAATCACACACAAATTCACCTAGCCGATCATCCTTGTGCTCTTAGTTTGTAATCAATTACTTTCATTTTTATAAAATTAACAAGGCAAGGATCGTTTGATCCTTCCTGAGGTTTTGTGCCGGCGATCAACCTTGATCAAGGGCTTTCCTCGTATATCATCGTGTCGATTTTATTTACTTGTCATTTATATTGCTTCCATAGTATTCTGCTTAAATTTTTATCATCAACATTGTCATTATCTTTCATTTATACTCGAACTTTGATATTGAAACGTTTGTTCAACAAGGATCCACAGATTTAATCAATCTTTTTAACACAAAATATTGACTTACTAATAGAGATAATCGTGTAAAGGCGTAATTATCTTGATAGTAATTTTACACCTGACCTCACAAACTAATTTTTGATCACTTAATTGCTTTAGTAATTTTTGACCAAAACAATTTGGCGCCCACCGTGGGGCAATTGGTGTTTTTCTTGATCAAACTTTTGTTAAAATCCCCGTTGAGTCATCTTTTTCAAAGATTTCTGTCGAAAATGTCGAGCCAAGGACTATCTACATCATCTACCATGCCCTCATCATCTTCTACTAGAACCATTCTTCCTTCTGCTCCACCTCTCACATCATCTCAGCAACAGCCGCAAAATGTCTATGCAAGGCTACCGTCGGCTGAATCCACATCTTTGGGGGCTGGATTCTTATCGGATCCAGACCCTGTTATGATTGCTAACCGGGATATTGTGTCTATGTTTACGCAGGTAAAAGAGCAGCTTCAACGAGTGGAGAGAAGCAACGAAATCCTGAGAAAGGATGTGGAGGACATGAGAACTAGGAGCAATGTTCCGGTTTCTCAAGTCACTACTCCTATCCGAAGCAGGATCCTTGATTTTGGCACTCCTTCATCAGCGGAACACCAAGGAGATTTCATATCTATGCAAGGGAGCACTAGGATCCCAGATCCAATATTTGCTACAGGAGTTTCTACATCAAGGGGTCAACAATCTAATCCAGGATCCTCATACAGGACTCCTGACGGTGGTAACATGTTCAATAATTTTACCTCTAATAATAATGTTGGGACTAACAATTTTCAGGATCCTGGAGTCAGTCCTGTGATGGCGAGAGAGATACATAAATTGAAGGATATGATATCAAGCGTCCCCGGAGTTGTACAACCAATTCCAGAAGTTGCACCAACGGCGCATAGGATCTCGAGATTTGCACCACCTATTTGTGATGCCGAGATCCCTAAGAGATTTCAGACACCCAATATGAAGCTGTATGACAGAATGACGGATCCTGAGGAGCACATCGCGCAATACAGGGAGAGGATGGAAATCATTCCAATTCCTTCCGATCTTAAAGAAGCATGTTTATGCAAGGGCTTTGGCACTACTCTCACAGGATCCGCGCTAAAATGGCTATTAAATGTTCCTCCTTACTCTATTACTTCATTTGCTCATTTGGTTAATTTATTTAATAATCAATTCTCTTGCAGTAGGACATTTGAAAAATTAACGACTGATCTATATAGAATTGTCCAAAAAGCTAACGAGTCTCTTCGAGATTTTGTAGGGAGATTCGGGAGAGAATCCTTGAACATACCTAACTTGGATATGCCTACTGCCGTACAAGCCTTTAAGATGGGAATCAAAAGGGATTCCCCATTTTATGAGGATCTTGTTACGAATCCTTGCAGGAACCTCGATGAAGTCAGAAACAGGGCTTTAAGGTTTATCAGATTGGAAGAAGATGCAATGATACAGAAGAGGGTGGATACTCAATCAGCATAGGATAGACCTAACAGGAAGTCAGACTCGTCCTCATTCAGATCAAACCGGAACAAACCATATACCTGAAATGAGGATCGTCGTGTGAATGCTGTTGACGAAGATGACGAAGAATATCCTAAAATAACTGATTATAATTTTTCTGTAGATACAACAGATATATTGTGTGCCATGCAGGATCTTGGAGACAAGGCAAGATGGCCAAAGAAGAATGACAAGTCATATGCATGGAAGGATAAATCTAAATGGTGTGCCTATCATGAGAATTTCGGCCACACAACTAAGAATTGCATAGCTCTCCGGAAAGAAATCAGTCATCTTCTCAACAAAGGATACTTGAAGGATCTGCTTGGGAAAAAGAGGGATCACGCCAAGGATCATGACAGTGTTCAGGATCCTGAGTCTCAGGATAATCGCAGGATCCCAACTAGAGCAGGATCCCCACCTTCGGACGCCAAGGTAATCAATTTTATTTCTGGTGGCTCTGATATATGTGGCACTTCTTATTCTGCAGCAAAGAGGCACGCAAGGGAATCAAAGTCAGAAAAGCCATATAAACCTACAAGGACTTCCATGAAGAAAGACGAGAAGGTCATAGCATTTGATGAGGATGATTTGCAAGATGTTCAGAATCCTCACCATGATGGTTTGGTTATTACTCTTTATGTTGCCAATCACTTTGTGCGAAGGATCCTGATTGATGGAGGAAGCTCAGTCAACATCATTCGTCTGGAGACTTTGAAAAGGATGGGTATCCCAGAATCAGAAATCACTTCGAGGTCCACCGTATTGGTAGGATTCAGCGGAGAAGCAAAGAATACGGTTGGTGATATAAAATTGCCAATCTACATTGAAGGGGTAAACTCTATTCAAAAGTTCTGTGTTATGGATTGTTTGTCGAGCTATAACATTATCCTAGGAAGACCATGGTTGCATGATATGAAAGCGGTACCCTCAACGTATCATCAATGCGTCAAATTACCAACCCCATGGGGGGTGGTCAAGATCAGCAGTGACCAACAAGAAGCAAATGATTGTTATACAACGTCAATGAAATCTACTGCCAAGCCTCCGTCAGCATAGCAATTAAAGAACAAGGCATGGGATGTCCTGGATACAAAGGAGCAGGACGTCAAAGAAGTGCCGCTGAGCTCGAAGGATCCTGAAGAAAAGGTGCTTATAGGATCAAGCGTCCCAGAGGATCTTGAACAGGATCTGATGAAGTTCTTGAATCAAAGGAAATCAACTTTTGCCTGGAAGCCAGAGGATATGACAGGTATATCTAAGGATATCATAACTCATAAACTTGGAATTGATAATAGTTTCAGGCCGGTTCAACAAAAGAGAAGAAAATTTGCGCCGGAAAGGAATGCTATTATCCAGGCTGATGTTGAAAGACTACTTGCTGCTGGCATGATAAGGGAAGTAAAGTTTCCGAGATGGTTAGCAAACGTGGTGGTGGTACAAAAGAAGAATGGGAAATGGAGAGTGTGTGTGGACTATACGGATCTCAATAAAGCCTGCCCGAAGGATCCTTTTCCATTGCCCCATATAGATTCAATGGTGGATGCTATGGCTGGGCACGAGATCCTAACTTTTATGGATGCTTCTTCAGGATTTCAAAAAATTCAGATGGAACCTTCAGACCAGGAAGACACAGCCTTCATAACCCCCACAGGTATTTATTGTTATGTTGCTATGCCTTTTGGTCTTAAAAATGCAGGTGCAACATACCAAAGGCTAGTCAACATGATGTTCAAAGACCAATTGGGAAGCACAATAGAAGTATACATCGACGACATGGTAGTAAAGTTAAAGAAAATTGAGGATCATCTTCAGGATCTTAAGGTAGCCTTTGACATTCTGGATCAATATAACATGAAGCTCAATCCTGCTAAATGCCACTTTGGAGTGGGGGCAGGAAAGTTCTTGGGATATATGGTGACCAAGAGAGGGATAGAAGCAAGTCCAGAACAAATCAAAGATATTCTTAATCTGAAGTCTCCGTCAAGCCCAAAGGATATACAAAGGTTAACGGGAAGGATAGCAGCTCTGAACCGTTTTATTTCAAGATCCTCAGACAGATGCAAGGAGTTCTATGATGTCCTTAAAAAGAACAAAAATTTTGAGTGGGGAGAAAGGCATGAAGCCGCATTTCGAGAATTGAAGGAATATTTGTCATCAGCTCCTTTATTGATGAAGACTGAGAATTGTGAACCACTGTTTCTCTATTTATCGGTATCCAGAAATGCTGTAAGTGCGGTGCTGGTGAAGGATCATGAAGGGCAACAACATCATGTTTACTATGTAAGTAAAAGCCTATTAGATGCGGAAACCAGGTATTCTCATCTCAAAAAACTTATACTTGCATTAGTCATGGCATCAACTAAACTTAGACATTATTTTGAGACACACCCGATACATGTAAGAACCAATTATCCTATTAAAAACATTTTGAGGAAACCAGAAATGTCAGGACGTTTAGCTAAATGGTCTGTAAAATTAAGTGCTTATAATTTAATTTATGAACCTAGGAATGCAATTAAATCTCAAGCTTTAGCGGATTTTATTGCTGACTTTACTAGTGATCTCCAACATGAAGTAGATTTAGAAGTGCAAGAACTAAATCAAATAAGTGAAAGATGGACATTATATACTGATGGCGCTTCTAATGTAAAAGGGACTGGATTAGGAATTGTGTTAATATCACCTCAAGGTGATATCATGCCTCAAGCCATAAGATGTGAATTTCAAGCTACAAATAATGAGGTAGAATATGAAGCATTAATTGCGGGATTACAATTAGCTAAGGATATTGGAATAAAATACTTAAATATGTATGTTGATTCATTATTAATTGCTAATCACTATAATGGATCTTATACTGTAAAAGTAGATAGATTAGCTGCGTATTTGGAGATTGTTAAGGATCTTGCAGGTAGCTTCGAGGTCTTCGACATTCAACAAGTACCACGTGAGGACAACACTGAAGCGGATGCTTTGGCTAATCTAGGATCAAGTCTAAGGATCCCATCGGATGTCAAAATATCAATTATACATATTGCAGCGCCTGCTATCGCTGATAAGGATCACAATGAAGAGCAAGTATGTGACGTTGAGGATCCTCAGCCTGGAGACAAATCGAATGCATCAGGTTCTGGGGGCAAGTCAGGATCATGGATGCAGCCGATCATGGAATATATACAACACGATGTGATCCCTAAGGATGAAAATAATCCTAAAGGCTTCAGGTTAAAGGTATCCCATTTTACTATTGAAAATGGTATATTGTATTAAAAATCACTTGCAGGACCATTATTGCGATGCCTTGAGGATCCTGAAGCAAAAGCAGTTCTCAAGGATATACATGAAGGCGATTGTGGGAATCATTCTGGGGGCAGAGCATTATTTTCAAAAGTTTTAAGGACATGATACTTCTGGCCCACTATGAAGAAGGACTCCATGGATTTTGCTCGCAAATGTGATGCTTGTCAAAGACACGGAAACATCCATCATCAACCAGCAGAACCGATGCATCCGATTATCTCACCATGGCCGTTTATGAAATGGGGAATGGATATTGTTAGAAAACTACCAATTGCTCCAGGAGGAAAAGTGTTTATGCTTGCAATGACGGATTATTTTTCAAAATGGATTGAAGCTGAAGCATTTGTTCAAGTAAAGGAAAATGATGTTATCTCATTCATCAAGAGAAATATCCTCACAAGGTTTGAGATCCCGGCAGAAATAGTGTGTGACAATGGATCTCAATTTATTGGAAGAAGAACAACTAAATTTTGTGAAAGTTGGGGAATCAAGATGATAACTTCAACTCCAGTCCATCCTCAAGCCAATGGACAAGCATAATCTAGCAATAAAATTATAATCAACAATCTGAAGAAGAGGCTGGATGCTAAGAAAGGAAGATGGGCTGAAGAATTGCCTTTTGTTTTATGGGCTGATAGGACCACGGAAAAGGAGGCAACTAAGCAAACTCCTTTTGCTTTGGTGTTTGGATCCGAAGCTATGATCCCAACAGAGATGGTAATCCCAACGGCAAGATCCCGGATGCAGACTTTGAAAGCAAACAAGGAAGCGTTGATTCAGGATTTGGACTCTGTGGATGAGTTAAGGGATCGTGCTAAATTCAGGATTGCAGCATACCAACAGAGAATTTCAAGATCCTACAACAAGAATGTCAGGATAAGAAGGTTTCGAGTAGGAGATTTGGTATTAAGGAAAGTATTTCAAAATACTAAAAATCCTGCAGAAGGAAAGCTAGCACCAAAGTGGGAAGGTCCATATTTGATAGATTCGGATGCTGGAAAGGGGGCATACTGGTTGGCCAACATGGATGGCGAACTACTTCCAAGATCCTGGAATGCCATTCATTTGAAGCTCTATCATATGTAAGTTGAATGTTTTTATTCAACATAAAAGGTACTCCTGTGATCCTTAACTTTTCATTGATTTTAATACTTTTTACTATATATGTATGTGTGTATTATAATTATATATATATGCATGAAAGTTAATTATGATTATTATTCTCATTGAATACCCTACTGACTTAAGCATCGGAGGGGTGTTAGGCAAACTAGCACCCACCTTTACCCAAGATTTTGTATTTGTTGTAGTTCATATACTTAAGGATCATGGAATGAAGATTAGGGGTTGGCCACCTCTCCTCCGTTAAGGATCCCACCGATTCTCTAAGGTTTAGAGGTTTTTGTACGGATAAACACCTCTCTACGAAAAGGGTTTTGACACCTCGCCGGGTGCGCACGATGTTTGATTATAGTGCCATGGTTAGGGAATCGGTGATGCCTCTGGTACCCGACAACTTCATTTCCGTTGGCCTATAGATCAAGCGCTAACGAATGTCGATACTGATGTGCACTATACGTATCGATCTAAGGTTTGTGTCGTTTTCACGTCACTCTAAGGTTTGTAATGTTTTCACATTACCAATTGGTTAGGCATTTTCATGTCTCAAATGGCGTAGCCCAAGAATCAAATGGTTTGTAATGTTTTCACATTACCTAATGGTTTGGCATTTACATGTCACTTTTATAGTTTTCATAAACTATCCAATGATTATAATGTATTCACATTATCAAAATTTTCATTGGTTAAGTCTAATAAATAACTTTATTAGCTCTAATGTTTTCATGATTATCAAAAGCTGTTTTGATCTAAGGATCGCAAAATCTTTTTAAGATCACAACATTTTTCAAAAAACAAATTGTTTTCACAATTATTTGACAAAATATTAACGTTTATATGTTACAGGAATTACTCGTTGGGAGTTCCTCATTATCAACAGTTTATTTTAGGATCTTGAAGTCTCAGGATCCTAAATTCCAGTTTATATGAAATGCGGTGAAGGATCCTTGAATTTGAGGATCCCTATCCCGTCATTATCTCAGATCCAGTTAAGGATCCTTGAAGCCTGTGATGCTAAATAGGTGTTGAGGGAATCCTCTCAACGTCGTGGATATATCTTGAGGGAATCTCCTCAGGATCCTATTTCCAAGCAAACATATATATAAAAACACTGAGGGAATCTCCTCAGTATCCTGAAGACACAAGATGTAGATAATATCTTGATATTATTAACAGCAAAAGTCTAAGGATTATCTAAATCCTTAGATTGAGTTCAAAAGTAGTGCAGGAAATTAAAATTGTCTTGTGGCCAACATAAACCACGGTCATACACAACCATGATTGACCATACCAGGTCAATCTCACCCCGAAATAATTGTTTGTTACAACCACAAACCAAGAGAATAAAATGCTTAAAGATAAAAGTTGGGCTCTGGCTAGTCATTTGCCTTCCTCGCCCAATATGTTGTCTTCTGCTACGGATGCCAACCCATCAAGGACCTCTTAAATTGATGCCAGCTGATCCATTTTTGAAGTCCCTTGATCTTGAGGATCAGCAGGAAGACTTTGCACAGCTGTTCGGGTCTTGGATTATGATGCGTCCACCATTTCTGGGTCATTGCCCTTGATTTTGGCAAGCTTGGCTTCCCAGGTGTTAACTGGCCACATTGAAGTGTCATAGCCCTTCTCAGAAGCTTCATTGACCATCTTTAGCCGAGCCTCTAGGACAGTCATGGTGGCATCCCTCTTTACCCTAGCAACCAGCTCCTCCTTCATCTCCTCAAATTTGGCATCGGCTTCGGCGGTTATCTTCAGAATATAAGCTTTGAGATCCTTGTTCTCCTTCTTCGACTTTGCCAGTTCGGCTGCGTCTTTGTCATGAGCATTCTTCACGGCTGTTGACAGTTTGCATATGTCATTAAATGCATTGGCTTTCTCTTTGCAACACTTTGAAAGATGCTCGATGGTCTACACAAAATCAATATATAAGTGGAGGTATTCTTGGAATAAAAAGCAATGTGAATAGGGATTTTTGTTACCTTGGCAATTTCAGAATCGAGATTAGCAGGATCGAAGGTATCATCAGCCTTCCTTTTTTTTGAGGATCTAGAACGCAAGTTGGGCATCTTGAACTTTGCAACAGCTGGGGTTGACTTTTCCGCCTTATCTTCAGAAGAATCGTTGTCAATATCTAGCAAGTTGATAAATGGGGCTGAAATTCAACAAGAAAGGGAATAGGTCAAGTTAGTATCGTGTGAACAAAAAGTGTTGAGTTAGTTTGAACTTACCAGACATGGGGGTTTGGGATTCCTGTGATCCTGCACTTTCGGGTTGATTGGGATGCTTGAAAGTCCTTTCTACTTCAGGAATCTCTAGAAAAGTTCTTAATTTGCCTTCGGTATCCAAATCAGGGAGCGCTAATACTGCGAAGTCAGCTGAAACGAGCGAAATCAGGTTAAAATTCATATTTTATGTTTTATAAACCCTATAAAAGACTGTCTCCTACCCTTGAGCAACCAGGTAGAAGAAATTTCATTGCTGATAGATGAGGAATTACGATCAACAAAAAAGAACCTGCTCCTCCAGTTTAAGTCAATTTGCTTTGTTCGCAGTACTAGATGAGTGCGATGGGGTTTAACTTTGAACAGGAAATAATACGAACCGTGGGTTCTGAGATGGTAGGTTTGGGCTAATTCAGGGGATCCTAAATCTATGGCATGAGAATCGGCTACAGTCTGAATTACAGAAAGGGTACGCCAAATCATAGGCATGGCTTGAACAAAACAGAGTTTGGTGGTGGTGAAAAACTCAGTGATAAAAGGGGGAAACGGGAAGTTAAGACCGATTGTGAAAGGGTATTCCGGAAAGCAAATCCACTTGTCGGAAGAAAGGTCCAGTGGGCATAAAGGGTCGAAAGCTTTAAAAATGGTATTAGGGGGAAATGAACCTTTGGTTTTCAGTAGCTCGATGTCGGAATCGTTAAAAGAACAAGGTTCAGGGTTCAAAATCAAACCCTGAGTATCGTACTCCGGACGATTATCCCCGTTTTTAAAAGGAATTAAAGACATGATGAACAAGACGATCAGATATGGAAAAAGGGAAATAAAGATTTTTACCTGCAAATCGATGGCGGTTAGCGGCAGAGTGAAGATGAATAAAAGGATTCAAGCATCAAAATGGATATAAACCCTTAGGCGCGGTAACCGATACATCTACCTAACACACTTTGAGTAGTTATCTTGGGAAGTTATAATGTTCAAGGATCCTTATAAACGTTATAACTTCGGGGGCAATTGTTGTGGGTATATTTTTATCTAACTTTGCAGGATCCTTACCAGCATCATAATACTGTTACTCAGGTATGGAAGTTGTTTACATTTATTATTCGTGTCAAAGGATATTGATGATTTGTAAGTCTGCATTCAGGATCACGGATATAACTGAGGATCCTGGGAGTATCTTTGTTATTTGTCTTGCAGGATCCTATTCAGGATATATTTATCTAACACAATTATGCAGGATTCTGGACTGGGAAGATATTTATTTAATGATCCTATGGTCAATCTCGGAGTACACATAGCTCAGGATCCTGGACTTATCTTAGTTAAGGATCATGAACTATATAACACGTTTATTTTTCTTGAGTATTGACCAGGTCTTAGAAGAAACGCGTTAATGAGATATGCTCCGGATTACGTGAAAAGGATCTGATACGATTCCATGAAGACGAAGTCTGATGCACGTGTGGAATAGAGTCAAAAGAGACATTGAAGGTCTTCATCATTCCTCGGAGGATCCCTGATATTTCGGAATTATTGTTAAACGCTCTTAGTATATAAATGAGGCTCGGATGATCACTTAGATTAACGAATACTTGCTATTTTTCACCTGTAAACACTCACACACTCTGCTCTCATTCTCGTTCACGATCATTTCATCAACACTTAGCTAAAATCACACACAAATTCACCTAGCCGATCATCCTTGTGCTCTTAGTTTGTAATCAATTACTTTCATTTTTATAAAATTAACAAAGGCAAGGATCGTTTGATCCTTCCCGAGGTTTTGTGCCGGCGATCAACCTTGATCAAGGGCTTTCCTCGTATATCATCGTGTCGATTTTATTTACTTGTCATTTATATTGCTTCCATAGTATTCTGCTTAAATTTTTATCATCAACATTGTCATTATCTTTCATTTATACTCGAACTTTGATATTGAAACGTTTGTTCAACAAGGATCCACGGATTTAATCAATCTTTTTAACATAAAATATTGACTTACTAATAGAGATAATCGTGTAAAGGCGTAATTATCTTGATAGTAATTTTACACTAGACCTCACAAACTAATTTTTGATCACTTAATTGCTTTAGTAAATTTTGACCAAAACAGTTACAATTAGTTAATATTTAGTTTCGTTAAGCGTATGTGTTTTTGGGGTTTATTAAAGCCAGGCGACAAGCTCACATATATTTTGTTAATTCTCCTATTTGCTACATAACTCTAGCCTACAAAACCCTAGCAGTCAAATATTGCCTCATCAACATCATTTTTGTTTTGACATCGGAGAACATTGTTGTCTTTGAAAATAGTTGATCAAAAAATTGACACTCCTACCTAGGCAAAGCAAGCCATGACATGGAAAAAAACACGTTACAGAAAGGAGGAAGTCATCAAGCAGTATACAACTTTTCGGCCGAATACAACTTTATCTCCGTGCCAACAACAAAAAGGAAGAAGCAAACAAAATCAAATGATGAAAAGAAAAGAAGAAGATGATGAGAATTTAACATTTGTTCCAATTTGTACGTCCGGAAGCCTCCCGTTCAAACTACAGGGGAGTGTTAGACGATGAGATTGGCCCAAACCTAGTTATTGAACAACGATATTATAGAATTAATTGAATAACGTTTTCGCGTACAATATAAATATATAGTAAACAATAAACGGGCTAAGCCCAAGATAAATAAAGCCCGTCTAGAAATGGACTAATCATAATAACTACTAACAGCCCCCCGCAGTTGAAGCGGGAGATGGGCGAATGCTCAAACTAGTGCGAAAGTCATCAAAAAGAACGTATGGCAATCCCTTAGTGAAGATATCCGCGTACTGATAACGAGCTGGGACATGTAAAACACGAACCTGTCCAGTAGCAACCTGATCTCGAACAAAGTGAATATCAATCTCGATATGCTTCGTGCGTTGATGTTGCACGGGATTAGAAGACATATAAACTGCACTAACATTATCACAGTAGACTATAGTAGCAGTAAAGAGAGGAGTATGAAGCTCGCGAAGAAGGTTCCGCAACCACGATGTTTCAGCTACGGCATTAGCAACACCACGATACTCCGCCTCCGCGCTAGAGTGAGATATGGTATGCTGTCATTTAGAAGACAATGACAAGGTTGTTGCCAAGAAAAACACAATACCCAGAAGTAGATCGACGAGTAGTAGGACAACCGCCCCAGTCAGCATCTGAGTAAGCAACCAGGGACAACGTCGAAGATGAATATAACTGAAGTCCATAATCAATGGTACCCTGGACATAACGCAAGATCCGCTTGAGGACCGCGAGGTGAGGCTCCCGAGGGTCATGCATGAAAAGGCATATCTGTTGTACAACATAAGATAGATCTGGTCGGTGAAGGTAAGATACTGAAGAGCACCTGCTAAGCTACGATAAAGAGTCGGATCTGATACTGGAGTACCATCGGCACCAAGCTTAGTCTCTGTGTCAACAGGTGTACGACAATGATGACAGTTGAGCATACCAGCACGCTCAAGTATCTCAGAGGCATATTTCTTCTGAGAAAGAAACATCCCAGAGTCAGTACGTGTAACTGAGATGCCCAGTGATAAGTGCATAAAAGTACTATATTTGCATAGTATTTTATCCCGATTCCTACGTGTTTTCATTGCAAATGGTTTAGTTTAGATATTAATTTCGTTTATATTTGCAAATAGCAGTGGAAATGAAGGATTTTGAGAAAAGAGACAGAAAGTGGCCAATAAACGAGTCAAATGATGAAATCTTAGAAGTTGGAATAAAAGTTGGAACGAGAATGGTTTGAATGAAGGAAGAAAGTGAAAAAATCTGGAAAATTCATTCCATCCGTCGGATGGATTATTCCATACGCCGGATGGATCGATACTGCAGGCCCAAGTGTACGCGGACTGGGCTAGGGTTTATAATTAATCCATACGCCGGATGGATTATTCCATCCGCCGTATGGAACAGTTTTTCAGAAATTATATAAACGGCAGAATAAACCATTCGATTGGAGACCCCAATTTCGGCTAGGGTTTATTTAGTTCATTTCCAGAAGTTTAATTACGATTTTCAAGGTTATTTTGGAGGTACGAAGGCTCAGGATTGAAGATTACTCGTCTAAGTTCTTCGTAGTTTGTCTTTTGATTCGGTATAACTTTCTTTTACTTAATATCATTGATGAATTTGATATTAATTAATTTGAGTTTTCCGTTTCTTATGATGAATTGAATATTAAAGTAGTTGTGTGATTAATTAAACTCGGATCATGATTATTGAACGATAATTATTGCATATTGAAGAAGTTATTTGATTGAAAACTATTATATTATTCGTAAAACCTTGTTTATTGGTGTTTGCTAGAGATTATTTCTTAACGTGGTTAATGATATTGATGAGATTGATTTCCTTCAATGTTATTGATTATTGATGGTATTTAATTTTAGGATTTTCACCATTGCTAAATATGTTGAATCTGATAGGTTAAGAGAATAAGATCTATGCAATCTAAAGTGAACAAGACAATAAGAAATTATTGGGTATTGTTGATTCGTACCATTAGAGTTAGTTATGATAAGTTATGAATGTTTAATGCACAATTTATGGTAAAGCACACAATAGGCTGATAATCTTGTGACATTGGACCAATGTTTAATGCGGAACCTTAAATTGTAGAAATTAGTTAACCTGAACAGGAGACTAGTTTACATTCAATTTAGAATCTTTGATTAGTGACTAAATTGATTTAAAAGAAATCACAATTAAATAATTAATATGAAATGAATCGGGATATATGAATCTAAGTGAAGTTAATTATACAATTACTATTCCTTCCTATTGTTATTTATTTATTTAATTATTTTAAGTTAAAGTTTTATTTAGTTTCAATTATTCTTTACAAATCTTATGTTCGAACGGAACTCAAACACCTCCCTATTTACTGCTTTCTAGTTAATTAATACTTTCCATTTTTATAAATAACTACTGTTCCCTGAGATCGACTCGGACTTACCAAGTCTATACTTACATTCGATTAGGTATTCTTGTCTGGTTGTGTGAAAAGTATTTATTAGGTATTTCCATTTATAAGTTGTAAAACAAGACCTTTCACGACACATCAAGTTTTTGGCGCCGCTGCCGTGGAACAGTTGCGTTGTTTATTTGAATAGGAATTATTAATTGTAAAAGTTGGTATTTGGAAATTTGTTTAATAAATTCTTGTAAAGTTGTTTATTTAGTTTACTTATTTAGAGCAATAGGTTTTGTTAATTAAAACAGGTTGAAACAAATTACTTTTATTCGGTTAAATCTTTAGGTAATTAGTTTCAACCGGCGGATGGAAATCCATCCGCCGGTTGGAGTTTTCATGTAAAATCTGTATATTTCATTTATTTTTATTTATTTTGTGCGAACTAACTTGTTTTTCGTTAGTGGTGTTGTATTTCAAATTTATTTCTTATTTAGGTTGTAATCAGAATGACAAGGAGCTTTGAGAGTGATGCCAACAATTATAACATGGCCAAGGGTATGAACTATGATAATTCTGATGCTAGTTCTGATGACACTAATCCGTCAGTTACTCGTTTAGGTCGTCAGGTTGTTCCTATCACTTCAACATGTCAAGAGTTGTGGAATACTATCGAAAAATTTAGAATGGATTTTCCGTTCGTTACGGAAGTGATTAAGCAGTCTACAGTGTATTTCCCTGATAATCAGTTAGTGTTGATCCAAGAAGTATTGGATGCTGCAGACTTAATTAAGCAAATTGGATATGAATAACGGTTTATTGATGAGCTGAGAAATTTTGAGGACGAGTTGGACTCGAGGATTGATGCGGAGAAGACATTCTTTTCTCAACAGAAAAAGTGACATGTCAACATTTACGAAATTTTGAGGCAGTCATCATTTCCGTATTCAGCTAGTCAGTCAGCGTGTTTTAACCGCATGCTTGGAGCATTGTATGAACTTACTGGAGATCCGAGCTCTGAAGCTGATAGGGTATTTGAGGTTAGTCTGAGGGCTTTGGTTAGGTTATTACAGTCGAATGACCATTGGAGTGATCAAACACCCCATAGGGTAGTAGTGTTCAACACAATACACTTTTATCTTCAAGGAATGGTATCTAAGTTGGAGCTGTTGGCTGCTGAAGAAAGAGGAAGACCACATCCAGATTTTATTCGTCCGGACAGTAAGGTTGATCTAGCTATCTATTTGGTAGAAAATTTGGGAGAGTTAGTTGATGAAACTAAGATTTCAATCCCAATTGATCATTTCCACTTTGGAATGGTGGAAATCTACACGAGGATTGTTCAAATTTTCAGGCAATCGGGGTTGGATTTTAGTAACGTTCAGGAGATAGTTCTTCAAAAGATAGAAAGACGAGTGAGGTACTTGAGGAAAAGTCCACTGATGAGAAAACATTATGGAATAGCAGATGCGTGTTTGGAGTTTATGGGCGAATTAGAGGAGAATAACCCCGACCGTGAATATAAGTTGGAAGATGATAAATTGGTTCTTGCACCTGAGGGAGAGAATAATAAGGCGATAAGGAAAATCAGTTGGGATTTGATTTATCTTCAGCCTATTGCCACGGAACACTTGTCTAATTTTCCGACATTTGGTTATGGAGTTGAAAATGTGGTTGCCCGAATAATGGAGCATTTTCTAGAACTCTATCCCATGCACTAATCTTATCTTTATACTTTCTTGTCATTGCTTTGGATTTCTGACATTTTGTTTATTTTGGATTTTAGTATTTTTGGTGTGATTGAATTTTGAATATTTATTTAGTATGCAATTATGAATTTTTTTTATTTATTGGTTTTATTTAAGATTGTTAATTTATATTGTTTATTTGTATAGTGTGGAATTATGAAGATTTGAAGTCATGATTGTCCTTCAGGTTTGGTATTTAAATGCATTGATTTTATAGTTAAGCTTGAAAAGTGGTGAGAATCGATTTTTGAAAAGTTCCTGAAAAACCATCCATCCGCCGGATGGAATAATCCATACGCCGGATGGATGGAATGGGCCAAACGGGTTCGTTGACTGGGCTAATTAACCCAGTTGACCAGATTTTAAATCCATACGCCGTATGGATCGAAAATGGTAAAAACGGCCACAACCCCTTTTCTTGTCCATTTTTTACCACAAAATCACCACCACCATTGCCCACTGTCGCCGGCTGTTACCACCACCAACCCACCACTTCCGGCATTTCCACTCCCATTCTTTTACATTTTCTTCATCCCTATCGTTTCCTCTTCAAGGTATGACTTGCGATTTTTATTTTCATTGCTTTTTCTTAAGTTAAATTCGTTAGGGTTTGTGAATTAAATTTGGGGGTTTTGGATTTGTGCATGTTTTTAGGAATTTATGAGTTGATTATAGTGTTATGTTGCTTATGTGATGAGATGCCATGCCCAATTTTGAAATGTATTGAATCATGTATATGATTCCGATTGTGTGTTCTTGGTTATATAATGTGGATAGATATATATATACTCAATGGTTATGTTTTTGGTATGAAATGATGATTAATTCCTGATGACATGGTTGTGTTTGCAAATTTTTGTCTGGTACACAAGTATTTGTGAATATAACATGTTATGAGTTGTGGATTTGTAATGGTATTTTAATAATTCATGATGAACGGTGTAAATGATTATTAGTTACTATTGCTCGAGTTCAGTAATTGTTAATAATTATTCATGCATTCATATGGTACCAAGTTATTATATATATATTGTATTTGAATTGACAATTGTTGATGGGAATTTCAATAATTATGTCATTTTGCAAATTTGAGTATTGTATGATTTTCATGAAAGTAGGGATTGTGAATTGTGATTATTGCGGTAGATTAGGCTTAAAATAAAGTGGGGGATTGTCCACTTTGTAGCTGAAATGCTGCTGAAATTTTTATTAACCCTCTATTTCATGATCCACTAATATTTGTTGTTTTTGAGCAGTTAAAATGGCAAGTAGAAGAACACGAGGAGGACAAGTATTGGGAAACCCTTTGTTAAGATCTCATCGATACCTTACATTCCACGACTCTTATTCGGAGACAACTAGATACCAGTTTAGGGAAAGGTTGGCTGAGAACGTTGACCAGCCAATTGAGGCTTTTGATGCGGTTGATTGGAATGTTTTTGACAGAGTTGTTGAAAGGAATGGATTTTCTACTGGACATGAAACACTTAGGAATTTGCTTGCTGCATCTTATGTAGTTGAAGATGGCAATGTCGGGTTTGTTTCGTATGCTTGGTATAGGATGTTTAGCATCAGGGAGCACATATACAGAGAGCCTGTGGTTGAGTTTTTCAGCACATTCAGATTTGAGAGCAGGGTGACTGACTGGACTATTCCTTCTATTTTATTTCAGCTTGGTGGGATACCAAGACAGATGTCATTGGTGGAGTTTGCTCTAGGAGTTGGGTTGTATGAACCCAATGAGATTCATAACCCAAACTTTTTGAGGCATTTGTCAGCTGGTGCAGTAAGGAAGCTTACTTCTTTAGAAATTGAGCAGGAATGGCAGAATATTGCTCAGGGTTTGTTTGGTGGTAGGTCTCCGTCATATCGAGCTATCAGAGATCCTCGTCATCGTTTGATTCACCGCTTGTTGACTTTCTCTATTGTGGCCCGTCGGGAGGGGCCTGAAAAGGTTTCCAAGCCCGATTTGTTTTATTTGAGTGCGATTGTGAGGAAGCGGTTGGTGAATGTACCATGGAGATTAGCAAAATGGATGTCTAAGAGAGCTACAGGTACGAGAGAGACGAGCAGTTTGTGTGGTGGCCAGTTTGTGACTAGATTGGCTAGGTATTTTGGGCTAGAGACTCAGGATGAGCTTGGGACATGTACTATTGTTCAGCCTAGGATGAGTTGGCTGACGGGACGACGGCTTGAGGCTCTTGAGATTATTGAGCCGTGTAGTTTTACTGGTGGTGCTGAGGATATGTATTATAGGGTTGCTACCACTCCGATGGGGCAGGGTGTGCAGCCAGACAGGGTAGGATTCCTGGGGGCAGAGGAGATGCGAGTAGTAGTGATGCAAGTAGAGGTGCGGCTCGTGGCCGTAGCAGAGGGTATGCTGCAGGGTTTGATCGTCTATCGCAGCAGTTATCTCAGATGGACCTCCGTCACACTCAGTGGTTTGATCAGTTGGAGCTTATGGAGAGGCATCATTTCCACCAGACTAGTGCTCATTTGGATTATCAGGATTGCCTGTTTCAGCAGTTGTTTGGTCAGTATCCTGCCGATCTTGTTTACCAGCCTTTTCACTATCAGATGCCGCCGGAGTTTATGCCACGACCACCACCACCACCAGTTCAGCAGCCTGGGCCATCACATATTTACAGGAGTCAGGAGGAGGATGACAGCGATTAGGATGATTTTCATCCTATTTGATTCATGATTTCAGACATTATCTTTATTATTATTATTATTATAACTGTTTCTGTTTGTAGGATTTTAAGTATGTTTGGATTGGTAGTTTTAGGTTTGGTTTGTTTTAATAGTTTTATTAGACTGTTTAATTTGGTATCATTTGATTATGTTTGTTGATGGATCTCCCAGAAATTTGTTTGAGGGCGTGAGATGCTGGCAGTAAGTTCAGCGAAATTCACTCTCGGCCTTATGAGCGTATCTGATCGATTCAATTTTGCTCATTAATCGCACATTATTCCAGGGGAGTTTTCTGTTCTCAATTCTTTTATTTTTATCTCATCCTTGATAATTTATATTTAGAACAATGAGGACATTGTACATTTTAAAGTGGGGGATGGGAGAACGAAAACCTTTAGTTTATGTTCAAGTGTTGATTAACGAGGTTATAAGTTGCTTAATTTTCAACCTAAAATTTTTAAATTTAATTTTCTGTATATCTAAGGTTATATTGTTTTGTAACTATGTAGGTTGAATTTAAAATTTCTATACTTTAATAAAGGTTAAATTGTTGATAAATATTATTTAGTTTCATTATATGATGTATTGATAGGCAATCTTTATGAAGGTTTTTGAGCTTTTTAAATTTAAAGTAAAAAGAGTAGATGTTATCTTTAGAGGAACTTTAGTTATATATGACGTTTGTCTTAATTTTCATATTAATAGCATGCGATATGCCACATTTTTGGAATTCGATAAATATCATTTGGGGATATACTGAGTGTTGTTTCCTCTGTTGTACGAAAGTACAGACCTGGTCTCCGCCAGTATATTTAATGAAAAAGAGCAAAAAGAGTTTAATGAACTCAAGATTTTAAAATGTAGTCAAATTAAGTCGCTTTGTTGTACTGAGGTACAAACCTGTCACCAATGATTTGACTAAAACATTATTGCTAAACCAAAATCAAGTTATGTCGCTCTGTTGTGTTGAGGCACAGACCTGTCACCTATGTCTTGATTTGAAAAATGATTATTTTTAGTTGGATTCCATTAATATGTACTATTAGCATGATAGGAATATGAAAGTATATAACTTTTGGGAATATAGGGGGTCATTTATATGAATAATAATGAATTAAGCTCAGAATTACTTAAATATAGATTGTTTAAATGGACAATAATATCAGTAATCATTGTGGACTATTTGATGTTTTAATTATAATAAGTATACATTTTTGTTACCTCATAGTTTCTTAATTTTTGACTTTAGATTTATTAGATTATTAAAGGTCGAAATTTTGATTGGAAAATGGTAATTTTATGTAATTCCTTGTTGAAAGCATATTCTTCTTGAACTATAATTGATAGTCTACTTGAGGACAAGTAGGATTCAAGTGGGGGGGGTATCTGATAAGTGCATAAAAGTACTATATTTGCATAGTATGTTATCCCGATTCCTACGTGTTTTCATTGCAAATGGTTTAGTTTAGATATTAATTTCGTTTATATTTGCAAATAGCAGTGGAAATGAAGGATTTTGAGAAAAGAGACAGAAAGTGGCCAATAAACGAGTCAAATGATGCAATTTTAGAAGTTGGAATAAAAGTAGGAACGAGAATGGTTTGAATGCAGGAAGAAAGTGAAAAAAATATGGAAAATTCATTCCATCCGCCGGATGGATCGATACTGCAGGCCCAAGTGTACGCGGACTGGGCTAGGGTTTATATTTAATCCATACGCCGGATGGATTATTCCATCCTCCGTATGGATCAGTTTTTCAGAAACTATATAAACGGCAGAATAAACCATTCGACGGGAGACCCCAATTTCGGCTAGGGTTTATTTAGTTCGTTTCCAGAAGTTTAATTACGATTTTCAAGGTTATTTTGGAGGTACGAAGGCTCAAGATTGAAGATTACTCGTCTAAGTTCTTCGTAGTTTGTCTTTTGATTCAGTATAACTTTCTTTTACTTAATATCATTGATGAATTTGATATTATTTAATCTGAGTTTTCTGTTTCTTATGATGAATTGAATATTAAAGTAGTTGTGTGATTAATTAAACTCGGATCATGATTATTGAACGATAATTATTGTATATTGAAGAAGTTATTTGATTGAAAACTATTATATTATTCGTAAAACCTTGTTTATTGGTGTTTGCTAGAGATTATTTCTTAACGTGGTTAATGATATTGATGAGATTGATTTCCTTCAATGTTATTGATTATTGATGGTATTTAATTTTAGGATTTTCACCATTGCTAAATATGTTGAATCTGATAGGTTAAGAGAATAAGATCTATGCAATCTAAAGTGAACAAGACAATAAGAAATTATTGGGTATTGTTGATTCGTACCATTAGAGTTAGTTATGATAAGTTATGAATGTTTAATGCACAATTTATGGTAAAGCACACAATAGACTGATAATCTTGTGACATTGTACCAATGTTTAATGCGGAACCTTAAATTGTAGAAATTAGTTAACCTGAACAGGAGACTAGTTTACATTCAATTTAGAATCTTTGATTAGTGACTAAATTGATTTAAAAGAAATCACAATTAAATAATCAATATGAAATGAATCGGGATATATGAATCTGAGTGAACTTAATTATACAATTACTATTCCTTCCTATTGTTATTTATTTATTTAATTATTTTAAGTTAAAGTTTTATTTAGTTTCAATTATTCTTTACAAATCTTATGTTCGAACGGAACTCAAACGCCTCCCTATTTACCGTTTCCTAGTTAATTAATACTTTCTATTTTTATAAATAACTACTGTTCCCTGAGATCGACTCGGACTTACCAAGTCTATACTTACATTCGATCAGGTATTCTTGCCTGGTTGTGTGAAAAGTATTTATTAGGTATTTCCATTTATAAGTTGTAAAACAAGACCTTTCACGACACATCACCCAGAAAGAAATTCAAAGGGCCAAGATCAGTAATCGAAAATTCCTGATGAAGAGATGAGATAATCCGCTACAAAAATCCTGGAGAAGAAGCTGTCAATAAAATGTCATCAACATATAACAATAGGTAGGCAATGTCCGATCCCATGCGAAAGATAAACAAAGAGGAATCACATCGGCTATGATGAAACCCGAGACGTGTAGCATAACTCGCAAACCGTTGAAACCACGCCCGTGGAGCCTGTTTGAGGCCATAAAGGGAACGCTGCAAAAGACATACATGATCGGGTCGTTGTGGGTCTCGAGAACCGGGTGGCTGATGCATGTAAACAGTCTCAGATAGGGATCCATGTAAAAATGCGTTCTTAACATCCAGTTGATGAACCGACCAATGTTGAGAAACCGCAAGACTAAGAACGGTATGAATGGTAGCTGGTCTGACAACTGGGCTAAAAGTCTCATCACAATCGACCCCAACCTGCTGACTATGCCCATTGGAGACTAAGCGAGCCTTGTAGCGGCTAAGAGATCCATCTGCAAAATACTTGTGTTTGAACAACCATATGGAACGAACAATGTTCGCATCAGATGGTCGTGGCACAAGTGTCCAAGTATTGTTTTTAATAAGTGCATTATATTCATCAAGCATAGCACTATGCCAATTTGGGTCATTGAAGGCTTGCATGTAGGATTTAGGTAGGGGAGAAACGGTTGACACATTAAGATTATAACACGGATTTGGTTTATTAGTACCAAGGTGAAAGCGAGTGACCATGGGATGAATAGATGAGGGATTGGGTCGTGGTTGGGTAGGCATTGGATTTGGTTGTATTTGGACCGTAGGAGAAGGGGGTAGGCTTGTTTCAGCTGCAACAGTGGGTATGGTGGACTGGACCGAGGTGGAGTCGGGCTGAGTTTGGGTTGCGGTTGTGGGAGTGTGGGCTTGAGCCGAGGTGGGTTGAGAGTGAGTAGTAGGTGCATGAGAGTTAGAGACAAGCTGGCGGGCAATAATGTTAATCCCACTATCAAGGAAGGTGTATGAGGGTGGGTTATTAGGTGTAACAGAACCATAAGGAAAAATTGTTTCATCGAATGTGACATGGCGAGAGATAATGATTTTGTTTGTGGAAAGGTCTAAGTAACGATAACCACGATGGTTGGAAGGATATCCAAGAAATATACAAGGAGTCGAGCGTGGTGCAAGTTTGTGAGATGGGTCAAGATGCGGGTAACATAAACAACCGAAGACACGTAAAGAGGCATAATTGGGTTTGGTGTTATAAAGACGTGTCATTTTTAATCGCGGTGGATGGTAGAATGTTAAGGAGATAGGTAGCCATATGAAGCACCTCAACCCAAAAGTGGGGGGGTAAGTGTGCTTGGAATAAGAGAGTGCGGACTAGATTATTAATAGTGCGAATCATTCGTTTGGATTTCCCATTTTGTTGCGATGTACGAGGACAAGAAAAACGTATGTGAATGCCGTGTTTAGTGAAGAGTTGATTAAAAATGGTGTTATCAAATTCACCGCCATGATCACATTGAAATGCTTTAATTTCTTTATTAAATTGCGTTTTTACAAAAGAGAGAAATTGTATAAACTTAGAAAACATATCAGACTTGTTGCACAAAGGATAAACCCATAAGTAATGCGAGTAATGGTCCAAGAAAATAACATAATATTTAATACCCGTATTACTCGTGAGCGGGGAAGTCCACAAGTCCGAGTGAACAAGATCAAAAACAGAGTTAACCATAGTAGTAGAATTCGAAAAAGGAAGTTTCACGTGCTTTCCAAGTTGATAGGCATGACAAAGAACAGGAGACTTAGTCTTATTACATAAAATTGCATTACTAGAAAGTAAAAAACGTAGCACGTCACTTCCAGGGTGTCCAAGTCGTTGGTGCAACGTGCGTTGACTAGTAATGAGAGCTTGTGGGTAGATGGTTTGTTGTCTAGACTGCGTGACAGGGTACAAGTCTCCTGCACTGTCACATCGCAGGAGAATTTGACGAGTCAAATAATCTTTCACCGAAAAACCAAACTCGTCAAATTCGATTGAAACTTTGTTGTCACGAGTAAATTTGCGGACGGAAATAAGATTTTTTACAATATTAGGAGTTACAAGGACATTATTTAGGTGAAGGGTACGATGAGGGTTTGGCAAAGTGCTATGGCCGGTGTTTGTGACCGGTATAGTATTACCGTCACAAACAAAGACCGATGGATAAATACATTTATTAAGAACATTACTAAGATTATTTGCATCGGAAGTTAAATGGGATGACGCACCTGTGTCCATGTTCCAACCTGAACCCGCATATGTCTGTTGTGAACCGTAAGGGGGTTGAACCAAACCGAAGGCTGGCAGCGCATTATTGGGCGGAGAATGTACATATTCATTTAGTTGAGCTGATGGCGACCATTGGACTTGTGAGATGGATTGGGCATGTTCATATTGGGCTAATAATTTTTGTTGTACATGAAATAATTGAAGCAGTTGACTTTGACTCATTCCTTGGAGATTATCGTAAAGTGATGCATTAGTTGTAGGAGAGTTCTTATTGACCATCGTTGTTGTGAGAAGATTACGCCAAGCAGGAGACTTTGTTTAAGGTAAGCGTAGTATCTATAAATATTACGTATTCTAGTTCCAATAATGAAATAGAGTAGGAAGCCTGTGAATGAATATTATTATATTGGATGACAATGAAGCTTTGAAATTGATAAAAGGAATCTTTGAATTTATATTGTGATGAGAAGCAGCTTACGACGAACGACAGAATCTTTGACGGTGAATTTAATTTTGTAGTGTTGAATCGAATTGTAGGGATTAAGAAACGGACGAATATTTTGGAAGAGGAATTTTTAGGGTTTTAGGTATGCTCTAATACCATGAACAACGATATTAATGAATTAATTGAATAACGTTTTCGCGTACAATATAAATATATAGTAAACAATAAACGGGCTAAGCCCAAGATAAATAAAGCCCGTCTAGAAATGGACTAATAATAATAACTACTAACAGTTATGGGTATAGGGTCCATTAGGGTTAGGGTTTAGGGTCCATTAGGGTTAGGGTTTATGTTGTACTTTATATTATTTATAGACATGCAACACAGTTAGTTCATGGCGTATCACATACTTCTTTAATTCTTACATAATAATCTTAAATTATATATAAGAAACATAGAATGATGTCATCAAAATTTCAATTAACCAATTAAATTTATTAATTATATCCAATTAGTTAAAAATTAGGATACGATGATGTCATCAATAATAATTATTAATTTAAGTTTTGTGATTATAATTATTATATTAATATATTATATTTTAATGAATTTATTCTACAAATGGATAAATACATACATGACAAATTATGCATAAGTATAAAGTTGATTAGGATACTTATTAAAAATATTTGTTATTGTATTTAAACTATGATAAGGACCTTAGATTAAATAATGCACATATTGTTTTGTAACCATATGATTATCATAAACATCATTCCGTTATATACGAATATAAAAATCATTCAATTACACATAATAGCTTATAAAAATGAAATACGAAATTCAATGGCCCGTGTGTATACACGGGTTTGTAATCTAGTACTAATATATCATATCACCTCCTGGGTTTCAATACATTTGACTAATTTAATATATGTTACATAAGAACTTCGTTAGAATGATGAACTTAAAATATACACATGTAAATTCACACCGACAGAGATGTACACATACGGACCACCTTGAAAATTCAAACGAAGAAACAAATGACTCCTACTCGATCTTTGACCAGGTGTTGTGATCTATCCCATCGTTTTATCATACAGTAACTATTATAATTTTTGGTTTATTTAGAGTTTTAATTAGAGTAATGCTAAATAGGCCTACTTACATGGATCTAAAAGTAGGCCTAATTTTCTGATTGGTTGAACTTTTTCTCTCTCCGAATCTCATCCAATCAATTTTTCAAACCCACCAATCAAATCTTTAGGTCTATTATTAGTCCCACAAATTTAGGCCTATCAATCATTTTCCTTTTAATAAAGAAGAGATATAAAGAGATGAGGGTGTAATAGTCATTACAGAATTTATAAATAAATTTATATAATTTTAAGAATTTCTATTACAATTAATATTGGATTTTGGGTATCTATGTAATTTAAGAATTGAGTTCGGTATATATGTAATTTGTAGTGTTTAAGGTGGGGAGATATGTAATTCCCCCAAGATGGTTAAATCTATCTATCTTATCTTATAAAGGGGAGTTCTGCTGACGTCATATTGTTGATGTGTCAAGTCATTAGGAAGTAGCTTGTGCTGAGTTGTCAACATATGGTTAAAAGGCTGATGTCATAAATCTAAAATTTAAATATGTTAAATATATATATTTTATATATTACAACTATTTTTACTAATAAATAATCTGCAAAAGAATTCAAAATGCCTGTTGGTTTTTCCAAAGCCCCACCCAGCCCAATTATTTACATCGTAACTCTGGAACTTTTTATACACACTTTAATTTTATTAATTGAATTGATATCACGCTCCTTCTTTGAATAGATCAATGCACCGCTTAAGATTATCTATTCCTCTTCATCTGTTCTTCCCTCTTCAACACAACCAAATCTTAAAATCCCCAAATTGCAATTGGTTCAAATATGCTCAGAGTTTCAAGGTTGCTATTTATCATTCACTCAAGGCAAAAACAAATGACAAAATTCAATTCCGACGGTGAAAGTATAACATCCTGGTGATGCTTCCGTCAATGATGATGTTGGGTAAGGCTTGATTGGGGATTTTATAGATCGATTAAATTTAGTCAGGTATTCAAATAGATCGATTAAATCTGTATATGTAATCATATATTGATTTCAATTTGTTGAATCATGCGGATCTATGTTTGGTATAAGATAGTTTAGGTTTCGGTGAATTGAAATTATTCTATTTGAGATCCCTACCAATTGCTTGATGTAAGGTTTGTGTTTATGTATTGCTTGATGTAAGGTTTCTTTTTTTGATATTATGTAACTCAACCAATTAGCAAGTGTAAGAAGATGGTGAGGATTAAAAAGCTCCAATCGATTCTATCTGACTAAAAGGACGATGTTAAGGAAGGTGGTGGTGGTGATGGTTGTGGCCATAATCGTATCAGAAACTGTTGCCTACCAGGTATTTGATTAAATGCTCGACTCTCTTTTATTTATAAATATACTATCTATCAAAAGTAGTGTTTTGATATTCATCTATTTGCATGATTAAACTTTTTGAAATGTAGGTTTTTATTAAAGTAACTAACAGGGGCTAATTAAGGTACCTTTGTAAGCTTTTATATAATCCAACGAGGTTGAATCGTTTAACAAAACAAGTTACTTTTTGCTTTGATATAGATACTTTAGTTCTGGATTTGGAAATCAATTAAGTTTCTGTTTCAGTCAGGTGGATTGAAGATTGAAGTGAGCTTTTATATTAATTGTATTTTGGGTTATTTGTGAGTTCAGTAGAAGTGCATTATAGACTCATTTTTTTATTCCCTAAAGACTAAAGGCCTATTTTGTGATTAGCTTTTGTACATTATAGACTCTCTATGTTTCCATACCATAAGGTTTTTAGAAGTTTTAACTATCGTACATGATGACTTCATTTTAATAATATTAGAATTTATGTAAAGATAAATTGGTACCGAGAATATTTGATGGTGAATGTAGATGAACATATTTGAAATGAGAAGCCAAATTCTCCGTATAGGTAACGCAAAATTTTCTCATGTGAGGGTTGAGCATGTGATGCGAGAGCAGAATATTCTTGCTGCTAACGAGTTTGTTGAGCTTTTCTGTGAATTGATCGTGCAAAGACTTTCGATTATAGCAAAACAGAGGTATATTAATTGCAAAATAGAAATTTATTAGTAATTTTGTAGATTACATTTACAGAACCACTTACTGTTTCGGGTTCATTTTGTACAGGGAGTGCCCTGCAGATCTGAAAGACGGGATATCGAGTTTAATTTTTGCAGCCCCTAGATGATCTGAAATTCCAGAATTAGTTGCACTTAGGGATATTTTTGAGAAGAAATATGGCAAAGATTTTGTCGGAGCAGCTACTGAATAATGGCAATAGCTTCAATCCAGTTTCTAGCAGTCCCACCATCAGACAGAGTTCTGAGATGTCTCGTGGTTCATCAGACGGTCCCATTGCTCTACTTGCACCTTGATATAGATACATTATACAATTGAAATTGACCCATTTTAATTATAAGTGTGAATGGGAGCATGGAAATTGCCTCAATATTAACATGAAATTGCCCATATTGGTGTTAGTTTATATTTTTAAAATTGAGTGAGCTTTGTATTGTCTTTCTTCTTTTGTGGATAAGTTTGATTGAAATTTGTGTTTTGAGTTTTATTCAAACTTTGGATGTAGTGATTGTATTTAGTTTTCATTTTGTACTCTAAATCTATTCTTCAAATGGGACAACAGGAATGGTGACGATGAAAGAAAGACTTCATGGCAAGATGGAGTGGTCGGAACTCACTGTCTAATCCAACAGGTTCTTTGTGGACCTATCCGATACAAGTCAAAGATCAAATTGGTAATTTTTTCCTTTATTATATGAATAATGATAAACTGATATGATACACCAACATAATGTAATAGTGAATTTCTTTACTTTATCAAATCTTATTAGGTGTGTGATCTTATTGGGTTTGATTTCGATTGGTGGTATACTCATCACGGTATGCAATAGTAAGTGTGTGTACAAGGGAGTGCGAATTTCAACCACGGATTGTTCCATTAACAGGTGAGACTTTTACTCTTCGCTTTCCCCAAATTCATTCAAATATGACTTGATACAATTGTTGCAACAAACTCACATTAGCATATTTTCACCAAACTACCAGTCCATTGAGCTTGGTTACAGAAAATCCCTCTAATTTTCCAAATGATTTCCGCATTTCCTATTCTGGAAAATGAGAATACCAGGTCTCACATTCGAACGTGTTATCTAGGGACACAAAACATGTCCCAATCTTTTAGATAAAAACTCTAATGGGAAAATACAAGAAAAACTAAATATTTTTATAATTGAAGGTAACAATATTGATCCATTTACATGTGAGTGGGTCGATTCGTCTTAAGTTATTTTTTATACTCATATTGACCAGAGGTGAAAGATGAAAATTAGGTGTATTTACATTATGATATTTTTAAGTGTATTTGATGAAAGCTCAATCAATGAATGGCAATGTCTGGTTGGATAGGAACCATTACATGAGATTTCTTATTTGTAGTTAGACTATTGACCCGTTTTGTTTAAATTATATCTCATGATTGATGCAGAGGCTAAGATCATATCGACTTAAAGGGAAGAACTGGGATGAACAGGGGAAGAAGGAAGAGATTAATGAATGAGGTGAATATGTTTGAGTATGAAAGTTAAGCTATGGTTGCTAAAGTTCGTGGCTCTTCTTTCTGATTTTATTTAGCATCAGGTTGTTGGCCTTCAATTGTAACTTTTAACTACAAAATCAATGTATATGTCATTTACATTTGAAATTAAAATACTAATGTTTGTGCTTATATAAATTTTTTTGTTTGACAATGGGACCTACAAGGCTACAAAAGTTCCTTCTAATTGGTTGAAATGGCTAAAAATCCTACTGCAAATTATGAGTTTGTTGCTACCTTTATTCATCCTAAGGTATATACCATTGAATATTGATATTTATCAACCATTGCTTATTGTTTTGAGCATGAGTCATTGAGCATGAGGAAACTAGAAGCACTTTTTGCAGTGATGATTGCAGTCATGGCAATATTAATTCAGCTGCTAATATTATTGTGAAGATGCAGTGTGTGTAACACTTTACATTTATCTATTTTATCATTATGTATAATAAAAATATGTTGATAAAAGGTTTGTCGTATGATCACTCTATTATAAGTACTTAATGCGTAATTGTGATGCATGTATCAAATTTATTGGTGGAAATATCACCACCATTTTTTTTTCGAAAAACAAAATTATATATTAATTGAAATGTTGTGTTACAATTGAGAAAGGAAATATATATTTTCAATAAGAGATACGACAATTCTGAACACTGAAAATTAAACCTTGAACCAATTGAATCTTGAAATTTTAAATAGTTGAACTTTCGACCACCACCATTTAGAAATAGATGTCATTTATTTATTTACTAACAAAGTACTATATACGTGATCACAGTAGATTAAAATGACTTAAAGTAAATCACAGTAAAGCATGTGGTTGTGTGAAATTGTTTCCTTACATATTCTATCTATCTATGTCAAATATAACATGTTAAAGTCATTAAGGGCTGGTCTGAAAAGATTTTATACTCGGGCAATATTGTACACTATTGTGAAAATATGTCTTCTCTTTCACTCATCTTCACCAAACACTCATTTATGAACATTTTCGTGACCGGCTTTTATGGTTATGTATTTCACTTTTTTGCACAATAAGACGAGTAAATTTATGTCATTTCCTTTTAAAGAATGTGGCTTATTTAACTGGTATCACTAGAGAAATCGGGTGGCATAACTGTTAAATAGCCTTACATACATAGGCTATGCATTTACGTTATTAAAAAAAAAATATCAATAAGTGCTAATTAATATATCAATAAGCTTTTTGACATACATAGGCTATGCATTTACGTTATTAAAAAAAATCTACTTAAAACAACTGCTAAGCATATAGTGTTCAAGTCTTTATAGTTATATATTTAGTTTCAATAAGATACTCAAAAGTAAAAACATAAATAAATTTGATAATTGTAAGACTACCAATTAATTCATTATACTTATACAATTATACAAATAGCCTCAATCTATAAATGTATACGAGAGAATTCGCTGCAACGCGCAGGTTGAAAATGCTCGTATGTCTCATTTATGAAATTTAGTCACTTGTCTTTTCTCATCTAACTTATTCTTGATTCCAAATTTTAAAGAAAAATAGGTATCACTATTCACCAAAATGTGTCATTCCTTCCGAGTTTTTATTTTCCCTTTTCCTTCATTTCCTCAATTTTCTTCCTTAATTTCTCTATTCCTTCCTTTAAAACTAATTTGTATGTGTGTTTGTTGATGCGGAAAACTCAAACTCTATCACTGTGAATGTCTCATTATGCAACATGATTCTCAATTATTATAAGGATTTTTCTACAAACAGCCCTTAGGGCTGTCGTTAGTGTGCTTAAAAGTGTTGTACCTAACAGTTTAATATTAATTCTAGGAGGTGGTTATTTTTTGTGTACAAGACTTTCAAGCGTATTAAAAGCAGCCTTAAGGGCCGTGTTTATAAAAATCCCTTATTATAAATCCATATATTTTATGATTATAGAAAGGTATGCAGAACTTTCTTTAACTCTATATTAGAGGTATTATATCTTAGATTTACGATATTTACGTTCATTTCATGGCAGCTATTTAACTGGGCAACGTCCGGGTTAAATACTAGTTTGATTATTGATAATATAATTATATAATAAAGCACAATACCCGCGCAATGCAGCGGTGAAAATGACGATGGTGAATGGAGGAGTGAGCAAATGTTTCAAAATAAAAACATATTGTACTCCGCCGTCCCATTTAAAATGTCGACATTACTATTTTTGGGTGAAAAGTGTAAATTTAATATTTGATGGATGAAAAGTGTATTTAGTGGAGAATAAGTAGTAATTAAAAATAATAGATAATAGGATATGGGTATTAATGGAAGTTTAGTTAGTGGAGAATAAATAGTAAAAGGTAATAGAGAATGGGATAGGGGCATTTTAGGAAGATTGAATATTTTAAGTAGTGTTGAAATTGAAATGTGAAAATGTTTTATATATGAATATAGATAAAATAAATGTGGGCCATATTCTTGTAGTAATGCACAAGCGCACAACCTGCTCCCTCTTTATCACAAGTCAACAACGTCCAAAAGATAGGAATCTAATTGGGCTAATATAAATGGGGTTACAGTTAGAAAGTTATATTTGGGGCCCTATAGGATTTTAGGCTCTCCTTGCATAGGCCCAAATGCGACCCTGCTTGGTGAAATACCATTAAATGCAGCACAGTATCCATCCGAATTTAAAATGGGAAATTAATCGATTTGTCACATTTTAGAAACATATATATCGATTTGCCCCAAAAAAAAAAAAATTTGAGGATATACCCCTCAAAATCGCAAAAGAAAATTTGCTTTTACGATTTCCTTTTTGTGATTTGTGATTTCCCACTCATGATCGGGTCACGGCTCGGTCGTGACCGAGAATTCTCGGCAATGGCAAATCACAATTTTACCACTGCCGAGATTTCTCGGTCATGACTGAGCCGTGACCCGGTCATGACCGGGAAATCTCGGCAATGGCAAACTTGCGATTTGCCATTGCCGAGATTTCTCGGTCATGACCGAGTCGTGACCCGGTCATGACTGGGAAATCTCGGCATTGGCCAGTGTTTCTTGGTCACGCCCGAGACGTGACCGAGAAATACCGGGCACGTGATGCGTCACTCAGCGTCGGTGTCGTTGGTGTTATTACAACAACTGAGCAGACGATCAGGGTGTTTTAAAATTTGTTTTGCTCGGGGCCTAAACTTCCGAACTACCTACTGGTACTAGGTACAAGTACCTGATACTAGTACGTGGTAAGAATGATCAGGGTCGTCTTCAGATGGTCGAATTTGAAACCGAGCTAGTTTGAATAATTTAGTCTTTAAGATAGGGTTCAGATAGTTGGTTTTGTTTGGGTTTTTTTTTTTATCTAATTTAAATTACTAAAGAAATAAAACTAAAATGAGCTAGTTAGCATATAAGGAACAACTAAGGATAAGGAAGACGTGGTTTGTCATGACTTAAGATAATATAATGAAGGGAAGGTGTTTATGATGGGGACACTTTCAGATTAATAGATTGACAAACTTGGTGTAAACACTAGGACCCTACCAACTAATTTCCCATTGGCATGTCACCAGTAACTAGGTTACCGTGATTCTGATATGAGCAATACGCTAAACTTCCAATACTTACCTAGTTGAAAGATAAGCAACCTATCTTGGTTAAACACCGAGGTACATGAATAAAGCAGCATATCGTCTCATAGGTCCGACCGTTCTTAACACATAAGCTTTATCTACCGTTCGCCTAATTGTGTGACTAATTACTAACTTGTTATATTTAAATAATCAAATATGTAAGATCTAGGGTGTTTTCGTATCCTAGGTCACTTGGACTTTACTTTCCTAGATCTTGTTAATGCTTTTCTTATGCTCTAAGTACTTTGATTTATAAGCTAGACCTCTCCTTTTCAAACAGTTATACATCCCTGGATTATTCGCAGTTTGTTTAAAACTTGTTTCATATGCTGACCATGTCTTTCAGTAATACACATTGTACTTTGCTTCATAAAAGTATTTCCAAAGCCTCTTACATCTGCCACACATTGATTAAGCAATAGACAACGAGACACACAGTAGTAATCCTATGTAGTGAACGGTGTCCTCGTAGCTTCTTGCTTTGTCGTGGACTAAGCACAGATAACTACTTACCACAATTAAGGTTATGATTTTCTAATATCTAGGTTATAGTCACGTGGATAACCAGAAAGGGTACTCCATAAATTAGGTCAGGTGTCATATATTAAAGCGATAACAAAGTGTAATAATTCCCGTTCATATAAGTGTCTTTTTATAAATTATAACTATATTAGAATGAGCTGTTTTTACGATCCTATCATCTAACTAACGTAGAGTTGTCCGCAATCAGCTAGAAGATATGTCACATGGATGGTAAATACAAATAATTACAATACACCGAAAGTTGTCCCAAATGTACTGAACATATCGGCAAACAACTACCCTCGAGTCCCATTCCCCAATCTCGGTCGTCAGAGATGTCCGTATCATGGCATGGTATGTTGAATAAACAGTCTCATGAACAGGTTTTACCCTACCGGAATAAGTTAGGGTAGTCTGGTCGTAAGCGGTTCACCAAATATGCCATCATTTGTTTATAATATTTTAATTAATTTACAAATAGAAATTTATTTAACACATTTAAGATATTGATTCGCAATATAACTACCTTCGGTCGTTCCCGGACTTCCATACGTTTGTACTCCGCATAAAACATTTACAGTACTATATCGGGGAGCAGTCGAATAGAGGACGTCATATTACTTCACAATATTTAATATCATCCATTATTATTATCTAAATCATGGCAAACATATAAGCAACTATTCGCAATTCATGGCAATAAACATTTCTAATATTAATGAAACGTAAATATCAAACAAGAACATTACGGATAATTAATAAAAGAAAAGGATAGATGTTACCCGTAATTATTGCGAGAAAAGCGTTACTTGTATTACTTTCTAATATTTCAAAGCGTTACATTGCTAAGCTAGCTACTACTAACTATTACATAATTAATCCCTTACTTGTCTCTACTAAATTAATTAGATTAATTTAGAGTGAAAAAGTAGAGAGAAAGAAAAGAGAGAAAACTAGTTGAAGAGTGTTTGAAGGTGTGAAGGTGTTGTTGGGTTTTCTATTCCCTAACTAGATTAATATACGCAGCGAAAATATAACAAAAATTAATCTAAGGCAATTAGGAAACTAAACCCTAGGGGATCTTAACTTGAATAAATAAAAGCAATAAAATAAATAGATAAAGAAGAAAATACTAACCTTTGAGAAAAACCAATTTCTCACGCTCAGACGATCTTGCAGAGCTTCCTTACTTTGGAGGTGAGTGCCTAAACCAGAACACCTCTAATGGCTCACACCCAAAAGAACTAAGAGAATTCCCAAGTCTCCTATGGTTACGACTCAAGGTCGCAAAACTCTTACAAGGAGCAGGATTAAGAAAGAGAGAGAAAGAATTGAAGTCTATTCAATTCTGGGATGCCTTTGAAAGCTAAGGGGAGGTCCCTATTTATAGGGAGGAGGGAGGCATAGGGTTTCATCCCCTGGCCGATGTGGGACAAACTCCTAGGAATTCCAACCGGTGGTTAGATCCCGTTTCTAGAATACTTTTCTAATCGTTCCACCGCCTTATCCCTTTTGACTCCAACCGGCGGTTGGACCTTCCAACCGGCGATTGGATCAACTTTCCGGAATGTTCAATTAATTATTTCAATAATTAATTATTTCTCGTTTATTTCTCTTATTGTTCATTGAGGGAAACCCAAAAAGGACTTTACTTTTAATGAAATACTTACCAATTAGTTATGAACTTGGACACTATTCCAACAGTCTCCCACTTGGACAATTCATCAACTATTATTGGTCTAAGCCTATCCATTAACCAAGCAGAGAGTGCGATCCAACGCAACTACCAAACTCTGAATCTCATCTTAGAGTTAGCCCTTTAGATAAGTGATCAATTATTCCTTTGCTCTTGATATCGTATGAATCGAGACATGGATTTTAATCAATCTCAAGATTCATAATGTGTTATCCGATTTCCGATTATTTTGACTTTATGAGACTATTGAACTATCAACTTAGTCTCGGCCAGGCCTAGCACTTTAGAGTGAATCTTTAATCATCAGAGGGCCCATGATATCACTTTTCTCATTAGGCAAAAAGGAACAAATAAATTTGGACTACATAGTACTAGTCAACTCATCATGTCATACCTAGCATACCCTTTATGACTGGCATTTATGTACAGCGTTTGAATAGACTAAAGTATAACAGACTTGAAAAACTAGAAACTCAATGTATCTCAATTTCAAGAATAGAGGATATTATCATCTTAAAATCACTCGTGATTTAATCTATGAAGTGATCTCTTTAAGTACGGGTCTCTCCTATACTTAAATCTTCATTAAGTACCCATTAGTGTTGCAGCATTCTCCATGCCATGTTTAATCTTCATAGACAATCTACTAACACTCCATGACAGTCTTGACTCACCACTTACTTCCAGGTAGGGGTGAGCGTGGTACCATACCGGTACCGAACCGGTACCGACCGGTTGGTACCGGTTTTTAATTTGTCCCAAATCAAAAACCGAATACCGTACCATTTGTATCGGTTGGTACCGGTTCGGTACCGGTCCGGTGCGGTTCCGGTTCGGTTTAGGTATTTTGGTGTGCATGGTACCAACCGGTACCGAACCGGTACCGACCGGTTGGTACCGGGTTTTTTTTTTCCCCAAATCAAAACCGAATACCGTACCATTTGTAACGGTCGGTACCGGTTCGGTACCGGTCCGGTTCGGTACCGGTTCGGTTTCGGTATTTTGGTATTTTTGCTCATCCCTACTTCCAGGAGTGTGAACGACTAAGGAGTTTTGAGTAAAAATTGTTATACTTCGGAAAGTGGGTTCTAAACATGCAAAAATGAAACACAATGACAAACAATAGTAAATGGCAGAACTCCTTCCAATAAATAAATCTCCATTATTTAATCACCAAGTCTATAAAAATTTATCATTGTTTACACTGTTTCAAAAATCAAACTAACAACTAAAACTTCACATTATCTCTTAAGCCTATGCTCCTAGCATGCTCATCATGTTTGGACTTTCCAAGTGGCTTTGTGAACGGATCAACCGGATTATCCTCTGATCTTATGCTCTTCACAATCACGTGTCCTTCTTCTACTTTCCTTCGAACAAAATGGTATTTTCTTTCAATGTGCTTTGACTTTCCGTGATCCTTGAGTTCTTTACTCAAGGCGACCACACATTCATTATCACAGAATATTTCAATGGGGTCTTGAACCGTTGGAACAACTCCAAGATCTCCGATGAAATTCTTAATCCATATAGCTTCTTTTGAAGCCTCGCAAGCCGCTATGTACTCAGACTCGCACGTTGAGTCTGCCATCGTATCTTGCTTGGAACTTTTTCAAGTCACCGCTCCCCCATTCAGTAAGAATACCCAACCAGACTGTGAACGACTATCATCTCTGTCTGTTTGAAAACTTGCATCACTATAACCCGTTACTCTGAGTTCATCTTCTCCACCATAAACTAAGAACCTGTCCTTAGTATTTCTCAAATACTTAAGAATATTCTTTACAGCTGTCTAATGACCTTCACCAGGATTCTGCTGATGCCGACTCACTAAGCTCAAAGCAAATGAGACATCAGGTCTTGTACACGTCATGGTATACATGATCGATCCTATAGCCGAAGCATATAGGATTCGACTCATTCTATCCGATTCTTCCTTAGATTTCGGACAAAGATCCTTACTAATCTTTATGCCATGATTTAAGGGTAGATTCCCTTTCTTAGAGTTCTCTATTTTGAATCTTTTCAAAATTTTATCTAAGTACGTGTCCTGGCTAAGTCCTATGAGACGTCTCGACCTATCTCTGTAAATCTTTATACCAAGAATGTATGCTGCATCTCCCAAGTCTTTCATAGCGAAATATTTTCCCAACCATTCCTTTACACCTTGTAAAGTTGGGATATCATTTCCTATGAGTAGTATATCATCTACATATAATACTAGGAAGACTACAACACTCCCACTGAACTTGACATATATACAGGACTCATCTTCGCTTCTAGAAAATCCAAACTCTGTGACTTTCTCATGGAAGCAAAGATTCTAGCTACGAGAGGCTTGCTTAAGTCCATAAATAGCCTTTTGAAGCTTACACACTCTATTAGGGTACTCTGTATTTTCAAAACCTTCCGTTTGTGCCATAAACACGTCCTCTGTCAGTTTTCCGTTAAGAAAAACGGTTTTGACATCCATCTGCCAAATTTCATAATTATGAAATGCAGCTATGGCTAGCATTATCCTGATCGACTTTATCTTAGCTACTGGCGAGAAGGTTTCCTCATAATCAATCCCGTGGGTTTGAGTATAGCCCTTCGCTACCAACCTAGCTTTATAAGTGTGTACTTTCCCATCCATGTCCGTCTTCTTCTTGAAGATCCACTTACAACCCACCGTCTTAAGACCAGGTGTAGTGTCAACCAAATTCCAAACTTGATTGTCAAAGATAGACTGAATTTTGCTTTTCATAGCTTCCTTCCACTTGGCAGCCTCAGGGCCTGCCATCGCTTCCTTGTAGTTAGCAGGCTCATCTAAGTCATTTAGTGTACCATCACTAATTTTATCCTCTTCTTCTATATGGAAACCATAATAGAACTGAGGAGGCTTGCTAACTCTACTAGACTTGCGAACGGGTAAGGATATGTCTTCAGGCTCAACAGGTGTTTTCACCTCTTGTTGAACGTCAGTGTTTACTGTAGGTTCTTTATCGGCCGACTCTTGAATTTCTTCAAGATCTATATTACTCCCACTGTCCTCTTTAGATATCATTTCTCTCTCAAGGAACACTCCTCTTCGAGCTACAAAGACCACGTTATCCACGGGTCTGTAGAACAGATATCCAAACGACTCTTGTGGATAACCGACGAAAAGACACTTTTCAGATCTGGAGTCTAGTTTGTCCTGAGTTTCTCGTCTAACGAAAACTTTACAACCCCAGATTTTGATGTGACCAAGAGAAGGACGTCTTCCTTTCCACATCTCATAAGGTGTCTTTGAAACCTTCTTGGTGGGTAAAAGATTCAAGATGCGAGCGGCTGTTTCTAATGCATAACCCCAAAAACTTATCGGAGGTGTAGCCCGACTCATCATAGACCGAACCATGTCCAACAAGGTTCTATTTCTCCTCTCAGCAACACCATTAAGCTGTGGCGTTCTAGGAGGAGTCAACTGTAAAACTATTCTACAGTCTCTAAGATGATCGAGAAACTCGATACTAAGGTATTCTCCTCTCCTATCGGATCGGAGAGCCTTTATCTTTCTGCCCAGTTGAGTCTCTACTTCGCTTTTATATCTGTTGAATACCTCAAAAGTATCCGACTTATGCTTAATCAGATAGACATGTCCAAATCTACTGTAGTCATCAGTAAATGTAACATAGTATCGATTTCCATCTTTGGTGGCACATCGGAATGGTCCACACACATCCGTGTGTACCAAGTTCAATAGTCCTTCACCTCTCTCACAAGACCCTGTGAATGGTGATTTTGTCATCTTGCCCAATAAGCAAAGATTTGCATACATCATCCGATTTGAGGTCGAATGATTCCAACACTCCATCCTTTTGGAGTTGGCCGATGCGTTTCTTGTTTACGTGCCCAAGACGATAATGCCACAATTTGGATTTATCAAGCTCATTAGACAAATCAACATTTAAAATCAAATTGCTAACACATTCAACATTTTCATATATGCCATTGTAAGGAGAAGCTTTGAAAATAAAACAACCATTTAAATAAATCAAAATATCACCATTCTCATTGTCAAATGAAAACCGATAACCATCCTTAAACAAAGCATAAAATGAAATAATGTTTCTAGTCATTTCTGACGAATAACAACAATTATTCAAATCTATCCTAACTCCAGATTTCAGCACGAGCTCATACTTTTCAATCTCGGTAACAGGCATGATTCCTCTGTTTCCCATGACTAGATTAAGCTCTCCATGCTTCAACTTCCTACTTTCCTTTAGACCCTGCAATACAGTACAAATGTGAGTACCACACCCTGTATCCAGAAGCCACGAATTAGAAGTTGTAGTATTATGGAGTTCGATCATGAACATACCTGAGTGAACACTCTTTTCGACCTTACCATCTTCAAGGTCCTTAAGGTATTTCGGGCAGCTACGTTTCTAATGCCCCTTGGTGTTGCAGTAAAAGCACACTGCTTCCCTTGGATCATTCACTGGTGCAATATCAGAATCATTCTTTCTTTTGGACCCACGATTGGACTTTCCATTCGTAGTCTTTGCTTTAAAATTTGACCTCTTTATTTTCTTTGCAGTTTGACCAATTGCCAACACAGGTGCTGCTGAGCTAGAGGACACAATCCGTATACAGCCCCCCTCCCCCCGTATGATGCTTCGTTTGCTTGTACGTGCTGTTTCGTGAGTTGTACGTGTGATCTTGAGCTTTGCCTATAAATAGGGGATACCCCCCTCCTCATTCAAAAAACACCTACACTTTCACATCATTTCACTCTTCTCATTTCTTTCTCTCATTTCTTTTCTTTCATTCTCTCTCTCTACTTTCTCTCTATAGTCTCTCTCTAGAGTTCTAGAGGAGAAAGGTTAGGGTTGAGCTTACAGTTCGAGTCTAGATGAAGGTTTAGCTTGGTAATCTTGTTGTAACGAGTTTTTCAAGTTCAGACTATTTGTAATCCTCAGTATTACACTGCTGTATTCCCGGTGATATCTAAACTTTACTTACTGTTATAATGCTTGTGCTTTATGTTATTTCAGTTTGTACTTTACCTATTGGGATGTTTATAGAGTAGTTTAATATTGTGATTGTTGAAATGTAGATATTAGGAGTAGGGATGATGTTAAATTAATATTTCATTTATACGATTGGAAATTGTTATGCTGTGTATCTGGTTAAGCTTATCCTGAATATAGATCTAGTCTCTCATCACCCTTTCCAGACTTTCACGTGACTGTTGCCCTAGGATAGGATCTGATCAACCCTAATACTATGAATATACAGTTATCTCCAGTTACATTATGAAACCATGAACTTTCCTTGTAAAGGCACGGTAATTCGTATAGCGTTGGAAACACCTCGTGTGGAGTACAAATACGTGGAAGCTAAGGAAATGCCATGGATTGTTTCATCGTGGATTACCTAGAAGTGACCCTTCTAGAACTGTGGTCTAGGAATCAAAGCTGTGGAAATGCTCGTCGCACTGTACACCGTTAGTACACCTAAGATCTGGAACACTGTGGAAATGTTTAAATGCCCAGTACACCGTTAGTACATCTAGGATTAGGAACACTGTGGAAATGCCTAATTGCTCTGTATACCATGATTATTCCTAGGGATGAACGCCTGAATGTAAAGGAGGGTCTATATTTACGATGGTTAAGTATGTGCTTCAACAGATAAAATACAGGGTAGTGTCAATTATAGTACCTAGACATGCAAAACCCTAATCAGACCAATAGTCTAACATACATAGGATGCAATCAGTATTTGCTATGATAAAAGTAAATAGACGATTAGGTGTTAAGAAAGGTCAGTAAATACAATTGCGGTCTGTTGCCTTATGCCTGCTCCCTAGATAAATTAAGGGTTACTTTGTCTTATTCAAGCAAAGTTCAGGGGGGTTTGAAAACAGCCTGATCTGATCAGAATCATGATAACCTAGGATTCCGTGACATATGTTTCTAGGTTTTCACCTGAACGTAGGGTCCTAGTGTTTACACCGAAAGTATGTCTGCTTTTTATCTGGTAAATCTCCAATCAATTTTATAATGAACATCATCCCGAAACCCTAATTATCCAAGTTTCAGCAATCACATCTCTACCTGTCTGCTTATTCCCTATCTCTTATCTCCGTTATTTACTTTACTGCTCTTAGAAAAATTAGAAAAACAAACCTATCAAAAATCTATCTACCTACCCCCATCCTATTAGCGACCATAATCTTTGGTGACCAGCTTCATTTCAATTCGCTCCGATAAAAGAACGACCTCGAGTTATACTTACTGCTTGCTCCTAAGGTAGGTAGTACTTATAGTTTGAGCCTCAGCTCATATAAATTTAAAACTCACTGTCCGCCGCCTCTATTGCTGTTGGAACAACGACCGGAGTCAAATCCGACCGACCGATAGGAGCGCGACAGATGCTTTTGAGAGTTTAGGGATAACGTATTTCTTTTTGGGTGTAAGAATGGTTTTAAGATTGATGTGATTCGATCTCCTTTCCTACTCATCAGTTCGGATTCGAAATGCATAACCGGAGCAAGTTCTGATTCTAAACGCGCACATCGGCACACTCAAGAAAAGAATAAGTGAAGCATTCAAGATGAATGTTTTTTATGGCTCAAGATACCTCACGAATCGAAAGTTGGTTTGTTGTGTGCCTATTCATGCGATGCTCTTTATAGGATTACTACTTTAATTTTTCGAAGAAATTCCTATTTTATTTATCCTTCCTTCCCGAAGTAAGTCGTTACTTGTCTAAAATTTTCATTTTCAACATATTTTTAACTCAATTTAAAAAAAATTGTTTAAAATTTTCGAGTTAGAAAAATTTTGTTTAAAATTTTCGGGTTACTTTTTGGCGAAGGATGGTCTAAATAGCAGCAAGTTTAGAATCAAGCATATACCAATACCCATTTCACAGTAGTGTATACTACTGCTATCCCACACTTAAAGGAACATCGTCCTCGATGTTATACTAAGCTCTATTTGGGGTGAAGATCCCACACTTAGAATTGAAACATCTAAGACGTATTCTTTTTAGTGGTATATGTTGGGTTTGAATCCCATACTTAGTGATAAGCATAATGGATATGATATATTTAAAACGAAAGAAAGAGTGGGTACAGGGGTACCTTTCGTGGTGTGCTGTTGCCGAACTTTGTCTTGCTGGATTCACTCTTGATCAAGTCTTCTTGTGATTAGTCTAGCACTTGTACTGAAAAAATACGGAGACCGGGTGAGGGGAGGGCGGCTGCCACCCGGCGGCGCCTGGCTGCCAGCCGGCGGTGGCCTGCTGCCAGCCGGCGACGGCTCCCATCTCCCTTTCATTCTATGTTTCGCGCGTATTTTCTTCGTCGTTGGCCCGTTTTTGATGATTCTTTTTGCGTTAGAATCGATTTTCAAAAACGAAGACTTTGATGTAAGGAAATCCCTGAGGTGACGTACTGATCTTTAGATACTTCGTGTCGAATCCTTTGAATCTTTCGTCATATGCATAATCTTCATTCTCCATCCGTTTTTGTTGATTCTTTTTCATTTGGATTCGTAATTTGAAAACGAAGATCTTGGATAAGATAAATCTTGATGGAGGGAACTTTATCTCTAAATCTCGTTTAGGATGTCTTGAATCTTCAAATGCTTGTGGAACCTTCGTTTTTCGTTCGTTTTGCTTGATTTTTCTCATGCAACTCTATTTTGACCTTCTTGGCAAACTTTCATTGATTTGTACATTATTTGGGTACAATTGCCAAGAATAGTTCCAGAATGAGAGAGATATCGGTAGTAAAAACGTGACTTTTTACGCGATATCAACACGGCTCGGGACTTTTTGTGATTTTCCGGATTTTTTGGATAAGATTTTCCGTGATTTCCGCGATTGACTGGATAAGATTTTTGGAACCTTATCACAATTTAATATTCAAGGATAAGATTTCAATCAACCATGCATGTACATTCTTTTTGCACCCTGAAAATGTCCAGCGTGATGAAAAGCGATCGGTAAACAACTCAGGAACTTCTGCGTATAGTTCATCGGTTAATGGTTCTTCATTTGGAGATCGAAATTTCCAAAAATGAGCTCTGTGAACCATGTTAAAAATTTAATTTCGTATTTTCTAAGTGTTTGTGAAAAAGTTGAGAATGTGTTACTTTAAAGAGCCACAATTTTTATAAGTGGAAAAAAAATCCCGGAAAATCTTATCCTTAAATATTAAATGGTAATAAGGTTCTAAAAATCCTATCCAGTCAATCGCGGAAATCACGGAAAATTTTATCAAAAAAATCCTTAAAATCACGAAAAGTCCCAAGCCGTGACCGAGCCGTGCCCGGTATTTCTCGGTCATGGCTCGGGCGTGACCAATAATTACCGGCCAATGCCGAGATTTCCCAGTCATGACCGAGTCACGGCTCGGTCATGATTGGGAAATTTCGGCAATGGAAAATCGCTAGTTTGCCATTGCCGATATTTTCCGGTCATGACCGGGTCACGGCTCGGTCATGATCGAGAATTCTCGGCAATGGCAAATTTGCGATTCGCCATTGCCGATATTTCTCGGTCATGACCGGGTCACGACTCGGTCATGACCGGGAATTCTCGGCAATGGCAAATCGTAAATTTGCCACTGCCGAGATTTCTCGGTCATGACCGAGCCGTGACCCGGTCATGACCGGGAAATCGCAAAAGCAAATTTGCTTTGCGATTTCGAGGGGTATATCCTCAATTTTTTTTGGGGCAAATCGATATATATGTTTCTAAAATGTGGCAAATTGATTAATTTCCCATTTAAAATTCACAAAGGGCTCATATTACCTATGGACACATATAACTCTGTATATGAGCACAAGAGACAACATCCCCACCGAAACGGGTATAGCCGAAACGGGAATAGCACTATAAAATACAATGAAACCGAACATAGGCGTGATACCAAGACTGGTGACAAATAGAATGAAAACATTTGACATCTGGAACCCACGTCGCCAGGGAAGGTTGACACTCGCACGTATAAAAGTCAACTCAAAGAAACCAATCAGCAAAGTGAAAATCCAGCACAATGTGCAAAACACAATAATTAATATCTTCGACTCAACGAATGTAGAGCCGCGACGTCTCATGTCAGCAAGAAATAACAAATGAAATACACTGGAACAGGTCACTAATGCGATCACCACGTAGATATCATTCCTCCTGAAACGCAACCTGTAAAATAGAACTATTTTATATTATTATATATAATTAACATAAAAATTAAATTTAAAATGATGTAATAAATATGAATACAGATTCTATTACATATAATAAACATAAACATTAAAATAAAAGGGAGCTAATTTTGGCAAAGAAAATTTTACTTCCTACAAAGAAATAGTACAACTATTTATACTTACAGTACAACTATATATGTACCTGTTTCTTTGTAACAAGTAAAGATTTTCTTGCCAAAATCAACTCCAAAATAAAAACAAATATAGATATTATATATATATATATATATATATATGATGTAATAAAATTCACATACGTGGAGACAGATCCTTGGTCAGAGACTTTAATTTAGAAGTACATGAATGATACACAAAAACGAACTAAACATGAGAACACCCAAGTAAACCACGTCCACGACACCATAAACACGGGAGAAAAACAGCAAGTCAAACGTCAACAATGGCCCCCAGCAAGCACAACAGAATTGTGTACCAAATAAAAAACGGACCCAACGTAGCGTTCTTGGGTCAACTGTCAATATGAAAGTGATGACTATAACAGCTGAAACATCAAGATCAACCTGATCAAACCCATGTACGTTGTTTGTTTGCTATACCTTTGGCAGGAGGTTGCAAGATGGGCGGGCTGTACATGTGGAAATGGGTAATCTTCTAGCACAGTCTGCAAGAGGGTAGCTGGGGTTGACATGTAAAATCTTATCTGCCCATGCTTTAGTTGTTTTATTAACTAAGGAATCATTCTATTTATTACAAACACAATGTTTTTTTTTACGGAAAAGATAGTCTAAACGATTTATTAGAATGACTTTGGAGTAGGGGTGTTCACTATCTGGACAAACCGAATTGTCCAATCGGCCAATTTGGTTTGGATTATTTGGTTGTTTGGATCGGTTTGGTTCAAAACCGAATATTTATTTTGGTTTTTGGTTTGGTTTTGGTTACCAATGTAGAAACCGAATAGTCCAAATTAACACGAATAGTAATATACTTTGGTAATACTTTCAAAATATGTACAAATTAATTAGGCTAATCGCCCAGTATTATGTAGGGTTGTTCACAGTTCAGATAAAACCGTATTATCCAATTGGATTATTCGGATTGGACCATATGGTTTGGATAATTGGATTCATGGATTGGTTCGGATCAACACCAAACTTATTATTTTGGATCACGGATTGGTTTTGGTTAGTAAATTATAAACCGGAAAAAAAACAAATAACAAATAAATATTTTATTTTTCAAATATTATATGTATACATCCATATTCAAAATATCTAATAACTTATTAATATTCTATAATATCCAAAAATATTAGGTAATTTATAGTTTACAAAATTATATACTAATATATGTAGGTAATTTATCGTTTCGTTTTGCATTTTACTATTATGCTGCACACACATATATATGTATTGAAAGGTTTATATGAGAACCATCTATTTTATATAATTTTATTATAATATCTAACATATTTTCATTAGATATTGTAAATAGTTATGTACGTGTTTGGATATCCAAAAACCAAACCAATCCATCAAAATAATAATTCGGATGGATTGGTTTGGTTTTTAAATTTGTTTGGACGGATTGGATTTATATTTTCGAAATCATAATCCATTTGGATTCATGTATACGGATCGGTTTTGAACCGATCCATCCATTTGAACACCCCTAGTATTATGCATATTTTATACCATTGTTAACTTTATTAATCGTTTATCATAAATTTCTCAACCATATCTTTGTTTTGTCTTACAAATTATTAGATTTTTGTCACGAACTTAAAAAACATGTTAATTATTTTTGTTTGATAATCAAGTTTTTTGATTTTGTTCAAATGTTTTTATTATTAATTTATGAAAGCATAAACCGAATAGTAAAAACCGAATAGTAATTAGGTTTGATTCGGTTTGGTTTTTGATTTGTTATTTTCGGTTCGGTTTCAGTTTTTCAAAACTGAAAACCGATCGGTTTCATCTATTAGGTTTGGTTTAAACCGAATTAACCGAATGAACACCCCTACTTTGGAGGTTGTGTGTTTTAGAAATAGACACTAGATGGCTTTCAAATTGTTTCTCATGCTCCATGTCTAATTAATTTTTTTATATGGCCCCTTTGAGATAAAACACTACTCAAATTGACATGTTAATAAGTGAGTGGGCCATAATTAGCACCTAGGTGTAGTTAGAGTTTTTATGCATTAACATACATACTTGGTGACTTTTGACCTCTGTTCAAACTGCAACCCATTTAATTTTTTTAGCTTTTCTTTTATATTGGCCTATTAAAATATTATTTAAACTGAACAGAAATATATACTACATCAAAGCATGTACTATCCATTGGACAACATGCGTTTCATTGTGACTTTTGGGTATTTTTACTTTTTGATCGTGTCCTAATCTAAGTTAGGATGTGGTGTTGCCTTTCCTTTTGTTTCATATTTATTTCAATTTTATGTGGTGTTTACTGCAAGATCGATTAAAGCCTTTGTTTTGCTCCATTTTGGACTAACCGATTCTTGATTAGTTTGTTTCATGAATTTTTGGTTAAAGTTAGATTGGTTTCAAAATTGCTTTATTTTGAGTTGATTTGAAAGGCTTATTTATTTAACTAGTGTTAAACCCGTGCGATGCACGGCTAGTTTAATACTCCATTCGTCCCAAAATTTATTGTCCACGGACACGCAGTTTAAAAAAACATAATTATTACACTGTATCTTTCTGTACTATGACAATTTTACCTTTACTTTTTACCTACATTTTTATGACATACATATAGTGTAGGGGTATAATAGAAAATTTAGTTAATTGTACCCTCCTATCTTTGAAAGTTGACAATTAATTGGGACGTCCAAAAATTGAAATATGGACTATAAATATGGGACGGAGGGAGTATATATTTTAGTTGATATGTTATTATATGAATTTGAAATTGATGAAGATTTGTCATTAACACTTTTAAATTACTTGAATAAAATGACGATATAGTTATTAAAAGAGTAATGCTAAATAGACCTACTTACATACACCTAAAAGTAGGTCTAATTTTCTGATTGGTTGAATTTTTTCTTTCTCTTAATCTCATCCAATCAATTTTTCAAACCAACCAATCACATCTTTAGGTCTATATTTAGGTCTACCAATTTAGACGTACCAATCATTTTTCTTATATATTACAATTGGGTAACAATATTATTAAGATACACTAAGAGAACATGAGATTTAATATATGTTCTTTCTTTTGTTTGGAAGGATAAGAGATTTTATTACAGAAAACTCATCCTCAAATACATGAGAGCAAAAGAAGAAACGGAACAAAAAGAAGTGTTGACACTAAGATAACTTAAAAAAGAACGTAATCTAATATGAAATTTACAAAAGCTAAACAAAAAAGTTAAACTTAAGTACTTAACCCACAACTTTTGTACGATGGGTCCACCATTAAATCCAGCTTTCCAACATCATTAAAAAGATCATATAAATAAAGAATGACTCTAGATTAAGGAAGTATAGTATGAATATCAAAGTAGGCGTAAATTGCCAGCTATAAAAATCAACGATATGGTGGCCAAAGTGCTTCATATGAGTTGTGGTCGATATATGTAATGAATGTTAACTTCATTTATACCAAGGAATTTGGTATTGGCAATAATAAGTTTGGGTCCTTCCTCAGAGTTTTGTAATGGTTGAATTGTAAATATGTGACTAATAATAAGTTTAGGTCATTCCTCAGAGTTTTTAAATGGTTGAATTGTAAATATTTGAATTGCACAAATATTGTACAACAATAGAAAGGGATTGTTCATTTCTTAGAAATAGATAACAATACATATGATAAGGAAGAGTGAATATACCTTCTAGAAGTAGTGAAACATGCCAACTGCGTTTTTCAATCCTCTGATCGTAGTTATCTTCAAGTCCTAGTATCTCTTGAAATGTTGCTCAAGGGGTATGTATTCAATTTTACCAAGTAATTTCTTATATTGCAACAAAAAAAGTTGTATTCAAAAAGATTATTAAATTAGAAAGCATGAAACTTAAACTACAGGTACAATGCATATCTCGCCGTGATTTAATATAGCTTACAAACACTTCAAATTTAAACAGTTAAAATGTATTCTAGCTTCAGTTAGAACTCCTTTTTATCAGTTGGACTCATAGGTGCTTTTTACAAACATGTAGGACTTTCTTAGCTATGACACGAAGGCTGAACTTATTAAGAATAAGTCGGGTGTCACCTACGTAACATAGTCTTCTCTTTTACTTATAAGGGTAGATATTAACCAACTCCTTTTAATTGGGTGGATACGGAATGATGTATTTCTATATTCTCGGACACAATTTTGGATTACTCAGTGACATCACCAGGATCATCCGTAGACGCAACCCATACAAGACTCTTTTTAACCAATTTGTTTAAAATTCGTTATTACTTTCGTCTCACAAAAAGTCAATGAACCACAAGTTGGTGACTTGTAACTTGAAAATGAAACATCTATTTGAAAATTGACATCATAGCAAACGATAAGCAATTTTTGAATTAAAATTCAGAAAGTACACAGATTGCTCAAAATTGATGAAAAATTACAAAGCTACTCAAAGACATTGCGTCAAACACATTTTGTGTGCCTCAACAAAAATAAACATGATTTAGTTTAACAACAAATTAAACATTTATATTATCTATAAAAATGTACAACGTATTGTGTGCCTCAACAAAAATAAACATGTACAACGTATAAACATGTACATTTTGTGTGCCTCAACAAAAATAAACATGAATTAAACATTTATATTATCTATAAAAATGTACAACGTATAACAACAGATTACAGTACACCCAATAATCTTTTGTAATGATCATCATGTTGACCCAAAGTCAAAGATACCTTTTACAGGACCATCCACATATATATACCTTTAGGTTCAAAATAGTTGAAGAAAAAAAGCATAACTGACGAAATACAATAATGAAAAACGTTACCTTACTTTTGGAATCTTACATCGTTGCATTTGATAGTCTAGCTTCTCATCTTATGCAACCAAATTGAATTGAATTTTAATCTTGCAAATCGTGTATGCGCAGGGGTAGAGCCAGAAAATCCAAGTGGAGGGGGCGAAAATTTTTTTTATTTTTATTTCTTTTATATTAGTGGACGTGAAAATTTCAAAATATCATTAATACCTTAAAATTTTTACCTTTTTACGTAATTTAAAAATTCTAGTGGGGCGACTGCCTACGCTGCCCCCGGTCCTGTCTCCGCCCATGTGTATGCATACATTTTAATTTTAATAATGATAAAGAAGACATATATAGAGAGATATATTGAAATTGAAAACTGAAAGTAGGGTAAATGAAATCAAAATAAAAGATAAGTATGAATTGACATAATAATAATTGGGATAACTAAGTTTCAAACTATACAATCTATTTATGAGGACACATATTTTTCAAACTATACAATCTATTTATGAGGACACATTATATATTTTCCTTTTATAAAAAGTGTGATCAAACTTTACGTTTTAGAACAAACCATGCTACACGTAGGATACATTCAAATATGGAATATACTTTAATTTGAATAACTTGATGACACGTCATATTAAAGGTGAATTAAGATAGGTATTAGCTTGACAAATCACTTTTAGTCTCCTTCTTTAGTTATAAGAGAAGATTGCAGATTTACTTTCTGAAAATGGATTATATACATAGATGGATTCAGTTATCAAATGCTGCAACAATTGGTTCATGAAGTCCTAACGGGAGGATTCAAAATTGAAAAGTATTAAATATGATGCTAAGCACATGTTTTATGTGTAGAATTTGTCTGAATAGTACGTGACAGGCTCTGAGGATGTTACTCAAATTCTCGTCAAGGTAACCAGCTAGATGTTATCTTTCTGATCCAGTTCTTGGTATTCACGTAATGTTAATTGAGCATATTGTTTATTGTTGATGTTGGGACTTGCCAGCGACTACGTGACTGAATACTCGGACTCGGATTGAATCGAATTTCACGCAGCCCGCCTTGAAAATATATCCTTATAGCTGCTTTTGACGTTTGACCCAAACTTGAAGATTGCCTTTTTTTTTGAGTCATTACACATTGATCCATAGGGTTGTATAGGATTATAGTTGTTAGGGGAGTTATTTCTTATTTTAGTTTGCCTCCCTAATGAAATTTTGAAAAGGAGTTTGTATTTGATGGATAGCATTTTGCATAGATGATGATCTGTTGAGTTAAATGCAGTGAAATGAGATAATTGATATCATTAGTCTCATCCTACATGTGTTTAGTGATTTTAAAGTGTAAAAAAGGAAACTTATTTGACTGTCAACCATTAATATTGATCCTTTTTGGGACAAAGTTATATTATGTATCATATGTGGAAAAAAATTAAATTAACAAATTGTTTATTATATCAAGATAATAAAGAGTGTCGCAAGCTTGAAGACGAGTACAAACTTTAAAAGAATAGACTCATGAAAGCAAAAGCAAACAAGGCAATGCAGATTACAAAGATTGAAAGATGGAAAAAAAAAATATTATCTTAATCGTTACTATTATTAGGAGAGTGTTGTTAAAATATTTTGTATAATCAAAATTTCGTCAATGCATTTTTTCATTTTGTGTTGATTACTGTTTATGTAATTACAACTATTTCTCACGTGTTATTATTACATATGTATAGTATTCGATCCTGTGTCACTAAATCGTACATTCGCTATCAAATTCTCATCACTTTAGCACCATCGACAACCACCAATTTGATCATTCTCAATTTTACGTATATTTGAACGTCTGTACAATTAAACAAACAATCGTTTCAATGTAAGTTTCAAACTTATTTCAAACAAAAGTGGGTATACAAAGTTTGAACCCACAAACTCTACCTATAGAAAATGCACACATGTGACTAATAATACGACTAAAATATACGTAAGACACAGCAACACGACTCTAGGAACATCAGGAAAAAACATTGCAAAAAACATTGCACTTGGCCCGCAAATTGCAACAAATACAAAGAAAGCAAAAAGCACCCGGAACCAGTAACGCTTGCGAGGGTCCTCCGTCGCATAGAAACAAATACTCATAAGAGACATAGCCATCACCACGGTGAAAATCAAACACATCGTGCTAAGACCAATAGTAGATCTGTGAGACTGGGCGAATGTAGGGTCACCTGGATTGTTGAGCTGACTCATAAATCCGAAAAAAAACGTGAGAACTGATATTGAAGTGCCCACAAATGATCCGATCAACGTATAGTACTGTGTTTTTACTCTCGTTCGCAACCTGTAAAAGTACAAAATAATCATTTTATGTACAGTATATACAGATATAATTATGAATGGATCACATGGGAACTGAGGCTTCATTATAAGTACATTATTATTTGGCTATGAATATTGATTATGAAACGATCACGTGGAGCTTGTTGAATGTCTAGCATTTCGGAATAAACTGAACCTAACAGCATGCAATATATTAGTAGTGAGGAAGCCCTTTAGTTTCAACAACATCCAAAACTAAAAAAAAAAAACTGAGTTTTTTCCTTTTAACCAAAAAGTACCTTCTCATAACAGGATTGGATAAACCGATAAACATAAAAATAATGTATGGAAGTATTATTGAGAAGAAAAACGCACATAGATAAAGGGCTCACTTGTTTATATGTATGGAAGTATTATCAGTTCCATATTGTCTACCCAGATACGGATTATAACAAGACAACTAAGGTAAGGTAGTGTTCTATAGCAAGTAGCTGACTCTAGTTCCAAGCCACACACTGATCAAAACCCCCCAAACGTGTCCTATTAGTTTAAAACCGAAAAGTTAATGCCTGCACAGAAATGAAGGTCAGCTAACTATCTCAATGACTACATGTGCAGCCTTTAGGTATATATCTTGGATACAAAGGTCATGTGTACATACTACACGTGGAAATTTATTAACTGATATCATTTTCTCAATTCAGATTCACATTCAAATAAAGGACTCTAGAACTTCGATGACAAATACAATTACATATACACCATTTATGAAGTCTTATCGAAACTATTACTGGATGATACATGGTGTAGTTTACAGGTTTTTCAAATGAAAATATATCAGGCTTGAGTTACAATCTTCTAACTCAAATTGCATGTACTTAAACACTAATAGTTAGCATCAGCATTACACATTCTTTATCCAAATCCAGAAATTTTCGAAAACAGGTTCATAACTAATTTCAAGCATAGTTTAAGCCATATAATACCAATGTACTTTCCAAAAACTACCAATATGAACAACCTATTAATTTTAATAATCAGACTACCATTTAACTTTCAGAGTTTGTTCCAATCCAAACCAATTGTACTCCACATACGCGCCAAATGTCACCATATAAGTGCCCCATCATCTCTAATCCAGTAAGAAGTTGTTATAAACCCTAACAGACTACCAAAAAGCTCAGGATCCATAACTATATCTATGTCAATTTCTTGCTCTAGAAAAATGAAACACGCATAAATAACACAATGAATCGGTAATGCAGATTAGAATCAGCTTACATAGCAGCTTAAACGCATTAAAATAAAAAAAATCATCAAACAGCTAGAAAATACATATAATAAACATTGAAATTAGAATTTAATTACCTCTTAGAATGAGAATGTTGATCCTGAGTTGGAGATGGCGAAGTATCACTCGAGGTCTTGCTAGGAGCAGACGTTCGATCAGTGCTCGGAGTCACCCTAGAACTTCGATGACAAATACAGAATCTAAGATTTAATTTTAATTGAGGTAAATGAAAGTCTTATCGAAACTATTACTGGATGATACATGGTGTAGTTTACAGGTTTTACAAATGAAAATATATCAGGCTTGAGTTACAATCTTCTACCTCAAATTGCATGCACTTAAACACTAACTAGCAAATAACCCGCGCGATGCGGCGAGATAGTATTTAAATCGGTAACATGCCATGTTCTATATGTAATTTCAACGGATTAAATAAATTATATCAATAATAACAGTATCTGTTCAACAAGGAAATCATGTAGCACTTAATTCCAAAACAGAGAATTTCTTTTGCACTACTTATTTGTTTCTAAAAAGCAAGCTATCATTGAATAAATCAAAGTCAAATATAAACCGAAGATACATACAGCAAAACTACAAACCATTCTACAAGCTATAAACTGGAAGCAAAAATAGACATGCTAAAACAAACTATAACAAAACAAAAAAATAAAGCTAATACATCAAACAAAGGCATCAAAAACAAGATGACACAACACCATGACCATGAGCACCATGCAGCCTTCATTCACGTTAAGTAACACCAGCAAACACAGTAGCAAACCAATATCTAAAAACTGGACCATGTGCCAACAAAATAACTCACCAATGGAAATAAAAACTTATGTACATAAACTTCTGTATGATCAAACCATCCAAAAGCAACCCTGGGACCCCACATAAAAGAAAATGCAGTTGGATAAACACAAGCATGCCACCAAATGACCAACAAAAACTTCTTCCCATTCATTCCAATCTATCCTTGCATTTTTAACTCTAGCCATAGTTCACCCAAAAGTCCTAATTCGGTACTCTTTAAATAAATCTGGAATCACATCCAATTTTGACTTGAACACCTTGCTATTTCTAAAGCTCCAAAACACATACAGAGACGCCCAAATACATGCCCACCAAAAGACTTTTTTACGGTTAGAGAATGAAACCAAACCTTCATGCATAATTAACTCCTCCAAAGTAACATCATTCCCCTAATCCACGCCCCAACATCTAACAACTTAAGCCACATCTCCCATTCAATATGAAAATAAAATTTACACATCTAAATCTAGTCAAATAAAATATAAATAATTAGTTTGTTTAAATTTAGACCTTCTCGTCTTTGGTGGCATCCTTGGTGGGAGGTGATAGGAGAACCACTTCAACTTCTCCATTATTTGTCACAGCATAGAGAATTCAGGTAGTAAGATACAATTGAATAATAATACATTTAAGGTACATATGCTGGACATACAATGGTGTAAAAATACAATAAAAAGAAATCATGGTATTACATCTCCTTAAAGCAGCACACTAACAAAGCTGGTATATGGCCTCCATTGATGTAACGACAAATGTATGATGCCTTCAACCACATTCACCGACAATCAACATCATGGTTGTTCACTCATTCACTAAGACACTTAGCTAAAGGTTAGAGCTTCTGCTAGAGAGTAGAGACCCCTACTATATGAAAACTTTGAAAGACCAAGCTAATCCAAATGAGTCAAAGTACTAACTGTTTAATTTCAATTCACATAACTACAATTGTGATTGTCATAATTGCCATGTAAACCAGTAAATACTGATTTTAATAATCAAAAATTTAAAAAGTAAAAACACCCCGCTAGTTCGATAAAAAATGTTAACATCAACTGAGCACATATTGCGGCTTCACTTTTAGCTTACCTAACAAGTTTGAGATAAACGGCTTGTTATTCCTAGAGTACACACAAAACCAGACAGTTTACTGAACCTATTAGACTACTACTCCAAAGTATAAAGTACTGTTCAAAGATGGCAAAAATGGGCATCTCTACATTAAAACATGAAGTTGCAATTTTATAGGCGAGGAGGTATACATGCTATTTGGTTAGTAACTATCTTATGCCTCTCCTGAAAAGCATTACTCACAAGCATATGCATCTTAACTGGAAGTGCATCCACCATCCAACAAATATCCTACCAGTGTCAACAACTTCTTTCTTGTCTATGTCCATCTTCATTATTAGCAAACCAAGCCATTTCAGATGACAAAGAAAACAAACTATTCTGTTTTTGATTGCTGACACAAGTCATTCTAAGAATGTCTCATGTATGTGGTTTCCCAGGAGGGTGCTGTTTCTTTGGGAAATCCATACAGGAGTTGCCTTCCAAAAGATTCGGTTCTAAATAACCCTCACACTCTCGAGAACACACATGCATAAATCATTCAGATGTTGCAACTCTATTTTTGCGTCTCCTAATTTCAGAAAGACTGATTACTACAAGTGTTCGAGAGAACAGTCATCTCTCAGTTTCTCCTCGAAAAAGATAGACTCAAGGCACGAGAAAAGATGCCTATTCAAACAAATGCACTCACACATTCCCTTTTCTAGACCTATTAGCACTTCATCTACAGAAAACCTGACTTAGGGCTCAGAATCTCAATAAATAATCCGTGCAGATTTAAGTCGGATAAATTCAAGCCTCAACACAATTTCGTCCTAGTTGTAAGAAATGTACAATCGCAAATTTGAATATTAGGTAGTTTTTCATGCTATCAATTATAAACCCTAGAATAGCAATAATTAAAAACAATAACAAAACCATAATCAACGACTAAAAATAATCATACACAGTTGGAATAAACATTCTTTGAGTAACGAATCATGCAGTTTTCAAAGAATTCGGTAGATAAATTGAATTAATCAAGCTTACGATTTGTTCGTACTGTCTCGGATCGATATCCATTGTTGACGTTTGCCGGCTTTGTTTGTTTCCGTTTCAAAGATTAATACCAGAAATTGTTAATCGCTTCTTTACTACGACGAGGCTTGTGATTTTGCAAAATGAATTCTTTGTATGTATAGGCGTGTATATGTATTGGTATTTGGTATGTATTTTTATTTTTATGTACGGATCTCACATCGACTACGATTGATTCGTTTTGATGGTGGAAAGTGTGAATGGATATGTGATGGCTTACTGGAAAACGTGATGCGGCTGGAAAAATCGAAATCGCCATCGAAAGGTAGGGCTGTTGGGATGATGAGTTACAGTAGGGTGGGATATGAGATCATTGGAATTTAACACAGGGGCATTTAAGTAATTTCGGATATCCCTTATTCTAAACTTTTCAGCCCTTGCATCAAACGCTTAATAAGGGGTATAGATAGTTAGCATCAGCATTACACATTCTTTATCCAAATCCAGAAATTCTTCGAAAACAGGTTCATAAGGGTTTAACTTTTAAGCCATATAATACCAATGTACTTTCCAAAACTACCAATATGAACAACCTATTAATTTTAATAATCAGATTACCATTTAACTTTCAGAGTTTGTTCCAATTTAACCAATTGTACTCCACATACGCGCCAAATGTCACCATATAAGTGCCACATCATCTCTAATCCAGTAAGAAGTTGTTATAAACCCTAACAGACTACCAAAAAGCTCAGGATCCATAACTATATCTATGTCAATTTCTTGCTCTAGAAAAATGAAACACGCATAAATAACACAATGAATCGGTAATGCAGATTAGAATCAGCTTACATAGCAGCTTAAACGCATTAAAATAAAAAAATCATCAAACAGCTAGAACATACATATAATAAACATTGAAATTAGAATTTAATTACCTCTTAGAATGAGAATGTTGATCCTGAGTTGGAGATGGCGAAGTATCACTCGAGGTCTTGCTAGGAGCAGACGTTCGATCAGTGCTCGGAGTCACCCTAGAATTTCGATGACAAATACAGAATCTAAGATTTAATTTTAATTGAGGTAAATGAAAGTCTTATCGAAACTATTACTGGATGATACATGGTGTAGTTTACAGGTTTTTCAAATGAAAATATATCAGGCTTGAGTTACAATCTTCTACCTCAAATTGCATGCACTTAATCACTAATAGTTAGCATCAGCATTACACATTCTTTATCCAAATCCAGAAATTCTTCGAAAACAGGTTCATAAGGGTTTAACTTTTAAGCCATATAATACCAATGTACTTTCCAAAAACTACCAATATGAACAACCTATTAATTTTAATAATCAGATTACCATTTAACTTTCAGAGTTTATTCCAATTTAACCAATTGTACTCCACATACGCGCCAAATGTCACCATATAAGTGCCACATCATCTCTAATCCAGTAAGAAGTTGTTATAAACCCTAAAAATTACCAAAAAGCTCAGGATCCATAACTATATCTATGTCAATTTCTTGCTCTAAAAAAATGAAACACGCATAAATAACACAATGAATCGGTAATGCAGATTAGAATCAGCTTACATAGCAGCTTAAACGCATTAAAATAAATCAATCATCAAACAGCTAGAAAATACATATATAATAAACATTGAAATTAGAATTTAATTACCTCTTAGAATGAGAATGTTGAGTCACCCTAGGGTTAGGGTTTGTGATTGACGGAAAATTTGGTACAATTTCAGGCTCAATTTCCGTCAGGTTAGGATTTGTGATTGACGGAGTCTCAGGCTCCGGCGGAGTCTTCACCGCCAAAGATTCTTCTTCGATTTCTGTCCTCGGAGTAGTGTTACGGTTTGTGATTGACGGAATCTCATGCTCCGGCGCAGTCTTCACCGCCGAAGATTCTTCTGCGATTTCCATCCTCGGAGTAGTGTTACGGTTTGTGATTGACGGAATCTCATGCTCCTGCGACGTTTGTGGCGGTGGCGGTGGCGGTGGCGGTGGCGGCGGCGGCGGCGGTAGACTCATCTTTGACGGCGACTAGAGTTTAATTCTGACGACGGTGATATGATCACTAAAAAAGAAAATGGAAGTATGAGGCTATATTTATTCACCAACACGGGAGTTTGTTGAGAGCGGTTACAGCACGTGCGCGGCATGTGTTTATCCAAAATTGACACGTATCAGACGGCAATTAGAGTTTAATTTTGACGACGGCGGATCTATTTTGGAGCAGCGTTTAGAGTATTCCTCTTTTATACCGAGTATAATAACTAATACTCCATATGATAACTAATTAAGTTAATTATTAATACTTACACTACTAATCTTTATCTTTATTTTTATTCTTTATTCTTTATTTCTTTATTCTTTATTATAAAAAGGTCTATATTATTTAATCTCTATGTTTTAGGGGGTTTTGTACTAATCTTGACCATCCATGTAATTAGCAAATGTAATTACCACCCTTAATTTAATGTTCCTAAAGGATTAATTAATCACCAAGTAGTAGACACCTATTAAGACGAGATTACCCTTATCATTAATCGGGTCATTAACTTATCCATTATAGATTTTAAAAACGCATGTTGTATATTCTCCCAATACTTCGTAAAAAAAGAAACCTACATTTAAAAATATTTCATCAACCACTCACATACACGTTCATATATTTTATCTATAAATCTAAAATCGATACATAATCAAATGATCATATACTGAAAACAATATACACAAAATGTAGCCTATAAAAAAATTGCAAGATCAAACAATCGATCACTTGATTAATTTTCATCAATTGCACATCTAAATCATGTAGAATCCCGTAAAGTCGAATGTTATGATCTAGTAATCATAATATTACATAAACTTTACTTTTACTAGTAAGACATAAATTCAACAATAACACTATATATGATTACTATGTAACTTGCAGTCGATTTTTTTACCAATTATAATACAACACAAAACGTGTTTTTTTAGTTAAAATCGACTCCTATGTTGAAAAACCAAATGGTATCCTCCACGTAGTCGGGGTCAAAACGCTAATTAATTCAAATTTTAGGAAGAAGCAAGTATTCACCGAGGTAAACCGTTTTATTTGTTCGTAACTTACTAACTTGTCCATTACCAATTTACGCTTACAAAAAGATAGATCCCACATCTTTATTGTAAACGAACGATTATATCATCAAAATCAATCTTGTTTCTTACACAAACATCACCAATTATACTAAAACTTGATTTTCTTTAATTTGAGATCCATATACCGAAATTGAATATTATTAAGAAGTGTAGGATATTCAATTTGTTCATCAATATATCTATCTATCTATCTATCTATCTATCTATCTATCTATCTATCTATCTATCTATCCACCTTGTTTATAAAAAGAAAGCCACTAAATAATGTTGGCATTGGGGTGATGGCGACGGTCATCATACAGTAGAAGGAAGGTCATGCATTGCATACACTTTGAAATTATATACTCCTGTTTGTACAAACACGTACGGTGTTTCTACTAGAACTTGAGCAAAAGCATATGGCAAAGCACCATGCATCCCACCAGCTCTTTCTCTATAAAACACAGTTCTTTCAGTATCTACAACTGGCTGTACTGATGCATTTTGAATTCCTAGGAAGAGAATTGCTGCATACATTGAACACATTGTGTTGAACAGATCTACTTGCGTTTTCATGAAATACATAACGCGGGTCAAACCTCAAGACAACCAATACTTGAAACATAGATTTATACCTTTTACAGCCAATATCCCAAAACATGGTGCCAAAGAAGATATGGAGTCCCACAACAGCACCTGTTTCAAGCAATGAATTCTTAACAAGAAGTTTGCGGAATAACACTTGTTAAGTTAGGAAGATTATATGTATTACTTGTAATGTGATGTTAACAGATTTGAATGTATAACAAGAACACAATTATTTCAATAGCCAAAAGCCTCAATATTATTGATTCAATAATACGGATACACTGGTTTTGTATCAGGGTTACAAAGATAACCTTGAAGCTAACATACAATTTTCTAGAAGACTTGCATGACTTGTGTTGTCAACTTACTTATAACAAATGAACCATAAGACTGATTTATACACTATAAATATTTAGTCAACAAAATCTATACAAAATCTTCTTTGCTTGACATGGATTTCCTTGAGAACGTGCCAGCATTAAATGCATTACACCTCCTTGTCTGCTGCGTGCATTGTACCTCAAAAGCATGGGCTACAGTGGCTGTACTTGTACTACCGGGTTGGTAAAAAGCAGGTCCACTAAGCAGAACTATCAATAATAAAGAGCAGAACTAGCAAAACTATCTGGCAGAATTAATCTTGAAAATCTTCTGTCTGACAGAACTATTCGAGGAAAAGCTTGGCAGAACTATTGCAGAAAGGACTAGCAGAACTAACTCTGGACAACTTTGTCTTCAATAAATGAACAGAGCTAACTCCACCAGCAGAACTAAGTCTTCAATAACTAGCAGAACTAATCTCATCGGAGCTAAAACACTTAGAATATTTTTTCACTTGATCTTCAATTGATTTTAGCCCAACAATCTCCCCATAAACTTGATCTTTTCATGAACAGAATCAAGTTTTCTTTTTCATATTCTTCTCAAAGCTCCTCTTGATATCTGCAGCTCTTTTCTTTCTGATTTCTTCATTTTCAACAGTTTGCCTTTCAAGAGCCTTCTTATAATAGTTTTGAACTTCATGAACCAAAGAAGCAGCTGTATCCAAATCATCACATCTGATATTCAATTTGAGCACAGAGACTAACTAGCCTACACTCCATGGATATTCTGTGCCAATGAAGAAGTATGCCCATACACTACTCTTAAGCTGCACCACATGAACTCCATTGTGAGAGAAGCAGTGCCATGCTATTGCATGAGTTGTATCCTTGTAGAACTCATTTTCAGCATCCATTTCATACAGGATTGAAAGATAGTTGTATACAATCTGTTCATCACTGTATTTCTTAGCATCTTGATATTTTCTCATGGCAATCCCCCACATATCATCCAAATCATCTCTGGAGAGCTTTTTAATACACCTGTAGAAGGATATAAACCTTTCCTCTGAATCACCAGCTCTCACAATTGTGAGCCATTTCTTCAATTTTTCATCAATTATGAAGTACCAATCAATGATAGGAAAATGTACAGCAATTGGTACTTTAGGCTCTTCAACAACCACCATTTCTTTGATCTTTTCCCAATCAACCACCTCTTCTTCAGTAGGCTGTGCAGGCTCAGATGTAGAATGCACTTCAGTATGCACTTCTGTTTCAACTTTAGACTCACTAGCAGCCTTCTCCATGTCATCAACATCTTTTACAGCCATTCTTTTTCTTCTTCTTGAGAATTGAATGGTTTCCTTTGGAATATTTCTTTTTAGAGCATCAAGCTCTTCCTTTTCTTTTCTTTCCATCTCAGCCTTTGCTCTATTGACTTCTGCCATCCTTTGCTCTTTTTCTTTCTCTACAGCTGTCAATACTTTCTCTTTAGAAGCAGATGCATTCTTGGCTTCTTCTTCTTTGTGTCTCTTTGAACTTTCATCATTTTCTCTTTGGATTCTGAGATACATTCTTTCAAGATCATAAAAGTCCATTGCCATAAGATCTTTTAGTGATCTTCCAGTTTGGTTCTTTACAACTCTAGCATATCTATCTCTAAGTTGCCTTTGAGTAGGAGCTCTTTTTCTATTTTCCTCCATTTTCTTTCCTGCCATATGTTTCCTTCTCTGCTCAAGTGTAACAACCGTCAATTTAGGACTATAGTTTAGTGCCTAATCAAGTTTTAATACATGTAATTAGTTCTGTGTTAGGCTAATTAATGTATCAATTATTATATATATTGTTGAATATATATCTACAATTATGCGATTTGTTTAAATCGTACGAGTTTCAAATCGAATGAATTTCGATACAATAAATGCGGACGTTGGTGAACAAATTTATATTATTTAATAACTCAATTTATTCAAAAATATTATTTATAATAATATTTCGTATCCAAGTTTTACTACACAATTAATATCAACGCGAACCAAATGTAACTTCGCAAACAAAACGAAACAAAACACCTTTTATGACATATATCCTAAATATTTAGTAAAGATACTTCAACAAAATATTGGAATTAACTTTTGTAAATTAAAACGAAAAGTTAAATTTATAAAATAAATATTTAACGTTTAAATAATCGGGAAAACGAACACCGCACGGAGCGCAGTGCGTGGACTGAAAATGGGAGGTGATCCCTTAACCACCTCCCCACCATTCTTTCTCTTTCATTTCTTATTCATCTCTCTCTCTCTTCCTTTTCTTTTCTCTCAAAAACCCAAACTCACAAAAACTCACAAATCACAAAAATAAGCACCTCAATCGACCTTGGATCGTCATACTCGTTTGGAAGAAAACACTCACCGCTTTCCGATCTACATTTCTACCTTTTCGGATTTTCATTTCGACATTTTGTAAGTTTCCGACAAATCCCGACATCTCTCGTTTTTACTTACTTTTCATATATTATTGTTTGGATAAGCTTGATATGTCCCTATGAGGGTTGGGTAAAAGAATCAGACCAAACGGAAACCCGAAAACACGTTTTTGGCTCGAAATCCGTCAAACAGGTGATAGTGTCGCATGGATGAACCCAGACATGCGTCACTACTAGCGTCACTTCTTAAGTGCCGCTATACCTCTGATACCGACACTTCTTAAGTGTCGCATAAGCTCGAAAGTTAACCTCTGACCGTCACTACTGAAGTGACGCCTATACATACCGAGCGACACTTGTTAAGTGCCGCCATATCCTTTTATCTGACACAACATACCGTCACTATATAAGTGACGCCCCCATTATCTATACCGACACTTCATAAGTGTCGCATATAATCCCATTTTAATCTATAACCGTCACTCTACAAGTGACGCCATACTATTTTATGCGACACTTCGGTAGTGTCGCTATGATACACGTCACTCCTTAAGTGATGCCCAATTATCCGAAATCATTATTTTATACGACACTCCATAAGTGCCGCCGTTATGCTGAACCCGTCACTTCTTAAGTGACGCTATACCTTCAAATCTGACACTTCACACGACACTTCCTTAGTGTCGCATGATTGGCCTAAGTGACGCCTATAGTGACGCATAAAACAGCAGGTTTTCCAAATATTTTTACACCAAGTGTCGAGATTCTTCAACTTCAAATGCTTATTCAATACGACTTTTAGAACCTAATGGGACTTGTACTTCAAGTGTAACACTTCAAAAACAAGACGATAACAACAACACATTTATTTCAACTAATCACCAACGGTCCGTACGCGTTTTCAAAACCTACTTCAAAATCAAACAAGTCGTAGTAACTTGTAACAATACAATCAACCAAATCGGGGTAATTTGGACATTAAGTTAGACAAACAATTCCAATGGTAGTCTTTCGAGATACCAATACAATTAATGACAATTCAAGTGTCGTGGACACGTTCAGGTTTTCAAGCCTTTGGACACCAACTCACAGCTAATTACTTCAAGTTATTAAGTTAAACACTTCAAGAACCAGGTGAGTTTCATAGCCCCATTTTCACTGCTTTACAACTAGGGGTGTGATATTACTACTCGATTTTGTTTTACAAGTAGAACGCAAGTGCCAAACTTCAAATACTACATGAGTTTCAAGCTAATCAATTTAAAGTCCTCCATAAGCATAGTCTCTAGTATTTTATAGCGTGAATGTTAGTATATGATATCATATGGGATTGACAATCCTCATCCGGGTTAGCACGCACTAACCGGTCAAACGGATGTATTAGCATTTGGGAAGACGAGTGTTGATTAGGCACTCGTAGGAGGCATTTCAAGTTAGGTTTCCTTAAGTGGGCCTGACAAATCAAGTTAAGCTCAGACTATGTGCTCATGGACAGTATAACTTTTATTTTGCTTAATTGCATTTTAAATTCAATATAAATCTTGCGGTTCTGACAACTATACATTGACATACAAACCTGTGAGCTCACCAGCGTTTTCGCTGACCCATTTTAGTATTTATCACAGGTACCCAGCAGTAGGTTGACTGCACAAGCAAGAACTATTAGCTCGAGTCAGCATTCATACAACTAGAGATTGGACTGCATTATTATATTTTGTAAAAGTAATTATGCTATGTAATCTCTCAATTTCAGAAATCGAGCTAATGTAACTATATTTTGATGTTAACATTTACTTTATCTATACAAGTTTAAAACGACGCATATAGTGGTCGTTCATTATATCTTATGTGCTTTGTTATTGATTAGTGACACCCAAGTCAAGCTTCCGCAAATCATCAAATTTGGGGGTGTCACATCAAGAGTGTCAAGATACCACATCAATCTTTGGTTAGGGGTAAGTTCTTCCATCTGAGCTCTATGAGTTCCATCAGCCAATAAGTGATTAAAGAAAATTTGCTCTTCTGGAGTCATCATAACCTTGACATTATCCCCCATATCAACCTCAATAAATCTGCCCCTGTTCTAAGAATTAAACTAAGCTTGGAGATCTCTAGCTACTTTCTCACTCATAGCTTCTAACTCCTTTTCCTTTAATGGTTTCACAGGCTCAACCATCTTCTCATTTCCTTTATCCTTTGCCAAGGCTTCATCAACTATTTTAGGCCTAGTATGTTGAAATGGAATTTCATGAATTTTGATTCCAGCAGAGCTTCTTCCGGGTTCTGTGTTCTTAGCCTTTGCTGCTGGACTCTTGGCCACCTTTAGCAATGCATCTGCAGCTGCTTTTTCTGCTTCAGTCATAGCAGAGTTAACTTTCTCTTTTGGACTAGCAGACTTAACCTTTTCTGTCTCATTTGCACCAGCAGAATTAAATTCTTCATTCACAATCCCACTAGCAGAGCTAACTCCAGTTTCCACATTCTCATTAGCAGAAGTAGCACCAGCAGAGCTATCCAACATATCTTTAGCACTTGTCTTTGCAGCCTCTGATATATCTACATCTAAGTGCTCCAGAACTAAGTTTCCTACCACATTTCCAAACTGCTCTGCACTTACATCAGCATGGATGTTTTCAGCCTCTGCTTTATTTTCCTTTACACCCTCATCCATATTCAAGTCATCATTGACCACAAACTCAGATCTTTCACCATCATTATTTTCATCAGACAAATCTACCATCTCATCAACACCATCAACCTCATTTACAGGCCTTTCAAGATCTTCAATATCTTTCTCATACTGTTTCTTCTGCTCCTCCTCAGCCAGAATTAAATTTTCCTATTCTTCAGTCAACCCTAATTTTGTTGAACCCCGTGCACCAGTAAATTCAAACTGATTTGTATCTTCATCTTCACTAGTGCTCTCACTGCTTGACTTTACACTGACAGGTGATGATTTTCTACTGTTTCTTTTAGATGGTCTTTTCTGTTCTTTTGACTTACTCTTATCCTTACTTTTATTTTCTTCTCTCTCCTTCATCAACAAGTCCACCTTTTCCTTCAATTGGGCAATCTCCACCTTTTGATCCTCCATATCCTTTGACAACTTGGTACAGGTAGCCATCAATTTCTTTATAGTTAAGCTATCCTCACCATTTCCAGAAGTGTTACCCTCTATTAATGGATCATTGGAAGTTTTAGCTAATGTCTCAGACCTAGTCTGAGCATCTTTAGCCCCCAATGCGGTTTCTTGGCACCTGGGACCACTGGATACATTGACCTCCACTGGATCCTCAGCATTAGAGGAATCCAGTGGCATCTCTGTATCATGTGTTGCCATGGATTGGGTCCTAGTTCCTGTACCACTGTCATGTTCTCCTAGTGAGGTAGCAACAGTAGTGGCAGCCCTTTCCATATGGTCTCTCTGCTCCTTAGTGACCACCTCATTTTCATTTTCATTTGTGGACAGAGACAAATGAGGAAGAGGAGCCTCATTTGCATGTTTTCTAGCCTTTTCGGCTTTAGATTTGGCAGGCTGTGAGTCCCTTGTTCTTTTTGATTTTCTTGTTGAACCTACACCACTTGGTTGAGAAGTAGTGGGAGTTTCTACTTCCTGTGGCATAGTGGAAGGTATGTTCAACATGTGACCAGTCAGATTGGTCTCATTTCCTGAAAATTCTTTCCCTTTAACCGTCCCCTTTCTCCTCATGTTTGAAAAAGTCTTTTTGGATAGATTGGAAAGTGTTATTCTACCACCTTCCCTGGGTAGATCTTGTATTTCTTGATCAATTATATATTTTAAAATTCTTGGATACATTAAAAATTTATCTTTTGGCTTCTCAAGATTATTTACCATGCCATTGAAAATCAACTTTGAAAAATTAAACTTCTCATTGTTTGCAAGACATATTAAAGAAGAAGCAATGTCACTGCTAAATTGTTCCCAAGAAGTTTTCTTTTATGAAATACAGTGTTGTAGAGTATGAATTAAAAATTTCCATTGTGAGGGGAACATTTGTTTGTAATAAGTCAATTTTTCTGTTCTCTCCCACTCATACCCATACAACACAAGTTGATCATGTATGTGAGAAGTATCATAGCACTCCATACCATCTGCATCATCTAATAAAAGATGAGCACGCATGGATGCTTCAGTTACATTGATAACTTTCTCATTTACTTTTGCCGTTATTGATTTAACCCCATTTTCTTCTGACAATACGGCAGATGTCCAGAAGTCATTAATATGTGAAATGTAAATAATAGGGTTAACAGTAAGTGCAAACCTTATGGGTGTACACTTCAAAAAGTCCACAATTTCATGGAACCCCTCAGATCCCTTTGGTTTTTCAAGATACCCACAGACGTTGTGTTGGTCGCCAATTTCGAGTTTCTTAGATGAAGAAGATGATGATGCCATTGTTGAACAGTAGAATTGAGGGTAAGTTTGGAGAGGTTTTTGATCGGATTTTAAAAAATTTGCAAGTGGTTAGAAAGAGTGTAGTATTTGGCACTTTAAATACGGTTCAAAAGTGAACCGTACTTACAAGCCCTAAAATAACACTACCAGAACTAAATATTGAAAAGGTGCTGACAGAATTAAGTTTGCCAAATTGACACTAGCAGAATTAACTTCAGCTTTTCTTCCCACTTGGACACTCACTTAGCAGAACTAATTCCATTAACAGAACTAATTTCATCCTTTCTTTACACTAGCATAATTAATTCCTCGTCCCTTTTTTTTTTTTTTTTTTTTAAAAACATAGAATGTACAAAAGACTTAAAAAAATAGAACAAACTACAAGAACAAAATAACTAAGAAGTTAAAATAATTCAGGATCTTGAAGATCAGGTAATTCCATGTCTTGTGCATAATGGATATTCATAAGATGATCTCTGTGAGAAGTGTAAGGAGGGACATAAGTGTATCTGGCTTCATTTGATGGATTAAGTTTGCACTTGATCCATATCTTGGCTTTGGTTTTTGCTCTTTTTACCAAGTATTTCCAATGAAGCACTCTGTCCTTGATTCTCCTTGGAAGAGATCTTTTTGCAATCCGTCTTCTAGTCTCGGTATCCCTACATTGATGCATTAACTCCCAGTTGTAATTATCCAGTTGCTGAATCTGCTCCTGTAGAGTTTCAACTACATGATCGTGCTCATACTCTTGAATAGCTTCCATCTGATGATATTCATCCATGCTGATCAATTCTGGATTTGGTTCTTCTTGAATCTCATTTTCAGAAGTTCCAGAAGTTGTATTTCCAGATGTGTTGCCAGAAAAATGATCTCTTGGAGAATAGTAGTTATCAAACAGGTAGGATGTTGGAATTTCGTTGACAATCACAGCTTGTTCCTCATTGGAGTTCATTTTTGCTTTGAGTAATTTAAGTTTCTTGAAAAACTTTGAAATAATGGAAGGCATTTCAAATAAACACGATTTTATGGAACACAGAGTAATGAGAAGTGATCGCACCCCGAACGGTCGGTCAAGGAATCGTTTCCTTGTCATTGCCGGACCTTTCGCTCGAGGCGGGCGATCAGAGGGTGGTTTTAAAAATATAGAGCTGGGGACCTAAGTTTTACTTATAACTACGGATAGCAGTAAGTAATGACTCAGGGTCGTTCTTAAGATCAACCGTATTGTGAAACCAAGCAGTCAAGACGATCGATTCGATTTAGTAGGGTTTGTAAACAGGAGATTTGATTTTTGGTTCTTAATTACTTAGGTCCTAAATTAAACAGTAAAATAAAATAGTAGATGATAATCAGTATGGAGATGAGTGTTTGTTGTGATTTCATTAGCCTTAAGGGGAGATGATGTTTAGTTTTGATGTTTTGAAAACGTTCTTTCTAAGTATTTATGTTCTACTGTTTTAGGTACTTTATAGAGTCAACACTAGCACCCTACTATCTGATTCCTCAGATAGCATGTCACTGAGTACTAGGTTGTCATGATTCTGATCAGATCAGGCTGCTCTACCCCCAACACTGTCTGCGAAGACAAGTGACCCGTCTTGGAGTTAACTCCTGGGCACATGAATAAGGTAACGATATTTAATTTCTGACCTTTCTTTGATACCATAAAGTATTCTAATTCAAATAGAGCATTTAAGACCGAATTCGGAAAGCGTCTGTTAACTTTTCATCGATGGGTTGTTAGGTTCGGAGCTGGTGGGTGACCCAGTGCTGCTCAGAATGTATACACCGACGTCCGTTCCATAGCTTGGGTGTATGGGAATCATTCCCGAAGGATGGTTCCGACACTTACACGAGGTACTAGGACGTTTTATGGCATTCCATGCCTTGCGCACTAATGCAAGTTAGGGTGTATACACCGACGGTCGTTCCGTAGCTTCCATGCGTTTGTACTACACCAGAGGTGGTTCCAGCATTAAACTAAGTAGTAAGACGTTTTACGGTGTTCCACACATGTTGCACATTCGGGTCACTCTGAACCCGTTTAAACTCAGTTTGTATTAAAGCTTACCCATCTATGATGTAAACCCAGCCCTCACTTAACATTACCCAATAAATCCCTGATTTATTCATGTTGTACTATACATTAGGTTTAGCGGTATTTCCAAAGCTTCGAAATCAGACCATGCATAGATAGCACAGATAATTAATTACCCTCAGAACAAGGTTCGCGACTCCTTGTCTTTTAGGGTTTTAACCACGTTTATTGGAGGAAAGGCGATAGTTTGATGAACAGTTTATCATCATAGATGAAAAGTTAAACAGACATAGTTTTCATATTGTAACAATTGGGAATAATATTTCCACAACGGATTGTGCCCACGACTTTCATAGCTTCCACGTTCCGTACTTCACACATTCGTGATGTTTCCGGCGCTATACAAATGAAAGCCGTATAACGTTACCTCCGTTATTTGATATCATCCCAATTATATATTTAAATTAACATCATCCCCCATTATAACGGCTAACTACATCACAACAAACACAAAAGCTAACTACTCACTAATCATGGTAACGAATCCTAAATCTAGCATAATAACAATAGCATGCATTATCACAGATAAGGAAAGAGATAACCGTGATAAAGGCATAGTTTGAATATAAGCTGAAAGATTACAACGAGTAGAGCCTCCGCTATTACAAAAGCACCCCTCCAAGTATCTCCAACAAATATTACAAAGCAACCCCTCCGTTAGTCTCGTTAAATATTAACGAGAAGCTAACTACTAACTAACCTACTAATTCTCCTCTAACTCCTTAGAGAAGTGTTAGAGAGAGAAGCTACTATTCTAGAGAGAAGTGTGTGAAATGTGTGTTGTGAGGTGATGAGAAATGAGGAGGTGAAGCCTCTATTTATAGGCTTTCAAGATACAAATTTACATTCAACACCCTCGCTCCCAATTTTACACTGAAATACACCCTCGAGCTATAAAATTCGACACCTAAAGGGGCGTATTCGACACCAAAAGGGGCGTATTCGGTAGCAAATAGGGCGTATTCGGTAGCAAACGGGGCGAATCCGGCACCATAGAGGGGGTATACCACCCCAAAAGGGGGGGGGGGGGTATACGGCCCCATAAGGGGGGTATACGGCCCCTAAGGGGGGGGGGTATACGGCCCCTGTGGGGTGGTATCCCCTTGGTCGTGGTCTTGTGCACTGGATCGTAAGTCTTGCATGCTGGATCGTAACTTGTATTGGCCCTATCTTCTTCGTTCTAGCTCCGTTTTCAGCGTTCTTTATATCCACGGGATCGTAATTACCTGAAGATCATAATGAGATAATCTAAGTATAATTTCAAGGTATTATGCTTTAAAAGTGCTCGTAGAACGTGAACGTATCGTTTGTGCTCTATTTTGTACGTTATTTGGCCATTTTACTTGATTTTTAAAGCAACGCCTTATTTTTAGCCCTAATGATGAATTATGGTGAAAAAGTATTGATATTGAATGTTTTCATCCATTTTGGGGCTAAAAAGGTGGGAATTATGTACTTAAAAACGTGACTTTTTACGTCCAATCAAATATCCCACACTTAGACGTTGCTTGTCCTCAAGCAATACTTCAACTATCCTTACTTAAAAAGATGTTTTAAGTCCGATTTTTGCGAATTAAAATATTTCTAAGAACAACCATTCTTCATACAAGTAACCTGTTTCAGAAAATTGAGATAAATAAGATAATTGTTCCAGAAATAAGAAATGAATATCTTTGGGCATGCTTCTGATTCTCGTGATCTTTGGCATACACATGACTTAGGCAATCTCACCAGGTGGTCACTCAATTCACTCAAAAGTGTATCGGGTTTCCTATCATTCTAAACAAACGAAATCGCTCAAAACCCAGTCATGCAACATTCATCGTCATAGGCTTGATCGAGAATCAAATCTCCACCACTTAGGTGAGGACGGTGCTAATTATCCCAGGACATTCATCGGGTTGTAGTGTGAAGTGAGGGTTAAGGGTATGGATAGTGGGCATTTTTAGGTTTAAAGGGTTATGCTTATCTTAGAACTTTTAAATTTTAAGAAAAGTTTTATTTAGATATGCTTTTTAATGAAAACGGAAACGGATAACGGTAAGGAGGAAAAGATAGCTATTTTGACTTCTATCTTTTTGAAAACACACGGAATAGATATTTTTCAGAGATCGGAGTTTTCAAGAGATTTGAAGCACTTAGCTTTATTTCTATTTTTGGCTTAGAATTTCTTTGCCAAGGAATTTCTAAGGGATTTTTATTTTTTTCTTTCTTACTTCCTTTTGAGATCCTTTCTTATTTTCATTTTTCAATCTTTTGACATTTCGAATTTTACTTGGTGTCAATTTTTCACACCTTTAGACTTTCTCGATCTTTTTGAGATTTTGATAATGGAAACGTACACTAGATTTTTTAAGTAAAACACGAAATTTGTGATTTTAGAGTGAAAGCAAAAAGAATACCTAAATAGCATTTTTCAAAAATTTAAAAATTCCAAGATAAAATTTTGGTGGGTATGGAGGTGGATGGGGTTTTAATAAAGGGTTTTCAAGAAATGAAAAGGTTAAGGCTCAACAGGGTTTACTAGGCGGATCATCGACACTAAAAATGAGTATCAGCAGGGTTAGGCTTGAAGAGATATGAGAAAAATGGGTTTATTTCCTAGGGAATGTCAAGGTCATCTAATTGCACCTATACCGCGTACGGTACTCACCAATATGGTCTCGAAATGCATACCAAGAGCAAGTTCTAATTCAGAAATGCATACATCGGCACACACAACAAATGAATAGTGAAGCATTTAAAATGAATGCTTTATAGGCTCAAGATACCTCACTGCAATTAATATGGGTTGTCTGTGCTTAGTCATGCACTGCCCCTAAGATTATCATTTCATAATTTGAGAAATTCCTACCTTATTTACACTATTTTCCAAAATAACTTACTCATATTTAAAATAGCTCCTCTTAGAAACATTAAAATTCAAAAAATAGCAGAGCCATCTACTGTCGAAGTTAAGCTCATGCTTTTCTTTGTTTAAAGCAAAAATTTTGAAAAATTTAATCAATTTTTAAAGTGAGGAACATTTTCTGAGTTGCTATTTGGACATAAAAATCTATCTTAGGTATTCTATACCGCTATCCCACACTTAGAGGAACATTGTCCCTAATGTTCTCTTCAGTGGAGATTTTACTGGAAGTAAAATCTCACACTTAGAGTTTGAACATGTAAGAAAATGTTTCTCAAGTGCTAATTTTGGGCTGGAATCCCACACTTAATGATAAGCTTAGGATATGGTATAGATTACTTTTATTAATTAACAGTACTACGTAAAGCAAAAAGATAAAAACAGAGAAAGGATGAAGAAACTCCCCAAATAGCTAAAGCTGAAGATCTGAATATGTGCCGAGAAGAAGAAAAGTCTTTCTTTTGCGGTAGCTCCATGAGGATTATTCAGCTTTAGGGGGATTTGCCTTTGATTAGTAGCTTTGCCTTCCACTTCAACCACCATTTGTGAATCAATCTCTTAAGTGTGAACACGTTGAATATACCTTTTAAATTCAACTTCATATTTTTGCAATAAGAGAGAATCACTGTCTCAGAATGAAAAGATGTTTTCTATTACAAATCATTTTGTAGGACATATGTTTTTAAACGAGTTCGAGCATAATGCATAAAAGTAGTATGCAAGTACCTCAAATGCTCGAAACATATGAACTAATTTTCTGAAAGTATTTTCTTATTTATCTGAGACAAGTGATTTTGCAAAAATGAGTTGCGACTTTTGAAATATTTTGAAAATATTTTTGAGGCATATCCAAGTGTGAAGGATATTCAGAGATTTATCTTCACTTATTAACACACCAAAAACACGCGTTTTATTCCACGGGTTGCCTCCCGAGAAGCGCTGCTTTTAGAGTCGAGAGCTCGACTTTCCTTCCTTCAGAATCAGTGAGTGGTGGAACTTCCAGGGCCAATGGTGCTGGAAGGTGGGACCCTGGAATTGAATCTCAAGAAGTGGCGAGTGATGACCTGAGTGATGTTTGGGATCCTTTCCACAAAGCTTTCAAAGTGTTTTTCAGCAACCCTTTGCAAGTGAAGGAGATCCCAGGTGATATCATCAACTGATTTTGAGATGATTCCGTTGGGATCAAAGATGAGGGTCCCATTGGATCTGATAACCTCACGCTCAGGACGTTCTCCTCTTAAGGAATCCATGAAACCAAAGAAGCGCAGATGTATATCTTCATGATCGTTTGTGTCGGGGTCTCTTCTTAGTGCATGGATAGATCCTTGGATACCCTGGATAAGCTGCCTCTGATGATCGGAATACGTGAGGTTGGAATTCCGGAAGATGTTCAAGATTTTGTAGTAAACCTCACGTAGACCATCATGGAATAGCTGCCTGGGTTCTTCTGAGGGAACAGTACCAAAGATTTCTGAGAGTCGTTCCGTGACAAAGTTTGCAGTGTTGATCATCGTTCCATCTGGTATGGAAGATGGGATAGCACGCGTCCTTTCATCTAAACTCACGTACTCGAGCTTCTCGATAATCTTGTGGGCGTGGTGTTCAATGGTGCAGTCGATGTAAAACCTATGTGGTGAGGTGTTATCAATGTGGTCGTTATCGGCTATGGAATCCATCAATCCTTTGAGATCATTCATCATCTGAATGTCTACTTCCTCCTCAGGGTTCCCAGATGCATAGTCCAAATTGTACCTGTAAGAATGTAGCAAACTCATTTGTTGGTTAGAATATGGAAATGCGAACCTGATGAGGGCTTCATAAACCTTGCTATATATGACTTTTTGTCCTTCGAAGAACTCTGACTCGTCTGCAGTTGGTTCTGTTGGAATAGTGTCCAATATCATAACTAATTGGTGAGACTATCATTAATGGTAAAGTCCTTTTTGGGTTGCCCTCAATAAACAGTCAAGAGAAAGATGAAGGATAATATTAATAGTATTAAAATTATATTTAATTGTTTAATTAATTAATAACAGTTTATTAATTAGAAATTAAAAGTAATTAAATTTGACGGAAGATTCCAGAATCTGATCCAACCGCCGGTTGGAAGACCCAACCGCCGGTTGGGATTAGGGTTTCTGAGGCGGTGGAATTCGCAGACTTGGGGTACAAGTCAAACACTCCAACCGCCGGTTGGAAGGTCCAACCGCCGGTGGAGTGTCGAATTTAGCAAATTCTAGGGTTTCTTCCACAACTATAAATAGGGGCATCTTATACCTTCATAAACATACAAATCAAATACGAATTTTTGAGGGTTTCGAAAATTTGACTTTCTCTTGGGTTTTTGGGTGTGAAGCATTAGAGGTATTCTACTTTGGGTACTTGCCTCCAAGTAACGAAGCTCTGCTGGTTGGTCTGCGCGTGAGAATTAGGTTTTCTCTAAGGTTAGTGTTTTCCTTATATTCTCCTTGTTCTATTTATTCATTGTACTATGTTGTTAAAGTTAAAGATCCCTTAGGGTTTTAGTTTCCTAATTGCCTTAGATTATTTAAAGTTTTGTTATTCCGCTGCGTGTATAATAATCTAGTTAAGGAATAGAAAACCCAATAGTGGTATCAGAGCCATAGCTTAACAAATAGTAGCGTGCAATTATCTGCAATATTATGTAGGTAAAGATAAATTGGAAAGAGAATTATCTAAATAGGTAATATGTATTTACAGTTTAGATATTGATAATTTTAAATTGTTTAAAATAGACCACTAATTTTAAAAGGTTTAAAATAGAACCCTAAACTTCAAGAGAGATTATATGTATAATATGATTTATATATATGTATAATTAAAGTCTAAATACATCGTCAGTCAATTGATAAATCGGCTCACCCATGAGGAACAAACTATAAGAGGGGTATAAGGCGGGTCGCTCAGCTTCCCTAAAGAAGTCAGGTTTTTAATAAGCTTCGCGCTGACCTACTTCTCCGCTTCTTTGTGCGTTCGATGGAGCTACCGAGGACCTTTGATAGGATGATGTCAAGATTAAAAGTAGACTTAAAATAGTAAAACAAAATCCCGTTTTAGCTATAGGAAATGATGAATAGTATGCTAACCCATGAAATCCGCACATCTCTCGTATGAACTGTTAATGGAGCGTGTGTGGTTTACCGGCACATTAATATGAGGACGTAATGAAAGGTGATTGAGACTCGCGATTCTCGAGCGTACTCGAGCCGGGGATCACGCGGGGTTTGCATGGTTAATTCATCATCTTGTTCATGATCCTCGACATACCAGTCATGAATAGTAGATGTGCATTACCGAGATTAACATGCCATTGATAGAAATCAATGAATCTCAAAGATTTAGGAGTTTCATAGAAATGAAATAGATAATGGTATTTTAGTTATATGATTACGGCGACCCTTTTCATAAAACTGAAAATATGGATCCTAGCCTTAATTTAGAAAATTGGGTAAATAATTAAGGAATATTCAAACTAACTAAAACTGTTTTATCTCATAGATGGCTAATTTAGATGGTGCAAATCCTCCCGTCCCCAATCCCGCACATAACTCGAACTTCTCACTACTCCCAGTTCTTGGGAGGGAAAGACTGATCGGTCCAAATTATATGGACTGGATGCGTAACCTAAGGTTTACCTTGAGGTACGAGAACAAGGAATATGTTCTCGATGAGCAGATTCCCATAATTGATGAAGAATCAACCCAAGAGGAGATTGAGGCACACCGGAAACATTATGATGACGCAAATAAAGTGTCTTGTATCATGGCATCTTCCATGAGCCCTGAACTGCAAAAGACTTTTGAAAACACATGGGCTTATGAAATGAACCAACAGCTGAAAGAAATGTTTCAGGCTAAGGCAAGCAAAGAACGCCTTGATGTGGTGAAATCCCTCATGGCTTGCAAGCCCAAACCTGGAGTTTCTATCTGTGCTTTCGTCTTAGAGATGAAAGGGTACTTTGATAGGTTGGAATCATTGAACATGGTATTTGACACAGAGTTTTCCATCGCCATAATTCTATCCAGTTTGCCAGCTGTCTACAATCAGTTTGTAATGTCATATCAGATGAATATGAATGAGAGAGAAGGCTCAATAATGGAACTCCACAATTTACTGCAAACTGCTGAGCAAGGAATCAAAAAGGATGATGTGTCCTCTGGCTCAGCAGCTCCTGTGTTGACTGTTGGTCAAAGTGCAAAGAAAAGAAAAAGGTCAAATTCTAATTGGAAAAGGAAGACTACTGACGGAAAGTCCGTTCGCAGGTCTAAGAAAGGGACCGATTCTGAGAATGCACATGTTAGTGACCCAAAGGAAGCAGTGTGCTTCTACTGCAACACAAAGTTGCATTGGAAGCGTAACTGCCCGAAGTACCTAAAGGACCTTGAAGAAGGAAAGGTCGAGAAGAGTATTCACTCAGGTATGTTTATGATCGAACTCCATAATACTACAACTTCTAATTCATGGGTTCTGGATACAGGGTGTGGTAATCACATTTGCACTGTATTGCAGGGGCTAAAGGAAAGTAGAAGTGTGAAGCATGGAGAGCTCAACTTAGTTATGGGAAACAAGGGAATTGTACCTTTGACGAAGATTGGAAAATTTGAGCTCATGCTGAATTCTGGAGTTAGGATAGATTTAAATAATTGCTATTATTCGTCAAAAATGACTAGAAACATTATTTCATTTTATGTTTTGTTTAAAGATGGTTATCATTTTACTTTTGATAATGGAAATGAAGATATTTTGGTTTATTTAAATAATTGTTTTGTTTTTAAAGCTTCTCCTTACAAAGGCATATATGAAGATGTTGAATGTGTTAGCAATGTTATTTTAAATGTTGATTCGTCTAATGAGCTTGATAAATCCAAGTTGTGGCACTATCGTCTAGGGCACATAAACAAGAAACGCATCGCCCAACTCCAAAAGGATGGAGTATTGGAATCATTCGACCTCAAATCGGATGATGTATGCGAATCTTGTTTATTAGGCAAGATGACTAAATCACCATTCACAGGATCATGTGAAAGAGGTGAAGGATTATTGGATTTGGTACATACAGATGTAGTATGTGGACCATTCCGATGTGCTACAAAAGATGGAAATAGATACTATGTTACATTTACTGATGACTTCAGCAGATTTGGACATGTTTATCTGATCAAACATAAGTCATATACTTTTGAGGTATTCAGAAGATATCAAAACGAAGTAGAGAATCAACTGGGCAGAAAGATAAAGGTTCTCAGATCCGATAGGGGGGAGAGTACCTTAGTATCGAGTTTCTCGATCATCTTAGAAACTGTGGAATAGTTTCACAATTGACTCCTCCTAGAAAACCGCAGCTTAATGGTGTTGCTGAGAGGAGAAACAGAACTTTGTTGGACATGGTTCGATCTATGATGAGTCGAGCAACACTTCCAATAAGTTTATGGGGTTATGCATTAGAAACAGCCGCCCATATCTTAAATCAAATACCCACTAAGAAAGTTTCAAAGACACCTTATGAGATGTGGAAGGGAAGGAGACCTTCTCTTGATCACATCAAAATCTGGGGTTGTGAAGTTTACGTTAGACGGGAAACTCAGGACAAACTAGACCCCAGATCTGAAAAGTGTCTTTTCGTCGGTTATCCATAAGAGTCGTTTGGATATTTATTCTACAGACCCAAGGATAATGTGGTCTTTGTAGCTCGAAGAGGAATGTTCCTTGAGAGAGAAATGATATCTAAAGAGGACAGTGGGAGTAAAATTGATCTTGAAGAAATTCAAGAATCTACCGATGAAGAACCTATAATAAACACTGACGTTCAACAAGAGGTGGAGACACCTGTTTAACCTGAAGACATATCCTTACCCGTTTGCAGATCTAGTAGAGTTAGCAATCCTCCTGAGTTCTATTATGGTTACCAAATAGAAGAAGGGGATAAGATAAATGATCGTGCACTGGCTGAATTAGATGAGCCTGCTAACTACAAGGAAGCGATGGCAGGCCCTGAGGCTGCTAAGTGGAAGGAAGCTATGAAAAGTGAAATTCAGTCCATGTATGACAACCAAGTTTGGAATTTAGTTGACACTACACCCGATCTTAAGACGGTGGGATGTAAGTGGATCTTCAAGAAGAAGACAGACATGGATGGAAACGTGCATACTTATAAAGCTAGATTGGTAGCAAAGGGCTATACTCAAACCTACGGGATTGATTATGAGGAAACCTTCTCACCAGTAGCTAAGATTAAGTCAATTAGGATTATGCTAGCCATAGCTGCGTTTCATGACTATGAAATTTGGCAGATGGATATCAAAACCGCTTTCTTTAATGGGAAACTGACAAAGGATGTGTTCATGGTACAACCGGAAGGTTTCGAAAATACAAAGTATCCTAATAGAGTGTGCAAGCTTGAAAAGGCTATTTATGGACTTAAACAAGCCTCACGTAGCTGGAATCTCTGCTTCCATGAGAAAGTCACAGAGTTTGGATTTTCTAGAAGTGAAGATGAGTCCTGTATATATGTCAAGTTCAGTGGGAGTATTGTAGTATTCTTAGTATTATATGTGGATGATATAATGCTCATAGGAAATGATATCCCAACTTTACAAGGTGTAAAAGCATGGTTTCGCTATGAAAGATCTTGGAGATGCAGCATATATCCTAGGTATAAAGAGTTATAGAGATAGGACAAAACGTCTCATAGGACTCAGCCAGGACACGTACTTAGATAAAATCTTGAAAAGATTCAATATGGAAAATTCTAAGAGAGGGAACTTACCCTTAAATCATGGCATAAAGATCAGTAAGGATCTGTGTCCAAAGTCAGAACAAGAATTGGACAGAATGAGTCGAATCCCATATGCTTCGGCTATAGGATCGATCATGTATGCCATGACGTGTACAAGACCTGATGTCTCATTTGCTTTGAGCTTAGTGAGTCGACATCAGCAGAATCCTGGTGAAGGTCATTGGACAGCTGTAAAGAACATTCTCAAGTATTTGAGAAATACTAAAGACAGGTTCTTGGTTTATGGTGGAAAAGAGGAACTAAGAGTAACGGGTTATAGTGACGCCAATTTCCAAACAGACAGATATGATTGCCGTTCACAGTCTGGTTGGGTGTTCTTACTAAATGGGGGAGCGGTGACATGGAAAAGTTCTAAGCAAGATACAGTGGCAGACTCTACATGCGAGTCTGAGTACATTGTGGCTAGTGAAGCAGCAAAGGAAGCTATCTGGATGAGGAATTTCATTGGAGATCTTGGAGTTGTTCCAACAGTGCAAGATCCTATTGCTATATTCTGTGATAATGAAAGTGCAGTAGCCTTGAGTAGAGAACCCAAGGATCACGGAAAGTCAAAGCACATTGAAAGGAAATACCATTTTGTTCGAAGTAAAGTCGAAGAAGGACACGTAATTGTGAAGAGCAAAAGATCAGAGGAGAATCCAGCTGATCCGTTCACAAAGCCACTAGGAAAGTCCAAGTACGATGAACATGCTAGGAGCATAGGTTTAAGAGATAATGTAAAGTTTTAGTAGTTAGTTTGAATTTGAAACGTTATAAACAATGATGGTAACTTTAATAGACTTGGTGATTAAGTAATGGAGATTATTAATTGGAAGGAGTTCTACCAATTACTATTGTTTGTCGTTGTGTTTCAGTTTTGCATGTTTAGGCACCACTTCCAGAGTAATAAGTTCTTACTCAAACCTCCTCATTCGATCACACTATAGGAAGTATGTGGTGAATTAAGACTGTCATGGAGTGTTAGTAGATGACTATGGAGATAGACATGGCATGGAGATTGCTGCAACACTCATGGTTACTTAATGGGGATTTAAGTATATGAGAAACCCGCACTCATGGAAGTTACTTCATGGATTGAAATCACGAGTAACTCTGAGATGATAATATCTTTTATTCTTAAAATGGAGATACATGAGTATCTAGTTCTTCAAATCTGTTATACTTTAATCTATTTTAACGCTGTACGTAAAAGGCAGTTATAAAGGGTATGATGGGTATGATACGATAAGTTGACTAGTGCTATGTAGTCGATATTTATTTGTTCCTTTTGCCTAAAATGGAAAAGAGATATCATGGGCCCTCTGATGATTAAAGTTTGACTCTAAAGTGCTAGGCCTGGCCGAGACTAGGGTGATAGTTTGGCAGTCTCATATAGTCAATATAATCGGAAATCAGAAAACTTATATGAATCTTGAGATTGATTATAATCAATGTCTCGATTCATACGATATCGTGAAACAAAGGAATGGATGATCACTTATCTAAAGGACTGACTCTAAATCAGAGTTAGGCAGTTGCGATGGATGGCACACTTTACATGGTTAATAAGATATAGACTTAGACCAATAATAGTTGATGAATTGTCCAAGTGGGAGACTGTTAGAATAGTGTCCAATATCATAACTAATTGGTGAGACTATCATTAATGGTAAAGTCCTTTTTGGGTTGCCCTCAATAAACAGTCAAGAGAAAGATGAAGGGTAATATTAATAGTATTAATATTATATTTAATTGTTTAATTAATTAATAATAGTTTATTAATTGGAAATTAAAAGTAATTAAATTTGACGGAAGATTCCAGAATCTGATCCAACCGCCGGTTGGAAGACCCAACCGCCGGTTGGGATTAGGGTTTCTGAGGAGGTGGAATTCGCAGACTTGGGGTACAAGTCAAACACTCCAACCGCCGGTTGGAAGGTCCAACCGCCGGTTGAGTGTCGAATTCAGCAAATTCTGGGGTTTCTTCCACAACTATAAATAGGGGCATCCTATACCTTCATAAACATACAAATCAAATACGAATTTTTGAGGGTTTCGAAAATTCGACTTTCTCTTGGGTTTTTGGGTGTGAAGCATTAGAGGTATTCTACTTTGGGTACTTGCCTCCAAGTAACGAAGCTCTGCTGGTTGGTCTGCGCGTGAGAAATAGGTTTTCTCTAAGGTTAGTGTTTTCCTTATATTCTCCTTGTTCAATTTATTCATTGTACTATGTTGTTAAAGTTAAAGATCCCTTAGGGTTTTAGTTTCCTAATTGCCTTAGATTATTTAAAGTTTTGTTATTCCGCTGCGTGTATAATAATCTAGTTAAGGAATAGAAAACCCAATAGGTTCTTCATTATCAGAATGTTCATGCAGGAGCTGAGTTGCTAAATTTTCGGCGAAGGCATGAATGCGGTTTTGTAGGAATTGAGGACTTCGAGAGTTATTAGCACGATAGACAGTGTATTCAGCCTCGATTTCTTTGATTAATTTTCTCTGCCGAGGAGTGTACTCATTTGTTGAGTCTCTGATAACCGTCATTATCATCCGGAAGTCATCCTCAAATCTTTCGAGGGCACTGATCATCCATTCATGAGTAGAGATGACCTGAACTTGGATGATCTCGAGAGGAGGGTCAGGAATGGCGGGAGATGAACGAAGGTGGATGGAGCGATGTTTGTCCCTAACCTTGGATCTAGTACGAACCGAGTCACTCAATCGTTTGCGGAATCAACGATTAAGTTATACACTAAACACACGAACAATCAATACGCAATGAATATCAAACGAAACGTATTATATTGTATTATAATCGGTCAGATTACAGAGATTTCGACTAATTGCGTTTAGGGTTTCGTCAACCCTAAAACAGAAAACACAAAACGAATTTATACAAAATCTGGCACCTGCGACGTCGCACGCTACGTCGCAGGCCCAAGCCCATGCGACGTTGGCTACGTCGCAGGCCCATTCCTGACGTCGCACCTGCGACGTTACGCGCTACGTCGCAGGAGTCAGGAAACGCAAACCTAAATACAAACTACGAGCTAGACCAACTGACAGACACTAAACATGTACTAACAAACTCCCCCGTGTCTTCAACTTGGTCTTCAAAAATCTTCTTTAAACCCAGCCCGCAGGAAACTGGCCGTCGGCATGAATTCCATTAGCTACGCAAACAGTAACAACATTGTAAAACTGCTGTGCTAAACGTCTGTTGAATTCATTCTTCTGACCAACACGAATCCGATTATCATAGAGTTTTCTTAAATCTTTTTCATGAAAATTAATCAAACTCATCGGATCATACAGTCTAAACGTTGCTTGCTTCAAATTCCATATACCTCCAACTTCTGGCCACGGTTCAGAATCTGGAACAAAAGTAATAACCGCTTGGCCAGTCTGTGGATCAAGTTCCCATTTTACAAGTCTTCTCAGAAAATAATAAGGAACTGATTCCAGAGGTATCTCAGTCAAACAGTTAGCAGGCGAATAGTGAACTTTAACCAAAGGCTTCCTGGTGACTGGATCAATCTTCTTTTTCCACGTATACCGAGTTCCCAACGTCGGTTTCAATTTCGAATATGTCTTCGATAACACTTCCCGACGTAAATTTCTCTGAATGAATCAGCATAATCATTCTCGAAAGGATTAATCAATTTAAGCTGAGCTAATCGATTAATCTCTCCTTTTGGCAACGTACTTAATCTATCAAAACGCATTCTGAAGTACTGAACTCCATCTTCTCTCTTAATCATAAACAGATTCCTCTGACACTTCTAGCTTTTAATAACACCGGTATAATTTCGACTAACCCGGTACACTTGACATTTAACTGGAATAGGAACTGGATTTCGTCCCTTAGGCCACCATTTCTTGTTTCTCTCTCTCTTTTCTTCAGCAGTTAATTTCTTCGCTGCTGAGTCCGGTGCCTGTGTCTCTGAAGCTGGAGTTGCAGCAGAACTTGATTCTCCATGTTGAGCTTTATCAGGACTCTCGTCTTCACTTGAATCAGATTCTATAATTGGTGCACCATCGTAAGCTTCCCCAGATTGTGCATCATCATACGTTTCATCTGCATTCAACTGCTCTTCTTCAATCGAAACATCCTCATTCATCTCAAAAACATTCTCTGTTTCTTCCTCAGAGCCAACTCCACTGGCCATCCTCTGAATAAATGATAAGTCAGCGAATGAGTAGTCAACTGCCAGCGGTCTCGGTTGCCCTGGAATATCATCAACACAAAAATAATCCAAACGAGAAATATTTTCATTAACATTTTCAATTACAGGGTTGGGATTTACAGACGCAGGTTCACTTGACTCTAAAGTGGGTATCCCAGACCCATACTCCCCCGAGGCAAGTAACCTGCCTTCCAAAACATTAACCCTAAGCTTCGTTTCCTCAAGCTCCTTAGATTGAACCTCGATCAACGCAGCTTGTTCAGCAATCTTCTCGTCTTGAGCCTCCAGCTTTTGCGTCATCTTCTGCATATCTTCCATAATCTTTTGCAGGAATGCTGGAGTCGGTTGAATCTGAAAATCAGCTTGCTGCTGTGGATTGACTGGAGCTCTGGCTGATGAAGAACGACGAACACGACGACGAGGACGATAAGTTTCATCAGCAGAATCATCACCGTCTCGTGTACGTTTCCCAGTATCCCTTGGAGGTACATACTTGCGTCCTGCCCTAATCCGACGCTGAATTCTCAAATATCTGAATGAATCGGATAACCTGATACGTTCCATCTCAGAGGGATGCGGAACAGTACCATCCGAATGCTCAGGCGTCTGACCTCCATCCTGAGGACCTACATTGGCCGGTTCTTCAGAATCAGAACTCTCGACCGTGTCGTGAGATGCTGGATTGTCTGAGTCCACATGCCCAAACTGCTCGATGTTCTCCAAAAGAGCATCCACATGCTCCCCCGCAGCCTGAACAGGAACATTCATAAGCGGTTGCTGCGGTTGCTGTGGTGCTGGAATATCCATATACTGAGGATCTGGGGGTGGTACATAATTTTCATCCACAATAGCACCGAATAAGGGAACATCCCTTGGTGCCTCGACCCCTTTCTCATACCCTGCACAAATAGTGAAAATCCGACTCATCATCGGTGAAATCTTTAGCGGCTGATCGATATCACCCTGTGCCTGAAGTTCCGGATGATGACGATTGATGTGCAACTGTACAAATCTCGGATATAAAATTCATTTCTGATCCCCGGCATTCGCATTATCAACCATAGCCTTGAAGATAAATCCCGAGAAGTTGAACGGCTTGTTGTATACAAATGCTAACATAGCAGAAGCCAGACTTCGACTCATCCCATCCGTTCCACCTTTCCGATTCCCCAAGCAAACAATGATCACATGCATCAAATATCTCCAGACGCGTGTGAGATTCGCTTTTCTATACTGATCAGAGGGAATCCCGGGATATCCTATCCGTTGCATAGCTCCGGTAACGAAAATATGATCAAAACCGACAGGCATATCCAGTTGATCATTCAGCTGTAAAAGTTCCCGAATACTCTGTTCTGTAATAGTGATCTCCGTACCCAGAACGGTAGAGACCAATCGTCTAACGTCGTTATCAGTAACGACAGTCGCATTTCTCCAAAAAGGGTTGATCAGATTTCCAAACGCCATAGTGTTATCGGAAATGGTGTGGAATACCCTTGAACGTCTCAAAAACGCTATCATCTGACGATACGGTGCAGCTTTATCAGAAGTGTCAGTAAGGTAAGCAGCCGTATTGTGACGAGCTTCAAAAATCAAAGCCATATCTGCAAAAACAGAAACAGATTGCAACTCGAAAAAGGTTAGCAAAAATGTTACATTTTTAAGAAAAACCTTTTCAATCTTCCTGGAACTAGCGACGTAGCCACTTACGTCGCATTAACACAGAGCGACGTAGAACTGTACGTCGCCAAAAATCAAAATAAATTGAAAAGCGACGTAAGGCCTGACGTCGCAGAAAATTTGAGTGACGTCAAGAGGGACGTCGCATTTTGCAATTTATTGTGAATTTAATCACTATATTTAAAATAGCGACGTAGTGTGGTACGTCGCATCGGACGTCGCAGTAAAAGCGACGTAGGGAAGGGCGACGTAGGAAATTAATAATAATTAATTAAAGCGACGTAGGCCACGACGTCGCAGCGTACGTCGCACTGACGAACAGGCGTCCCCAACCCAGAAACCCTAACCCTCGAATTTAGGGGTTTTCAAAATCAATCGCACTACAAGGTGCGGCTAACGATGGTGATCACGAAAACATAATTTATAACCAGTAATTTCCACGATAGACCATCTAATTTATCCCAAAACCGAAACCCTTTTAACCCGTAATACATACATAGCGATTAAACATAATATACACGGTGAAAAATGGTAAAATCGGTACCTAAGTGTGCGGAATAACGAGTAGATCAAAACTACGTAAGTGAATCGGAATGAAAACGGCTACAAATCAAGAAAATTGCTCGAAAATTGCTACGTCGCAAATCGCCACTGGTACGTCGCAGGCTACGTCGCACGTGAATAGTGAATAGTGTGACATGTTACGTCGCAGTTGAGACTATATATAGTCTAACCCTTCATGCGACGTAGACTGGGACGTCGCAGGCGACGTAGAGTGGGACGTCGCATATAACATTTTTGATCCAATTTTGAATTTTTTCAAACCGTTTACTCGTTATTTTAGCAAATAATTTCCAAATAACTCGTGACTTGGGAAAAATAACTCAGAATAAAAATAAAGCATAAAACTAAAAAATCTTTTTGGTATTTTCTTTAATTTTACAAAAAGTAAAAAAATGAACAAAATAAAATACTAACACTCTATTTTTGGTGACGGAGTTGAGTTGTCTGATTAGGGATCATATCGGAATAACATGCATTTATTAGGAATAGTAAGTGTTATTTCGATCATCAGTATATTTTTCCACTTTAAATTTACGTGGCACATTTAAAACACCTTTTATAAAAATTATTTCAAGACAATTATTGGTATTGTTTGTCCACCTAAACACGTTACATCCGTGTCTGTGAGTTAACCTTTTATTGTTAGTATGAATATTTCACCATGGTCCCCACCATAGATATACCCCTATAACTTAGACATGAACATAGTTTCCAAATTTAGAAAGAATATAAGAGAATCAATTTTAAGAATCAAGCCAGCGGTGACAGGTTTGTACTTGCGTACAACAGAGCAACATAACTTGATTCAGGTGTAAGCAAAACCAAACGCAGTCAAACCAAATTTGTGGCGACCTTGTTTAGTACCTTAAATTTAAGACTTTGCAAGTGCATTGACTCACGTTTGCTTAGTTTTGAGAGTAAGCTGAATTGAGACCAGGTCTGCACTTACGTACAACAAAGGAATCAATCAGCTAACTCCCCCAAGAGATCTCAGATATACGATCTAAAAATAGAAGTATGTCAAGCTACGCTAAGGAATTAAGACTTAGTGTCGTACATCACAAGGTGTTTACCACATGATCATAGACAAGTATTTAAATTACTTCTTAATATCTCAGAGACCGGTGTGTACCATGCCTACCAATACATCGTATGATGAAGATAATTTAGATAAAAACTGTTTTAAGTGTGTCAGATAAACCTACTGACACATCCAAGATAAACCTTAAAATTCCATTTTGTGCATGTCACCCGATGTACTATCATATCCCAAGTTGTTTACAGACACAACTTCAACGTCTATTTTAAAAATGTAGCAACCTTGCGTTTTCTTTAATACTAAAGAGTATAAAGAGTGGCTGTTGCGAGTATTTTTTTTTTTTTTTTATTTTAAATTGAATTTAAAAACTTAAAATCCAAGTCACAAATCATTTATTTGACTGAAAGAACCTTAAACCTATCAGATTGACCAGTTCAATAAAATGTGATCGCAAAAAGGCTTTTGTGAAAAGGTCCGCACACTGCTTAAGGGTTTCTATATGTACGACATCTATAAGGTGTTTCTCAAAGCAATCCCGTATGAAGTGGAACCTAAGTTCAATATGTTTGGTCTTAGAGTGCTGTACGGGATTGTGAGTTATAGATATAGCAGCTGTATTATCAATGTAAATAGGAGTCATAGAGAGATTGAACCCGTAATCACGCAGCTGATGCTGAACCCAGAGAACTTGAGAACAGCAACTTGCAGCAGCAACATACTCGGCTTCAGCTGTGGAAATAGCTACCGCAGTCTGCTTTTTGCACTGCCAAGAAACTAAGCGCGATCCAAGGAACTGACATCCTCCAGTAGTTGACTTCATATCTATCTTGCAGCCACCAAGATCCGAATCCGAATAGGCAGTTAACTCGAAGTTTTTCTCGTTTGAATACCATAGACCCAGAGATGGCCTAAAAGCGAGATATCCAAAAATGCGTTTTACTGCCTTCATATGAGACACCTTCGGATTTGCTTGAAATCGTGAGCAGAGAGAAACAGCAAACACTATATCTGGTCTTGAGGCAGTCAGGTACATAAGAGAGCCTATCATTGAGCGATAGTCTTTCTCCTTGCAATCTTCATCGTCCTCATTAGGTCCAAGATTGTGTCTTGCTTCAATTGGAGTGCCGTAGTGTTTACAGTTGAGCAACTCATATCGCTTTAACATGTCAGTGACATATTTTGACTGGTGGATATAAATTCCATTGTCAGATTGCTCAACCTGTAGTCCCAGAAAGAACGTGAGTTCCCCCATGGCACTCATTTCAAACTCAGATTTCATCAATCTTTCAAAATCCTTGCACAACTGATCATTAGTTGATCCAAAGATTATGTCGTCCACATAGACCTGCACAAGTAACAAATCCGCTCCTTCCCGTTTGATGAAAAGCGTGCTATCAATCTGTCCTCTGTCAAAACCATTCTTCAGCAAGTACTTGGCAAGTCGCTCATACCAAAGTCGAGGAGATTGATGAAGACCATACAAAGCTTTCTTCAGTTTGCAAACATGATTAGGATGCTTTGGGTCTTCAAAACCAGGAGGCTGACACACATAAATCACTGCGTCGACATCTCCATATAGAAAGGCACACTTCACGTCAAGTTGATACACACGGAATCCTTTAAAAGAAGCATAGGCTAGAAAAATCCGAATTGATTCCAAACGAGCAACAGGAGCGAAAACTTCATCATAGTCAATACCTTCTAGTTGACTATATCCTTGAACTACTAGACGGGCTTTATTTCGAATAACAGCCCCACGATCATCCATTTTGTTACGGAAAACCCAACGAGTACCCGTCAAGTGAGCACCCTTGGGTAGAGGAACAATTTCCCAAACATTCATCTTGTTTATTTGCTGAAGTTCCTCCTGCATAGCCTCAACCCAAGATGGATCTTTTAAGGCTTGTTCAACCTTTTTAGGTTCAATTTGAGACAAATGACATGAATCAATATGAGCAATAAGTCCCAAAAGCTGCTGAGCTGAAGTCTGCTTTGCTTGCTGTCGTGTTTGAACAGATGCATGAGGATCACCAATGATATTATCAATGGGGTGATCCTTATGTATACGAGTTTCTGGTATGGCACCTAGCACAAGATCCACACCCAGATTGTTCAGATCTCCCTCAGTGTCAGGAGTAGCAGCAGACTCAGGAGAGGCTAACTCTTGTTCTTCTCCTTCATCTTCATGAGAAAATAAGTGAGAGTAATCCATTGTTTCTTCCATTTCATCTTCTTCTTGAGGTTCCTCTAAAGGATGCATGTTTGGATCATATGGAAGCTCCTTTGTGTAGTTATAAACTGTTTTAGAAGGAGCAGCCGAAGATGATGGAGTAGGAGATGGTGTTGATGGTGGTGATTTGGTAGTTGTTTGTGGTTGTGTGGGTGGTTGTGTGGGTGTTGGTGAAGGTGTAGGTGTAGTTTGTGGAGGTGTAGGAATAGTCGGTGGAGGTACGGGTGTTGCATTGGGAGATGGGTTGGATGGTTTATTATTAACAGGTGTATCTTGAGCAAGATCAAGCTCATGAAGTATAGAAACCAATTCTTCCGTTTCATCTTCTTCCGGAATATTGAAAGAGTTGAAGAGGTTTCCATAGTTGAAAAACCAATCCGGACCCGTTCCTTGAGGAGGTTCCGTATACCTTAAACATTTCACTTCAAAATGCTCCTCAATCTGATTCGTTGATTTGTTAAAGACTCTTTTGTTCGGAGAGTTGACTGAATATCCGAGAAAAATCCCTTCAACAGCTTTATCACCAAACTTAGAGACCTTTTCTTTTGTTATCATGATCAGACATGGACACCCAAATGGTTCTAGGAACTGCAAATTTGGCTTACGGTTATTGAAGAGTTCATAACACGTCTTGTTCTTTTTCTTAACCATGAGTACTCTGTTGAGAACATAACAGGCAGTATTTACTGCCTCAGCCCAGAAGATAATTGGTAACTTGGAGTCAGCTAACATAGTCCGAGCTGTCTCGATGATTGTCCTGTTCTTTCTTTCTGCAACTCCATTCTGTTGTGGAGTTCTCGGAGCACTAAATTGATGCTCAATACCTCTTGTAGCACAAAACAATTCGAGAGTTGAGTTCTTGAATTCAGTTCCATTGTCGCTTCGTATCCTTTTCACCTTCAAGTTGCACAGATTTGCCAACTTGTCCAACAAATACACCAGAATCTCAGGAGTTTCCCCCTTTGTGGTCAAAAAATAAACCCACGAAAACCTTGAGTAGTCATCAGTAACTACCAAGCAGTAAAACCGACCACCAATGCTCTTTGTAGAAACTGGACCGAAAAGATCCATATGCAGTAGTTCCAATGGAGCATTTATGGAATTCACCTGCTTAGACTTATGGGACTTCTTACGTAACTTTCCTTTTTGGCAAGAGATACAGTCATCCTTTAGAGCAAATGACTGTTTCGGAACTCCTAGCACTAGGTCATTTTTAGTCAAGAAATTCATTTTTCGGAAATGAATATGTCCCATTCGTCTGTGCCAAAGCAGTGATTCCTTTTCAGAAGCCTTAGACAAGAGACACGTATACTCGTTTGAGGTCTCAACAGTTCTCATGTTCAAAATGTATGTGTCATTCTTTCTTGGTGCTCTCAGTAACACCCATTCTTCCGGAATGACATACCCAGGCTTCAGTATCACACACTCTGTCTTTGTGAACGCAGTTGTATAATCCTTATCACAGACCTGTGAAACACTTAGCAAGTTGTGCGTAAGCTGTTCCACGTAGTTCACATTTTCAAAACTAACATTGCCGTTAGTTAACGTTCCTCTTCCAGAAATGGTTCCCCCAGTATCTCCAGCAAAGGCAACATATCCTCCTGCGTATGGTTTAATATCCACAAGAAGAGATACATCGCCTGTCATATGTCGCGAGCAGCCGCTATCCAAATACCATTCACTATCTTTAACACGTTCTGACTGCTCATTCACGATGTGAGCCATCAAACACTGTTGGTAATGCTGGGAGACTGGCGTCCAATCTTGACTTGTAGGCTCAAAGGCAATCAGGGCATTATCAGCAGGCCCTTTCTTAGAAACTTCCATTTCTTTGGCCTTTGGAGGAGTAGAAGGTGTTGTGAATCCCGATGCTGGCATTTTGGGTTTCTCGCACTCCCTGGCGAAGTGACCCAAATTTTGACAATTGTAACATCGGACCTTACTCTTGTCAAATCCGAAGCCAGTCTTTCCATCACCTTCCAAGCTTTTACGCCCTGTCCTCTGCAAGAACTTTTGAATTCTTCGGGTGATCATCACCACATTCCAAGTTAAATCCATTTGCTCCAAATCATCTTCATCAAGCTGAGCATAGTCTTCCTTAGTCAGCTCCAAAGTAAGATTCGGTTGAGTAACCAAATCCTTGTATGAGCTTAAGAAAGCTGTGTAGATGGCAGCTTGCTCCTGAATAGCAGGTGAGACTTGAACCTGTTGTTGATTTGAAGAAGGTCCAGTCATAAAAACAGAATGAATCCCATCGGAAGAAGAAGAAGAGGTTGATGGAGCATTTGTATTTGTCACGAAGGCGACTCCAGATCCATAAGTCTTCCCAGAGTTGATCTGAACACCATACACACTAGGATTCTGAACAGCAGCACCAGACCCAGTTTCTTTCTTCTTAATCTCCATCGCGTGAGCTTGAAGATCCCCGATCAGCGTATCCAAAGACATGTTTGCAAGTTCTTCATTTTCCTTTAAAAATTGAACTTTAACATCCCAAGAACTTGGCAACACATCCAGTAGCTTCTTATTTACTTCAATTGAAGGAAAAGTATAACCCCCTTCAAACAACTCACCAACTAACCGTGAGTACCTAGTGAATAACGAAGTCGTGTCTTCATTAGGAAGGATGTCAAAGATATCGTACTGTTTCTTAATCAGTTCAAGCTTGGCTTCCTTGTACTTATCGTTTCCTCCACAACGAGTTTCAATTGCCTTCCATAAATCAAAGGCTGTTTCATGAGTTCTGAAAAGCCAAAGAACATCCTTGGTTAGACACATTTTAATCATAGAAAAAGATTTTCTTTCAGTATCAAAATCTTTCTTCTCCTCGGGAGACATCGCTTTATAGGTCTTAGCAGGACGAATACCACGGTATTCTCCTTCAGCTAATGGAGGTACATAACGCTCACGTAATGGTCCCCATAATTCTGGACAATGAAAATCAATGTATTGCTCAACTCGGTCTCTCCGGTACACGTAATCCATGTCCGCAGTAAATAGTGGAGGTTTATTACTTGAACCTATGTCATTACTTTGTTTAATCATTTCTCTCAGACCTCTAATATCCTCTTTATCAGCTGCCATTTTAATTACTTAAGCGAAAAAACAATCTTCTGATCTTAGCGACGTAGATGAGTACGTCGCAAAAGCAAAAGGATTCAATTAAGAATCAGAAATATGCGACGTTGAGAGGTACGTCGCAGATGACGTCGCAGAGGACGTCGCAGAATCACACTATGCGACGTTGAGAGGTACGTCGCAGATGACGTCGCACAGACTAATTAAAGTCCAAATTACTACGTCGCACACGACGTCGCAGCTGACGTCGCAATGGTACGTCGCAAAACGCGCTGAGCAGCGGCCACAAACCCTAAAAACGAATTTTTTTTAACCCTAAACGAAAACCACGAATGTTGAACGACGGAAACCTTCAATAATCCCAGTAATACTGATCGAAAACCTGTAAAAACACAAAACAAACATGATAAACACAAAAACACACGAATATCACGTCCTTTTAAATCCCAAACTCGATCCGAATCGCCAAAACGAGCACTTTCTGCTCTGATACCAGTTGTTTGTCCCTAACCTTGGATGTAGTACGAACCGAGTCACTCAATCGTTTGCGGAATCAACGATTAAGTTATACACTAAACACACGAACAATCAATACGCAATGAATATCAAACGAAACGTATTATATTGTATTATAATCGGTCAGATTACAGAGATTTCGACTAATTGCGTTTAGGGTTTCGTCAACCCTAAAACAGAAAACACAAAACGAATTTATACAAAATCTGGCACCTGCGACGTCGCACGCTACGTCGCAGGCCCAAGCCCATGCGACGTTGGCTACGTCGCAGGCCCATTCCTGACGTCGCACCTACGACGTTACGCGCTACGTCGCAGGAGTCAGGAAACGCAAACCTAAATACAAACTACGAGCTAGACCAACTGACAGACACTAAACATGTACTAACAAGCGAACATCTATCGGAACATCTATGAAGACAACGTCATCTTCGTCACTGTCCTTTGCTGGAGCATCAGAATCCTGAGAATCAGGGAACTCAACAGTATCGGATGGTGGCTGGGATGCGTCGATGATTTGTGATGTTGGCTGAGAAGAGTCCATCTCTATATCTCTTTCAGTGTCGGAATTACAGGGAAAGTGATCAATCAATGGGTCTTTCTCTGAATCATCATCTGACAGAATGATTGGACTTTGGATATACTCGAGTTGCCTGATCTCTTATGTCGGATGCTGAGAGTCAGGGAAGTACTCATGAGGTGGTGTGGATTGAGAAACGTCCTCTTCTTCTGGCTCTTCCTCTTCTTGTTCTTCTTCGGATTCCTCCATTTCTTCTTCTGTCTCTGAGTCTTCCATCTCATCTTCTTCTGAGTTTGATTCTTCGGTTGCAGAGATGATACAGGTATGATCATCAGGTTCATATGAGTCTGAAGGCTCTGACTCGGATGTATCATAGTCTGAAATGATTCTGCTAGTAGAGATTGTGTATATCTCAGCATTCTCTAATAGAGAACTATCAGCCTAGTCAACCTGGAAGGATACAGTCTCTCCATGTACTCGAAGGCTAATAGTTTGTGAGTATACATCAATGATAGCGCGAGCAGTGTTCATGAAAGGTCTGCCTAGGATGATTGGTATATTGATATATTCCTGTATATCCATCACAACAAAGTCAGTGGGAAAAAAGAATTTTTCAACCTTAACCATTATGTTTTCAGCTATTCCTCGTGGATATCGAATTGATTGATCGGCAAGTTGCACGCTCATCTTTGTAGGCTTAAGGTTTCCTAATTCTAATCTGACATATAGAGAATAAGGCATGAGATTGATGCTGGCTTCAAGATCGGCCAAGGAGCGGATCATGCCTGACTGATAGATGGAACAGGGCAGAGTAAAGTGACCAGTGTCTCCTAGTTTTTTTTTTAGGCAGGTTGCTTATGATGGCTGAACATTCCGCGTTCAGAGGGATTTTAGATACGTCGGGTATCTTATCTTTGGTAGAAAGCATTCGTCTAATGTACTTGGTACTGGTAGGAATTCTAGACACGGTGTCTAAGAATTTTGAGTCGAGTTTGAAGGAGTTGACCTTATACTTTTGCTTTAGACGATTAGGGAATGAGATTCTCACTTCTCTTTCAGGAGTGGGTATGGATGGGGTCTCAACTGTCTTCGGGACAGGAGATTCTTCCTTCACTGGAGAAGGAGTATTAGGTTGACTCGGTGTCACCTTTGGGTCTTTAGAGGTTACTTGTTTGGCCTCTTCTACGTGTGGGTTGTGAATGGTATTGCTAGGAAGGGTTCCTTGGGGTCTAGTGTCAAGACGCTGAGCCAACTGACCGATTTGGTTCTCAAGGCTTTTAAGAACCGAGAGTTGGTTTCTGATGAATAGGTCAGTCTGGTCTTGTCTAGCAGTGGTTTTCTGGTTGAATAGTGTCTAACCCTCGATAAATTTTGTGAGATTATCGTATTGACTAGTGATAGGCACAATGGTCTTTGTGGTATCACTAGGTGGGCTGACATCCGGTGCATTTAAGGATAAGGGTTGGTTGTAGGTAAGCTGTGGTTATTGTGGGTAGGTTGGGTATCTTGGTTGGTATTTGGGTTGAAAGGTTGGTTGGTTATTTCGTGGAGGAAATTGAGTGCCTCGTGTCCTAGGTGGAGAAGTTCGAGCGAAACCAGGTGGATTCTGTGGTCGAGCTGGGAATTGCGCGTAGTAGACCGTGCCGTCAGCTGGATCTTCATACTCCACTTGATATTCTTCCGTGGGAAGGTGAGCACAGTTCTGGCAAGCCTGAACTTGGTGGATCTGATGCGGTTGTTTCTTTAGCTCTCCCAACTGTTTCGTCAACGACTCAATCTGCTCACTCAAGGATTTGATTGTTTCGGGTTGGATTTGGTTGTAGGAGGATAGAGGTAGAGATGAGGATTGCTCATCTGTCTTCCAGTCGTGATGGTGCATCGTCATATTCTAGATCAAGTTCTAAGCTTCTTCGTCCATGAGTTGCATGAAGTTGCCTTGAGCAGCGGCGTCAAGGGTGATGCAGTGGTTTGGAACAAGACCGTTGTAAAACGTGCATAACTGGGCAATCTTTTCGATTTGGTGGTTTGGACATTTCTTCAGAAGGATCTTGAATCGTTCCCATGCCGTGTAGATAGACTCATCATAAGCTTGATGGAAGTTTGTGATGTCATTCTTCGACTTGGTTTGTTTGGACGGAGGAAAGTATTTGGTTAGGAATTTGGTAGCCATATCCGTCCATGAGGTGACTGAGCCGGTCTCAAGTCCCTCAAACCATGTCTGGGCATGAAGAGCGAGAGAATAGGGGAACAAGTATAGGCGGACTACATCCTGCTCAACCCCGTTCTGCTTGTAAGAGTTGGAAATCTGAATGAATTTGTCGATATGGGCGTTAGGGTCATCACGGGGTAAACCGTGGAATTGACAGTTGTCCTTGATAAGTTGGACGATGTGGTGTTTAAGTTCGAAAGATGCGCCTTCGATTACCGGATAGCTGATGGGTCCTCCTCGTCATTCGATAGACGGTTTGGTGTGATCGGCGAGAGTGATCCGTGCGGCCATCTGTTGGAAGCGAGAGCGTCTTTCTTTGCGGATTGTTCGGACAATCGACTCAGGATCGGGCGTGAAAATGAGTGGTTCAGTTCTGGATGATCTGGTCGAACGTCGTTGTGTGTTGTGGGAAGGAATTTTCGGTTGAAACAAGGAAAAGAAAACTACGGGTATTTACAGGTGGTACTATATAGAAAAGTTCGTCTAGATGCCTAAGAGTCTTACGATTGATTCCCCGGCAGCGGCGCCAAAAACCTGATCGCACCCCGAACGGTCGGTCAAGGAATCGTTTCCTTGTCGTTGCCGGACCTTTCGCTCGAGGCGGGCGATCGGAGGGTGGTTTTAAATTTATAGAGCTGGGGACCTAAGTTTTACTTATAACTACGGATAGCAGTAAGTAATGACTCAGGGTCGTTCTTAAGATCAACCGTATTGTGAAACCAAGTAGTCAAGACGATCGATTCGATTTAGTAGGGTTTGTAAACAGGAGATTTGATTTTTGGTTCTTAATTACTTAGGTCCTAAATTAAACAGTAAAATAAAATAGTAGATGATAATCAGTATCGAGATGAGTGTTTGTTGTGATTTCATTAGCCTTAAGGGGAGATGATGTTTGGTTTTGATGTTTTGAAAACGTTATTTCTAAGTATTTGTGTTCTACTGTTTTAGGTACTTTATGGAGTCAACACTAGCACCCTACTATCTGATTCCTCAGATAGCATGTCACTGAGTACTAGGTTGTCATGATTCTGATCAGATCAGGCTGCCCTACCCCCAACACTGTCTGTGAAGACAAGTGACCCGTCTTGGAGTTAACTCCTGGGCGCATGAATAAGGTAACGATATTTAATTTCTGACCTTTCTTTGATACCATAAAGTATTCTAATTCAAATTGAGCATTTAAGACTGTGACAACCGTCAATTTAGGACTAGAATTTAGTGCCTAATCAAGTTTTAATACATGTAATTAGTTATGTGTTAGGCTAATTAATGTATCAATTATCATATATATTGTTGAATATATATCTACACAATTATGCGGTTTATTTAAATCGTACGAGTTTCAAATCGAATGAATTTCGATACAATAAATACGGACGTTGGTGAATAATTTTATTAAGAAATACAAATATTATCTAATAACTCAATTTTATTCAGAATCTCATTTATTGTAATATTTCGTATCCAAGTTTTATTACACAATTAATGTATACGAGATTAAAAATACAAACGCGCAAACAAATAAAACGAATTTCCCTTTTAAATATCATAAATAGATAACTGGTAAAATTTTACAATAAAATATTTTATAATAATTTATAATTTAAAATGGAAAATTTAAACGAATAAAATAAATATTTAACGTTAAATGACTGAGAAAACGAACACCACGCGGAGCACGGGACGGAGGCTGCGAGGTGAGGCTTTCACCTACACCCCACCTCTCCTTCATTCTTTCTTTCATTTTCATTCTCCAAAAACACACACACACCAAAAACACTCTCACCAAATTCATACAAAATTTCGGAATCATCAAATCCGACAACAAAACTTACATTTTCGGAACCATCATCAAGTGAGGAACAAGATTAACAAAAGCTCTACCATCGTTTTCGGCCTCCATCTTCTTCGATTTGCATTTGTAAGGAAATTTCTAAAAACTTAGATTTGTTTAGTTTTATGTAATATTTTGATGTTTTGATGTTTACACAACTTATATATGTCCATTACAAAGATTAGAACACAGTTTTATAGCTTAAAAACGAGTTTAAATTGAGTTTTGGCCGGAAAAATCGCGAACAGCCGGACTTTCTGGGCTGGTGTTCATCCATGCGACACAAGCCTTGTGTCGCATGTTGTGTCGTATTTTGCCCTTTATGTCGCACCTTGTGTCGTATAAATCCTTTAGTGTCGTAACTCATGCGACACAATATTGTGTCGCACTCTATGTCGCAAACTATGTCGTACTTCTATACGACACAACCACTATGTCGCTATTAAATTAGCATTTCGTATTCGATGCGACACAGTCCCTGTGTCGTATCCTTGTGTCGCATGACGTCTGCGACACAACCATTGTGTCGCATGTCAAATCTTTGTGTCGCATGTTGTGTCGCAAAACACAGAAAAACCAGAATTTTGAAGTCAAAGTTACTGTTCAAAAAAGTCAAATTTACTGTAGCAGTACTGTAGCAGTACTGTAGCAAAGTCAACATTTTAGAATTATTATTATTTCAACTAAATCACCAACGGGCCGTACACGTTTTCAAAACATACTTCAGAATCAAACAAGTCGTTGTAACTTGTATAAATTCACTCAAACAAGTCGTTGTAACTTGTATCAATTAAATCAAACAAGTCGTTGTAACTTGTATCAATTCAATCAACCAAATCGTAGTAATTTGGACATATATATATATAGTTGTATAACAACTACAAAGGTAGTCTTTCGGGATACCGGTACAATTAATAACAATCAAGTGTCGTGAACACATTCAGGTTTCAAGTCTTTGGACATCAATTCACCGCTAATTATTTCGAGTTTATTAAATTAAACACTTCAAGACTCAGGTGAGTTTCATAGCCCCATTTTCACTGCTTTACAACTAGGGGTGTGATATTACTACTCGATTTTGTTTTACAAGTAGAACGCAAGTGCCAAACTTCAAATACTACATGAGTTTCAAGGTAATCAATTTAAAGTCCTCCATAAGCATAGTCTCTAGTATTTTATAGCGTGAATGTTAGTATATGATATCATATGGGATTGACAATCCTCATCCGGGTTAGCACGCACTAACCGGTCAAACGGATGTATTAGCATTTGGGAAGACGAGTGTTGATTAGGCACTCGTAGGAGGCACTCCAAGTTAGGTTTCCTTAATTGGGCCTGACAAATCAAGTTAAGCTCAGACTATGTGCTCATGGACAGTATAACTTTTATCTTGCTTAATTGCATTTTAAATTCAATATAAATCTTGCGGTTCTTACAACTATATATTGACATGCAAACCTGTGAGCTCACCAGCGTTTTCGCTGACCCATTTTAGTATTTATCACAGGTACCCAGCAGTAGTTTGGCTGCACAAGCAGGAATTATTAGCTCGAGTCAGCATACATACAACTAGAGATTGGACTGCATTATTATATTTTGTAAAAGTAATTATGCTATGTAATCTCTCAATTTCAGGAACCGAGCTAATGTAACTATATTTTGATGTAAACATTTACTTTATCTATACAAGTTTAAAACGACGCATATAGTGGTCGTTCATTATATCTTATGTGCTTTGTATATTGATTAGTGACACCCAAATGAAGCTTCCGCAAATCATTAAATTTGGGGGTGTCACAAAGACCGAATTCGGAAAGCGTCTGTTAACTTTTCATCGATGGTTTGTTAGGTTCAGAGCTGGTGGGTGACCCAGTGCTGCTCAGAATGTATACCCCGACGTCCGTTCCATAGCTAGGGTGTACGGGAATCGTTCCCGAAGGATGGTTCCGACACTTACACGAGGTACTAGGACGTTTTACGGCATTCCATGCCTTGCGCACTAATGCAAGTTAGGGTGTATACACCGACGGCCGTTCCGTAGCTTCCATGCGTTTGTACTACACCAGAGGTGGATCCAGCATTAAACTAAGTAGTAGGACGTTTTACGGTGTTCCACACATGTTGCACATTCGGGTCACTCTGAACCCGTTTAAACTCAGTTTGTATTAAAGCTTACCCATCTATGATGTAAACCCAGCCCTCACTTATCATTACCCAATAAATCCCTGATTTATTCACGTTGTACTATACATTAGGTTTAGCGGTATTTCCAAAGCTTCAAAATCAGACCATGCATAGATAGCACAGATAATTAATTACCGTCAGAACAAGGTTCGCGACTCCTTGTCTTTTAGGGTTTTAACCACGTTTATTGGAGGAAAGGCGATAGTTTGATGAACAGTTTATAATCATAGATGAAAAGTTAAACAGACATAGTTTTCATATTGTAACAATTGGGAATAATATTTCCACAACGGATTGTGCCCACGACTTTCATAGCTTCCACGTTCCGTACTTCACACGTTCGTGATGTTTCCGGCGCTATACAAATGAAAGCCGTATAACGTTACCTCCGTTATTTGATATCATCCCAATTATATATTTAAATTAACATCATCCCCCATTATAACGGCTAACTACATCACAACAAACACAAAAGCTAACTACTCACTAATCATGGTAACGAATCCTAAATCTAGTATAATAACAATAGCATGCATTATCACAGATAAGGAAAGAGATAACCGTGATAAATGCGTAGTTTGAATATAAGCTGAAAGATTACAACGAGTAGAGCCTCCGCTATTACAAAAGCACCCCTCCAAGTATCTCCAACAAATATTACACAGCAACCCCTCCGTTAGTCTCGTTAAATATTAACGAGAAGCTAACTACTAACTAACCTACTAATTCTCCTCTAACTCCTTAGAGAAGTGTTAGAGAGAGAAGCTACTATTCTAGAGAGAAGTGTGCGAAATGTGTGTTGTGAGGTGATGAGAAATGAGGAGGTGAAGCCTCTATTTATAGGCTTTCAAGATACAAATTTACATTCAACACCCTCTCTCCCAATTTTACACTGAAATACACCCTCGAGCTATAAAATTCGACACCTAAAGGGGCGTATTCGACACCAAAAGGGGCGTATTTGGTAGCAAATAGGGCGTATTCGGTAGCAAACGGGGCGAATCCGGCACCATAGAGGGGGTATACCACCCCAAAAGGGGGGGTACACGGCCCCATAAGGGGGGTATACGGCCCCTAAGGGGGGGTATGCGGCCCCTGTGGGGTGGTATCCCCTTGGTCGTGGTCTTGTGCACTGGATCGTAGGTCTTGCGTGCTGGATCGTAACTTGTTTTGGCCCTATCTTCTTCGTTCTAGCTCCGTTTTCAGCGTTCTTTATATCCACGAGATCGTAATTACCTGAAGATCATAATGAGATAATCTAAGTATAATACAAGGTATTATGCTTTAAAAGTGCTCGTAGAACGTGAGCGTTTCGTTTGTGCTCTATTTTGTATGTTATTTGGCCATTTTACTTGATTTTTGAAGCAACGCCTTATTTTTAGCCCTAATGATGAATTATGGTGAAAAAGTATTGATATTGAATGTTTTCATCCATTTTGGGGCTAAAAAGGTGGGAATTATGTACGCAAAAACGTGACTTTTTACGTCCAATCAAGAAGAATCTTTGAAAATATGACAGATTGAAAGACATGGTTGAAGATAATATTACTATTTATCTAAAAAGAAGAGATAATATATAAGATTAAAATAAACTTGTGGTAAGTAATATTTATAACTCTTTTAAGGAAAATCAAAATAAAATTTTAAGAATCTTATGTCATATACATAGCTGAAACCTGCAAACATAATAGCACACACATATATATATATATATATATATATATATATATATATATATATATATATATACACACACAAACAAAAGTCCAACAGTGTAATCTTACTTTAGCAGAACTAATTACAGTGCCATAATTAACTTAGAGATAATATTACACTGGCAGAATTAACAGTAGCAGTACTATACAACACAATCCAAACACTTTAAATTTATTTTAATAAGAAAATGTGTAAGAAAGGTTCATTCAAAATTTATCATACCTATACTAGTTACCAAGTATGTAAATCTGCTCACATCAAATGCTTTAGTAAACAGATCTGCAAATTGATTATCGGTATGTACTTTGAAAATCTTGATTAACTTTTTCTCATTACAATCTCTTATAAAATGATATCTGATTTCAATGTGTTTGGTTTTTGAATGCTTTACAGGGTTGCATATAATACTGATAGCAGAGTTATTATCAATGTACATGGGAGTATTAAGAAAAGTCAAACCATAGTCTAGCATCTGATTTTGAATTCATAAGATTTGAGCACAGCAGCTTGATGCAGCAACATATTATGCTTCTGCAGTTGATGTAGACACTGTAGTTTGCTTTTTGCATTGCCAAGATACTAATCTATCTCCCAAGAACTGACATCCTCCTGAAGTTGACTTTCTATCCATACTATTACCTCCATAATGACTGTCAGAATATGTAACTAAATTGAAAGAAGAATTCTTTGGATACCATAGTCCCAATTTAGGTTGACCCTTTAGGTATTTAAAAATTCTCTTTACAGCATGAAGATGAGACATCTTAGGATTTGCCTGAAATCTTGGACACACACATACTGCAAACATGATGTCAGGTCTACTAGATGTAAGATACATCAGTGAACCTATCATGGATCTATAGAGGTGTTCATCAACACACTCCCCCTCAAGATCTGCAAGTAGTGATTTATGAGTTTCCATTGGTGTGCTTGCAGCTTTTGCATCTTTGAACCCAAACCTTTCCAAAATGTCATTCACATACTTATCCTGACTTATGAAGATTCCATCTGCTTTCTGCTTCACTTGAAGACCCAAAAAGAAAGTCAACTCTCCCATTGAACTCATCTGAAATTTCTGATGCATAAGAGTTTCAAATTCTTTGCAAAGACAATCCCTTGTAGAACCAAAAATGATATCATTCACATAGATTTGCACTAGTAGGATATCACTTTCAATTCTTTTGAAAAACAAGGTTTTGTCTATAGTACCTCTTTTGAACCCATTTTTTAACAGATACACAGATAGAGTATCATACCAAGCTCTATGAGCCTGATGTAATCCATAAAGTGCTTTATCCAGTCTCAGCACCTTATTTGGATATTTGGGATCCTCAAACCCTGGTGGATGACATACATACACCTCTTCATCTATCTTTCCATACAGAAAAGCACTCTTCACATCCATTTGATATACCTTGAAATTCTTGAAAGTAGCGTAAGCCAAGAAAAATCTAATAGCCTCAATTCTTGCCACAGGAGCAAATACTTCATCATAATCTATCCCTTCTTCTTGAATGTATCCATGTGCAACCAATCTAGCCTTGTTCTTAATCACTATGCCTCTCTCATCTTTCTTGTTTCTGTATACCCATTTAGTACCTATTGCTCTTTTTCCTTTGGGAAGATCCATCAATGTCCACACATTTTGAATTCTGAATTGAAGCAGCTCCTCTTTCATAGCCTCAATCCAGCTTGAATCTCTCAAAACTTCAAGAGAAAATTTCTTGGGCTCCATCTGAGATAGAAAACAAGCAAACAAAGAAAAATTGACATGTTTATCAATGAGTTTAGATGACCTTCTTGTTTGCGTGGGACCCTCAATTGGTCCAATTACATTGTCCAATGGTAAGTAGCTTTTGTGAGCTTGATACTATGGACTAGCTGCCAATTGTATCCCAGATTCCAAGTTGGTAATATTCTTATCCAGATTTGTGTCTTCTTGATCCATTTGACCACTTGATTCTGACACATTCATCCTTGATTGTTCTTGATCCTGCTCTGCATCTTCATTTATCGGAAGTTCATTTGATGCATCTTCTTGTGTAGAACAATCTGGATCTGATGATGTATTTTCATCATCAGTTGCACTATTTTCATCCAAACTTGATGTAAGTGGCAGTGAAATCTGTTGTTGATCATGAGTGGAAGACTCAAATACTGCAGGTGGATCAGGTTACCATGTTGGAAACAAAACAAATTGTGGTGATTTACTTCTTTGTTGTCCTACACTTGTATCTGCATTTGTACCTGCACTTGATGGCTCACACATATATCTAAATGATCGGGTTGGTGCATCAATATCAAACAGGTGAGCTGGACCTTTTCCTAAGACATTAGATGTGTGTTTATTAAAGGTCACATTCAAGGTCTCTTCCACTAGTCTAGTCCTACTGTTGAACACTCTATATGCTTTGCTTTGGATAGAGTACCCAACAAAGAACCCTTCATCAACCTTACTTTGAAACTTGCCTAAATGATCCTTGGTATTTAAGATAGTGACAGGACATCCAAATGTTTTAAGAAAGCTAACCAAAGGTTTTCTATCAAAGAATAGCTCATAGGATGTCTTGTTATAAGGCTTGACAACTAACACCCTGTTCTGGACATAACACGCAGTACTTATTGCTTCTGCCCAGAATGTCATTAGTAGCTTTGCATCTGCTAACATGGTTCTAGCAGCCTCAATAAGTGTCCTATTCTTTCTCTCTGCTACTCCATTTTGTTGTGGAGTTCTAGGAGCACTATATTGTCTATCTATACCCTTGGATTCACAGAATTTATTCATCTCTTGATTTTTAAATTCTGTTCCATTATCACTCCTGATGATTTTCACCTTTCTGTTTGTTTGGTTTTCAATCTTAATGATGAAAGACCTTAGTATGCCTCCAGTCTCATCTTTGTTTCTAAGAAAAAATACCCAACGGAACCTGCTATAATCATCAGTAATCACAAGGCAATATGTAACACCTCCAAATTCACTGTTTAGCGGAAGCAGGTTTTGGGGTGCTACTAATCAAATATCACAGCACAAAGATAAAGCAAACGACATCTATATGCAACGTTTGTAAATTAGTTACATTCCATAGATATAATGTTTGAAAACTTAGTGTTTTCGTATACAAAATGTAGTTTCCTAGAGTCCACGCGTATAGCGGGAGATTCTATTACATAATCGAAATATACAAAAGATAATGCTAAGAATCTCCGTTAATGCAGTTGTGTTGAAATCATGCGACTCTAGCTAAAGTCCTGGAGTAATCCTACTCCGTCCGGGTACCTGAGAAAACATGCTAAAAGGGTCAACACGAATGTTGGTGAATCTCACAGGTTTGTAAGTAGTATAAGTTTTGAAACACAAGATTCCATCAGTAGTGCCCGTAGGCGTAAAATCAGTATTTGCAAACCAGCAAATGTAAAACCAGTATTTGCAATCCAACAAATGTAAAACCAGTATTTGCAATCCATCAAATGTGAATAAGTAGTTTATACCGTTGCCATGAGGCTCATAATCGAAGCTTAACCCGTAAGTAATAAGTTTGCTCCCGTGACATGCTCATAAATGAGCAAGCATCAGTAACGAATAATTAGTCACCCGTTTCTACGTGTAAATCAGTACGTGGCAGCGCTACTGCCCCGGGCGGGGAGGGTCATTTCCCTAATGGATCCATTAACTAGTGTTCGCGCTTAAGTCCATAACTAACGATATATCATGGAGAGACTTCTGTAAGTAGTAAATAACTCATGCAATTCCGTTTGGTATAGTAAATGTACAGTTCGTACTTGTGTTCAAGAAAATAGTTAAGCAATGTATCTCACCCCGTATGTAAAACAGTAAAAGTGGGGCTGTAAGACTCACCCGAGTCTTGTAATAAGCCGTAGCAATTAGCAAGTAGTAAATATAGCAAGTAGGTTCTCCGAACCCGTAACCTTCAAATTCCTAATCATATGAAGTTATGTAAGTATGTGTCTTGCGAGACGTTTCGTTTAGTTGTACACAACTAGTATATCCAATGTTTGTCCGTATGTTTGTAATTGTTTGTTTGTTGGAAAACATGTTTGGCCCGTTGGTGATTCAGTTGAAACGTTAATCTCGACATATATATACTTGTTTGGAGTGTTATGCTTGAAAGACATGTTTCAATGTCCCTTAGATGTTATATTGTATAATCGTTTGAAATCCCAAATGTTTAACACTTAACTTGGAATTTAATTGTAAAACTGCTGTGTTTTGCGACACAAAATGCGACACAAAAGTTTGTCATGCGACACAAGGGTTGTGTCGCATGAAGGATGCTACACAAGAGCTCTGCGACACAGTGGTTGTGTCGCAGAAGCTTGCGATGCTAATTCAATAGCGACATAAGGGTTGTGTCGTATAAAAATATGACATAATATGCGACATAGAGTGCGACACAATATTGTGTCGCAAGAGTTACGACACTAAAGGTTTGGTACGACACAAGATGCGACATAACAGGCGTTATGTGTAACACCCGCCAAATTAGGACTAGTAATTAGTGCCTAATCATATGTTAATACATGTAATTAGTTCCTTGTTAGGCTAATTAATGTATCGAATTATATATATTGTTGAATATATACGAAAATGCGATTTGATTAAATCGTACACAATTTAAATCGGATGTATTTCGATTCTATTTAATATGGACGTTGGTGACTAATTTTATTAAATAACGCTTTTATGTCAAAAATATTATTATGATAATATTTTGTATTTATTCGTATCGTACAAACAGAAATTTCACAATTTAAAATGTTAAAACGCGCAAAACTAAATAAACCAACTTACATTTTATAAACCAAATATAAATTGATTAGTAAAATATTAAATAAAATATCGCGTAATAAATTGTATTTTAAAACTTATCATTTAATAAGTAAATTAATTATTTAACGTTTAAACGACGGAGTAAACGAACACCACACGGAGCAGGAACGCGGGGCGAAAATGGGAGTTAAACCCCCATTCCCCACCCTTTTTCTTTCATTTCACATTTTCTTTCTATCTCTCCTCCATCCTTTTCTCTCAAATTTCATCACCTCCACCCTCACTAATTCATCAAATACTACCACTAAACGCACTCGGATTTCATCAGCTATTTGGAATAAAAGATTCACCGCAACACGATCTATCATCCTATCTTTTCGGATTTTTGATCCGACACTTTGTAAGTTTCCGACAAATCCCGAAATCTCTCGTTTTTAAGTGTTTTCACCTTCTAGTTGTTTGTTTATGCTTATAATGTCCCTAAAAGGGATGGGTAAAAATATTGAACCGATCGGAAACTCGAAAACACGATTTTTGCTCGAAATCCGTCGAACAGTCTTTAGTGTCGCTAAAATGCCAAAAACAGTGCTAGCGACACTATAGTGTCGCTATGCCTCTCTGTCGCCCCTATAGCGACACTACTTAAGTGCCGCTATCACACATACACCGTCACTTCTTTAGTGACGCAAGCCTATAACTATCGGCAGAAACCTGCGACACTTCGCAAGTGTCGCTATCCTCAGTAGATGCCCATAACTTTCAGTAGAAACAAGTGACGTCCGGTTACTACTGATGACGTCACCCGAACCTCATACCGTCACTTCAATAGTGACGCATACATTACTTAACGACACTTCGCTAGTGCCGCCCTCTATGTTACCTGACACTACTTAACGACACTTCCTTAGTGCCGCCATACTATTTTACCCGACACTTCTTCAGTGTCGCTATATTGCACGTCACTCCTTAAGTGACGCCCAAATGTCAGAAAATCATTCTTTTATACGACACTGCTTGAGTGCCGCAATGTTACGGAACCCGTCACTTCTTAAGTGACGCATAATACGATACACGATACTGTCCTAGTGACGCATACCTCTATACTGACACCAATACCCGACACTCCTTAAGTGACGCATAGAACATGTAAGTGACGCATATAAGTGTCGCATAAAACAGCAGGTTTTCCAACTAAAATTTCACTAAGTGTCGAACTTATGCAACCTCAAACCCTTATACGATACGACTTATAAAACACTTTGGGACACTTTTGTAAGTGCAAAACATCGATAACTAGATAATAATACTTAAAGTTTATTATTTTAAACTCGTCACCAACGGGCCGTACACCTTTCAAACACTTAAACATATCAACCAAATAGTGGGTATTTGGACATTATAGTTGGACGAACAACTACAGGGGTGATCTGTTGAGATACCCAATCATGATTATAACCATCGCGTGTCGTGGACACCCTCAGGTTACAAGTCTTTGGACTTCATACTCGGCTAATCAACTTACGTTTGTTTAAACGCTTTCAGACTCAGGTGAGTCTCATAGCCCCTCTTTTTACTGTTTTACTCAGGGGTGTGATATATTGCTCAACTTTTAACATGTGAACGCAAGTACCAACTTTTTATATACTACATGAGTTTTTCGAAACTAATCATTTAAACTCCTCCTTCAGCATAGTTGTTAATACGTTGTAGCGTGAATATTAGTATATGGTACCATATAGGATTGACCCACCTCGTCCGGGTTAGCAAGCACTAACCGGGTAAACGGACGTACTAATATTTGGGAAGACGAATGTTGATTAGGCATTCGTGGAGGCACCTCGCCCGGAATTCTCTATAGGGGACCCGGCCCTCGAGTTAAGCTCAACTATGTGCTCATGGCCGTATACACGATTATTATCATTTAATTGCTGGATGCAATTCATTATTTAATTGCTGGATGCAATTCATTATTTAAATCTTGCGGTTCATACGATATTACTTGATTTCAAACATGTGAGCTCACCAGCTTTATAGCTGACCTTTTTAACATATATCGCAGGTACCAAGCAGTAGGATGTTTCTGCTTCAGGATTTAGCTCGAGTCAGCATGCAGACGATTGAGATTTTCTTGCATTACTATATTTTGTACAAGTACTTATGTACTGGAATCTCATTTTATTTAAACTCGAGCTATGTAAAGCTTTAAATGTTGTAAACATTTCAGTTATCAATATATTTTGTGAAAACGACGCATATAGAGTCGTTTGCTATATATCTTGGTGCTTTGTTATTGATTAGTAACACCCATATCAAGCTTCCGCAAATCATCAAATTTGGGGGTGTTACAGATTGGTATCAGAGCCTAAGGTTATAGTGAACTAGGTTGCATTTAGTGAGCCTAGACTATGACCATTAGGCAGTATTCCTTATTAGGTATAACTGGTTCAGTGATTACATCATACGAGTTTAATTTAACATAGCCTGATCAACTATGTACAATTAAGCAAAGATGATGTAAGATCTGAAAGTAGTTATGGCTGAACAGGGTACAATAGAAGACTCTGACCTCGAGAGAACCGAGACTTAAACATGTTTATGCTAGACACTCAATAGGCTATATTATATAGGAACTATATGAATATAGGCCTCAATCTTACTAACGCTTTGTCTCAGAAATGGCAAACATCCCATCCAATTCATCTCGCTCTCAATCCGGGTCGCAGAAACCAAGGGTAGCAAGGAGGAACAACAGGTTGCCTCGAGCTGGCCCGTACCCCACTCACTCCACCTTGCCGGCCTTAGCTGCTAGGGTGAACCAACACGAGCAACGACTTCGCACCATGGATGTCGTGTTGCAAGAAACCAATGAAAACTGGCGAGTTACATCTCTTGAACGCATCGAACAAGTCACCGAGGATCACGAAACCACCGTTAATAATGTGGACGTTCTTTTCAACAAAGTGGTGGAGATAAGCGTAGAAACCGCTCTTTTGAAACACAGACTTGATGAGTGTGAACAACGTGCACGGGTATCAGATGAATACATTGGCAGTTTGGTTCAACGACTGGCCTTGGCTGAGGACAATGCCCGACAGGCCAGCAGACTTGCCAACACTGTGGATCGCCTTATCGAAATGATGGAGCAGATTAACCTACGTTAAGACTAGTGTAGTCTTTGTCTTGTAATCTATCCTGTAATATAGTAACTATCTATGCACTACTCTATAATTCGGTCGGATGTAACAATTCCCGACATCTTTTGTAATACATCTGTAGGATGTAACCTTTGAACTCGTATCATCTATCAAATATTCCTTGCTGATTCGACTCATATTAATTGCCATAATTCTTTTTCATATTGATGTTATGTATTACCACCTTTATACATGTACATCTGAGATAAATACAACTTTCTTACAAAATCTCATGTATCTTCATTTCTTTTATTGAAGAGTCATGCCGCCAAAGACAAGACCTTACACCGATGCTCAGATTACGTCACTCATAACCCAGGCTATGACTGAAGCCTTGGCTCGGAATACTCCACAAAATTCTGCCAGAAACAGCGATGCCGCTGAAACCCCTGCTGCCAAACCTTGTTCTTACAAGGACTTTCAGAGCTGCAAACCCTCGAGCTTCAAGGGTTCTGAAGGAGCCATCGGACTGATCAGATGGTTCGAAAAGATGGAAACTGTTTTCCGTGTCAGCAAATGCGCGGAGAACGACAAAGTAAATTTTGCCACCTTCTCTCTCGAAGATGATGCCCACCCTTGGTGGAACTCATATACCCAATCAGTGGGTGCTGACATTGCCTACCAACTCTCTTGGGAGGACTTGAAGGCAAAACTCACTGCCAAATACTGTTCTGTCGCTAAACTCCAAAAGCTAGACGAGGAGTTCTGGAGCCTAAAGGTTCAGGGTGGTGATATCGATGGTTATACCACCAGGTTTCAACAACTAGCTGCCCTCCGCCCAGCTATGGTGAGCACTGAACCTGATAAAGTCAGGAAGTATATCCTTGGTCTCCCTGAGCCTGTTCGGGGACACGTCATCTCTTCAAAACAAACCACCATTGACGGTGCGATCCTATTGGCCCAAGACCTGATGTCCATGAGCCAAGATTCTGAACCACCCACTTCATCCTCCCATAACAACAAACGCAAGTGGTCTGACTACCATAACAACCACTCCAACCAACAAAACAAGAAACCCGACACCATCAAAGCCTACAACACCACCACTGACATCCCACGGGGCTACACTGGGAACAAACCCTATTGTTCCAAGTGCAGTCGCCACCACGAAGGTTCCTGTGGTCCCTTTTGCAACAATTGCAAGAGGTATGGCCATCTCACCAAAGACTGTAATTCTCCTGCCAACAACAATTCCAACAACAACACCAGACCACCCAAAGTATGCTTTGAGTGTGGGAAACCCGGGCATTTCAGGGACACATGCCCAAAGCTGAAGAATAATAACAACAACAACAACCGCAACAGCAACAACAACCACAACACCCGAAGCAGAGCTTTCGTCATCAAATCTGGGGACGCCCGCCAAGACCCGAATGTGGTCTCGGGTATGTTCCTCCTCAACAACTTACATGCTTCTGTTCTATTTGATACTGGTGCTGATAGAAGCTTTATCTCTGATGACTTTTGCCACCTACTTGACATCACTCCTGTTGCCTTAGATGTTAAGTACACTGTAGAGCTAGCAAATGGAAAACTTGTAGAAACCACCAGTGTGATACCTAATTGCACTTTAAACCTAGCTGACGAAACCTTTTCGATCGACCTTGTACCCATTGAAATCGGGAGTTTCGACGTCATCATTGGAATGGACTGGCTGTCCAAGCATCGAGCTGAAATCGTTTGTCACGATAAAATTGTCCGTATCCCACTCGCCGTTGGTGGAACCTTGATCATACAGGGGGAGACCGGTGGGACGGGACTCAATATAATCTCCTGCTTAAAAACCCGAAAATTTCTGAGAAAGGGTTACCCTGCCATACTCGCACACATCACGGAGAAGAAGTCGGAGGAGAAACGACTTGAAGATGTGCCGATTGTTCGAGACTTTCCCGAAGTCTTTCCGGAAGAACTACCTGGTCTACCTCCGCCTAGACAGGTTGAGTTGTCAATCGATCTCGTGCAGGGTGCCGCACCAGTGGCCCGCGCACCGTACCGTTTAGCCCCATCCGAACTTCAGGAGTTGTCCTCTCAGTTACAGGAACTTCTGGATAGAGGATTCATTAGACCGAGTTCTTCACCTTGGGGAGCCCCGGTCTTATTTGTCAAAAAGAAGGACGGTTCATTCCGAATGTGCATCGACTACCGAGAGTTGAATAAATTGACCGTCAAGAACCGTTATCCACTTCCTCGCATTGATGATTTATTCGACCAACTTCAGGGTTCAAGTTTCTATTCAAAAATCGACCTGCGATCAGGCTATCATCAATTACTAGTTCGCGATGCCGATATTCCAAAAACTGCTTTCAGAACTCGTTACGGGCACTACGAATTTCAAGTAATGCCCTTTGGTCTAACCAACGCACCGGCTGTATTCATGGACCTTATGAATCGGGTGTGCAAACCTTACCTCGACAAGTTTGTCATTGTCTTTATCGATGACATACTCATTTACTCGCGCAACGAGCAAGAACATGCGCAACACCTCAAGACCATCCTTGAACTACTTAGACACAAGGAGCTTTATGCCAAATTCTCTAAGTGTGAGTTCTGGATTCAAACCGTTCAATTTCTTGGTCACGTGATCGAAAGTCAGGGAATTCACGTGGACCCATCAAAAATTGAGGCTATCAAAGACTGGCAAGCACCCACCTCTGCAACTGAAGTACGTCAATTCTTGGGTCTTGCTGGGTATTATCGGCGATTTATCGAAAATTTCTCCAAAATAGCTCAACCACTCACGGTACTGACTCAGAAGGAAAAAAGGTTCGATTGGACCGATAAGCAAGAGTCAGCGTTCCAACTTCTGAAACAAAAGCTTTGCAGTGCTCCAATTCTATCTTTACCCGAAGGCACCGATGACTTCGTGGTATACTGCGATGCTTCCCATCAAGGTCTCGGTTGCGTGTTGATGCAACGACATAAAGTCATTGCTTATGCCTCACGACAGCTGAAAATTCACGAAAAGAACTACACCACTCATGATCTCGAACTTGGAGCTGTCGTTTTTGCTCTCAAAATCTAGAGACATTACCTCTACGGCACTAAGTGCACAATCTTTACCGATCACAAAAGCCTCCAACATATCTTCCATCAGAAGGATCTCAATATGAGGCAACGTCGATGGGTCGAGTTGCTTACCGATTACGATTGCGAGATCAAGTACCATCCAGGGAAGGCTAATGTTGTAGCCGATGCCCTCAGTCGAAAGGAACGACCAAAACCACTTCGAGTCCGAGCCCTCAGTATGACCATTCATAACGATCTTACCATTCAAATTCATACCGCTCAGATCGAAGCCCTGAAACCTGAAAACATCAAAAATGAAGTCTTACGAGGTATTGACAAACAATTCGAAATCAGACCTAACGGGATTAGGTATTTCTCAAACCGAATCTGGTTGCCTAATTTCGGGAACCTACGAGACTTGGTGATGGACGAGGCTCACAAGTCTAAATATTCTATCCATCCGGGATCCGATAAGATGTACCACGGCATCAAGGAGCTTTATTGGTGGCCAAATATGAAAGCCGAAATCGCCACTTATGTCAGCAAGTGTCTTACTTGCTCGAAAGTCAAAACCGAACATCAGAAACCTCCTGGTTTACTCCAACAACCTGAAATCCCTGAATGGAAATGGGAACAAATTGCCATGGATTTCATAACCAAACTACCCAAGTCGTCGAGCGGTTGCGATACCATTTGGGTGATCGTCGATCGTCTCACCAAATCTGCTCATTTCTTGGCAACCAAGGAAAACGATAAAATGGAGCGCCTTGCACAAATCTATATTAAAGAGATCGTTTCTCATCACGGTGTTCCAATCTCGATCATCTCCGACAGAGATGCCCGTTTCACCTCTCACTTTTAGCAATCACTACAAAAAGCTTTGGGTACCCGTCTCGATATGAGTACCGCGTACCATCCTCAAACCGATGGCCAAAGTGAACGAACCATTCAAACCATGGAAGATATGCTACGCGCCTGCGTAGTTGATTTCGGTACAAACTGGGAAAGACATCTACCGTTGTGCAAATTTTCGTACAATAACAGTTATCACGCCAGCATTAAGGCTGCACCTTTTGAGGCACTGTACGGTCGTAAGTGCCGATCACCGATCTGTTGGACTGAAGTGGGAGATAGCCAACTCACTGGTCCTGAACTCATTCACGCCACCACTGAGAAAATTGTGGAAATCCAAAACAGACTCAAAGCCGCACGTGATCGTCAGAAAAGTTATGCTGACGTGAGACGCAAACCACTCGAGTTCCAAGTTGGGGATCGAGTACTCTTGAAAGTATCGCCTTGGAAAGGCGTCATCCGTTTTGGCAAACGCGGGAAGTTAAATCCCCAGATACATCGGGCCTTTTGAGATCCTCGAACGGATTGGCCCCGTAGCTTATCGATTGCCGCTGCCATCCGAACTTAGCAGCGTGCACCCCACTTTTCATATTTCAAATTTGAAGAAGTGTCTGTCTGATGAGACACTTATTATTCCACTAGATGAAATTCGTGTTGACGATAAACTTCACTTCGTTGAGGAACCCGCTGAAATTATGGACCGTGAGGTCAAACAACTGAAACAAAGTCGTATTCCCATCGTCAAGGTCAGATGGAATTCGCGGCGTGGTCCGGAATTCACCTGGGAACGGGAAGACCAAATGCGACTCAAATATCCTCAACTTTTCACTGATTCTACATCAAACATGACTTCGAACTAAATTTCGGGACGAAATTCTTCTAACAGGGGGAGAATGTAACACCCGCCAAATTAGGACTAGTAATTAGTGCCTAATCATATGTTAATACATGTAATTAGTTCCTTGTTAGGCTAATTAATGTATCGAATTATATATATTGTTGAATATATACGAAAATGCGATTTGATTAAATCGTACGCAATTTAAATCGGATGTATTTCGATTCTATTTAATATGGACGTTGGTGACTAATTTTATTAAATAACGCTTTTATGTCAAAAATATTATTATGATAATATTTCGTATTTATTCGTATCGTACAAACAGAGATTTCACAATTTAAAATGTTAAAACGCGCAAAACTAAATAAACCAACTTACATTTTATAAACCAAATATAAATTGATTAGTAAAATATTAAATAAAATATCGCGTAATAAATTGTATTTTAAAACTTATCATTTAATAAGTAAATTAATTATTTAACGTTTAAACGACGGAGTAAACGAACACCACACGGAGCAGGAACGCGGGGCGAAAATGGGAGTTAAACCCCCATTCCCCACCCTTTTTCTTTCATTTCACATTTTCTTTCTATCTCTCCTCCATCTTTTTCTCTCAAATTTCGTCACCTCCACCCTCACTAATTCATCAAATACTACCACTAAACGCAATCGGATTTCATCGGCTATTTGGAATAAAAGATTCACCGCAACACGATCTATCATCCTATCTTTTCGGATTTTTGATCCGACACTTTGTAAGTTTCCGACAAATCCCGAAATCTCTCGTTTTTAAGTGTTTTCACCTTCTAGTTGTTTGTTTATGCTTATAATGTCCCTAAAAGGGTTGGGTAAAAATATTGAACCGATCGGAAACTCGAAAACACGATTTTTGCTCGAAATCCGTCGAACAGTCTTTAGTGTCGCTAAAATGCCAAAAACAGTGCTAGCGACACTATAGTGTCGCTATGCCTCTCTGTCGCCCCTATAGCGACACTACTTAAGTGCCGCTATCACACATACACCGTCACTTCTTTAGTGACGCAAGCCTATAACTATCGGCAGAAACCTGCGACACTTCGCAAGTGTCGCTATCCTCAGTAGAAGCCCATAACTTTCAGTAGAAACAAGTGACGTCCGGTTACTACTGATGACGTCACCCGAACCTCATACCGTCACTTCAATAGTGACGCATACATTACTTAACGACACTTCGCTAGTGCCGCCCTCTATGTTACCTGACACTACTTAACGACACTTCCTTAGTGCCGCCATACTATTTTACCCGACACTTCTTCAGTGTCGCTATATTGCACGTCACTCCTTAAGTGACGCCCAAATATCAGAAAATCATTCTTTTATACGACACTGCTTGAGTGCCGCAATGTTACGGAACCCGTCACTTCTTAAGTGACGCATAATACGATACACGACACTGTCCTAGTGACGCATACCTTTATACTGACACCAATACCCGACACTCCTTAAGTGACGCATAGAACATGTAAGTGACGCATATAAGTGTCGCATAAAACAGCAGGTTTTCCAACTAAAATTTCACTAAGTGTCGAACTTATACAACCTCAAACCCTTATACGATACGACTTATAAAACACTTTGGGACACTTTTGTAAGTGCAAAACATCGATAACTTGATAATAATACTTAAAGTTTATTATTTTAAACTCGTCACCAACGGGCTGTACACCTTTCAAACACTTAAACATATCAACCAAATAGTGGGTATTTGGACATTATAGTTGGACGAACAACTACAGGGGTGATCTGTTGAGATACCCAATCATGATTATAACCATCGCGTGTCGTGGACACCCTCAGGTTACAAGTCTTTGGACTTCATACTCGGCTAATCAACTTACGTTTGTTTAAACGCTTTCAGACTCAGGTGAGTCTCATAGCCCCTCTTTTTACTGTTTTACTCAGGGGTGTGATATATTGCTCAACTTTTAACATGTGAACGCAAGTACCAACTTTTTATATACTACATGAGTTTTTCGAAACTAATCATTTAAAGTCCTCCTTCAGCATAGTTGTTAATACGTTGTAGCGTGAATATTAGTATATGGTACCATATAGGATTGACCCACCTCGTCCGGGTTAGCAAGCACTAACCGGGTAAACGGACGTACTAATATTTGGGAAGACGAATGTTGATTAGGCATTCGTGGAGGCACCTCGCCCGGAATTCTCTATAGGGGACCCGGCCCTCGAGTTAAGCTCAACTATGTGCTCATGGCCGTATACACGATTATTATCATTTAATTGCTGGATGCAATTCATTATTTAATTGCTGGATGCAATTCATTATTTAAATCTTGCGGTTCATACGATATTACTTGATTTCAAACATGTGAGCTCACCAGCTTTATAGCTGACCTTTTTAACATATATCGCAGGTACCAAGCAGTAGGATGTTTCTGCTTCAGGATTTAGCTCGAGTCAGCATGCAGACGATTGAGATTTTCTTGCATTACTATATTTTGTACAAGTACTTATGTACTGGAATCTCATTTTATTTAAACTCGAGCTATGTAAAGCTTTAAATGTTGTAAACATTTCAGTTATCAATATATTTTGTGAAAACGACGCATATAGAGTCGTTTGCTATATATCTTGGTGCTTTGTTATTGATTAGTAACACCCAAATCAAGCTTCCGCAAATCATCAAATATGGGGGTGTTACAGATTGGTATCAGAGCCTAAGGTTATAGTGAACTAGGTTGCATTTAGTGAGCCTAGACTATGACCATTAGGCAGTATTCCTTATTAGGTATAACTGGTTCAGTGATTACATCATACGAGTTTAATTTAACATAGCCTGATCAACTATGTACAATTAAGCAAAGATGATGTAAGATCTGAAAGTAGTTATGGCTGAACAGGGTACAATAGAAGACTCTGACCTCGAGAGAACCGAGACTTAAACATGTTTATGCTAGACACTCAATAGGCTATATTATATAGGAACTATATGAATATAGGCCTCAATCTTACTAACGCTTTGTCTCAGAAATGGCAAACATCCCATCCAATTCATCTCGCTCTCAATCTGGGTCGCAGAAACCAAGGGTAGCAAGGAGGAACAACAGGTTGCCTCGAGCTGGCCCGTACCCCACTCACTCCACCTTGCCGGCCTTAGCTGCTAGGGTGAACCAACACGAGCAACGACTTCGCACCATGGATGTCGTGTTGCAAGAAACCAATGAAAACTGGCGAGTTACATCTCTTGAACGCATCGAACAAGTCACCGAGGATCACGAAACCACCGTTAATAATGTGGACGTTCTTTTCAACAAAGTGGTGGAGATAAGCGTAGAAACCGCTCTTTTGAAACACAGACTTGATGAGTGTGAACAACGTGCACGGGTATCAGATGAATACATTGGCAGTTTGGTTCAACGACTGGCCTTGGCTGAGGACAATGCCCGACAGGCCAGCAGACTTGCCAACACTGTGGATCGCCTTATCGAAATGATGGAGCAGATTAACCTACGTTAAGACTAGTGTAGTCTTTGTCTTGTAATCTATCCTGTAATATAGTAACTATCTATGCACTACTCTATAATTCGGTCGGATGTAACAATTCCCGACATCTTTTGTAATACATCTGTAGGATGTAACCTTTGAACTCGTATCATCTATCAAATATTCCTTGCTGATTCGACTGATATTAATTGCCATAATTCTTTTTCATATTGATGTTATGTATTACCACCTTTATACATGTACATCTGAGATAAATACAACTTTCTTACAAAATCTCATGTATCTTCATTTCTTTTATTGAAGAGTCATGCCGCCAAAGACAAGACCTTACACCGATGCTCAGATTACGTCACTCATAACCCAGGCTATGACTGAAGCCTTGGCTCGGAATACTCCACAAAATTCCGCCAGAAACAGCGATGCCGCTGAAACCCCTGCTGCCAAACCTTGTTCTTACAAGGACTTTCAGAGCTGCAAACCCTCGAGCTTCAAGGGTTCTGAAGGAGCCATCGGACTGATCAGATGGTTCGAAAAGATGGAAACTGTTTTCCGTGTCAGCAAATGCGCGGAGAACGACAAAGTTAATTTTGCCACCTGCTCTCTCGAAGATGATGCCCACCCTTGGTGGAACTCATATACCCAATCAGTGGGTGCTGACATTACCTACCAACTCTTGGGAGGACTTGAAGGCAAAACTCACTGCCAAATACTGTTCTGTCGCTAAACTCCAAAAGCTAGACGAGGAGTTCTGGAGCCTAAAGGTTCAGGGTGGTGATATCGATGGTTATACCACCAGGTTTCAACAACTAGCTGCCCTCCGCCCAGCTATGGTGAGCACTGAACCTGATAAAGTCAGGAAGTATATCCTTGGTCTCCCTGAGCCTGTTCGGGGACACGTCATCTCTTCAAAACAAACCACCATTGACGGTGCGATCCTATTGGCCCAAGACCTGATGTCCATGAGCCAAGATTCTGAACCACCCACTTCATCCTCCCATAACAACAAACGCAAGTGGTCTGACTACCATAACAACCACTCCAACCAACAAAACAAGAAACTCGACACCATCAAAGCCTACAACACCACCACTGACATCCCACGGGGCTACACTGGGAACAAACCCTATTGTTCCAAGTGCAGTCGCCACCACGAAGGTTCCTGTGGTCCCTTTTGCAACAATTGCAAGAGGTATGGCCATCTCACCAAAGACTGCAATTCTCCTGCCAACAACAATTCCAACAACAACACCAGACCACCCAAAGTATGCTTTGAGTGTGGGAAACCCGGGCATTTCAGGGACACATGCCCAAAGCTGAAGAATAATAACAACAACAACAACCGCAACAGCAACAACAACCACAACACCCGAAGCAGAGCTTTCGTCATCAAATCTGGGGACGCCCGCCAAGACCCGAATGTGGTCTCGGGTATGTTCCTCCTCAACAACTTACATGCTTCTGTTCTATTTGATACTGGTGCTGATAGAAGCTTTATCTCTGATGACTTTTGCCACCTACTTGACATCACTCCTGTTGCCTTAGATGTTAAGTACACTGTAGAGCTAGCAAATGGAAAACTTGTAGAAACCACCAGTGTGATACCTAATTGCACTTTAAACCTAGCTGACAAAACCTTTTCGATTGACCTTGTACCCATTGAAATCGAGAGTTTCAACGTCATCATTGGAATGGACTGGTTGTCCAAGCATCGAGCTGAAATCGTTTGTCACGATAAAATTGTCCGTATCCCACTCGCCGTTGGTGGAACCTTGATCATACAGGGGGAGACCGGTGGGACGGGACTCAATATAATCTCCTGCTTAAAAACCCGAAAATTTCTGAGAAAGGGTTACCCTGCCATACTCGCACACATCACGGAGAAGAAGTCGGAGGAGAAACGACTTGAAGATGTGCCGATTGTTCGAGACTTTCCCGAAGTCTTTCCGGAAGAACTACCTGGTCTACCTCCGCCTAGACAGGTTGAGTTCTCAATCGATCTCGTGCCGGGTGCCACACCGGTGGCCCGCGCACCGTACCGTTTAGCCCCATCCGAACTTCAGGAGTTGTCCTCTCAGTTACAGGAACTTCTGGATAGAGGATTCATTAGACCGAGTTCTTCACCTTGGGGAGCCCCGGTCTTATTTGTCAAAAAGAAGGACGGTTCATTCCGAATGTGCATCGACTACCGAGAGTTGAATAAATTGACCGTCAAGAACCGTTATCCACTTCCTCGCATTGATAATTTATTCGACCAACTTCAGGGTTCAAGTTTCTATTCAAAAATCGACCTGCGATCAGGCTATCATCAATTACGAGTTTGCGATGCCGATATTCCAAAAACTGCTTTCAGAACTCGTTACGGGCACTACGAATTTCAAGTAATGCCCTTTGGTCTAACCAACGCACCGGCTGTATTCATGGACCTTATGAATCGGGTGTGCAAACCTTACCTCGACAAGTTTGTCATTGTCTTTATCGATGACATACTCATTTACTCGCGCAACGAGCAAGAACATGCGCAACACCTCAAGACCATCCTTGAACTACTTAGACACAAGGAGCTTTATGCCAAATTCTCTAAGTGTGAGTTCTGGATTCAAACCGTTCAATTTCTTGGTCACGTGATCGACAGTCAGGGAATTCACGTGGACCCATCAAAAATTGAGGCTATCAAAGACTGGCAAGCACCCACCTCTGCAACTGAAGTACGTCAATTCTTGGGTCTTGCTGGGTATTATCGGCGATTTATCGAAAATTTCTCCAAAATAGCTCAACCACTCACGGTACTGACTCAGAAGGACAAAAGGTTCGATTGGACCGATAAGCAAGAGTCAGCGTTCTAACTTCTGAAACAAAAGCTTTGCAGTGCTCCAATTCTATCTTTACCCGAAGGCACCGATGACTTCGTGATATACTGCGATGCTTCCCATCATGGTCTCGGTTGCGTGTTGATGCAACGAGATAAAGTCATTGCTTATGCCTCACGACAGCTGAAAATTCACGAAAAGAACTACACCACTCATGATCTCGAACTTGGAGCTGTCGTTTTTGCTCTCAAAATCTGGAGACATTACCTCTACGGCACTAAGTGCACAATCTTTACCGATCACAAAAGCCTCCAACATATCTTCCATCAGAAGGATCTCAATATGAGGCAACGTCGATGGGTCGAGTTGCTTACCGATTACGATTGCGAGATCAAGTACCATCCAGGGAAGGCTAATGTTGTAGCCGATGCCCTCAGTCGAAAGGAACGACCAAAACCACTTCGAGTCCGAGCCCTCAGTATGACCATTCATAACGATCTTACCATTCAAATTCATACCGCTCAGATCGAAGCCCTGAAACCTGAAAACATCAAAAATGAAGTCTTACGAGGTATTGACAAACAATTCGAAATCAGACCTAACGGGATTAGGTATTTCTCAAACCGAATCTGGTTGCCTAATTTCGGGAACCTACGAGACTTGGTGATGGACGAGGCTCACAAGTCTAAATATTCTATCCATCCGGGATCCGATAAGATGTACCACGGCATCAAGGAGCTTTATTGGTGGCCAAATATGAAAGCCAAAATCGCCACTTATGTCAGCAAGTGTCTTACTTGCTCGAAAGTCAAAACCGAACATCAGAAACCTCCTGGTTTACTCCAACAACCTGAAATCCCTGAATGGAAATGGGAACAAATTGCCATGGATTTCATAACCAAACTACCCAAGTCGTCGAGCGGTTGCGATACCATTTGGGTGATCGTCGATCGTCTCACCAAATCTGCTCATTTCCTGGCAACCAAGGAAAACGATAAAATGGAGCGCCTTGCACAAATCTATATTAAAGAGATCGTTTCTCATCACGGTGTTCCAATCTCGATCATCTCCGACAGAGATGCCCGTTTCACCTCTCACTTTTGGCAATCACTTCAAAAGGCTTTGGGTACCCGTCTAGATATGAGTACCGCGTACCATCCTCAAACCGATGGCCAAAGTGAACGAACCATTCAAACCTTGGAAGATATGCTACGCGCCTGCGTAGTTGATTTCGGTACAAACTGGGAAAGACATCTACCGTTGTGCAAATTTTCGTACAATAACAGTTATCACGCCAGCATTAAGGCTGCACCTTTTGAGGCACTGTACGGTCGTAAGTGCCGATCACCGATCTGTTGGACTGAAGTGGGAGATAGCCAACTCACTGGTCCTGAACTCATTCACGCCACCACTGAGAAAATTGTGGAAATCCAAAACAGACTCAAAGCCGCACGTGATCGTCAGAAAAGTTATGCTGACGTGAGACGCAAACCACTCGAGTTCCAAGTTGGGGATCGAGTACTCTTGAAAGTATCGCCTTGGAAAGGCGTCATCAGTTTTGGCAAACGCGGGAAGTTAAATCCCCGATACATCGGGCCTTTTGAGATCCTCGAACGGATTGGCCCCGTAGCTTATCGATTGCCGCTGCCATCCGAACTTAGCAGCGTGCACCCCACTTTTCATATTTCAAATTTGAAGAAGTGTCTGTCTGATGAGACACTTATTATTCCACTAGATGAAATTCGTGTTGACGATAAACTTCACTTCGTTGAGGAACCCGCTGAAATTATGGACCGTGAGGTCAAACAACTGAAACAAAGTCGTATTCCCATCGTCAAGGTCAGATGGAATTCGCGGCGTGGTCCGGAATTCACCTGGGAACGGGAAGACCAAATGCGACTCAAATATCCTCAACTTTTCACTGATTCCACATCAAACACGACTTCGAACTAAATTTCGGGACGAAATTCTTCTAACAGGGGGAGAATGTAACACCCGCCAAATTAGGACTAGTAATTAGTGCCTAATCATATGTTAATACATGTAATTAGTTCCTTGTTAGGCTAATTAATGTATCGAATTATATATATTGTTGAATATATACGAAAATGCGATTTGATTAAATCGTACGCAATTTAAATCGGATGTATTTCGATTCTATTTAATATGGACGTTGGTGACTAATTTTATTAAATAACGCTTTTATGTCAAAAATATTATTATGATAATATTTCGTATTTATTCGTATCGTACAAACAGAAATTTCACAATTTAAAATGTTAAAACGCGCAAAACTAAATAAATCAACTTACATTTTATAAACCAAATATAAATTGATTAGTAAAATATTAAATAAAATATCGCGTAATAAATTGTATTTTAAAACTTATCATTTAATAAGTAAATTAATTATTTAACGTTTAAACGACGGAGTAAACGAACACCACACGGAGCAGGAACGCGGGGCGAAAATGGGAGTTAAACCCCCATTCCCCACCCTTTTTCTTTCATTTCACATTTTCTTTCTATCTCTCCTCCATCTTTTTCTCTCAAATTTCATCACCTCCACCCTCACTAATTCATCAAATACTACCACTAAACGCAATCGGATTTCATCGGCTATTTGGAATAAAAGATTCACCGCAACACGATCTATCATCCTATCTTTTCGGATTTTTGATCCGACACTTTGTAAGTTTCCGACAAATCCCGAAATCTCTCGTTTTTAAGTGTTTTCACCTTCTAGTTGTTTGTTTATGCTTATAATGTCCCTAAAAGGGTTGGGTAAAAATATTGAACCGATCGGAAACTCGAAAACACGATTTTTGCTCGAAATCCGTCGAACAGTCTTTAGTGTCGCTAAAATGCCAAAAACAGTGCTAGCGACACTATAGTGTCGCTATGCCTCTCTGTCGCCCCTATAGCGACACTACTTAAGTGCCGCTATCACACATACACCGTCACTTCTTTAGTGACGCAAGCCTATAACTATCGGCAGAAACCTGCGACACTTCGCAAGTGTCGCTATCCTCAGTAGAAGCCCATAACTTTCAGTAGAAACAAGTGACGTCCGGTTACTACTGATGACGTCACCCGAACCTCATACCGTCACTTCAATAGTGACGCATACATTACTTAACGACACTTCGCTAGTGCCGCCCTCTATGTTACCTGACACTACTTAACGACACTTCCTTAGTGCCGCCATACTATTTTACCCGACACTTCTTCAGTGTCGCTATATTGCACGTCACTCCTTAAGTGACGCCCAAATATCAGAAAATCATTCTTTTATACGACACTGCTTGAGTGCCGCAATGTTACGGAACCCGTCACTTCTTAAGTGACGCATAATACGATACACGACACTGTCCTAGTGACGCATACCTCTATACTGACACCAATACCCGACACTCCTTAAGTGACGCATATAAGTGTCGCATAAAACAGCAGGTTTTCCAACTAAAATTTCACTAAATGTCGAACTTATACAACCTCAAACCCTTATACGATACGACTTATAAAACACTTTGGGACACTTTTGTAAGTGCAAAACATCGATAACTTGATAATAATACTTAAAGTTTATTATTTTAAACTCGTCACCAACGGGCCGTACACTTTTCAAACACTTAAACATATCAACCAAATAGTGGGTATTTGGACATTATAGTTGGACGAACAACTACAGGGGTGATCTGTTGAGATATCCAATCATGATTATAACTGTGACACCTGGTCAAAAATGACCCAAAATTTGGTCCAAATTTAAACTTTTATTTCAAGTATTATATACTTAAAATACCAAAGCGTACAAGTATTATATATATGATTATATGTATATATATTATTCAAAAACCGCGTATAAAAAAAATCACGCAGGATTTCAAATACGGATGTTGGTGAAAGTATTATTAAATAATATGAAATTATTTGATAGCAACGATAATTACTTTATATTATGTTTATAATATAACGACACGTACGTTTTGCTTAAAACGCGACCGAACGCTACGAAAACGTGTGAGACGCGCCCTACCGACGAAATAAATCAAAGTTATAGTTTTATAACTTAAAACTAAGTATTTTGGTAAAATACTTCAAGTAAAAATATTACGATTACACGTATATAATTATAACGTTTAAAAACGTTACCCGATTTAAATAAATACATGATACGCGACCGACGACCGAACGAAAACTCGAATATTATTTTAGTAACTTAAAATATGTTATTTGGGTAAAACTTTTATTAAAAATATCGCTATTTAAACCGATGACGAAAACTAATACATAAAACGTTATACGTTTAAACGAACGACGAAACAACCGGGTAAACGAACACCGCACGAAGCGTAAAATTTGGAAAACAATTTAACACTCTCACATGGAGTGGGACCCACTGAAAAATGGCTGAGACCAGCCCCATTTTCCTTCCCTTGATTCATGGATCATGTTTCATGTTTTACTTATTTAAATATATACATACATGTGCAATAATGCACATTCATGATCATATTTCTCCTCATTCTCTATCTATACCTACGGATGTCTCTATCTCTACATAACCAACACCATCTTCACAACAAATATCACAAATCTAGACCATATTATTTAGGAAAATCGAAGGAAAAAGCAAGGAAACAAAGGAAGGAGCAAAACCGAGCAAACCGTCTCCATCTTCTCTCTAGATCACGATTTTCTTTTGTAAGCACCCACTTTTCTTTGCTAGAATTACTTGTATTTCATAGATCTACATGTTATTATGTTCATTCAACTCTAAAATGACCAAAAGCAAAGCTAAAATACGTTTTCCAAACACATATGTGTTAACAGCTTTTCTGACCAGAAAAAACGACTTCACTAAAACGACTATAACTTGAGTTGTAGGATGAATCAACATGCGAACCTTATACCGAAATTTCCGTATGAATGTCGTCTACAAAAAGTTATCTCTTAGCCTTTTTCCATAAATGCACGAATTTTAGTGTAGAAGCCTATTTATGAGCTGAGGTCATTTATCGACCAAAACCGACCACTTTCCGTTTCCATTTTTGTTTAAAATAGTAAAGGACCTTGTAAAATCGTGATAAATTGCAGAAATGATATAGACACCTATGAGAACATGTGTGATTTTTGGTTAGGTCGGAATCGGACTAGAAAGGGGCCAAATCGAGAGGTTTATCGAGTCAAAATCTGGAAAACAGAAACCCTAAGGACTGTTTTGGTACTTTCTTGGAAACGACACTTCGAGAGACCCACGAAACATAATAACAAGTTTTATAAACTTATTTGACCATTTTAGGAGTTGGGTAAAGGTTGCGAGTCAAACCGAGACCGTTGACCACGTTTTCGACATTGACCAAAAACTATTAAGTGTCGCCGAATATGAAATATTTATAACTTCTCTATACACTAAGTGTTAAATGACATAATACCTGTAATACTTATACGATACGAATATTAAACACTTCAAATATACTTTATAAGTATATCATTTCAATATTTTAATAATAATGTTTTTAAATTATTATTTCAATTACTCACCAACGGGCCGTACATATTTATAAAATATAAACAGTCCAAAACTAATTATTTGGACATTACTAGTTGAATGAGCAAAACATAGATGGTCTGTTGAGTCATCTAATCAATCAAAACCTTGCACGTTTAATACGCCTGGCAGGTTCAATATCTAATCATTTATCAAAACCTTGCGCGTCTAAGACGCCCTACAGGTTTCAGTCGATTGATCGACATCATTGTCTTGTGAATCATCATTTGTGCTTAGTAGCATCTCATTAGACTCAGGTGAGTCTCATAGCCCCTATTTTAAATGCTTTTACCTAGGGGTGAGATACATGCTCGTTTTGTTTTACATGTGAACGCAAGTATCAAATTATCACGTATGCTGCATGAGTTGTTTTCGTCTAATCAATCAAAGTCCTCTGAAGCATAGTCCTGTTAATATGATTTAGCGTGAATGTTAGTGTATGGTACCATATGGGATTGACAATCCCCGTCCGAGTTAGCAAGCACTAACCTGTCAAACGGACGCATTATCATTTGTTCAGTATTGAGTGTAGATTAGGCACTCATAGAGAGGCACCTCGCTCAGGTCCTTAAAGGTGGATCCTGACCCCTCAGTTAAGCTCAGACTATGTGCTCTTGGCAGTGATACTCATTATTCATTTATTTACATGTTTTGTAAATCAACTCATTAAATCTTGCGGTTCATAAATCATATCTTATCATATTAAACCTGTGAGCTCACCAGCTTTTTAGCTGACCTTTTAGCATGTTATCTCAGGTACTCAGCAGTAGGTTGGACTGCCCATCAGGATACTGTAGCTCGAGTCGCATGCAATCATATAAACATCAAGAGATTTCCCTGCATTTCTATATTTTGTATAAATTAGATATGTATTAGAATCTCTCAAATATCTATGCGAACTCGTCTTTTGTAAAACATATGTAGACTTTTACGTTAATCAATGTAATTTGTAAAACGACGCATGTAGTGGTCGTTCATTATATATCTTGTGTGCTTTGTTATTGATTAGTCGTGCCCCGAAATGACCCGCTTCCGCATCATAAATTGGGGGTGCGACAGATTGGTATCAGAGCCTAAGGTTATAGTGAAGTAGGTTGAATGTAGTGGGCCTAGACTATGACCGTTAGGCAGTATTCCTTATTAGGTATGATTGGTTCAGGGATTATATCATACAAGTTTAATTTAACATAGCCTGATCAACTATGTACAATTAAATGAAGATGATGTGAGATCTGAAAGGGTCATGTTGAATAGGAATGCAATAGTTGACTCTGACCATGAGAGAACCGGGACCCAGACTTGTCTATGCTAAACACAAGTAGGTGGATATATATATATATATATATATATATATATATATATATATATATATATATATATATATATATGTGTAAATATATATATGGTACATACCTGTATGAACAAGCTATGAGTTATTATATGTGGTATATAAAGATAGTGTAACACCCCCAAATTTAACAGTTTGCGGAAACGATGATTTGGGTGTTACTAATCAATAATCACAAGCACAAAGGATACAGTGAACGACTCTAAATGAGACGTTCGAAAAGTTATTACATTAATACATAAGTAGTTTCAAAATACAAGCTCGAGTTCAAGTAATTTCCTAGAGATTCTAATACATAACAGTAAGTACAAAAGTAATGTAATAAAATCTCCAAGCTTGTAAATGCATGCGACTCGAGCTAAGAAAGCTTATCCTGCTGGGCATCCCTACTGATGCTGTGTACCTGAGAAGCATTACTAAAACGGTCAACCAAAAGGTTGGTGAATCTCACAGGTTTGTAAGTAAGTAAACAGTTGAACACACAAGTAGTATTTATAAATCATAGCCAGCCAGTAAGTAACGATCACAGGTTATGCTCACCGTTAACTTAAGTTTTAATAAGTGGGTGGTTGCAGATTATGCAAACCGTTTGATACAATTGCCATGAGCCACCATAGTTGAAGCTTAACGTACAGTAAATATAGGTACCCCCTCATGAATGTAATCCAAAACATTCATACGGAACGAGTAAGAAACGCCCGTTTCTACAGGAACGGTTCGTGGTAGTGCGTGCTACCCCGGGCGGGGATTGTCAGTCCCATATGGATCCATATACTAAAACTCGCGCTTATCACATAACTAACAACTATGATTAAGAAGGATTTCATTGGATTAGTCTAAAACTCATGCAATTGGCGTATCCGTAATCTCGTACAGTAAGTAAATCATGGCAGCAAGTAAGTTGTGTGTGTTCATGTAAAACAGTAATGCATCTCACCCCTGAGTAAAAACAGTAAAGTAGGGGCTGTGAGACTCACCTGAGTCTGGCAGACAATGCAGTAAGTAAGCAAGTAGTATTCCCGAACTAGCAACCCTTAGCGTCCTAATACGCATAAGGTTTAGTAAGTAAATGGAATACTTGTAAAGTATCCATGCTAGTTGTTCCCAAACTAGTTAATGTCCATTAGTTTGTTTGTACGTTTGTAATCGTTTGTAGTTTGTAGAAAAGTTATACGGTTCGTTTGTTATCGGTGTAAAATAATAATTCCATCCATTATTATTATGTATTCATAGTAGTTGTACTTTTGTAAAGCGTACGTGTATAACTGTTTGTTTGTATCACAACGTGTATCGTTTGCGTAAGTTCCAATGGGCTTAAACCCCAAAGGGTACGAGTGAAACCTCGTAAGTATTCGAGTGTATGTTCGTATCAGTTAACGTGTAATCCAGCACGTAACTAGTGAGTGAACTTGTAAGTTCGTATCGGATATAATCCCGTGTAATGTACAAGTGTAAGTTCGTTGGAGTGTAATCTCCTAAGTATTTCCAAGTGTAATCTCGTACGCGTGTGTGAGTAAAATCTCACGTTAGTTTAGTATAGTCTTGTACGTATTCAAGTGTTGTTGTATACTCTCAGAAGTATAGTATTTTCATGTATAAGTAGCATCGTATTTGATTTAGTAGTTGAAAAGTGATTCCAACACTTAGAATATATTTTGTTTTCTGATCTGGGCTATCTGCGACACAAGGCTTGTGTCGCAGACCGTATGCGACATAAGGTCTGTGTCGTATGGATTGATTTCGGTTTGGTATTTATGCGACACAATTGTTGTGTCGCATACAAGGGTACGACACAACGATACGACATAGTCGTTGTGTCGCAATCAAGCGATAGGTAAACTTTGTGTCGTAGATGATACGACATATAGTGCGACATAAGCGTTGTGTCGCATACATTGCGACATAACGTGCGACATAACATGCGACACAGTGTTGTGTCGCATGAAGTTTTGGTCCGATGCGACACAAGAGGTCTGTTCGGAAATTTAGTTTCCGAAAACGTATTTTCCGGTTTCCGTTGGGTCTAGAACTTTTATACTAGTTTTAATATGTTATAATGAGTTCATAGTAACTATTGGTGGTCGTTTTTAAGGTTTGTGGTGTCGTTTTCTTTAAAATGACCAAAACCGACATTTTCGTTAACGTGTTCAAAAACGAGTTTTAATTACATATTTGGACATTACTAAGCTAGGGAAACAATAATCTAGCAAAATAAATGTAATCGGAAAAGTTTCGGGTCGCCGGAAAACTTACAAAGTCGTCGAAACGAAAATCCGAAAAGATGGAGTTGTAGCCCTCGTTCTCGTGATCACTTTTCTCCAAAACGAACCTAGCTTCCGAGATGGTTTTGTGGTGTTTTTATGGTGATTTAGTGTTGGTCTTAGAGAGAGAGAGAGAAAACCGATAGAGAGAGAGAGAGAGAGAGAGAGATTGAGTGTGTTTGTGTTTGTGTGAGGGAAAGGAGAAAAGGGCATGGGGGTGGTGCCCCATGTCTTTGGCCGGTTGGTGGGGTGGCCCACCGAAGTGTGGGTTGCCCCAACTTGTTCCCCGTGTTTGCGCTCCGTGCGGTGTTCGTTTCCCCGGTCGTTTAAACGTTAAAATCATTTTATACGCGATTAAATATACGTTTTAAAATACGAAATAATATCCGAAAATTTAGTTGTAGTATTTTAATAAAATACTTTGTTTTCAAGTTAATCAATATAACTTAGTTTTGTTTTGTCGGTTGGTCGAGTTTTCGGAGAGTTCGGTAGCGTTTTAATTAAAACGTACGTTTTCCGTTATATTATAAACATAATATAAAGTACTAGTTAAAGTAATTAAATAATTTCACATTATTTAATAATTGTTTTACCAATGTCCGCAAGTTTGTACAATTGTAGTTTCATACGATATGTACGAATCGTATACGCGTATATATATATATTCCATCCATATATATATATATAATAAGTAAATAACGTATATAATCCTATTTCATATTATATACAAGTAATAAACACGTAATTAGGGAAAATTTAAATTGGCCCTAAATTTGAGGTTGTTACAGATAGGCATAGGATACTTGGTAGCACACCGTTATAGTACAACCAACTTCATTACCGTAATGTCCGCAACATTACTTCACCGTTATAGTTAATAGTGGGAATAGGTATGCTGTAGGCTATCGCTGTATAGGCTTCTGTTACTTATTTCGTAGGATCATTAGAACTGACAACCTATTCCGCCGTATCATCATACACCTTTGAGGAAACCTTATTTCACATCCTTTCATACCATTAGTAACATCATTTTCATCCGGACAAATTTCGGTCTTAGGTATTACAAAATCCTCGAAAACCTATCACAAATTTCAACTCTCGCGATCTTTGGACATACATGTACAATGATTACAACCTTTATTATTCTACGCCATTGATTGTCATTATTCACGATGGTTTATGTCCTTGCACCAAATGCAAGCAATTTGGACATCTGCCCAAAACTGAAAAATAACGTTACTCGAGGAAGAGCCTATATACTCGGAGCTGGAGAAAACCACCCTGACCCAAATGTGAACACGGGTACGTTCACTCACAAATAGCCAAAACTTCTTTTGTACAATTTACTTTGATAGATCTCATTTAGTGCTTAGCATTTCATCTGTTTCCTTAAATTCTAAGTACAAAGTAGAATTAGGAATTAGTGAAACATTTTTATGTAGCCAGTGTGATACCAAAAGATTGAAATTTAAGCTTAGCAAACAAATTCTTCCCATACATCTCATACATAATGAGATTTGGGAAACACAACAACACCGTCTGTACAAATTACCCATCCAAGTACCGTACTGAAATCATACATCCTTAGGAACTATACACTTCTTGCAAACGTTAGTGGTACAAATTTGTAATAACTACGAACTTAAGTATTGTGTTATAAGAATTTACATGTTATAGAGATGATTACAATTAGTTACAAAAACATTAACTTAACATGAAACCTTTATGTCATAAGAAATGACTGAACACTCCAACAACAATCACACGTCGGAGGATGACCAACTCAGTGAGGAACATATGGTGTTTCCATACCTTCTTACCCTAGATAGTGACATAGTAACAACTGAAGAAGTGTCAGAAGAGATGATGCTTAAGGAGGAAAATGTGAAACAACCGATGGAATCGGTGATAGTACCTGCATTGCCTACTACCAAAGGGACTACTAGATAGCTTATCCTGTAGGACTACTAGATGGAATCGTTGATATATACATAAATGATTAGGCGATTATGTGATATAGGTATATATACATGCATAGGCCTCGACTACATACTACTCTCTAGGCTATTATATACTGAAGGTATGGGAATAGGCCTTATCCGATGATACCTTGTTTACCACCTACACCACTATAACCGACAAACATAGCTACTCCAACGTCCTTCTATATGAAGATCGGACTTTGTTTTCATTTGCTACCACCTACCTAATTCTACGTCTATAACATTCTACAACGTACTCTACTGTACCGTTAGGTGTATCCTAGGAAAACCATTTTCAACAAATTTCAACATGCCTTTACCCCGAAACTTTTTCATAACTTCTGTTTTGAATAGATTTTGTTAAACAAAAATTTCAAAACTTTGTCGCTGACAAGAATTTCAACCGAACCATTTATCGACTCAACTTTTCATCAGACTTCAAAGTTTTCAACCGACTTTCACCATCATAATTTTCTAACAAATGTATTTCTAGCAAATATGTTATAAAATTTCTTACGAAATGTTTTATAAAATTCTCAAAATTTCAAAACCGTTTAAACTTACTTATAGTACACAACTTTATACAAATTTCAAACTCTGGATGGTCAACAAAATTACACAGTATACAATGACCTCCTTGCTTTATCAGAACAAAACCTATCAAGACCCGAATGAGGACGCGGGTATGGTCACTCACTAATAACCTGACTACCTTTATGCTATTTACTTTGATAGATCTTACTTGCTACTTGATATCTTTTATGTTTTTCCTAGATTCTAAGTGCACGATAGGGTTAGGGAAAAACGACAATTTAGTTTCTATAGTTTCTATATGAGACGAGGTTTAGCTCATATGTGTAGGAATAACATACCCTACACTGTTTTATACCGGAAAACATACCGGTTGACTTTTATATACTGGGTAACATCCTACATAAAACTATATTTTGGGTAACATCCCACATAAAACTAATTTGTGCTAAATCACTTCGTTTCTATATGAGACTGATAGGATCTAATTTATGCTATGACACTACTGATTGCTACAAACTGTATGAACACAGCGGAATTTACTACATTACTCTAGGCTACTAGTACAAAACGTATCTACACTTTAGTGACTGACTGACCGACTGACCTTGTCCTACAGACAAAATGGTCAATTACATTGCAACACACTTTCAGTATTCCTTTAATGGCCAGTAGGGCATTAGCTTAACAAGGGGAGGAAGGTAACACTGGATTGAGGTTATATCACTCTTAGTAGACTCACACACTTTCTTAGAATACGCACCGACTATTACTTTGACACACTAATAATTACTACGAATAAATTTCGGGACGAAATTCTCCTAACAAGGGGAGAATGTGACACCTGGTCAAAAATAACCCAAAATTTGGTCCAAATTTAAACTTTTATTTCAAGTATTATATACTTAAAATACCAAAGCGTACAAGTATTATATATATGATTATATGTATATATATTATTCAAAAACTGCGTATAAAAAAAATCACGCAGGATTTCAAATACGGATGTTGGTGAAAGTATTATTAAATAATATGAAATTATTTGATAACAACGATAATTACTTTATATTATGTTTATAATATAACGACACGTACGTTTTGCTTAAAACGCGACCGAACGCTACGAAAACGTGTGAGACGCGCCCTACCGACGAAATAAATCAAAGTTATAGTTTTATAACTTAAAACTAAGTATTTTGGTAAAATACTTCAAGTAAAAATATTACGATTACACGTATATAATTATAACGTTTAAAAACGTTACCCGATTTAAATAAATACATGATACGCGACCGACGACCGAACGAAAACTCGAATATTATTTTAGTAACTTAAAATATGTTATTTGGGTAAAACTTTTATTAAAAATATCGCTATTTAAACCGATGACGAAAACTAATACATAAAACGTTATACGTTTAAACGAACGACGAAACAACCGGGTAAACGAACACCGCACGAAGCGTAAAATTTGGAAAACAATTTAACACTCTCACATGGAGTGGGACCCACTGAAAAATGGCTGAGACCAGCCCCATTTTCCTTCCCTTGATTCATGGATCATGTTTCATGTTTTACTTATTTAAATATATACATACATGTGCAATAATGCACATTCATGATCATATTTCTCCTCATTCTCTATCTATACCTACGGATGTCTCTATCTCTACATAACCAACACCATCTTCACAACAAATATCACAAATCTAGACCATATTATTTAGGAAAATCGAAGGAAAAAGCAAGGAAACAAAGGAAGGAGCAAAACCGAGCAAACCGTCTCCATCTTCTCTCTAGATCACGATTTTCTTTTGTAAGCACCCACTTTTCTTTGCTAGAATTACTTGTATTTCATAGATCTACATGTTATTATGTTCATTCAACTCTAAAATGACCAAAAGCAAAGCTAAAATACGTTTTCCAAACACATATGTGTTAACAGCTTTTCTGACCAGAAAAAACGACTTCACTAAAACGACTATAACTTGAGTTGTAAGATGAATCAACATACGAACCTTATACCGAAATTTCCGTATGAATGTCGTCTACAAAAAGTTATCTCTTAGCCTTTTTCCATAAATGCACGAATTTTAGTGTAGAAGCCTATTTATGAGCTGAGGTCATTTATCGACCAAAACCGACCACTTTCCGTTTCCATTTTTGTTTAAAATAGTAAAGGACCTTTTAAAATCGTGATAAATTTCAGAAATGATATAGACACCTGTGAGAACATGTGTGATTTTTGGTTAGGTCGGAATCGGACTAGAAAGGGGCCAAATCGAGAGGTTTATCGAGTCAAAATCTGGAAAACAGAAACCCTAAGGACTGTTTTGGTACTTTCTTGGAAACGACACTTCGAGAGACCCACGAAACATAATAACAAGTTTTATAAACTTATTTGACCATTTTAGGAGTTGGGTAAAGGTTGCGAGTCAAACCGAGACCGTTGACCACGTTTTCGACATTGACCAAAAACTATTAAGTGTCGCCGAATATGAAATATTTATAACTTCTCTATACACTAAGTGTTAAATGACATAATACCTGTAATACTTATACGATACGAATATTAATCACTTCAAATATACTTTATAAGTATATCATTTCAATATTTTAATAATAATGTTTTTAAATTATTATTTCAATTACTCACCAACGGGCCGTACATATTTATAAAATATAAACAGTCCAAAACTAATTATTTGGACATTACTAGTTGAATGAGCAAAACATAGATGGTCTGTTGAGTCATCTAATCAATCAAAACCTTGCACGTTTAATACGCCTGGCAGGTTCAATATCTAATCATTTATCAAAACCTTACGCGTCTAAGACGCCCTGCAGGTTTCAGTCGATTGATCGACATCATTGTCTTGTGAATCATCATTTGTGCTTAGTAGCATCTCATTAGACTCAGGTGAGTCTCATAGCCCCTATTTTAAATGCTTTTACCTAGGGGTGAGATACATGCTCGTTTTGTTTTACATGTGAACGCAAGTATCAAATTATCACGTATGCTGCATGAGTTGTTTTCGTCTAATCAATCAAAGTCCTCTGAAGCATAGTCCTGTTAATATGATTTAGCGTGAATGTTAGTGTATGGTACCATATGGGATTGACAATCCCCGTCCGAGTTAGCAAGCACTAACCTGTCAAACGGACGCATTATCATTTGTTCAGTATTGAGTGTAGATTAGGCACTCATAGAGAGGCACCTCGCTCAGGTCCTTAAAGGTGGATCCTGACCCCTCAGTTAAGCTCAGACTATGTGCTCTTGGCAGTGATACTCATTATTCATTTATTTACATGTTTTGTAAATCAACTCATTAAATCTTGCGGTTCATAAATCATATCTTATCATATTAAACCTGTGAGCTCACCAGCTTTTTAGCTGACCTTTTAGCATGTTATCTCAGGTACTCAGCAGTAGGTTGGACTGCCCATCAGGATACTGTAGCTCGAGTCGCATGCAATCATATAAACATCAAGAGATTTCCCTGCATTTCTATATTTTGTATAAATTAGATATGTATTAGAATCTCTCAAATATCTATGCGAACTCGTCTTTTGTAAAACATATGTAGACTTTTACGTTAATCAATGTAATTTGTAAAACGACGCATGTAGTGGTCGTTCATTATATATCTTGTGTGCTTTGTTATTGATTAGTCGTGCCCCGAAATGACCCGCTTCCGCATCATAAATTGTGGGTGCGACAATAACCATCGCGTGTCGTGGACACCCTCAGGTTACAAGTCTTTGGACTTCATACTCGGCTAATCAACTTACGTTTGTTTAAACGCTTTCAGACTCAGGTGAGTCTCATAGCCCCTCTTTTTACTGTTTTACTCAGGGGTGTGATATATTGCTCAACTTTTAACATGTGAACGCAAGTACCAACTTTTTATATACTACATGAGTTTTTCGAAACTAATCATTTAAAGTCCTCCGTCAGCATAGTTGTTAATACGTTGTAGCGTGAATATTAGTATATGGTACCATATAGGATTGACCCACCTCGTCCGGGTTAGCAAGCACTAACCGGGTAAACGGACGTACTAATATTTGGGAAGACGAATGTTGATTAGGCATTCGTGGAGGAACCTCGCCCGGAATTCTCTATAGGGGACCCGGCCCTCGAGTTAAGCTCAACTATGTGCTCATGGCTGTATACACGATTATTATCATTTAATTGCTGGATGCAATTCATTATTTAATTGCTGGATGCAATTCATTATTTAAATCTTGCGGTTCATACGATATTACTTGATTTCAAACCTGTGAGCTCACCAGCTTTATAGCTGACCTTTTTAGCATATATCGCAGGTACCAAGCAGTAGGATGTTTCTGCTTCAGGATTTAGCTCGAGTCAGCATGCAGACGATTGAGATTTTCTTGCATTAGTATATTTTATACAAGTACTTATGTACTGAAATCTCATTTTATTTAAACTCGAGCTATGTAAAGCTTTAAATGTTGTAAACATTTCAGTTATCAATATATTTTGTGAAAACGACGCATATAGAGTCGTTTGCTATATATCTTGGTGCTTTGTTATTGATTAGTAACACCCAAATCAAGCTTCCGCAAATCATCAAATTTGGGGGTGTTACATTATGCGACACAACATGCGACACAAGCGTTGTGTCGCAAAGATGAACACCAGCCCAGAAACTTTCGGATGTTGAGATTTTCCGACCTAAAACGCAAATCTAACCCATTTTTGAGCTGTAAAATCATTTTTTCTTCATTGTTTAGGTTATAACTATGTTGTGTACACAATATTTCGTCAAAACATTACACTAAAATGAATAGATCTAAGATTTTAGAAATTTCTTACAAATGCGAATCGAGAGAGATGGAGGCCGAAAATGATGATGATGCTTTTGCAAATCTTGTTCCTTGTTTGTTGGTGATTCCGAAAATATAAATCTCGTGGGTCGGTTTGTGAATCCGAAAATTTGAGAGAAAATTGGTGAGAGTGTTTGTGTGTGTTTGTTTAAGAGAAAATGAGAGAAAGAGATGAGAGGGTGGTGGGTTGGTGGCTGATTCCAAAAGGAGGGGAGGGAAAACACTTCCCAAAATACAGTATTTACTCCGTGTCCTAATCGATTAATCGTTTGTTTTTAGTATTTAACCAAACAGTTATATTTTTAAAATGTAACTGGAGTATTTAAATAAAATACCTTGAAATTAACAATAAAAACATTTGTCGAAATATTTAAATCATTAATTCGCGTTTAATACGTTTTTGTTGAATTATTTAAAACGTCGTCGCGGTAATATAATTAATGTTCGTTCAATTGTGTATTTTATATAACAAAAATACGTTCTCATTATTTAAGTAAATTTCTGTCACCAACGTCCAAGTAAACTGTGTCGGACTCCGTCCGGTTAATTCGTATGATTCATCCAAATCGCGTAAGTACACACATATATATAAATCACCTTATATATATACAAATAGAGTATGTAATTAGTCCTATTACATACTAATTACAACTAGTTACAAATAATTAGGCATAATTAATTATCCTAATTAGGCAGGTGTTACATTATCCCCTTGTTAAAGAAATTTCGTCCCGAAATTAGCTCGAATGCACGGATGGTGCTTTGTCTGGGAAGAGATGTGGGTATTTCTGTCGCATTTGATCTTCCCGTTCCCAGGTGAATTCAGGGCCACTCCTAGAGTTCCACCTGACTTTTACGATGGGAATACGACTCCGTTTCAATCGCTTGACCTCATGGTCCATGATTTCCATAGGTTCCTCGACCAAATGAAGTTTATCATCGATTTGGATTTCGTCGAGCGGTATAATCAGTGTCTCGTCAGACAGACATTTCTTCAAGTTAGAAATGTGGAATGTGTTGTGAACGCTGCTAAGCTCAGCAGGGAGTTGTAGGCGGTATGCTACTGGACCAATCCTTTCAAGGATTTCGAATGGTCCGATATCTGGGGTTTAGTTTGCCTCGTTTTCCGAATCGAATGACACCTTTCCACGGTGCCACTTTGAGAAGTACCTTGTCCCCTACCTGGAACTCAAGGTGTTTGCGTCTCACGTCAGCATAGTTTTTCTGACGATCACGTGCGGCTTTCAGCCGGTTTTGAATACCAATGATTTTCTCAGTAGTTTCGTGAATGATTTCCGGACCCGTGAGTTGGGAATCTCCTAACTCAGTCCAACAGATAGGTGATCGGCACTTACGCCCGTAGAGTGCCTCGAAGGGTGCAGCCTTAATGCTGGTATGGTAACTGTTGTTGTACGAGAACTCGCACAACGGTAAGTGGTTTTCCCAAGAAGTACCGAAGTCAACTACGCATGCTCGTAGCATATCCTCCAGTGTTTGAATAGTTCGCTCGCTTTGGCCATCGGTTTGAGGGTGATAAGCATTACTCATATCCAGACGAGTACCAAGAGATTTCTGTAGTGATTGCCAAAAGTTAGAAGTAAAACGGCTGTCCCTATCCGAGATGATCGAGATGGGTACACCGTGTCGCGAGATGATTTCTTTGACGTAGATGCGAGTCAGACGCTCCATCTTGTCGGTTTCCTTGATGGCCAGAAAATGAGCAGATTTCGTGAGACGGTCCACGATCACCCAAATGGTATCGCAACCACTCAAAGTTTTTGGTAGTTTGGTAATGAAGTCCATGGTAATTTGCTCCCATTTCCATTGAGGAATTTCAAGTTGTTGGAGCAATCCCGAGGGTCTTTGGTGTTCGGCCTTGACTTTGGAACAGGTTAAGCATTTACTGACGTACATGGCGATGTCAGCTTTCATGTTAGGCCACCAATACAACCCTTTGACATCGTGATACATCTTGTCAGAACTAGGATGTATAGAGTATCAAGATTTGTGAGCTTCAGCCATCACCAAATCTCGCAAGTTTTCGAATTTGGGCAACCACACCCGGTTAGAGAAGTATCGAGTCCCATCGGGTTTGATTTTGAATTGTTTATCCAAGCCTCGTAAGGCTTCATTTTTCAGGTTTTCATCGCTGAGTGCTTCGATCTGAGTGGTAAGGATTTGAGCAGGGAGCTCGTTACGAACTGTCATAGAAAGTGCTCGGACTCGAAGAGGTTTCACGCGTTCTTTTCGGCTTAAGGCATCGGCGACTACATTTGCCTTGCCCGGATGGTATTTGATCTCGCAGTCGTAGTCACTAAGTAACTCAACCCAACGACGTTGCCTCATGTTTAGATCTTTCTGATCGAATATGTGTTGGAGACTTTTGTGATCGGTAAAGATAGTGCTTTTCGTACCGTAGAGGTAATGTCTCCAGATTTTCAATGCGAAGACCACGGCACCTAACTCGAGGTCGTGGGTCGTATAGTTTTTCTCGTGGATCTTTAGTTGTCGTGAGGCATATGCAATGACTTTTTCCCGTTGTATTAACACGCAGCCAAGTCCTTGATGTGAGGCGTCGTAATAAACTACGAAGTCATCAGTTCCCTCGGGTAAGGACAAGATTGGTGCACTGCAAAGTTTGTGTTTCAATAGCTGGAAAGCTGACTCTTGTTTATCAGTCCAATCGAACTTCTTATCCTTCTGAGTCAGTGTTGTTAAGGGAACAGCTATTCTTGAAAAGTTTTCAATGAATCGGCGGTAATAACCAGCAAGACCTAAGAATTGTCTCACTTCGGTTGGAGTGGTCGGTGACTCCCAGCCTTTGATTGCTTCAATCTTGGCGAGATCAACATGAATTCCTTGGCTGTCAATCACGTGTCCGAGGAATTGAACGGTTCGAATCCAGAACTCACACTTAGAGAATTTGGCATATAACTCTTCGTGTCTAAGAAGTCCTAGAATGGTTTTCAGATGTTGAGCATGTTCCTACTCATTGCGAGAGTAAATCAGGATATCATCGATAAACACAATGACGAATTTGTCAAGATATGGTTTGCACACCCGATTCATAAGGTCCATGAATATGGCCGGTGCGTTGGTTAAACCGAATGGCATCAGTTGGAATTCGTAATGCCCGTAACGAGTTCGGAAGGATGTCTTTGGAATATCATTGTCGCGGACTCGGAGTTGATGATAACCTGACCGTTGATCAATCTTTGAGTAAACACTCGATCCATGGAGTTGGTCAAATAGGTCATCGATTCTAGGAAGCGGGTACCGATTCTTTATGGTTAGCTTATTCAGCTCTCGATAGTCGATACACATGCGGAAAGATCCATCTTTCTTTTTCACGAATAAGACCGGAGCTCCCCAAGGCGAGGAACTTGGTCGAATAAATCCTCTGTCCAGGAGTTCCTGTAGTTGGTTAGACAACTCCTGCATTTCGGATGGTGCTAGACGGTATGGGGCTCGTGCCACGGGTGCAGCTCCTGGCACAAGTTCGATTTGAAATTCAATTTGTCTAGGTGGCGGAAGTCCGGGCAAGTCTTCAGGAAAGACTTCCGGGAATTCCCGCACGATTGGAACATCCTCAAGTCACTTCTCCTCCGACTTCTTCTCCGTTACATGTGCGAGGATGGCTTGATACCCTTTTCGTAGATATTTTCTAGTTTTGAGGCAGGATACAATATTCAGATTCCGTCTGCCGGTCTCCCCTTGTAGGACTAAGGTTCCACCAGAGACAAGAGGTATGCGAACAAGTTTGTCATAACAGACGATTTCAGCTCGGTGCTCGGATAACCAATCCATACCGACAATAATATCGAAGCTGCCGATCTCAACAGGGATTAAATCAATGGGAAACGTTTCGTTCGTAAGGTTAAGTGTACAGTTGCGTATGATGCTATCAGTCTCAATCAGTTTGCCGTTAGCTAGTTCTACAATGTATTTAGCATCTAAGGCAGTGGGAGTTATATCAAGTAAAGGGCTAAATTTCTCAGAAATGAAGCTTCTATCGGCACCGGTATCAAATAATATAGAAGCAGTAAGGTCGTTGAGAAGGAACGTACCCGTCACGACATTCGGGTCTTGTCTGGCTTCCCCAACCTTGATAACGAATGCTCTACCGCGAGTAGGGTTGTTGTTGTTTTTCAGCTTTGGGCAATCTTTCTTGAAATGCCCTGAATTTCCGCACCCAAAGCAGGCCTTTGGTGCATTAGTGTTGGAGGTAGGAACATTGGCCCGGCAATCCTTGGCTAGATGCCCGAACCGTTTGAAGTTGGAGCAAGGGCAAGAACCATCATGATGACGATTGCATTTGGGACAGTAGGATTTGCTTCCAACGTACCCCTTCTTTTCGGTAGTCCCCGATGAATAAGCCTTAACAGACTCAGGCTTCTTGTTGGTGAGTTGGTTGGATGAGTTGGGATTTCCTTCCCATTTGCGTTTGTTGTTTGTAGATGGGGTTGAAGTTGTGCCACGGCGGACAGAATTTGCCGTTAGCTCATGAGCCATACGAAAAGCTCTGAATAGTACCCGGTTTGGATGAAGTCACTAGGTCTTGGAGTCTCTCGGGAAGTCCATCAACGTATTTCTGGATCCTCTTGTACTCAGGATCGACCATGGTTGGGCACAGAAGTGCCAGTTGGTGGAAACGGTTGGTATAACCGGTGATGTCATCACCATGCATTTTGTGGTTCCAGAATTCCAATTCCAGCTGTTTCAATTCGTCCCTGGGGCAGTACTCGCCCCTCAACATCTCCTTCAACTCCTCCCACGGGAGTTTGTAAGCATTAGCAGCACCCACAGTCTGGGCATAGGTGTTCCACCAGGTGAGTGCGGTGTCAGTAAAAGTACTAATGGAGAACTTAACCTTGTCTCCCTCCGCACAGTTGCAGATAAGAAATACAGATTCGACTTTCTCGATCCAGTGTACTAGACCGATAGCTCCCTCAGTACCTGCAAAGTTCAGAGGTTTGCAGTTCTGGAAGTCTTTGTAAGAACAGGGTTTGGGTTGTGGTCCATTGTTAGCTGTATCTTCGCTACCAGGAGTTGAGGTCCGGGTAGCTAGGGCTTGGACCACACTACGGGCAATCAGACCCGCAATCTCGGCTTTACTGAGGGTGATTTGTCGGTGAGGAGGCATGATACTGAACAAGAAAAGAACAAGGAAAAGAGAATAAGATAATTGCATGAAATTATGATATGTCACAAGTGTAAATGATGAGATACACGATAACAGTACGAAGTGACAATCACATTCCATTTAGATAACCAAGTTGGATACAAGGTACGGGTTTTCCAAAAGATTACAGAGTAATAGTAGTACAAAAGTACCGGGAATTGTTACATCCGGTTGAATTACATAGGCCCTAATAAAGTAGTTAACTGGTTACAAGTTACAGACTGATCTAATCTTGATGCAGATTAATCTGTTCCATCAGCGCGACAAGGCGGTCCACGGTTTCTGCTAGTCTGTTGGCTTGCCTGGCGTTGTCTTCAACCAAGGCCAGTCGTTGTACTAGTGCTCGAGAGTGATCCTCCGTCTCCTGTGAACGCTGTTCACATTCCTCTAGTAGGTTTCTCACGAGTTCATCCGCACCTAATTCAGCGGTCATTGAATCCTGAATTATGCTTACAGAGAGGCTGGTATCTTCTTGTTCTCGCCGGAGTTGGGATATGTGATCAAGTGCTTGGCGAAGCAGGTGGGTCATTCGGTGTTGTTCCCGTTCGAGATTTTCGAGCCTTTGCTCTTGTTGATGAAGTCGGGCAGTCAACACTGGCACCGTGAGATGTGCCGAGTTCCGAGAGTTATGAACAGGATAGGGGCTGGTTCGGGGTGACCTAGTGGTCCTCCTGGCTATTCGCGGGTTTCGAGATCCATGTGAATGAGAGTGTGACGGATTGGGTGGTGTGTTTGCCATTCCTGTGGCAGAGTGTAAGTAAGACGAGGCTAATATATGGGTAAATACATAATATCCAGCCTAGTGTCTAGCACGTATGAAGTAATGGTCCGGTTCTCTCGTGGTCAGAGTCAATTAACGTATTCCCGTTCAACATAATCGTTTCAGACCTTACATCATCTTTCCTTAATTGTACATAGTTGATCAGGCTATGTTAAATTAAAGTCATATGCTGTAATTTCTGAACCAATCATGCCTAGTAAGGAAATACTGCCTAATGGTCATAGTCTAGGCCCACTAAATGCAACCTAGTTCACTATAACCTTAGGCTCTGATACCAATCTGTAACACCCCCAAATTCACTGTTTAGCGGAAGCAGGTTTTGGGGTGCTACTAATCAAATATCACAGCACAAAGATAAAGCAAACGACATCTATATGCAACGTTTGTAAATTAGTTACATTCCATAGATATAATGTTTGAAAACTTAGTGTTTTTGTATACAAAATGTAGTTTCCTAGAGTCCACGCGTATAGCGGGAGATTCTATTACATAATCGAAATATACAAAAGATAATGCTAAGAATCTCCGTTAATGCAGTTGTGTTGAAATCATGCGACTCTAGCTAAAGTCCTGGAGTAATCCTACTCCGTCCGGGTACCTGAGAAAACATGCTAAAAGGATCAACACGAATGTTGGTGAATCTCACAGGTTTGTAAGTAGTATCAGTTTTGAAACATAAGATTCCATCAGTAGTGCCCGTAGGCGTAAAATCAGTATTTGCAAACCAGCAAATGTAAAACTAGTATTTGCAATCCAGCAAATGTAAAACCAGTATTTGCAATCCAGCAAATGTGAATAAGTAGTTTATACCGTTGCCATGAGACTCATAATCGAAGCTTAACCCGTAAGTAATAAGTTTGCTCCCGTGACATGCTCGTAAATGAGCAAGCATCAGTAACGAATAATTAGTCACCCGTTTCTACGTGTAAATCAGTACGTGGCAGCGCTACTGCCCCGGGCGGGGAGGGTCATTTCCCTAATGGATCCATTAACTAGTGTTCGCGCTTAAGTCCATAACTAACGATATATGATGGAGAGACTTCTGTAAGTAGTAAATAACTCATGCAATTCCGTTTGGTATAGTAAATGTACAGTTCATACTTGTGTTCAAGAAAATAGTTAAGCAGTGTATCTCACCCCGTATGTAAAACAGTAAAAGTGGGGCTGTAAGACTCACCTGAGTCTTGTAATAAGCCGTAGCAATTAGCAAGTAGTAAATATAGCAAGTAGGTTCTCCGAACCCGTAACCTTCAAATGCCTAATCATATGAAGTTATGTAAGTATGTGTCTTGCGAGACGTTTCGTTTAGTTGTACACAACTAGTATATCCAATGTTTGTCCGTATGTTTGTAATTGTTTGTTTGTTGGAAAACATGTTTGGCCCGTTGGTGATTTAGTTGAAACGTTAATCTCGACATATATATACTTGTTTGGAGTGTTATGCTTGAAAGACATGTTTCAATGTCCCTTAGATGTTATATTGTATAATCGTTTGAAATCCCAAATGTTTAACACTTAACTTGGAATTTAATTGTAAAACTGCTGTGTTTTGCGACACAAAATGCGACACAAAAGTTTGTCATGCGACACAAGGGTTGTGTCGCATGAAGGATGCGACACAAGAGCTCTGCGACACAGTGTTTGTGTCGCAGAAACTTGCGATGCTAATTCAATAGCGACATAAGGGTTGTGTCGTATAAAAATACGACATAATATGCGACATAGAGTGCGACACAATATTGTGTCGCAAGAGTTACGACACTAAAGGTTTGGTACGACACAAGATGCGACATAACAGGCGTTATGCGACACAACATGCGACACAAGCGTTGTTTCGCAAAGATGAACACCAGCCCATAAACTTTCGGATGTCGAGATTTTCCGACCAAAAACGCAAATCTAACCCATTTTTGAGCTGTAAAATCGTGTTTTCTTCATTGTTTAGGTTATAACTATGTTGTGGACACAATATTTCGTCAAAACATTACACCAAAATGAATAGATCTAAGATTTTAGAAATTTCTTACAAATGCGAATCGAGAGAGATGGAGGCCGAAAATGATGATGATGCTTTTGCAAATCTTGTTCCTTGTTTGTTGGTGATTCCGAAAATATAAATCTCGTGGGTCGGTTTGTGAATCCGAAAATTTGAGAGAAAATTGGTGAGAGTGTTTGTGTGTGTTTGTTTAAGAGAAAATGAGAGAAAGAGATGAGAGGGTGGTGGGTTGGTGGCTGATTCCAAAAGGAGGGGAGGGAAAATACTTCCCAAAATACAGTATTTACTCCGTTTCCTAATCGATTAATCGTTTGTTTTTAGTATTTAACCAAACAGTTATATTTTTAAAATGTAACTGGAGTATTTAAATAAAATACCTTGAAATTAACAATAAAAACATTTGTCGAAATATTTAAATCATTAATTCGCGTTTAATACGTTTTTGTTGAATTATTTAAAACGTCGTCGCGGTAATATAATTAATGTTCGTTCAATTGTGTATTTTATATAACAAAAATACGTTCTTATTATTTAAGTAAATTTCTGTCACCAACGTCCAAGTAAACTGTGTCAGACTCCGTCCGGTTAATTCGTACGATTCATCCAAATCGCGTAAGTACACACATATATATATAAATCACCTTATATATATACAAATAGAGTCTGTAATTAGTCCTATTACATACTAATTACAACTAGTTACAAATAATTAGGCATAATTAATTATCCTAATTAAGCAGGTGTTACACAATATGACTTCTTACCTATACTACTCACATTGGTAGGTCCAAATAAGTCCATGTATAGTAAATGGTAAGGAGAGTCAATAGAGTTCAATGTTTTGGTCTTATAAGAGGATTTGTGTTGCTTGCCTTTAAGACATGCAACACAATGGTCATTACATGAATAGGTTTTCTCTGGTAAACCTCTGACAAGTTTTCCTTTAACAAGTTTGTTTATGGTTTTAAAATTCATGTGACACATCCTTCTATGCCAAAGATCAGATTCATCAACAGTTGCTTTTGAAATCATACAGCTTAATTCAGATTTAGGTACACATTTAGCCAATTCACAATTGTACATGTTGTTATTTCTGGGAGTTTTCATTAAAATCATTTTTGGGTCAAGAACAAACTTCTCAGAAAGAATACAGCATTCTGTGTCTGTAAGAACACTGGATTATTTTTCTCAGTTATTTGGCTAACGCTTAACAAGTTGTACCTCAATTGTTCAACATAGTACACATCATTGAAGCTTATCTTATCACTGTTGACATTTCCCATTCCAGTAATCCTTCCACCTCTAGGATTGCCTCCAAATGCTACAGGACCTCCATCAAAAGCTTTGAAGTCCTCCAATCTGCCTTTATCTCCTATCATGTGCCTAGAGCATCCACTATCAATGTGCCATATGCTTTTCTTCTTGCTCTGCACATACACAGGACAAATGATCAGTTTCTTTTGGGAACCCAAACCAATTTGGTTGTGGGTGTCCCTGTTGCGTCAACAACATCAACTCTTTTGAAAGTCATTGATGCTGATGCCAATTTAGTTGGTTTCCAAACCCAACTGATGTTTGACTTAACAGAATTGAGTGATCTGGCAAAATTAATTTTTGCACCACTTCTATTTTGCTTAGCAGAACTAAAGTTGGTTAAATTTTTGTGTAGCAGAACCATTTGTGATGTGCCCAGCAGAGTTAACTTTGTTTTTAAGCTTAGCATAATTAACGTTTGTTACAGTCAATTTAGTTCTGTTGGCATTGACTTTGGTCAACACCACTGCACTTTCTTTTGGTGCAGCAGAGCTAACTTTTGCCTTTGACTTCTTGACTATGCTAGCAGAATTAGTTTTTGTTTTGAAATTTTGATGGTTAATTCTGTCAGCAGTAGTCCATGCTGATTGCTTAACCCTTTGAAATTTTGGGTTATGATAGCAGTCATTTTGAAGATGATTTAGTCTTCCACAGATAAAGCAAGCTTTCTCATCAATTCTTTTGAAATTAGATCCAAGCTTTTGAGAAATCATTGGTTCCAGTTTCGTTTGTTTCCTCTTGAATCTTTCTCTGATTTTGTGGATAAAGAAGAAGAGCTTGCTTTGCAATTACACACAGAACAGTTAGCAACAACATCAGGTTTATTTAAAGATTGTTTCATAGGTTTGTTAAAATGCCTAACTGAAGGTTTAACTTCTCCTAGATCTGTTCTTGATTTGACATTTGAGTGATGTTTCTTGATTATATTCAACTTTTGAATCTCTGCAAACATTCTTTTTCCTTGTTCTAATTTTTCAACTGTGATTTCTAAGGTCAGTTTGCCTATCACCTGCTTTTCTTTCTTTTCTATGGTTTTTGCTCTCTCAATCTTATCTATCTCTTTTTCATCATCAGAATAGTCAGTTTCAACTCCATCTATCAATTTTTCATCTAGACTTTCTACTGATTTTACTTCTACCTTAGTTGTCTCCTCAACCTTAAGAAACACAGGATCAGCTTTTCTCTCTTCTTCAGGCACAATTTCTTTAATCATGTTGATGTCTATGTCACGTTGGTGGGAAATAGTTTCCATTGTAAGGTGGGGGCACATTGTTGTATCCTAAACCAGCCTTAAGTTTGTCATAAATTTGTTTTTATATCATATTGTCTACACCTTTTGAAGCATATTGTAACTTATTCACTGTTAATTTAGTATACTCCTTCTCACTTATGGCATCAGCTAGTTTTAGATTCAACTCATATAACTTATCTTCTAGATTTTTCTTTTCCCATTTGACATATTTGATATCATACCTTAATTGAGTTTCATTTTCCTGATGTTTCCTAATTTGTTTTTCTAGATCATCTATAGAGACAACATAAAGCTTACTTTTTACATCCCATTGATCAAGTTCCCTAATGATATTTGCATTATGATCTCTATATTTCTTAAGAAGTTTTTGGCATATAGCAGAACATAATTTGGATTGTACCTCATAAGAAACTTCATCAGATGTATCTGCTTCTCCCATGGCCATCAAAGCATGATTATGAGGTTCCATTTCAACTTGATCACTCCAGTCATAACCCAAACCATCTTGTGAAACGAGAGCATTTGGTGTAGATTCCTGAACTGGAATGGTTCTTCTCTGAGGACCATTGTATGCAACATTATATCCACCAGATCTCTATCCATTTTCCCTCTTGCCTTGGTGATCTGCATTCTCTAGCAAAATGACCCATCTTGTGGCAGTTATAGCATTCCACTTTGCTCTTATCAAACCCCACGTTGTCATCTCTTTTTCCTGCAAAATTGTTCCTACCAGTCCTCTGCATAAACTTCTTTACCCTCATGGTAATCATGGCCATCTGCCATTTGAGGTCCATTTCCTCTAGATCATCATGATTCACTTGCTCTAATTCTTCATTAGTCAGTGAAGAGTTCACATGACTAGCAAAGAAAGCTTCAACAACTTGATCTGTAGATCTATCCTGTGTTGTTGATGATGATCCAGATCCAACAGTGTTCACAACAGGTACAGATCCATAATTCTTTGGATCTACCTTAGACCTTCCCATGGACATGAATGCAGCATTGTGAGATCCTTGTACTTCACCAACCACCTGCTTTTGACTTTCAACTTCATGTTCAAAAGCTATAAGATCATTATACAAGTCATTGAGTTCCTTGTCGTCTAAATCACTTCTTTGCCTTAGACCAACTGTGTATATGGTCCATTCTTCACCCAAAGATCTTAAAAACTTTCTGTTAAGATCATCTTTATCTATGACAACTTTGTGATTCTTGAGCTCACCAACCAATTTTCTATACCTGTTGAACACCTGAGTCAAAGTTTCAAACTTGACAGAGCTAAAATTTTCAAATTGTTGTTTGAGCATGGATCTTTTGTTCTTCTTAGTGCTTTCATTTCTAGCAAACCTTTTATCCAGCTCCTTCATAAGAACTTTTGCATCCTCTGCATGTTCAAACTCACTTTGATACTCATTTGGAATAGAGATTAACAAAGTGCTTAGGGACTTGAGTTCTGTAGCTCTTTCTTTTCTCTCTATTTTAAGTAGTTGGTGCACCTCTTGGCAATCTGACACTATTGGCACCAGTTTTGTATTTGGGGCCATTTTCCACAATGTGCCGTAACTGATAATCAGTGAGCAACATATGTTGCTTGATTCTGTTTCTCCACATATGGGGATTCTAGACACTTGTATACCATCAACCACTTCTGAAGCCATATTAACAGATCAACCTTAAAGATGAACTATCCCAGATCTTCCTGAATCCAAAGCTTACACTAGCTCTGATACCACTTGTGGAGTCCCACAACAGCACATGTTTCAAGCAATGAATTCTTAACAAGAAGTTTGCGGAATAACACTTGTTAAGTTAGGAAGATTATATGTATTACTTGTAATGTGATGTTAACAGATTTGAATGTATAACAAGAACACAATTATTTCAATAGCCAAAAGCCTCAATATTATTGATTCAATAATACGGATACACTGGTTTTGTATCTGGGTTACAAAGATAACCTTGAAGCTAACATACAATTGTCTAGAAGACTTGCATGACTTGTGTTGTCAACTTACTTATAACAAATGAACCATAAGACTGATTTATACACTAAAACATTTAGTCAACAAAATCTATACAAAATCTTCTTTGCTTGACATGGATTTCCTTGAGAACGTGCCAGCATTAAATGCCTTACACCTCATTGTCTGATGCGTGCATTGTACCTCAAAAGCATGGGCTGCAGTGGTTGTACTTGTACTACCGGGTTGGTAAAAAGCAGGTCCACTAAGCAGAACTATCAATAATAAAGTGCAGAACTAGCAAAACTATCTGGCAGATTTAATCTTGAAAATCTTCTGTCTGACAGAACTATTCGAGGAAAAGCTTGGCAGAACTATTGCAGAAAGGACTAGCAGAACTAACTCTGGACAACTTTGTCTTCAATAAATGAACAGAGCTAACTCCACCAGCAAAACTAAGTCTTCAATAACTAGCAGAACTAATCTCGTCAGAGCTAAAACACTTAGAATATTTCTTTAATTGATCTTCAATTGATTTTAGCCCAACAGAAGATCCCGATGAATGTGGTGAAAATAAAACGCGCGGCTGTGTAAGGTGGGTCTCTCCCATACGAATTAAGACACGCTGCGCACTGGATGAGGAATGACTGTGAGTATCGAGTCGGGTAAAATAGATCCGTCATTCCAGGACATGGTACACTAGTTCGGCAATTAGGGATTTGTTTCTCCATCAGTATTTAATCTACTATAAAAAAAGAAGGTAACTTATAACCTGAAAAGTTGATACTTAAGATCTCAGTGTGCTTGCCTGTAGAGTTCGGAGTTCCTGTACGTTGCAGAAATATCAACCCCGAGAGCAATTTCTTGTGCTGGTGTACTAACTTCCAAAATCCATGTGGCAGGTTATATCCACCTTTAATCTTACTTACACCATTGATATCTCAAAGTATCTGATTAGTTCGCAAGGATTGTGTCATGCTTTTAGTTATTACCAAAATTGACTCATGTATAGGTCAATGGGTCGAAAATGCCGCCTTTACCATCTATTAACAATGATTGTTATGTTTACTTTACCAAGATGGTACATAGTGTTGTAACAGTTGTACTTGCTTCGTAGGTCATTGCAAGAAGGTTGCTAGAATCAAAACAGACCACACCTCATTTATAGTTGACCGCAGGTCTTAAAAAGTGTATATATATTAAACTTTTGTGGTAACTTGTAAAAGAAATGTGGTTGACACTATTTCACAAATTCTGGCAGATGTGATACTGGACCTGCTTCTATCTTTCAAAAAGGAGCTTAAAGGTATGATTCAGATCTCTTTCTCTTTAAATGTAACATCCAAAGATGCTTATAAATTTAAATAAACCCAAAAAACAATATTTTATGTATAGTTTAAAATATGAGTTTTTTACATGCCAACTTTGGGATATATATATGGTTGACACGAAGGCCTTCTTTTGGCACTTACGGATGCTGTTTTTGCTTTTTTCAATTTTGGCATCTCTACCGTATTACTAGCACCAAACAAAGCTGATTTGTAACACCCCCAAATTTATGGTTTAGCGGAAGCAAGCTTTGGGGTGCTACTAATCAAGTAATCAAAAGCACAAAGGATACAGTGAACGACTCTAAATGAGACGTTCGAAAAGTTATTACATTAATATATAAGTAGTTCAGAATACAAGCTCGAGTTTCGTATAAATTCCTAGAGATTCTAATACATAACAGTAAGTACAAAAGTAATGTATGTAAATCTCCAAGCTTGTAAATGCATGCGACTCGAGCTAGGTAAGCTTATCCTGCTGGGCATCCCTACTGATGTTGTGTACCTGAGAATACATGCTAAAAAGGTCAACACGAATGTTGGTGAATCTCACAGGTTTGAAAGTAATATCAATTTTGAAACACAAGATTCCATCAGTAGTGCCCGTGGGCGTAAATTCAGTATTTGCAATCCAGCAAACGTAAGTAAGTAAGTTATACCGTTGCCATGAGGCTCATAATCGAAGCTTAACCCGTAAGTAATAGTTTTGCTCCCGTGACATGCTCGTAACTGAGCAAGCATATGTAACGAATAATAGTCGCCCGTTTATACATAACGGTTCGTGGTAGCGCTACTACCCCGGGCGGGGAGGGTCATTTCCCTAATGGATCCATTAACTAGTGTTCGCGCTTAAGTCCATAACTAACGATATATGATGGAGAGACTTCTGTAAATAGTAACAACTCATGCAATTCCGTTTGGTATAGTAAACAGTTTAGTACTTGTGTTCAAGAAAAAGTAGTAGCATGTATCTCCCCCAATAAGATAAAACAGTAAAAGTGGGGCCGTAAGACTCACCTGAGTCTTGTAGTGATCAGTTGAAATTAACAGGTAGTAATTATAGCAAGTAGGTTCTCCGAACCCGAAACCTTCAAATGCCTAATCATGTGAAGTTATGTAAGTATGTGTCTCGCGAGACGTTTCGTTTAGTTGTACACAACTAGTATATCCAATGTTTGTTCGTATGTTTGTAATTGTTTGTTTGTTGGAAAACATGTTTGGCCCGTTGATGACGGTTTGTACCAAAAATTCTAAAATGTTGATTTTTGCTACAGTAACTGTGCTACAGTGAATTGCTACAGTAAAATTTGACTTTGCTACAGTAACTTCTACAGTAACTTTGACTTTGCTATAGTAAAAACCCTTCAAAATTTCCAAGTTTTCTGTTTTCTGCGACACAAGGGTTTGTTATGCGACACAAGCGTTGTGTCGCATGAAGGATGCGACACAAGAGCTCTGCGACACAGTGGTTGTGTCGCAAAAAGCTTGCGATGCTAATTCAATAGCGACATAAGGGTTGTGTCGTATAAAATACGACATAGTATGCGACATAGAGTGCGACACAATATTGTGTCGCAAAGGTTACGACACTAAAGGATTTGTACGACACAAGGTGCGACACAAACGGGTTTATGCGACATAGCATGAGACACAAGGCTTGTGTCGCATGTATGAACACCAGCCCAGAAACTTTCGGGTTTCAAGAATTTTCGACCAAAAACGCAAATCTAACCCATTTTTGAGCTATAAAATCGTGTATTCTTCATGTATTAGGTTATATCTAAGTTGTGTACACATCAAAACATCAAAACATTACACCAAATTGAATAGATCTAAGATTTTAGAAATTTCTTACTTTTGCAAATCGAGCTAAATGGAGGATGAAATGGTGAAAACGATCTTGATATTCTTGTTCCACTCGTGATGGTGATTCCGAATATGTAATTTTCGTGGTCGAGATTTGATGTCGAAAATTTGGTATGAATTTGGTTGAGAGTGTTTGGGAGGTGTGTGTGTGTGTTTGAAATGATGAAATGAAAGAATGGGGGAAGGGGTTGGTTGGGGTTGGCTGATCCAAAGAAGGAGGGAGGGGAAAAACGCTCCCTAAAACACAGTGTTTACTCCGTGTCCTAATCGATTAATCGTTTGTTTTTAGTATTTAACCAAACAGTTATATTTTTAAATTGTAACTGGAGTATTTTAATAAAAATACCTTGAGGTTAATAATAAAAACATTTGTCGAAATATTTAAATTATTAATTCGCGTTTAATACGTTTTTGTTGAATTATTTAGAATGTCGTCGCGATAATATAATTAATGTTCGTTCAATTGTGTATTTTATATAACAAAAATACGTTCTCATCATTTAAGTAAATTTCTGTCACCAACGTCCAGGTAAACTGTGTCAGACTCCGTCCGGTTAATTCGCACGATTTATCCAAATCGCGTAAGTACACACACATATATATAAATCACCTTATATATATATACAAATAGAGCCTGTAATTAGTCCTATTACATACTAATTACAACTCGTTACAAACAATTAGGCATAATTAATTATCCTAATTATGCAGGTGTTACATGATTGATGGTTTGGTTTTCTAATGTAATGTGGTTTGATTTTTCAGGTTGTTTTGGGTTATGGTTCGTTTCATATATTGTCGGTATCTCACTATTAATTGTTCTATACGATTCTCGCTTTACAAGAGGTAAGCTATGTTTCAAGAACTTTATGTTTAATTATTGATGCGTGTGAAAGCGTCTCGTTTTATAATTTATAACTGAAAGTACCTTATTAATAATATCACACAACCAGGCAAGAATACCTGATCGGAATAGTATAGCTATGGTAAGTCCAGGTCGATTTCAGGAACACAGGAATGGTGGTTTATTATTAAAATAGAAAATACTAATTATCCTAGAAAACAGTAAACAAGGGGGGGACGTTTGAGTTCCGTGCGAACATAAGATTGTAAATAATAATTAAAACTAAATAAAGACTTTAAATTAAAATAACAAATAGGTAACAATAGGAAGGTGCAAGTAATTGTGTAAATAATTCCACTCAGATTCATATTGTCCAATTCATTGCACGTTAATTGTTTAATTGTGATTCTTTTATATCAACTTAATGCCAAATTCTTCAATGATATTAAATTGAATGTGAACTAGCCAACGGTTCGGGTCCAACTAATTCCTACAATCTAGGGTCCAACATGAAACATCGGTCCGATGTCACAAGATGATCAGTCAATTGTGTGCCTTTCCCTAAATCATGCATTAAATATTCACGATTGATTATAATTGATCCTCGTGGTATGACTCAACAATACCTACTAATAATTACTTATTTGTCTTATTCATCTTAGGTTATTTAATTATTAGTCTCTTAACCTGTCAAACTCAATCTATTCAGCAATGATCAAAACCTAAGTTCTAACCATCAATAATCAACAATCTCAAGGGAACTCAATCTCAATGACATAGTCAACCACGTTAAGTAATAACTAATAACCACTAATAAATAAGGATCAACGGATAATATAATCATCTTCAATCGAACAATTTAATAAACGTGCAATATAATCGGTCAATAATCATTATCCAAGTTTCATTACTACACAAATACTAAATAACAATTCATATTCAAATATGCATAAAACAAAATATTCAATATCAAAAACATAATTGCAATTGAATTAAATAAAAAGTAGATACAAACCGAATAATGAATCACAAAAAGATAAAGTGAAATGGCTTCAACCGTAGCTTTTCGTGTCTCCAAAAGTAACCTAAAATTCGTATTTTACTAACCCTAAACGAAATATATAAAAACCTAACTAAAAATGTGGTGAAAAAGTATGTAAAAAGGTCTCCAAATTCGCAGGCAGAGGCTGCGTTTTATAGTTGCTGGGAAAACAATCCATACGCCGTATGGATTCCATACGCCGTATGGATGTGAACTGCGTACTCCACACGAAAACAGCCAGCCGCCTCACACGTTTTCATTGCTGTAGCCTTTATACTCTTGGATCTTTCTTTTACCTAATTAATGGCATGGGCCCCACGATTGACTAGCTAGCTGGATATGCTTTGTTACTTTGACCTTGGGCCCACCGATTTGGATCCCTTTCGCTGCTCTCGTGACATCTGCAAACAAACCAAAACAATCCCATCTTTGTATTATTATTAATTACTACGTTAGTATTAAAAATATCATAGTTATATGTTACATTATTTTATTAACTACTAGTACTATTAATATTATTATATTTGTGACTAGTACGTACTACTACTACTTAATTTATAACTAGTACTACTATTACTAATATTATTTATTGTTATTAATACTAATGATCATATGATTATTACTATCATTATTAGATATTATTATAATACTAACTTAAGTATTATTTAACCTAATTATTTACTACTAATATTTAGCCTAATATTTATTTGGTCCAACTCATAAACTCCAATAAATATGCAATCTAACTATTTTTAATCAACTCATTTAACTTTTCGAACTCAAATATTTACAAAGTTTATTTATTTTTTTCACACTTTTAACCACTTTGTCCTACTCTATTTAGGTACAATCAACTTTTATACAAAAATTACTTAATTTACTCTATTTTTATTCATTTTCTAATTTAAACTCTAATTCTACCTATTTTGTAAATATGAACGAAATACATATATTTTATCAAGTAAATGCAATAAAAGTATACAGAAACTGGGGAATATTATTATATAAAAGTAGTAATATTTGATGTTATCAAATATCCCCACACTTAAGTTCTGCTTGTCCTCAAGTAGAATACATTTTCATCATAAGAACTTGATAAACATCAAACTAATATTTAAGAATCATAATACCTAAATTAAAAATCTGTTTCATAAGTTAAAACTTTAAACAATTTAATTAACATGGATAACTATAATGTACAAATAAAAATTATTATTATTATTAGTGCAACATATAGTCCATGAATGATTACTAATATATTTGTCCACTTTAAACAATCTATACTCATATCTCTGAATACACCTTTATTGTTAATATGTATATTACTTATGATTTTCGCATATGATATACTCTTAAACTCAATCATGCAATTTACTTCTATATTCAAAATAAATATATGAAATCCATTTTTAAGAATCAAGACATTGGTGACAGGTCTGCATTTTCATGCAACAGAGCAACATAACTTGATTCAGGTTTAAGCAAAACTAAACTTGGTCAAACCATTTTGGCGACCTCATTAGGTATCTTTTATTTTTAAGAATTTTCAAGTACTTTTGACTTGTGTTTGCTTAATGTTAAGTATATATTAATAGATACCAGGTCTATATTTTCGTATAACAGAGGAAGCCATCAATATATACCCCCAAATGTATTCATATAAGTATCAAGATATATAAAATTATTGCATAATAAATCTAAGAATTAAGACTTTTTATGTCATACATCATAATATGTATCATAAAACAATATACAAGTTGTTTTATTAATTTCTTAAAATTCATAAATACTAATATAGATTGCCTATTCGTATATCATATCATGTAACTATATATCACTCATTATTAAGTTTCTTACATTATATGTACAAAACAGTTAATTCACATTAAAGTCTAAACTTTTAAATATAAAACAAAACTTTGACAAAAATATTCTAACTAATAAATACATAGTTTTTAACTCAAAAATTTTAAATTTGATGAAAATTTAATAAAATTATAATATAAGGACAAGTTAACAAAAAATTTATTTTCTACCGACCCCATCCCCACACTTAAATTATACAATGTCCTCATTGTATATAAACATATAAAAATAATGTGAGAAAAGGAAGAAAAGAAATTAGAACGAAAAACTCCCATGAATATGGCGCGATTATCTTGATCTGGTTCGGCGTACTGGGTCATCTTCCGATCTTTATTCAAAAATTATACAACATCCACACTTTCGTAGTTAATCACGATTGCATTTAGCGTATGCAATATGCCTTTAAACCCCTCGATATCCCAAGTGGACGAGTTATAGTCTCGTGAGGGTTTCCAGGGAACACACCCACAAAGTTCTTTTATTTTCCAAAAATTCCAATTTCAACTGAAATGGTTGCCAACTTCAAAAAGTAGCAAAGAACATTAAACGTATAAAAATAAAATACCAAAAATGGAAAATAAAAATTATACACAATGTACAAGCACGGGTTGCCTCCCGAGAAGCGCTTGTTTTTGTTCGAGTCACTAGCTTGACTCCAACCTTATTTACCAAAAAATCTCTTGACTTTCCCCACACTTAAAAGTAAGCATGGATGGTAATATCGATAAATATTTATTAAATGTAAATTAATTATAATGAAATAATAGAAATACTTATCGTGCGTGGCAGGTATATGTCCTTTATGAGATACTCCATGAACTTCCAAAAATTGAGAGAAACGTTCCTTCCGATCGAATTGCCAAAAAGGATCTTCATACTGGTAAAACAATGAACTTGTGCTTATAGAAACTTCAACCGTTGGTTGCGCTGACTCAACCACCAATTGAATTTCAACTGGTTCGGCTGCTATCTCATTACCGCAAGTTTTGTTTTCTGATTCTCCTCCAATCCTTACCATTGCTTGATCACCTTCTTCCAATAGTTCAACCTCCGGATGCAATGACAGAGTTTCATCAATAGTTGGATCCATAATAGCTACTAATTCTTCTTCTGCCATAACCCCATCTTGGTTTCTTAATTCAAGAATTTCCTCATCATCACAATTAAGTAACGAGAGTATTTCTTCATCAGAATCATAGTGATCAAATCTTGGCAAAGGCAACCAATCTACCTCCATATCTTCTTCTTGTTCAATTTCACTAAAAATTTTGTTAGAAAATAAAGAGTCAGAAGATTGAGAATACTTATCTGTTTGAATCATCTCCTCAAGTTGTTGAATGGAATTTCCTTGACTATTGTAACATCCTCGATTTGGGCCTAGTAGAAATACGGTATTTTTCCCCACTTTATTCGTATTTAAATTATATTTAGAAATAATTTGGTATTATTGAGAAACTGAGAATTATAAGTCGAATGGTCAAAAGACCTATTGTGATAAATAAATTATTAATTGTTTCACATTAATTTAGTTGAATGTATAATAAAACTTATTTTCTTGCAAATTGGTTTTAGGTTCCAGACAACAGATTTAGAGCGGGTATAGTATTTCATCTTTTATATGTTGTGGGTAGTTGGTTGGATCGACCTACCTCCCACTTTTCCCTTCTCCTTTCACACCTCAAGAACACACACACATTACACTAGAAATCAAAAGGAAAAATCGATTACAAATTATCTTGAAGGTTGTGACTTTGATTGAATCTTGTTCTTTATCTTCTTCACCTTGTCATCATCTCGATTGTAAGTTTAATTGCCTAATTGTATGCATATATGTTAGGGTTTAAGTAATTAGGTTAAATGAGTGATCAAGCATGGATTTGAGTTTGATGATAGTTGTTTATGGTTATAACGTGTTGCATGATGATCCTTAAAGTTATTGTATGTCAATATTTGTGTATCACATCTTTGATTTGGTGAAAATAAGAATTTGGTCGAGCTAAAGTGTTCTTGAACCTGGGTTTTGTCGCTGGAAAAATGACAAACGCGATCCAGGCATCAGGCCAGGATCGCGTTCCATAGTGTAATTTTGTCTCAGACCAGAATCCTTCTTTGAAACGCGATCCCGCCCCCTTATGTCCGGATTGCGTTAGTTAGTGTAAATCCGAGTTGAGTTAAGTTTGTTCCTTGGAACGCGATCCCGGCACCTCATCTGGATCGCGTTTGGTAGTGTAAAACGGTTACAGAATAATTTTGAACTAGGGAACGCGATCCAGCACCCTATTCCAGGAACGCGTTTGTATGTTGAAAAATGATGAATTTGATAACTTGTGACTTGTGCATTTACGTTACTTGTATTGTATTGAAAGGATATTAAGTACCCTTAATTGATATTATACGTATGTTTATATTGTGATACACTTAAGATGAGAATCTAACTCTGGTTTTGATTGTGTTCTCAGATAAAGCGAAGACTCAGTGAGATTAGATCTCTGAGTGGAGACTACCTCAGTAAGGGTGAGTGGATCATAGACCTTCAGTTTAAAGTGGTTGTAACGATAGGGTTACAACGGGTAAACTTGGTTTATTCGACGTATTGTTTATCTTGATATATATTGCCATGATGAGTATGGATTATATGAATTGTTCAGAGGTCGATTGCGATCGGGTTTGAGTATTATTACTTGGATAACATTAGAGCTTTGTACATGTGTTGTCCATTGACTTAATGTTGGAAGCAGTAATAGTACTAAACTATTGGTTAGATCACTGATTTGGCTGTCAGTGATTGTAAGCGTTGCTTGGGGGCCTCCGCGGCATTAGGGTGCCTCAAGGACCACCAATCCTCTTTGAAGCTAGTTGTTGACTGCTTAGTTGTAGACTATTGTTAAGCTAAATTAGATTGTTGGTTATTGATCTGTTCACTTAGCTTTGTGCTAATCCCCCTCATTACTCTTGCAGGATATTTTGGTTATGTGGGTGAGCAAGATGATGGGAATGGGATGTTTGATAGTGCTCGCTCTGTTTTGGTTTAACTAACTAATGATTTATCATCATATGTGAATTGAATTACACTAAGGCGTACCATTCCAAGTTGTATTGAATTATGATGGAATGATACCTTATGGATTGCATTTTGGTTATTATATGCAATCTATGTGGTACTCCCTCCGTCCCATATTAATAGTCCACTATTCCTTTTTGGGCTGTCCCAAATTAATTGTCCACTTCCAAAAATGGATAAAAATGATGAGCTAAAATCCTTTTGTACCCCTACTTTATATATGTAAGACAAAAAAGTAGGTAAAAAGTAAGGGGTAGAATTGTCATCTTATCAAAAAGTAAGAGAGAAGTTGATGTTTTCTTAAACTGCGTGTTTCTTGTCCGGGGACAATTAAATTGGGACGGAGGGAGTATCATTTAAATGTAACCTTGGCAATGATATTTGTATTTATAACCTAAATTGTGTATGTCTAATACGCTTCCGAAATAAAAAAAAATAGCCTTGGTGAATTTTGAGTGTGTTATAAATTGGTATCAGAGCATAGGTTTGGGTGAATTGAGCATGGGTTAAGTGTTCAATCCCAAACCTAATTGTGTTAGTCAAACATTCCAGGGTGCGGGATTTAGCTGTGATAGAAGAATTGGTTAGTATGTAGGTACTAACAATTAACGAGTTGCGAGTTGTGATGTGGTGCAGGAAATGGCAGATCATGAAAACCAGACCGATACCCCAAATGGTACTTCTAGAACAGATGTCACTCCTCCGGAAATCCAGAATGTTAGTCAAGGTCAGGCAGGTACCTCCTTCTCAGCTGAGGATTTGACCCAAGAGGATTATTTGTTACATTTGGATGGGGAAAATGTTAGACTAAAGGCTATCGAACAACAGTTTCTGGAGCTACAAGCTCGGTTATCTCAGCAGTTTCAGCAAACTTCCCCACCAGTTTATAGCACGGTACCCCCTACTCTTGTGACATCTCAAACTCCTACATCACTACCATACTACCACCAGCAGTCTCATGGAAATACCTTTCAGACATCTACCCCAATTTCATCCTCTGGGCCATCGGGATTCCAGTTTCCGGTATTTCCTCCGCCATTTCACCATAAAGTTTGTTCCTTTAAAACATTTAAATCTAGTGGGCCATCCGATTACCATGGTAGTACCAATCCCTCCGTTACTTTAGATTGGTTAAGGGATGTCGAGAAGAAGTTTGAGGTATGTCGATGTGAGGATGAGGTTAAGGTTCCTTATGCGGTTTAGCTTCTTAAAGGTCCAGCGATGGGTTGGTGGGATTCTATTACCTCCCATTTCTCTCCTCAACAAAGGGCTTCTATTAGGTGGACCGATTTCTACAATGAGGTTTGTAAAAAGTATTGTTCGGGATATGACATGACCCGTCTGCGACGCGAGTTCTTGGATATGCAATTGGCATACAATATGACGATGGATGATCTTATTTCCCAATTCACAGAGAAGTTGAGGTTTGTGCACCAATGGGTGCCGGATGAGAGAACCAAAATTGACCATTTTGTTGGAATGTTGCCCTATACTTATCGGACGACAGTGAGACTTGCGGGTACTCTTACCCAAGCTTTTGATTTGGCCCGTTCAGTGGATGGTGATATTCGAGCACAAAGCTTGGAGATTAAGGAAAAATCTCCATTGAAACCCAAGGATGACTCCTCGGTGAGTCCGGGAAAGAAGAAATGGCAAGGATCACCTCAAGGTAAGAAACCGAGTTCTGGAAGTGGTGTTAAGGTGGATAGAACCAATTGGTGTAATGGTTGTAGATCCAGACATACGGGGCCTTGTACTCCTCAAACTCGTAGATGCGTTAAGTGTGGGCAACTTGGACATGATTTTAAAGATTGCACATTTCCTAACAGTGTGTGCTGGAATTGCCACAAGGAGGGACACCGTGCGGGTCAGTGTAGTGTGGGTAGGCAAGGGATGGGTAAGGTCGGTGGGTCTTCATCATCTGGCCAAAAAAGGAAGAATCCGCCATCAGCAACTGGCAGAGCATTTCAGATGACAGCTGATGAAGCTGTCAGAACAGAGGATGTCATAACTGGTACTTTTCTAATCAATTCTATACCGGCATGCATTTTATTTGATTCGGGAGCCAATTGCTCTTTTGTATCTATGCATTTATGTGATAGATTGAAACTAGCTCTCACCATAATTACAAATCCTATTGAAGTTGAAGTAGCAAATGGTAAATTAGTTCCGGTTACCACATCGGTTACTGGAGCTAGTATTTTGATTGAAGGACATAGTTTCCCTGTTTCCTTCCTTTTGATGCCTATTCCCGGTTTCGATGCGGTCTTAGGCATGGATTGGTTAAGCCTGAATAGAGCCAACATAGATTGCCATAAAAAGTTAATCAAAATCCCCACTTCGGATGAGTCTTATGTTGTGGCTCGAGGAGAGCGCGTGAAGGGTAGTATTCCTGTGATTTCTTTGATGAAAGCTAGAAAATCTCTAGCTAAAGGGTGCGAATCATATTTGGCCTATATTATTGATGCTAAGTTAGACAAGAAAAAGGTCTCCGATGTTCGAGTGGTTGATGAATACTAGGATGTCTTTCCCGATGAGTTGCCTAGCTTACCTCCCATTAGAGAAGTAGAATATAAAATTGACTTGATTCCTGGTTCTACCCCTGTAGCTAAGGCTCCTTATAGATTAGCCCCCTCAGAAATTCGCGAAATGATGAGCCAGATTCAGGAGTTATTAGATAAGGGTTTTGTTAGGCCTAGTTCCTCTCCCTGGGGTGCACCTGTGTTATTTGTTAAAAAGAAGGATGGCACCTTTCGTATGTGTATCGACTATAGGGAGCTGAATAAGAGAACCATAAAGAATAAGTACCCTTTGCCCTGAATAGATGAATTGTTTGACCAATTACAAGGGTCTTCTTATTTTTCAAAAATCGATTTGAGGTCGGGTTATCACCAAGTGCGGGTTTGTGATGAGGATATCCCTAAGACAGCTTTTCGCACAAGGTATGGTCATTATGAATTTCTGGTGATGCCGTTTGGGTTGACTAATGCTCCGGCGATTTTCATGGATTTGATGAATAGGGTTTGTCGACCCTTCCTTGATAAATTTGTAATAGTATTCATTGATGATATCTTGGTTTATTCTAAGTCTGAATCCGATCATGAGATGCATTTGCGTATGGTTCTTGACACCTTGAGAAAAGAACAACTGTATGCTAAATTTTCGAAATGCGAGTTTTGGCTTCGTGAGGTTCAATTTTTGGGGCACATCATTTGTAAAGAAGGGGTTAAGGTGGATCCATCAAAAGTTGAGGCTGTTATGAATTGGCAAGCTCCTAAGTCTCCTTCCGAAATTAAGAGTTTCCTGGGTTTAGCGGGCTACTACCGGAAGTTCATTAAGGGTTTTTCTAAGATTGCAGGTCCTCTGACTAAGCTGACTCGGAAAGATGTTAAATTTCAGTGGACTGAACAACAGGAATCTGCTTTTCAAACTCTAAGGCAGCTTTTGTGTCAAGCTCCAATTTTAGCATTGCCGGAGGGGTCCGATGACTTCGTTGTTTATTGTGATGCTTCTTCTGCAGGGTTGGGTTGTGTTTTGATGCAACGAGACCGTGCTATTGCATATGCTTCGCGTCAACTGAAACCTCATGAGATTAATTATCCTACCCATGACTTGGAACTTGCGGCCGTGGTTTTCGCTCTGAAAATATGGAGGCACTACCTTTATGGCACGAAATGTGTCATTTGTACTGATCACAAAAGTCTCCAGTATATGTTCACTCAGAAAGAGCTCAATATGCGACAAAGGCGATGGTTGGAATTGATCAAGGACTATTGCGAGATTCGTTTCTGGTATTTTGACAATCTCTTCCGATAAAGGTGAAGGCTTATATTTTTTTAAATTTGGTTTTGCCTTATATCCTCCATCTTTTGGTTTGTCGAAATTTTCCATCATATCGCTTTCCATATCCTCCACAATTAGATCTTTATTCCAAAATGCTATCATCTCATCTAAAGACCGTTTCATATCCTCTTTACTCATTATGGAAATGTTTCTCGAGTTTTGAAAACTCACAGGGACATCATTCATCTTCTCAGACATACCTGTCAAAATAAAAGAAAAAGAGTAGAAAAGAATATAAAATAAAATAAAAACTAACTAATTTTTTTTTCTAATTTAAATAATAAACAACCCGTTCCCCGGTAGAACAAAAGTCCAACCGGTTAAGTGTTCCCCGGCAGCGGCGCCAAAAACTTGATGCGTGTGAATGGCCTTTATTTATACCCGTGGCTGCCGCGAATTTAGCCGCCGGCTAAACAAGTTAGCCGCGGGTCAAAACGTTTCCTGCGTATTCTCCAAGTTAAAGCTCCACCGCCATATTTGCCTGCCTCATTTTTGATCTTCTAGAATATTCTGCCAATGCTAAATTTGATCTTTTGTTTGCACCACGTGATCTCGGCCCAACTCCTTGTACCATTCCATCACCTAATTCGTGGGCCCCACGCTTTGAAAGCTAGATCCATCTTATTTGATGCTTCACGTCTCTTTTACTTCCTGTATAACAATCATTATGATTTATATTAATATTATTATTATTACTACTAACTTATTAATACCAACGTAATTATATACTCCATATTAATTTATTACGAACTTAATATTACTTTATTATTACTAGTATTAACTTATTACTTAACATTAGAACAAGGATTTTTATTATTATTATTAGTATAATTTAACCTAACTAATTATTTGGTCCAACTCATAAACTCCAATAAATATAAAATTTAACTATTTTCGCTTAATCCATTTAACTTTTTGAACTCAAATATTTACAAACTTTATTTATTTTCATAACTCTTTTAACCACTTTGTCCCAATCATATTTAGGTACAATCAACTTTTATACAAAAATTACTTAATTTACTCTATTTTTATTCATTTTCTAATTTAAACTCTATTTCTACCTATTTTGTAAATATGAACGAAATAACTATATTTTATCAAGTAAATGCAATAAAAGTATACAAAAACTAGGGAATATTAGTATATAAATATAGTACTATTTGATGCTATCAAATATCCCCACACTTAAGTTCTGTTTGTCCTCAAGTAGAATACATTTTCATCATAAAAACTTGATAAGCATCAAACTAATATTTAAGAATCAGAATACCTAAATTAAAAATCTGTTTCATAAATTTAAAACTTTAAACAATTTAATTAACATGGATAACTATAATGTACAAATAAAAATTATTATTATTAGTGCAACATATAGTTCATGAATGATTACTAATATATTTGTCCACTTTAAACAATCTATACTCATATCTCTGAATACACCTTTATTGTTAATATGTACATTAGTTATGATTTCCACATATGATATACTCTTAAAGTTAATCATGCAATCTATTTCTATATTCAAAATAAATACATGAAATCCATTTTTAAGAATCAAGACATTGGTGACAGGTCTGCATTTTCATGCAACAGAGTGACATAACTTGATTCAGGTTTAAGCAAAACCAGACTTGGTCAAACCATTTTGGCGACCTCATTAGGTATCTTTTATTTTAAAGACTTTTCAAGTACTTTTGACTTGTGTTTGCTTAATGTTAAGTATATATTAATAGATACCAGGTCTATACTTTCGTATAACAGAGGAAACCATCAATATATACCCCCAAATATATTCATATAAGTATCAAGATATATAAAATTATCACATGATAAATCTAAGAATTAAGACTTTTAGGTCATACATCATAATATGTATCATCAAATAATATATAAGTTGTTTATTAATTTCTTAAAATTCAGAAATCTTTATATAGATTGCCTATTAGTATATCATATCATGTAACACTATATCACTAATTATTAAGTTTCTTACTGTATATGTACAAAACAGTTGATCCATGATAAGCATCAAATAGATAGTATATTTTATATTAATTTATCTCTATTTTTATATACATTTTAGTGCATTTATATGATTTTAGATACTTATTTTGTTAATATTTGCAGAAATGTATTTTAATTAAAGATTGAAGAAAAAGGAGCAAAAACTAATCTGAAACTGAAGAAAATGGAGAAATGAAGAAAAAGGAGCTTAAAGCTTGAAGAAATGAAGGCTAAAAGAGTTATAATGAAGAATTGGGCCAAAAAGAGAATAAAGTCCGGATATGAAGATTGAGAGTCCAAAAGTTAAGCCCAAGCCCGAAAATAGAATATTCTGGAATTTACATTCAACCGGCGGTTGGATTAACCAACCGGCGGTTGAGCTTTAGGGTTTAAAGGCGGTGCAGACACGTGGAGTTGGACTCGGATACAAATAACTCCAACCGGCGGTTGGAGAACCCAACCGGCGGTTGGGATGTCGGTTTTGAAAACTATAAATAGAGGCTCAAATCAGCTTAAACCATATACGATTCAAGAATACTAAAACCGAAAGTTAGGGTTTTAGGACGACTTTAGGTGCGATTTTGGAGGCCCAGGAGCTAGGGTTTGAAGGTTTTTTACCCTAGGGAAAGCTGGTTTGCTAATTGGTTCGGTTTCTTTATCCATGTAACTTTATTAATCTTTTGGGTTATTTTGGATATTGTTTATTTGAATTAATTGCTTATTAGGTTTTCATTATGAATGTTTAAATGTATATTTATTAGATTTATTATATGAATTGTATGTTTATGTTGGAACTATATTATTGAATGCTTATTATACAAGAATTGTCTGTGTTATATTAATATTGATAAAAGTTAATTAATTTATAGAGATAGCTTTACTAATCTTGTGAGTTTTATAAATTAATTAATGACTGTCAATTATTAATGTTAAGTAACATTGTAATTCAACCTAATCTTGGAATTGTATTAATAAACTGTTGATAGATCTTAATAAATAGTAATACTTTACTTAATCTTTGGGAGTGTTGCTATATGAAAATTATCTTAATCTTTGTGATTTTCTACATTAGTAATTCACCAATAATAATAGCCAACAAAACAAATAGACATAAGTTGATATAATACGTTTAATAAATAATTGTTTAAATAGTTATAATCTTCTATCCAGTTGAGTATACCTAAGTTGTTCCTAGAACTTATCTATTAGAATCTGTATCAAAAATATAAAAATAAATATGTTCGTTCGGAACTAAAACGTCCCCATTATCTTGTAGATTATTGTAAATTGGATCCTTGTATTTAATTGTATTATAAATGTGAATATTTGTAATTAGAATAAATAGATAATTAGTTATAAATAAGAATAACGTTTCTTGTGTTCCTTGTGTTCGAATTTGGACTTACTTATTAAGCTATATTACATGAACGGGTCAATCTTGCCTGAATTGTGTGATAGTATTATTTAGTATTTCCTTAATTAAACTTGTTATTATAATTGCATATACTTTCACCACATCAAGTTTTTTGCGCCACTGCCGGGGAACACTTAACCGGTTGAACATTTGTTTTACCGGGGGATGGGTGTATTTTATTTTAAACTAATTATTTTACTTGTATAATCTGTATTTCTGATACTTTGCAAAATCAATAAGAAATATCGGCTCACCCATTGAGAATACTGACAAAAACAAAGGTATAAGGAGAGTAAAGCCCTACCTCATTGATTTATCATATAAGAGGTAAGGTGCTTCTCAAAAGAAATAGGTTTTTAATAAGCTTAGCGCTGACCTGTTTCTCCGCTTTTGTGTACTATCAATGGAGCTACCGAGATCTATTGATTAAGCTTTGTAAAAGAAATTTAATTAAATATGTATAATTATGTAAATGTATTCTATTTGTATAATATGTTTTACTTGTACTATATATAACACCCCTTCATTTATATATAAACAAACAATATTATAATGGCGACGCGGAAGCTTATATTTCAAAACATTACAACCAATGTTACATGTTACCCAAAATGTCAATAAACTTTTTCAATTCAAAGTACAAGACATTTCAACACACAGGGTGTTATTAAAAACATTTCTATAATTATCAAAATAACATCAGAGTTACAGCCTGTCAAACATTCCATCCAGTCAAACACTTCCTGCCCTGCCCAATATGTCCCATCTATTTCAACCTGCAGGAAGAACTGTGGTGGGATTATGTGACAACCGTCAATTTAGGACTATACTTTAGTGCCTAATAAAGTTTTAATACATGTAATTAGTTCTGTGTTAGGCTAATTAATGTATCAACTATTATATATATTGTTGAATATATATCTACAATTATGCGGTTTGTTTAAATCGCACGAGCTTTAAATCGAATGAATTTCGATACAATAAATACGGACGTTGGTGACCAACTTTTATTTAATAACGCTTTATGTCAAAAGTATTCTTATTATAATACTTCGTATTCATTCGTACCGTACAATCAGAAAGTTACCAAATTTAAAATGTAAAACGCGCAAACAAATTAACTTACGTTTTTATAATCCAAATATAAAGTGATTAGTAAAATATTTAAATAAAATATAGCGTGATAATTTGTATTTTAAAATGTACCAATTAATATTTAAAATAATTATTTAACGTTTAAACGACGGAGCAAACGAACACCGCACGGAGCGGGAACGCGGGGCGAAAGTGGGGATTTAACCTCCCACTTCCACCCACTTTCTTTCATTCTCATTTACTTTCTCTCTCTCTTCCTTTTCTTTCATCTCAAAAACCACCAACCAAAATCAACAAAAATCACAAAATAAACGCCCTAAACGACTTCGGACCTTCAAGCCCCTTTGGAAATAAACGACCACCTCGCGACGATCTACAATCCTACCTTTCCGGAATTTCATTTCGGCGATTTGTAAGTTTCCGACACAACTCCGAAAACTCTCGTTTTTAAGTTTTATAACTTGCTAGTTGTTTGTATAACCTTGTAATGTCCTAAAATGGGTTGGGTAAAAATATTAGGCCGATCGATGGCCGGAAAACGCGTTTTTGGAGTTGAAACTCCGATCAGACTCCGTACGTCGCATTTGGCCTGGAGCAAATGCGACGCAGCGACCTACGTCGCACTATATCCTCAACGTCGCATATAGCGACGCAGCGACCTACGTCGCATTATATCCCCGACGTCGCATATAGCGACGCAGCCTATTACGTCGCATTGACTTGCGAACGTCGCACATAGCGACGCAGACCTTAACGTCGCAACACGAACCTACGTCGCATAAGCGACGTAGCACCCTACGTCGCTATTGACTTAGCACTGTTGACTTTAGCGACGCAACCCTTTTCGTCGCAAAACTCCTACGTCGCAGGCTACGTCGCATAAAACAGAATCTTCAAACCTCAAAATTTTGAAGTCAAAGTTACTGTTCAAAAAAAAGTCAAATTTACTGTAGCAGTACTGTAGCAGTACTGTAGCAAAGTCAACATTTTAGAATTTTTATTATTTCAACTAAATCACCAACGGGCCGTACACATTTTCAAATACACAATTGAATCAACTGAGTCATAGTAACTTAGATAATTCAATCAAACAAGTCGTTGTAACTTGTATCAACTTATTCCAAACAAGTCGTAGTAACTTGTTACAAAACAATCAACCAAATCGGGGTAATTTGGACATCAAGTTAAGCAAACAATTTCAATGGTAGTCTTTCGAGATACCGGTACAATTAATGACAATTTAAGTGTCGTGGACACATTCAGGTTTCAAGCCTTTGGACACCAACTCACAGCTAATTACTTCAAGTTTATTAAGTTAAACACTTCAAGAACCAGGTGAGTTTCATAGCCCCATTTTCACTGCTTTACAACTAGGGGTGTGATATTACTACTCGATTTTGTTTTACAAGTAGAACGCAAGTGCCAAACTTCAAATACTACATGAGTTTCAAGCTAATCAATTTAAAGTCCTCCATAAGCATAGTCTCTAGTATTTTATAGCGTGAATGTTAGTATATGATATCATATGGGATTGACAATCCTCATCCGGGTTAGCACGCACTAACCGGTCAAACGGATGTATTAGCATTTGGGAAGACGAGTGTTGATTAGGCACTCGTAGGAGGCATTTCAAGTTAGGTTTCCTTAAGTGGGCCTGACAAATCAAGTTAAGCTCAGACTATGTGCTCATGGACAGTATAACTTTTATTTTGCTTAATTGCATTTTAAATTCAATATAAATCTTGCGGTTCTGACAACTATATATTGACATACAAACCTGTGAGCTCACCAGCGTTTTCGCTGACCCATTTTAGTATTTATCACAGGTACCCAGCAGTAGTTTGGCTGCACAAGCAGGAATTATTAGCTCGAGTCAGCATACATACAACTAGAGATTGGACTGCATTATTATATTTTGTAAAAGTAATTATGCTATGTAATCTCTCAAATTTCAGGAATCGAGCTAATGTAACTATATTTTGATGTAAACATTTACTTTATCTATACAAGTTTAAAACGACGCATATAGTGGTCGTTCATTATATCTTGTGCTTTGTATATTGATTAGTGACACCCAAATCAAGCTTCCGCAAATCATTAAATTTAGGGGTGTCACAGATTGGTATCAGAGCCTAAGGTTATAGTGAACTAGGTTGCATTTTGTGGGCCTAGACTATGACCGTTAGGCAGTATTCCTTATTAGTTATGACTAGTTCAGGGATTACATCATACGACTTTAATTTAACATAGCCTGATCAACTATGTACAATTAAAGAAAGATGATGTGAAATCTGAAAGGGTTATATTGAACAGGAATGCATTAGTTGACTCTGACCTCGAGAGAAACGGGACTCAAAACACGTCTGTGCTAGACACTCAATAGGTTATTATGTGATATACATATATTTACATGAATAGACCTCATTACAACTTTAGGCTATATTATATTATATGAATATAGGCTTCTTTCTTTCCAACGTTTTGTCTCGGAATGACAAACACACCACTAGTTCATCATACTCGGACTAGTATCTTATTTCATTTCCTTGTTCTTCTTACTCAGCATCATGCCTCCACGTCGTCAAATTACCCTTAGCGAAGCTGAGATCGCGGGAATCATTGCCCGCAGTGTGACCGAAGCCTTGGCTACCCGAACACCACCCGGTAGCGAGGACACAGCAACCAATACTCCACCACCCAAACCCTGCTCCTATAAGGACTTCCTTAGCTGCAAACCACTATACTTCAAGGGCACGGAAGGTGCCATTGGCTTGATCCGTTGGATTGAGCGCATGGAATCTGTTTTCAGTCTTTACGACTGTACTGAGCACAACAAAGTCAAATTCGCTGCTTACACCTTTCAGGAAGGTGCACTCACGTGGTGGAAAACCCACGCAAACTCTGTAGGCCTCGAGATTGCAAATCGACTTCCTTGGGCCGAACTGAAAAAGAAACTGACAGAGAAGTACTGTCCTGAAGAGGAATTGCACAGGCTGGAAGAAGAATTCTGGCATCTGGAGGTGCAGGGAAATGATGTCGCTGATTATACCACCAAATTTCAGCAGTTTGCTCTATTATGCCCAGGTTTAGTCGAACCGGAAAGTAAGGGCATTAAGAAATACATTCGTGGACTCCCCGAGAACATCCAGGGAAACGTCGCCTCATCCAAACCAACCACCACTGAGAGTGCCATTCGATTGGCCCACGAACTCATGGCTCTAGTTGTCAGCCGTGAGACCTCCAACACCTCATCCTCCAACAACAACAAACGCAAATCCGCTGAACACCACCACAACTCAAACAAGAAAAACAACGCCATCCAAGTCTACACCTCCAACTCTGAAACCACCCGCAGCTACACCGGGGACAGGCCTTATTGTCCTAAGTGTAACTACCACCATTTTGGTCAGTGCGGTACTCCTTGCAACAACTGCAGGAGGTACGGGCATCTGACTAAGGATTGCCGAGCCCCCAAATCCAACAACAACCCCTCTGACAGAAATGCCCGACAACCTAAGTCCTGCTATGAATGTGGACACCCAGGACACTTCAGGGATTCTTGCCCAAAATTGAAGAATAAGGGCAACAACAACAACAACAACCACCGCAACAACAACAACGCCAAAAGTAGCGCCTTCGTGATCAACTCAGGGGACGCCCGTCAGGACCCGAATGTGGTCACGGGTATGTTCCTCCTCAACAATTTAACTGCTTCTATTCTGTTTGATACTGGTGCCGATAGGAGTTTTATTTCCGATGAATTTTGCCCTCTACTTGACATTACACCTGTTGCTTTAGACGTTAAGTACACCGTAGAGTTAGCAAATGGCAAGCTGATAGAAACCGATAGTGTGATACCTAATTGCACTTTAAATCTAGCCGACGAAACCTTCTCCATAGATCTTATGCCTATTGAAATAGGGAGTTTCGATGTCATCGTAGGCATGGACTGGTTATCCAAACATCGCGCTGAAATCATTTGCTACGACAAAATTGTTCGCATACCTCTCGCCGTCGGTAGAACTCTAATCATACAGGGGGAGACCGGTGGGACGAGGCTTAACATCATCTCTTGTCTTAAAACCCGAAAATTTCTGAGAAAGGGTTATCCATCAATCCTCGCGCACATCATGGAGAAAAAGTCGGAGGAGAAGCGACTTGAGGATGTTCCAATTGTTCGAGACTTTCCAGAAGTCTTTCCTGAGGAACTGCCTGGTCTACCACCACCAAGACAGGTTGAGTTTTCAATTGATCTCGTACCAGGTGCTGCGCCTGTGGCCCGAGCACCATACCGTTTAGCTCCATCCGAACTTCAGGAGCTGTCCACCCAATTACAGGAACTCCTGGAACGAGGGTTTATCAGGCCGAGTTCTTCACCTTGGGGAGCTCCGGTCCTATTTGTTAAGAAGAAAGATGGTTCTTTTCGAATGTGTATCGACTATCGAGAGTTGAACAAGTTAACTGTCAAGAACCGGTATCCACTTCCTCGAATCGATGATTTGTTCGACCAACTTCAAGGGTCGAGTTGTTATTCAAAGATTGATCTCCGATCCGGTTACCACCAATTGCGTGTCCGCGATGCTGATATTCCAAAAACCGCTTTCAGAACCCGTTACGGGCATTACGAATTCCAAGTGATGCCATTCGGCCTAACCAACGCACCGGCTGTATTCATGGACCTTATGAATCGGGTGTGCAAACCTTACCTTGACAAGTTTGTCATTGTCTTCATCGATGACATCCTCATATATTCACGAAGCAAAGAGGAACACGCGCAACACCTCAAAACCATCCTTGAACTACTTAAACACGAGGAGCTCTATGCCAAGTTCTCTAAGTGTGAGTTCTGGATCAAAACCGTTCAATTCCTTGGTCACGTGATTGACAGTCAGGGGATTCACGTTGACCCATCAAAAATCGAAGCAATCAAAGATTGGCAATCGCCAACCACTCCGACCGAAGTACGACAGTTTTTAGGACTGGCCGGATACTATCGACGATTCATTGAAAATTTCTCCAAAATAGCCATACCACTCACGACTCTGACCCAGAAAGACAAAAAGTTTGACTGGACTGAGAAACAAGAGTCGGCATTCCAACTCTTAAAACAAAAGCTTTGCAGTGCTCCTATTCTATCATTACCCGAAGGCACCGATGACTTCGTGGTATACTGCGATGCTTCTCATCAAGGTCTCGGTTGTGTACTCATGCAACGAGACAAGGTCATAGCTTATGCTTCCCGGCAGCTCAAGATTCATGAAAAGATTTACACCACCCACGACCTCGAGCTAGGAGCTGTCGTTTTTGCCCTCAAAATCTGGAGACATTACCTTTATGGTACCAGATGTACAATCTTTACCGACCATAAAAGCCTTCAACACATATTCGATCAGAAGGATCTCAACATGAGGCAACGTCGATGGGTCGAGTTGCTTACTGATTACGACTGTGAACTCAAATATCATCCAGGCAAAGCAAATGTTGTTGCTGACGCTCTCAGTCGAAAGGAGCGAGTGAAACCACTTCGGGTTCGAGCCCTCAGTATGACCATTCACAACAATTTAAACATTCAAATCCTCTCTGCTCAACTCGAAGCTTTAAAACCCGAAAACGTCAAGGATGAAGCCTTGCGGGGCATGGATAAACAATTCGAAGTCAAACCTAACGGGATTAGGTATTTCTCAAACCGAATATGGTTGCCTAAATTTGGGAACCTACGAGACTTGGTAATGGATGAAGCTCACAAATCCAAATATTCTATCCATCCGGGATCAGATAAAATGTACCACGGTATCAAGGACTTCTACTGGTGGCCGAACATGAAAGCTGAAATTGCCACCTATGTCAGCAAGTGCCTTACTTGCTCCAAAGTCAAAATCGAATATCAAAAACCTTCTGGTTTGCTTCAACAACCCAGTCTTCCTGAATGGAAATGGGAACAAATTGCCATGGACTTCATAACCAAACTGCCCAAATCCTCGAACGGTTGCGATTCCATTTGGGTGATCGTAGATCGTCTCACAAAATCTGCTCACTTCCTGGCAATCAAGGAATCCGACAAAATGGAACGCCTCACCAACATTTATCTGAAGGAAATCGTGACCAAACACGGTGTTCCAATCTCAATTATCTCCGATAGAGATAGTCGTTTCACTTCACAATTTTGGCAATCACTTCAAAAATCTCTGGGTACTCGACTTGATATGAGTACCGCATACCATCCTCAAACCGACGGTCAAAGTGAACGAACCATTCAAACACTTGAAGACATGCTACGGGCCTGCGTAGTAGACTTCGGTGTAAACTGGGAAAAACACCTACCATTGTGCGAGTTCTCGTACAACAACAGTTATCATACCAGCATCAAAGCCGCACCCTTCGAGGCATTGTACGGTCGTAAGTGCCGGTCACCTATCTGTTGGACCGAAGTTGGGGATAGCCAACTCACAGGTCCAGAAATTATTCACGAGACGACCGAGAGAATCGTTGAAATTCAAAACAAGCTTAAGGCCGCGCGTGATCGTCAGAAAAGTTATGCTGACGTGAGACGCAAACCACTCGAGTTCCAAGTTGGGGATCGAGTTCTACTCAAAGTATCGCCTTGGAAAGGCGTAATCCGGTTTGGCAAACGAGGGAAGTTAAATCCCAGATACATTGGACCATTCGAGATCCTCGAAAGGATTGGTTCAGTGGCATATCGATTGCAGCTGCCATCTGAACTCAGCAGCGTGCATCCCACTTTTCATGTTTCAAATCTGAAGAAGTGTCTGTCTGATGAGACACTTATCATTCCACTCGATGAAATTCGAGTTGACGAAAAACTTCACTTTGTTGAGGAACCCGCTGAAATCATGGACCGTGAGGTCAAACAACTTAAACAAAGTCGTATTCCTATTGTCAAGGTTAGGTGGAATTCGCGGCGCGGTCCGGAATTCACCTGGGAACGAGAAGATCAAATGCGACTCAATTATCCTCAACTCTTCACTGATTCAACGTCAAACACAACTCCAACTTAAATTTCGGGACGAAATTCTTCTAACAGGGGGAGAATGTGACAACCGTCAATTTAGGACTATACTTTAGTGCCTAATAAAGTTTTAATACATGTAATTAGTTCTGTGTTAGGCTAATTAATGTATCAACTATTATATATATTGTTGAATATATATCTACAATTATGCGGTTTGTTTAAATCGCACGAGCTTTAAATCGAATGAATTTCGATACAATAAATACGGACGTTGGTGACCAACTTTTATTTAATAACGCTTTATGTCAAAAGTATTCTTATTATAATACTTCGTATTCATTCGTACCGTACAATCAGAAAGTTACCAAATTTAAAATGTAAAACGCGCAAACAAATTAACTTACGTTTTTATAATCCAAATATAAAGTGATTAGTAAAATATTTAAATAAAATATAGCGTGATAATTTGTATTTTAAAATGTACCAATTAATATTTAAAATAATTATTTAACGTTTAAACGACGGAGCAAACGAACACCGCACGGAGCGGGAACGCGGGGCGAAAGTGGGGATTTAACCTCCCACTTCCACCCACTTTCTTTCATTCTCATTTACTTTCTCTCTCTCTTCCTTTTCTTTCATCTCAAAAACCACCAACCAAAATCAACAAAAATCACAAAATAAACGCCCTAAACGACTTCGGACCTTCAAGCCCCTTTGGAAATAAACGACCACCTCGCGACGATCTACAATCCTACCTTTCCGGAATTTCATTTCGGCGATTTGTAAGTTTCCGACACAACTCCGAAAACTCTCGTTTTTAAGTTTTATAACTTGCTAGTTGTTTGTATAACCTTGTAATGTCCTAAAATGGGTTGGGTAAAAATATTAGGCCGATCGATGGCCGGAAAACGCGTTTTTGGAGTTGAAACTCCGATCAGACTCCGTACGTCGCATTTGGCCTGGAGCAAATGCGACGCAGCGACCTACGTCGCACTATATCCTCAACGTCGCATATAGCGACGCAGCGACCTACGTCGCATTATATCCCCGACGTCGCATATAGCGACGCAGCCTATTACGTCGCATTGACTTGCGAACGTCGCACATAGCGACGCAGACCTTAACGTCGCAACACGAACCTACGTCGCATAAGCGACGTAGCACCCTACGTCGCTATTGACTTAGCACTGTTGACTTTAGCGACGCAACCCTTTTCGTCGCAAAACTCCTACGTCGCAGGCTACGTCGCATAAAACAGAATCTTCAAACCTCAAAATTTTGAAGTCAAAGTTACTGTTCAAAAAAAAGTCAAATTTACTGTAGCAGTACTGTAGCAGTACTGTAGCAAAGTCAACATTTTAGAATTTTTATTATTTCAACTAAATCACCAACGGGCCGTACACATTTTCAAATACACAATTGAATCAACTGAGTCATAGTAACTTAGATAATTCAATCAAACAAGTCGTTGTAACTTGTATCAACTTATTCCAAACAAGTCGTAGTAACTTGTTACAAAACAATCAACCAAATCGGGGTAATTTGGACATCAAGTTAAGCAAACAATTTCAATGGTAGTCTTTCGAGATACCGGTACAATTAATGACAATTTAAGTGTCGTGGACACATTCAGGTTTCAAGCCTTTGGACACCAACTCACAGCTAATTACTTCAAGTTTATTAAGTTAAACACTTCAAGAACCAGGTGAGTTTCATAGCCCCATTTTCACTGCTTTACAACTAGGGGTGTGATATTACTACTCGATTTTGTTTTACAAGTAGAACGCAAGTGCCAAACTTCAAATACTACATGAGTTTCAAGCTAATCAATTTAAAGTCCTCCATAAGCATAGTCTCTAGTATTTTATAGCGTGAATGTTAGTATATGATATCATATGGGATTGACAATCCTCATCCGGGTTAGCACGCACTAACCGGTCAAACGGATGTATTAGCATTTGGGAAGACGAGTGTTGATTAGGCACTCGTAGGAGGCATTTCAAGTTAGGTTTCCTTAAGTGGGCCTGACAAATCAAGTTAAGCTCAGACTATGTGCTCATGGACAGTATAACTTTTATTTTGCTTAATTGCATTTTAAATTCAATATAAATCTTGCGGTTCTGACAACTATATATTGACATACAAACCTGTGAGCTCACCAGCGTTTTCGCTGACCCATTTTAGTATTTATCACAGGTACCCAGCAGTAGTTTGGCTGCACAAGCAGGAATTATTAGCTCGAGTCAGCATACATACAACTAGAGATTGGACTGCATTATTATATTTTGTAAAAGTAATTATGCTATGTAATCTCTCAAATTTCAGGAATCGAGCTAATGTAACTATATTTTGATGTAAACATTTACTTTATCTATACAAGTTTAAAACGACGCATATAGTGGTCGTTCATTATATCTTGTGCTTTGTATATTGATTAGTGACACCCAAATCAAGCTTCCGCAAATCATTAAATTTAGGGGTGTCACAGATTAGCATAAAGCTAAGTGAGTGAACCAATAACAACAGTACAACCTAGCATAACAATCTGTTTACATCAAATAACAATAAACAGAAAATCAATCAATCACTCAACATCCAATCAATGTCAAGCTACCCACATCAAACATTATCAATCGTCATGAGGACCGGTGGCTCCTGAGATACCCTAATACCGGTTTGGTACTCAGGGAACCCTTATCAATCATCTGTATTGGCCTATACAGAATTACCGGTAACCAGTTGTTAATCACACACGACCTAGATCTCCAAACCAACATTTCAAGTTTCAAGATCTCCTGTCGTCTACAATAACAACCAAGTCCAACTGTCAAGTCAAGTTGACCTCAGAATCTTACATGCTAGCACAATCAGCCAAGTAAGCAACTAGTTAATCTATCATGGCAAGATATCTCGACCTATGCATCATATCAAAGTAATACTATAAATTACTGGTTGTAAATCAAATCATTACAACTAAATCACACTGAGGTTACAGATCCACTCACCGACTACCTCAGGCCTCCACTCAGTAGTCTAATATCACTGAGCCTTCTCCACATCTGAGAATCAACAAATCAAATATAAGTTAGTAATCCATATCAATACATAACTTATATCAATCCATACTATTAGGAACTTAACATAATAATATGAATATTACTAGTTCCTAATCATATATTAGTTATTACAACATAACTATTATCATATATGAACCTGAACATATATCAAATAACAATCACATTACTTATAAAAAATCAAACAAGAAATGTGACACCAGCCTATCAAGCCGCCGGCTTCTCTATGAAGCCGCCGGCTTCAAACCACCACCCGCCGGCTTCACCTTCCAAACCGCCGGGTCAATTACCAACTGTGGTAACAGAACTAAACTTCGTTTTAAAGCTTACACTACCCGCCGGGTCGGGTTTATACCCGCCGGGTTCCTACAAAACATCACAAGCCGCCGGCTTGGCTTATGAAGCCGCCGGCTTCGGCTAACAAGAACAAGCCGCCGGCTTGGCCAAAGAAGCCGCCGGCTTCTGGCCTCGTCCCAGCCCAGCACGAACAGCAGAAACCCTAACTCGCGGGTTTCATCCCCAAAACACCAAAAACTCGTTTTTAAACGGTTATAAACCTCAAATATCATCACATAATCAATATGCAACACTTATAACATGTTTCTAACATCCAAATCTCTCAAATCATCAATTTACCCAAATTCAATCAAAATCAAATTCTTAAATACTCAAGAATACTTACTGATTGAAGAATCTAACGATGGTAATCTGATGATTAGGAAGTTTCACGAGAATCACAACTTCCTGATTTGATTTCTGGATTGATTTGGAGGTTTTCAGAGAGTTTCTGTGAGTTTTGGAATAAAAATGAATAACTTTCCTAAATAGGAAAGGATATATATAAGTCGGCCTCACGAACCGCCTTCAATATACGGGTATAATTTAATACCCCATCTCAATCTATTGTCTGGAACCCGAAAACCACTTGCGAGTCCAAACATTTTATTGCACCGTCAACTATATTAATTTACAACAATTAATATTTCACTTATCACATTGGAATATTCGGATCCTATTCCAATTATTTCAACTATTTCAAACAATATTATTTCCAAACACATTTAAATACATATTTAAATCAAGAAATAATACTATACAAATAACTAGGTCCATTTCGAGGATTTTACAACTCTCCCCCCCTTAAAGAGATTTCGTCCCCGAAATCTAACCTCAATCAATCTAACTAATGTGATATAATCACATATATCTTAACATACATTTGTCCTCAATAGCAATTTACAACTATACTTAGACTGTTTGAATTCTTTCCACATGCACATATCCAAATGTACATGCTTCTATCTTTTCCTATGCACACTTACAGTGCATCCATCCAACATCTCATAGGAACCAATCATCTATCTAATTCCTTTATCACCAATCAAATAAAAGTTTAAAGCACCTAATCACTTTAACCAACAACAATAAGTGAAACCTAACATCACTTATTAGGTCTACGCAACCAGAAATTAGCAACATGCTAAAATCTTTAACCTATTTTCACTGTTCATCTCTGTTATCAATAAAACAGCAATCACACTATTACAATAGTAGTTATTAAACTACTTAGCAACACTGAAAGTTAATTTCAGTTCATGACTAACAACCAGTCTAATATTCAGATAACAATCTCAAATCTCTACCATCAAAGATCTGAAATCCAAATCTAGGTCAACTTTTCATCCAAAAGTTTCATACTTACTTTCTTTTGAATACCCTATCATATTCACATATCATTTCAATCATATGAAACCTTTTACTTAAAAGTAATCCAGATTCCTATCACCTTAATAAGTACTGCAGAGGTCAACTCAGTAGGTAAAACCACAATCAACAAGTACTTTGCTCAATCAACAAAAGTACCACAATCAATCTTACCTACAATCAACCAACCTCTACATTGACTTATTTCTGTTTGTAACTTCTTTCATTACAACCTATTAATTGTCGACAACAACAAAGTCAACAACAACAACTGTCCAAACAATAATCACAACACTAGTGATTATACATTCCAGTACGCCTATCCATACTTACTATTTATCTTCAAGTCTAACTAACCATCAAGTTAGAATTTACATAACGCTTAAACTGGTAAGACAGCCATAATCTTATCTTAGCAACCAGTTAATTCAATTCACATTTTTAAATCTTAAACTACTAATCACAAGCAATTAGAAATTATATAACTTTAACCATACAATCATTCAACACTAGATCTCGTCAATCTAGCAACTAAGTCAGTCTTAATCCACATATTATGATACTACAGGTCAAGCATCACAATATCACATTATCAAAATGTGCTACTTTCCAACACATTTCCAACAAAATCTACATCAAGTTAATCACAATTAACTAACCTCCACATATCTTATGGCACATTTTAATTCAATCTATTAAAACTTATCATGCCATTTATTATCATGTATACTACACATATATACTTACACAATTTCAGATATTCTCTAAAATGGACACATACACAACAATTCCATTCCATTCTATATACTAGGCCATTCAGACTGTTAAAGTCTTTATCAAGCCTTCTCAATACTACTATTCATCACATATCCATACCACAGGACATGGAACAATCAATAACTCTATGTTTCACTTATATACTTATCAACTAGTATATAACTTAAACGTTTCATTCTAAACTTTCAAGAAAAGTTTGGTGAATACAATCATCACCTATCAATCTCAAGGTTTCTCTTACTTTCTAACACTTACAATTTTCTTAAAATATGAACAACTTTCCAATTCATATACCTCAATTTATCAACCAAGGTCAAACTAGACCTTTAACACAGTCCAACTCCAGATATACTTTCATATAATTTCTTAATTGGATCTAATCCCAATTCATCACTTTATCACTTACTTTATTTGTATACAATCAACAAATAACTAAAGAATCCATTAAATTCTTTCAATACTTAAGTGATTCACTATAAGATACCAATCAACCTAGGCAACTAATAATAATAGCTTTCAATTATTTCTTATCTCACCTTCTTACCCAATCAAAGCTATTATCACAAGCTTCACACACTGGTAAGATTTTCCTATCACAATTCTAATCAATGTGATTTAATCATTCTAACATATCTTAGCAATTTATAACTGTCATATCAAACAATGACTTTATATATGTATAATTCATTAACGCATATTCAGTTCAAATATCAAATATTACTTAACTGAATACTCAATTATACTTTACATTATTTCAATTACTTAATACTAGCTTTAAGTAATAACTCAAGTCTTACAAACTTAGACCATTCATCTATCTCCTTTGGATCTTACAAGACCCATCTCAACATAATTTGACTAATCAAGGAATTCAATCATATTCCTCACAATCATAACATTATAATCTATGTTAGACTATTTCAACACACACAGTTGACTACATGTCAACTCTAGTTTCAACCAACCAATCATTAAAATTCTCTAATTGCTTTTCTCAAGTTTGACCCAAACTCAAATCAATCACAAGCAATTAATTTTATACACCATTTTCTATTCATGGTTTGACTTTCAAAGTTAACATACTATCAAGTTAACTCACAACAAACCATTTCATCTTATATGTTCACTTTCAAACATATATTTCAAATTATTACTTTCAATAATCTTATCAATCCTTCACAAGGACAAGGTCAACCTACATCAATCTTGGCTCCATACAAGCCATTTCATATAATATGTTTACTATCGAACATAAACTTCAAATTATTACATTCAATAAATACTAGTAGTTTCTCAAGCAAAACAATATCAACCTATCTCAACTTTGGCTTCATACAAGCCAAATACAAAATAGTGACTCACTCAAACACTATCAAATTCACCTATGGTCAATTTAACACAATCAGTTACAATTACATTTTCAACAAAATCATATTAGTCATCTATGCTCATCATTAAAACATCTATCAATGACAATTATCATTTACACTAGCATCTTTACAGTCCAAATATCATAGCTCTATCAACTGATTGTTTTCTTATCAAAACAATTATTAAACAACTTAACATACTATCATGCTCCATTTATTCAAAATCACATTACATTTCTTTTATACCAAGTAGCCTCAACAAGTTCATGTGACACAACATAATATAACAACGGTGATCAGGCGTTGCAAGATTATGTTCTTCACAATCCATTCTCAGGCTACTCTACATTATAATTATCAATGTGATCTACTCTTATCTCATAAATTTTAAATACTTTATGATTTCAAATCAATCAACATCTATTTAATAGTTTCTAACAGCTGATATATACTCAAAATCAGCTTACTACCTTACATATTCAACCTTACATATGCAAGTCATCTCACATACACACAATGTTCTAATTTTCAACAACTGAATTACTCAGTATATCACTTATCTGAAACCTCAAACATATGATAACTTATCATCATAGTTTCAACGCTTAACATTAATCAATGTCCCTATTTTCCTCAAAATTCAGGACACATCTTAATCAACTATCATCACTTTGACATATGCCATCATATCAAGCATCACTGTCACAACAAGTCTACTTAATCATGTTACTATCAAACATTTCATTTATTAATTTCACAATTGACCAGAAAGATCTATCACTTCCCAATCAATTTCACATTATTACACTCTACATTTCTCTTAAACCTATCAGTCATGGTTTATATCAAGTGTTTAACTATAGTCAACACATATCATACAGTCACATAAACACATATTTTCTCAAATAGCAGTCATTATCAATTCAATGACACAACCTTCCTTAGCAAGGATTTAGATCACACCTTGTGATTAATCCATTAACATAATACTATCAATTATCTCGTCTCACCAATAAAGACACTCCTTAGGTTCTAACATCAATCTTGCTAAAACCTTAATCAACTCTCTGTCTACTTAAACATATTTCTGCATTTACAATTCAATCAGAAATAATCACAACAATGAACAACAATGAACATCTCATTCAATACCTCTATCCTCATGTCAACCTATAGCAATCAATAGTTGACTCAACACTGGGGAATCATATCAGTCTGACTCAATTAACTTCATAACAAGGCTTACTCAACATAACAGAGTAAACAATTCAAGTTAATTTAAATTAACACAGGCTTATCGAAGATTACCTGACAATCTTAAGCCCACAAACGTTGAGGAAACATGAAATATACTAATCAGATACTCATGTTCCTCCATCTCTGCAATCAAACAACACTTCACAACTTGTTAAAGGTTAGTACATATTCAACTAACTACTTTCTCACACATTCACTAATCAACTAAACCCACACCTTCTGGAATGTTTGACTCAACTCAATCAAAGTTTAGGATTGAACATTCTATCAAGTTCAATTCACCCAAACTATTGCTCTGATACCAACTTATAACACCCCTTCATTTATATATAAACAAACAATATTATAATGGCGACGCGGAAGCTTATATTTCAAAACATTACAACCAATGTTACATGTTACCCAAAATGTCAATAAACTTTTTCAATTCAAAGTACAAGACATTTCAACACACAGGGTGTTATTAAAAACATTTCTATAATTATCAAAATAACATCAGAGTTACAGCCTGTCAAACATTCCATCCAGTCAAACACTTCCTGCCCTGCCCAATATGTCCCATCTATTTCAACCTGCAGGAAGAACTGTGGTGGGATTAGCATAAAGCTAAGTGAGTGAACCAATAACAACAGTACAACCTAGCATAACAATCTGTTTACATCAAATAACAATAAACAGAAAATCAATCAATCACTCAACATCCAATCAATGTCAAGCTACCCACATCAAACATTATCAATCGTCATGAGGACCGGTGGCTCCTGAGATACCCTAATACCGGTTTGGTACTCAGGGAACCCTTATCAATCATCTGTATTGGCCTATACAGAATTACCGGTAACCAGTTGTTAATCACACACGACCTAGATCTCCAAACCAACATTTCAAGTTTCAAGATCTCCTGTCGTCTACAATAACAACCAAGTCCAACTGTCAAGTCAAGTTGACCTCAGAATCTTACATGCTAGCACAATCAGCCAAGTAAGCAACTAGTTAATCTATCATGGCAAGATATCTCGACCTATGCATCATATCAAAGTAATACTATAAATTACTGGTTGTAAATCAAATCATTACAACTAAATCACACTGAGGTTACAGATCCACTCACCGACTACCTCAGGCCTCCATTCAGTAGTCTAATATCACTGAGCCTTCTCCACATCTGAGAATCAACAAATCAAATATAAGTTAGTAATCCATATCAATACATAACTTATATCAATCCATACTATTAGGAACTTAACATAATAATATGAATATTACTAGTTCCTAATCATATATTAGTTATTACAACATAACTATTATCATATATGAACCTGAACATATATCAAATAACAATCACATTACTTATAAAAAATCAAACAAGAAATGTGACACCAGCCTATCAAGCCGCCGGCTTCTCTATGAAGCCGCCGGCTTCAAACCACCACCCGCCGGCTTCACCTTCCAAACCGCCGGGTCAATTACCAACTGTGGTAACAGAACTAAACTTCGTTTTAAAGCTTACACTACCCGCCGGGTCGGGTTTATACCCGCCGGGTTCCTACAAAACATCACAAGCCGCCGGCTTGGCTTATGAAGCCGCCGGCTTCGGCTAACAAGAACAAGCCGCCGGCTTGGCCAAAGAAGCCGCCGGCTTCTGGCCTCGTCCCAGCCCAGCACGAACAGCAGAAACCCTAACTCGCGGGTTTAATCCCCAAAACACCAAAAACTCATTTTTAAACGGTTATAAACCTCAAATATCATCACATAATCAATATGCAACACTTATAACATGTTTCTAACATCCAAATCTCTCAAATCATCAATTTACCCAAATTCAATCAAAATCAAATTCTTAAATACTCAAGAATACTTACTGATTGAAGAATCTAACGATGGTAATCTGATGATTAGGAAGTTTCACGAGAATCACAACTTCCTGATTTGATTTCTGGATTGATTTGGAGGTTTTCAGAGAGTTTCTGTGAGTTTTGGAATAAAAATGAATAACTTTCCTAAATAGGAAAGGATATATATAAGTCGGCCTCACGAACCGCCTTCAATATACGGGTATAATTTAATACCCCATCTCAATCTATTGTCTGGAACCCGAAAACCACTTGCGAGTCCAAACATTTTATTGCACCGTCAACTATATTAATTTACAACAATTAATATTTCACTTATCACATTGGAATATTCGGATCCTATTCCAATTATTTCAACTATTTCAAACAATATTATTTCCAAACACATTTAAATACATATTTAAATCAAGAAATAATACTATACAAATAACTAGGTCCATTTCGAGGATGTTACACTATATGTGTTCTAAATTAAGTAATAATTTGTGTATACAGACTTCGTTAACTGTTATTGAAATGGAAAATAAGCAAATGGAAATCTTGAATGAAACTGTGGAATGCAAGGATGTCTGTGTTAATGAACATTCTCTTAGGAAATTTGATAACCCTACACTAGATACTATATCTGAAGAAGAGGAAGAGAATTTAGAAAGTATGTATGAAGAAGAAGGAAATGATTTAGGTATTAACACTGAGGTTGAAGATACTAATTTAGGAAGGATACCTGTGCCAGTAGTTAGTACGAGAGGTGGATTGATTCAGCTTTTAGAAGTTGGGAAAGTTGATACATATCATATTATGGCTGTTATCATAGCATCTACTTATGAATTTACACCTGAACAAAAGTACATAATTGAAAAGATTGGAAAAGAATATGAAGATTGGCATAATCCTAACCAGACCCGGATGGTGAACTATTTTGATAAGTTTGTGACTGAACTAATGGACACGCTATATCAGCAAGAAGCTCAAGAGGAAGATTTCTTTGAAGAGCAGAAGATTTTGTATTCATGTGTCTACAGAGCATTGACTAGATATCCGTTTCCATATTCTGATAAACAAATTAGTTTATTGGAATCCTACAAGCATTAAATGGATTGGGCAACTGGAAATCCAACGCAGATGGCAGATATTTGTTTGATAGAAGAATTGCAGGAAGTGATTAGCTTATTGGAACAAAAAGATTATAAAAATTGCAGCACTTACTATGTAGATTGCACAGTGGAATATTATGCGCATCAAATGATGAAACGCCCCAAAAACGCAACCAAATTTTTTTTTTTTTTTTTTATAACACTAAAATACCATTTCGGATTCATTCTATTGATACATATGTTTATAATAATGCTACAATGGTCCCAGATTTAACAAACTGGAAGATCCCTGAAAAACAAGTGATACCCGCCGGGTACCACCTTTACCCGCCGGGTAAACAGGTAGACCCGCCGGGTCCCATGTAAAATCCGCCGGGTGAATTAACTTTTTGGCAACAGAACTTTTCTTTCGTTTAAAGGCTCTAGAAGCCGCCGGGTTGGGGTTACAAGCTGCCGGCTTGATCATTTTTGAAGAGTACCCGCCGGGCACCGGGGTTACCCGCCGGGTAGACCCCCTGCACAGCAGGTCCTGAACCTGTTTCACTTAATACCAAAACTCGAAATTCTAACGTGCATAACTTTAAAATGAAAAATCATTCAGACATGAAATTTTGCAGGCACGTTCCTATGGTCAAAACGAAGACTTCCCTTTTTACACTTTTCCAAATTTCACAATGACGCGGGATTTTGGTGAATGTCTCTTTTCGGCACTAAAATGACCATTTTGGTAAACACACTAAATTTAAAACCATAAATCCTGAGATTCTGAGCTTTTAACCATAAGTCATATATGTCAAAACAAAGTTGTGGAACTAAACACCACACCATTAACCCTTCTCTAACCCGACATAGACCATATATGCATTTAACGACCCAAATGGACCCTTTTTGACCCGATGACCCACAAAGACTGTTTTGACCCATTGACTAGTCAATTACAACCCACAATTGACTAATAGAATGCTTGACTACATGTCAATACTCCATATCCAATGAAAACACAATTTGACTATTGATTCACTCTATTTTTACAAAACCAATCCACGAACACTAATTTACTTCAAACACTTTCAAAACCATAATTTACATCATGTACAATTGTTGTTGACTTTACAAGTCAAACCACATCAAAATTTCATATGTCATGGCTCACCATGACTACTTTTAAAACATGTCTTAAAAGGGCGATTTACACAAGAGTTATCCAAACGACATAAAAGAGAAACTTGCCATACACTAACTTCATGCAATCCACGCTATTCCCTTTTTAAACCGCCTTCCCTTTACCTTGTCCACTTCCACCTAAAACATAAAACACTTAAACAATAAGCACTTTTGCTTAGTGAGCATATAAGCAATTTAAATCAAATAACACATATCATGGCTACATAAACACTATGCTAGTAAAACTAGCAACTCTATATCATAACTTCATAAGCTTCATATCACTAACTTATGATTGTACCCACCTCTAGCTCGGAAGCTATCCGGTAACATGTACAATCACAATTCATATCACTATGATCATATACAATTAATACACTAAATCTCCACTTGATTGTACCCACCTCTAGCTCGGAAGCTATCCGGTAACATGTACAATCAATTCGTATCTTTAACAATCCATAAATCAATTTAAACAATTAAAACACAATTAACTTCAAATGATCATATGCTCCTCATACTCAAAAGTAATCCGGACACATATTACCATTTACTTGATCAAATCCTTATATCACTCACCTTAGTCTTGAAATGACGATTCACAAGATACACAAATGATGATATGTCCAACTCTTTAACACCTAAGCATACAATACATAATAACACATTTAAGTCACTAGAATTCATTAATTTAAACTAAGAACCTCTATATTATAACTCCCCCACTTTAATTCAACTAGTTCAAATTGTTAATCACTAACTTATTTATTAACACTTTCACCTAAATCATATTCTATCATAGTTTTCATAATCTAATTGCATCATAATTCACACTTTTAACTAGTAAACACTAATTCATAAGCATATAATCAAAACCCCATGTTTACTCAAGAACATCTATCACAAATTAATCATATTCAAAGTGAAATTTCATCCTATATTAGCTCAATAACACTTATAAACAACAATTCTAGCAATTATAAACCCTAATTTCGTATTAAAGATCACTAATTTACAAAACCCCTTAAAACCCACTAAAAACCTCATGAACTAGGTTAAACTTGAAGAAAGATCACTTACAATGATTAGGGATAGAAAAGAGATGAAGACTTGAAGATTACAAGCTTGATTCTATGATTTAATTGAAGAATTGGAGATGGAGAATGATCCCTGCGATTTTCTCTAGTTTCTGTGAATGTTACTGGAAGATTTTGGAATGAAATGGAATAAACCACAACATCCCACACATATATCTGCTTATTATTTTAAATTTCTATTGTTTTACAGTCTGGAACTGATAATTCGTTTTACGTTTTTCACTATATCTTAATATTTACACTATATTACTTCACTATAAAATTATATCCGTATACGAAATTAAATTCCAGATAAAATTGGGGTGTTACAACTCTCCCCCACTTAAACTGTTCGTGTCCTCACGAACACTCTAGGTACATACTATATCTTAATCAAATCTTAAGATTACTAATACATACATAACAACAAGAACACTAGAAATTCAACAACATATGAGTCAAAATGTAAGCAGGTATAGGATTTAAGGATATAGGTACCTGACGTCACATTTGATGACTCCTTTTCTTCTCCCTCAGTTATCTGATAAGCACGAGTCTTAGGTTTTGGAAGAGTCATAGCTACCTTCTCTTCCATTCTCTTGCGTCTATCTCTTTCCCGATCAGGGCAATCAGCCTGAATATGATCATCTTTGAAACAATAATAACACAAACGAAGAAGACTTGGGCAATTTGATGCCATATGCCCCGGTCTTCCACACTTAAAACATTTGCACTCCCCTGTATGCTTTCTACCACATTTCTCACATGGGGGTATTTCTCTCGGTTGGTTTTGAGCACTAACTTGCTGTAGTGGTTGTGGTTGTGGTAAAGTCTCCTCAAAACGTGTTTTCTTAGACACATTAGATGGTAAAGTGGTGTGTTCTACTTTTCTCTTACTCACTGATTCAGCAACTCTAGCTTGTAAATCCATTTCACGCACTAATGCTCTATTCAAGATCTTAGCAATGGTATTATAAACAAGTGGGTCAATGGATTCACGAATTTCAAGGTTAAGATGACGATAGAAATGGTCGGTCAACAACTTAGGATTGGAGGTGTATTCAGGACAGAACCTAGCTTTCTCATGAAATGCCTTAGAATACTAGGCAACTGACTTACTTCCATGCTCAATTGCTAAACAGTCTCCTTTTAACTTCTCTAATTCTGCAGGTGGTGAAAATTCCTCTCTAAATATCTCTTTAAACTTATCCCAGGTAAACCTCGAAGCTACCTCAGGACCATACGTCTCTAACTGTGAATTCCACCACTCATGAGCATCTTTCTTAAGTTGATGGGCTGCAAATATCACTTTGGACTCATCCGGACACTTACACAACAAAAAGGTTTCCTCAAGTTCACTAATCCAACGATTACTAATAACTGGGTTTAACTCTCCACTAAACTCGGGCGGGTTACACGTAGCAAAACTCTTATATTCAAACTTCTCTTTCTCTTTATTCGTCTCGACATGAGTTGAGGAAGTACTAATATTTCTTAAAGGAGCTATATATTGTCTTTCAAACTCACTAAACCTCTCAGTCAACATGTTTTCCATCCTAGTAATCATTGTTGGGGTAAAGGCTTCTAAGGATTGTCCAACTATCCTCTTTATCATTACTTCTTCCTCATGAGTCAAATTTCGGTTCTCCTCTTGCGGGGGAGAACGTTCACTGGTATTCTTATTAGCATCCATCTAACACAAAATCAATAACCCAATTAGTAGTTTCAATCTCCACATATATAAACAACAATTGAAACTACATACACAAATTATCAAAACAATTTTCTCTGCATTATGTTTAAGTACTATGAATCACCCATGTGCAATAGTATAATATAAATTTCGTTGGCCAGACGAAATTATATTAGACTTACCACACACTTCTATTCATTACTCTTAAGCACAATCAGTCATAACAAAATAAATCTGAAAATCATATAAAAACATAATCATGTATTCATAATAGTTTAAGACTACGCAATCCTAAAGTGGATTACATAATTCTCTTAAACTATCGCTCTGATACCAACTTGAAACGCCCCAAAAACGCAACCATTTTTTTTTTTTTTCTTAACACTAAAATACCATTTCGGATTCATTCTATTGATACATATGTTTATAATAATGCTACAATGGTCCCATATTTAACAAACTGGAAGATCCCTGAAAAACAAGTGATACCCGCCGGGTACCACCTTTACCCGCCGGGTAAACAGGTAGACCCGCCGGGTCCCATGTAAAATCCGCCGGGTGAATTAACTTTTTGGCAATAGAACTTTTCTTTCGTTTAAAGGCTCTAGAAGCTGCCGGGTTGGGGTTACAAGCCGCCGGCTTGATCATTTTTGAAGAGTACCCGCCGGGCACCGGGGTTACCCGCCGGGCACCGGGGTTACCCGCCGGGTAGACCCCCTGCACAACAGGTCCTGAACCTGTTTCACTTAATACCAAAACTCGAAATTCTAACGTGCATAACTTTAAAACAAAAAATCATTCAGACATGAAATTTTGCAGGCACGTTCCTATGGTCAAAACGAAGACTTCCCTTTTTACACTTTTCCAAATTTCACAATGACGCGGGATTTTGGCGAATGTCTCTTTTCGGCACTAAAATGACCATTTTGGTAAACACACTAAATTTAAAACCATAAATCCTGAGATTCTGAGCTTTTAACCATAAGTCATATATGTCAAAACAAAGTTGTGGAACTAAACACCACACCATTAACCCTTCTCTAACCCGACATAGACCATATATGCATTTAACGACCAAAATGGACCCTTTTTGACCCGATGACCCACAAAGACTGTTTTGACCCATTGACTAGTCAATTACAACCCACAATTGACTAATAGAATGCTTGACTACATGTCAATACTCCATATCCAATGAAAACACAATTTGACTATTGATTCACTCTATTTTTACAAAACCAATCCACGAACACTAATTTACTTCAAACACTTTCAAAACCATAATTTACATCATGTACAATTGTTGTTGACTTTACAAGTCAAACCACATCAAAATTTCATATGTCATGGCTCACCATGACTACTTTTAAAACATGTCTTAAAAGGGCGATTTACACAAGAGTTATCCAAACGACATAAAAGAGAAACTTGCCATACACTAACTTCATGCAATCCACGCTATTCCCTTTTTAAACCGCCTTCCCTTTACCTTGTCCACTTCCACCTAAAACATAAAACACTTAAACAATAAGCACTTTTGCTTAGTGAGCATATAAGCAATTTAAATCAAATAACACATATCATGGCTACATAAACACTATGCTAGTAAAACTAGCAACTCTATATCATAACTTCATAAGCTTCATATCACTAACTTATGATTGTACCCACCTCTAGCTCGGAAGCTATCCGGTAACATGTACAATCACAATTCATATCACTATGATCATATACAATTAATACACTAAATCTCCACTTGATTGTACCCACCTCTAGCTCGGAAGCTATCCGGTAACATGTACAATCAATTCGTATCTTTAACAATCCATAAATCAATTTAAACAATTAAAACACAATTAACTTCAAATGATCATATGCTCCTCATACTCAAAAGTAATCCGGACACATATTACCATTTACTTGATCAAATCCTTATATCACTCACCTTAGTCTTGAAATGACGATTCACAAGATACACAAATGATGATATGTCCAACTCTTTAACACCTAAGCATACAATACATAATAACACATTTAAGTCACTAGAATTCATTAATTTAAACTAAGAACCTCTATATTATAACTCCCCCACTTTAATTCAACTAGTTCAAATTGTTAATCACTAACTTATTTATTAACACTTTCACCTAAATCATATTCTATCATAGTTTTCATAATCTAATTGCATCATAATTCACACTTTTAACTAGTAAACACTAATTCATAAGCATATAATCAAAACCCCATGTTTACTCAAGAACATCTATCACAAATTAATCATATTCAAAGTGAAATTTCATCCTATATTAGCTCAATAACACTTATAAACAACAATTCTAGCAATTATAAACCCTAATTTCGTATTAAAGATCACTAATTTACAAAACCCCTTAAAACCCACTAAAAACCTCATGAACTAGGTTAAACTTGAAGAAAGATCACTTACAATGATTAGGGATAGAAAAGAGATGAAGACTTGAAGATTACAAGCTTGATTCTATGATTTAATTGAAGAATTGGAGATGGAGAATGATCCCTGCGATTTTCTCTAGTTTCTGTGAATGTTACTGGAAGATTTTGGAATGAAATGGAATAAACCACAACATCCCACACATATATCTGCTTATTATTTTAAATTTCTATTGTTTTACAGTCTGGAACTGATAATTCGTTTTACGTTTTTCACTATATCTTAATATTTACACTATATTACTTCACTATAAAATTATATCCGTATACGAAATTAAATTCCTGATAAAATTGGGGTGTTACAACTCTCCCCCACTTAAACTGTTCGTGTCCTCACGAACACTCTAGGTACATACTATATCTTAATCAAATCTTAAGATTACTAATACATACATAACAACAAGAACACTAGAAATTCAACAACATATGAGTCAAAATGTAAGCAGGTATAGGATTTAAGGATATAGGTACCTGACGTCACATTTGATGACTCCTTTTCTTCTCCCTCAGTTATCTGATAAGCACGAGTCTTAGGTTTTGGAAGAGTCATAGCTACCTTCTCTTCCATTCTCTTGCGTCTATCTCTTTCCCGATCAGGGCAATCAGCCTGAATATGATCATCTTTGAAACAATAATAACACAAACGAAGAAGACTTGGGCAATTTGATGCCATATGCCCCGGTCTTCCACACTTAAAACATTTGCACTCCCCTGTATGCTTTCTACCACATTTCTCACATGGGGGTATTTCTCTCGGTTGGTTTTGAGCACTAACTTGCTGTAGTGGTTGTGGTTGTGGTAAAGTCTCCTCAAAACGTGTTTTCTTAGACACATTAGATGGTAAAGTGGTGTGTTCTACTTTTCTCTTACTCACTGATTCAGCAACTCTAGCTTGTAAATCCATTTCACGCACTAATGCTCTATTCAAGATCTTAGCAATGGTATTATAAACAAGTGGGTCAATGGATTCACGAATTTCAAGGTTAAGATGACGATAGAAATGGTCGGTCAACAACTTAGGATTGGAGGTGTATTCAGGACAGAACCTAGCTTTCTCATGAAATGCCTTAGAATACTCGGCAACTGACTTACTTCCATGCTCAATTGCTAAACAGTCTCCTTTTAACTTCTCTAATTCTGCAGGTGGTGAAAATTCCTCTCTAAATATCTCTTTAAACTTATCCCAGGTAAACCTCGAAGCTACCTCAGGACCATACGTCTCTAACTGTGAATTCCACCACTCATGAGCATCTTTCTTAAGTTGATGGGCTGCAAATATCACTTTGGACTCATCCGGACACTTACACAACAAAAAGGTTTCCTCAAGTTCACTAATCCAACGATTACTAATAACTGGGTTTAACTCTCCACTAAACTCGGGCGGGTTACACGTAGCAAAACTCTTATATTCAAACTTCTCTTTCTCTTTATTCGTCTCGACATGAGTTGAGGAAGTACTAATATTTCTTAAAGGAGCTATATATTGTCTTTCAAACTCACTAAACCTCTCAGTCAACATGTTTTCCATCCTAGTAATCATTGTTGGGGTAAAGGCTTCTAAGGATTGTCCAACTATCCTCTTTATCATTACTTCTTCCTCATGAGTCAAATTTCGGTTCTCCTCTTGCGGGGGAGAACGTTCACTGGTATTCTTATTAGCATCCATCTAACACAAAATCAATAACCCAATTAGTAGTTTCAATCTCCACATATATAAACAACAATTGAAACTACATACACAAATTATCAAAACAATTTTCTCTGCATTATGTTTAAGTACTATGAATCACCCATGTGCAATAGTATAATATAAATTTCGTTGGCCAGACGAAATTATATTAGACTTACCACACACTTCTATTCATTACTCTTAAGCACAATCAGTCATAACAAAATAAATCTGAAAATCATATAAAAACATAATCATGTATTCATAATAGTTTAAGACTACGCAATCCTAAAGTGGATTACATAATTCTCTTAAACTATCGCTCTGATACCAACTTGAAACGCCCCAAAAACGCAACCATTTTTTTTTTTTTTCTTAACACTAAAATACCATTTCGGATTCATTCTATTGATACATATGTTTATAATAATGCTACAATGGTCCCATATTTAACAAACTGGAAGATCCCTGAAAAACAAGTGATACCCGCCGGGTACCACCTTTACCCGCCGGGTAAACAGGTAGACCCGCCGGGTCCCATGTAAAATCCGCCGGGTGAATTAACTTTTTGGCAATAGAACTTTTCTTTCGTTTAAAGGCTCTAGAAGCCGCCGGGTTGGGGTTACAAGCCGCCGGCTTGATCATTTTTGAAGAGTACCCGCCGGGCACCGGGGTTACCCGCCGGGCACCGGGGTTACCCGCCGGGTAGACCCCCTGCACAACAGGTCCTGAACCTGTTTCACTTAATACCAAAACTCGAAATTCTAACGTGCATAACTTTAAAACAAAAAATCATTCAGACATGAAATTTTGCAGGCACGTTCCTATGGTCAAAACGAAGACTTCCCTTTTTACACTTTTCCAAATTTCACAATGACGCGGGATTTTGGCGAATGTCTCTTTTCGGCACTAAAATGACCATTTTGGTAAACACACTAAATTTAAAACCATAAATCCTGAGATTCTGAGCTTTTAACCATAAGTCATATATGTCAAAACAAAGTTGTGGAACTAAACACCACACCATTAACCCTTCTCTAACCCGACATAGACCATATATGCATTTAACGACCAAAATGGACCCTTTTTGACCCGATGACCCACAAAGACTGTTTTGACCCATTGACTAGTCAATTACAACCCACAATTGACTAATAGAATGCTTGACTACATGTCAATACTCCATATCCAATGAAAACACAATTTGACTATTGATTCACTCTATTTTTACAAAACCAATCCACGAACACTAATTTACTTCAAACACTTTCAAAACCATAATTTACATCATGTACAATTGTTGTTGACTTTACAAGTCAAACCACATCAAAATTTCATATGTCATGGCTCACCATGACTACTTTTAAAACATGTCTTAAAAGGGCGATTTACACAAGAGTTATCCAAACGACATAAAAGAGAAACTTGCCATACACTAACTTCATGCAATCCACGCTATTCCCTTTTTAAACCGCCTTCCCTTTACCTTGTCCACTTCCACCTAAAACATAAAACACTTAAACAATAAGCACTTTTGCTTAGTGAGCATATAAGCAATTTAAATCAAATAACACATATCATGGCTACATAAACACTATGCTAGTAAAACTAGCAACTCTATATCATAACTTCATAAGCTTCATATCACTAACTTATGATTGTACCCACCTCTAGCTCGGAAGCTATCCGGTAACATGTACAATCACAATTCATATCACTATGATCATATACAATTAATACACTAAATCTCCACTTGATTGTACCCACCTCTAGCTCGGAAGCTATCCGGTAACATGTACAATCAATTCGTATCTTTAACAATCCATAAATCAATTTAAACAATTAAAACACAATTAACTTCAAATGATCATATGCTCCTCATACTCAAAAGTAATCCGGACACATATTACCATTTACTTGATCAAATCCTTATATCACTCACCTTAGTCTTGAAATGACGATTCACAAGATACACAAATGATGATATGTCCAACTCTTTAACACCTAAGCATACAATACATAATAACACATTTAAGTCACTAGAATTCATTAATTTAAACTAAGAACCTCTATATTATAACTCCCCCACTTTAATTCAACTAGTTCAAATTGTTAATCACTAACTTATTTATTAACACTTTCACCTAAATCATATTCTATCATAGTTTTCATAATCTAATTGCATCATAATTCACACTTTTAACTAGTAAACACTAATTCATAAGCATATAATCAAAACCCCATGTTTACTCAAGAACATCTATCACAAATTAATCATATTCAAAGTGAAATTTCATCCTATATTAGCTCAATAACACTTATAAACAACAATTCTAGCAATTATAAACCCTAATTTCGTATTAAAGATCACTAATTTACAAAACCCCTTAAAACCCACTAAAAACCTCATGAACTAGGTTAAACTTGAAGAAAGATCACTTACAATGATTAGGGATAGAAAAGAGATGAAGACTTGAAGATTACAAGCTTGATTCTATGATTTAATTGAAGAATTGGAGATGGAGAATGATCCCTGCGATTTTCTCTAGTTTCTGTGAATGTTACTGGAAGATTTTGGAATGAAATGGAATAAACCACAACATCCCACACATATATCTGCTTATTATTTTAAATTTCTATTGTTTTACAGTCTGGAACTGATAATTCGTTTTACGTTTTTCACTATATCTTAATATTTACACTATATTACTTCACTATAAAATTATATCCGTATACGAAATTAAATTCCTGATAAAATTGGGGTGTTACAACTCTCCCCCACTTAAACTGTTCGTGTCCTCACGAACACTCTAGGTACATACTATATCTTAATCAAATCTTAAGATTACTAATACATACATAACAACAAGAACACTAGAAATTCAACAACATATGAGTCAAAATGTAAGCAGGTATAGGATTTAAGGATATAGGTACCTGACGTCACATTTGATGACTCCTTTTCTTCTCCCTCAGTTATCTGATAAGCACGAGTCTTAGGTTTTGGAAGAGTCATAGCTACCTTCTCTTCCATTCTCTTGCGTCTATCTCTTTCCCGATCAGGGCAATCAGCCTGAATATGATCATCTTTGAAACAATAATAACACAAACGAAGAAGACTTGGGCAATTTGATGCCATATGCCCCGGTCTTCCACACTTAAAACATTTGCACTCCCCTGTATGCTTTCTACCACATTTCTCACATGGGGGTATTTCTCTCGGTTGGTTTTGAGCACTAACTTGCTGTAGTGGTTGTGGTTGTGGTAAAGTCTCCTCAAAACGTGTTTTCTTAGACACATTAGATGGTAAAGTGGTGTGTTCTACTTTTCTCTTACTCACTGATTCAGCAACTCTAGCTTGTAAATCCATTTCACGCACTAATGCTCTATTCAAGATCTTAGCAATGGTATTATAAACAAGTGGGTCAATGGATTCACGAATTTCAAGGTTAAGATGACGATAGAAATGGTCGGTCAACAACTTAGGATTGGAGGTGTATTCAGGACAGAACCTAGCTTTCTCATGAAATGCCTTAGAATACTCGGCAACTGACTTACTTCCATGCTCAATTGCTAAACAGTCTCCTTTTAACTTCTCTAATTCTGCAGGTGGTGAAAATTCCTCTCTAAATATCTCTTTAAACTTATCCCAGGTAAACCTCGAAGCTACCTCAGGACCATACGTCTCTAACTGTGAATTCCACCACTCATGAGCATCTTTCTTAAGTTGATGGGCTGCAAATATCACTTTGGACTCATCCGGACACTTACACAACAAAAAGGTTTCCTCAAGTTCACTAATCCAACGATTACTAATAACTGGGTTTAACTCTCCACTAAACTCGGGCGGGTTACACGTAGCAAAACTCTTATATTCAAACTTCTCTTTCTCTTTATTCGTCTCGACATGAGTTGAGGAAGTACTAATATTTCTTAAAGGAGCTATATATTGTCTTTCAAACTCACTAAACCTCTCAGTCAACATGTTTTCCATCCTAGTAATCATTGTTGGGGTAAAGGCTTCTAAGGATTGTCCAACTATCCTCTTTATCATTACTTCTTCCTCATGAGTCAAATTTCGGTTCTCCTCTTGCGGGGGAGAACGTTCACTGGTATTCTTATTAGCATCCATCTAACACAAAATCAATAACCCAATTAGTAGTTTCAATCTCCACATATATAAACAACAATTGAAACTACATACACAAATTATCAAAACAATTTTCTCTGCATTATGTTTAAGTACTATGAATCACCCATGTGCAATAGTATAATATAAATTTCGTTGGCCAGACGAAATTATATTAGACTTACCACACACTTCTATTCATTACTCTTAAGCACAATCAGTCATAACAAAATAAATCTGAAAATCATATAAAAACATAATCATGTATTCATAATAGTTTAAGACTACGCAATCCTAAAGTGGATTACATAATTCTCTTAAACTATCGCTCTGATACCAACTTGAAACGCCCCAAAAACGCAACCATTTTTTTTTTTTTTCTTAACACTAAAATACCATTTCGGATTCATTCTATTGATACATATGTTTATAATAATGCTACAATGGTCCCATATTTAACAAACTGGAAGATCCCTGAAAAACAAGTGATACCCGCCGGGTACCACCTTTACCCGCCGGGTAAACAGGTAGACCCGCCGGGTCCCATGTAAAATCCGCCGGGTGAATTAACTTTTTGGCAATAGAACTTTTCTTTCGTTTAAAGGCTCTAGAAGCCGCCGGGTTGGGGTTACAAGCCGCCGGCTTGATCATTTTTGAAGAGTACCCGCCGGGCACCGGGGTTACCCGCCGGGCACCGGGGTTACCCGCCGGGTAGACCCCCTGCACAACAGGTCCTGAACCTGTTTCACTTAATACCAAAACTCGAAATTCTAACGTGCATAACTTTAAAACAAAAAATCATTCAGACATGAAATTTTGCAGGCACGTTCCTATGGTCAAAACGAAGACTTCCCTTTTTACACTTTTCCAAATTTCACAATGACGCGGGATTTTGGCGAATGTCTCTTTTCGGCACTAAAATGACCATTTTGGTAAACACACTAAATTTAAAACCATAAATCCTGAGATTCTGAGCTTTTAACCATAAGTCATATATGTCAAAACAAAGTTGTGGAACTAAACACCACACCATTAACCCTTCTCTAACCCGACATAGACCATATATGCATTTAACGACCAAAATGGACCCTTTTTGACCCGATGACCCACAAAGACTGTTTTGACCCATTGACTAGTCAATTACAACCCACAATTGACTAATAGAATGCTTGACTACATGTCAATACTCCATATCCAATGAAAACACAATTTGACTATTGATTCACTCTATTTTTACAAAACCAATCCACGAACACTAATTTACTTCAAACACTTTCAAAACCATAATTTACATCATGTACAATTGTTGTTGACTTTACAAGTCAAACCACATCAAAATTTCATATGTCATGGCTCACCATGACTACTTTTAAAACATGTCTTAAAAGGGCGATTTACACAAGAGTTATCCAAACGACATAAAAGAGAAACTTGCCATACACTAACTTCATGCAATCCACGCTATTCCCTTTTTAAACCGCCTTCCCTTTACCTTGTCCACTTCCACCTAAAACATAAAACACTTAAACAATAAGCACTTTTGCTTAGTGAGCATATAAGCAATTTAAATCAAATAACACATATCATGGCTACATAAACACTATGCTAGTAAAACTAGCAACTCTATATCATAACTTCATAAGCTTCATATCACTAACTTATGATTGTACCCACCTCTAGCTCGGAAGCTATCCGGTAACATGTACAATCACAATTCATATCACTATGATCATATACAATTAATACACTAAATCTCCACTTGATTGTACCCACCTCTAGCTCGGAAGCTATCCGGTAACATGTACAATCAATTCGTATCTTTAACAATCCATAAATCAATTTAAACAATTAAAACACAATTAACTTCAAATGATCATATGCTCCTCATACTCAAAAGTAATCCGGACACATATTACCATTTACTTGATCAAATCCTTATATCACTCACCTTAGTCTTGAAATGACGATTCACAAGATACACAAATGATGATATGTCCAACTCTTTAACACCTAAGCATACAATACATAATAACACATTTAAGTCACTAGAATTCATTAATTTAAACTAAGAACCTCTATATTATAACTCCCCCACTTTAATTCAACTAGTTCAAATTGTTAATCACTAACTTATTTATTAACACTTTCACCTAAATCATATTCTATCATAGTTTTCATAATCTAATTGCATCATAATTCACACTTTTAACTAGTAAACACTAATTCATAAGCATATAATCAAAACCCCATGTTTACTCAAGAACATCTATCACAAATTAATCATATTCAAAGTGAAATTTCATCCTATATTAGCTCAATAACACTTATAAACAACAATTCTAGCAATTATAAACCCTAATTTCGTATTAAAGATCACTAATTTACAAAACCCCTTAAAACCCACTAAAAACCTCATGAACTAGGTTAAACTTGAAGAAAGATCACTTACAATGATTAGGGATAGAAAAGAGATGAAGACTTGAAGATTACAAGCTTGATTCTATGATTTAATTGAAGAATTGGAGATGGAGAATGATCCCTGCGATTTTCTCTAGTTTCTGTGAATGTTACTGGAAGATTTTGGAATGAAATGGAATAAACCACAACATCCCACACATATATCTGCTTATTATTTTAAATTTCTATTGTTTTACAGTCTGGAACTGATAATTCGTTTTACGTTTTTCACTATATCTTAATATTTACACTATATTACTTCACTATAAAATTATATCCGTATACGAAATTAAATTCCTGATAAAATTGGGGTGTTACAACTCTCCCCCACTTAAACTGTTCGTGTCCTCACGAACACTCTAGGTACATACTATATCTTAATCAAATCTTAAGATTACTAATACATACATAACAACAAGAACACTAGAAATTCAACAACATATGAGTCAAAATGTAAGCAGGTATAGGATTTAAGGATATAGGTACCTGACGTCACATTTGATGACTCCTTTTCTTCTCCCTCAGTTATCTGATAAGCACGAGTCTTAGGTTTTGGAAGAGTCATAGCTACCTTCTCTTCCATTCTCTTGCGTCTATCTCTTTCCCGATCAGGGCAATCAGCCTGAATATGATCATCTTTGAAACAATAATAACACAAACGAAGAAGACTTGGGCAATTTGATGCCATATGCCCCGGTCTTCCACACTTAAAACATTTGCACTCCCCTGTATGCTTTCTACCACATTTCTCACATGGGGGTATTTCTCTCGGTTGGTTTTGAGCACTAACTTGCTGTAGTGGTTGTGGTTGTGGTAAAGTCTCCTCAAAACGTGTTTTCTTAGACACATTAGATGGTAAAGTGGTGTGTTCTACTTTTCTCTTACTCACTGATTCAGCAACTCTAGCTTGTAAATCCATTTCACGCACTAATGCTCTATTCAAGATCTTAGCAATGGTATTATAAACAAGTGGGTCAATGGATTCACGAATTTCAAGGTTAAGATGACGATAGAAATGGTCGGTCAACAACTTAGGATTGGAGGTGTATTCAGGACAGAACCTAGCTTTCTCATGAAATGCCTTAGAATACTCGGCAACTGACTTACTTCCATGCTCAATTGCTAAACAGTCTCCTTTTAACTTCTCTAATTCTGCAGGTGGTGAAAATTTGTCGCACCCCCGAAACACGTGGCAGCGGAAACATGAGGTGTCACGGGGGCTACGACCAAATCAAATATCACAACACAAAGATTAAAGCAAACGACCTCTATATGAGACGTTTGAAAACGTTACATTCCATAAATAAAAGCTTACATAAGATTCTAAAGTTCGCAAACATAGTCTAGAGATTTATAATACATAATCGTTGATACAAAATGTCATAATGCAATTTAAATCTCCTGTTTGAAAATATGTGACTCGAGCTATGCTTTCCAAAAGCATCCTACTGTCCTGTTTCCTGTAGGTAGTCCTACTGCGTCTGTAAACCTGAGAATACATACTAAAAGGGTCAACATAAAGTTGGTGAGTTCATAGGTTTGCAAGCAGTTGTAAACATAAGTAAGAAATATGAGATTTCCGTTGCGTTGGACGTATGCAAAAACTGTTGTAAAAATATCAAGTTATCATTTGTTATTCCTTGTTTTCCTTTGTTATCATTTGTTATCCTTTGCGTCATGAGCTCATAGTTCGAAGCTTAACCCTTGTTGTTGCCTCAACAAGTGTCTAATCCGGAACACTCGTTTGTCAAGTATTATGCGTCCGTTTGACCAGTTAGAGCAACCTAACCCGGACGGGGGTGTCAATCCCCAATAGATCTATTCACAAATACTCACGCTTACAAATAATTAACGAACTACGATGTGCGAGGGCTTTGTTGGATTATGGTTTCACTCATGCGTTATCCTTTGCTTTCCCTTGTTTCCTTTGTTTTCATTGTTCCCTTTGTTATCCATTGTTTATAAAACAGTTGTATAAAAGCAGTTGCATAACGACAGTTGTATAAAGCATGTACAAAGATAGTTGTATAAAACATGTGTGTATGTATTCTCACCCCAAAATAGTTAAAACGAGTAAAACGGGGGCTATGAAACTCACCTTAGATTAGCAAGTGGCAAGCAAATATCAAATAAGCAAGCAAACCGATGTGCAACCTTCTAACGTCCTAAACGTATAAGGTTGTGTAAGTAGATGTCTTGTAAGACCATCTATAGCGATTGTATAAGTGGGGGTTAATGTCCACTTAAGCCAATCGTGTAAGTGGAGGGTTAATGTCCACCTAAATCACAATGTAGGTGGAGGGTTAATGTCCACCTAAGGCTAGTTCATCCAACTAGTATGTCCAAATAAGTTGTTCAAGTTTGTTTATCAAAAACGTGTACGACCCGTTGGTGAAAGTTTGTAATAATAATTCAAAGTATATTTATTATTAAGTTCATCGTGTTGTATACTTCTCGAAGCACCTGTGTTTCATATATGAATCTACATCATAAAGGTTTGATCTTTGTAGGTGTTTATTGCTTTTATATATGTCCGAATGTGTTAAGGCTCAGAATTTAGAGTCTAAAATGTGATTTTATGAGAATTAACTAAGGGTTAAAAGTCAACTCTCAAGGTCAAAAAGTCAACTGAAAAAGGTCAACTCCTAAGTCAAAGTCAACTCGGAAGTCTTCAGTTCGCAAGTCAAACTGAACTCGCAAGTCAAACTGAACTCGCAAGTCAAACTGAACTCGTGAGTCAAACTGAACTCGCAAGTCAAACTGAACTCGCAAGTCAACTGAACTCGCAAGTCAACTGAACTCGCAAGTCAAACTGAACTCGCAAGTCAAACTGAACTCGCAAGTCAACTGAACTCGCAAGTCAAACTGAACTCGCAAGTCAAACTGAACTCGCAAGTCAACTGAACTCGCAAGTCAAACTGAACTCGCAAGTCAACTGAACTCGCAAGTCAACTGAACTCGCAAGTCAAACGAACTCGCAAGTCAACTGAACTCGCAAGTCAAAGTCAACTCGCAAAGTCAAAAAAAGTCAACTGTTGTGTTTTTGCTTTGTAAACATGGTCAAACGGGCTCGGTTTGACCCGAAATTTTTAGGGAAGCCTTAGATATGTTCAAAGAGTCTCCAGAAATTTTGGTTCGAGTCGGGGTCGTTTCGAGATGTCGGTTTTTAAGTTTACACCTTAAACTTCAAGATTTAATGTTTTCGGTTTATGTCGGGTCATTACGCCAACTGATTTCACCTATCTATAGTCCAAATCAAACTTCCAAATTTTTACCAACTGATTTACTAAGTGTCTTGACTAACATATCAAATTTTCAGCTTCTAACAAGTCCATTAACATAGTTAAATAAAGCCGCGTAACAACCGAACACATTTTATCGAAAAACTTCCTGGTCAGTCTTATAAATCGGATCGTAGAGAAAAATGAGTACGTTTCTGGAAAAAGTGTAAAACATGAAAGTTGTAGATCTTTTCAATACGCAAATTTTAAAAAAAAATGCATCTTCTAACTCTCAGTATTTGATTTTATACGAATATTTTTGTGAACTGTCGATTTCTAGGCAGATTTCATGCATGTTCTTGTTTGCTTAATAAAAACGATTTTTAACTATGGATTTGGACATAATCATGTTAGATGAACATTATAACATCTAAATCAGTAGATTAAAAGTAAAATAAGTGAAGGGTTTTGATGAATCTTACAAAGAAATGATGAAAAACAAGAGGAGATGATGAAGGTGTTGATGATTCTTGAGCTTGATCTTGATCTCCTCTTCAAGAAGGTGGTGTTTAATGGTGATAATTAGTGGTTTTTGGGGCTGAGATATCACAGCAAATGGAAAGAGAATAGAGAGAGTTTGAGAGGTTTTTGGTGGAGTGAAATGAGAGTAAGAAGGTCTTGCATGAATACTAAGTGGTTTGATGGGGAAATAAGCAATCATTTGATATTGCATGAAACAAGAGTGGGCAAGGGGGGGTGGTGACCACATGGGGGGGGGCCGGCCCTCATGGTGGCCCCACAAGGGGTATTTTGGTCATTTCACATTTCTAGCTTAAATCGTTGCGTTTTACGTTCGTTTACCCGATTGTTTAAACGTTTATTCGCACGTTAAATGTTTTATGCGCGTTTTTAAGTGACGACATAAATTTCGATATTTTTGATTGAGATATTTATCAAAATACTTAAAAACATTTATAAAAATGTTCCGTTAATTCGTCGGCCTCGATTTGCGTGTTTGTTCTACGGCGGTTTAATCGCGTAACGTTATTTTGAGTCGTTTAGATTAACGATATAATTTGAATAAATTTCCATTGAAGTATTGTTTAAAGTACTTAATTTAAGTTGTCAATTTAATTATTGACGTTCGTTTGGTTGTCGAAATAAATTCGCGCGTTATCGTTGCGTTTGAGACGTTTTAACCGAAACGTCTAGGTTTTTCGAGTATTATTTTAGCAAAATAATAGATAATGATAAATAACTTCTAAAAATAGATTAAAGTTATTTATAGGAATGTTTTCACCAACGTCGTATTTAAACTGTGTCGGACTCCATCCGATAATAAAGTGTACGATTTAAACAAATCGCAAATGTGTGCAAATATAATAACATATATTAATACACATAATGATACACATAATTCACCCTAATTACATGTATTAGCACAATGATTAGGAACTAACAGTAGCCCTAATTGGTCGGGTGTCACATTCTCCCCCTGTTAGGAGAATTTCGTCCCGAAATTTCTCGTGGTGACGGTTTGTGTGTAGTCTGGGAGGGAAAGTAAGCATGTGTTTCTAGCGTAAGTTTGTGTAATGGATTATACTCATTCGATATCGAATAATATTTGAAAGAGTCAGGTGATCGAAAAGAAACGTACCCGTAACAAAGTTATGGGTTCTGTCGGGCACTGTTGTTCAACTTCGGACATTCATTCCTGAAATGCCCAGCGTTTCCGCACTCGAAACAAGTTTTTGCCTTACAATCCTTGGCCTGGTGTCCATAACGTTTGCATTTGTTACAGGGAGAACCACAGGGTCCATTGTGATGACGATTACAGCTGGGACAATAGGGCCGGTGTCCCTCATAGCCTTTCTTTTCTCCGGGTCCTGTAGCATAGGCCATGAAAGTCTCTGGCCTCTTTGCTAATTGTTGTCCTGGGTTTTCGTTGTTGTTTCCATTGCGTTTCCTTTTGTTATCTCCGATGCTTTTCTCAGCGGGTGTACCACGACGGACAATCTGTGCCATGAGTTCGTGTGCCATACGGACGGCACTTTGGATGGTTCCGGGTTTTGAAGAAGTTACATTTCCCTGGATCGTCTCTGGAAGACCCCAAATGTATCTCTCGATACGTTTGTATTCGGGGTCCACCATGGATGGACAAAGAAGAGCAAGCTGGTGGAACCTGGTTGTGTAGCTGGTGATGTCGTTTCCTTGAACTGTGAGGTTCCAGAATTCCTGTTCGAGCTGTTGGAGTTGCTCACGAGGACAGTACTCTTCCCTCAGCAGGTTTTTGAGTTCATCCCAGGATATTTGATAGGCAGCATCAATACCATGGGTTTGGGCGTATGAGTTCCAGAAAGTGAGTGCACCCTCAGCTAGTGTGCAGGTAGAGAATTTTACTTTGTTTTCCTCTTGGCAGTTACTTATTCGAAAAACGGACTCCATTTTCTCAATCCAGTGCATGAGACCGACGGCTCCTTCGGTTCCTTTGAAATTAAGGGGATTACAATTTGTGAAATCTTTGTAGGTGCAGGGCTTCGGCACGGGTGGATTGTGGCCTGCCCCTCCAGGGTTTCCTTGGTTCGGGTTAAGGTCATTACTGGCAGCTTCTAGGGCCGCTTGTACTCTCTGATTGATGAGTCGCTCGATATCGGTGGAGCTCATTTGACGTTTTGGTGCCATGATTCTAAAAGTAAGAAAATGAGAGGCACGTAAGATGTCGTTGAGTAGGATTTAAGGTCATTGCAGGTGTATAAAGGAAAGTAAAACAGATGTTTATGACACGTCGAAATAATTAAGTAAAACAAGGAAGCAAATTTATATAACCACACTGAGGCGCAAGTTCAAAATGATTACAAGACTTAGAAGGTTCTCAAAATATGCCGGGCAGTGTTACATTCGGACGAATACATAAGTCTTATACAAAATGTGATGGGGTTTTATACACCCATCGATAGATCATCGAGCTAACACTAGCTATGATCACCGTTGTTCGAGTCTACTTCTAATCTATTCTAAATTCAGGTCGTGTGGATAGTAACGTGCTTCGAGCATGTCACTGTATCGCGGGAGTGCAGAGTGGAGTAAGATATTGTCTGTTGAGTGTTGGCACATCCCTTTGATCCACGTTTTTGTTATTTGCTTAAAATGAGTGGCCACTTCCTTCCAGTAGTGAATCCTATCCCTGATTCGGTCGGGAATAGACCTTTTTAGAATCCTCAATTCTTGCTCGTAGGTCTTGCACCTAAGCTTGAGCTCCCAATTGCGGCCATCTAAATCTTCGGCCTGATCTCTCACTCTTTCGTATTCCTCGATGCCAATCATTCCAAAGTTGTGTTCAGAGTAGTTAAAGTCATAAAACGAGTCTTAGCTAAGTCGTTGGAATCCATCCAAGTGTTGGAGATATTATTTCGAGGAGGTAGTGTGAATAGGATAAGGTCTAGTTCGAAGAGGTCTGCCCTTCTAGTCGTGTGTAGCACGCGCGCTCCATGGGTCTATGATAAAAGTGGGTATGAAGAGTATGAAGTGACGAAGCATCGTACAGTTGAAGTTCTATACGTGTTCCTGAGTGATTTGGTTGCGAGCGGAAAGAAGAGGGTGAAGTAGGCGTCACTTATTTGGGTGGCGAATCCTTAGGTGGATTTCTCCTCAAATGAGTCCTATCAGATTATATCGTTGCCTGATTCGGTTGGTCGAGCGGGTACCATGGAAATCTCCACAGTAGTGAGTAAGGCTAGAGCCTTGTTTTCAGAGTTGGGTGACGTAGTTGTGGGAGTGGTTGCCGTGAAGGGTGGTAAGTAAGTTTAGTGTACATAAGGTTATACATATATATACACATAAAAGCCTAGCACATAAGCACGTATATAGGTTGGTCCCGTTCTATCCTCGGTCTATGTCTACTACTGTATTCTCGTTCACTATAACCATTTCAGGTCTTGCATCGAATCTCATTTAATTGTACATAGTTGATCAAGCTATGTTAAATTAATTTCAAATGATGCAATTGCTGAACCAGTCATAACAAATGAGGAATACTAACCTAACGGTTATAGTCTAGGTCACTAATGCAATCCTAGTTCGCTATAACCTTAGGCTCTGATACCAATCTGTCGCACCCCCGAAACACGTGGCAGCGGAAACATGAGGTGTCACGGGGGCTACGACCAAATCAAATATCACAACACAAAGATTAAAGCAAACGACCTCTATATGAGACGTTTGAAAACGTTACATTCCATAAATAAAAGCTTACATAAGATTCTAAAGTTCGCAAACATAGTCTAGAGATTTATAATACATAATCGTTGATACAAAATGTCATAATGCAATTTAAATCTCCTGTTTGAAAATATGTGACTCGAGCTATGCTTTCCAAAAGCATCCTACTGTCCTGTTTCCTGTAGGTAGTCCTACTGCGTCTGTAAACCTGAGAATACATACTAAAAGGGTCAACATAAAGTTGGTGAGTTCATAGGTTTGCAAGCAGTTGTAAACATAAGTAAGAAATATGAGATTTCCGTTGCGTTGGACGTATGCAAAAACTGTTGTAAAAATATCAAGTTATCATTTGTTATTCCTTGTTTTCCTTTGTTATCATTTGTTATCCTTTGCGTCATGAGCTCATAGTTCGAAGCTTAACCCTTGTTGTTGCCTCAACAAGTGTCTAATCCGGAACACTCGTTTGTCAAGTATTATGCGTCCGTTTGACCAGTTAGAGCAACCTAACCCGGACGGGGGTGTCAATCCCCAATAGATCTATTCACAAATACTCACGCTTACAAATAATTAACGAACTACGATGTGCGAGGGCTTTGTTGGATTATGGTTTCACTCATGCGTTATCCTTTGCTTTCCCTTGTTTCCTTTGTTTTCATTGTTCCCTTTGTTATCCATTGTTTATAAAACAGTTGTATAAAAGCAGTTGCATAACGACAGTTGTATAAAGCATGTACAAAGATAGTTGTATAAAACATGTGTGTATGTATTCTCACCCCAAAATAGTTAAAACGAGTAAAACGGGGGCTATGAAACTCACCTTAGATTAGCAAGTGGCAAGCAAATATCAAATAAGCAAGCAAACCGATGTGCAACCTTCTAACGTCCTAAACGTATAAGGTTGTGTAAGTAGATGTCTTGTAAGACCATCTATAGCGATTGTATAAGTGGGGGTTAATGTCCACTTAAGCCAATCGTGTAAGTGGAGGGTTAATGTCCACCTAAATCACAATGTAGGTGGAGGGTTAATGTCCACCTAAGGCTAGTTCATCCAACTAGTATGTCCAAATAAGTTGTTCAAGTTTGTTTATCAAAAACGTGTACGACCCGTTGGTGAAAGTTTGTAATAATAATTCAAAGTATATTTATTATTAAGTTCATCGTGTTGTATACTTCTCGAAGCACCTGTGTTTCATATATGAATCTACATCATAAAGGTTTGATCTTTGTAGGTGTTTATTGCTTTTATATATGTCCGAATGTGTTAAGGCTCAGAATTTAGAGTCTAAAATGTGATTTTATGAGAATTAACTAAGGGTTAAAAGTCAACTCTCAAGGTCAAAAAGTCAACTGAAAAAGGTCAACTCCTAAGTCAAAGTCAACTCGGAAGTCTTCAGTTCGCAAGTCAAACTGAACTCGCAAGTCAAACTGAACTCGCAAGTCAAACTGAACTCGTGAGTCAAACTGAACTCGCAAGTCAAACTGAACTCGCAAGTCAACTGAACTCGCAAGTCAACTGAACTCGCAAGTCAAACTGAACTCGCAAGTCAAACTGAACTCGCAAGTCAACTGAACTCGCAAGTCAAACTGAACTCGCAAGTCAAACTGAACTCGCAAGTCAACTGAACTCGCAAGTCAAACTGAACTCGCAAGTCAACTGAACTCGCAAGTCAACTGAACTCGCAAGTCAAACGAACTCGCAAGTCAACTGAACTCGCAAGTCAAAGTCAACTCGCAAAGTCAAAAAAAGTCAACTGTTGTGTTTTTGCTTTGTAAACATGGTCAAACGGGCTCGGTTTGACCCGAAATTTTTAGGGAAGCCTTAGATATGTTCAAAGAGTCTCCAGAAATTTTGGTTCGAGTCGGGGTCGTTTCGAGATGTCGGTTTTTAAGTTTACACCTTAAACTTCAAGATTTAATGTTTTCGGTTTATGTCGGGTCATTACGCCAACTGATTTCACCTATCTATAGTCCAAATCAAACTTCCAAATTTTTACCAACTGATTTACTAAGTGTCTTGACTAACATATCAAATTTTCAGCTTCTAACAAGTCCATTAACATAGTTAAATAAAGCCGCGTAACAACCGAACACATTTTATCGAAAAACTTCCTGGTCAGTCTTATAAATCGGATCGTAGAGAAAAATGAGTACGTTTCTGGAAAAAGTGTAAAACATGAAAGTTGTAGATCTTTTCAATACGCAAATTTTAAAAAAAAATGCATCTTCTAACTCTCAGTATTTGATTTTATACGAATATTTTTGTGAACTGTCGATTTCTAGGCAGATTTCATGCATGTTCTTGTTTGCTTAATAAAAACGATTTTTAACTATGGATTTGGACATAATCATGTTAGATGAACATTATAACATCTAAATCAGTAGATTAAAAGTAAAATAAGTGAAGGGTTTTGATGAATCTTACAAAGAAATGATGAAAAACAAGAGGAGATGATGAAGGTGTTGATGATTCTTGAGCTTGATCTTGATCTCCTCTTCAAGAAGGTGGTGTTTAATGGTGATAATTAGTGGTTTTTGGGGCTGAGATATCACAGCAAATGGAAAGAGAATAGAGAGAGTTTGAGAGGTTTTTGGTGGAGTGAAATGAGAGTAAGAAGGTCTTGCATGAATACTAAGTGGTTTGATGGGGAAATAAGCAATCATTTGATATTGCATGAAACAAGAGTGGGCAAGGGGGGGTGGTGACCACATGGGGGGGGGGGCGGCCCTCATGGTGGCCCCACAAGGGGTATTTTGGTCATTTCACATTTCTAGCTTAAATCGTTGCGTTTTACGTTCGTTTACCCGATTGTTTAAACGTTTATTCGCACGTTAAATGTTTTATGCGCGTTTTTAAGTGACGACATAAATTTCGATATTTTTGATTGAGATATTTATCAAAATACTTAAAAACATTTATAAAAATGTTCCGTTAATTCGTCGGCCTCGATTTGCGTGTTTGTTCTACGGCGGTTTAATCGCGTAACGTTATTTTGAGTCGTTTAGATTAACGATATAATTTGAATAAATTTCCATTGAAGTATTGTTTAAAGTACTTAATTTAGGTTGTCAATTTAATTATTGACGTTCGTTTGGTTGTCGAAATAAATTCGCGCGTTATCGTTGCGTTTGAGACGTTTTAACCGAAACGTCTAGGTTTTTCGAGTATTATTTTAGCAAAATAATAGATAATGATAAATAACTTCTAAAAATAGATTAAAGTTATTTATAGGAATGTTTTCACCAACGTCGTATTTAAACTGTGTCGGACTCCATCCGATAATAAAGTGTACGATTTAAACAAATCGCAAATGTGTGCAAATATAATAACATATATTAATACACATAATGATACACATAATTCACCCTAATTACATGTATTAGCACAATGATTAGGAACTAACAGTAGCCCTAATTGGTCGGGTGTCACAAAATTCCTCTCTAAATATCTCTTTAAACTTATCCCAGGTAAACCTCGAAGCTACCTCAGGACCATACGTCTCTAACTGTGAATTCCACCACTCATGAGCATCTTTCTTAAGTTGATGGGCTGCAAATATCACTTTGGACTCATCCGGACACTTACACAACAAAAAGGTTTCCTCAAGTTCACTAATCCAACGATTACTAATAACTGGGTTTAACTCTCCACTAAACTCGGGCGGGTTACACGTAGCAAAACTCTTATATTCAAACTTCTCTTTCTCTTTATTCGTCTCGACATGAGTTGAGGAAGTACTAATATTTCTTAAAGGAGCTATATATTGTCTTTCAAACTCACTAAACCTCTCAGTCAACATGTTTTCCATCCTAGTAATCATTGTTGGGGTAAAGGCTTCTAAGGATTGTCCAACTATCCTCTTTATCATTACTTCTTCCTCATGAGTCAAATTTCGGTTCTCCTCTTGCGGGGGAGAACGTTCACTGGTATTCTTATTAGCATCCATCTAACACAAAATCAATAACCCAATTAGTAGTTTCAATCTCCACATATATAAACAACAATTGAAACTACATACACAAATTATCAAAACAATTTTCTCTGCATTATGTTTAAGTACTATGAATCACCCATGTGCAATAGTATAATATAAATTTCGTTGGCCAGACGAAATTATATTAGACTTACCACACACTTCTATTCATTACTCTTAAGCACAATCAGTCATAACAAAATAAATCTGAAAATCATATAAAAACATAATCATGTATTCATAATAGTTTAAGACTACGCAATCCTAAAGTGGATTACATAATTCTCTTAAACTATCGCTCTGATACCAACTTGAAACGCCCCAAAAACGCAACCATTTTTTTTTTTTTCTTAACACTAAAATACCATTTCGGATTCATTCTATTGATACATATGTTTATAATAATGCTACAATGGTCCCATATTTAACAAACTGGAAGATCCCTGAAAAACAAGTGATACCCGCCGGGTACCACCTTTACCCGCCGGGTAAACAGGTAGACCCGCCGGGTCCCATGTAAAATCCGCCGGGTGAATTAACTTTTTGGCAATAGAACTTTTCTTTCGTTTAAAGGCTCTAGAAGCCGCCGGGTTGGGGTTACAAGCCGCCGGCTTGATCATTTTTGAAGAGTACCCGCCGGGCACCGGGGTTACCCGCCGGGTAGACCCCCTGCACAACAGGTCCTGAACCTGTTTCACTTAATACCAAAACTCGAAATTCTAACGTGCATAACTTTAAAACAAAAAATCATTCAGACATGAAATTTTGCAGGCACGTTCCTATGGTCAAAACGAAGACTTCCCTTTTTACACTTTTCCAAATTTCACAATGACGCGGGATTTTGGCGAATGTCTCTTTTCGGCACTAAAATGACCATTTTGGTAAACACACTAAATTTAAAACCATAAATCCTGAGATTCTGAGCTTTTAACCATAAGTCATATATGTCAAAACAAAGTTGTGGAACTAAACACCACACCATTAACCCTTCTCTAACCCGACATAGACCATATATGCATTTAACGACCAAAATGGACCCTTTTTGACCCGATGACCCACAAAGACTGTTTTGACCCATTGACTAGTCAATTACAACCCACAATTGACTAATAGAATGCTTGACTACATGTCAATACTCCATATCCAATGAAAACACAATTTGACTGTTGATTCACTCTATTTTTACAAAACCAATCCACGAACACTAATTTACTTCAAACACTTTCAAAACCATAATTTACATCATGTACAATTGTTGTTGACTTTACAAGTCAAACCACATCAAAATTTCATATGTCATGGCTCACCATGACTACTTTTAAAACATGTCTTAAAAGGGCGATTTACACAAGAGTTATCCAAACGACATAAAAGAGAAACTTGCCATACACTAACTTCATGCAATCCACGCTATTCCCTTTTTAAACCGCCTTCCCTTTACCTTGTCCACTTCCACCTAAAACATAAAACACTTAAACAATAAGCACTTTTGCTTAGTGAGCATATAAGCAATTTAAATCAAATAACACATATCATGGCTACATAAACACTATGCTAGTAAAACTAGCAACTCTATATCATAACTTCATAAGCTTCATATCACTAACTTATGATTGTACCCACCTCTAGCTCGGAAGCTATCCGGTAACATGTACAATCACAATTCATATCACTATGATCATATACAATTAATACACTAAATCTCCACTTGATTGTACCCACCTCTAGCTCGGAAGCTATCTGGTAACATGTACAATCAATTCGTATCTTTAACAATCCATAAATCAATTTAAACAATTAAAACACAATTAACTTCAAATGATCATATGCTCCTCATACTCAAAAGTAATCCGGACACATATTACCATTTACTTGATCAAATCCTTATATCACTCACCTTAGTCTTGAAATGACGATTCACAAGATACACAAATGATGATATGTCCAACTCTTTAACACCTAAGCATACAATACATAATAACACATTTAAGTCACTAGAATTCATTAATTTAAACTAAGGACCTCTATATTATAACTCCCCCACTTTAATTCAACTAGTTCAAATTGTTAATCACTAACTTATTTATTAACACTTTCACCTAAATCATATTCTATCATAGTTTTCATAATCTAATTGCATCATAATTCACACTTTTAACTAGTAAACACTAATTCATAAGCATATAATCAAAACCCCATGTTTACTCAAGAACATCTATCACAAATTAATCATATTCAAAGTGAAATTTCATCCTATATTAGCTCAATAACACTTATAAACAACAATTCTAGCAATTATAAACCCTAATTTCGTATTAAAGATCACTAATTTACAAAACCCCTTAAAAACCCACTAAAAACCTCATGAACTAGGTTAAACTTGAAGAAGGATCACTTACAATGATTAGGGATAGAAAAGAGATGAAGACTTGAAGATTACAAGCTTGATTCTATGATTTAATTGAAGAATTGGAGATGGAGAATGATCCCTGCGATTTTCTCTAGTTTCTGTGAATGTTACTGGAAGATTTTGGAATGAAATGGAATAAACCACAACATCCCACGCATATATCTGCTTATTATTTTAAATTTCTATTGTTTTACAGTCTGGAACTGATAATTCGTTTTACGTTTTTCACTATATCTTAATATTTACACTATATTACTTCACTATAAAATTATATCCGTATACGAAATTAAATTCCTGATAAAATTGGGGTGTTACAAATGATAAATGATTTGTACTATCCCGCACAAGAAGAGCGAAGAAGGAAAGTTCCAGAGGGGATATCTGAAGTGGCATTAGTTAATGTGGCGAACTATGTGATTATGGATCTTAAATCAATTTTTCAAGGAAGGAATCATTTTTGTCATAATGATCTATTTCATTTAGGATTATCTCAGATTTATACAAAAATGATAAATATGTTTAGATTTTCGGGATTGTTGTTTACTGAGCGTCAGAGAAAGTTAATGAAAGGAATAGTATGGGAAGTTGAAGAGGTAGTGAGAAATCCTACAACTGGAAAGTATGAAATGTTACATTTAGGATTTTATGGTTTTATGGATGAGTTAAGACGTAAGCATCAAGAGCGTGAAGTGAAGGAAGTAAATGGATATAAGGTAATTAATGAGGAAGGACAGGTAGCAAAGACAATAAAGAAAATAATGAGGGAATTTTATGAATTTGCAAATAGCAGCTGATGAACATTACCGACATTTTGAAGATTCCACTGCTCAAGTGCCTGATATCACTAAAACCATGTTTAGATACTTTTTAAGAATCTTTCCTCCTGACCAGAGAATCCCTATACACTTTATGCTACCAAATGGTTACTATGTTTCACCACTAGCTCGAGAATGGGTTCATCAACCTTGAAGATATTCGCACATTCTTATTTTTATTTGGGTTTTTTCATTTTGTTATTAGTTACGATTTCTTTTAAATTTTAGTTGTTTGTTTATTTATGGATATTAAGTTTTTAATATATGTGTTATTTTAGGACTAATTTTCATGTTTTATTTAAGGGGTTAAAAGTTTTCATTATTAATCTCGGTTATATTATATAAGGTATGATACGTTTCTATTGAATAACCATATTTTATGACTGCATTAAAAATCATTTTAAGATTCATATTGGATTTTATCCTCACTTTTATAAAATTTTTTTTATGACATCGTAAAATTTTTATAATGTTGGTTTGATAAGTATGAGTTATTTTATAGGAATTGTTAAAATATTTTGATAATATAATGGAAGTAGATATGAGGAATTTAACTATGTTATATGCTAAATTCTTATTTGTTAACTTAATGAATGAATGGTTTTTCTTTGAATATTGATATTATTTTCTTACTAAGGTGTGGATACATTAATCCAGTGATTGTTTTTATTTAATTATTCTTTATAGTTAGGATTTTTAGAATCTGAATTGTATATATGTTTTTGCTATAAAGATAATTACTATAAAATATATTACTAGATAATGATATGAAACATTGTGTGACAACCGTCAATTTAGGACTATAATTTAGTGCCTAATCAAGTTTAATACATGTAATTAGTTCTGTGTTAGGCTAATTAATGTATCAATTATTATATATATTGTTGAATATATATCTACAATTATGCGAATTGTTTAAATCGTACGAGTTTCAAATCAAATGAATTTCGATACAATAAATACGGACGTTGGTGAACAATTTTATTAAGTAATACAAATATTATTTAATAACGCAATTTTACTTAGAATATTAATTATTATGATATTTCGTATCCAAGTTTTATTACACAATTAATATAAACGCGAATCAAATGTAACTTCGCAAACAAAACGAAACAAAACACCTTTTATAACATAGATCCTAAATATTTAGTAAAATACTTCAACAAAAATACTGAATAATTATTCGCATTTTAAAACGTATATTGAAACATATAAAATAATTATTTAACGTTTGTACGACGGAGAAAACGAACACCGCACGGAGCGCGGAGGCGCAGACTGTGAGTTTGAACTCCCACCAAAATCACCTCCTTTTTCTCTTTTTCTTTCATTTCTCATTTACTTTCTCTCTCTCCTCTCTTAATTTCTCTCTAATTTACAAATCACCACATCATCACAAATTCACAAAATAAACACGTTAAACGACCTCGAATCTTCAAGCCCCTTTGGAAATAAACGACCACCTCGCGACGATCTACATTTCTACCTTTCCAGAATTTCATTTCGGCGATTTGTAAGTTTCCGACACAACTCCGAAAACTCTCGTTTTTAAGTTTTATAACTTGCTAGTTGTTTGTATAACCTTGTAATGTCCTAAAATGGGTTGGGTAAAAATATTATGCCGATCGATGGCCGGAAAATGCGTTTTTGGGGTCGAAAATCCGATCAGAACCCGTACGTCGCATTTGGCCTGGAGCAAATGCGACGCAGCGGCCTACGTCGCACCATATCCCCAACGTCGCATATAGCGACGCAGCCTAGTACGTCGCATTGACTTGCGGACGTCGCACTTAGCGACGCAGACCCTTACGTCGCAGAAATCACTACGTCGCCTATAGCGACGTCACGTACAACGTCGCATTAAATTGCGAAAGCCGCACATAGCGACGCCACGCCCAACGTCGCAGTCCGGATCTGCGACGTCGCACCCAACGTCGCAGGCTACGTCGCACAAAACAGAATCTTCAAACCTCAAAATTTTCAAAGTCAAATTTTACTGTAGCAATTCACTGTAACAATTTACTGTAGCAACAATATAATAACATTTTAGAACTATCGTTACAACCGTCACCAACGGGCCGTACACACTTTCAAATACACAATTAAATCAACTAAGTCGTTGAAACTTAGATAATTCAATCAAACAAGTCGTCGTAACTTGTACCAACTTATTCAAACAAGTCGTTGTAACTTGTACCAATTTATTCAAACAAGTCGTAGTAACTTGTGACAAAACAATCAACCAAATCGGGGTAATTTGGACATTAAGTTAGACAAACAATTCAAATGGTAGTCTTTCGGGATACCAATACAATTAATGACAATTTAAGTGTCGTGGACACATTCAGGTTTCAAGCCTTTGGACACCAACTCACAGCTAATTACTTCAAGTTTATTAAGTTAAACACTTCAAGAACCAGGTGAGTTTCATAGCCCCATTTTCACTGCTTTACAACTAGGGGTGTGATATTACTACTCGATTTTGTTTTACAAGTAGAACGCAAGTGCCAAACTTCAAATACTACATGAGTTTCAAGCTAATCAATTTAAAGTCCTCCATAAGCATAGTCTCTAATTTTTTATCGTGAATGTTAGTATATGATATCATATGGGATTGACAATCCTCATCCGGGTTAGCACGCACTAACCGGTCAAACGGATGTATTAGCATTTGGGAAGACGAGTGTTGATTAGGCACTCGTAGGAGGCATTTCAAGTTAGGTTTCCTTAAGTGGGCCTGACAAATCAAGTTAAGCTCAGACTATGTGCTCATGGACAGTATAACTTTTATTTTGCTTAATTGCATTTTAAATTCAATATAAATCTTGCGGTTCTTACAACTATACATTGACATACAAACCTGTGAGCTCACCAGCGTTTTCGCTGACCCATTTTAGTATTTATCACAGGTACCCAGCAGTAGTTTGGCTGCACAAGCAGGAATTATTAGCTCGAGTCAGCATACACACAACTAGAGATTGGACTGCATTATTATATTTTGTAAAAGTAATTATGCTATGTAATCTCTCAATTTCGGGAATCGAGCTAATGTAACTATAATTTGATGTAAACATTTACTTTATCTATACAAGTTTAAAACGACGCATATAGTGGTCGTTCATTATATCTTATGTGCTTTGTATATTGATTAGTGACACCCAAATCAAGCTTCCGCAAATCATCAAATTTGGGGGTGTCACAGATTGGTATCAGAGCCTAAGGTTATAGTGAACTAGGTTGCATTTAGTGGGCCTAGACTATGACCGTTAGGCAGTATTCCTTATTAGTTATGACTAGTTCCGGGATTACATCATACGACTTTAATTTAACATAGCCTGATCAACTATGTACAATTAGAGAAAGATGATGTGAAATCTGAAAGAGTTATGTTGAACAGGAATGCATTAGTTGACTCTGACCTCGAGAGAAACGGGACTCAAAACAAGTCTATGCTAGACACTCAATAGGTTATTATGTGATATACATATATATTTACATAAGTATACCTCATTACAACTTTAGGCTATATTATATTATATGAATATAGGCCTCTTTCTCTCTAACGCTCTGTCTCGAAATGACAAACACACCACTAGTTCATCATACTCGGACTAGTATCTTATTTCATTTCCTTGTTCTTTCTTACTCAGCATCATGCCTCCTCGTCGTCAAATTACCCTTAGCGAAGCTGAGATCGCGGGAATAATTGCCCGTAGTGTGACCGAAGCCTTGGCTACCCGAACACCACCCGGTAGCGAGGACACTGCAACCAATACTCCACCACCCAAACCCTGCTCCTATAAGGATTTCCTTAGCTGTAAACCGCTATACTTCAAGGGCACGGAAGGTGCCATTGGCTTAATCCGTTGGATTGAGCGCATGGAATCTGTTTTCAGTCTCTGCGACTGCACTGAGAATAACAAGGTCAAATTCGCTGCCTACACCTTTCAGGAAGGTGCACTCACGTGGTGGAAAACCCACGCAAACTCTGTAGGCCTCGAGATTGCAAACAGACTTCCTTGGGTCGAACTGAAGAAGAAACTGACAGAAAAGTACTGTCCTGAAGAAGAATTGCACAGGCTGGAGGAAGAATTCTGGCATCTGGAGGTGCAGGGAAATGATGTTGCTGAATATACCACCAAGTTTCAGCAGTTTGCCCTATTATGCCCGGGTTTGGTCGAACCAGAAAGTAAGGGCATTAAGAAATACATTCGTGGACTCCCCGAGAACATCCAAGGAAACGTCGCCTCATCCAAACCAACCACTACTGAGAGTGCCATTCGATTGGCCCACGAACTCATGGCTCTAGTTGTCAGCCGTGAGACCTCCAACACCTCATCCTCCAACAACAACAAACGCAAATCCACTGAACACCACCATAACTCAAACAAGAAAAACAACGCCATCCAAGTCTACAACACCAACTCTGAAACCACCCGCAGCTACACCGGGGACAGGCCTTATTGTCCCAAGTGTAACTACCACCATTTTGGTCAGTGCGGTACTCCTTGCAACAACTGCAGGAGGTACGGGCATTTGACTAAGGATTGCCGAACCCCCAAATCCAACAACAACCCCTCTGACAGAAATACCCGACAACCTAAGTCCTGCTATGAATGTGGAAACCCAGGACACTTCAGGGATTCTTGCCCAAAATTGAAGAATAAGGGCAACAACAACAACCACCGCAACAACAACAACGCCAAAAGTACCGCCTTCGTGATCAACTCAGGGGACGCCCGTCTGGACCCGAATGTGGTCACGGGTATGTTCCTCCTCAACAATTTAACTGCTTCCATACTATTTGATACTGGTGCCGATAGGAGTTTTATTTCCGATGAATTTTGCCCTCTACTTGACATTACACCTGTTGCTTTAGACGTTAAGTACACCGTAGAGTTAGAAAATGGCAAACAGATAGAAAACGATAGTGTGATACCTAATTGCACTTTAAATCTAGCCGACGAAATCTTCTCCATAGATCTTATGCCTATTGAGATAGGAAGTTTCGATGTCATCGTAGGCATGGACTGGTTGTCCAAACATCGAGCCGAAATCATCTGCTACGACAAAATTGTTCGCATACCTCTCACTGTCGGTAGAACCCTAGTCATACAGGGGGAGACCGGAGGGACGAGGCTTAACATCATATCTTGTCTTAAGACCCGAAAATTTCTGAAAAAGGGTTATCCATCAATCCTCGCGCACATCATGGAGAAAAAGTCGGAGGAGAAGCGACTTGAGGATGTTCCAATTGTTCGAGACTTTCCGGAAGTCTTTCCTGAAGAACTACCTGGTCTACCACCACCAAGACAGGTCGAGTTCTCAATCGATCTTGTACCAGGTGCTGCACCGGTGGCCCGAGCACCATACCGTTTAGCTCCATCCGAACTTCAGGAGCTGTCCACCCAGTTACAGGAACTCCTGGAACGAGGGTTTATCAGGCCGAGTTCTTCACCTTGGGGAGCTCCGGTCCTATTTGTCAAGAAGAAAGACGGTTCTTTTCGAATGTGTATCGACTATCGAGAGTTGAACAAGTTAACTGTCAAGAACCGGTATCCACTTCCTCGAATCGATGATTTGTTCGACCAACTTCAAGGGTCGAGTTGTTATTCAAAGATTGATCTCCGATCCGGTTACCACCAATTGCGTGTCCGCGATGCTGATATTCCAAAAACCGCTTTCAGAACCCGTTACGGGCATTACGAATTCCAAGTGATGCGATTCGGCCTAACCAATGCACCGGCTGTATTCATGGATCTTATGAATCGGGTGTGCAAGCCTTATCTTGACAAATTTGTCATTGTCTTCATCGACGACATCCTCATATATTCACGAAACAAAGAAGAACACGCGCAACACCTCAGAACCATCCTTGAACTACTTAAACACGAGGAGCTCTATGCCAAGTTCTCTAAGTGTGAGTTCTGGATCAAAACCGTTCAATTCCTTGGTCACGTGATTGACAGTCAGGGGATTCACGTCGACCCGTCAAAAATCGAGGCTATCAAAGACTGGCAATCGCCAACCACTCCGATCGAAGTACGGCAGTTTCTAGGACTGGCCGGATACTATCGACGATTCATTGAAAATTTCTCCAAGATAGCCATACCACTCACGACACTGACCCAGAAAGATAAAAAGTTTGACTGGACTGACAAACAAGAATCGGCATTCCAACTCTTAAAACAAAAGCTTTGCAGTGCTCCTATCCTCTCATTACCCGAAGGCACCGATGACTTCGTGGTATACTGCGATGCTTCACATCAAGGTCTCGGTTGTGTGCTTATGCAACGAGACAAAGTCATAGCTTATGCTTCCCGACAGCTCAAGATTCATGAAAAGAATTACACCACCCACGACCTCGAGCTAGGAGCTGTCGTATTTGCCCTCAAAATCTGGAGACATTACCTTTACGGTACCAGATGTACAATCTTTACCGACCATAAAAGCCTTCAACACATATTCGATCAGAAGGATCTCAACATGAGGCAACGTCGATGGGTCGAGTTGCTTACCGATTACGACTGCGAACTCAAATATCATCCAGGCAAAGCAAATGTTGTTGCTGACGCTCTCAGTCGGAAAGAGCGAGTGAAACCACTTCGGGTTCGAGCCCTTAGTATGACCATTCACAACAATTTAAACATTCAAATCCTCACTGCTCAACTCGAAGCCTTAAAACCCGAAAATCTCAAAGATGAAGCCTTGCGGGGCATGGATAAACAATTCGAAATCAGACCTAACGGGATTAGGTATTTCTCAAACCGAATCTGGTTGCCTAAATTTGGGAACCTACGAGACTTGGTGATGGATGAAGCTCACAAGTCCAAATATTCTATCCATCCGGGATCCGATAAAATGTACCACGGTATCAAGGACTTCTACTGGTGGCCGAACGTGAAAGCTGAAATCGCCACCTATGTCAGCAAGTGCCTTACTTGCTCCAAAGTCAAAATCGAATATCAAAAACCTTCTGGTTTACTTCAACAACCCAGTCTTCCTGAATGGAAATGGGAACAAATTGCCATGGACTTCATAACAAAACTACCCAAATCCTCGAACGGTTGCGATTCCATTTGGGTGATCGTGGATCGTCTCACAAAGTCTGCTCACTTCCTGGCAATCAAGGAATCCGACAAAATGGAACGCCTCACCAGAATTTATTTGAAGGAAATCGTAACCAAACACGGTGTTCCAATCTCAATTATCTCCGATAGAGATAGTCGTTTCACTTCACAATTTTGGCAATCACTTCAAAAATCCCTGGGTACTCGACTTGATATGAGTACCGCATATCATCCTCAAACAGACGGTCAAAGTGAACGAACCATTCAAACACTTGAAGACATGCTACGGGCCTGCGTAGTAGACTTCGGTGTAAACTGGGAAAAACATCTACCATTGTGCGAGTTCTCGTACAACAACAGTTATCATACCAGCATCAAAGCTGCACCCTTCGAGGCACTGTACGGTCGTAAGTGCCGGTCACCTATCTGTTGGACAGAAGTTGGGGATAGCCAACTCACAGGTCCAGAAATCATTCACGAGACGACCGAGAGAATCGTTGAAATTCAAAACAAACTCAAAGCCACACGTGATCGTCAGAAAAGTTATGCTGACGTGAGACGCAAACCACTCGAGTTCCAAGTTGGGGATCGAGTACTACTCAAAGTATCGCCTTGGAAGGGCGTAATTCGATTTGGCAAACGAGGGAAGTTGAATCCCAGATACATTGGGCCATTCGAGATCCTCGAAAGGATTGGTCCAGTGGCTTATCGATTGCAGCTGCCATCCGAACTCAGCAGCGTGCATCCCACGTTTCATGTTTCAAATCTGAAGAAGTGTCTGTCTGATGAGACACTTATCATTCCACTCGATGAAATTCGAGTTGACGAGAAACTTCACTTTGTTGAGGAACCCGCTGAAATCATGGACCGTGAGGTCAAGCAACTTAAACAAAGTCGTATTCCCATTGTCAAGGTTAGGTGGAATTCGCGGCGCGGTCCGGAATTCACCTGGGAACGGGAAGACCAAATGCGACTCAAGTATCCTCAACTCTTCACTGATTCAACGTCAAACACGACTTCAACATAAATTTCGGGACGAAATTCTTCTAACAGGGGGAGAATGTGACAACCGTCAATTTAGGACTATAATTTAGTGCCTAATCAAGTTTAATACATGTAATTAGTTCTGTGTTAGGCTAATTAATGTATCAATTATTATATATATTGTTGAATATATATCTACAATTATGCGAATTGTTTAAATCGTACGAGTTTCAAATCAAATGAATTTCGATACAATAAATACGGACGTTGGTGAACAATTTTATTAAGTAATACAAATATTATTTAATAACGCAATTTTACTTAGAATATTAATTATTATGATATTTCGTATCCAAGTTTTATTACACAATTAATATAAACGCGAATCAAATGTAACTTCGCAAACAAAACGAAACAAAACACCTTTTATAACATAGATCCTAAATATTTAGTAAAATACTTCAACAAAAATACTGAATAATTATTCGCATTTTAAAACGTATATTGAAACATATAAAATAATTATTTAACGTTTGTACGACGGAGAAAACGAACACCGCACGAAGCGCGGAGGCGCAGACTGTGAGTTTGAACTCCCACCAAAATCACCTCCTTTTTCTCTTTTTCTTTCATTTCTCATTTACTTTCTCTCTCTCCTCTCTTAATTTCTCTCTAATTTACAAATCACCACATCATCACAAATTCACAAAATAAACACGTTAAACGACCTCGAATCTTCAAGCCCCTTTGGAAATAAACGACCACCTCGCGACGATCTACATTTCTACCTTTCCAGAATTTCATTTCGGCGATTTGTAAGTTTCCGACACAACTCCGAAAACTCTCGTTTTTAAGTTTTATAACTTGCTAGTTGTTTGTATAACCTTGTAATGTCCTAAAATGGGTTGGGTAAAAATATTATGCCGATCGATGGCCGGAAAATGCGTTTTTGGGGTCGAAAATCCGATAAGAACCCGTACGTCGCATTTGGCCTGGAGCAAATGCGACGCAGCGGCCTACGTCGCACCATATCCCCAACGTCGCATATAGCGACGCAGCCTAGTACGTCGCATTGACTTGCGGACGTCGCACTTAGCGACGCAGACCCTTACGTCGCAGAAATCACTACGTCGCCTATAGCGACGTCACGTACAACGTCGCATTAAATTGCGAAAGCCGCACATAGCGACGCCACGCCCAACGTCGCAGTCCGGATCCGCGACGTCGCACCCAACGTCGCAGGCTACGTCGCACAAAACAGAATCTTCAAACCTCAAAATTTTCAAAGTCAAATTTTACTGTAGCAATTCACTGTAACAATTTACTGTAGCAACAATATAATAACATTTTAGAACTATCGTTACAACCGTCACCAACGGGCCGTACACACTTTCAAATACACAATTAAATCAACTAAGTCGTTGAAACTTAGATAATTCAATCAAACAAGTCGTCGTAACTTGTACCAACTTATTCAAACAAGTCGTTGTAACTTGTACCAATTTATTCAAACAAGTCGTAGTAACTTGTGACAAAACAATCAACCAAATCGGGGTAATTTGGACATTAAGTTAGACAAACAATTCAAGTGGTAGTCTTTCGGGATACCAATACAATTAATGACAATTTAAGTGTCGTGGACACATTCAGGTTTCAAGCCTTTGGACACCAACTCACAGCTAATTACTTCAAGTTTATTAAGTTAAACACTTCAAGAACCAGGTGAGTTTCATAGCCCCATTTTCACTGCTTTACAACTAGGGGTGTGATATTACTACTCGATTTTGTTTTACAAGTAGAACGCAAGTGCCAAACTTCAAATACTACATGAGTTTCAAGCTAATCAATTTAAAGTCCTCCATAAGCATAGTCTCTAATATTTTAGCGTGAATGTTAGTATATGATATCATATGGGATTGACAATCCTCATCCGGGTTAGCACGCACTAACCGGTCAAACGGATGTATTAGCATTTGGGAAGACGAGTGTTGATTAGGCACTCGTAGGAGGCATTTCAAGTTAGGTTTCCTTAAGTGGGCCTGACAAATCAAGTTAAGCTCAGACTATGTGCTCATGGACAGTATAACTTTTATTTTGCTTAATTGCATTTTAAATTCAATATAAATCTTGCGGTTCTTACAACTATACATTGACATACAAACCTGTGAGCTCACCAGCGTTTTCGCTGACCCATTTTAGTATTTATCACAGGTACCCAGCAGTAGTTTGGCTGCACAAGCAGGAATTATTAGCTCGAGTCAGCATACACACAACTAGAGATTGGACTGCATTATTATATTTTGTAAAAGTAATTATGCTATGTAATCTCTCAATTTCGGGAATCGAGCTAATGTAACTATAATTTGATGTAAACATTTACTTTATCTATACAAGTTTAAAACGACGCATATAGTGGTCGTTCATTATATCTTATGTGCTTTGTATATTGATTAGTGACACCCAAATCAAGCTTCCGCAAATCATCAAATTTGGGGGTGTCACACATTGATGAAGAAACATTGATCAATTTTTGAAGTAAAAGAAGTTTGTTAAATAAGTTTGTTAAATAAGTTTAAACGTTATTAAAGAATTAGTATGTATGGGTATTTAGTAGATTTTAGTTATAGGATAGGTTTAAAGAACTATTAATACGTTGTTAAATCGAGCTAATTAAGTATAAGATGATAAAAGTTGCTATAAACCAACCTGCAGTTAACAGTTGGACACTTTTTAGAATCTTACCAGTATTAAGATAGGAAATCAATGGTTGTAGGTACCCAACTAGAGATTGAATACTTATCTGAATAGCAGTAGTTTTGATACACAATAAGCTATAGAAATTAGTAGCTTGTGTTTATATGTTTCTGGATTATTTATATTTGATATGTTTAATGTGTTTGCCTGTTTATTTTTAAGACTACCATTGCCATACAGTACGATACAATGCATGCGGACAAGTACAGATGAAAACTACATTTAACAATGCATTAATTTTTGGAAAAATATGAACTTTGTGGGTATGTTCCCTGGAAACCCTCACGAGACTATAACTCGTCCACTCGGGATACCGAGGGGTTTAAAGGCTTATTGCATATGCTAAATGCAATCGTGATTAACTACGAAAGTGTGGATGTTGTATATTATTTTTCAAGAGATGGAGGAATCAACCAAGAAGATTTTTCTTAGCCGATGATGAAATTTATAATTTCAGTCAGGGGAGTTTTTCTGTTCTATTTTTCTTTCCTTTACTCACTTTTTGTTTATCATTTTTATACAATGAGGGCATTGTATAATTTAAGTGTGGGGATAGGGTTCGTAAGAAAAAGAATTTCTTTAATTAAACATTTAAGTTTCTATTGTTCTAAAATTTTGAAAATTTAAAATTTTAAGTGAATAACTAAATATTTATTAGTTAGAATAATTTTGTTAAAAGTTTTGTTTTGTATTTAAAAGTTTAGACTTTAATATGGATTAACTGTTTTGTATATATAACGTAAGCTACTTAATAAGGAAGTGATATATAGTTATATGATATGATGTACTAATAGGCAATCTATATGAGGATTTCTGAATTTTAATAAATTAATAATATAACTTGTTTATTATTTTATGATACATAATATGATGTATGACGTAAAAGTCTTAATTTTTAAATTTATTATGCAATAAATTTATATCTTTTTAATTATGTGAGTACATTTGGGGGTATATATTGATGGTTTGCCCTGTTATACGAAAGTATAGACCTGGTCTCTATTAATATATACTAAAAAATTAAGCAAACGCAAGTCAAAAGTACTTGAAAAAGTCTTAAAAATAAAAGATACCTAATGAGGTCGCCAAAATGGTTTGACCGAGTCTGGTTTTGCTTAAACCTGAATCAAGTTATGTCGCTTTGTTGCATGAAAATGCAGACCTGTCACCAATGTCTTGATTCTTAAAAATGTATTTCATATATTTAATTGGAATATAAAGGTAAATTGTATAATTAAATTTAAAGGTATATCATATATGGAAATCATAAGTAATATACATACTAACAATAAAAGGGTATTCAGAAATATGAGTATAGATTGTTTAAAATGGACAAATATATTAGTAATCATTCATAAGTTATATATTACACAAATAATAATAATTTTATTTATACATTATAGTTATCCATGTTAATTAAATTGTTTAAATTTTTTATGAAACAGATTATTAGTATTGGTATTCTGATTCTTAAATATTAGTTTGATGCTCATTTTTAAATTTTATTCAGTATTCTACTTGAGGACAAGCAGAACTTAAGTGTGGGGATATTTGATAAGCATCAAATAGATAGTATATTTTATATTAATTTATCTCTATTTTTATATACATTTTAGTGCATTTATATGATTTTAGATACTTATTTTGTTAATATTTGCAGAAATGTATTTTAATTAAAGATTGAAGAAAAAGGAGTAAAAACTAATCTGAAACTGAAGAAAATGGAGAAATGAAGAAAAAAGAGCTTAAACCTTGAAGAAATGAAGGCTAAAAGAGTTAAAATGAAAATTTGGGCCAAAAAGAGAATAAAGTCCGGATATGAAGATTGAGAGTCCAAAAGTTACGCCCAAGCCCGAAAATAGAATATTCTGTAATTTACATTCAACCTGCGGTTGGATTAACCAACCGGCGGTTGAGCTTTAGGGTTTAAAGGCGGTGTAGACACGTGGAGTTGGACTCAGATACAAATAACTCCAACCGGCGGTTGGAGAACCCAACCGGCGGTTGGGATGTCGGTTTTGAAAACTATAAATAGAGGCTCAAATCAGCTTAAACCATATACGATTCAAGAATACTAAAACCGAAAGTTAGGGTTTTAGGACGACTTTAGGTGCGATTTTGGAGGCCAAGGAGCTAGGGTTTGAAGGTTTTTTACCCTAGGGAAAGCTGGTTTGCTAATTGGTTCGGTTTCTTTATCCTTGTAACTTTATTAATCTTTTGGGTTATTTTGGATATTGTTTATTTGAATTAATTGCTTATTAGGTTTTCATTATGAATGTTTAAATGTATGTTTATTAGATTTATTATATGAATTATATGTTTATGTTGGAACTATATTATTGAATGCTTATTATACAAGAATTGTCTGTGTTATATTAATATTGATAAAAGTTAATTAATTTATAGAGATAGCTTTACTAATCTTGTGAGTTTTATAAATTAATTAATGACTGTCAATTATTAATGTTAAGTAACATTGTAATTCAACCTAATCTTGGAATTGTATTAATAAACTGTTGATAGATCTTAATAAATAGTAATACTTTACTTAATCTTTGGGAGTGTTGCTATATGAAAATTATCTTAATCTTTGTGATTTTCTACATTAGTAATTCACCAATAATAATAGCCAACAAAGCAAATAGACATAAGTTGATATAATACGTTTAATAAATAATTGTTTAAATAGTTATAATCTTCTATCTAATTGAGTATACCTAAGTTGTTCCTAGAACTTATCTATTAGAATCTGTATCAAAAATATAAAAATAAATATGTTCGTTCGGAACTAAAACGTCCCCCTTATCTTGTAGATTATTGTAAATTAGATCCTTGTATTTAATTGTATTATAATTGTGAATATTTGTAATTAGAATAAATAGATAATTAGTTATAAATAAGAATAACGTTTCTTGTGTTCCTTGTGTTTGAATTTGGACTTACTTATTAAGCTATATTACATGAACGGGTCAATCTTGCCTGAATTGTGTGATAATATTATTTAGTATTTCCTTAATTAAACTTGTTATTATAATTGCATATACTTTCACCATATCAATCCACATTAAAGTCTAAACTTTTAAATATAAAACAAAACTTTTAACAAAAAGTATTCTAATAAATAAATACCTAGTTTTTAACTCAAAAATTTTAAATTTGATAAAAATTTTAACAAAATTATAATATAAGGACAAGTAAACAAAAGTAAACTAATATTTCTTTTCTACCGACCCCATCCCAACACTTAAATTATACAATGTCCTCATTGTATATAAACAAGTAAAAATAAAAGTGAGAAAAGGAAGAAAAGAAATTAGAACGAAAAACTCCCCTGAGTATGGCGTGATTATCTTGATCTGGTTCGGCGTACTGGGTCATCTTCCGATCTTTATTCCAAAATATACAACAGCACACACTTTCGTAGTTAATCACGATTGCATTTAGCGTATGCAATAAGTTTGTAAACCCCTCGGTATCCCAAGTGGACGAGTTATAGTCTCGTGAGGGTTTCCAGGGAACACACCCACAAAGTTCTTTTATTTTCCAAAAATTCCAATTTCAGCTGAATTGGTTGCCAACTTCAAAAAGTAGCAAAGAACATTAAACGTATAAAAATAAAATACCAAAAACAGAAAATAAAAATTATACACAATGTACAAGCACGGGTTGCCTCCCGAGAAGCGCTTGTTTTTGTTCGAGTCACTAGCTTGACTCTAACCTTACTTACCAAAAAATCTCTTGACTTTCCCCACACTTAAAAGTAAGCATGGATGGTAATATCGATCAACATTCATTAAATGTAAATTTATTATAATGAAAGAATAGAAATACTATCGTGCGTGGCAGGTATATGTCCTTTATGAGATACTCCATGAACTTCCAAAAATTGAGAGAAACTTTCCTTCCGATCGAATTGCCAAAAAGGATCTTCATACTGGTAAAACAATGAACTTGTGCTTATAGATACTTCAACCGTTGGCGGAGTTTTAATCCAACTGCTAGTTGATGTCAGATTACCACAAGTTCTGTTTTCAATTTCTCCTCCAATCCTTACCACCGCTTGATCATCATTTTCCTGATTATTCACCTCCGGATGTGATGACGAAATTTCACTAATAGCTGGATCCAAAATGGCTATTAATTCTTCTTCTGTCATAACCCCACATTTGTATCTCAATTCAAGAATTTCCTCTTCATCACAATTAAGTAACGAGAGTATTTCTTCATCAGAATCATAGTGATCAAATCTTGGCAAAGGTAACCAATCTATCTCCATATCTTCTTCCGGTTTAATTTCACTAAAAATCTCGTTAGAAAATAAAGATTCAGAGGATTGAGAATGCTTATCTGTTTGATTTATCTCCTCAAGTTGTTGAATGGAATTTCCTTGACTATGGCCAATAGTTTCGGTATCTTCCACTTTTTCATTTGAAATCTCCATGGATTGCGTAGCTTTCACAATCACTGGTTGAGATAAACTTTTAACTTTACCTTTCTTAAGCTTTGGAATAATTGATCCTTCAATTTCATTGTAATTTCTCTTCAAAGCAGCTGGATACGGAGGCGGGGGTGTGTACTTTTTAACAATTTCTTCCGTTAAAGGTGAAGGCTTATAATTTTTGAAATTTAGTTTTGCCTTATATCCTCCATTTTTTGGTTTGTCAAAATTTTACACCTTGTCGCTTTCCATATCCTTCACAATTAGATCTTTATTCCAATATGCTATCATCTCATCTAAAGATCGCTTCATATCCTCTTTAGGCATTATGGAAATGTTTCTCGAGTTTTGAAAATTCACAGGGACATTATTCATGCTTAGATACATACCTGTCAAAATAAAAGAAAAAGAAAAATAGTAGAAAAGAAAAGAAAATAAAATATAAACTAACTAAAAAAAAATTTCCAATTTTTTTTTTAAACTAAAATAAATTTCCAATTTAAATAATAAACAACACCGCTCCCCGACAGAACAAAAGTCCAACCGGTTAAGTGTTCCCAGCAGAACAAAAGTCCAACCGGTTAAGTGTTCCCCGGCAGAACAAAAGTCCAACCGGTTAAGTGTTCCCCGGCAGCGGCGCCAAAAACTTGATGCGTGTGAAAGCGCGTCTTGTTTTATTATTTATAAAGTACAGGAAATACCAATCACTACTATCACACAACCAGGCAAGAATACCCGATCGGAATAGTATAGCTATGGTAAGTCCAGGTCGATCTCAGGAACACATGAATGGTGGTTAATTAATATAAATAGGAAATAATAATTAACCAATAAAACAGTAAAAAGGGGGGACGTTTGAGTTCCGTGCGAACATAAGAGTTGTAAATAATAAATAAAACTAAATAAAACTTTAAATAAAAATAATAAATGGATAACAATAGGAAGGAATAAGTAATTGTATAATTAACTTCACTCAGATTCATATTTCCCGATTCATTACGTATTGATTATCTACTTGTGATTCTTTTATTGCAATTTAATACCAAATTCTTCAATGATACTAAATTGAATGTGAACTAGCCAACGGTTCGGGTCCAACTAATTCCTACAACTTAGGGTCCAACATGAAACATCGGTCTGACGTCACAAGATGATCAGTCAATTGTGTGCCTTTCCCTAAATCATGCATTAAACATTCACAACTCATTATAATTAACTCTAGTGGCATGACTCAACAATGCCCAATAATCACTTATTGTCTTATTCATTTTAAAGTAGATAATTATCATATACTCAACCTATCAAACTCAATCTATTTAGCAATGACCAAAACCCTAAAGTTATGACCATCAATAATTAATAACATTAAAGGAACTCAATCTCATTCATCTTATTAACCACGTTGAGCAACAATAATTATTAGTTACCAATAAACAAGGATTCACGAGCAATATAATAGTTTTCAATTAAATAACTTAGTCAATACGCAATTATAATCGTTCAATAATCATAATCCGAGTTTAATCAATTACACAATCACATAAAATATTCAAATCATCATAAGATATGTAAAACTCAAATTAATCAATACTAAAATCATCAATAATATTGAAATAATAAAAGTAATAACAAACCACAAGACGAATCATGAAGAACTAGAATGAATATGCTTCAATCTTGATCCCTCGTGCCTCCAAAGTAACCCCAAAATTCGTATTTTACAAACCCTAAACGAAATATATAAAAACCCTAACCTAAAAAATGTGTTTTAATCGTATGCAGAATGACCTTTATTTATACCCGTGGCTGCCGCGAATTTAGCCGCCGGCTAAACAAGTTTGCCGCCGATAAAAACGTTTCCTGCGTATTCTCCAAGTTAAAGCTCCACCGCCATATTTGCCTGCCTCATTTTTGATCTTCTAGAATATTCTGCCAATGCTAAATTTGATCTTTTGTTTGCACCACGTGATCTCGGCCCAACTCCTTGTACCATTCCATCACCTAATTCGTGGGCCCCACGCTTTGAAAGCTAGATCCATCTTATTTGATGCTTCACGTCTCTTTTACTTCCTGCATAACAATCATTATGATTTATATTAATATTATTATTATTACTACTAACTTATTAATACCAACGTAATTATATACTCCATATTAATTTATTACGAACTTAATATTACTTTATTATTACTAGTATTAACTTATTACTTAACATTAGAACAAGGATTTTTATTATTATTATTAGTATAATTTAACCTAACTAATTATTTGGTCCAACTCATAAACTCCAATAAATATAAAATTTAACTATTTTCGCTTAACCCATTTAACTTTTTGAACTCAAATATTTACAAACTTTATTTATTTTCATAACTCTTTTAACCACTTTGTCCCAATCATATTTAGGTACAATCAACTTTATACAAAAATTACTTAATTTACTCTATTTTTATTCATTTTCTAATTTAAACTCTATTTCTACCTATTTTGTAAATATGAACGAAATAACTATATTTTATCAAGTAAATGCAATAAAAGTATACAAAAACTAGGGAATATTAGTATATAAATATGGTACTATTTGATGCTATCAATTGCCTTCAACAAGCTTTCATCAGGAAATTTATCCTGAATTTCTAATTCATCTAACTTATCCAATTCTGGATTTTCCAGTCTTGATAAATGATCGGCAGCCAGATTTTCAGCTCCCTTCTTGTCTCGAATCTCGATATCAAACTCTTGCAACAACAAAATCCACCGCAACAACCTTGGTTTCGCATCTTGTTTGCTAAACAGGTACCTCAATGCGGAGTGATCGGTAAAAATAATTGTTTCTGACAGGACCAAGTAAGAGCGGAATTTGTCAAATGCAAAAACAACAGCAAGAAGTTCATTCTCAGTTGTAGTGTAATTCTCTTGCGCGTTCGTTAAAGTCTTGCTTGCATAATAGATCGGTTGAAACTTCTTATCAACCCTCTGACCTAAAACTGCTCCAACAGCATAGTCACTGGCATCACACATCAACTCAAATGGGAGATTCCAATTTGGACTAATCATAATTGGCGCGGATACCAACTTTTCCTTTAAAAGTTTGAACGCATCTTGACATTCCTTTGAAAACTCAAACTTAGCCTCTTTCTCCAGTAACTTGATCATCGGACGCGCTATCTTTGAAAAATCCTTGACGAATCTTCTATAAAACCCAGCATGTCCTAGGAAACTTCGTATTCCTTTAACATTTGTTGGATGAGGTAGCTTTGCTATGGCCTCGATTTTGGCTTGATCTACTTCAATACCAACACTTGAAATTTTATGCCCCAAAACAATTCCTTCACGTACCATGAAATGACACGTTTCCCAATTCAAGACAAGATTTGAACTCTCACACCTTTGCAACATCTTCTTCAGATTTTCCAAACACTTATCAAAAGAATCACCGAAAACGGAGAAATCGTTCATGAATATTTCCATGCTATCTTCGACCATGTCATCGAAAATTGCCATAATGCACCGCTGAAATGTTGCGGGTGCATTGCACAAACCGAAGGGCATCCTCCGATAAGCGAAAGTTCCGAATGGGCATGTGAAGGTAGTCTTGTCTTGATCATCTGCATCTATCGGAATTTGGAAGTACCCGGAAAAACCGTCTAAAAAGCAGTAGTATTCTTTTCCAGCTAGACGTTCGAGCATTTGATCGATGAACGGCAAAGGAAAGTGATCCTTGCGTGTAGCATCATTCAACTTCCTATAATCGATACAGACCCTCCATCCGGTGACAGTTCTTGTGGGGATTAATTCATTTTTCTCATTAGCAACCACTGTCATACCTCCTTTCTTGGGCACAACATGAATGGTGCTAACCCATGGACTATCAGAAATTGGGTATATCAACCCAGAATCAAGCAACTTTATGATCTCCTTCCTAACCACATCAGTCACTTTAGGATTTAAATGCCTCAACGGTTGCACCACTGGTTTGAAATCAGATTCCATGAGAATTTTGTGCGTGCAATAAGAGGGGCTTATTCCTTTTATATCACTAATCGTCCAAGCGATAGCATGCTTGTGCTCCTTCAGAACCTTCAATAAGCTTTCTTTCTCGTTTGCTGATAGCTGAGATGAAATGATAACCGGCAGGTCTGACTCTCCTTGCAAGTATGCATATTCCAAATGGGCGGTAAATCCTTTAATTATAACTTTGGTGGTTCTTCAAACGAATATTTTACTGCCAACACCTCTTCTCTTGAGCAAGGAATCCCATACATAGTGATGCGAGTCTCTTTCTTAATTAAAATACCATCAGTCAAGACCGACTCTTCGCTCTCCATCAGCTTATTTTCGTCACTCTCTAACTCCTCATCACTCGTGATTTCTAGTTCCTCAAGCAACTTATCGAAATCTTCGATATCACGGATTGCTTCTAGACTTCCCGTCCATCCTTCAAGAATCATGGGATCAAGATCTTCATCTTCCATGAGACTTTGTAGGAATTCCTCATTATCAGATATTTCTCTAGCACTCACAAAGTAACAAGTATCATCAACTGCAGCCGGATATTGCATTGACTTGTTAACATCAAACACTACTTCATCATCTCCTACCCTTAGTGTGATCCTTCGATCAGAAACATTAATCAATGCCCTCGCTGTGGCAAGAAAAGGTCTTCCCAAAATGATAGGTACCCTTGAATCTTCAACCATGTCGAGAATAACAAAATCACAAGGGAAAACAAACTTATCTACCTTGACTAACACATTCTCTATCATTCCTTTAGGATATTGAACTGACCTATCCGCTAACTCAATGCACATTCTAATTGGCTTTGGTTCCCCTAACTTGAGTCTAGCATACATAGTATAAGGCATTATTGATATGCTTGCTCCTAAGTCAGCCAGTGCATTAGTTATATCCAAACTACCAATAAGACAAGGAAGAGTAATACTCCCAGGGTCTTTCATCTTTGGCGGAAGTTTGTTTTGCATCACCGCTGAGCATCTCTCGTTCATCGTTACTGTGGTTGCCTCCATTAGCTTGCTCTTGTTGGTCAACAATTCCTTCAAGTATTTTGCATATTTTGGCATTTGAGCAATTGCTTCCACGAACGGAATGTTTATATGGAGTTGTTTAAGATTCTCGAGAAACTGGTGGTATTGAGCTTCATCCTTTCCTCTTTTCAAAGCTGCTAGATAGGGAGGTGGCGGTGCATGATCCTTTGCGTACTGCTTATCTCTAGCAATTCTGTCAACCTTAGTGTCCACCCTAGGACCGTTAACTACTTCTACCTCATTCTCTTTTTCAGACAGGGGTTGAGATACATGCTTCTTCTTGACAATGGGATCTTCATATCCCTTTCCACTTCCGGTAGTTACAGCTTTCGCCTGATCACGTGGATTGGTTTCAGTAAATCCATGAAGAGTTCCAAGAAATCTCTCTTGGAGAACTTTAGCAATGTTGGAAATGTTTCCTTCAATCTGCTTAATGGCAGCTCCTTGATTTCTCACTAATGCTTCCGTAGTATCCATCCGTTGTCCAGAACTAGCAATGAATTTCTCATTAGTGGCTAGAAATTTCCCCATCATCTCTTCCAAATTGGTTTGCTGTTCAGGAACTGATGCAGCCGGTTGATCCTTGGTGAAAAGACCAGGCTGAGTTTGACGAAATTGGCGGCCTCCATCTTGATAGGGTCTTCGGAAAAAGGTTCCACCATCTTGGCGGTAATTTCCTTGAGCTTCTCCAAATTTAACTTCCTCCTTGGCTTCTCCAGACTCCATCTCAGGACAATCCTTTACCAAATGCGTTCCTCCACAGTTGTCGCACCCTACTTGGATTGCATGAACAGTCTCAATTACCTTTTTGTGTCTCTTCCCATACTGTCAAGCTTAGCAGTAATGGCGGCGAGACCATCATCATTGCCTACTGACCTTTTTCTTCGAGACGTGCCATCATCCCAAAGTTAAGAATGCTTGGGTTGATCACGAATGGCCTCCAAGGCTTCCCTAGGAATCTTCTTTGGAATAGATCCTTGAGCATCAAGTTGCTGTCTTCTAGCACGATCCACTCCCTTGTAGAATACCATAACGATTTGTTGGTCGTTTAGATCGTGTTGTGGACACTTGTGCATCAATTCCTTGTACCTTTCCCATGCTTGATGCAGCGACTCATCGATGTCTTGCTTGAAATTCCGAATGTCGTCGATCATCTTTGACGTCTTGGACGGTGGGCAATACATCTTGAGGAACTTCGTGCGAAGATCTTCCCAAGTGGTGATGGATCCGGTAGGTTCATTTGAAATCCATCGTTTTGCAGCTCCCTTAAGTGTTATTGGAAACACTCGGAGTGTTGAGACATAGATTGTGACAACAGATCGAGCTTGAAATAGGACTGGTGTAATTATTATTACGTTTGTACATTGGTTTAGATTTGTAAATAAATATTTGTTTTGTTAGTAATATTCGTTAAACATATTATTTTGTTAAGTTAGACGAATTATTAAATACGAAATAAATATATACGTTTTGTGTAAGGCGAGTCGAGATCTCAAGTCGCAGCGAGGTGAGATGAGGACTGAACTCGCTAAGCCAAAGGAATTTTAGTCTGGCGAGCCGAGCTCAGTTTTGGGCTTGGGCTGCGAGTTGGACCGAACTCGCTGGCCCATGCGAGCCGAGACGAACTGACATATTTAAAGGTTTTTCATCCGTGAAAAACATAACTTTTGGCATTCGACTCTAAATCTGCGAACTCAAGGTTTTCCAGAGAAAACTTATACCTAACGGCTAGGCTTTGACGTTTTATCGTTTAAAGTTAAGCTTTAATATACGCAATTACGAACTTACTCGTTATTAGTAAGATAACACCATATTAAGGGATTCCGCACCTTAATACTACAGATAACGAAGTTATCGATCCTAAGAACTAGGGACTTACACGGAGCATGACTTGATCGCGTGTGACGTTGGGAACATTAAACATATCGGCAATCTCCAGTACCTTCTCAACTTGCTCGTTAGCATCTTCTGAATCTTCTCCTCTAAAAGGAGTCTCTCTAAGCTCCTTGAGGAACTGTCCCTTGATTTCAAACTCCACTTCTTGCGCAATAGCAGGCCTCACAACTCCTGGTCCAAGATCTGTGCGCATTCTGCTAGAGTACTGCTCTAAAGTCATGTTAGCGATATCATCTGCCATTATGTTATATGGTTCTAATTGATCGCTAAAAAGGAATTGTAAATACTCCCCGAAATCGCTTTCTAAATACAAATGGTAGTTACGGGTTCGTGGGGTGAAAAGGTTATTAGTAAAAACCTCGAAATCGTCGACAAGAAAAGTGTTAATTAACGGCGAGTTAGGAGGAACGGAAGCAGCGCTTCTTCTTTGATGAAATATGCGTTCGTGTTCTTCGAAAGGATCGGTAGGGTCGGGCTCCGTTGTTCGTGTCATAAACTTCCTGCAAATAACTTATAAAGTCAGCATAACAAGCAACTCTGACAACCCTAACATAACAACTCAAATTAATATTCACAATAGTACCCTAATAGATAAAAGTTGAAACAAAGCTAATAGCTACTAAATAAATAAACAAGTAAACAACTAAACAAACTCCAAATTATTGAATCAAAACAAACCGCTCCCCGGCAGCGGCGCCAAAAACTTGATGTCGTGTAAACGGGGCTTTAGTTTCTAAATGGAAATTATCTTACTTGCTAAAACACAACTCAGGAAAGAATACCCGATCGTATAATAGTATAGTATGATAAGTCCGGATCGAACACAGGGAACGGATGTCAATTCTAATAAAATAGAAATTGTTACAATTAATGAAAGCAATAAATAATGGTGGCGTTTTTAGTTCCGATCGAACAATTGGCAAACAATTATGAAAATGGTTTATTAAATAAAACTTAATTAGAAAAATAAAGAAATGATAAAATTATTTATTAAATTAAAGATTTAATTCAAATGATAAAAGAAATGCATTTGCTTGGATTACTTTCCTTAGAGTCCGGAAATCATTTTATTGATTCGCTAACATATTGATTTATTGGTGATTTGACAAATATTACCAATTTTCCTTAAAAGATAGATTGATATAAACACAATTAAGAAAGACACAAAGTTGTTTTCAACACGCTAACACTTCAAGTTAACATTGCCCACCAAATTGTATTCTAAATTAAACCAACACCGTTTATGTGATTTATTTTCTTGACTTGAATCAACAAAGTCTATAACTAATGAAAGTTATCTTGTTCATCAATAACCAATACCAATTATTAACCATAACCTGTCAAACTCAATATATCCAGCAACAATCATCAATTGAAATCAACAATTATCAATGACCTTATAATTAAACGGAAATCGATCTCAATTAATCATAAAATCACGTTAGGTAATTAGTAATAATCATTCAATAACCAAGGATCATCAAATAAACACATAAACTTTCAATAAATCCAATTAAATCCGCAAATCAATAATCAATCCATAATCTAAGTATCTGTGACACCCCCAAATTTAATGATTTGCGGAAGCTTGATTTGGGTGTCACTAATCAATATACAAAGCACATAAGATATAATGAACGACCACTATATGCGTCGTTTTAAACTTGTATAGATAAAGTAAATGTTTACATCAAAATATAGTTACATTAGCTCGATTCCTGAAATTGAGAGATTACATAGCATAATTACTTTTACAAAATATAATAATGCAGTCCAATCTCTAGTTGTATGTATGCTGACTCGAGCTAATATTTCTTGCTTGTGCAGCCAACCTACTGCTGGGTACCTGTGATAAATACTAAAATGGGTCAGCGAAAACGCTGGTGAGCTCACAGGTTTGTATGTCAATGTATAGTTGTCAGAACCGCAAGATTTATATTGAATTTAAAATGCAATTAAGCAAAATAAAAGTTATACTGTCCATGAGCACATAGTCTGAGCTTAACTTGATTTGTCAGGCCCAATTAAGGAAACCTAACTTGGAGTGCCTCCTACGAGTGCCTAATCAACACTCGTCTTCCCAAATGCTAATACATCCGTTTGACCGGTTAGTGCGTGCTAACCCGGATGAGGATTGTCAATCCCATATGATATCATATACTAACATTCACGCTATAAATACTAGAGACTATGCTTATGGAGGACTTTAAATTGATTAGCTTGAAACTCATGTAGTATTTGAAGTTTGGCACTTGCGTTCTACTTGTAAAACAAAATCGAGTAGTAATATCACACCCCTAGTTGAAAAGCAGTGAAAATGGGGCTATGAAACTCACCTGAGTCTTGGAGTGTTTAAGTTAATAAACTTGAAGTAATTAGCTGTGAGTTGATGTCCAAAGACTTGAAACCTGAATGTGTCCACGACACTTGATTGTTATTAATTGTACCGGTATCTCGAAAGACTACCTTTGTAGTTGTTATTTAATTATATATGTCCAAATTACTACGATTTGGTTGATTAATTGTTTTGTTTCAAGTTACTACGACTTGATTGACTAAATTATCCAAGTTACTACGACTTGGTTGATTGAATAATCTGTTTTGTAAGTTTTGAAAGCGTGTACGGCCCGTTGGTGATTTAGTTGAAATAATAATAATTCTAAATTGTTGACTTTGCTACAGTACTGCTACAGTAAATTTGACTTTTTTTTTTGAACAGTAACTTTGACTTCAAAATTCTGGTTTTTCTGTGTTTTGCGACACAACATGCGACACAAAGATTTGACATGCGACACAATGGTTGTGTCGCAGACGTCATGCGACACAAGGATACGACACAGGGACTGTGTCGCATCGAATACGAAATGCTAATTTAATAGCGACATAGTGGTTGTGTCGTATAGAAGTACGACATAGTTTGCGACATAGAGTGCGACACAATATTGTGTCGCATGAGTTACGACACTAAAGGATTTATACGACACAAGGTGCGACATAAAGGGCAAAATACGACACAACATGCGGCACAAGGCTTGTGTCGCATGGATGAACACCAGCCCAGAAAGTCCGGCTGTTCGCGATTTTTCCGGCCAAAACTCAATTTAAACTCGTTTTTAAGCTATAAAACTGTGTTCTAATCTTTGTAATGGACATATATAAGTTGTGTAAACATCAAAACATCAAAATATTACATAAAACTAAACAAATCTAAGTTTTTAGAAATTTCCTTACAAATGCAAATCGAAGAATATGGAGGCCGAAAACGATGGTAGAGCTTTTGTTAATCTTGTTCCTCACTTGATGGTGGTTCCGAAAATGTAAGTTTTGTTGTCGGATTTGATGATTCCGAAATTTTGTATGAATTTGGTGAGAGTGTTTTTGGTGTGTGTGTGTTTTTGGAGAATGAAAATGAAAGAAAGAATGAAGGAGAGGTGGGGTGTAGGTGAAAGCCTCACCTCGCAGTCTCCGTCCCGTGCTCCGCGTGGTGTTCGTTTTCTCAGTCATTTAACGTTAAATATTTATTTTATTCGTTTAAATTTTCCATTTTAAATTAAATTATTATAAAATATTTTATTGTAAAATTTTACCAGTTATCTATTTATGATATTTAAAAGGGAAATTCGTTTTATTTGTTTGCGCGTTTGTATTTTTAATCTCGTATACATTAATTGTGTAATAAAACTTGGATACGAAATATTATAATAAATGAGATTCTGAATAAAATTGAGTTATTAGATAATATTTGTATTTCTTAATAAAATTATTCACCAACGTCCGTATTTATTGTATCGAAATTCATTCGATTTGAAACTCGTACGATTTAAATAAACCGCATAATTGTGTAGATATATATTCAACAATATATATGATAATTGATACATTAATTAGCCTAACACATAACTAATTACATGTATTAAAACTTGATTAGGCACTAAATTCTAGTCCTAAATTGACGGTTGTCACATTCTCCCCCTGTTAGAAGAATTTCGTCCCGAAATTTATGTTGAAGTCGTGTTTGACGTTGAATCAGTGAAGAGTTGAGGATACTTGAGTCGCATTTGGTCTTCCCGTTCCCAAGTGAATTCCGGACCGCGCCGCGAATTCCACCTAACTTTGACGATAGGAATACGACTTTGTTTAAGTTGTTTGACCTCACGGTCCATGATTTCAGCGGGTTCCTCAACAAAGTAAAGTTTTTCGTCAACTCGAATTTCATCGAGTGGAATGATAAGTGTCTCATCAGACAGACACTTCTTCAGATTTGAAACATGAAATGTGGGATGCACGCTGCTGAGTTCGGATGGCAGCTGCAATCGATATGCCACTGGACCAATCTTTTCGAGGATCTCGAATGGTCCAATGTATCTGGGATTTAACTTCCCTCGTTTGCCAAATCGGATTACGCCTTTCCAAGGCGATACTTTGAGTAGAACTCGATCCCCAACCTGGAACTCGAGTGGCTTGCGTCTCACATCAGCATAACTTTTCTGACGATCACGCGCGGCTTTGAGTTTGTTTTGAATTTCAACGATTCTCTCGGTCGTCTCGTGAATGATTTCTGGACCCGTGAGTTGGCTGTCCCCAACTTCGGTCCAACAGATAGGTGACCGGCACTTACGACCGTACAGTGCCTCGAAGGGTGCAGATTTGATGCTGGTATGATAACTGTTGTTGTACGAGAACTCGCACAATGGTAGATGTTTTTCCCAGTTTACACCGAAGTCTACTACGCAGGCCCGTAGCATGTCTTCAAGTGTTTGAATGGTTCGTTCACTTTGACCGTCGGTTTGAGGATGGTATGCGGTACTCATATCCAGTCGAGTACCCAGGGATTTTTGAAGTGATTGCCAAAATTGTGAAGTGAAACGACTATCCCTATCGGAGATAATTGAGATTGGAACACCGTGTTTGGTCACGATTTCCTTCAGATAAATGTTGGTGAGGCGTTCCATTTTGTCAGATTCCTTGATTGCCAGGAAGTGAGCAGATTTTATGAGACGATCCACGATCACCCAAATGGAATCGCAACCGTTCGAGGATTTGGGTAGCTTGGTTATGAAGTCCATGGCAATTTGTTCCCATTTCCATTCAGGAAGACTAGGTTGTTGAAGTAAACCAGAAGGTTTTTGATATTCGATTTTGACTTTGGAGCAAGTAAGGCACTTGCTGACATAGGTGGCGATTTCGGCTTTCATGTTCGGCCACCAGTAGAAGTCCTTGATACCATGGTACATTTTGTCGGATCCCGGATGGATAGAATATTTAGACTTGTGAGCTTCATCCATCACCAAGTCTCGTAGGTTCCCAAATTTAGGCAACCAGATTCGGTTTGAGAAATACTTAATCCCGTTAGATTTGATTTCGAATTGTTTATCCATGCCCCGCAAGGCTTCATCTTTGACATTTTCAGGTTTTAAGGCTTCGAGTTGAGCAGTGAGCATTTGAATGTTCAAATTGTTGTGAATGGTCATACTGAGGGCTCGAACCCGAAGTGGTTTCACTCGCTCTTTTCGACTGAGGGCATCAGCAACAACATTTGCTTTGCCTGGATGATATTTGAGCTCGCAGTCGTAATCGGTAAGCAAGTCGACCCATCGACGTTCCCTCATGTTGAGATCCTTCTGATCGAATATGTGTTGAAGGCTTTTATGGTCGGTAAAGATTGTACATCTGGTACCATAAAGGTAATGTCTCCAGATTTTGAGGGCAAAAATGACAGCTCCTAGCTCGAGGTCGTGGGTGGTGTAATTCTTTTCATGAATCTTGAGCTGTCGGGAAGCATAAGCTATGACTTTGTCTCGTTGCATGAGCACGCAACCGAGACCTTGATGAGAAGCATCGCAGTATACCACGAAGTCATCAGTGCCTTTGGGTAATGATAGGATAGGAGCACTGCAAAGCTTTTGTTTTAAGAGTTGGAATGCCGATTCTTGTTTATCAGTCCAGTCAAACTTTTTGTCTTTCTGGGTCAGCGTCGTGAGTGGTATGGCTATCTTGGAGAAATTTTCAATGAATCGTCGATAATATCCGGCAAGTCCTAAAAACTGCCGTACTTCGGTCGGAGTGGTTGGCGATTGCCAGTCTTTGATAGCCTCGATTTTTGACGGGTCGACGTGAATCCCCTGACTGTCAATCACGTGACCAAGGAATTGAACGGTTTTGATCCAGAACTCACACTTAGAGAACTTGGCATAGAGCTCCTCGTGTTTAAGTAGTTCAAGGATGGTTCTGAGGTGTTGCGCATGCTCTACTTTGCTTCGTGAATATATGAGGATGTCATCGATGAATACACTGACAAACTTATCAAGGTAAGGTTTACACACCCGATTCATAAGGTCCATGAATACAGCCGGTGCATTGGTTAGGCCGAATGGCATCACTTGGAATTCGTAATGCCCGTAACGGGTTCTGAAAGCGGTTTTTGGAATATCGGCATCGCGAACACGCAATTGGTGATAACCGGATCGGAGATCAATCTTTGAATAACAACTCGACCCTTGAAGTTGGTCGAACAGGTCATCGATTCGAGGAAGTGGATACCGGTTCTTGACAGTTAACTTGTTCAACTCTCGATAGTCGATACACATTCGAAAAGAACCATCTTTCTTCTTAACAAATAGGACCGGAGCTCCCCAAGGTGAAGAACTCGGCCTGATAAATCCTCGTTCCAGGAGTTCCTGTAATTGGGTGGACAACTCCTGAAGTTCGGATGGAGCTAAACGGTATGGTGCTCGGGCCACAGGCGCAGCACCTGGTACAAGATCGATTGAGAACTCAACCTGTCTTGGTGGTGGTAGACCAGGCAGTTCCTCAGGAAAGACTTCTGGAAAGTCTCGAACAATTGGAACATCCTCAAGTCGCTTCTCCTCCGACTTTTTCTCCATGATGTGCGCGAGGATTGATGGATAACCCTTTCTCAGAAATTTCCGGGTTTTAAGACAAGATATGATGTTAAGCCTCGTCCCTCCGGTCTCCCCCTGTATGACTAGGGTTCTACCGACAGTGAGAGGTATGCGAACAATTTTGTCATAGCAGATGATTTCGGCACGATGTTTGGATAACCAGTCCATGCCTACGATGACATCGAAACTTCCTATCTCAATAGGCATAAGATCTATGGAGAAGATTTCGTCGGCTAAATTTAAAGTGCAATTAGGCATCACACTATTGGTTTCTATCAATTTGCCATTTGCTAGCTCTACGGTGTACTTAACGTCTAAAGCAACAGGTGTAATGTCAAGTAGAGGGCAAAATTCATCGGAAATAAAACTTCTATCGGCACCAGTATCAAACAGTATGGAAGCAGTTAAATTGTTGAGGAGGAACATACCCGTGACCACGTTCGGGTCCTGACGGGCGTCCCCTGAGTTGATCACGAAGGCGCTACTTTTGGTGTTGTTGTTGTTGTTGCGGTGGTTGTTGTTGTTGCCCTTGTTCTTCAATTTTGGGCAAGAATCCCTAAAGTGTCCTGGGTTTCCACATTCGTAGCAGGACTTAGGTTGTCGGGTATTTTTGTCAGAGGGGCTGTTGTTGGATTTGGGGGCTCGGCAATCCTTAGTCGAATGCCCGTACCTCCTGCAGTTGTTGCAAGGAGTACCGCACTGACCAAAGTGGTGATAGTTACACTTGGGACAATAAGGTCTGTCCCCGGTGTAGCTATGGTTGGATTCAGAGTTGGTGTTGTAGACTTGGATGGCGTTATTTTTCTTGTTTGAGTTGTGGTGGTGCTCAGTAGATTTGCGTTTGTTGTTGTTAGAGGATGAGGTGTTGGAAGTCTCACGGCTGACAACTAGAGCCATGAGTTCGTGGGCCAATCGAGTGGCACTCTCAGTAGTAGTTGGTTTGGATGAGGCGACGTTGCCCTGGATGTTCTCGGGAAGTCCACGAATGTATTTCTTAATGCCCTTACTTTCTGGTTCGACCAAACCCGGGCATAATAAGGCAAACTGCTGAAACTTGGTGGTATATTCAGCAACATCATTTCCCTGCACCTCCAGATGCCAGAATTCTTCTTCCAGCCTGTGCAATTCCTCTTCAGGACAGTATTTTTCTGTCAGTTTCTTCTTCAGTTCAGCCCAAGGAAGCCGATTTGCAACCTCAAGGCCTACAGAGTTTGCGTGGGTTTTCCACCACGTGAGTGCACCTTCCTGAAAGGTGTAAGCAGCGAATTTGACCTTGTTGTTCTCAGTGCAGTCGCAGAGACTGAAAACAGATTCCATACGCTCAATCCAACGGATCAAGCCAATGGCACCTTCCGTGCCCTTGAAGTGTAGCGGTTTACAGCTAAGAAAGTCCTTATAGGAGCAAGGTTTGGGTGGTGGAGTATTGGTTGCTGTGTCCTCGCTACCGGGTGGTGTTCGGGTAGCCAAGGCTTCGGTCACACTGCGGGCAATTATTCCCGCGATCTCAGCTTCGCTAAGGGTAATTTGACGACGAGGAGGCATGATGCTGAGTAAGAAAGAACAAGGAAATGAAATAAGATACTAGTCCGAGTATGATGAACTAGTGGTGTGTTTGTCATTTCGAGACAAAGCGTTAGAGAGAAAGAGGCCTATATTCATATAATATAATATAGCCTAAAGTTGTAATGAGGTCTACTTATGTAAATATATGTATATCACATAATAACCTATTGAGTGTCTAGCACAGACGTGTTTTGAGTCCCGTTTCTCTCGAGGTCAGAGTCAAATAATGCATTCCTGTTCAACATAACTCTTTTAGATTTCACATCATCTTTCTCTAATTGTACATAGTTGATCAGGCTATGTTAAATTAAAGTCGTATGATGTAATCCCTGAACTAGTCATAACTAATAAGGAATGCTGCCTAACGGTCATAGTCTAGGCCCACTAAATGCAACCTAGTTCACTATAACCTTAGGCTCTGATACCAATCTGTGACACCCCCAAATTTAATGATTTGCGGAAGCTTGATTTGGGTGTCACTAATCAATATACAAAGCACATAAGATATAATGAACGACCACTATACGCGTCGTTTTAAACTTGTATAGATAAAGTAAATGTTTACATCAAAATATAGTTACATTAGCTCGATTCCTAAAATTGAGAGATTACATAGCATAATTACTTTTACAAAATATAATAATGCAGTCCAATCTCTAGTTGTATGTATGCTGACTCGAGCTAATATTTCTTGCTTGTGCAGCCAACCTACTGCTGGGTACCTGTGATAAATACTAAAATGGGTCAGCGAAAACGCTGGTGAGCTCACAGGTTTGTATGTCAATGTATAGTTGTCAGAACCGCAAGATTTATATTGAATTTAAAATGCAATTAAGCAAAATAAAAGTTATACTGTCCATGAGCACATAGTCTGAGCTTAACTTGATTTGTCAGGCCCAATTAAGGAAACCTAACTTGGAGTGCCTCCTACGAGTGCCTAATCAACACTCGTCTTCCCAAATGCTAATACATCCGTTTGACCGGTTAGTGCGTGCTAACCCGGATGAGGATTGTCAATCCCATATGATATCATATACTAACATTCACGCTATAAATACTAGAGACTATGCTTATGGAGGACTTTAAATTGATTAGCTTGAAACTCATGTAGTATTTGAAGTTTGGCACTTGCGTTCTACTTGTAAAACAAAATCGAGTAGTAATATCACACCCCTAGTTGAAAAGCAGTGAAAATGGGGCTATGAAACTCACCTGAGTCTTGGAGTGTTTAAGTTAATAAACTTGAAGTAATTAGCTGTGAGTTGATGTCCAAAGACTTGAAACCTGAATGTGTCCACGACACTTGATTGTTATTAATTGTACCGGTATCTCGAAAGACTACCTTTGTAGTTGTTATTTAATTATATATGTCCAAATTACTACGATTTGGTTGATTAATTGTTTTGTTTCAAGTTACTACGACTTGATTGACTAAATTATCCAAGTTACTACGACTTGGTTGATTGAATAATCTGTTTTGTAAGTTTTGAAAGCGTGTACGGCCCGTTGGTGATTTAGTTGAAATAATAATAATTCTAAATTGTTGACTTTGCTACAGTACTGCTACAGTAAATTTGACTTTTTTTTTTGAACAGTAACTTTGACTTCAAAATTCTGGTTTTTCTGTGTTTTGCGACACAACATGCGACACAAAGATTTGACATGCGACACAATGGTTGTGTCGCAGACGTCATGCGACACAAGGATACGACACAGGGACTGTGTCGCATCGAATACGAAATGCTAATTTAATAGCGACATAGTGGTTGTGTCGTATAGAAGTACGACATAGTTTGCGACATAGAGTGCGACACAATATTGTGTCGCATGAGTTACGACACTAAAGGATTTATACGACACAAGGTGCGACATAAAGGGCAAAATACGACACAACATGCGGCACAAGGCTTGTGTCGCATGGATGAACACCAGCCCAGAAAGTCCGGCTGTTCGCGATTTTTCCGGCCAAAACTCAATTTAAACTCGTTTTTAAGCTATAAAACTGTGTTCTAATCTTTGTAATGGACATATATAAGTTGTGTAAACATCAAAACATCAAAATATTACATAAAACTAAACAAATCTAAGTTTTTAGAAATTTCCTTACAAATGCAAATCGAAGAATATGGAGGCCGAAAACGATGGTAGAGCTTTTGTTAATCTTGTTCCTCACTTGATGGTGGTTCCGAAAATGTAAGTTTTGTTGTCGGATTTGATGATTCCGAAATTTTGTATGAATTTGGTGAGAGTGTTTTTGGTGTGTGTGTGTTTTTGGAGAATGAAAATGAAAGAAAGAATGAAGGAGAGGTGGGGTGTAGGTGAAAGCCTCACCTCGCAGTCTCCGTCCCGTGCTCCGCGTGGTGTTCGTTTTCTCAGTCATTTAACGTTAAATATTTATTTTATTCGTTTAAATTTTCCATTTTAAATTATAAATTATTATAAAATATTTTATTGTAAAATTTTACCAGTTATCTATTTATGATATTTAAAAGGGAAATTCGTTTTATTTGTTTGCTCGTTTGTATTTTTAATCTCGTATACATTAATTGTGTAATAAAACTTGGATACAAAATATTATAATAAATGAGATTCTGAATAAAATTGAGTTATTAGATAATATTTGTATTTCTTAATAAAATTATTCACCAACGTCCGTATTTATTGTATCGAAATTCATTCGATTTGAAACTCGTACGATTTAAATAAACCGCATAATTGTGTAGATATATATTCAACAATATATATGATAATTGATACATTAATTAGCCTAACACATAACTAATTACATATATTAAAACTTGATTAGGCACTAAATTCTAGTTCTAAATTGACGGTTGTCACAGTATCATTATCCAAGCAAATACAATAAAGAATTAGCCAATCATAATATTACAGAAACTCATATTCATAATCATAACCGAAATCATAATCAAATCAAAGAAAGAAATGTTTTCGAACCGAGAAACCAAAATAATGATTGAACGAATGAAAGCCTTCAATTCTCCTTGATCTTTTATCCTTCAAAAAGCCCTGGAATTAGGGTTTTATTAAGTGAAAATCGGCTGGAGAGAAAAGTGAAATCATAATCCCCAAAATGAAAGCAAAATCAACTATTTAGGGTTTCTGTCGAATCAATCCATACGCCGTATGGATTGAATAAGCCCATGGATCAGACCCGCGTATACTGGCAGCCCGGCTCATACCATCCATACGCCGTATGGATTTCCATACGCCGTATGGATGCAATTTCTCAACTTTTTAGCTGCACGACTTCAGTTCTTCAAGCTTCAATCATTTTAGATTCTTTTCTTCAATACTAGCTTATTTTCTGCTTCTTTTCCAATTCAAGCTCCAATTAACTCCTATATGCAAATATAAACGAAATCAGTCTCTAATTCACACAAAATGCATAAGAATTTAATTAAACAAAGGGGTAATTAGTACTATAATTTAGTACATTTTGGCGTTCATCAATCAGCTTTCCAATCACATTTCCTAGTTGATCAGCATTCACATCTTTATGGATATTCCCAGACTCTGCTTTACTCTCCTTTTCATTCTCATCCACATTAATGTCATCATTGACTACAAACTCAGACCTTTCACCATCATTATTCTCATCAGATAAATCTACCATCTCATCAACACCATCAAACTTATCTTTAGGCTTTTCAAGATCTTCAATATCTTTCTCATACTGTTTCTTCTGCTCTTCCTCAGCCAGAATTAAATGTGCCTGTTCCTCTGTTAATCCTATTTTTCCAGATGCTCCCCCTGCACCGTGAATTCATACTGATTTACATTCTCATCCTCACTAGTGCTTTTATCACTTGAGCTTGAACTGATAGATGTTGATTTTTGAATCTTTTGTAATCTTTTCAGTCTTGCAGACTTACTCTTAGCTCACTTTTATTTTCCTCCCTCTCCTTCATCAACATGTCTACCTTTTCCTTCAACTGGGCAATCTCCACCCTTTGATCCTCCACATCCTTTGACAACTTGGTACAGGTAGCCATCAATTTCTTTAAAGTTAAGCTATCCTCACCATTGCCAGAAGTGTTACCCTCTATTAATGGATCATTAGAAGTTTTAGCTAATGTCTCAGACCTAGTTTGAGCATCATTGGCCCCCAATGTGGTTTCTTGGCACCTGGGACCACTGGATACATTGACCTCCACTGGATCCTCAGCATTAGAGGAATCCAGTGGCATCTCTGTATCCTGTGTTGCCATGGATTGGGTCCTAGTTCCAGTACCACTGTCCTGTTCTCATAGTGAGGTAGCAATAGTAGTGGCAGCCCTTTCCATATGGTCTCTTTGCTCCTTAGTGACCACCTCATTTTCATTTTCATTTGTGGACTGAGACAAATGAGGAAGAGGAGCCTCATTTGCCTGTTTTCTAGCCTTTTTGGCTTTAGATTTGGCAAGCTGTGGGTCCCTTGTTCTTTTTGATTTTCTTGTTGAACCTACACCACTTGGTTGAGAAGTAGTGGGAGTTTCTACTTCCTGTGGCTTAGTGGAAGGTATGTTCAACATGTGACCAGTTAGATTGGTCTCATTCCCTGAAAATTCTTTCCCTTTAACCGACCCTTTTCTCCTCATATTTGAAAAAGTCTCTTTGGATAGATTGGAGAGGATTATTCTACCACCTTCCCTGGGTAGATCTTGTATTTCTTGATCAATTATATATTGTAAAAATCTTGGATACATTAAAAATTTATCTTTTGGTTTCTCAAGATTATTTACCATGCCATTGAAAATCAACTTTGAAAAATTAAACTTCTCATTGTTTGCAAGACAGATTAAAGCAGAAGCAATGTTACTGCTAAATTGTTCCCAAGAAGTTTTCTTTTGTGAAATACAGTGTTGTAGAGTATGAACTAAAAATTTCCATTGTGGAGAGAACATTTGTTTGTAATATGTCAATTTCTCCGTTCTCTCCCACTCATACCCATACAACACAAGTTGATCATGTATGCGAGAAGTATCATAACACTCCATACCATCTGCATCATCTAATAAAAGATGAGCATGTATGGATGCTTCAGTTACAGTGATAACCTTCTCATTTACTTTTGCCGTTATTGATTTAACCTCATTTTCTTCTGACAACACGGCAGATGTCCAGAAGTCATTAATATGTGAACTGTAAATAATAGTGTAACACCCGCATAATTAGGATACTTAGTTATGCCTAATTATTTGTAACTAGTTGTAATTAGTATGTAATAGGGCTAATTACAGGCTCTATTTGTATATATATAAGGTGATTTATATATATATATATGTGTGTACTTACGCGATTTGGATGAATTGTACAAATTAACCGGACAGAGTCCGACACCGTTTATTTGGACGTTGGTGACTAAAATTAACTTAAATAATGGGAACGTATTTTGCTATATAAAATACGCAACTGAACGAACATTATTTATATATTATCGCGACGACACTTTTAAATAATGCAACAAAACGTATTAACGCGATTTAATAATTAAAATATTTCAACAAATGTTTTTATTATTAATTTCAAGGTATTTTTATTTAAATACTCCAGTTACATTTTAAAAATATAAACGTTTGGTTAAATGTAAAAACAAGTGATTAACCGATTAGGACACGGAGTAAATACCGTGTTTTGAGGGATGTTTCCCCTCCCTTGTCTTTTGGATCAGCCAACCCAAACCCCCAATCCCCATTCTTCTTTCATTTTCATTATCTCCAAAAACACACACACATCAAAAACACTCTCACTAAAAATACTACCAAATTTTCGGAATACAAACCGACCCACGAAATTTACATATTCGGAATCACCATCACGAGTGGAGCAAGAATATCAAGATTGTTTTCATCATTTCATCCTCCATTTAGCTCGATTTGCAAAAGTAAGAAATTTCTAAAAACTTAGATCTATTCAAATTGGTGTAATGTTTTGATGTTTTGATGTGTACACAACATAGTTATAACCTAATACATGAAGAAAACATGATTTTATAGCTCAAAAATGGGTTAGATTTACGTTTTTGGTCGGAAAATCACGAAACCCGAAAGTTTCTGGGCTGGTGTTCATACGTGCAACACAAGCCTTGTGTCGCACACTGTGTCGCATAAACCCATTTGTGTCGCATCTTGTGTCGTACCAACCCTTAATGTCGTAATCTTTGCGACACAATATTGTGTCGCACTCTATGTCGCATACTATGTCGTATTTTATACGACACAACCGTTATGTCGCTATTGATTTAGCATCGCAAGCTTTTTGCGACACAACCACTGTGTCGCAGGGCTCTTGTGTCGCATTCTTCATGCGACACAACCCTTGTGTCGCATGACAAACTTTAGTGTCGCATTTTGTGTCGCAAAACACAGCAGTTTTACAAAATTAATTACAAGTTAAGTGTTATACATTTGGAACTTCAAACGATTATGCGATGTAACATCTAAGGGACATTGAAACATATTTTCAAGCATAACACTCCAAACAAATAGATAAATGTCGAGATTGACGTTTCAACTAAATCACCAACGGGCCAAATATGTTTTCTAACAAACAAACAATTACAAACATACGAACAAACCCTGGATATACTAGTTGTGTACAACTAAACGAAACGTCTCGTGAGACGCATACTTACATAACTTCATATGACTAGGCATTTGAAGGTTACGGGTTCGGAGAACCTACTTGCTATATTTACTACTTGCTAATTGCAACTAAATTTCTACAAGACTCAGGTGAGTCTTACAGCCCCACTTTTACTGTTTTATCTTATTGGGGGAGAAACATGCTACTACTTTTCCTTGAACACAAGTACTAAAACTGTTTACTATACCAAACGAAATTGCATGAGTTGTTTACTATTTACAGAAGTCTCTCCATCATATATCGTTAGTTATGGACTTAAGCGCGAACACTAGTTAATGGATCCATTAGGGAAATGACCCTCCCCGCCCGGGACAGTAGCGCTGTCACGTACTGATTTACACGTAGAAACGGGTGACTAATTATTCGTTACTGATGCTTGCTCAATTACGAGCATGTCACGGGAGCAAACTTATTACTTACGGGTTAAGCTTCGATTATGAGCCTCATGGCAACGGTATAAACTTACTTACTTGCATTTGCTGGATTGCAAATACTGATTTTACGCCTATGGGCATTACTGATGAAATCTCGTGTTCAAAGCTGATATTACTACAAACCTGTGAGATTCACCAACCTTTTGGTTGACACTTTTTAGCATGTTTTCTCAGGTACCCGGATAGAGTAGGATTACTCCAGGATTTTAGCTAGAGTCGCATGATTTCAACACAACTGCATTAACGGAGATTCTTAGCATTATCTTTTGTATATTTTGATTATGTAATAGAATCTCCCGCTACACGCGTGGACTCTAGGGAAATTACATTTTTGTATACGAAAACACTAAGTTTTCAAACCTTATATCTATGGAATGTAACTAATTTACAAACGTTGCATATAGATGTCGTTTACCTTATCTTTGTGCTGTGATATTTGATTAGTAGCACCCCAAAACTATGTGTTGAGACCTGAGCCACTGTCGAATCTGCTCAGAGTACAAGTATACTGCCGCTGTTAGAAGTTTACCGCTGTTAGTAGATTGCCACTGCTAGTTAGTAGTTGCCGCTGTCAAATAGTTTTAGTCTAACAGTGCCACTGTTAATGTGTAATCTGTATTTAGTATCAAGTACTCAACCGCTGTTAGTAATATACGAGTACTGCCCCTGTTAGTAATATAGATAACCACTGTTGGTTAGATATAGTCTGTTAGAGAGAATTATGGAATAGATATGATTCCATAATAGTTTGATTCTGTAAAGGACTCTATATGTTATAAATAGAGATCCTGTAACCTAGATAGATACGATTCATTCTAGTTATTAGCTTCAAGGTTGCAAACCCTAACACAAATTGTGTGTTCGTATTATTAATAATATTGAAGCTTTTGGTTAGATATTCTGTTATATTCAAATTTGTTCTTCAAGTTATTAATAAACTATTCCGCAAGCTTATTAATAATCAATCAAAGTAATACATACTAAGATCTCTAGCTTGGATCATCAAGTGGTATCAGAGCTAGATATTACTTTGATCTTGAAGAAGGTTATTGAAATTTTGCAGCTTTTTCAATAAATAACAACATGTCTACTGAAACGATGGAAGGTATTCAAGCTACAAAGATCCCCATGCTCAAACCCGATGAGTTTGAGCTATGGCAGACTAGGATTAGGCAATACATGTTGCTGACAGATTATATGATGTGGGAGGTAGTTACTAATGGACCAGTCTATACTAAGGACGCAGATGGTAAAAAGGAAGAAAGACCACCACCAAAGACTGATGCAGAGAGGAAAGAAAGAGCAACAGAGTGGAAGGCATTAAGTACTCTACTTTTGTCTATTCCTAATGAGTATCAAAGAAAATTTGAGAACTGTGAAGATGCTCAGGTTCTCATGGAAGCAATTGTTAAGAGATTTGGTGGTAATGATAACACCAAGAAGAATAAGAGATCTCTTCTAAAACAACAATTTGAAAACTTTGCAGGTGTAAAGTCTGAAACTTTGACTCAGACTTTTGATAGATTTCAAAGACTTGTGGGTGATCTTGAAAATCACAATGTTAAGATTGATAAGGATGATTTGAATAGGAAGTTTTTAAGATCATTAGGCACAGATTGGAATATGTACACTGTGGGACTTAGACAAAGTGCAGATCTTGAAGAAAAGGAGATTGAAGATCTATACAATGATCTGAGGAACTTTGAGCCTGAGGTGATGGCTCTGAAACAGTCCAATGGTAGTTCTAACAATGCTGCTTTTGTGTCTGTTGGTGAATCTGGTAGTTGTAGCACATCTGGTGCTAATGATAATGTCTTGGAAGCTTTCTTTGCAAGTCATGTGAATTCATCCTTAACAACAGAGGATTTGGAACAGGTTAATGAAGAGGATCTTGAAGAGATGGATTTGAGATGGCAGATGGCTATGATAACTATAAGAGCAAAAAGGTTTATGCAGAGGTCAGGGAACAGAAACTTTACTTACAAGAGAGATGGTGTAGCTGGATTTGACAAAAGCAAGGTGGAGTGTTTCAACTATCACAAGATGGGACACTTTGCTAGAGAATGCAGGAGCACACATGCTGGAGGATCACAGAATTCTTCTAATGGTATTGTAAGGAATATTTCTGATCCACAAAGAAGACTGGTACCTGTTCAGAACACCACTTCAGATTCATTGGTTGCACAAGATGGGATGGGAGGATTTGACTGGAGTGACCAGGAAGAGCTTGTAGTCAAAAATTAAGCTTTGATGGCTGTCACAGAAGAACCAGAGCCTTCAGACATTCCATATGAGGTACAATCTAAATTATGTTCTCCTGCATGCAAGAAAATGGTTAAATTTTATAGGGATCATAATATGGTTGTGTGTAATGAGTTAAAAGCTTGTGTAGAAAAGAGTCAGCATTCAACTTTAGCTATTGAAAACTTAGAAAGACAGATAAAAGCTTTTGAAAAGAATGAATCACAATTTCACTTAGATATTAAATATCTGAATTGGGAAAAGAAAGCTTTACAAACAAAAGTTGATATGCTAAGTGCAAAGTTGGCTGAGGCAATTTCTGATAAAGAGTCAATAAAGTTGAAAGTTGATGAATTGGAAAATGCTTCAAAAGGTGTTCAAAACTTAATCAAGTCTCAAATTCATGATAAATTAAAAACTGGATTAGGTTACAACCTTAATGCTGTACCCCCACCTTATAATCATACTTACTTCCCATCTAAAATTGAGTTTGACTTAGAAAAACTTAAGGTAGATGTGTCTGAGGAGGTTAAAAAGGTAGATCCAGTAGTTAATTGTGCTGATAATGTGAATTTTGATAAAGTGGAAGTATCTGATTGGACTGAGGAAGATGAGAGTGATAGTGATAGCTCATCTAGTGGTAATTCTGTGGATGATTGTGTTAAGCCTATTACTGGTCTAGTTTCTGAACTAAATAGTACTAAACTAGAAGAGGGTAAAAAGATGTTTGTTGAGAAAGCAAAGGCACAGATAGATCAAGTTAGAAAAACCAATAAATCTAGATCTGGTCTAGGTTATGTGCAGAAAAGAGTCAATACTGAATCAAAAGATAAGTCGAAAGATAAATCTGAGTGTGAAAAATGTGCATGTAAATCAAACAGGTCTGATTTAAATACTGCAAATAATGTAAATAAATCCATTCCCAGGGGTAATCAGAGAAATTGGAACCAATTGGTTTCACAAAGGCTGGGTAATGGGTTTGAATGTGTGAAAAGAAAATCATGTTATATTTGTGGTATATATAATCATCTTCAACATGACTGTTACTACAATCCTAAAAATAATAGGAACAGTGGTAACAGACAAGAGTTGAAAATTAAGCCAAACAGAGGCAAGGCTGCAGCCCCTGTTAATGCTGTAGCAGTGCCACTGTCAAAGGCTAACAGAGGCAAGACAATAACAGGGGAGGGTTTGACCACTGTCAGGCATGGTACCTCTGCTGGCATTAAACATTCCAAAAGAATGTTTATACCAAGTAAAGCTACCACTGCTAGGGTAATAAATACGAATTTGAAGGTAACCACTATCAGACCATTAACCCCTGTCAGGTCTAAAACATATTGTTTTTGGAAACATAAGAATGCATCTACATCAAATGTATCCAAAATCAATGGAGCATTGACATCAATCACCTTTAAGAGGGTTGATATCAAAAATGCTCATGGGAAACCCAAAGCCAAATTGGTTTGGGTTCCCAAGAGAAACTAATATGTTCTCTTTTTATATGTGCAGGGCAAGCCAAAGAGCTTATGGCACATTGATTCTGGATGCTCAAGGCACATGACTGGAGATAGGGAAAAGCTGCAGAACTTCAAAGCATTTAATGGAGGAGATGTAGCATTTGGCAGCAACCCTAAAGGAGGTAAGATCACTGGAAAAGGTAAGGTAAAAAGCAGTAAACTCACTTTCAATGATGTGTATTATGTTGAGCAATTGAGATATAATTTGCTTAGTGTGAGTCAAATCACAGATAAGCAAAATCCTGTTTATTTCACTGACACAGAATGCCTTATACTTTCTGAAAAACTCAAAATACCTGAAGATAAAATCTTAATGAGAGTTCCAAGAAAGGATAATGTATACTGTAGTGATTTAAACAAGATGGAATCTCAAAATGTTAACTGTCTTATTTCTAAAGCTACTGTTTCTGAATCTGAACTATGGCATAGGAGGATGTGTCACTTGAATTACAAGACCATGAATAAACTTGTTAGGAATAAGCTAGTGAGAGGCTTACCTGAAAAGTTATTTGAATGTAGTGACCACTGTGTAGCATGTCTCAAAGGCAAGCAACACAAGACCTCTTATAAGACCAAGCTTGTGAATTCCAATACCACTTCCTTACACCTGTTACATATGGACTTGTTTGGCCCTACCAATGTAGCTAGTCAAGGGAAGAAATCTTACTGTTTGGTGATAACTGATGATTATTCTAGAATGAGTTGGGTATTCTTTCTTAGGACCAAGGATGAGACAGGTGAAATACTTAGATCATTCATAACTAGGATTGAGAATTCAACTAATCAAAAGGTTAAGATCATCATATGTGATAATGAGACAGAATTTAAGAATCATGAGATGAATAAGTTCTGTGAGGATAAAGGTATAGAAAGACAGTTTAGTGCACCTAGGACTCCACAACAAAATGGAGTAGCTGAAAGGAGGAATAGGACACTAATTGAGGCTGCTAGAAGCATGCTAGCAGATGCTAAACTTCCAATGTCATTTTGGGCAGAGGCAGTCAGCACTGCTTGTTATGTTTTGAATAGGATTTTGATCATTAAACCTCATAACAAGACACCCTATGAGTTATTCTTTAAAAGAAAACCTTTGGTTAGCTTTTTAAAACCATTTGGATGTCCTTGTACTGTCTTAAATACTAGGGATCACCTTGGTAAGTTTCAGAGTAAGGTAGATGAGGTTGTATTTGTTGGATACTCTATTCAAAGCAAGGCTTATAGAGTATTTAATAAAAGGACTAGGATCATAGATGAGACCATGGATGTGACCTTTAATGAAAATACATCAAATGTAGAAGGAAAAGGTCCAGAAGTATTGTTTGATATTGATGCACTAACCCATGCTTTTAGATATCCAGATTTGTCTACTAGTGCAGGTACAGATGCAGGTAATGATGCAGGTAATGATGGACTTTCAATCTCAAGTCAGACTAAAAAGGATAACTTGCAGTATGTATTGTTTCCTATTTGGTCTCCAGATCAACCAGCAGCATTCCAATCAGAGCAAGATGATCCTTCAGATGATTCAAGTGGGTCAACTGGCAAAAATGGTTCAAACAAGGATGAAGATGGTTCAATTCCAACTAATCATCAACCATTTACTTCAAAGGGTTCTCATATAGTTTCAGAGCATGATTCAGAAGGAGAGCCTGAATCTCCAAAGTATTTTGAACAGAGTCCTCCATTTCAAGTTTTGGAAAGGACTTCTTTGTCAAATTCTGAAGCAACTCCAAAGCCTTCAAAAGAAAGAGAAGAAAGAGATTCTTATTCAGAATCAGAGATGGATAATCTTTTGGGTCCTAATTTGGAAAGAGAACTGCTTGACACATCCACATTTAAGTATCTGGTTCACAAAGATCATTCTTTGGATTTGATTATTGGTGATATTGATTCCTCTGTTCTGACCAGACAGCAGTCAAAGGTAAGAGAAGAAGATTTACATACTTCACTATATGTTTGTTTTCTTTCTCAGATGGAACCAAAGAAGGCAGTGGAAGCTCTCAAAGATCCAAGTTGGATAGAGTCAATGCAAGAAGAACTGTTGCAGTTCAAACTGCAAGATGTATGGGATTTGGTTGATTTACCAAAAGGAAAGAAAGCTATAGGCACAAGGTGGATCTTCAAGAACAAGAGAGATGAAAGAGGTATAGTGATAAAGAATAAAGCAAGGTTGGTAGCACAGGGGTACACACAGGAAGAAGGCATTGATTATGATGATGTCTTTGCTCCTGTTGCTAGAATAGAAGCTATTAGGTTATTTTTAGCTTATGCATCTTATCAGGATTTCAAAGTTTATCAAATGGATGTGAAGAGTGCTTTTCTTCATGGTCTAATTGATGATGAGGTGTATGTATGCCAACCTCCAGGGTTTGAAGATCCAACATATCCAGATAGAGTGTGCAGATTGAAGAAAGCTTTGTATGGGTTACATCAAGCACCAAGAGCTTGGTATGATACTCTATCTGAGTATCTTCTCAAGAATGGATTCAAGAGAGGTACTATTGACAAAACTTTGTTTACCAAGAGGGTTCAGAGAGATATATTGTTGGTACAGGTTTATGTTGATGATATTATTTTTGGTTCAACTAGGGATTCATTGTGCAAAGAGTTTGAGGGTTTAATGCATAAGAAATTCAAGATGAGTTCAATGGGTGAACTCACTTTCTTTTTAGGATTGCAGGTTAAACAGAAGTCCGATGGAATCTTTATTAACTAAGGAAAGTATGTGCAGGATATTTTGAATAAGTTTGGTTATAAAGATGTAAAGATAGCTAGCACTCCTATGGAGGCACATAAACATCTTAATTCTGATCCTGATGGAAAGGAAGTAGATGTGCACTTGTACAGGTCAATGATTGGTTCTTTGATGTATTTAACTTCATCTAGGCCTGATATTATGTTTGCAGTGTGTCTTTGTGCTAGGTATCAAACCAATCCGAAGCAGTCACACATGTATGCTGTGAAAAGGATCTTTAGATACTTGAAAGGTCAACCAGATTTGGGACTTTGGTATGCTAAAGGATCAGATTTTGAGCTTAAGGCTTTCACAGATAGTGACTATGGTGGTGAGAACATGGATCGAAAATCAACCAGTGGAGGATGTCAATTTCTTGGAAATAGATTAGTGTCATGGCAATGCAAAAAGCAGACCACGGTTTCCACTTCTACAGCAGAAGCAGAATATGTTGCAGCATCAAGTTGCTGTGCACAGGTTCTTTGGATTCAGAATCAAATGCTGGATTATGGTGTGACTTTCATGAACACTCCTATTTATATTGATAATACTTCTGCTATTAGTATCATTCAGAATCCAGTTAAGCATTCAAAAACCAAACACATTGAAATCAGATATCATTTTATACGAGATTGTTATGATAAAAGATTGATTCATATTTTTAAAATTCATACTGATAATCAACTTGCAGATCTTTTTACAAAAGCATTTGATGTAGGAAGATTTACATTTTTGATAACTAATATTGGTATGATCAATCTCACTTAAGTGTTTTGGTCTGGATTTGATACTAACAGGGGTGAAGTATATTGTATGTGACAGGGTCAAGTGTTGCCACTGTTAGCTTCATCATGATAACAGCTGGTGCCACTGTTAGTGTACTTATGCCACTGTCAATATATTTTAAACCCCTGCTGTATATTTGTGTAAGATTAACCCCTGCTGTTTGTTTTTCTTAGTTTAATATTGCAGGACTCAGCCACTGTCAAGAGACATCACTTGAGCTGGAGTTTAATGTTTTATTTGTTTCTTCTTATTTTGGTTAAAAAAAAAAAAATCGTTTTCTAATAAAGCTAAGTTTATGCCCCTGTTAGTTCTAAGTTGGAGTTTCCTTGGTCGGATGCCCCTGCTAGACTATCAACCGCTGTTAGCTTTGTTAGATGGTTACAAAGGGTTGACTGTAATTGACCAAGTGAGGTACCCCTGTTGGGCTTATTTGTAAGTTGTGCCCCTGCTGGGTATAACCAGCAGTGCCACTGTTAGTTCTATTTTTAGGGCTTGGCACTGTCATCATATAAATACTCAAATACTTCACTTTTTCAATTACGCTTTCAAAATTTTCAAAACCCTTCAATAATCGCTCTCGTTTTATTTTGTTTATTGTCAATCGCTCTTTGTTCGATCATCAATTTCTTCAATGGCATCGTCATCTTCATCTGATTCTGATCATTCTACGCTAAGTGTTCATTCTGAACACAACATGAGGGCTTTCTTGAATAAAGAACTTGCTGATGAGTATTTTCACCCTATCATTGATTTCTTGAGTAATTGTCCAGTTACTCATGCTCTTACTGTCGCTCCACGTTTAATTCGATCGCATATTCAAGAATTCTGGCAGAATGCAAAGGAAGGGAATGTTAATGGCATTACTCACATTCATTCCACTGTTAAAGGAAAGAAGGTGATGGTAACTGAGATTGTTCTGAGAGAGCTTCTGCAATTTGATGATGAAGGTGGAATTCTGGAATTATCGAGAGAAGATTTGTTTAAAGGCATATTGGATATGGGGTATGAAGGTTCAGGAAAAGCAAGATCAGAATATACGTTCTTGAAGTCATGGTTTTGTCCTCAATGGAAGTTCTACATTCATACTTTTCTGGTATGTTTGTCCCAAAAGAGAACTAGTTTTAATGAATTTAGTTCTACTATTGCATATCCTATTATCTGCTTGGCACAGGGTATTAAATATAATATGTCTAGGTTTATCTTAGATAATATGGTTAGGAATGTAAAGGGTGATACATTCATTATGTATCCTAGATTTGTTCAACTTTTATTGAATACTCAATTGCCAAATTTGCCAGCAGAGGATAGTGTGATTGTTAGTTCTACTCTATCCTTGAGAACTATTAAAGCCATGAATCAGTATCAAAATGCTTTTTCAAAGAAGGAAACTGCATTATTTTCTACAATGTCAGTTGCTCCTTCTGCCACTGGTGGTGTATTACCAACATCACTTGGACCAAATGATGACAGGCCAACAACACAAGTTGGTTCTGAACACACATCAGGAGGTGGCACCAAAAGAAAACAAGGGAACCAAAAGCCTACCCAAAGTAAAGCCAAGAAATCCAAGAAGGCTAAACAGGCTGTGGAGATTCCTGTTTCTTCACAGTCTCAGTCAAATATTCCACCACAACAGGTGAACATACTTGATGAAAATGTTCATTCTGGATGGGCTGCCACTACTGTTTCTAGCCCACTGGCAGGGCAGGAAAGTGGTAACATCAATCAGACCCAACCAGAGGCAACTATATTTGATGAACCTATGGGTGATGATTCAAATGTAGGTCCCAGTACCAATAATCAAGGGACATCTGCAGTGGCAGATGTAGTCAATGATTCATCTAGGAGGTCACACTCCAATGTTGATGAGGCTAGTAATGAAACTAGGGTATTGACGATTAATGATTTGGTACATGATGTCAATTTGATTTGGAGTAAATTTGAGAAGGAAAGAGCTTTGAGAAGAGAGCAACAGGTTCTGTTGATTGCTCAGGGTGAGTTGATAAAGAAGCAGAGAGAGGAAATAAATGATTTACAAACCAGGTTGTCAATTGTTGAAGATGCAGTTGATAAGGTTTTGTTGCCTGCTAAGGAATCTTCAGGCAAGGGGGAGAATAAAGATGATGATCTTGAGCAGAATGATATGCCTGAAGATAAGAATGATCATGATGGTCAAGATGATAACAATGATGGTGATACTGGAGGTGCAGATGATTTCAGTTTCATGGATATACCTGCTGATGTTGAGATGAATGAAGACATGGATGAATTAAATGTCTCAGATTATGTGGTTAATGAAGATGTAGATGAACAGATGGTAGATGCTGAGAATGATAGGAGAATGGTGGTGTATGTGGGAGAAAATGTTCAAACAGGTGATAGTGTTGCAGATGATAGTACACAGAGTGGTCCAGCTTTAAATGTTTTTCCTTTAAATAAAGATTTACCTTTTAAGGCTGTGGCTAATCTGTATATTTGGGATATTATGGGAGCTAATCTAGATATGTGCAAAAGAGTAAGTTTTAGTGATAGGTTGGTGTATAGTGATGATAGATCTGTTGAAAGTCAGAAGATGGAATCTGATGATGTAGAGGGTAAGGGGAAGTTGATAGAGTCAAAACCTGAAGCTAAAGAGGAAGATAGAGTGAAGATTTACAACAGAAAGAAATCAATTCCAAAGAGAAAATCTACCTCTGCTAAGGTACAAACCCCTGCTGAAACTCAATCTTTTACCACTGCTAGTAGTATTTCTACCTCTGCTAGTAGTTTGGTATCTACCCCTGTTGGTGTATCTACCACTGTTGATACTTCAACAGCAACCCCTGCTACTACAATTTCAACCTCTGTTATCACAACCCCTGTTACTACAACACCTACCCCTGTTAACACAAATCCAACCACTGTTGTATCAACCTCTGTTAGCACTTCAAATATTTCAACAACTGTTGGTACACCTACTGTTGCTCCAGTTTACACCACTGCTACAACAATGACCACTGTCTGGGCTCTAGAAGTGCCTGTTGCCTACTCAAACACCCAAACCTAAGTCTGATCTTCCAAAGATTGATTCAAAAGACAAAGGTAAGGGAAAATTGAAAGAAGAGAAGAAGATTAAGAAGGTTGTAGAGTCTCCAATTAATTTGGATGAGGCTAGAAGAGCTCAAGAGGAGCATGATGAAAGAATGTTGAGAATGGCAGTTGAGTCTAAGAAAAAGGAAGGTCCTGATGTTGATGTAATATTAGAAGATTCAAGTGTGGTGACCTTATCACAGAAGGCTGCACAGATGTTGAATGATATGGCAGCAAGAGGTCAAGGTTTGACTGCTCAACAGATACATGGTATGATCAACAGAAAGGATGATAAAGATGGTTTGAATCCAGGGTTTGCAAAGCTTAAACAAGCTAATGAAGAAAAGGCAAAGTTGAAAAGACAAGCTGAGCTTGAAAAGAAAAGGAACAAACCACCAACTGCTGCTCAAAGGAAAAAGGATTTAATCAAAATTCTTGGTGATAGGTATGCACCAAGAAGTGTGCTTGAAGGTTGGGATATAGAGAAACTGGAAAGAGCTTATGGAAAATATCAAAATGAGGAAAAGGAAGATTTTGAGAAAAGGATTCAGAAAGACAAATTCATTAAGCAAAAGTTGGCTGAAGATAGAAAGAAGATTGCAGAGCAAGTGAGAAGAGAAGAGCAAGAAAGGATTGAAAAGAAAGAGCAAGAGGAATAGAAGCCAAGGAAAGAGAAGTCAAAAGGCTTTCTGATCAAAATATGCAGAACAGATGGAATGGAGTACTTGCTTCTGATAATGTAGTTTCTGATTTGGAGAGAGATGCAGAAGAATTGAAGAAATATATCAAAGAGGTGAAGGATTATAAAGAAAATATTCACATCAATCATGATAGATCTTCAAGAATAGTTGAATGGGAAGGAATTAAATCAAAGGGTGCTGATGGTGATAAAGAACAGATCAAGATTGTTAGAGAGAATGGTGATAAGCACTACTTGTCATCTGTTGCTGATGTGCTTAAGAATGTGAATAGATTGGACATTCTGGATCTGTTTGAACTAAACAGTCAAGGAGATAGACAGGCTTCATTGGTGATTATGGAAAGAGAATTGGGAAGATGTCTGAATATGCTGTTTGAGCCTGAGCCATTCATCAATTTGTTTCTACATTGTATTGATGCTGTAAATACTTGGAGACATTTTGTTAGAGCTGGAGTTCATATGATTCTATTCAGAAGTGGAATGTCAATTTACATGCTTGATGAAAGAAGATATGTTCTGGGAACTCAGACTCTGAGAAATGTGCTTGCATCTCAATTGAAAACTACAGTAATATCAGAAGGAGCTTTTAATGCTTTATATATGGTGCTTAATCAGTTCCATAAAAGAATGGAGTTGGAGAGAATGAAGGAGGAGGAGAGAAGAAGAAAACAGAATCAATCTCAGAAAGATGAAAAGAAAGATGAAGAAACTTGATTCATTACTGAGAATGATCAAGTTTAGGGGGAGATTGTTGAGACCTGAGCCACTGTCGAATCTGCTCAGAGTACAAGTATACTGCCGCTGTTAGAAGTTTACCGCTGTTAGTAGATTGCCACTGCTAGTTAGTAGTTGCCGCTGTCAAATAGTTTTAGTCTAACAGTGCCACTGTTAATGTGTAATCTGTATTTAGTATCAAGTACTCAACCGCTGTTAGTAATATACGAGTACTGCCCCTGTTAGTAATATAGATAACCACTGTTGGTTAGATATAGTCTGTTAGAGAGAATTATGGAATAGATATGATTCCATAATAGTTTGATTCTGTAAAGGACTCTATATGTTATAAATAGAGATCCTGTAACCTAGATAGATACGATTCATTCTAGTTATTAGCTTCAAGGTTGTAAACCCTAACACAAATTGTGTGTTCGTATTATTAATAATATTGAAGCTTTTGGTTAGATATTCTGTTATATTCAAATTTGTTCTTCAAGTTATTAATAAACTATTCCGCAAGCTTATTAATAATCAATCAAAGTAATACATACTAAGATCTCTAGCTGGGATCATCACTATGCTTCCGCAAAACAGTGAATTTTGGGGGTGTTACAAATAGGGTTAACAGTAAGTGCAAACCTTATGGGTGTACACTTCAAGAAGTCCACAATTTCATGGTAACCCTCTAATCCCTGTGGTTTTTCAAGATACCTACAGACGTTATGTTGGTCGCCAATTTCGAGTTTCTTAGATGAAGAAGATGATGATGCCATTGTTGAACAGTAGAATTGAGGGTAAGTTTTGAGAGGTTTTTGATCGGATTTTAAAAATTGCAAGTGACTAGAAAAGGTGTGTAGTGTTTGGCAATTTAAGTACGATTCAAAAGTGAACAGTACTTACAAGCCCTAAAATAACACTAGCAGAACTAAATACTGAAAAAGGTGCTGACAGAATTAAGTTTGCCAAATTAACACTGGCAGAACTAATTTCAGCTTTTCTTCCCACTTGGACAATCACTTAGCAGAACTAATTCCACTATCAGAACTAATTTCAGCCTTTCTTCACACTAGCAGAACTAATTCCTCGTCCCTTTTTTTTTTATAAAGTACAAAGGAACTAAAAATAAAATAAATTACAAGAACACAATAATTAAGAAGTTAAAATAACTCAGGATCTTGCAGATCTGGGAATTCCATGTCTTGTGCATAATGGAGATTCATGAGATGATCTCTGTGAGAAGTGTAAGGAGGGACATAAGTGTATCTGGCTTAATTTGATGGATTAAGTTTGCACTTGATCCATATTTTGGCTTTGGTTTTTGCTCTTTTTGCAAGGTATTTCCAATGAAGCACTCTGTCCTTGATTCTCCTTGGAAGAGATCTTTTTGCAATGCGTCTTCTAGTCTCAGTATCCCTACATTGATGCATTAACTCCCATTTATAATTGTCCAGTTGCTAAATCTGCTCATGTAAAGTTTCAACTACATGATCATGCTCATACTCTTGAATAGCTTCCATTTGATGATATTCATCCAAACTGATCAACTCTGGATTTGGTTCTTCTTGAATCTCATTGTCAGAAGTTCCAGAAGTTGTATTTCCAGATGTGTTACTAGAAAAATGATCTCTTGGAGAATAGTAGTTATCAAACAGGTAGGAGGTTGGAATTTCATTGACCATCACAGCTTGTTCCACATTTGGGTTCATTTTTGCTTTAAGAGATTTAATTTTCTTGAAAAGCTTTGAAATAATGAATGACATTTCAGATAAACACAAATTTATGGAACAAAGAGCAATGAGGAGAATCTTGAAAATATGAAAGATTGAAAGACATGGTTGAAGAGAATATTACTATTTATCTCAAAAGAAGAGATAATATATAAGATTAAAATAAACATGTGGTAAGCAATATTTATAACTATTTTAAGGAAAATCAAAATAAAATTATAAGAATCTTATGTCATGTACATAGCAGAAACCTGCAAACATAAAAGCACATATATATATATATATATATATATATATATATATATATATATATATATATATATATATATATATATATATATATACATATATACAAACAAACGTCCAACAGTGTAATCTTATAATAGCAGTATACAATTACACTGTCAGAATTAACTTAGAGATAATATAATGCTGGCAGAATTATAATGTTGGCAGAATTAACAGTAGCAGTACTATACAACAAAGTTCAAACACTTTAAATTTATTTTAATAAGAAAATGTGTAAGAAAGGTTCATTCAAAATTTATCATTCCTATACTAGTAACCAGGTATGTAAATCTGCTCACACCAAATGCTTTGGTAAACAGATCTGCAAATTGATTATCAGTATGTACTTTGAAAATCTCAATTAACTTTTTCTCATTACAATCTCTTATAAAATGATATCTGATTTCAATGTGTTTGGTTTTTGAGTGCTTTACAGGGTTGCATATAATATCGATAGTAGAATTATTGTCAATATACATGGGAGTATTAAGAAAAGTCAAACCATAGTCTAGCATCTGATTTTAAATCCATAAGATTTGAGCACAGCAACTTGATGCAGCAACATATTCTGCTTCTGCTGTTGATGTAGACACTGTAGTTTGCTTTTTGCATTGCCAAGATACTAATCTATCTCCCAAGAACTGACATCCTCTTGAAGTTGACTTTCTATCCATACTGTTACCTCCATAATCATTGTCAAAATATGCAACTAAGTAGAAAGAAGAATTCTTTGGATACCATAGGCCCAATCTAGGTTGACCCTTTAGGTATTTAAAAATTCTCTTTACAGCATGAAGATGAGACATCTTAGGAATTGCCTGAAATCTTGCACACACACATACTGCAAACATGATGTCAGGTCTACTAGATGTAAGATACATCAGTGAACCAATCATGGATCTGTAGAGGTGTTCATCAACACACTCCCCCTCAAGATCTGCAAGTAGTGGTTTATGAGCTTCCATTGGTGTGCTTGTAGCTTTTGCATCTTTGAACCCAAACCTTTCCAAAATGTCATTTACATACTTATCTTGACTTATGAAGATTCCATCTTCTTCTTGCTTCACTTGAAGACCCAAAAAGAAAGTCAACTCTCCCATTGAACTCATCTGAAATTTCTGATGCATAAGAGTTTCAAATTCTTTGCAAAGACTATGTAACACCCGCCAAATTAGGGCTCGTCATTAGGTCATAATTATTTTGTAATACATGTAATTAGTGCTGTATTAGGCTAATTGTATGTATCATTACGTGTGTTAATAAATATACGCATTTACACGATTGAATTAAATCGTGCATTTTATTATATCGGCCAAATTTCCGATACATTTATACGGACGTTGGTTAACACATTTCATTAAATAATATCGAATTATTTGATAAGCCTAATAAATTCCAAGTATTATCCTAATAATATTTTATAAGTATCTCGTATCGTAACAAAAAGCCCTACTCGATCGAAACGCGCCCGACAACTAAATAAAGATCAAAATATATTTTTATAAGTTTAAAATATATTAATTCATGTGAGGACGTTATTTAATTTATAGTATTCTAAATTAATAACTAAAACGTTTTATAGAAACGTCACGTTAAAATTTCTAAGCGAAACCCGAACGCAGAAACTACATTGACACATATTCAAACTATTTTAATAAATGTTTTCGAGTATTAATAATTAAGATTCCAAATATAAAATATTGGAAAGTCAGTTTTCTTTAAAAACGTATGTAAAATAATTAATATCACAAATAAACGTTTAAACGACCGGAGAAACGAACACCGCATGGAGCACGAATGCACGGGAACAAGAATTGGTGAAGCCCACTTTCGTGGACCCCACCGAAAATCAGCCAAGGGTGAGGTCATCATCTCCCCACCCTCACTCTCTTCCTCATTCATCACCCACTCTTTCTCTCTCTTTCTCTCATTTTCTCTCTAAACTAAACCACACCACCACCATCTAAATTCAACAAAAACTACAATCAAACGCCATCAAATCATTAAGCTCGTTTGGAATAAAAGAACCACGGCATCATGATCTACATCTCTATCTTTTCAAAATTTTGATTCGACAATTTGTAAGTTTCTGACAAATCTCGAAACTCTTCGATTTCATGTATTTTTCACTTATTGTTGTTTATCTAAGCTTGAAATGTTCATATATGGGTTGGGTAAAAGTTTCAGACTAAACGGAAACCGAAAAACACGTTTTCGGCATAAAATCCGGCCATCAGTCATAAGTGACGCATAGACCAGTGCAGCGTAGCATCACTTAATGCGTCACTTAAGTGACGCACCGAGTGTCGCTAAAAACCCTAATTTCCCGTCACTTGCCCAAGTGCCGCATAAAACCCCTTTTTCCCGACACTTCTTAAGTGTCGCAAATTCAATACCCGACACTTCTAGCGACACTTGACTAAGTGTCGCCTATAATTGAATTCTGATTTCATCCGTCACTAACATTAGTGACTCATGACCCTTATACCGACACTTGTACCCAACACTCGCTTAAGTGTCTCCCCTTATGCGTCACTTCCTTAAGTGACGCTATCGATTCAGAATTTACCATTTTATGTGACACTTCCTAAGTGTCGCCTAGACCCCTAAGTGACGCTATAAGTGTCGCATGAAACAGAACCAAGAAAACACCTCGACCCCAACCAGGGGCCAGCCCCTTGGACCCCGCCAGGGGTTGCCACCCCTGGAACCCCGCTTACCAGGGGCGCTGCCCCCGGACCCCCGTCACTTAGAGTTTGTAAATGCATTTCAAACCAAGTGCCAAACTTGTATAACATCAAACACGAATACGATACGACATCTAAAACACATTGGAACATACTTTTTAAGTATAACACTTTGACATCATAATAATAACACTTTGAAATTATTATTGCAAACAATCACCAATGGGCCGTACACGTTTTCAAAACTCAAACTTATCAATCAAATCAAATCAGTTGGACATTACTAGTTGGATGAACAACTCGCATAGGTTATCTTTTAAGATGCCTACTCATTTTATTAACCTTGCGCGTTATAAATGCCTGGCAGGTTACAGTCTTCGGACACCTCACTTTACCTCACCACATTTGCTTCATTGCAACTCTTCAGGCTCAGGTGAGTCTCATAGCCCCGCTTTTATTGTTTTTAATCCCTGGGTGGGAATACATGCTCTACTTTGTTTTACAAGTGAACGCGAGTACTTTCTCACTATATACTGCATGTGCTGTTTACTAATCATTTTAAGTCCTCAACGCTCATAGTTCTGGTAATACTGTAAGTAGCGCGAATGTTAGTGTATGGTACCATATAGGATTGACAACCCTCGTCCGGGTTAGCAAGCACTAACTGGTCAAATGAACGCATTAGCATTTGTTCATAACGAGTGATGATTAGGCACTCGTCCACACGCACCTATGCTCAGGCACTTTATTGTGATCCTGACACCCCCGTTAAGCGCAAAGTATGACTTCATGCTGACATATATCTTATTTGATTCATTTCAAATACTTATTATTAAATCTTGTGGTTCACAAATACTTACTCATTCATTATACAAACCTGTGAGCTCACCAGCTTTTTAGCTGACCTTTTTAGCATGTGTTCTCAGGTACCCAACAGCAGTAGGCCTGTTCATTCAGGATGCCCATAGCTCGAGTCAGCATGCACATCAGGAGATTACATAGTATTACTACATTTTGTAACGTGGTTATGCCACATAATCTCTAAACAATTTAACTATTGGGCTTTTGTAAACATTTAACATTGTAAAACTTTATATTATCAACGTATCAGTAAAACGAAGCATATAGAGTCGTTCATTATATGCCTTGTGTGTTTTGATTATTGATTAGTAGCACCCCAAAGCTTGCTTCCGCTAAACAGTAAATTTGGAGGTGTTACAGATTGGTATCAGAGCCTAAGGTTATAGTGAACTAGGTTGCATTTAGTGGGCCTAAACTATGACCATTAGGCAGTATTTCCTTATTAGGTATGATTGGTTCAGGAATTACATCGTACAACTTTAATTTAACATAGCCTGATCAACTATGTACAATTAAGGAAAGATGACGTGAGACCTGAAACGGTCATGATTGAATAGGGATACACTAGTTGACTCTGACCACGAGAGAACCGGGACTCACTTGTTTGTGCTAGACACTTTAGGCTATATTATATGTTATATATATATAGGCCTCACTTGTTCCACGTTGTTGCCACAGAAATGGCCGACACATCATCTAGACAAACTACGCATGCTTCATCATCTCTCTCTCGCGCTCTTCGCAGCCACTCTGAACCTCTAGTGGCTAGACACTCCCGTAGCTCACTCAGAGCTAGGCCATACCCCCATCCTACCATCACTAGACCCGCCCCTATCACCGATAACCAGCGGGCGATTGCACACCAATGGAGCTGGTTGCCATTGGCTGTAGCCTCTTGGAGAATCGAGAAAAACATAGAAGTCCTTACTGATGGCCGAGAATACACTGCCATGGATCTTTTCCTCTTACACCCAGGAACCAACACACCTGACGGTACCAGTACTAACTGCTCGAGTACACCGACACGAGAGACAATTACGCGACATGGATCTGGAACTTCAGGAAACTCGTGAACAATGGAGACTTACTCCAATGGAACGCATCAATGAAGTGGCTGAGGACCATGAAAACAATGTCAACAACATGGATGTCCTTCGTGACAGAGTAGTGGAAATAGGTGTGGAAGCCGCCCTCTTGCGACACAGATTAGAGGAATGTGAGCAACGCTCATAGGAAGCTGAAGAGTACACCCGTGGATTGGTGCAACGACTAGTCTTGGCAGAAGACAACGCCAGACAAGCCAGTAGACTTGCAGGCACTGTGGATCGTCTCGTTACAATGATGGAACAAATCAACCTACGTCAAGACTAGTGTAGTCTTATCTTATAACTTTTCAACTATCTATGTAAAACCTTTGTAATTCGACCGGATGTAATAATTCCCGGCACCTTTTGTAATAGTCAAGTCATGTAATCTTTTGATAACTCGCACCTTGTATCCAACTTGATTATCTAAATGGATTTGCACTAGTCAAGTCAAGTCATCCACATAGATTTGCACTAGTAGGATATCACTTTCAATTCTTTTGAAAAGCAAGGTCTTATCTATAGCACCTCTTTTGAAACCATTTTTTAACAGATATACAGACAGAGTATCATACCAAGCTCTAGGAGCCTGATGTAATCCATAAAGTTCTTTATCCAATCTAAGCACCTTATTTAGATATTTGGGATCCTCAAACCCTGGTGGCTGACATACATACACCTCTTCATCTATCTTTCCATACAGAAATGCACTCTTCACATCCATTTGGTATACCTTGAAATTCTTGAAAGTAGCATAAGCCAAGAACAATCTAATAGCATCAATTTTTGCCACGGGAGCAAATACCTCATCATAATCTATCCCTTCTTATTGAGTGTATCCATGTGCAACCAATCTAGCCTTGTTCTTAATTACTATGCCTCTCTCATCTTTATTATTTATGTATACCCATTTAGTACCAATTGCCCTTTTTCCTTTGGGAAGATCCATCAATGTCCACACATTTTGAATTTTGAATTGAAGCAGCTCCTCTTGGATAGCCTCAATCCATCTTGGATCTCTCAAAACTTCAAGAGAAAATTTCTTGGGCTCCATCTGAGATAGAAAACAAGCAAACAAAGAAAAATTGACATTTTCATCAATGAGTTTAGATGACCTTATTGTTTGCGTGGGACCCTCAATTGGTCCAATTACATTATCCAATGGCAAGTAGCTTTTGTGAGCTTGATACTGTGGACCAGCTGCCATTTCTATCCCAGATTCCAAATTGGTAAGATTCTGATCCAGATTTGTGTCTTCTTGATCCATTTGACCACTTGATTCTGACACATTCATCCTTGATGGTTCTTGATCCCGTTCTGCATCTTCATTTGTTGGAAGTTCATTTGATGCAACTTCTTGTAGAGAACAATCTGGATCTGATGATGTATTCCCATCACCAAATGTACTATTATCATCCAAATTTGATGTAATGGGCACTGAAATCTGCTGTTGATCATGAGTGGAATACACAAACACTGCAGGTGGGTCAGGTGACCATGTTGGAAACAAAACAAATTGTGGTGATTTGCTCCTTTGTTGTCCCGCACTTGCACCTGCATTTGTACCTGCACTTGATGGCTCACACATATATCTAAATGATTGGGTTAGTGCATCAATATCAAATAGGTGTGCTGGACCTTTTCCTAAGACATTAGATGTGTGCTCGTTAAAGGTCACATTCAAGGTCTCTTCCACTATTCCAGTCCTACTGTTGAACACTCTATATGCTTTGCTCTGGAAAGAGTAACCAACAAAGAACCCTTCATCAACCTTACTTTGAAACTTGCTTAAATGATCCTTGGTATTTAAGATAGTGACAGGACATCCAAATGGTTTAAGAAAGCTAACCAAAGGTTTAATTGCTATCAAAGAATAGCTCATAAGATGTCTTATTATGAGGCTTGACAACTAATACCCTGTTCTGGACATAACAAGCAGTGCTGATTGCTTCTGCCCAGAAGTTCATTGGAAGCTTAACATCTGCTAACATGGTTCTAGCAGCCTCAATAAGTGTCCTATTCTTTCTCTCTGCTACTCCATTCTGCTGTGGAGTCCTAGGAGCACTATATTGTCTATCTATACCCTTGGATTCATAGAATTTATCCATCTCTTGATTTTTAAACTCTGTTCCACTATCACTCCTGATGATTTTCACCTTTCTGTTGGGTTGGTTTTCAATCTTAATGATGAAAGACCTTAGTATGCCTCCAGTCTCATCTTTGGTTCTAAAAAAGAACACCCAACTGAACCTGCTATAATCACCAGTGATCACTAGGCAATATGACTTCTTACCTATACTACTCACATTTGTAGGTCCAAATAAGTCCATGTGTAGTAAATGTAAAGGTGTGACAATGGAGTTCAGTGTTTTGGTCTTATAAGAGGATTTGTGTTGCTTACCTTTTTGATAGGCAACACAATGGTCATCACATGAATAAGTTTCCGCTGGTAAACCTCTGACAAGTTTTCCTTTAACAAGTTTATTTATTGTTTTAAAATTCATGTGACACATCCTTCTATGCCAAAGATCATATTCATCAACAGTTGCTTTTGAAATCAGACAGTTCAATTCGGATTTAGGTACACATTTAGCCAATTCACAACTGTACATGTTGTTCTTTCTGGGAATTTTCATTAAAATCATTTTTGGATCAAGAACAAACTTCTTAGAAAGAATACAACATTCTGTGTCTATAAAGAACACTGGATTGTTTTTCTCAGTTATTTGGCTAACACTTAACAAGTTGTACCTCAATTGTTCAACATAGTATACATCATTGAAGCTTATCTTATCACTGTTGACATTTTCCATTCCTGTAATCCTTCCACCTCTAGGATTACCTCCAAATGCTACAGGACCTCCATCAAAAGCTTTGAAGTCCTCCAATCTAGCCCTATCTCCTGTCATGTGCCTAGAGCATCCACTATCAATGTGCCATATGCTTTTCTTCTTTCTCTGCACATATATAGGACAAAAGATCAGTTTCTTTTGGGAACCCAAACCAATTTGGTTGTGGGTGTCCCTTTTTCATTAACAACATCAACTCTTTTGAAAGTCATTGATGCTGATGCCAATTTAGTTGGTTTCCAGACCCAACTGATGTTTGACTTAATAGAATTTAGTGATCTGGTAAAACTAAATTTTGCACCACTTCTATTTTGCTTAGCAGAACTAAAGTTGGTTAACTTTTGCCTGGCAGAATCAACTGTGAATTGCCTAGCAGAATTAACTTTGGTTAAACTTTGCCTGGCAGAACCATTTGTGGTGTGCCCAGCAGAGTTAACTTTGTTCTTATGCTTAGCAGAATTAACATCTGTTACAGTCAATTTAGTTCTGTTGGCATTGACTTTGGTCAACACAACTGCACTTCCTTTTGGTGCAGCAGAGCTAACTTTTGCCTTTGACTTCTTGACTATGCTGGCATAATTAATTTTTGTCTTGAAATTTTGATGGTTAATTCTGTCAGCAGTAGTCCATGCTGATTACTTAACCCTTTGAAATTTTTGGTTATAATAGCAATCATTTTGAAGATGATTAAGTCTTCCACAGATGAAACAAGCTTTCTCATCAATTCTTTTAAAATTTGATCCAAGTTTTTGAGAAATCATTTGGTTCCAGTTTCTTTGGTTTCCTCTTGAATCTTTCTTTGATTTTGGAGATGAAGAAGAAGAGCTTGCTTTGTAATTACAAACAGAACAGTTAGCAACAACAGCATGTTTATTTAAATAATTTTTTACATGGTTGTTCAGATGCCTAACTGTAGATTTAACCTCTCCTAAATCTGTTCTTGATTTGTCATTTGTGAGATGTTTCTTAATTATATTCAATTTTTGAATTTCAGCAAACATTCTTTTTCCTTGTTCTAGTTTTTCAACTGTGATTTCTGAAGTCAGTTTGCCTATCACTTGCTTTTCCTTCTTTTCTATGGTTTTTGCTCTCTCAAACTTATCTATCTCATTTTCATCATCAGAACAGTCAGTTTCAAGTCCATCTATCAATTTATCATCTAGACTTTCTACTGATTTTACTTCTACCTTAGTTGTCTCTTCAACCTTAAGAGACACATGATCAGCTTTTCTCTCTTCTTCAAGCACAATTTCTTTGATCATGTTGATGTCTATGTCACGTTTGGGTGGGAAATAGTTTCCGTTGTAAGGTGGGGGTATACTGTTGTATCCTAAACCAGTCTTAAGTTTGCCATGAATTTGTTTTTGTATCATATTATCTACACCTTTTGAAGCATATTGTAACTTATCCACTGATAATTTAATATACTCCTTCTCACTTATGGCTTTAGCTAGTTTTAGAGTCAATTCTTCTACCTTATCCTCTAGATTTTTCTTTTCCCATTTGACATATTCTATATCATATTTGAATTGAGTTTCATTTTCCTGATGTTTCCTAATTTGTTTTTCTAGATCTTCTATAGAGACAACATAAAGCTTACTTTTTGCATCCCATTGATCAAGTTCCCTAATGACATTTGCATTATGATCCCTATATTTTTTAACAAGTTTCTGGCATGTAGAAGAACATAATTTAGATTGTACCTCATAAGGAACTTCATCAGATGTGTCTGCTTCTCCAATGGCCATCAAAGCATGATTATGATGTTCCATTTCAACTTGATCACTCCATTCATAACCCAGACCATCTTGTGAAACAAGAGCATTTAGTGTAGATTCCTGAACTGGAATGGTTCTTCTCTGAGGACCATTGTATGCAACATTATATCCACCAGATCTCTGTCCATTTCTCTCTTGCCTTGGAGATCTGCATTCTCTAGCAAAATGACCCATCTTGTGACAATTGTAGCATTCCACTTTGCTCTTATCAAACCCCACGTTGTCATCTCTTTTTCCTGCAAAATTGTACCTACCAGTCCTCTGCAGAAACTTCTTTACCCTCATGGTAATCATGGCCATCTGCCATTTGAGGTACATCTCCTCTAGATCATCAGGATTCACTTGCTCTAATACTTCACTAGTCAGTGACGAGTTCACATGACTAGCAAAGAAGGCTTCAATAACTTGATCTATAGATCTATCCTGTGTTGTTGATGATGATCCAGATCCAACAGATTTCTCAACATGTACAGATCCATAACTCTTTGGATCTACCTTAGACCTTCCCATGGACATGAATGCGGCATTTTGAGAGCCCTGTGCTTCACCAACCACTTGCTTTCTACTTTCAACCTCAGGTTCAAAAGCTATAAGATCATTATACAAATCATTGAGCTCCTTGTCATCTAAATCACTTCTTTGCCTTAAACCAACTGTGTATATGGTCCATTCTTCACCCAAAGACCTTAAAAACTTTCTGTTAAGATCATTTTTATCTATGACAACTTTGTGATTCTTGAGCTCACCAACCAATTTTCTATACCTGTTGAATACCTGAGTCAAAGTCTCAGTCTTGACAGAGCTAAAGTTTTCAAACTGTTGTTTGAGCATGGATCTTTTGTTCTTCTTAGTGCTTTCATTTCCTGCAAACCTTTTATCCAGCTCCTCCATAAGCACTTTAGCATCCTCTGCATGCTCAAACTCACTTTGATACTCATTTGGAATAGAGAGTAACAAAGTGCTTAGAGCCTTGAGTTCTGTAGCTCTTTCTTTTCTTTCTATCTCAGTAGTTGGTGCACCTCTTGGCAATCTGACACCATTGGCAACAGTTTTGTATTTGGGACCATTTTTCACAATGTCCCATAACTGATAATCAGTAAGCAACATGTGTTGCTTGATTCTGTTTCTCCACATATGGTACTCGTCAGGTCTAAGAATGGGAATTCTAGACACCTGTATACCATCAACCACTTCTGAAGCCATATTAATAGATCAAACTTAAAGATGAACTAAACCTCAAACTATCAACCACACTATCCCAGATCTTCCTGAATCCAAAGCTTACACAAGCTCTGATACCAATTGTGAAGTCCCACAACGACACTTGTTTCAAGCAATGAATTCTTAACAAGAAGTTTGTGGAATAACACTTGTTAAGTTAGGAATATTATATGTATTACTTGTAATATGATTGTAACAGATTTGAATGTATAACAAGAACACGATTATTTCAATAGTCAAAAGCCTCAATATTATTGATTCAATAATACGGATACACTTGATTTGTATCGAGGTTACAAAGAGAACCTTGAAGCTTGTGGTGTAGACTTAGTTACAACAATGAACCATTAGATTAATTTATACACTAAACACTTAGTCAACAAAATCTATACAAAATCTTCTTTGCATAACTTAGATTTCCTTGAGAACGTGCCAGCATTAAATGCATTAGACCTCCTTGTCTGCTGCGTGCACTGTACCTCAAAAGCATGGTCTGCAGTGGTTGTACTTGTACTACCGGGTTGGTGAAAAGCAGGTGCACTAAGCAGAACTATCAATAATAAGGAGCATAACTAGCAAAACTTTCTGGCAGAACTAATCTTGGAAATCTTCGGTTTGACAGAACTATTTGTGGAAAGGCTTGGCAGAACTAATGCAGAAAGGACTAGCAGAACTAACTCTGGAAAACTTTGTCTTCAATAAATGAACAGAGCTAACTCCACCAGCAGAACTAAGTCTTCAATAATTAGCAGAACTAATCTCATCAGAGCTAAAACACTTAAAATATTTCTTCACTTGATCTTCAATTGATTTTAGCCCAACAAAACCCTATATCTTCTTGAAGACATCGTTAGTGTTAGACGATGAGATTGGGCCAAACCTAGTTATGGGTTTAGGGTCCATTAGGGTTAGGGTTTATGTTGCTTATTCTCTAAGCTAGTTTATATTATTTATAGACATGCAACAATCTCTATAATGACAATCAATAATAATCCATTTCATTAATTTACATGGTATCAGAGCTAGTGAATTAGTGAAAAAAATCCTAATTTGAAAACACTCTTCCTCCGGTCGTCAATTTTGACGATCCGGAGGGATGACACTCCGACAATCAGTTTATTCCAGCAAGTCCTCTTATTGTCTTTTTCATTTATCTTTTGCAATCGCGATGATTCTCTTACGTTCAGGAAGCTATTGAATTAATTTGCCTTACCCCACTATCTAGTGCGCTCTTCTACTTTGAATTTCTTTTGCTTAAATTTGTTATATTTAATTCGTGTGCGTGTATGGTTCCGGATCTTCACGGCAACACATACAATTCCTATTCTTCCTCATTATATAAGTTACTGTTGTGGGTAGATTTTTATCTAACTTTGCAGGATCCTTACCAGCATCATAATACTGTTACTCAGGTATGGAAGTTGTTTACATTAATTATTCGTGTCAAAGGATATTGATGATTTGTAAGTCTGCATTCAGGATCACGGATATAATTGAGGATCCTGGGAGTATCTTTGTTATTTGTCTTGCAGGATCCTATTCAGGATATATTTATCTAACACAATTATGCAGGATTCTGGACTGGGAAGATATTTATTTAATGATCCTATGGTCAATCTCGGAGTACACATAGCTCAGGATCCTGGACTTATCTTAGTTAAGGATCATGAACTATATAACACGTTTATTTTTCTTGAGTATTGACCAGGTCTTAGAAGAAACGCGTTAATGAGATATGCTCCGGATTACGTGAAGAGGATCTGATACGATTCCATGAAGACGAAGTCTGATGCACGTGTGGAATAGAGTCAAAAGAGACGTTGAAGGTCTTCATCATTCCTCGGAGGATCCCTGATATTTCGGAATTATTGTTAAACGCTCTTAGTATATAAATGAGGCTCGGATGATCACTTAGATTAACGAATACTTGCTATTTTCACCTGTAAACACTCACACACTCTGCTCTCATTCTCGTTCACGATCATTTCATCAACACTTAGCTAAAATCACACACAAATTCACCTAGCCGATCATCCTTGTGCTCTTAGTTTGTAATCAATTACTTTCATTTCTATAAAATTAACAAAGGCAAGGATCGTTTGATCCTTCCCGAGGTTTTGTGCCGGCGATCAACCTTGATCAAGGGCTTTCCTCGTATATCATCGTGTCGATTTTATTTACTTGTCATTTATATTGCTTCCATAGTATTCTGCTTAAATTTTTATCATCAACATTGTCATTATCTTTCATTTATACTCGAACTTTGATATTGAAACGTTTGTTCAACAAGGATCCACAGATTTAATCAATCTTTTTAACACAAAATATTGACTTACTAATAGAGATAATCGTGTAAAGGCGTAATTATCTTGATAGTAATTTTACACCTGACCTCACAAACTAATTTTTGATCACTTAATTGCTTTAGTAATTTTTGACCAAAACAATTTGGCGCCCACCGTGGGGCAATTGGTGTTTTTCTTGATCAAACTTTTGTTAAAATCCCCGTTGAGTCATCTTTTTCAAAGATTTCTGTCGAAAATGTCGAGCCAAGGACGATCTACATCATCTACCATGCCCTCATCATCTTCTACTAGAACCACTCTTCCTTCTGCTCCACCTCTCACATCATCTCAGCAACATCCGCAAAATGTCTATGCAAGGCTACCGTCGGCTGGATCCACATCTTTGGGGGCTGGATTCTTATCGGATCCAGACCCTGTTATGATTGCTAACCGGGATATTGTGTCTATGTTTACGCAGGTAAAAGAGCAGCTTCAACGAGTGGAGAGAAGCAACGAAATCCTGAGAAAGGATGTGGAGGACATGAGAACTAGAAGCAATGTTCCGGTTTCTCAAGTCACTACTCCTATCCGAAGCAGGATCCTTGATTTTGGCACTCCTTCATCAGCGGAACACCAAGGAGATTTCATATCTATGCAAGGGAGCACTAGGATCCCAGATCCAATATTTGCTACAGGAGTTTCTACATCAAGGGGTCAACAATCTAATCCAGGATCCTCATACAGGACTCCTGACGGTGGTAACATGTTCAATAATTTTACCTCTAATAATAATGTTGGGACTAACAATTTTCAGGATCCTGGAGTCAGTCCTGTGATGGCGAGAGAGATACATAAATTGAAGGATATGATATCAAGCGTCCCCGGAGTTGTACAACCAATTCCAGAAGTTGCACCAACGGCGCATAGGATCTCGAGATTTGCACCACCTATTTGTGATGCCGAGATCCCTAAGAGATTTCAGACACCCAATATGAAGCTGTATGACAGAATGACGGATCCTGAGGAGCACATCGCGCAATACAGGGAGAGGATGGAAATCATTCCAATTCCTTCCGATCTTAAAGAAGCATGTTTATGCAAGGGCTTTGGCACTACTCTCACAGGATCCGCGCTAAAATGGCTATTAAATGTTCCTCCTTACTCTATTACTTCATTTGCTCATTTGGTTAATTTATTTAATAATAAATTCTCTTGCAGTAGGACATTTGAAAAATTAACGACTGATCTATATAGAATTGTCCAAAAAGCTAACGAGTCTCTTCGAGATTTTGTAGGGAGATTCGGGAGAGAATCCTTGAACATACCTAACTTGGATATGCCTACTGCCGTACAAGCCTTTAAGATGGGAATCAAAAGGGATTCCCCATTTTATGAGGATCTTGTTATGAATCCTTGCAGGAACCTCGATGAAGTCAGAAACAGGGCTTTAAGGTTTATCAGATTGGAAGAATATGCAATGATACAGAAGAGGGTGGATACTCAATCAGCATAGGATAGACATAACAGGAAGTCAGACTCGTCCTCATTCAGATCAAACCGGAACAAACCATATACCAGAAATGAGGATCGTCGTGTGAATGCTGTTGACGAAGATGACGAAGAATATCCTAAAATAACTGATTATAATTTTTCTGTAGATACAACAGATATATTGTGTGCCATGCAGGATCTTGGAGACAAGGCAAGATGGCCAAAGAAGAATGACAAGTCATATGCATGGAAGGATAAATCTAAATGGTGTGCCTATCATGAGGATTTCGGCCACACAACTGAGAATTGCATAGCTCTCCGGAAAGAAATCAGTCATCTTCTCAACAAAGGATACTTGAAGGATCTGCTTGGGAAAAAGAGGGATCACGCCAAGGATCATGACAGTGTTCAGGATCCTGAGTCTCAGGATAATCGCAGGATCCCAACTAGAGCAGGATCCCCACCTTCGGACGCCAAGGTAATCAATTTTATTTCTGGTGGCTCTGATATATGTGGCACTTCTTATTCTGCAGCAAAGAGGCACGCAAGGGAATCAAAGTCAGAAAAGCCATATAAACCTACAAGGACTTCCATGAAGAAAGACGAGAAGGTCATAGCATTTGATGAGGATGATTTGCAAGATGTTCAGAATCCTCACCATGATGGTTTGGTTATTACTCTTTATGTTGCTAATCACTTTGTGTGAAGGATCCTGATTGATGGAGGAAGCTCAGTCAACATCATTCGTCTGGAGACTTTGAAAAGGATGGGTATCCCAGAATCAGAAATCACTTCGAGGTCCACCGTATTGGTAGGATTCAGCGGAGAAGTAAAGAATACGGTTGGTGATATAAAATTGCCAATCTACATTGAAGGGGTAAACTCTGTTCAAAAGTTCTGTGTTATGGATTGTTTGTCGAGCTATAACATTATCCTAGGAAGACCATGGTTGCATGATATGAAAGCGGTACCCTCAACGTATCATCAATGTGTCAAATTACCAACCCCATGGGGGGTGGTCAAGATCAGCAGTGACCAACAAGAAGCAAAGGATTGTTATACAACGTCAATGAAATCTACTGCCAAGCCTCCGTCAGCATATCAATTAAAGAACAAGGCATGGGATGTCCTGGAGACAAAGGAGCAGGACGTCAAAGAAGTGCCGCTGAGCTCGAAGGATCCTGAAGAAAAGGTGCTTATAGGATCAAGCGTCCCAGAGGATCTTGAACAGGATCTGATGAAGTTCTTGAATCAAAGGAAATCAACTTTTGCCTGGAAGCCAGAGGATATGACAGGTATATCTAAGGATATCATAACTCATAAACTTGGAATTGATAATAGTTTCAGGCCGGTTCAACAAAAGAGAAGAAAATTTGCGCCGGAAAGGAATGCTATTATCCAGGCTGATGTTGAAAGACTACTTGCTGCTGGCATGATAAGGGAAGTAAAGTTTCCGAGATGGTTAGCAAACGTGGTGGTGGTACAAAAGAAGAATGGGAAATGGAGAGTGTGTGTGGACTATACGGATCTCAATAAAGCCTGCCCGAAGGATCCTTTTCCATTGCCCCATATAGATTCAATGGTGGATGCTACGGCTGGGCACGAGATCCTAACTTTTATGGATGCTTCTTCAGGATTTCAAAAAATTCAGATGGAACCTTCAGACCAGGAAGACACAGCCTTCATAACCCCCACAGGTATTTATTGTTATGTTGCTATGCCTTTTGGTCTTAAAAATGCAGGTGCAACATACCAAAGGCTAGTCAACATGATGTTCAAAGACCAATTGGGAAGCACAATAGAAGTATACATCGACGACATGGTAGTAAAGTTAAAGAAAATTGAGGATCATCTTCAGGATCTTAAGGTAGCCTTTGACATTCTGGATCAATATAACATGAAGCTCAATCCTGCTAAATGCCACTTTGGAGTGGGGGCAGGAAAGTTCTTGGGATATATGGTGACCAAGAGAGGGATAGAAGCAAGTCCAGAACAAATCAAAGATATTCTTAATCTGAAGTCTCCGTCAAGCCCAAAGGATATACAAAGGTTAACGGGAAGGATAGCAGCTCTGAACCGTTTTATTTCAAGATCCTCAGACAGATGCAAGGAGCTCTATGATGTCCTTAAAAAGAACAAAAATTTTGAGTGGGGAGAAAGGCAAGAAGCCGCATTTCGAGAATTGAAGGAATATTTGTCATCAGCTCCTTTATTGATGAAGACTGAGAATTGTGAACCACTGTTTCTCTATTTATCGGTATCCAGAAATGCTGTAAGTGCGGTGCTGGTGAAGGATCATGAAGGGCAACAACATCCTGTTTACTATGTAAGTAAAAGCCTATTAGATGCGGAAACCAAGTATTCTCATCTCGAAAAACTTATACTTGCATTAATCATGGCATCAACTAAACTTAGACATTATTTTGAGACACACCCGATACATGTAAGAACCAATTATCCTATTAAAAACGTTTTGAAGAAACCAGAAATGTCAGGACGTTTAGCTAAATGGTCTGTAAAATTAAGTGCTTATAATTTAATTTATGAACCTAGGAATGCAATTAAATCTCAAGCTTTAGCGGATTTTATTGCTGACTTTACTAGTGATCTCCAACATGAAGTAGATTTAGAAGTGCAAGAACTAAATCAAATAAGTGAAAGATGGACATTATATACTGATGGCGCTTCTAATGTAAAAGGGACTGGATTAGGAATTGTGTTAATATCACCTCAAGGTGATATCATGCCTCAAGCCATAAGATGTGAATTTCAAGCTACAAATAATGAGGTAGAATATGAAGCATTAATTGCGGGATTACAATTAGCTAAGGATATTGGAATAAAATACTTAAATATGTATGTTGATTCATTATTAATTGCTAATCACTATAATGGATCTTATACTGTAAAAGTAGATAGATTAGCTGCGTATTTGGAGATTGTTAAGGATCTTGCAGGTAGCTTCGAGGTCTTCGACATTCAACAGGTACCACGTGAGGACAACACTGAAGCGGATGCTTTGGCTAATCTAGGATCAAGTCTAAGGATCCCATCGGATGTCAAAATATCAATTATACATATTGCAGCGCCTGCTATCGCTGATAAGGATCACAATGAAGAGCAAGTATGTGACGTTGAGGATCCTCAGCCTGGAGACAAATCGAATGCATCAGGTTCTGGGGGCAAGTCAGGATCATGGATGCAGCCGATCATGGAATATATACAACACGATGTGATCCCTAAGGATGAAAATAATCCTAAAGGCTTCAGGTTAAAGGTATCCCATTTTACTATTGAAAATGGTATATTGTATTAAAAATCACTTGCAGGACCATTATTGCGATGCCTTGAGGATCCTGAAGCAAAAGCAGTTCTCAAGGATATACATGAAGGCGATTGTGGGAATCATTCTGGGGGCAGAGCATTATTTTCAAAAGTTTTAAGGACATGATACTTCTGGCCCACTATGAAGAAGGACTCCATGGATTTTGCTCGCAAATGTGATGCTTGTCAAAGACACGGAAACATCCATCATCAACCAGCAGAACCGATGCATCCGATTATCTCACCATGGCCGTTTATGAAATGGGGAATGGATATTGTTGGAAAACTACCAGTTGCTCCAGGAGGAAAAGTGTTTATGCTTGCAATGACGGATTATTTTTCAAAATGGATTGAAGCTGAAGCATTTGTTCAAGTAAAGGAAAAGGATGTTATCTCATTCATCAAGAGAAATATCCTCACAAGGTTTGAGATCCCGGCAGAAATAGTGTGTGACAATGGATCTCAATTTATTGGAAGAAGAACAACTAAATTTTGTGAAAGTTGGGGAATCAAGATGATAACTTCAACTCCAGTCCATCCTCAAGCCAATGGACAAGCATAATCTAGCAATAAAATTATAATCAACAATCTGAAGAAGAGGCTGGATGCTAAGAAAGGAAGATGGGCTGAAGAATTGTCTTTTGTTTTATGGGCTGATAGGACCACGGAAAAGGAGGCAACTAAGCAAACTCCTTTTGCTTTGGTGTTTGGATCCGAAGCTATGATCCCAACAGATATGGCAATCCCAACGGCAAGATCCCGGATGCAGACTTTGAAAGCAAACAAGGAAGCGTTGATTCAGGATCTGGACTCTGTGGATGAGTTAAGGGATCGTGCTAAATTCAGGATTGCAGCATACCAACAGAGAATTTCAAGATCCTACAACAAGAATGTCAGGATAAGAAGGTTTCGAGTAGGAGATTTGGTATTAAGGAAAGTATTTCAAAATACTAAAAATCCTGCAGAAGGAAAGCTAGCACCAAAGTGGGAAGGTCCATATTTGATAGATTCGGATGCTGGAAAGGGGGCATACTGGTTGGCCAACATGGATGGCGAACTACTTCCAAGATCCTGGAATGCCATTCATTTGAAGCTCTATCATATGTAAGTTGAATGTTTTTATTCAACATAAAAGGTACTCCTGTGATCCTTAACTTTTCATTGATTTTAATTTTACTATATATGTATGTGTGTATTATAATTATATATATATGCATGAAAGTTAATTATGATTATTATTCTCATTGAATACCCTACTGACTTAAGCATCGGAGGGGTGTTAGGCAAACTAACACCCACCTTTACCCAAGATTTTGTATTTGTTGTAGTTCATATACTTAAGGATCATGGAATGAAGATTAGGGGTTGGCCACCTCTCCTCCGTTAAGGATCCCACCGATTCTCTAAGGTTTAGAGGTTTTCGTACGGATAAACACCTCTCTACGAAAAGGGTTTTGACACCTCGCCGGGTGCGCACGATGTTTGATTATAGTGCCATGGTTAGGGAATCGGTGATGCCTCTGGTACCCGACAACTTCATTTCCGTTGGCCTATAGATCAAGCGCTAACGAATGTCGATACTGATGTGCACTATACGTATCGATCTAAGGTTTGTGTCGTTTTCACGTCACTCTAAGGTTTGTAATGTTTTCACATTACCAATTGGTTAGGCATTTTCATGTCTCAAATGGCGTAGCCCAAGAATCAAATGGTTTGTAATGTTTTCACATTACCTAATGGTTTGGCATTTACATGTCACTTTTATAGTTTTCATAAACTATCCAATGATTATAATGTATTCACATTATCAAAATTTTCATTGGTTAAGTCTAATAAATAACTTTATTAGCTCTAATGTTTTCATGATTATCAAAAGCTGTTTTGATCTAAGGATCGCAAAATCTTTTTAAGATCACAACATTTTTCAAAAAACAAATTGTTTTCACAATTATTTGACAAAATATTAACGTTTATATGTTACAGGAATTACTCGTTGGGAGTTCCTCATTATCAACAGTTTATTTTAGGATCTTGAAGTCTCAGGATCCTAAATTCCAGTTTATATGAAATGCGGTGAAGGATCCTTGAATTTGAGGATCCCTATCCCGTCATTATCTCAGATCCAGTTAAGGATCCTTGAAGCCTGTGATGCTAAATAGGTGTTGAAGGAATCCTCTCAACGTCGTGGATATATCTTGAGGGAATCTCCTCAGGATCCTATTTCCAAGCAAACATATATATAAAAACACTGAGGGAATCTCCTCAGTATCCTGAAGACACGAGATGTAGATAATATCTTGATATTATTAACAGCAAAAGTCTAAGGATTATCTAAATCCTTAGATTGAGTTCAAAAGTAGTGCAGGAAATTAAAATTGTCTTGTGGCCAACATAAACCACGGTCATACACAACCATGATTGACCATACCAGGTCAATCTCATCCCGAAATAATTGTTTGTTACAACCACAAACCAAGAGAATAAAATGCTTAAAGATAAAAGTTGGGCTCTGGCTAGTCATTTGCCTTCCTCGTCCAATATGTTGTCTTCTGCTATGGATGCCAACCCATCAAGGACCTCTGAAATTGATGCCAGCTGATCCATTTTTGAAGTCCCTTGATCTTGAGGATCAGCAGGAAGACTTTGCACAGCTGTTCGGGTCTTGGATTATGATGCGTCCACCATTTCTGGGTCATTGCCCTTGATTTTGGCAAGCTTGGCTTCCCAGGTGTTAACTGGCCACATTGAAGTGTCATAGCCCTTCTCAGAAGCTTCATTGACCATCTTTAGCCGAGCCTCTAGGACAGTCATGATGGCATCCCTCTTTACCCTAGCAACCAGCTCCTCCTTCATCTCCTCAAATTTGGCATCGGCTTCGGCGGTTATCTTCAGAATATAAGCTTTGAGATCCTTGTTCTCCTTCTTCGACTTTGCCAGTTCGGCTGCGTCTTTGTCATGAGCATTCTTCACGGCTGTTGACAGTTTGCATATGTCATTAAATGCATTGGCTTTCTCTTTGCAACACTTTGAAAGATGCTCGATGGTCTACACAAAATCAATATATAAGTGGAGGTATTCTTGGAATAAAATGCAATGTGAATAGGGATTTTTGTTACCTTGGCAATTTCAGAATCGAGATTAGCAGGATCGAAGGTATCATCAGCCTTCCTTTTTTTTGAGGATCTAGAACGCAGGTTGGGCATCTTGAACTTTGCAACAGCTGGGGTTGACTTTTCCGCCTTATCTTCAGAAGAATCGTTATCAATATCTAGCAAGTTGATAAATGGGGCTGAAATTCAAAAAGAAAGGGAATAGGTCAAGTTAGTATCGTGTGAACAAAAAGTGTTGAGTTAGTTTGAACTTACCAGACATGGGGGTTTGGGATTCCTGTGATCCTGCACTTTCGGGTTGATTGGGATGCTTGAAAGTCCTTTCTACTTCAGGAATCTCTAGAAAAGTTCTTAATTTGCCTTCGGTATCCAAATCAGGGAGCGCTAATGCTGCGAAGTCAGCTGAAACGAGCGAAATCAGGTTAAAATTCATATTTTATGTTTTATAAACCCTATAAAAGACTGTCTCCTACCCTTGAGCAACCAGGTAGAAGAAATTTCATTGCTGATAGATGAGGAATTACGATCAACAAAAAAGAACCTGCTCCTCCAGTTTAAGTCATTTTGCTTTGTTCGCAGTACTGGATGAGTGCGATGGGGTTTAACTTTGAACAGGAAATAATACGAACCGTGGGTTCTGAGATGGTAGGTTTGGGCTAATTCAGGGGATCCTAAATCTATGGCATGAGAATCGGCTACAGTCTGAATTACAGAAAGGGTACGCCAAATCATAGGCATGGCTTGAACAAAACAGAGTTTGGTGGTGGTGAAAAACTCAGTGATAAAAGGGGGAAACGGGAAGTTAAGACCGATTGTGAAAGGGTATTCCGGAAAGCAAATCCACTTGTCGGAAGAAAGGTCCAGTGGGCATAAAGGGTCGAAAGCTTTAAAAATGGTATTAGGGGGAAATGAACCTTTGGTTTTCAGTAGCTCGATGTCGGAATCGTTAAAAGAACAAGGTTCAGGGTTCAAAATCAAACCCTGAGTATCGTACTCCGGACGATTATCCCCGTTTTTAAAAGGAATTAAAGACATGATGAACAAGACGATCAGATATGGAAAAAGGGAAATAAAGATTTTTACCTGCAAATCGATGGCGGTTAGCGGCAGAGTGAAGATGAATAAAAGGATTCAAGCATCAAAATGGATATAAACCCTTAGGCGCGGTAACCGATACATCTACCTAACACACTTTGAGCAGTTATCTTGGGAAGTTACAATGTTCAAGGATCCTTATAAACGTTATAACTTCGGGGGCAATTGTTGTGGGTAGATTTTTATCTAACTTTGCAGGATCCTTACCAGCATCATAATACTGTTACTCAGGTATGGAAGTTGTTTACATTTATTATTCGTGTCAAATGATATTGATGATTTGTAAGTCTGCATTCAGGATCACGGATATAACTGAGGATCCTGGGAGTATCTTTGTTATTTGTCTTGCAGGATCCTATTCAGGATATATTTATCTAACACAATTATGCAGGATTCTGGACTGGGAAGATATTTATTTAATGATCCTATGGTCAATCTCGGAGTACACATAGCTCAGGATCCTGGACTTATCTTAGTTAAGGATCATGAACTATATAACACGTTTATTTTTCTTGAGTATTGACCAGGTCTTAGAAGAAACGCGTTAATGAGATATGCTCCGGATTACGTGAAGAGGATCTGATACGATTCCATGAAGACAAAGTCTGATGCACGTGTGGAATAGACTCAAAAGAGACATTGAAGGTCTTCATCATTCCTCGGAGGATCCCTGATATTTCGGAATTATTGTTAAACGCTCTTAGTATATAAATGAGGCTCGGATGATCACTTAGATTAACGAATACTTGCTATTTTCACCTGTAAACACTCACACACTCTGCTCTCATTCTCGTTCACGATCATTTCATCAACACTTAGCTAAAATCACACACAAATTCACCTAGCCGATCATCCTTGTGCTCTTAGTTTGTAATCAATTACTTTCATTTCTATAAAATTAACAAAGGCAAGGATCGTTTGATCCTTCCCGAGGTTTTGTGCCGGCGATCAACCTTGATCAAGGGCTTTCCTCGTATATCATCGTGTCGATTTTATTTACTTGTCATTTATATTGCTTCCATAGTATTCTGCTTAAATTTTTATCATCAACATTGTCATTATCTTTCATTTATACTCGAACTTTGATATTGAAACGTTTGTTCAACAAGGATCCACGGATTTAATCAATCTTTTTAACATAAAATATTGACTTACTAATAGAGATAATCGTGTAAAGGCGTAATTATCTTGATAGTAATTTTACACTAGACCTCACAAACTAATTTTTGATCACTTAATTGCTTTAGTAATTTTTGACCAAAACAGTTACAATTAGTTAATATTTAGTTTCGTTAAGCGTATGTGTTTTTGGGGTTTATTAAAGCCAGGCGACAAGCTCACATATATTTTGTTAATTCTCCTATTTGCTACATAACTCTAGCCTACAAAACCCTAGCAGTCAAATATTGCCTCATCAACATCATTTTTGTTTTGACATCGGAGAACATTGTTGTCTTTGAAAATAGTTGATCAAAAAATTGACACTCCTACCTAGGCAAAGCAAGCCATGACATGGAAAAAAACACGTTACAGAAAGGAGGAAGTCATCAAGCAGTATACAACTTTTCGGCCGAATACAACTTTATCTCCGTGCCAACAACAAAAAGGAAGAAGCAAACAAAATCAAATGATGAAAAGAAAAGAAGAAGATGATGAGAATTTAACATTTGTTCCAATTTGTACGTCCGGAAGCCTCCCGTTCAAACTACATGGGAGTGTTAGACGATGAGATTGGCCCAAACCTAGTTATTGAACAACGATATTATAGAATTAATTGAATAACGTTTTCGCGTACAATATAAATATATAGTAAACAATAAACGGGCTAAGCCCAAGATAAATAAAGCCCGTCTAGAAATGGACTAATCATAATAACTACTAACAGCCCCCCGCAGTTGAAGCGGGAGATGGGCGAATGCTCAAACTAGTGCGAAAGTCATCAAAAAGAACGTATGGCAATCCCTTAGTGAAGATATCCGCGTACTGATAACGAGCTGGGACATGTAAAACACGAACCTGTCCAGTAGCAACCTGATCTCGAACAAAGTGAATATCAATCTCGATATGCTTCGTGCGTTGATGTTGCACGGGATTAGAAGACATATAAACTGCACTAACATTATCACAGTAGACTATAGTAGCAGTAAAGAGAGGAGTATGAAGCTCGCGAAGAAGGTTCCGCAACCACGATGTTTCAGCTACGGCATTGGCAACACCACGATACTCCGCCTCCGCGCTAGAGTGAGATATGGTATGCTGTCATTTAGAAGACAATGACAAGGTTGTTGCCAAGAAAAACACAATACCCAGAAGTAGATCGACGAGTAGTAGGACAACCGCCCCAGTCAGCATCTGAGTAAGCAACCAGGGACAACGTCGAAGATGAATATAACTGAAGTCCATAATCAATGGTACCCTGGACATAACGCAAGATCCGCTTGAGGACCGCGAGGTGAGGCTCCCGAGGGTCATGCATGAAAAGGCATATCTGTTGTACAACATAAGATAGATCTGGTCGGTGAAGGTAAGATACTGAAGAGCACCTGCTAAGCTACGATAAAGAGTCGGATCTGATACTGGAGTACCATCGGCACCAAGCTTAGTCTCTGTGTCAACAGGTGTACGACAATGATGACAGTTGAGCATACCAGCACGCTCAAGTATCTCAGAGGCATATTTCTTCTGAGAAAGAAACATCCCAGAGTCAGTACGTGTAACTGAGATGCCCAGTGATAAGTGCATAAAAGTACTATATTTGCATAGTATTTTATCCCGATTCCTACGTGTTTTCATTGCAAATGGTTTAGTTTAGATATTAATTTCGTTTATATTTGCAAATAGCAGTGGAAATGAAGGATTTTGAGAAAAGAGACAGAAAGTGGCCAATAAACGAGTCAAATGATGAAATCTTAGAAGTTGGAATAAAAGTTGGAACGAGAATGGTTTGAATGAAGGAAGAAAGTGAAAAAATCTGGAAAATTCATTCCATCCGTCGGATGGATTATTCCATACGCCAGATGGATCGATACTGCAGGCCCAAGTGTACGCGGACTGGGCTAGGGTTTATATTTAATCCATACGCCGGATGGATTATTCCATCCGCCGTATGGAACAGTTTTTCAGAAACTATATAAACGGCAGAATAAACCATTCGATTGGAGACCCCAATTTCGGCTAGGGTTTATTTAGTTCATTTCCAGAAGTTTAATTACGATTTTCAAGGTTATTTTGGAGGTACGAAGGCTCAAGATTGAAGATTACTCGTCTAAGTTCTTCGTAGTTTGTCTTTTGATTCGGTATAACTTTCTTTTACTTAATATCATTGATGAATTTGATATTAATTAATTTGAGTTTTCCGTTTCTTATGATGAATTGAATATTAAAGTAGTTGTGTGATTAATTAAACTCGGATCATGATTATTGAACGATAATTATTGCATATTGAAGAAGTTATTTGATTGAAAACTATTATATTATTCGTAAAACCTTGTTTATTGGTGTTTGCTAGAGATTATTTCTTAACGTGGTTAATGATATTGATGAGATTGATTTCCTTCAATGTTATTGATTATTGATGGTATTTAATTTTAGGATTTTCACCATTGCTAAATATGTTGAATCTGATAGGTTAAGAGAATAAGATCTATGCAATCTAAAGTGAACAAGACAATAAGAAATTATTGGGTATTGTTGATTCGTACCATTAGAGTTAGTTATGATAAGTTATGAATGTTTAATGCACAATTTATGGTAAAGCACACAATATACTGATAATCTTGTGACATTGGACCAATGTTTAATGCGGAACCTTAAATTGTAGAAATTAGTTAACCTGAACAGGAGACTAGTTTACATTCAATTTAGAATCTTTGATTAGTGACTAAATTGATTTAAAAGAAATCACAATTAAATAATTAATATGAAATGAATCGGGATATATGAATCTAAGTGAAGTTAATTATACAATTACTATTCCTTCCTATTGTTATTTATTTATTTAATTATTTTAAGTTAAAGTTTTATTTAGTTTCAATTATTCTTTACAAATCTTAAGTTCGAACGGAACTCAAACACCTCCCTATTTACTGCTTTCTAGTTAATTAATACTTTCTATTTTTATAAATAACTACTGTTCCCTGAGATCGACTCGGACTTACCAAGTCTATACTTACATTCGATTAGGTATTCTTGTCTGGTTGTGTGAAAAGTATTTATTAGGTATTTCCATTTATAAGTTGTAAAACAAGACCTTTCACGACACATCAAGTTTTTGGCGCCGCTGCCGGGGAACAGTTGCGTTGTTTATTTGAATAGGAATTATTAATTGTAAAAGTTGGTATTTGGAAATTTGTTTAATAAATTCTTGTAAAGTTGTTTATTTAGTTTACTTATTTGGAGCAATAGGTTTTGTTAATTAAAACAGGTTGAAACAAATTACTTTTATTCGGTTAAATCTTTAGGTAATTAGTTTCAACCGGCGGATGGAAATCCATCCGCCGGTTGGAGTTTTCATGTAAAATCTGTATATTTCATTTATTTTTATTTATTTTGTGCGAACTAACTTGTTTTTCGTTAGTGGTGTTGTATTTCAAATTTATTTCTTATTTAGGTTGTAATCAGAATGACAAGGAGCTTTGAGAGTGATGCCAACAATTATAACATGGCCAAGGGTATGAACTATGATAATTCTGATGCTAGTTCTGATGACACTAATCCGTCAGTTACTCGTTTAGGTCGTCAGGTTGTTCCTATCACTTCAACATGTCAAGAGTTGTGGAATGCTATCGAAAAATTTAGAATGGATTTTCCGTTCGTTACGGAAGTGATTAAGCAGTCTACAGTGTATTTCCCTGATAATCAGTTAGTGTTGATCCAAGAAGTATTGGATGCTGCAGACTTAATTAAGCAAATTGGATATGAACAACGGTTTATTGATAAGCTGAGAAATTTTGAGGACGAGTTGGACTCGAGGATTGATGCGGAGAAGACATTCTTTTCTCAACAGAAAAAGTGACATGTCAACATTTACGAAATTTTGAGGCAGTCATCATTTCCGTATTCAGCTAGTCAGTCAGCGTGTTTTAACCGCATGCTTGGAGCATTGTATGAACTTACTGGAGATCCGAGCTCTGAAGCTGATAGGGTATTTGAGGTTAGTCTGAGGGCTTTGGTTAGGTTATTACAGTCGAATGACCATTGGAGTGATCAAACACCCCATAGGGTAGTAGTGTTCAACACAATACACTTTTATCTTCAAGGAATGGTATCTAAGTTGGAGCTGTTGGCTGCTGAAGAAAGAGGAAGACCACATCCAGATTTTATTCGTCCGGACAGTAAGGTTGATCTAGCTATCTATTTGGTAGAAAATTTGGGAGAGTTAGTTGATGAAACTAAGATTTCAATCCCAATTGATCATTTCCACTTTGGAATGGTGGAAATCTACACGAGGATTGTTCAAATTTTCAGGCAATCGGGGTTGGATTTTAGTAACGTTCAGGAGATAGTTCTTCAAAAGATAGAAAGACGAGTGAGGTACTTGAGGAAAAGTCCACTGATGAGAAAACATTATGGAATAGCAGATGCGTGTTTGGAGTTTATGGGCGAATTAGAGGAGAATAACCCCGACCGTGAATATAAGTTGGAAGATGATAAATTGGTTCTTGCACCTGAGGGAGAGAATAATAAGGCGATAAGGAAAATCAGTTGGGATTTGATTTATCTTCAGCCTATTGCCACGGAACACTTGGCTAATTTTCCGACATTTGGTTATGGAGTTGAAAATGTGGTTGCCCGAATAATGGAGCATTTTCTAGAACTCTATCCCATGCACTAATCTTATCTTTATACTTTCTTGTCATTGCTTTGGATTTCTGACATTTTGTTTATTTTGGATTATAGTATTTTTGGTGTGATTGAATTTTGAATATTTATTTAGTATGCAATTATGAATTTTTTTTATTTATTGGTTTTATTTAAGATTGTTAATTTATATTGTTTATTTGTATAGTGTGGAATTATGAAGATTTGAAGTCATGATTGTCCTTCAGGTTTGGTATTTAAATGCATTGATTTTATAGTTAAGCTTGAAAAGTGGTGAGAATCGATTTTTGAAAAGTTCCTGAAAAACCAACCATCCGCCGGATGGAATAATCCATACGCCGGATGGATGGAATGGGCCAAACGGGTTCGTTGACTGGGCTAATTAACCCAGTTGACCAGATTTTAAATCCATACGCCGTATGGATCGAAAATGGTAAAAACGGCCACAGCCCCTTTTCTTGTCCATTTTTTTACCACAAAATCACCACCACCATTGCCCACTGTCGCCGGCTATTACCACCACCAACCCACCACTTCCGGCATTTCCACTCCCATTCTTTTACATTTTCTTCATCCCTATCGTTTCCTCTTCAAGGTATGACTTGCTATTTTTATTTTCATTGCGTTTTTCTTAAGTTAAATTCGTTAGGGTTTGTGAATTAAATTTGGGGGTTTTGGATTTGTGCATGTTTTTAGGAATTTATGAGTTGATTATAGTGTTATGTTGCTTATGTGATGAGATGCGATGCCCAATTTTGAAATGTATTGAATCATATATATGATTCCGATTGTGTGTTCTTGGTTATATAATGTGGATAGATATATATATACTCAATGGTTATGTTTTTGGTATGAAATGATGATTAATTCCTGATGACATGGTTGTGTTTGCAAATTTTTGTCTGGTACACAAGTATTTGTGAATATAACATGTTATGAGTTGTCGATTTGTAATGGTATTTTAATAATTCATGATGAACGGTGTAAATGATTATTAGTTACTATTGCTTGAGTTCAGTAATTGTTAATAATTATTCATGCATTCATATGGTATCAAGTTATTATATATATTGTATTTGAATTGACAATTGTTGATGGGAATTTCAATAATTATGTCATTTTGCAAATTTGAGTATTGTATGATTTTCATGAAAGTAGGGATTGTGAATTGTGATTATTGCGGTAGATTAGGCTCAAAATAAAGTGGGGGATTGTCCACTTTGTAGCTGAAATGCTGCTGAAATTTTTATTAACCCTCTATTTCATGATCCACTAATATTTGTTGTTTTTGAGCAGTTAAAATGGCAAGTAGAAGAACACGAGGAGGACAAGTATTGGGAAACCCTTTGTTAAGATCTCATCGATACCTTACATTCCACGACTCTTATTCGGAGACAACTAGATACCAGTTTAGGGAAAGGTTGGCTGAGAACGTTGACCAGCCAATTGAGGCTTTTGATGCGGTTGATTGGAATGTTTTTGACAGAGTTGTTGAAAGGAATGGATTTTCTACTGGACATGAAACACTTAGGAATTTGCTTGCTGCATCTTATGTAGTTGAAGATGGCAATGTCGGGTTTGTTTCGTATGCTTGGTATAGGATGTTTAGCATCAGGGAGCACATATACAGAGAGCCTGTGGTTGAGTTTTACAGCACATTCAGATTTGAGAGCAGGGTGACTGACTGGACTGTTCCTTCTATTTTATTTCAGCTTGGTGGGATACCAAGACAGATGTCATTGGTGGAGTTTGCTCTAGGAGTTGGGTTGTATGAACCCAATGAGATTCATAACCCAAACTTTTTGAGGCATTTGTCAGCTGGTGCAGTAAGGAAGCTTACTTCTTTAGAAATTGAGCAGGAATGGCAGAATATTGCTCAGGGTTTGTTTGGTGGTAGGTCTCCGTCATATCGAGCTATCAGAGATCCTCGTCATCGTTAGATTCACCGCTTGTTGACTTTCTCTATTGTGGCCCGTCGGGAGGGGCCTGAAAAGGTTTCCAAGCCCGATTTGTTTTATTTGAGTGCGATTGTGAGGAAGCGGTTGGTGAATGTACCATGGAGATTAGCGAAATGGATGTCTAAGAGAGCTACAGGTACGAGAGAGACGAGCAGTTTGTGTGGTGGCCAGTTTGTGACTAGATTGGCTAGGTATTTTGGGCTAGAGACTCAGGATGAGCTTGGGACATGTACTATTGTTCAGCCTAGGATGAGTTGGCTGACGGGACGACGGCTTGAGGCTCTTGAGATTATTGAGCCGTGTAGTTTTACTGGTGGTGCTGAGGATATGTATTATAGGGTTGCTACCACTCCGATGGGGCAGGGTGTGCAGCCAGACAGGGTAGGATTCCTGGGGGCAGAGGAGATGCGAGTAGTAGTGATGCAAGTAGAGGTGCGGCTCGTGGCAGTAGCAGAGGGTATGCTGCAGGGTTTGATCGTCTATCGCAGCAGTTATCTCAGATGGACCTCCGTCACACTCAGTGGTTTGATCAGTTGGAGCTTATGGAGAGGCATCATTTCCACCAGACTAGTGCTCATTTGGATTATCAGGATTGCCTGTTTCAGCAGTTGTTTGGTCAGTATCCTGCCGATCTTGTTTACCAGCCTTTTCACTATCAGATGCCGCCGGAGTTTATGCCACGACCACCACCACCACCAGTTCAGCAGCCTGGGCCATCACATATTTACAGGAGTCAGGAGGAGGATGACAGCGATTAGGATGATTTTCATCCTATTTGATTCATGATTTCAGACATTATCTTTATTATTATTATTATTATAACTGTTTCTGTTTGTAGGATTTTAAGTATGTTTGGATTGGTAGTTTTACGTTTGGTTTGTGTAACATCCTCGAAATGGACCTAGTTGTTTTATATTATTTCTTGATTTAAATAAGTATTTAAATGTATTTGGAAATAATATTGTTTGAACTAGTTGAAATGATTGGAATAGGAGTTGAATATTCCAATGTGATAAGTAAATTATTAATTGTTGTAAATTAATATAGTTGACGGTACAATAAAATGTTTGGACTCGCAAATGGTTTTCGGGTTCCAGACAATAGATTGAGATGGGGTATTAAATTATACCCGTATATTGAAGGCGGTTATAGTTGGGCCGAATATATATTCACTTTCCTATTTAGGAAAGTTATTCATTTCTTTCAAAAACTCTAAGAAAACCTAAACTAAATTGAAATCAAACCTTGGTTGTGATTAGGGACTGAGAATCGAATTGATTTCATCATCTTAATCATCTGATTTCTAGTTCTTCAATCAAGTGGTGAGTGTTCTTGAATTTAGTTTGATTGATTTTGATTGAAACATGAATTTGAGGTGAAATTGGATGTTATAAACTTGTTATAACTGTTACATGATGATTATACGAAGTTATTTGTGGTTGAAAACTGTTAGAAACCGGGTTTTTGTGATTTGGGTATAAAACCCGTGGGTTAGGGTTTTAGCAGAACGAACGGGGCTGGGACGACGAAGGAATCCGGCGGATTCAATTGAATCCCGCGGATTCAGATAAATTAGGGAATCCGGTCGGATTCAAGGGAATCCGGCGGATTCAGGGGAATCCGGCGGATTCAGGTGAATCCGGCGGATTCAGATGACTATGTGGGGATCCAGCGGATCCTATGCTAAAAGTTGGGTTGTAAATTTCAAAAGTGCATAAGTGTTTAGTAGTGATTTTTGCCACGGAAAAATTGACAAATTGTCTTTAAACTCCGATTGGGCTGAAATTTACATGGTCACTCGAAAACGACCCACTGATCAAAGCTATAAGCTATAGCCTAAGTGGTTTTTGGCCATTCAGGGTCGTTTAGGGGTCGAAAATGGCATTTTACTGTTTTTGAATCTTATTTCGGGACTTTTGATTATGTTCCGAATTGGACCTTTGTTTGCTGTGATCGTAGGGATCACCTGATACATGTAATTATGTTATGATTGTGTAACGATATTAATTACATATGTGTTATCAGTTGAGACTAGTTATTAACTTATTGTTTATTGATTGTATTCTCAGATGTGGAGAAGGCTCAGTAATATTAGACTTCTGAGCTTGCGCCTGAGGTAGTCGGTGAGTGGATCTGTAACCTCGGTGTGATTTAGTTGTAATGATTTGATTTACAACAAGTAATTTATAGTATTACTTTGATAGAATATATTTGTTTGAGATATCTTGCCATGTTAGTTTGGTTGTTTGTTTACTTGGCTGTTCGAGCTAGTATGTAAGATTCTGAGGTCAACTTGACTTGAAAGTTGGACTTGGTTGTTATTGTAGACGACAGGAGATCTTGAAACTTGAAATGTCGGTTTAGAGATCTAGGTCGTATGTGATTAACAACTGGTTATCGGTAATTCTGTATAGGCCAATACAGATGATTGAAAAGAGTTCCTTGAGTGCCAAACCGGTATTAGGGTGTCTCAGGGACCACCGATCCTCATGATGTTGCACGTATGACATTGATTGGATGTCGAGTGATTGATTGATTTTCTGTTTATTGTTATTTGATGTAAACAGATTATTATGCTAAGTTAGACTGTTGCTTATAGTTTCACTCACTTAGCTTTATGCTAACCCCATCACAGTTCTTCCTGCAGGTTATAAGTGATGGGACATATTGGGCGGGGCAGGAAGTGTTTGGAATTGATGGAATGTTTGACAGGCTTTTACTCTGATGTTATTTTAATAACTAAAGAGATGTTTTGAATTATATAACACCGAGTTTGTTGAAATGTCATGTAATAAGTTTGAAAAAGTTTATTGACATTTTGAGTACATTGATAGTATGTTTTAGATATACGCTTCCGAGTCGCAATTATTATATTATTGTTTATAATGAAACGAGGGGTGTTATAACTTGGTATCAGAACAATAGTTTGGGCGAATTGGACATGATAGAATGTTCAATCCTAAACTTTGATTGAGTTGAGTCAAACATTCCAGTTGGTGTGGGTTTAGTTGATTAGTTGATGTATGAGAAAGTAGTTAGTTGAATATGTACTAACCCTTAACAAGTTGTGAAGCTGTTGTTTTGATTGCAGAGACGAATTCTTGGCTTAAGATTTGTCAGGTAATCTTCGATAAGCCTATGTTAATTTACATTAACTTGAATTGTTTACTCTGTTATGTTGAGTAAGCTTTGTTGTAAAGTTAATTGAGTCAGACTGATATGATTTCCCAGTTTTGAGTCAACTAATGATTGTTATAGGTTGACATGAGGATAAAGGTATTGAATGGGATACTCGTTGTGGTGGTTATTTCTGATTGAATTGAAAATGCAGAAATGTGATTAAATAAGTAGATAGAGAGTTGATTAAGGTTTTAGCAAGATTGATGTTAGAACCTAAGGAGTGTCTTTATTGGTGAGACGAGATAATTGATAGCATTATGTTAATGGATTGATCACAAGGTGTGATCTAAATCCTTGTTAAGGAATGTTGTGTCATTTGATTTGAGGATGACTGCTATTTGAGAAAATATGTGTTTATGTGGCTATATGATACGTTTTGATTATAGCTAAACAGTTGATCTAAACCAAGATTAATAGGTTTATGAGAAATGTAGAAAATAATAAGGTGAAATTTATTTGGGAAGTGATAGATCTTTCTAGTCAATTGTAAATTAATAAATGAAATGTTTTATAGTAACATGATTGAGTAGGCTTGTTGTGACAGTGATGCTTGATGGTATAGCATATGTCAAAGTGATGATAATTAATTAAGATGTGTCCTGAATTTGGAGGTAAATAGGGACATTGATTAGTGTTAAGTATTGAAACAATGATGATGAGTTATCATGTGTTTGAGGTTTGTGACACCCGACGATTTAGGGTTACTGATAATCCTACTTGAAACCCTAATTACGTGTGTTTAGTTTAATATTAGGCTAAATACTTGTAATTACTTGTAACTATTTGTATATTTATGTGAATATACACTTCCGTAATTGATATATATTACGCTTACGTAATTAGTTGTAATTACGCTTACGCAATTTGGTGAAATTGTGCATAACAACCGGACGGAGTCCGACAAATTATACGACGTTGGTGAAAACATTTCTATAAATAACTTTAATCTATTTTTAGAAGTTATTTATCATTACTTATTATTTGGTTAAAATAATACTCGAAAAACTTAGGCGTTTTGGTTAAAACGTCTCAAATGCAAAGAAAACGCGCGAATTTATTTCGACAACCAAACGAACGTCAATAATTAAATTGACAACCTAAATTAAGTATTTTAAATAATACTTCAATGGAAATTTATCCGAATTATATCGTTAATCTAAACGACTCAAAATAACGTTACGCGATTAAACCGCCGTAGAACGTGCACGCAAATCGAGGCTAATAATCTAACGAAACATTTTTTACAAGTGTTTCCAAGTACTATATTAAATATTTCAAGTAGAAATATCGAAACTCAAATCGTTAAATAAAAACGTCAACTAAACATTTAACGTACAAATAAACGTTTAAACAATCGGGTAAACGAACGAAAAACGCAACGATTTAAGCTAGAAATGGAAAATGACCAAAATGCCCTTGGTGGGACCACATGGGGGCCGGCCACCCCATGTGCCACCCCTCACTTCCTCCACTCTTGATCCATGCAAAGTGATCATCACCTTTGAACACTTACACCTCCATTCCTCTTCATGCATCTTTCATTTCCACTTAAACACTCCACCAAAAACTCTCTAACCTCTCTCTAGACATTTCCCTCTCACTCTAAAAATCTGGAACCTCAGCCCTAAACACCACCATAAACCACCATTAAACACCACATTCTTGAAGAGGAGATCAAGAAGATCAAGTCCAAGACAAGAGCATCATCTTCATCTACACTTGTTCTTCATCATTCCTTTGTGAGATTTATCAAAACCCTTCACTTATTTTACTTTTAATCTACTGATTATGATGTTATAATGTTCATCTAACATGTTTATGTCCAAAAATAAGCTTAAAAATCGTTTTTATACAACACATTTGAACATGCAAAATGTGACAGAATCTGTCTCCAGAAAATCAGTCCACAGAATCGGCCATAACTTGAGCTCTGTTAAGAGTTAGACAACGAATTTTTTTTTAAAAGTTGCGTATTGAAAAGAGCTACAACTTTCGTGTTTTGCACTTTTTCCAGATCCGTACTTATTTTTGTATATAATCTGATCTTTGCGACTGCCTGATATTTGTCGAAAACCGAGTACGGTTCTTTCGTAAGATTTATTATCTATCTAAATGGACATTATAGATCTTGGAAAAATCAGGTTATAAACTAGATACACTCATGAACATCTGGTAAAAATGTTGGAATCAAATTCAGACTAGAACATGTTAAAATCGAGTGCCGAAGTAAACCGACAAAAACCGAAAACATGAAAATCTTAAGTTTTGACATGCGTATTAAAAACCGACATCTCGAAACGACTACAATATGAAATAGTAACTTTTATAACCTTTATTTACTGGAATATGACTTGAGAAAAAGGTTCGGGTCAAACCGTCATAGTTGACCACGTTTTTGACTTAGCAAAATCCAAACAGACTTAAGTGACGCATGATCCCTGAAATTATAGCGACACTTGGCAAGTGACGCTTGTAGTGACGCTACTTTATTTTTAACGACACTCCCATAGTGACGCCCTTATTATCTAAAAATGCTTATGAACGACACTACTTAAGTGACGCTTAGTCACCTTACCCGACACTACCTAAGTGACGCCTGAAGTGACTGAACTATTATATTAGCGGCACTTACCCTTAGTGCCGCCATGCCTTAGTGACGCCCGTATCCGACACTTATTAAGTGACGCTATTTAAATCTGAAAACGCATATTATGCGGCACTTCCTAAGTGCCGCCCCTAACTAGCAAGTGACGCATGAAGTGTCGCATGAAACAGAATCCTTAAAAACTAGTTTTCTCACTAAGTGTTAAACTTCAGGTAACGTTAATACTTATACAATGCAACGTTATAACTCATGAAACATACTATACATATGTAAGTATAACATCATCCTAATAATAATGTCTTAACGAATTATTATTACAAACTTTCACCAACGGGTCGTACACGTTTTTGATAAACAAACTTGAACAACTTATTTGGACATACTAGTTGATGAACTAGCTCTAGGTGGACATTAACCCTCCACCTACACGATTGGCTTAAGTGGACATTGACCCCCACTTATACAATCACTCTAGATGGTCTTATGAGACATCTACTTACACAACCTTATACGCTTAGGACGTTAGAAGGTTGCGCTTTGGACTTTGCTTGCTATTGATTATTGCTTGCTACCTGCTTAACTCTGGTGAGTTTCATAGCCCCTTTTTACTGTTTTTCAACTGGGGTGAGAATACATACAACTGTTTTATACAACTGCTTATATGATCACAAGTAACTTGAAACACTTTTCGTACGGATTGCATGAGACCTGAATAATCCACTAAAGTCCTCTACCCATCATAGTCATTAAAATATGTGCGTGAGTATTATTGGATAGATCTATCAGGGTTTGACAAACCTCGTCCGGGCTAGTCGCTCTAGCCAACCCACGGGCGCAGTATTACTTGTGATTTACAAGTGTATCGGATTAGTACACTTACCGGAGGCAAACAACGTTAAGCTTGACTATGAGACTCATGTAAATGGTATACTTATATTGCATTATGCAATACTTTTACTTATCGTTGAATAACGATACTTTTAACTGTCATTTTTGAATGATACAACTTGAAATCTTGTGGATCATAACTAAACGATTGTTTACAAACCTATGAACTCACCAACTTTATGTTGACCTTTTAGTATGTATTTCTCAGGTAACCCACAGCAGTAGGACGCTTATGGATAGCGTAGCTCGAGTCGCATTGCTTTCAAAATCAAGGGACTTAGATTGCATTTTACTATAGTTAGTAGTTATGTAATCTACACATTGTATGCGAACTCCATTGTTTTGTATAACGGTTGTAAACAATTTAAACTTATGGAATGTAATGTTTTCAAACGTCTCATATAGAGGTCGTTTGCTTTAATCTTTGTGTAATGATATTTGATTTGGTCGGCGCCCCCATGACAACTCATGTTTCCGCTGCCACGTGTTTTGGGGGTGCGACAAGGTTTCAGATAAGTTATATACTGAGTAATTCAGTGTTGAATATTAGAACATTGTGTGTATGTGAAATGGCTTGCATATGTAAGATTGAATATGTAAGTAGTAAGCTGATTTTGAGTATGTATCAGCTGTTAGAAACTATTAAATAGATGTTGATTGATTTGAAATCATAAAGTATTAAATATTTATGAGATAAGAGTAGATCACATTGATAATTATAATGTAGAGTAGCCTGAGAATGGATTGTGAAGAACATAATCTTGCAACGCCTGATCACCGTTGTTATATTATGTTGTGTCACATGAACTTGTTGAGGCTACTTGGTATAAAAGAAATGTAGAGTGATTTTGGAAAGTTGAGCATGAAAGTGTGCTAAAACGTTTAAATATTGTTTTGATAAGGAAACGATCAGTGATGGGACTATGACATGTAGACTTTGAGGATGTAAGTGTAAATAATATTTGTCATTGATAGAGGTTTTGATGATAAACCTAGTTGACTAATTTGATGTTGTTGAAAATATAGTTGTGACTGATTGTGTCAAATTGTCCATAGGTGGATTTGTATAGTGTTTAAATGAATCACTATTTGGTATCTGGATTGTATGAAGCCAAAGTTGATATTGTCTTGCTTGAGGAATTCCTAGCATTATTGAATGTAATAATGTGAAGTTTATGTTTGAAAGTAAACATAAAATATGAAATGACTTGTATAGAGCCAAGACTGATGTAGGTTGTTTCTGTCCTTGTGAAGGATTGATAAGATTATTGAATGTAATAATTTAAATAATATGTTTGAAAGTAAACATATAATATGAAATGGTTTGTTGGGAGTTAACTTGATGGTATGTTAACTTTGAAGGTCAAACCATGAATAGAGAATTGTGTATAAAATTAATTGCTTGTGATTGGTTTGAGTTTAGGTCAAACTTGAGAAAAGCAGTTAGAGAGTTTTATTGATTTGTTGATTGAAATCAAAGTTGACATATAGTCAACTGTGTGTGTTGAAATAGTCTAACCTAGATTGAAATGTTATGATTGTGTGGAATGTGATTGAATTCCTTGATTAGTCAAAACATGTTGAAATGGGTCATTTAAGATCCAAAGGAGATAGATAAATTGTTTAAGTTTGTGAAACTTGATTTTTACTTAAAGCTAGTATTAAGTAATTGAAATATTGTTAATTGTAATTGAGTATTCAGTTAAGTAATATTGGATATTTGAGCTGAATATATGTTAAGGAATTATACAGATGTGAAGTCATGTTATGATATGACAGTTATAATTTGTTGAAAGGTGCAAATTAAGTTACATTGATTAGAATTGTGATAAGAAATTTCTTACCAGTGTATGAGGCTTGTGATGATAGCTTTGATTGGGTAAGAATGTAAGATAAGAAATAATTGAAAGTTATTATTAATAGTGGTATAAGTTGATTGGGTACCTCATGGTGAGTTACTTAAGTATTGAAAGAATTGAATGGATTCTTTAGTTAATTGTTGATTTTATACAAATGAAGTAAGTGATAAAGTAGTAAATTGGGATTAGATCCAAATAAGAAATGATATGAAAGGATATCTGGAAGTTGAATTGTTTAAGTTATATACGAGTTGGTAAGTATATAAGTGAAACATAGAGTTGTTGATTGATAATTGTTCCATGTCCTGTGGTATGGATATGTGATGATTGGTAATAATGTGAAGGCTTGATAAAGACTTTAACAGTCTGAACGGCCTATGATATGGAATTAAATGGAATTGAGGTGTAAGTGTCCATTTTAGAGAGTTGCCTGAAATTGTGTATGTATGTGTGGTATACATGAAAATAAATGGCAGGATGAATTTTAATAGAATGAATTAAAATATGCCATAAGTTGTGTAGAGTTAGTTAATTGTGATTAACTTGATGTAGATTTTGTTAGAAATGTGTTGAAAAGTAGCACATTGTGATATTATGATGCTTGACTTGTAGTATCATAATATTGATTAATGTTGACTTAGCTGCTAGATTGATGGAATTTAGTACTAAGTGATTGGGTGATTAAAGTCATATAAATTCTAAATGCTTGTGATTAGTAGCTTAAGATTGTAAAGTAATTAACTGGTTGCTAAGATAAGATTATGGATGTCTTACCAGTTTAAGTAATATATGAATTCTAACTTGATGGTTAGTTAGATTTTGAAAATAAATAGTAAGTATTGATAGGTGTACTGAAATATATAATCATTAGTGCTGTGATTATTGATTGGACAATTGTTGTTGTTGAAAATTGATAGGTTGTAATAAAAGGAGTTACAAGCAGAAATAAGTCAATGTAGAGGTTGATTGAATGTAGGTAATATTTGATTTTAGTACTTTTGTTGATTGAGCAAAGTACTTGTTGATTGTGGTTTTACCTACTGAGTTTGACCTCTGCTTTGCTTATTAAGGTGATATGAATTTGAATTACTTTTAAGTAAATTGAAATGATATGTGAATATGATTGGGTATTCAAAAGAGTATAGGTATGAAACTTTTGGATGAAAAGTTGACCTAGATTTGAATTTCAGATCTTTGATGGTAGAGATTTAAGATTATGATTTGTATATTAGGCTGATTGTTAGTCGTGAACTGAAATTAACTTTCAGTGTTGTTAAGTGTGTTGTGGTTCTATAACCACTGTTATTGTTATTGTTTCTGTTTTGTTGTTAACAGAGATGAATAGTGGTAATAGGTTAAAGATTTTAGCACATTGCTAATTTCTGGTTGCATAGACCTATTAAGTAATGTTAAGTCTTACTTGTTGATTAAGTGATTGTAGGTTTCACTTGTTGAAGTAAGTGTTTGTCTATAAGATATATCTGATTGATGATATTGATTAGATGCACTGTAGGTGTGCGTAGGAAAAGATAGAAGCATGTACATTTGGATATGTGCATGTGGAAAGAATTCAAATAGTCTAAGTATAGTTGTAAGTTGCTATTGAGGATCAATGTATGATAAGATTGTATGTGATTATATCACATTAATCAGATTGAATGAGGTTAGATTTCGGGGACGAAATCTCTTTAAGGGGGAGAGAGTTGTAACATCCTCGAAATGGACCTAGTTGTTTTATATTATTTCTTGATTTAAATAAGTATTTAAATGTATTTGGAAATAATATTGTTTGAACTAGTTGAAATGATTGGAATAGGAGTCGAATATTCCAATGTGATAAGTAAATTATTAATTGTTGTAAATTAATATAGTTGACGGTACAATAAAATGTTTGGACTCGCAAATGGTTTTCGAGTTCCAGACAATAGATTGAGATGGGGTATTAAATTATACCCGTATATTGAAGGCGGTTATAGTTGGGCCGAATATATATTCACTTTCCTATTTAGGAAAGTTATTCATTTCTTTCAAAAACTCTAAGAAAACCTAAACTAAATTGAAATCAAACCTTGGTTGTGATTAGGGACTGAGAATCGAATTGATTTCATTAGCTTAATCATCTGATTTCTAGTTCTTCAATCAAGTGGTGAGTGTTCTTGAATTTAGTTTGATTGATTTTGATTGAAACATGAATTTGAGGTGAAATTGGATGTTATAAACTTGTTATAACTGTTACATGATGATTATACGAAGTTATTTGTGGTTGAAAACTGTTAGAAACCGGGTTTTTGTGATTTGGGTATAAAACCCGTGGGTTAGGGTTTTAGCAGAACTAACAGGGCTGGGACGACGAAGGAATCCGGCGGATTCAGATAAATTAGGGAATCCGGTCGGATTCAAGGGAATCCGGCGGATTCAGGGGAATCCGGCGGATTTAGGTGAATCCGGCGGATTCAGATGACTATGTGGGGATCCGGCGGATCCTATGCTAAAAGTTGGGTTGTAAATTTCAAAAGTGCATAAGTGTTTAGTAGTGATTTTTGCCACGGAAAAATTGACAAATTGTCTTTAAACTCCGATTGGGCTGAAATTTACATGGTCACTCGAAAACGACCCACTGATCAAAGCTATAAACTATAGCCTAAGTGGTTTTTGGCCATTCGGGGTCGTTTAGGGGTCGAAAATGGCATTTTACTGTTTTTGAATCTTATTTCGGGACTTTTGATTATGTTCCGAATTGTACCTTTGTTTGCTGTGATCGTAGGGATCACCTGATACATGTAATTATGTTATGATTGTGTAACGATATTAATTACCTATGTGTTATCAGTTGAGACTAGTTATTAACTTATTGTTTATTGATTGTATTCTCAGATGTGGAGAAGGCTCAGTAATATTAGACTTCTGAGCTTGCGCCTGAGGTAGTCGGTGAGTGGATCTGTAACCTCGGTGTGATTTAGTTGTAATGATTTGATTTACAACAAGTAATTTATAGTATTACTTTGATAGAATATATTTGTTTGAGATATCTTGCCATGTTAGTTTGGTTGTTTGTTTACTTGGCTGTTCGAGCTAGTATGTAAGATTCTGAGGTCAACTTGACTTGAAAGTTGGACTTGGTTGTTATTGTAGACGACAGGAGATCTTGAAACTTGAAATGTCGGTTTAGAGATCTAGGTCGTATGTGATTAACAACTGGTTATCGGTAATTCTGTATAGGCCAATACAGATGATTGATAAGAGTTCCTTGAGTGCCAAACTGGTATTAGGGTGTCTCAGGGACCACCGATCCTCATGATGTTGCGTGTATGACATTGATTGGATGTCGAGTGATTGATTGATTTTCTGTTTATTGTTATTTGATGTAAACAGATTGTTATGCTAAGTTAGACTGTTGCTTATAGTTTCACTCACTTAGCTTTATGCTAACCCCACCACAGTTCTTCCTGCAGGTTATAAGTGATGGGACATATTGGGCGGGGCAGGAAGTGTTTGGAATTGATGGAATGTTTGACAGGCTTTTACTCTGATGTTATTTTAATAACTAAAGAGATGTTTTGAATTATATAACACCGAGTTTGTTGAAATGTCATGTAATAAGTTTGAAAAAGTTTATTGACATTTTGAGTACATTGATAGTATGTTTTAGATATACGCTTCCGAGTCGCAATTATTATATTATTGTTTATAATGAAACGAGGGGTGTTATAGTTTGTTTTAATGGTTTTATTAGACTGTTTAATTTGGTATCATTTGATTATGTTTGTTGATGGATCTCCCAGAAATTTGTTTGAGGGCGTGAGATGCTGGCAGTAAGTTCAGCGAAATTCACTCTCGGCCTTATGAGCGTATCTGATCGATTCAATTTTGCTCATTAATCGCACATTATTCCAGGGGAGTTTTCTGTTCTCAATTCTTTTATTTTTATCTCATCCTTGATAATTTATATTTAGTACAATGAGGACATTGTACATTTTAAAGTGGGGGATGGGAGAACGAAAACCTTTAGTTTATGTTCAAGTGTTGATTAACGTGGTTATAAGTTGCTTAATTTTCAACCTAAAATTTTTAAATTTAATTTTCTGTATATCTAAGGTTATATTGTTTTGTAACTATGTAGGTTGAATTTAAAATTTCTATACTTTAATAAAGGTTAAATTGTTGATAAATATTATTTAGTTTCATTATATGATGTATTGATAGGCAATCTTTATGAAGGTTTTTGAGCTTTTTAAATTTAAAGTAAAAGGAGTAGATGTTATCTTTAGAGGAACTTTAGTTATATATGACGTTTGTCTTAATTTTCATATTAATAGCATGCGATATGCCACATTTTTGGAATTCGATAAATATCATTTGGGGATATACTGAGTGTTGTTTCCTCTGTTGTACGAAAGTACAGACCTGGTCTCCGCCAGTATATTTAATGAAAAAGAGCAAAAAGAGTTTAATGAACTCAAGATTTTAAAATGTAGTCAAATTAAGTCGCTTTGTTGTACTGAGGTACAAACCTGTCACCAATGATTTGACTAAAACATTATTGCTAAACCAAAATCAAGTTATGTCGCTCTGTTGTGTTGAGGCACAGACCTGTCACCTATGTCTTGATTTGAAAATTGATTATTTTTAGTTGGATTCCATTAATATGTACTATTAGCATGATAGGAATATGAAAGTATATAACTTTTGGGAATATAGGGGGTCATTTATATGAATAATAATGAATTAAGCTCAGAATTACTTAAATATAGATTGTTTAAATGGACAATAATATCAGTAATCATTGTGGACTATTTGATGTTTTAATTAAAATAAGTATAGATTATTTTTGTTACCTCATAGTTTCTTAATTTTTGACTTTAGATTTATTAGATTATTAAAGGTCGAAATTTTGATTGGAAAATGGTAATTTTATGTAATTCCTTGTTGAAAGCATATTCTTCTTGAACTATAATTGATAGTCTACTTGAGGACAAGTAGGATTCAAGTGGGGGGGGGGGGGGGGGGGGGGGTATCTAATAAATGCATAAAAGTACTATATTTGCATAGTATGTTATCCCGATTCCTACGTGTTTTCATTGCAAATGGTTTAGTTTAGATATTAATTTCGTTTATATTTGCAAATAGCAGTGGAAATGAAGGATTTTGAGAAAAGAGACAGAAAGTGGCCAATAAACGAGTCAAATGATGCAATTTTAGAAGTTGGAATAAAAGTAGGAACGAGAATGGTTTGAATGCAGGAAGAAAGTGAAAAAAATATGGAAAATTCATTCCATCCGCCGGATGGATCGATACTGCAGGCCCAAGTGTACGCGGACTGGGCTAGGGTTTATATTTAATCCATACGCCGGATGGATTATTCCATCCGCCGTATGGATCAGTTTTTCAGAAACTATATAAACGGCAGAATAAACCATTCGACGGGAGACCCCAATTTCGGCTAGGGTTTATTTAGTTCGTTTCCAGAAGTTTAATTACGATTTTCAAGGTTATTTTGGAGGTACGAAGGCTCAAGATTGAAGATTACTCGTCTAAGTTCTTCGTAGTTTGTCTTTTGATTCAGTATAACTTTCTTTTACTTAATATCATTGATGAATTTGATATTATTTAATCTGAGTTTTCTGTTTCTTATGATGAATTGAATATTAAAGTAGTTGTGTGATTAATTAAACTCGGATCATGATTATTGAACGATAATTATTGCATATTGAAGAAGTTATTTGATTGAAAACTATTATATTATTCGTAAAACCTTGTTTATTGGTGTTTGCTAGAGATTATTTCTTAACGTGGTTAATGATATTGATGAGATTGATTTCCTTCAATGTTATTGATTATTGATGGTATTTAATTTTAGGATTTTCACCATTGCTAAATATGTTGAATCTGATAGGTTAAGAGAATAAGATCTATGCAATCTAAAGTGAACAAGACAATAAGAAATTATTGGGTATTGTTGATTCGTACCATTAGAGTTAGTTATGATAAGTTATGAATGTTTAATGCACAATTTATGGTAAAGCACACAATAGACTGATAATCTTGTGACATTGTACCAATGTTTAATGCGGAACCTTAAATTGTAGAAATTAGTTAACCTGAACAGGAGACTAGTTTACATTCAATTTAGAATATTTGATTAGTGACTAAATTGATTTAAAAGAAATCACAATTAAATAATCAATATGAAATGAATCGGGATATATGAATCTGAGTGAAGTTAATTATACAATTACTATTCCTTCCTATTGTTATTTATTTATTTAATTATTTTAAGTTAAAGTTTTATTTAGTTTCAATTATTCTTTACAACTCTTATGTTCGAACGGAACTCAAACGCCTCCCTATTTACTGCTTTCTAGTTAATTAATACTTTCTATTTTTATAAATAACTACTGTTCCCTGAGATCGACTCGGACTTACCAAGTCTATACTTACATTCGATCAGGTATTCTTTCCTGGTTATGTGAAAAGTATTTATTAGGCATTTCCATTTATAAGTTGTAAAACAAGACCTTTCACGACACATCACCCAGAAAGAAATTCAAAGGGCCAAGATCAGTAATCGAAAATTCCTGATGAAGAGATGAGATAATCCGCTACAAAAATCCTGGAGAAGAAGCTGTCAATAAAATGTCATCAACATATAACAATAGGTAGGCAATGTCCGATCCCATGCGAAAGATAAACAAAGAGGAATCACATCGGCTATGATGAAACCCGAGACGTGTAGCATAACTCGCAAACCGTTGAAACCACTCCCGTGGAGCCTGTTTGAGGCCATAAAGGGAACGCTGCAAAAGACATACATGATCGGGTCGTTGTGGGTCTCGAGAACCGGGTGGCTGATGCATGTAAACAGTCTCAGATAGGGATCCATGTAAAAATGCATTCTTAACATCCAGTTGATGAACCGACCAATATTGAGAAACCGCAAGACTAAGAACGGTATGAATGGTAGCTGGTTTGACAACTGGGCTAAAAGTCTCATCACAATCGACCCCAACCTGCTGACTATGCCCATTGGAGACTAAGCGAGCCTTGTAGCGGCTAAGAGATCCATCTGCAAAATACTTGTGTTTGAACAACCATATGGAACGAACAATGTTCGCATCAGATGGTCGTGGCACAAGTGTCCAAGTATTGTTTTTAATAAGTGCATTATATTCATCAAGCATAGCACTATGCCAATTTGGGTCATTGAAGGCTTGCATGTAGGATTTAGGTAGGGGAGAAACGGTTGACACATTAAGATTATAACACGGATTTGGTTTATTAGTACCAAGGTGAAAGCGAGTGACCATGGGATGAATAGATGAGGGATTGGGTCGTGGTTGGGTAGGCATTGGATTTGGTTGTATTTGGACCGTATGAGAAGGGGGTAGGCTTGTTTCAGCTGCAACAGTGGGTATGGTGGACTGGACCGAGGTGGAGTCGGGCTGAGTTTGGGTTGCGGTTGTGGGAGTGTGGGCTTGAGCCGAGGTGGGTTGAGAGTGAGTAGTAGGCGCATGAGAGTTAGAGACAAGCTGGCGGGCAATAATGTTAATCCCACTATCAAGGAAGGTGTATGAGGGTGGGTTATTAGGTGTAACAGAACCATAAGGAAAAATTGTTTCATCGAATGTGACATGGCGAGAGATAATGATTTTGTTTGTGGAAAGGTCTAAGTAACGATAACCACGATGGTTGGAAGTGTAACACCCCCAAATTTGATGATTTGCGGAAGCTTGATTTGGGTGTTACTAATCAATAACAAAGCACAAAGATATATAGTAAACGACTCTATATGCGTCGTTTTAACAAAATATATTGATAATAGAAATGTTTACAACATTTAAAGCTTTACATAGCTCGAGTTTAATTAAAATGAGATTTCAGTACATAAGTACTTGTACAAAAATATACTAATGCAAGAAAATCTCAATCGTCTGTATGCTGACTCGAGCTAACTCCTGAAGCAGAAACATCCTACTGCTGGGTACCTGCGATATATGCTAAAAGGTCAGCTATAAAGCTGGTGAGCTCACAGGTTTGAAATCAAGTAATATCGTATGAACCGCAAGATTTAAATAATGAATTGCATCCAGCAATTAAATAATGAATTGCATCCAGCAATTAAATAATGAATTGCATCCAGCAATTAAATGATAATCATCGTGTATACAGCCATGAGCACATAGTTGAGCTTAACTCGAGGGCCGGGTCCCCTATAGAGAATTCCGGGCGAGGTGCCTCCACGAATGCCTAATCAACATTCGTCTTCCCAAATATTAGTACGTCCGTTTACCCGGTTAGTGCTTGCTAACCCGGACGAGGAGGGTCAATCCTATATGGTACCATATACTAATATTCACGCTACAACGTATTAACAACTATGCTGACGGAGGACTTTAAATGATTAGTTTCGAAAAACTCATGTAGTATATGAAATGTTTGTACTTGCGTTCACATGTTAAAAGTTGAGCAATATATCACACCCCTGAGTAAAACAGTAAAAGAGGGGCTATGAGACTCACCTGAGTCTGAATGCGTTTACACAAACGTAAGTTGATTAGCCGAATATGAAGTCCAAAGACTTGTAACCTGAGGGTGTCCACGACACGCGATGGTTATAATCATGATTGGGTATCTCAAAAGATCACCCTTGTAGTTGTTACACAACTATATATATGTCCAAATTACTACGATTTGGTTGATTTGTTAAGTGTTTGAAAACATGTACGGCCCGTTGGTGACAGATTTGTAATAATAATCTCAACTATTATTATTTTGATTTCGTGGCGTTTTACTTGAAAAATGTGTTTTGATTGTATTTTAGAAACCGTTACGGAATCTAAGTACGGGGGTCCGGGGGCAGCGCCCCTGGTAGCGGGGTCCAAGGGGCGGCAGCCCCTGGCGGGGTCCAAGGGGCAGAGCCCCTGGCTGGGGTCGAGCTGCCAGGTCAGCTTGGAAAATTTTTATTTCTACTATATTGCTTTGACGAAAAACGCATCTGGAATCTGAATTCGGGTAAAATCGAGTGATAAATTTCGAGTCTCGACACTTAGTAAAAATCTGAGTTTTCTGTGTTTTGCGACACAATATGCGACACAAAAGTGATTATGCGACACAAGGGTTGTGTCGCATAAGAATGCGACACAATGTCTATACGACACAAGGGTTGTGTCGCATGGATGCGAAATGCTGATTCAACAGCGACATAGTGATTGTGTCGTATGGGGTATGCGACATAGTGGTTGTGTCGCAGGACTTGCGACACTAATTATTTGGTACGACATAAGGTACGACACAAGGGAGTTTATACGACATAACATGGGAAATACGACATAACGTGCGACACTAAGGGTAAAATACGACACAACATGCGACACAAGGCTTGTGTCGCATGGATGAACACCAGCCCAGAAAGTCCGGCTGTTAACGTTTTTCCGGCGAAAAATCCGTTTTAAACTCGTTTTTAAGCTATGAAATCGTGTTCTATACATTGTAATGGTGTTAGTACATGTTTAGTGTCTGTCAGTTGTTCTAGCTCGTAGTTTGTAATTAGAAATAGGATTCCTGACTCCTGCGACGTAGCGCACTACGTCGCAGGTGCGACGTCAGGTATTGGGCCTGCGACGTAGCAGACGTCGCATGGGCTTGGGCCTGCGACGTAGCGTGCTACGTCGCAGGTGCCAGTTTTTGTATAAAAACGATTTGTGTTTTCTGTTTTAGGGTTGACGAAACCCTAAACATAATCAGTCGAAATCTCTGTAATCTGACCGAATATTATTGAATATAATACGTTTCGTTTGATATTCATTGCGTGTTGATTGTTCGTGTGTTTGTTTGATAATCTAATCGTTGTTTCCGCCATCGATTGGATTGACTCGGTTCGTTCTAGATCTTAAGTAGGGGACAAACAACTGGTATCAGAGCAGGAAGTGCTCGTTTTGGCGATTCGGATCGAGTTAGGGATATAAAAGAACGTGATATTCGTGAGTTTTCGTGTCTATTACGTTTGTTTTGTGTTTTTACAGGTTTTCGATCAGCATTATTGGGATTCTTGAAGGTTTCAGTCGTTCGACATTCGTGGTTTTGGTTTTAGGGTTAAAAATTCGTTTTTAGGGTTTTTGGCCGCTGCTCAGCACGTTTTGCGACGTAGCATAGCGACGTAAGCTGCGACGTCGCGTGCGACGTAGTGTTTTTGAACTTTAATTAGTTCGTGCGACGTACCGTTGCGACGTACCTCCCTACGTCGCTATTTTGACTTTAATTAGTCTTCTGCGACGCTGCGTTGCGACGTAGCCTATTTCTGCGACGTACCTTTCAACGTCGCACTTTCTGATTCTTAATTGAATCCTTTGCTTTTTGCGACGTACCCATCTACGTCGCATATTCTTTGTGCGACGTACCACTCTACGTCGCTAAGATCAGAAGTTTGAATTTTTCGTTTAAGTAATTAAAATGGCAGCAGATAAAGAGGATATTAGAGGACTTAGGGAGATGATTAAACAAAGTAATGACATTGGTTCAAGCAATAAACCTCCACTATTTACAGCTGATATGGATTATGTATACTGGAGAGACCGTGTTGAACAATATATTGACTTTCATTGTCCAGAATTATGGGGACCATTACGTGAGCGTTATGTAGCTCCATTAGCTGAAGGAGAATACCGGGGTATTCGTCCTGCTAAGCCCTATAAAGCCATGTCTCCCGAGGAAAAGAAAGATTTTGATACTGAAAGAAAATCTTTTTCAATGATTAAAATGTGTTTAACGAAGGATGTTCTATGGCTTTTCAGAACTCATGAAACAGCCTTTGATTTGTGGAAGGCTATTGAAACGCGTTGTGGAGGGAATGATAAGTACAAGGAAGCAAAGCTCGAACTGATTAAGAAACAGTACGATATCTTTGACATCCTTCCTGATGAAGACACGACTTCTTTATTCACTAGGTACTCACGGTTAGTTGGTGAGTTGTTTGAAGGGGGTTATACTTTTCCTTCAATTGAAGTAAATAAGAAGCTGCTGGATGTGTTGCCGAGTTCTTGGGATATTAAAGTTCAATTTTTAAAGGAAAATGAAGAACTTGCAAACATGTCTTTGGATGCGTTGATAGGGGATCTTCAAGCTCACGCGATGGAGATTAAGAAGAAAGAAACTAGGTCTGGTTCTGCTGTTCAGAATCCTAGTGTGTATGGTGTTCAGATCAACTCTGGAAAGACTTATGGATCTGGAGTTGCCTTTGTATCAAATACAAATGCTTCATCGAATTCTTCTTCTTCTGATGGGATTCATTCGGTTTTTATGACTGGACCTTCTTCAAATCAACAACAGGTTCAAGTCTCACCTGCTATTCAGGAGCAAGCTGCCATCTACACAGCTTTCTTAAGCTCTTACAAGGATTTGGTTACTCAACCGAATCTAACTTTGGAGTTGACTAAGGAGGACTATGCTCAGCTTGATGAAGACGATCTGGAGCAAATGGATTTGACTTGGAATGTGGCAATGATCACCCGCAGAATTCAGAAGTTTTTGCAGAGGACAGGACGTAAAAGCTTGGAGGGTGATGGAAAGACTGGATTTGGATTTGACAAGAGTAAGGTCCGATGTTACAATTGTCAAAATTTGGGTCACTTCGCCAGGGAGTGCGAGAAACCCAAAATGCCAGCATCGGGATTTACAACACCGTCTACTCCTCCAAAGGCCAAAGAAACGGAAGTTAACAAGAGAGGGATTGCTGACAATGCCCTGATTGCTTTTGAGCCTACAAGTCAAGATTGGACGCCTGTCTCCCAGCATTACCAACAGTGTCTGATGGCTCACATTGTGAATGAGGTACATGATGAACCGTTAAATTGTATTTCATGCATAAAGTTAACTGAATCTTTAAAGGCATATCAGACAGAGACAGCTGAATTGAGGAAAAAGAATGAAAAACTAACCGACTCAAATAATTTTTTAAAAGCTAATGAGAAACTTTATGAAAATCATCTTGAGGCTCATCGGTTAGATACTCAGAAATATAAATCTAAGGTTTTTAGTCAAGAAGACGCCATTAAAAGCTATCTTGTTGAAATTGAACTTTTAAATAAAGAACTTACAGATTTAAAAGCTGAGTATGAGAATTATAAGAGTAAAATCTTAGGATCAAATTCCTCAACAGTTGTCTTCAATGAAATCCTTAGCAAGCATGGTACTAAAGGGAAAAAGAATGAGGGATTGGGATACAACTCAGTTCCTCCTCCTACTACTTGTTGTCCCCTGCCTGTTAAGGAAGGCTTTGAAGAGATTCTCGTTGACTGGTCCAAGCTCTATGGTTTAAAAGCTAAAGATGCTAAAGAGACCAACCATAACAAACCGGCAAAGGAGAAAACCATGCGGCCAGAGTACCCCTTGCCAAAGTTTGTTAAGTCTGTGCATGAATCTCCGGTTAGTGTTAAGGAGAATGTTGAAGTAAAGAATGAATCTCCTGTTAGTGTTGAGGAGATTGTTGAGATTGAGGACATTACGGATCAGGAGTATCCGGAGGTTAAGAAGGTTGCATTTAAACCTGATAAAGTGATTTCAAAGGTTGAACCTGAAATTAAGGTTCAACCAAATAAAGGAAAAGCAAAGGTTTTAAACTCGAAACAACAAACTTTACAGTCACCTGTAAAGATTTTGCAAAGAAAATCAGTAAATGAAAATGTTTCGTATGATAAACCTTCAACTTCAACCTCTCATCCAAAACAAACATCTTCTAAGACGTGTACTCAATGTTCATGTTCTAGAAATGTTTCTCCACATCCTGTGGTAATTCCTCAGCCTCAACCGTTTGTTGAGACTCGTTCTTGTTTCTACTGCAAGAAACAAGGACATTTAATCCGTGAATGTCCAAAGCTGTCAAATCAGCGATATGGGAGAGAGATGCCTAGGACATCTGTTTATAAAAACTCTTTTTCTAAATCTCCACCTAGGCGTCACTCAAACTCTCCCAAGCCTGTTTCGAAACCAAGTAATGTTGAGCAAAAACCTTTGCTACTTCAAAAGCCTAACATTACTTCTATTACCATTTCCGAATCTTCAAAAGTTTGGAAACGTAAAGAGTCTGATGTTGACTCTTCAGTTGTCAACAATAACACATCAGATAAAAATTCTAATTTGTTTAAAAATAAAATCCTATCTGACGTGATTATTGTTGATGACCACGGTCGACCTAAGTCTGTAAAGGCTTGGGTCACCGTTTCTCACTAATCTCCTTTGTTTGTGTGTTGCAGCAGTCAGAACGCGTTAAAGATAGCGAATGGTATTTGGATAGCGGCTGCTCGCGACATATGACGGGCGATGTATCTCTTCTTGTGGATATTAAACCACATGCAGGAGGTTATGTTGCCTTTGCTGGAGATTCTGGGGGAACTATTTCTGGAAGAGGAACGTTAACTAACGGCAATGTTAGTTTCGAAAATGTGAACTACGTGGAACAGCTTACGCACAACTTGCTAAGTGTTTCACAGGTCTGTGATAAGGATTATACAACTGCGTTCACAAAGACTGAGTGTGTGATACTGAAGCCTGGGTATGTCATTCCGGAAGAATGGGTGTTACTGAGAGCGCCAAGAAAGGATGACACCTACATTTTGAATATGAGAACTGTTGAGACATCGAACGAGTATACGTGTCTCTTGTCTAAGGCTTCTGAAAAGGATTCACTGCTTTGGCACAGGCGAATGGGACACATTCATTTCCGAAAAATGAATTTCTTGACCAAAAATGATCTAGTGCTAGGAGTTCCAAAACAGTCATTTGCTCTAAAGGATGACTGTATCTCCTGCCAAAAAGGAAAGTTACGTAAGAAGTCCCATAAGTCTAAGCAGGTGAATTCCATAAATGCTCCATTGGAACTACTGCATATGGATCTTTTCGGTCCAGTTTCTACAAAGAGCATTGGTGGTCGGTCTTACTGCTTGGTAGTTACTGATGACTACTCACGGTTTTCGTGGGTTTACTTTTTGACCACGAAAGGGGAAACTCCTGAGATACTGGTGTATTTGTTGGACAAGTTGGCAAATCTGAGCAACTTGAAGGTGAAAAGGATACGGAGTGACAATGGAACTGAGTTCAAGAACTCAACTCTCGAATTGTTTTGTGCTACAAGAGGTATTGAGCATCAATTTAGTGCTCCGAGGACTCCACAACAGAATGGAGTTGCAGAAAGGAAGAACAGGACAATAATCGAGACAGCTCGGACTATGTTAGCTGACTCCAAGTTACCAATCATATTCTGGGCTGAGGCAGTTAATACTGCCTGTTATGTTCTCAACAGGGTACTCACGGTTAAGAAAAGGAACAAAACGTGCTATGAACTTTTTAATAACCGTAAGCCAAATCTACAGTTCCTAGAACCATTTGGGTGTCCATGCCTGATCATGATTACAAAAGATAAGGTCTCTAAGTTTGGTGATAAAGCTGTTGAAGGGATTTTTCTTGGATATGCAGTCAACTCTCCGAACAAAAGAGTCTTCAACAAATCAACGAATCAGATCGAAGAGCATTTTGAAGTGAAGTGTTTAAGGTATACGGAACCTTCTCAAGGAACGGGTCCGGATTGGTTTTTCAACTATGGAAACCTCTTCAACTCTTTCAATATTCCGGAACAAGATGAAACGGAAGAGTTGGTTTCTATACTGCATGAGCTTGATATTTCTCAAGATACACCCGTTACTAATAAACCATCCGACCCATCTCCTAATGCAACACCCGCACCTCCACTGACTAATCCTACACCTCCACAACCTACACCTACTCCTACACCAACACCCACACAACCGAAAACAACTACCAAATTACCACCATCAACACCATCTCCTACTCCACCATCTTCGGCAGCTCCTTCTAAAACAGTTTACAACTATACAAAGGAGCTTCCATATGATCCAAATATGCCTCCTCTAGAGGAACCTCAAGAAGAAGATGAAGTGGAAGAAGCAATGAACTACTCTCACTTATTTTCTCATGAAGATGAAGGAGAAGAAGAAGAGATAGTCATTCCTGAGTCTGCTGCTACTCCTGAAACTGAGGGAGATTTGAACAATTTGGGTGTGGATCTTGTGCCAGGTACCATACCAGAAACACGTATACATAAGGATCACCCCATTGATGATATCATTGGTGATCCTCATGCATCTGTTCAAACACGACAGCAAACAAAGCAGACTTCAGCTCAGCAGCTTTTGGGACTTATTGCTCATATTGATTCATGTCATTTGTCTCAAATTGAACCGAAAAAGGTTGATCAAGCCTTAAAGGATCCATCTTGGGTCGAGGCTATGCAGGAGGAACTACAGCAAATAAACAAGATGAATGTTTGGGAAATTGTTCCTCTACCCAAGGGTGCTCACTTGACGGGTACTCGTTGGGTTTTCCGTAACAAAATGGATGATCGTGGGGCTGTTATTCGAAACAAAGCCCGTCTGGTAGTTCAAGGATATAGTCAACTAGAGGGTATTGACTATGATGAAGTTTTCGCTCCTGTTGCTCGTTTGGAATCAATTCGGATCTTTCTAGCTTATGCTTCTTTCAAAGGATTCCGAGTGTATCAACTTGACGTGAAGTGTGCTTTTCTATATGGAGATGTTGACGCAGTGATCTATGTGTGTCAGCCTCCCGGTTTTGAAGACCCAAAGCATCCTAATCATGTTTGCAAGCTGAAGAAAGCTTTGTATGGTCTTCATCAATCTCCTCGACTTTGGTATGAGCGACTTGCCACGTACTTACTGAAGAATGGTTTTGATAGAGGACAGATTGATAGCACGCTTTTCATCAAAAGGGAAGGAGCGGATTTGTTACTTGTGCAGGTCTATGTGGACGACATAATCTTTGGATCAACTAATGATCAGTTGTGCAAGGATTTTGAAAGATTGATGAAATCTGAGTTTGAAATGAGTGCTATGGGGGAACTCACGTTCTTTCTGGGACTACAGGTTGAGCAATCTGACAATGGAATTTATATCCATCAGTCAAAATATGTCATTGACATGTTAAAACGGTATGAATTGCTCAACTGTAAACACTACGGCACTCCAATTGAAGCAAGACACAATCTTGGACCTAATGAGGACGATGAAGACTGCAAGGAGAAAGACTATCGATCAATGATAGGCTCTCTCATGTACCTGACTGCCTCAAGACCAGATATCGTGTTTGCTGTTTCTCTCTGCTCACGATTTCAAGCAAATCCGAAGGTGTCTCATATGAAGGCAGTAAAACGCATTTTTGGATATCTCGCTTTTAGGCCATCTCTGGGTCTATGGTATTCAAACGAGAAAAACTTCGAGTTAACTGCCTATTCGGATTCGGATCTTGGTGGCTGCAAGATAGATATGAAGTCAACTACTGGAGGATGTCAGTTCCTTGGATCGCGCTTAGTTTCTTGGCAGTGCAAAAAGCAGACTGCGGTTGCTATTTCCACAGCTGAAGCCGAGTATGTTGCTGCTGCAAGTTGCTGTTCTCAAGTTCTCTGGATTCAGCATCAGCTGCGTGATTACGGGTTCAATCTCTCTATGACTCCTATTTATATTGATAATACAGCTGCTATATCCATAACTCACAATCCCGTACAGCACTCTAAGACCAAACATATTGAACTTAGGTTCCACTTCATACGGGATTGCTTTGAGAAACACCTTATAGATGTCGTACATATAGAGACCCTTAAGCAGTGTGCGGACCTTTTCACAAAAGCCTTTTTGCGATCACGTTTCATTGAACTGGTCAATCTAATAGGTTTAAGGTTCTTTCAGTCAAAGAAATGATTTGTGACTTGGATTTTTTTTAGATTTTTAAATTCAATTTAAAAAAAAAAAAAAAAAAAAAAAAAAAAAAAAAAAAAAAAAAAAAACTTCGCAACAGCCACTCTTTATGCTCTTTAGTATTAAAGAAAACGCAAGGTTGCTACATTTTTAAAATAGACGTTGAAGTTGTGTCTGTAAACAACTTGGGATATGATAGTACATCGGGTGACATGCACAAAATGGAATTTTAAGGTTTATCTTGGATGTGTCAGTAGGTTTATCTGACACACTTAAAACAGTTTTTATCTAAATTATATTCATAATATGATGTATTGGTAGGCATGCTACACACCGGTTTGTGATTGAGTAAGAAGTAATGATAAAACTTGTCTATTACTTTGTGAAAAATGTTATATGATGTATGACATAAGTCTTAATTGATAAATGGAAGTACTATCATACACTGTCATACTTATGTCAATGTAAAATGGGCATATAGTAATAATATGATTATTAGCCTAACTAATGGTGACTATTGTTGTACTCTCGTACAGACCTGAATCCATTAGTTATGCAAATAGTCTCAAACTTGTTATGTTCATACTAAGGGACCCTCTGTTGTACTTTGTACAGATCTGGGGCCACTAGTATCTTCATAGTCGGTTTGATGTATGCCTAAATATAAATATCAAGTGTATGTTACGAGAAAACCGAGATAAACTTGGTCTTGTAATCTCTACCTTGTGTGAATATGCAGTGTTTGTTTTACTGAAGTTTATCAGTATATCATATAATAGGTTTCACAAAATTAATATTCATTCTAACAATAAAGGTTAGCTCACAAATACGGATGTAACATGTTTAGGTGGACAAACAATACCAATAATTGTCTTGAAATAATTTTTATAAAAGGTGTTTTAAATGTGCCAAGTAAATTTAAAGTGGACAAATATACTGATGATCGAAATAACACTTACTATTCCTAATAAATGCATGTTATTCCGATATGATCCTTAATCAGACAAAACAACTCCGTCACCAAAAAAAAAAAAAAAAAAAAAAATAGAGTGTTAGTTATTTTTATTTTTATTTTTGTAAAATTGAAGAAAATACCAAAAAGATTTTTTAGTTTAGTTATTTTATTTTATTTTATGTTTTATTTATTTTTTTTTTTTTTTTTTTTTTTTTTAGGTTATTTTCCCAAGTCACGAGTTATTTGGAAATTATTTGCTAAAAATAACGAGTAAACGGTTTGAAAATTTCGAAATTGAATCATAACTGTTTTATGCGACGTCAGGCTCTACGTCGCCTGCGACGTTCGGCTCTACGTCGCCTGCGACGTCCCAGCCTACGTCGCACATAGGGTTAGACTTTAAATAGTATCCACTGCGACGTAACTCGTCACAGTATTTACTATTCAAGTGCGACGTAGCCTGCGACGTACCAACCGGCGATTTGCGACGTAGCAATTCTTCGAGTTTTTTCGTGTTTTGTAGCTGTTTTCGTTCCGATTCACTCACGTAGTTTTCATATACTCGTTATTCCGCACACTTAGGTACCATATTTACCTGTTTTCACCATGTATTTTATGTTTAATCGCTATATATGTGTTACGGGTTAATAGGGTTTTTGTTTTGGTTTGAATTTGATGGTCAATTGGATGTTAAAATGGTTATAACTTATGTTTTCGCCATCACCATCGTAGGGCGCACCTTATTGTGTGATCAATTTTGAAAACCCCTAAATTCGACAATTAGGTTTTCTGGGTTGGGGATGAATGTTCGTCAGTGCGACGTACGATGCGACGTAGTCGCCTACGTCGCTCTAATTAGAAATTATTTAATTCCTACGTCGCCCTTCCCTACGTCGCCTTTTATGCGACGTCCGATGCGACGTAGCACTCTACGTCGCTATTTTAATTAATGTGATTAAATTCACAATAAATTGCAAAATGCGACGTCCCCCTTTACGTCGCTCGACTTTTATGCGACGTACGGGCTTACGTCGCTTTTCAATTTATTTTGATTTTAGGCGACGTACAGTTCTACGTCGCTCTGTGTTCATGCGACGTACGCGGCTACGTCGCTAGTTCCAGGAATTTTGATAAAGGTTTTTCCAAAAAATGTAAATTTTTTGCTAACCCTTTTCGAGTTGCAATCTGTTTCTGTTTTTGCAGATATGGCTTTGATTTTTGAAGCTCGTCACAATACGACTGCTTATCTGGTTGACACTTCTGATAAAGCTGCACCGTATCGTCAGATGATTGCATTTTTGAGACGTTCTAGGGTATCTCACGTCATTTCCGATACCACGGTGGTTTTTGGAAATCTGATCAACCCATTTTGGAGGAACGCAACTGTCGTTACTGAAAACGACGTTAGGCGATTGGTCTCTACTGTTCTGGGTACGGAGATCACTATTACAGAACAGAGCATTCGGGAACTTTTACAGCTCAACGATCAGTCGGATATGCCTATCGGTTTTGATCATATTTTTGTTACTGGAGCTATGCAACGAATAGGATATCCAGGAATTCCCTCCGATCAGTACAGGAAAGCGAATCTCACGCGTGTTTGGAGATATCTAATGCACGTGATTATCGTTTGTTTGGGGAATAGGAAAGGTGGAACGGATGGTATGAGCCGAAGTCTGGCTTCTGCTATGTTAGCATTGGTATACAACAAGCCGTTCAACTTCTCAGGATTTATCTTCAAGGCTATGGTTGATAATGCGAACGCTGGGGATCAGAAATGGATTTTATATCCACGTTTTGTTCAGTTGCACATTAATCGTCATCATCCAGATCTTCAGGCACAGGGTGATCCCGATCAGCTATTAAAGATTTCACCGATGATGAGTCGGATTTTCACTATTTGTGCAAGTTTTGAGAAAGGGGTTGCGGCAGCAACGGATGTTCCCTTATTTGGTGCAATTGTGGACGAGAATTATGTACCGCCCCCAGATCCTCAGTATATGGATGTTCCAGCACCTCAGCAACCGCAGCAACCGTTTGTGAACATTCCAGTTCAAGCTGCGGGGGAGAACATTCCTGCTCAAGCTGCGGGGGAGAACGTGGATGCCCTTTTGGAGAACATTGAGCAGTTCGGGCATGTGGATTCGGACAATCCAGCATCGCATGATACGGTTGAGGATTCCGATTCTGAAGATATTGCGATTGTAGGACCTCAGGATGGGGGTCCGACGCCTGAGCATTCTGATGGTACTGTTCCGCATCCCTCTGAGATGGAACGTATCAGGCTTTCAGATTCATTCAGATATCTGCGGATTAAGCGTCGAATCAGACAAGGACGCAAGTATGTGCCTCCACGAGATACGGGAAAGCGTACACGTGATGGTGATGATCCTGCTGATGAGACTTATCAACCAAGACGTCGTGTTCGTCGTTCTTCGTCAACACGAGCTCCAGTCAATCCACAGCAACAGGATGTTTTTGAGATTCAACCGACTCCAGCTTTCATGCAAAAGATCATGGAAGATATGCAGCTGATGAAGCAAAAGCTGGAGGCTCAGGATGAGAAGATCGCTGAACAAGCTGCTTTGATCGAGGTTCAATCTAAAGAGCTTGAGGAAACGAAGAATAGGGTTCATGTTTTGGAAGGCAGGTTACTTGCCTCGGGGGAGTCTGGGTCTGGGATACCCACTTTAGAGTCAAGTGAACCTGCGTCTGTAAATCCCAACCCTGTAATTGAAAATATTAATGAAAATATTTCTGTTTTGGATTACTTTTCTGTTGATGATATTCCAGGGCAACCGAGACCACTGGCAGTTGATTACTCATTTGCTGACTTATCATTTATTCAAAGGATGGCTAGTGGAGTTGGCTCTGAGGAAGAAACAGAAAATGTGTTTGAGATGAACGAGGATGTCTCGATTGAAGAGGAACAGTTGGATGCAGATGAAACGTATGCTGATGCACAATCTGGGGAAACTTATGATGATGCACCAATTATTGAATCTGATTCAAGTGAAGACGAGAGTCCTGATAAAGCGCGACATGGAGAATCTAGTTCTGTTGCAACTCCAGTTTCAGAGACACAGGCACCGGACTCAGCAGCAAAGAAATTAACTGCTGAAGAAAAGAGAGAGAGAAACAAGAAATGGTGGCCTAAGGGACGAAATCCAGTTCCTATTCCAGTGAAATGTCAGGTGTACCGGGTTAGTCGGAATTATACCGGTGTAATTAAAAGCTGGAAGTGTCAAAGGAATCTGTTTATGATAAAGAGAGAAGATGGAGTTCAGTATTTTAGAATGCGCTTTGATAGATTGAGCACGTTGCCAAAAGGAGAGATTAATCGATTAGCTCAGCTTAAGTTGATTAATCCTTTTGAGAATGATTATGCTGAGTTCATTCAAAGATGTCTACGTCGGGAAGTACTGTCGAAGATTTATTCGAAATTGAAGCCGACGTTGGGAACTCGGTATACATGGAAGAAAAAGATTGATCCAGTCACCAGGAAGCCTTTGGTTAAAGTTCACTATTCGCCGGCTAAATGTTTGACTGAGATACCTCTGGAATCAGTTCCTTATTATTTTCTGAGAAGACTTGTGAAATGGGAACTTGATCCGCAGACTGGCGAAGCGGTTATCACTTTCGTTCCAGATTCTGAACCGTGGCCAGAAGTTGGAGGTATATGGAATTTGAAGCAAGCAACGTTTAGGCTGTATGATCCGATGAGTTTAATTAATTTTCATGAAAAAGACTTAAGAAAACTCTATGATAATCGGATTCGAGTTGGTCAGAAGAATGAATTCAACAGACGATTAGCACAACAGTTTTACAATGTTGTTACTGTTTGCGTAGCTAATGGAATTCATGCCGACGGCCAGTTTCCTGCGGGCTGGGTTTAATGAAGATTTTTGAAGACCAAGCTGAAGACACGGGGGAGTTTGTTAGTACATGTTTAGTGTCTGTCAGTTGTTCTAGCTCGTAGTTTGTAATTAGAAATAGGATTCCTGACTCCTGCGACGTAGCGCACTACGTCGCAGGTGCGACGTCAGGTATTGGGCCTGCGACGTAGCAGACGTCGCATGGGCTTGGGCCTGCGACGTAGCGTGCTACGTCGCAGGTGCCAGTTTTTGTATAAAAACGATTTGTGTTTTCTGTTTTAGGGTTGACGAAACCCTAAACATAATCAGTCGAAATCTCTGTAATCTGACCGAATATTATTGAATATAATACGTTTCGTTTGATATTCATTGCGTGTTGATTGTTCGTGTGTTTGTTTGATAATCTAATCGTTGTTTCCGCCATCGATTGGATTGACTCGGTTCGTTCTAGATCTTAAGTAGGGGACAAACAAATGGACATATACTAGTTATAAAAACAACCACAAATGAAAAATACTAAGAATCAAGAGATTTCGGGATTTTGTCGGAAACTTACAATTTGCCGAAATGAAAATCCGGAAAGGTAGAAATGTAGATCGTTGCGAGGTGGTCGTGAATCTCTAAAAATATTGGTGATTCGGTTGCGTTTCGTGACGTTATTTTGCGGTTTTGTGAGTTTTTGGTGATTTGGTGATTTTGATTAGTAGAGAGAAAATAGGAGAGAGAGAGATAAGAAAGGTGATAAAATGAAGAAAGAAAGATGGGAGGTGGGGTTTATCCCCACTTTTCCAGTTTTCGCCCCGCGTTCCGTGTGGTGTTCGTTTGTTCCGTCGTTTAACGTTAAACGATTATTTACATTTTAATTATGAGTTCTAAAATACGATTTATTACGCGATATATTGTTTGAATATTTTACAAAATATTTATATTTGTGTTATAAAACGTAAATTAGTTTATTTAGTTTGCGCGTTTTAAATATTTTACATTATGTAAGTTTTGGGTTGTACGATACGAATGAATACGAAATATTATCATAATAATATTTTTGACATAAAAGTGTTATTTAATAAAATGAGTCACCAACGTCCGTATTAAATTGAATCGAAATACATTCGATTTAAACTGCGTACGATTTAATCAAATCGCATTTTCGTATATATTTCAACAATATATATATATATATAATTCGATACATTAATTAGCCTAACCAGGAACTAATTACATGTATTAACATATGATTAGGCACTAATTACTAGTCCTAATTTGGCGGGTGTTACATTCTCCCCCTGTTAGAAGAATTTCGTCCCGAAATTTAGCTCGAAGTCGTGTTTGATGTGGAATCAGTGAAAAGTTGAGGATATTTGAGTCGCATTTGGTCTTCCCGTTCCCAGGTGAATTTCGGACCACGCCGCGAATTCCATCTGACCTTGACGATGGGAATACGACTTTGTTTCAGTTGTTTGACCTCACGGTCCATAATTTCAGCGGGTTCCTCAACGAAATGAAGTTTATCGTCAACACGAATTTCATCTAATGGAATAATAAGTGTCTCATCAGACAGACACTTCTTCAAGTTTGAGATATGAAAAGTAGGGTGCACGCTGCTGAGTTCGGATGGCAGCTGCAATCGATAAGCTACGGGGCCAATCCGTTCGAGGATCTCAAAAGGCCCAATGTACCTGGGATTTAACTTCCCGCGCTTGCCAAAACGGATGACGACCTTCCAAGGCGATACTTTTAAGAGAACTCGATCCCCAACTTGGAACTCGAGTGGTTTGCGTCTCACGTCAGCATAACTTTTCTGACGATCACGTGCGGCTTTGAGTCTGTTTTGGATTTCCACAATTTTCTCAGTGGTGGCGTGTATGAGTTCAGGACCAGTGAGTTGACTATCTCCCACCTCAGTCCAACAGATCGGTGATCGGCACTTACGACCGTACAGTGCCTCAAAAGGTGCAGCCTTAATGCTGGCGTGATAACTGTTATTGTACGAAAATTCGCACAACGGTAGATGTCTTTCCCAGTTTGTACCGAAATCAACTACGCAGGCTCGTAGCATGTCTTCCAGTGTTTGAATGGTTCGTTCACTTTGGCCATCGGTTTGAGGATGGTACGCGGTACTCATATCGAGACGGGTACCCATAGCTTTCTGAAGTGATTGCCAAAAGTGAGAAGTGAAACGGGCATCCCTGTCAGAGATGATTGAGACTGGAACACCGTGATGAGAAACGATTTCCTTGATGTAGATTTGTGTAAGGCGTTCCATTTTATCGTTTTCCTTGATTGCCAGGAAATGAGCAGATTTGGTGAGACGATCGACGATCACCCAAATGGTATCGCAACCGCTCGATGACTTGGGTAGTTTGGTTATGAAATCCATGGCAATTTGATCCCATTTCCATTCAGGGATTTCAGGTTGTTGGAGTAAACCAGGAGGTTTCTGATGTTCGGTTTTGACTTTCGAGCAAGTAAGACACTTGCTGACATAAGTGGCGATTTCGGCTTTCATGTTTGGCCACCAATAAAATTCCTTGATACCGTGGTACATCTTATCGGATCCCGGATGAATAGAATATTTAGACTTGTGAGCCTCGTCCATCACCAAGTCTCTTAGGTTCCCAAAACTAGGCAACCAGATTCGGTTTGAGAAATACCTAATCCCGTTAGATTTGATTTCAAATTGTTTGTCAATGCCACGCAAGGCTTCATGTTTGATGTTTTCCGGTTTCAGGGCTTCGATCTGAGCGGTATGAATTTGAATGGTAAGATCGTTATGAATGGTCACACTGAGGGCTCGGACTCGAAGGGGTTTTGATCGTTCCTTTCGACTGAGGGCATCGGCTACAACATTAGCCTTCCCTGGATGGTACTTGATCTCGCAATCGTAATCGGTAAGCAACTCGACCCATCGACGTTGCCTCATATTGAGATCCTTCTGATCGAAGATATGTTGGAGACTTTTATGATCGGTAAAAATGGTGCACTTAGTGCCGTAGAGATAATGTCTCTAGATTTTGAGAGCAAAAACGACAGCTCCAAGTTCGAGATCATGAGTGGTGTAGTTCTTTTCGTGAATTTTTAGCTGTCGTGAGGCATAAGCAATGACCTTGTCTCGTTGCATCAACACACAACCGAGACCTTGATGGGAAGCATCGCAGTATACCACGAAGTCATCGGTGCCTTCGGGTAAGGATAGAATCGGAGCACTGCAAAGCTTTTGTTTCAAAAGTTGGAACGCTGACTCTTGTTTTTCGGTCCAATCGAACCTTTTGTCCTTCTGAGTCAGTACCGTAAGTGGTTGAGCTATTTTAGAGAAATTTTCGATAAATCGCCGATAGTACCCAGCAAGACCCAAGAATTGACGTACTTCAGTTGCAGAGGTGGGTGCTTGCCAGTCTTTGATAGCCTCGATCTTTGATGGGTCCACGTGAATTCCCTGACTGTCGATCACGTGACCAAGAAATTGAACGGTTTGAATCCAGAACTCACACTTAGAGAATTTAGCGTAAAGCTCCTCGTGTCTAAGTAGTTCAAGGATAGTCTTAAGGTGTTGCGCATGTTCCTGCTCGTTGCGCGAGTAAATGAGTATGTCATCAATAAAGACAATGACAAACTTATCAAGGTAAGGTTTGCACACTCGGTTCATGAGGTCCATGAATACAGCCGGTGCGTTGGTTAGACCAAAGGGCATCACTTGGAATTCATAGTGTCCGTAACGAGTTCTGAAAGCAGTTTTTGGAATATCGGTATCGCGAACTCGTAACTGATGATAACCTGATCGCAGGTCGATTTTTGAGTAGAAACTTGAACCCTAAAGTTGGTCGAATAGATCATCAATGCGAGGAAGTGGATAACGGTTCTTGACGGTCAATTTATTCAATTCTCGGTAGTCGATGCACATTCGGAAAGAACCGTCCTTCTTTTTGACAAATAGGACCGGAGCTCCCCAAGGTGAAGAACTCGGTCTAATGAATCCTCGATCCAGAAGTTCCTGTAACTGAGAGGACAACTCCTGAAGTTCGGATAGGGCTAAACGGTATGGTGCGCGGGCCACCGGTGCGGCACCCGGCACAAGATCAATCGAGAACTCAACCTGTCTAGGCGGAGGTAGACCAGGTAATTCTTCCGGAAAGACTTCGGGAAAGTCTCTAACAATTGGCACATCCTCAAGTCGCTTCTCTTCCGACTTCTTCTCGGTGATGTGTGCGAGTATGGCAGGGTAACCCTTTCTCAGAAATTTTCGGGTTTTTAAGCAGGAGATTATATTGAGTCCCGTCCCACCGGTCTCCCCCTGTATGATCAAGGTTCCACCAACGGCGAGTGGGATACGGACGATTTTATCGTGACAAACAATTTCAGCTCGATGTTTGGACAACCAGTCCATTCCAATAATGACGTCGAAACTTCCGATTTCAATGGGTATAAGGTCGATCGAAAAGGTTTCGTCAGCTAGGTTTAAAGTGCAATTAGGTATCACACTGGTGGTTTCTACAAGTTTTCCATTTGCTAGCTCTACAGTGTACTTAACATCTAAGGCAACAGGAGTGATGTCAAGTAATGGGCAAAAATCATCGGAGATAAAGCTTCTATCAGCACCAGTATCAAATAGAACAGAAGCAGTTAAGTTGTTGAGGAGGAACATACCCGAGACCACATTCGGGTCTTGGCGGGCGTCCCCAGATTTGATGACGAAAGCTCTGCTGCGAGTGTTGTTGTTGTTGTTGCTGTTGTTGCGGTTGTTGTTGTTGTTGTTCTTCAGTTTTGGGCACGAGTCTCTGAAATGCCCAGGTTTCCCACACTCAAAGCATACTTTGGGTGGTCTGGTGTTGTTGTTGGAATTGTTGTTGTTAGGAGAGCGACAATCTTTGGTAAGGTGGCCGTACCTCTTGCAGTTGTTGCAAAAGGGACCACAGGAGCCTTCATGGTGGCGGCTGCACTTGGGACAATATGGTTTGCTCCCAGTGTAACCCCGGATGATGTCAGTGGTGGTGTTGTAAGCTTTGATGGTGTCGGGTTTCTTGTTTTGTTGGTTGGAGGGGTTGTTGTGGTAGTCAGACCACTTGCGTTTGTTGTTATGGGAGGATGAAGTGGGTTGTTCAGAATCTTGGCTCATTGACATCAAGTCTTGGGCCAATAGGATTGCACCGTCAATGGTGGTTGGTTTTGAAGAGATGACGTGTCCCCGAACAGGGTCAGGGAGACCCAGGACATACTTCCTGATTTTATCAGGTTCAGTGCTCACCATAGCTGGGCGGAGGGCAGCTAGTTGTTGAAACCTGGTGGTATAACCATCGATATCACCACCCTGAACCTTTAAGTTCCAGAACTCCTCATCTAGCTTTTGGAGTTTGGCGATAGAGCAGTATTTGGCAGTGAGTTTTGCCTTCAATTCCTCCCAAGTGAGTTGGTAGGCGATATCAGCACCCACTGATTGGGTATATGAATTCCACCAAGAGTGGGCATCATCTTCAAGAGAGCAGGTGGCGAAGTTTACTTTGTCGTTCTCCGCGCATTTACTGACACGGAAAACAGTTTCCATTTTCTCGAACCATCTGATCAGTCCGATGGCTCCTTCAGAACCCTTGAAGCTCGAGGGTTTGCAGCTTTGAAAGTCCTTGTAAGAACAAGGTTTGACGGCAGAGGTTCCAGCGGTATCGCTGTTTCTTGTGGAGTTGGGTGGGGTATTCCGAGCCAAGGCTTCAGTAACAGCCTGGGTTATGAGTGACGTGATCTGAGCATCTGTGTAAGGTCGTGTCTTTGGCGGCATGATTCTTCAATAAAAGAAATGAAGATACATGAGATTTTGTAAGAAAGTTGTATTTATTTCAGATGTACATGTATAAAGGTGGTAATACATAACATCGATATGAAAAAGAATTATGGCAATTAATATGAGTTGAACAACAAGAAATATTTGATAGCTAATACGAGTTCAAAGATTACATCCTACAGATGTATTACAAAAGATGTCGGGAATTGTTACATCCGACTGAATTATAGAGTAGCGCGTAGATAGTTACTAGATTACATGATAGATTACAAGACAAAGACTACACTAGTCTTGACGTAGATTAATTTGTTCCATCATCGTGACAAGACGGTCCACAGTGTTTGCAAGCCTGCTAGCTTGTCGGGCGTTGTCTTCTGCTAGCGCAAGTCGTTGTGTTAGTCCGCGCGCATACTCTTCTGCTTCATGTGAGCGTTGCTCACATTCTTCCATCCTTTGTTGTAGAAGGGCATTTTCCACCCTTATTTCTATAATTTGGTTGCGAAGGACATCCATGTTGTTGTTTGTGGTTTCAAGGTCGTCGGAGACCTGTTCTATGCGTTCAAGAGACGTAAGTCGCCAGTTTTCATTTGTTTCCTGCAACACGACATCCATGGTGCGAAGTCGCTGCTCGTGTTGATTTACCCTAGCAGCTAAAGCCGGTAAGGCGATGTGAGTGGGATACGGGCCAGCTCGAGGCAACCTATTGTTCCTCCTTGCTACCCTTGGGTTCTGCGACCCGGATTGAGAGCGAGATGAATTTGATGGGATGTTTGCCATTTCTGAGACAAAGCGTTAGTAAGATTGAGGCCTATATTCATATAGCTCCTATATAATATAGCCTATTGAGTGTCTAGCATAAACATGTTTAAGTCTCGGTTCTCTCGAGGTCAGAGTCTTCTATTGTACCCTGTTCAGCCATAACTACTTTCAGGTCTTACATCATCTTTGCTTAATTGTACATAGTTGATCAGGCTATGTTAAATTAAACTCGTATGATGTAATCGCTGAACCAGTTATACCTAATAAGGAATACTGCCTAATGGTCATAGTCTAGGCTCACTAAATGCAACCTAGTTCACTATAACCTTAGGCTCTGATACCAATCTGTAACACCCCCAAATTTGATGATTTGCGGAAGCTTGATTTGGGTGTTACTAATCAATAACAAAGCACAAAGATATATAGTAAACGACTCTATATGCGTCGTTTTAACAAAATATATTGATAATAGAAATGTTTACAACATTTAAAGCTTTACATAGCTCGAGTTTAATTAAAATGAGATTTCAGTACATAAGTACTTGTACAAAAATATACTAATGCAAGAAAATCTCAATCGTCTGTATGCTGACTCGAGCTAACTCCTGAAGCAGAAACATCCTACTGCTGGGTACCTGCGATATATGCTAAAAGGTCAGCTATAAAGCTGGTGAGCTCACAGGTTTGAAATCAAGTAATATCGTATGAACCGCAAGATTTAAATAATGAATTGCATCCAGCAATTAAATAATGAATTGCATCCAGCAATTAAATAATGAATTGCATCCAGCAATTAAATGATAATCATCGTGTATACAGCCATGAGCACATAGTTGAGCTTAACTCGAGGGTCGGGTCCCCTATAGAGAATTCCGGGCGAGGTGCCTCCACGAATGCCTAATCAACATTCGTCTTCCCAAATATTAGTACGTCCGTTTACCCGGTTAGTGCTTGCTAACCCGGACGAGGAGGGTCAATCCTATATGGTACCATATACTAATATTCACGCTACAACGTATTAACAACTATGCTGACGGAGGACTTTAAATGATTAGTTTCGAAAAACTCATGTAGTATATGAAATGTTTGTACTTGCGTTCACATGTTAAAAGTTGAGCAATATATCACACCCCTGAGTAAAACAGTAAAAGAGGGGCTATGAGACTCACCTGAGTCTGAATGCGTTTACACAAACGTAAGTTGATTAGCCGAATATGAAGTCCAAAGACTTGTAACCTGAGGGTGTCCACGACACGCGATGGTTATAATCATGATTGGGTATCTCAAAAGATCACCCTTGTAGTTGTTACACAACTATATATATGTCCAAATTACTACGATTTGGTTGATTTGTTAAGTGTTTGAAAACATGTACGGCCCGTTGGTGACAGATTTGTAATAATAATCTCAACTATTATTATTTTGATTTCGTGGCGTTTTACTTGAAAAATGTGTTTTGATTGTATTTTAGAAACCGTTACGGAATCTAAGTACGGGGGTCCGGGGGCAGCGCCCCTGGTAGCGGGGTCCAAGGGGCGGCAGCCCCTGGCGGGGTCCAAGGGGCAGAGCCCCTGGCTGGGGTCGAGCTGCCAGGTCAGCTTGGAAAATTTTTATTTCTACTATATTGCTTTGACGAAAAACGCATCTGGAATCTGAATTCGGGTAAAATCGAGTGATAAATTTCGAGTCTCGACACTTAGTAAAAATCTGAGTTTTCTGTGTTTTGCGACACAATATGCGACACAAAAGTGATTATGCGACACAAGGGTTGTGTCGCATAAGAATGCGACACAATGTCTATACGACACAAGGGTTGTGTCGCATGGATGCGAAATGCTGATTCAACAGCGACATAGTGATTGTGTCGTATGGGGTATGCGACATAGTGGTTGTGTCGCAGGACTTGCGACACTAATTATTTGGTACGACATAAGGTACGACACAAGGGAGTTTATACGACATAACATGGGAAATACGACATAACGTGCGACACTAAGGGTAAAATACGACACAACATGCGACACAAGGCTTGTGTCGCATGGATGAACACCAGCCCAGAAAGTCCGGCTGTTAACGTTTTTCCGGCGAAAAATCCGTTTTAAACTCGTTTTTAAGCTATGAAATCGTGTTCTATACATTGTAATGGACATATACTAGTTATAAAAACAACCACAAATGAAAAATACTAAGAATCAAGAGATTTCGGGATTTTGTCGGAAACTTACAATTTGCCGAAATGAAAATCCGGAAAGGTAGAAATGTAGATCGTTGCGAGGTGGTCGTGAATCTCTAAAAATATTGGTGATTCGGTTGCGTTTCGTGACGTTATTTTGCGGTTTTGTGAGTTTTTGGTGATTTGGTGATTTTGATTAGTAGAGAGAAAATAGGAGAGAGAGAGATAAGAAAGGTGATAAAATGAAGAAAGAAAGATGGGAGGTGGGGTTTATCCCCACTTTTCCAGTTTTCGCCCCGCGTTCCGTGTGGTGTTCGTTTGTTCCGTCGTTTAACGTTAAACGATTATTTACATTTTAATTATGAGTTCTAAAATACGATTTATTACGCGATATATTGTTTGAATATTTTACAAAATATTTATATTTGTGTTATAAAACGTAAATTAGTTTATTTAGTTTGCGCGTTTTAAATATTTTACATTATGTAAGTTTTGGGTTGTACGATACGAATGAATACGAAATATTATCATAATAATATTTTTGACATAAAAGTGTTATTTAATAAAATGAGTCACCAACGTCCGTATTAAATTGAATCGAAATACATTCGATTTAAACTGCGTACGATTTAATCAAATCGCATTTTCGTATATATTTCAACAATATATATATATAATTCGATACATTAATTAGCCTAACCAGGAACTAATTACATGTATTAACATATGATTAGGCACTAATTACTAGTCCTAATTTGGCGGGTGTTACAGGAAGGATATCCAAGAAATATACAAGGAGTCGAGCGTGGTGCAAGTTTGTGAGATGGGTCAAGATGCGGGTAACATAAACAACCGAAGACACGTAAAGAGGCATAATTGGGTTTGGTGTTATAAAGACGAAAATGTGGGGTGTCATTTTTAATCGCGGTGGATGGTAGAATGTTAAGGAGATAGGTAGCCATATGAAGCACCTCAACCCAAAAGTGGGGGGGTAAGTGTGCTTGGAATAAGAGAGTGCGGACTAGATTATTAATAGTGCGAATCATTCGTTTGGATTTCCCATTTTGTTGCGATGTACGAGGACAAGAAAAACGTATGTGAATGCCGTGTTTAGTGAAGAGTTGATTAAAAATGGTGTTATCAAATTCACCGCCATGATCACATTGAAATGCTTTAATTTCTTTATTAAATTGCGTTTTTACAAAAGAGCGAAATTGTATAAACTTAGAAAACGTATCAGACTTGTTGCACAAAGGATAAACCCATAAGTAATGCGAGTAATGGTCCAAGAAAATAACATAATATTTAATACCCGTATTACTCGTGAGCGGGGAAGTCCACAAGTCCGAGTGAACAAGATCAAAAACAGATTTAACCATAGTAGTAGAATTCGAAAAAGGAAGTTTCACGTGCTTTCCAAGTTGACAGGCATGACAAAGAATAGGAGACTTAGTCTTATTACATAAAATTGCATTACTAGAAAGTAAAAAACGTAGCACGTCACTTCCAGGGTGTCCAAGTCGTTGGTGCCACGGCGTTGACTAGTAATGAGAGCTTGTGGGTAGATGGTTTGTTGTCTAGACTGCGTGACAGGGTACAAGTCTCCTGCACTGTCACATCGCAGGAGAATTTGACGAGTCCAATAATCTTTCACCGAAAAACCAAACTCGTCAAATTCGATTGAAACTTTGTTGTCACGAGTAAATTTGCGGACGGAAATAAGATTTTTTACAATATTAGGAGTTACAAGGACATTATTTAGGTGAAGGGTACGATGAGGGTTTGGCAAAGTGCTATGGCCCGTGTTTGTGACCGGTATAGTATTACCATCACAAACAAAGACCGATGGATAAATACATTTATTAAGAACATTACTAAGATTATTTGCATTGGAAGTTAAATGGGATGACGCACCTGTGTCCATGTTCCAACCTGAACCCGCATATGTCTGTTGTGAACCGTAAGGGGGTTGAACCAAACCGAAGGCTGGCAGCGCATTATTGGGCGGAGAATGTACATATTCATTTAGTTGAGCTGATGGCGGCCATTGGACTTGTGAGATGGATTGGGCATGTTCATATTGGGCTAATAATTTTTGTTGTACATGAAATAATTGAAGCAGTTGACTTTGACTCATTCCTTGGAGATTATCGTAAAGTGATGCATTAGTTGTAGGAGAGTTCTTATTGACCATCGTTGTTGTGAGAAGATTACGCCAAGCAGGAGACTTTGTTTAAGGTAAGCGTAGTATCTATAAATATTACGTATTCTAGTTCCAATAATGAAATAGAGTAGGAAGCCTGTGAATGAATATTATTATATTGGATGACAATGAAGCTTTGAAATTGATAAAAGGAATCTTTGAATTTATATTGTGATGAGAAGCATCTTACGACGAACGACAGAATCTTTGACGGTGAATTTAATTTTGTAGTGTTGAATCGAATTGTAGGGATTAAGAAACGGACGAATATTTTGGAAGAGGAATTTTTAGGGTTTTAGGTATGCTCTAATACCATGAACAACGATATTAATGAATTAATTGAATAACGTTTTCGCGTACAATATAAATATATAGTAAACAATAAACGGGCTAAGCCCAAGATAAATAAAGCCCGTCTAGAAATGGACTAATAATAATAACTACTAACAGTTTTGGGTATAGGGTCCATTAGGGTTAGGGTTTAGGGTCCATTAGGGTTAGGGTTTATGTTGTACTTTATATTATTTATAGACATGCAACACAGTTAGTTCATGGCGTATCACATACTTCTTTAATTCTTACATAATAATCTTAAATTATATATAAGAAACATAGAATGATGTCATCAAAATTTCAATTAACCAATTAAATTTATTAATTATATCCAATTAGTTAAAAATTATGATACGATGATGTCATCAATAATAATTATTAATTTAAGTTTTGTGATTATAATTATTATATTAATATATTATATTTTAATGAATTTATTCTACAAATGGATAAATACATACATGACAAATTATGCATAAGTATAAAGTTGATTAGGATACTTATTAAAAATATTTGTTATTGTATTTAAACTATGATAAGGACCTTAGATTAAATAATGCACATATTGTTTTGTAACCATATGATTATCATAAACATCATTCCGTTATATACGAATATAAAAATCATTCAATTACACATAATAGCTTATAAAAATGAAATACGAAATTCAATGGCCCGTGTGTATACACGGGTTTGTAATCTAGTACTAATATATCATATCACCTCCTGGGTTTCAATACATTTGACTAATTTAATATATGTTACATAAGAACTTCGTTAGAATGATGAACTTAAAATATACACATGTAAATTCACACCGACAGAGATGTACACATACGGACCACCTTGAAAATTCAAACGAAGAAACAAATGACTCCTACTCGATCTTTGACCAGGTGTTGTGATCTATCCCATCGTTTTATCATACAGTAACTATTATAATTTTTGGTTTATTTAGAGTTTTAATTAGAGTAATGCTAAATAGGCATACTTACATGGACCTAAAAGTAGGCCTAATTTTCTGATTGGTTGAACTTTTTCTCTCTCCGAATTAAATCTCATCCAATCAATTTTTCAAACCCACCAATCAAATCTTTAGGTCTATTATTAGTCCCACAAATTTAGGCCTATCAATCATTTTCCTTTTAATAAAGAAGAGATATAAAGAGATGAGGGTGTAATAGTCATTACATAATTTATAAATAAATTTATATAATTTTAAGAATTTCTATTACAATTAATATTGGATTTTGGGTATCTATGTAATTTAAGAATTGAGTTCGGTATATATGTAATTTGTAGTGTTTAAGGTGGGGAGATATGTAATTCCCCCAAGATGGTTAAATCTATCTATCTTATCTTATAAAGGGGAGTTCTGCTGACGTCATATTGTTGATGTGTCAAGTCATTAGGAAGTAGCTTGTGCTGAGTTGTCAACATATGGTTAAAAGGTTGATGTCATAAATCTAAAATTTAAATATGTTAAATATATATATTTTATATATTACAACTATTTTTACTAATAAATAATCTGCAAAAGAATTCAAAATGCCTGTTGGTTTTTCCAAAGCCCCACCCAGCCCAATTATTTACATCGTAACTCTGGAACTTTTTATACACACTTTAATTTTATTAATTGAATTGATATCACGCTCCTTCTTTGAATAGATCAATGCACCGCTTAAGATTATCTATTCCTCTTCATCTGTTCTTCCCTCTTCAACACAACCAAATCTTAAAATCCCCAAATTGCAATTGGTTCAAATATGCTCAGAGTTTCAAGGTTGCTATTTATCATTCACTCAAGGCAAAAACAAATGACAAAATTCAATTCCGACGGTGAAAGTATAACATCCTGGTGATGCTTCCGTCAATGACGATGTTGGGTAGGGCTTGATTGGGGATTTTATAGATCGATTAAATTTAGTCAGGTATTCAAATAGATCGATTAAATCTGTATATGTAATCATATATTGATTTCAATTTGTTGAATCATGCGGATCTATGTTTGGTATAAGATAGTTTAGGTTTCGGTGAATTGAAATTATTCTATTTGAGATCCCTACCAATTGCTTGATGTAAGGTTTGTGTTTATGTATTGCTTGATGTAAGGTTTCTTTTTTTGATATTATGTAACTCAACCAATTAGCAAGTGTAAGAAGATGGTGAGGATTAAAAAGCTCCAATCGATTCTATCTGACTAAAAGGACGATGTTAAGGAAGGTGGTGGTGGTGGTGATGGTTGTGGCCATAATCGTATCAGAAATTGTTGCCTACCAGGTATTTGATTAAATGCTCGACTCTCTTTTATTTATAAATATACTATCTATCAAAAGTAGTGTTTTGATATTCATCTATTTGCATGATTTAACTTTTTGAAATGTAGGTTTTTATTAAAGTAACTAACATGGGCTAATTAAGGTACCTTTGTAAGCTTTTATGTAATCCAACGAGGTTGAATCGTTTAACAAAACAAGTTACTTTTTGCTTTGATATAGATACTTTAGTTCTGGATTTGGAAATCAATTAAGTTTCTGTTTCAGTCAGGTGGATTGAAGATTGAAGTGAGCTTTTATATTAATTGTATTTTGGGTTATTTGTGAGTTCAGTAGAAGTGCATTATAGACTCATTTTTTTATTCCCTAAAGACTAAAGGCCTATTTTGTGATTAGCTTTTGTACATTATAGACTCCCTATGTTTCCATACCATAAGGTTTTTAGAAGTTTTAACTATCGTACATGATGACTTCATTTTAATAATATTAGTATTTATGTAAAGATAAATTGGTACCGAGAATATTTGATGGTGAATGTAGATGAACATATTTGAAATGAGAAGCCAAATTCTGCGTATAGGTAACGCAAAATTTTCTCATGTGAGGGTTGAGCATGTGATGCGAGAGCAGAATATTCTTGCTGCTAACGAGTTTGTTGAGCTTTTCTGTGAATTGATCGTGCAAAGACTTTCGATTATAGCAAAACAGAGGTATATTAATTGCAAAATAAAAATTTATTAGTAATTTTGTAGATTACATTTACAGAACCACTTACTGTTTCGGGTTCATTTTGTACAGGGAGTGCCCTGCAGATCTGAAAGACGGGATATCGAGTTTAATTTTTGCAGCCCCTAGATGATCTGAAATTCCAGAATTAGTTGCACTTAGGGATATTTTTGAGAAGAAATATGGCAAAGATTTTGTCGGAGCAGCTACTGAATAATGGCAATAGCTTCAATCCAGTTTCTAGCAGTCCCACCATCAGACAGAGTTCTGAGATGTCTCGTGGTTCATCAGACGGTCCCATTGCTCTACTTGCACCTTGATATAGATACATTATACAATTGAAATTGACCCATTTTAATTATAAGTGTGAATGGGAGCATGGAAATTGCCTCAATATTAACATGAAATTGCCCATTTTGGTGTTAGTTTATATTTTTAAAATTGAGTGAGCTTTGTATTGTCTTTCTTCTTTTGTGGATAAGTTTGATTGAAATTTGTGTTTTGAGTTTTATTCAAACTTTGGATGTAGTGATTGTATTTAGTTTTCATTTTGTACTCTAAATCTATTCTTCAAATGGGACAACATGAATGGGGACGATGAAAGAAAGACTTCATGGCAAGATGGAGTGGTCGGAACTCACTGTCTAATCCAACCAGGTTCTTTGTGGACCTATCCGATACAAGTCAAAGATCAAATTGGTAATTTTTTCCTTTATTATATGAATAATGATAAACTGATATGATACACCAACATAATGTAATAGTGAATTTCTTTACTTTATCAAATCTTATTAGGTGTGATCTTATTGGGTTTGATTTCGATTGGTGGTATACTCATCACGGTATGCAATAGTAAGTGTGTGTACAAGGGAGTGCGAATTTCAACCACGGATTGTTCCATTAACAGGTGAGACTTTTACTCTTCGCTTTCCCCAAATTCATTCAAATATGACTTGATACAATTGTTGCAACAAACTCACATTAGCATATTTTCACCAAACTACCAGTCCATTGAGCTTGGTTACAGAAAATCCCTCTAATTTTCCAAATGATTTCCGCATTTCCTATTCTGGAAAATGAGAATACCAGGTCTCACATTCGAACGTGTTATCTAGGGACACAAAACATGTCCCAATCTTTTAGATAAAAACTCTAATGGGAAAATACAAGAAAAACTAAATATTTTTATAATTGAAGGTAACAATATTGATCCATTTACATGTGAGTGGGTCGATTCGTCTTAAGTTATTTTTTATACTCATATTGACCAGAGGTGAAAGATGAAAATTAAGTGTATTTACATTATGATATTTTTAAGTGTATTTGATGAAAGCTCAATCAATGAATGGCAATGTCTGGTTGGATAGGAACCATTACATGAGATTTCTTATTTGTAGTTAGACTATTGACCCGTTTTGTTTAAATTATATCTCATGATTGATGCAGAGGCTAAGATCATATCGACTTAAAGGGAAGGACTGGGATGAACAGGGGAAGAAGGAAGAGATTAATGAATGAGGTGAATATGTTTGAGTATGAAAGTTAAGCTATGGTTGCTAAAGTTCGTGGCTCTTCTTTCTGATTTTATTTAGCATCAGGTTGTTGGCCTTCAATTGTAACTTTTAACTAATGTATATGTCATTTACATTTGAAATTAAAATACTAATGTTTGTGCTTATATAAATTTTTTTGTTTGACAATGGGACCTACAAGGCTACAAAAGTTCCTTCTAATTGGTTGAAATGGCTAAAAATCCTACTGCAAATTATGAGTTTGTTGCTACCTTTATTCATCCTAAGGTATATACCATTGAATATTGATATTTATCAACCATTGCTTATTGTTTTGAGCATGAGTCATTGAGCATGAAGAAACTAGAAGCACTTTTTGCAGTGATGATTGCAGTCATGGCAATATTAATTCAGCTGCTAATATTAATGTGAAGATGCAGTGTGTGTAACACTTTACATTTATCTATTTTATCATTATGTATAATAAAAATATGTTGATAAAAGGTTTGTCGTATGATCACTCTATTACAATAGTGATAATGATAATGATAAAATTACAGTAGAAGATAAATCATCATTTTAGTTTTAATGTTCTATATATTACGGAAGGACCTATCAAATAATCTTAGAGTATTATTTTTATCAAACTCGTATCTTCACGGGTCTTAAAACTAGTATCTTACAAAAACTAAGTCGAAAATTTATAAAAATTGCACCATAAATCAACGTTTTTTCCTCTTCAATTAGATATCTCACAAGGTATACTTTCAACGATTTTTTCGTTTTGATTGGTTTTGTAAACAACTATTACATTTGGTACCAACGAGTATCACATGTGATACTAATTTTGTAGAATTTGTAAAACTCATCAAAAAAAAGTCGTCGAAAGTATACCTTGTGAGATCTCTAATCGAAGAGAAATAAACGCCGATGTTTTGGTGTAATTTTATAATTTTTTGACTTACCGTTTGTGAGATATCTAATTTTAGAAAACGTATTAAAAAATGAGTTTTATAACAAGCGGTGCATTATTTTTGGTTCCCAATTCTCACCAAAATCTTCATTCTCATTTAAACCTTCTCAATATAATTGTGTTCACATTAAAGAAGTTAACTCATAATTATATATATTTACAAACAGTTCACTCTTAAAAATAGCCCATCCTATTTGATAGTCACGTTTTTAAGAATTATTTCGAAAAACTTTTTATTCCTTCACTACTGAATTTGATACATCCACCATACATCACATGTATATCCATTATAAGTACTTAATGCGTAATTGTGATGCATGTATCAAATTTATTGGTGGAAATATCACCACCATTTTTTTTTCGAAAAACAAAATTATATATTAATTGAAATGTTGTGTTACAATTGAGAAAGGAAATATATATTTTCAATAAGAGATACGACAATTCTGAACACTGAAAATTAAACTTTGAACCAATTGAATCTTGAAATTTTAAATAGTTGAACTTTCGACCACCACCATTTAGAAATAGATGTCATTTATTTATTTACTAACAAAGTACTATATACGTGATCACAGTAGATTAAAATGACTTAAAGTAAATCACAGTAAAGCATGTGGTTGTGTGAAATTGTTTCCTTACATATTCTATCTATCTATGTCAAATATAACATGTTAAAGTCATTAAGGGCTGGTCTGAAAAGATTTTATACTCGGGCAATATTGTACACTATTGTGAAAATATGTCTTCTCTTTCACTCATCTTCACCAAACACTCATTTATGAACATTTTCGTGACCGGCTTTTATGGTTATGTATTTCACTTTTTTGCACAATAAGACGAGTAAATTTATGTCATTTCCTTTTAAAGAATGTGGCTTATTTAACTGGTATCACTAGAGAAATCGGGTGGCATAACTGTTAAATAGCCTTACATACATAGGCTATGCATTTACGTTATTAAAAAAAATATATCAATAAGTGCTAATTAATATATCAATAAGCTTTTTGACATACATAGGCTATGCATTTACGTTATTAAAAAAAAAATACTTAAAACAACTGCTAAGCATATAGTGTTCAAGTCTTTATAGTTATATATTTAGTTTCAATAAGATACTCAAAAGTAAAAACATAAATAAATTTGATAATTGTAAGACTACCAATTAATTCATTATACTTATACAATTATACAAATAGCCTCAATCTATAAATGTATACGAGAGAATTCGCTGCAACGCGCGGGTTGAAAATGCTCGTATGTCTCATTTATGAAATTTAGTCACTTGTCTTTTCTCATCTAACTTATTCTTGATTCCAAATTTTAAAGAAAAATAGGTATCACTATTCACCAAAATGTGTCATTCCTTCCGTGTTTTTATTTTCCCTTTTCCTTCATTTCCTCAATTTTCTTCCTTAATTTCTCTATTCCTTCCTTTAAAACTAATTTGTATGTGTGTTTGTTGATGCGGAAAACTCAAACCTTATCACTGTGAATGTCTCATTATGCAACATGATTCTCAATTATTATAAGGATTTTTCTACAAACAGCCCTTAGGGCTGTCGTTAGTGTGCTTAAAAGTGTTGTACCTAACAGTTTAATATTAATTCTAGGAGGTGGTTATTTTTTGTGTACAAGACTTTCAAGCGTATTAAAAGCAGCCTTAAGGGCCGTGTTTATAAAAATCCCTTATTATAAATCCATATATTTTATGATTATAGAAAGGTATGCAGAACTTTCTTTAACTCTATATTAGAGGTATTATATCTTAGATTTACGATATTTACGTTCATTTCATGGCAGCAACTGGGCAACGTCCGGGTTAAATACTAGTTTGATTATTGATAATATAATTATATAATAAAGCACAATACCCGCGCAATGCAGCGGTGAAAATGGCGATGGTGAATGGAGGAGTGAGCAAATGTTTTAAAATAAAAACATATTGTACTCCGCCGTCCCATTTAAAATGTCGACATTACTATTTTTGGGTGAAAAGTGTAAATTTAATATTTGATGGATGAAAAGTGTATTTAGTGGAGAATAAGTAGTAATTAAAAATAATAGATAATAGGATATGGGTATTAATGGAAGTTTAGTTAGTGGAGAATAAATAGTAAAAGGTAATAGAGAATGGGATAGGGGCATTTTAGGAAGATTGAATATTTTAAGTAGTGTTGAAATTGAAATGTGAAAATGTTTTATATATGAATATAGATAAAATAAATGTGGGCCGTATTCTTGTAGTAATGTACAAGCGCACAACCTGCTCCCTCTTTATCACAAGTCAACAACGTCCAAAAGATAGGAATCTAATTGGGCTAATATAAATGGGGTTACAGTTAGAAAGTTATATTTGGGGCCCTATAGGATTTTAGGCTCTCCTTGCATAGGCCCAAATGCGACCCTGCTTGGTGAAATACCATTAAATGCAGCACAGTATCCATCCGAATTTAAAATGGGAAATTAATCGATTTGTCACATTTTAGAAACATATATATCGATTTGCCCCAAAACAAAAAAAAATTGAGGATATACCCCTCGAAATCGCAAAAGCAAATTTGCTTTTACGATTTCCTTTTTGTGATTTGTGATTTCCCACTCATGATCGGGTCACGGCTCGGTCGTGACCGAGAAATCTCGGCAGTGGCAAATTTGAGATTTGCCATTGCCAATATTTCTCGGTCATGACCGGGTCACGGCTCGGTCATGACCGAGAATTCTCGGCAATGGCAAATCGCAATTTTACCACTGCCGAGATTTCTCGGTCATGACTGAGCCGTGACCCGGTCATGACCGGGAAATCTCGGCAATGGCAAACTTGCGATTTGCCATTGCCGAGATTTCTCGGTCATGACCGAGCCGTGACCCGGTCATGACTGGGAAATCTCGGCATTGGCCAGTGTTTCTTGGTCACGCCCGAGACGTGATCGAGAAATACCAGGCACGTGATGCGTCACTCAGCGTCGGTGTCGTTGGTGTTATTACAACAACTGAGCAGACGATCAGGGTGTTTTAAAATTTATTTTGCTCGGGGCCTAAACTTCCGAACTACCTACTGGTACTAGGTACAAGTACCTGATACTAGTACGTGGTAAGAATGATCAGGTTCGTCTTCAGATGGTCGAATTTGAAACCGAGCTAGTTTGAATAATTTAGTCTTTAAGATAGGGTTCAGATAGTTGGTTTTGTTTGGGTTTTTTTTTTTATCTAATTTAAATTACTAAAGAAATAAAACTAAAATGAGCTAGTTAGCATATAAGGAACAACTAAGGATAAGGAAGACGTGGTTTGTCATGACTTAAGATAATATAATGAAGGGAAGGTGTTTATGATGGGGACACTTTCAGATTAATAGATTGACAAACTTGGTGTAAACACTAGGACCCTACCAACTAATTTCCCATTGGCATGTCACCAGTAACTAGGTTATCGTGATTCTGATATGAGCAATACGCTAAACTTCCAATACTTACCTAGTTGAAAGATAAGCAACCTATCTTGGTTAAACACCGAGGTACATGAATAAAGCAGCATATCGTCTCATAGGTCCGACCGTTCTTAACACATAAGCTTTATCTACCGTTCGCCTAATTGTGTGACTAATTACTAACTTGTTATATTTAAATAATCAAATATGTAAGATCTAGGGTGTTTTCGTATCCTAGGTCACTTGGACTTTACTTTCCTAGATCTTGTTAATGCTTTTCTTATGCTCTAAGTACTTTGATTTATAAGCTAGACATCTCCTTTTCAAACAGTTATACATCCCTGGATTATTCGCAGTTTGTTTAAAACTTGTTTCATATGCTGACCATGTCTTTCAGTAATACACATTGTACTTTGCTTCATAAAAGTATTTCCAAAGCCTCTTACATCTGCCACACATTGATTAAGCAATAGACAACGAGACACACAGTAGTAATCCTATGTAGTGAACGGTGTCCTCGTAGCTTCTTGCTTTGTCGTGGACTAAGCACAGATAACTACTTACCACAATTAAGGTTATGATTTTCTAATATCTAGGTTATAGTCACGTGGATAACCAGAAAGGGTACTCCATAAATTAGGTCAGGTGTCATATATTAAAGCGATAACAAAGTGTAATAATTCCCGTTCATATAAGTGTCTTTTTATAAATTATAACTATATTAGAATGAGCTGTTTTTACGATCCTATCATCTAACTAACGTAGAGTTGTCCGCAATCAGCTAGAAGATATGTCACATGGATGGTAAATACAAATAATTACAATACACCAAAAGTTGTCCCAAATGTACTGAACATATCGGCAAACAACTACCCTCGAGTCCCATTCCCCAATCTCGGTCGTCAGAGATGTCCGTATCATGGCATGGTATGTTGAATAAACAGTCTCATGAACAGGTTTTACCCTACCGGAATAAGTTAGGGTAGTCTGGTCGTAAGCGGTTCACCAAATATGCCATCATTCGTTTATAATATTTTAATTAATTTACAAATAGAAATTTATTTAACACATTTAAGATATTGATTCGCAATATAACTACCTTCGGTCGTTCCCGGACTTCCATACGTTTGTACTCCACATAAAACATTTACAGTACTATATCGGGGAACAGTCGAATAGAGGACGTCATATTACTTCACAATATTTAATATCATCCATTATTATTATCTAAATCATGGCAAACATATAAGCAACTATTCGCAATTCATGGCAATAAACATTTCTAATATTAATGAAACGTAAATATCAAACAAGAACATTACGGATAATTAATAAAAGAAAAGGATAGATGTTACCCGTAATTATTGCGAGAAAAGCGTTACTTGTATTACTTTCGAATATTTCAAAGCGTTACATTGCTAAGCTAGCTACTACTAACTATTACATAATTAATCCCTTACTTGTCTCTACTAAATTAATTAGATTAATTTAGAGTGAAAAAGTAGAGAGAAAGAAAAGAGAGAAAACTAGTTGAAGAGTGTTTGAAGGTGTGAAGGTGTTGTTGGGTTTTCTATTCCCTAACTAGATTAATATACGCAGCGAAAATATAACAAAAATTAATCTAAGGCAATTAGGAAACTAAACCCTAGGGGATCTTAACTTGAATAAATAAAAGCAATAAAATAAATAGATAAAGAAGAAAATACTAACCTTTGAGAAAAACCAATTTCTCACGCTCAGACGATCTTGCAGAGCTTCCTTACTTTGGAGGTGAGTGCCTAAACCAGAACACCTCTAATGGCTCACACCCAAAAGAACTAAGAGAATTCCCAAGTCTCCTATGGTCACGACTCAAGGTCGCAAAACTCTTACAAGGAGCAGGATTAAGAAAGAGAGAGAAAGAATTGAAGTCTATTCAATTCTGGGATGCCTTTGAAAGCTAAGGGGAGGTCCCTATTTATAGGGAGGAGGGAGGCATAGGGTTTCATCCCGTGGCCGATGTGGGACAAGCTCCTAGGAATTCCAACCGGTGGTTAGATCCCGTTTCTAGAATACTTTTCTAATCGTTCCACCGCCTTATCCCTTTTGACTCCAACCGGCGGTTGGACCTTCCAACCGGCGATTGGATCAACTTTCCAGAATGTTCAATTAATTATTCCAATAATTAATTATTTCTCGTTTATTTCTCTTATTGTTATTGAGGGAAACCCAAAAAGGACTCTACTTTTAATGAAATACTTACCAATTAGTTATGAACTTGGACACTATTCCAACAGTCTCCCACTTGGACAATTCATCAACTATTATTGGTCTAAGCCTATCCATTAACCAAGCAGAGAGTGCGATCCAACGCAACTACCAAACTCTGAATCTCATCTTAGAGTTAGCCCTTTAGATAAGTGATCAACTATTCCTTTGCTCTTGATATCGTATGAATCGAGACATGGATTTTAATCAATCTCAAGATTCATAATGTGTTATCTGATTTCCGATTATTTTGACTTTATGAGACTATTGAACTATCAACTTAGTCTCGGCCAGGCCTAGCACTTTAGAGTCAATCTTTAATCATCAGAGGGCCCATGATATCACTTTTCTCATTAGGCAAAAAGGAACAAATAAATTTGGACTACATAGTACTAGTCAACTCATCATGTCATACCTAGCATACCCTTTATGACTGGCATTTATGTACAGCGTTTGAATAGACTTAAGTATAACAGACTTGAAAAACTAGAAACTCAATGTATCTCAATTTCAAGAATAGAGGATATTATCATCTTAAAATCACTCGTGATTTAATCTATGAAGTGATCTCTTTAAGTACGGGTCTCTCCTATACTTAAATCTTCATTAAGTACCCATTAGTGTTGCAGCATTCTCCATGCCATGTTTAATCTTCATAGACAATCTACTAACACTCCATGACAGTCTTGACTCACCACTTACTTCCAGGAGTGTGAACGACTAGGGAGTTTTGAGTAAAAATTGTTATACTTCGGAAAGTGGGTTCTAAACATGCAAAAATGAAACACAATGACAAACAATAGTAAATGGCAGAACTCCTTCCAATAAATAAATCTCCATTATTTAATCACCAAGTCTATAACAATTTATCATTGTTTACACTGTTTCAAAAATCAAACTAACAACTAAAACTTCACATTATCTCTTAAGCCTATGCTCCTAGCATGCTCATCATGTTTGGACTTTCCAAGTGGCTTTGTGAACGGATCAGCCGGATTATCCTCTGATCTTATGCTCTTCACAATCACGTGTCCTTCTTCTACTTTCCTTCGAACAAAATGATATTTTCTTTCAATGTGCTTTGACTTTCCGTGATCCTTGAGTTCTTTACTCAAGGCGACCACACATTCGTTATCACAGAATATTTCAATGGGGTCTTGAACCGTTGGAACAAATTCAAGATCTCCGATGAAATTCTTAATCCATATAGCTTCTTTTGAAGCCTCGCAAGCCGCTATATACTCAGACTCGCACGTTGAGTCTGCCATCGTATCTTGCTTGGAACTTTTTCATGTCACCGCTCCCCCATTCAGTAAGAATACCCAACCAGACTGTGAACGACTATCATCTCTGTCTGTTTGAAAACTTGCATCACTATAACCCGTTACTCTGAGTTCATCTTCTCCACCATAAACTAAGAACCTGTCCTTAGTATTTCTCAAATACTTAAGAATATTCTTTACAGCTGTCCAATGACCTTCACCAGGATTCTGCTGATGCCGACTCACTAAGCTCAAAGCAAATGAGACATCAGGTCTTGTACACGTCATGGTATACATGATCGATCCTATAGCCGAAGCATATAGGATTCGACTCATTCTATCCGATTCTTCCTTAGATTTCGGACAAAGATCCTTACTAATCTTTATGCCATGATTTAAGGGTAGATTCCCTTTCTTATAGTTCTCTATTTTGAATCTTTTCAAAATTTTATCTAAGTACGTGTCCTGGCTAAGTCCTATGAGACGTCTCGACCTATCTCTGTAAATCTTTATACCAAGAATGTATGCTGCATCTCCCAAGTCTTTCATAGCGAAATATTTTCCCAACCATTCCTTTACACCTTGTAAAGTTGGGATATCATTTCCTATGAGTAGTATATCATCTACAGATAATACTAGGAAGACTACAACACTCCCACTGAACTTGACATATATACAGGACTCATCTTCGCTTCTAGAAAATCCAAACTCTGTGACTTTCTCATGGAAGCAAAGATTCTAGCTACGAGAGGCTTGCTTAAGTCCATAAATAGCCTTTTGAAGCTTACACGCTCTATTAGGGTACTCTGTATTTTCAAAACCTTCCGTTTGTGCCATAAACACGTCCTCTGTCAGTTTTCCGTTAAGAAAAGCGGTTTTGACATCCATCTGCCAAATTTCATAATTATGAAATGCATCTATGGCTAGCATTATCCTGATCGACTTTATCTTAGCTACTGGCGAGAAGGTTTCCTCATAATCAATCCCGTGGGTTTGAGTATAGCCCTTCGCTACCAACCTAGCTTTATAAGTGTGTACTTTCCCATCCATGTCCGTCTTCTTCTTGAAGATCCACTTACAACCCACCGTCTTAAGACCAGGTGTAGTGTCAACCAAATTCCAAACTTGATTGTCAAAGATAGACTGAATTTTGCTTTTCATAGCTTCCTTTCACTTGGCAGCCTCAGGGCCTGCCATCGCTTCCTTGTAGTTAGCAGGCTCATCTAAGTCATTTAGTGTACCATCACTAATTTTATCCTCTTCTTCTATATGGAAACCATAATAGAACTGAGGAGGCTTGCTAACTCTACTAGACTTGCGAACGGGTAAGGATATGTCTTCAGGCTCAACAGGTGTTTTCACCTCTTGTTGAACGTCAGTGTTTACTGTAGGTTCTTTATCGGCCGACTCTTGAATTTCTTCAAGATCTATATTACTCCCACTGTCCTCTTTAGATATCATTTCTCTCTCAAGGAACACTCCTCTTCGAGCTACAAAGACCACGTTATCCGCGGGTCTGTAGAACAGATATCCAAACGACTCTTGTGGATAACCGACGAAAAGACACTTTTCAGATCTGGAGTCTAGTTTGTCCTGAGTTTCTCGTCTAACGAAAACTTTACAACCCCAGATTTTGATGTGACCAAGAGAAGGACGTCTTCCTTTCCACATCTCATAAGGTGTCTTTGAAACCTTCTTGGTAGGTAAAAGATTCAAGATGCGAGCGGCTGTTTCTAATGCATAACCCCAAAAACTTATCGGAGGTGTAGCCCGACTCATCATAGACTGAACCATGTCCAACAAGGTTCTATTTCTCCTCTCAGCAACACCATTAAGCTGTGGCGTTCTAGGAGGAGTCAACTGTAAAACTATTCTACAGTCTCTAAGATGATCGAGAAACTCGATACTAAGGTATTCTCCTCTCCTATCGGATCGGAGAGCCTTTATCTTTCTGCCCAGTTGAGTCTCTACTTCGCTTTTATATCTGTTGAATACCTCAAAAGTATCCGACTTATGCTTAATCAGATAGACATGTCCAAATCTACTGTAGTCATCAGTAAATGTAACATAGTATCGATTTCCATCTTTGGTGGCACATCGGAATGGTCCACACACATCCGTGTGTACCAAGTTCAATAGTCCTTCACCTCTCTCACAAGACCCTGTGAATGGTGATTTTGTCATCTTGCCCAATAAGCAAAGATTTGCATACATCATCCGATTTGAGGTCGAATGATTCCAACACTCCATCCTTTTGGAGTTGGCCGATGCGTTTCTTGTTTACGTGCCCAAGACGATAATGCCACAATTTGGATTTATCAAGCTCATTAGACAAATCAACATTTAAAATCAAATTGCTAACACATTCAACATTTTCATATATGCCATTGTAAGGAGAAGCTTTGAAAATAAAACAACCATTTAAATAAATCAAAATATCACCATTCTCATTGTCAAATGAAAACCGATAACCATCCTTAAACAAAGCATAAAATGAAATAATGTTTCTAGTCATTTCTGACGAATAACAACAATTATTCAAATCTATCCTAACTCCAGATTTCAGCACGAGCTCATACTTTTCAATCTCGGTAACAGGCATGATTCCTCTGTTTCCCATGACTAGATTAAGCTCTCCATGCTTCAACTTCCTACTTTCCTTTAGACCCTGCAATACAGTACAAATGTGAGTACCACACCCTGTATCCAGAAGCCACGAATTAGAAGTTGTAGTATTATGGAGTTCGATCATGAACATACCTGAGTGAACACTCTTTTCGACCTTACCATCTTCAAGGTCCTTAAGGTATTTCGGGCAGCTACGTTTCTAATGCCCCTTGGTGTTGCAGTAAAAGCACACTGCTTCCCTTGGATCATTCACTGGTGCAATATCAGAATCATTCTTTCTTTTGGACCCACGATCGGACTTTCCATTCGTAGTCTTTGCTTTAAAATTTGACCTCTTTATTTTCTTTGCAGTTTGACCAATTGCCAACACAGGTGCTGCTGAGCTAGAGGACACAATCCGTATACAGCCCCCCTCCCCCCGTATGCTTCTTCGTTTGCTTGTACGTGCTGTTTCGTGAGTTGTACGTGTGATTTTGAGCTTTGCCTATAAATAGGGGATACCCCCCTCCTCATTCAAAAAACACCTTCACTTTCACATCATTTCACTATTCTCATTTCTTTCTCTCATTTCTTTTCTTTCATTCTCTCTCTTTACTTTCTCTCTATAGTCTCTCTCTAGAGTTCTAGAGGAGAAAGGTTAGGGTTGAGCTTACGGTTCGAGTCTAGATGAAGGTTTAGCTTGGTAATCTTGTTGTAACGAGTTTTTCAAGTTCAGACTATTTGTAATCCTCAGTATTACACTGCTGTATTCCCGGTGATATCTAAACTTTACTTACTGTTATAATGCTTGTGCTTTATGTTATTTCAGTTTGTACTTTACCTATTGCCATGTTTATAGAGTAGTTTAATATTGTGATTGTTGAAATGTAGATATTAGGAGTAGGGATGATGTTAAATTAATATTTCATTTATACGATTGGAAATTGTTATGCTGTGTATCTGGTTAAGCTTATCCTGAATATAGATCTAGTCTCTCATCACCCTTTCCAGACTTTCACGTGACTGTTGCCCTAGGATAGGATCTGATCAACCCTAATACTATGAATATACAGTTATCTCCAGTTACATTATGAAACCATGAACTTTCCTTGTAAAGGCACGGTACTTCGTATAGCATTGGAAACACCTCGTGTGGAGTACAGATACGTGGAAGCTAAGGAAATGCCATGGATTGTTTCATCGTGGATTACCTAGAAGTGACCCTTCTAGAACTGTGGTCTAGGAATCAAAGCTATGGAAATGCTCGTCGCACTGTACACCGTTAGTACACCTAAGATCTGGAACACTGTGGAAATGTTTAAATGCCCAGTACACCGTTAGTACATCTAGGATTAGGAACACTGTGGAAATGCCTAATTGCTCTGTATACCGTGATTATTCCTAGGGATGAACGCCTGAATGTAAAGGAGGGTCTATATTTACGATGGTTAAGTATGTGCTTCAACATATAAAATACAGGGTAGTGTCAATTATAGTACATAGACATGCAAAACCCTAATCAGACCAATAGTTTAACATACATAGGATGCAATCAGTATTTGCTATGATAAAAGTAAATAGACGATTAGGTGTTAAGAAAGGTCAGTAAATACAATTGCGGTCTGTTGCCTTATGCCTGCTCCCTAGATAAATTAAGGGTTACTTTGTCTTATTCAAGCAAAGTTCAGGGGGGTTTGAAAACAGCCTGATCTGATCAGAATCATGATAACCTAGGATTTCGTGACATATGTTTCTAGGTTTTCACCTGAACGTAGGGTCCTAGTGTTTACACCGAAAGTATGTCTGCTTTTTATCTGGTAAATCTCCAATCAATTTTATAATGAACATCATCCCGAAACCCTAATTATCCAAGTTTCAGCAATCACATCTCTACCTGTCTGCTTATTCCCTATCTCTTATCTCCGTTATTTACTTTACTGCTCTTAGAAAAATTAGAAAAACAAACCTATCAAAAATCTATCTACCTACCCCCATCCTATTATCGACCATAATCTTTGGTGACCAGCTTCATTTCAATTCGCTCCGATAAAAGAACGACCTCGAGTTATACTTACTGCTTGCTCCTAAGGTAGGTAGTACTTATAGTTTGAGCCTCAGCTCATATAAATTTAAAACTCACTGTCCGCCGCCTCTATTGCTGTTGGAACAACGACCGGAGTCAAATCCGACCGACCGATAGGAGCGTGACAGATGCTTTTGAGAGTTTAGGGATAACGTATTTCTTTTTGGGTGTAAGAATGGTTTTAAGATTGATGTGATTCGATCTCCTTTCCTACTCATCAGTTCGGATTCGAAATGCATAACCGGAGCAAGTTCTGATTCTAAACGCGCACATCGGCACACTCAAGAAAAGAATAAGTGAAGCATTCAAGATGAATGCTTTTTATGGCTCAAGATACCTCTCGAATCGAAAGTTGTTTTGTTGTGTGCCTATTCATGCGATGCTCTTTATAGGATTACTACTTTAATTTTTCGAAGAAATTCCTATTTTATTTATCCTTCCTTCCCGAAGTAAGTCGTTACTTGTCTAAAATTTTCATTTTCAACATATTTTTAACTCAATTTTAAAAAAATTTGTTTAAAATTTTCGAGTTAGAAAAATTTTGTTTAAAATTTTCGGGTTACTTTTTGGCGAAGGATGGTCTAAATAGCAGCAAGTTTAGAATCAAGCATATACCAATACCCATTTCACAGTAGTGTATACTACTGCTATCCCACACTTAAAGGAACATCGTCCTCGATGTTATACTAAGCTCTATTTGGGGTGAAGATCCCACACTTAGAATTGAAACATCTAAGACGTATTCTTTTTAGTGGTATATGTTGGGTTTGAATCCCATACTTAGTGATAAGCATAATGGATATGATATATTTAAAACGAAAGAAAGAGTGGGTACAGGGGTACCTTTCGTGGTGTGCTGTTGCCGAACTTTGTCTTGCTGGATTCACTCTTGATCAAGTCTTCTTGTGATTAGTCTAGCACTTGTACTGAAAAAAGACGGAGACCGGGTGAGGGGAGGGCGGCTGCCACCCGGCGGCGCCTGGCTGCCACCCGGCGACGGCTCCCATCTCCCTTTCATTCTATGTTTCGCGCGTATTTTCTTCGTCGTTGGCCCGTTTTTGATGATTCTTTTTGCGTTAGAATCGATTTTCAAAAACGAAGACTTTGATGTAAAGAAATCCCTGAGGTGACGTACTGATCTTTAGATACTTCGTGTCGAATCCTTTGAATCTTTCGTCATATGCATAATCTTCATTCTCCATCCGTTTTTGTTGATTCTTTTTCCGTTGGATTCGTAATTTGAAAACGAAGATCTTGGATAAGATAAATCTTGATGGAGGGAACTTTATCTCTAAATCTCGTTTAGGATGTCTTGAATCTTCAAATGCTTGTGGAACCTTCGTTTTTCGTTCGTTTTGCTTGATTTTTCTCATGCAACTCTATTTTGACCTTCTTGGCAAACTTTCATTGATTTGTACATTATTTGGGTACAATTGCCAAGAATAGTTCCAGAATGAGAGAGATATCGGTAGTAAAAACATGACTTTTTACGCGATATCAACACGGCTCGGGACTTTTCGTGATTTTCCGGATTTTTTGGATAAGATTTCCGTGATTTCCGCGATTGACTGGATAAGATTTTTGGAACCTTATCACAATTTAATATTCAAGGATAAGATTTCAATCAACCATGCATGTACATTCTTTTTGCACCCTGAAAATGTCCAGCGTGATGAAAAGCGATCGGTAAACAACTCAGGAACTTCTGCGTATAGTTCATCGGTTAATGGTTCTTCATTTGGAGATCGAAATTTCCAAAAATGAGCTCTGTGAACCATGTTAAAAATTTAATTTTGTATTTTCTAAGTGTTTGTGAAAAAGTTGAGAATGTGTTACTTTAAAGAGCCACAATTTTTATAAGTGGAAAAAAAATCCCGGAAAATCTTATCCTTAAATATTAAATGGTAATAAGGTTCTAAAAATCCTATCCAGTCAATCGCGGAAATCACGGAAAATTTTATCAAAAAAATCCTTAAAATCACGAAAAGTCCCAAGCCGTGACCGAGCCATGCCCGGTATTTCTCGGTCATGGCTCGGGCGTGACCAATAAACACCGGCCAATGCCGAGATTTCCCAGTCATGACCGAGTCACGGCTCGGTCATGATTGGGAAATTTCGGCAATGGAAAATCGCTAGTTTGCCATTGCCGATATTTTCCGGTCATGACCGGGTCACGGCTCGGTCATGATCGAGAATTCTCGGCAATGGCAAATTTGCGATTCGCCATTGCCGATATTTCTCGGTCATGACCGGGTCACGACTCGGTCATGACCGGGAATTCTCGGCAATGGCAAATCGTAAATTTGCCACTGCCGAGATTTCTCGGTCATGACCGAGCCGTGACCCGGTCATGACCGGGAAATCGCAAAAGCAAATTTGCTTTGCGATTTCGAGGGGTATATCCTCAATTTTTTTGGGGCAAATCGATATATATGTTTCTAAAATGTGGCAAATTGATTAATTTCCCATTTAAAATTCACAAAGGGCTCATATTACCTATGGACACATATAACTCTGTATATGAGCACAAGAGACAACATCCCCACCGAAACGGGTATAGCCGATGTAACACCCTCAAATTTCGGGTTGCGGAAGCGGTCGGTTCGGGTGTTACCAAATCAAATATCACAGCATAAGATACGTAGCAAACGACCTCTAAATGAGACGTTTGAAAATAGTTATTACATTTCCAAGATAAAACTGTATACAAGTTGCGAGTTTGCAGAATAATTTCAATACATAGTTTGTAATACAAAAGTTATGCAGAGAAATCCCGTTGTTTGAAAATATGCGACTCGAGCTAGCATAATCTTGTAGCAATCCTAATCCTGCTGGGCACCTGAGAACACATGCTAAAACGAGTCAGCTATAAAGCTGGTGAGTTCATAGGATTGTTAGTTGAAAACATAAAGTGTAAATCCTGTATATTTTGAAAAGTAGTTCGAAATCCCTGTATTTTAATTTGTATTGTATTAAAGATGTAACACCAATGTGTATACATTTCACTAGGTATTTCCTAACCTAGAAGTAGCGGTGTGTACCTAAGTACGTAAGGAATGAGGCATACCATGCCTAGATACCTATCAGGTATAGTGAGTCTACAATCGTGAGGCAATACATGCCTAAATACTATCAAGTGTATGACTGCGTCATATCGAGGGTGTGGCAATCCATGCCTAGATACCTATCTGGTATAAGTGAAATAAACCAATGCGAGGCAAAATCTGCCTGAGTATAGTCCAAGTAAATGTATGACTACGTCATGTGATGTTGAGTAATAATCGGCATGCCTAACTGGCATGTAGTGTTGCCTCCGGCAACGTAAATTGAGCCAACGATCTCGAGTATAAGCTCGCCGATCCGTTGCTGAGTATGAGTAACCGTGCAGTCCCATAGAACTACGATAGAGTATTTAATCAAATACTGAGCTAACGACCTCGTGTGAAATCTCACCGACCCGTTAACTGTTGTGGATCACGAGCACAAGCCCGCCCATCCGTGAGTGTATCGCTTTACCGCGAATACGTCCTTGTGCCCACTGCAATACCGTGGCATCGTTTTGTGACCACTTTACCGTGGCCTCGTTGTGTGTCCAATCTGGACATCGTCCATATTGCTCGTAAGCAAAGTATGTAATCGAGCCGGCTGTACTATGACAAGCCCGACCGGTGAAATATAGAGCCAGCTGTACTACGATAGACTAGCTAAGTAAACGAGAGCCAGCCGTACTACGAAGCGCCTGACTTAAGTAGTTATGTTGTATGTATGTATGCCAATATGCATATGTAAATTGTAAAAGGCCCCAAGCGCTTGATATAGGGTACGAGTATATTTATATATACATATATATACAAGTTAAATCTACAAGCACAAGAAGTAGTGTATCATGCTACGCATGAAGTAATATATTTTATCTAAATATGTATGTACAACACTTAGATATTAATTGTATCACGTTGGGCCTAGGTGTGAATAGTCACCATCTAGTTGGTTTGTATTAGTATAAAGATCCTATACTAACGTTTGTCACTAATGTATACTCCTAGCCTCAGACTAGCAAGTATATCTGAAGTCCTTGGTTGTTGTTTATTTGGGTACTATTCCAATTTAGAAGTCCTGGACTGTATGAGCAGTTGTAGTCCCAAAAGGGAAACTAATCCTGTAAAAGTCTAGTCGTTGTCCAGTGTAGGTAGAACTAACTAGTTCTAGTGTGTTTGATAGTATTGTCCCGCGACAATATGGTCAATGCATAATGATAACTTAGTCAAGTTATGTGATGGTGATTGTTTTCCAACAATCTAGTAATGTACAATGGCAACTTATCTAGGTTAAGTAGTGATATTGTCCTACAACAATATATTGGGTGTAATTCCTAAGTTTTACACATTTGTATTACATAACAGTAATATAGTTTCGTGTGAATTATAAAAGTTTATCATTATAATTCCAAAACAGTAGTTGTGCATGCGTCTCACCCCGAAAATAGTAAAACAGATGAAAGAGTGGGGCTATGAAACTCACCTGTGAGTTGTCAGCGATCCTACGATACGTGTGTTGTCCGAATGGTAACCTCCTAGTGCCCTAGACACGTGAGGTTATATGAGTAAGATACTAATCGGTTTAACTAAACGTGTCGTGAAAGTAAACTTCTGTTGTTTAGTTTTAGAATTGTGTACGGTCCGTTTGTGGCAGTTTGTAATAATGATAATTCCCAATTAAATCATTATAAAAATCGTTTCGTTGTCTATTTTACAAAAATATAATTTTTGTACGTAAGTCATCGTTGTAAAAAGTGTAGTTGTTGATACGCGAAAGTCGAATCGTTGGGCAAAAACTCATTTCGCAGACCAAGTTAGTTCAGGAAGCTCGACTCGGCTCGAAGCTCGACTCGGCTCGCTACTCGGTTCGGTCCGTAGCTCTACTCGACTCGCAATCCCAGCTCGGTTTGGTTCGCAGCTCGGCTCGGTTCGCGGGTCGGCTCGGCTAGCATCTAGGCTCGGTTCACTGCTCGGTTCGACTCGCATCTCGGCTCGATTCGCTGCTCGGTCCGGTTCGTAGCTCGACTCGGCTCGTTGCTCGACTCGACTCGCTCGACGAACTGCTGCGATTTTTGAAGTGGGTTTCGAGTTTTAAAACGTTTTTAACCGATTTCTTGGACATATTCTTGTTGTGTGGACTCAATAACATGTTAATAAACATAAATCAAGTGTTTTAAAGGTGTGAAATCGGGTGTTCTTACCAAATGTCGATTTCGAGCTCAAAAATGACGGATCGAGATGATGAAGATGATGAAGATGATGGTGATGATGTCCGACTGTTGCTGGTCTCGTTGTTGTTGATGATTCCGAAAATGATGGTGGTGGTGGTGGTGGTGGTGGTGGTGGATCCGTGAGGTAGAGAGGGAGAGAGATAGATGGAGGTGTGTTTGGTGAAATGAAAAACATAATTGGGGGAGGGGAAGAAAAGGGCAGCCGGCCCATCATTTTTGGTGGGTTTGGTTGTCCCCAATTGTGGTGTTAAATGCCCGTGTTTGCGTACCCGATCGTAAAATAATTAAATTATTTAAAAATCATAATTTTGCTAATACGAAATCGTATACGTTTTTATTCGAAGCATTTTATAAAAATGCTTTATTCGAGTTATAAAAATATAACTTTGTTTTGGATTTGTTTGATAGATACCTTTCGTATGGTTTCGTCGCCAAAATACGTTTTAAACAAAACGAATTATGTTCTGAAATAGTTTAATATTTTCCGTGTAAATAATGTTCATTTAAAATAATAACACATTGTTTAAAGTAATGCGTACCAAGTATGTGAAATGAAAGTTTTAAATCGGGCGCGAAAATTGACCTTTTTGACCGGGTGTTACATTCTCCCCCTGTTAAGAAAATTTCATCCCGAAATTTCAAATGAAGTCGTGATCGCGTGGGGTCTGGGGGGGAAGTGTACATACAAGGAGTTCGTTAAATAGATAGTAGACGTACAATGTCTAGGTCGAGTTTGAAAGCAGTCAATCCATGACTGTGTCGTGGTTCATCATAGTAGTCAGCTCGCTAACGATTTCGTTTATTCCGATTGTTGTTAAGTCGTAGTTACAAAGTAACCGTTTACTAGGTAGTCCATTCGAGACTAGATGGTTGTCACACGGTGACCGTTTACAGAGTAATCCATTCCGGACTAAGTGTTTTGTGATCGTTTAGTTTGTCCAGTCTGCTGAAAGCAAACCTTGAGTTTTACGTTGGTCTAGGTTAACTAATCTTATGATGCACTCGGCAATAAGTCGATAAAGGTGATATCGAAGGTAAGAAGTATACATCTAGTGTAACTAAAATCGAAGGGTTATGTTTTCGAGAAAGGATGTACCTACGTTATTGTCGAAGATTTGTCCGGTTCACTCAGAGCCGATTAGGTGAATTTTGCGTTTCTTTGGGCAATTCTTCTTGTAATGCCCTGGTTCTTTGCATTTGAAGCATATTCTTTGTGAGTCGGGATTGGCAGGAACCCTGCAATCCCAGATTTTGTGTCCGAATCATTGGCATCTTTCACAGGGTAAGCCACATGAACCATCATGATGACGTTTACAGCCGTGACAAAATGGTTTATTACCCGCATAGCCTCGTTTTTCTTTAAGTTCAGTGGCGTAGGACCTCAAGGGTTCTGGTTGATTTGTTGGCTTGTGACTAGTGCTGGAATCTCCATTCCATTTTCCATGGTTGTTTTTAGTTGCAGGTGTTCCGCGTCGAACCACCTGTGCCATGAGTTTGTGGGTCATGCGAACGGCATCGTGAATAGTGGCGGGTTTAGAGGCGGTGACCATTCCCTCAATTTGTAACGGAAGTCCTCCGATGTACCTTTCGATTTGTTTGTGTTCAGGGTTCACCATGGTTGGGCAAAGAAGTGCCAGTTGTTGAAAGCAGTTGGTGTATGTCATGATGTCGTTGTCTTTTACGGTGAGGTGCCAAAGTTCATTCTCGAGTTTGTGTAGTTCCTCACTGGGGCAATACTCGTCCCTCATTAATCGTTTCAGTTCCTCCCAAGGAAGTCTGTGAGCGGTGTCGACCCCTACAGTTTGGGCGTAGGAATTCCACCAGGTAAGGGCATTATCTTGGAGAGTGTAGGTGGAGTATTTGACTTTGTCATCGTCGGGGCAGTTGCAAATGTGGAATACCGATTCCATTTTCTCGATCCATCGGATTAATCCGACAGCCCCTTCAGTGCCGATGAAGTTTGGCGGGTTACAATTCAGGAATTCCTTATAGGTACAGGGTCGTGCTCGGTTTCGTGTAGCTAGAGCTTCAGCCACTCTTTGATCAGCAAATTGGTCGCGTTCAGCTTGGGTGTATGTTTGTCGTTTAGGCGGCATGATTCTTGAATAAGAATGAAACGACAAAGTGTGAGATCTTTATTCAAAGATTTTGATTATTGTAGTTGTATACGTAAATCGGTATTACACCGTTTCCCACGAATGTAAGAGTGATAATGATCCTGAAACCACTAAGGTGTCTGTTTGGAAGTCCTCGGACTTTAGAATTTTAAATGTGTAGTTGTACTAACGACCTAGTTGTATTTTGCATGTAGTTCAACCAAAACTATGTTGTAGTGGTCTAGCACACTATAATGTAGTACTAAAGTACTATAGATGTAATCCCAATAAATTAGAGTGTATTCATCGAATGTGGCATCACATGCCTGAGTAGTCGTGGTGTGGCACTTCGTGCCCAGTAAGGAAATCGCGTATGCGTATAAGTGTACAAGTGCCTATAGCGAGTGTTCATACGCAAAGTAATCGAGTGGGACACCTCGTGTCCAGTAGAGTAGTCATATATACATATATGGGGTACACGTAACTATACAAGTATACGTGCGTAGTAAAAGTCAGGTGTGGCACCTAGTGTCCAGTTAAGTAAGTGTATATGTATGTATAAATTGTACATGTAACTATAACAAGTCTACCTGCATATTGAGAGTAGCACCTAGTGCTGAAACGCAGTGCCTAAAGCACCGGAGTGTAGTAACAACGTACAGTAATGCAGTGCTATCAGCACAGTAATTGAAATACCAATGTATTGTGATTGTAGTACCGAAGTACTATGAAACGCAGCACCACGTGCCGTGTGTTGTGCCCGAAGCACCATGTGACACCACGTGTCATGAGTCGTTCGATTGTAGCCCTAAGGCCGAATATGCGTTGAAGTTATGTGATTTCCCAAATGTAGCACAAGGGCTAGAGTGTAAGTGCTAAGGCACTGAGGTATTGAATTGATTAATCTAAATGATCAAATTGTGATTTTTAAAATTTTCGTGGACTTAGTCAACGCTAATCCAATGGTGACCAGTACGGTCAAAGATTAGAAATTCGTTTGTTTGTTTTAAATTCTGTGAACGTTTAGCATGTGTGGGTTTCCATCCCCATTGGAAATGTTTATACCTCCTTCCATAGGTTCAGCGATAAGTTTGGTATTCTCCTATGCGTACATACGGAGAAGGTGTCGAGTGGTGATGGTGAGGAAGACAGCGATGTGCCTCTTCGTAAGTATATGTTGGTACAGCGGAATTGTGTCATATATACTTAGTATATATAGATATGTAAAAGTAGTACACAAGTAGGGCCTGTTCATATATACCTACAGTACATATAATAGCCTAGGGTGTTTAGCACATAACAATCAGAGTCAACTAGTGCATTCCTGATTTAGTATAACCCCTTTCAGATGTCACATCATCTTTATTTAATTGTACATAGTTAGCTACGCTATGTTAAATTAAACTCGTATGATGTAATCCCTGAACCAGTTATACCTAACGAGGAATACTGCCTAACGGTCATAGTCTAGGCCCACTAAATGCAACCTAGTTCACTATAACCTTAGGCTCTGATACCAATCTGTAACACCCTCAAATTTTGGGTTGCGGAAGCGGTCGGGTCGGGTGTTACCAAATCAAATATCACAGCATAAGATACGTAGCAAACGACCTCTAAATGAGACGTTTGAAAATAGTTATTACATTTCCAAGATAAAACTGTATACAAGTTGCGAGTTTGCAGAATAATTTCAATACATAGTTTGTAATACAAAAGTTATGCAGAGAAATCCCGTTGTTTGAAAATATGCGACTCGAGCTAGCATAATCTTGTAGCAATCCTAATCCTGCTGGGCACCTGAGAACACATGCTAAAACGAGTCAGCTATAAAGCTGGTGAGTTCATAGGATTGTTAGTTGAAAACATAAAGTGTAAATCCTGTATATTTTGAAAAGTAGTTCGAAATCCCTGTATTTTAATTTGTATTGTATTAAAGATGTAACACCAATGTGTATACATTTCACTAGGTATTTCCTAACCTAGAAGTAGCGGTGTGTACCTAAGTACGTAAGGAATGAGGCATACCATGCCTAGATACCTATCAGGTATAGTGAGTCTACAATCGTGAGGCAATATATGCCTAAATACTATCAAGTGTATGACTGCGTCATATCGAGGGTGTGGCAATCCATGCCTAGATACCTATCTGGTATAAGTGAAATAAACCAATGCGAGGCAAAATCTGCCTGAGTATAGTCCAAGTAAATGTATGACTACGTCATGTGATGTTGAGTAATAATCGGCATGCCTAACTGGCATGTAGTGTTGCCTCCGGCAACGTAAATTGAGCCAACGATCTCGAGTATAAGCTCGCCGATCCGTTGCTGAGTATGAGTAACCGTGCAGTCCCATAGAACTACGATAGAGTATTTAATCAAATACTGAGCTAACGACCTCGCGTGAAATCTCACCGACCCGTTAACTGTTGTGGATCACGAGCACAAGCCCGCCCATCCGTGAGTGTATCGCTTTACCGCGAATACGTCCTTGTGCCCACTGCAATACCGTGGCATCGTTTTGTGCCCACTTTACCGTGGCCTCGTTGTGTGTCCAATCTGGACATCGTCCGTATTGCTCGTAAGCAAAGTATGTAATCGAGCCGGCTGTACTATGACAAGCCCGACTGGTGAAATATAGAGCCAGCTGTACTACGATAGACTAGCTAAGTAAACGAGAGCCAGCCGTACTACGACGCGCCTGACTTAAGTAGTTATGTTGTATGTATGTATGCCAATATGCATATGTAAATTGTAAAAGGCCCCAAGCGCTTGATATAGGGTACGAGTATATTTATATATACATATATATATACAAGTTAAATCTACAAGCACAAGAAGTAGTGTATCATGCTACGCATGAAGTAATATATTGTATCTAAATATGTATGTACAACACTTAGATATTAATTGTATCACGTTGGGCCTAGGTGTGAATAGTCACCATCTAGTTGGTTTGTATTAGTATAAAGATCCTATACTAACGTTTGTCACTAATGTATACTCCTAGCCTCAGACTAGCAAGTATATCTGAAGTCCTTGGTTGTTGTTTATTTGGGTACTATTCCAATTTAGAAGTCCTGGACTGTATGAGCAGTTGTAGTCCCAAAAGGGAAACTAATCCTGTAAAAGTCTAGTCGTTGTCCAGTGTAGGTAGAACTAACTAGTTCTAGTGTGTTTGATAGTATTGTCCCGCGACAATATGGTCAATGCATAATGATAACTTAGTCAAGTTATGTGATGGTGATTGTTTTCCAACAATCTAGTAATGTACAATGGCAACTTATCTAGGTTAAGTAGTGATATTGTCCTACAACAATATATTGGGTGTAATTCCTAAGTTTTACACATTTGTATTACATAACAGTAATATAGTTTCGTGTGAATTATAAAAGTTTATCATTATAATTCCAAAACAGTAGTTGTGCATGCGTCTCACCCCGAAAATAGTAAAACAGATGAAAGAGTGGGGCTATGAAACTCACCTGTGAGTTGTCAGCGATCCTACGATACGTGTGTTGTCCGAATGGTAACCTCCTAGTGCCCTAGACACGTGAGGTTATATGAGTAAGATACTAATCGGTTTAACTAAACGTGTCGTGAAAGTAAACTTCTGTTGTTTAGTTTTAGAATTGTGTACGGTCCGTTTGTGGCAGTTTGTAATAATGATAATTCCCAATTAAATCATTATAAAAATCGTTTCGTTGTCTATTTTACAAAAATATAATTTTTGTACGTAAGTCATCGTTGTAAAAAGTGTAGTTGTTGATACGCGAAAGTCGAATCGTTGGGCAAAAACTCATTTCGCAGACCAAGTTAGTTCAGGAAGCTCGACTCGGCTCGAAGCTCGACTCGGCTCGCTACTCGGTTCGGTCCGTAGCTCTACTCGACTCGCAATCCCAGCTCGGTTTGGTTCGCAGCTCGGCTCGGTTCGCGGCTCGGCTCGGCTCGCATCTAGGCTCGGTTCACTGCTCGGTTCGACTCGCATCTCGGCTCGATTCGCTGCTCGGTCCGGTTCGTAGCTCGACTCGGCTCGTTGCTCGACTCGACTCGCTCGACGAACTGCTGCGATTTTTGAAGTGGGTTTCGAGTTTTAAAACGTTTTTAACCGATTTCTTGGACATATTCTTGTTGTGTGGACTCAATAACATGTTAATAAACATAAATCAAGTGTTTTAAAGGTGTGAAATCGGGTGTTCTTACCAAATGTCGATTTCGAGCTCAAAAATGACGGATCGAGATGATGAAGATGATGAAGATGATGGTGATGATGTCCGACTGTTGCTGGTCTCGTTGTTGTTGATGATTCCGAAAATGATGGTGGTGGTGGTGGTGGTGGTGGTGGTGGATCCGTGAGGTAGAGAGGGAGAGAGATAGATGGAGGTGTGTTTGGTGAAATGAAAAACATAATTGGGGGAGGGGAAGAAAAGGGCAGCCGGCCCATCATTTTTGGTGGGTTTGGTTGTCCCCAATTGTGGTGTTAAATGCCCGTGTTTGCGTACCCGATCGTAAAATAATTAAATTATTTAAAAATCATAATTTTGCTAATACGAAATCGTATACGTTTTTATTCAAAGCATTTTATAAAAATGCTTTATTCGAGTTATAAAAATATAACTTTGTTTTGGATTTGTTTGACAGATATCTTTCGTATGGTTTCGTCGCCAAAATACGTTTTAAACAAAACGAATTATGTTCTGAAATAGTTTAATATTTTCCGTGTAAATAATGTTCATTTAAAATAATAACACATTGTTTAAAGTAATGCGTACCAAGTATGTGAAATGAAAGTTTTAAATCGGGCGCGAAAATTGACCTTTTTGACCGGGTGTTACATTCTCCCCCTGTTAAGAAAATTTCGTCCCGAAATTTCAAATGAAGTCGTGATCGCGTGGGGTCTGGGAGGGAAGTGTACGTACAAGGAGTTCGTTAAATAGATAGTAGACGTACAATGTCTAGGTCGAGTTTGAAAGCAGTCAATCCATGACTGTGTCGTGGTTCATCATAGTAGTCAGCTCGCTAACGATTTCGTTTATTCCGATTGTTGTTAAGTCGTAGTTACAAAGTAACCGTTTACTAGGTAGTCCATTCGAGACTAGATGGTTGTCACACAGTGACCGTTTACAGAGTAATCCATTCCGGACTAAGTGTTTTGTGATCGTTTAGTTTGTCCAGTCTGCTGAAAGCAAACCTTGAGTTTTACGTTGGTCTAGGTTAACTAATCTTATGATGCACTCGGCAATAAGTCGATAAAGGTGATATCGAAGGTAAGAAGTATACATCTAGTGTAACTAAAATCGAAGGGTTATGTTTTCGAGAAAGGATGTACCTACGTTATTGTCGAAGATTTGTCCGGTTCACTCAGAGCCGATTAGGTGAATTTTGCGTTTCTTTGGGCAATTCTTCTTGTAATGCCCTGGTTCTTTGCATTTGAAGCATATTCTTTGTGAGTCGGGATTGGCAGGAACCCTGCAATCCCAGATTTTGTGTCCGAATCGTTGGCATCTTTCACAGGGTAAGCCACATGAACCATCATGATGACGTTTACAGCCGTGACAAAATGGTTTATTACCCGCATAGCCTCGTTTTTCTTTAAGTTCAGTGGCGTAGGACCTCAAGGGTTCTGGTTGATTTGTTGGGTTGTGACTAGTGCTGGAATCTCCATTCCATTTTCCATGGTTGTTTTCAGTTGCAGGTGTTCCGCGTCGAACCACCTGTGCCATGAGTTTGTGGGCCATGCGAACGGCATCGTGAATAGTGGCGGGTTTAGAGGCGGTGACCATTCCCTCAATTTGTAACGGAAGTCCTCCGATGTACCTTTCGATTTGTTTGTGTTCAGGGTTCACCATGGTTGGGCAAAGAAGTGCCAGTTGTTGAAAGCGGTTGGTGTATGTCATGATGTCGTTGTCCTTTACGGTGAGGTGCCAAAGTTCATTCTCGAGTTTGTGTAGTTCCTCACTGGGGCAATACTCGTCCCTCATTAATCGTTTCAGTTCCTCCCAAGGAAGTCTGTGAGCGGTGTCGACCCCTACAGTTTGGGCGTAGGAATTCCACCAGGTAAGGGCATTATCTTGGAGAGTGTAGGTGGAGTATTTGACTTTGTCATCGTCGGGGCAGTTGCAAATGTGGAATACTGATTCCATTTTCTCGATCCATCGGATTAATCCGACAGCCCCTTCAGTGCCGATGAAGTTTGGCGGGTTACAATTCAGGAATTCCTTATAGGTACAGGGTCGTGCTCGGTTTCGTGTAGCTAGAGCTTCAGCCACTCTTTGATCAGCAAATTGGTCGCGTTCAGCTTGGGTGTATGTTTGTCGTTTAGGCGGCATGATTCTTGAATAAGAATGAAACGACAAAGTGTGAGATCTTTATTCAAAGATTTTGATTATTGTAGTTGTATACGTAAATCGGTATTACATCGTTTCCCACGGATGTAAGAGTGATAATGATCCTGAAACCACTAAGGTGTCTGTTTGGAAGTCCTCGGACTTTAGAATTTTAAATGTGTAGTTGTACTAACGACCTAGTTGTATTTTGCATGTAGTTCAACCAAAACTATGTTGTAGTGGTCTAGCACACTATAATGTAGTACTAAAGTACTATAGATGTAATCCCAATAAATTAGAGTGTATTCATCGAATGTGACATCACATGCCTGAGTAGTCATGGTGTGGCACTTCGTGCCCAGTAAGGAAATCGCGTATGCGTATAAGTGTACAAGTGCCTATAGCGAGTGTTCATACGCAAAGTAATCGAGTGGGACACCTCGTGTCCAGTAGAGTAGTCATATATACATATATGGGGTATACGTAACTATACAAGTATACGTGCGTAGTAAAAGTCAGGTGTGGCACCTAGTGTCCAGTTAAGTAAGTGTATATGTATGTATAAATTGTACATGTAACTATAACAAGTCTACCTGCATATTGAGAGTAGCACCTAGTGCTGAAACGCAGTGCCTAAAGCACCGGAGTGTAGTAACAACGTACAGTAATGCAGTGCTATCAGCACAGTAATTGAAATACCAATGTATTGTGATTGTAGTACCGAAGTACTATGAAACGCAGCACCACGTGCCGTGTGTTGTGCCCGAAGCACCATGTGACACCACGTGTCATGAGTCGTTCGATTGTAGCCCTAAGGCCGAATATGCGTTGAAGTTATGTGATTTCCCAAATGTAGCACAAGGGCTAGAGTGTAAGTGCTAAGGCACTGAGGTATTGAATTGATTAATCTAAATGATCAAATTGTGATTTTTAAAATTTTCATGGACTTAGTCAACGCTAATCCAATGGTGACCAGTACGGTCAAAGATTAGAAATTCGTTTGTTTGTTTTAAATTCTGTGAACGTTTAGCATGTGTGGGTTTCCATCCCCATTGGAAATGTTTATACCTCCTTCCATAGGTTCAGCGATAAGTTTGGTATTCTCCTATGCGTACATACGGAGAAGGTGTCGAGTGGTGATGGTGAGGAAGACAGCGATGTGCCTCTTCGTAAGTATATGTTGGTACAGCGGAATTGTGTCATATATACTTAGTATATATAGATATGTAAAAGTAGTACACAAGTAGGGCCTGTTCATATATACCTACAGTACATATAATAGCCTAGGGTGTTTAGCACATAACAATCAGAGTCAACTAGTGCATTCCTGATTTAGTATAACCCCTTTCAGATGTCACATCATCTTTATTTAATTGTACATAGTTAGCTACGCTATGTTAAATTAAACTCGTATGATGTAATCCCTGAACCAGTTATACCTAACGAGGAATACTGCCTAACGGTCATAGTCTAGGCCCACTAAATGCAACCTAGTTCACTATAACCTTAGGCTCTGATACCAATCTGTAACACCCTCAAATTTCGGGTTGCGGAAGCGGTCGGGTCGGGTGTTACCAAATCAAATATCACAGCATAAGATACGTAGCAAACGACCTCTAAATGAGACGTTTGAAAATAGTTATTACATTTCCAAGATAAAACTGTATACAAGTTGCGAGTTTGCAGAATAATTTCAATACATAGTTTGTAATACAAAAGTTATGCAGAGAAATCCCGTTGTTTGAAAATATGCGACTCGAGCTAGCATAATCTTGTAGCAATCCTAATCCTGCTGGGCACCTGAGAACACATGCTAAAACGAGTCAGCTATAAAGCTGGTGAGTTCATAGGATTGTTAGTTGAAAACATAAAGTGTAAATCCTGTATATTTTGAAAAGTAGTTCGAAATCCCTGTATTTTAATTTGTATTGTATTAAAGATGTAACACCAATGTGTATACATTTCACTAGGTATTTCCTAACCTAGAAGTAGCGGTGTGTACCTAAGTACGTAAGGAATGAGGCATACCATGCCTAGATACCTATCAGGTATAGTGAGTCTACAATCGTGAGGCAATATATGCCTAAATACTATCAAGTGTATGACTGCGTCATATCGAGGGTGTGGCAATCCATGCCTAGATACCTATCTGGTATAAGTGAAATAAACCAATGCGAGGCAAAATCTGCCTGAGTATAGTCCAAGTAAATGTATGACTACGTCATGTGATGTTGAGTAATAATCGGCATGCCTAACTGGCATGTAGTGTTGCCTCCGGCAACGTAAATTGAGCCAACGATCTCGAGTATAAGCTCGCCGATCCGTTGCTGAGTATGAGTAACCGTGCAGTCCCATAGAACTACGATAGAGTATTTAATCAAATACTGAGCTAACGACCTCGCGTGAAATCTCACCGACCCGTTAACTGTTGTGGATCACGAGCACAAGCCCGCCCATCCGTGAGTGTATCGCTTTACCGCGAATACGTCCTTGTGCCCACTGCAATACCGTGGCATCGTTTTGTGCCCACTTTACCGTGGCCTCGTTGTGTGTCCAATCTGGACATCGTCCGTATTGCTCGTAAGCAAAGTATGTAATCGAGCCGGCTGTACTATGACAAGCCCGACTGGTGAAATATAGAGCCAGCTGTACTACGATAGACTAGCTAAGTAAACGAGAGCCAGCCGTACTACGACGCGCCTGACTTAAGTAGTTATGTTGTATGTATGTATGCCAATATGCATATGTAAATTGTAAAAGGCCCCAAGCGCTTGATATAGGGTACGAGTATATTTATATATACATATATATACAAGTTAAATCTACAAGCACAAGAAGTAGTGTATCATGCTACGCATGAAGTAATATATTGTATCTAAATATGTATGTACAACACTTAGATATTAATTGTATCACGTTGGGCCTAGGTGTGAATAGTCACCATCTAGTTGGTTTGTATTAGTATAAAGATCCTATACTAACGTTTGTCACTAATGTATACTCCTAGCCTCAGACTAGCAAGTATATCTGAAGTCCTTGGTTGTTGTTTATTTGGGTACTATTCCAATTTAGAAGTCCTGGACTGTATGAGCAGTTGTAGTCCCAAAAGGGAAACTAATCCTGTAAAAGTCTAGTCGTTGTCCAGTGTAGGTAGAACTAACTAGTTCTAGTGTGTTTGATAGTATTGTCCCGCGACAATATGGTCAATGCATAATGATAACTTAGTCAAGTTATGTGATGGTGATTGTTTTCCAACAATCTAGTAATGTACAATGGCAACTTATCTAGGTTAAGTAGTGATATTGTCCTACAACAATATATTGGGTGTAATTCCTAAGTTTTACACATTTGTATTACATAACAGTAATATAGTTTCGTGTGAATTATAAAAGTTTATCATTATAATTCCAAAACAGTAGTTGTGCATGCGTCTCACCCCGAAAATAGTAAAACAGATGAAAGAGTGGGGCTATGAAACTCACCTGTGAGTTGTCAGCGATCCTACGATACGTGTGTTGTCCGAATGGTAACCTCCTAGTGCCCTAGACACGTGAGGTTATATGAGTAAGATACTAATCGGTTTAACTAAACGTGTCGTGAAAGTAAACTTCTGTTGTTTAGTTTTAGAATTGTGTACGGTCCGTTTGTGGCAGTTTGTAATAATGATAATTCCCAATTAAATCATTATAAAAATCGTTTCGTTGTCTATTTTACAAAAATATAATTTTTGTACGTAAGTCATCGTTGTAAAAAGTGTAGTTGTTGATACGCGAAAGTCGAATCGTTGGGCAAAAACTCATTTCGCAGACCAAGTTAGTTCAGGAAGCTCGACTCGGCTCGAAGCTCGACTCGGCTCGCTACTCGGTTCGGTCCGTAGCTCTACTCGACTCGCAATCCCAGCTCGGTTTGGTTCGCAGCTCGGCTCGGTTCGCGGCTCGGCTCGGCTCGCATCTAGGCTCGGTTCACTGCTCGGTTCGACTCGCATCTCGGCTCGATTCGCTGCTCGGTCCGGTTCGTAGCTCGACTCGGCTCGTTGCTCGACTCGACTCGCTCGACGAACTGCTGCGATTTTTGAAGTGGGTTTCGAGTTTTAAAACGTTTTTAACCGATTTCTTGGACATATTCTTGTTGTGTGGACTCAATAACATGTTAATAAACATAAATCAAGTGTTTTAAAGGTGTGAAATCGGGTGTTCTTACCAAATGTCGATTTCGAGCTCAAAAATGACGGATCGAGATGATGAAGATGATGAAGATGATGGTGATGATGTCCGACTGTTGCTGGTCTCGTTGTTGTTGATGATTCCGAAAATGATGGTGGTGGTGGTGGTGGTGGTGGTGGTGGATCCGTGAGGTAGAGAGGGAGAGAGATAGATGGAGGTGTGTTTGGTGAAATGAAAAACATAATTGGGGGAGGGGAAGAAAAGGGCAGCCGGCCCATCATTTTTGGTGGGTTTGGTTGTCCCCAATTGTGGTGTTAAATGCCCGTGTTTGCGTACCCGATCGTAAAATAATTAAATTATTTAAAAATCATAATTTTGCTAATACGAAATCGTATACGTTTTTATTCGAAGCATTTTATAAAAATGCTTTATTCGAGTTATAAAAATATAACTTTGTTTTGGATTTGTTTGACAGATATCTTTCGTATGGTTTCGTCGCCAAAATACGTTTTAAACAAAACGAATTATGTTCTGAAATAGTTTAATATTTTCCGTGTAAATAATGTTCATTTAAAATAATAACACATTGTTTAAAGTAATGCGTACCAAGTATGTGAAATGAAAGTTTTAAATCGGGCGCGAAAATTGACCTTTTTGACCGGGTGTTACAGCCGAAACGGGAATAGCACTATAAAATACAATGAAACCGAACATAGGCGTGATACCAAGACTGGTGACAAATAGAATGAAAACATTTGATATCTGGAACCCACGTCGCCAGGGAAGGTTGACACTCGCACGTATAAAAGTCAACTCAAAGAAACCAATCAGCAAAGTGAAAATCCAGCACAATGTGCAAAACACAATAATTAATATCTTCGACTCAACGAATGTAGAGCCGCGACGTCTCATGTCAGCAAGAAATAACAAATGAAATACACTGGAACAGGTCACTAATGCGATCACCACGTAGATATCATTCCTCCTGAAACGCAACCTGTAAAATAGAACTATTTTATATTATTATATATAATTAACATAAAAATTAAATTTAAAATGATGTAATAAATATGAATACGGATTCTATTACATATAATAAACATAAACATTAAAATAAAAGGGAGCTAATTTTGGCAAAGAAATTTTTACTTCCTACAAAGAAATAGTACAACTATTTATACTTACAGTACAACTATATATGTACCTGTTTCCTTGTAACAAGTAAAGATTTTCTTGCCAAAATCAATTCCAAAATAAAAACAAATATAGATATTATATATATATATATATATATATGATGTAATAAAATTCACATACGTGGAGACAGATCCTTGGTCAGAGACTTTAATTTAGAAGTACATGAATGATACACAAAAACGAACTAAACATGAGAACACCCAAGTAAACCACGTCCACGACACCATAAACACGGGAGAAAAACAGCAAGTCAAACGTCAACAATGGCCCCCAGCAAGCACAACAGAATTGTGTACCAAATAAAAAACGGACCCAACGTAGCGTTCTTGGGTCAACTGTCAATATGAAAGTGATGACTATAACAGCTGAAACATCAAGATCAACCTGATCAAACCCATGTACGTTGTTTGTTTGCTATACCTTTGGCAGGAGGTTGCAAGATGGGCGGGCTGTACATGTGGAAATGGGTAATCTTCTAGCACAGTCTGCAAGAGGGTAGCTGGGGTTGACATGTAAAATCTTATCTGCCCATGCTTTAGTTGTTTTATTAACTAAGGAATCATTCTATTTATTACAAACACAATGTTTTTTTTTACAGAAAAGATAGTCTAAACGATTTATTAGAATGACTTTGGAGTAGGGGTGTTCACTATCTGGACAAACCGAATTGTCCAATCGGCCAATTTGGTTTGGATTATTTGGTTGTTTGGATCGGTTTGGTTCAAAACCGAATATTTATTTTGGTTTTTGGTTTGGTTTTGGTTACCAATGTAGAAACCGAATAGTCCAAATTAACACGAATAGTAATATACTTTGGTAATACTTTCAAAATATGTACAAATTAATTAGGCTAATCGCCCAGTATTATGTAGGGTTGTTCACAGTTCAGATAAAACCGTATTATCCAATTGGATTATTCGGATTGGACCATATGGTTTGGATAATTGGATTCATGGATTGGTTCGGATCAACACCAAACTTATTATTTTGGATCACGGATTGGTTTTGGTTAGTAAATTATAAACCGGAAAAAAAACAAATAACAAATAAATATTTTATTTTTCAAATATTATATGTATACATCCATATTCAAAATATCTAATAACTTATTAATATTCTATAATATCCAAAAATATTAGGTAATTTATAGTTTACAAAATTATATACTAATATATGTAGGTAATTTATCGTTTCGTTTTGCATTTTACTATTATGCTGCACACACATATATATGTATTGAAAGGTTTATATGAGAACCATCTATTTTATATAATTTTATTATAATATCTAACATATTTTCATTAGATATTGTAAATAGTTATGTACGTGTTTGGATATCCAAAAACCAAACCAATCCATCAAAATAATAATTCGGATGGATTGGTTTGGTTTTTAAATTTGTTTGGACGGATTGGATTCATATTTTCGAAATCATAATCCATTTGGATTCATGTATACGGATCGGTTTTGAACCGATCCATCCATTTGAACACCCCTAGTATTATGCATATTTTATACCATTGTTAACTTTATTAATCGTTTATCATAAATTTCTCAACCATATCTTTGTTTTGTCTTACAAATTATTAGATTTTTGTCACGAACTTAAAAAACATGTTAATTATTTTTGTTTGATAATCAAGTTTTTTGATTTTGTTCAAATGTTTTTATTATTAATTTATGAAAGCATAAACCGAATAGTAAAAACCGAATAGTAATTAGGTTTGATTCGGTTTGGTTTTTGATTTGTTATTTTCGGTTCGGTTTCAGTTTTTCAAAACTGAAAACCGATCGGTTTCATCTATTAGGTTTGGTTTAAACCGAATTAACCGAATGAACACCCCTACTTTGGAGGTTGTGTGTTTTAGAAATAGACACTAGATGGCTTTCAAATTGTTTCTCATGCTCCATGTCTAATTAATTTTTTTATATGGCCCCTTTGAGATAAAACACTACTCAAATTGACATGTTAATAAGTGAGTGGGCCATAATTAGCACCTAGGTGTAGTTAGAGTTTTTATGCATTAACATACATACTTGGTGACTTTTGACCTCTGTTCAAACTGCAACCCATTTAATTTTTTTAGCTTTTCTTTTATATTGGCCTATTAAAATATTATTTAAACTGAACAGAAATATATACTACATCAAAGCATGTACTATCCATTGGACAACATGCGTTTCATTGTGACTTTTGGGTATTTTTACTTTTTGATCGTGTCCTAATCTAAGTTAGGATGTGGTGTTGCCTTTCCTTTTGTTTCATATTTATTTCAATTTTATGTGGTGTTTACTGCAAGATCGATTAAAGCCTTTGTTTTGCTCCATTTTGGACTAACCGATTCTTGATTAGTTTGTTTCATGAATTTTTGGTTAAAGTTAGATTGGTTTCAAAATTGCTTTATTTTGAGTTGATTTGAAAGGCTTATTTATTTAACTAGTGTTAAACCCGTGCGATGCACGGCTAGTTTAATACTCCATTCGTCCCAAAATTTATTGTCCACGGACACGCAGTTTAAAAAAACATAATTATTACACTGTATCTTTCTGTACTATGACAATTTTACCTTTACTTTTTACCTACATTTTTATGACATACATATAGTGTAGGGGTATAATAGAAAATTTAGTTAATTGTACCCTCCTATCTTTGAAAGTTGACAATTAATTGGGACGTCCAAAAATTGAAATATGGACTATAAATATGGGACGGAGGGAGTATATATTTTAGTTGATATGTTATTATATGAATTTGAAATTGATGAAGATTTGTCATTAACACTTTTAAATTACTTGAATAAAATGACGATATAGTTATTAAAAGAGTAATGCTAAATAGACCTACTTACATACACCTAAAAGTAGGTCTAATTTTCTGATTGGTTGAATTTTTTCTTTCTCTTAATCTCATCCAATCAATTTTTCAAACCAACCAATCACATCTTTAGGTCTATATTTAGGTCTACCAATTTAGACGTACCAATCATTTTTCTTATATATTACAATTGGGTAACAATATTATTAAGATACACTAAGAGAACATGAGATTTAATATATGTTCTTTCTTTTGTTTGGAAGGATAAGAGATTTTATTACAGAAAACTCATCCTCAAATACATGAGAGCAAAAGAAGAAACGGAACAAAAAGAAGTGTTGACACTAAGATAACTTAAAAAAGAACGTAATCTAATATGAAATTTACAAAAGCTAAACAAAAAAGTTAAACTTAAGTACTTAACCCACAACTTTTGTACGATGGGTCCACCATTAAATCCAGCTTTCCAACATCATTAAAAAGATCATATAAATAAAGAATGACTCTAGATTAAGGAAGTATAGTATGAATATCAAAGTAGGCGTAAATTGCCAGCTATAAAAATCAACGATATGGTGGCCAAAGTGCTTCATATGAGTTGTGGTCGATATATGTAATGAATGTTAACTTCATTTATACCAAGGAATTTGGTATTGGCAATAATAAGTTTGGGTCCTTCCTCAGAGTTTTGTAATGGTTGAATTGTAAATATGTGACTAATAATAAGTTTAGGTCATTCCTCAGAGTTTTTAAATGGTTGAATTGTAAATATTTGAATTGCACAAATATTGTACAACAATAGAAAGGGATTGTTCATTTCTTAGAAATAGATAACAATACATATGATAAGGAAGAGTGAATATACCTTCTAGAAGTAGTGAAACATGCCAACTGCGTTTTTCAATCCTCTGATCGTAGTTATCTTCAAGTCCTAGTATCTCTTGAAATGTTGCTCAAGGGGTATGTATTCAATTTTACCAAGTAATTTCTTATATTGCAACAAAAAAAGTTGTATTCAAAAAGATTATTAAATTAGAAAGCATGAAACTTAAACTACAGGTACAATGCATATCTCGCCGTGATTTAATATAGCTTACAAACACTTCAAATTTAAACAGTTAAAATGTATTCTAGCTTCAGTTAGAACTCCTTTTTATCAGTTGGACTCATAGGTGCTTTTTACAAACATGTAGGACTTTCTTAGCTATGACACGAAGGCTGAACTTATTAAGAATAAGTCGGGTGTCACCTACGTAACATAGTCTTCTCTTTTACTTATAAGGGTAGATATTAACCAACTCCTTTTAATTGGGTGGATACGGAATGATGTATTTCTATATTCTCGGACACAATTTTGGATTACTCAGTGACATCACCAGGATCATCCGTAGACGCAACCCATACAAGACTCTTTTTAACCAATTTGTTTAAAATTCGTTATTACTTTCGTCTCACAAAAAGTCAATGAACCACAAGTTGGTGACTTGTAACTTGAAAATGAAACATCTATTTGAAAATTGACATCATAGCAAACGATAAGCAATTTTTGAATTAAAATTCAGAAAGTACACAGATTGCTCAAAATTGATGAAAAATTACAAAGCTACTCAAAGACATTGCGTCAAACACATTTTGTGTGCCTCAACAAAAATAAACATGATTTAGTTTAACAACAAATTAAACATTTATATTATCTATAAAAATGTACAACGTATTGTGTGCCTCAACAAAAATAAACATGTACAACGTATAAACATGTACATTTTGTGTGCCTCAACAAAAATAAACATGAATTAAACATTTATATTATCTATAAAAATGTACAACGTATAACAACAGATTACAGTACACCCAATAATCTTTTGTAATGATCATCATGTTGACCCAAAGTCAAAGATACCTTTTACAGGACCATCCACATATATATACCTTTAGGTTCAAAATAGTTGAAGAAAAAAAGCATAACTGACGAAATACAATAATGAAAAACGTTACCTTACTTTTGGAATCTTACATCGTTGCATTTGATAGTCTAGCTTCTCATCTTATGCAACCAAATTGAATTGAATTTTAATCTTGCAAATCGTGTATGCGCAGGGGCAGAGCCAGAAAATCCAAGTGGAGGGGGCGAAATTTTTTTTTATTTTTATTTCTTTTATATTAGTGGACGTGAAAATTTCAAAATATCATTAATACCTTAAAATTTTTACCTTTTTACGTAATTTAAAAATTCTAGTGGGGCGGCTGCCTACGCTGCCCCCGGTCCTGTCTCCGCCCATGTGTATGCATACATTTTAATTTTAATAATGATAAAGAAGACATATATAGAGAGATATATTGAAATTGAAAACTGAAAGTAGGGTAAATGAAATCAAAATAAAAGATAAGTATGAATTGACATAATAATAATTGGGATAACTAAGTTTCAAACTATACAATCTATTTATGAGGACACATATTTTTCAAACTATACAATCTATTTATGAGGACACATTATATATTTTCCTTTTATAAAAAGTGTGGTCAAACTTTACGTTTTAGAACAAACCATGCTACACGTAGGATACATTCAAATATGGAATATACTTTAATTTGAATAACTTGATGACACGTCATATTAAAGGTGAATTAAGATAGGTATTAGCTTGACAAATCACTTTTAGTCTCCTTCTTTAGTTATAAGAGAAGATTGCAGATTTACTTTCTGAAAATGGATTATATACATAGATGGATTCAGTTATCAAATGCTGCAACAATTGGTTCATGAAGTCGTAACGGGAGGATTCAAAATTGAAAAGTATTAAATATGATGCTAAGCACATGTTTTATGTGTAGAATTTGTCTGAATAGTACGTGACAGGCTCTGAGGATGTTACTCAAATTCTCGTCAAGGTAACCAGCTAGATGTTATCTTTCTGATCCAGTTCTTGGTATTCACGTAATGTTAATTGAGCATATTGTTTATTGTTGATGTTGGGACTTGCCAGCGACTACGTGACTGAATACTCGGACTCGGATTGAATCGAATTTCACGCAGCCCGCCTTGAAAATATATCCTTATAGCTGCTTTTGACGTTTGACCCAAACTTGAAGATTGCCTTTTTTTTTGAGTCATTACACATTGATCCATAGGGTTGTATAGGATTATAGTTGTTAGGGGAGTTATTTCTTATTTTAGTTTGCCTCCCTAATGAAATTTTGAAAAGGAGTTTGTATTTGATGGATAGCATTTTGCATAGATGATGATCTGTTGAGTTAAATGCAGTGAAATGAGATAATTGATATCATTAGTCTCATCCTACATGTGTTTAGTGATTTTAAAGTGTAAAAAAGGAAACTTATTTGACTGTCAACCATTAATATTGATCCTTTTTGGGACAAAGTTATATTATGTATCATATGTGGAAAAAAATTAAATTAACAAATTGTTTATTATATCAAGATAATAAAGAGTGTCGCAAGCTTGAAGACGAGTACAAACTTTAAAAGAATAGACTCATGAAAGCAAAAGCAAACAAGGCAATGCAGATTACAAAGATTGAAAGATGGAAAAAAAAAATATTATCTTAATCGTTACTATTATTAGGAGAGTGTTGTTAAAATATTTTGTATAATCAAAATTTCGTCAATGCATTTTTTCATTTTGTGTTGATTACTGTTTATGTAATTACAACTATTTCTCACGTGTTATTATTACATATGTATAGTATTCGATCCTGTGTCACTAAATCGTACATTCGCTATCAAATTCTCATCACTTTAGCACCATCGACAACCACCAATTTGATCATTCTCAATTTTACGTATATTTGAACGTCTGTACAATTAAACAAACAATCGTTTCAATGTAAGTTTCAAACTTATTTCAAACAAAAGTGGGTATACAAAGTTTGAACCCACAAACTCTACCTATAGAAAATGCACACATGTGACTAATAATACGACTAAAATATACGTAAGACACAGCAACACGACTCTAGGAACATCAGGAAAAAACATTGCAAAAAACATTGCACTTGGCCCGCAAATTGCAACAAATACAAAGAAAGCAAAAAGCACCCGGAACCAGTAACGCTTGCGAGGGTCCTCCGTCGCATAGAAACAAATACTCATAAGAGACATAGCCATCACCACGGTGAAAATCAAACACATCGTGCTAAGACCAATAGTAGATCTGTGAGACTGGGCGAATGTAGGGTCACCTGGATTGTTGAGCTGACTCATAAATCCGAAAAAAAACGTGAGAACTGATATTGAAGTGCCCACAAATGATCCGATCAACGTATAGTACTGTGTTTTTACTCTCGTTCGCAACCTGTAAAAGTACAAAATAATCATTTTATGTACAGTATATACAGATATAATTATGAATGGATCACATGGGAACTGAGGCTTCATTATAAGTACATTATTATTTGGCTATGAATATTGATTATGAAACGATCACGTGGAGCTTGTTGAATGTCTAGCATTTCGGAATAAACTGAACCTAACAGCATGCAATATATTAGTAGTGAGGAAGCCCTTTAGTTTCAACAACATCCAAAACTAAAAAAAAAAAACTGAGTTTTTTCCTTTTAACCAAAAAGTACCTTCTCATAACAGGATTGGATAAACCGATAAACATAAAAATAATGTATGGAAGTATTATTGAGAAGAAAAACGCACATAGATAAAGGGCTCACTTGTTTATATGTATGGAAGTATTATCAGTTCCATATTGTCTACCCAGATACGGATTATAACAAGACAACTAAGGTAAGGTAGTGTTCTATAGCAAGTAGCTGACTCTAGTTCCAAGCCACACACTGATCAAAACCCCCCAAACGTGTCCTATTAGTTTAAAACCGAAAAGTTAATGCCTGCACAGAAATGAAGGTCAGCTAACTATCTCAATGACTACATGTGCAGCCTTTAGGTATATATCTTGGATACAAAGGTCATGTGTACATACTACACGTGGAAATTTATTAACTGATATCATTTTCTCAATTCAGATTCACATTCAAATAAAGGACTCTAGAACTTCGATGACAAATACAATTACATATACACCATTTATGAAGTCTTATCGAAACTATTACTGGATGATACATGGTGTAGTTTACAGGTTTTTCAAATGAAAATATATCAGGCTTGAGTTACAATCTTCTAACTCAAATTGCATGTACTTAAACACTAATAGTTAGCATCAGCATTACACATTCTTTATCCAAATCCAGAAATTTTCGAAAACAGGTTCATAACTAATTTCAAGCATAGTTTAAGCCATATAATACCAATGTACTTTCCAAAAACTACCAATATGAACAACCTATTAATTTTAATAATCAGACTACCATTTAACTTTCAGAGTTTGTTCCAATCCAAACCAATTGTACTCCACATACGCGCCAAATGTCACCATATAAGTGCCCCATCATCTCTAATCCAGTAAGAAGTTGTTATAAACCCTAACAGACTACCAAAAAGCTCAGGATCCATAACTATATCTATGTCAATTTCTTGCTCTAGAAAAATGAAACACGCATAAATAACACAATGAATCGGTAATGCAGATTAGAATCAGCTTACATAGCAGCTTAAACGCATTAAAATAAAAAAAATCATCAAACAGCTAGAAAATACATATAATAAACATTGAAATTAGAATTTAATTACCTCTTAGAATGAGAATGTTGATCCTGAGTTGGAGATGGCGAAGTATCACTCGAGGTCTTGCTAGGAGCAGACGTTCGATCAGTGCTCGGAGTCACCCTAGAACTTCGATGACAAATACAGAATCTAAGATTTAATTTTAATTGAGGTAAATGAAAGTCTTATCGAAACTATTACTGGATGATACATGGTGTAGTTTACAGGTTTTACAAATGAAAATATATCAGGCTTGAGTTACAATCTTCTACCTCAAATTGCATGCACTTAAACACTAACTAGCAAATAACCCGCGCGATGCGGCGAGATAGTATTTAAATCGGTAACATGCCATGTTCTATATGTAATTTCAACGGATTAAATAAATTATATCAATAATAACAGTATCTGTTCAACAAGGAAATCATGTAGCACTTAATTCCAAAACAGAGAATTTCTTTTGCACTACTTATTTGTTTCTAAAAAGCAAGCTATCATTGAATAAATCAAAGTCAAATATAAACCGAAGATACATACAGCAAAACTGCAAACCATTCTACAAGCTATAAACTGGAAGCAAAAATAGACATGCTAAAACAAACTATAACAAAACAAAAAAATAAAGCTAATACATCAAACAAAGGCATCAAAAACAAGATGACACAACACCATGACCATGAGCAGCATGCAGCCTTCATTCACGTTAAGTAGCACCAGCAAACACAGTAGCAAACCAATATCTAAAAACTGGACCATGTGCCAACAAAATAACTCACCAATGGAAATAAAAACTTATGTACATAAACTTCTGTATGATCAAACCATCCAAAAGCAACCCTGGGACCCCACATAAAAGAAAATGCAGTTGGATAAACACAAGCATGCCACCAAATGACCAACAAAAACTTCTTCCCATTCATTCCAATCTATCCTTGCATTTTTAACTCTAGCCATAGTTCACCCAAAAGTCCTAATTCGGTACTCTTTAAATAAATCTGGAATCACATCCAATTTTGACTTGAACACCTTGCTATTTCTAAAGCTCCAAAACACATACAGAGACGCCCAAATACATGCCCACCAAAAGACTTTTTTACGGTTAGAGAATGAAACCAAACCTTCATGCATAATTAACTCCTCCAAAGTAACATCATTCCCCTAATCCACGCCCCAACATCTAACAACTTAAGCCACATCTCCCATTCAATATGAAAATAAAATTTACACATCTAAATCTAGTCAAATAAAATATAAATAATTAGTTTGTTTAAATTTAGACCTTCTCGTCTTTGGTGGCATCCTTGGTGGGAGGTGATAGGAGAACCACTTCAACTTCTCCATTATTTGTCACAGCATAGAGAATTCAGGTAGTAAGATACATTTGAATTAATAATACATTTAAGGTACATATGCTGGACATACAATGGTGTAAAAATACAATAAAAAGAAATCATGGTATTACATCTCCTTAAAGCAGCACACTAACAAAGCTGGTATATGGCCTCCATTGATGTAACGACAAATGTATGATGCCTTCAACCACATTCACCGACAATCAACATCATGGTTGTTCACTCATTCACTAAGACACTTAGCTAAAGGTTAGAGCTTCTGCTAGAGAGTAGAGACCCCTACTATATGAAAACTTTGAAAGACCAAGCTAATCCAAATGAGTCAAAGTACTAACTGTTTAATTTCAATTCACATAACTACAATTGTGATTGTCATAATTGCCATGTAAACCAGTAAATACTGATTTTAATAATCAAAAATTTAAAAAGTAAAAACACCCCGCTAGTTCGATAAAAAATGTTAACATCAACTGAGCACATATTGCGGCTTCACTTTTAGCTTACCTAACAAGTTTGAGATAAACGGCTTGTTATTCCTAGAGTACACACAAAACCAGACAGTTTACTGAACCTATTAGACTACTACTCCAAAGTATAAAGTACTGTTCAAAGATGGCAAAAATGGGCATCTCTACATTAAAACATGAAGTTGCAATTTTATAGGCGAGGAGGTATACATGCTATTTGGTTAGTAACTATCTTATGCCTCTCCTGAAAAGCATTACTCACAAGCATATGCATCTTAACTGGAAGTGCATCCACCATCCAACAAATATCCTACCAGTGTCAACAACTTCTTTCTTGTCTATGTCCATCTTCATTATTAGCAAACCAAGCCATTTCAGATGACAAAGAAAACAAACTATTCTGTTTTTGATTGCTGACACAAGTTATTCTAAGAATGTCTCATGTATGTGGTTTCCCAGGAGGGTGCTGTTTCTTTTGGAAATCCATACAGGAGTTGCCTTCCAAAAGATTCGGTTCTAAATAACCCTCACACTCTCGAGAACACACATGCATAAATCATTCAGATGTTGCAACTCTATTTTTGCGTCTCCTAATTTCAGAAAGACTGATTACTACAAGTGTTCGAGAGAACAGTCATCTCTCAGTTTCTCCTCGAAAAAGATAGACTCAAGGCACGAGAAAAGATGCCTATTCAAACACATGCACTCACACATTCCCTTTTCTAGACCTATTAGCACTTCATCTACAGAAAACCTGACTTAGGGCTCAGAATCTCAATAAATAATCCGTGCAGATTTAAGTCGGATAAATTCAAGCCTCAACACAATTTCGTCCTAGTTGTAAGAAATGTACAATCGCAAATTTGAATATTAGGTAGTTTTTCATGCTATCAATTATAAACCCTAGAATAGCAATAATTAAAAACAATAACAAAACCATAATCAACGACTAAAAATAATCATACACAGTTGGAATAAACATTCTTTGAGTAACGAATCATGCAGTTTTCAAAGAATTCGGTAGATAAATTGAATTAATCAAGCTTACGATTTGTTCATACTGTCTCGGATCGATATCCATTGTTGACGTTTGCCGGCTTTGTTTGTTTCCGTTTCAAAGATTAATACCAGAAATTGTTAATCGCTTCTTTACTACGACGAGGCTTGTGATTTTGCAAAATGAATTCTTTGTATGTATAGGCGTGTATATGTATTGGTATTTGGTATGTATTTTTATTTTTATGTACGGATCTCACATCGACTACGATTGATTCGTTTTGATGGTGGAAAGTGTGAATGGATATGTGATGGCTTACTGGAAAACGTGATGCGGCTGGAAAAATCGAAATCGCCATCGAAAGGTAGGGCTGTTGGGATGATGAGTTACAGTAGGGTGGGATATGAGATCATTGGAATTTAACACAGGGGCATTTAAGTAATTTCGGATATCCCTTATTCTAAACTTTTCAGCCCTTGCATCAAACGCTTAATAAGGGGTATAGATAGTTAGCATCAGCATTACACATTCTTTATCCAAATCCAGAAATTCTTCGAAAACAGGTTCATAAGGGTTTAACTTTTAAGCCATATAATACCAATGTACTTTCCAAAACTACCAATATGAACAACCTATTAATTTTAATAATCAGATTACCATTTAACTTTCAGAGTTTGTTCCAATTTAACCAATTGTACTCCACATACGCGCCAAATGTCACCATATAAGTGCCACATCATCTCTAATCCAGTAAGAAGTTGTTATAAACCCTAACAGACTACCAAAAAGCTCAGGATCCATAACTATATCTATGTCAATTTCTTGCTCTAGAAAAATGAAACACGCATAAATAACACAATGAATCGGTAATGCAGATTAGAATCAGCTTACATAGCAGCTTAAACGCATTAAAATAAAAAAATCATCAAACAGCTAGAACATACATATAATAAACATTGAAATTAGAATTTAATTACCTCTTAGAATGAGAATGTTGATCCTGAGTTGGAGATGGCGAAGTATCACTCGAGGTCTTGCTAGGAGCAGACGTTCGATCAGTGCTCGGAGTCACCCTAGAACTTCGATGACAAATACAGAATCTAAGATTTAATTTTAATTGAGGTAAATGAAAGTCTTATCGAAACTATTACTGGATGATACATGGTGTAGTTTACAGGTTTTTCAAATGAAAATATATCAGGCTTGAGTTACAATCTTCTACCTCAAATTGCATGCACTTAATCACTAATAGTTAGCATCAGCATTACACATTCTTTATCCAAATCCAGAAATTCTTCGAAAACAGGTTCATAAGGGTTTAACTTTTAAGCCATATAATACCAATATACTTTCCAAAAACTACCAATATGAACAACCTATTAATTTTAATAATCAGATTACCATTTAACTTTCAGAGTTTATTCCAATTTAACCAATTGTACTCCACATACGCGCCAAATGTCACCATATAAGTGCCACATCATCTCTAATCCAGTAAGAAGTTGTTATAAACCCTAAAAATTACCAAAAAGCTCAGGATCCATAACTATATCTATGTCAATTTCTTGCTCTAAAAAAATGAAACACGCATAAATAACACAATGAATCGGTAATGCAGATTAGAATCAGCTTACATAGCAGCTTAAACGCATTAAAATAAATCAATCATCAAACAGCTAGAAAATACATATATAATAAACATTGAAATTAGAATTTAATTACCTCTTAGAATGAGAATGTTGAGTCACCCTAGGGTTAGGGTTTGTGATTGACGGAAAATTTGGTACAATTTCAGGCTCAATTTCCGTCAGGTTAGGATTTGTGATTGACGGAGTCTCAGGCTCCGGCGGAGTCTTCACCGCCAAAGATTCTTCTTCGATTTCTGTCCTCGGAGTAGTGTTACGGTTTGTGATTGACGGAATCTCATGCTCCGGCGCAGTCTTCACCGCCGAAGATTCTTCTGCGATTTCCATCCTCGGAGTAGTGTTACGGTTTGTGATTGACGGAATCTCATGCTCCTGCGACGTTTGTGGCGGTGGCGGTGGCGGTGGCGGTGGCGGCGGCGGCGGCGGTAGACTCATCTTTGACGGCGACTAGAGTTTAATTCTGACGACGGTGATATGATCACTAAAAAAGAAAATGGAAGTATGAGGCTATATTTATTCACCAACACGGGAGTTTGTTGAGAGCGGTTACAGCACGTGCGCGGCATGTGTTTATCCAAAATTGACACGTATCAGACGGCAATTAGAGTTTAATTTTGACGACGGCGGATCTATTTTGGAGCAGCGTTTAGAGTATTCCTCTTTTATACCGAGTATAATAACTAATACTCCGTATGATAACTAATTAAGTTAATTATTAATACTTACACTACTAATCTTTATCTTTATTTTTATTCTTTATTCTTTATTTCTTTATTCTTTATTATAAAAAGGTCTATATTATTTAATCTCTATGTTTTAGGGGGTTTTGTACTAATCTTGACCATCCATGTAATTAGCAAATGTAATTACCACCCTTAATTTAATGTTCCTAAAGGATTAATTAATCACTAAGTAGTAGACACCTATTAAGACGAGATTACCCTTATCATTAATCGGGTCATTAACTTATCCATTATATATTTTAAAAACGCATGTTGTATATTCTCCCAATACTTCGTAAAAAAAGAAACCTACATTTAAAAGTATTTCATCAACCACTCACATACACGTTCATATATTTTATCTATAAATCTAAAATCGATACATAATCAAATGATCATATACTGAAAACAATATACACAAAATGTAGCCTATAAAAAAATTGCAAGATCAAACAATCGATCACTTGATTAATTTTCATCAATTGCACATCTAAATCATGTAGAATCCCGTAAAGTCGAATGTTATGATCTAGTAATCATAATATTACATAAACTTTACTTTTACTAGTAAGACATAAATTCAACAATAACACTATATATGATTACTATGTAACTTGCAGTCGATTTTTTTACCAATTATAATACAACACAAAACGTGTTTTTTTAGTTAAAATCGACTCCTATGTTGAAAAACCAAATGGTATCCTCCACGTAGTCGGGGTCAAAACGCTAATTAATTCAAATTTTAGGAAGAAGCAAGTATTCACCGAGGTAAACCGTTTTATTTGTTCGTAACTTACTAACTTGTCCATTACCAATTTACGCTTACAAAAAGATAGATCCCACATCTTTATTGTAAACGAACGATTATATCATCAAAATCAATCTTGTTTCTTACACAAACATCACCAATTATACTAAAACTTGATTTTCTTTAATTTGAGATCCATATACCGAAATTGAATATTATTAAGAAGTGTAGGATATTCAATTTGTTCATCAATATATCTATCTATCTATCTATCTATCTATCTATCTATCTATCTATCTATCCACCTTGTTTATAAAAAGAAAGCCACTAAATAATGTTGGCATTGGGGTGATGGCGACGGTCATCATACAGTAGAAGGAAGGTCATGCATTGCATACACTTTGAAATTATATACTCCTGTTTGTACAAACACGTACGGTGTTTCTACTAGAACTTGAGCAAAAGCATATGGCAAAGCACCATGCATCCCACCAGCTCTTTCTCTATAAAACACAGTTCTTTCAGTATCTACAACTGGCTGTACTGATGCATTTTGAATTCCTAGGAAGAGAATTGCTGCATACATTGAACACATTGTGTTGAACAGATCTACTTGCGTTTTCATGAAATACATAACGCGGGTCAAACCTCAAGACAACCAATACTTGAAACATAGATTTATACCTTTTACAGCCAATATCCCAAAACATGGTGCCAAAGAAGATATGGAGTCCCACAACAGCACCTGTTTCAAGCAATGAATTCTTAACAAGAAGTTTGCGGAATAACACTTGTTAAGTTAGGAAGATTATATGTATTACTTGTAATGTGATGTTAACAGATTTGAATGTATAACAAGAACACAATTATTTCAATAGCCAAAAGCCTCAATATTATTGATTCAATAATACGGATACACTGGTTTTGTATCAGGGTTACAAAGATAACCTTGAAGCTAACATACAATTTTCTAGAAGACTTGCATGACTTGTGTTGTCAACTTACTTATAACAAATGAACCATAAGACTGATTTATACACTATAAATATTTAGTCAACAAAATCTATACAAAATCTTCTTTGCTTGACATGGATTTCCTTGAGAACGTGCCAGCATTAAATGCATTACACCTCCTTGTCTGCTGCGTGCATTGTACCTTAAAAGCATGGGCTACAGTGGCTGTACTTGTACTACCGGGTTGGTAAAAAGCAGGTCCACTAAGCAGAACTATCAATAATAAAGAGCAAAACTAGCAAAACTATCTGGCAGAATTAATCTTGAAAATCTTCTGTCTGACAGAACTATTCGAGGAAAAGCTTGGCAGAACTATTGCAGAAAGGACTAGCAGAACTAACTCTGGACAACTTTGTCTTCAATAAATGAACAGAGCTAACTCCACCAGCAGAACTAAGTCTTCAATAACTAGCAGAACTAATCTCATCGGAGCTAAAACACTTAGAATATTTTTTCACTTGATCTTCAATTGATTTTAGCCCAACAATCTCCCCATAAACTTGATCTTTTCATGAACAGAATCAAGTTTTCTTTTTCATATTCTTCTCAAAGCTCCTCTTGATATCTGCAGCTCTTTTCTTTCTGATTTCTTCATTTTCAACAGTTTGCCTTTCAAGAGCCTTCTTATAATAGTTTTGAACTTCATGAACCAAAGAAGCAGCTGTATCCAAATCATCACATCTGATATTCAATTTGAGCACAGAGACTAACTAGCCTACACTCCATGGATATTCTGTGCCAATGAAGAAGTATGCCCATACACTACTCTTAAGCTGCACCACATGAACTCCATTGTGAGAGAAGCAGTGCCATGCTATTGCATGAGTTGTATCCTTGTAGAACTCATTTTCAGCATCCATTTCATACAGGATTGAAAGATAGTTGTAGACAATCTGTTCATCACTGTATTTCTTAGCATCTTGATATTTTCTCATGGCAATCCCCCACATATAATCCAAATCATCTCTGGAGAGCTTTTTAATACACCTGTAGAAGGATATAAACCTTTCCTCTGAATCACCAGCTCTCACAATTGTGAGCCATTTCTTCAATTTTTCATCAGTTATGAAGTACCAATCAATGATAGGAAAATGTACAACAATTGGTACTTTAGGCTCTTCAACAACCACCATTTCTTTGATCTTTTCCCAATCAACCACCTCTTCTTCAGTAGGCTGTGCAGGCTCAGATGTAGAATGCACTTTAGTATGCACTTCTGTTTCAACTTTAGACTCACTAGCAGCCTTCTCCATGTCATCAACATCTTTTACAGCCATTCTTTTTCTTCTTCTTGAGAATTGAATGGTTTCCTTTGGAATATTTCTTTTTAGAGCATCAAGCTCTTCCTTTTCTTTTCTTTCCATCTCAGCCTTTGCTCTATTGACTTCTGCCATCCTTTGCTCTTTTTCTTTCTCTACAGCTGTCAATACTTTCTCTTTAGAAGCAGATGCATTCTTGGCTTCTTCTTCTTTGTGTCTCTTTGAACTTTCATCATTTTCTCTTTGGATTCTGAGATACATTCTTTCAAGATCATAAAAGTCCATTGCCATAAGATCTTTTATTGATCTTCCAGTTTGGTTCTTTACAACTCTAGCATATCTATCTCTAAGTTGCCTTTGAGTAGGAGCTCTTTTTCTATTTTCCTCCATTTTCTTTCCTGCCATATGTTTCCTTCTCTGCTCAAGAGTGTCAAGATACCACATCAATCTTTGGTTAGGGGTAAGTTCTTCCATCTGAGCTCTATGAGTTCCATCAGCCAATAAGTGATTAAAGAAAATTTGCTCTTCTGGAGTCATCATAACCTTGACATTATCCCCCATATCAACCTCAATAAATCTGCCCCTGTTCTCAGAATTAAACTAAGCTTGGAGATCTCTAGCTACTTTCTCACTCATAGCTTCTAACTCCTTTTCCTTTAATGGTTTCACAGGCTCAACCATCTTCTCCTTTCCTTTATCCTTTGCCAAGGCTTCATCAACTATTTTAGGCCTAGTATGTTGAAATGGAATTTCATGAATTTTGATTCCAGCAGAGCTTCTTCCGGGTTCTGTGTTCTTAGCCTTTGCTGCTGGACTCTTGGCCACCTTTAGCAATGCATCTGCAACTGCTTTTTCTGCTTCAGTCATAGCAGAGTTAACTTTCTCTTTTGGACTAGCAGACTTAACCTTTTATGTCTCATTTGCACCAGCAGAATTAAATTCTTCATTCACAATCCCACTAGCAGAGCTAACTCCAGTTTCCATATTCTCATTAGTAGAAGTAGCACCAGCAGAGCTATCCAACATATCTTTAGCACTTGTCTTTGCAGCCTCTGATATATCTACATCTAAGTGCTCCAGAACTAAGTTTCCTACCACATTACCAAACTGCTCTGCACTTACATCAGCATGGATGTTTTCAGCCTCTGCTTTATTTTCCTTTACACCCTCATCCATATTCAAGTCATCATTGACCACAAACTCAGATCTTTCACCATCATTATTTTCATCAGACAAATCTACCATCTCATCAACACCATCAACCTCATTTACAGGCCTTTCAAGATCTTCAATATCTTTCTCATACTGTTTCTTCTGCTCCTCCTCAGCCAGAATTAAATTTTCCTATTCTTCAGTCAACCCTAATTTTGTTGAACCCCGTGCACCAGTAAATTCAAACTGATTTGTATCTTCATCTTCACTAGTGCTCTCACTGCTTGACTTTACACTGACAGGTGATGATTTTCTACTGTTTCTTTTAGATGGTCTTTTCTGTTCTTTTGACTTACTCTTATCCTTACTTTTATTTTCTTCTCTCTCCTTCATCAACAAGTCCACCTTTTCCTTCAATTGGGCAATCTCCACCTTTTGATCCTCCATATCCTTTGACAACTTGGTACAGGTAGCCATCAATTTCTTTATAGTTAAGCTATCCTCACCATTTCCAGAAGTGTTACCCTCTATTAATGGATCATTGGAAGTTTTAGCTAATGTCTCAGACCTAGTCTGAGCATCTTTAGCCCCCAATGCGGTTTCTTGGCACCTGGGACCACTGGATACATTGACCTCCACTGGATCCTCAACATTAGAGGAATCCAGTGGCATCTCTGTATCCTGTGTTGCCATGGATTGGGTCCTAGTTCCTGTACCACTGTCATGTTCTCCTAGTGAGGTAGCAACAGTAGTGGCAGCCCTTTCCATATGGTCTCTCTGCTCCTTAGTGACCACCTCATTTTCATTTTCATTTGTGGACAGAGACAAATGAGGAAGAGGAGCCTCATTTGCATGTTTTCTAGCCTTTTCGGCTTTAGATTTGGCAGGCTGTGAGTCCCTTGTTCTTTTTGATTTTCTTGTTGAACCTACACCACTTGGTTGAGAAGTAGTGGGAGTTTCTACTTCCTGTGGCATAGTGGAAGGTATGTTCAACATGTGACCAGTCAGATTGGTCTCATTTCCTGAAAATTCTTTCCCTTTAACCGTTCCCTTTCTCCTCATGTTTGAAAAAGTCTTTTTGGATAGATTGGAAAGGGTTATTCTACCACCTTCCCTGGGTAGATCTTGTATTTCTTGATCAATTATATATTGTAAAAATCTTGGATACATTAAAAATTTATCTTTTGGCTTCTCAAGATTATTTACCATGCCATTGAAAATCAACTTTGAAAAATTAAACTTCTCATTGTTTGCAAGACATATTAAAGAAGAAGCAATGTCACTGCTAAATTGTTCCCAAGAAGTTTTCTTTTATGAAATACAGTGTTGTAGAGTATGAATTAAAAATTTCCATTGTGAGGGGAACATTTGTTTGTAATAAGTCAATTTTTCTGTTCTCTCCCACTCATACCCATACAACACAAGTTGATCATGTATGTGAGAAGTATCATAGCACTCCATACCATCTGCATCATCTAATAAAAGATGAGCACGTATGGATGCTTCAGTTACATTGATAACTTTCTCATTTACTTTTGCCGTTATTGATTTAACCCCATTTTCTTCTGACAATACGGCAAATGTCCAGAAGTCATTAATATGTGAAATGTAAATAATAGGGTTAACAGTAAGTGCAAACCTTATGGGTGTACACTTCAAAAAGTCCACAATTTCATGGAACCCCTCAAATCCCTTTGGTTTTTCAAGATACCCACAGACGTTGTGTTGGTCGCCAATTTCGAGTTTCTTAGATGAAGAAGATGATGATGCCATTGTTGAACAGTAGAATTGAGGGTAAGTTTGGAGAGGTTTTTGATCGGATTATAAAAAATTTGCAAGTGGTTAGAAAGAGTGTAGTATTTGGCACTTTAAATACGGTTCAAAAGTGAACCGTACTTACAAGCCCTAAAATAACACTACCAGAACTAAATATTGAAAAGGTGCTGACAGAATTAAGTTTGCCAAATTGACACTAGCAGAATTAACTTCAGCTTTTCTTCCCACTTGGACACTCACTTAGCAGAACTAATTCCATTAACAGAACTAATTTCATCCTTTCTTTACACTAGCAGAATTAATTCCTCGTCCCCTTTTTTTTTTTTTTTTTTTAAAACATAGAATGTACAAAAGACTTAAAAAAATAGAACAAACTACAAGAACAAAACAACTAAGAAGTTAAAATAATTCAGGATCTTGAAGATCAGGTAATTCCATGTCTTGTGCATAATGGATATTCATAAGATGATCTCTGTGAGAAGTGTAAGGAGGGACGTAAGTGTATCTGGCTTCATTTGATGGATTAAGTTTGCACTTGATCCATATCTTGGCTTTGGTTTTTGCTCTTTTTACCAAGTATTTCCAATGAAGCACTCTGTCCTTGATTCTCCTTGGAAGAGATCTTTTTGCAATCCGTCTTCTAGTCTCGGTATCCCTACAGTGATGCATTAACTCCCAGTTGTAATTATCCAGTTGCAGAATCTGCTCCTGTAGAGTTTCAACTACATGATCGTGCTCATACTCTTGAATAGCTTCCATCTGATGATATTCATCCATGCTGATCAATTCTGGATTTGGTTCTTCTTGAATCTCATTTTCAGAAGTTCCAGAAGTTGTATTTCCAGATGTGTTGCCAGAAAAATGATCTCTTGGAGAATAGTAGTTATCAAACAGGTAGGATGTTGGAATTTCGTTGACAATCACAGCTTGTTCCTCATTGGAGTTCATTTTTGCTTTGAGTAATTTAAGTTTCTTGAAAAACTTTGAAATAATGGAAGGCATTTCAAATAAACACGATTTTATGGAACACAGAGTAATGAGAAGTGATCGCACCCCGAACGGTCGGTCAAGGAATCGTTTCCTTGTCATTGCCGGACCTTTCGCTCGAGGCGGGCGATCAGAGGGTGGTTTTAAAAATATAGAGCTGGGGACCTAAGTTTTACTTATAACTACGGATAGCAGTAAGTAATGACTCAGGGTCGTTCTTAAGATCAACCGTATTGTGAAACCAAGCAGTCAAGACGATCGATTCGATTTAGTAGGGTTTGTAAATAGGAGATTTGATTTTTGGTTCTTAATTACTTAGGTCCTAAATTAAACAGTAAAATAAAATAGTAGATGATAATCAGTATGGAGAGGAGTGTTTGTTGTGATTTCATTAGCCTTAAGGGGAGATGATGTTTGGTTTTGATGTTTTGAAAACGTTCTTTCTAAGTATTTATGTTCTACTGTTTTAGGTACTTTATGGAGTCAACACTAGCACCCTACTATCTGATTCCTCAGATAGCATGTCACTGAGTACTAGGTTGTCATGATTCTGATCAGATCAGGCTGCTCTACCCCCAACACTGTCTGTGAAGACAAGTGACCCGTCTTGGAGTTAACTCCTGGGCACATGAATAAGGTAACGATATTTAATTTCTGACCTTTCTTTGATACCATAAAGTATTCTAATTCAAATAGAGCATTTAAGACCGAATTCGGAAAGCGTCTGTTAACTTTTCATCGATGGGTTGTTAGGTTCGGAGCTGGTGGGTGACCCAGTGCTGCTCAGAATGTATACACCGACGTCCGTTCCATAGCTTGGGTGTATGGGAATCGTTCCCGAAGGATGGTTCCGACACTTACACGAGGTACTAGGACGTTTTACGGCATTCCATGCCTTGCGCACTAATGCAAGTTAGGGTGTATACACCAACGGTCGTTCCGTAGCTTCCATGCGTTTGTACTACACCAGAGGTGGTTCCAGCATTAAACTAAGTAGTAAGACGTTTTACGGTGTTCCACACATGTTGCACATTCGGGTCACTCTGAACCCGTTTAAACTCAGTTTGTATTAAAGCTTACCTATCTATGATGTAAACCCAGCCCTCACTTAACATTACCCAATAAATCCCTGATTTATTCATGTTGTACTATACATTAGGTTTAGCGGTATTTCCAAAGCTTCGAAATCAGACCATGCATAGATAGCACAGATAATTAATTACCCTCAGAACAAGGTTCGCGACTCCTTGTCTTTTAGGGTTTTAACCACGTTTATTGGAGGAAAGACGATAGTTTGATGAACAGTTTATAATCATAGATGAAAAGTTAAACAGACATAGTTTTCATATTGTAACAATTGGGAATAATATTTCCACAACGGATTGTGCCCACGACTTTCATAGCTTCCACGTTCCGTACTTCACACATTCGTGATGTTTCCGGCGCTATACAAATGAAAGCCGTATAACATTACCTCCGTTATTTGATATCATCCCAATTATATATTTAAATTAACATCATCCCCCATTATAACGGCTAACTACATCACAACAAACACAAAAGCTAACTACTCACTAATCATGGTAACGAATCCTAAATCTAGCATAATAACAATAGCATGCATTATCACAGATAAGGAAAGAGATAACCGTGATAAAGGCATAGTTTGAATATAAGCTGAAAGATTACAACGAGTAGAGCCTCCGCTATTACAAAAGCACCCCTCCAAGTATCTCCAACAAATATTACAAAGCAACCCCTCCGTTAGTCTCGTTAAATATTAACGAGAAGCTAACTACTAACTAACCTACTAATTCTCCTCTAACTCCTTAGAGAAGTGTTAGAGAGAGAAGCTACTATTCTAGAGAGAAGTGTGTGAAATGTGTGTTGTGAGGTGATGAGAAATGAGGAGGTGAAGCCTCTATTTATAGGCTTTCAAGATACAAATTTACATTCAACACCCTCGCTCCCAATTTTACACTGAAATACACCCTCGAGCTATAAAATTCGACACCTAAAGGGGCGTATTCGACACCAAAAGGGGCGTATTCGGTAGCAAATAGGGCGTATTCGGTAGCAAACGGGGCGAATCCGGCACCATAGAGGGGGTATACCACCCCAAAAGGGGGGGGGGGTATACGGCCCCATAAGGGGGGTATACGGCCCCTAAGGGGGGGGGGGGGGGTATACGGCCCCTGTGGGGTGGTATCCCCTTGGTCGTGGTCTTGTGCACTGGATCGTAAGTCTTGCGTGCTGGATCGTAACTTGTTTTGGCCCTATCTTCTTCGTTCTAGCTCCGTTTTCAGCGTTCTTTATATCCACGGGATCGTAATTACCTGAAGATCATAATGAGATAATCTAAGTATAATTTCAAGGTATTATGCTTTAAAAGTGCTCGTAGAACGTGAACGTATCGTTTGTGCTCTATTTTGTACGTTATTTGGCCATTTTACTTGATTTTTGAAGCAATGCCTTATTTTTAGCCCTAATGATGAATTATGGTGAAAAAGTATTGATATTGAGTGTTTTCATCCATTTTGGGGCTAAAAAGGTGGGAATTATGTACGCAAAAACGTGACTTTTTACGTCCAATCAAATATCCCACACTTAGACGTTGCTTGTCCTCAAGCAATACTTCAACTATCCTTACTTAAAAAGATGTTTTAAGTCCGATTTTTGCGAATTAAAATATTTCTAAGAACAACCATTCTTCATACAAGTAACCTGTTTCAGAAAATTGAGATAAATAAGATAATTGTTCCAGAAATAAGAAATGAATATCTTTGGGCATGCTTCTGATTCTCGTGATCTTTAGCATACACATGACTTAGGCAATCTCACCAGGTGGTCACTCAATTCACTCAAAAGTGTATCGGGTTTCCTATCATTCTAAACAAACGAAATCGCTCAAAACCCCGTCATGCAACATTCATCGTCATAGGCTTGATCGAGAATCAAATCTCCACCACTTAGGTGAGGACGGTGCTAATTATCCCAGGACATTTATCGGGTTGTAGTGTGAAGTGAGGGTTAAGGGTATGGATAGTGGGCATTTTTAGGTTTAAAGGGTTATGCTTATCTTAGAACTTTTAAATTTTAAGAAAAGTTTTATTTAGATATGCTTTTTAATGAAAACGGAAACGGATAACGGTAAGGAGGAAAAGATAGCTATTTTGACTTCTATCTTTTTGAAAACACACGGAATATATATTTTTCAGAGATCGGAGTTTTCGAGAGATTTGAAGCACTTAGCTTTATTTCTATTTTTGGCTTAGAATTTCTTTGCCAAGGAATTTCTAAGGGATTTTTATTTTTTTCTTTCTTACTTCCTTTTGAGATCCTTTCTTATTTTCATTTTTCAATCTTTTGACATTTCGAATTTTACTTGGTGTCAATTTTTCACACCTTTAGACTTTCTCGATCTTTTTGAGATTTTGATAATGGAAACGCACACTAGATTTTTTAAGTAAAACACGAAATTTGTGATTTTAGAGTGAAAGCAAAAAGAATACCTAAATAGCATTTTTCAAAAATTTAAAAATTCCAAGATAAAATTTTGGTGGGTATGGAGGTGGATGGGGTTTTAATAAAGGGTTTTCAAGAAATAAAAAGGTTAAGGCTCAACAGGGTTTACTAGGCGGATCATCGACACTAAAAATGAGTATCAGCAGGGTTAGGCTTGAAGAGATATGAGAAAAATGGGTTTATTTCCTAGGGAATGTCAAGGTCATCTAATTGCACCTATACCGCGTACGGTACTCACCAATATGGTCTCGAAATGCATACCAAGAGCAAGTTCTAATTCAGAAATGCATACATCGGCACACACAACAAATGAATAGTGAAGCATTTAAAATGAATGTTTTATAGGCTCAAGATACCTCACTGCAATTAATATGGGTTGTCTGTGCTTAGTCATGCACTGCCCCTAAGATTATCATTTCATAATTTGAGAAATTCCTACCTTATTTACACTATTTTCCAAAATAACTTACTCATATTTAAAATAGCTCCTCTTAGAAACATTAAAATTCAAAAAATAGCAGAGCCATCTACTGTCGAAGTTAAGCTCATGCTTTTCTTTGTTTAAAGCAAAAATTTTGAAAAATTTAATCAATTTTTAAAGTGAGGAACATTTTCTGAGTTGCTATTTGGACATAAAAATCTATCTTAGGTATTCTATACCGCTATCCCACACTTAGAGGAACATTGTCCCTAATGTTCTCTTCAGTGGAGATTTTACTGGAAGTAAAATCTCACACTTAGAGTTTGAACATGTAAGAAAATGTTTCTCAAGTGCTAATTTTGGGCTGGAATGCCACACTTAATGATAAGCTTAGGATATGGTATAGATTACTTTTATTAATTAACAGTACTACGTAAAGCAAAAAGATAAAAACAGAGAAAGGATGAAGAAACTCCCCAAATAGCTAAAGCTGAAGATCTGAATATGTGCCGAGAAGAAGAAAAGTCTTTCTTTTGCGGTAGCTCCATGAGGATTATTCAGCTTTAGGGGGATTTGCCTTTGATTAGTAGCTTTGCCTTCCACTTCAACCACCATTTGTGAATCAATCTCTTAAGTGTGAACACGTTGAATATACCTTTTAAATTCAACTTCATATTTTTGCAATAAGAGAGAATCACTGTCTCAGAATGAAAAGATGTTTTCTATTACAAATCATTTTGTAGGACATATGTTTTTAAACGAGTTCGAGCATAATGCATAAAAGTAGTATGCAAGTACCTCAAATGCTCGAAACATATGAACTAATTTTCTGAAAGTATTTTCCTATTTATCTGAGACAAGTGATTTTGCAAAAATGAGTTGCGACTTTTGAAATATTTTGAAAATATTTTTGAGGCATATCCAAGTGTGAAGGATATTCAGAGATTTATCTTCACTTATTAACACACCAAAAACACGCGTTTTATTCCACGGGTTGCCTCCCGAGAAGCGCTGCTTTTAGAGTCGAGAGCTCGACTTTCCTTCCTTCAGAATCAGTGAGTGGTGGAACTTCCAGGGCCAATGGTGCTGGAAGGTGGGACCCTGGAATTGAATCTCAAGAAGTGGCGAGTGATGACCTGAGTGATGTTTAGGATCCTTTCCACAAAGCTTTCAAAGTGTTTTTCAGCAACCCTTTGCAAGTGAAGGAGATCCCAGGTGATATCATCAACTGATTTTGAGATGATTCCGTTGGGATCAAAGATGAGGGTCCCATTGGATCTGATAACCTCACGCTCAGGACGTTCTCCTCTTAAGGAATCCATGAAACCAAAGAAGCGCAGATGTATATCTTCATGATCGTCTGTGCTGGGGTCTCTTCTTAGTGCATGGATAGATCCTTGGATACCCTGGATAAGCTGCCTCTGATGATCGGAATACGTGAGGTTGGAATTCCGGAAGATGTTCAAGATTTTGTAGTAAACCTCACGTAGACCATCATGGAATAGCTGCCTGGGTTCTTCTGAGGGAACAGTACCAAAGATTTCTGAGAGTCGTTCCGTGACAAAGTTTGCAGTGTTGATCATCGTTCCATCTGGTATGGAAGATGGGATAGCACGCGTCCTTTCATCTAAACTCACGTACTCGAGCTTCTCGATAATCATGTGGGCGTGGTGTTCAATGGTGCAGTCGATGTAAAACCTATGTAGTGAGGTGTTATCAATGTGGTCATTATCGGCTATGGAATCCATCAATCCTTTGAGATCATTCATCATCTGAATGTCTACTTCCTCCTCAGGGTTCCCAGATGCATAGTCCAAATTGTACCTGTAAGAATGTAGCCAACTCATTTGTTGGTTAGAATATGGAAATGCGAACCTGATGAGGGCTTCATAAACCTTGCCATATATGACTTTTTGTCCTTCGAAGAACTCTGACTCGTCTGCAGTTGGTTCTGTTGGAATAGTGTCCAATATCATAACTAATTGGTGAGACTATCATTAATGGTAAAGTCCTTTTTGGGTTGCCCTCAATAAACAGTCAAGAGAAAGATGAAGGATAATATTAATAGTATTAAAATTATATTTAATTGTTTAATTAATTAATAACAGTTTATTAATTAGAAATTAAAAGTAATTAAATTTGACGGAAGATTCCAGAATCTGATCCAACCGCCGGTTGGAAGACCCAACCGCCGGTTGGGATTAGGGTTTCTGAGGCGGTGGAATTCGCAGACTTGGGGTACAAGTCAAACACTCCAACCGCCGGTTGGAAGGTCCAACCGCCGGTTGAGTGTCGAATTTAGCAAATTCTAGGGTTTCTTCCACAACTATAAATAGGGGCATCTTATACCTTCATAAACATACAAATCAAATACGAATTTTTGAGGGTTTCGAAAATTCGACTTTCTCTTGGGTTTTTGGGTGTGAAGCATTAGAGGTATTCTACTTTGGGTACTTGCCTCCAAGTAACGAAGCTCTGCTGGTTGGTCTGCGCGTGAGAATTAGGTTTTCTCTAAGGTTAGTGTTTTCCTTATATTCTCCTTGTTCAATTTATTCATTGTACTATGTTGTTAAAGTTAAAGATCCCTTAGGGTTTTAGTTTCCTAATTGCCTTAGATTATTTAAAGTTTTGTTATTCCGCTGCGTGTATAATAATCTAGTTAAGGAATAGAAAACCCAACAGTGGTATCAGAGCCATAGCTTAACAAATAGTAGCGTGCAATTATCTGCAATAGTATGTAGGTAAAGATAAATTGGAAAGAGAATTATCTAAATAGGTAATATGTATTTACAGTTTAGATATTGATAATTTTAAATTGTTTAAAATAGACCACTAATTTTAAAAGGTTTAAAATAGAACCCTAAACTTCAAGAGAGATTATATGTATAATATGATTTATATATATGTATAATTAAAGTCTAAATACATCGTCAGTCAATTGATAAATCGGCTCACCCATGAGGAACAAACTATAAGAGGGGTATAAGGCGGGTCGCTCAGCTTCCCTAAAGAAGTCAGGTTTTTAATAAGCTTCGCGCTGACCTACTTCTCCGCTTCTTTGTGCGTTCGATGGAGCTACCGAGGACCTTTGATAGGATGATGTCAAGATTAAAAGTAGACTTAAAATAGTAAAACAAAATCCCGTTTTAGCTATAGGAAATGATGAATAGTATGCTAACCCATGAAATCCGCACATCTCTCGTATGAACTGTTAATGGAGCTTGTGTGGTTTACCGGCACATTAATATGAGGACGTAATGAAAGGTGATTGAGACTCGCGATTCTCGAGCGTACTCGAGCCGGGGATCACGCGGGGTTTGCATGGTTAATTCATCATCTTGTTCATGATCCTCGGCATACCAGTCATGAATAGTAGATGTGCATTACCGAGATTAACATGCCATTGATAGAAATCAATGAATCTCAAAGATTTAGGAGTTTCATAGAAATGAAATAGATAATGGTATTTTAGTTATATGATTACGGCGACCCTTTTCATAAAACTGAAAATATGGATCCTAGCCTTAATTTAGAAAATTGGGTAAATAATTAAGGAATATTCAAACTAACTAAAACTGTTTTATCTCATAGATGGCTAATTTAGATGGTGCAAATCCTCCCGTCCCCAATCCCGCACATAACTCGAACTTCTCACTACTCCCAGTTCTTGGGAGGGAAAGACTGACCGGTCCAAATTATATGGACTGGATGCGTAACCTAAGGTTTACCTTGAGGTACGAGAACAAGGAATATGTTCTCGATGAGTAGATTCCCATAATTGATGAAGAATCAACCCAAGAGGAGATTGAGGCACACCAGAAACATTATGATGACGCAAATAAAGTGTCTTGTATCATGGCATCTTCCATGAGCCCTGAACTGCAAAAGACTTTTGAAAACACATGGGCTTATGAAATGAACCAACAGCTGAAAGAAATGTTTCAGGCTAAGGCAAGCAAAGAACGCCTCGATGTGGTGAAATCCCTCATGGCTTGCAAGCCCAAACCTGGAGTTTCTATCTGTGCTTTCGTCTTAGAGATGAAAGGGTACTTTGATAGGTTGGAATCATTGAACATGGTATTTGACACAGAGTTTTCCATCGCCATAATTCTATCCAGTTTGCCAGCTGTCTACAATCAGTTTGTAATGTCATATCAGATGAATATGAATGAGAGAGAAGGCTCAATAATGGAACTCCACAATTTACTGCAAACTGCTGAGCAAGGAATCAAAAAGGATGATGTGTCCTCTGGCTCAGCAGCTCCTGTGTTGACTGTTGGTCAAAGTGCAAAGAAAAGAAAAAGGTCAAATTCTAATTGGAAAAGGAAGACTACTGACGGAAAGTCCGTTCGCAGGTCTAAGAAAGGGACCGATTCTGAGAATGCACATGTTAGTGACCCACAGGAAGCAGTGTGCTTCTACTGCAACACAAAGGGGCATTGGAAGCATAACTGCCCGAAGTACCTGAAGGACCTTGAAGAAGGAAAGGTCGAGAAGAGTATTCACTCAGGTATGTTTATGATCGAACTCCATAATACTACAACTTCTAATTCATGGGTTCTGGATACAGGGTGTGGTAATCACATTTGAACTGTATTGCAGGGGCTAAAGGAAAGTAGAAGTGTGAAGCATGGAGAGCTCAACTTAGTTATGGGAAACAAGGGAATTGTACCTGTGACGAAGATTGGAAAATTTGAGCTCATGCTGAATTCTGGAGTTAGGATAGATTTAAATAATTGCTATTATTCGTCAAAAATGACTAGAAACATTATTTCATTTTATGCTTTGTTTAAAGATGGTTATCATTTTACTTTTGATAATGGAAATGAAGATATTTTGGTTTATTTAAATAATTGTTTTGTTTTTAAAGCTTCTCCTTACAAAGGCATATATGAAAATGTTGAATGTGTTAGCAATGTTATTTTAAATGTTGATTCGTCTAATGAGCTTGATAAATCCAAGTTGTGGCACTATCGTCTAGGGCACATAAACAAGAAACGCATCGCCCAACTCCAAAAGGATGGAGTATTGGAATCATTCGACCTCAAATCGGATGATGTATGCGAATCTTGTTTATTAGGCAAGATGACTAAATCACCATTCACAGGATCATGTGAAAGAGGTGAAGGATTATTGGATTTGGTACATACAGATGTATGTGGACCATTCCAATGTGCTACAAAAGATGGAAATAGATACTATGTTACATTTACTGATGACTTCAGCAGATTTGGACATGTTTATCTGATCAAACATAAGTCAGATACTTTTGAGGTATTCAGAAGATATCAAAACGAAGTAGAGAATCAACTGGGCAGAAAGATAAAGGTTCTCAGATCCGATAGGGGGGGAGAGTACCTTAGTATCGAGTTTCTCGATCATCTTAGAAACTGTGGAATAGTTTCACAATTGACTCCTCCTAGAAAACCGCAGCTTAATGGTGTTGCTGAGAGGAGAAACAGAACTTTGTTGGACATGGTTCGATCTATGATGAGTCGAGGAACACTTCCAATAAGTTTATGGGGTTATGCATTAGAAACAGCCGCCCATATCTTAAATCAAATACCCACTAAGAAAGTTTCAAAGACACCTTATGAGATGTGGAAGGGAAGGAGACCTTCTCTTGGTCACATCAAAATCTGGGGTTGTGAAGTTTACGTTAGACGGGAAACTCAGGACAAACTAGACCCCAGATCTGAAAAGTGTCTTTTCGTCGGTTATCCATAAGAGTCGTTTGGATATTTATTCTACAGACCCAAGGATAATGTGGTCTTTGTAGCTCGAAGAGGAGTGTTCCTTGAGAGAGAAATGATATCTAAAGAGGACAGTGGGAGTAAAATTGATCTTGAAGAAATTCAAGAATCTACCGATGAAGAACCTATAATAAACACTGACGTTCAACAAGAGGTGGAGACACCTGTTTAACCTGAAGACATATCCTTACCCGTTTGCAGATCTAGTAGAGTTAGCAATCCTCCTGAGTTCTATTATGGTTACCAAATAGAAGAAGGGGATAAGATAAATGATAGTGCACTGGCTGAATTAGCTGAGCCTGCTAACTACAAGGAAGCGATGGCAGGCCCTGAGGCTGCTAAGTGGAAGGAAGCTATGAAAAGTGAAATTCAGTCCATGTATGACAACCAAGTTTGGAATTTAGTTGACACTACACCCGATCTTAAGACGGTGGGATGTAAGTGGATCTTCAAGAAGAAGACAGACATGGATGGAAACGTGCATACTTATAAAGCTAGATTGGTAGCAAAGGGCTATACTCAAACCTACGGGATTGATTATGAAGAAACCTTCTCACCAGTAGCTAAGATTAAGTCAATTAGGATTATGCTAGCCATAGCTGCGTTTCATGACTATGAAATTTGGCAGATGGATATCAAAACCGCTTTCTTTAATGGGAAACTGACAAAGGATGTGTTCATGGTACAACCGGAAGGTTTCGAAAATACAAAGTATCCTAATAGAGTGTGCAAGCTTGAAAAGGCTATTTATGGACTTAAACAAGCCTCACGTAGCTGGAATCTCTGCTTCCATGAGAAAGTCACAGAGTTTGGATTTTCTAGAAGTGAAGATGAGTCCTGTATATATGTCAAGTTCAGTGGGAGTATTGTAGTATTCTTAGTATTATATGTGGATGATATAATGCTCATAGGAAATGATATCCCAACTTTACAAGGTGTAAAAGCATGGTTTCGCTATGAAAGATCTTGGAGATGCAGCATATATCCTAGGTATAAAGATTTATAGAGATAGGACAAAACGTCTCATAGGACTCAGCCAGGACACGTACTTAGATAAAATCTTGAAAAGATTCAATATGGAAAATTCTAAGAGAGGGAACTTACCCTTAAATCATGGCATAAAGATCAGTAAGGATCTGTGTCCAAAGTCAGAACAAGAATTGGACAGAATGAGTCGAATCCCATATGCTTCGGCTATAGGATCGATCATGTATGCCATGAAGTGTACAAGACCTGATGTCTCATTTGCTTTGAGCTTAGTGAGTCGACATCAGCAGAATCCTGGTGAAGGTCATTGGACAGCTGTAAAAAACATTCTCAAGTATTTGAGAAATACTAAAGACAGGTTCTTGGTTTATGGTGGAAAAGAGGAACTAAGAGTAACGGGTTATAGTGACGCCAGTTTCCAAACAGACAGATATGATTGCCGTTCACAGTCTGGTTGGGTGTTCTTACTAAATGGGGGAGCGGTGACATGGAAAAGTTCTAAGCAAGATACAGTGGCAGACTCTACATGCGAGTCTGAGTACATTGTGGCTAGTGAAGCAGCAAAGGAAGCTATCTGGATGAGGAATTTCATTGGAGATCTTGGAGTTGTTCCAACAGTGCAAGATCCTATTGCTATATTCTGTGATAATGAAAGTGCAGTAGCCTTGAGTAGAGAACCCAAGGATCACGGAAAGTCAAAGCACATTGAAAGGAAATACCATTTTGTTCGAAGTAAAGTCGAAGAAGGACACATAATTGTGAAGAGCATAAGATCAGAGGAGAATCCAGCTGATCCGTTCACAAAGCCACTAGGAAAGTCCAAGTACGATGAACATGCTAGGAGCATAGGTTTAAGAGATAATGTAAAGTTTTAGTAGTTAGTTTGAATTTGAAAAGTTATAAACAATGATGGTAACTTTAATAGACTTGGTGATTAAGTAATGGAGATTATTAATTGGAAGGAGTTCTACCAATTACTATTGTTTGTCGTTGTGTTTCAGTTTTGCCTGTTTAGGCACCACTTCCAGAGTAATAAGTTCTTACTCAAACCTCCTCATTCGATCACACTATAGGAAGTATGTGGTGAATTAAGACTGTCATGGAGTGTTAGTAGATGACTATGGAGATAGACATGGCATGGAGATTGCTGCCACACTCATGGTTACTTAATGGGGATTTAAGTATATGAGAAACCCGCACTCATGGAAGTTACTTCATGGATTGAAATCACGAGTAACTCTGAGATGATAATATCTTTTATTCTTAAAATGGAGATACATGAGTATCTAGTTCTTCAAATCTGTTATACTTTACACTATTTTAACGCTGTGCGTAAAAGGCAGTTATAAAGGGTATGATGGGTATGATACGATAAGTTGACTAGTGCTATGTAGTCGATATTTATTTGTTCCTTTTGCCTAAAATGGAAAAGAGATATCATGGGCCCTCTGATGATTAAAGTTTGACTCTAAAGTGCTAGGCCTGGCCGAGACTAGGGTGATAGTTTAGTAGTCTCATATAGTCAATATAATCGGAAATCAGAAAACTTATATGAATCTTGAGATTGATTATAATCAATGTCTCGATTCATACGATATCGTGAAACAAAGGAATGGATGATCACTTATCTAAAGGACTGACTCTAAATCAGAGTTAGGCAGTTGCGATGGATGGCACACTTTACATGGTTAATAAGATATAGACTTAGACCAATAATAGTTGATGAATTGTCCAAGTGGGAGACTGTTAGAATAGTGTCCAATATCATAACTAATTGGTGAGACTATCATTAATGGTAAAGTCCTTTTTGGGTTGCCCTCAATAAACTGTTAGTCCCTGTTTAACTTAATAAACAATCTTACGTAATAAGCCTTGAATATATTATTGAGAAGTTGCGGAATCACACTCAATAATATTAAGAAGATCAACAAATATTAATTAATATGATGAACACAATAATTATACCGAAAGCTTCAATCTTATTAATGATATAAGACGAATACACTTGATGTATTAGGGTTACAGAAAACCTTGAAGTTGCGCAATTAACATCAACCTATCTAGGTCTAAAGGATCTCTATTTATATCACATAGAATCCTATACAATCTCCTACATATATGGAATATAATAACTTCCATAACTGACTCAAACTTATCACAAAATCATAAACAGTTGAAACTACCATTCTGAAGTAAACAGTTGTAACTGTTACACATTCAGTGGTAACTGCTTCAATTGTAATATAAGACTAAGTAAAAATATATAATCAGTGTTAACTGTTTCATATATAACTAACAGTTACAAATACATAAGCAGTTTTAACTACTTACAGACACATAACTATCAGTTGTAATCTATCTTCAATCAGTTGTAACACTAGTCTTCTCGTCAGTTTTCTTCTATCAGTTGTAACTTCGTAAAGACAGTTTTAACCTTCAAAACAAACAGTTTTAATCACTTATACTCTGTCTTCATCAACAACTTCAATTTAGACCTGAAACAATTTTGACCCAACAATCTCCCCCTAAACTTAATCTGTCCTTCACAGCATTAAGTTTCTTCTAATCCTCCATTATAAGCTTCACAAAATTCTTTCAAAACTGTTAGTCTTTTCTTCTCTTCCTCCTATCAATCTCCTCCTTCTTATGAATCTGATTTAACACCATATATACCAATTCCAGAGCTACATCATCTAAAACTGCAGCTTGTAATCTTGCATTTCTCAAGCCCATCAAAAATCTCAGATTTATATCATAAAATCTATCTGTCAATAACCAAATAAATACTGCATCCTCCATAACAATCTGATGTACTCCAGGTTTGGCATGATAAATCCAATTTCTGACCTTGCTAAAAGTAGCAAACTGAAATGGAAACTATTCTGGCTCAAACATAGCCTTAATCCAATGCCATGTAACTTTTTCAACCAGATTATCAAACCTTTTCAAATCTAAATTCTTTTCCATCCCAATCTCATACATTCTCACTAAATCAGTCCTACTGATCCTCTTTATCAAATCCCTAAAAGATCTCCACCAAGATACATTTCCATCTGCTCTTTCAACTTTAATCTTGTGAATCTTAACAGGATTGACAAATTGCTCAATAGACCAATCAATGATACCAGGTAATTCAACATTAATTACCTCAGATTCCATAGGCTGTAACAGAATAAACTCCTTCAATTCATCAATATTCCTTTCTCTATCAGGAATTTCATCTAACTCTCTCTTCTTTCTTTCAAGTTCATCTTTCTTCCTCTTCTCAGCTTCTATCTTTTCTCTTTTTTCCTTTTCTTCCTTTTCTTTCAATTTTCTTTCTTTTTCAGCCTTTTTTCTTTCCTTTTCAGCTTCTATCTTTTCTCTTTCTTTCTTTTCAATCACATCAGGATTCAAATCATCCTTATCCCATAACTCCTGCAATCTCTCTAAACTCATCTGTTTCAATGCATTCAAAGGAATATACCCACCTTTCAGCTTTGCAATTAAATTCTTCTTCATTTGTGCTTTTGTTGGTGGTTTTGCAGCCTTTTTCTTTCTTGCTTCTTCTGCTTTCTTTTTATTAACCTGATCAACAAGATATTCAATATCATCATGTCTCTGTTCTTTCAGCAAATATTCATCCCATTCTGCCACTTGCTCTTTTGTCATTTTCACAAACTTTCCTTCCTCAATCTCAACATCAATCAATCCCTCTGCATTTAGCTCATCCTGTAACCTTTGAGCATATTCATTATCATGAGCAGTTACTTCTGGTGGCACTGGTTTTTGCTTTTTCTTCTTTGGTTCTTCTACCAGTTTTCCCTTGCCTTTATCTTTTGGATCAATCTTTGGCAACTCTTTCTTCTGTTGAACAGGAGCAGCAGCAGGTTCTCTAATCTGAAATCTAGGCAAAGATGGTTGTTGTGTAGATTTCTTCTTTGGAGTTTCAACCTTCTTTCCTGTTCCAGTCATCTTAGCAGTCTTAACTGGAATGCTCTTCTTCCTAGTCTTTTCAACTTGTTGAGCATCAATTTTTACTTCTTCTTTTTCCACTGCTATCTCTGGTTTACTCACCTCATCACCATCATCACCATCAATTTTTAACTCCTCAGTCTTTTCATCCAAATTAACCTCTACAGTCTGCTCCACTGACCCAACAACCTCAGTATGTTCAGAATTATTTTCATCTGCCACTGGGTCATTCATCTCTGTTTCCACTGTCTCATATACTGACTCATTAATCTCTGGCTCTGTAGGTGGTGTTGGAGGTGTATGCACAAATTCATCATCCACTGGTTGTTCCATTACAATCTCTTCATCAACCTTGTCATCATCAGACACAACCTTATCCTCCTTATTCACCTTATCACCCAAATTTGTCCAGACCTTCTCCCCCTTTTTGAAAGCATTTTGTGGAAACTGATAAGCATCCTCAGGTTCAGAAGTATCATGAACCACATATTTCCTTCCTTTCTTCAAACATTTAATAACAATCTTCTCCAACTGCTGCACTCTCCTCTGCAACTGAGTGATAATTTCATCCTTAGCTTTATTCTTCTTCCTCTCCTTTACAAATTCATCCCAAACATAATCAACCATTTTCGTCAATTCCAAGTTAGTTCTAGCCTCAACACCTTCAGGATGTGAATCCTTTGGTGAATCATTGACATCATCAAACTCTGACTCATGCCTAGCATGATCATCAAAGTCCCCTTGGTTCTTGGTACTGGGACCACTAGGATCATCTACAGGTGTAGAATTGTAACACCCCAGAAATTCGCTGTTTTGCGGAAGCATAGTTTGGGGTGTTACTAATTAAATATCACAGCACAAAGATAAAGCAAACGACCTCTAAATGAGACGTTTTGTAAATTAGTTACATTCCATAGATATAATGTTTGAAAACTTAGTGTTTTCGTATACAAAATGTAGTTTCCCCTAGAGTCCACGCGTATAGCGGGAGATTCTATTACATAATCAAAATATACAAAAGATAATGCTAAGAATCTCCGTTAATGCAGTTGTGTTGAAATCATGCGACTCTAGCTAAAATCCTGGAGTAATCCTACTCCATCCGGGTACCTGAGAAAACATGCTAAAAAGTGTCAACCAAAAAGGTTGGTGAATCTCACAGGTTTGTAAATGATATCGGCTTTGAACACGAGATTTCATTAGTAGTGCCCGTAGGCGTAAAATCAGCCATTGCAATCCAGCAATCGTAAAATCAGTATTTGCAATCCAGCAAATGTAAATAAATAAGTTTATACCGTTGCCATGAGGCTCATAATCGAAGCTTAACCCGTAATAATATGTTTGCTCCCGTGACATGCTCGTAAGTGAGCAAGCATCAGTAACGAATAAGTTGTCACCCGTTTATACGTGTAAATCGGTACGTGGCAGCGCTACTGCCCCGGGTGGGGAGGGTCATTTCCCTAATGGATCCATTAACTACTGTTCGCGCTTAAGTCCATAACTAACGATATATGATGGAGAGACTTCTGTAAATAGTAATTAACTCATGCAATTCCGTTTGGTATAGAAATCAGTTTAGTACTTGTGTTCAGGAAAAATCAGTAGCATGTATCTCCCCCAATAAGATAAAGCAGTAAAAGTGGGGCCGTAAGACTCACCTGAGTCTTTGCAAGTACGTCTATATCAATAAACGAGTAAGTAATCTCAACCGTAGGTTCTCCGAACCCGTAACCTTCAAATGCCTAAACATATGAATTTAAGTAAGTAGATGTCTCGCAAGACCATCTAGGCTAGTTGTGTACACAACTCAATATGTCCAAGTGTTTGTTTAGTAATCCGTTTGTAGTTTGAAAACAAATATGGCCCGTTGGTGACGGTTTGTAATAATGATTCAAAGTGTTATCATTTATAACGCAATTTAGTGTAGTTGTAATAGAAAGTATGTTCTATGACGTTTGTTAAGTCGTATGACATAAGTATTTGAAGTTGTGTAAGTTCGACACTTAGTAAAATCTGACTTTTCAAGGTTCTGGTTTGTGCGACGTAGCATGCGACGTAGCATGCGACGTAGGGTGGTACGTCGCATGATGCGACCTTCGCAAATCAATGCGACGTAGGAGGCGACGTCGCTAATGCGACGTTGGTTCGGTTTGCGACGTAAAAGTCTACGTCGCTATGTGCGACGTCCGCAAGTTAATGCGACGTAATAGGCTGCGTCGCTAGTGCGACGTTGGGATATCTGTGCGACGTAGGCCGTGACGTCGCTAAATGCGACGTTTTGAGCTACGTCGCAGAAAGTCCAGCGTCTCTGCGACGTAGCGGTCTGATCGGAATTTGGTGGCCGGAAAATCGGTCGAAAAGCTTCCGTTCGGTCCAAATCTTTTACCCAACCCATTTTTGGACATTTTAAGCATATATAAACTATAAAAACGTAAAAATGAGTAAAAACGGAGAGTTTCGGGTTTTGTCGGAAACTTACGAAATGCCGAAATGAAAATCCGGAAAGATAGCGTGATAGATCGTGATGTGGTGGTCGTTTTCTTCCAAAAGGGTAGTATGTTTCGCGTGCGTTTAGTGGTAGTATTTTGTGAATTAGTGAGAAATGTGGAGTTGGTGGTGAGGATGAAGTTGAGAGGAAAGAGAGAAGAAAGAGAAAGAGAAGAAGAATTAAATGAAAGAAGGAGGTGGAAATTGGGAGGTTAAGCCCCCAATTTCGCCCGCGTTTCCGCTCCGTGCGGTGTTCGTTTCCCCCGTCGTTTAAACGTTATCAAGCAGTTATATTTTTAAAAGGTGACGGGAAATGTTTTAATGAAATACCTTGAAATTAATTATAAAAACATTTGTCGAAGTATTAAAATTCTTAACTCGCGTTTAATACATATACGTTAAATTATTTAAATTGTCGTCGCGGTATTATAAATAATGTTTGTTCGCTGTGTATTTTATAAAATAAAATACGTTCTCATTATTTAGGTAAGTTTCTGTCACCAACGTCCAAGTAACTGTGTCGGACTCCGTCCGGTTAATTCGTACGATTAATCCAAATCGCGTATGTACACACATATATATATAATTCACCTTATATATATACAAATAGAGTCTGTAATTAGTCCTATTACATACTAATTACAACTAGTTACAAGTAATTAGGCAAAATTAATTATCCTAATTTAGCAGGTGTTACAAGAATCATGTCCATGTGTTGCCTCTGATGGGGTCTTATTAATGTTACTTCTGTCCTGCTCTGCCAGTGGGCTAGAAGCAGTAGAAGCAGCCCTCTCAGAATGATCATCCTCCTCCTCATTGATCATCTGCTGTGATGAATCATTTGACTGAGACACCTGAGCAGCAGCAGCCTCAGATGCCTGTGTTCTAGCCTTTTTGGCTTTAGTAGATTTAGCTGTTTTGGTCCCTTGTTTTCTTTTATTACCCCCAACTACTGTGGGTTGAGAAGTGGTGGGTGGAACCATTCTCTCAGTAGTTGGTTCAGCATCAGTTGGTGGTACTGATGCTGTGGTGGAAGGTGCAGGAAGCATTGTAGAAAATAATGCTGTAACCTTCCCAGAAAATTTAGTATGTCTCTTCATATTTACAAAAACTTTTGGTTTAAAAGAGACAATACCAATAACTTTCTCAAGTGCAGTTAAGTTAGAAATTTGTTCATTTAAGAACAACTGCACAAAACGTGGATACATCAAAAATTTAATCTTTGGCTGCTCAATGTTTCTAAGCATACCAGAAAATATCAGATTTGAAAAATTAAACCTTTGACCATTTGCAAGACAAGCAATTGCATAAGCAATGTTGCTTCCAAACTGCTCAAAAGATGATCTCTTAGATGATAAGCAGTGTAAAATCGTATGTATTAAAAACCTCCACTGATGAGAAAATAAGGTTTTCTGAAAAGTAAAAACTTCAAAAGAACCCTCATAACCCATCAATCGTAAAGTATTATACATAACAGTATCATCTAAAGAAGTTATACCTGCCTCATCATCTAGTTGTAATGAAGCTCTAACAGTAGCTTCTGTAACTACAACACGTGTATCCATAACTTCTGAAACAATTCTTTTAATCCCCTGTTCCTCTTCTATTGATGCATTTACCCAGAAATTGTTGATATGATCGTGAGATATCCTGGGTGCTACAGTGAGAGCATGACGAATATGTGAAGCACGAAAGAAATCAATGATTTCCACATACTCGTTTGCCTCTGCAGGTTTCATTAAGAATGCAATCATATTGTGATCTTTTCTAATCGGTAGTTGAATAGTAGACGAAGTCGATGCCATGATAAGAAATCAAGTAATCGAGAAGAATCGAAGATGATTTTACAGAATTGAGAATCGATAAGACTTAGCGCAGTTGTTTGTATGTGTAATTTTGAAAGCGTAATGAGAAACCCTAAGTGTTGAGAGTTAAGTACTGAAATTAAATCAGTTGTAAGCCCTAATTTGATCAGATCCCCAATTATAACTAAAACAGTGTTAATTAAGTAAAATAACACGTTCAGTGATAATTGTGAAAATAACCATCAGTGGTAATCAACACTTGGTTTCTCAAATGCATCATTTACATAATAAAGCTAGCAGTGCTAACTTGTACAAGCAGTACCAACCGACCAAGGCAGTGCTAACTTAATACAAGTAGTACTTCAGTTCTAGCAAAATCATATAAACAAAGCAGTGGTTGATGTTTTTTTTTTTTTTTTTATACCGAAAATTAAAATCCACAAGCAGTAAAACTTCATAAACACCTGCATAAGTTAGACTCCAAGACATAGCAATATAACCTGCAGTGGTAATTCCAAACAATAATACAAGTATACAGTGTTAACTATACACCAACAGTGGTGAAGTGATTATTACCACTGTTTATACTAAAAGTAGGAAACAGTGATAACAAAACACAATACACACAATCAGTGTTTAATTAACAAATCAGTATTAACCCAATATTGAAATCACAGTAGATATTATTCACAGAAAGCAGTGATAAGAAAAATAACTTATTACAAATTAATCATTCCAATACTAGTAACCAAGAATGTGAATCTGCCTACATCAAAAGCTTTTGTAAACAGATCAGCAAACTGATTATCAGTATGAACTTTCAAAATTTGAATAAGTCTTTTCTCATTACAATCTCTAATGAAATGATATCTGATTTCAATGTGCTTTGTTTTAGAATGTTTAACTGGGTTATTAATAATACTGATTGCAGAGCTATTATCAATAAAAATAGGAGTAATAAGAAAGGTAAAACCATAATCTAGCATCTGATTCTGAATCCATAGCACTTGAGCACAGCAACTTGCAGCTGCTACATATTCTGCCTCTGCTGTAGATGTAGATACAGTGGTTTGTTTCTTGCATTGCCATGAAACCAATCTTTCTCCCAAAAATTGACAACCTCCTGATGTAGATTTCCTGTCCAGATTAGCTCCTCCATAATCACTATCTGTGTAAGCTATCAGATCAAAGGAAGTAAACTTTGGATACCAAAGGCCCAATTTTGGTTGACCCTTTAAATATCTAAATATTCTTTTGACTGCAAGAAGATGTGACAGCTTTGGATTAGCTTGAAATCTAGCACATAAGCACACAGCAAACATGATGTCAGGCCTTGATGAAGTGAGATACATAAGAGACCCGATCATTGATCTGTAAAGATGTTCATCCACACTCTCCCCCTCAAGATCTGCATGTAATTTCTTGTTTGTCTCCACTGGTGTGCTTGCAACTTTAGCATCTTTGTACCCAAACCGATCCAGTATATCATTAACATACTTACTTTGATGAATAAAGATTCCTTCTTTCTGTTGCTTTACTTGCAGCCCCAAGAAAAATGTTAATTCCCCCATGGAGCTCATCTTGAACTTTTCATGCATCAATGATTCAAACTCCTTGCAAAGACTATCCTTTGTTGAACCAAAAATGATATCATCTACATAGACTTGAACCAGTAGTATATCATTCTTAATTCTTTTAGTAAACAAAGTTTTATCTATTGCACCCCTTTTGAATCCATTCTGCAACAGATAATCTGAAAAAGTATCATACCAGGCTCTAGGTGCTTGATGTAAGCCATAAAGAGCTTTATCCAGTTTGAAAACTTTGTCAGGAAACTTAGAATCTTCAAACCCTGGTGGTTGACAAACATATACCTCTTCCTGTATAGTGCCATACAGAAAAGCACTCTTAACATCCATCTGATACACAATGAATCCCTTAAATGAAGCATAAGCCAAAAACAATCTAATAGCCTCTATTCTTGCAACAGGTGCAAAAACCTCATCATAATCAATCCCCTCTTCTTGTGAACCCCTGTGCAACCAATCTAGCCTTGTTTTTGATCACTATACCTCTTTCATCCTTCTTGTTTTTGAAAATCCATTTAGTACCAATTGCCCTCTTCCCTTTAGGCAAATCAACCAATGTCCAGACTTCTTGAATCTTAAACTGAAGCAACTCCTCTTGCATAGCTTCAATCCAACTAGGATCTCTCAAAGCTTCAGTAACCTTCTTTGGTTCTGTTTGAGACAGAAAACAAGCAAACAAAGAAGTATTAACAGCTTCTGTATCAAGATTTACTTCTTCCTCATTTGCTGAAGCTTCAAACACCTGACTTTGATTTCTTGTTTTAACAGCAGATTCAATATCTCCTATTACATTCTCAAGTGGATGATCTTTATGAGTAATGTATTTAGATGCTGCTGTTTCTTGAATCCTCTCCTCCAAGTTGGTAAAATTTCCTTCTTGTCCAGACTCACTACTTGACACTTCTCTTGCAATTCTCTTTGACACAGGAGTAGAGCTCATCAAATGTAGATAATTTAGTTGTTCCTGCTCCTTGTCAAGATGCTTTGTTGGTGTCTGATCAACATTCACACTTGCCTTTGTATACTTCTGTACTGAACTCATATCACTGTCTTCTGTACTGTCTTCAATAACAGGTCTATCAGAATCATCAACATGAGAAAATGATGTTTCATCTGATTTTCCTGTTTCCACATCCTGTGATGTCTTTGGTTGATCAGTATCAAACACTTCTGGGGGATCAGGAGACCAAATTGGAAATAATATATATTCCAATGAATCCTTCTTCATTCCAGCTGATATTCCTGAGTCTGACCTACCTTCTCCATCACCCGTTCCTGTATTTGTACCTGCACTTGTATCCACATTTGTATATCTAAAAGCAGTATTAAGTGCATCAATATCAAATAGTGATTTAGGACCTTTTCCCTCAGGATTAACAGTGTTTTCATTAAAAGTGATGTGCATTGATTCTTCTATGATTCTGGTCCTTTGATTGAATATCCTATAAGATTTACTTTGAATAGAATAACCAACAAATATCCCTTCATCAGCCTTACTCTGAAACTTACCTAAGTGATCTTTGGTATTTAAGATTGTACAAGGACACCCAAAAGATTTTAAGAAACTAACCAAAGGCTTTCTCTTAAATAACAGTTCATATGGTGTCTTGTACGTTATGAGGCTTAACAACTAATACTCTATTCTGAACATAGCAAGCCGTGCTAACTGCCTCTGCCCAAAAGGACATAGGTAGCTTTGCATCAGATAGCATGGTTCTAGCAGCCTCAATCAGTGTCCTATTCCTCCTTTCAGCTACTCCATTTTGTTGAGGAGTTCTAGGTGCACTAAATTCTCTCTTAATACCTTTAACTTCACAGAATTTATCCATCTCATGATTTTTAAATTCTGTTCCATTATCACTTCTGATGATCTTTACTCTTTTATCCAATTGATTTTCCATCTTAGTTATAAATGATCTAAGTATTTCACCTGTCTCATCCTTTGTCCTAAGAAAGAAACCCATGTAAATCTAGTATAATCATCAATCATCACAAGACAGTAAGACTTTTTCCCCATACTACTTATACTGGTTGGTCCAAATAAGTCCATATGCAATAAGTGTAAGGGTGTGCTATTTGTGTTCACAGATTTGGACTTAAATGAGGATTTGTGTTGCTTTCCCTTTTGACAAGAAACACAATGATCATCACATGAATAGACCTTTTCAGGCAAACCTCTAACAAGCTTGTTTTTGACAAGTTTATTAATGGTTTTGAAATTCATGTGACACATCCTTCTATGCCACAGTTCAGATTCATTCACACTTGCTCTAGAAATAAGACAGTTTAAATCAGGTTGAGGTGTCATATTTACTAAGTCACACTTATATACATTATCTTGCCTTGGAATTCTCATCAAAATCATGTTTTCTGGTATTTTGAATTCCTTAGACAAGATAAGGCATTCAGTGTCAGTAAAAAGAACTGGGTTCTTTTTATCTGTGATTTGACTTACACTTAGTAAATTATACCTCAGTTGTTCCACAAAATAAACATTATCAAAACTTAACTTTTCACTCTGAACTGTTCCTTTCCCTGTGATCCTTCCTCCTTTTGGATTACTTCCTAAAGCTACATATCCACCATCAAAAGATTTGAAATCCTGCAGCTTTTCTTTGTCTCCAGTCATGTGCCTTGAGCATCCACTATCAATATGCCATAAGCTCTTTGGCTTGCCCTGCACAAACAGTCAAAAAGAGAATTAATTTCTCTTGGGAACCCAAACCAATTTGGCTTTGGGTTTCCCATGTGCATTCACATATTCAATTTTCTTGAAGATTATTGATTGTGAAGCACTGTTGGTATTTGGAACTGTTAATTTATCAGACTTAATAGGTGTCCAAATCCAACTTATTTTAGACTTAACAGTGTTCTTTGGCTTAACAGTTTTAACTGTTTTACCAAACAAAGAGTCAGTGTTAATTTTGTTAACACTGTTTTTGTATTTGGTTACCACTGTTTTAGTCTTTAAACTTTTGGCTAAATTTGTTATTACTGCTGCAGTAGATTTACCTGTAACAGTGTTTAACATGGTAGCCTTTGAGTTTATCTTCTGAACTCTGGCAGTATGATTAACTTTTGATTGAAAATTTTGTTTGTTACTCATATTTGCTTTTGTCCATGACTGTTCTCTAATCCTTTGAACATTCTCAGGATTATGATAGAAGTCATATTGAAGATGACCCATTTTTCCACATATAAAGCAAGACATTTCTTTAATCACGGTAACATTATTACCCAGTTTTTGTGAAACCATTTGATTCCAATTTCTTTGATTACCTCTGGGTTTTTGATTTTGAAAATTCTGTGAAGAAGAATTACTTGCTTTACATGTACAATTAACACAGTTATTCACAACAGATTTAACAACAGGTTTAGTAACTGAATTAACTGTATTACTAACATATCCTAACCCATGTTTAGATTTGTTAGTATTCAAGCTCACCTTCTCTAAGTCCAGTTTAACCTTTTCCTTAAACATTTTCTTACCCTCTTCTAGTTTATCAGTTTTAAGATTAGAAACTAGATCAGTAATTACTCTCCTCACATTCTCACATGTTGATTCAGACTTAGATGAATCAGATTTCACACTCTTCTCACTATCAGATGTCCTATCACTCTGATCATCTTCTTCAGTCCAGTCACTAACTTCACCTTCTACAAACAGTTCATCATCAGATAAACTTTTAATTGGATCAGCCTTTTTAACCTCATCTACCATTCCTCTTTTAAGTGAATTGATATCAATTTCACTTTTAGGAGGAAAGTAGGTGTGATTATAAGGTGGAGGTACATTATTGTACCCTAATCCAGTCTTAAGTTTATCATGAATCTGTGAATTAATAAGTTTATTTACACTCTTTGAAGAATGTTCTAATTTACTTACATCAAGCCTTATACTATCTCTTTCACATGTGACCTCAGTAAGTTTCTTAGATAACAACTCAACTTTATCTTTAAAAGTGTCTCTCTCCCACCTAGCATATTCAATGTCATATTTAAACTGTGTTGCATTGACTTCATATGCCTTTATTTGATTTTCCAGATTTTCAATGACTGCTATGGTGTGTTTACTTTTGATTTCCCATTGTTTTAGTTCCTCACACACTTTTATATTATGATCTCTGTAGTGTTTAACAGTTTGTTTACAAACAGCAGAACATAATTTATTTTGTACCTCAGAAGGAACTTCTGACTTTTTGTCAGATTCTGCAATGGCCATGAGACATTGATTCTTCACAACATGCTCTTCTTGATCACTCCAGTCCCATCCACATCCATCCATAGACACCAAAGCATTTGCTGAAGCCCCCTGAATTGGAATGTTTCTTGTCTGTGTTCCAGTGCTTCCAGATCTCTGACCATTACTATTCTGCTCTTGCCTAGGGTTTCTGCATTCTCTGGCAAAGTGTCCCATCTTGTGACAGTTGAAACACTCAATCTTGCTCTTATCAAACCAATTTGCATCATTCCTCTTGTATGCAAAGTTATTTCTACCAGTCCTTTGCATGAACCTTTTTAGTCTCTGAGTAATCAATGCAATTTGCCACTTGATGTCCATCTCCTCTAGATCATCACCATCAAATTGTTCCAGATCTTCATTAGTAAGTGAAGAATTCACATTACTTGCAAAGAAAGATTCTAATATCTGATCATTAGAACTATTTGATGATGATCCTGCTCCTCCTGAAACATAAGTAGAACCCATTTGACTTGATTCTACCTTTGTTCCAGCCATAGACATAAAAGCAGCATTATGACTATATCCAGTTGCTTGCTTCTTACTTTCCACCTCAGACTCAAAGTTCCTCAGATCATTGTATATATCTTCTAGTTCCTTAACTTCAATGTCTGAACTCTGCCTCAATCCAACAGTATAGATTGTCCATTCATCACCTAATGATCTCAAGAACTTTCTGTTAAGATCTTCTTTGTCAATCTTAACCTTGTGATTTTCCAATTCTCCAACTAGTTTAGTAAACCTATCAAAGGTTTGAGTTAGAGTTTCAGTTTTCACATGGCTAAAATTTTCAAATTGTTGCTTTAACAGAGATCTTTTATTCTTTTTGGTGTTATCATTACCACCAAACCTCTTTTCAATCGCCTCCATTAGTACCTTGGGATCTTCACAATTATCAAATCTGCTCTGATGCTCATTCGGAATGGATAGCAACAGAGTACTAAGTGCCTTGTACTCAGTAGATCTGATTTTCCTCTCTGCTTCAGATGTTGGTGGTGCTCTTGGTTGCTTTACTCCATCACCATCAAGCGTTACTGGAATACCATTAACAACAACTTCCCACATCTGATAATCCGTGAGAAGCATATATTGCCTGATTCTGACCTTCCATAGGTCAAACTCATCAGGTTTAAGCATTGGAATCTTTGTAGCTTGAATTCCTTCATTACCTTCAGTCGCCATTGAAATCAAAACTTAATATCTGAACTAAAACTCAAATACTAATACTAATAATCCCAGATCTTCATATCTTCAAAGCTTCACAAGCTCTGATACCACTTTGTTAGTCCCTGTTTAACTTAATAAACAATCTTAAATAATAAGCCTTGAATATATTATTGAGAAGTTGCGGAATCACACTCAATAATTTTAAGAAGATCAACAAATATTAATTAATATGATGAACACAATAATTATACCGAAAGCTTCAATCTTATTAATGATATAAGACGAATACACTTGATGTATTAGGGTTACATAAAACCTTGAAGCTGCGCAATTAACATCAACCTATCTAGGTCTAAAGGATCTCTATTTATATCACATAGAATCCTATACAATCTCCTACATATATGGAATATAATAACTTCCATAACCGACTCAAACATATCACAAAATCATAAACAGTTGAAACTACCATTCTGAAGTAAACAGTTGTAACTGTTACACATTCAGTGGTAACTGCTTCAATTGTAATATAAGACTAAGTACAAATATATAATCAGTGTTAACTGTTTCATATATAACTAACAGTTACAAATACATAAGCAGTTTTAACTACTTACAGACACATAACTATCAGTTGTAATCTATCTTCAATCAGTTGTAACACTAGTCTTCTCGTCAGTTTTCTTCTATCAGTTGTAACTTCGTAAAGACAGTTTTAACCTTCAAAACAAACAGTTTTAATCACTTATACTCTGTCTTCATCAACAACTTCAATTTAGACCTGAAACAATTTTGACCCAACATAAACAGTCAAGAGAAAGATGAAGGATAATATTAATAGTATTAATATTATATTTAATTGTTTAATTAATTAATAATAGTTTATTAATTGGAAATTAAAAGTAATTAAATTTGACGGAAGATTCCAGAATCTGATCCAACCGCCGGTTGGAAGACCCAACCGCCGGTTGGGATTAGGGTTTCTGAGGCGGTGGAATTCGCAGACTTGGGGTACAAGTCAAACACTCCAACCGCCGGTTGGAAGGTCCAACCGCCGGTTGAGTGTCGAATTCAGCAAATTCTGGGGTTTCTTCCACAACTATAAATAGGGGCATCCTATACCTTCATAAACATACAAATCAAATACGAATTTTTAAGGGTTTCGAAAATTCGACTTTCTCTTGGGTTTTTGGGTGTGAAGCATTAGAGGTATTCTACTTTGGGTACTTGCCTCCAAGTAACGAAGCTCTGCTGGTTGGTCTGCGCGTGAGAAATAGGTTTTCTCTAAGGTTAGTGTTTTCCTTATATTCTCCTTGTTCAATTTATTCATTGTACTATGTTGTTAAAGTTAAAGATCCCTTAGGGTTTTAGTTTCCTAATTGCCTTAGATTATTTAAAGTTTTGTTATTCCGCTGCGTGTATAATAATCTAGTTAAGGAATAGAAAACCCAACAGGTTCTTCATTATCAGAATGTTCATGCAGGAGCTAAGTTGCTAAATTTTCGGCGAAGGCATGAATGCGGTTTTGTAGGAATTGAGGACTTCGAGAGTTATTAGCACGATAGACAGTGTATTCAGCCTCGATTTCTTTGATTAATTCTCTCTGCCGAGGAGTGTACTCATTTGTTGAGTCTCTGATAACCGTCATTATCATCCGGAAGTCATCCTCAAATCTTTCGAGGGCACTGATCATCCCTTCATGAGTAGAGATGACCTGAACTTGGATGATCTCGAGAGGAGGGTCAGGAATGGCGGGAGATGCACGAAGGTGGATGGAGCGAACATCTATCGGAACATCTATGAAGACAACGTCATCTTCGTCACTGTCCTTTGCTGGAGCATCAGAATCCTGAGAATCAGGGAACTCAACAGTATCGGATGGTGGCTGGGATGCGTCGATGATTTGTGATGTTGGCTGAGAAGAGTCCATCTCTATATCTCTTTCAGTGTCGAAATTACAGGGAAAGTGATCAATCAATGGGTCTTTCTCTGAATCATCATCTGACAGAATGATTGGACTTTGGATATACTCGAGTTGCCTGATCTCTTCTGTCGGATGCTGAGAGTCAGGGAAGTACTCATGAGGTGGTGTGGATTGAGAAACGTCCTCTTCTTCTGGCTCTTCCTCTTCTTGTTCTTCTTCGGATTCCTCCATTTCTTCTTCTGTCTCTGAGTCTTCCATCTCATCTTCTTCTGAGTTTGATTCTTCGGTTGCAGAGATGAGACAGGTATGATCATCAGGTTCATATGAGTCTGAAGGCTCTGACTCGGATGTATCATAGTCTGAAGTGATTCTGCTAGTAGAGATTGTGTATATCTCAGCATTCTCTAGTAGAGAACTATCAGCCTGGTCAACCTGGAAGGATACAGTCTCTCCATGTACTCGAAGGCTAATAGTTTGTGAGTATACATCAATGATAGCGCGAGCAGTGTTCATGAAAGGTCTGCCTAGGATGATTGGTATATTGATATATTCCTGTATATCCATCACAACAAAGTTAGTGGGAAAAAAGAATTTATCAACCTTAACCATTATGTTTTCAGCTATTCCTCGTGGATATCGAATTGATTGATCGGCAAGTTGCACGCTCATCTTTGTAGGCTTAAGGTTTCCTAATTCTAATCTGACATATAGAGAATAAGGCATGAGATTGATGCTGGCTTCAAGATCGGCCAAGGAGCGGATCATGCCTGACTGATAGATGGAACAGGGCAGAGTAAAGCGACCAGTGTCTCCTAGTTTTTCAGGCAGGTTGCTTATGATGGCTGAACATTCCGCGTTCAGAGGGATTTTAGATACGTCGGGTATCTTATCTTTGGTAGAAAGCATTCGTCTAATGTACTTGGTACTGGTAGGAATTCTAGACACGGTGTCTAAGAATTTTGAGTCGAGTTTGAAGGAGTTGACCTTATACTTTTGCTTTAGACGATTAGGGAATGAGATTCTCACTTCTCTTTCAGGAGTGGGTATGGATGGGGTCTCAACTGTCTTCGGGACAGGAGATTCTTCCTTCACTGGAGAAGGAGTATTAGGTTGACTCGGTGTCACCTTTGGGTCTTTAGAGGTTACTTGTTTGGCCTCTTCTACGTGTGGGTTGTGAATGGTATTGCTAGGAAGGGTTCCTTGGGGTCTAGTGTCAAGACGCTGAGCCAACTGACCGATTTGGTTCTCAAGGCTTTTAAGAACCGAGAGTTGGTTTCTGATGAATAGGTCAGTCTGGTCTTGTCTAGCAGTGGTTTTCTGGTTGAATAGTGTCTAACCCTCGATAAATTTTGTGAGATTATCGTATTGACTAGTGATAGGCACAATGGTCTTTGTGGTATCACTAGGTGGGCTGACATCTGGTGCATTTAAGGATAAGGGTTGGTTGTAGGTAAGCTGTGGTTATTGTGGGTAGGTTGGGTATCTTGGTTGGTATTTGGGTTGAAAGGTTGGTTGGTTATTTCGTGGAGGAAATTGAGTGCCTCGTGTCCTAGGTGGAGAAGTTCGAGCGAAACCAGGTGGATTCTGTGGTCGAGCTGGGAATTGCGCGTTGTAGACCGTGCCGTCAGCTGGATCTTCATACTCCACTTGATATTCTTCCGTGGGAAGGTGAGCACAGTTCTGGCAAGCCTGAACTTGGTGGATCTGCTGCGGTTGTTTCTTTAGCTCTCCCAACTGTTTCGTCAACGACTCAATCTGCTCACTCAAGGATTTGATTGTTTCGGGTTGGATTTGGTTGTAGGAGGATAGAGGTAGAGATGAGGATTGCTCATCTGTCTTCCAGTCGTGATGGTGCATCGTCATATTCTAGATCAAGTTCTAAGCTTCTTCGTCCATGAGTTGCATGAAGTTGCCTTGAGCAGCGGCGTCAAGGGTGATGCAGTGGTTTGGAACAAGACCGTTGTAAAACGTGTATAACTGGGCAATCTTTTCGAGTTGGTGGTTTGGACATTTCTTCAGAAGGATCTTGAATCGTTCCCATGCCGTGTAGATAGACTCATCATAAGCTTGATGGAAGTTTGTGATGTCATTCTTCGACTTGGTTTGTTTGGACGGAGGAAAGTATTTGGTTAGGAATTTGGTAGCCATATCCGTCCATGAGGTGACTGAGCCGGTCTCAAGTCCCTCAAACCATGTCTGGGCATGAAGAGCGAGAGAATAGGGGAACAAGTATAGGCGGACTACATCCTGCTCAACCCCGTTCTGCTTGTAAGAGTTGGAAATCTGAATGAATTTGTCGATATGGGCGTTAGGGTCATCACGGGGTAAACCGTGGAATTGACAGTTGTCCTTGATAAGTTGGACGATGTGGTGTTTAAGTTCGAAAGATGCGCCTTCGATTACCGGATAGCTGATGGGTCCTCCTCGTCATTCGATAGACGGTTTGGTGTGATCGGCGAGAGTGATCCATGCGGCCATCTGTTGGAAGCGAGAGCGTCTTTCTTTGCGGATTGTTCGGACAATCGACTCAGGATCGGGCGTGAAAATGAGTGGTTCAGTTCTGGATGATCTGGTCGAACGTCGTTGTGTGTTGTGGGAAGGAATTTTCGGTTGAAACAAGGAAAAGAAAACTACGGGTATTTACAGGTGGTACTATATAGAAAAGTTCGTCTAGATGCCTAAGAGTCTTACGATTGATTCCCCGGCAGCGGCGCCAAAAACCTGATCGCACCCCAAACGGTCGGTCAAGGAATCGTTTCCTTGTCGTTGCCGGACCTTTCGCTCAAGGCGGGCGATCGGAGGGTGGTTTTAAATTTATAGAGCTGGGGACCTAAGTTTTACTTATAACTACGGATAGCAGTAAGTAATGACTCAGGGTCGTTCTTAAGATCAACCGTATTGTGAAACCAAGCAGTCAAGACGATCGATTCGATTTAGTAGGGTTTGTAAACAGGAGATTTGATTTTTGGTTCTTAATTACTTAGGTCCTAAATTAAACAGTAAAATAAAATAGTAGATGATAATCAGTATGGAGATGAGTGTTTGTTGTGATTTCATTAGCCTTAAGGGGAGATGATGTTTGGTTTTGATGTTTTGAAAACGTTATTTCTAAGTATTTGTGTTCTACTGTTTTAGGTACTTTATGGAGTCAACACTAGCACCCTACTATCTGATTCCTCAGATAGCATGTCACTGAGTACTAGGTTGTCATGATTCTGATCAGATCAGGCTGCCCTACCCCCAACACTGTTTGTGAAGACAAGTGACCCGTCTTGGAGTTAACTCCTGGGCGCATGAATAAGGTAACGATATTTAATTTCTGACCTTTCTTTGATACCATAAAGTATTCTAATTCAAATTGAGCATTTAAGACCGAATTCGGAAAGCGTCTGTTAACTTTTCATCGATGGTTTGTTAGGTTCAGAGCTGGTGGGTGACCCAGTGCTGCTCAGAATGTATACACCGACGTCCGTTCCATAGCTAGGGTGTATGGGAATCGTTCCAGAAGGATGGTTCCGACACTTACACGAGGTACTAGGACGTTTTACGGCATTCCATGCCTTGCGCACTAATGCAAGTTAGGGTGTATACACCGATGGCCGTTCCGTAGCTTCCATGCGTTTGTACTACACCAGAGGTGGATCCAGCATTAAACTAAGTAGTTGGACGTTTTACGGTGTTCCACACATGTTGCACATTCGGGTCACTCTGAACCCGTTTAAACTCAGTTTGTATTAAAGCTTACCCATCTATGATGTAAACCCAGCCCTCACTTATCATTACCCAATAAATCCCTGATTTATTCACGTTGTACTATACATTAGGTTTAGCGGTATTTCCAAAGCTTCAAAATCAGACCATGCATAGATAGCACAGATAATTAATTACCGTCAGAACAAGGTTCGCGACTCCTTGTCTTTTAGGGTTTTAACCACGTTTATTGGAGGAAAGGCGATAGTTTGATGAACAGTTTATAATCATAGATGAAAAGTTAAACATACATAGTTTTCATATTGTAACAATTGGGAATAATATTTTCACAACGGATTGTGCCCACGACTTTCATAGCTTCCACGTTCCGTACTTCACACATTCGTGATGTTTCCGGCGCTATACAAATGAAAGCCGTATAACGTTACCTCCGTTATTTGATATCATCCTAATTATATATTTAAATTAACATCATCCCCCATTATAACGGCTAACTACATCACAACAAACACAAAAGCTAACTACTCACTAATCATGGTAACGAATCCTAAATCTAGTATAGTTTGTTTTTCAATAGCTGGAAGGCTGACTCCTGTTTATCCGTCCAATCGAACTTCTTATCTTTCTGAGTCAGTGTGGTTAGGGGAACAGCTATTCTTGAAAAGTTTTCGATGAATCGACGGTAGTAACCAGCAAGACCTAAGAATTGTCTCACTTCGGTTGGAGTGGTCGGTGAATCCCAGCCCTTGATTGCTTCAATCTTGGCGGGATCAACATGAATTCCTTGGCTGTCAATCACGTGCCCGAGGAATTGGACGGTTCGAATCCAGAACTCACACTTAGAGAATTTGGCATATAACTCTTCGTGTTTAAGAAGTCCTAGAATGGTTTTCAGATGTTGAGCATGTTCCTGCTCGTTGCGAGAGTAAATCAGAATATCGTCGATGAACACAATGACGAATTTGTCAAGATATGGTTTGCACACCCGATTCATAAGGTCCATGAATACGGCCGGTGCGTTGGTCAACCTGAATGGCATCACTTGGAATTCGTAATGCCCATAACGAGTTCGGAAAGCTGTCATTGGGATATCATTGTCACGGAGTCGGAGTTGATGATAACCTGACCGTAGATCAATTTTTGAGTAAACACTTGATCCCTGGAGTTGGTCGAATAGGTCATCGATTCTAGGAAGCGGATATCGATTCTTTATGGTTAGCTTATTCAGCTCTCGGTAATCGATACACATGCGGAAAGATCCATCTTTGTTTTTCACGAATAAGACCGGAGCTCCCCAAGGCGAGGAACTTGGTCGAATGAATCCTCTGTCCAGGAGTTCCTGTAGTTGGTTAGACAACTCCTGCATTTCGGATGGTGCTAAACGGTAAGGGGCTCGTGCCACGGGTGCAGCTCCGGGCACAAGTTCGATTTGAAATTCAACTTGTCTAGGTGGCGGAAGTCCGGGCAAGTCTTCGGGAAAGACTTCCGGGAAATCCCGCACGATCGGAACATCCTCAAGTCGCTTCTCCTCCGACTTCTTCTCCGTTACATGTGCGAGGATGGCTTGATACCCTTTTCGTAGATATTTTCTAGTTTTCAGACAGGATACAATATTCAGATTTCGTCTGCCGGTCTCCCCTTGTAGGACTAAGGTTCCACCGGAGACAAGAGATATGCGAACGAGTTTGTCATGACAGATGATTTCAGCTCGGTGCTTGGATAACCAATCCATACCGACAATAATATCGAAGCTGCCGATCTCGACAGGGATTAGGTCAATGGGAAACGTTTCGTTCGTGAGGTTAAGTGTACAGTTAGGTATGATGCTATCAGTTTCAATCAGTTTGCCGTTAGCTAATTCTACAATGTAATTAGCATCTAAGGCAGTGGGAGTGATATCAAGTAAAGGGCTAAATTTCTCAGAAATGAAGCTTCTATCGGCACCAGTATCAAATAACATAGAAGCAGTAAGGTCGTTGAGAAGGAACGTACCCGTCACAACGTTCGGGTCTTGTCTGGCTTCCCCAGCCTTGATAACGAAAGCTCTACCGCGAGCAGGGTTGTTGTTGTTTTTCAGCTTTGGGCAATCTTTCTTGAAGTGCCCTGAATTTCCGCACCCAAAGCAGGCCTTTGGTGCATTAGTGTTGGGGGTAGGAATGTTGGATCGGCAATCCTTGGCTAGATGCCCGAACCGTTTGCAGTTGGAGCAAGGGCAAGAACCGTCATGGTGGCGGTTGCATTTGGGACAGTAGGGTCTGCTCCCGCTGTACCCTTTCTTCTCCGAAGTTCCAGATGAATAAGCCTTAATGTACTCAGGCTTTTTGTTGGAGGTTTGGTTGGATGAGTTGGGGTTTCCTTCCCACTTGCGTTTGTTGTTTGCAGATGGGGTTGAAGTTGTGCCACGGCGAACAGAGTTTGCAGTTAGTTCATGGGCCATACGGATGGCGCTCTGAATAGTACCCGGTTTGGATGAAGTCACCAGGTCTTGGAGTCTCTCGGGAAGTCCATCAACGAATTTCTCGATCCTCTTATACTCAGGATCGACCATCGATGGGCACAGAAGTGCCAGTTGGCGGAAACGGTTGGTGTAGCCGGTGATGTCATCACCCTGCATCTTGTGGTTCCAGAATTCCATTTCTAGCTGTTTCAATTCATCCCTGGGCAGTACTCGCCCCTCAACATCTCCTTCAACTCCTCCCACGGGAGTTGGTAAGCAGTAGCAACACTCACAGTCTGGGCATAAGTGTTCCACCAGGTGAGTGCGGTGTCAGTAAAAGTACTAACGGAGAACTTAACTTTGTCTCCCTCCGCACAGTTGCAGATCAGAAATACAGACTCAACTTTCTCGATCCAGCGTACCAGACCGATAGCTCCCTCAATACCTGCAAAGTTTAGAGGTTTGCAGTTCTGAAAGTCCTTGTAAGAACAAGGTTTAGCAGCAGCAGGGGTTTCAGCGGCATCGCTGTTTTGTGGAGTATTCCGTGCCAAGGCTTCAGTAACAGCCTGGGTTATAAGGGAGGTAATCTGGGCATCTGTGTATGGTCTTGTCTTTGGCGGCATGATTCTTCAATAAAAGAAATGAAGATACATGAGATTTTGTAGGAACTTGTAATTGTCACAGATGTACATGTATAAAAGCAGTAATACATAACATCAACACGGAAAATGACAATTAATGTGAGTTGAAATAACAAGGAATATTTGATGGATAATGCGAGTTCAAGGGTTACATCCTACAGAAATATTACAAAAGGTGTCGGGAATTGTTACATCCGACTAGTTTATACAGTAGTGCTAGATAGTCCTTAGATTATGAGATAGATTACAAGACAAAGACTACACTAGTCTTAATGTAGATTAATTTGTTCCATCAGCGCGACAAGGCGGTCCACGGTTTCTGCCAGTCTGTTGGTTTGCCTGGCATTATCTTCAACCAAGGCCAGTTGTTGTGCTAGTACTTTAGAGTGATCCTCAGTCTCCTGTGAACGATGTTCACATTCCTCTAGTCGGTTTCTTACAAGTTCATCCGCACCTAATTCGGCGGTCATTGAATCCTGAATTATGCTTACAGAGAGGTTGGTATCTTCTTGTTCTCGCTGGAGTTGTGATATGCGGTCAAGAGCTTGACGAAGCAGGTAGGTCGTTCGGTGTTGTTCCCGTTCGAGACTTTCGAGCCTTTGCTCTTGACGGCTGAAGTGGGTAGCCAACACTGGCAAAGTGAGATGTGCCGAGTCCTGAGAGTTATGAACAGGATAGGGGCTGTTTCGAGGCGACCTTGTGTTCCTCCTGGCTACTCGTGGGTTCCGTGACCCATGTGAGTGAGACTGTGACGGATTAGGTGGTGTGTTTGCCATTCCTGTGGCAGAGTGTAAGTAAGACGAGGCTAATATATATATACATATATCATATCCAGCCTAGTGTCTAGCACGTATCAAGTAATGATCCGGTTCTCTCGTGGTCAGAGTCAACTAACGTATCCCCGTTCAACATAATCATTTCAGATCTTACATCATCTTTCCTTAATTGTACATAGTTGATCAGGCTATGTTAAATTAAAGTCGTATGCTGCAATTCCTGAACCAGTCATGTCTAATAAGAGAATACTGCCTAACGGTCATAGTCTAGGCCCACTAAATGCAACCTAGTTCACTATAACCTTAGGCTCTGATACCAATCTGTAACACCCCCGAAATTCACTGTTTTGCGGAAGCATAGTTTTGGGGTGTTACTAATCAAATATCACAGCACAAAGATAAAGCAAACGACATCTATATGCAACTTTTGTAAATTAGTTACATTCCATAGATATAATGTTTAAAAACTTAGTGTTTTCGTATACAAAAATGTAGTTTCCCTAGAGTCCACGCGTATAGCGGGAGATTCTATTACATAATCGTAATATACAAAAGATAATGCTAAGAATCTCCGTTAATGCAGTTGTGTTGAAATCATGCGACTCTAGCTAAATCCTGGAGTAATCCTACTCCATCCGGGTACCTGAGAAAACATGCTAAAAAGTTTCAACCAAAGGGTTGGTGAATCTCACAGGTTTGTAAGTAATATCAGCTTTGAACACGAGATTTCATCAGAAATGCCCGTAGGCGTAAAATCAGCAATTTCAATCCAGAAATCGTAAAACCAGTAATTGCAATCCAGCAAATGTAAGTAAGTAAGTTTATACCGTTGCCATGAGGCTCATAATCGAAGCTTAACCCGTAAGTAATAAGTTTGCTCCCGTGACATGCTCGTAATTGAGCAAGCATCAGTAACGAATAATTAGTCACCCGTTTCTACGTGTAAATCAGTACGTGGCAGCGCTACTGCCCCGGGCGGGGAGGGTCATTTCCCTAATGGATCCATTAACTAGTGTTCGCGCTTAAGTCCATAACTAACGATATATGATGGAGAGAGTTCTGTTTGTAAGTAAACTCATGCAATTCCATTTGGTATAGTAAACAGTTTAGTACTTGTGTTCAAGGAAAAGTAGTAGCATGTATCTCCCCCAATAAGATAAAACAGTAAAAGTGGGGCCGTAAGACTCACCTGAGTCGAGTAGTAAGCAGTAGCAAATGGTAGGTAGTATGTAGGTTCTCCGAACCCGTAACCTTTAAATGCCTAAACATATAAAGTTAAGTAAGTAGATGTCTCGCAAGACCATCTAGACTAGTTGTCTACACAACTCGTTATGTCCAAAGTTGGTTCGTTATCGTTTGTTTTCAGAAAACATGGTTGGCCCATTGGTGACGGTTTGTATTAGTAATAGTCAAAGTATTATCATTGCGTTTGAAACATTTTGTACTGAAACGACGGGGGTCCGGGGGCAGCGCCCCTGGTTGCGGGGTTCCAAGGGGTGGCAACCCCTTGGCGGGGTCCAAGGGGCAGAGCCCCAGCTCGGAGGGAAAAATGCACATTTTCTACATAGTTTTAGTGAAAATCTCTTTAAAAATTCTGATTTCTGCGACGTTGGGTGCGACGTTGGGTGCTACGTCGCAGATCCTAACTGCGATGTTGAGCATGACGTCGCTATGTGCGACTTTCGCAATTTAATGCGACGTTGTGGGTGGCGTCGCTATACGCGACGTCGCAACTTAATGCGACTTTGTGACTGACGTCGCACCATGCGACGTTACGAGGGGTTGTGCGACGTCGAGGCTGACGTCGCATGAATCTGGGTACAAATGCGACGTCGCGGTCTATTGGCCGGAAAACGTGCCGAAAACGAGTTTTCCGGTTTCCGTTCGGTCCAAATCTTTTACCCAACCCATATTAGGACATTTTAAGCCTATAGAAACTATAAACTAGTAAAAATGATCAAAAACGAGAGATGTCGGGATTTGTCGGAAACTTACGAGGTGTCGGATTGAAAATCCGAAAAGATAGGATGATAGATTGTGAAGTGGTGGTGCTTTTCTTCCAAATGACCGAGTAAAACCGAGTGCGTTTTGAGGTAGTATTTTGTGAATTTGATGAGTTGGTGGTGGTGATTAATTTGAGAGAGAAAAGGGAGGAAGAAAGAGAAAGAGTGGAGAAAGTGAGGAGAAAGAGAGTAAGAGTGGGAGGTTAACCTCCCATTTTCAGTCTGAGCCTCCGCGCTCCGTGCGGTGTTCGTTTCCTCTGTCGTTTAAACGTTAAATCAAGCAGTTATATTTTTAAAAGGTGACGGGAATATTTTAATGAAATACCTTGAAATTAATTATAAAAACATTTGTCGAAGTATTAAAATTCTTAACTCGCGTTTAATACGTATTCGTTAAATTATTTAAAATGTCGTCGCGATATTATAAATAATGTTTGTTCGCTGTGTATTTTATATAATAAAATACGTTCTCATTATTTAGGTAAGTGTCCAAGTAACTGTGTCGGACTCCGTCCGGTTAATTCGTACGATTAATCCAAATCGCGTAAGTACACTCATATATATATAAATCACCTTATATATATACAAATAGAGTCTGCAATTAGTCCTATTACATACTAATTACAACTAGTTACAATTAATTAGGCATAATTAATTATCCTAATTTAGCAGGTGTTACAATAGAGGGGGTATACCACCCCAAAAGGGGGGGTATACCACCCCAAAAGGGGGGGTATACGGCCCCATAAGGGGGGTATACGGCCCCTAAAGGGGGGTATGCGGCCCCTGTGGGGTGGTATCCCCTTGGTCGTGGTCTTGTGCACTGGATCGTAGGTCTTGCGTGCTGGATCGTAACTTGTTTTGGCCCTATCTTCTTCGTTCTAGCTCCGTTTTCAGCGTTCTTTATATCCACGAGATCGTAATTACCTGAAGATCATAATGAGATAATCTAAGTATAATACAAGGTATTATGCTTTAAAAGTGCTCGTAGAACGTGAACGTTTCGTTTGTGCTCTATTTTGTACGTTATTTGGCCATTTTACTTGATTTTTGAAGCAACGCCTTATTTTTAGCCCTAATGATGAATTATGGTGAAAAAGTATTGATATTGAATGTTTTCATCCATTTTGCGGCTAAAAAGGTGGGAATTATGTACGCAAAAACGTGACTTTTTACGTCCAATCAAGAAGAATCTTTGAAAATATGACAGATTGAAAGACATGGTTGAAGATAATACTACTATTTATCTAAAAAGAAGAGATAATATATAGGATTAAAATAAACATGTGGTAAGTAATATTTATAACTCTTTTAAGGAAAATAAAAATAAAATTTTAAGAATCTTATGTCATATACATAGCTGAAACCTGCAAACATAATAGCACACACACATATATATATATATATATATATATATATATATATATACACACACACAAACAAAAGTCCAACAGTGTAATCTTACTTTAGCAGAACTAATTACAGTGCCATAATTAACTTAGAGATAATATTACACTGGCAGAATTAACAGTAGCAGTACTATACAACACAATCCAAACACTTTAAATTTATTTTAATAAGAAAATGTGTAAGAAAGGTTCATTCAAAATTTATCATACCTATACTAGTTACCAAGTATGTAAATCTGCTCACATCAAATGCTTTAGTAAACAGATCTGCAAATTGATTATCAGTATGTACTTTGAAAATCTTGATTAACTTTTTCTCATTACAATCTCTTATAAAATGATATCTGATTTCAATGTGTTTGGTTTTTGAATGCTTTACAGGGTTGCATATAATACTGATAGCAGAGTTATTATCAATGTACATGGGAGTATTAAGAAAAGTCAAACCATAGTCTAGCATCTGATTTTGAATTCATAAGATTTGAGCACAGCAGCTTGATGCAGCAACATATTCTGCTTCTGCAGTTGATGTAGACACTGTAGTTTGCTTTTTGCATTGCCAAGATACTAATCTATCTCCCAAGAACTGACATCCTCCTGAAGTTGACTTTCTATCCATACTATTACCTCCATAATCACTGTCAGAATATGTAACTAAATTGAAAGAAGAATTCTTTGGATACCATAGTCCCAATTTAGGTTGACCCTTTAGGTATTTAAAAATTCTCTTTACATCATGAAGATGAGACATCTTAGGATTTGCCTGAAATCTTGGACACACACATACTGCAAACATGATGTCAGGTCTACTAGATGTAAGATACATCAGTGAACCTATCATGGATCTATAGAGGTGTTCATCAACACACTCCCCCTCAAGATCTGCAAGTAGTGATTTCTGAGTTTCCATTGGTGTGCTTGCAGCTTTTGCATCTTTGAACCCAAACCTTTCCAAAATGTCATTCACATACTTATCCTGACTTATGAAGATTCCATTTGCTTTCTGCTTCACTTGAAGACCCAAAAAGAAAGTCAACTCTCCCATTGAACTCATCTGAAATTTCTGATGCATAAGAGTTTCAAATTCTTTGCAAAGACAATCCCTTGTAGAACCAAAAATGATATCATTCACATAGATTTGCACCAGTAGGATATCACTTTCAATTCTTTTGAAAAACAAGGTTTTGTCTATAGTACCTCTTTTGAACCCATTTTTTAACAGATACACAGATAGAGTATCATACCAAGCTCTATGAGCCTGATGTAATCCATAAAGTGCTTTATCCAGTCTCAGCACCTTATTTGGATATTTGGGATCCTCAAACCCTGGTGGATGACATACATACACCTCTTCATCTATCTTTCCATACAGAAAAGCACTCTTCACATCCATTTGATATACCTTGAAATTCTTGAAAGTAGCGTAAGCCAAGAAAAATCTAATAGCCTCAATTCTTGCCACAGGAGCAAATACTTCATCATAATCTATCCCTTCTTCTTGAATGTATCCCTGTGCAACCAATCTAGCCTTGTTCTTAATCACTATGCCTCTCTCATCTTTCTTGTTTCTGTATACCCATTTAGTACCTATTGCTCTTTTTCCTTTGGGAAGATCCATCAATGTCCACACATTTTGAATTTTGAATTGAAGCAGCTCCTCTTGCATAGCCTCAATCCAGCTTGAATCTCTCAAAACTTCAAGAGAAAATTTCTTGGGCTCCATCTGAGATAGAAAACAAGCAAACAAAGAAAAATTGACATGTTTATCAATGAGTTTAGATGACCTTCTTGTTTGCGTGGGACCCTCAATTGGTCCAATTACATTGTCCAATGGTAAGTAGCTTTTGTGAGCTTGATACTGTGGACCAGCTGCCAATTGTATCCCAGATTCCAAGTTGGTAATATTCTGATCCAGATTTGTGTCTTCTTGATCCATTTGACCACTTGATTCTGACACATTCATCCTTGATTGTTCTTGATCCTGCTCTGCATCTTCATTTATCGGAAGTTCATTTGATGCATCTTCTTGTGTAGAACAATCTGGATCTGATGATGTATTTTCATCATCAGTTGCACTATTTTCATCCAAACTTGATGTAAGTGGCAGTGAAATCTGTTGTTGATCATGAGTGGAAGACTCAAATACTGCAGGTGGATCAGGTTACCATGTTGGAAACAAAACAAATTGTGGTGATTTACTTCTTTGTTGTCCTACACTTGTATCTGCATTTGTACCTGCACTTGATGGCTCACACATATATCTAAATGATCGGGTTGGTGCATCAATATCAAACAGGTGAGCTGGACCTTTTCCTAAGACATTAGATGTGTGTTCATTAAAGGTCCCATTCAAGGTCTCTTCCACTAGTCCAGTCCTACTGTTGAACACTCTATATGCTTTGCTTTGGATAGAGTACCCAACAAAGAACCCTTCATCAACCTTACTTTGAAACTTGCCTAAATGATCCTTGGTATTTAAGATAGTGACAGGACATCCAAATGTTTTAAGAAAGCTAACCAAAGGTTTTCTATCAAAGAATAGCTCATAGGATGTCTTGTTATAAGGCTTGACAACTAACACCCTGTTCTGGACATAACAAGCAGTACTTATTGCTTCTGCCCAGAATGTCATTAGTAGCTTAGCATCTGCTAACATGGTTCTAGCAGCCTCAATAAGTGTCCTATTCTTTCTCTCTGCTACTCCATTTTGTTGTGGAGTTCTAGGAGCACTATATTGTCTATCTATACCCTTGGATTCACAGAATTTATTCATCTCTTGATTTTTAAATTCTGTTCCATTATCACTCCTGATGATTTTCACCTTTCTGTTTGTTTGGTTTTCAATCTTAATGATGAAAGACCTTAGTATGCCTCCAGTCTCATCTTTGTTTCTAAGAAAAAATACCCAACGGAACCTGCTATAATCATCAGTAATCACAAGGCAATATGTAACACCCCCAAATTCACTGTTTAGCGGAAGCAGGTTTTGGGGTGCTACTAATCAAATATCACAGCACAAAGATAAAGCAAACGACATCTATATGCAACGTTTGTAAATTAGTTACATTCCATAGATATAATGTTTGAAAACTTAGTGTTTTCGTATACAAAATGTAGTTTCCTAGAGTCCACGCGTATAGCGGGAGATTCTATTACATAATCGAAATATACAAAAGATAATGCTAAGAATCTCCGTTAATGCAGTTGTGTTGAAATCATGCGACTCTAGCTAAAGTCCTGGAGTAATCCTACTCCGTCCGGGTACCTGAGAAAACATGCTAAAAGGGTCAACACGAATGTTGGTGAATCTCACAGGTTTGTAAGTAGTATCAGTTTTGAAACACAAGATTCCATCAGTAGTGCCCGTAGGCGTAAAATCAGTATTTGCAAACCAGCAAATGTAAAACCAGTATTTGCAATCCAACAAATGTAAAACCAGTATTTGCAATCCAGCAAATGTGAATAAGTAGTTTATACCGTTGCCATGAGGCTCATAATCGAAGCTTAACCCGTAAGTAATAAGTTTGCTCCCGTGACATGCTCATAAATGAGCAAGCATCAGTAACGAATAATTAGTCACCCGTTTCTACGTGTAAATCAGTACGTGGCAGCGCTACTGCCCCGGGCGGGGAGGGTCATTTCCCTAATGGATCCATTAACTAGTGTTCGCGCTTAAGTCCATAACTAACGATATATGATGGAGAGACTTCTGTAAGTAGTAAATAACTCATGCAATTCCGTTTGGTATAGTAAATGTACAGTTCGTACTTGTGTTCAAGAAAATAGTTAAGCAATGTATCTCACCCCGTATGTAAAACAGTAAAAGTGGGGCTGTAAGACTCACCTGAGTCTTGTAATAAGCCGTAGCAATTAGCAAGTAGTAAATATAGCAAGTAGGTTCTCCGAACCCGTAACCTTCAAATGCCTAATCATATGAAGTTATGAAAGTATGTGTCTTGCGAGACGTTTCGTTTAGTTGTACACAACTAGTATATCCAATGTTTGTCCGTATGTTTGTAATTGTCTGTTTGTTGGAAAACATGTTTGGCCCGTTGGTGATTCAGTTGAAACGTTAATCTCGACATATAAATACTTGTTTGGAGTGTTATGCTTGAAAGACATGTTTCAATGTCCCTTAGATGTTATATTGTATAATCGTTTGAAATCCCAAATGTTTAACACTTAACTTGGAATTTAATTGTAAAACTGTTGTGTTTTGCGACACAAAATGCGACACAAAAGTTTGTCATGTGACACAAGGGTTGTGTCGCATGAAGGATGCGACACAAGAGCTCTGCGACACAGTGGTTGTGTCGCAGAAGCTTGCGATGCTAATTCAATAGCGACATAAGGGTTGTGTCGTATAAAAATACGACATAATATGCGACATAGAGTGCGACACAATATTGTGTCGCAAGAGTTACGACACTAAAGGTTTGGTACGACACAAGATGCGACATAACAGGCGTTATGTGTAACACCCGCCAAATTAGGACTAGTAATTAGTGCCTAATCATATGTTAATATATGTAATTAGTTCCTTGTTAGGCTAATTAATGTATCGAATTATATATATTGTTGAATATATACGAAAATGCGATTTGATTAAATCGTACGCAATTTAAATCGGATGTATTTCGATTCTATTTAATATGGACGTTGGTGACTAATTTTATTAAATAACGCTTTTATGTCAAAAATATTATTATGATAATATTTCGTATTTATTCGTATCGTACAAACAGAAATTTCACAATTTAAAATGTTAAAACGCGCAAAACTAAATAAACCAACTTACATTTTATAAACCAAATGTAAATTGATTAGTAAAATATTAAATAAAATATCGCGTAATAAATTGTATTTTAAAACTTATCATTTAATAAGTAAATTAATTATTTAACGTTTAAACGACGGAGTAAACGAACACCACACGGAGCAGGAACGCGGGGCGAAAATGGGAGTTAAACCCCCATTCCCCACCCTTTTTCTTTCATTTCACATTTTCTTTCTATCTCTCCTCCATCTTTTTCTCTCAAATTTCATCACCTCCACCCTCACTAATTCATCAAATACTACCACTAAACGCACTCGGATTTCATCGGCTATTTGGAATAAAAGATTCACCGCAACACGATCTATCATCCTATCTTTTCGGATTTTTGATCCGACACTTTGTAAGTTTCCGACAAATCCCGAAATCTCTCGTTTTTAAGTGTTTTCACCTTCTAGTTGTTTGTTTATGCTTATAATGTCCCTAAAAGGGTTGGGTAAAAATATTGAACCGATCGGAAACTCGAAAACACGATTTTTGCTCGAAATCCGTCGAACAGTCTTTAGTGTCGCTAAAATGCCAAAAACAGTGCTAGCGACACTATAGTGTCGCTATGCCTCTCTGTCGCCCCTATAGCGACACTACTTAAGTGCCGCTATCACACATACACCGTCACTTCTTTAGTGACGCAAGCCTATAACTATCGGCAGAAACCTGCGACACTTCGCAAGTGTCGCTATCCTCAGTAGAAGCCCATAACTTTCAGTAGAAACAAGTGACGTCCGGTTACTACTGATGACGTCACCCGAACCTCATACCGTCACTTCAATAGTGACGCATACATTACTTAACGACACTTCGCTAGTGCCGCCCTCTATGTTACCTGACACTACTTAACGACACTTCCTTAGTGCCGCCTTACTATTTTACCCGACACTTCTTCAGTGTCGCTATATTGCACGTCAATCCTTAAGTGACGCCCAAATGTCAGAAAATCATTCTTTTATACGACACTGCTTGAGTGCCGCAATGTTACGGAACCCGTCACTTCTTAAGTGACGCATAATACGATACACAACACTGTCCTAGTGACGCATACCTCTATACTGACACCAATACCCGACACTCCTTAAGTGACGCATAGAACATGTAAGTGACGCATATAAGTGTCGCATAAAATAGCAGGTTTTCCAACTAAAATTTCACTAAGTGTCGAACTTATACAACCTCAAACCCTTATACGATACGACTTATAAAACACTTTGGGACACTTTTGTAAGTGCAAAACATCGATAACTTGATAATAATACTTAAAGTTTATTATTTTAAACTCGTCACCAACGGGCCGTACACTTTTCAAACACTTAAACATATCAACCAAATAGTGGGTATTTGGACATTATAGTTGGACGAACAACTACAGGGGTGATCTGTTGAGATACCCAATCATGATTATAACCATCGCGTGTCGTGGACACCCTCAGGTTACAAGTCTTTGGACTTCATACTCGGCTAATCAACTTACGTTTGTTTAAACGCTTTCAGACTCAGGTGAGTCTCATAGCCCCTCTTTTTACTGTTTTACTCAGGGGTGTGATATATTGCTCAACTTTTAACATGTGAACGCAAGTACCAACTTTTTATATACTACATGAGTTTTTCGAAACTAATCATTTAAAGTCCTCCTTCAGCATAGTTGTTAATACGTTGTAGCGTGAATATTAGTATATGGTACCATATAGGATTGACCCACCTCGTCCGGGTTAGCAAGCACTAACCAGGTAAACGGACGTACTAATATTTGGGAAGACGAATGTTGATTAGGCATTCGTGGAGGCACCTCGCCCGGAATTCTCTATAGGGGACCCGACCCTCGAGTTAAGCTCAACTATGTGCTCATGGCTGTATACACGATTATTATCATTTAATTGCTGGATGCAATTCATTATTTAATTGCTGGATGCAATTCATTATTTAAATCTTGCGGTTCATACGATATTACTTGATTTCAAACATGTGAGCTCACCAGCTTTATAGCTGACCTTTTTAGCATATATCGCAGGTACCAAGCAGTAGGATGTTTCTGCTTCAGGATTTAGCTCGAGTCAGCATGCAGACGATTGAGATTTTCTTGCATTAGTATATTTTGTACAAGTACTTATGTACTGGAATCTCATTTTATTTAAACTCGAGCTATGTAAAGCTTTAAATGTTGTAAACATTTCAGTTATCAATATATTTTGTGAAAACGACGCATATAGAGTCGTTTGCTATATATCTTGGTGCTTTGTTATTGATTAGTAACACCCAAATCAAGCTTCCGCAAATCATCAAATTTGGGGGTGTTACAGATTGGTATCAGAGCCTAAGGTTATAGTGAACTAGGTTGCATTTAGTGAGCCTAGACTATGACCATTAGGCAGTATTCCTTATTAGGTATAACTGGTTCAGTGATTACATCATACGAGTTTAATTTAACATAGCCTGATCAACTATGTACAATTAAGCAAAGATGATGTAAGATCTGAAAGTAGTTATGGCTGAACAGGGTACAATAGAAGACTCTGACCTCGAGAGAACCGAGACTTAAACATGTTTATGCTAGACACTCAATAGGCTATATTATATAGGAACTATATGAATATAGGCCTCAATCTTACTAACGCTTTGTCTCAGAAATGGCAAACATCCCATCTAATTCATCTCGCTCTCAATCCGGGTCGCAGAACCCAAGGGTAGCAAGGAGGAACAACAGGTTGCCTCGAGCTGGCCCGTACCCTACTCACTCCACCTTGCCGGCCTTAGCTGCTAGGGTGAACCAACACGAGCAACGACTTCGCACCATGGATGTCGTGTTGCAAGAAACCAACGAAAACTGGCGAGTTACATCTCTTGAACGCATCGAACAAGTCACCGAGGATCACGAAACCACCGTTAATAATGTGGACGTTCTTTTCAACAAAGTGGTGGAGATAAGCGTAGAAACCGCTCTTTTGAAACACAGACTTGATGAGTGTGAACAACGCGCACGGGTATCAGATGAATACATTGGCAGTTTGGTTCAACGACTGGCCTTGGCTGAGGACTATGCCCGACAGGCCAGCAGACTTGCCAACACTGTGGATTGCCTTATCGAAATGATGGAGCAGATTAACCTACGTTAAGACTAGTGTAGTTTTTGTCTTGTAATCTATCCTGTAATATAGTAACTATCTATGCACTACTCTATAATTCGGTCGGATGTAACAATTCCCGACATCTTTTGTAATACATCTGTAGGATGTAACCTTTGAACTCGTATCATCTATCAAATATTCCTTGCTGATTCGACTCATATTAGTTGCCATTATTCTTTTTCATATTGATGTTATGTATTACCACCTTTATACATGTACATCTGAGATAAATACAACTTTCTTACAAAATCTCATGTATCTTCATTTCTTTTATTGAAGAGTCATGCCGCCAAAGACAAGACCTTACACCGATGCTCAGATTACGTCACTCATAACCCAGGCTGTGACTGAAGCCTTGGCTCGGAATACTCCACAAAATTCCGCCAGAAACAGCGATGCCGCTGAAACCCCTGCTGCCAAACCTTGTTCTTACAAGGACTTTCAGAGCTGCAAACCCTCGAGCTTCAAGGGTTCTGAAGGAGCCATCGGACTGATCAGATGGTTTGAAAAGATGGAAACTGTTTTCCGTGTCAGCAAATGCGCGGAGAACGACAAAGTTAATTTTGCCACCTGCTCTCTCGAAGATGATGCCCACCCTTGGTGGAACTCATATACCCAATCAGTGGGTGCTGACATTGCCTACCAACTCTCTTGGGAGGACTTGAAGGCAAAACTCACTGCCAAATACTGTTCTGTCGCTAAACTCCAAAAGCTAGACGAGGAGTTCTGGAGCCTAAAGGTTCAGGGTGGTGATATCGATGGTTATACCACCAGGTTTCAACAACTAGCTGCCCTCCGCCCAGCTATGGTGAGCACTGAACCTGATAAAGTCAGGAAGTATATCCTTGGTCTCCCTGAGCCTGTTCGGGGACACGTCATCTCTTCAAAACAAACCACCATTGACGGTGCGATCCTATTGGCCCAAGACCTGATGTCCATGAGCCAAGATTCTGAACCACCCACTTCATCCTCCCATAACAACAAACGCAAGTGGTCTGACTACCATAACAACCACTCCAACCAACAAAACAAGAAACCCGACACCATCAAAGCCTACAACACCACCACTGACATCCCACGGGGCTACACTGGGAACAAACCCTATTGTTCCAAGTGCAGTCGCCACCACGAAGGTTCCTGTGGTCCCTTTTGCAACAATTGCAAGAGGTATGGCCATCTCACCAAAGACTGCAATTCTCCTGCCAACAACAATTCCAACAACAACACCAGACCACCCAAAGTATGCTTTGAGTGTGGGAAACCCGGGCATTTCAGGGACACATGCCCAAAGCTGAAGAATAATAACAACAACAACAACCGCAACAGCAACAACAACCACAACACCCGAAGCAGAGCTTTCGTCATCAAATCTGGGGACGCCCGCCAAGACCCGAATGTGGTCTCGGGTATGTTCCTCCTCAACAACTTACATGCTTCTGTTCTATTTGATACTGGTGCTGATAGAAGCTTTATCTCTGATGACTTTTGCCCCATACTTGACATCACTCCTGTTGCCTTAGATGTTAAGTACACTGTAGAGCTAGCAAATGGAAAACTTGTAGAAACCACCAGTGTGATACCTAATTGCACTTTAAACCTAGCTGACGAAACCTTTTCGATCGACCTTGTACCCATTGAAATCGGGAGTTTCGACGTCATCATTGGAATGGACTGGTTGTCCAAGCATCGAGCTGAAATCGTTTGTCACGATAAAATCGTCCGTATCCCACTCGCCGTTGGTGGAACCTTGATCATACAGGGGGAGACCGGTGGGACGGGACTCAATATAATCTCCTGCTTAAAAACCCGAAAATTTCTGAGAAAGGGTTACCCTGCCATACTCGCACACATCACGGAGAAGAAGTCGGAGGAGAAACGACTTGAAGATGTGCCGATTGTTCGAGACTTTCCCGAAGTCTTTCCGGAAGAACTACCTGGTCTACCTCCGCCTAGACAGGTTGAGTTCTCAATCGATCTCGTGCCGGGTGCCGCACCGGTGGCCCGCGCACCGTACCGTTTAGCCCCATCCGAACTTCAGGAGTTGTCCTCTAAGTTACAGGAACTTCTCGATAGAGGATTCATTAGACCGAGTTCTTCACCTTGGGGGAGCCCCGGTCTTATTTGTCAAAAAGAAGGACGGTTCATTCCGAATGTGCATCGACTACCGAGAGTTGAATAAATTGACCGTCAAGAACCGTTATCCACTTCCTCGCATTGATGATTTATTCGACCAACTTCAGGGTTCAAGTTTCTATTCAAAAATCGACCTGCGATCAGGCTATCATCAATTACGAGTTCGCGACGCCGATATTCCAAAAACTGCTTTCAGAACTCGTTACGGGCACTACGAATTTCAAGTAATGCCATTTGGTCTAACCAACGCACCGGCTGTATTCATGGACCTTATGAATCGGGTGTGCAAACCTTACCTCGACAAGTTTGTCATTGTCTTTATCGATGACATACTCATTTACTCGCGCAACGAGCAAGAACATGCGCAACACCTCAAGACCATCCTTGAACTACTTAGACACGAGGAGCTTTATGCCAAATTCTCTAAGTGTGAGTTCTGGATTCAAACCGTTCAATTTCTTGGTCACGTGATCGACAGTCAGGGAATTCACGTGGACCCATCAAAAATTGAGGCTATCAAAGACTGGCAAGCACCCACCTCTGCAACTGAAGTACGTCAATTCTTGGGTCTTGCTGGGTATTATCGGCGATTTATCGAAAATTTCTCCAAAATAGCTCAACCACTCACGGTACTGACTCAGAAGGACAAAAGGTTCGATTGGACCGATAAGCAAGAGTCAGCGTTCCAACTTCTGAAACAAAAGCTTTGCAGTGCTCCAATTCTATCTTTACCCGAAGGCACCGATGACTTCGTGGTATACTGCGATGCTTCCCATCAAGGTCTCGGTTGCGTGTTGATGCAACGAGATAAAGTCATTGCTTATGCCTCACGACAGCTGAAAATTCACGAAAAGAACTACACCACTCATGATCTCGAACTTGGAGCTGTCGTTTTTGCTCTCAAAATCTGGAGACATTACCTCTACGGCACTAAGTGCACAATCTTTACCGATCACAAAAGCCTCCAACATATCTTCGATCAGAAGGATCTCAATATGAGGCAACGTCGATGGGTCGAGTTGCTTACCGATTACGATTGCGAGATCAAGTACCATCCAGGGAAGGCTAATGTTGTAGCCGATGCCCTCAGTCGAAAGGAACGACCAAAACCACTTCGAGTCCGAGCCCTCAGTATGACCATTCATAACGATCTTACCATTCAAATTCATACGCTCAGATCGAAGCCCTGAAACCTGAAAACATCAAAAATGAAGTCTTACGAGGTATTGACAAACAATTCGAAATCAGACCTAACGGGATTAGGTATTTCTCAAACCGAATCTGGTTGCCTAATTTCGGGAACCTACGAGACTTGGTGATGGACGAGGCTCACAAGTCTAAATATTCTATCCATCCGGGATCCGATAAGATGTACCACGGTATCAAGGAGCTTTATTGGTGGCCAAATATGAAAGCCGAAATCGCCATTTATGTCAGCAAGTGTCTTACTTGCTCGAAAGTCAAAACCGAACATCAGAAACCTCCTGGTTTACTCCAACAACCTGAAATCCCTGAATGGAAATGGGAACAAATTGCCATGGATTTCATAACCAAACTACCCAAGTCGTCGAGCGGTTGCGATACCATTTAGGTGATCGTCGATCGTCTCACCAAATCTGCTCATTTCCTGGCAACCAAGGAAAACGATAAAATGGAGCGCCTTGCACAAATCTATATTAAAGAGATCGTTTCTCATCACGGTGTTCCAATCTCGATCATCTCCGACAGAGATGCCCGTTTCACCTCTCACTTTTGGCAATCACTTCAAAAAGCTTTGGGTACCCGTCTCGATATGAGTACCGCGTACCATCCTCAAACCGATGGCCAAAGTGAACGAACCATTCAAACCTTGGAAGATAAGCTACGCGCCTGCGTAGTTGATTTCGGTACAAACTGGGAAAGACATCTACCGTTGTGCGAATTTTCGTACAATAACAGTTATCACGCCAGCATTAAGGCTGCACCTTTTGAGGCACTGTACGGTCGTAAGTGCCGATCGCCGATCTGTTGGACTGAAGTGGGAGATAGCCAACTCACTGGTCCTGAACTCATTCACGCCACCACTGAGAAAATTGTGGAAATCCAAAACAGACTCAAAGCCGCACGTGATCGTCAGAAAAGTTATGCTGACGTGAGACGCAAACCACTCGAGTTCCAAGTTGGGGATCGAGTACTCTTGAAAGTATCGCCTTGGAAAGGCGTCATCCGTTTTGGCAAACGCGGGAAGTTAAATCCCAGATACATCGGGCCTTTTGAGATCCTCGAACGGATTGGCCCCGTAGCTTATCGATTGCAGCTGCCATCAGAACTTAGCAGCGTGCACCCCACTTTTCATATTTCAAATTTGAATAAGTGTCTGTCTGATGAGACACTTATTATTCCACTAGATGAAATTCGTGTTGACGATAAACTTCACTTCGTTGAGGAACCCGCTGAAATTATGGACCGTGAGGTCAAACAACTGAAACAAAGTCGTATTCCCATCGTCAAGGTCAGATGGAATTCGCGGCGTGGTCCGGAATTCACCTGGGAACGGGAAGACCAAATGCGACTCAAATATCCTCAACTTTTCACTGATTCTACATCAAACACGACTTCGAACTAAATTTCGGGACGAAATTCTTCTAACAGGGGGATAATGTAACACCCGCCAAATTAGGACTAGTAATTAGTGCCTAATCATATGTTAATACATGTAATTAGTTCCTTGTTAGGCTAATTAATGTATCGAATTATATATATTGTTGAATATATACGAAAATGCGATTTGATTAAATCGTACGCAATTTAAATCGGATGTATTTGATTCTATTTAATATGGACGTTGGTGACTAATTTTATTAAATAACGCTTTTATGTCAAAAATATTATTATGATAATATTTCGTATTTATTCGTATCGTACAAACAGAAATTTCACAATTTAAAATGTTAAAACGCTCAAAACTAAATAAACCAACTTACATTTTATAAACCAAATATAAATTGATTAGTAAAATATTAAATAAAATATCGCGTAATAAATTGTATTTTAAAACTTATCATTTAATAAGTAAATTAATTATTTAACGTTTAAACGACGGAGTAAACGAACACCACACGGAGCAGGAACGCGAGGCGAAAATGGGAGTTAAACCCCCATTCCCCACCCTTTTTCTTTCATTTCACATTTTCTTTCTATCTCTCCTCCATCTTTTTCTCTCAAATTTCATCACCTCCACCCTCACTAATTCATCAAATACTACCACTAAATGCACTCGGATTTCATCGGCTATTTGGAATAAAAGATTCACCGCAACACGATCTATCATCCTATCTTTTCGAATTTTTGATCTGACACTTTGTAAGTTTCCGACAAATCCCGAAATCTCTCGTTTTTAAGTGTTTTCTCCTTCTAGTTGTTTGTTTATGCTTATAATGTCCCTAAAAGGGTTGGGTAAAAATATTGAACCGATCGGAAACTCGAAAACACGATTTTTGCTCGAAATCAGTCGAACAGTCTTTAGTGTCGCTAAAATGCCAAAAACAGTGCTAGCGACACTATAGTGTCGCTATGCCTCTCTGTCGCCCCTATAGCGACACTACTTAAGTGCCGCTATCACACATACACCGTCACTTCTTTAGTGACGCAAGCCTATAACTATCGGCAGAAACCTGCGACACTTCGCAAGTGTCGCTATCCTCAGTAGAAGCCCATAACTTTCAGTAGAAACAAGTGACGTCCGGTTACTACTGATGACGTCACCCGAACCTCATACCGTCACTTCAATAGTGACGCATACATTACTTAACGACACTTCGCTAGTGCCGCCCTCTTTGTTACCTGACACTACTTAACGACACTTCCTTAGTGCCGCCATACTATTTTACCCGACAATTCTTTAGTGTCGCTATATTGCACGTCACTCCTTAAGTGACGCCCAAATGTCAGAAAATCATTCTTTTATACGACACTGCTTGAGTGCCGCAATGTTACGAAACCCGTCACTTCTTAAGTGACGCATAATACGATACACGACACTGTCCTAGTGACGCATACCTCTATACTGACACCAATACCCGACACTCCTTAAGTGACGCATAGAACATGTAAGTGACGCATATAAGTGTCGCATAAAACAGCAGGTTTTCCAACTAAAATTTCACTAAGTGTCGAACTTATACAACCTCAAACCCTTATACGATACGACTTATAAAACACTTTGGGACACTTTTGTAAGTGCAAAACATCGATAACTTGATAATAATACTTAAAGTTTATTATTTTAAACTCGTCACCAACGGGCCGTACACTTTTCAAACACTTAAACATATCAACCAAATAGTGGGTATTTGGATATTATAGTTCGACGAACAACTACAGGGGTGATCTGTTGAGATACCCAATCATGATTATAACCATCGCGTGTCGTGGACACCCTCAGGTTACAAGTCTTTGGACTTCATACTCGGCTAATCAACTTACGTTTGTTTAAACGCTTTCAGACTCAGGTGAGTCTCATAGCCCCTCTTTTTACTGTTTTACTCAGGGGTGTGATATATTGCTCAACTTTTAACATGTGAACGCAAGTACCAACTTTTTATATACTACATGAGTTTTTCGAAACTAATCATTTAAAGTCCTCCGTCAGCATAGTTGTTAATACGTTGTAGCGTGAATATTAGTATATGGTACCATATAGGATTGACCCACCACGTCCGGGTTAGCAAGCACTAACCGGGTAAACGGACGTACTAATATTTGGGAAGACGAATGTTGATTAGGCATTCGTGGAGGCACCTCGCCCGGAATTCTCTATAGGGGACCCGGTCCTCGAGTTAAGCTTAACTATGTGCTCATGGCTGTATACACGATTATTATCATTTAATTGCTGGATGCAATTCATTATTTAATTGCTGGATGTAATTCATTATTTAAATCTTGCGGTTCATACGATATTACTTGATTTCAAACCTGTGAGCTCACCAGCTTTATAGCTGACCTTTTTAGCATATATCGCAGGTACCAAGCAGTAGGATGTTTCTGCTTCAGGATTTAGCTCGAGTCAGCATGCAGACGATTGAGATTTTCTTGCATTAGTATATTTTGTACAAGTACTTATGTACTGAAATCTCATTTTATTTAAACTCGAGCTATGTAAAGCTTTAAATGTTGTAAACATTTCAGTTATCAATATATTTTGTGAAAACGACGCATATAGAGTCGTTTGCTATATATCTTGGTGCTTTGTTATTGATTAGTAACACCCAAATCAAGCTTCCGCAAATCATCAAATTTGGGGGTGTTACATTATGCGACACAACATGCGACACAAGCGTTGTGTCGCAAAGATGAACACCAGCCCAGAAACTTTCGGATGTTGAGATTTTCCGACCTAAAACGCAAATCTAACCCATTTTTGAGCTGTAAAATCGTTTTTTCTTCATTGTTTAGGTTATAACTATGTTGTGTACACAATATTTCGTCAAAACATTACACTAAAATGAATAGATCTAAGATTTTAGAAATTTCTTACTAATGTGAATCGAGAGAGATGGAGGCCGAAAATGATGATGATGTTTTTGCAAATCTTGTTCCTTGTTTGTTGGTGATTCCGAAAATATAAATCTCGTGGGTCGGTTTGTGAATCCGAAAATTTGAGAGAAAATTGGTGAGAGTGTTTGTGTGTGTTTGTTTAAGAGAAAATGAGAGAAAGAGATGAGAGGGTGGTGGGTTGGTGGCTGATTCCAAAAGGAGGGGAGGGAAAACACTTCCCAAAATACAGTATTTACTCCGTGTCCTAATCGATTAATCGTTTGTTTTTAGTATTTAACCAAACAGTTATATTTTTAAAATGTAACTGGAGTATTTAAATAAAATACCTTGAAATTAACAAGAAAAACATTTGTCGAAATATTTAAATCATTAATTCGCGTTTAATAAGTTTTTGTTGAATTATTTAAAACGTCGTCGCGGTAATATTATTAATGTTCGTTCAATTGTGTATTTTATATAACAAAAATACGTTCTCATTATTTAAGTAAATTTCTGTCACCAACGTCCAAGTAAACTGTGTCGGACTCCGTCCGGTTAATTCGTACGATTCATCCAAATCGCGTAAGTACACACATATATATAAATCACCTTATATATATACAAATAGAGTCTGTAATTAGTCCTATTACATACTAATTACAACTAGTTACAAATAATTAGGCATAATTAATTATCCTAATTAGGCAGGTATTACATTATCCCCTTGTTAAAGAAATTTCGTCCCGAAATTAGCTCGAGTGCACATATGGTGCTTTGTCTGGGAAGAGATGTGGGTATTTCTGTCGCATTTGGTCTTCCCGTTCCCAGGTGAATTCAGGGCCACGCCTAGAGTTCCACCTGACTTTTACGATGGGAATACGACTCTGTTTCAATCGCTTGACCTCACGGTCCATGATTTCCATAGGTTCCTCGACAAAATGATGTTTATCATCGATTTGGATTTCGTCGAGCGGTATAATCAGTGTCTCGTCAGACAGACATTTCTTCAAGTTAGAAATGTGGAATGTGTTGTGAACGATGCTAAGCTCAGCAGGGAGTTGTAGGCGGTATGCTACTGGACCAATCCTTTCAAGGATTTCGAATGGTCCGATGTATCTGGGGTTTAGTTTGCCTCGTTTTCCGAATCGAATGACACCTTTCCACGGTGCCACTTTGAGAAGTACCTTGTCCCCTACCTGGAACTCAAGGTGTTTGCGTCTCACGTCAGCATAGTTTTTCTGACGATCACGTGCGGCTTTCAGCCGGTTTTGAATACCAATGATTTTCTCAGTAGTTTCGTGAATGATTTCCGGACCTGTGAGTTGGGAATCTCCTAACTCAGTCCAACAGATAGGTGATCGGCACTTACGCCCGTAGAGTGCCTCGAAGGGTGCAGCCTTAATGCTGGTATGGTAACTGTTGTTGTACGAGAACTCGCACAACGGTAAGTGGTTTTCCCGAGAAGTACCGAAGTCAACTACGCAGGCTCGTAGCATATCCTCCAGTGTTTGAATAGTTCGCTCGCTTTGGCCATCGGTTTGCGGGTGATAAGCAGTACTCATATCCAGACGAGTACCAAGAGATTTCTGTAGTGATTGCCAAAAGTTAGAAGTAAAACGGCTGTCCCTATCCGAGATGATCGAGATGGGTACACCGTGTCGCGAGATGATTTCTTTGACGTAGATGCGAGTCAGACGCTCCATCTTGTCGGTTTCCTTGATGGCCAGAAAATGAGCAGATTTCGTGAGACGGTCCACGATCACCCAAATGGTATCGCAACCACTCGAAGTTTTTGGTAGTTTGGTAATGAAGTCCATGGTAATTTGCTCCCATTTCCATTGAGGAATTTCAGGTTGTTGGAGCAATCCCGAGGGTCTTTGGTGTTCGGCCTTGACTTTGGAACAGGTTAAGCATTTACTGACGTACATGGCGATGTCAGCTTTCATGTTAGGCCACCAATACAACCCTTTGACATCGTGATACATCTTGTCAGAACTAGGATGTATAGAGTATCGAGATTTGTGAGCTTCAGCCATCACCAAATCTCGCAAGTTTCCGAATTTGGGCAACCACACCCGGTTAGAGAAGTATCGAGTCCCATCGGATTTGATTTCGAATTGTTTATCCAAGCCTCGTAAGGCTTCATTTTTCAGGTTTTCATCGCTGAGTGCTTCGATCTGAGTGGTAAGGATTTGAGCAGGGAGCTCGTTACGAACTGTCATAGAAAGTGCTCGGACTCGAAGAGGTTTCACTCGATCTTTTCGGCTTAAGGCATCGGCGACTACGTTTGCCTTGCCCGGATGGTATTTGATCTCGCAGTCGTAGTCACTAAGTAACTCAACCCAACGACGTTGCCTCATGTTTACATCTTTCTGATCGAATATGTGTTGGAGACTTTTGTGATCGGTAAAGATAGTGCTTTTCGTACCGTAGAGGTAATGTCTCCAAATTTTCAATGCGAAGACCACGGCACCTAACTCGAGGTCGTGGGTCGTATAGTTTTTCTCGTGGATCTTTAGTTGTCGTGAGGCATATGCAATGACTTTTTCCCGTTGCATTAACACGCAGCCAAGTCCTTGATGTGAGGCGTCACAATAAACTACGAAGTCATCAGTTCCCTCGGGTAAGGACAAGATTGGTGCACTGCAAAGTTTGTGTTTCAATAGCTGGAAAGCTGACTCTTGTTTATCAGTCCAATCGAACTTCTTATCCTTCTGAGTCAGTGTTGTTAAGGGAACAGCTATTCTTGAAAAGTTTTCAATGAATCGGCGGTAATAACCAGCAAGACCTAAGAATTGTCTCACTTCGGTTGGAGTGGTCGGTGACTCCCAGCCTTTGATTGCTTCAATCTTGGCGAGATCAACATGAATTCCCTGGCTGTCAATCACGTGTCCGAGGAATTGAACGGTTCGAATCCAGAACTCACACTTAGAGAATTTGGCATATAACTCTTCGTGTCTAAGAAGTCCTAGAATGGTTTTCAAATGTTGAGCATGTTCCTGCTCATTGCGAGAGTAAATCAGGATATCATCGATAAACACAATGACGAATTTGTCAAGATATGGTTTGCACACCCGATTCATAAGGTCCATGAATATGGTCGGTGCGTTGGTTAAACCGAATGGCATCACTTGGAATTGGTAATGCCCGTAACGAGTTCGGAAGGCTGTCTTTGGAATATCATTGTCGCGGACTCGGAGTTAATGATAACCTGACCGTTGATCAATCTTTGAGTAAACACTCGATCCCTGGAGTTGGTCAAATAGGTCATCGATTCTAGGAAGCGGGTACCGATTCTTTATGGTTAGCTTATTCAGCTCTCGATAGTCGATACACATGCGGAAAGATCCATCTTTCTTTTTCACGAATAAGACCGGAGCTCCCCAAGGCGAGGAACTTGGTCGAATAAATCCTCTGTCCAGGAGTTCCTGTAGTTGGTTAGACAACTCCTGCATTTCGGATGGTGCTAGACGGTATGGGGCTCGTGCCACGGGTGCAGCTCCTGGCACAAGTTCGATTTGAAATTCAATTTGTCTAGGTGGCGGAAGTCCGGGCAAGTCTTCAGGAAAGACTTCCGGGAATTCCCACACGATTGGAACATCCTCAAGTCGCTTCTCCTCCGACTTCTTCTCCGTTACATGTGCGAGGATGGCTTGATACCCTTTTCGTAGATATTTTCTAGTTTTGAGGCAGGATACAATATTCAGATTCCGTCTGCCGGTCTCCCCTTGTAGGACTAAGGTTCCACCGGAGACAAGAGGTATGCGAACAAGTTTGTCATAACAGACGATTTCAGCTCGGTGCTCGGATAACCAATCCATACCGACAATAATATCGAAGCTGCCGATCTCAACAGGGATTAAATCAATGGGAAACGTTTCGTTCGTAAGGTTAAGTGTACAGTTGCGTATGATGCTATCAGTCTCAATCAGTTTGCCGTTAGCTAGTTCTACAATGTATTTAGCATCTAAGGCAGTGGGAGTTATATCAAGTAAAGGGCTAAATTTCTCAGAAATGAAGCTTCTATCGGCACCAGTATCAAATAATACAGAAGCAGTAAGGTCGTTGAGAAGGAACGTACCCGTCACGACATTCGGGTCTTGTCTGGCTTCCCCAACCTTGATAACGAATGCTCTACCGCGAGCAGGGTTGTTGTTGTTTTTCAGCTTTGGGCAATCTATCTTGAAATGCCCTGAATTTCCGCACCCAAAGCAGGCCTTTGGTGCATTAGTGTTGGGGGTAGGAACATTGGCCCGGCAATCCTTGGCTAGATGCCCGAACCGTTTGCAGTTGGAGCAAGGGCAAGAACCGTCATGATGACGATTGCATTTGGGACAGTAGGGTTTGTTTCCAACGTACCCTTTCTTTTCGGTAGTCCCCAATGAATAAGCCTTAACAGACTCAGGCTTCTTGTTGGTGAGTTGGTTGGATGAGTTGGGGTTTCCTTCCCATTTGCGTTTGTTGTTTGTAGATGGGGTTGAAGTTGTGCCACGGCGGACAGAATTTGCCGTTAGCTCATGAGCCATACGAATGGCGCTCTGAATAGTACCCGGTTTGGATGAAGTCACCAGGTCTTGGAGTCTCTCGGGAAGTCCATTAACGTATTTCTGGATCCTCTTGTACTCAAGATCGACCATGGTTGGGCACAGAAGTGCCAGTTGGTGGAAACGGTTGGTATAACCGGTGATGTCATCACCCTGCATTTTGTGGTTCCAGAATTCCAATTCCAGCTGTTTCAATTCGTCCCTGGGGCAGTACTCGCCCCTCAACATCTCCTTCAACTCCTCCCACGGGAGTTTGTAAGCATTAGCAGCACCCACAGTCTGGGCATAGGTGTTCCACCAGGAGAGTGCGGTGTCAGTAAAAGTACTAACGGAGAACTTAACCTTGTCTCCCTCCGCACAGTTGCAGATAAGAAATACAGATTCGACTTTCTCGATCCAGCGTACTAGACCGATAGCTCCCTCAGTACCTGCAAAGTTCAGAGGTTTGCAGTTCTGGAAGTCTTTGTAAGAACAGGGTTTGGGTTGTGGTCCATTGTTAGCTGTATCTTCGCTACCAGGAGTTGAGGTCCGGGTAGCTAGGGCTTGGGCCACACTACGGGCAATCAGACCCGCAATCTCGGCTTCACTGAGGGTGATTTGTCGGTGAGGAGGCATGATACTGAACAAGAAAAGAACAAGGAAAAGAGAATAAGATAATTGCATGAAATTATGATATGTCACAAGTGTAAATGATGAGATACACGATAACAGTACGAAGTGACAATCACATTCCATTTAGATAACCAAGTTGGATACAAGGTACGGGTTTTCCAAAAGATTACAGAGTAATAGTAGTACAAAAGTACCGGGAATTGTTACATCCGGTTGAATTACATAGGCCCTAATAAAGTAGTTAACTGGTTACAAGTTACAGACTGATCTAATCTTGATGCAGATTAATCTGTTCCATCAGCGCGATAAGGCGGTCCACGGTTTCTGCTAGTCTGTTGGCTTGCCTGGCGTTGTCTTCAACCAAGGCCAGTCGTTGTACTAGTGCTCGAGAGTGATCCTCCGTCTCCTGTGAACGCTGTTCACATTCCTCTAGTAGGTTTCTCACGAGTTCATCCGCACCTAATTCAGCGGTCATTGAATCCTGAATTATGCTTACAGAGAGGCTGGTATCTTCTTGTTCTCGCCGGAGTTGGGATATGTGATCAAGTGCTTGGCGAAGCAGGTGGGTCATTCGGTGTTGTTCCCGTTCGAGATTTTCGAGCCTTTGCTCTTGTTGATGAAGTCGGGCAGTCAACACTGGCACCGTGAGATGTGCCGAGTTCCGAGAGTTATGAACAGGATAGGGGCTGGTTCGGGGTGACCTAGTGGTCCTCCTGGCTATTCGCGGGTTTCGAGATCCATGTGAATGAGAGTGTGACGGATTGGGTGGTGTGTTTGCCATTCCTGTGGCAGAGTGTAAGTAAGACGAGGCTAATATATGGGTAAATACATAATATCCAGCCTAGTGTCTAGCACGTATCAAGTAATGGTCCGGTTCTCTCGTGGTCAGAGTCAATTAACGTATTCCCGTTCAACATAATCGTTTCAGACCTTATATCATCTTTCCTTAATTGTACATAGTTGATCAGGCTATGTTAAATTAAAGTCATTGTTTGTCCCTAACCTAGGATCTATACGGCACCGAGTCAATCTAATCGCTAGCGGAAATAACAATTAGATCACGAACAATCACACGAATAATCAATACTCAATGAATATCAAACGAAACGTATTATATTGTATTATAATCGATCAGATTACAGGGATTTCGACAAATAGTGTTTAGGGTTTTGTCAACCCTAAAACAGAAAACGTAAAACGTTTATATACAAAATATGGCACCTGCGACGTCGCACACGACATCGCAGGCCCAAGCCCATGCGACGTTGGCTACGTCGCATGCCCAATACCTGACGCCGCACCTACGACGTTACACGCTACGTCGCAGGAATCAGGAAAACTAATTCTAATTACAAACTACGAGCTAGACCAACTGACAGACACAAACATGTACCAACAAACTCCCCCGTGTCTTCAGCTTGGTCTTCAAAAATCTTCTTTAAACCCAGCCCGCAGGAAATTGGCCGTCAGCATGAATTCCATTAGCGACACAAACAGTAACAACATTGTAAAACTGCTCTGCTAAACGTCTGTTGAACTCATTCTTCTGACCAACATGAATCCGATTATCATAGAGTTTTCTTAAATCTTTTTCATGAAAATTAATCAAACTCATCGGATCATACAGTCTAAACGTTGCTTGCTTCAAATTCCATATACCTCCAACTTCTGGCCACGGTTCAGAATCTGGAACGAAAGTAATAACCGCTTCACCAGTCTGTGGATCAAGTTCCCATTTTACAAGTCTTCTCAGAAAATAATAAGGAACTGGTTCCAGAGGTATCTCGGTCAAACAGTTAGCAGGCGGATAGTGAACTTTAACCATAGGCTTCCTGGTGACTGGATCAATCTTCTTTTTCCACATATACTGAGTGCCCAACGTCGGTTTCAATTTAGAATATGTCTTCGATGATACTTCCCGACGTAAATTTCTCTGAATAAACTCAGCATAATCATTCTCGAACGGATTAATCAATTTAAGCTGAGCTAATCGATTAATCTCTCCTTTTGGCAACGTACTTAATCTATCAAAACGCATTCTAAAGTACTGAACTCCATCTTCTCTCTTAATCATAAAAAGATTCCTCTGACACTTCCAGCTTTTAATAACTCCGGTATAATTTCGACTAACCCGGTACACTTGACATTTAACTGGAATAGGAACTGGATTTCGTCCCTTAGGCCTCCATTTCTTGTTTCTCTCTCTCTTTTCTTCAGCAGTTAATTTCTTCTTAGGAACATCCGTAGATTCTTGAGCTGCTGAGTCCGGTGCCTGTGTCTCTGGAGCTGGAGTTGCAGCAGAACTTGATTCTCCATGTTGAGCTTTAGCAGGACTCTCATCTTCACTTGAATCAGATTCTATAATTGGTGCACCATCATAAGCTTCCCCAGATTGTGCATCATCATACGTTTCATCTGAATTCAACTGTTCTTCTTCAATCGAAACATCCTCATTCATCTCAAAAACATTCTCCGTTTCTTCCTCAGAGCCAACTCCACTGGCCATTCTCTGAATAAACGATAAGTCAGTGAATGAATAGTCAACAGCCAGCGGTCTCGGTTGCCCTGGAATATCATCAACACAAAAATAATCCAAACGAGAAATATTTTCATTAACATTTTCAATTATAGGGTTGGGGTTTACAGACACAGGTTCACTTGACTCTAAATTGGGTACCCCAGACCCATACTCCCCCGAGGCAAGTAACCTGCCTTCCAAAACATTAACCCTAAGCTTCATTTCTTCAAGCTCCTTAGACTGAACCTCGATCAGCGCATCTTGCGTAGCAATCTTTTCATCTTGAGCCTCCAGCTTTTGCTTCATCTTCTGCATATCATCCAAAATCTTTTGCATGAATGATGAAGAATGACGAACACGACGACGAGGACGATAAGTTTCATCAGCAGAATCATCACCGTCTCGTGTACGTTTCCCTGTATCCCGTGGAGGTACATACTTACGTCCTGCCCGGATCCGACGCTGAATTCTCAGATATCTGAATGAATCGGAAAGCCTGATACGTTCCATCTCAGAGGGATGCGGAACAGTACCGTCCGAGTGCTCAGGCGTCGGACCCCCATCCTGAGGACCTACATTGGTTGTGTCTTCAGAATCAGAACTCTCGACCGTGTCGTGAGATGCTGGATTGTCCGAGTCAACGTGGCCAAACTGCTCAATATTCTCCAAAAGAGCATCCACATGCTCCCCCGCAGCTTGAACAGGAATGTTCATAAGCGGTTGCTGCGGCTGCTGAGGTGCCGGAATATCCATATACTGAGGTTCCGGGGGCGGTACATAATTCTCATCCACAATAGCACCGAATAAGGGAACATCCCTTGGTGCCTCGACCCCTTTCTCAAAACCTGCACAAATAGTAAAAATCCGACTCATCATCGGTGAAATCTTTAATAGCTGATCGAGATCACCCTGTGCCTGAAGATCTGGATGATGACGATTGATGTGCAACTGAACAAATCTCGGATATAAAATCCATTTCTGATCTTCGGCATTCGCATTATCAACCATAGCCTTGAAGATAAAACCCGAGAAGTTGAACGGCTTGTTGTATACTAATGCCAACATGGCAGAGGCCAGACTTCGGCTCATACCATCCGTTCCACCTTTTCTATTTCCCAAGCAAACAATAATCACATGCATCAAATATCTCCAAACGCGTGTGAGATTTGCTTTCCTATACTGATCAGTGGGAATCCCAGGATAACCAATCCGTTGCATAGCCCCCGTAACGAAAATATGATCAAAACCGACAGGCATATCCGGTTGATCGTTCAACTGTAAAAGTTCCCGAATACTCTGTTCTGTAATAGTGATCTCCGTACCAAGAACGGTAGAGACCAGTCGTCTAACGTCGTTATCAGTAACAACATTTGCGTTTCTCCAAAAAGGGTTGATCAGATTTCCAAACGCCACAGTGTTATCGGAAATGGCGTGGAATACCCTTGAACGTCTCAAAAACGCGATCATCTGACGATACGGTGCAGCTTTATCAGAAGTGTCAGTAAGGTAAGCAGCCGTATTATGACGCGCCTCAAAAATCAAAGCCATATCTGCAAAAAACAGAAACAGATTGCAACTCGAAAAAGGTTAGCAAAAATGTTACATTTTTAAGAAAAACCTTTTCAAACTTCCTGGAACTAGCGACGTAGCCACTGACGTCGCATTAACAAAGAGCGACGTAGAACCGTACGTCGCCTAAAATCAGAATAAATTGAAAAGCGACGTAAGGCTTGACGTCGCAGAAAATTCGAGCGACGTCAAGAGGGACGTCGCATTTTGCAATTTATTGTGAATTTAATCACATTAATTAAAATAGCGACGTAGTGTGGTACGTCGCGTAGGACGTCGCAGTAAAAGGCGACGTAGGAAGGGCGACGTAAACAAGTAATAATAACTAATTAGAGCGACGTAGGCCACGACGTCGCAGCGTACGTCGCACTGACGAACAGTCGTCCCCAACCCAGAAACCCTAACCCTCAATTTTAGGGGTTTTCAAAATCAAACGCACTACAAGGTGCGTCTAACGATGGTGATCACAGAAATATAATTTATAACCAGTAATTTACACAATACACCATCTAATTTATCCCAAACCCGAAACCCTTTAAAACCGTAATACATACATAACAATTATCGCATAATTACACGGTAAAAATAGGTTAGATTGGTACCTAAGTGTGCGGAAGAACGAGTAGATCAAAACTACGTGAGTGAATCGGAATGAAAATAGCTACAAATCACAAATATGCTCGAAAAAATGCTACGTCGCAAATCGCCACTGGTACGTCGCAGGCTACGTCGCAGATGAATAGTGAATAGTGTGACGCATTACGTCGCGGTTGAGACTATATATAGTCTAACCCTATGTGCGACGTAGACTGGGACGTCGCAGGCGACGTAGAGTGGGACGTCGCATAGAGCAATTAAGATGTGAGTTGAGTCGATTTTGAATAAAAAACCGTTTACTCGTTATTTTAGCAAATAAAATCCAAATGACTCGTGACTTGGTAAAAAGAACATAGAATAAAAATAAAGTAAAAAATTAAAAAATCTTTTTGGTATTTTCTTTAATATCGCAAAAAGTAAAACTTCAACAGAATAAAAATTACTAACACTCTATTTTTGGTGACGGAATTGTTTTGTCTGATTAGGGATCATATCGGAATAACATGCATTTATTAGGAATAGTAAGTGTTATTTCGATCATCAGTATATTTGTCCACTTTAAATTTACGTGGCACATTTAAAACACCTGTTATAAAAAATTATTTCAAAACGATTATTGGTATTGTTTGTCCACCTAAACACGTTACAACCGTGTCTGTGAGTTAACCTTTTATTGTTAGTATGAATATTTCACCGTGGTCCCCACCATAGATATACCCCTATAACTTAGACATGAACATAGTTTCTAAATTTAGAAAGAATACAAGAGAATCAATTTTAAGAATCAAGTCAGCGGTGACAGGTCTGTACTTGCGTACAACAGAGCAACATAACTTGATTCAGGTGTAAGCAAAACCAAACGCAGTCAAACCAAATTGAGTGGCGACCTTGTTTAGTACCTTAAATTTAAGACTTTGCAAGTACATTGACTCACGCTTGCTTAGTTTTGAGAGTAAGCTGAATTGAGACCAGGTCTGCACTTACGTACAACAGAGGAAACAATCAGCATACTCCCCCAAAAGATCTCAGATATACGATCCAAAAATAGAAATATGTCAAGCTACGCTAAGGAATTAAGACTTAGAGTTATACATCACAAGGTGTTTACCACATGATCATAGACATGTATTTAAATTACTTCTTAATATCTCAGAGACCGGTGTGTACCATGCCTACCAATACATCGTATGATGAACATAATTTAGATAAAAAACTGTTTTAAGTGTGTCAGATAAACCTACTGAGACATCCAAGATAAACCTTAAAATTCCATTTTGTGCATGTCACCCGATGTACTATCATATCCCAAGTTGTTTACAGACACAACTTCAACGTCTATTTTAAAATGTAGCAACCTCGCGTTTTCTTTAATACTAAAGAGTATAAAGAGTGGTTGTTGCCATGTTTTTTTTTTTTTTTTTTTTTTAAATGAATTTAAAAACTTAAAAATCCAAGTCACAAATCATTTCTTTGACTGAAAGAACCTTAAACCTATCAGATTGACCAGTTCAATAAAACGTGATTGCAAAAAGGCTTTTGTGAAAAGGTCCGCACACTGCTTAAGGGTTTCTATATGTACTACATCTATAAGGTGTTTCTCAAAGCAATCCCGTATGAAGTGGAACCTAAGTTCAATATGTTTGGTCTTAGAGTGCTGTACGGGATTGTGAGTTATAGATATAGCAGCTGTATTATCAATGTAAATAGGAGTCATAGAGAGATTGAACCCGTAATCGCGCAGCTGGTGCTGAATCCAAAGAACCTGAGAGCAGCAACTTGCAGCGGCAACATACTCGGCTTCAGCTGTGGAAATAGCAACCGCAGTCTGCTTTTTGCACTGCCAAGAAACTAAGCGCGATCCAAGGAACTGACATCCTCCAGTGGTTGACTTCATATCTATCTTGCAGCCACCAAGATCTGAATCCGAATAGGCAGTTAACTCGAAGTTTTTCTCGTTTGAATACCATAGACCCAGAGATGGCCTAAAAGCGAGATATCCAAAAATGCGTTTTACTGCCTTCATATGAGACACCTTCGGATTTGCTTGAAATCGAGAGCAGAGTGAAACGGCAAACACTATATCTGGTCTTGAGGCAGTCAGATACATGAGAGAGCCTATCATTGAGCGATAGTCTTTCTCCTTGCAATCTTCGTCATCCTCATTAGGTCCAAGATTGTGTTTCACTTCAATTGGAGTGCCATAGTGTTTACAATTGAGCAATTCATACCGCTTCAACATGTCAGTGACATATTTTGACTGATGGATATAAATTCCATTATCAGATTGCTCGACCTGTAGTCCCAGAAAGAACGTGAGTTCCCCCATAGCACTCATTTCAAACTCAGCTTTCATCAGTCCTTCAAAATCCTTGCACAACTGATCATTCGTTGATCCGAATATTATGTCGTCCACATAAACCTGAACAAGTAATAAATCCACTCCTTCCCGTTTGATGAAAAGCGTGCTATCAATCTGTCCTCTATCAAAACCATTCTTCAGCAAGTATTTGGCAAGTCGCTCATACCAAAGTCGAGGAGATTGATGAAGACCATACAAAGCTTTCTTCAGCTTACAAACATGATTAGGATGCTTTGGGTCTTCAAAACGAGGAGGCTGACATACATAAATCACTGCGTCAACATCTCCATATAGAAAAGCACACTTTACGTCAAGTTGATAGACGCGGAATCCTTTAAAAGAAGCATAGGCTAGAAAAATCCGAATTGATTCCAAACGGGCGACAGGAGCGAAAACTTCATCATAGTCAATACCTTCTAGTTGACTATATCCTTGAACTACCAGACGGGCTTTATTTCTAATAACCGTCCCACGATCATCCATTTTGTTACGGTAAACCCAACGAGTACCCGTCAAGTGAGCACCCTTGGGTAGAGGAACAATTTCCCAAACGTTCATCTTGTTTATTTGCTGTAGTTCCTCCTGCATAGCCTCGACCCAAGATGGATCCTTTAAGGCTTGTTCAACCTTTTTAGGTTCAATTTGAGACAAATGACATGAATCGATATGAGCAATTAGTCCCAAAAGCTGCTGAGCTGAAGTCTGCTTTGCTTGCTGTCGTGTTTGAACAGATGCATGAGGATCACCAATGATATTATCAATGGGGTGATCCTTATGTATACGAGTTTCTGGTATGGCAGTTGGCACAACATCCACACCCAGATTGTTCAAATCTCCCTCAGTTTCAGGAGTAGCTGCAGACTCAGAAAAGGCTAACTCTTCTTCTTCTCCTTCATCTTCAGGAGTAAATAAGTGTGAGTAGGCCATTGTTTCTTCCACTTCATCTTCTTCTTGAGGTTCCTCTAAAGGAGGCATGTTTGGATCATATGGAAGCTCCTTTGTGTAGTTATAAACTGTTTTAGAAGGAGCAACCGAAGATGGTGGAGTAGGAGACTGTGTAGGTGTAGGTGTAGATGGTGGTGATTTGGTTGTTGTTTGTGGTTGAGTGGGTGTTGTTTGTGAAGGTGTAGGTGTAGGTTGTGGAGGTGTAGGATTAGTCGGTGGAGGTGCGGGTGTTGCATTGGGAGATGGGTCGGATGGTTTATTATTAACAGGTGTATCTTGAGTAAGATCAAGTCCATGAAGTATAGAAACCAATTCTTCCGTTTCATCCTCTTCCGTAATATTGAAAGAGTTGAAGAGGTTTCCATAGTTGAAAAACCAATCCGGACCCGTTCCTTGAGGAGGTTCCGTATACCTTAAACATTTTACCTCAAACTGTTCCTCAATCTGATTCGTTGATTTGTTGAAGACTCTTTTGTTCGGAGAGTTGACTGAATATCCAAGAAAAATCCCTTCAACAGCTTTATCACCAAACTTAGAGATCTTATCTTTTGTAATCATGATCATGCATGGACACCCAAATGGTTCTAAGAACTGCAGGTTTGGCTTACGGTTATTGAACAGTTTATAACACGTTTTGTTCTTTTTCTTAACCGTTAGCACTCTATTGAGAACATAACAGGCAGTATTAACTGCCTCAGCCCAGAAGATGATTGGTAACTTGGAGTCAGCTAACATAGTCCGAGCTGTCTCGATGATTGTCCTGTTCTTCCTTTCTGCAACTCCATTTTGTTGTGGAGTCCTCGGAGCACTAAATTGATGCTCAATACCTCTTGTAGCACAAAACAATTCGAGAGTTGAGTTCTTGAATTCAGTTCCATTGTCGCTCCGTATCCTTTTCACCTTCAAGTTGCACAGATTTGCCAACTTGTCCATCAAATACACCAAAATATCAGGAGTCTCCCCCTTCGATGTCAAAAAGTAAACCCACGAAAACCTTGAGTAGTCATCAGTAACTACCAAGCAGTAAGACCGACCACCAATGCTCTTTGTAGAGACTGGACCGAAAAGATCCATATGCAGTAGTTCCAATGGTGCAGAAATGGAATTCACCTGCTTAGACTTATGGGACTTCTTACGTAACTTTCCTTTTTAGCAGGAGATACAGTCATCCTTTAGAGCAAATGATTGTTTTGGAACTCCTAGCACTAGGTCATTTTTAGTCAAGAAATTCATTTTTCGGAAATGAATGTGTCCCATTCGTCTGTGCCAAAGCAGTGAATCCTTTTCAGAAGCCTTAGACAAGAGACACGTATACTCGTTCGAGGTCTCAACAGTTCGCATGTTCAAAATGTATGTGTCATCCTTTCTTGGTGCTCTCAGTAACACCCATTCTTCCGGAATGACATACCCAGGCTTCAGTATCACGCACTCTGTCTTTGTGAACACAGTTGTATAATCCTTATCACAGACCTGTGAAACACTTAGCAAGTTGTGCGTAAGCTGTTCCATGTAGTTCACATTTTCAAAACTAACATTGCCGTTAGTTAGCGTTCCTCTTCCAGAAATGGTTCCTCCAGAATCTCCAGCAAAGGCAACATATCCTCCTGCATGTGGTTTAATATCCACAAGAAGAGATACATCGCCTGTCATATGTCGCGAGCAGCCGCTATCCAAATACCATTCACTATCTTTAACACGTTCTGACTGCTGCAACACACAAACGAAAGGAGATTAGTGAGAAACGGTGACCCAAGCCTTTACAAACTTAGGTCTACCGTGGTCATCAACAATAATCACGTCAGATAGGATTTTATCTTTAAACAAATTAGAATTTTTATCTGATGTGTTATTGTTGACGACTGAAGAGTCAACATCAGACTCTTTTCGTTTCCAAACTTTTGAAGATTCGGAATTGGTAATAGAAGTAATGTTGGACTTTTGAATTGGCAAAGATTTTTGCTCAACATTACTTGGCTTCAAAACAGGCTTGGGAGAGTTTGAGTAACGCCTAGGTGGTGATTTTGAAAAAGAATTTCTATAAACAGATGTCCTAGGCATCTCTCTCCCATAGCGCTGATTTGACAGCTTTAGACATTCACGAATTAAATGTCCTTGTTTCTTGCAGTAGAAACAAGAACGAGTCTCAACACATGGTTGAGGCTGAGGAATTACCATAGGAGATGGAGAAACATTTCTAGAACATGAACATTGCGTACACGTCTTAGAAAGTGTTTGTTTTAGTTGAGAAGTTGAAGTTGAAAGTTTATCATACGAAACTCTTTCATTTACTATTTTGTGTTGCAAAATCTTTACAGGTGACTGTAAAGTTTGTTGTTTCGAATTTAAAACCTTGGCCTTTCCCTTATTTGGTTGAACCTTAATTTCAGGTGCAACCTTTGAAATCACTTTTTCAGGTTTAATTGCAACTTTCTTAACCTCAGGATACTCCTGATCCGTAATGTCCTCAATCTCAACAATCTCCTCAACACTAACAGGAGATTCATTCTTTAGCTCAACACTCTCCTTAACACTAACAAGAGATTCATTCACAGACTTAACAAACGTTGGCAAGGGGTACTCTGGCCGCTTGGTTTTCTCCTTTGCCGGTTTGTTGTGTTTGGTCTCTTTAGCATCTTTAGCTTTTATACCGTAAAGCTTGGACCAATCAACTGGAATCTCTTCAAAGCCTTCCTTAACAGGCAGGGGACAGTGAGTAGTAGGAGGAGGGACTGAGTTGTATCCCAATCCCTCATTCTTTTTCCCTTTAGTACCATGCTTGCTAAGAATTTCATTAAAGACAACCGTTGAGGAATTTGAACCTAAGATTTTACTCTTATAATTCTCATACTCATTTTTTAAATCTGTAAGTTCTTTCTTTAGTAGTTCAATTTCAACAAGATAGCTTTTAATGGCATCTTCTTGACTAAAAACCTTAGATTTATATTTCTGAGTATCTAACCGATGAGCCTCAAGATGATTTTCATAAAGTTTCTCATTAGCTTTTAAAAAATTATTTGACTCGGTTAGTTTTTCATTCTTTTTCCTCAACTCCATGGTGTCTGTCTGATATGCCTTTAGAGATTCAGTTAACTTAATGCATGAGATACAATTTAACGGTTCATCAGGTACCTCATTCACAATGTGAGCCATCAAGCACTGTTGGTATTGCTGGGAGATAGCTGTCCAATCCTGACTTGTGGGCTCGATAACAATCAGGGCATTATCAGCAGGCCCTTTCTTGGTAACTTCCATTTCTTTGGCCTTTGGAGGAGTAGAAGGTGTTGTGAATCCCGATGCTGGCATTTTGGGTTTCTCGCATTCCCTGGCGAAGTGACCCAAATTTTGACAATTGTAACACCTGACCTTACTTTTGTTAAATCCAAAGCCAGTCTTCCCGTCACCTTCCAAGCTTTTACGCCCTGTCCTCTGCAAAAACTTTTGAATTCTTCGGGTGATCATTGCCACATTCCAAGTTAGATCCATTTGCTCCAGATCATCTTCATCAAGCTGAGCATAGTCTTCCTTTGTCAGCTCCAAAGTAAGATTCGGTTGAGTAACCAAATCCTTGTATGAGCTTAAGAAAGCTGTGTAGATGGCAGCTTGCTCCTGAATAGCAGGTGAGACTTGAACCTGTTGTTGATTTGAAGAAAGTCCAGACATGAAAACAGAATGAATCCCATCATAGGAAGAAGAAGAGGTTGATGAAGCATTTGTATTTGTCACAAAGGCGACTCCAGAACCATAAGTCTTTCCAGAGTTAAGTTGAACACCATACACGCTAAGATTCTGAACAGCAGCACCAAACTTTGTTTCTTTCTTCTTAATCTCCATCGCGTGAGCTTGAAGATCCCCTATCAAAGTATCCAACGACATGTTTGCAAGTTCTTCATTTTCTTTTAAAAATTGAACTTTAACATCCCAAGAACTCGGCAACACATCCAGTAGCTTCTTATTGACTTCAATTGGAGGAAAAGTATAACCCCCTTCAAACAACTCACCAACTAACCGTGAGTACCTAGTGAATAAAGAAGTTGTGTCTTCATTAGGAAGAATGTCAAAGATATCGTACTGTTTCTTAATCAGTTCGAGTTTGGCTTCCTTGTACTTATCATTTCCTCCACAACGAGTTTCAATTGCCTTCCATAAATCAAACGCTGTTTCATGAGTTCTGAAAAGCCATAGAACATCTTTGGTTAAACACATTTTGATCATCGAAAATGACTTTCTCTCAGTATCAAAATCTTTCTTCTCCTCGGGAGACATAGCTTTATAGGTCTTAGCAGGACGAATACCACGGTATTCCCCTTCAGCTAAAGGAGGTACATAACGCTCACGTAATGGTCCCCATAATTCTGGACAATGAAAATCAATGTATTGCTCAACTCGGTCTCTCCAGTATACATAATCCATGTCCGCAGTAAATAGTGGAGGTTTATTACTTGAACCTATGTCATTACTTTGTTTAATCATTTCTCTCAGACCTCTAATATCCTCTTTATCAGCTGCCATTGTAATTACTTAATCGAAAAAACAATCTTCTGATCTTAGCGACGTAGATGAGTACGTCGCACAAAGATTATGCGACGGCGATAGGTACGTCGCAAAAAGCAAAGGATTCAATTAAGAATCAGAAATATGTGACGTTGAGAGGTACGTCGCAGAGGACGTCGCAGAGGACGTCGCAGAATCACACTACGTCGCAACAAGACGTCGCAAAACAGCGTCGCAGAAGACTAATTAAAGTCAAAATAGCGACGTCGCAGATGACGTCGCAACAGTACGTCGCACAGACTAATTAAAGTCCAAAACACTACGTCGCAAGCGACGTCGCAACAATTATCAAAGTCAACAAAATGCACCAACAAAATGCACCAACACTTAAACCTGAATCAAGTGTATGTCGCTCTGTTGTACGCAAGTACAGACCTGTCACCGCTGGCTTGATTCTTAAAATTGATTCTCTTTTATTCTTTCTGAATTTAGAAACTATGTTCATGTCTAGGTTACAGGGGTATGTCTATGGTGGGGACCACGGTGAAATATTCATACTAATAATAAAAGGTTAGCTCGCAGACATGGATGTAACATGTTTAAGTGGAAAAACAATACCAGTAATCATCTTGAAATAATTTTTATACTAGGTGTATTAAATGTGCTAAATAAATTTAAAGTGGGCAAATATACTGATAATCGAGATAACACTTACTATTTGCTAATAATTGCATGTTGTTCTGATATGATCCCTAAGCAGACTTAAAACAATCCTATCCCCAATTTATTTTAATCTTTGTTATTTGTTTTTCATTTATAAAGAAAAATTCAAAAAGATTTTATTTCTATGTTATTTTCTTCAATATCACATATCTTGTTAAAGTCAAATATTGAAGATGCAAAGGATGTCGGTTATTCTCCAAAGATTGTGAAGATAATTCTATCGGAGAAGCTGCTGATGATTGAGAGATGGTCACTGAGTTTGAAGATCTTATTGTATGATAAATTTGTGTCAGTCACATGAATTTGGACACCAAGATTTCTTTGAAGACCATGTTATCTCAAAGGGGGAGTTTCTGATTGTCAAAGACATGAAAGAGTTTGTTGATGAAGACTAATTGAAGACTTATTTGACCAAGCTGCTGACAAGGGGGAGTTTGTTGGTGCATTTTGTGTGTCAGTCAGTTGGTCAAACTATTGTAATTGTCAGAGTCAATTAGTCTGCGTATGTAAGTGTTTAGTGTGTCAACGAAATGTGATTATATAGAATATACATGGCGACGACATGGGCTATGTCGCATTGGGTTGGGCCTGCGATGTTGGGCCTAACGTCGCAGGGTCCAATAGGTCGAGTATAAATAGCGTTTTAGAGTTTCATTTGAGGGTTGATCAAACCCTAGATTGTGTGAGCCGTTTTTGTGTGTGAGAGAGGAGAAAAACGAGTTAGAGAGTTTGTGTTTGGTGATTGTAATCTTTATTATTCAATTGTGAATATATACAAAAGATTATATAGAAATCGTTTGTGTTCGTGAATCAATTATCATTTGTTTATCATTATTCACCAACGATCCGATCAGGTCTGGCTATACGGGACTATCAACTAGTTGATAGTCCCGTACACGTAGGATCTGATCGGATCGTATAGAATAATGATAAACAATTGATAATGATTCACGAACACACAAACGATTCTCTATAATCTTGTATATATTCATAATTGAACGTATAAAGATTACAATCACCAATACAAGCTCAAACTCGTTTTCTCTCCTCCCTACTCTCACAAAACGGCTCCCTTTCACTTCTCACAAAGGCTAACCCTAAAACTGAATATAAACTCGCTATTTATATCAAACCTACTGGGCCCTGCGACGTTAGGTCCAACGTCGCAGGCCCAACCCAATGCGACGTAGCCCATGTCGTCGCCATGTATATTCTATATAATTACATTTCGTTGACACACTAAACACTATACATATGCAGACTAATTGACTTTGATAATTACAATAGTTTGACCAACTGACTGACACACAAAATGCACCAACAAACTCCCCCTTGTCAGCAGCTTGGTCAAATAAGTCTTCAATTAGTCTTCATCAACAAACTCTTTCATGTCTTTGACAATCAGAAACTCCCCCTTTGAGATAGCATGGTCTTCCAAGAAATCTTGATGTCCAAATTCATGTGACTGACACAAATTTATCAGACAATAAGATCTTCAAACTCAGTGACCATCTCTCAATCATCAGCAGCTTCTCCGATAGAATTATCTTCACAATCTTTGGAGAATAGCTGACATCCTTTGCATATTCAATATTTGACTTTAACAAGATATGTGATATTGAAGAAAATAACATAGAAATAAAATCTTTTTGTATTTTCTTTATAAATGAAAAACAAATAACAAAGACTAAAATAAATTGGGGAAAGGATTGTTTTAAGTCTGCTTAGGGATCATATCAGGCCAACATGCAATTATTAGCAAATAGTAAGTGTTATCTCGATTATCAGTATATTTGTCCACTTTAAATTTACTTAGCATATTTAATACACCTAGTATAAAAATTATTTCAAGACGATTACTAGTATTGTTTTTCCACTTAAACATGTTACATCCGTGTCTGCGAGCTAACCTTTTATTATTAGTATGAATATTTCACCGTGGTCCCCACCATAGACATACCCCTGTAACCTAGACATGAACATAGTTTCCAAATTTAGAAAGAATATAAGAGGATCAATTTTAAGAATCAAGCCAGCGGTGACAGATCTGTACTGACGTACAACAGAGCAACATAACTTGATTCAGGTTTAAGCAAAACCAAACGCAGTCAAACCAGATTGAGTGACGACCTTGTTTAGTACCTTAAGTTTAAGACTTTGCAAGTACATTGACTCACGTTTGCTTAGTTTTGAGAGTAAGCTGAATTGAGACCAAGTCTGCACTTACGTACAACAGAGGAAACAATCAGCAAACTCCCCCAAGAGATCTCAGATATACGATCCAAAAATTAGAAGTATGTTAAGCTACGCTAAGGAATTAAGACTTAGAGTCGTACATCACAAGGTGTTTACCACAAGATCATAGACACGTATTTGAATTACTTCTTAATAACCCATAGACCGGTATGTATCATGCCTACCAATACATCATATGATGAAGATAATTTTCATAAAAACTGTATTAAGTATGCTAGATAAACCTACTGATACATCAAGGATAAACCTTAAAACTTCCATTTTGTGCATGTTCCCCGATGTACTATCATATCCCAAGTTGTTTACAGACACACAATCCAACATCTTTTCAAGAATTAAGAATCTTGCTGTTCACATTTCTGAATTAAATAATCAGAATTTTTAATATTCAGAATTACTCCCCCTGAACAGAAAATTCTTATATCCAATCCAAAAATACTCCCCTTAAACATTAAACATATTTTTGTATTTTTTTTAATTGAATAAATTTCGCAACATTGCATTTCTTTAATACTAAAAAGTATAAAGAATGGCTGTTGCACTACTAACAAATAAAGAAAAGTATCAAAATCACATATCAAGTCAAGTCAAATGACTTTTAACGCTTTTACCACCTCGAAACTTCAATAAATCTCATCCAATCACAAATCATCATCGCATTCTTCCAACAATATCCACATCCATGCAGTCACTAAAAATATTAGCTATTAAGATCTGACTGCACCACCACAAACAATTAAACATTAGTACTTATGGGACACCCAAGCCTTGATAGACTTGGGTTGTCCATGATCATCCATAACCATCACATCAATGAGTTTATGATATTTTAAAAACTCAGAGGATTTCATTGATGTGTTGTTTGTGGATTTGGGTTTCCAAACCTTTGTAGGTTCAGATGAGTTGTTTTCAACAATGTTGTGCTGTTGAACTTGAGGTTTACTAGGCACAACTTTGTTTACTCTTGCCATAGGTTTTGGAGAAGAGGATGCATATCTTGATATAGGCGAATACGAAGCACGCCTAGAAAATGATTTTGAAAAAGAATTCCTAAAGGAGGAAGTTCTTGGCATCCCTCTACCAAATCTATCTAGGGATAATAACCGACAATCCCTAATTATATGTCCTTGTTGTCCACAATGGAAACAAGAACGTCTCTCAACATAAGATTTGTTCCAATGAGTTCCCTCAAATCGTTTCGGTGGAGGACAATACACAGAAGGTCTATTAACAGGAACATTTGTTGAACATGCACTCTTAGGTGGACATGTTGAAGTAGATGTTCCTGAGGTTGAGTTAGTTGATTTTGAAGGTTTATTCTTTTCAGATTTATCAACTACAACTTTTGAGGATTCATTGTCAACCTTAGCTTTGCCTTTGCATTTAAAATAATCATCATTTTCAGTTGTAATGATGAAATTTTCAGGTTTGACATTTATTTTCTCAACCTTAATGGTAGACTCTTCAGGCATATCTTCTACCTCAACGACCTCCTCAACACGAACTGGAGGTGCACTATCAGACTTAACAAACTTAGCTAAAGGATACTCTGGCCTTATGGTTTTCTCCTTTGTCTGTTTGTTTTGCTTAGCTTCTTTAGCTTTAATACCATAAAGCTTCATATAATCAACTGGAATCTCTTCAAGACCTTCCTTAACAGGCGTAGGACAGTATTCGGCGTGGGAAGGTGGTGGTACTTGATTATAACCAAGTCCTGCCTTCTTTTTACCGCCTGTCCCTTGCTTATTAACGATTTCATTAAAGACAAAAGTTGCGGATGAAGAACCTAAAATTTTGCTTTTATGGTTATCGTACTCACTTTTTAAATCAAAAAGCTCTTTATTCAACAATTCAATTTCAGCAAGATAACTATTAATTGCATCTTGTTGACTAAAGACTTTTGCTTTATAAGTTTGTGTGTCTAACTTATATGCCTCAATTTTGTTATCATAAAGTTTCTCATTAGCTTTAAGAAAATTGTTTGATTCAGTAAGTTTGACAACCTTATTTCGCAACTCTAAATTGTCATTTTGATAATTCTCAAGAGATTCAGTCAATGTAAAACAGGAAACACAGTTTATGGGTACCTCAGGTTCATCATGTACCTTATGTATTTTTGCCAAAAGCGCACTGTGTTGAACCTCTCCTTGAAGTGCACTAAAATCAAACATTTCCTGAGAATACACCTTCATAGCCTGTGATGTTGTGTTCTTCTCTGGAGTCGTTGGAGCTGTAGGAGTAGTGAATCCAGATGAAGGATATTTTACTTTCTCACACTCCTTAGCAAAGTGCCCATGAATCTGACAGTTCTTGCATTTCACTTTGCTTTTATTAAAACCAAGACCTGTATCACCATCGTCATCAAGGTCTTTTCTACCCGTTATCTGGAGAAACTTCTTAGTTCTTTGGGTTATCATAGCCATGCTCCATTTGATGTCCATATACTCCAAATCGTCAGAATCGATCTGTTCAAAGTCTTCCTCAGTGAGCTGCAAAGTACCAGCCTTCTTTGAAAGGAAAGTCTCATAAGAGTTGAGGAAAGCTGCAAAGATTTTAGCATGATCCTCAGTAGCCTTTGAAGGAGCTGTATGATCTGTATGAGAAGTATAGGAAGCATATGAAGTGCTAGTAGAAGTAGATGCTGCTAAGTTGGAAGTAGATCTAGAAGTATCATTTAGACTAGGAATTTGAATATTAGCCTCTGACTTCTTTTCCTTTTGATCGTAAGCCGCTATAAGAGCATCCCATAAACTTATAGAAGTTGCTTGATTTTTAAATTCATTAATCACAACTTCTGGCAAACACTTGGTAATCATCTCATATGCTCTATTGTCTTTATCAAACTCTGCTCGTTCCTTGACGGACATTTGTGATCTTGATTTAAGCACCCCATCGAGTCTTGGTTGCTCATATAGATCAATGGTGTTAAACCAATTCCACAGATTTGGATCTTTGTATTCAATGAAATTGCATAACTTAGTCTTCCAACTCGCAAAATCACTATAGAACAAAGATGTAGAAGGAGGCATTTTCGCACCAAAAGCCATATCCGAATTTTCCCTCCAAAATTGAATTCAAAATTTTCGAAAACCGACAGAGTGTAGCGAAACTTTTCCGACACTAAAATTAAGCTATTTTAGGCTTAAAAACAAATTTTGAAATTACAAAATTTTTCGCGTTTTTCCCGCCAAAATTTCGTCCGAAAACGTCAAAAATTGGCCGGGTAAAATGAAACTTTTTCCAGACTAAAATTGAACACTTTTAAGCCTATGGAAAAATTTTGAAAACGCAAAAAATTTTCGGCGTTTCCCACCAAGAAACTTTTTTTTTTTTTTTTTTTTTTTTTTTTTTTTTTTTAATTTTTTTTACGAATCTAGAACGAGGTTAATGTCGCAGAAAAAATAGCAACGTCGCAGCGGTACGTCGCAGAAGTCCGATGACTCAATTAAGAATCGAAAATGCGACGTAGTGTATAACGTCGCAGTCTAACGTTGCAGAGGCTAGCGACGTCGCAGCCTACGTCGCAATAACCACTTAAGGTCAAAATAACGACGTCGCAGGTAACGTCGCAACTTTACGTCGCAAAGACTAATTAAAGTCAAAATCAGTTACGTCGCAAGCGACGTCGCAGGTGACGTCGCACAGTCGGGCTGCAGCGGCCAGAAACCCTAAAAATCGAAAATTTTCGAAACCCTAACGAAATTTCGAAAACCAAACGTCGATCTAACCCAAAAACACTTCCAGAAATCGATTTCTTCAAGCAAACTAACCCAGAAACGAAGATTAATCAATTAAACCTTCGTGAATCAAACCAAAAACGTACTAAAGCACGATCCGAAACCAACGAATCCTTGATTCTATGGCTTTGATACCAGTTGATAGTCCCGTACACGTAGGATCTGATCGGATCGTATAGAATAATGATAAACAATTGATAATGATTCACGAACACACAAACGATTCTCTATAATCTTGTATATATTCACAATTGAACGTATAAAGATTACAATCACCAATACAAGCTCAAACTCGTTTTCTCTCATCCCTACTCTCACAAAACGGCTCCCTTTTCACTTCTCACAAAGGCTAACCCTAAAACTGAATATAAACTCGCTATTTATATCAAACCTACTGGGCCCTGCGACGTTAGGCCCAACGTCGCAGGCCCAACCCAATGCGACGTAGCCCATGTCGTCGCCATGTATATTCTATATAATTACATTTCGTTGACGCACTAAACACTATACATATGCAGACTAATTGACTTTGATAATTACAATAGTTTGACCAACTGACTGACACACAAAATGCACCAACAGTCATATGCTGTAATTTCTGAACCAATCATGCCTAGTAAGGAAATACTGCCTAATGGTCATAGTCTAGGCCCACTAAATGCAACCTTGTTCACTATAACCTTAGGCTCTGATACCAATCTGTAACACCCCCAAATTCACTGTTTAGCGGAAGCAGGTTTTGGGGTGCTACTAACAAATATCACAGCACAAAGATAAAGCAAACGACATCTATATGCAACGTTTGTAAATTAGTTACATTCCATAGATATAATGTTTGAAAACTTAGTGTTTTTGTATACAAAATGTAGTTTCCTAGAGTCCACGCGTATAGCGGGAGATTCTATTACATAATCGAAATATACAAAAGATAATGCTAAGAATCTCCGTTAATGCAGTTGTGTTGAAATCATGCGACTCTAGCTAAAGTCCTGGAGTAATCCTACTCCGTCCGGGTACCTGAGAAAACATGCTAAAAGGGTCAACACGAATGTTGGTGAATCTCACAGGTTTGTAAGTAGTATCAGTTTTGAAACACAAGATTCCATCAGTAGTGCCCGTAGGCGTAAAATCAGTATTTGCAAACCAGCAAATGTAAAACTAGTATTTGCAATCCAGCAAATGTAAAACCAGTATTTGCAATCCAGCAAATGTGAATAAGTAGTTTATACCGTTGCCATGAGGCTCATAATCGAAGCTTAACCCGTAAGTAATAAGTTTGCTCCCGTGACATGCTCGTAAATGAGCAAGCATCAGTAACGAATAATTAGTCACCCGTTTCTACGTGTAAATCAGTACGTGGCAGCGCTACTGCCCCGGGCGGGGAGGGTCATTTCCCTAATGGATCCATTAACTAGTGTTCGCGCTTAAGTCCATAACTAACGATATATGATGGAGAGACTTCTGTAAGTAGTAAATAACTCATGCAATTCCGTTAGGTATAGTAAATGTACAGTTCATACTTGTGTTCAAGAAAATAGTTAAGCAATGTATCTCACCCCGTATGTAAAACAGTAAAAGTGAGGCTGTAAGACTCACCTGAGTCTTGTAATAAGCCGTAGCAATTAGCAAGTAGTAAATATAGCAAGTAGGTTCTCCGAACCCGTAACCTTCAAATGCCTAATCATATGAAGTTATGTAAGTATGTGTCTTGCGAGACGTTTCGTTTAGTTGTACACAACTAGTATATCCAATGTTTGTCCGTATGTTTGTAATTGTTTGTTTGTTGGAAAACATGTTTGGCCCGTTGGTGATTTAGTTGAAACGTTAATCTCGACATATATATACTTGTTTGGAGTGTTATGCTTGAAAGACATGTTTCAATGTCCCTTAGATGTTATATTGTATAATCGTTTGAAATCCCAAATGTTTAACACTTAACTTGGAATTTAATTGTAAAACTGCTGTGTTTTGCGACACAAAATGCGACACAAAAGTTTGTCATGCGACACAAGGGTTGTGTCGCATAAAGGATGCGACACAAGAGCTCTGCGACACAGTGGTTGTGTCACAGAAACTTGCGATGCTAATTCAATAGCGACATAAGGGTTGTGTCGTATAAAAATACGACATAATATGCGACATAGAGTGCGACACAATATTGTGTCGCAAGAGTTACGACACTAAAGGTTTGGTACGACACAAGATGCGACATAACAGGCGTTATGCGACACAACATGCGACACAAGCGTTGTGTCGCAAAGATGAACACCAGCCCATAAACTTTCGGATGTCGAGATTTTCCGACCAAAAACGCAAATCTAACCCATTTTTGAGCTGTAAAATCGTGTTTTCTTCATTGTTTAGGTTATAACTATGTTGTGTACACAATATTTCGTCAAAACATTACACCAAAATTAATAGATCTAAGATTTTAGAAATTTCTTACAAATGCGAATCGAGAGAGATGGAGGCCGAAAATGATGATGATGCTTTTGCAAATCTTGTTCCTTGTTTGTTGGTGATTCCGAAAATATAAATCTCGTGGGTCGGTTTGTGAATCCGAAAATTTGAGAGAAAATTGGTGAGAGTGTTTGTGTGTGTTTGTTTAAGAGAAAATGAGAGAAAGAGATGAGAGGGTGGTGGGTTGGTGGCTGATTCCAAAAGGAGGGGAGGGAAAACACTTCCCAAAATACAGTATTTACTCCGTGTCCTAATCGATTAATCGTTTGTTTTTAGTATTTAACCAAACAGTTATGTTTTTAAAATCTAACTGGAGTATTTAAATAAAATACCTTGAAATTAACAATAAAAACATTTGTCGAAATATTTAAATCATTAATTCGCGTTTAATACGTTTTTGTTGAATTATTTAAAACGTCGTCGCGGTAATATAATTAATGTTCGTTCAATTGTGTATTTTATATAACAAAAATACGTTCTCATTATTTAAGTAAATTTCTGTCACCAACGTCCAAGTAAACTGTGTCAGACTCCGTCCGGTTAATTCGTACGATTCATCCAAATCGCGTAAGTACACACATATATATATATATAAATCACCTTATATATATACAAATAGAGTCTGTAATTAGTCCTATTACATACTAATTACAACTAGTTACAAATAATTAGGCATAATTAATTATCCTAATTAGGCAGGTGTTACACAATATGACTTCTTACCTATACTACTCACATTGGTAGGTCCAAATAAGTCCATGTGTAGTAAATGGTAAGGAGAGTCAATAGAGTTCAATGTTTTGGTCTTATAAGAGGATTTGTGTTGCTTGCCTTTTAGACATGCAACACAATGGTCATTACATGAATAGGTTTTCTCTGGTAAACCTCTGACAAGTTTTCCTTTAACAAGTTTGTTTATGGTTTTAAAATTCATGTGACACATCCTTCTATGCCAAAGATCATATTCATCAACAGTTGCTTTTGAAATCATACAGCTTAATTCAGATTTAGGTACACATTTAGCCAATTCACAGTTGTACATGTTGTTATTTCTGGGAGTTTTCATTAAAATCATTTTTGGGTCAAGAACAAACTTCTCAGAAAGAATACAGCATTCTGTGTCTGTAAGAACACTGGATTATTTTTCTCAGTTATTTGGCTAACGCTTAACAAGTTGTACCTCAATTGTTCAACATAGTACACATCATTGAAGCTTATCTTATCACTGTTGACATTTCCCATTCCAGTAATCCTTCCACCTCTAGGATTGCCTCCAAATGCTACAGGACCTCCATCAAAAGCTTTGAAGTCCTCCAATCTGCATTTATCTCCTATCATGTGCCTAGAGTATAACACCCTTCTCGAAAATACAAGGATATATTTTTTTTTTTTTTAAAGGAAGCGCAAGATTTAGATACAATCATTGGATTACATATTTACATTCCAAAATGGCAATCCAAATACATATAGTCTTTAAACTGGTTTATCCTAGACATTACATACGATAAGTTTAGTGTTATAGAAATCCACAACATAATGTCATAACATTAACAAAGTTAACAAAACAGAGTGAGCTGGTCAAACATTCCATTCCTATAGTACTTCTTGCCCACCCACATACCAAAGTAAACCTGCAAGAAGTAATGAGGGGTTAGCACGAAGCTAAGTGAATAAATCTCAAACTATCACCTAACTTAGCTTAACAAATGAATACATCAAAGCATAGCAACAGTTAATCATGAAGGATCGGTGGTCCTTGGAATACCCTCATGCCGTGGTGGTTCCCCAAGTAACACTTAAAACCAACTGAAGGCCAAATCAGAGGTTAAACCGATAGTTTGGTACTATTACTACTTACAACATAATTTCAGTGAACAACACATGTACAAAGCACTTATGATGTCCAAAGTAATAGTACTCAAACCCAACACACGTTGACCCCCGACATTCATATAGTCCACAACCATCAAGGCAATCAAGGACACCAATTATTAAGCTAAATATAACCATCATGGCAAAATATTAACTTAACAATGAAAACAGTAAATTCACATTTACCCGTTGTAACCATATTGTTACAACCAAATTAGACTGAAAGTCTAAGATCCACTCACCCTAGACGTCACTGTCTCCACTCAGAGTTCTTATATTACTGAGTCTTCGGTGTATCTGAGAATACAACAAAATATCAATTAGCATTCTCGCTTGCAAAAGTGTACTTAATTTAGTATGTACATCGAATGTCAAATGAGTACTTAATAATCAAATCAAGGTTATTCTCATAGATCATAAGTACATTTGCTTAAACAAAGTTACTATAACATTTAATCACATATAAGTTAAATTCAACTTCTCTATAAGATTTAACAATCATATAATGAGCATGTAATAAGCTAGACAAAAGTTGCAGGAAAACACAGAGTACCCGCCGGGTAAGCTCACTACCCGCCGGGTAATAACTCTACCCGCCGGGTACCCGTGTACGCACCGGGTACTCATCTTAGGGTGATTTCTGGTCAAAATTGTGCATTAGTACGCGCCGTGTACAAGTGTTACGCGCCGGGTACTAATTGTGAACGGGGACTACCCGCCGGGTAAGGTAGTACCCGCCGGGTACTAATCGAAAATGGGACTACCCGCCGGGTAAGGGTAGTACCCGCCGGGTACTACATCTGTTCCAGTGACCTGCAGTTCATTTTCCAGCACACCCAACTTCGAACCAAAACACCAATTTTCATAAATGCAGATGTAATATTCGATTTTTGACATGTAAATGACCTCTACAAACATGTATAAACATATAACAACAACTAATAACATCATTAAACACTTAGATTCTCACATGCATCATGTGTTCAATCTAAATTCAACTAAAACCCAATTCATTCAATTTCACAAATGAACACACAATTGATTCATCTTAATTGAACATGAATTCAGTTTATAATCAACACACAATTACATATTTGTGACAACTCTCCAAATTAGGTATTAATTAACATTTAAGCATGTGCATACTTACGCTAATTTCCTGGTTAAGTTTTAACAAAACTTTTTGATGTGATGTAAGCCTAGCAAGCCCAATACTTTTAAACAAAAAGTAATACGTAAGTATTAAAAGTTACGTACAAACATATCGGAACAAACCCGACAAAAATAAATAACAAAAGTTTTGTGACACAAAAATAATTAATAATGGAATTATTAATTACGAGTATTTATATATCTATAACATATAGATAAAAAGGTCTAAATATATGTTTAACATAAAACGTATTAAAACACGAACATAAATAATTCTAAAACGCTCATAAAAGGTCAAATCATAAAAATACAAATTTTCTCGTTCGTTTGGAGGAAGTTAGAACATTACCTCAAAATATGAAATCCTAAATAAGCTGAAATTTGGCGCTCAATTAACTGCGCGCAGTAAAATGTACAAAATGTACATCATTTTAAAATAATGATAACATCATTATTCTGATTATAAATTACGAACCAGGAGAACACCTACAAAATAAAAATATAAAAAGTTATAATTTATATTGCTAAAATTATACCCGTACTCGAAATTAACGGGCTTAAATAACCCACCAACCTCAAATAATTGAGGAGGCAGGCTATTTGAAGCCATACTCCCTCCGTTCTCTCTGTGATCTTTCTCAACACACACACCCATATCACTTTTTCTCTCAAACAAAAATTAACAAGATCAAAATCAGCAGCAAGCAACAACATCAGGAAGTAGAAGCATAACCAAGATCATCATCATCATCCGTTCATCATCATTCTCACCATTTTTCACCTTGTAAGGAAACTCATTCCCTTTAATTTCTTTACTTCAAATTCGTTCTATAACTTGTATACATATCATAATCTAAGTATATAACAACAATACGATGATGATATGTGATTATTCATGAAAATGAGTTTATAAAACCCAAAACTACAAAACCAAAATCGTTATATAAAAACTTGTTAGAATAGTGTAATAACTCGTAAAAATGACATATAAACTGTAAGTCCCCTAGTTTTAGGATCGATAACTTCGTTATCTGTAGTATTAAGGTGCGGAATCCCTCAATACGGTGTTATCTTACTAACAACGAATATGTTCGTATTGCGTTTTAATAAAACTTAACTTTAAACGATGAATCGTCAAAGTCTAGCCGTAGGTTATGTTTTCTCTGGTTTTTCTGGAATCGCAGGAATGATTAGAATGCAAAAGTGTTAAAGATTGTTCAGGTTTTTCACGATTGAAACAACCTTTTATATTTTGTCTCGACTCGGCTCGCATGGGCCAGCGAGTTCAGCCCAACTTGCCTTGCAGCCCAAGCCCATTACCAAGCTCGACTCGCTACTGACTTCCACGAGTTCAGTTCTCATCTCGGCTCGCAAAGTTCGCGACCTGAGAACTCGACTCGCACAAAATGTATTTATTTCGTATTTAACATTCGTCCAACTTAACACCATAATATGTTTAACGAATATTACTAACAAAACAAATATTTATTTACAAATCTAAACCAATATACAAACATAATAATAATTACACCAGTCCTATTTCAAGCTAGATCTGTTGTCACAATCTATGTTCCAACAGACTCCCCCTTGACAATAGCTCTAGCGTCTTTATCTTCACGCTTGTCTTTGGTCTTCATTTGTAAATCTTACTGCCTGCGTAAATCTTCATCTTGATACAAGTTTTAACCATCAACTGATAATCTCTTGCTAAATCAGCCCATTCAATAGTCGTCAAAATTCTGTTCTCATTCAACTTTAACAGATCTTTTCTCGACATATTCATCAGGTGTCGATGATCATAAACTCTAAAGATTTCTCTTTCACCACCTTCAACCTCATTATCAGCTTCAACCATAACAGCTTCTCCAGTTCCTGAATCCACGTGCCAACTCTTCATATTTCCCAAAATATCCTGTGGCATTGTCTTCAGTGGAATCTGCTGTATGCATCTAACAGCTGGGTAAACTTTCTTCCTTCTTCTTCTTCCTGTGCTTTGACTTCTCTCTTGTAATTTCACAGTCTTTCCCTTTCTTGGCTTAATCTGAACAAACTTATTCGTACCAACCTCATGTCTAATGATTCTTTCAACACGATCAGCATAATCATCACGACTTGGGTTATTAATCTCTAATCTAGCCAAATCACGTATTTCATAACGTGGTAGAGAACTAAAAACTGCAAGCTTTCTTTCAAAATATTGAACTCCGTCAAACCTTTTGATCGCAAAAAGCTTTAGTTCTGAGTCAAAGTACCAACCAATAATCCCTTTACATGGTACACGCTTTTTCGTAACATCAACTTCAGAAATTCCAATCTTCTTCTTCTTCTTTGGAAGTTTCCTAAGTACAACAGCAGGATTCTTGGTTTGAACAAGAACTTCTTCTTCTTCATCAGAGGTTGAATCATCAATATCTTCATCTATATCGACAATTGTTGGACCTTGTTCATTTTCAATAACAACTTCTGTCCTAGATGGGCTCACATGGTGTTCATCAATGTTTGCATCTAGATCTACACCCATGTCTTGCACATTCTCAGGTACAGCAGTCCAATATGTAGGTGGTAGAAATTCTCCATCCTCAAGATCAAAATCAATGTCTTCATCTATCTCATCAAAAATATCATCTTCCAATTCAGATAGATCAAGCATCTCCAATCCTAAGAGAAAAACATTAATACAAATATATTAATAATTCAATTTCTTCATTGATTTCCCTGAACCAATCTAAGAATTTCTTTATTAATTCTTTTGTATATTTTAACCTAACATATAAACGCAATTTACATATAACTTATAAAATCTTTTATTGATTACCCTGAATCAATCCAAAATTTCTTAAGTCTACTTAACAAATATTAATTAATTTTAAATTCTAATGCATTGTGAATAAACACCAAACATTTAAATTTACTATTAATTAACTTATACAATTTCCAAGTGTTAATTGATCTCATTCATTATCAATTTAACCTTTAAATTATATATCATTTGTCTAGTTAATACGAATACATTTTTAACTTGTTAATTACTTATATACCTTATGGTCTTAAGTCCATAATCAAATCTAAAATGCATATGTTATCATAAAATTTTGACCGCCGAAATTAATCGGAACACGCCGCTCGACTACTCAATGAGTCAGAAGACTTTCGATCACTATTTTATCTTAACATAATTATATAAACTTAAATTACATAAAACATATTTTACTTAAAATAATAATAACTTTAAGCCAAATATATTTAATCAATAATATTAAGTTTTACAAGTGTTCACAAATACTAACTACAGTCTATACTAAAGTCAAGCTAATGTCTCACCAGCTTCATCTTCAGTCTGACCTGTACCAGTACCAGAACCACTCGCACCAGCATTACCACTAGACTCCCCCTGAATAGTAGCTTGCTCACCAGTCTTTGAAGGACCAGTCTGCTCACCACTCGGTGCATTGGGATCATCGTCCTTGTCTGAATCTCTCTTCCTCTTCAACTCATTTTCTCTGCAAGACTCCAGATATACCAATATCTCCCCCTGAACAGACTGTCCTGAATGCGATCTCAAGACCAGACTCTCTAAAGAAGATAACTTCAGTCTCTGTACATTGAAGTCCGCAAGCAAAGTATCATGAGTTTTCATCAACAGATTGTAAGATTCACTCTGCTTGAGAATCTGCTGTGAAAGAAGAAGATTGCTCGACACCAGCTTTGGAATCTGAGAAGTAAGCTTCTCTAAATCCTTTACCCTCGACTCTAAGGATGTAATCCTTTCAGCATCAGTCGTTGGAGTAACAGGTATCGTTCTTGGTCCAGGCGGTGTGAGAGACTCAATATGCCAGTCTCTGGTAAGCGGTGTATGAGGTTGAGACAAAGCTTGTGTAAGCAAACTTGTCGCAAATCTAGCTGCTTTGTTCGTCGGAAAATTAGCTCCACGAACTAGATCAGCAACCTCATGCTGTAAAGTTAAACACAATTATAATCAGTTATTGTTACAGATTACTCTGTCTCAAACTCTAATTAATTGCATAACACTCATAGTTATAGAACTTATATCTCTTACCTGAAGCGGTAAAGACATCGATTCAGTAACCACCGGTGCATCCATCTCCACCTGCGGTGTATCCTGAGCAACTGTATACAGAATTAACTGTCTCAGTTCAACTCCTGATAAACAACAAGTTAAAATTATTTAACTTTTATAATCAATACTAACCTTCTCGAATAGTAAGCGTTCTCGGACGCTTCATCAAAGGAATCTCAACTTCCTCAGTACCTTCCTCCAAAATACTCTTACCTTTTCTCTTCCTTTCAGAAGCAGATGGAGGAGAAGAAGGTGTATTGTCAGAATCTTCATCTGAAGCCGTCTCACCATCACGACCTCTAGATGATCTAACAAGATCCTAAAGTATAAATATATTAAACATTTATGATTAGCGTAAGCTCTATCATACAAGTTCTATATATTTAAGATTAATCAGATATAATACCTCAGTCGGTACTTCAACTGATCTATCAAGCTGTATCTGCTCATCCTCAAGTAATATAACTTCGGGATTTGCAGCCTCAGCTTCAGCATCCTGTTTGTGTAATGATATTTATATTTTAAAATCAGAAATAATATCCAATTTACTAAATATCTAATATCAGAATCATTATATAATAATATTATGCATCTATGATTAATAAAACAATCTATCAATTAAGCATCTATATTATTACATAAATAAAAAATTACCTCAGGTGGTGCTAAATAACTCTCAATGTCTTGAAGCAAAGGATTTGTCGCATCATCATTCTGCTCCAAAACCTCTTGCACAACCTGTGCAGCAACCTCTGGATTCACTTGCTGATCCACCTGACCAGCCTGAATAAGAACATCCTCAAGGAGCCCTTGTGGATCTTCAGGTTGAGCTTCCTCAGCTACAGGTTCAGGTACAACATCAGCCTCAGCAGGAGCAACAGCAGCAGCAGGAGCTACGTCTAACCACCCATGATTTGGCGGTGCAACGTAGTTCGGGTCGACAATATACCCAAAAAGATCTCGCTCCTCAGGCTTCACAAGCCCTTCTTTCCTCACAGTCTGCATAAACATAGCATTATACCCTCTGAGCCCAATAGTATCTACACGCAAGTGTGGCTCAGGAATAGCAAGCTCTGGTAGACGAGCTCTAATAATCAGCATACAAAAACGCGGGTAAACCATAAATCGTGATCGAACAGAACCCGATATCTGTCTTACAATCTCTCCAAAAATGTAATCACAGAAACTGTATGGTTTATTGTAAACCAGGGACAGTGCAGCCGATAGAATAGCAGGGCTTAACTCATCAAAACCACCCTTCTTTGGTGCAAAAACGGTATTCATCACGTGCCATAGGAACCTCCACTGACCAATAACAAGAGGCTTCTGGAATTGACGTCCGCGTCTATCTCCCGTATAACCCATACGTCCGATAGCTCCCTCTATGAAATCCATTGGATACTCAACATCCCCATTCTCTTGTTCCTCTGTACCAAACTGCAAAATCTCACGGAGATTTCCAGCACTAAACACAACAAGTTGGCCACCAACCGTTGCTCTAATCTCTGGTGGATTGACCGATTCGTCATGCTCTATACCCGTCCAGAAATCAGTCAGAATCGCCTGAGAAATAGGAGGATTTGCTGTAACAGCATACCGTATACGTGAACGTGCCAAAAATGAAAGCACCTGAGCTACTTTGCTAGCTCCCTTTGCACGTACATCTAGATCAACAAGGATGTTGTGACCTTTGTCAAATTGTCGAGCCATATCTGTAAAAACACAAATGACAACAACAATTCAAAGCAAATTAAAAATATTTAAACTATTACGTATTATGAATAGAGATTCATCAAACATCTTAGTTTAAATTTGAAATTATATATAACTTGTTACAAAAATAGTCTCAAGTCGTATATAAGAATTTAACTTATAACAAAAAGTCTTAAGTCTAATTTAAATTAATTATATAAAAGTTATTACTTAAAAAGTCTTAACATTTATATCACTACTTTTTTAAAAAAATAAAAATTTTCTAAGTACTGGACTCGCATAAACTGCCCTAACGAGTTGAGGTCAACTCGTTTTGCTTATCAACTCGCTTCGCTTATCAACTCGCTAAACTTATCAAACAGCTATTGAAGTGAACTCGCTAATCTCATGGATTCGCTAGTCAACTCGCTGCGAGTTGAATCGAAGTTTCAACTCGTTCGATGAACAGCCGTCGCAAGTTTAAACTTAAAATCGATGATTTTGTTAGTTTTAACACGATCAAACGATACATTCACGTCTATTACGGTTCGTTTAACATTAATCCTAAGGATTCGTGTTCTAACAATCCATTAATCGTCGTGAATCGTTCAAATTATAAACCGAAACCCTAAGTTTTTTAAAACCTTCGATTTCTAGTAATTTAAACGGTGAAATCCGTTGGTTTATACCTCAAAATGTTCGCAAAGACGTCTTGAATATAATCTACGGATTCAAAAACTCGTTCCCGTACTCGTAAAATCGAAATCAAACGAAAATAACTTTTTCGCCTCGTTTCGCCTATAAGTGGATCCGCACAGAGTAAGTGAATTCGCGAGTAATGTGAATTCGGTGATCTGTTGACTCGTTTGACCTTCCGTTTTATATCCTTTACCCGATTCGCGAGATTTCAAGTGGATCCGCAAGTTGATGTCAACTTGCAGAAACAATTAAAAACGTGAATTTAATGCTAAGTATAAATGAAAACCCGATATTTTACAAGTCTAAAATAAAATTATTTTTCACTTGTATTTGTCACGTTTGTTCAACTCAAAAATATTCAGTATAATTTAATTCCGAAGGGTAAAACCTAATAAACACAAAAACTTAAATTAAACATAAACTAAAATAAGATAAAAACACAATTATATAAACATTGATATCAAGTACCATTTTATTAATCATTTGAGCAAAACAAAGTACATAAACAAAATGAATAAGAATTTATCTGCTTAGGGATCATATTAGAAAGAATAAGCAATTAAGTATTTATTAAAAAGTCTAAGTAGATTGGTAGTATACATACCTCATGAAATTTAAATAAATTACTATAAAATTACAACTAAATTTATCATTTATGCATTTATATTTATAAAACTATATCTTAGGTACCTTTATCCACATAGCATATTTAATAAATGCATTACTCACATAAAGTGAATATTTTAATTATAGATAATTCAAGACGATTACCGGTATTATGATCCACATAAACAAATTAGACTCAATTTTCTAAGCAAACTCTTTATTATTAGAATGAGTATTATCAAGTGCTTCCTATTATATGATATACTGAAGAATTCAAGTAAAACACATAACACTGCATCATTAAATTTTCAAGGTAGTGGTTACTAAATGATGTATCTTTTCGAAACATATAACATACACTTGAATTTTTAAGGTTAGACAAATATCAAACATACTTTGAATATGCTATGTTATCTAAGTCTGTACGTAGTACAACAGAAGATCCCTTCTAGCATAATTCAAAATATATTTGAGAATATTAATTTAATTAAAGGTTTCAGTTCTGTACTTAGTACAACAGAGTTACCAGTAATTAAGTTAATACCCATATTGCTACTATTTGTCAATTCAAATGAATATGTATGATAACAGTGTAAGGCAATACCATCATTCAACAATTAAGACTTAATGTCATACATCATAGAATAGTAACACAAAATAATAAACAAGTAGTTAATTAACTTCTTAAGGCTTAGAAAATTTCATATAATTTGCCTACCAGTACATCATATGATGAAGCCATCTAAAGATTTAATAAAAATAGTCAAATTATAACTTGTGGATATAGGTGTATAATCAAATAAATATAAACACATACCTGATAGAACCGCTGTAGTTCTAAAGCAACTTTATTTGAACCTACTACCATATCATACTTAGGACTTAAGCTTATTATTGGGAAGCTTATTCTCCTAATGTACTATCATTTCCCTTAGTTTTTGCAAATAAAAACTTAAATGAAGGCGATTCCCCTTAGGTAACAAGCAAATGAATGCCATACGCCCCTTTTTTTTTTTTTTTTTTTTTTTTTAATGAACATAGAAATATTAACTATTACAAAATTACCCTTGGAAGACTAATCACTCTGGATTTCTCATTCCGTTTAGTTGAACCAACGTCTCAAATCTTGCTCGGTCGAACGCCTTTGTGTATAAGTCTGCTAAGTTATCCAATGATGGAATCTTAACTAACTTTATCAACTTTTTCTCAGCACAATCTCTAATAAAATGATGTCTAATATCAATATGCTTAGTTTTACTGTGCTTCACCGGATTATTAGTGATCGACATAGTAGATTCGTTATCAATCATCATAGGAGTATTGGTTATATTTAACCCGTAATCCCGCAGTTGCTGTTGAATCCAAAGTACTTGCGAGCAACAGCTGCCAGCTGCAACATACTCAGCTTCACATGTAGAAATGGCTACCGAGGTTTGCTTCTTGCACTGCCAGGATACTAATCTACCTCCTAGGAATTGACATCCTCCGGTCGTAGATTTCCTATTTTGATTGCATCCTCCATAATCCGAATCAGTATAAGCTACGAGATTTAAGTCTCCATCAATCGGATACCAAAGACCCAGCTTAGGTTTCCCTTTGAGGTAACGAAAGATTCGTTTAACAGCTTGCATGTGTGACTCTTAGCTTGCATGTGTGACTCTTTCGGATTAGCCTGATATCTTGCGCATAAACAAACAGCAAACATTATGTCAGGCCTAGAGGCTGTAAGATACATTAGTGATCCGATCATGGCTCTATAAAGAGTTGGATCCACATCGCTATCACTTGATGTATCTGGACCTAGTCCATGATTGACTGGAATTGGAGTATTGTAGACCTTACTTTCATCCATCTTAAAGCGTTCTAATAGCTCATATGTATATTTAGATTGATGAATAAAGAATCCATCCTTCTTTTGATCAACTTGTAATCCTAAGAAGAAGTTCAACTCTCCCATTGCAGACATTTCAAACCTTTTTCTCATGACTTTCTCAAATTCTTGACACATCTTTTCATCAGATGATCCAAAGATAATGTCATCAACATAAACTTGCACGAGAAGAAAATCTTTCTTTTTCCATTTCACAAACAGTGTACTATCAATCGATCCTCTTGTAAATCCATTCTCAAGTAGATACGTTGATAGTGTTCCATACCATGCCCTAGGTGCTTGATGTAATCCATATAGAGCCTTATTCAATCGATATACTCTATCTGGATACTCAGGATCAGCAAACCCTGGCGGTTGTGAAACATACACCAATTCTTCCACTTTGCCATACAAAAAGGCACTCTTAACATCCAACTGATAAACTTTTATACCAAAATAAGATGCGAATGCTAAGAACACTCTAATTGCTTCTAGCCTAGCAACTGGTTCAAACACTTCATTGTAGTCAATACCTTCTTGTTGATTAAAACCTTGAACCACTAGACGAGCTTTATTGCGAGTAACGATTCCCTTATCATCTCTCTTGCACTTAAATACCCATCTAGTACCAATTGGATATTCTCCCTTCGGTAGGTCAACCAACTCCCATACTTGTAATTTAGAGAACTGAGATAGTTCTTCTTGCATTGCTTCTACCCACGAGCTTTCTATTAAAGCCATTTGAACATTTTTAGGCTCGACTTGTGAGATAAAGCATGAATATAGACATTGATTAGGAATCCCTGTCTCTTTCATTGCAGTATACAAGCTTTGGTATTCAGAATTCTCAGACGTACTAGTTCTGGATTGATGCCTGGTTTGAACCGGAGTATTAATATCACCGATGATGTTTTCAACGGGATGATTCTTACTCGTTCTAGTTGTAGTAACTGGTTCAACCGGTATATCATCTTCTAAATTAGTACCAATCTCTTCCAATTCAGGTACATCTTCCGTATTTGCTGAAGATATTCTTAAATGTTTCAAAGGAGTAAGTATCTCATCAAACTTTGTACAAAGATCATCAGGATCTACTGTTTCTTGAGACTTATCCTCTGAAGGTTGTTGTGACTCACTTGTGGAAGCTTTATCTGAGTCAACATTAGTCTTAATTCCAGACTGCTTAACACTTGATGTTGAAGCGGGACCAATATTCTCATCTTCAAACAATAAATGTTCAGCTATCTCTGAATCACTGACATAGTCACTAATAGGAACTTTAAATGATGCAAAAAGATCAGAATAATCAAATTGCCAATCTAAGCCCTTATGAACATCAGGTGAGTAGCTCGTAACCTCAATATTATAAACTACCTCCAAACGTCCCGTGACTTTATTAAAGACTCTCTTGTTTGGCGAATTGGGCATATAACCTAGGAAAAATCCTTCGTCAGGCTTCTCACCAAATTTTGCTTGATGTCCAGTCTTTAATATGGTGCATGAAACTCCAAAGGGTTCAAACCCTTTTAAGTTAGGTTTCTTATTGTTCAAAAGCTCATAACAAGTCTTGTTATGTCTCTTAACCGTAAGAACTCTATTAAGAACATAACATGCTGTATTCACTGCTTCTGCCCAAAAGATGACCGGAAGCTTTGAATCAGCAAGCATTGTTCTAGCAGCTTCAATCAACGTTCTATTTTTCCTTTCAGCAACACCATTCTGTTGAGGTTCATAAGGTGCACTGAATTGATGTAATATCCCTTTGCTTAAGCAATAGATATTCAACGTTGAATTCTTAAATTCTGTTCCATTGTCACTACGAATACGCTTAACTCTCCTTTTATAGACATTCTCTACTAGATCAAAGAACTCAATTAGAATTCCAGGAGTCTCATCCTTTGATCCCAAAAAGAATACCCAAGAAAATCTAGAATAATCATCTGTGACAACCAAACAATACCATTTGCCACCTAGACTTCTTTTGCTTATAGGGCCGAAGAGGTCCATATGTAGCAATTCAAATGGCGAGGAGATAGAGTTTTCAGTCTTAGGTCTGTGTGGTTTCTTGTGCTGCTTTCCTTTCATGCAAGGAACACACTTATCCTCAGACTCGAAACGTTTTTGTGGTACACCTAGAACCAAACCATTTTTGGTTATATAATTCATCTTTCTCCAGTTCAGATGTGCCATCCTCCTATGCCATAACAATGCGTCTGTTTCCGAAGCCTTGGATAATAAACATGTAGACACCATTGAAGAGTTAGGAACACCCATGTTGATAGCATAGATGTCCTTCTTCCTTGGCGCCCTCATCAATATCCATTTATCAGGAATTGTGAAACCTGGCTTCAGGACTAAGGCCTCCTTTTCATTAAAATAAACTGGGTGACCTTTATCACAGACTTGGGAAACACTCACTAAGTTGTGAGTAAGTTCTTCAACATAGTTCACATCCTCAAGAGTCAAAGTTCCATTTGAAACTTTTCCTTTTCCCGAAATTACTCCTCCTTTATCTCCTGCAAAATTTACTTTTTGCTTGAGACTTTCCTTAAAGTCCTTCAGTAGACTTCTTTCTCCAGTCATGTGTCTTGAGCATCCACTGTCTACATACCACCAGCTGTCCTTATTCACAGCATGCTCCTGCACATAACACAAGATACGATCAGTTATCAAGAGGGGCCCAAGCCATTACGGTCTTGGTTTGTCCCTTATCATCAACAAACTTAAGCTCTTTAAAATAACCATCCTTCCCATCAGGAGCTTTGGTCACTTTCGAAGTAGCTTGAGTTTGTGGACGATCAGCCTTAAGAGGTGAATTTGAGGAGAACCTCTTAGGCACATTGTAACACCTCGTCAAAAAGTCAATTTTCGCACTTAGTTTAAACTTCAAATAAACAAGTTAACTTTTATTCCCAATTAGTATTTTTATAAAATACTTTCATTAGAAAACATTCTTGGATAATATAAATAAGATTTTATCTTATATTATGACTGGACAAATAAAATACGGGTATTTGGTACTGCGGTTGGAGACCACAGTATACAAAAAGTGGGAGCTGAGTTTAACAAAACCCAACCCCCACCTTCTTTCTTCCTTCATTTTTCTTCTCCTTCTCATTTTCTCTCTAAAATATCACCAACCACCACCACCGCCGGCCGACCACCGCCGCCACCGCCACCAACATTTTCAGAATCACGATCGAAAGAGGAACAACATTAACAAAGGCGACACCCTCGTTTTCTTCCTCGTTTGGTCTCGATTCGCAATTGTAAGAAATTCCTAAATTTTTAGATTTAATCATTTTGGTGTAATGTTTGGGTGTAATAATGATTACATAACTTACTTATAACCTAAACAACCAAGAAACCATGATTTTACAGCTTAAAAATGCGTTTAGATTGCGATTTTGGCCGGAAAAACGCGAAACCCGAAGGTTTCTGGGCTGCTGTTCTTGAGTGCGACACAAGCCTTGTGTCGCATACTGTGTCGCATGAATTACTCATGCGACACAACCATTATGTCGTATTCTTGTGTCGTATCTTGTGTCGCAGACTCCATGCGACACAACCCTTATGTCGCTATTGATTTAGCATCGCACGCTTTATGCGACACAACCACTGTGTCGCAGAACTCTTGTGTCGCATTATGCGACACAACCCTTGTGTCGCACGACACATTTTAGTGTCGCATGTTGTGTCGCAGAAAACAGAAAATAGCCAAATTTTTCTAAGTATCGGATGACGTTTTCAAAAGACAATTCAATTACGATACGACTAGTACTCCAAAACAAATATACTTTATGAAGTATACGAAAACTCAAACCTAATAATAATATGAATTATTATTACGAACATCCATAACGAACCGCACTTACAAATGTACGAAATCTCTCGTGTTTAGGACATTAGGAGATTTCACTCGGCACGACTCGTTACTCTAGGACGCTAGCTCCTCAGGTGAGTTTCACAACCCCACTCTTTTACTGTTTTCAACTGATTTCGGGGTGGGAATGCATACTCCTGTTTTACTACTTTCAACTGTTCAAACATTTACGAACGTTTTACTATCGTTTATGGTAACGGTGCTAGACCACGACAACTACGAACCATTTGACCATACTTAGGGATATTAAGTATGACGGTGACAGTAACACCTAGAATTATATTACATATGATATCTAGGGAATAAACGCCTCACTACATCAGTGACTTGCTAAGTACTAGTAACGACTAGTGGACTTATGAACATCAACTAGAGGCACCGACATGCTAGTTTAGCGTTGACTACCCTTAAGGACTAGCGAATGACTTTGACTAAGTACTGAAAGTACTTCCCGACAGTTAAGTGACGTGTTAACGTACTTGACTTTACACATTACTTCAGGCAAACTAGGTGACGTAGATACGTACCTACCAATTGATTACGATTATCCCTTACATCTAGGTGACGCACCTACATTTCTTAGTATGATATACTACTGCAAATTACGTAACAACGTGAGGTACTGTTGAGTGCCTGTAACAATTTACTAGCCTTGGGCTAAACTTACTTGCGGCATGTCGTGTACTGCCAAAATGATTACTTGCATCTCCTGCGGGAGAATAACGGACGCTGTCACTATATGTGAAGCAAAACGATACCACGGTGGGTGGTACAATTTACAAACGAGCTCACGATACCACGGTGGGTGGTACAACTTACTTGCGAGCTGGATTGCTCACGATACCACGGTGGGTGGTACAACTTACTTACGAGCTAAATGCTCACACACAGCAACGGACCTACGAATTATTACGGTCGGGGTCGTTGGCTCAGCATGTGGATTCATGCTTTATCGTAGTCCTGCGGGACTGCACGGTTACTCATTTCAGCATATGGACTTATGCTTTACTTACATTCAGCAACGGACCTACGAATTATTACGGTCGGGGTCGTTGGCTCTATAACTGGTTAATTTACTTAAACATAGTCCTGCGGGACATAACTTGACACTTCCTTTGGGGGATAACCATTACCATCACTGTAGGTGATTGCTAGATACTTATGAGTCGGAGACTCAGGGAAATTACGAGCTTTTGCTCACTTGACTGTAATTACAAACCGTACTGATATGACACGATCACAAAACAGATAACTTGATCACGTTGCCGGGGTGCAACCTTTCATGCCAGGGGGCATCGTGACCTATTAGTAACCGTAGTACTAATACTTGAAACCGTACAAATTATCCGTACCGTATTGCCGGGGAGCAATACCGACCGTCTAAGGACTTTCTTGCTTGATTGCTTTCGGCCAGTAGCACGACAGATAGTCACCTTACGCTACTCTCGTATACATATTGCCAGGTGGCAATATCTTACCAGATAACACACATGCTGGGGATTGGTCCCCTTTACTTGACTAGAAACCTATTGATTAGGTTCACCTGTTTACCATAAACCATTTATAACTGCCTCGAGAGGCAACTGTTGCTATTTAAACTGCTAAACAGGATTGATATTTCTGAATGAAATATTTATTACTCGAACTACTTGTTTCTACAAATTACTTGTGAACTCACCAGCTTTCCAGCTGACCCTTTTAGTGTGCATTCTCAGGTACACTGCTGTAGTAGGATTGGCCTACAGGATTCTAGCTCGAGTCGCATGTTTTCAACACTCAGGACATTTATTACATTTACTTCAGTACTAGTAGAATGTAATACTACTTTTATGCGAACTCGTAACTTGTAAAACACTTTAATTACATAAATGTATAACTATTTTCAAACGTCTCATTTAGAGTCGTTCATTATGTATCTTATGTTGTGATTACCAGGATTAGTAACACCCAAAACTCGCTTCCGCAAAACATTAAATTTGGGGGTGTTACAGATTGGTATCAGAGCCTAAGGTTGTAGTGAACTAGGTTGCATTTAGTGGACCTAGACTATGACCATTAGGCAGTATTCCTCATTAGGTATGACTAGTTCAGGGATTACATCATACGAACTTAATTTAACATAGCGTAGCTAACTATGTACAATTAAGCAAAGATGATGTAAGATCTGAAAGGGGTTATATTGAAAGGGAATGCAGTAGTTGACTCTGATTGTTAATTGCTACTTGCTAGACACCCTAGGCTATTATATGTACTGTAGGTATATATGAATAGGCCTTACGTGGATGCTATTCCTGCATATCTATATACCGGTAGGTATGGTTATACCTGACATGATTCCGCTGTACAAACTGATACACACTTTCGAAGTGGCCTATCGCCAGCTTCCCAACCTTTACGACTTGATCTCAAAACTTTGACCAGGTTGGTCACGACTGACTGGTATTACGAGAGATGCTCGTAATGATTAAGTCCACGAATTATTTTCAAACTTACTACCGGCCTGAGGGCCATACTTGGATAACATGTGGCACGTGGTGCTGCATCGTGCTTTGGGCACAATACTACTCCAGCACGTGGTGCTGCAACTACACAGTATGTTTATACTGCATTCGGCACGATGGTGCTACACTCACAGTACAGGGGTACTGCAACTACGGTGTCGTGGACACTACATTACGGCACGTGGTGCTGCGTTTCATAGTACTTGGTACTACAATCATAATATATTACGGTGCTTCGGGCACTACATTTTGGCACGTTGTGCTACACCCAGGCTCGATGAGCTACTATCCAATATGCATGTGGACTTGTTATAGTTACATGTACTACTTATATATACATATACACTTACTTAACTGGGCATGAGATGCCACACCTGATTCTTTACTACTGCGCACTTATACGTGTATAGTTACGTGTGCATCACATATGTACATACAACTACTCTACTGGACACGAGGCGTCCCACTCGATTTCGTTGCGTAGGAAAACACGCTATAGGCACTTGTACACTTATACGCATACGCAATTACCTTAATGGGCACGAAGTGCCACACCACGACTACACAGGCAGGTGATGCCTCATACGATGAATACACCCTAAGTTATTGAGATTACATTCATAGTACTTTAGTACTACATTATAGTCTGGTAGACTACGACGATACCATAGTTCTAGTCGAACTACATATAATACATAACTAGGTCGCTAGTACGACTGCACATTTAAAACTTCAAAGTCCGAGGACTTTCATACAGACACCTTAAGTGGTTTCTGGGTCATTATCACTTTTATATCCGTGGGCAACGGTGTAATACCGATTTACGTATACGACTGTAATAATCACAATTCCTGAAAAAGGAATCTCACGACTGTTGTTTCCTTCTTGTTTAAGAATCATGCCACGTGGACGACAAACCTACACACAAGTAGAACGTGACAAATACGCTGAGCAAAGAGTGGCTGAAGCTCTGGCTGCACAAAACCTAACCCGCCTCTGCACCTATAAAGAATTTCTGAACTGTAACCCGCCAATCTTTGTTGGTACTGAAGGGGCTGTCGGACTGATCCAATGGATCGAAAGGATAGAAGCTGTCTTCCGCATTTGCAACTGCCCCGATGGATACAAAGTCAAATACTCCACCTACACCCTTCGAGATAATGCTCTAACCTGGTGGAATGCTCACGCCCACACCGTAGGGGTCGACACCGCCTATGAACTTTCGTGGGAGGAACTGAAACAACTGATGAGGGACGAATATTGTCCTAGCGAGGAACTACACCGACTCGAAAATGAACTCTGGCATCTTACCGTGAAAAACAACGACATCACGACCTATACCAATCGTTTTCACCGACTAGCACTCTTTTGCCCATCACTAGTAAACCCGGAAAGCAAACGAATCGAAAGATACATCGAAGGACTTCCAACACAAATAGCGGGCATGGTTACCTCCTCTAAACCCAACACTATTCGCGACGCCGTTCGCATGGCCCATAACCTCATGGCGCGGGTGGTTCAACGCGGAACCCCCACAACTGAAAACCATACACAAAAGTGGAATGGCGATTCCAGCACTAGTCATAACCCAACAAATCAACCCGAACCCTTGAAATCTTACCCTTCTGAATACAAAGGAAAGCGGGGCTATGCGGGGGATAAACCCTTCTGTCACAGCTGTAAACGTCATCACTCTGGCCCTTGTGGCTCACCTTGCGAGAGATGTCAACGATTCGGACACCAAATCTGGGACTGTAGAGTTCCTGCCAACCCCGACAAACAACAAACGTGTTTCAAATGTAACACTCCTGGACATTTCAAGAAAGATTGCCCAAATCAGAAACGAAAAATCCCCATGATCAACTCCGGGAGGACCGGACGAAACCGCGACAATATCACGGGTATGTCCCTATCCAATACTAAAACTTCCAAATCAAACACAACGGTTCGATCGGCGGGAAAGTCGATTCCAAAATGACACCGATTACATAAATTAATACCGACTATACGAATGAAGCCAAACTTAAAAGCTAGAGTTTGCTTTCAGCAGACTAACCGACTGAAAGTACACAAAACACTCAGTCCTGATAGGACTACTCCTCGAACAGTCACGTGGTGACAACTATCTAGTCCCGTGTGGACTACAATGCAAACGGTCTTTTAGTGACTACGAATCAACGATAACTTGAACAAAACCATATAGTCAGGATGTAACAACAACGATAAACAACGACGCAGTCATGGATTGACTGCTTCCAAACTCGATATAGACATTATATATCTACTACCTATTTGGCAAACTTTTCGTACGAACATTGCTCCCTAAAACTCACACGACTATGACTTCACACAAAATTTCGGGACGAAATTTAATTAACAGGGGGAGAATGTAACACCTCGTCAAAAAGTCAATTTTCGCACTTAGTTTAAACTTCAAATAAACAAGTTAACTTTTATTCCCAATTAGTATTTTTATAAAATACTTTCATTAGAAAACATTCTTGGATAATATAAATAAGATTTTATCTTATATTATGACTGGACAAATAAAATACGGGTATTTGGTACTGCGGTTGGAGACCACAGTATACAAAAAGTGGGAGCTGAGTTTAACAAAACCCAACCCCCACCTTCTTTCTTCCTTCATTTTTCTTCTCCTTCTCATTTTCTCTCTAAAATATCACCAACCACCACCACCGCCGGCCGACCACCGCCGCCACCGCCACCAACATTTTCAGAATCACGATCGAAAGAGGAACAACATTAACAAAGGCGACACCCTCGTTTTCTTCCTCGTTTGGTCTCGATTCGCAATTGTAAGAAATTCCTAAATTTTTAGATTTAATCATTTTGGTGTAATGTTTGGGTGTAATAATGATTACATAACTTACTTATAACCTAAACAACCAAGAAACCATGATTTTACAGCTTAAAAATGCGTTTAGATTGCGATTTTGGCCGGAAAAACGCGAAACCCGAAGGTTTCTGGGCTGCTGTTCTTGAGTGCGACACAAGCCTTGTGTCGCATACTGTGTCGCATGAATTACTCATGCGACACAACCATTATGTCGTATTCTTGTGTCGTATCTTGTGTCGCAGACTCCATGCGACACAACCCTTATGTCGCTATTGATTTAGCATCGCACGCTTTATGCGACACAACCACTGTGTCGCAGAACTCTTGTGTCGCATTATGCGACACAACCCTTGTGTCGCACGACACATTTTAGTGTCGCATGTTGTGTCGCAGAAAACAGAAAATAGCCAAATTTTTCTAAGTATCGGATGACGTTTTCAAAAGACAATTCAATTACGATACGACTAGTACTCCAAAACAAATATACTTTATGAAGTATACGAAAACTCAAACCTAATAATAATATGAATTATTATTACGAACATCCATAACGAACCGCACTTACAAATGTACGAAATCTCTCGTGTTTAGGACATTAGGAGATTTCACTCGGCACGACTCGTTACTCTAGGACGCTAGCTCCTCAGGTGAGTTTCACAACCCCACTCTTTTACTGTTTTCAACTGATTTCGGGGTGGGAATGCATACTCCTGTTTTACTACTTTCAACTGTTCAAACATTTACGAACGTTTTACTATCGTTTATGGTAACGGTGCTAGACCACGACAACTACGAACCATTTGACCATACTTAGGGATATTAAGTATGACGGTGACAGTAACACCTAGAATTATATTACATATGATATCTAGGGAATAAACGCCTCACTACATCAGTGACTTGCTAAGTACTAGTAACGACTAGTGGACTTATGAACATCAACTAGAGGCACCGACATGCTAGTTTAGCGTTGACTACCCTTAAGGACTAGCGAATGACTTTGACTAAGTACTGAAAGTACTTCCCGACAGTTAAGTGACGTGTTAACGTACTTGACTTTACACATTACTTCAGGCAAACTAGGTGACGTAGATACGTACCTACCAATTGATTACGATTATCCCTTACATCTAGGTGACGCACCTACATTTCTTAGTATGATATACTACTGCAAATTACGTAACAACGTGAGGTACTGTTGAGTGCCTGTAACAATTTACTAGCCTTGGGCTAAACTTACTTGCGGCATGTCGTGTACTGCCAAAATGATTACTTGCATCTCCTGCGGGAGAATAACGGACGCTGTCACTATATGTGAAGCAAAACGATACCACGGTGGGTGGTACAATTTACAAACGAGCTCACGATACCACGGTGGGTGGTACAACTTACTTGCGAGCTGGATTGCTCACGATACCACGGTGGGTGGTACAACTTACTTACGAGCTAAATGCTCACACACAGCAACGGACCTACGAATTATTACGGTCGGGGTCGTTGGCTCAGCATGTGGATTCATGCTTTATCGTAGTCCTGCGGGACTGCACGGTTACTCATTTCAGCATATGGACTTATGCTTTACTTACATTCAGCAACGGACCTACGAATTATTACGGTCGGGGTCGTTGGCTCTATAACTGGTTAATTTACTTAAACATAGTCCTGCGGGACATAACTTGACACTTCCTTTGGGGGATAACCATTACCATCACTGTAGGTGATTGCTAGATACTTATGAGTCGGAGACTCAGGGAAATTACGAGCTTTTGCTCACTTGACTGTAATTACAAACCGTACTGATATGACACGATCACAAAACAGATAACTTGATCACGTTGCCGGGGTGCAACCTTTCATGCCAGGGGGCATCGTGACCTATTAGTAACCGTAGTACTAATACTTGAAACCGTACAAATTATCCGTACCGTATTGCCGGGGAGCAATACCGACCGTCTAAGGACTTTCTTGCTTGATTGCTTTCGGCCAGTAGCACGACAGATAGTCACCTTACGCTACTCTCGTATACATATTGCCAGGTGGCAATATCTTACCAGATAACACACATGCTGGGGATTGGTCCCCTTTACTTGACTAGAAACCTATTGATTAGGTTCACCTGTTTACCATAAACCATTTATAACTGCCTCGAGAGGCAACTGTTGCTATTTAAACTGCTAAACAGGATTGATATTTCTGAATGAAATATTTATTACTCGAACTACTTGTTTCTACAAATTACTTGTGAACTCACCAGCTTTCCAGCTGACCCTTTTAGTGTGCATTCTCAGGTACACTGCTGTAGTAGGATTGGCCTACAGGATTCTAGCTCGAGTCGCATGTTTTCAACACTCAGGACATTTATTACATTTACTTCAGTACTAGTAGAATGTAATACTACTTTTATGCGAACTCGTAACTTGTAAAACACTTTAATTACATAAATGTATAACTATTTTCAAACGTCTCATTTAGAGTCGTTCATTATGTATCTTATGTTGTGATTACCAGGATTAGTAACACCCAAAACTCGCTTCCGCAAAACATTAAATTTGGGGGTGTTACACACATAATTATGAGCTCTATTATAATAATTATAATTAAACTCATGTGATCGTGAAGTAGTACCACTCTCATAATGACTATGGCCTCTACTTGTAGTTCTAAACCTCGACGGTGTCACATCCCTAGACTTATGGACAGAATTATCACTTTGAGCATATGGCCGTTTAGGTTTAGGAGGGGAGACACTATGCTTACCATCTCTTTTAAGAATGTTAACAGGTTTATTACCTAACTTAGGTTTGACATCTAACCCATCTACAGTCATACTAGAGTCGGTCTGTGTCTTTTCATCCATCACAAGCTTATGTGGTGTTTCAGGCTTTTTGTTAGGACAACACGAAGCCACGTGTCCCTTTTGATGACACTTGAAACATGATATCTGCTTGCGCGATTTACTCACTTTTGCTTTCTCATCCGGAGTCTTAGGTACTAAAGGTTTAAGCTGTTCCTTATTAACTTTATCATCAGTCTTAGCATCGTTAATCACTCCACCCGATACAAATTGTATTTTGGTGAACTGAGAAGCCTTGCTATTATCTAATGATATGTTCTTAATAACATCTTTCTGTGCCTCTGACTGTTCAGGTTTATCAGCTACTGAAATCTCAGGACTAACTTCAGTCATCTCAGAATCTTCAGGAATAGGAGTGTAATTGGCATTAAAAGGCGGGGATACATCATTGTAACCTAACCCAGTCTTGTCCTTTACACTACGTTGAGCATCTAACATTTTATCCATTTGAGATGTCCTATAGTTCTCAAGTTTACGGTTTTGCTCAATTAACCTTAAGTTAAGGTTCACTATTTCCTGATCCTTACTAGCAATCGTCTCATTTAAGTCTTTAATATTCATATAGAGACCATCTATGACAACAGATTTTTCACTTATGGTATCTCTAAGTTTTGTTCTATCCGACGCATCAGACTTAAGTTTATCTTTTAAGACCTTTTTATCATCACTTAATCTACGAATATCCATAATAGCTTGATCAAGTTCAGATCTAACAGTCTTATAGGATTCCTTATCCATATTTAATTGTGATGACAAATTGCTATTTGACACAGTTAAGACACTATTATGAGATTGTAAATCAGTAACTAAGTAACAAACATCAGCAAGATTAAGAATATCTAAACATACCTTCTTCTTGTCAGTTTGTAATTCAGCCATACGTGCCACTAATTCATCAGGACTCATATCTGGAGCTGAATCCATATATAGCACGTCATCATCACTTGCCTTCACTTCAGACTCAGGCACCTCTACTCTCTGTTCCAAATCAGTTGGCATGTAGGAAACTGATCCAGCAGTTGTTTCTTCGATCTCGGCTATCAAGGCTTCCTCAGATTGAGCTTGCCAATCATAAGAGCCATCCAACTGCTTCACCACTAAGGTTTTGGAAGCAAGAGTACTTCCCGAACCTTGTTTTCCTTGTGCTTCTACTTTAGGTCTTTGGCATTCTCTAGCAAAATGACCAATACCCTGACAGTTAAAGCATCTGACCTTGGTTTTATCAAACCCTGATCTATTGCCCAACACCTTTCTACGAGTTCTCTTGAGGAAATTCTTCACCTTTCTAGAAATCAACGCAAGTTGATCTTGAAGCTCCAATTCCTCAAGATAATCAGAATCTATCTGCTCATAATCCTCATCAAACAGAATAGGATCATTGATCTTTCCCTCTATATAGTTTTCATATGATGCCACAAAGGAAGCAAGAACAGACAATTGCTGTTCAGCAGATTTCACACTCATCGGCATCTTCTGATGCTCTTGAGGTGACTTCTCAGAATTCTTTCCCTTTGTCTCATCACCAGAGGAAGAAATAAAGCACAGATCTTCAGAAATCAATTCTTCATTTTCATTAGTATCACCAACTAACAGTGCAGTGGTCGAACTAGATGACGCAGTCGAAAGACTTGACTTTCCATGATACAACCCAGGGTTCTGAACCTGATCAGAATCACTGTCTCTTGACTTCTTGGAGAAATCATAACCTTTCAGCTTGTCAATGACTTGCTCTAAGGTCATAGTAGAATACCTAGTTTCGTTATCCTTAATCATAACGCCATACATTTCCCATTTAGAAGGCAAACCCTCAAGAAACTTGTCGGTTTTGGATACTTCTTCTTCAACAATTTCATGGTATTCTAATTCACTTAGCAGATGGTAGAATCGTGTGACATATGCATCAAGATCTTCTCCTTTTAAAGCTTTAAACATAGTAAACTGCTTTTTAAGAAGACTCCTCTTGCCAGCTCTCACCTGTGGACTTCCCTCACCTCTTTTCTCTAGAGCTTCCCAGAGCGTTCTAGCTGTATGAAAAGACTTGAGTTGATGAGCAATCTCTTTAGGAAGACACATCTTTATGCATGAATGTGATTTATTCTCATTTCTGTAAGCTTCCTTCTCTTGATCACTCATGTTCGCATAGGTAAGAACTACAGTAGCATTTTGAACAGTTTGAGTAGGTGGGGTGTATCCACTCTTGATACACATCCAGATAGACAGGTCATGGAATCTACAGTAAGATTCGAATCTGTCCTTCCAATTGTAGTAATCCTCGATTCTTAACAACTTAGGTGGAACGTTTGACTTTCCCACCTCGTGGTCCATTTCGATCATTCTACTTAAGTCAGACATCTTAAAAATGTAAAATTAAACTGTTTCAACGAATTCAGAAAACTCAACTCGCAAGACTCAGCTCAACTCGCAATCTCAGCTCGACTCGCAGAATTCGTCGATTCGCAAGCCTCAGTTCGGATTGCTAAAAGATGTCGATTCGCAAGTGATGTCGATTCGCGAAGGATCTCGGTTCGACTCGCAAGCCTCAGTTCGACTCGCTAGTTCAACTCGGTTCGCAGGCGACGCTGGAACCCTAATCTCGACTCGCGAAACGGCTGTTAAACCCGAAAAAACGAAAATTTAAGGTATTTTTACGAACGAAACAGAGAATTTCGACTGTAAACTAACCCTAAAACTTCCAGAGAATGATTTTGATCGTTAGTATTGCAAGTATGCACGTAAAAACGACCCGAATCAAAAACGCAATATCACTAAAACTTATGAACACACTCGTATTTAGCCCGAAAGCTCTGATACCAGATGTAAGTCCCCTAGTTTTAGGATCGATAACTTCGTTATCTGTAGTATTAAGGTGCGGAATCCCTCAATACGGTGTTATCTTACTAACAACGAATATGTTCGTATTGCGTTTTAATAAAGCTTAACTTTAAACGATGAATCGTCAAAGTCTAGCCGTAGGTTATGTTTTCTCTGGTTTTTCTGGAATCGCAGGAATGATTAGAATGCAAAAGTGTTAAAGATTGTTCAGGTTTTTCACGATTGAAACAACCTTTTATATTTTGTCTCGACTCGGCTCGCATGGGCCAGCGAGTTCAGCCCAACTTGCCTTGCAGCCCAAGCCCATTACCAAGCTCGACTCGCTACTGACTTCCACGAGTTCAGTTCTCATCTCGGCTCGCAAAGTTCGCGACCTGAGAACTCGACTCGCACATAATGTATTTATTTCGTATTTAACATTCGTCCAACTTAACACCATAATATGTTTAACGAATATTACTAACAAAACAAATATTTATTTACAAATCTAAACCAATATACAAACATAATAATAATTACACCAGTCCTATTTCAAGCTAGATCTGTTATCACAATCTATGTTCCAACATAAACTTGTTATAAACATTTGGTAACATAGTGTAAAGGATTTGAGCCAAATAAAACCGTGTACGTATATAATCTGATACGAACAGGGGACTGAAACGAGCAACGAATCCGGCGGATTCCTTTGAATCCGGCGGATTCATAACCGAAATCCAAACGAATCCGGCGGATTCAAGGGAATCCGGCGGATTCCCACGTACGACTCGCACTCAAACTTTGGCTAAAACGATGAACGAGTAAAAGACATGGTTGATCCGACGGATCATAGGTGGATCCGGCGGATCCTCAAAAACTCGAACGAATCCGGCGGATTCATTCGAATCCGGCGGATTCCCCTAATTTGAATTGAATCCGGCGGATTCCCGTATTCTTGACCCGATCCGGCGGCTCAGTGGTTCGATCCGGCGGATCCTATTAAACCCGAATGAATCCGGCGGATTCATATGGAATCCGGCGGATTCCCCACCTGGTCAACAACTTTGACTTTTAATTTAAATACAAACGATTCCGTTAACGATTACAATTGTTAATAGACATTTACGAGACATTGTAAACAATTAATAAAACATTAATGTGATATATCCGAGACACGGACTTTGGACTTGTTTATTTCGTACGAACAAACGATATATGAATTAATACATATATGACATATATATATATACGAACTTTGTAAATTATACGATTTGGATACGATTACACTTTCGAGATATTTAACACTTATTAAACAAACGTAAAGATATTAAAAACAAATGATATTTATTAAACGGAATAAATATATTATCAAGTTTTATAACAAATAAAACTCGACACTTTTTAAATACGAAACAACGTATTACAATATATATATATATATATACGAGAACACACGAGATATATAGACACAAATGTATACGTTTTCTTAAACAAATGAAAACTTACATATATTTTGATATACATACGACACTTAGGAATATATATTCACAAATATATATACGCAATGAATTTCACATTTAACGAACGTGTAATCTAATAATATACGACAAGTATATTACATAAGTATACATATATAGAACAAATATATGTACATACAACGATATTGGAATAACATTCGAATTATACGTACAACTGTAAACAAAGTATATATACAAATGAAACAAAACGACCTTCCGATAAATAAACAATTACATATTGGTTTGTACACTTACAAGTGTACGACTGAGAAATAATAACGTTATTTCCACACCATGTCACTAGCAAAGTTAATAACTTACATTAATAAGAAATCAACCATTTCTTCAAACAAAACAAACTGTTAACATAAGTGATTAAAACAAATCAAACGTACTTATGTTAATATATTTATTTTATATAGGTTAACAAACCTTGGGCTATTATCTGTTTGGCAGCTAGCTTTCATACCGAGCAAACTACAGTGAGTTCACAGCCCCTACTTTACAAATGTTTTATGCTTTTAAACATAGGGGTGTAAACATAGAAACTGCATGCAAACACATGCAGCAAATTTATATAAATGCTTTATTGCTTTATACAACTGTTTGACATGAAATATTATTTCACAACTGTTTTGGGAATTAGACAACAAATCCTAGTACGGACCAGACTTGTGATGTGTGCATGAAAGACCTTATGTCATGCAGACTATAACCATTAGCTAGGTGACTCTAGCCACTGAGTATACGAATAGTACTATTGCCGTGACGACCCTCCTGTGGATGGAGCGTATACTTAACTGTCCTTCAGGCAAGAAACATAAGTTTTGGTTGTGGTTTGGTTATAGGGTTAGGTCGCGTTACTTTAACCTGCGAGGTTTAGCTCACCTTTCAGGGGATTATAGTCTAAGCATTCCCACTTACTATTTAGGATGAACTTATCCTACAACTGTTTTATACCAGTATACTTACTGGTTATATTTATATACTGGTGAACCACCAGACATACATTTTGGGTAACAACCCACATAAAACTATATTTTAGGGTAACTATCCCTACAATCTTATAAATTGCAAAACCTGCAAACATTTATTTATTGAATAACAATTCAATAATCTAAACATAAATGGTTTAACATACCTTACATTTATACAAAACCTGTGAATTCACTCAACATATTTGTTGACGACTTTCTTTCTATGTTTTACAGGAAATTAGCTACGTAAGTAAGAATCGCATGCATTCAGGATGGACAACCCTGGACTACTTAGGATGCCATATATTTTAGGACAGCTTTTGAGGATTTCCTCTGTATTACTGCAGACATTGCAGTTATACTCATGAAATCTTATCTTAACATATGTATTGTAAAACCTAAATGTTTTAAACTTTATTACTACTGTACGACTTACATAGTCGTATTACTTTTATAATAACTATTTTAAATTGGCATCCTTTATATATTATGTTCTGTATGATCATATGCTCTGATACGATGAATGCACAATTGTAACGTCATCACCCCCGTTGTTAAACTGTTTACACATGATGCTTCCGCTAATCATAACTTGCTTCCGCCAAACATTAAATAAACACAATTACCGATTTTGGGGGTGTGACAGACTTGGTATCAGAGCCATTGGTTATAGCGAACTAGAAGTCTTTAGGTGACTGAAAACCTTAGAGACCTAGACTATAGCCTTGGTTAGAACATTCATGCATTCATACATACATACGTTTGCATACATCTAACATACGACTGACACGTCACCCACAATTTCCTTTGTCACAGTATGTCTAGTCAATCACTTTACCATGTTTATGCTTCGGATGAGGAGCCGACCGAGGCTACTTTTGAGGGTCCCGCGATCACAGTAGGGGATGAGTCATCTGTTCATTTGAGAGACATGTCAGATGACACTAGTGACGCTTACATCGCCCCACCACCGACAGCACATGAGGCTACCCCTACTACTACAGGTATTCACCATCAGGCCGCTGAGACTTCTCGCAGGCCTGTGTCTAGGAGGACACCGAGGATGTGTGTCCGAGATCTTCCTATTGGTCCGTTAGCACCAGCGGACGAGTCTGTTGAGTCTCCACAGAGGGCACCCAGGCTTGCTCATCTAGAGTGGATGACTCCTATGTTGAGGCACTGGAGGTCATTAGAGGGTTTTCCCTCCACATTTGAGACAGGAGAGTCCTCACGACCCCCAGTACCACTGCCTACCACTGGAGAGCCGATAGAGCAGACTCTCCCTACATTAGTTGCTGTTATGCGTACATTGTTCTGTATTACTTCTAGCAGGAGTTCTCACCTTGGACAGGTACAGGATGAGGTCTCCCGTCTGTATGGGGACATGGCTGGTATGCATGAGCATCATCACTTTTTGTTGAACCATGTGTTTACTGCCCAGGAGATAGCTGAGTCCGCACGTGCTCGTGTGAGGACACTTGAGAGACGTGTTAGGATTGCAGGGTTTGTGGTTGGTGCTTGTGTGGTGATGGCTGTGTTGAGGACAGCCGTGGGATCATTTCTACCGTACTTCCGTTAGACCTATGTATGGCGGGATGTGCCTACTTAGGATTGTATATATACTATGTATTAGACTTGGAACTTTGGTTCGACGGGTATAGACAGACCTGTCATGTTTTGTATATCATTTGGATTGACGGTGTGTAGACAGACCCGTCATGCTTTGATTAGTCTTTGGACCGATGGATATCTAGGATAGATCCATCCTGTTTTGTATAAAAACTTATGAACTAACTATGATCAGTTATATGATATGACATATGTATTTGGTTTATTATTATTGTTTATGTTACTGTGCGTTGTGATTGGATTATATATTGACAATAGAGACTACATAACTGTGGATACTGAAATATGTCTTTATAACCTATAGATCTCTTGAAACTGGAAAAATGGCAGAACCTGTTATAAATGAATACTCATCAGATGAGGACATAACCATCGACGAGCAGATACAATATGTATATGTCGATACCGAAACAATTCCGATAGTGGAACTTATGGAAGAAGAAATTGAAAACCACCAATTTGGCATGGTCGACATAGAGGAGTACGAAAGAGTACGAGATCAGGCTGAAAGATTGGATGGTCAAAATTGGGAGCTTGTGCTCAAATGTAGGAACCGTGAGCTAGAATTGAGAATCCTAAAGAGGCCTATGATTGTTTTTAGTTAAGGATAAAATACGCTTTTGGAAGAAAGTGGCTAGTAATCGCAAGAAAAGAGTTAAGTCTTGGATCAAACGTCTGTGCAAATGTTCAACTGAGAATGATCTGGGCTATTATCCGACTCTGCGATACAAAACTATGCTGGAGACACGCTACTTCTCTCCCAATCTGAATCAGGAGTAAAAGTGAAAGATCTACACTGCGACAGAGAACATAGCTAAAGATAGCTTAATAATGAACTGAAGAAGAACTGTCGTAGGAATATAACTATTTTGTTAAGATCTAGGTATAGTTAAGTTTAGTCTAATTAGTACTGTAGCAACTCGTGTTGTATTGGAAACCACTCTTGATGGATATAGAAGATTCCATCAAGTTTTGTATGAAACGATGTAAGAACGTTCTACTTAATGTATAATATAGCTCAGGTTCGATTCGAAATTTCGTGCGAATTATATTCATCTCTATATACATGTGATGGAAAAATTTACCATTTAGTCATCGTTGAAACTATTTCTTACGACTTTGAAAACCTACTACACCTTGAATTATTGATTTTTATCTTGAAACATTGATTGCGCTTGAACGATGATGAAAAGAAATATGTATTTGGCATTATATAATGACGCCTGGCCAACGTGATTATATTGTACAAAGTACATATGGGTGTTTCAAAATCGTGCGACATTCAATGTGAAACATTATTCTTTCAAATTCTTCATACTATTCATTTGATAGACAATGTGAAATCTTGTTCATCACATTCATTATTTTGGCATTGACTTCTGCATTCTATTCATCGCAGAACTGAATCATGCCTCCAAAACGACGAATTACTAGGAACAGTCAGAAGACAACTGTACCCCCTACATCTGAAACCATTCCACCACCTAACACTGAGGAAACTACTGAGCAGATGATTAGTAGACGCATTGCTGAAGGAATTGCTGAGTATGAGGCAAGCCGAAACCGTGAGAATGGGATTAATAACAGTGGATCGACCCCTGTTCATGCTGAGACTGTTGTGAATAACCGCCGAGGGTGTTCATATAAGACATTTCAGGCTTGTAAACCACCTCCCTTCTGTGGCACTGAAGGTGCTATTGGTATTATACACTGGATAGAAAAGATGGATTCTGTGTTGGACATCAGTGATTGTCTACCAGACACTGCGGTGAAATATGTCGCCTGTACATTAGCTGATAAAGCTTTGACTTGGTGGAACAGTCAAGTCCAGTCGATGGGACGACCAGCTGCTTATTCCATGACATGGGAAACATTGAAGCATATGATGATGGAAGAATTCTGCCCCCGCAGTGAGATGCAGAAAATTGAGACTGAGCTGTGGAACATTGCTATGATTGGTGCTGATATCACTGGTTACACAACTAGGTTCCAAGAACTAGCTCGTCTTGTGCCACATATGGTAACACCTGAGTATAAGCGTATTGAACGCTATGTGTATGGACTGGCACCACAAATCAGGAGTTTAGTTACGTCCTCCAAACCTGACACCTTCAGGAGCGCTGTTACCCTAGCGCAGAGTTTGACTGATGAAGCAGTTAGAATGGGGACGTTGATACAGAAAACTGTGCCGGTCAAGGTTGAGCCGAGCAGTGCTGAAGCTGGTAGTTCTGGAAGTAAGAAGCGTAAATGAAATGACCGTCAGGGTCAAACCAACAAGAAAAGATCTGGAAATCCTAAGTCTTACGCTGCCACCATTGTGGAACCGAAGCCATACTTGGGTAACAAACCTAAGTGTGATAAGTGTAGCAAACACCATGAGGGTGAATGTTGGTTTTGCGACAGTTGTAAGGGATGGGGTCACAAAACCCAAAACTGTAAGGTTAACCCTACCCCTAAGGGAAACATTGCTCGCCAAAACCAGGGTTGTTTTGAATGTGGCGACACGAGGCATTATCGAAACCGATGTCCTCGACTCAATAACCAAAACCGTAACGCCAACAACGCTCGTAACCGCAACAACAATGGAAACAACCGTGGAAACAACAACAACCGAGCCAACAACAACAATGCTAACAACAACAACAATCAACCAGCTCGTGGACGCGTGTTCATGTTAGGAGCACCAGAGGCACGTCAGGATCCTAACACAGTCACTGGTACGTTTCTAGTAAACAACCACTTTGCTTCTGTGTTATTTGATTCCGGTGCTGATTTAAGCTTTGTGTCCACTGAGTTTAGACCACTATTAGAGATCGAATCCCTTAAGCTAGATAACAAATATACTGTAGAGCTAGCCGATGGTAAGTTGATTGAATCGGGAGAAATAGTACCAGGATGCACCTTAACGTTAGAAGGCCATCCTTTCAAAATAGACTTACTACCGGTAGAACTAGGGAGCTTCGATATAGTGGTTGGCATGGATTGGTTGTCATTGAATCGCGTAGAAATCATCTGCCATGAGAAGATTGTACGGTTACCTTTACCGTCAGGAGAAATGTTGATGATTCAAGGAGAAAAGAGTAATCGTGTGGTGAAAACGATTACATGCATGAAGGCAATTAAGTATCTACGAAAAGGGTACCAAGCATTTTTGGTACATGTTGTAGATAAGAAACCCGAGGAGCGACGCATAGAAGACGTGGCTGTAGTACGCGACTACCCAGGAGTATTTCCTGACGAGCTACCAGGGTTACCACCTCCACGGCAGGTTGAATTTCATATCGACCTTGTGCCGGGAGCTGCACCGATCGCTCGTGCGCCTTACCGTCTAGCTCCATCAGAAATGCAGGAACTGTCTGCACAGTTACAAGAACTGTTGAATTTAGGATTCATCCGACCGAGCTTTTCACCGTGGGGAGCTCCGGTTTTGTTCGTCAAAAAGAAGGATGGATCAATGCGGATGTGTATCGATTATCGGGAACTGAACAAAGTGACGATTAAGAACCGATACCCATTACCACGCATCGATGATTTGTTTGATCAGCTGCAAGGGTCAAGTTATTACTCAAAGATCGACTTGAGATCGGGTTACCATCAACTGAAGGTACGGAATGAGGATATCCCTAAGACTGCGTTTAGGACTCGCTATGGTCATTACGAGTTCCTGGTTATGCCGTTTGGACTAACGAATGCGCCAGCAGTGTTCATGGATCTAATGAATAGAGTATGTAAACCATACCTTGATAAGTTCGTCATAGTGTTCATTGACGATATCTTGATATACTCGAGAACGAAGGAAGACCATGAACGACTGATATCGCTCATTTTGTACATGTTTATCTCTCGCGACATCATTGTTTTTGTACTTGTTTCTTGTCAATTTCATGAACTTTCGGTACTTATTTAGTTGGAAATTGATTTCATGTGTTTAGATTGAAGATTGAGAAAGAATGGATGAAAAGATGAGAATTTTGCTGATTTTGCTATGCTGCACCGTTTTGGCCATATCTCCCTCATACGAACTCGGATTGAGGCGAGTAAGCTATCCAGACGAAGGTAACTGAGAGATCTACAAATATGCAAAATATGGTTTTCAGAAAATGAGGAGGACCCGCCGGGTAGGGGTGTTTACCCGCCGGGTGAATTATGAAAATCAGCAAAAAATGGTAACAGAAAAAAGCCTCCATTTTAAGGCTGGAGGAGCAGCCGGGTTCTATAGTGGACCCGCCGGGTTCTTGTGACGGCTGAGTACTTTTTGACCATAAAAACCCCTTTTCTTCCTCACATCTCACCTAACTTTTCTCATACCCGAACCAGCAGCCCCCATGGGCGATTTTTGGGGGTTTTCAAGCCATTTTCATCATCTTGAAGATCTCTCATCATCTTACATCATTTGGACACGAAGAATCATCATCCGAACATTGTAATCACTCGGTTTGCATCTTTATTCGATTATAATTATGTTTACTTTGATTTCTCTTATTTCATGTGTTTATCTTGTTGTTATGATGATTAGTGGCTAGATTATTGTGCTTGTTTGGATGAAATAGCTAGTTGATTAGGGGTGTATCTTTTGGTGTTAATTTATGCTTTGAGTTTGTGAATCATCCATGAATTCGTATGTATGTGGTTTGTTGTTGTTATGAAACTTGGGCATTTTCACTAAGCGATTATAGCGAACGTTTGTTGCTTATAAAAAATACCTAAATAGTTGTTTGTCATTTGTGGAACAAAGCATTTGATGATTGTAACAACAACTAGTTAAATACAAACAAGTTAGCGATTATAGCGAATGTTTGTCGTGTGGATGATTTGCAAACTCACAAATATCTAAATTTATGTTTAATCGGAGAACCTTGTGTGATTGAGCTTAATCTCTAGAATTTGACCATTTGGTAATTTACTAATTGATATAGCGAACGTTTTCAACCAAGTAAATTGCTATTGATTATTTGTCTATAAATGATTGAACGAAATTGCGAATGTAATTTTGGAATGTGTCAAATGATTTAGCTAAATGGTGCAAGTTTGTAACCATGGCGAACGTCCGTTACTAGATTAAATCATAGGTTTGTTGATTGAAGTTGAACTATAGGTCTTAGCGAACGTTGAGCTTATGTTTGATGAATATTACCCTTGGCATATAGTATAACCGGCTATAACTATACACCCCGAAATCACTAGTGAAATAGTCCAAGCAAGCATTGTTTTTAATATCTGAAAATTTCCAATCAATCACTTTGACTCTTCAGAGTCCACCTGCCTAGATTAATTAAAGTTTGTAGTTTTAAGCAACGTGACAACTCGGTCACACCAAACCCCCACAGTTACTTTTCTGTATAAATTACTTGCACTTGGATATAATTCTTAAACTCACATTCCCTGTGTTCGAACCCGAACTTACCCAACTATACTACCACACGATAGGGTCCACTGCCCGGTTGTGTTTTGGTCTAGCTTGGTATTTTTTTGGTTTACTTTACAACGATAATTTTATAACTGGATTCAACACATCAAGTTTTTGGCGCCGCTGCCGGGGAATGTGATATTTTAAGAGTTTAATTTAAGTGTAGTTAATTGATCCTTTTTCAGGGATTTGTCCTTGAAAAGTTATATTCTGTTTTTAGTTATATAGAATCGGTGCATTTTACAGTTTTGTTGTTTTTGTTTTAGTAGGTTTTATTTCCCTTGATTGTTTGAAGCGGTTAAGACGACATGCCAATGGATTTACAAGATGTTAGATTACGGTTTTTGGCAAAATATGGAAATTGCAACAATGATGATATTCCAATAATAGTGTTGATATTCTTGGAAGAGTGTCAAAATTGTGATTGGGATGATATTCCAATTATGATTTCTGATTACTTGAGGCTAGAAGTTTGCAACCTTCCATATGTCGGATATAATGATGAAACGGATGAGGATGAAGAAGAGAATGAAGAAAATTTTTACTCTCATGATGTTTCACAACTTGTTTTGCAGGATTCTAGCATGAGTGAGCTTAATTGGGTTGAAAACTCAGATTTGGAGAATGGAAGCATTGAATATGATGATGATTATTCTAACGATTATATTCCACGTTCTTCTAAATGTGTTTTTATAGATAGTGAGGATGAGGAGGATTATTATGCATATGATAATTACCCTCAACCCACTACACAAGCTGTTTTGCAGGGATCTAATTCATTTGAGCATGAACCAATGGAAAACTTAGCAGAATCAGAGTGTTCAAATTCTGATTTTGTAGAAAGCATGGAGGAGGAAGTTAATGAAAGTGAGATCATGCCTGATTTGGAAGCTGAAAAATCAGCAGCAACATCCTTTAGTTCGGAGGAGGAAGAACCAAATGTTTCATATCAAAGTTCTAATGACATTGTTACCCACAATGACATTATCAAGGAGTTGCAAGAAATGCTTGAAATTAATGATGAAAAGCTGGATGAACTTGTTCAAAGTGGAGTTGGAGATGATCCAATCCTAGATGCTGAATTTGACAAGTTGTATAAAGCTAATGGAGAACGAGCACATGCTGAGATTTTTGGTGGAAATGATTCCACAACCATGGAGTCAAAATCAGGCTTTTCAGAATATGTGGGGATAACTAGTCATTCACATTTGAATGAGGCATTCATTAAGTTTATCATAAGGCCACTCAAAGAATGGAGAGTTTATATTCACGTTATAAGTTTTAGTTGGAGGATGTTCTACCGAAATGACAAAACAAAAGAAGACATCCTCCTATGCGAGTATGATGAGAAAGGAGGTGGTTGCGTGATGAAAGATTGGCTTTGAGAAAGCTAAGGGTCGAGTCGAGCTTTGGACTCGGTAATAAATCAAGCACCTTGCGGGAGGTGAACCCGTATCTTGAAGTGATGATTGAAGAAGGAAACTTTGTGCTATAACAGAATGTACCTGAAACGAATGGAAGGTTTGAAGGTTAATCAAGAATAAGAACATGCAAAAACCCCCGGGGAAGTACTAGCTCCCTTTTACCTTTCACACTTTTGCTTATTTCATGTGTTATATTTTGTTGCATTGAGGACAATGCAAATGTTAAGTGTGGGGAGGTTATTATTCACTTGAATTAGTTTGTCCTCATAAGATTGATTGCTTTAGAAGTGTATTTGATAAAATTTTGTGAAAGTAATTAAATCTTACCTCTTGCATGATAAATTTGTCATAGAGCAACCTCATTGGGTGAATTGCATAACTAGCACATTTATAGCCCCACTAAAAATTGTGAGAAATCTTGAGCTTAAAAAAAAACACTTATCTTTAGTGTTTATATACTTCAATTGCTATGAGTGTGCCGGTGTTTGTAGTTTATTCTAGAACTTGCCTTAATGATGCATTTTGAGACCATTGTGGGATCACATTTATGTGATATAAGCAAAGTAGACGATGAATTGGTATTCTTTAGGATTTAGATTTTTAGTTTTTGTTTTAAACCAATTATTATCAAGTTCACCCAGGTCGTTAACACTCATTTTTAGTGCTAAGAAACCCATAGAAAACTTCCACATACACTTCCATAATCACCATCACATCTTGAGCCTTATTTTGAGTAGTCAAAATTTTTAAAAGTTGCCTTGCAAACTTGAGAATCATTTATTAAAATGTGATTTCAAAAACAACCTTTTGGAGATATTATATGAAGCTTATTGATTCAAGGAAAGCAAAACCAAGTTGAAATTCAAGAAACTTTTTGAGCAAATAAGAAATACATTGAAGACATGAATAAAAGTTGATGAAATTGAACTAAGGAGGCAAGAATTGAAGAGATAAAATTAGAAGAATGAAGTTGAAGCCTAAGGTTAATTGAGATCACATTTTCATTTTAGTTTCAAGGTAACATTTCATACAAAAGATTATGACTACTATTTTCAACAATTCATATATGTGTCTACCATATCACAATTTCACCCTCACTTTTATAATTATAACACGTTGTTAGAATACCTCTTTTGATACTTTACTTGGTGCTCACGCCTAGTCGGTGGAGATTTGATCTTTTGGCAAGCCTATGGTAATAACGCATCACGACTTGGCTATTTGAGTGTTTATCTATTCCATTCCCAATCTTGATCAAATTGAGAGTTGAGTGATTGAAACACATTTCCTATTGAGAGGTGCTAAGTTGTGCATTCAAGCTTGACAAATTTATTTAAGGTTTTCTATGTTTGTATTCACGCTACTAACATGATTACTTTTGCAATTGTAGTTAGTTATATTTTTGTAAAACCTTGTTCTTGAATTATAAATGCAAGAGGTATATGTGTTTTGGAATGTAAATCGTAGTTTGCTTGAGGACAAGCAAAGTTCAAGTGTGGGGATATTTGATATCGCTCATTTTGTACATGTTTATCTCTCGCGACATCATTGTTTTTGTACTTGTTTCTTGTCAATTTCATGAACTTTCGGTACTTATTTAGTTGGAAATTGATTTCATGTGTTTAGATTGAAGATTGAGAAAGAATGGATGAAAAGATGAGAATTTTGCTGATTTTGCTATGCTGCACCGTTTTGGCCATATCTCCCTCATACGAACTCGGATTGAGGCGAGTAAGCTATCCAGACGAAGGTAACTGAGAGATCTACAAATATGCAAAATATGGTTTTCAGAAAATGAGGAGGACCCGCCGGGTAGGGGTGTTTACCCGCCGGGTGAATTATGAAAATCAGCAAAAAATGGTAACAGAAAAAAGCCTCCATTTTAAGGCTGGAGGAGCAGCCGGGTTCTATAGTGGACCCGCCGGGTTCTTGTGACGGCTGAGTACTTTTTGACCATAAAAACCCCTTTTCTTCCTCACATCTCACCTAACTTTTCTCATACCCGAACCAGCAGCCCCCATGGGCGATTTTTGGGGGTTTTCAAGCCATTTTCATCATCTTGAAGATCTCTCATCATCTTACATCATTTGGACACGAAGAATCATCATCCGAACATTGTAATCACTCGGTTTGCATCTTTATTCGATTATAATTATGTTTACTTTGATTTCTCTTATTTCATGTGTTTATCTTGTTGTTATGATGATTAGTGGCTAGATTATTGTGCTTGTTTGGATGAAATAGCTAGTTGATTAGGGGTGTATCTTTTGGTGTTAATTTATGCTTTGAGTTTGTGAATCATCCATGAATTCGTATGTATGTGGTTTGTTGTTGTTATGAAACTTGGGCATTTTCACTAAGCGATTATAGCGAACGTTTGTTGCTTATAAAAAATACCTAAATAGTTGTTTGTCATTTGTGGAACAAAGCATTTGATGATTGTAACAACAACTAGTTAAATACAAACAAGTTAGCGATTATAGCGAATGTTTGTCGTGTGGATGATTTGCAAACTCACAAATATCTAAATTTATGTTTAATCGGAGAACCTTGTGTGATTGAGCTTAATCTCTAGAATTTGACCATTTGGTAATTTACTAATTGATATAACGAACGTTTTCAACCAAGTAAATTGCTATTGATTATTTGTCTATAAATGATTGAACGAAATTGCGAATGTAATTTTGGAATGTGTCAAATGATTTAGCTAAATGGTGCAAGTTTGTAACCATGGCGAACGTCCGTTACTAGATTAAATCATAGGTTTGTTGATTGAAGTTGAACTATAGGTCTTAGCGAACGTTGAGCTTATGTTTGATGAATATTACCCTTGGCATATAGTATAACCGGCTATAACTATACACCCCGAAATCACTAGTGAAATAGTCCAAGCAAGCATTGTTTTTAATATCTGAAAATTTCCAATCAATCACTTTGACTCTTCAGAGTCCACCTGCCTAGATTAATTAAAGTTTGTAGTTTTAAGCAACGTGACAACTCGGTCACACCAAACCCCCACAGTTACTTTTCTGTATAAATTACTTGCACTTGGATATAATTCTTAAACTCACATTCCCTGTGTTCGAACCCGAACTTACCCAACTATACTACCACACGATAGGGTCCACTGCCCGGTTGTGTTTTGGTCTAGCTTGGTATTTTTTTGGTTTACTTTACAACGATAATTTTATAACTGGATTCAACACATCAACGACATCTGAGGCTAATTCTTGAATTACTGGAGAAAGAGAAGCTTTATGCAAAGTTCTCTAAATGCGAGTTTTTGATGCGTGAGGTTCATTTCCTTGGTCATGTGATCAATAGCAAAGGAATTCACGTAGACCCATCCAAAATTGAGGCGATTAAGAATTGGGAAGCCCCAAAAACCCCAACCGAGATACGACAATTCCTTGGGTTAGCCGGTTACTACAGAAGATTCATTGAGAATTTCTCGAAAATAGCTCAGCCACTTACCGTCCTAACGCAAAAACACAAGAAGTTTGATTGGGGCGAGAAGCAAGAGAATGCTTTCCAACTGCTGAAAGAGAAATTGAGCACCGCACCTATCCTGTCATTACCAGAAGGAGTAGAAAACTTTGTTGTCTACTGTGATGCCTCACATCAAGGATTAGGTTGCGTGTTAATGCAAAACGACAAAGTCATTGCTTACGCGTCTCGTCAATTGAAGATTCACGAGAAGAACTATACGACGCATGACTTAGAGCTAGGAGCAGTCGTTTTTGCCCTTAAAATTTGGAGACACTACCTATACGGTACGAAGTGTACGATCTTTACTGATCACAAAAGTCTCCAACATATATTTGATCAGAAAGAACTCAACATGAGACAGAGACGTTGGGTTGAACTATTGAATGATTACGACTGTGAAATCAAGTACCATCCAGGCAAAGCTAATGTAGTAGCGGATGCCTTGAGTCGTAAGGAACGAGTAAAACCTCGAAGAGTTCGAGCCTTAGGACTGACAATCCACTTGGAACTGATTTCCCAAATTCGCGATGCTCAACAAGCAGCCTTTACTCCAGAACGTATGAAGGACGAATCCCTCAAAGGGATGGAGAAGCAACTGGAGTCTAGGGAAAATGGAGTATTGTACTTCATGAATCGAATTTGGATTCCTTGTGTTGATGAGCTACGTAGCCTAGTATTGGACGAAGCTCATAAGTCCAATTACTCAATACATCCTGGTGCAAATAAGATGTACCACGATCTGAAAGGATTTTACTGGTGGCCTGGCATGAAAAGAGATATTGCCGCCTACGTTAGTAGATGTCTGACTTGTGCCAAAGTCAAAACTGAATATCAAAAGCCGTCTGGGCTTTTGCAACAACCTGAGTTGCCCAAATGGAAATGGGAACACATCACGATGGATTTCATCACGAAGCTACCGAAAACATCATCTGGGATGGACTCCATATGGGTGATTGTCGACCGACTGACAAAATCATCTCACTTTCTAGCCATCAAAGAGACAGATAAGATGGAAAAGCTGGCTAGAATCTACATAAAGGAAGTTGTTTCTAGACATGGAGTTCCATTATCTATCATCTCTGATAGAGATGCACATTTCACCTCTCGCTTCTGGCAAACACTGCAACAAGCTTTAGGCACTAGACTCGACATGAGTACCGCCTACCATCCACAAACCGATGGTCAAAGCGAGCGAACGATACAAACGCTTGAGGACTTGCTACGAGCCTGCGTGATTGATTTTGGAGGAAACTGGGATGTTCATCTCCCTTTAGCCGAATTCTCGTACAACAATAGTTATCATACGAGCATACAAATGGCACCTTTTGAGGCGTTGTACGGACGCAAGTGCCGATCTCCACTCTGTTGGGAAGAAATGGATGACAGACAGTTATCAGGTCCTGAGATAGTCCAAGAGACAACGGACAAGATATCTCAAGTACTTAATCGATTGAAAACAGCACGAGACCGACAAAAGAGTTATGCAGACAATAGACGAAAACCTTTGGAATTTCAAGTAGGTGACAAAGTCCTACTTAAAGTATCTCCTTGGAAAGGAGTTGTGCGATTTGGAAAACGCGGTAAATTGAATCCACGTTACATCGGACCTTTTGAGATCCTAGCAAGGATTGGTCCTGTAGCTTATAAGCTTAAACTTCCGCAAGAACTTAGTAATATTCACGACACGTTTCACGTGAGTAATCTTAAGAAGTGTCTATCGGACGAAGCGTTAATCATACCTCCCGACGAAATCTACGTCGACGCAAAACTCAACTTCGTGGAGGAACCGCTTGAAGTAATGGATACGAAAACGCAGAAGCTCCGAAACAGTCGGATCAAACTTGTCAAAATTAGATGGAACTCGAAAAGAGGCCCAAAGTTCACCTGGGAGCGTGAGGACGAGATGCGCAAGAAGTATCCCCACTTATTTAAAACCGTGACCACGACTCACGATACAAATTAAATCTCGGGACGAGATTTCCCTAACGGGGGGAGAATGTGACAACTCTCCAAATTAGGTATTAATTAACATTTAAGCATGTGCATACTTACGCTAATTTCCTGGTTAAGTTTTAACAAAACTTTTTGATGTGATGTAAGTCTAGCAAGCCCAATACTTTTAAACAAAAAGTAATACGTAAGTATTAAAAGTTACGTACAAACATATCGGAACAAACCCGACAAAAATAAATAACAAAAGTTTTGTGACACAAAAATAATTAATAATGGAATTATTAATTACGAGTATTTATATATCTATAACATATAGATAAAAAGGTCTAAATATACGTTTAACATAAAACGTATTAAAACACGAACATAAATAATTCTAAAACGCTCATAAAAGGTCAAATCATAAAAATACAAATTTTCTCGTTCGTTTGGAGGAAGTTAGAACATTACCTCAAAATATGAAATCCTAAATAAACTGAAATTTGGCGCTCAATTAACTGCGCGCAGTAAAATGTACAAAATGTACATCATTTTAAAATAATGATAACATCATTATTCTGATTATAAATTACGAACCAGGAGAACACCTACAAAATAAAAATATAAAAAGTTATAATTTATATTGCAAAAATTATACCCGTACTCGAAATTAACGGGCTTAAATAACCCACCAACCTCAAATAATTGAGGAGGCAGGCTATTTGAAGCCATACTCCCTCCGTTCTCTCTGTGATCTTTCTCAACACACACACCCATATCACTTTTTCTCTCAAACAAAAATTAACAAGATCAAAATCAGCAGCAAGCAACAACATCAGGAAGTAGAAGCATAACCAAGATCATCATCATCATCCGTTCATCATCATTCTCACCATTTTTCACCTTGTAAGGAAACTCATTCCCTTTAATTTCTTTACTTCAAATTCGTTCTATAACTTGTATACATATCATAATCTAAGTATATAACAACAATACGATGATGATATGTGATTATTCATGAAAATGAGTTTATAAAACCCAAAACTACAAAACCAAAATCGTTATATAAAAACTTGTTAGAATAGTGTAATAACTCGTAAAAATGACATATAAACTTGTTATAAACATTTGGTAACATAGTGTAAAGGATTTGAGCCAAATAAAACCGTGTACATATATAATCTGATACGAACAGGGGACTGAAACTAGCAACGAATCCGGCGGATTCCTTTGAATTCGGCGGATTCATAACCGAAATCCAAACGAATCCGGCGGATTCCCACGTACGACTCGCACACAAACTTTGGCTAAAACGATGAACGAGTAAAAGACATGGTTGATCCGACGGATCATAGGTGGATCCGGCGGATCCTCAAAAACTCGAACGAATCCGGCGGATTCATTCGAATCCGGCGGATTCCCCTAATTTGAATTGAATCCGGCGGATTCCCGTATTCTTGACCCGATCCAGCGGCTCAGTGGTTCGATCCGGCGGATCCTATTAAACCCGAATGAATCCGGCGGATTCATATGGAATCCGGCGGATTCCCCACCTGGTCAACAACTTTGACTTTTAATTTAAATACAAACGATTCCGTTAACGATTACAATTGTTAATAGACATTTACGAGACATTGTAAACAATTAATAAAACATTAATGTGATATATCCGAGACACGGACTTTGGACTTGTTTATTTCGTACGAACAAACGATATATGAATGAATACATATATGACATATATATATATACGAACTTTGTAAATTATACGATTTGGATACGATTACACTTTCGAGATATTTAACACTTATTAAACAAACGTAAAGATATTAAAAACAAATGATATTTATTAAACGGAATAAATATATTATCAAGTTTTATAACAAATAAAAATCGACACTTTTTAAATACGAAACAACGTATTACAATATATATATATATATATACGAGAACACACGAGATATATAGACACAAATGTATACGTTTTCTTAAATAAATGAAAACTTACATATATTTTGATATACATACGACACTTAGGAATATATATTCACAAATATATATACACAATGAATTTCACATTTAACGAACGTGTAATCTAATAATATACGACAAGTATATTACATAAGTATACATATATAGAACAAATATATGTACATACAACGATATTGGAATAACATTCGAATTATACGTACAACTGTAAACAAAGTATATATACAAATGAAACAAAACGACCTTCCGATAAATAAACAATTACATATTGGTTTGTACACTTACAAGTGTACGACTGAGAAATAATAACGTTATTTCCACACCATGTCACTAGCAAAGTTAATAAATTACATTAATAAGAAATCAACCATTTCTTCAAACAAAACAAACTGTTAACATAAGTGATTAAAACAAATCAAACGTACTTATGTTAATATATTTATTTTATATAGGTTAACAAACCTTGGGCTATTATCTGTTTGGCAGCTAGCTTTCATACCGAGCAAACTACAGTGAGTTCACAGCCCCTACTTTACAAATGTTTTATGCTTTTAAACATAGGGGTGTAAACATAGAAACTGCATGCAAACACATGCAGCAAATTTATATAAATGCTTTATTGCTTTATACAACTGTTTGACATGAAATATTATTTCACAACTGTTTTGGGAATTAGACAACAAATCCTAGTACGGACCAGACTTGTGATGTGTGCATGAAAGACCTTATGTCATGCAGACTATAACCATTAGCTAGGTGACTCTAGCCACTGAGTATACGAATAGTACTATTGCCGTGACGACCCTCCTGTGGATGGAGCGTATACTTAACTGTCCTTCAAGCAAGAAACATAAGTTTTGGTTGTGGTTTGGTTATAGGGTTAGGTCGCGTTACTTTAACCTGCGAGGTTTAGCTCACCTTTCAGGGGATTATAGTCTAAGCATTCCCACTTACTATTTAGGATGAACTTATCCTACAACTGTTTTATACCAGTATACTTACTGGTTATATTTATATACTGGTGAACCACCAGACATACATTTTGGGTAACAACCCACATAAAACTATATTTTAGGGTAACTATCCCTACAATCTTATAAATTGCAAAACCTGCAAACATTTATTTATTGAATAACAATTCAATAATCTAAACATAAATGGTTTAACATACCTTACATTTATACAAAACCTGTGAATTCACTCAACATATTTGTTGACGACTTTCTTTCTATGTTTTACAGGAAATTAGCTACGTAAGTAAGAATCGCATGCATTCAGGATGGACAACCCTGGCCTACTTAGGATGCCATATATTTTGGGACAGCTTTTGAGGATTTCCTCTGTATTACTGCAGACATTGCAGTTATACTCATGAAATCTTATCTTAACATATGTATTGTAAAACCTAAATGTTTTAAACTTTATTACTACTATACGACTTACATAGTCGTATTACTTTTGTAATAACTATTTTAAATTGGCATCCTTTATATATTATGTTCTGTATGATCATATGCTCTGATACGATGAATGCACAATTGTAACGTCATCACCCCCGTTGTTAAACTGTTTACACATGATGCTTCCGCTAATCATAACTTGCTTCCGCCAAACATTAAATAAACACAATTACCGATTTTGGGGGTGTGACAATATTCAAGCATGAACATAACCATTTTATCATCAATTTAACCTAGTTCAACCTACTCAATCAAGAACATGAAAATGGAGTTAGTTCACTTACAATGGAGGTGATTACTAGATGAAGAAGATGATGAACATTATGGAACCAAAATCACAGCCTTAACTTGATGTAATCAGATTGTGCATTTGATTTGTGGAAGTGTGTTCAAGGGATGAAAAACAAAAGTCAGGGAACATATTTGGTGTTCTGTCAAAATAAGAAACAGGTGTCGACCTGATCTTTATGACTCATCAATTTGGGTATAAATTATACCCGTCCTAAATCTATTGTCTGGAACCTAAAAACCATTTGCGAGAAATAAGTTTTTATTATACCGTCAGCTAAATAAATTTAAAACATGTAATAATTCATTTATCACAATAAGCCAATTGACCAATTGACCTATTAATTTAGCTATCAAAACACACCAAGTATTTAAAAATACAATTTAAATAGCAAATAAATTAAGGGAAATACCGTATTTCAACTAGGCCAATTTTGAGGATGTTACAAATCTTCCCTCCTTAAGAAGATTTTGTAACACCCTCAAATTTCGGTTTGCGGAAGCTGTCGGGTCGGGTGTTACTAAATCAAATATCACAGCATAAGATACATAATGAACGACTCTAAATGAGACGTTTGAAAATAATTATACATTTCCCAAATTAGCACGTTTACAACGTTATGAGTTTAACAGTGATTTCCAAATACATAAGTTGATAATACAAAAGTAAAGGCAGAGTTGTCCCAAATGTTTGAAATCTTGCGACTCGAGCTAGCATAATCTTGAAGTAATCCTAATCCTGCTGGGCACCTGAGAACACATGCTAAAACAGGTCAGCTATAAAGCTGGTGAGTTCATAGGATTGTTAGTTGAAATCATGATGTAATAAAACCTCGTATGGTTGGAAAAGTAGTTCAAATTCAGTCATTTTGATACGTTTTATATTGAAGTTTTGCAACACCAAATGTGTACACGTCAAATCGAGGTATCTCCTACCTAAGTGTTCGGGTCATGTACCTAAGTACATATATATGTATGGCAATTCATGCCTTGATACCTAACAAGTAGTAGTTGTGTCCATAAACATGAGGCAATACATGCCTATAATCATTGAGTAGTAGTATGACCGCGTCATATGATAACAATTAATTGTAGTTCCGCAGAACTATATTGATTATTTGAAATATGGTGCATACAGCAACCATCTGATTGTAGACCCGCAGATCTATGATTTAAAATTGTTTGAGTGTCCGTTTACCCAGTTAGTATACACTAACCCAGACGTGTTGTATCGAGCTAACGGCCTCGCGTGGAAACCTCACCGACCCGTTCTTCTTGTGAACCCCGAGTATAACTCGCTGATCCATTGATTGTATGTGAGTGTGGATCACGGCGCATAAACCCGTGCTACATCGATTGTATCGCTTTACCGCGATATCGTACTTGTGCCCACTGCAATACCGTGGCATCGTTTTGTGCACACTTTATCGTGGCATCGTCATGATAGCTAGTCATGAGTGAAAATATGAGAGTGCCATTCTGGTGTTGTTCTTGCAAATAATGTTTAAGTCAGCAGTACTACGACTGCCCGACTGAGTAGATCTTATAATTGTATGTAGATATTCATCAGGTGACACCCCCACACGGTTGGATTACATCCTGAGCTGGGGGACCATCCCTGGTCGGATTACATCCTGAGCCAGAGTCGTCACCAGTTGAGTTGTATTGATATGAGGAATCTGTACCAATGTGTGATAATATTGTATACCTCTAGCCTAAAGCCTAGCAAGTATATACATCGAAGTCTCAGGGAAATGTTCACTTAAGTCCAGTTCCCGTTCTAGTGATAACGAAGAGTATCGACAGTTTTAGTTCTTAAAGAATAACTAAAACTAGTAACAGTATAGATGTTGTCTAGTATAGGTAGAACTAACTAGTTCTAATGTATTCAATGACATTGTCCCGTGACAATATAGCCAAAGATTGTGATAACTGCATCAGTTATGAGTTGGTATTCGTTTTCCAATAATCTAACAGGGTACGGTTGCAACCTATCTAGGTTGAGTACTGATATTGTCCTAAAACAATATTAAGGGTGTAATTCCTAAGTATTACACATTTCGTATTACATGCAGTAATAAAGATAATTGTGAATTATAAAAGATTATCAATGTAATTCAAAAGTAGTTATTGAGCATGTGTTTCACCCCAAAAACAGTAAAACAGTTGAAAGAGTGGGGCTATGAGACTCACCTGAGGAGCTAGCGTCTTAATGTAGCGAGTCGTACTGTAACACCCGGTCAAAAAGTCAAAATCCTCATCCAATTTAAACTTTTTATAATCGTATTATTATATACAATTATAACTCAGCGAGCGAAAACTTTACATTTTATATAATGAATAGTGATTATGTAATAATCATAAATAAAACCATTTGAAGTCACATTAGATTTTAAATTGAGTAAAACTATTTGTAATTTAATTAATTACTAATCGAAAGAACGGAAATATAAATCTAAAAATATTAAATTTATATATATTATTAGGGTACAAAATACGGGTATTTTACACTGCAAAATAGGAACGAAGTGGGGGAAAACTCCTACCCCCCCCCCCCCCCCCTTTGGATCAGCCACCCAACCCCCCAAACCCCCCTCATTCTTTCATTTCTTTCATTTCATTTCACACACACCTCACCCAAAACTCTCTCTAAAAATTCTTACCCGATTTCGGATCTTCAAATCGACCCACGAAATTTTACATTTTCGGAATCACCATCAAGAGAGGAACAACATTAACAAAGGCGACCCCCTCGTTTTCTTCCTCGTTTGGCCTCGATTCGCATTTGTAAGAAATTCTCAAATTCTTAGATTTAGTCATTTTGGAGTAATGTTTTAGAGTAATAATGATTACATAACTTACTTATAACCTAAACAACCAAGAAACCACGATTTTACAGCTTGAAAATGCGTTTGATTTGCGATTTTGGCCGGAAAAACGCGAAACCCGAAGGTTTCTGGGCTGCTGTTCTTCAGTGCGACACAAGCCTTGTGTCGCATACTGTGTCGCATGAATTACTCATGCGACACAACCCTTATGTCGTATTCTTGTGTCGTACCTTGTGTCGCAGACTCCATGCGACACAACCCTTATGTCGCTATTGATTTAGCATCACACGCATTATGCGACACAACCACTGTGTCGTAGAGCTTCTGTGTCGCACTATGCGACACAACCCTTGTGTCACATGATCCGTTTTTGTGTCGCATGTTATGTCGCAGAAAACAGAAAATAGCCAAATTTTTCTAAGTATCGGAAGACGTTTTCAAAGGACAATTTAAATATGATACGACTTACATTCAAAACAAATATACTTTATGAAGTATACGAAAACTCGAACCCAATAATAATATGAATTATTACTACGATTCACCAATCACGAACCATACTTACAAACATACGAAATCTCTCGTGTTTAGGACACTAGGGGATCATACTTGAACACGACTCGTTACATTAGGACGCTAGCTCCTCAGGTGAGTTTCATAGCCCCACTCTTTCAACTGTTTTACTGTTTTTGGGGTGAAACACATGCTCAATCATTGTTTTCGAATTACATTAAGAATCTTTTATAATTCACAACTATTTATATTACTGCATGTAATACGAAATGTGTAATACTTAGGAATTACACCCTTAACATTGTTTTAGAACAATGTCAGTACTCAACCTAGATAGGTTGCAATCGTACCCTGTTAGATTATTGGAAAATGAATACCAACACATAACTGATGTAGTTATCATAATCTTTTCGCTATATTGTCACGGGACAATATTATTGAATACCTTAGAACTAGTTAGTTCTACTTACACTAGACAACATCTATACTGTTATTAGTTTTAGTTATTCTTTAGGAACTAAAATTGTCGATACTCTTCGTTATCACTAGAACGGGAACTGGACTTAAGTGAACATTTTCTCTGAGACCCCGATATATATACTTGCTAGGCTTTAGGCTAGGAGTATACAATATTATCACACCTTGGTACAGATTCCTCATATCAATATAACGCAATCGGTGACGACTCTGGCTCAGGATGTAATCCAACCAGGGATGGTCCCCCGGCTCAGGATGTAATCCAACCGTGTGGGGGTGTCACCTGATGAATATCTACATACAATTATACGATCTACTCAGTCGGGCAGTCGTAGTACTGCTGACTTAAATATTATTTGCAAGAACAACGCCAGAATAGCACTCTCACATTTTCACTCATGACTAGCTATCATGACGATGCCACGGTAAAGTGGGCACAAAACGATGCCACGGTAAAGTGGGCACAAGTACGATATCGCGGTAAAGCGATACACTCGATGTGGCACGGGCTTATGCGTCGTGATCCGCACTTACATACAATCAATGGATCAGCGAGTTATACTCGGGATTCACAAGAAGAACGGGTCGGTGGAGTTTCCACGCGAGGCCGTTAGCTCGATACAACACGTCCGGGTTAGCGTATACTAACTGGGTAAACGGACACTCAAAACAATTTTAATCATAGATCTGCGGGTCTACAATCAGATGGTTGCTGTATGCACCATATTTCACATAATCTATATAGTTCTGCGGAACTACATTTAATTGTTATCATATGACGCGGTCATACTACTACTCAATGGTTATGGGCATGTATTGCCTCATGTTTTTAGACACAACTACTACCTGTTAGGTATCAAGGCATGAATTGCCATACATGTATATATGTACTTAGGTACATGACCCGAACCCTTAGGTATGAGATACCTCGATTTGACGTGTGCACATTTAGTGTTGCAAAACTTAAATATAAAACGCATCAAAATGACAGAATTTGAAATTACTTTTCAAAACATACGAGGTTTTATTACATCATGATTTTAACTTACAATCCTATGAACTCACCAGCTTTATAGCTGACCTGTTTTAGCATGTGTTCTCAGGTGCCCAGCAGGATTAGGATTACTTCAAGATTATGCTAGCTCGAGTCGCATGATTTCAAACGTTTGGGACAACTCTGCATTTACTTTTGTATTATCAAATTATGTATTTGGAATTCACTGTCAAACTCATAACGTTGTAAACGTTCTATTTTGAGAAATGTATAATTATTTTCAAACGTCTCATTTAGAGTCGTTCATTATGTATCTTATGCTGTGATATTTGATTTAGTAACACCCGACCCGACAGCTTCCGCAAACCGAAATTTGAGGGTGTTACAGATTGGTATCAGAGCCTAAGGTTGTAGTGAACTAGGTTGCATTTATTAGGCCTAGACTATGACCGTTAGGCAGTATTCCTCGTTAGGTATGACCGGTTCAGGGATTTCATCATACGAGTTTAATTTAACATAGCGTAGCTAACTATGTACAATTAAATAAAGATGATGCGATATCTGAAAGGGGTTATACTGAATTGGGAATACGTAGTTGACTCTGATTTGTTATGTGCTAGACACCCTAGGCTATTATATGTACTGTAGGTATATATGAATAGGCCTTACGCGTGTACTACTATTACATACCTATATATATATCGAGTATATATATACAATCAATTCCGCTATACCAACATATATCCGTGAAGAGGCATATCGCCGTCTTCCTCACCATCGCGACTCGACACCTTTATCACTGAACCTCGGGAAGGAGGTGCAAACGTTATCAATGGGAATGGAAACCCACACATGCTAAACGTCCACGAATTTTAAAACAAACAAACGAATCTTTCACCTTTGACCGTGCTGGTCGCAATTGGATTAGTGTTGACTAAGTCCACAACAAATTAATTATCTCAATCACAACTTGATCATTTAGATCAATTGATTCAACACCTCAGTGCTTTGGGCACTCACATTCTAGCCTTTGTGCTACAATTGGGAAATCACATAACTACAACGCATTTTGGCCTTCGGGCTACTATCAAATAACACATGACACGTGGTGTCACATCATGCTTTCAAGCACAACACATGGTATGTTGATACCATAATATGGGCACGTTAGTGCAAACCTCATAGTAGTCGATACTACAAATCATAGCATGTTGATGCTACATTCACAGTACATGAGTACTGCAATTACTGTGCCGCGGGCACTTCATTACGGCACGTGGTGCTGCATTTTATAGTACTTCGGTACTACAATCACAAAACATTAGTATTTCAATTACTGTGCTGATAGCACTGCATTATAGCACTAGGTGCTACTTCAATTATGCATGTAGACTTGTTATAGTTGCATGTACGACTTACATATATACATATACACTCACTTAACTGGGCACGAGGTGTCACACCTGACTTTTATTATGAACGTATACTGGTATAGTACGTGTACACCATATATGTATATACGACCAATTAAGCATGTAATGCTTTAATCAATAAATACACAATGATGTCACCACACACATGGGTTGTGTTGGTGGACCCCATTTCAACATCACACTTGACGCTGTAGGTGTCACACTCTCCAGCATAATTGGTCGTATGGTATGTTAATGCTACACTGTAGTCTATAGGACTACTCACAACAACATAGTCTTAGCCGGCTACAACCAAAACACAATTTAGTCGTCATTACAACTACACATTGGAAATACAAGCTACTTAATGACAACACTCGGAAAACGTGAGATTCGAGACAACTTAACTAAGGATAACTCAGCACAGTTACTGAAACTGTTGCATCAAGGTCACAAAAGGCCAGAAATAGGCCTGCCACCTACAATATCAAAAACTTCAACATCAAGGATCTTAGAATCCCGTACTACTCATTTAAGAACTCAAGTGAACTATCTATATCACTGTAATAACCTTAATCTTTGAATAAAGATCTCACGCTTTGTCGTTTCTTCTTGTTTAAGAATCATGCCTCCTCGACAACAAACTTTCACTCAAGCTGAGCGTGACCAAATCATTAATCAAGCAGTGGCTGAGGCTCTAGCTACTCGGAACCAAACAAGGCCTTGCACCTTTAGGGATTTCCTGAAGTGCGCACCACCAAACTTCGTCGGAACTGAAGGAGCTGTTGGATTAATCCAATGGTTCGAGAGAATGGAATCTATATTCCGCGTTAGCGACTGTCCCAACGACTGCAAAGTCATGTATGCCACATACACCCTCCAGGATGATGCTTCTATCTGGTGGAATTTCTATAACCGAGCGGTAGGGGTTGACACCGCACATGCACTCCCGTGGGAGGAACTAAAACGAATCATGAGGGACAAGTATTGCCCCATTCAGGAACTTCACAAACTCGAGAACGAACTTTGGTACCTCACCGTAAAAGACAACGACATCGAAACATACACCAACCGTTTTCATCAACTAGCACACCTTTGCCCAAATATAGTAAACCCTGAGGACCGACGAATAGAAAAGTACATCGGTGGACTTCCGTCACCGATCGAGGGAATGGTCACCGCCTCTAAACCCACTACTATACAAGAGGCCGAGTGTATGGCCCACAGACTCATGGCACAGGTGGTTCGACGTGAAGCACGTGCAGCTGAAAATAACCAAGGAAAATGGAACGGAGATTCCAGTACCAGTCATAACCCAACAAATCAGCCCGGACCTTTAAGGACCTACGCCCCCGAACACAACGAGAAACGAGGCTATGCGGGAAATAAGCCATTTTGCCACGGTTGCAACCGTCACCATATTGGTTCATGCGGTCCGCCCTGCAGACGATGCCAACGGTTTGGACACAAAATCTGGGATTGCAGAGTTCCCACCAATCCCGACTCGCAAAGGGTTTGCTTTAAATGTAAGGAACCTGGACACTATAAGCAGGATTGCCCAAAACGGAAGCGTAAGCTTCAACAAATCGGTTCCGAGTGAACCATACAACTTTCCAACGATAATGTAAGTACATCCTCCCTCGCAAATCATAACCCTTCAATTCTGGTTTACACTGAATGTGTACTTTTCAATTCCGATATCAATTTATTCGATTTAATGCTAGGTGCACCATAGGACTAGTTGACTTAGGCCCACGTAAAACTCAAAGTTTGCTTTCAGCAGACCAATCGATAGAACGCTCACTAAACAAACTCAATGTTTACTTTCAGTAGACTAATCGACCCAACGATAAATCGCTTAGCCCTGATATAACGATTTACGAGACGGTCACTATGTGACAACTATCTAGTCCCGAATGGGCTACGACATAAACGGTTACCTAGAAATCACAAGATAATCATACACCCAACAAACAATACGGTCAGAATGTGACTACAACAATAAACCGCGACACAGTCATGGATTGACTGCCTTTCAACCCCGTTATAAGACATGATATGTCTAATACCTACTAGATAAATTCCTCATAAGTACATTGCTCCCCAGACCCCACACAACATGACATCACTTTAAATTTCAGGACGAAATTTTCTTAACAGGGGGAGAATGTAACACCCGGTCAAAAAGTCAAAATCCTCATCAAATTTAAACTTTTTATAATCGTATTATTATATACAATTATAACTCAGCGAGCGAAAACTTTACATTTTATATAATGAATAGTGATTATGTAATAATCACAAATAAAACCATTTGAAGTCACATTAGATTTTAAATTGAGTAAAACTATTTGTAATTTAATTAATTACTAATCGAAAGAACGGAAATATAAATCTAAAAATATTAAATTTATATATATTATTCGGGTACAAAATACGGGTATTTTACACTGCAAAATAGGAACGAAGTGGGGGAAAACTCCTTCCCCCCCCTTTGGATCAGCCACCCAACCCCCCAAACCCCCCTCATTCTTTCATTTCTTTCATTTCATTTCACACACACCTCACCCAAAACTCTCTCTAAAAATTCTTACCCGATTTCGGATCTTCAAATCGACCCACGAAATTTTACATTTTCGGAATCACCATCAAGAGAGGAACAACATTAACAAAGGCGACCCCCTCGTTTTCTTCCTCGTTTGGCCTCGATTCGCATTTGTAAGAAATTCTCAAATTCTTAGATTTAGTCATTTTGGAGTAATGTTTTAGAGTAATAATGATTACATAACTTACTTATAACCTAAACAACCAAGAAACCACGATTTTACAGTGGTTCGTCACGAGAGATTTTGTATGTTTGTAAGTGTGGTTCGTCATTGATGATTCGTAATAATTATTCACGTTATTATTTGGTTCGAGTTCTCGTATACTTCATAAAGTATATTTGTTTTGAATGTAAATCGTATCATAATTAAATTGTCCTTTGAAAACGTCTTCCGATACTTAGAAATATTTGGTTATTTTCTGTTTTCTGCGACATAACATGCGACACAAAAATGTGTCATGCGACACAAGGGTTGTGTCGCATAATGCGACACGAGAGTTCTGCGACACAGTGGTTGTGTCGCATAATGCGTGCGATGCTAAATCAATAGCGACATAAGGGTTGTGTCGCATGGAGTCTGCGACACAAGGTACGACACAAGGATACGACATAAGGGTTGTGTCGCATAGATAGTTTATGCGACACAGTATGCGACACAAGGCTTGTGTCGCACTCAAGAACACCAGCCCAGAAACTTTCGGAAATCGCGTTTTTCCGGCCAAAATTGCAAATCAAACGTATTTTCAAGCTGTAAAATCGTGGTTTCTTGGTTGTTTAGGTTATAAGTAACTTATGTAAACATTTTTACACTAAAATATTACCCCAAAATGATTAAATCTAAGATTTTAGAAATTTCTTACAATTGCGAATCGAGGCCAAACGAGGAAGAAAACGATGATGTTGCCTTTGTAAATGTTGTTCCTCTTGTGATGGTGATTCCGAAAATATAAGTGTTGTGGTCGGATTTGATGATTTCGAATTTGAAGATAAATTGAGGGAGAGAGTTTAGGTGTGATGTGTGTGTAAAATGAAATGAAAATGAAAGAATGAGGGGGGGTTTGGGGGGTTGGGTGGCTGATCCAAAGAGGTGGGGAGGAGTTTTCCCCCACTTCGTTCCCATTTTGCAGTGTAAAATACCCGTATTCTGTACCCGAATAATATATATAAATTTAATATTTTTAGATTTATATTTCCGTTCTTCCGGTTAATAATTAATTAAATCAAAATTTGGTTTACTCGATTTAAAATATAATGTGACTTCAATTGGATTTATTTGTGATTATTAAATAATCATTATTCATTATATAAAAATGTAAAGTTTTCGCTCGCTGAGTTATAATTGTATATAATAATACGATTATAAAAAGTTTAAATTAGACGCGCAAGTTGACTTTTTGACCAGGTGTTACATTCTCCCCCTGTTAAGAAAATTTCGTCCCGAAATTTAAATTGAGGTCGGGGTCGCGCGTGTTCTGGGGAGCAATGCACGTACGAGGTATTTGTCGAAAAGATTGCAGACATATCATGCCTTATAATGGAGTTGAATGGCAGTCAATCCCTGACTGAGTCGCGGTTTATCGTTGTAGTCATATTCTTACCGTGTTGTTTGTTTGGAGTATGATTATTTTGTGATTGCTAGATAATCGTTTACGTCGTAGTCCATTCGGGACTGGATAGTTGTCACATAGTGACAGTTTTTGTAAGTCGTTATATCAGGGCTGGGAGCTTTATCGTTTGGTCGATTAGTCTACTGAAAGTAAACATTGAGTTTGGTTGATGAGAGCTCTATCGATTGGTCTGCTGAAAGCAAACTTTGGGTTTTATGTGGGCCTAGGTCAACTAGCCCTATGATGAAATCAACATTACGTTGATAAAATGATATCGGAGATAATAATTACGCGTTTAACGAATCTATAATTGGAGGGTTATGTTTTCGAGGAAAGATGTGCTTACGTTATTGTTGGAAGGTTGCATGGTTCACTCGGAACCGATTTGTTGAAGCTTACGTTTCCGTTTTGGGCAATCCTGCTTATAGTGTCCGGGTTCCTTACATTTAAAGCAAACCCTTTGTGAGTCGGGATTAGTGGGGACTCTGCAATCCCAGATTTTGTGTCCAAACCGTTGGCATCGTTCACAGGGCGGACTGCATGAACCAACATGGTGACGGCTACAACCGTGGCAAAATGGTTTATTTCCTGCATAGCCTCGTTTCTCGTTATGTTTCGGGGCGTAGGTCCTTAAGGGTTTGGGTTGATTTGCTGGATTTATGTTAGAGCTGGAACTTCCGTTCCCTTTTTCTTGATTGTTTTCAGCTGCACGTGCTTCGCGTCGAACCACCTGTGCCATGAGTCTGTGGGCCATATGTTCGGCCTCTTGTATAGTAGTGGGTTTAGAGGCGGTGTCCATTCCCTCGATTGGTGACGGAAGTCTGCCGATGTACTTTTCTATTCGTCGGTTCTCAGGGTTTACTATATTTGGGCAAAGGTGTGCTAGTTGATGGAAACGGTTGGTGTATGTTTCGATGTCATTGTCTTTTACGGTGAGGTACCAAAGTTCGTTCTCGAGTTTGTAAAGTTCGTGAATGGGGCAATACTTGTCCCTCATGATTCGTTTCAGTTCCTCCCACGGGAGTGCATGTGCGGTGTCAACCCCCACAGCTCGGGTATAGAAATTCCACCAGGTAGAAGCATCATCCTGGACGGTGTATGTGGCATACATGACTTTACAGTCATTGGGATAGTCGCTAACGCGGAATATAGATTCCATTCTCTCGAACCATTGGATTAATCCAACAGCTCCTTCAGTTCCGACGAAGTTTGGTGGTGCGCACTTCAGGAAATCCCTAACGGTGCAAGGCCTTGTTTGGTTCCGAGTAGCCAGAGCCTCAGCCACTGCTTGATTAATGATTTGGTCACGCTCAGCTTGAGTGAAAGTTTGTTGTCTAGGAGGCATGATTCTTAAACAAGAAGAAAACGACAAAGCGTGAGATCTTTATTCAAAGATGATGATTATTACAACGACATAAGAAGTTAACTTGAATTGGAATTCATGATACACGGGATCCTACGATCCTTGACGTTGAAGTTTTTGATATTGTAGGTGGCAGGTGTATCACTACCCTTTTGGTATTGTTGGTACAACAGTTCAAGTAACCGTTGTCTAGTTCTCTTTAGTTAAGTTATCATGAATCTCATGTTTTTCGAGTGTTGTGACCAATTGAGTTGTAGTTTCTAGTTGCGGTCGTACCATGACTGAATTGTGTTTTCTATGTAGTCAATCCAAGACTATGTTGTTGTGAGTAGTCCAATGGACTATATCGTAGTACTAGAATATCGTACGGCCATTCATGCCTGTGTATGTGACAACTACAGTGTCCTCGGTGGTGTTGAAGCAGGGTCCACCAACACAACCCATGTGTGTGGTGACATCATTGTGTATTGATTGGTTAAAGCATTACATGCTTAATTGGTCGTATATACATATATGGTGTACACGTAACTATACAAGTATACGTACATAATAAGAGTCAAGTGTGGCACCTCGTGCCCAGTTAAGTAATTGTATATGTATATATGTAAGTCGTACATGCAACTATAACAAGTCTACATGTATAATTGAAGTAGCACCTAGTGCTATAATGCAGTGCTATCAGCACAGAAATTGAAATACTAATATTTTGTAATTGTAGTACCAAGTACCATGAAACGCAGCAACACGTGCTGTAATGAAGTGCCCGCGGCATTAAAATTGTAGTACCCATGTACTATGAGTGTGGCATCAACATGCCATGATTTGTAGTATCGACATACTACGAGGTTTGCACTAACGTGCCCATATTGCGGTATCAACGTACCGTGTGATTGCAGCACCACGTGCCGTGTGTGGTTTGATTGTAGCCCTAAGGCCAAATATGTGTTGAAGTTATGTGTTTTCCCAAATGTAGCACAAAGGCTAGAATGTGAGTGCCCAAAGCACTGAGGTGTTGAATCAATTGATCTAAATGATCAAGTAATGATTAAAATAATTAATTTATCGTGGACTTAGTCAACGCTAATCCAGTTGTGACCAGTACGGTCAAAGGTGAAAGATTCGTTTGGTTGTTTTAAATTCCGTGGACGTTTAGCATGTGTGGGTTTTCATTCCCATTGAATACGGTTGTACCTCCTTCCCGAGGTTCAGTGATATATGTGTAACACCCGGTCAAAAATCACAATTTTCGCGCCAATTTTTAACTTTAAATAATTACATTTTAAAGTTCAAATGAAACATTTTACTAAAAATATTTACGGAAAGCGTAAACAAAAATTATGAAATTAAAATATTAAATTTACTTTATTTTCGGATATAAAACACAGGCATTTTGTACTGTGGTTGGAGACCACAGTCTCCGCATTTGGGGATCTGAGTTTTAACAAAAACCCAAACCCCCATCTCATTTCCTCATTTCTTCTTCTTCTTTTTCACCTACTTTCTCTCATCTCTTTCTCTTAAACAACAACAACCAACAACATCAACAACAAATTCATCATCATCAAAATCGGAATCATCCTCATCATCATCGTCATTTTCGGAGTTCATCATCATCAAAACCGGACATCATCATCTCCATCTTCTTCACCATCATCTCCATCTCCATTTTCATCAAAAAGTAAGATTTATCACTTTCTCTCTCTAGAAATCGTTTCTCTTTCTATAAATTACTTAGATTACTTCAAAATACATGCTAGAAGCTTTCTATAACATCAAAACTCCCAAAAATCGAGCCAAAACTCGATTTGGATCTTGAAATCGTCGAACAGTCCGCTACGTCGCAGGGACCAAAAACAGTGCTGCGACGTCGCAGCCGACGTCGCAGCCAACGTCGCAAAAACATCTCAACGTCGCATGATGCGACGTAACACCCTACGTCGCAGTAAATCTTAAACGTCGCACATTGCGACGTAACACACAATGTCGCATTAAATTGCGACGTCGCACATAGCGACGTAAGACCCTACGTCGCATCTGACGTCGCAGCTGACGTCGCATCTGACGTCGCATCTGACGTCGCAGAACCTTAAAAAAAAAATCTATGTTTTTCACTAAGTATTGACAACCAAATTTTACCACTCGATTTTACCCGGATTTGGATTTCGAATACGTTTTCTTTAAAGCAAAGTAGTAGAAATAAAATTTTTCCAAGCTGACCTGGCAGCTCGACCCCAGCTAGGGGCTCTGCCCCTTGGACCCCGCCAGGGGTTGCCACCCCTTGGACCCCGCTACCAGGGGCGCTGCCCCCGGACCCCCGTACACCATTCCCAGACTTCAACAACAAATGCGTACATGAACAACTCGTTTAGACAAACTAATTTGTCTCATACTTATATAACCTCACGTGTTTAGGACACTAGAAGGTTACCATTCGGACGACGCGCATATCATCGTATCGCTAACAACTCACAGGTGAGTTTCATAGCCCCACTATTTCAACTGTTTTACTATTTTCGGGGTGAAACACATGCTCAATTGCTGTTTTCAAATCATATTAACAATCGTTTATAATTTACAACTATTTATATTACTGTATGTAATACGAAATGTGTAATACTTAGGAATTACACCCGCAATATTGTTTTGGAACAATATTAATACTTAACCTAGATAGGTTACAATCGTACCCGGTTAGGTCATTGGAAAATGATTACCAACACATAACTTGATTTAGTTATCACAATCTTTTGGCCATATTGTCACGGGACAATATCATTGAATACATTAGAATTAGTTAGTTCTACCTATACTGAACGACATCTATACTGTTACAAGTTTAGTTATTCTTTAAGAACTAAAACTGTCGACACACTCCATTATCATTAGAATGGGAACTGAACTTAAGTGAACATTTTCCCAAGACTCCGTTATATATATACTTGCTAGGCTTTAGGCTAGGAGTATACAATATTATCACAAGTTGGTACAGACTCCTTATATTAAAACGACACAACTGGTGACGACTCTGGCTCAGGATGTAATCCAACCAGGGATGGTCCCCCGGCCCAGGATGTAATCCAACCGTGGGGGTGTCACCTGATGAATATCTACATACTATTATACGATCTACTTAGTCAGGCATGTCGAGTACTGCTGGCTCTCAAACAACTTAGTCGGGCATGTCGTTGTACTGCCGGCTCAATTACAAATTGCTTGCGAGCAACTTCAAAAACGATGCCGCGGTATTGCAGCGGGCACCAAACGATGCCACGGTAAAGTGGGCACAAAACGAAACCACGGTATTGCAGTGGACGAAACTTCAATCAATGGATCAACGAGTTATACTCGGGATTCACAATCAGTTAACGGATCGGTGGTGCTGCCACGCGAGGCCGTTAGCTCAATTCATGTCCGGGTTAGCTTATGCTAATCGGGTAAACGGACACGCTAAACATTCAAACATAGATCTGCGGATCTACAATCACTTGTTGCTGGATGCAACACCTCATATATTAAATCCTAGTTCTGCGGGACTACAGTTACTTACTATCATATGACGTGGTCATACAGTTATTTGGTTACAACTTAGGCAGGTATTGCCTCCCGTTATACACTTACTCATACTAGATAGGTATTCAGGCTCGGTATGCCTCAATTATTGTGTACTTAGGTACGGACCACAATTGCTTAGGTATTAGATACCTAAACTTTCGAATTACACATTGGTAATTACAACTACAATTTGCTACAAATCAGAATCGTGGATTCTGAACAATTTCTCAAAACATACAAGATTTATATCTTATGTATTCAACTAACAAACCTATGAACTCACCAGCTTTATAGCTGACCTGTTTTAGCATGTGTTCTCAGGTGCCCAGCAGGATTAGGATTACTACAAGATCTTACTAGTTCGAGTCGCATAATTTCAACAAATGGGACTACTCTACATTTACTTTCATATTTTACAATTATGTATTTGGAATTTGTTGTTAAACTTATAACGTTGTAAACATTTTTATTTACGAAATGTATAACCATTTTCAAACGTCTCATTTAGAGTCGTTCATTGTATATCTTGTGCTTTGTATATTGATTAGTAACACCCAAGTATGCTTCCGCAAAACATTAAATTTGGGGGTGTTACAGATTGGTATCAGAGCCTAAGGTTATAGTGAACTAGGTTGCATTTAGTGGGCCTAGACTATGACCGTTAGGCAGTATTCCTCATTAGGTATGACTGGTTCAGGAATTTCATCATACGAGTTTAATTTAACATAGCGTAGCTAACTATGTACAATTAAATAAAGATGATGTAAGATCTGAAAGGGGTTATACTGAAATAGGAATGCGTAGTTGACTCTGATTGTTATGTGCTAGACATCCTAGGCTATTATATGTACTATAGGTATATATATTAATAGGCCTTACATGGATACTACTTCTACGTATCAAATATATATTGGGTATATACAACTAAATTCCGCTGTACTATCACTTACTCGTGAAAAGGCACATCGCCGTCTTCCTAACTATTACGACTCGACATTTTCTCCTCATGTACGCATAGGAGCATATCACATATATCACTGAACCTCGGGAAGGAGGTACAATTGTATTCAATGGGAATGGAAACCCACACATGCTAAACGTCCACAAAATTTAAAACAAACAAACAAATCTTTCACTATTGACCGTGCTGGTCACAATTGGATTAGCGATGACTAAGTCCATAACAAATTAATTATCTCAATCACAACTTGATCACTTAGATCAATTGATTCAATATCTAAGTGCCTTGGCACTCACATTCTAGCCTCTGTGCTACATTCGAGAAATCACATAATTACAACGTATTTTGACCTTAGGGCTACAATCAAACAACACATGGCACGTGGTGTCACATCATGCTTTCAAGCACAACACGTGGTATGTCGATACCACAATATGGGCACGTTAGTGCAAACCTCATAGTATGTCAATACTACAAATGTAGCATGTTGATGCTACATTCACAGTACGTGGGTACTGCAATTTCAATGCCACGAGCACTTCATTACGGCACGTGGTGCTGCATTTCATAGTACTTCGGTACTACAATCACAATACATTGGTATTTCAATTACTGTGCTGATAGCACTACATTACAGTACGCTGTTATTACACTCCAGTGCTTTAGGCACTGCATTTCAGCACGCTGTGCTACTCCAAGGCTCGATGAGCTACTATCAATATGCATGTAGACTTGTTATAGTTACATGTATGATTTATATACATATACACTTACTTAACTGGGCACGAGGTGCCACACCTGACTTTTACTACGCACGTATACTTGTATAGTTACGTGTGCACCATATATGCATATATGACTACTCTACTGGACTCGAGGTGTTCCACTCGATTTCTGTGCGTATGAACACTCGCTATACGCACTTATACACTTATACGCATACGCGATTACCTTACTGGGCACGAAGTGCCACACCACGACTACTAAGGCATGTAATGCCTCAATCGATAAATACACGATGTCACCACACACATGGGTTGTGTTGGGAGACCCCGCTTCAACACCACATAGGGCACTGTAGGTGTCACATTCACCGGCATGATTGGCCGTATAGTATCTTAGTACTACACTATAGTCCGTGGGACTACTCACAACAACATAGTCTGGTTGACTACATTAAAACACAATTTAGTCATTATTACGACTATTCATCAAAACTACAACCTAATTGGTCACAACTCTCGAAAAACATGGAAACAGGACAATTTAACCAAGGTTAACTCGACAACATATACTTAAACTGTTGTGACAACACCACAAAAAGGGCAGAAATATGACTGCCACACGCGATATCAAAACCTCAACATCAAGGATCATGGGATTCCGTATCACTCATTTAAGAAGTCAAGTTTACTATTCATGTCACTGTAATAATCAAAATCTTTGAATAAAGGTCTCACACTTTGTCGTTTCATTCTTGTTCAAGAATCATGCCTCCTAAACGACAAACTTTCACTCGAGCTGAGCACGATCAAATCATTAATCAAGCAGTGACTGCGACCCTAGCTGCTCAGAACCAAGTAAAGCCTTGCACTTTTAAGGATTTTCTGAGGTGCGAACCACCAAACTTCGTCGGGACTGAAGGAGCTATCGGATTGATTCGATGGTTCGAGAGAATGGAGTCTATATTTCACGTTTGCAACTGCCCCGACGACTGCAAAGTCTTGTACGCCACATACACCCTCAAGGATGATGCTTCTACCTGGTGGAATTTTCACGCCCGAACTGTAGGAATCGACACTGCTCACGAACTTCCGTGGGAAGACCTGAAACGAATCATGAGGGACAAGTATTGTCCCATCGAAGTACTTCACAAACTTGAGGATGAACTTTGGCACCTCACCGTAAAAGACAACGATATCGAAGCATATACCACTCGTTTCCAACAACTAGCACATTTGTGCCCCACCATAGTAAACCCTGAAAGTCAACAAATCGCAAGGTACACCGGTGGACTCCCGCTACTAATTGAGGGAATGGTCACCGCCTCTAAACCCACTACTATTGAAGAGGCCATTCGTATGGCCCACAGACTTATGGCACAGAGGGAACGACGCGAAACAACTGCAACTGAAAACAACCTAACAAATTGGGATGGGAATTCCATCACTAGTCACAATCCAACCAATCAACCTGAACCCTTGAGGTACCATGTTGTCGAACCCAACGAAAGACAAGGCTATGCGGGTAACAAACCATTTTGTCACGACTGTAAACGTCATCATGACGGATTATGCGGATTACCTTGCGAAAGATGCCAACGATACGGACACGTAATCCGGGACTGCAGAGTTCCCGCCAATCCCGACTCTCGAAGGATATGCTTCAAATGTAAGGAACCCGGTCATTACAAGAAGGACTGTCCAAAAAGACGCAAAATTCACTTTATCGAATCCGAGTAAATCAAATAAATCTCCAACGATAATGTAAGTACAATTCCTCCTCGAAAACATAACCCTTCAATTATAGATTCATTCAACACGTATTTGTTATCCCCGATATCATTTTATCAACCTAATATTGATTACATCTTAGGGCTAGTTGACCTAGGCCCACATAAAACTCCATGTTTGCTTTCAGCAGACGGATCTACTGCCCGTGCACCAAACATTTAGTCCTGATAGGACGACTTACAAAACGATCACCATGTGACAATCAACGAGTCCCGAATGGACACTAACTTAAACGGTTACCTAGTAACCACGACTTAATTATACCTCGAACAAACAATATAGTCCAAATGTGACTACAACGATAAACTGCGATACGGTCAGCGGTTGACTGCTATCCAACCTCGTCATAGGCACGTTATGTCTACAAGATAAACGGCAAACATCTCGTTCATACATTGCTCCCCAGACTCCACGCGACCACGACATCACTTTAAATTTCGGGACGAAATTTTCTTAACAGGGGGAGAATGTAACACCCGGTCAAAAATCACAATTTTCGCGCCAATTTTTAACTTTAAATAATTACATTTTAAAGTTCAAATGAAACATTTTACTAAAAATATTTACGGAAAGCGTAAACAAAAATTATGAAATTAAAATATTAAATTTACTTTATTTTCGGATATAAAACACGGGCATTTTGTACTGTGGTTGGAGACCACAGTCTCCGCATTTGGGGATCTGAGTTTTAACAAAAACCCAAACCCCCATCTCATTTCCTCATTTCTTCTTCTTCTTTTTCACCTACTTTCTCTCATCTCTTTCTCTTAAACAACAACAACCAACAACATCAACAACAAATTCATCATCATCAAAATCGGAATCATCCTCATCATCATCGTCATTTTCGGAGTTCATCATCATCAAAACCGGACATCATCATCTCCATCTTCTTCACCATCATCTCCATCTCCATTTTCATCAAAAAGTAAGATTTATCACTTTCTCTCTCTAGAAATCGTTTCTCTTTCTATAAATTACTTAGATTACTTCAAAATACATGCTAGAAGCTTTCTATAACATCAAAACTCCCAAAAATCGAGCCAAAACTCGATTTGGATCTTGAAATCGTCGAACAGTCCGCTACGTCGCAGGGACCAAAAACAGTGCTGCGACGTCGCAGCCGACGTCGCAGCCAACGTCGCAAAAACATCTCAACGTCGCATGATGCGACGTAACACCCTACGTCGCAGTAAATCTTAAACGTCGCACATTGCGACGTAACACACAATGTCGACCCCAGCCAGGGGCTCTGCCCCTTGGACCCCGCCAGGGGTTGCCACCCCTTGGACCCCGCCAGGGGTTGCCACCCCTTGGACCCCGCTACCAGGGGCGCTGCCCCCGGACCCCCGTACACCATTCCCAGACTTCAACAACAAATGCTTACATGAACAACTCGTTTAGACAAACTAATTTGTCTCATACTTATATAACCTCACGTGTTTAGGACACTAGAAGGTTACCATTCGGACGACGCGCATATCATCGTATCGCTAACAACTCACAGGTGAGTTTCATAGCCCCACTATTTCAACTGTTTTACTATTTTCGGGGTGAAACACATGCTCAATTGCTGTTTTCAAATCATATTAACAATCGTTTATAATTTACAACTATTTATATTACTGTATGTAATACGAAATGTGTAATACTTAGGAATTACACCCGCAATATTGTTTTGGAACAATATTAATACTTAACCTAGATAGGTTACAATCGTACCCGGTTAGGTCATTGGAAAATGATTACCAACACATAACTTGATTTAGTTATCTCAATCTTTTGGCCATATTGTCACGGGACAATATCATTGAATACATTAGAACTAGTTAGTTCTACCTATACTGAACGACATCTATACTGTTACAAGTTTAGTTATTCTTTAAGAACTAAAACTGTCGACACACTCCATTATCATTAGAATGGGAACTGAACTTAAGTGAACATTTTCCCAAGACTCTGTTATATATATACTTGCTAGGCTTTAGGCTAGGAGTATACAATATTATCACAAGTTGGTACAGACTCCTTATATTAAAACGACACAACTGGTGACGACTCTGGCTCAGGATGTAATCCAACCAGGGATGGTCCCCCGGCCCAGGATGTAATCCAACCGTGGGGGTGTCACCTGATGAATATCTACATACTATTATACGATCTACTTAGTCAGGCATGTCGAGTACTGCTGGCTCTCAAACAACTTAGTCGGGCATGTCGTTGTACTGCCGGCTCAATTACAAATTGCTTGCGAGCAACTTCAAAAACGATGCCGCGGTATTGCAGCGGACACCAAACGATGCCACGGTAAAGTGGGCACAAAACGAAACCACGGTATTGCAGTGGACGAAACTTCAATCAATGGATCAGCGAGTTATACTCGGGATTCACAATCAGTTAACGGATCGGTGCTGCTGCCACGCGAGGCCGTTAGCTCAATTCATGTCCGGGTTAGCTTATGCTAATCGGGTAAACGGACACGCTAAACATTCAAACATAGATCTGCGGATCTACAATCACTTGTTGCTGGATGCAACACCTCATATATTAAATCATAGTTCTGCGGGACTACAGTTACTTACTATCATATGACGTGGTCATACAGTTATTTGGTTACAACTTAGGCAGGTATTGCCTCCCGTTATACACTTACTCATACTAGATAGGTATTCAGGCTCGGTATGCCTCAATTATTGTGTACTTAGGTACGGACCACAATTGCTTAGGTATTAGATACCTAAACTTTCGAATTACACATTGGTAATTACAACTACAATTTGCTACAAATCAGAATCGTAGATTCTGAACAATTTCTCAAAACATACAAGATTTATATCTTATGTATTCAACTAACAAACCTATGAACTCACCAGCTTTATAGCTGACCTGTTTTAGCATGTGTTCTCAGGTGCCCAGCAGGATTAGGATTACTACAAGATCTTACTAGTTCGAGTCGCATAATTTCAACAAATGGGACTACTCTACATTTACTTTCATATTTTCCAATTATGTATTTGGAATTTGTTGTTAAACTTATAACGTTGTAAACATTTTTATTTACGAAATGTATAACCATTTTCAAACGTCTCATTTAGAGTCGTTCATTGTATATCTTGTGCTTTGTATATTGATTAATAACACCCAAGTATGCTTCCGCAAAACATTAAATTTGGGGGTGTTACAATATGTGATATCCTCCTATGCGTACATAAGGAGAAAAGTGTCGAGTCGTGATAGTTAGGAAGACGGCGATATGCCTCTTCATGAGTAAATGATAATACAGCGGAATTTAGTTGTATATACCCAGTATATATTTGATACGTAAAAGTAGTATACATGTAAGGCCTATTAGTATATACCTACCGTACATATAATAGCCTAGAATGTCTAGCACAAAACAATCAGAGTCAACTACGCATTCCCGTTTCAGTATAACCCCTTTCAGATCTTACATCATCTTTATTTAATTGTACATAGTTAGCTACGCTATGTTAAATTAAACTCGTATGATGTAATTCCTGAACCAGTCATACCTAATGAGGAATGCTGCCTAACGGTCATAGTCTAGGCCCACTAAATGCAACCTAGTTCACTATAACCTTAGGCTCTGATACCAATCTGTAACACCCTCAAATTTCGGTTTGCGGAAGCTGTCGGGTCGGGTGTTACTAAATCAAATATCACAGCATAAGATACATAATGAACGACTCTAAATGAGACGTTTGAAAATAATTATACATTTCCCAAATTAGCACGTTTACAACGTTATGAGTTTAACAGTGATTTCCAAATACATAAGTTGATAATACAAAAGTAAAGGCAGAGTTGTCCCAAATGTTTGAAATCATGCGACTCTAGCTAGCATAATCTTGAAGTAATCCTAATCCTGCTGGGCACCTGAGAACACATGCTAAAACAGGTCAGCTATAAAGTTGGTGAGTTCATAGGATTGTTAGTTGAAATCATGATGTAATAAAACCTCGTATGGTTGGAAAAGTAGTTCAAATTCAGTCATTTTGATACGTTTTATATTGAAGTTTTGCAACACCAAATGTGTACACGTCAAATCGAGGTATCTCCTACCTAAGTGTTCGGGTCATGTACCTAAGTACATATATATGTATGGCAATTCATGCCTTGATACCTAACAAGTAGTAGTTGTGTCCATAAACATGAGGCAATACATGCCTATAATCATTGAGTAGTAGTATGACCGCGTCATATGATAACAATTAATTGTAGTTCCGCAGAACTATATTGATTATTTGAAATTTGGTGCATACAGCAACCATCTGATTGTAGACCCGCAGATCTATGATTTAAAATTGTTTGAGTGTCCGTTTACCCAGTTAGTATACACTAACCCAGACGTGTTGTATCAAGCTACCGGCCTCGCGTGGAAACCCCACCGACCCGTTCTTCTTATGAACCCCGAGTATAACTCGCTGATCCATTGATTGTATGTGAGTGTGGATCACGGCGCATAAACCCGTGCTACATCGATTGTATCACTTTACCGCGATATCGTACTTGTGCCCACTGCAATACCGTGGCATCGTTTTGTGCACACTTTACCGTGGCATCGTCATGATAGCTAGTCATGAGTGAAAATATGAGAGTGCCATTCTGGCGTTGTTCTTGCAAATAATGTTTAAGTCAGCAGTACTACGACTGCCCGACTGAGTAGATCTTATAATTGTATGTAGATATTCATCAGGTGACACCCCCACACGGTTGGATTACATCCTGAGCCGGGGGACCATCCCTGGTCGGATTACATCCTGAGCCAGAGTCGTCACCAGTTGAGTTGTATTGATATGAGGAATCTGTACCAATGTGTTATAATATTGTATACCTCTAGCCTAAAGCCTAGCAAGTATATACATCGAAGTCTCAGGGAAATGTTCACTTAAGTCCAGTTCCCGTTCTAGTGATAACGAAGAGTATCGACAGTTTTAGTTAAGAAAAAATAACTAAAACTAGTAACAGTATAGATGTTGTCTAGTATAGGTAGAACTAACTAGTTCTAATGTATTCAATGACATTGTCCCGTGACAATATAGCCAAAGATTGTGATAACTGCATCAGTTATGAGTTGGTATTCGTTTTCCAATAATCTAACAGGGTACGGTTGCAACCTATCTAGGTTGAGTACTGATATTGTACTAAAACAATATTAAGGGTGTAATTCCTAAGTATTACACATTTCGTATTACATGCAGTAATAAAGATAATTGTGAATTATAAAAGATTATCAATGTAATTCAAAAGTAGTTATTGAGCATGTGTTTCACCCCAAAAACAGTAAAACAGTTGAAAGAGTGGGGCTATGAGACTCACATGAGGAGCTAGCGTCTTAATGTAGCGAGTCGTACCGATAGAAATCTCCTAGTGTCCTAAACACGAGAGATTTTGTATGTTTGTAAGTGTGGTTCGTCATTGATGATTCGTAATAATAATTCACGTTATTATTTGGTTCGAGTTCTCGTATACTTCATAAAGTATATTTGTTTTGAATGTAAATCGTATCATAATTAAATTGTCCTTTGAAAACGTCTTCCGATACTTAGAAATATTTGGTTATTTTCTGTTTTCTGCGACATAACATGTGACACAAAAATGTGTCATGCAACACAAGGGTTGTGTCGCATAATGCGACACGAGAGTTCTGCGACACAGTGGTTGTGTCGCATAATGCGTGCGATGCTAAATCAATAGTGACATAAGGGTTGTGTCGCATGGAGTCTGCGACACAAGGTACGACACAAGGATACGACATAAGGGTTGTGTCGCATAGATAGTTTATGCGACACAGTATGCGACACAAGGCTTGTGTCGCACTCAAGAACACCAGCCCAGAAACTTTCGGAAATCGCTTTTTTCCGGCCAAAATTGCAAATCAAACGTATTTTCAAGCTGTAAAATCGTGGTTTCTTGGTTGTTTAGGTTATAAGTAACTTATGTAAACATTTTTACACAAAAACATTACCCCAAAATGATTAAATCTAAGATTTTAGAAATTTCTTACAATTGCGAATCGAGGCCAAACGAGGAAGAAAACGAGGATGTTGCCTTGGTAAATGTTGTTCCTCTTGTGATGGTGATTCCGAAAATATAAGTGTTGTGGTTGGATTTGATGATTTCGAATTTGAAGATAAATTGAGGGAAAGAGTTTAGGTGTGATGTGTGTGTAAAATGAAATGAAAATGAAAGAATGAGGGGGGGTTTGGGGGGTTGGGTGGCTGATCCAAAGAGGTGGGGAGGAGTTTTCCCCCACTTCGTTCCCATTTTGCAGTGTAAAATACCCGTATTCTGTACCCGAATAATATATATAAATTTAATATTTTTAGATTTATATTTCCGTTCTTCCGGTTAATAATTAATTAAATCAAAATTTGGTTTACTCGATTTAAAATATAACGTGACTTCAATTGGATTTATTTGTGATTATTAAATAATCATTATTCATTATATAAAAATGTAAAGTTTTCGCTCGCTGAGTTATAATTGTATATAATAATACGATTATAAAAAGTTTAAATTAGACGCGCAAGTTGACTTTTTGACCAGGTGTTACAGATTTCGTCCCCGAAATCTCGCCACGTACAAAAAGATTGGGATAACGCGTCCTCATGCTAGACTCGGTCTCCCAAGTAAGATTCGGACCCAAACTATGATTCCACTTAACCAATACCATAGGGATTTCCTTCTTTCGAAGTTTAGTCACCTTACGGTCCAAAAGCTCTACGGGTTCATCTACAAGTCTTTGACTTAGGTCAACACGCAATTCTTGCAATGGAAGAACTTGGGATTGGTCATCCACATTGCATTTTCTTAAATAGCACACATTAAAAGTATCATGAATACCCGACAATTCAGGAGGAAGATCTAATGACACCGTTTGATCATTGACGACATGTCGAATTTTAAACGGTCCGATGTATCTAGGAGCTAGTTTACCACGTTTCCCAAACCTGATAACACCCTTCCAAGGTGAAACTTTCAAATAAACCAACTCACCTTCTACAAACGAAACTGGTCGATAACGTGGGTCAGCATACTGTTTCTGCCTATCACGGGCAGCTTTCAATCTATCTCGGGCAATAGCTACCTTATCGGCTGTAATTTGAACTATGTCAGGATCCGCAAACTGCTTTTCACCCGCCTCTAACCAACAAGTGGGTGTCCTACACCTACGACCATACAACATTTCATAGGGTGGCATGCCTATACTCGAATGGAAAGAATTATTATAGGCAAACTCAACTAATGGTAAATGGGAATCCCACGACCCACCAAATTCTAATACACATGCCCGCAACATGTCCTCCAAGGTTTGAATGGTGCGTTCCGACTGACCATCCGTCTGAGGATGATAAGCCGTACTCAAGTTGACCCTAGAACCCAATTCCCGCTGTAAATTCTGCCAAAAACCCGACACAAATCGAGAATCTCTGTCTGAAACAATCGACAACGGAATCCCATGTCTAATAACCACTTCATTAATGTACAATTGCGCCAATTTACTTAATGATTCCGTCTCACAAGTAGCAAGAAAGTGAGCACTCTTGGTCAATCTATCGACAATTACCCAAATCATATCATTACCTTTAACAGTTCGAGGTAATTTGGTCACAAAATCCATGGTAATATGTTCCCATTTCCACTCGGGAATCTCGAGTTGCTTCAAAGCTCCATAAGGTTTCTGATGCTCGGTCTTTACTTGAGAGCAAATATGGCAAGATTCAACAATTCGAGCGACATCCAACTTCAAAGTAGGCCACCAATACAATGGTTTTAAATCATGATACATTTTGGTGCTTCCGGGATGAATCGACAATCTGGATTTATGAGCCTCCATCAATATCACATCTCGAAGTCCTCCAAACAATGGGACCCAAACACGAGACTGAAATGTCTTTAATCCACGAGAATCTTCTACCAATAAATCCTTCCTTTTAAGGATGATTTCAGATTTCAAGTTATGATCCAATAGGGCCTCCATCTGAGCCAATTTCAATTTATCGATCAAGTCTGAAGAGATTTCCAAACGCATTAAACAGACCCTTTCAGATTTACCCTTTCGGCTAAGCGCATCCGCCACCACATTTGCCTTACCCGGATGGTATCGAATCTCGCAATCATAATCCTTAATCAATTCTAACCATCGCCTTTGCCTCATGTTAAGTTCTTTTTGAGTAAACATGTACTGAAGGCTCTTGTGGTCCGTACAAATAACGCATTTGGTTCCATACAAGTAATGTCTCCAAATCTTTAAGGCAAAAACCACATCCGCAAGTTCCAAGTCATGGGTAGGATAGTTAATCTCATGAGGTTTCAACTGACGTGAAGCATAGGCAATAACACGGTCTCGTTGCATCAAAACACAACCTAAACCCGCATGTGAAGCATCACAATATACAATAAAATCCTCGGATCCGTCAGGTAAAGCTAAAACCGGAGCCTGGCACAACAATTGTTTCAAGGTCTGAAAGGCCGATTCCTGTTGATCACTCCACAGAAATTTCACATCCTTACGAGTTAATTTAGTCAAAGAACCTGCAATCTTGGAGAAATCTTTAATAAATTTTCTGTAATAGCCTGCCAAACCCAGAAAACTCTTGATCTCTGACGGAGACTTAGGTGATTGCCAATTCATGACAGCCTCAATTTTAGATGGATCCACTTTAACCCCATCTTCACAAATGATGTGCCCCAAAAACTGAACTTCACGAAGCCAAAATTCACATTTCGAAAACTTAGCATACAATTTCTCCTTTCTCAAGGTGTCAAGAACTAAACGCAAATGTACTTCATGATCGGATTCAGATTTAGAATAAACTAAAATATCATCAATGAATACAACGACAAATTTATCGAGAAAAGGCCGACAAACTCTGTTCATCAAATCCATGAAAATTGCTGGAGCATTAGTCAACCCAAAAGGCATAACAAGAAATTCATAATGACCAAAGCGAGTGCGAAAAGCTGTTTTAGGGATATCCTCCCCACAAACCCGGAATTGGTGATAACCTGATCTCAAGTCTATCTTAGAGAAAAACGAAGACCCTTGCAATTGATCAAACAATTCATCTATTCGGGGCAAAGGATACTTATTCTTTACGGTCCTCTTATTCAATTCTCTATAATCAATACACATACGGAAAGTGCCATCTTTCTTTTTAACAAATAATAGAGGAGCACCCCAAGGAGAAGAACTGGGTCTAACAAAACCCTTATCTAATAATTCCTGAATTTGATTCATCATTTCACGGATTTCGGAGGGAGCTAATCTATAAGGTGCCTTAGCTACCGGAGTAGAACCAGGAATTAACTCAATTTTATATTCTACTTCTCTAACCGGAGGTAAACCAGGCAATTCATCAGGGAAAACATCTGAATATTCAGAAACAACTCGGACATTACAAATGGCTTTCTTTTCTAGCTTAGCATCGACGACATAGGCTAAATAAGAATCACACCCTTTAGCTAGAGATTTTCTAGCTTTCATCATAGAGATCAAAGGTATACTACCCCTCTCCCTTTCCCCTCGAGCCACGACATATGACTCGTCCGAGATTGGGATTTTTATCAGCTTCTTATGACAATCTATATTGGCTTTATTACGACTCAACCAATCCATGCCTAACACAACATCAAACCCATGAATAGGCATCAACAGAAAAGAAGTAGGGAAACTATGACCCTCAATCAAAATACTAGCTCCAGTGACCGATGTGGTAACCGAAACTACTTTACCATCCGCTACCTCAACCTCAATAGGTTTTGGAATACATGTAGGAGTCAATTTAAGTCTATCACAGAATAACAAGGACATAAAGGAACAATTTGCCCCTGAATCAAATAAGGCGCATGCCGGTACTGAATTAACAAGAAAAGTACCAGTTATGACGTCCTCGGCTACCACAGCTTCATCCACGGTCATTCGAAAAGCCCGACCAGTTGGAGCTGGAGGATTCTTTCTTTTCTGACCAGAAGATGATGACCCTCCGACCGTGCCCGATTTTTGCTTCCCTGCTTCTGGACATGCACCCGAACGATGTCCTTCCTTGCGACAATTCCAACACACTGGCTTAGGAAAAGGACAATCCTTGATGTCATGACCGAACTGGCCACACTTAATACACCTAGCAGTCTGAGGTGTACAATGTCCCGTGTGCCTAGACTTGCAATTCTGGCACCAATTTGATCTATCCACTGAACCACCAACAACATTTGGTTTACGGTTATTACTATTACCTTGCCATTTCTTCTTCCCTGACCTGACGTAGATTCACCTTTGGTTTTCATGGGGGACTTGTCTTTAATTTCTAAATCATGAGCTCTAATATCGCCGTCCACAGAACGAGCCAAATCAAAAGCTTGGTTAAGATCACCTGCAAGTCTCACAGTAGTCCGATAAGTATGGGGTAACATTCCAACAAAATGGTCAATCTTTGTCCTTTCATCCGGTACCCATTGATGTACAAATCTCAACTTATCAGTAAACTGGGAGATAAGGTCCTCCATAGTCATACCATCAGTCAATTGCATATCCAAGAATTCACGCCTAATGCGAGTCATGTCATACCCGGAGCAATACTTCTTACAAACCACGTTATGGAAATCGGACCATGTAATGGAAGCTTTTTGCTGAGGTGTTAAATGAGATGTTATAGAATCCCACCATCCCATTGCCGGTCCCTTTAAAAGTTGTACCGCATAAGTTACCTTGATCTCATCCTCACAACGGCAAACCTCAAATTTCCTTTCGACATCCCTTAACCAATCCATTGTCACAGAAGGATTTGTACTCCCAAAGAAATCTGAAGGTCCACTAGACTTAAAAGTCTTAAATGAACATAATTTTTGCTGAGATGGAGGAGGAAATACCGGAAACTGAAATCCCTAAGGTCCTGAAGAAGAAAAAGGAGCTGATATCTGGTAGGAAGTAGGCAGTGGCATAGAAAACTGTGATGTCACTAACGGAGGTGTAATCGTACTGACAGCAGGAATCTGCCGGGATGTTCTAGCTTGTTGTTCAAATAACTCCTTATATTTGTTTAACTCATCCTCTAAATACAAAGTGTACTCATCACGGCTCAATTCACTTGCAGGAAGTGTAGTATTAGTCTGACCTTGGATTTGAGACTGAATTTCAGGAGGAGAGTCTCTCACTCCAGAAGCAATGATCGGGGTACTGGTCGGAGCATTATTTTCTGCCATATCCTGTATCACAACACATCTCATAACCCGTTAATTGTTAGTACCTAGCAATACTAACCAAATCATATTCACTAGCTCAATCCCCTTCCCAGGAATGTTTGACTAACACAAATAGATTTGGGATTGAACACTTAACCCATGTTCAATTCACCCAAACCGTTGCTCTGATACCAATTTATAACACCCTTCTCGAAAATACAAGGATATTTTTTTTTTTTTTTTTTTTAAAGGAAGCGCAAGATTTAGATACAATCATTGGATTACATATTTACATTCCAAAATGGCAATCCAAATACATATAGTCTTTAAACTGGTTTATCCTAGACATTACATACGATAAGTTTAGTGTTATAGAAATCCACAACATAATGTCATAACATTAACAAAGTTAACAAAACAGAGTGAGCTGGTCAAACATTCCATTCCTATAGTACTTCTTGCCCACCCACATACCAAAGTAAACCTGCAAGAAGTAATGAGGGGTTAGCACGAAGCTAAGTGAATAAATCTCAAACTATCACCTAACTTAGCTTAACAAATGAATACAGCAAAGCATAGCAACAGTTAATCATGAAGGATCGGTGGTCCTTGGAATACCCTCATGCCGCGGTGGTTCCCCAAGTAACACTTAAAACCAACTGAAGGCCAAATCAGAGGTTAAACCGATAGTTTGATACTATTACTACTTACAACATAATTTCAGTGAACAACACATGTACAAAGCACTTATGATGTCCAAAGTAATAGTACTCAAACCCAACACACGTTGACCCCCGACATTCATATAGTCCACAACCATCAAGGCAATCAAGGACACCAATTATTAAGCTAAATATAACCATCATGGCAAAATATTAACTTAACAATGAAAACAGTAAATTCACATTTACCCGTTGTAACCATATTGTTACAACCAAATTAGACTGAAAGTCTAAGATCCACTCACCCTAGACGTCACTGTCTCCACTCAGAGTTCTTATATTACTGAGTCTTCGGTGTATCTGAGAATACAACAAAATATCAATTAGCATTCTCGCTTGCAAAAGTGTACTTAATTTAGTATGTACCTCGAATGTCAAATGAGCACTTAATAATCAAATCAAGGTTATTCTCATAGATCATAAGTACATTTGCTTAAACAAAGTTACTATAACATTTAATCACATATAAGTTAAATTCAACTTCTCTATAAGATTTAACAATCATATAATGAGCATGTAATAAGCTAGACAAAAGTTGCAGGAAAACACAGAGTACCCGCCGGGTAAGCTCACTACCCGCCGGGTAATAACTCTACCCGCCGGGTACCCGTGTACGCACCGGGTACTCATCTTAGGGTGGTTTCTGGTCAAAATTGTGCATTAGTACGCGCCGTGTACAAGTGTTACGCGCCGGGTACTAATTGTGAACGGGGACTACACGCCGGGTAAGGTAGTACCCGCCGGGTACTAATCGAAAATGGGACTACCCGCCTGGTAAGGGTAGTACCCGCCGGGTACTACATCTGTTCCAGTGACCTGCAGTTCATTTTCCAGCACACCCAACTTCGAACCAAAACACCAATTTTCATAAATGCAGATGTAATATTCGATTTTTGACATGTAAATGACCTCTACAAACATGTATAAACATATAACAACAACTAATAACATCATTAAACACTTAGATTCTCACATGCATCATGTGTTCAATCTAAATTCAACTAAAACCCAATTCATTCAATTTCACAAATGAACACACAATTGATTCATCTTAATTGAACATGAATTCAGTTTATAATCAACACACAATTACATATTCAAGCATGAACATAACCATTTTATCATCAATTTAACCTAGTTCAACCTACTCAATCAAGAACATGAAAATGGAATTAGTTCACTTACAATGGAGGTGATTACTAGATGAAGAAGATGATGAACATTATGGAACCAAAATCACAGCCTTAACTTGATGTAATCAGATTGTGCATTTGATTTGTGGAAGTGTGTTCAAGGGATGAAAAACAAAAGTCAGGGAACATATTTGGTGTTCTGTCAAAATAAGAAACAGGTGTCGACCTGATCTTTATGACTCATCAATTTGGGTATAAATTATACCCGTCCTAAATCGATTGTCTGGAACCTAAAAACCATTTGCGAGAAATAAGTTTTTATTATACCGTCAGCTAAATAAATTTAAAACATGTAATAATTCATTTATCACAATAAGCCAATTGACCAATTGACCTATTAATTTAGCTATCAAAACACACCAAGTATTTAAAAATACAATTTAAATAGCAAATAAATTAAGGGAAATACCGTATTTCAACTAGGCCAATTTTGAGGATGTTACATAGAGCATCCACTATCAATGTGCCATATGCTTTTCTTCTTGCTCTGCACATACACAGGACAAATGATCAGTTTCTTTTGGGAACCAAAACCAATTTGGTTGTGGGTGTCCCTGTTGCGTCAACAACATCAACTCTTTTGAAAGTCATTGATGCTGATGCCAATTTAGTTGGTTTCCAAACCCAACTGATGTTTGACTTAACAGAATTGAGTGATCTGGCAAAATTAATTTTTGAACCACTTCTATTTTGCTTAGCAGAACTAAAGTTGGTTAAATTTTTGCATAGCAGAACCATTTGTGATGTGCCCAGCAGAGTTAACTTTGTTTTTAAGCTTAGCATAATTAACGTTTGTTACAGTCAATTTAGTTCTGTTAGCATTGACTTTGGTCAACACCACTGCACTTTCTTTTGGTGCAGCAGAGCTAACTTTTGCCTTTGACTTCTTGACTATGCTAGCAGAATTAGTTTTTGTTTTGAAATTTTGATGGTTAATTCTGTCAGCAGTAGTCCATGCTGATTGCTTAACCCTTTGAAATTTTGGGTTATGATAGCAGTCATTTTGAAGATGATTTAGTCTTCCACAGATAAAGCAAGCTTTCTCATCAATTCTTTTGAAATTAGATCCAAGCTTTTGAGAAATCATTGGTTCCAGTTTCGTTTGTTTCCTCTTGAATCTTTCTCTGATTTTGTGGATAAAGAAGAAGAGCTTGCTTTGCAATTACACACAGAACAGTTAGCAACAACATCAGGTTTATTTAAAGATTGTTTCATAGGTTTGTTAAAATGCCTAACTGAAGGGTTAACTTCTCCTAGATCTGTTCTTGATTTGACATTTGAGTGATGTTTCTTGATTATATTCAACTTTTGAATCTCTGCAAACATTCTTTTTCCTTGTTCTAATTTTTCAACTGTGATTTCTGAGGTCAGTTTGCCTATCACCTGCTTTTCTTTCTTTTCTATGGTTTTTGCTCTCTCAATCTTATCTATCTCTTTTTCATCATCAGAATAGTCAGTTTCAACTCCATCTATCAATTTTTCATCTAGACTTTCTACTGATTTTACTTCTACCTTAGTTGTCTCCTCAACCTTAAGAGACACAGGATCAGCTTTTCTCTCTTCTTCAGGCACAATTTCTTTAATCATGTTGATGTCTATGTCACGTTGGTGGGAAATAGTTTCCATTGTAAGGTGGGGGCACATTGTTGTATCCTAAACCAGCCTTAAGTTGGTCATAAATTTGTTTTTGTATCATATTGTCTACACCTTTTGAAGCATATTGTAACTTATTCACTGTTAATTTAGTATACTCCTTCTCACTTATGGCATCAGCTAGTTTTAGATTCAACTCATATAACTTATCTTCTAGATTTTTCTTTTCCCATTTGACATATTCGATATCATACCTTAATTGAGTTTCATTTTCCTGATGTTTCCTAATTTTTTTTTCTAGATCTTCTATAGAGACAACATAAAGCTTACTTTTTACATCCCATTGATCAAGTTCCCTAATGATATTTGCATTATGATCTCTATATTTCTTAACAAGTTTTTGGCATATAGCATAACATAATTTGGATTGTACCTCATAAGGAACTTCATCAGATGTATCTGCTTCTCCCATGGCCATCAAAGCATGATTATGAGGTTCCATTTCAACTTGATCACTCCAGTCATAACCCAAACCATCTTGTGAAACGAGAGCATTTGGTGTAGATTCCTGAACTGGAATGGTTCTTCTCTGAGGACCATTGTATGCAACATTATATCCACCAGATCTCTATCCATTTTCCCTCTTGCCTTGGTGATCTGCATTCTCTAGCAAAATGACCCATCTTGTGGCAGTTATAGCATTCCACTTTGCTCTTATCAAACCTCACGTTGTCATCTCTTTTTCCTGCAAAATTGTTCCTACCAGTCCTCTGCATAAACTTCTTTACCCTCATGGTAATCATGGCCATCTGCCATTTGAGGTCCATTTCCTCTAGATCATCATGATTCACTTGCTCTAATTCTTCATTAGTCAGTGAAGAGTTCACATGACTAGCAAAGAAAGCTTCAACAACTTGATCTGTAGATCTATCCTGTGTTGTTGATGATGATCCAGATCCAACAGTGTTCACAACAGGTACAGATCCATAATTCTTTGGATCTACCTTAGACCTTCCCATGGACATGAATGCAGCATTGTGAGATCCTTGTACTTCACCAACCACCTGCTTTTGACTTTCAACTTCATGTTCAAAAGCTATAAGATCATTATACAAGTCATTGAGTTCCTTGTCGTCTAAATCACTTCTTTGCCTTAGACCAACTGTGTATATGGTCCATTCTTCACCCAAAGATCTTAAAAACTTTCTGTTAAGATCATCTTTATCTATGACAACTTTGTGATTCTTGAGCTCACCAACCAATTTTCTATACCTGTTGAACACCTGAGTCAAAGTTTCAAACTTGACAGAGCTAAAATTTTCAAATTGTTGTTTGAGCATGGATCTTTTGTTCTTCTTAGTGCTTTCATTTCTAGCAAACCTTTTATCCAGCTCCTTCATAAGAACTTTTGCATCCTCTGCATGTTCAAACTCACTTTGATACTCATTTGGAATAGAGATTAACAAAGTGCTTAGGGACTTGAGTTCTGTAGCTCTTTCTTTTCTCTCTATTTTAAGTAGTTGGTGCACCTCTTGGCAATCTGACACTATTGGCACCAGTTTTGTATTTGGGGCCATTTTCCACAATGTGCCGTAACTGATAATCAGTGAGCAACATATGTTGCTTGATTCTGTTTCTCCACATATGGGGATTCTAGACACTTGTATACCATCAACCACTTCTGAAGCCATATTAACAGATCAACCTTAAAGATGAACTATCCCAGATCTTCCTGAATCCAAAGCTTACACTAGCTCTGATACCACTTGTGGAGTCCCACAACAGCACATGTTTCAAGCAATGAATTCTTAACAAGAAGTTTGCGGAATAACACTTGTTAAGTTAGGAAGATTATATGTATTACTTGTAATGTGATGTTAACAGATTTGAATGTATAACAAGAACACAATTATTTCAATAGCCAAAAGCCTCAATATTATTGATTCAATAATACGGATACACTGGTTTTGTATCAGGGTTACAAAGATAACCTTGAAGCTAACATACAATTGTCTAGAAGACTTGCATGACTTGTGTTGTCAACTTACTTATAACAAATGAACCATAAGACTGATTTATACACTAAAACATTTAGTCAACAAAATCTATACAAAATCTTCTTTGCTTGACATGGATTTCCTTGAGAACGTGCCAGCATTAAATGCCTTACACCTCATTGTCTGCTGCGTGCATTGTACCTCAAAAGCATGGGCTGCAGTGGTTGTACTTGTACTACCGGGTTGGTAAAAAGCAGGTCCACTAAGCAGAACTATCAATAATAAAGTGCAGAACTAGCAAAACTATCTGGCAGATTTAATCTTGAAAATCTTCTGTCTGACAGAACTATTTGAGGAAAAGCTTGGCAGAACTATTGCAGAAAGGACTAGCAGAACTAACTCTGGACAACTTTGTCTTCAATAAATGAACAGAGCTAACTCCACCAGCAAAACTAAGTCTTCAATAACTAGCAGAACTAATCTCGTCAGAGCTAAAACACTTAGAATATTTCTTTACTTGATCTTCAATTGATTTTAGCCCAACAGAAGATCCCGATGAATGTGGTGAAAATAAAACGCGCGGCTGTGTAAGGTGGGTCTCTCCCATACGAATTAAGACACGCTGCGCACTGGATGAGGAATGACTGTGAGTATCGAGTTGGGTAAAATAGATCCGTCATTCCAGGACATGGTACACTAGTTCGGCAATTAGGGATTTGTTTCTCCATCAGTATTTAATCTACTATAAAAAAAAAGAAGGTAACTTATAACCTGAAAAGTTGATACTTAAGATCTCAGTGTGCTTGCCTGTAGAGTTCGGAGTTCCTGTACGTTGCAGTATTATCAACCCCGAGAGCAATTTCTTGTACTGGAGTACTAACTTCCAAAATCCATGTGGCAGGTTATATCCGCCTTTAATCTTACTTACACCATTGATATCTCAAAGTATCTGATTAGTTCGCAAGGATTGTGTCATGCTTTTAGTTATTACCAAAATTGACTCATGTATAGGTCAATGGGTCGAAAATGCCACCTTTACCATCTATTAACAATGATTGTTATGTTTACTTTACCAAGATGGTACATAGTGTTGTAACAGTTGTACTTGCTTCGTAGGTCATTGCAAGAAGGTTGCTAGAATCAAAACAGACCACACCTCATTTATAGTTGACCGCAGGTCTTAAAAAGTGTATATATATTAAACTTTTGTGGTAACTTGTAAAAGAAATGTGGTTGACACTATTTCACAATTTCTGGCAGATGTGATACTGGACCTGCTTCTATCTTTCAAAAAGGAGCTTAAAGGTATGATTCAGATCTCTTTCTCTTTAAATGTAACATCCAAAGATGCTTATAAATTTAAATAAACCCAAAAAACAATATTTTATGTATAGTTTAAAATATGAGTTTTTTACATGCCAACTTTGGGATATATATATATGGTTGACACGAAGGCTTTCTTTTGGCACTTACGGAAGCTGTTTTTGCTTTTTTCAATTTTGGCATCTCTACCGTATTACTAGCACCAAACAAAGCTGATTGATGGTTTGGTTTTCTAATGTAATGTGGTTTGATTTTTCAGGTTGTTTTGGGTTATGGTTCGTTTCATATATTGTCGGTATCTCACTATTAATTGTTCTATACGATTCTCGCTTTACAAGAGGTAAGCTATGTTTCGAGAACTTTATGTTTAATTATTGATGCGTGTGAAAGCGTCTCGTTTTATAATTTATAACTGAAAGTACCTTATTAATACTATCACACAACCAGGCAAGAATACCTGATCGGAATATGTAACACCCCCAAATTTAACGAGTTGCGGAAGCATACTTGGGTGTTACTAATCAATATACAAAGCACAAGATATACAGCAAACGACCTCTAAATGAGACGTTTTGTAAAATAATTACATTCCATAATTAAATCGTTTGAAAACATATAGTTTTCTTTACAAAAATATGTAAGCCTAGAGTCCGCGTATGTGACGGGAGATTCTATTACATAACCATAGTTACAAAAGATAATGTCAAAGAATCTCCGTTAAATGCAGTTTGGAAATCATGCGACTCTAGCTAATAATCCTGGAGTGATCCTACTCCGTAAGTGTACCTGAGAATACATGCTAAAAAGGGTCAACCAAAAGGTTGGTGAATCTCACAGGTTTATCAGTAAATAATCAGTTTGAACACAAGATTTCATCAGTAGTGCCCGTAGGCGTATATCAAGTATTTGCAAATCTCGCAAAAGTAAAGTAATCAAGTTATACCATTGCCATGAGGCTCATAATCGAAGCTTAACCCGTAAATAATCAGTTGCTCCCGTGACATGCTCATAATTGAGCAAGCATAAGTAAACGAAATAATAGTCACCCGTTTCTACGTGTAAATCAGTACGTGGTAGCGCTACTACCCCGGGCAGGGAGGGTCATTTCCCTAATGGATCCATTAACTACTGTTCGCGCTCAAGTCCATAACTAACGATATATGATGGAGAGACTTCAGTAATTAGTAATTAACTCATGCAATTCCGTTTGGTATAGAAATCAGTTTTGTACTTGTGTTCAGGAAAAATAAGTAGCATGTATCTCCCCCAGTAAGATAAAACAGTAAAAGTGGGGCCGTAAGACTCACCTGAGTCTTTGCAAGTACGTTTATATCAATAAACGAGTAAGTAATATCAACCGTAGGTTCTCCGAACCCGTAACCTTCAAATGCCTAAACATATAAAGTTAATTAAGTAGATGTCTCGCAAGACCATCTAGGCTAGTTGTCTACATAACTCGTTATGTCCAAGTGTTTGTTTAGTAATCCGTTTGTAGTTTGAAAGCAAATATGGCCCGTTGGTGACGGTTTGTAATAATGATTCAAAGTGTTATCATTATATGTATCGTTGAATCAGGTTTCGTTATTTGTAAGTGTTCAACACTTAGTGTGAAAAGTATTTACAACATTTAATGACGGGGGTCCGGGGGCAGAGCCCCTGGCTGGGGTCGAGCTGCCAGGTCAGCTTGGAAAATTTTTATTTCTATAATATTGTTATTGTGAAAAACGCATCTGGACTTGAATTTGGGTGAAATCAAGTGGTAAATTTTTGGTCTCGATACTTAGTAGAAATGGTTTGAAACTCTCTGTTTTTAGCGTCACTTATAGCGACACTTAAGGTTTAGGCGACACTTAGGAAGTGTCGCATAAAATTACGAAATATGAGTTTAGGGCGTCACTTAGGTAAGTGACGCATAAGGTGGCGACACTTAGGCAGTGACGGTAACAAGTGTCGGTTTAAGGTTCTAGGCGTCACTAGAGTAGTGTCGGGCAAGAGTGTCGTATAAAAATTTGGTTTCGATCATAGGCGTCACTAAAGCAAGTGACGCTAGTAGTGACGGATATTGAAAATGCGTCACTTAGGTAGTGACGGGAAAAGAGGGCTTATGCGACACTTAGTCAGTGTCGCACGAAGTGACGCATATCTGGGTTCATCAGTGCGTCACTTACGTCTGATCGACGGATTTTGAGCCAAAAACATGTTTTCGGGTTTCCGTTTGGTCCGATTCTTTTACCCAACCCTTATATGAACATAATAAGCCTATAGAAACCATAAACTAGTAAAAATGATCAAAAACGAGAGATGTCGGGATTTGTCGGAAACTTACAAAGTGTCGGATCAAAAATCCGAAAAGATAGCGTTGTAGATCGGGAAGTGGTGAACGTTTTTCTCCAAAGTGATGATGAGATCCAAAGTCGTTTAGTGGTAGTATTTGACGATTTTTGTGATGTGGTGGTGATGAAAAGTTGAGAGAAAAATGAAAGAGAGAGAGAGAGAAAAGGAAATAATGAAAGAAAAGGAGGTGGGGTTGGGAGGTTAAGCTTCCAATTTCGCCCTGCGTTTCCGCTCCGTGCGGTGTTCGTTTATTCCGTAGTTTAAACGTTAAAGAATTATTTTACCTATTAATTGGTACATTTTAAAGTACAATTTATTACGCGATATTTTATTTAAATATTTTGCAGTTTAATTTATATTTGAGTTATAAAGTGTACTTTATTTTATTTAGTCGCGCGTTTTAACATTTTAAATTGTGTAACTTTCTGATTGTACAATACGAATGAATACGAAATATTATTATAATAATATTTTTGACATAACAATGTTATTTAATAAAATTGGTCACCAACGTCCGTATTAAATTGAATCGAAATACATTCGATTTAGATTGCGTACGATTTAACCAAATCGCATTTTCGTATATATTCAACAATATATATAATTCGATACATTAATTAGTCTAACACAGAACTAATTACATGTATTAACCAAGAATTAGGCACTAATTCTAGTCCTAATTTGCCGGTTGTTACATTCTCCCCCTGTTAAAAGAATTTCGTCCCGAAATTTAAGTCGAAGTCGCGTTAGGGGCAGAATCGGTGAATAAGTGGGGATACTTGAGTCGTATTTGGTCTTCCCGTTCCCAAGTGAATTCCGGACCGCGCCGCGAATTCCACCTGACTTTGACGATTGGAATACGACTTTGTTTCAGTTGTTTGACCTCACGGTCCATAATTTCGACAGGTTCCTCAACGAAATGAAGTTTGTCATCGATGCGAATTTCGTCAAGGGGTATAATAAGTGTCTCGTCAGACAAACATTTCTTTAAGTTAGAAATGTGAAAAGTAGGGTGCACGCTGCTGAGTTCAGAAGGCAGCTGCAATCGATATGCCACTGGACCTATTTTCTCGAGGATCTCAAAAGGTCCAATGTACCTGGGGTTTAATTTTCCGCGTTTGCCGAATCGGATTACGCCTTTCCAAGGCGATACTTTTAAGAGTACTCGATCCCCAACTTGGAACTCGAGTGGCTTGCGTCTCACGTCAGCATAGCTTTTCTGACGATCACGCGCGGCTTTGAGCCGGTTTTGGATTTCAACGATTTTCTCTGTGGTTTCATGTATAAGTTCAGGACCAGTGAGTTGACTATCTCCCACTTCAGTCCAACAGATCGGTGATCGGCACTTACGACCGTATAGTGCCTCAAAAGGTGCAGCCTTAATGCTGGCGTGATAGCTGTTGTTGTATGAGAATTCGCACAACGGTAGATGTCTTTCCCAATTTGTACCGGAATCCACTACGCAGGCTCATAGCATGTCTTCCAGTGTCTGAATAGTTCGTTCGCTCTGGCCATCGGTCTGAGGATGGTACGCGGTACTCATATCGAGACGGGTACCCAGTGATTTTTGGAGTGATTGCCAGAAGCGAGATGTGAATCGAGCATCCCTGTCAGAGATAATTGAGATAGGGACACCATGTTGGCAAACGATTTCCTTGATGTAAATTTGTGTAAGGCGTTCCATTTTATCGGTTTCTCTGATTGCCAAGAAATGAGCTGATTTGGTGAGACGATCGACGATCACCCAAATGGTATCGCAACCGCTCGCCGATTTAGGTAGTTTGGTTATGAAATCCATGGTAATTTGCTCCCATTTCCATTGAGGAATTTCAGGTTGTTGGAGCAATCCGGAAGGTCTTTGGTGCTCGGCCTTGACCTTGGAACAAGTTAAGCATTTGCTGACGTACAAGGCAATGTCAACTTTCATGTTCGGCCACCAGTAAAACTCCTTGATGCCGTGATACATTTTGTCGGATCCCGGGTGGATAGAATACTTGGACTTGTGAGCTTCATCCATCACCAAGTCCCGAAGGTTTCCGAAATTAGGCAACCAGATTCGGTTTGAGAAATACCTAATCCCGTTGGGTCTGATCTCGAATTGTTTATCCATGCCTCGCAAGGCCTCGTTCTTGAAGTTATCGGGTTTCAGGGCTTCGAGTTGGGCAAGGTGTATTTGGGTGGTGAGGTCGTTATGAATGGTAATACTGAGTGCTCGGACTCGAAGTGGTTTTGTTCGTTCTTTACGGCTGAGAGCATCAGCAACCACGTTTGCTTTGCCCGGATGATATTTGATCTCACAGTCGTAATCGGTGAGTAATTCAACCCATCTACGTTGCCTCATGTTAAGATCTTTCTGGTTGAAAATGTGTTGGAGGCTTTTGTGGTCGGTGAATATAGTGCTGCGGGTACCATAAAGATAATGTCTCCAGATTTTTAAGGCGAACACCACGGCCCCTAACTCGAGGTCGTGAGTTGTGTAGTTTTTCTCGTGAACTTTAAGTTGTCTGGAGGCGTAAGCAATGACCTTGTCCCGTTGCATCAACACGCAACCGAGACCTTGGTGAGAAGCATCGCAGTATACCACGAAGTCATCGGTGCCTTCGGGTAGTGATAGAATAGGTGCACTGCAAAGCTTGGATTTCAACAGTTGAAATGCCGACTCTTGTTTCTCGGTCCAATCGAATTTCTTTTCCTTCTGAGTCAGCACGGTGAGGGGTTTGGCAATTGTTGAAAAGTTTTCGATGAAGCGGCGGTAGTACCCGGCCAATCCCAAAAATTGGCGTACCTCGGTGGGAGTGGTTGGAGCTTGCCAATTCTTGATTGCCTCGATTTTTGACGGGTCTACATGAATTCCCTGACTGTCGATAACGTGTCCAAGGAATTGAACGGTGTTTATCCAGAACTCACACTTAGAAAATTTGGCGTAAAGCTCCTCGTGTCTAAGTAGTTCTAGGATGGTTCTGAGGTGTTGTGCGTGTTCTTGTTCGTTTCGCGAATAGATAAGGATGTCATCGATAAAAACAATGACAAACTTGTCGAGGTATGGTTTGCACACCCGATTCATAAGGTCCATGAATACAGCCGGTGCGTTGGTTAGGCCAAAGGGCATTACTTGGAATTCGTAGTGCCCGTAACGGGTTCTGAATGCGGTTTTTGGGATGTCAGCATCGCGAACACGCAACTGATGATAACCTGATCGAAGATCAATCTTTGAATAACAGCTTGATCCTTGAAGTTGATCGAACAGATCATCGATTCGGGGGAGTGGGTATCGGTTCTTGACGGTTAGTTTGTTCAACTCTCGGTAGTCAATGCACATTCTGAATGAACCGTCTTTCTTTTTGACAAATAAGATTGGAGCTCCCCAAGGTGAAGAACTCGGTCTGATGAATCCTCTATCCAGGAGTTCCTGTAACTGAGTAGACAACTCCTGAAGTTCGGATGGGGCTAAGCGGTACGGTGCTCGGGCCACCGGTGCGGCACCCGGCACGAGATCAATCGAGAACTCGACCTGTCTAGATGGAGGTAAACCAGGTAGTTCTTCTGGAAAGACTTCGGGAAAGTCTCTAACGATTGGCACATCCTCAAGTCGTTTCTCCTCCGACTTTTTCTCCGTGATGTGCGCGAGTATTGCTGGGTAACCCTTTCTCAGAAATTTTCGGGTCTTTAAACAGGAGATTAAGTTTAATCTCGACCCACCGGTCTCCCCCTGTATGATCAAGGTATTACCGGCGGCGAGAGGAATTCGGACGATTTTATCATGGCAAACAATTTCGGCCCGGTGCTTGGACAACCAGTCCATACCCACGATGACATCAAAACTTCCTAGTTCAACAGGCATTAGATCGATTGAGAAGGTTTCGTTTGCGAGGTTTAAAGTGCAATTAGGTATCACACTACTGGTTTCTATGAGTTTACCATTTGCGAGCTCTACTGTGTACTTAACATCTAAGGCCGAAGGGGTGATATTAAGTAGTGGGCAAAACTCATCAGATATGAAACTTTTATCAGCACCGGTATCAAATAATACTGAAGCAGTAAGATCGTTGAGAAGAAACGTACCCGTTACAACATTCGGGTCTTCCCTAGCTTCCCCAGCTTTGATGACAAATGCTCTGCTACGAGCTGGGTTGTTGTTCCGTTTGTTGCTGTTGTTGTTGTTGTTGTTGTTTCTCTGCTTAGGGCAATTATTCTGAAAATGCCCGGGACTTCCGCACCCATAACAAGTCTTCGGGGTACTGGTGTTTCGACAATCCTTGGCCAGATGCCCAAAGCGTTTGCAGTTTGTGCAAGGGCAGGAACCGTCGTGGTGACGATTGCATTTGGGACAGTAGGGCCTGCTTCCAACGTACCCTTTCCTTTCAGAAGTGCCAGATGAATAAGCCCTAAGGGGCTCAGGCTTTCGGTTGGTGATTTGGTTGGATGAGTTGGGGTTTCCTTCCCACTTTCGTTTGTTGTTTGCAGGTGGGGCTGAAGTTGTGTTACGGCGAACAGCGTTTGCCGTGAGTTCATGGGCCATACGGATGGCGTTCTGGATAGTACCTGGTTTGGATGAAGTCACCAGGTCCTGAAGTTTTTCGGGTAATCCATCAACGTATTTCTCGATCCTCTTATACTCAGGATCGACCATGGTTGGGCACAGAAGTGCCAGCTGGTGGAAACGGTTGGTGTAACCGGTGATATCATTACCTTGCATCTTATGGTTCCAGAATTCCAGCTCCAGTTGTTTCAGTTCATCCCTGGGGCAATACTCACCCCTTAACATCTCCTTCAACTCCTCCCACGGGAGTTTGTAAGCATCGGCAACGCCCACAGTTTGGGCATAGGTGTTCCACCACGTGAGTGCGGTGTCGGTAAAAGTACTAACAGAGAACTTAACTTTGTCCCCCTCCGCACAGTTGCAGATAAGAAATACCGATTCAACTTTCTCGATCCAACGTATCAGACCAATAGCTCCCTCGGTACCTGCAAAGTTTAGAGGTTTGCAGTTCTGGAAGTCCTTGTAAGAACAAGGTTTAGCAGCAGAGGTTTCAGCGGCATCGCTGTTTCTCGAGGAATTTGGTGGTGTATTCCGAGCCAAGGCTTCAGTAACAGCCTGGGTTATAAGGGAGGTAATCTGGGCATCGGTGTATGGTCGTGTCTTTGGCGGCATGATTCTTCAATAAAAGAAATGAAGATACATGAGATTTTGTATGAGCTGGTAACTGTCACAGATGTACATGTATGAAAGTAGTAATACATAACATCAACATGGAAAATGACAATTAATGTGAGTTGAGATAACAAAGGATATCTGATAGATAAAGTGAGTTTAAAAGTTACATCCTACAGGGATATTACAAAAGGTGTCGGGAATTGTTACATCCGACTAGTTTATAGAGTAGCGCTAGATAGTCCTTAGATTACAAGATAGATTACAAGACAAAGGCTACGCTAGTCTTGTAGATTAATTTGTTCCATTAGCGCGACAAGGCGGTCCACGGTTTCTGCTAGTCGGTTGGTTTGCCTGGCATTGTCTTCAACCAAGGCCAGTCGTTGTGCTAGTGTTCGCGAGTGATCAGCAGTCTCCTGTGAACGCTGTTCACATTCTTCTAATCGGTTTCTTACAAGTTCATCCGCACCTAATTCGGCGGTCATGGAATCCTGAATTATGCTTACAGAGAGGTTGGTATCCTCTTGTTCTCGCTGTAGTTGTGATATGCGGTCAAGAGCTTGACGAAGCAGGTAAGTCATTCGGTGTTGTTCCAGTTCCAGGTTTTCAAGTCTTTGCTCCTGACGGCGGAATTGGGTAGCCAATACTGGCAACGTGAGATGTGCCGAGTTCTGAGAGTTATGTACAGGATAAGGGCTGGTTCGGGGCGACCTTGTGTTCCTCCTGGCTACTCGTGGGTTCCGTGACCCACGTGAGTAAGAGTGTGTCGGATTAGGTGGTGTGTTTGCCATTCCTGTGGCAGAGTGTAAGTAAGACGAGGCTAATATATATAAATATATATCATATCCAGCCTAGTGTCTAGCACGTATCAAGTAATGGTCCGGTCCTCTCGTGGTCAGAGTCAACTAACGTATCCCCGTTCAACATAATCATTTCAGACATTACATCATCTTTCCTTAATTGTACATAGTTGATCAGACTATGTTAAATTAAAGTCGTATGCTGTAATTCCTGAACCAGTCATGTTTAATAAGAAAATACTGCCTAACGGTCATAGTCCAGGCCCACTAAATGCAACCTAGTTCACTATAACCTTAGGCTCTGATACCAATCTGTAACACCCCCAAATTTAACGAGTTGCGGAAGCATACTTGGGTGTTACTAATCAATATACAAAGCACAAGATATACAGCAAACGACCTCTAAATGAGACGTTTTGTAAAATAATTACATTCCATAATTAAATCGATTGAAAACATATAGTTTTCTTTACAAAAATATGTAAGCCTAGAGTCCGCGTATGTGACGGGAGATTCTATTACATAACCATAGTTACAAAAGATAATGTCAAAGAATCTCCGTTAAATGCAGTTTGGAAATCATGCGACTCTAGCTAATAATCCTGGAGTGATCCTACTCCGTAAGTGTACCTGAGAATACATGCTAAAAAGGGTCAACCAAAAGGTTGGTGAATCTCACAGGTTTATCAGTAAATAATCAGTTTGAACACAAGATTTCATCAGTAGTGCCCGTAGGCGTATATCAAGTATTTGCAAATCTCGCAAAAGTAAAGTAATCAAGTTATACCATTGCCATGAGGCTCATAATCGAAGCTTAACCCGTAAATAATCAGTTGCTCCCGTGACATGCTCATAATTGAGCAAGCATAAGTAAACGAAATAATAGTCACCCGTTTCTACGTGTAAATCAGTACGTGGTAGCGCTACTACCCCGGGCAGGGAGGGTCATTTCCCTAATGGATCCATTAACTACTGTTCACGCTCAAGTCCATAACTAACGATATATGATGGAGAGACTTCAGTAATTAGTAATTAACTCATGCAATTCCGTTTGGTATAGAAATCAGTTTTGTACTTGTGTTCAGGAAAAATAAGTAGTATGTATCTCCCCCAGTAAGATAAAACAGTAAAAGTGGGGCCGTAAGACTCACCTGAGTCTTTGCAAGTACGTTTATATCAATAAACGAGTAAGTAATATCAACCGTAGGTTCTCCGAACCCGTAACCTTCAAATGCCTAAACATATAAAGTTAATTAAGTAGATGTCTCGCAAGACCATCTAGGCTAGTTGTCTACATAACTCGTTATGTCCAAGTGTTTGTTTAGTAATCCGTTTGTAGTTTGAAAGCAAATATGGCCCGTTGGTGACGGTTTGTAGTAATGATTCAAAGTGTTATCATTATATGTATCGTTGAATCAGGTTTCGTTATTTGTAAGTGTTCAACACTTAGTGTGAAAAGTATTTACAACATTTAATGACGGGGGTCCGGGGGCAGAGCCCCTGGCTGGGGTCGAGCTGCCAGGTCAGCTTGGAAAATTTTTATTTCTATAATATTGTTATAGTGAAAAACGCATCTGGACTTGAATTTGGGTGAAATCAAGTGGTAAATTTTTGGTCTCGATACTTAGTAGAAATGGTTTGAAACTCTCTGTTTTAGCGTCACTTATAGCGACACTTAAGGTTTAGGCGACACTTAGGAAGTGTCGCATAAAATTACGAAATATGAGTTTAGGGCGTCACTTAGGTAAGTGACGCATAAGGTGGCGACACTTAGGCAGTGACGGTAACAAGTGTCGGTTTAAGGTTCTAGGCGTCACTAGAGTAGTGTCGGGCAAGAGTGTCGTATAAAAATTTGGTTTCGATCATAGGCGTCACTAAAGCAAGTGACGCTAGTAGTGACGGATATTGAAAATGCGTCACTTAGGTAGTGACGGGAAAAGAGGGCTTATGCGACACTTAGTCAGTGTCGCACGAAGTGACGCATATCTGGGTTCATCAGTGCGTCACTTACTTCTGATCGACGGATTTTGAGCCAAAAACATGTTTTCGGGTTTCCGTTTGGTCCGATTCTTTTACCCAACCCTTATATGAACATAATAAGCCTATAGAAACCATAAACTAGTAAAAATGATCAAAAACGAGAGATGTCGGGATTTGTCGGAAACTTACAAAGTGTCGGATCAAAAATCCGAAAAGATAGCGTTGTAGATCGGGAAGTGGTGAACGTTTTTCTCCAAAGTGATGATGAGATCCAAAGTCGTTTAGTGGTAGTATTTGACGATTTTTGTGATGTGGTGGTGATGAAAAGTTGAGAGAAAAATGAAAGAGAGAGAGAGAGAAAAGGAAATAATGAAAGAAAAGGAGGTGGGGTTGGGAGGTTAAGCTTCCAATTTCGCCCTGCGTTTCCGCTCCGTGCGGTGTTCGTTTATTCCGTAGTTTAAACGTTAAAGAATTATTTTACCTATTAATTGGTACATTTTAAAGTACAATTTATTACGCGATATTTTATTTAAATATTTTGCAGTTTAATTTATATTTGAGTTATAAAGTGTACTTTATTTTATTTAGTCGCGCGTTTTAACATTTTAAATTGTGTAACTTTCTGATTGTACAATACGAATGAATACGAAATATTATTATAATAATATTTTTGACATAACAATGTTATTTAATAAAATTGGTCACCAACGTCCGTATTAAATTGAATCGAAATACATTCGATTTAGATTGCGTACGATTTAACCAAATCGCATTTTCGTATATATTCAACAATATATATAATTCGATACATTAATTAGTCTAACACAGAACTAATTACATGTATTAACCAAGAATTAGGCACTAATTCTAGTCCTAATTTGCCGGTTGTTACAGAATAGTATATCTATGATAAGTCCAGGTCGATTTCAGGAACACAGGAATGGTGGTTTATTATTAAAATAGAAAATACTAATTATCCTAGAAAACAGTAAACAAGGGGGGGACGTTTGAGTTCCGTGCGAACATAAGATTGTAAATAATAATTAAAACTAAATAAAGACTTTAAATTAAAATAACAAATAGGTAACAATAGGAAGGTGCAAGTAATTGTGTAAATAATTCCACTCAGATTCATATTGTCCAATTCATTGCACGTTAATTGTTTAATTGTGATTCTTTTATATCAACTTAATGCCAAATTCTTCAATGATATTAAATTGAATGTGAACTAGCCAACGGTTCGGGTCCAACTAATTCCTACAATCTAGGGTCCAACATGAAACATCGGTCCGATGTCACAAGATGATCAGTCAATTATGTGCCTTTCCCTAAATCATGCATTAAATATTCACGATTGATTATAATTGATCCTCGTGGTATGAATCAACAATACCTACTAATAATTACTTATTAGTCTTATTCATCTTAGGTTATTTAATTATTAGTCTCTTAACCTGTCAAACTCAATCTATTCAGCAATGATCAAAACCTAAGTTCTAACCATCAATAATCAACAATCTCAAGGGAACTCAATCTCAATGACATAGTCAACCACGTTAAGTAATAACTAATAACCACTAATAAATAAGGATCAACGGATAATATAATCATCTTCAATCGAACAATTTAATAAACGTGCAATATAATCGGTCAATAATCATTATCCAAGTTTCATTACTACACAAATACTAAATATCAATTCATATTCAAATATGCATAAAACAAAATATTCAATATCAAAAACATAATTGCAATTGAATTAAATAAAAAGTAGATACAAACCGAATAATGAATCACAAAAAGATAAAGTGAAATGGCTTCAACCGTAGCTTTTCGTGTCTCCAAAAGTAACCTAAAATTCGTATTTTACTAACCCTAAACGAAATATATAAAAACCTAACTAAAAATGTGGTGAAAAAGTATGTAAAAAGGTCTCCAAATTCGCAGGCAGAGGCTGCGTTTTATAGTTGCTGGGAAAACAATCCATACGCCGTATGGATTCCATACGCCGTATGGATGTGAACTGCGTACTCCACACGAAAACAGCCAGCCGCCTCACACGTTTTCATTGCTGTAGCCTTTATACTCTTGGATCTTTCTTTTACCTAATTAATGGCATGGGCCCCACGATTGACAAGCTAGCTGGATATGCTTTGTTACTTTGACCTTGGGCCCACCGATTTGGATCCCTTTCGCTGCTCTCGTGACATCTGCAAACAAACCAAAACAATCCCATCTTTGTATTATTATTAATTACTACGTTAGTATTAAAAATATCATAGTTATATGTTACATTATTTTATTAACTACTAGTACTATTAATATTATTATATTTGTGACTAGTACGTACTACTACTACTTAATTTATAACTAGTACTACTATTACTAATATTATTTATTGTTATTAATACTAATGATCATATGATTATTACTATCATTATTAGATATTATTATAATACTAACTTAAGTATTATTTAACCTAATTATTTACTACTAATATTTAGCCTAATATTTATTTGGTCCAACTCATAAACTCCAATAAATATGCAATCTAACTATTTTTAATCAACTCATTTAACTTTTCGAACTCAAATATTTACAAAGTTTATTTATTTTTTTCACACTTTTAACCACTTTGTCCTACTCTATTTAGGTACAATCAACTTTTATACAAAAATTACTTAATTTACTCTATTTTTATTCATTTTCTAATTTAAACTCTAATTCTACCTATTTTGTAAATATGAACGAAATACATATATTTTATTAAGTAAATGCAATAAAAGTATACAGAAACTGGGGAATATTATTATATAAAAGTAGTAATATTTGATGTTATCAAATATCCCCACACTTAAGTTCTGCTTGTCCTCAAGTAGAATACATTTTCATCATAAGAACTTGATAAACATCAAACTAATATTTAAGAATCATAATACCTAAATTAAAAATCTGTTTCATAAGTTAAAACTTTAAACAATTTAATTAACATGGATAACTATAATGTACAAATAAAAATTATTATTATTATTAGTGCAACATATAGTCCATGAATGATTACTAATATATTTGTCCACTTTAAACAATCTATACTCATATCTCTGAATACACCTTTATTGTTAATATGTATATTACTTATGATTTTCGCATATGATATACTCTTAAACTCAATCATGCAATTTACTTCTATATTTAAAATAAATATATGAAATCCATTTTTAAGAATCAAGACATTGGTGACAGGTCTGCATTTTCATGCAACAGAGCGACATAACTTGATTCAGGTTTAAGCAAAACTAAACTTGGTCAAACCATTTTGGCGACCTCATTAGGTATCTTTTATTTTTAAGAATTTTCAAGTACTTTTGACTTGTGTTTGCTTAATGTTAAGTATATATTAATAGATACCAGGTCTATACTTTCGTATAACAGAGGAAGCCATCAATATATACCCCCAAATGTATTCATATAAGTATCAAGATATATAAAATTATTGCATAATAAATCTAAGAATTAAGACTTTTTATGTCATACATCATAATATGTATCATAAAACAATATACAAGTTGTTTTATTAATTTCTTAAAATTCAGAAATACTCATATAGATTGCCTATTCGTATATCATATCATGTAACTATATATCACTCATTATTAAGTTTCTTACATTATATGTACAAAACAGTTAATTCACATTAAAGTCTAAACTTTTAAATATAAAACAAAACTTTGACAAAAATATTCTAACTAATAAATACATAGTTTTTAACTCAAAAATTTTAAATTTGATGAAAATTTAATAAAATTATAATATAAGGACAAGTTAACAAAAAATTTCTTTTCTACCGACCCCATCCCCACACTTAAATTATACAATGTCCTCATTGTATATAAACATATAAAAATAAAGTGAGAAAAGGAAGAAAAGAAATTAGAACGAAAAACTCCCATGAATATGGCGCGATTATCTTGATCTGGTTCGGCGTACTGGGTCATCTTCCGATCTTTATTCAAAAATTATACAACATCCACACTTTCGTAGTTAATCACGATTGCATTTAGCGTATGCAATATGCCTTTAAACCCCTCGATATCCCAAGTGGACGAGTTATAGTCTCGTGAGGGTTTCCAGGGAACACACCCACAAAGTTCTTTTATTTTCCAAAAATTCCAATTTCAACTGAAATGGTTGCCAACTTCAAAAAGTAGCAAAGAACATTAAACGTATAAAAATAAAAAACGTATAAAAATGGAAAATAAAAATTATACACAATGTACAAGCACGGGTTGCCTCCCGAGAAGCGCTTGTTTTTGTTCGAGTCACTAGCTTGACTCCAACCTTATTTACCAAAAAATCTCTTGACTTTCCCCACACTTAAAAGTAAGCATGGATGGTAATATCGATAAATATTTATTAAATGTAAATTAATTATAATGAAATAATAGAAATACTTATCGTGCGTGGCAGGTATATGTCCTTTATGAGATACTCCATGAACTTCCAAAAATTGAGAGAAACGTTCCTTCCGATCGAATTGCCAAAAAGGATCTTCATACTGGTAAAATAATGAACTTGTGCTTATAGAAACTTCAACCGTTGGTTGCGCTGACTCAACCACCAATTGAATTTCAACTGGTTCGGCTGCTATCTCATTACCGCAAGTTTTGTTTTCTGATTCTCCTCCAATCCTTACCATTGCTTGATCACCTTCTTCCAATAGTTCAACCTCCGGATGCAATTACAGAGTTTCATCAATAGTTGGATCCATAATAGCTACTAATTCTTCTTCTGCCATAACCCCATCTTGGTTTCTTAATTCAAGAATTTCCTCATCATCACAATTAAGTAACGAGAGTATTTCTTCATCAGAATCATAGTGATCAAATCTTGGCAAAGGCAACCAATCTACCTGCATATCTTCTTCCTGTTCAATTTCACTAAAATTTTTGTTAGAAAATAAAGAGTCAGAAGATTGAGAATACTTATCTGTTTGAATCATCTCCTCAAGTTGTTGAATGGAATTTCCTTGACTATTGTAACATCCTCGATTTGGGCCTAGTAGAAATACGGTATTTTTCCCCCACTTTATTCGTATTTAAATTATATTTAGAAATAATTTGGTATTATTGAGAAACTGAGAATTATAAGTCGAATGGTCAAAAGACCTATTGTGATAAATAAATTATTAATTGTTTCACATTAATTTAGTTGAATGTATAATAAAACTTATTTTCTTGCAAATTGGTTTTAGGTTCCAGACAACAGATTTAGAGCGGGTATAGTATTTCATCTTTTATATGTTGTGGGTAGTTGGTTGGATCGACCTACCTCCCACTTTTCCCTTCTCCTTTCACACCTCAAGAACACACACACATTACATTAGAAATCAAAAGGAAAAATCGATTACAAATTATCTTGAAGGTTGTGACTTTGATTGAATCTTGTTCTTCATCTTCTTCACCTTGTCATCATCTCTATTGTAAGTTTAATTGCCTAATTGTATGCATATATGTTAGGGTTTAAGTAATTAGGTTAAATGAGTGATCAAGCATGGATTTGAGTTTGATGATAGTTGTTTATGGTTATAACGTGTTGCATGATGATCCTTAAAGTTATTGTATGTCAATATTTGTGTATCACATCTTTGATTTGGTGAAAATAAGAATTTGGTCGAGCTAAAGTGTTCTTGAACCTGGGTTTTGTCGCTGGAAAAATGATAAACGCGATCCAGGCATCAGGCCAGGATCGCGTTCCATAGTGTAATTTTGTCTCAGACCAGAATCCTTCTTTGAAATGCGATCCCGCCCCCTTATGTCCGGATTGCGTTAGTTAGTGTAAATCCGAGTTGAGTTGAGTTTGTTCCTTGGAACGCGATCCCGGCACCTCATCTGGATCGCGTTTGGTAGTGTAAAACGGTTACAGAATAATTTAGAACTAGGGAACGCGATCCAGCACCCTATTCCAGGAACGCGTTTGTATGTTGAAAAATGATGAATTTGATAACTTGTGACTTGTGCATTTACGTTACTTGTATTGTATTGAAAGGATATTAAGTACCCTTAATTGATATTATACGTATGTTTATATTGTGATACACTTAAGATGAGAATCTAACTCGAGTTTTGATTGTGTTCTCAGATAAAGCGAAGACTCAGTGAGATTAGATCTCTGAGTGGAGACTACCTCAGTAAGGGTGAGTGGATCATAGACCTTCAGTTTAAAGTGGTTGTAACGATAGGGTTACAACGGGTAAACTTGGTTTATTCGACGCATTGTTTATCTTGATATATATTGCCATGATGAGTATGGATTATATGAATTGTTCAGAGGTCGATTGCGATCGGGTTTGAGTATTATTACTTGGATAACATTAGAGCTTTGTACATGTGTTGTCCATTGACTTAATGTTGGAAGCGGTAATAGTACTAAACTATTGGTTAGATCACTGATTTGGCTGTCAGTGATTGTAAGCGTTGCTTGGGGGCCTCTGCGGCATTAGGGTGCCTCAAGGACCACCAATCCTCTTTGAAGCTAGTTGTTGACTGCTTAGTTGTAGACTATTGTTAAGCTAAATTAGATTGTTGGTTATTGATCTGTTCACTAAGTTTTGTGCTAATCCCCCTCATTACTCTTGCAGGATATTTTGGTTATGTGGGTGAGCAAGATGATGGGAATGGGATGTTTGATAGTGCTCGCTCTGTTTTGGTTTAACTAACTAATGATTTATCATCATACGTGAATTGAATTACACTAAGGCGTACCATTCCAAGTTGTATTGAATTATGATGGAATGATACCTTATGGATTGCATTTTGGTTATTATATGCAATCTATGTGGTATCATTTAAATGTAACCTTGGCAATGATATTTGTATTTATAACCTAAATTGTGTATGTCTAATACGCTTCCGAAATAAAAAAAAAATAGCCTTGGTGAATTTTGAGTGTGTTATAAATTGGTATCAGAGCATAGGTTTGGGTGAATTGAGCATGGGTTAAGTGTTCAATCCCAAACCTAATTGTGTTAGTCAAACATTCCAGGGTGCGGGATTTAGCTGTGATAGAAGAATTGGTTAGTATGTAGGTACTAACAATTAACGAGTTGCGAGTTGTGATGTGGTGCAGGAAATGGCAGATCATGAAAACCAGACCGATACCCCAAATGGTACTTCTAGAACAGATGTCACTCCTCCGGAAATCCAGAATGTTAGTCAAGGTCAGGTAGGTACCTCCTTCTCAGCTGAGGATTTGACCCAAGAGGATTATTTGTTACATTTGGAAGGGGAAAATGTTAGACTAAAGGCTATCGAACAACAGTTTCTGGAGCTACAAGCTCGGTTATCTCAGCAGTTTTAGCAAACTTCCCCACCAGTTTATAGCACGGTACCCCCTACTCTTGTGACATCTCAAACTCCTACATCACTACCATACTACCACCAGCAGTCTCATGGAAATACCTTTCAGACATCTACCACAATTTCATCCTCTGGGCCATCGGGATTCCAGTTTCCGGTATTTCCTCCGTCATTTCACCATAAAGTTTGTTCCTTTAAAACATTTAAATCTAGTGGGCCATCCGATTACCATGGTAGTACCAATCCCTCCGTTACTTTAGATTGGTTAAGGGATGTCGAGAAGAAGTTTGAGGTATGTCGATGTGAGGATGAGGTTAAGGTTCCTTATGCGGTTCAGCTTCTTAAAGGTCCAGCGATGGGTTAGTGGGATTCTATTACCTCCCATTTCTCTCCTCAACAAAGGGCTTCTATTAGGTGGACCGATTTCTACAATGAGGTTTGTAAAAAGTATTGTTCGGGATATGACATGACCCGTCTGCGACGCGAGTTCTTGGATATGCAATTGGCATACAATATGACGATGGATGATCTTATTTCCCAATTCACAGAGAAGTTGAGGTTTGTGCACCAATGGGTGCCGGATGAGAGAACCAAAATTGACCATTTTGTTGGAATGTTGCCCTATACTTATCGGACGACAGTGAGACTTGCGGGTACTCTTACCCAAGCTTTTGATTTGGCCCGTTCAGTGGATGGTGATATTCGAGCACAAGGCTTGGAGATTAAGGAAAAATCTCCATTGAAACCCAAGGATGACTCCTCGGTGAGTCCGGGAAAGAAGAAATGGCAAGGATCACCTCAAGGTAAGAAACCGAGTTCTGGAAGTGGTGTTAAGGTGGATAGAACCAATTGGTGTAATGGTTGTAGATCCAGACATACGGGGCCTTGTACTCCTCAAACTCGTAGATGCGTTAAGTGTGGGCAACTTGGACATGATTTTAAAGATTGCACATTTCCTAACAGTGTGTGCTGGAATTGCCACAAGGAGGGACACCGTGCGGGTCAGTGTAGTGTGGGTAGGCAAGGGATGGGTAAGGTCGGTGGGTCTTCATCATCTGGCCAAAAAAGGAAGAATCCGCTATCAGCAACTGGCAGAGCATTTCAGATGACAGCTGATGAAGCTGTCAGAACGGAGGATGTCATAACTGGTACTTTTCTAATCAATTCTATACCGGCATGCATTTTATTTGATTCGGGAGCCAATTGCTCTTTTGTATCTATGCGTTTATGTGATAGATTGAAACTAGCTCTCACCATAATTACAAATCCTATTGAAGTTGAAGTAGCAAATGGTAAATTAGTTCCGGTTACCACATCGGTTACTGGAGCTAGTATTTTGATTGAAGGATATAGTTTCCCTGTTTCCTTCCTTTTGATGCCTATTCCCGGTTTCGATGCGGTCTTAGGCATGGATTGGTTAAGCCTGAATAGAGCCAACATAGATTGCCATAAAAAGTTAATCAAAATCCCCACTTCGGATGAGTCTTATGTTGTGGCTCGAGGAGAGCGCGTGAAGGGTAGTATTCCTGTGATTTCTTTGATGAAAGCTAGAAAATCTCTAGCTAAAGGGTGCGAATCATATTTGGCCTATATTATTGATGCTAAGTTAGACAAGAAAAAGGTATCCGATGTTCGAGTGGTTGATGAATACTCGGATGTCTTTCCCGATGAGTTGCCTAGCTTACCTCCCATTAGAGAAGTAGAATATAAAATTGACTTGATTCCTGGTTCTACCCCTGTAGCTAAGGCTCCTTATAGATTAGCCCCCTCAGAAATTCGCGAAATGATGAGCCAGATTCAGGAGTTATTAGATAAGGGTTTTGTTAGGCCTAGTTCCTCTCCCTGGGGTGCACCTGTGTTATTTGTTAAAAAGAAGGATGGCACCTTTCGTATGTGTATCGACTATAGGGAGCTGAATAAGAGAACCATAAAGAATAAGTACCCTTTGCCCCGAATAGATGAATTGTTTGACCAATTACAAGGGTCTTCTTATTTTTCAAAAATCGATTTGAGGTCGGGTTATCACCAAGTGCGGGTTTGTGATGAGGATATCCCTAAGACAGCTTTTCACACAAGGTATGGTCATTATGAATTTCTGGTGATGCCGTTTGGGTTGACTAATGCTCCGGCGATTTTCATGGATTTGATGAATAGGGTTTGTCGACCCTTCCTTGATAAATTTGTAATAGTATTCATTGATGATATCTTGGTTTATTCTAAGTCTGAATCCGATCATGAGATGCATTTGCGTATGGTTCTTGACACCTTGAGAAAAGAACAACTGTATGCTAAATTTTCGAAATGCGAGTTTTGGCTTCGTGAGGTTCAATTTTTGGGGCACATCATTTGTAAAGAAGGGGTTAAGGTGGATCCATCAAAAGTTGAGGCTGTTATGAATTGGCAAGCTCCTAAGTCTCCTTCAGAAATTAAGAGTTTCCTGGGTTTAGCGGGCTACTACCGGAAGTTCATTAAGGGTTTTTCTAAGATTGCAGGTCCTCTGACTAAGCTGACTCGGAAAGATGTTAAATTTCAGTGGACTGAACAACAGGAATCTGCTTTTCAAACTCTAAGGCAGCTTTTGTGTCAAGCTCCAATTTTAGCATTGCCGGAGGGGTCCGATGACTTCGTTGTTTATTGTGATGCTTCTTCTGCAGGGTTGGGTTGTGTTTTGATGCAACGAGACCGTGCTATTGCATATGCTTCGCGTCAACTGAAACCTCATGAGATTAATTATCCTACCCATGACTTGGAACTTGCGGCCGTGGTTTTCGCTCTGAAAATATGGAGGCACTACCTTTATGGCACGAAATGTGTCATTTGTACTGATCACAAAAGTCTCCAGTATATGTTCACTCAGAAAGAGCTCAATATGCGACAAAGGCGATGGTTGGAATTGATCAAGGACTATTGCGAGATTCGTTTCCGGTATTTTGACAATCTCTTCCGATAAAGGTGAAGGCTTATATTTTTTTAAATTTGGTTTTGCCTTATATCCTCCATCTTTTGGTTTGTCGAAATTTTCCATCATATCGCTTTCCATATCCTTCACAATTAGATCTTTATTCCAAAATGCTATCATCTCATCTAAAGACCGTTTCATATCCTCTTTACTCATTATGGAAATGTTTCTCGAGTTTTGAAAACTCACAGGGACATCATTCATCTTCTGAGACATACCTGTCAAAATAAAAGAAAAAGAGTAGAAAAGAATATAAAATAAAATAAAAACTAACTAATTTTTTTTTTCTAATTTAAATAATAAACAACCCGTTCCCCGGTAGAACAAAAGTCCAACCGGTTAAGTGTTCCCCGGCAGCGGCGCCAAAAACTTGATGCGTGTGAAAGTGTCTCGTTTTATAATTTATAACTGAAAATACCTTATTAATACTATCACACAACTAGGCAAGAATACCTGATCGGAATAGTATAGCTATGGTAAGTCCAGGTCGATCTCAGGAACACAGGAATGGTGGTTTATTATTAAAATTGAAAATACTAATTATCCTAGAAAATAGTAAACAAGGGGGGGATGTTTGAGTTCCGTGCGAACATAAGATTGTAAATAATAATTAAAACTAAATAAAGACTTTAAATTAAAATAACAAATAGGTAACAATAGGAAGGTGCAAGTAATTGTGTAAATAATTCCACTCAGATTCATATATTCCAATTCATTGCACGTTAATTGTTTAATTGTGATTCTTTTATATCAACTTAATGCCAAACTCTTCAATGATATTAAATTGAATGTGAACTAGCCAACGGTTCGGGTCCAACTAATTCCTACAATCTAGGGTCCAACATGAAAATCGGTCCGATGTCACAAGATGATCAGTCAATTATGTGCCTTTCCCTAAATCATGCATTAAATATTCACGATTGATTATAATTGATCCTCGTGGTATGACTCAACAATACCTACTAATAATTACTTATTAGTCTTATTCATCTTAGGTTATTTAATTATTAGTCTCTTAACCTGTCAAACTCAATCTATTCAGCAATGATCAAAACCTAAGTTCTAACCATCAATAATCAACAATCTCAAGGGAACTCAATCTCAATGACATAGTCAACCACGTTAAGTAATAACTAATAACCACTAATAAATAAGGATCAACGGATAATATAATCATCTTCAATCGAACAATTTAATAAACGTGCAATATAATCGGCCAATAATCATTATCCAAGTTTCATTACTACACAAATACTAAATATCAATTCATATTCAAATATGCATAAAACAAAATATTCAATATCAAAAACATAATTGCAATTGAATTAAATAAAAAATAGATATAAACCGAATAATGAATCACAAAAAGATAAAGTGAAATGGCTTCAACCGTAGCTTTTCGTGCCTCCAAAAGTAACCTAAAATTCGTATTTTACTAACCCTAAACGAAATATATAAAAACCTAACTAAAAATGTGGTGAAAAAGTATGTAAAAAGGTCTCCAAATTTGCAGGCAGAGGCGGCGTTTTATAGTTGCTGGGAAAACAATCCATACGCCGTATGGATTCCATACGCCGTATGGATTCCATACGCCGTATGGATGTGAACTTCGTACTCCACACGAAAACAGCCAGCCGCCTCACACGTTTTCATTGCTGTAGCCTTTATACTCTTGGATCTTTCTTTTACCTAATTAATGGCATGGGCCCCACGATTGACTAGCTAGCTGGATATGCTTTGTTACTTTGACCTTGGGCCCACCGATTTGGATCCCTTTCGCTGCTTTCGTGACATCTGCAAACAAACCAAAACAATCCCATCTTTGTATTATTATTAATTACTACGTTAGTATTAAAAATATCATAGTTATATGTTACATTATTTTATTAACTACTATTACTATTAATATTATTATATTTGTGACTAGTACGTACTACTACTACTACTTAATTTATAACTAGTACTACTATTACTAATATTATTTATTGTTATTAATACTAATGATCATATGATTATTACTATCATTATTAGATATTATTATAATACTAACTTAACTATTATTTAACCTAATTATTTACTACTAATATTTAGCCTAATATTTATTTGGTCCAACTCATAAACTCCAATAAATATGCAATCTAACTATTTTTAATCAACTCATTTAACTTTTCGAACTCCAATATTTACAAAGTTTATTTATTTTTTTCACACTTTTAACCACTTTGTCCTACTCTATTTAGGTACAATCAACTTTTATACAAAAATTACTTAATTTACTCTATTTTTATTCATTTTCTAATTTAAACTCTAATTCTACCTATTTTGTAAATATGAACGAAATACATATATTTTATCAAGTAAATGCAATAAAAGTATACAAAAACTGGGGAATATTATTATATAAAAGTAGTAATATTTGATGTTATCAATTATCAACTGCTCCTTAAGAACAATATGTATTTTAATTATTGTTTCATTAATACTTCATTTCTGTAAATTATGTTTTGTGACCTTTGAAATGCTCCTGCCAATAATTTTTAGCTCATCGTTCATAGTGTGAATTCGTTAATGCTAAACAATGGTCTTATGTACTCATCATTTTGCTGTTTTTTTGGTACAAAGGAGAGTAGTTGGAACAAGTTGGCCAAGATGTAAATGTGATGTCGTGTAAATGGGGTTTTAGTTTTAAAATGGAAAATACCTAACTTACTACACACAACACATGCAAGAATACCTGATCATATATAGTATAGTTTAGTAAGTCCGAGTCGAACACAGGGAACGGATGTCAATATTAACAAATTGGAAATTGCTACAATTAATTAAAGCAGTAAAAAGTGGGGACGTTTTAGTTCCGATCGAACAAATGAGTAACAATTATAAAAGAAATGATTTATTAAATAAAACTTAATTATAAAATAAAGAAATAATAAAATAACTTAATAAAAGATTTAATTCAAATAGTAAAAGAAGTACAATTGCTTAGACTAGTTTCCTCAGAATCCGATTATCACTTTATTGAATTGCTAATGTATGAACTTCCTTGTGACATGACAAATGTATCAACCATCTTTGCAGGATTAATTTATTAAACAGAATACAGAAAGATATAAAGTTGTTTTCAACCCGCTAACAGTTCAATTTAACGTTATCCACCAAATTGCATTATGAATTATAACTACACCATTTGTATGATTTATCCTTATAACTTGAATCAACAAAGTCTATAACTATTACTAGTTATCACATTCATTGCCAATTCTTAACAATAATTGATCCTAGCCTATCAAACTCAATCTATTTAGTGATAATCATCAATTAAAACCAACAATCATCAATAATGACCAATCAATAGAGAACTCAATCATAAATCAATGGATCATCACGCTAGGTTATCATCAAGATTCAACAATTAAACATGGATCTTCGAATAAACATATAAACATTCATGAAATTCAATATTAACTAGCAATTCAACAATCAAATCATCATCCGAGTATTATCATCTAAGCAATTGTATTAAAAACTTAGCCACTCATATTATCACAGAAAATCAGAATCGAATTCAACATCATAATCATAATCAAATGAAAATAAAAAGTGTATTCGAACCGAAATATCGAAATAATGAATGAACGAATGAAAACCCTTCAATCTTCTTTCTCTCCCTCCTTCAAAAGCTCTGAAATTAGGGTTTGGAATGAGAGAAAATCGACTGGAGCAAAGTGTGGTGAGTTGTGTAAAAAATGAGGGCAAAATGAGTTTTTTAGGTTTTCTGTCGAAGCGATCCATACGCCGTATGGAATTCCATACGCCGTCTGGATTGCAAAGCCCATGGGTTTAACCCGCGTCTTCTGGCGGCCCGGCTCAACTTATCCATACGCCGTATGGATTTCCATACGCCGTATGGATTGAAAATCACAAATCTTCAGCCAATCGACTTCCATTCTTCAAGCTCCACAATTTTTAGCATCTTTTCTTCGATATCCACTCGTTTTCCGTTTCTTTTATAATTTAAGCTCCAGATAACTCCTAAATGCAAATATGAACGAAATGAGTATCGAATTCAAATCAAATGCATAAGAAATTAATCAAACTAAGGGGTAATTAGTACTATAAAATAGCACATTTTGGCGTTCATCAAACATCCCCCACTTGAATCCTACTTGTCCTCAAGTTGACTAGTAACTCAAAAATTCAAAACTTTAAATATGAACGGCAAACGATGCATAAAAGGACTTACAAACTACACAGCATTCGACAAACCAAATTTTTATCTTAAAATCGATTCTACCTTAAAACTCAGCAATCAAGAAACTCTACATGGGAAGCCATTCTAACATATTATTATTACACATAAAAGATAATTCACTCAGATTACCGATATTGTTGTCCACTTAAACAATCTAAATTTCAGAAATTGAGCTCAACTTATTATTATTATAGCAGGCCTTACCCCTGATTTTCTATAGAAAAATACTCTCATACAAATAACGTGTCACAATTCTCCAAATAATGAACATCCAAATAAATCAATCATTTTTTCAGACCAAGATATTGGTGACAGGTCTGTACCTCAGTACAACAGAGCGACATAACTTGGCTTTAGTTTTTCAATTTATGAGTTCTTTGTACTCATTTATTTTTATCTATTTTGATATCAAATATACTGACGGAAACCAGGTCTGTACTTTCGTACAACAGAGGAGACAACACCCAGTATATTCCCAAATGATGATAATTAGGATCCCAAAATTATGGATTATAACACGCTATCATACAAGAATTAAGACTAAGGTCATACCTTGCTAAAAGATCCTCATAGGATAAATCCCTACTTAATTCATTACATTTCTTACTAGCTCAATAACCTTCATATAGATTGCCTATCGATACATCATAAGATGAACTATCTAATATTTAAAAATTAAATTTATTTCATTCTTTGCATTCCCAAAATATGTTACAAGATTGCTAAACTTTACATAGAAAACAATTTTTAAAACAAAAATTTGGGTTGAAAAATGACTAACACGTAGAATGCCTCTTAACCTCAATATTTTTCAATAGCTACCATTCATAAATTAAGGACAATTAGACTTCTTTTCCCCCATCCCCCACTTAGAAACATGCGATGTCCTCATTGCAAAAGAAAATAATAATAAAGGGAATAGAAAAGAAGTGAAACAGAAAACTCCCCTGATTTGAAGACAATTTGCTTTGAGGGACTTCGTTCAGAAATAAAATACAATAGCACACTTCCGTAGGCAACACGATTGCATTTAGCACATGCAATAAGCCTTTAAACCCCTCGGTATCCCGAGTGGACGAGTTGTAGTCTCGTGAGGGTTTCCAGAGAACACACCCACAAAGTTCAAACCTGAAAACAAAAACAATAAAACAAAATACAAATTAACAAAATAACGGGTTGTCTCCCGAAAGCGCTTTTGTTTATCACGTCGGTAAGCTCGACATCTTGCTTCACCACTTAATTCAAATCCATCTCCAAATCACGCTTGGAGTCCCTCATATCACCATAGTACTTCTTCACTCTACTTCCATTGACTTTGAAAGTTTTTCCAGAATATCCTTGCAAATCAACAGCTCCAAACGGATAAACCTTGTCAACAACAAATGGGCCTGTCCATCGTGTCTTTAACTTTCCTGGAAACAGATGTAATCTAGAACTATACAACAGAACTTTATCACCTTTCTCGAATGTATGGTTCGACTTAAGACGAGCATCATGCCATTTCTTAGTTCGCTCCTTGAACAATCTCGAATTGTCATAAGCATTTATTCTTAATTCATCCAACTCATTTAGCTGTGCCATTCTTTGCTTTCCAGCTAACTTCTCATCAAGATTGCACTTCTGTAAAGCCCAATATGCTTTATGCTCTAACTCAAAAGGCAAATGACAAGCCTTTCCATAAACAAGGCGATAAGGCGTTGTTCCAACTGACGACTTAAATGCTGTTCGTGCCGCCCATAATGCATCATCCAACTTGTATGACCAATTCTTAGGGTTTCCTTCAACTGAACGTTCTAAAATACGCTTCAACCCTCTATTAGTCACTTCCACTTGACCACTCGTCTGTGGATGATAAGCAGTTGAAAACTTATGTCTGACTCCGTACTTTCGTAGCACTTTTTCCAATTACAGATTTGTGAAATGTGTCCCTCGATCACTAATTAAAGCTTTCGGTGCTCCAAAGCGCGAAAATAACTGTTTAAGAAAATTTACCACAACGCGAGCATCATTCGTGGGTAATGCCTTTGCTTCGGCCCACTTAGAAACATAATCCACATCCACAATGATGTATTTGTTTCCATTGCTAGGCGGAAACGGGCCCATAAAGTCTATCCCCCAGACATCAAAAATCTCACTTACCATAATTGGATTTTGCAACATTTCATCCTTCTTTGAGATTCTCCCAGTACGTTGGCAGGCATCGCATTCCTTCACATACTTGAATGCATCCTTATAAATTGTTGGCCAATAAAAACCTGCCTCAAACACTTTCCTTGCAGTGTAATTTGGACCATGATGTCCTCCAGCCGGACCATCATGACAGTGCTCTAAGATTATGTCGCATTCCTCTCCAGCTACACATCGTCGGACAATTCCATCAGCACACTGTCTGAACAAATATGGGTCTTCCCAAAAGTAATAACGTAAAGATGAGAAAAACCTCTTTCTTTGGTTAAAGTCCAATCCGGATGGAAGAGTCTTTGTAACTAGAAAGTTTGCAATATCAGCGAACCATGGAAATTAATTCAGAATTGCTTTCAACAAGCTTTCATCAGGAAATTTATCTCGAATTTCCATTTCATCCAACTTATCCAATTCTGGATTTTCCAGTCTTGACAGATGATCAGCAGCCAGATTTTCCGCTCCCTTCTTATCACGAATCTCAATGTCAAACTCCTGCAATAACAAAATCCATCGCAACAACCTTGGTTTTGCATCTTGTTTTCCAAACAAGTATCTTAATGCAGAGTGATCGGTAAAAACAACAGTTTTTGACAGGACCAGGTAAGAGCGAAACTTATCAAACGCAAAAACAACAGCAAGCAATTCCTTTTCAGTCGTAGTGTAATTCTCCTGTGCACTCGTCAAAGTCTTGCTTGCGTAATAAATAGGTTGAAACTTCTTATCAACCCTCTGACCTAAAACTGCTCCTACAGCGTAATCACTGGCATCACACATCAATTCAAATGGAAGATCCCAATTTGGACTTATCATAATTGGTGCGGATACCAATTTCTCCTTTAAAATCTTGAACGCATCTTGGCACTCTTTTGAAAACTCGAACTTAGCTTCCTTTTCCAACAACTTGTTCATAGGACGTGCTATCCTTGAAAAATCCTTGATGAATCTTCTATAGAACCCAGCATGTCCTAAGAAACTCCGTATTCCTTTAACATTTGTTGGATGGGGTAGCTTTGCTATGGCCTCAATCTTCGCTTGATCAACTTCAATACCAGCTCTTGAAATTTTATGCCCCAACACAACTCCTTCTCGTACCATGAAATGACACTTTTCCCAATTTAAAACGAGATTGGTCTCACACCTTTGCAACATCCTCTTTAGATTCATCAGACACTTATCAAAAGAATCCCCAAACACAGAGAAGTCATCCATGAATATTTCCATGCTGTCTTCTACCATATCATGGAATATTGCCATCATGCACCGTTGAAATGTGGCGGGTGCGTTACATAGACCGAAAGGCATTCTCCGATAAGCGAAAGTTCTGAATGGGCAGGTGAAAGTAGTCTTATCTTGATCATTTGCATCAATTGGGATGTGGAAGTACCCGGAGAATCCGTCTAGAAAGCAATAATACTCTTTTCCAGCTAGACGTTCGAGCATCTGATCAATGAATGGCAAGGGAAAGTGATCCTTGCGTGTTGCATCATTCAGCTTTCTATAATCGATACAGACCCTCCATCCAGTAACAGTTCTTGTGGGAATTAACTCATTCCTCTCATTCGCAACCACTGTCATACCTCCTTTTTTTGGCACAACATGAATAGGGCTGACCCATGGACTATCAGAAATCGGGTATATCAATCCAGAGTCAAGCAATTTAATGATTTCCTTCCTCACAACATCCGTAACCTTAGGATTTAATCGTCTTAATGGTTGCACAACTGGTTTGAAGTCAGATTCCATAAGGATCTTGTGCGTACAATATGATGGGCTAATTCCCTTGATGTCACCGATCGTCCATGCTATAGCATGCTTATGTTCCTTCAGAACTTTTAGCAGACTTTCTTTCTCGTTTGCTGATAACTTGGATGAAATGATAACTGGCAAATCCGACTCTCCTTGTAGGTATGCATATTCCAAATGGGTCGGTAAATCTTTCAATTCTAACCTTGGTGGTTCTTCAAAAGAAGATTTACATGCCAACACCTCTTCTCGTGAACAGGGAATCCCATGTATAGTGATGCGAGTCTGTTTCTTGACTAAAATACCATCAGTCTCAACCGATTCTTCATTCTCAGTCGGCTGATCACCTTTTAATTCCTCATCACTCTCGAACTCTAACTCCTCAAGCATTTTATCGAATTCTTCAATATCTCTAATTGCTTCTATGCTTCCCGTCCATCCTTCCAGAATCATGGGATATAGATCTTCATCTTCCATGAGACTTTGAAGGAACTCCTCATCATCAGTCATTTATCTGGCACTCACAAAGTAGCAAGTATCATCAACTGCAGCAGGATATCGCATTGATTTGTTGACATCAAACACTACTTCATCGCCTCCTAACCTCAGAGTGATTTTTCTATCATGAACATCAATCAATGCCCTTGCAGTGGCTAGAAAAGGTCTTCCCAAAATGATAGGTACCTTTTTATCTTCAACCATGTCCAGAATGATGAAATCACACGGAAAAACAAACATATCCACCTTAACTAGCACATTCTCTACCATGCCCCTAGGATATTGAACTGAATGATCTGCTAACTCAATGCACATTCTAATTGGCTTTGGTTCCCCTAACTTAAGTCTGGCATACACAGTATAAGGCATTATTGATATGCTTGCCCCCAAGTCAGCCAATGCATGAGTAAGGTCTAAACTTCCAATCAGACAAGGAAGGGTAATACTCCCAGGGTCTTTCACTTTCGGTGGAAGTTTATTTTGCATAACTGCATAACATCTCTCGTTCATTGTCACCGTGGTTGCCTCCATCAGTTTGCTCTTATTAGTTAAAAGTTCATTCAGATACTTTGCATACTTTGGCATTTGAGCAATGGCTTCCACGAATGGGATGTTAATGTGCAGTTGTTTCAGATTCTCTAGGAACTGGTGGTATTGAGCATCATCTTTCCCTCTTCTCAAAGTTGCTGGATAAGGTGGCGGCGGAGCATGATCCTTTGCATATTGCTTATCTTTAGCAATTCTTTCAGCCTCAGTGTCCACCTTGGGACTTTCCACAACTTCTACTTCCTTCTCTTTCTACGTTAGGGGTTTAGAAACCGGTTTCTTCTTTGGAATGGGGTCTTCAAAACCCCTTCCACTCCGGGTGATCACCGCTTTCGCCTGATCTCGTGGATTGGTCTCAGTGTATCCAGGTAGGGTCCCAGGGAATCTCTCTTGAAGAACTTTGGCTATGTTGGAAACATCCCCTTCAATCTGCTTAATCGCAGCTCCTTAGTTTCTCAATGCAGCGTCGGTGGCATCCATCCTTTGTCCAGAGCTCGTAATGAATTTCTCATTGGACGTGAGAAACTTACCCATCATTTCTTCTAAATTAGCTTGCTTGTCTGAAGATGATGCACCTGGCTGCTCCTTGGTGAAAAATCCAGGTTGAGTTTGGCGAAACGGTCGCCCTCTATCTTGGTATGGTCTTCTGAAAAAGTTTCCACCGCCCTGACGATATGGTGCTTGAGCTTCTCCATACTTGACTTCCTCAGTCTGTTCTCCCATTCGCATCTCGGGGCAATCCTTCACTAAATGGCTTCCTCCACAGTTGTCGCATCCCACTTGGATAGCATGGACAGTCTCAGTAACCTTCTTGATATCTCTGCCCATGTTGTCTAGCTTAGCGTTGATGGCTGCAAATCCATCGTCATCATTCACAGACCTCTTTCGCCTAGAAGTGCCATCATCCCATAACTGAGAGTGTTTCGCTTGGTCGCGAATGGCAGTCAAAGCATCACGAGGGACCTTCTTGGGAATAGGCCCTTGGGAATCCAGTTGCTGTCTCGTGGCATGATCCACTCCTTTATAGGAAATACTCACGACTTGCTGATCGTTCAGGTCGTGCTACGGGCACTTATGCATCAGGTCCTTATATCTCTCCCAAGCTTGGTGTAGTGACTCATCCATTTCCTGCTTGAAATTTCTGATCTCGTCAATCATCTTTGAAGTTTTGGAAGGAGGACAATACATCTTCAGAAACTTAGTGCGAAGGTCTTCCCATGTGGTTATGGACCCAGCTGGCTTATTTTGAATCCATCTCTTAGCAGCTCCCTTGAGTGTGATTGGGAATACCCTGAGCATAACTTGATCGCGTGTGATGTTAGGAACGTTGAACATATCGGCTATCTCCACGATTTTCTCCACATGATCATTAGCATCCTCCCTTTCTTCTCCTCGGAAAGGATTCTCCCTAAGCTCCTTGAGGAACTGTCCCTTGATTTCAAACTCCACATCTTGTGCAATCGCTGGCCTTACTACTCCAGTGCCACGGTCATTACGCATCCTACTCGAATACTCTTCGAGCGTTATGATGGCGATATCTTCTGCCATTGTGTTATCTGGTTGATCGTTAAAAAGAAATCGTAGGCACTCTCCAAAATTGCTTTCTAAATACGAACGGTAGTTCCTGGTTCGTGGGGTAAAAAGGTTATTGGTTAACGATGAGTTCGGTGGTGCTGAAGCGGCGCGTCTTCTTTGATCGAATATACGTTCGGGTTCTTCAAAAGGGTTAGTTGGGTTTGGAATAGTTGAGCGGGTCATAAACTTCAATATCGTACCTGGAAAATCAGCAGAACAGGCTACCTGACTACCCTAACTTATAACTAATAGTGAAAAAGGAATCAACTAATCAAGTAACAAATAAATAATAAATTAACTAAAAGTTATAAATAAAATCAGCAGAACAGGCTACCTGACTACCCTAATGTATTGTTTATCTTGATATATATTGCCATGATGAGTATGGATTATATGAATTGTTCAGAGGTCGATTGCGATCGGGTTTGAGTATTATTACTTGGATAACATTAGAGCTTTGTACATGTGTTGTCCATTGACTTAATGTTGGAAGCGGTAATAGTACTAAACTATTAGTTAGATCACTGATTTGGCCGTCAGTGATTGTAAGCGTTGCTTGGGGGCCTCAGCGGCATTAGGGTGCCTCAAGGACCACCAATCCTCTTTGAAGCTAGTTGTTGACTGCTTAGTTGTAGACTATTGTTAAGCTAAATTAGATTGTTGGTTATTGATCTGTTCACTTAGCTTTGTGCTAATCCCCCTCATTACTCTTGCAGGATATTTTGGTTATGTGGGTGAGCAAGATGATGGGAATGGGATGTTTGATACTGCTCGCTCTGTTTTGGTTTAACTAACTAATGATTTATCATCATATGTGAATTGAATTACACTAAGGCGTACCATTCCAAGTTGTATTGAATTATGATGGAATGATACCTTATGGATTGCATTTTGGTTATTATATGCAATCTATGTGGTATCATTTAAATGTAACCTTGGCAATGATATTTGTATTTATAACCTAAATTGTGTATGTCTAATATGCTTCCGAAATTAAAAAAAAAATAGCCTTGGTGAATTTTGAGTGTGTTATAAATTGGTATCAGAGCATAGGTTTGGGTGAATTGAGCATGGGTTAAGTGTTCAATCCCAAACCTAATTGTGTTAGTCAAACATTCCAAGGTGCGGGATTTAGCTGTGATAGAAGAATTGGTTAGTATGTAGGTACTAACAATTAACGAGTTGCGAGTTGTGATGTGGTGCAGGAAATGGCAGATCATGAAAACGAGACCGATACCCCAAATGGTACTTCTAGAACAGATGTCACTCCTCCGGAAATCCAGAATGTTAGTCAAGGTCAGGCAGGTACCTCCTTCTCAGCTGAGGATTTGACCCAAGAGGATTATTTGTTACATTTGGAAGGGGAAAATGTTAGACTAAAGGCTATCGAACAACAGTTTCTGGAGCAACAAGCTCGGTTATCTCAGCAGTTTCAGCATACTTCCCCACCAGTTTATAGCACGGTACCCCCTACTCTTGTGACATCTCAAACTCCTACATCACTACCATACTACCACCAGCAGTCTCATGGAAATACCTTTCAGACATCTACCTCAATTTCATCCTCTGGGCCATCGGGATTCCAGTTTCCGGTATTTCCTCCGCCATTTCACCATAAAGTTTGTTCCTTTAAAACATTTAAATCTAGTGGGCCATCCGATTACCATGGTAGTACCAATCCCTCCGTTACTTTAGATTGGTTAAGGGATGTCGAGAAGAAGTTTGAGGTATGTCGATGTGAGGATGAGGTTAAGGTTCCTTATGCGGTTCAGCTTCTTAAAGGTCCAGCGATGGGTTGGTGGGATTCTATTACCTCCCATTTCTCTCCTCAACAAAGGGCTTCTATTAGGTGGACCGATTTCTACAATGAGATTTGTAAAAAGTATTGTTCGGGATATGACATGACCAGTCTGCGACGCGAGTTCTTGGATATGCAATTGGCAGACAATATGACGATGGATGATCTTATTTCCCAATTCACAGAGAAGTTGAGGTTTGTGCACCAATGGGTGCCGGATGAGAGAACCAAAATTGACCATTTTGTTGGAATGTTGCCCTATACTTATCGGACGACAGTGAGACTTGCGGGTACTCTTACCCAAGCTTTTGATTTGGCCCGTTCAGTGGATGGTGATATTCGAGCACAAGGCTTGGAGATTAAGGAAAAATCTCCATTGAAACCCCAGGATGACTCCTCGGTGAGTCCGGGAAAGAAGAAATGGCAAGGATCACCTCAAGGTAAGAAACCGAGTTCTGGAAGTGGTGTTAAGGTGGATAGAACCAATTGGTGTAATGGTTGTAGATCCAGACATACGGGGCCTTGTACTCCTCAAACTCGTAGATGCGTTAAGTGTGGGCAACTTGGACATGATTTTAAAGATTGCACATTTCCTAACAGTGTGTGCTGGAATTGCCACAAGAAGGGACACCGTGCGGGTCAGTGTAGTATGGGTAGGCAAGGGATGGGTAAGGTCGGTGGGTCTTCATCATCTGGCCAGAAAAGGAAGAATCCGCCATCAGCAACTGGCAGAGCATTTCAGATGACAGCTGATGAAGCTGTCAGAACGGAGGATGTCATAACCGGTACTTTTCTAATCAATTCTATACCGGCATGCGTTTTATTTGATTCGGGAGCCAATTGCTCTTTTGTATCTATGCATTTCTGTGATAGATTGAAACTAGCTCTCACCATAATTACAAATCTTATTGAAGTTGAAGTAGCAAATGGTAAATTAGTTCCGGTTACCACATCGGTTACTAGAGCTAGTATTTTGATTGAAGGACATAGTTTCCCTGTTTCCTTCCTTTTGATGCCTATTACCGGTTTCGATGCGGTCTTAGGCATGGATTGGTTAAGCCTGAATAGAGCCAACATAGATTGCCATAAAAAGTTAATCAAAATCCCCACTTCGGATGAGTCTTATGTTGTGGCTCGAGGAGAGCGCGTGAAGGGTAGTATTCCTGTGATTTCTTTGATGAAAGCTAGAAAATCTCTAGCTAAAGGGTGCGAATCATATTTGGCCTATATTATTGATGCTAAGTTAGACAATAAAAAGGTCTCCGATGTTCGAGTGGTTGATGAATACTCGGATGTCTTTCCCGATGAGTTGCCTGGCTTACCTCCCATTAGAGAAGTAGAATATAAAATTGACTTGATTCTACCCCTGTAGCTAAGGCTCCTTATAGATTAGCCCCCTCAGAAATTCGCGAAATGATGAGCCAGATTCAGGAGTTATTAGATAAGGGTTTTGTTAGGCCTAGTTCCTCTCCCTGGGGTGCACCTGTGTTATTTGTTAAAAAGAAGGATGGCACCTTTCGTATGTGTATCGACTATAGGGAGTTGAATAAGAGAACCATAAAGAATAAGTACCCTTTGCCCCGAATAGATGAATTGTTTGACCAATTACAAGGGTCTTCTTATTTTTCAAAAATCGATTTGAGGTCGGGTTATCACCAAGTGCGGGTTTGTGATAAGGATATCCCTAAGACAGCTTTTCGCACAAGGTATGGTCATTATGAATTTCTGGTGATGCCGTTTGGGTTGACTAATGCTCCGGCAATTTTCATGGATTTGATGAATAGGGTTTGTCGACCCTTCCTTGATAAATTTGTAATAGTATTCATTGATGATATCTTGGTTTATTCTAAGTCTGAATCCGATCATGAGATGCATTTGCGTATGGTTCTTGACACATTGAGAAAAGAACAACTGTATGCTAAATTTTCAAAATCCGAGTTTTGGCTTCGTGAGGTTCAATTTTTGGGGCACATCATTTGTAAAGAAGGGGTTAAGGTGGATCCATCAAAAGTTGAGGCTGTTATGAATTGGCAAGCTCCTAAGTCTCCTTCCGAAATTAAGAGTTTCCTGGGTTTAGCGGGCTACTACCGGAAGTTCATTAAGGATTTTTCTAAGATTGCAGGTCCTCTGACTAAGCTGACTCGGAAAGATGTTAAATTTCAGTGGACTGAACAACAGGAATCTGCTTTTCAAACTCTAAGGCAGCTTTTGTGTCAAGCACCGATTTTAGCATTGCCGGAGGGGTCCGATGACTTCGTTGTTTATTGTGATGCTTCTTCTGCAGGGTTGGGTTGTGTTTTGATGCAACGAGACCGTGCTATTGCATATGATTCGCGTCAACTGAAACCTCATGAGATTAATTATCCTACCCATGACTTGGAACTTGCGGCCGTGGTTTTCGCTCTGAAAATATGGAGGCACTACCTTTATGGCACGAAATGTGTCATTTGTACTGATCACAAAAGTCTCCAGTATATGTTCACTCAGAAAGAGCTCAATATGCGACAAAGGCGATGGTTGGAATTGATCAAGGACTATGATTGCGAGATTCGTTTCCGGTATTTTGACAATCTCTTCCGATAAAGGTGAAGGCTTATATTTTTTAAAATTTGGTTTTGCCTTATATCCTCCATCTTTTGGTTTGTCAAAATTTTCCACCATATCGCTTTCCATATCCTTCACAATTAGATCTTTATTCCAAAATGCAATCATCTCATCTAAAGACCGTTTCATATCCTCTTTACTCATTATGGAAATGTTTCTCGAGTTTTGAAAACTCACAGGGACATCATTCATCTTCTGAGACATACATGTCAAAATAAAAGAAAAAGAGTAGAAAAGAATATAAAATAAAATAAAATAAAAACTAACTATTTTTTTTTTCTAATTTAAATAATAAACAACCCGTTCCCCGGTAGAACAAAAGTCCAACCGGTTAAGTGTTCCCCGGCAGCGGCGCCAAAAACTTGAAGCGTGTGAAAGCGTCTCGTTTTATAATTTATAACTGAAAATACCTTATTAATACTATCACACAACCAGGCAAGAATACCTGATCAGAATAGTATAGCTATGGTAAGTCCAGGTCGATCTCAGGAACACAGGAATGGTGGTTTATTATTAAAATAGAAAATACTAATTATCCTAGAAAACAGTAAACAAGGGGGGGACGTTTGAGTTCCGTGCGAACATAAGATTGTAAATAATAATTAAAACTAAATAAAGACTTTAAATTAAAATAACAAATAGGTAACAATAGGAAGGTGCAAGTAATTGTGTAAATAATTCCACTCAGATTCATATATTCCAATTCATTGCACGTTAATTGTTTAATTGTGATTCTTTTATATCAACTTAATGCCAAATTCTTCAATGATATTAAATTGAATGTGAACTAGCCAACGGTTCGGGTCCAACTAATTCCTACAATCTAGGGTCCAACAGAAACATCGGTCCGATGTCACAAGATGATCAGTCAATTGTGTGCCTTTCCCTAAATCATGCATTAAATATTCACGATTGATTATAATTGATCCTCGTGGTATGACTCAACAATACCTACTAATAATTACTTATTAGTCTTATTCATCTTAGGTTATTTAATTATTAGTCTCTTAACCTATCAAACTCAATCTATTCAGCAATGATCAAAACCTAAGTTATAACCATCAATAATCAACAATCTCAAGGGAACTCAATCTCAATGACATAGTCAACCACGTTAAGTAATAACTAATAACCACTAATAAATAAGGATCAACGGATAATATAATCATCTTCAATCGAACAATTTAATAAACGTGCAATATAATCGGCCAATAATCATTATCCAAGTTTCATTACTACACAAATACTAAATATCAATTCATATTCAAATATGCATAAAACAAAATATTCAATATCAAAAACATAATTGCAATTGAATTAAATAAAAAGTAGATACAAACCGAATAATGAATCACAAAAAGATAAAGTGAAATGGCTTCAACCGTAGCTTTTCGTGCCTCCAAAAGTAACCTAAAATTTATATTTTACTAACCCTAAACGAAATATATAAAAAACCTAACTAAAAATGTGGTGAAAAAGTATGTAAAAAGGTCTCCAAATTTGCAGGCAGAGGCTGCGTTTTATAGTTGCTGGGAAAACAATCCATACGCCGTATGGATGTGAACTGCGTACTCCACACGAAAACAGCCAGCTGCCTCACACGTTTTCATTGCTGTAGCCTTTATACTCTTGGATCTTTCTTTTACCTAATTAATGGCATGGGCCCCACGATTGACTAGCTAGCTGGATATGCTTTGTTACTTTGACCTTGGGCCCACCGATTTGGATCCCTTTCGCTGCTTTCGTGACATCTGCAAACAAACCAAAACAATCCCATCTTTGTATTATTATTAATTACTACGTTAGTATTAAAAATTTCATAGTTATATGTTACATTATTTTATTAACTACTATTACTATTAATATTATTATATTTGTGACTAGTACGTACTACTACTACTTAATTTATAACTAGTACTACTATTACTAATATTATTTATTGTTATTAATACTAATGATCATATGATTATTACTATCATTATTAGATATTATTATAATACTAACTTAACTATTATTTAACCTAATTATTTACTACTAATATTTAGCCTAAATATTTATTTGGTCCAACTCATAAACTCCAATAAATATACAATCTAACTATTTTTACTCAACTCATTTAACTTTTCGAACTCAAATATTTACAAAGTTTATTTATTTTTTTCACACTTTTAACCACTTTGTCCTACTCTATTTAGGTACAATCTACTTTTATACAAAAATTACTTAATTTACTCTATTTTTATTCATTTTCTAATTTAAACTCTAATTCTACCTATTTTGTAAATATGAACGAAATACATATATTTTATCAAGTAAATGCAATAAAAGTATACAGAAACTGGGGAATATTATTATATAAAAGTAGTAATATTTGATGTTATCAATTATCAACTGCTCCTTAAGAACAATATGTATTTTAATTATTGTTTCATTAATACTTCATTTCTGTAAATTATGTTTTGTGACCTTTGAAATGCTCCTGCCAATAATTTTTAGCTCATCGTTCATAGTGTGAATTCGTTAATGCTAAACAATGGTCTTATGTACTCATCATTTTGCTGTTTTTTTGGTACAAAGGAGAGTAGTTGGAACAAGTTGGCCAAGATGTAAATGTGATGTCGTGTAAATGGGGTTTTAGTTTTAAAATGGAAAATACCTAACTTACTACACACAACACATGCAAGAATACCTGATCATATATAGTATAGTTTAGTAAGTCCGAGTCGAACACAGGGAACGGATGTCAATATTAACAAGTTGGAAATTGCTACAATTAATTAAAGCAGTAAAAAGTGGGGACGTTTTAGTTCCGATCGAACAAATGAGTAACAATTATAAAAGAAATGATTTATTAAATAAAACTTAATTATAAAATAAAGAAATAATAAAATAACTTAATAAAAGATTTAATTCAAATAGTAAAAGAAGTACAATTGCTTAGACTAGTTTCCTCAGAATCTGATTATCACTTTATTGAATTGCTAATGTATGAACTTCATTGTGACATGACAAATGTATCAACCATCTTTGCAGGATTAATTGATTAAACACAATTCAGAAAGATATAAAGTTGTTTTCAACCCGCTAACAGTTCAATTTAACGTTATCCACCAAATTGCATTATGAATTATAACTACACCGTTTGTATGATTTATCCTTATAACTTGAATCAACAAAGTCTATAACTATTACTAGTTATCACATTCATTGCCAATTCTTAACAATAATTGATCCTAGCCTATCAAACTCAATCTATTTAGTGATAATCATCAATTAAAACCAACAATCATCAATAATGACCAATCAATAGAGAACTCAATCATAAATTAATGGATCATCACGCTAGGTTATCATCAAGATTCAACAATTAAACATGGATCTTCGAATAAACATATAAACATTCATGAAATTCAATATTAACTAGCAATTCAACAATCAAATCATCATCCGAGTATTATCATCTAAGCAATTGTATTAAAAACTTAGCCACTCATATTATCACAGAAAATCAGAATCGAATTCAACATCATAATCATAATCAAATGAAAATAAAAAGTGTATTCGAACCGAAATATCGAAATAATAAATGAACGAATGAAAACCCTTCAATCTTTTTTCTCTCCCTCCTTCAAAAGCTCTGAAATTAGGGTTTGGAATGAGAGAAAATCGACTGGAGCAAAGTGTGGTGAGTTGTGTAAAAAATGAGGGCAAAATGAGTTTTTTAGGTTTTCTGTCGAAGCGATCCATACGCCGTATGGAATTCCATACGCCGTCTGGATTGCAAAGCCCACGGGTTTAACCCGCGTCTTCGGGCAGCCCGGCTCAACTGATCCATACGCCGTATGTATGACACCCCCAAATTTAATGATTTGCGGAAGCTAGATTTGGGTGTCACTAATCAATATACAAAGCACATAAGATATAATGAACGACCACTATATGCGTCGTTTTAAACTTGTATAGATAAAGTAAATGTTTACATCAAAATATAGTTACATTAGCTCGGTTCCTGAAATTGAGAGATTACATAGCATAATTACTTTTACAAAATATAATAATGCAGTCCAATCTCTAGTTGTATGTATGCTGACTCGAGCTAATAATTCCTGCTTGTGCAGCCAAACTACTGCTGGGTACCTGTGATAAATACTAAAATGGGTCAGCGAAAACGCTGGTGAGCTCACAGGTTTGCATGTCAATATATAGTTGTAAGAACCGCAAGATTTATATTGAATTTAAAATGCAATTAAGCAAGATAAAAGTTATACTGTCCATGAGCACATAGTCTGAGCTTAACTTGATTTGTCAGGCCCACTTAAGGAAACCTAACTTGAAATGCCTCCTACGAAAGTGCCTAATCAACACTCGTCTTCCCAAATGCTAATACATCCGTTTGACCGGTTAGTGCGTGCTAACCCGGATGAGGATTGTCAATCCCATATGATATCATATACTAACATTCACGCTAAAATATTAGAGACTATGCTTATGGAGGACTTTAAATTGATTAGCTTGAAACTCATGTAGTATTTGAAGTTTGGCACTTGCGTTCTACTTGTAAAACAAAATCGAGTAGTAATATCACACCCCTAGCTGTAAAGCAGTGAAAATGGGGCTATGAAACTCACCTGAGTCTTGAAGTGTTTAATTTAATAAACTCGAAATAATTAGCGGTGAATTGATGTCCAAAGACTTGAAACCTGAATGTGTTCACGACACTTGATTGTTATTAATTGTACCGGTATCCCGAAAGACTACCTTTGTAGTTGTTATACAACTATATATATATATATATATATATATATATATATATGTCCAAATTACTACGATTTGGTTGATTGAATTGATACAAGTTACAACGACTTGTTTGATTTAATTGATACAAGTTACAACGACTTGTTTGATTCTGAAGTATGTTTTGAAAACGTGTACAGCCCGTTGGTGATTTAGTTGAAATAATAATAATTCTAAAATGTTGACTTTGCTACAGTACTGCTACAGTAAATTTGACTTTTTTGAACAGTAACTTTGACTTCAAAATTCTGGTTTTTCTGTGTTTTGCGACACAACATGCGACACAAAGATTTGACATGCGACACAATGGTTGTGTCGCAGACGTCATGCGACACAAGGATACGACACAGGGACTGTGTCGCATCGAATACGAAATGCTAATTTAATAGCGACATAGTGGTTGTGTCGTATAGAAGTACGACATAGTTTGCGACATAGAGTGCGACACAATATTGTGTCGCACGAGTTACGACACTAAAGGATTTATACGACACAAGGTGCGACATAAAGGGCAAAATACGACACAACATGCGACACAAGGCTTGTGTCGCATGGATGAACACCAGCCCAGAAAGTCCGGCTGTTCGCGATTTTTCCGGCCAAAACTCAATTTAAACTCGTTTTTAAGCTATAAAACTGTGTTCTAATCTTTGTAATGGACATATATAAGTTGTGTAAACATCAAAACATCAAAATATTACATAAAACTAAACAAATCTAAGTTTTTAGAAATTTCCTTACAAATGCAAATCGAAGAAGATGGAGGCCGAAAACGATGGTAGAGCTTTTGTTAATCTTGTTCCTCACTTGATGGTGGTTCCGAAAATGTAAGTTTTGTTGTCGGATTTGATGATTCCGAAATTTTGTATGAATTTGGTGAGAGTGTTTTTGGTGTGTGTGTGTTTTTTTGGAGAATGAAAATGAAAGAAAGAATGAAGGAGAGGTGGGGTGTAGGTGAAAGCCTCACCTCGCAGTCTCCGTCCCATGCTCCGCGTGGTGTTCGTTTTCTCAGTCATTTAACGTTAAATATTTATTTTATTCGTTTAAATTTTCCATTTTAAATTATAAATTATTATAAAATATTTTATTGTAAAATTTTACCAGTTATCTATTTATGATATTTAAAAGGGGAATTCGTTTTATTTGTTTGCGCGTTTGTATTTTTAATCTCGTATACATTAATTGTGTAATAAAACTTGGATACGAAATATTACAATAAATGAGATTCTGAATAAAATTGAGTTATTAGATAATATTTGTGTTTCTTAATAAAATTATTCACCAACGTCCGTATTTATTGTATCGAAATTCATTCGATTTGAAACTCGTACGATTTAAATAAACCGCATAATTGTGTAGATATATATTCAACAATATATATGATAATTGATACATTAATTAGCCTAACACATAACTAATTACATGTATTAAAACTTGATTAGGCACTAAATTCTAGTCCTAAATTGACGGTTGTCACATTCTCCCCCTGTTAGAAGAATTTCGTCCCGAAATTTATGTTGAAGTCGTGTTTGACGTTGAATCAGTGAAGAGTTGAGGATACTTGAGTCGCATTTGGTCTTCCCGTTCCCAAGTGAATTCCGGACCGCGCCGCGAATTCCACCTAACTTTGACGATAGGAATACGACTTTGTTTAAGTTGTTTGACCTCACGGTCCATGATTTCAGCGGGTTCCTCAACAAAGTGAAGTTTTTCGTCAACTCGAATTTCATCGAGTGGAATGATAAGTGTCTCATCAGACAGACACTTCTTCAGATTTGAAACATGAAATGTGGGATGCACGCTGCTGAGTTCGGATGGCAGCTGCAATCGATATGCCGCTGGACCAATCTTTTCGAGGATCTCGAATGGTCCAATGTATCTGGGATTTAACTTCCCTCGTTTGCCAAATCGGATTACGCCTTTCCAAGGCGATACTTTGAGTAGAACTCGATCCCCAACCTGGAACTCGAGTGGCTTGCGTCTCATATCAGCATAACTTTTCTGACGATCACGCGCGGCTTTGAGTTTGTTTTGAATTTCTACGATTCTCTCGGTCGTCTCGTGAATGATTTCTGGACCCGTGAGTTGGCTGTCCCCAACTTCGGTCCAACAGATAGGTGACCGGCACTTACGACCGTACAGTGCCTCGAAGGGTGCAGCTTTGATGCTGGTATGATAACTGTTGTTGTACGAGAACTCGCACAATGGTAGATGTTTTTCCCAGTTTACACCGAAGTCTACTACGCAGGCCCGTAGCATGTCTTCAAGTGTTTGAATGGTTCGTTCACTTTGACCGTCGGTTTGAGGATGGTATGCGGTACTCATATCCAGTCGAGTACCCAGGGATTTTTGAAGTGATTGCCAAAATTGTGAAGTGAAACGACTATCCCTATCGGAGATAATTGAGATTGGAACACCGTGTTTGGTCACGATTTCCTTCAGATAAATGTTGGTGAGGCGTTCCATTTTGTCAGATTCCTTGATTGCCAGGAAGTGAGCAGATTTTGTGAGACGATCCACGATCACCCAAATGGAATCGCAACCGTTCGAGGATTTGGGTAGCTTGGTTATGAAGTCCATGGCAATTTGTTCCCATTTCCATTCAGGAAGACTGGGTTGTTGAAGTAAACCAGAAGGTTTTTGATATTCGATTTTGACTTTGGAGCAAGTAAGGCACTTGCTGACATAGGTGGCGATTTCAGATTTCATGTTCGGCCACCAGTAGAAGTCCTTGATACCGTGGTACATTTTATCGGACCCCGGGTGGATAGAATATTTAGACTTGTGAGCTTCATCCATCACCAAGTCTCGTAGGTTCCCATATTTAGGCAACCAGATTCATTTTGAGAAATACCTAATCCCGTTAGGTCTGATTTCGAATTGTTTATCCATGCCCCGTAAGGCTTCATCTTTGACATTTTCGGGTTTTAAGGCTTCGAGTTGAGCAGTGAGAATTTGAATGTTTAAATTGTTGTGAATGGTCATACTGAGGGCTTGAACCCGAAGTGGTTTCACTCGCTCTTTTCGACTGAGGGCGTCAGCAACAACATTTGCTTTGCCTGGATGATATTTGAGTTCGCAGTCGTAATCGGTAAGCAACTCGACCCATCGACGTTGCCTCATGTTGAGATCCTTCTGATCGAATATGTGTTGAAGGCTTTTATGGTCGGTAAAGATTGTACACCTGGTACCATAAAGGTAATGTCTCCAGATTTTGAGGGCAAAAACGACAGCTCCTAGCTCGAGGTCGTGGGTGGTGTAATTCTTTTCATGAATCTTGAGCTGTCGGGAAGCATAAGCTATGACTTTGTCTCGTTGCATGAGCACGCAACCGAGACCTTGATGAGAAGCATCGCAGTATACCACGAAGTCATCAGTGCCTTCGGGTAATGATAGGATAGGAGCACTGCAAAGCTTTTGTTTTAAGAGTTGGAATGCCGATTCTTGTTTATCAGTCCAGTCAAACTTTTTGTCTTTCTGGGTCAGCGTCGTGAGTGGTATGGCTATCTTGGAGAAATTTTCAATGAATCGTCGATAATATCCGGCCAGTCCTAAAAACTGCCGTACTTCGGTCGGAGTGGTTGGCGATTGCCAGTCTTTGATAGCCTCGATCTTTGACGGGTCAACGTGAATCCCCTGACTGTCAATCACGTGACCAAGGAATTGAACGGTTTTGATCCAGAACTCACACTTAGAGAACTTGGCATAGAGCTCCTCGTGTTTAAGTAGTTCAAGGATGGTTCTGAGGTGTTGCGCATGCTCTTCTTTGCTTCGTGAATATATGAGGATGTCATCGATGAAGACAATGACACACTTATCAAGGTAAGGTTTACACACCCGATTCATAAGGTCCATGAATACAGCCGGTGCATTGGTTAGGCCGAATGGCATCACTTGGAATTCGTAATGCCCGTAACGGGTTCTGAAAGCGGTTTTTGGAATATCGGCATCACGAACACGCAATTGGTGATAACCGGATCGGAGATCAATCTTTGAATAACAACTCGACCCTTGAAGTTGGTTGAACAAATCATCGATTCGAGGGAGTGGATACCGGTTCTTGGCAGTTAACTTGTTCAACTCTCGATAGTCGATACACATTCGAAAAGAACCGTCTTTCTTCTTGACAAATAGGACCGGAGCTCCCCAAGGTGAAGAACTCGACCTGATGAATCCTCGTTCCAGGAGTTCCTGTAACTGGGTGGACAGCTCCTGAAGTTCGGATGGAGCTAAACGGTATGGTGCTCGGGCCACCGGCGCAGCACCTGGTACAAGATCGATTGAGAACTCAACCTGTCTTGGTGGTGGTAGACCAGGTAGTTCTTCAGGAAAGACTTCTGGAAAGTCTCGAACAATTGGAACATCCTCAAGTCGCTTCTCCTCCGACTTTTTCTCCATGATGTGCGCGAGGATTGCTGGATAACCCTTTCTCAGAAATTTTCGGGTTTTAAGACAAGATATGATGTTAAGCCTCGTCCCTCCGGTCTCCCCCTGTATGACTAGGGTTCTACCGACAGTGAGAGGTATGCGAACAATTTTGTCATGGCAAATGATTTCGGCGCGATGCTTGGATAACCAGTCCATGCCCACAATGACATCGAAACTTCCTATCTCAACAGGCATAAGATCTATGGAGAAGGTTTCGTTGGCTAGATTTAAGGTGCAATTAGGTATCACACTATTGGTTTCTATCAATTTGCCATTTGCTAGCTCTACGGTGTACTTAACGTCTAAAGCAACAGGTGTAATGTCAAGTAGAGGGCAAAATTCATCGGAAATAAAACTCCTATCGGCACCAGTATCAAACAGTATGGAAGCAGTTAAATTGTTAAGGAGGAACATACCCGTGACCACATTCGGGTCCTGACGGGCGTCCCCTGAGTTGATCACGAAGGCGCTACTTTTGGCGTTGTTGTTGTTGCGGTGGTTGTTGTTGTTGTTGCCCTTATTCTTCAGTTTTGGGCAAAAATCCCTGAAGTGTCCTGGGTTTCCACATTCATAACAGGACTTAGGTTGTCGGTTATTTCTGTCAGAGGGGTTGTTGTTGGATTTGGGGGCTCGGCAATCCTTAGTCGAATGCCCGTACCTCCTGCAGTTGTTGCAAGGAGTACCGCACTGACCAAAGTGGTGATAGTTACACTTGGGACAATAAGGTTTGTCCCCGGTGTAGCTGCGGTTGGATTCAGAGTTGGTGGTGTAGACTTGGATGGCGTTGTTTTTCTTGTTTGAGTTGTGGTGGTGTTCAGTGGATTTGCGTTTGTTGTTGTTGGAGGATGAGGTGTTGGAGGTCTCACGGCTGACAACTAGAGCCATGAGTTCGTGGGCCAATCGAATGGCACTTTCAGTAGTAGTTGGTTTGGATGAGGCGACGTTTCCCTGAATGTTCTCGGGAAGTCCACGAATGTATTTCTTAATGCCCTTACTTTCTGGTTCGACCAAACCTGGGCATAATAAGGCAAACTGCTGAAACTTGGTGGTATATTCAGCAACATCATTTCCCTGCACCTCCAGATGCCAGAATTCTTCTTCCAGCCTGTGTAATTCCTCTTCAGGACAGTACTTTTCTGTCAGCTTCTTCTTCAGTTCGGCCCAAGGAAGTCGATTTGCAACCTCAAGGCCTACAGAGTTTGCGTGGGTTTTCCACCACGTGAGTGCACCTTCCTGAAAGGTGTAAGCAGCGAATTTGACTTTGTTGTTCTCAGTACAGTCGCAGAGACTGAAAACAGATTCCATACGCTCAATCCAACGGATCAAACCAATGGCACCTTCCGTGCCCTTGAAGTATAGCGGTTTACAGCTAAGAAAGTCCTTATAGGAGCAAGGTTTGGGTGGTGGAGTATTGGTTGCTGTGTCCTCGCTACCGGGTGGTGTTCGGGTAGCCAAGGCTTCGGTCACACTGCGGGCAATTATTCCCGCGATCTCAGCTTCGCTAAGGGTAATTTGACGACGAGGAGGCATGATGCTGAGTAAGAAAGAACAAGGAAATGAAATAAGATACTAGTCCGAGTATGATGAACTAGTGGTGTGTTTGTCATTTCGAGACAAAGCGTTAGAGAGAAAGAGGCCTATATTCATATAATATAATATAGCCTAAAGTTGTAATGAGGTCTACTTATGTAAATATATGTATATCACATAATAACCTATTGAGTGTCTAGCACAGACGTGTTTTGAGTCCCGTTTCTCTCGAGGTCAGAGTCAAATAATGCATTCCTGTTCAACATAACTCTTTTAGATTTCACATCATCTTTCTCTAATTGTACATAGTTGATCAGGCTATGTTAAATTAAAGTCGTATGATGTAATCCCTGAACTAGTCATAACTAATAAGGAATGATGCCTAACGGTCATAGTCTAGGCCCACTAAATGCAACCTAGTTCACTATAACCTTAGGCTCTGATACCAATGTATGACACCCCCAAATTTAATGATTTGCGGAAGCTTGATTTGGGTGTCACTAATCAATATACAAAGCACATAAGATATAATGAACGACCACTATATGCGTCGTTTTAAACTTGTATAGATAAAGTAAATGTTTACATCAAAATATAGTTACATTAGCTCGGTTCCTGAAATTGAGAGATTACATAGCATAATTACTTTTACAAAATATAATAATGCAGTCCAATCTCTAGTTGTATGTATGCTGACTCGAGCTAATAATTCCTGCTTGTGCAGCCAAGCTACTGCTGGGTACCTGTGATAAATACTAAAATGGGTCAGCGAAAACGCTGGTGAGCTCACAGGTTTGCATGTCAATATATAGTTGTAAGAACCGCTAGATTTATATTGAATTTAAAATGCAATTAAGCAAGATAAAAGTTATACTTTCCATGAGCACATAGTCTGAGCTTAACTTGATTTGTCAGGCCCACTTAAGGAAACCTAACTTGAAATGCCTCCTACGAAAGTGCCTAATCAACACTCGTCTTCCCAAATGCTAATACATCCGTTTGACCGGTTAGTGCGTGCTAACCCGGATGAGGATTGTCAATCCCATATGATATCATATACTAACATTCACGCTAAAATATTAGAGACTATGCTTATGGAGGACTTTAAATTGATTATCTTGAAACTCATGTAGTATTTGAAGTTTGGCACTTGCGTTCTACTTGTAAAACAAAATCGAGTAGTAATATCACACCCCTAGTTGTAAAGCAGTGAAAATGGGGCTATGAAACTCACCTGAGTCTTGAAGTGTTTAATTTAATAAACTCAAAATAATTAGCGGTGAATTGATGTCCAAAGACTTGAAACCTGAATGTGTTCACGACACTTGATTGTTATTAATTGTACCGGTATCCCGAAAGACTACCTTTGTAGTTGTTATACAACTATATATATATATATATATATATGTCCAAATTACTACGATTTGGTTGATTGAATTGATACAAGTTACAACGACTTGTTTGATTTAATTGATACAAGTTACAACGACTTGTTTGATTCTGAAGTATGTTTTGAAAACGTGTACGGCCCGTTGGTGATTTAGTTGAAATAATAATAATTCTAAAATGTTGACTTTGCTACAGTACTGCTACAGTAAATTTGACTTTTTTGAACAGTAACTTTGACTTCAAAATTCTGGTTTTTCTGTGTTTTGCGACACAACATGCGACACAAAGATTTGACATGCGACACAATGGTTGTGTCGCAGACGTCATGCGACACAAGGATACGACACAGGGACTGTGTCGTATCGAATACGAAATGCTAATTTAATAGCGACATAGTGGTTGTGTCGTATAGAAGTACGACATAGTTTGCGACATAGAGTGCGACACAATATTGTGTCGCACGAGTTACGACACTAAAGGATTTATACGACACAAGGTGCGACATAAAGGGCAAAATACGACACAACATGCGACACAAGGCTTGTGTCGCATGGATGAACACCAGCCCAGAAAGTCCGGCTGTTCGCGATTTTTCCGGCCTAAACTCAATTTAAACTCGTTTTTAAGCTATAAAACTGTGTTCTAATCTTTGTAATGGACATATATAAGTTGTGTAAACATCAAAACATCAAAATATTACATAAAACTAAACAAATCTAAGTTTTTAGAAATTTCCTTACAAATGCAAATCGAAGAAGATGGAGGCCGAAAACGATGGTAGAGCTTTTGTTAATCTTGTTCCTCACTTGATGGTGGTTCCGAAAATGTAAGTTTTGTTGTCGGATTTGATGATTCCGAAATTTTGTATGAATTTGGTGAGAGTGTTTTTGGTGTGTGTGTGTTTTTTTGGAGAATGAAAATGAAAGAAAAAATGAAGGAGAGGTGGGGTGTAGGTGAAAGCCTCACCTCGCAGTCTCCGTCCCATGCTCCGCGTGGTGTTCGTTTTCTCAGTCATTTAACGTTAAATATTTATTTTATTCGTTTAAATTTTCCATTTTAAATTATAAATTATTATAAAATATTTTATTGTAAAATTTTACCAGTTATCTATTTATGATATTTAAAAGGGGAATTCGTTTTATTTGTTTGCGCGTTTGTATTTTTAATCTCGTATACATTAATTGTGTAATAAAACTTGGATACGAAATATTACAATAAATGAGATTCTGAATAAAATTGAGTTATTAGATAATATTTGTATTTCTTAATAAAATTATTCACCAACGTCCGTATTTATTGTATCGAAATTCATTCGATTTGAAACACGTACGATTTAAATAAACCGCATAATTGTGTAGATATATATTCAACAATATATATGATAATTGATACATTAATTAGCCTAACACATAACTAATTACATGTATTAAAACTTGATTAGGCACTAAATTCTAGTCCTAAATTGACGGTTGTCACAGTATGGATTTCCATACGCCGTATGGATTGAAAATCACAAATCTTCAGCCAATCGACTTCCATTCTTCAAACTCCACAATTTTTAGCATCTTTTCTTCGATATTCACTCGTTTTCCGTTTCTTTTATAATTCAAGCTCCAGATAACTCCTAAATGTAAATATGAACGAAATGAGTATCGAATTCAAATCAAATGCATAAGAAATTAATCAAACTAAGGGGTAATTAGTACTATAAAATAGCACATTTTGGCGTTCATCAAAATGCTGCTATCAAGTTTTATTTAGTTAATTGTTGGGTTTATTCTATAAAGGATGCTATACTTCAGAGCAAAATTGTTTCTCCTATGTCACATGAATCATTACCACATTTCTCCGAGTTTTAATGCAAGCTTTTAAGAATATCACATTTGACTATTTATATGCAATATTATGTGTTGTATTCTTAGTTGTTTTTCAGGTTCAAATAGGCAAAACGTTTTTGTTCGAGTCTATGTAGGTTATTGTGTTTTACAATTGGGGTGTCAAAATGGGATGGTCTACACATTTGGTAATGGGTCAACTGGGGATTCTGTCTAAGTGGGTAAATTTTGCTCCATGTGAAAACTGTTCAGGTTTAACCACAAACTCTCTTTTTGGGTTGACCCAATAATGAATTGAGAATTGTGTCACAATAGTTTAATCTTATTTGGCTGACCCGCTAACAATGACGACTGCGTTTAGCAATATCGGTTATGTTTTTTTTTTTTTATGTTCCTACGGAGTATTTCTTTGCTAAGTGGGCAATGTTGTTTCCCAGGATTAAGAGAACTCAGGGCATATTCAACTTACTTGAGTTATCACATACGAAGCATCAACTGTCAATGGTGGAAACACCCTCTCTTGAGGAAGTAGGAAATTAGGATCGGTGAGATTAGGACTACATTCAACAATTATTATAAAGATGAGGTATGTTGATACATGTTTACTATAAAGATATCTAATATTAAAAATTTTCCACTTTACATGAGTTTGTTGTTTGTATTTATGAATTATGAACTTATTGTTATAGTTAGACATACACGTAGGGAAAGAGATGTACATATCTCCCTATATATAAAATTATTAAGGACCCTTTGTTAATTTGTCAACATATGAGTGACATTTGTTGTTCTTTTAGGTGTAATCTTTGTTTCTCATTTTTCTTGAACACATTGTTGAAGAAATTTTATATATTTTCTTTTTCGTAAAAAAAAAAAACGCATCCCCTCGTCTCTCTCCTAAAACCGCCTACGGCCTTTTTATCTTCATCTGCAACAACTCAAGCTTCTCTCCTGTTGATGCCTAATCGTAACTATACAACCGAATCATATATGGAGATTATAAATTTTTATCGTCATTGTTGGGAACATCTATTCCTAGATTTGGGAACGATGCCTCCGGGTTTAATTTTGCCCTAAATTTTTTTACTCCCTTTTGTTGTTCCTAATTCGTTATTTGATACAGATAGTAGAGGATTATTCAACCGTTACTTCTGTCAACGTCAGAAGAATATGTCAAAAAGCTAATCATATACAGGGAATGGATCTCAAACCGTTTTCAAATTTGTTCACCAGGTCTCTTTCTCCACTAAATTAAATAAGTGAGTTTCAGACTTTCTGCATGAATCCAGCACTTTTGTAATGCTACTATGGTTTTTTTGGATTATCTAATTCTATGACTTTGGTTCATTTTCTGAAATGATGGTATAGATGAGTTCTATAGTTCCTGTAACAGACCACGATTGAATGAATAAATCTTGTATATGCTCTTTTCTCATTGTTACAAGTCAGAACTCAGAACCTCATATCTTACCAATGATTTTGACTTGGATTTGCACAAACATTGTCCATACGCTTCTTTTGGTATAACTTTTAACCCTTCTCATTAAGTATTAATCATTTAATCGTTAATTAGGGTTACGGGTTTTGGGGTTATTCGAAATCACACCAATTGGGGCACGATGTGTTAATAATTGGTGCGTTTTACTTGTTTACAACATGCGCAACTTTTGGTAACAAAGTTTTGCAAAAGCCCCAATTTTGGTTCGAAGTGATTTCTGGGCATGAACAGTGACACGATGATCTTCATCGTTGCGTCACTTCGTGCGTCACTTCCTGTAAGTGACGCACTTTGGTAATTTGATAGGCTTACCATCACTTGTACCGTCACTCACATGAGAGACACCTTAATATGCGTCACTTCATTAAGTGACTTACCCTAGTGCCGCTTTGGTCTACACCGTCACTCTCCTGAATGATGCCCTTCCTGTGCGTCACTACTTCAAGTGACTCTCTTAGTGCCGCTTAAATTTTACCATCACTAGTTAAGTGACGCCTTAACTGCCGCATAAATCTATACCGACACTTTGTCGAATGATGCACGTTGTGGCACCGTCACTTACACCAGTGACACCTTGAATGCGTCACTTACCTCAAGTGACGCATCATTTGTTTTCTGATTTTATTCCACTGTACCATACGACACTTCCTAAGTGTCGGTACTGTTGGGAAATTACCACGTCAAATAAACGCATGTCCGGAAACGTTTAAGCCTATGGGGTCACACGCGTTAACACGTAGATACCGCTTATTTAACCAAGTTAAGTTAACTGTATAACTAGTTGAGTTATTAGTTAATTTGTGATTATTTAATAAATGTTATTAAATTATAAGGTGCAAGGTGAAAGTTATTAGGACTAAACTGTTACTTCTAATTACTTAAAAGGGTTATAATTAATTAATATTAACAGTGGTATCAGAGCCACACGTATTATTGTAATTAGTTAGATATGTTAAACATTAAATTTGTGGGGGTGTTGTTTAGGTCGACTAGCACAAAGAAAAATATTTGGTTTTGGTTGTGGTGGGTAAAAGACTAAAAGTCGACGAACAAACAGAAGTGTAAAAATAAACATATATATATATATATATATATATATATATATATATATATATATTTTTGGTTTGGAAGGGTCCAGCGACAATCAAAAAGAGAAAAATTGTTTTGTTTTTTTTGGGTTTGTGATAAGATCAAGCCTTTGAAAACAAATTGTTTTTGTTTTTATGAATATGGCTTCAAGTCAACAAAAACAGCAACAGAGCAAGAAAAGAAATAAAAAAAAAGAAAAAAGAAGAAGGTTTGTTTGATTGTTTTGGTGGACCCAGTTGTATAGAATAACAAAAATTGATCTTTTGGTTGTTGGGTTAACAAGCGACAAACACATTAAGATGAAAGTTTTTTTTATTGTGATGGATCACGATGGATTGACAAGAAAAGAAAAAAAAGTAAATTGTTTAGTTTTTTAAATCCCATTAAAAATTTGACGTTTAACAATAATAATAATATGTTTAATGTAAATTGCTTATTATTATTAGTGTACTTTTAATTAGAAAAGTAAAGGGTATCCATGAAATTCATGCATAAGTTGTCATGGATATCACTTTGATATATTGATATGCTAGTTAAGAATTAATTGTTAATTGAGAAAGCTATATTATGTGCTACTTGTTTAAAATTGTTTAATTGACAAGTTGTCCCTAGTTTGCCATGCTTTAGGGTTCCACCCATCAAAAGTTGCATGAAAATTAATTGTTAATTGTTTAATAGTTTATTAATTTTACTAGTTTATTTATTTTGCTTATTTATTGTAACTTGTAAAGCAAAAATGGTTTTATGAAAAAAATAAACTAGACTAATAACTATGAAATAAGATTTATTATTTTCTTGCAAATCTTATTGTCAACTCGGGTTGGGCTCACATACCGTAATTTTCTCACACGACGAGATTTGCAAGTTAATAATTTGTTTTAAACCACGACTTAGAGCTTGTACAAGAGAGGTATCTTCGGCTTGGTGTCTAAGATGACGGGTTGGATAAACGATGTAAAGATCCTAGCCCCTCCTCTGGCCTCTTCATGGCCTCTTTTATACATGGCCGAAAAGGTTTAAAACATGTTGAATCGTCAATTTTAATAAAAGTACAATCTCTAATTTAATATGAATATTAAATTAGACATCTTGACGCACGTTAATAAGTGGATTAACTGGAAACGTTTTATTAAAATCTATGATACGAAGATGTGTGCATGCTTCTTCGTACATATTTGATACACATTATCAAATAAATTACCTATTTAAATTAAGTCATATGCCATCCAATCGTAAGAACACTTGCAGTTGCTTTTTACTCTACGTGAGACGTAGGTAAATTGCAATCCCAAGGTAAATTACCACTCATCGTGAGATGGTGGTGGACTATTTACAGTTCTTAATTGGACGACTTAAAACGAGTTAAGCGGTGAGATCCTTAAGCCAGTGGCAAAAGATGGGATGAAACATGTTTACAAATTCACTTATGCTTGCTCATAAGTATTATTTGTAAGTCCCATAATTCTAGGAATTGCACTTGTTATGTAATTATTGATCGTCACTTACCTTTTGAGTACCATCATTGCTAGCAGATCAACTGATGTGATGGTGGTATGTCAAGTAGGATCCTAGCCTTAAGAAAATTAATTGTTTATATGTATATATAAACATTAGGGTATTTGATTTTCTTTAAGGATGTATTATCGAAAATACTAAATTCGAACTTTTATCTAGTTGTAGATGGCAAATCTTGCACCGAACTCGAATTATTCGGCTTTCAGGCAAATGCTAGAAAAGAAAAACTTTCTGGAATTAATTTCAATGATTGGTTTTTTCAACTAAGGATTGTCCTTCGTGTTAAAAGGAAAATAGAAGTCATTGAACAGTCAATGGGACTTGTTCCCGATGCTGCTACTGGTCCTGTTAAGGAATTAGCAGCATGGAATGCTCTTTATAATCGTCATAATGAAGTTGCTTGTTTGATACTCGGCAGCATGACTCCCGAACTTCAAAACCAATATGAAAATCATATTCCACTTAATATAATTACAGAGCTGTAATCGGCTACTTCACAAATCCTTGCGATTAGAAGTGGAAAGATCCAGAAAGACAAGAAACCGCAAACTAAGGGAAATGCTAAGGCAAGGGAAAGCAAGGTGCTTATGTCCCTAAACCTAAGCAAACCCCTCCAACTAAGAAAGAGCATCCGGCTAAGGATGAGGCATGTCACCACTGTTCTTAAGTGGTACAATGGAAGAGGAATTGTCCTGCCTATCTTAATGAGTTGATGAATAAGAAGAAGAAGCTAGCCGGCTCGACCGGACCTTCAAGTATCTTCACATTAGAATTATATCCTTTCTCTAAATCAAATTCTTGGGTATATGACACTGGTTGTGGTACTCACATTTGTAATACCATACATGGATTTAGATGAAAGAAGAAACTGAAACATGAGGCACTCTACTTGTACAATGGTGTACGTGAAGCAGTAGAAGCTTATGGAAGTTTGACTTAGTTTTGCCTTTAGGCTTAATCATTGTATTAGAAAATTGTCATTATGTACCTGCTATTACGAGAGGTGTTATTTCAGTTTCACTTTTGAAAGATAATGGTTTTATCAGTGTTTTTAATGATTATGGCTTTTCAGTTTCTAAGGATAATGTTCATTATCTTAATACTATTCCTTGTGATGGTATTTTTGAAATTGATATGCATGATTATGTTTCAAAAGTTAATTCTATGTATTCAGTTAGCAATAAAAGAGCCAAAATCTAATTTGGACTCTACCTATCATTGACACTATCGTCTTGCAAATATTTGCGAGAAACACATTGAAAGGCTTCAACGTGAAGGGCTTTTAAAATCAAATGATGATGGATCTTTTGATAAATGCGTATCTTGTGTTTGTGGCAAGATGACAAGGAAACCCTTTCCGCATCAAACGCAAAGGGCTGAAGATCTACCTGGAATCATACATACGGATGTTTATGGTCCATTTAGACATGTGTCAAGACAAGGTGCTAGCTACTTCATTACTTTTAATAATGATTTCAGTCGTTATGGTTATGTTTACTTGCTTAAACATAAACATGAAGTCTTTGAAATATTTAAAGTGTATATGAGTGAAGTAGAAAAATCAACTCGGTAAGACCATCAAGATCCTCTGTTCGGATCGAGATGGTGAATACTTAAGTCAAAAGTTTAAGGATTATCTGAAAGCGTGTGGATTGTCCAACAGCTTACTCCTCCATACACACCACAACATAATGGAGTATTTGAGAGGAGGAATCGAACCCTGTTAGACATGGTAAGATCCATGATAAACCTTACAACTCTCCCATAATCATTTTGGGATTATGCTCTTAAATCTGCTGTACGTATTCTGAATATGGTTCCAACCAAGAAGGTTGATAAGACACCACATAAATTGTGGCATACGAAAGTTCCTAATTTGTCTTACTTAAAGGTCTGGGGATGTGAGGCGCTTGTGAAGTGGGATACGCCTGACAAACTCGAGCAAAGATCTATTAAGTACATCTTTGTAGGATACCCAAAGGAAAAAATGGGTTACTACTTCTACAATCCTTCTGCAAATACTGTTAAAGTTGCTAGATATGCTGAGTTCTTTGCAAAGACTCTCATAGCTCAAGAAAACAGTGGGAGAGTTGTAGAACTTGATGAGAATCAAGAGGAAGATGCATCACCTTCTACAAACACTAGCGAACATCAACTTGGGGGGAAAGTGTTCAAAGTGTTGAACCTCAAGTCGATGTTATTCCAATTCGTAGGTCCGCAAGGACAATACGTGCTTCCAAAAAGTTGTGTCTAAATGTAGAAACTGAGGAGCACATGTTAGGGGATCTTAATGAAGCTCCTAATTTCAAAGCTGCATTATCAGATCCAGAATCTGCAAAATGGCTTGAAGCTACGAATGTGGATGGAAATGTACACACCTATAAAGCTCGTCTCATAGCGAAGGGTTATACTCAAATCTACGGAGTTGACTATGATGAAACCTTCTCTCCTGTAGCAGACGTTAGGGCTATTAGGATTCTCTTAGCCATAGCAGCGTACTATGACTATGAGATTTGGCAAATGGATGTCAAGACTACCTTCTTAAACCGTTATCTAGACGATGAGGTCTATATGGATCAACTTGGAGGTTTTTATTGACCCAAAACATTCTAGCAAAGCATGCAAGCTTCAAAGGTCCATTTATGGACTAAAGCAAGCATCAAGAAGCTGGATTAAGAGGTTTGATGAGGAAATCAAAAGTTTAGATTTATTCATAACCCTAATAAGCCATGTGTATATCAAAAAGCTAGTGGGAGTAATGTTATTTCCTGTCTTATATGTTGTGGTCATATTAATCATAAGAAATCACATTCCAAAGTTACAAGATGTAAAATCCTACCTTAGAAAGTATTTCGCTATGAAAGACTTGGGAGAACCAACATTCATACTTGAAATCAAGATCTATAGAGATAAAACTAAGCGGTTTATTAAACTAAGTCAAAGTGCTTATATTGATAAGATCTTAAAGAGATTTAAGATGGAGAATTCTAAACGTGGAAATGTACCAATGTTAGAAAGACTTGACTTAAATAGCAAACAATGTGTTTCTACACCTGTTGAGGTGGATCGTATGCAAAGGGTTCCTTATGCTTCGGCTATTGGATCTATTATGTATGCGGTTAGATGCACTAGACCTGATGTGGCGTTCGTATAGAACATAGCCAGCCATTTTCAACAGAATCCTGGTGAAAGTCACTGGACTGCTGTGAAAAATATTCTCAAGTACCTGAGAGCTACTAGAGATATGTTCCTTGTTTATGTTGGAAATCCTGAAGCTGAGCTCAAAGTGACTGGTTACAGTGATGCTGGATTTCAGACTGATAGAGATGATATGAAATCTCAAACAGGATACGTCTTCATCTTGGATGGAGACATAGTGGAAAGGGTTCCTTATGAAGCAATCCACAAATGCCATGTCTGCAACTGAATCAGAGTACATAGCACCTTCAGAAGCTGAGATGGAAGCTGTCTGGATTACATAATTTATTTCTGGGTTTGACGTGTACCCACAAATAAAAACCCCATGGAGTTATATTGCGATAACTCATGGCAATTATAACTGCTAAATGAACTTGGAGTTCAGAGTGGGGCCATACATTATCCTAAAAGATATCACTGTGTTCGAGAGCAGATCGAACTAGGTGAAATAAAGTTACTCAAAGTTCACACAGATCATAACTTAGCTTATTCGTTCACTAAATCTTTATCGAGAGTAAAGCTTACTAAACATGCTGTATGCATAGGACTTCGTCTAACTAGTTATCTCATGTAATTCTGTGTTTAGTATTTGGATAAAGGATGTTAAACAATTATTATGCAATAAATGAATCAAAATACCTGATATATTTGTTTTCATTTAATAATTAATTGTATCCTATATTTGCATGTTTAATCCATGAATAATTGTTATTATTCTAAACTATCCAATGTCGATTGACTCTATGGGAATATAGTCAAACTAAGACATATCTGAGTGATTGGTCAGAAAGGGTCTCACTAAACTCACATGATATTCATACAGATGCATATCGGATTCCCCAAATTATCGAATTATTACTTTATGGATCGTCGTCATTAAGGAATATTCGAAAATGATTATTTACTGAATCCTTAGACTTGAGATGCAAGTAGGTTCAGCATGTATGGATTGCATCTTCTTGATATGGTTCTAACTATTCGTAAATGGTAGTTACACAGGACTATTTTCAGAAGTGTAGTGAAATGCATGACTGACACGTGCAGTCAATATAGAATTTGTTCCTTCAATACGTTATTGAAGAATGATACTTCTAGGCCACTCATTAGGTATTAACCAGATGTGTGTATGGCCATACCAAAATGAAATCTAGATGTGTCTCGATTCATTTTGTAATCTTGATTAATTACATGAAATGAGAAATAGAACAGTTAAATCATGAAATGACATTGATCCATACTCATGATTAACACCGGTATCTGAAACGAAGGGATTGTAAATGATGAAATCATTATCTGAGACTTTATGAAACGAAACTCAGAAATTTCTGGGAACATTGGAGTGTTGCTAGACGCTAACCAATGTTATTGCTTAAGACATGTCCAAGTGGGAGCTGTTGGTATATATGTACACGACTTAAGCATGTCCGGAAATTAATGAGCCTATGGGGGTGCGCACTTAATCATTTAGACACGATTAATTAATTAATAATGTATTAATTATTATGCACATTTAATATAAACTAAACTTGAGGGACTTAAATGTTAAGTGAGTGAAACTTGTATTGGGTTTTGAATTGGGTTGGGTTTTACATGGGCCGAATTTTAGGTATCCATATACAACTCAATAACCTAATTAAAACCTATAAATACAAAGCCTAAGTTAGGGTTATTGGTGTCCTAATACACATACAATACCCTAATAATTAAACCCCTCTTTTCTCTCCCTTTTTGTGAGCCGTCAAAAACAACCAAAAGTTGTTTCTTTTGGTTTGACTTTTACAATCAAGAAAAAGCAAGAGAGATTATAATTATTTAGTATGTAGTTCGACTAGCATCGTTATCGTGTCGTGAAGGTGGTGTGCGTGCAACCCTAGAGGGTTTTACCATTAGTGAAACCTATTCGTTTTATAAACGATTATTTGGAGCTATCTAAAAGGTACACGTTTTCTATCTTAACTAATTATAAATACGTGTTTATTCGCTTCCGCAATTGTATGACAATTTGTTATAGTTATTTGCTATATTCTAACAGGTACTGCCTATGCGTCATTTACTAAGTGACGCCAAAATCAGAAATTTAATTTCTTTTATTGGAGCTTATTCTGTAACGATATTTCTGGTTATCTTCTATGTATTTTAGCTTACAGATGGCAGCTAATCAAGATTACTATCGCTGGACAAACACTCGTCACAACATTGTTGCGTTTCTGGAATCAACGCACAAAAATTCTATTCCGTTTCGGACGATGATCGCGTTTCTACGACGTTCCAGGATTCACCATGCTATCACAGCAACTACTCTAGTATATTTGAATCAGATCGAGGAATTCTATGATCATGCGTTTATCAGAATAGTGGACGACGTCCCGATAATTGTTTCGACTATGTTTGGGCGCGAGATTGAGAATACTGAGGATTCTATTCGTCGTGTTTTGCAATTCAATGACACGCACGAGATGCCGACCTTATTTGAAACAACGTTTATTTACGGTGGTCTTCAGCGAATGGGCTATCCTGCGGATCAGCTTTCGGATTTCCGGAAACAGTATATGTGCAGAGTTTGGAGATATTTGTGTCACATAGTTATAGTTTGTTTATCTCCAAGGAAAGGAGGATATGATGCCGCGAGTCACACGACGTTATCGTTGTTCTTGGCTTTAGTGTACAACAAGCCATACAACTTCAGCGGTTATGTATTCGGGAACATGGTTGAGAATGTGAGAGCTGGGAAAGATAAATGGCTGCTTTATCCGAGGTTTCTTCAGTTACTTTTGAATGATCTAGACTTGGGTATTGCTCCGGATCAGTGGTCCTTGTTAGTTCCAACGCCGATGATGTTAAGGATATTCAACGACTGCAAGCTTCCGCCTAAGGATTCCGCAGTTTTACCAAATACTGACCTTTTCGGGCACATAGTCAATGAAAACTATGTTGCGCCGCCTGATGATGGTTTTGCGGATGTTATTCCTCCAACAGTAAATGAAGAGGATTTGGTTGATGCTGAAGTTGCTCAGGATATGGACGATATTGAGCATGTTCAGGAAGTTGAGGCAGAGGCTGAATCAGATGGTGGACCTACACCACCCGACTCTGAGGGTGATTTGCCTCCTCAAGAAGCTTTGGATGCGATTCAGTTGGTGAATCCGAGACGCTTTAAGCGTATCTTGCGAAGGATATCTGAAGGCAGGGTTCACGTGCCAAGAAACACTGGGAAGCGACCAGCTGAGTCTTCTCCTTCTTACGCTACTTTACCATTGAGAAGACACCAGAGAACCAGAATTCACACAACAGGAACCTGGTCAGCCAACCATGCCACAACAGCCTCAGCCTACTGATCTTGAGCAGCTTCTTGCTCAGCTTGAACAGTTGACCAAACGATTTGACTCTCAAGCTACCGTCGTTGAAGCTCAGGCTGCTCATATCAAGGATTTGGAAGTGAAAGCTGTCGATGTTGACTCTTTAAGGTTGCAGGTTGATGTGATTCCGGATTTAGACTCTAGGATTGTTAGTTTGGAGTCTAGGGTTGTAGTTTCGGGGGAGTCAGGCTTGCATGCCTTGGAAGAAACAACAACTCCGACTCCCCCCAGCCTGAAAATGTAAACCCCAACCCTGTACTTGAAGCTGAAATTAATGAAAATGCACCTCGTTTAGATTATTTTTCTGTTGATGACGTTCCAGGACAACCGAGACCTATAGCGGTTGATTACGCATTTGAAGATTTATCATTTATTCAGAGGACGGTCAATGAAAATTCTTATACTGACCAAGGGTATGTGTTCGATATGGACGATGAGGTATCAGTTGAAGATGAGCATTTGGATGATGATGAACAGTATGATGATGCTCCGTTTATTGAGACAGACTCAAGTGATGATGAAGAGGGGCCTGCGAAAGCTACTCATGGAGAATCCAGTACTTCTCAAGCAGGGCCTGCTCCGGAATCTACTGCAGTACCATCAGCTCAAGAGGCACCAGAAACTGCTGAAGAAAGAACTGAAATGCATAAGCAATGGTGGCCTCATGGGAGACCTGTTAAATCCGTGCCTGTGAAGTGTCAGTTTTACAAGGTTCGTGGAGACTACACTAGGGTGATAAAGAGCTGGAAAGTTCAGAGAAGATTGTTCATGATAAAGAGAGCAGATGGCGTTCAGTACTTCAAGCTTTGTTTTGATAGGTTAAGTACGTTGCCTAAAGGAGAGATCAACAAATTGGCTCAATTAAATCTGATTAATCCTTTCAAGGATGGTTATGCTAAGTTTATTCAGAGAAACTTGCGTAAAGAGGTTCAAACCAAAAGATACAACAAGTTGAAACCGACGCCAGGTACGCAGTATACTTACAAGAAGAAGTTAGATCCAGCAACAGGGCGGCCTATGGTCAAAGTGCATTATCCGCCAGCTGACTGTGTGACTGATATACCTTTGGAACCAGTTCCTTATGATTTTCTTCGCAGATTTGTTAAATGGGAACTTGATCCACATACTGGTGAAGCGGTAATTACTTTCGTTCCAGATTCAGAGCCGTGGCCAGAATATGGAGGTATTTGGAAATTGAGACAAGCGACGTTTAGATTGTTTGATCCGATGAGTTTAATAAACCTTCACGAAAAGGACTTGCGTAAACTCTATGATAATCGGATTCGAGTGAATAGAAACAATGAGTTCAACAGTCGATTAGCTGATCATATTAATGAAGTTGTTACAGTCTGTGTGACTCATGGAATTCACGCTAATGGACAGTTTCCTGCGGGCTGGGTTTGAACGAAGATTTTTTTTTGAAGACCAAGCTGCTGACAAGGGGGAGTTTGTTGATACATTATGTGTCAGTCAGTTGGTCTAGAGTCTGTATAGATTAGAAATGAATTTGGTTAAGTTTCTGTGTTAGGCGACACTTGCCTTAGTGTTGCATAGCGTCACTTAGGTAAGTGACGCATGGAGTCGGCCACATGCGACACTGGCCAAGTGTCGCATGTCTGCCGAATTGTGTCTAGTATAAATACAAACCTACGGGTTTCTGGCTAGGGTTGACGAAACCCTAGCACCATTTGTCGACTAAGCAACCTTGTAACCAAGCTAATACATTACGTTCATCAATACAAAGTCATTGTGATTCGTTTATTTGATTTCGGTTTGTGTTTACATTTAGTTTATATTGATTGTTTGTTTCCGCCTTACAATCATTGTCAATCATCATCTAGATCCACGGCTAAGGGGACTTTCAAATTAGAATTGAATCTTGACAATGTAATTTGAAAACTTGGAATCATAACAGAGTTCCATCATGTGAAACTGCTAAAGATCAAACAGTGATCACACTTAAAATAATTAAAGCAACCTTTGCGTTCAGAACATATTAGAAAGATGAGTATAGAACCCATATTGCTTTTATAACCATTTGTACCAAATGGGAACCATGATTTATCTCATTCTTCTAACTGTGTTTTCTGATGTGGCAGTCTCTCCAATCTCCTATCTTTTGCTCCCAAACTTGCGGAGTACTATAGAGATCTCTTACAACCAACCGCCCTTCGACAGTTACGTACACAAATCACTCGTACTATTACTGAAACTGCAATCCTTTCTATCAATATCTACGAATAATTTGATGCATCCATTCTTCAAATATCTGTTTTCATTGAATTCTTCAATGAGGGTTCTGATTTCTGTTTTCCTTTTGCATACTCAGGTGTCATCGTTAGTCAAAATCAAGGAAGACGTTAAGAAGGTACGCTTATTTAGTTTGTCTGATTTTAATTGTTCAGGGATTTAATCCAATTTAAAGTTATTGGTATTTTTTTTTTTTTCATTTGAGCGCTTTTTTCTCTTTAATTATAAACATAGATTTGTGTAATCACAAAATCCATCATGTGTTCTAGGTAGGTAGATTTTGTGCTTATAACATTTAGTTCGCCTTAAGTGTAAAATCTGTTATCAATTATGAGAAAATTTGAATTTAGCTTAACTATATCAAGTGGGTAGGTTGTTGTTGCATTTCAAGGTGTTTGTAGAAACGCCAAACAGGAAACTGATGCAACTAAAGTGTATTGTCCTCATGGTCGTTTCATTGAGCTCTGTGAATGAATTTAACAATAGTAAGACCTGTTAGTCTCAAATCTTAATTCAACAATTAAAGAGTTTTTAGTCCAATTCTGATTAATCGTATTAAGTCTCAAGAGATCAAGCGATGATATGAATACTTATGGCATAATTCAATATCTTTTTTTAACATACGGTGCAGCCAAAAAATGAAGGATCACCAAATGTTTATGTTAAGATTCCTACGACTGCTTTTTCTGTATTAATGGTTGATTGATGATCAACATTTATATGTAAAGGTGGCAAATTAGGCTGGTCGGGTGGATTGGGTACAGGTCATAAGTCATAACAAGTAATTTTCTAACACTGCAAAATGACCCAGCCAGCTCGACTCTGGGCAGGTTGGGAAACGTCATACGATCATCATTTAAATCTCTTTCGTAGGTGTATCCCAATTTTCAGAATTTCTTTTGATGAGTGTTTTGGTTGTACACACTCACACATTACATCTAATGCTTTACTGAACATCTCTCTTTTCAGCAAATGTCTTGAGGGGCACTTGAAGTTTAGATGAAATAGTGTGCGATTATGTTTTTGCTTGGATTCAGAACATAGACATAGACAGAGCTAAGTGCAGCCATGACATATTACTTACAATTTCACTTGCTTATATCTGACATATTAAGCTATGTATCTTTTCTTAAACTCGTCGAATTGTGTTTCTAAATTATGACTTGATTGATGCGCCTGTTAACCATTTAATAAGTTGTCTCGCGGACATACCTTTTTTTCTTTTATCTCTAGTACATCTTCGTTCCATTAGCACATCAGTGTTGTTGTATTTTGCCAACTAAATAGAAATACCCGTATGGGTGATTATATAATTTTATCTATTTATATGACTTTTCATACGCGTGTTATGATTGTTATCTAGTTTTTGAAAATATCGATGGAAAATGATTGGTATGACTAATTTAGTAGGCCTAAATATAGACCTAAAACTTTGATCAGTGGAGGTGAAAAAATGATAGGATGAGATTAGGAGAGAGAAAAAATTAAACCAATCAAAAAGTTAGGTCCAGATTTAGGCCTACGTAAGTAAGCTTGTTTAGCATTACTCAACCAAAAATTTGCATTACAGTGTTGTACAATACTGCATCAACATACATAAAACTTAGTATATAAAATAAAAATTTTGTTGTATATATCAATGGCCAAATATAATACATTCTCTCACTCACTTTGTGTATCAGTTTTGTTATGAATAAAACAAGGACATCTAACAATATATACTTGTGAACATATACACACAAGTTGGGTGTCAATGGATGGACATGGATAGATTTTGATTTGATCCATTAGAAATCCAATATAAATGAATCATGATCTTATCGTTGATCCAATTTTAAAGGATTGTGATTCGATCCATATTCAATTAAATTAGATAGATGGATTATGATCCGGATCTTATTACAAGGCATCTTATTCAATAGTTATTCTTTGTCCAACTCATGTTACATCTGTAATTTAATGGACGATAAATAATTTTATGGTTTATAATACAATCAAGATTACATAATGTTGTCTATTTTGATTTCCCAAATTTATTACACAAAAAACAGTCACATGAATATCATTTGTGAACATCTTGTGACAGTAACAAATTCTCGAATTCACTGTCAAATTGTTGATTTACAAAATTGATTTACACTATTTTTATCTATGATTTATCTACCCGTGCATCACACGGGTAATGATCTAGTATTAAATTAAAATTGGGTGTAGGGTTCAAATGAATTTTTAAACAAAGACAAAGGGCTTTATGTGAAATATGTGAATGTCAGGGCCCACTTGGGTTATCTTATTCCCTAGTTCCTCCTGCAACACAAACACCTTCCATTAACATCACCATATCAACTTCTCTACAAAAACTTCTCTAGTTCTTTTTTATGTTTTTCATTTCCATTATAGCTTGAGAAAAGAGATTAACAACATGAGAGGTGGGGGCAATAGAGCAAATCCACATTTATTAACACTAAACCCACATATAAAATTTATTAATAAAATCTAAGTCGTAGGGGGCGTGTGACCCCGGTTGCCCTGAGGTGCCTCCACCCCTGCCTACAACACCTCCTAATTATTATTTATACTTTTATATACAAATATGACACACTTGACTCACACTTTAATGGTACAACCTCTACTGTATGCATTCACATATGCTTGATTATGAAAAATTAACTATATATATATATATATATATATATATATATATATATATATATATATATATATATATATATATATATATATATATATATATTATCAGTTATGTGCAAGTGAACTTGACTTTGTATTTGTATTTTCATGTATTAATCCTAATTCCTAACCCTTTTCTCAAATATATGAGCTGCTAGATGTTTTGGCATTTGCAACCAACATTTTCTTTATACGGTCATGTTGAATATCATTCAACATCTAATCTTTTTATTTCCTATGAACATATTAGGCACGGCGTGTTTTTTGTTCACAAAACCTTACGTGTTATTTACATAACATGTCGACGAATGCTAACCAAATAATGTTATATATAGTGTCGCTACATGATCACACTAAAATATTGAAATTGGATATTGTGACATACATCAATGTAGGTTGCTTTTTGTTAACATCATTTAGTATGAAAAGTTATAACAAAATTAGAGTACTTATTGTATTCTAAACTTAACAAAACAAATTAAAAGATCATTTAACCTTCAAAAAAGAATAAACAAGAATATGAAAACCCGCGTTGTCGCGGGTCTTTTATCTAGTATTGAATTATTATAAAACATATCTTATTATAACTTATTGAAAAAATTTCCTATCTTAAATACAAAATCAAACCTGAGTAATTCTCTTAACAGTCTAAATTCGTGAAAACATATTAGAGTGTGAATAAATTTTCTTCCTCGTCCTTTAAACTCATATTTTTTGTTTGACGATATTGTTTTACTAATAGCTTTATATACGACATATTTACAAACATCACTTAGATATTGATATGATTTTCCGCTACATTGTCCGGTTTCTGACTCGTAAGAGTCGCCCAAGACTCGGCAGAGTCAAAAAATGATTCGTAAGAGTCAAAGCCATTTACGAGTTAGAGTCCGAGTCGCCTCGTTTTTGAATTTCTGAACCGACTCGTAAGAGTTGACTCGTGAATCGTAAGAGTTTAACAACTATCGATATAGATACTATAATCAATGGTTGATTTGTTGAGATTGATATCTATAATGAAGGATAATCTAGTCATTACACATTGTTGAGTCTATACGAGTTAGATAAAAGTTGAACTAGAAATGGTAAAAAATGAAGAATGGATTGTAACACCCCCAAAATTGATGATTTGCGGAAGCTCGATTTGGGTGTTACTAATCAATAACAAAGCACAAAGATATACAGTAAACGACTCTATATGCGTCGTTTTAACAAAATATATTAATATTGAAATGTTTACAACATTTATAGCTTTACATAGCTCGAGTTTAAATATAAGGAGATTTCAGTACATAAGTACTTGTACAAAATATACTAATGCAAGAAAATCTCAAACGTCTGTATGCTGACTCGAGCTAGAAGTCCTGAAGCAGAAACAACCTACTGCTTGGTACCTGCGATACATGCTAAATGGGTTAGCTAAAGCTGGTGAGCTCACATGTTTGAAATCAAGTAATATAGTATGAACCGCAAGATTTAAATAATTGAATTGCATCCAGCAATTGATAATGTATATGTATACAGCCATGAGCACATAGTTGAGCTTAACTCGAGGGCCGGGTCCCCTAAAGAGAATTCCGGGCGAGGTGCCTCCACGAATGCCTAATCAACATTCGTCTTCCCAAATATTAGTACGTCCGTTTACCCGGTTAGTGCTTGCTAACCCGAACGAGGAGGGTCAATCCTATATGGTACCATATACTAATATTCACGCTACAACGTATTAACAACTATGCTGACGGAGGACTTTAAATGATTAGTTGTGAAAAACTCATGTAGTATATGAAATGTTTGTACTTGCGTTCACATGTTAAAAATGAGAAATATATCACACCCCTGAGTAAAATAGTAAAAAGATGGGCTATGAGACTCACCTGAGTCTTGTGAGTTTAACTTAATAAACTTGAGTTGATTAGTCGAGTAATGAAGTCCAAAGACTTGTAACCTGAGGGTGTCCACGACACGCGATGATTATAAACATGATTGGGTATCTCAAAAGATCACCCTTGTAGTTGTTATACAACTATATATATGTCCAAATTTCTACGATTTGGTTGATTTGTTAAGTGTTTGAAAACGTGTACGGCCCGTTGGTGATTAATTGTAATAATAGTCCTGATGTTATCACATTGATTTCGAAGTGTTATACTTGAAAAGTATATTCCATTATGTTTGAAAAGTTGTATCATATAAGCGTTTTGAAGTCATACAAGTTTGACACTTGGTGAGAAATGTGCTTACGGAATCTAAGTACGGGGGTCCGGGGGCAGCGCCCCTAGCGGGGTCCAAGGGGCTGGCCCCTGGCTGGGGTCGAGATGCCAGGTCAGCTCGAAAAATTTTTATTTCTACTATATTGCTTCGGTGAAAAACGCATCTGGGATCTGAATTCGGGTAAAATCGAGTGATAAATTTCGAGTCTCGACACTTAGTAAAAATCTGAGTTTTCCGTGTTTTGTGACATAATATGCGACACAAAAGTTTGTCATGCGACACAAGGGTTGTGTCGCATAGGAATGCGACACAAGAGCTTAGCGACACAAGGGTTGTGTCGCATAAGCGTTCGATGCTAAATCAATAGCGACATAAGGGTTGTGTCGCATGGTATTTGCGACATAAAGTACGACACAATATTGTGTCGCATAGGGTACGACACAAATGGATTTATACGACACTAGGTGCGACATAACAGGCAAAATACGACACTACATGCGACACAAGGCTTGTGTCGCATTGAAGAACACCAGCCCAGAAAGTCCGACTGTCGAGATTTTTCCGGCTAAAAACCCAATTCAAACCCGTTTTTAAGCTATAAAATCGTGTTCTACACTTTGTAATGGACATATATAAGTTATATAAACAACTAACAATTGAAAATACAAAGAATCGAGAGTTTTCGGGATTTTGTCGGAAACTTACAAAGTGTCGGATCAAAAATCCGAAAAGATGAAAGTGTAGATCGTGATGAGGGGAACGTTTTTCACCAAACTAGTATGGTGATCCGAGTGCATTTCGTGTTCCTTTTTGGCGATTTTAATGGATTGGTGGTGGTTTTTCTTTTTAGAGAGAAAAGAAGAGAGAGAGAAGAAAGAAAAGTAAAATGAAGAAAGAAAAGAAGATGGTGGTGGATTTGGTGGAAGCCCCACCATTTTCAGTCTACGCGATGTGCTCCGTGCGGTGTTCGTTTTTCTCCGTCTTCTAACGTTTTATAATTATTTTATTTGTGTAGTTATGAGTAATTAAAATACGAAATATCACGCTTTATTTTATTAAAATATTTCACCAATTACGATATATTTGAGTTGTAAAACATAATTTAGTTCGTTTTGTTCGTTTGCGTTTTTAATATTTTTAATCGCTTGATTCTTGTTTGTACGATATGAATTATAATTAGAATATTATTAAAATAATATTTTTGACATAATGTTATTATAACATGTCACGTTATTTAATAAAACTGGTCACCAACGTCCGTATTTAATTGGATTGAAATACATTCGATTTAAATTGCGTATAATTTAATCAAATCGCATTTTCATATATATTCAACAATATATATTTCGATACATTAATTAGCCTAACACAGAACTAATTACATGTATTAATAGAGAATTAGGCACTAAGTATTAGTCCTAATTTGGCGGGTGTTACATGGATGAACCAATATGATTGTTTTATTTCAAAAACTCATTTTCACTTCTCTTTTTTTTTTTCAAAAATAAATATCTCACAAACCGTATGTCTATAAATTATAAAAATTACCTATTCGGAATCAACGTCTTTTTCTCTTCGATTATAGATCCAACATGCTATATTTTCAAAAAAGATTTCTTTTCCCATTTTTATTGGGTTTTAAATTATATGTGATTTAACACTAAAAAATAATCACACCCGCTTATATCCCCAATAAACTTTAAATTCAAATCATTTATGATTAAAAGAGATTAAAACACGAAAAAGTAAGTTGTAATCACATGCGATTGAACATCAAAGTATTAATCACATGTGATTAAAAAGTAACAAAATACGAATTTTCAAATCATTGACTATAATTATACAATTAAGAAAAATCATGTTGAAATCATACATAAATTATCATGTATCAGTAAATTTCTCATCAAATATCAATTTTTAAATGAAAATCATATGTGATTATACACTTGTGATTAAATGTACAAATAACAATCACATGTGATTTTTAATGAAAACTAATTTAATTTTTAATTTTTATTTATAATTAATAATATGGATGAATATTAAGTTGTAATCACGTGTTAGATAACATATACCATGAATAAATAATCGTAAACAAAATTGTAAATTTTTTTATCATAATTATATTATAAATCTGGTAAAAAAATGAAGGAAAAAAAATTCTTCGAAAATATAGCTTATGACATCTCTAATCGAAGAGATATGAAGCTGATTCCGAATATATAATTTTTATAATTTATGAACTTACGGCTTGTGAGATAATTAGCCATAGGGGTAAAAATATAATTGGGGTTTGTAGGAAAATGGAGCAATTCTATTAGTTCTCTTATTCTCAACTTTTTTGCAATCTTAAAAGAACTCACCTCGTAAGAGTTATTATAGATATCACACAAAGACAATTGAGATACCGCTCACGTGATGCGGTGATAATAGTCAATTTTCATTTTATTACATATTGTGCTAAGTTGAAAGGAATTGTATTTGGGACTGAAAAGTGAAAATTTTCTTAAATTGAGTAAATTATATTTATGAGACTAATAGGAGGAAAATTGATAATTTTAATTTCTATAAAGAGTTTAAGATTCAACATATAAGATGCTTTATTAATGGTATTAGATATATGTAAAATGATTATTATTGACTTTAAGCTAATTAAGTGATTAAGTCAGTTCACTTGGACTTAAGTAATCACAATAACTAGATGCTTTTTAGTTATTATTGAGCTGAAAGAAAACCTAAACTATAAGTAAATAAAAAAACCCAACATAATACGGGGTGTGTTTTTGTGTTATTTTTGGGGTGCGTGCCGTACAAACAAAACCACAAAGTGGTTCTTTTTGGGTTTTTTAAACGTATTGATAAAGGTTTTTTTTGGTTTAGAATATCAATATCAATAACAATTGTATCATGTATCAAATTATACTTTTTCTATATAAGTTTCCCAATTGAACTCGTACGTAGTACTGTCAAACGTAAAACCTCAATTTTAGAACCCACCATCCATACGTCTATACCTGTCTCCAAGTCCCTACGTACGGAAGTATCCATGGAAAACCACACAGAAAAAGATGTGCAGCACGTTACGATTTTCGTTAGAGATGAAGAAGAGAAACCACCAATGATCACGGCTCATCAACAGGACGAGGGCGATGACAAGACCAAAATGTATGTTTTATGTTATTATATTCTATTAATGATTCTTTTTTCAGTACCTCTCTGCTTTATACTGCCGTATATCATTTTCTTCAAAGTCCCGGACGTGTACTTGATCAGCTATATACTCGTACCCGTAGGCTTGATAATGATAGTTGCAACCTTAGTATTCCCCTGCCTCGTGAACGACGAAGGAGAGAACTGATCGGAACAACTTAACTAGCTACCTCGACAACAAGAGAAGACTATCAATCATTCTTGAGGCACTTGTATTTAATTGAAAATCTGTTTATGTTTTTATGTTAAACACAATTAAGTAATTAATTTCTTATTAAATAACTTTACGAATCTCCACCCTCCTCTTCTTTGGTACCACCGGTCTCATGTCAATTTTTTAACAAACTTTAAATGTGTACCATAAGTAGAATCTGTATTGATATTAGGAATATAGCGAGTCTCTATTTTAATCTTCATTGATTTGTTGTTTCGAATTATTTTTTATACATATGTTAGGATGTGTTATTTTTTAATTATTTAATTTGTTGTTTCCAATTATTTTTTATACATATGTTAGGATATGTTATTTTTTAATTATTTAATTTGTTGTTTCCAATTATTTTGATACATATGTTAGGATATGTTATTTTTTTAATTATTTAATTTATTGATCGAATCTTTCAACAATGTACGGATTTAGAGATTTTATGTTCACCCATTCTCATTGCAGATGAGATTTTAGATCTAGTTGATGATATTCTCAAATAAATTTAAGAAAATAATAACGCTCAATAAGACTTTAGAACATACATTAATACTTGTATAGGTACTATAATAAACTCTCTGATCTCTTAATTTTAGTTGGCACAATGACTGTCACTTAAAGTACCAGCAATTTATGCACGTTAACACTACTCATAAATTTAAAAGAATCGAAGAAACCAATTTGTACAATACAAACGTAATGAAAATCAAAGTGTTACAAAGTTTAAGAGTCCAAAATAAACATCTTACTGAAAATAAAATAAGAAAAACTACTAGTAGTGATTAATTAAGAAACATATAAAAGTCTATTAAAAAGGAAACAAAAAATTCTTTCTCTGCAAACTACTTGCGTCGCACGTCAAATTACTCCGTATAAGATTTACTTGCTAATTACTCCGTATAAGTTATTCTATATAAGTGTCCTAATTGACCTCGTACCATTAAGTCTATCCCTGCATCCAAGTCCCCACTCCCCACGTTACGTAAGTATCCATGGAAAACCATACACAGAATGATGTGCAGCACGTTACGATTTCCGTTAGAGATGATGAACCAGAGAAACAAGCAACAATTGCAACTGATGCTCGTAAAAAAGATTATGCTATCTATTATGTTTTATTAGTTACTCTTCTCTCGGTATCTCAATGTGTTATACTGTTGTGTACCATTGTCTTCAAAGTCCTCAACTTCTACTGGATCGGCTGGTTACTCATGTCCGTAATAGGCTTCACAATGATGGTTGCAACCGTCTGCTTTAATTGGTTCTGTATTGACGGCGAAGAAGAGGAGTCCGTACAACCAGAGAATTCTTAATCGAGGCCCTTAATTGCATTCAGTGAATTTTGTTTGTGTTTTTATGTTGAACACAATTTATTACTAGTATTATTTATGTAATATCTCTTTCATTCTTTCCTTGGTTTGGTTTCCAACAGAATCACAGATTTTACTCGACTTCTGCTCATGTTTAATGTTGTGAGTTATATAAACGATTACTCTTGTCCTCATCAATTGAGTATATATGTTTCTAAGGTTGGGTAATTTACTATAACTCTATAAGCATAGCATGTGTTCGGTTTAGTGGGAAGATTACGCAATGATCGAGATCGAGTTAATAAATAAGAAACAAATTCTTTTGAATATAAGAAAAGAGTTATACATATATAGATAGATAATAACTATTCTGGTTGGTCTAGTACTATTAAGTGTTTCATATACATACACTCAAAACCTCAAGTTTTGAACCAACCATACATAATATGTATGCAACCGTGGAAAACAATACAGGAAAAGAAGGTGTGCAGAAGGTTACGATTTCCGTTAGAGATGAAGAAGCGAAGCAACCAATACTGGCAGCTCGATCAACAATCGGGATTGGTTGTGTATCGTTTACTCCAACCTCTCCAAGTTCCACTCGCCGATTAACTATTTGTGTAGCATTGAAAATGAAAGTTGCAACCGTATATATTGTCTGCGTGCGTCTTGTTAAATGTTTACAACGAAGGATAGGACTCAGAACAACCACCTCAGAAACAAAACAAAACCACCATCAATCATGCTTGAGGCACTTGTAATTTACTGAAATTTGTTTATGTTTTTATGTTAAACATAGTATTTACGTTATGTCTTCTCTTCTTTCTTTGGTTTGGTATGGACTATAGAATCTCAAATTGTAATTGACTTTTGACACATGTTTATTGAATTTTTGTATGATAAATTCTTTGTATCAGTATTAATTAAATATACTTTGCTTGCTTAAATCTAGTATAGGAATTGTAGTTGTATGAATCATGCGTCATCTTTGCTTGTACAAATACATACTATCTTATACGAGTAAGTAGTAAAAAAACGTTTAGGCTCAGCTCTCTTTGGGATTGGTTGGAGGTAACAAGCTGCAATTTAGATCGATTCTTAGACTCGTAAATCAGTTAATTATGAAAAATAATACTACGTAATATAAGATGATCATGTTTCTCCTTCTCGATATTGACAGAAACTCTCATTACCCGGTTGCATACCGGCTCGGCATTACTTTTGGCTTATGATCCTCAAAACGAGTTGATACTAATAATTCTGAATTTTGCCCTTTATCAACGTTTTCTATAAAAGGATCCTGTCAAAAGGGTGATTAAAATACACATTACCATCCAAAGCAAAAATTATTGTTATTATTATTATTCCAAAATATATATATATATATATATATATATATATATATATATATATATATATATATATAGGGGGGAGATCAAGAGGGAAGTAAAAAAATGGGGGAAGGAGGGAAGCTATTCTCAGCCACACATTCTCGTCAACTCAAAAGTCAACGCGGTGGCATTTTTGTAAATAACTTGAAATCACCTCCCAGCACGTTAACATGCATTTCAAAAGCATGTTAATCAAATTACAATTTAATATACATAAACACTCATTTATCATGAATGTTAACTTATATATGTTATTTATATTAATGAATATCATAATTTAACATTCAGTACTGTATAATAACATATATTAGTTCAGATTCATCTTTACAAAAGTTAATATTTTACTTTTTTTTTAGTTTTTAAGATTCACTCACTACAAGAAAAAGCACCTTTCGCCACGTTTTTTTTTTGCGACGACAATAAAGTCGTCGCTAAAAGATCACTAAACGACAAAATTTTCAACTTTCAATGTTTGAAAGTCAAACTAAACTTTCTGCGACGACAATGTAGTCGCTATGTCGTCGCTAAAAGTAAGGAAAAATTCCAAAATTGATTTTTTTGGTCAGAGTTGTATTTGCGACGACAATGTCATCGCCATATCGTCGCGAACATTTTTTTAATTCTTATTTGGATTTTCTTTTTTCCCTCCGGAACAAAAAAAAATCCCGCGCAAGAATTTGCGACGACAATGTCGTCGCGATATCGGTGCAAAATTTTTTTAATTCTTATTTGGATTTTCTTTTTTCCCTCCGAAATGAAAAAAAATCCCGCGCACTATGTTGCGACGACAATGTCGTCGCTATGTCGTCGCAATAAATAAATAAATTTTTTCTTTCTTTTTGTTTGCCACCAAAACTAAAAAACCCGCTCAACAAAAAGTTTGATATACTTGTTGAATACAATCGACGCTTCATTATTGACGATAAATTCTTTACTAATTTTTTTTAAAAAAATATTACTTTAATTTATAATATTTAATTTAATTTTTTGGATTTTTTATAATATATAGATATGGATATACTAATATATAATATGATTAAATTATTAATATAATACATAAAATATAAAATTTGTAAACTATAAAAATATTAATATATAATATATAAAATAATATGTACGTGCATACATAAAATATTAAAATACTAACATATAATATATAAATGAATACATATAATACACATATTATACAGTACATACCTAACATACATACTGTATATATACACACATATCATACATAAATACATGTTATATACATACACAGTTACACACCTACAGTTTCATTCTTTTATAAATTATTATCGAAACTCCAAACATACATACATTACAGGGTTGAAGTTGACCACGATTAATGTTTGGTTCAAATGAAGTCGACCGGGAATACTATTTAGCTCAAACATATATATAAATTGTATGAGACACTAATGCTAGTACCAACTCATTACATCAAGGGGTTACCAATAGACTCGATCAATCAACCAAATGAATTAGTTAATCGTTAATCGTTAATCGACACTTTGCAAATATAAATCACCATGACCATCATTCATAATCTTAGACGTAAATCGATCGTTACTCATATAACACGTGTTTAACTATTCAATCGATGAAGTCGACCACGATTACTGTTTGGTTCAAATGAAGTCGACCGGGAATACTATTTAGCTCAAATATATGTATAAATTGTATGAGACACTAACAGTATTGCCAACTCATTATATCAAGGGGTTACCAATAGATTCGAACAATCAACCAAATGAATTAGTTAATCAGTAATCGACATTTTGCAAAAGTTAATCGTCGTGACTATCATATTTGCATAATAAATTAACAGTCCACTTGTTAGTTGCAAAACGACTCAATAACAATATTTGTAAATCGACGCTTTAAACCGACTAATCTTCCTCGAACATTCGAATAATCGTGCAAAACCCTAAAGTGTAAACCCTCAATACCCTCGAGAGAAGTCATTATGATAACGTGAGGTGGTTTATATACATCATCACGTAATTTTATAAACAAGATACTAGTTACATGATATAATTACCGTAACGAATAATTTAATAAATTAAGTTTTTAATTAATTTAGAATTGATTTCAAATTTCAATTAATCATTTGTTATAAAGTAATTCAAGACAAATTTAAATTTAATTAATTAAAAAAATTTAGTTTTTGTATGATTTTAAATTCATATATTTTGAACAAATTAATAATTAATTTAAACTTTATATTTATGAAAAATTCAAAAAAATCCCTCCAAGCAAAAAATTTTCCGGGTCACTTGTTACAAAAAAAAATTCGTCGCGAAAGGTCTATCGCGACGACAATGTCGTCGTAATAAAATTTCACAGAAAATTCAAAAGTCCCTCAAAATAAAAATTCAAAAAAAAAAAATTCGTCGCGAAACGTCTACAGCGACGACATTGTCGTCGCAATAAAAATTCGAAAAAAATTCAAAAATCCCTCCAAACAAAAATTCAAAAAACATTTCGTCGCGAAAGGTCTATAGCGACGACAATGTCGTCGCAATAAAAATTCACAAAAAATTCAAAAGTCCCTCCAATCGAAATTTTTTTCCCGGTCAATCGTTTAAAAAACAAAATTTCGTCGCTAAAGGTCTATAGCGACGACAATGTCGTCGCAAAAGGCCACTGAAAGTCTTTAAAACCTATCTTCTTTCCCATTTTCACACAACTCTCTTCCTCCTATTTTCTCTCTATATCTTTACAAAAATTAACCTTATTTCACCAAAAAAATATATCTTCACCACCACATTTACTCTCAATTTCACTATCACACCTTAACAAATTCACCACCACTAAACCGTCCGCCAAACCCCCCATCTCCGACCAAACCATTCCACCTCCGGCCAACCTCTCCCCCACCTACGGCCGACCACCGCTGTCAACCACCACCACTCAAGGATTTTATAACTTATTAGTTTTGTTGATTTTTTGATAATTTGTACATGTTGAATGATTGTGTAAACTAGTTAAATCGATGTAATGTATGTATTTGTTAAGCATATTGCTAGAATGATTTGTATATGTATAAGTTAAGTTTATAAATTTGGTTGTTGATGTTGTTGTTGTTGTTGTTGATGTTATTGATGTTGTTGTCATTGTTGTTGTTATTGTTGTTGTTGATGCTGTCGGAAAACTGGTGCAGGTTGACGCTTTTAATGTTCGGAAAAAACCGGGTGGAAAGCAGAATATACAGCAGGTTCTGTAAACTGGGTTTTTTTTATAGCGACGACATTGTCATCGCTATGTCGTCGCTATAAGTTTTTAAATTTTTTTAAAATTAATTTTATTATGAAAATAAATAATAAATAAAATAATTAAAAAAAACTTTTTGCGACGATATAGCGACGACATTATTGTCGCAATAAGTTTTTTAATTTTTTTTATCGTTTGTGGGACCCACATTTTTGTCGTCGCTAAAGTCGTCGCGATAACCTTTTGGAGACAATGATATAGCGACAGCGCGTCGCGGCGATTTTGTCGTCGCTAAATGAGATATAGCGACGACAATGGGGCTTATAGCGACGACATTTGTTGTCGCTAAAAGCCTTTTTTCTTGTAGTGACTGGTGATGAATGTTAGCTTATATGTGTTATTGACAATGATGAACACTTTAACATTCATTTACAATGTATATTAAATAATACATGTATGGTATCATATACAATGATAATAATAACATTCATTTACGATGAATGTAACTGATATACATTATTATACACTAATGAATGTTATGTTATCACATTCAATTGTGTGTAATAGCATATATACGTTCATATTCATCATAAATGAATGTTTAGAACTATGAAGTTGTAATTTTGATAACATGCTTTTCAGATGAATGTTAACGTTCTGGGAATTTTTTTAGTTTGTGAAATTCGATTGTAATGACGACCATAATTCGATTAATTACTCGTTTATATGTTGTTTTACAAAGAAATTCGTTTAATTCTATTGTTTTCATCACCAAATCATAATTTTCTCAAAAAACCCAAAAGTTACACCAAATTCATAAGATTGGATGAATCCGAATTATGACGAATTGAAGATGTGTATGAATGTGTTTGATGGATTCGAAGATTTACAATGTTTTTGATTGAAGAATCATTGAACTACATGCTTTAATTTTGGATTTTAGGCAAAAATTGAGAAAATGAGTATTGTAGAAGATGTGAGAAAATAAGTGGTTGTGGTTTACTTCCCTCCTTCCCTCAATTTAAGAGCTTCCCTCTTGATTCTTCCCCTATATATATATATATATATATATATATATATATATATATAGTAACTTGCTCAAAGAAAATATCTGTCCCCACTGGCCAAAATATACTAATCCATGGGAAACAATACAGGAAAAGAACATATGTACGTACCCATGGAAAACGATACAGGCAGATCGAGAAGGTGTGCAGCAGGTTACGATTTTCGTTAGAGATGAAGAATCGAAACAACCAACACCGGCGGCTCATCAACAAAAGAATGATAATGGGTTCTGTTTCCTTGCATTGTTATTTTTTTTCTCTGGTAATTCGTGGTGTGTAAATAGGCGATATACATGTCAATGGGTCAATGAATCAAGGTTGTCAAAATCGGGATCTCGTTTTTGCCTTTACAAGATCGGGATCGTAGATCCTACCAATATATGATTTTTTATATAAAGATATCTAAATTTTTATAGAAAACTACTATTAGAGAAATTAATCAAATATTCAAATTTTATATTACTGAAGTGATACAATTTGTCAAACATGTATTTCTCGAACGATAAACGTACTAAAACAAAAGATAGTGGCATAGTACAATTGCACCAAAGTTTGCGAGCATATTTCAAATGAAATTTCCTAATCGTCGTTTTAGAGGTTCTAGACTTTTTCTTAGGTTAATTTATCAATAAATGGGGAAATTGAACTTGGAAACAAATGTATAGTAAGTTTTGAGATATGATTTGGACTACTTGTAAGCCTTATAAGTCCAATTGTAAAAAAATAAAAAATAAAAAAAATAATAATAAATTGTAGGATCGGATCGTTCAACGATCCTACGATCTTACGATCGATCCTACGATCCTACTCCGATCCTACCTCCTGACCGATCCTACTCCGATCCTGCACGTTTTCCCTTTGTAGGATCGTAAGATCGTACGATCCTATGATCAGGATCGCGATCTTAACAACCTTGCAATGAACCACCCTTGGAATATTATTTTTGCTAGAGCCCATATAATTATTATTTTTTTCATTGGCCCTTCTTAGGAGGCTTTTGTGTGGATCACATTTGGAGAGCTGGACAAATGTCTTTTCTTAAATAAATACTTTACTTAATTACTAGAGTATTAGCTTATTGTTGTTACAGTATAATACAAGCCCACTTTGTTGATTTTGGAGGAGGGTTCGTGTACTTAAGTAATATAACATGGTAATGGTAGGATTTAATATATGATTGACACGAGTCCACTTTGCACCATCACAATATGAGAAATCAGAAACCGAATATATTATTAAACCAAAATATACATTTCCTCTATCTCAATTTAATCGTTCGTTATAAATTCGTACATAGTTTTAGAAAAGTACACTATTTTATTTTTGACCAACAAGAATACATTATTATCCACTTGAACACTTTATGATCGATTGAAATTGAAAGTGGATAACTCTTTTTGGTACTTCTTAAATAGGAAACATAAACAATAAATGTGAATAACTATTTTTTTTAACGGCTGTATTATATTAAAACTAGCAAGATGCTAGCAAAACAATTACAAAATAAAGTTAAGCAAAGGGTTTTGGATCCAATTGGATCGAGAAACCTTACAATTTCTATTCCTAGAGGAATGCCACTAAAACGAAAGATCGGCAATTTTATCTAATAGATCCGTTTGAAGCATCTTCTTGTCGCCGAAGATTTTGTTGTTACGAAACTGCCATAACGTCCAAATCACAACACCCAAGATAGAATGCAGAATAATCTTAGAGGTTGTATTTAGAATTGTGTGATCAAGCCAACTGAAAACATCATTCAGGTTGTCCGAATCTGGAAGAGGAAGATCGATCCATTTGACAAGACGCCAAACTGAAGTAGTCAAGGTGCATGCCCAAAAAAGAAGCGAAGAGGTCTCGGGAGAGATGTTACAAAGGGGACAGAGTAGAGAAGGAACTTCAAAACCTTTCCTGCTTAGATTCCAACGTGTAGGAATTCGGTCTCTCAAAATGCGCCAAACCAAAATATTGATTTTTCTAGGATCGTAACGACACCATCTTGTCTCAATTGGGAAATCAGGGAGAGAAATAAAACTAATATAAGTCCGAATGTTTTTAACCATGAAAATATTCAAACCTATTAAGCTCCATTGCCAAGCATCTTGACCTTCTGTAAGTTGAACATTCACTAACTTTGAGATCAACGAATCCAATTGAGAACCGGTAACTCCTCCATGAAATTTATGCGTCCAACACCAAACCCAACCATTTTGCCACCTGTCTCGGACAAGACAATCTTTGTTTGCTTCAAGACAAAAAAGACGAGGAAATTGGGGCTCAAGAGGGATGTCACCAAGCCATGCGTCTCTCCAGAATCTAGTAGTAGAACCATCTTTCACTTGACGTTTAATAGAAGAATGAAGAATGATGCCTTTATCATGCATGTTGTTGATTGCACCCACAATCCTAGACCAAGTACCAGAACCTCCACATTGATGAAAAAACTCAAAACCTACTATGTCGTATAAACCATGAATCTCTGAAAAACCTTGACCCATAGAGCTTGGGGGCTATTAAAAAATCTCCATCTCCATTTTTGGAGAAGAGAAAGATTTAAAGCCTCAAAAGAACCAATACCAAGACTACCTTTTAGCTTTGAAGCTAAACAAGAATTCCAAGCAATCCATAGTATTTTTTGATCCCATCCATGCAACCCCAAAAGAAATTGGCCCGTAAATATTCTAACCACTTGTTAATCTGCTTAGGCATAGTAGACTCCACGTGAATAACTATTTTTAAGATATGAAATCTTGTTGAAAAGGTTGTAACTATACCTGTTTAAGACTATCAATATGCGTTTATGGTTTTTTACTAGTGACGGGACCCGATTCGACCCGATTTGACCGGCATTAATTTGTCAATCTAACTTTCTTAAGCTTTAAGTGGACCCACATAAGTTTGATTCCTAGATTCGCCACTGTGTGTATCATTGTCTTCAACCTCTCCAAGTTCCACGGGCCATAAAATATTAAGGTTTGATGTTTGTAATGTATGATGCAAACTGAAGTATGCTTTCGATGGATATAATGTTTGTCTTTGCTTATAGCAATGAGATGAGATGGCAATATATGTAACGGAATTTCTTGAAATGGAGCTTATATATATGGTGCGATTAAGTTATTTGATCAAAATGACTTTTGTTCAAATATTGTTGTTTTGTTTCTACTTCATCGATTTGTTATTTGATGTTAGTCTGTAAACATATGTATGCATGGTGGTACGTTGTTTTCTTTAGGCATGTTATTTTTTAATAAGCAAATATATCAAATTATCAATTAACTTACGTTATTTATCATTGAATTGAATGGTGTGGGCTGGTCAATGGTGTTCGGTCCAATTTTTTTTGTGTTGTACCATCGAATGTTGTTGGCCGGGGTCCGGCCCAATATGTATACTTTGGCAGTTTTGCGAGAGGTTCATGAGTTTCGAGATTTGGGTGTGAATCGGATATTGAAGAGAGTTGCACCTAGTTTGCTTAAAAGTTAAAACTGTTTTATAACCTGGTTGCTCAAAACTGTTTTATACATGTGCCATGTGAGTTGTTGGACATGCAATCTACTTTTAATATTTGTAAAATGTTAAACTATTAATAATTTAATTATTTAGAAATATAATTACTAAAAAATAAAATACTTACTATTCATAAATGTTTGCTAATTGTTATTATTAGGTAGTTCTTAAAAGAATATAAAGGAATCAAGAAACTAATTTGTACAATTAAAATGTGATGCAAATTCAAGTGTTACAAAGTTTAGGAGAGCAACAAAATAAACTCTACTGAAAATAAAAAAAGTACAGGAGTAAAAAAGTGAGAAACATCTAAAAGTTAATTAAAAAGGAAATAAATTATTCATTCCTTTGCAAACTACTTGCGTCGCACGTCAAATGTGAATAAATAAATACTTGTTAATAGCCTCAGGATTAATTGTATCATGTATCAAATTCTATTTGTTCTATATATATAGAAGTTCCCTATTTGACCTACCGTTCCCTTAGATTAATCTTCTATAATTACACTGAACACCTCAGGATTAGAACCGACCACGCATTCGTCTACCTCTGTCTCCAATTAATCCCCATGTACGTGCCATGGAAAACAATACGCAGATTTCAGGTGTGCAGCAGGTTTCGATTTCCATTACTGATGAAGTGGAGAAACAACCAACACCAACGGACAAGGCTTATGTTATCTGTCTTATTCTATTAATGATTTATCTTTCAGCCGCTCTGTATATGATACTGGAGTATATCATTGTCTTCTATGTCTCTGACTCATGGCTCCAATATTTAGTCCTATTCGTAGGCATCATTTTCATACTCGTATTCACAACTTATGTCTCCCACGTCTACGAACGCAAGAACTCGGAACAACTACCTCAACAACAAGAGAAGACCATCAGTCATGCTTGAGGCCCTTGTATTTATTGAATTCTATATATGTTTTTATGTTAAACAACACAATTTATGTGTATTCTCTTTTATTCTTTCGTCAGTTTGGTTTGCTATAGAATCTCCAATTTATTTAATTTGATACTCACGGCTGATGGTTGCTTTCGATTTGAGATCCTATAATGATGATTACCACAATTTAGAGGTTTTTAATTCATATAGATATATAGATATACATCATCTACATCTACACTTCTACACTTTATTTACTTTATTTATATTTATTTATTTATTTTATTTTAAGAATACAAAAGAAAGTTAAAATTAGGTAATAATTAATCTTATAATTTAATCTTAACCGTACATTAATTAGTCCTCTTAAATTAGGACCCTAGATAATATCTCTTTCAGATGATTACCTAAACAGTGAATTAGAGCTTTAAAAAGACCTTATTGTTAAGGCATGATCCCTTATAATTGATTTTATGATGACAACAACTTGAAAATAACACTAAGTAAAGATTGTGTACAGCCAGCATAGAGACTTGAGTCAATAGTTCAATTAGCACATAAGTCAGTCTGTGTGCTAGGTTAAAAGGATGTCTGTGTGCTGGCTATGTGCAACCAGCACAGAGAATCCTGTTTGACCAGCTTTCAAAAATGGAAGTTGTTTCCTGAGCTGACTACTCATGTTTTGCATTCAACAAGTCAAAGACAAGTTGAAGATAGATTCTGAAGTCCCAGCGGTGGGAATGAAGAATACTTACAGCCAGCTAAGAGAATGAAGAATGTCAAGATTGTGCAAATTCAATCTTGATGTTTATGTAAACACTTTGATACACCTTAAGTGTGTCCAGACAACCCCTGAGATAGTATACGAAGAATTAAAGCTATCAATTGTGGACGTTTGTGGCATGGTGTATCCTCTGCTATTCTTAACCAATACGGCGCGTGTACTGCACGCAGGACAAGCTCTGCACAGTGCAGACTGTGTCTGCAGTACAATTCTGTTTGTTATTGGGCACGTCCGACATTCACCCATGGAGCAGAAGACGCGTGAAGTGATCCAATTGGTTGAAGAACTACTCAACTCGTTCATGCTCGCCTATAAATAGAAGACTTAGCAGAATTTGCTAGGTGTGAAATCGATCAAACATTTAGTGATAGGCTAGAGTGATAGAACAGTTGCATAGCCAGCTCTTAGTGTGTTCTAGAGTTGTAGCAGTCAAGCGTAATCTGTTCAACAGTTAACTATTCCGCTTTAAGTTAACTTTTAATTCTTTGATTCATTCGTAATAAAAGAATTACGTTGAAAAATTTCATCTGTGTGTTACTGTTTGTTAATCTGAACTTGTGTTTGATCAAAAGAAGTTGTATTCACCCCCTCTACAACACATTCATATTATTCGGGACCTACATCTGGTATCAGAGCAGATTAAGATTGTTTTAATGTTTGATCTATTATGATCGCTGCATATAGCTCAAACTCTGCTTATCTGGAAAATGGCTCAGCATCTAGACCTCCCAAGTTTGATCCTAAAGAGTTTCAAACATGGAAGTCCAGGATGATGCTTCATTTTGAGTCCATTGATCCATTGATTCCAGGCATTGTTCAAAATGGACCTTTTGTTCCTACTACTTCACTTATTGTTCCTGCTTCTGGTAGTACTCCTGCATCTACCAGAGAAGTTCTAAAAACTCCAAGTCAGTATACTGATGAAGAGAAAAGAAAAATTGGACTTGATGCAAAAGTAAGAACTCAAATTGCTATCTCACTCCCAAACTCTATATATAGTTCTATATGCAGACTATCTTCTGCAAAGAAGATATGGGATGCTCTTGATGTTGCATATGAAGGAAAAGAAGAAGTGAAATAGAACAATATCATAGCTCTTAAAAGAGAATATGAAATGTTCTTCAGCTACAAAGGAGAATCTCTGCTGGATACTTATACCAGGTTTACTGGTTTGTTGAATGATCTTGAAGCCATGGATGTTATTTATGATAACTTTTCTGTTATTAATAAGTTCATTGATTCATTACGTCCTTCATGGGAACAAGCTACTACCTCACTCAGAATCACTCATACTCTTAAGAATTTTGACTTGGCTTCACTTTATGGGGCTCTTATGAACCATGAAAAGTCTAAAGCCATGTTAGAGAAGAATCTGAAAGAGAATTGGAAGTTGCCAGAAAAGTCAAATTCTGCACTTGTTGTTGCTGAAGCTAAGAAGAAGCACTCGAGGGCCATGCTTGTGAAAAAGGTCAAAGCTGGTCAGGAAGAGTCAGAACCAAGTGAAGAAGAAATGTTGACTAAAGAAGAGTGTAGTGATGAAAGCTATGATGAAGATGATGTGACACCCCCAATTTCGGGTTGCGGAAGCGGTCGGGTCGGGGCGTCACTAATCAAATATCAAAACACCAAGATTACAACAAACGACTCTAAATGAGACGTTTTGAAAATACATAACATTTCAAAAGTAATACAAGTTTTAGTTCATAAGTTTACAATATCAATGAGTTCGCAAAATGATTTCAGAAGATTTTAACACATAATCATTATACAAAATATAATGCAAGAAAATCTTCATGTCTAAATGGATGCATGCGACTCGTGATAGTTAGCTTATCCTGTAGGCCATTCCTACTGTTGATGAGCACCTGAGAATACAACACTAAAAAGGTCAGCTATAAAGCTGGTGAATCTCACAGGTTTAACATGAACATTGATGTGATCAATATGATTATCTGACGATAATAAAATGTTATAAATGAACAATGATTTAAGCAATTTACTCAAACAATGATTTTTAACCAAATAAGGTCACTAAACAATGATTTAAACCAACGCAGGTTTTTGAACAACATGAAATTTAACAAAGGTGAAACCAACGCAGGTTTCGTAACATTGAACAAACCAACGCAGGTTTTTGAACAATGTTCTATTATGATTTTGCATTGCACTAAGCTATGGTTCAAGGCCTAACCCGATTTTCTGCCTCCCGAACGGTGTCAACACCCATAACAATTACTAAAATGCCCGTTTTTAACTTGGTTGTAGCTAGCAACCCGGACGGGGACGTCACTCCCATGATAGATCTATCTTTTAGTAACCGCGCCTTATTAAGTTAATGAACCATACATGATGAGGACTTTCCCGAATTAAAACACTTGTGCAATACTCGAACAATGAAAATCAAGACCAAATAATGGTAGCCAAACAATGTAACTAATATAGTTAACTGAATTAAATAATCATTTAATTCCATGAGTTAATAATCAAATTAACTAATCAAATAACATATGATCATGAAAACAAGTAAGCATTGTATCTCACCCCAATATTTAAAAACAGTAAAAATGGGGCTGTGAGACTCACCTGGTGAGCTAAACGCGTGCGAGTGCTAGCAAAGCCTAAGCCCAATGTATTCTTAGTTGATAATCCCCTATTACCCTAAACGTTAGAGATTATACGTATAAGTAGTTGGCCCATGCCAAAACATGTTATTCGTTTTCATTTAAGTGTCGAGATCATGAATCGTTAATAGTAAACGTCATAAACTTCATTTTTGTTTTTGTTTCGTAATAAAACATTTAAACATTCGTTTCGAGCCAAATCTAACGTTTTATATTTTTGGTTCACGTTTTTCGTACCGAGGCTCGTATTCGGTTGACTTGGTCAAACGTGTTCGGTTTGACCCGAAACTTTTAGGAACACCTTAAATATGTTTATAGAGCTCGGGAAAATTGTTGTTATGTTTTATAGTTGACTCGAAAGTATCGTTATATAAAATGTATCAAATCAGTCCCGTAGCTCAGTTTTCGGTTTAGTCGGTTTGCTTCGCCATTTATTTTGGCTCGTTTCTGTTCCGATTTGGGTTCTGCAAAAATTACCGCATATTCTATTAGGTCTCTAGTACTTTACTTAATTTTACCAAGAACCATGGAAGTCTCTAAGTTAGTTAAATAAAATCGAGAAGGTGTCGGGTCTAAAATCCGGCCAAAAACAGTAACAGTCGTACATATCGCATTTTCTGTAAAAATGGGTGTATTTCTGGAGAAAGTGTAAAACATGAAAGTTGTAGTCCTCTTTCATACGAAAATTTCGGTATGTGGTTCGTTGTCTAATTCAAAGTACACGATTTTATATGATTTAATTCGTGGACTGTTTTTCAGGAACCGAAATCAGAAATTACATAAGTGTGTAAAACGAGTTTTGATCATTATTTTGGACATTTTTGAGTTGAGTGAGCTTATAAACATGATAATAAACTTAATCCAAGATAATCTACTGGAAAATTTAGAAATTATACCAAAGAAAACGTGATATAGAGCTGAGATGAGTGAGACGAGTTCGGTTTTGCTTCCTCTTCGTTTCCTTCCTTTTCCTTTGGTTTTTCTTCAAACTTTTGTGCTAAATTTAAAGTAGTTTGTGAGGTTGATGATGGATGATGATGGTGGTTGAGAGAATGCCGTGAGAAAGAGAGAAAAGAGATTGATGATTATGAATGAGAATGTGTTTTGGTTGCTTAAGTCAAGTGAATGGGGGACAAGATCCACACACAAGGGGAGGGAATTAGGGAGCTGAATTTCAGTTGGAGTGGGGCCCAAGGGGTGTGGGTTTTGTCAATTTTTGTTCCCCTAATTTTACGCTCCGTGCGGTGCTCGTTTCCCTGGTCGTTTCGTCGCCCGTTTAAACGTTAAACGTTTTATATTATACGTTTAGTTACCGATTTAAAACTCGATATTTTTGGTAAAAGTTTTACTCCAAAATAATATGTTTCATGATACAAAATATTGGTTGGTTCCATTTGATTGTCGGTTGAAGTTTTTGCATTTGTTTGATTCGGTTAGCGTTTCAAATAAACGTATATTTTTGTTTTATATTATCAACATAATATAAATAACGTTATTAAATAATTTCGTATTATTTAATAATTGTTTCACCAACGTCCGTATTTTGATTTGTGTGTTCTTTCAGATTGATTTATCATGTGATTATTAAATAATCATTTAATGTTATATATATATATATATATATATATATATATATATATATATATATATATATATATATATATATTTATATATATAATATATATAATATCCGAATACTTTCGTTTTAACACGTACCGAGTACGAATAATTAAATCTTAAATTGGGACCCAATTTTGGGTTATTTTGACCGGGTGTCACATTCTCCCCTTGTTAGGAGAATTTCGTCCCGAAATTCATTTGTAACTTATGCTCGCGTGTTACTAAGGCCGACTATGTGTTATGTCTAATACTAAGACATCCAATTTATCCATGTCCTCTCCCCTTGTTAGGCTTTGACCTACCGATTACTTAAGAAATAGAGAGGTCCGAATTCTACCCGACCGTTATGTCAACATGACCAGGTCGTCCCGTATTAGCGAGTATTACTTTGTTTTGGATGACTAATCCACCGAATTCAGTGAGTCCTTACGTGTTCTTAGAGTTTAGAGTAACTACCGATCTATTATTCCGAACTAAACTCTACTGATCATTTAGGAGAATTGATAGTAAGATTTCCGATATTCACAAGACCATTGTCTTCACGACAGGGTTGGTCTGTGTTGCTGAGGTTAACAATGAATTGAACTTATAGTTCACCGAACTTTGTAAATCTTACTGTCTCCTACCATACAACATGCATAACCTAGACCCTATCAGTCTCATATGGAAACGAGATAGTTTAGCACGAATTTGTTTTATATGAGATGTTACCCAAAGCTTAGTTTAACGTGGAAGGTTATCCAAAATTTAGTTTAACGTGGGATGTTACCCACGATATAAAGATTTAACTGGTACGTCTTCCGGTACAAAACAGCGTAGGATGTGTTATTCCTATACATATGTGCTAAACCTCGTCTCGCATAGAAACTTTTAGAAACTAAGCTATTGCTTTTTCCTAATTCTATCGAGCACTCAGAATCTAGGGAAATCATAAAGTACACCAAACAAGTATTATTTATCCGATCATGTGTGTATCTCGATGTCTATTAGTGATGATACCCAAGTTCACAATCTCAATGATGGATGTAATTATGTATTACAGTGCTTAATCCGAATAACCACCATTTGCAAAACCGACTGTACCCCTACTGTATATGGCAAGTAACAATTTAGATTCAATAAAGTAAGAAATCACAAGGATAGTTAGGCCGTCTAAGAATGAGAACACCCGCGTCCTCACTCAAGTTTTGGTAAATTGTCTTACAGGAGCAAAGATGTCATTGTATACTGAGAAATTTTGTTGACCATTTGGAGTTTGAGATTTTTATAAAGTTGGGTGCTATAAACAAGTTTACACGGTTTTGAAACTTTGAGATTCTCGAAATTTTTTTTTTTTTTTTTTTTTATATACATTCGTTAGAAAAACTATGATGGCGAAAATCTGTTGAAAATTCGAAGTCCATTGAAAACTTGAATCGATAAAAGCTCAGTTGAAACTCTTGTTGGCAAAAAGGCCTTAAAAATTTTGTTTGCAAAATTTCTTAAGAAGAAGTCTAGTTTGAATTTCTTCCATTTGTTAACAGTTTGGGATTACTCAAAATATGTTGGAATTTGTATCATTCGCAAAACGTTGAAAATTACCCATTTACTGAAAATTTGCTGAAAACCTGATCTTTGAAACGTGTTAGAGTTTTGCTTCATCAAAATGTATGAAAGTATCCTTTAACGAGTAGGTTCAGAAGATTACAGGAGTTAAAGTTTGATAAGAAAATATTTTAATCTGTTTGGGGAATACTAATCCCAAATGAGCAATAAGACAAGTGAACTATGATTTTTCGAAAATTGATGTGCCGACTATGATGTCGAAACTTTTCTAACTCTACCGGGGTAAGTCTACATTGAAAAGATGACCCTCTAAAACTAGGGTGCATACCGGTACTATTTTCCTGATTCAATCCACTTACAACCGGTAAGTCCTATAGTGTATTTGGTTACCTTAAACGATTTAGTCTCTAATAGTGGTTTAAACTGGGTAAACACGAAACCTAAATCAACATCCGAACGGTGACTGTTTCCGAGTATCCGAGGCCTACAATTATACATACAATAACCTATAGTATATCCTGTGTCCGAGGCCTATTAACATGTATACCAGGTATATTTCCAATTACCCGAGTTTTATATATTATATATATATACCGATCATATTACTGAATTATATCTCCAAAGTGTTAACCGAATTAGATCACCTAAGTGTTAACCAAACAAGATCATTTACGTGATAACCGAACCAAAATTATCTAAGTGATAACAGATCAATATGTATATCAAGTATTTTATCCAACAGTGATGGCCTACTCATATATATATATAGCCAATTTGTATATGTATATACCATATATACGTACATATATCCACCTAGTTGTGTCTAGCACAAAACAATTATGAGTCCCGGTTCTCTCGTAATCAGAGTCTACTAATGCATTCCTTTTCAATATAATCCCTTTCAGATCTTACATCATCTTTGTTTAATTGTACATAGTTAGCTACGCTATGTTAAATTAAACTCGTATGATGTAATCTCTGAACCAGTTATACCTAATGAGGAATACTGCCTAACGGTCATAGTCTAGGCCCACTACATGCAACCTAGTTCACTATAACCTTAGGCTCTGATACCAATCTGTGACACCCCCAATTTCGGGTTGCGGAAGCGGTCGGGTCGGGGCGTCACTAATCAAATATCAAAACACCAAGATTACAACAAACGACTCTAAATGAGACGTTTTGAAAATACATAACATTTCAAAAGTAATACAAGTTTTAGTTCATAAGTTTACAATATCAATGAGTTCGCAAAATGATTTCAGAAGATTTTAACACATAATCATTATACAAAATATAATGCAAGAAAATCTTCATGTCTAAATGGATGCATGCGACTAGTGATAGTTAGCTTATCCTGTAGGCCATTCCTACTGTTGATGAGCACCTGAGAATACAACACTAAAAAGGTCAGCTATAAAGCTGGTGAATCTCACAGGTTTAACATGAACATTGATGTGATCAATATGATTATCTGACGATAATAAAATGTTATAAATGAACAATGATTTAAGCAATTTACTCAAACAATGATTTTTAACCAAATAAGGTCACTAAACAATGATTTAAACCAACGCAGGTTTTTGAACAACATGAAATTTAACAAAGGTGAAACCAACGCAGGTTTCGTAACATTGAACAAACCAACGCAGGTTTTTGAACAATGTTCTATTATGATTTTGCATTGCACTAAGCTATGGTTCAAGGCCTAACCCGATTTTCTGCCTCCCGAACGGTGTCAACACCCATAACAATTACTAAAATGCCCGTTTTTAACTTGGTTGTAGCTAGCAACCCGGACGGGGACGTCACTCCCATGATAGATCTATCTTTTAGTAACCGCGCCTTATTAAGTTAATGAACCATACATGATGAGGACTTTCCCGAATTAAAACACTTGTGCAATACTCGAACAATGAAAATCAAGACCAAATAATGGTAGCCAAACAATGTAACTAATATAGTTAACTGAATTAAATAATCATTTAATTCCATGAGTTAATAATCAAATTAACTAATCAAATAACATATGATCATGAAAACAAGTAAGCATTGTATCTCACCCCAATATTTAAAAACAGTAAAAATGGGGCTGTGAGACTCACCTGGTGAGCTAAACGCGTGCGAGTGCTAGCAAAGCCTAAGCCCAATGTATTCTTAGTTGATAATCCCCTATTACCCTAAACGTTAGAGATTATACGTATAAGTAGTTGGCCCATGCCAAAACATGTTATTCGTTTTCATTTAAGTGTCGAGATCATGAATCGTTAATAGTAAATGTCATAAACTTCATTTTTGTTTTTGTTTCGTAATAAAACATTTAAACATTCGTTTCGAGCCAAATCTAACGTTTTATATTTTTGGTTCACGTTTTTCGTACCGAGGCTCGTATTCGGTTGACTTGGTCAAACGTGTTCGGTTTGACCCGAAACTTTTAGGAACACCTTAAATATGTTTATAGAGCTCGGGAAAATTGTTGTTATGTTTTATAGTTGATTCGAAAGTATCGTTATATAAAATGTATCAAATCAGTCCCGTAGCTCAGTTTTCGGTTTAGTCGGTTTGCTTCGCCATTTATTTTGGCTCGTTTCTGTTCCGATTTGGGTTCCGCAAAAATTACCGCATATTCTATTAGGTCTCTAGTACTTTACTTAATTTTACCAAGAACCATGGAAGTCTCTAAGTTAGTTAAATAAAATCGAGAAGGTGTCGGGTCTAAAATCCGGCCAAAAACAGTAACAGTCGTACATATCGCATTTTCTGTAAAAATGGGTGTATTTCTGGAGAAAGTGTAAAACATGAAAGTTGTAGTCCTCTTTCATACGAAAATTTCGGTATGTGGTTCATTGTCTAATTCAAAGTACACGATTTTATATGATTTAATTCGTGGACTGTTTTTCAGGAACCGAAATCAGAAATTACATAAGTGTGTAAAACGAGTTTTGATCATTATTTTGGACATTTTTGAGTTGAGTGAGCTTATAAACATGATAATAAACTTAATCCAAGATAATCTACTGGAAAATTTAGAAATTATACCAAAGAAAACGTGATATAGAGCTGAGATGAGTGAGACGAGTTCGGTTTTGCTTCCTCTTCGTTTCCTTCCTTTTCCTTTGGTTTTTCTTCAAACTTTTGTGCTAAATTTAAAGTAGTTTGTGAGGTTGATGATGGATGATGATGGTGGTTGAGAGAATGCCGTGAGAAAGAGAGAAAAGAGATTGATGATTATGAATGAGAATGTGTTTTGGTTGCTTAAGTCAAGTGAATGGGGGACAAGATCCACACACAAGGGGAGGGAATTAGGGAGCTGAATTTCAGTTGGAGTGGGGCCCAAGGGGTGTGGGTTTTGTCAATTTTTGTTCCCCTAATTTTACGCTCCGTGCGGTGCTCGTTTCCCTGGTCGTTTCGTCGCCCGTTTAAACGTTAAACGTTTTATATTATACGTTTAGTTACCGATTTAAAACTCGATATTTTTGGTAAAAGTTTTACTCCAAAATAATATGTTTCATGATACAAAATATTGGTTGGTTCCATTTGATTGTCGGTTGAAGTTTTTGCATTTGTTTGATTCGGTTAGCGTTTCAAATAAACGTATATTTTTGTTTTATATTATCAACATAATATAAATAACGTTATTAAATAATTTCGTATTATTTAATAATTGTTTCACCAACGTCCGTATTTTGATTTGTGTGTTCTTTCAGATTGATTTATCATGTGATTATTAAATAATCATTTAATGTTATATATATATATATATATATATATATATATATATATATATATATATATATATATTTATATATATAATATCCGAATACTTTCGTTTTAACACGTACCGAGTACGAATAATTAAATTTTAAATTGGGACCCAATTTTGGGTTATTTTGACCGGGTGTCACATTCTCCCCTTGTTAGGAGAATTTCGTCCCGAAATTCATTTGTAACTTATGCTCGCGTGTTACTAAGGCCGACTATGTGTTATGTCTAATACTAAGACATCCAATTTATCCATGTCCTCTCCCCTTGTTAGGCTTTGACCTACCGATTACTTAAGAAATAGAGAGGTCCGAATTCTACCCGACCGTTATGTCAACATGACCAGGTCGTCCCGTATTAGCGAGTATTACTTTGTTTTGGATGACTAATCCACCGAATTCAGTGAGTCCTTACGTGTTCTTAGAGTTTAGAGTAACTACCGATCTATTATTCCGAACTAAACTCTACTGATCATTTAGGAGAATTGATAGTAAGATTTCCGATATTCACAAGACCATTGTCTTCACGACAGGGTTGGTCTGTGTTGCTGAGGTTAACAATGAATTGAACTTATAGTTCACCGAACTTTGTAAATCTTACTGTCTCCTACCATACAACATGCATAACCTAGACCCTATCAGTCTCATATGGAAACGAGATAGTTTAGCACGAATTTGTTTTATATGAGATGTTACCCAAAGCTTAGTTTAACGTGGAAGGTTATCCAAAATTTAGTTTAACGTGGGATGTTACCCACGATATAAAGATTTAACTGGTACGTCTTCCGGTACAAAACAGCGTAGGATGTGTTATTCCTATACATATGTGCTAAACCTCGTCTCGCATAGAAACTTTTAGAAACTAAGCTATTGCTTTTCCCTAATTCTATCGAGCACTCAGAATCTAGGGAAATCATAAAGTACACCAAACAAGTATTATTTATCCGATCATGTGTGTATCTCGATGTCTATTAGTGATGATACCCAAGTTCACAATCTCAATGATGGATGTAATTATGTATTACAGTGCTTAATCCGAATAACCACCATTTGCAAAACCGACTGTACCCCTACTGTATATGGCAAGTAACAATTTAGATTCAATAAAGTAAGAAATCACAAGGATAGTTAGGCCGTCTAAGAATGAGAACACCCGCGTCCTCACTCAAGTTTTGGTAAATTGTCTTACAGGAGCAAAGATGTCATTGTATACTGAGAAATTTTGTTGACCATTTGGAGTTTGAGATTTTTATAAAGTTGGGTGCTATAAACAAGTTTACACGGTTTTGAAACTTTGAGATTCTCGAAATTTTTTTTTTTTTTTTATATACATTCGTTAGAAAAACTATGATGGCGAAAATCTGTTGAAAATTCGAAGTCCATTGAAAACTTGAATCGATAAAAGCTCAGTTGAAACTCTTGTTGGCAAAAAGGCCTTAAAAATTTTGTTTGCAAAATTTCTTAAGAAGAAGTCTAGTTTGAATTTCTTCCATTTGTTAACAGTTTGGGATTACTCAAAATATGTTGGAATTTGTATCATTCGCAAAACGTTGAAAATTACCCATTTACTGAAAATTTGCTGAAAACCTGATCTTTGAAACGTGTTAGAGTTTTGCTTCATCAAAATGTATGAAAGTATCCTTTAACGAGTAGGTTCAGAAGATTACAGGAGTTAAAGTTTGATAAGAAAATATTTTAATCTGTTTGGGGAATACTAATCCCAAATGAGCAATAAGACAAGTGAACTATGATTTTTCGAAAATTGATGTGCCGACTATGATGTCGAAACTTTTCTAACTCTACCGGGGTAAGTCTACATTGAAAAGATGACCCTCTAAAACTAGGGTGCATACCGGTACTATTTTCCTGATTCAATCCACTTACAACCGGTAAGTCCTATAGTGTATTTGGTTACCTTAAACGATTTAGTCTCTAATAGTGGTTTAAACTGGGTAAACACGAAACCTAAATCAACATCCGAACGGTGACTGTTTCCGAGTATCCGAGGCCTACAATTATACATACAATAACCTATAGTATATCCTGTGTCCGAGGCCTATTAACATGTATACCAGGTATATTTCCAATTACCCGAGTTTTATATATTATATATATATACCGATCATATTACTGAATTATATCTCCAAAGTGTTAACCGAATTAGATCACCTAAGTGTTAACCAAACAAGATCATTTACGTGATAACCGAACCAAAATTATCTAAGTGATAACAGATCAATATGTATATCAAGTATTTTATCCAACAGTGATGGCCTACTCATATATATATATAGCCAATTTGTATATGTATATACCATATATACGTACATATATCCACCTAGTTGTGTCTAGCACAAAACAATTATGAGTCCCGGTTCTCTCGTAATCAGAGTCTACTAATGCATTCCTTTTCAATATAATCCCTTTCAGATCTTACATCATCTTTGTTTAATTGTACATAGTTAGCTACGCTATGTTAAATTAAACTCGTATGATGTAATCTCTGAACCAGTTATACCTAATGAGGAATACTGCCTAACGGTCATAGTCTAGGCCCACTACATGCAACCTAGTTCACTATAACCTTAGGCTCTGATACCAATCTGTGACACCCCCAATTTCGGGTTGCGGAAGCGGTCGGGTCGGGGCGTCACTAATCAAATATCAAAACACCAAGATTACAACAAACGACTCTAAATGAGACGTTTTGAAAATACATAACATTTCAAAAGTAATACAAGTTTTAGTTCATAAGTTTACAATATCAATGAGTTCGCAAAATGATTTCAGAAGATTTTAACACATAATCATTATACAAAATATAATGCAAGAAAATCTTCATGTCTAAATGGATGCATGCGAATAGTGATAGTTAGCTTATCCTGTAGGCCATTCCTACTGTTGATGAGCACCTGAGAATACAACACTAAAAAGGTCAGCTATAAAGCTGGTGAATCTCACAGGTTTAACATGAACATTGATGTGATCAATATGATTATCTGACGATAATAAAATGTTATAAATGAACAATGATTTAAGCAATTTACTCAAACAATGATTTTTAACCAAATAAGGTCACTAAACAATGATTTAAACCAACGCAGGTTTTTGAACAACATGAAATTTAACAAAGGTGAAACCAACGCAGGTTTCGTAACATTGAACAAACCAACGCAGGTTTTTGAACAATGTTCTATTATGATTTTGCATTGCACTAAGCTATGGTTCAAGGCCTAACCCGATTTTCTGCCTCCCGAACGGTGTCAACACCCATAACAATTACTAAAATGCCCGTTTTTAACTTGGTTGTAGCTAGCAACCCGGACGGGGACGTCACTCCCATGATAGATCTATCTTTTAGTAACCGCGCCTTATTAAGTTAATGAACCATACATGATGAGGACTTTCCCGAATTAAAACACTTGTGCAATACTCGAACAATGAAAATCAAGACCAAATAATGGTAGCCAAACAATGTAACTAATATAGTTAAATGAATTAAATAATCATTTAATTCCATGAGTTAATAATCAAATTAACTAATCAAATAACATATGATCATGAAAACAAGTAAGCATTGTATCTCACCCCAATATTTAAAAACAGTAAAAATGGGGCTGTGAGACTCACCTGGTGAGCTAAACGCGTGCGAGTGCTAGCAAAGCCTAAGCCCAATGTATTCTTAGTTGATAATCCCCTATTACCCTAAACGTTAGAGATTATACGTATAAGTAGTTGGCCCATGCCAAAACATGTTATTCGTTTTCATTTAAGTGTCGAGATCATGAATCGTTAATAGTAAATGTCATAAACTTCATTTTTGTTTTTGTTTCGTAATAAAACATTTAAACATTCGTTTCGAGCCAAATCTAACGTTTTATATTTTTGGTTCACGTTTTTCGTACCGAGGCTCGTATTCGGTTGACTTGGTCAAACGTGTTCGGTTTGACCCGAAACTTTTAGGAACACCTTAAATATGTTTATAGAGCTCGGGAAAATTGTTGTTATGTTTTATAGTTGACTCGAAAGTATCGTTATATAAAATGTATCAAATCAGTCCCGTAGCTCAGTTTTCGGTTTAGTCGGTTTGCTTCGCCATTTATTTTGGCTCGTTTCTGTTCCGATTTGGGTTCCGCAAAAATTACCGCATATTCTATTAGGTCTCTAGTACTTTACTTAATTTTACCAAGAACCATGGAAGTCTCTAAGTTAGTTAAATAAAATGGAGAAGGTGTCGGGTCTAAAATCCGGCCAAAAACAGTAACAGTCGTACAAATCGCATTTTCTGTAAAAATGGGTGTATTTCTGGAGAAAGTGTAAAACATGAAAGTTGTAGTCCTCTTTCATACGAAAATTTCGGTATGTGGTTCGTTGTCTAATTCAAAGTACACGATTTTATATGATTTAATTCGTGGACTGTTTTTCAGGAACCGAAATCAGAAATTACATAAGTGTGTAAAACGAGTTTTGATCATTATTTTGGACATTTTTGAGTTGAGTGAGCTTATAAACATGATAATAAACTTAATCCAAGATAATCTACTGGAAAATTTAGAAATTATACCAAAGAAAACGTGATATAGAGCCGAGATGAGTGAGACGAGTTCGGTTTTGCTTCCTCTTCGTTTCCTTCCTTTTCCTTTGGTTTTTCTTCAAACTTTTGTGCTAGATTTAAAGTAGTTTGTGAGGTTGATGATGGATGATGATGGTGGTTGAGAGAATGCCGTGAGAAAGAGAGAAAAGAGATTGATGATTATGAATGAGAATGTGTTTTGGTTGCTTAAGTCAAGTGAATGGGGGACAAGATCCACAAACAAGGGGAGGGAATTAGGGAGCTGAATTTCAGTTGGAGTGGGGCCCAAGGGGTGTGGGTTTTGTCAATTTTTGTTCCCCTAATTTTACGCTCCGTGCGGTGCTCGTTTCCCTGGTCGTTTCATCGCCCGTTTAAACGTTAAACGTTTTATATTATACGTTTAGTTACCGATTTAAAACTCGATATTTTTGGTAAAAGTTTTACTCCAAAATAATATGTTTCATGATACAAAATATTGGTTGGTTCCATTTGATTGTCGGTTGAAGTTTTTGCATTTGTTTGATTCGGTTAACGTTTCAAATAAACGTATATTTTTGTTTTATATTATCAACATAATATAAATAACGTTATTAAATAATTTCGTATTATTTAATAATTGTTTCACCAACGTCCGTATTTTGATTTGTGTGTTCTTTCAGATTGATTTATCATGTGATTATTAAATAATCATTTAATGTTATATATATATATATATATATATATATATATATATATATATATATATTTATATATATAATATCCGAATACTTTCGTTTTAACACGTACCGAGTACGAATAATTAAATTTTAAATTGGGACCCAATTTTGGGTTATTTTGACCGGGTGTCACAGATGATGTTGAAAGTTTTGCCAATGGAATGGCTATGCTGGCTCAGAAGTTCAAGAAATTCAACAGAAGAAAAGGAAAGTCCAATTTCAAGTTTAGCAAGAGAGGCAGCACAGGGAATTCTAGCAAGACAAGAATGTTCTCTAAAGCTGAATGTTATAACCGTGGAAAGGTTGGTCATTATGTTGCTGATTGTGAGTCAAAGAAAGTCACATCACATGCTGACTCCTTTTCCAAGGCTGCTAAATACAAAGCTAAGTACAAGGCAATGAAAGCTGAAGTCAAAGCTGGGTCCAATGACAAGAACAAGTCTGAAGTAAAAGGGTTGATTGCTGAATCACATGATTGGGATGATAGTGGTTCATCATCTTCATCATCATCAAGTGAAAGTGATAGTGATGATCATGTGATTAGCAAAGTATGGCAAGTGTATGATGGCCAAGGAAGAAGGTGTAGAAGAGAAGATTGATAGCAAATTTTTGACATATATGAGGGAAGCAGACAACAAAATGCAATCTGGAGACTGGAAGCCCACTATGCTATTTAAGGTTGAAAACGTTCGTTCATATACTGATGATGAGAAAGTAGAAATGTTTGATTATCTCAGAATTGACTTAGAAATGGCAAGCAAAAGAGAAGATGACTTTAAGATAACTATTGAAGAGTTAAATCTCATATAAATGTTTTGGAAAATGAAAACAAGTTTCTTAAATCAGAAAAACTTGAACTTGAATCAAAAGTTCATGCTTCTCAAACCTTTTTACAAGAAACAGCTGACACCAAACATCAATTAATCACTCTGAAGAAGGTTGTTGAATCTTGGTGTCATTCTGCTCAAAGAACAGCCAAATGTGTTCTAGAGCAGGTGCCACATCAAGTGAAAGCAATCTTAGGAGGTGATTATGAAGCTGCTGATGTCATGGCTGAAGTCACCATGATGGATCCAATTAAAAACAGTGAACCAATCCTACCAGAAACATTTGCAAAAGTTGTTGCTGGTAAAAAGGTCATAACAAACAAATTTGTAAGACCTGCTGTCCAAGTTGAATCCATGATGGAAATCATAGAGGACACAAAGGCTGAAGAAACAAATAGTTCAACTCATGAATCAACTATTTCTGCACCCAAGAAATGTGTGCCTGATAAAGTGTTAAAACCCAAGGTCACTCAGCCTAAGATTCTGAAAGCTGGTAATACTGGAAAACCCAAAGCTAGGTCAACTAGTACAAATAGATGTGAAACATCTAATGCTGGTTCCACTAGAGGCAAACCAGCACTGACTCCCAGGAAGAAAATTGAACTCAATTCAATTCCTAAAAGTCAACCAGCTCAGGTTAAAGGTAAAATGTTTGCTGATCTTTCTGAAACCCAAATCTTATCTAAGAAGTTGGATTAGCTTATAGTTCAAGTTCAACAGCTGATTACACATAGTAACCAGCAGTTAAACAAGAATACCACCTCTACACCTACTGTCAAATTCCCCAAGTTCAATAACAGAAAATGTTATAATTGTGGTGGGAGATCTCATATGTCCCACCAGTGCAAGGCAGACTACTGTATGATTCCAAGAGTTTTGTTAACTCAACTGTCTGCCCAACCAGCTCAAACACCAAAACCAAAACCAAATGTTCCTACTAAACCAAGGAATGATAGGAGGACTCACAAGGCCAAAGGTGGTCCTCCTGAACCCATCTTAGGATGGGTTCCCAAAAGAAATTAATCTCTTTGTGTATGTACAGGGCAATCAAAACAAGCAAATCTGGTACCTGGACAGTGGATGTTCTAGGCATATGACCGAGTGTAAATCCCTGCTGCTGGACTACAAGGAGAAAGATGGTCCAGTTGTAACATTTGGAGATAATTCTAAAGGTTATACTAAGGGTTCTTGAATTTTGAGCAATGGTAATGTAACCTTCAAGAATGTAGCTTATGTTGTTGGTTTAAAGCACAACTTAATCAGCATCGGTCAGCTTACAAACAAGAGGAAGGTTGTGCAGTTTAGAAAGAAATATGGAACTGTATTTGATCTCATGGGAAAACCACTGCTGAATGCCAAGAGACATGATAACATGTATCAAATTGACATGAACACTGCAGTCACTACAACTGATACCTGTTTTTACTCTTAGTCAGCAGACAATCTTAAATGGTTATGGCACAAGAGGCTCTCACACCTCAACTTCAAAGATATTCATAAGCTAGCAAGTAAAGGCTTGGTGTCTGGTCTACCATATATGACATATGTCAAGGATAGACTATGTCCTGGTTGTGAAAAAGGAAAGCATCACATGGCTTCATTCAAGTCCAAGCATATATCATCTATTGACAAACCTTTTCATTTACTTCACATGGATCTATTTAGTCCTGTAAGTACACCCAGCATGGGAGGAAAAAGGTATACTCTTGTGATTGTTGATGAATTCTCAAGATATACCTGGGTATTCTTTCTGAGGCAAAAGAGTGATGCTGCTGAAGAGATAATTGACTTTATCAAAAAGATGGAAGTATTGAATGGAAGCCTGGTGAGACAACTTAGGAGTGATCATGGAACAGAATTTAGAAGTCAAGTGCTGGAAGCTTTCTGTGCTGATAAAGGCATTTCACAAAACTTTTCTTTAGTGAGAATACCTCAACAAAATGGTGTTGCAGAAAGAAGGAACAGAACATTGATTGAAGCAGCAAGATCTATGATTGCTGAATCTGGTTTAAAGAATCATTTCTGGGCTGAGGCTGTTAACACAACATGTTTCACTCAGAACAGATCATTGATTGTTAAAAAGCATCAGATGACTGCTTATCAAGTGTTGAAAGGGAGGAAGCCCAACATTAGCTTTTTTCATGTGTTTGGAAGTCCTTGTTATATTCTCAACAACAGAGATCAACTTGGAAAGTTTGATGCTAAAGCTGATGATGGAATATTTGTTAGTTACTCAACAGTGTCTAAGGCATTTAGAGTATTCAATAAAAGAAGAGGGTGCATGGAAGAATCAATTCATGTCACTTTTGATGAGAATTTGCCTCCTAATTTCTCTGTTCCCGTTGAAGAAAATGAAGAACCATTAGATTATGAAGAACTAGCACATACATAATCTTTTGTTGTTGATCCCTGTGCTGGTCACTCTGATCAGCATACGGATTCCCCCACATCAAATGGAGAACCATCTATCACATCTGCCAAGCCTCCAATGTTAGAAGTAGTGTTAAACATTGAGCCTTTGACATCTTTGGTTGAAGAATCAGAAGAAGACACATCTCATTGTGACACTGCTAGTGAAGGCAGCTTAGAAGATGAAGAGGATGTTCTTTTTCCTGCTCAACCAGCTCAAGAAGCAGATGATGTTCAAGAAAGCCAATCTGTTGATAGTGCATCTGATCCACCTATCTATGCTAAAAAAATGGACAAAAGCTCATCCCATTGAGCACATTATTGGTGATCCAGATGCTGGTGTGAAGACTAGAAGACAAGCAACAAGAAATTTTTGTCTTCATGTGAATTTTGTTTCAAAAATGGAACCTTCAAGGGTTGAAGTGGCTATCAAAGATCCAAGCTGGGTTGGTGCAATGCAAGAAGAGCTGTCCCAGTTTGAAAGAAAAAAAATGTGGAATCCTGTTCCTATGCCTGATGATAAAACAATCATTGGCACCAAATGGATATTCAAGAACAAGATGGATGAGAATGGAATTGTAGTCATAAACAAGGCTAGATTGGTTGCTCAAGGATTCAGACAAGAAGAAGGTCTTGATTATGGTGAAATTTTTGCCCCTGTTGCAAGAATGGAAGCTATCATAATATTCTTAGCATTTGCAGCATTCAAGAACTTTAAAGTTTTTCAGATGGATGTGAAGGCTGCTTTTCTTAATGGGAAGCTGAAAGAGGAAGTCTATGTTAAGCAGCCTCCAGGTTTTGAAAGTAGTAAATGTCCAAACCATGTCTACAAGTTAGACAAAGCTCTATATGGCCTTAAACAGGCACCGAGAGCTTGGTATGATACACTTCACAAATTTCTAACTGAATGCAAATTTTAAGTTGGAAAAATTGACACCACCCTTTTTATAAAGGAAATTAATGGTGATATAATGCTTGTACAAATATATGTGGATGATATCATTTTTGGGTCAACTAATGAAAAACATTGTCAAGAATTTTCTAAACTTATGTCTGATAAGTATGAAATGAGTCTAATGGAAGAATTAAATTTCTTTCTTGGTTTACAAATCAAATAACTTGATGATGGTATTTTCATAAGTCAAGGAAAATATATCACTGATTTACTTAAGAAATTTGCCTTAACTGATTGTAAGCCAATTGGCACTCCAATGCAGCCTACCATCAAAATTGATGCTGACTCAACTGGTAAAACAGTTGATGTCACAGCTTATAGAGGCATGATAGGGTCACTTTTGTACCTTACAGCCAGCAGACCAGATATCATGTTTTCCACATGTCTTTGTGCCAGATATCAAGCTGTTCCAAAAGAGTCTCACTTGCAAGCTGTAAAAAGAATTTTTAGGTACCTTAAAGGTACACCAAACATTGGTCTTTGGTACCCCAAAGACTCTGGTTTTGAACTAATTGGTTATTCAGATGCAGACTTTGCAGGGTGTAAGATTGACAGGAAAAGTACCACTGGTGGATGTCAACTATTGGGTAACAAGTTGGTGAGTTGGACAAGCAAGAAAAAAAATTATGTGTCAACCTCTACTGCAGAGGCAGAATATGTGTCTGCTAGTAGTTGTTGTGCACAAATTTTATGGATGCAGAACCAGCTCAAAGACTATGGCATGCACTTCAGCAAAACTCCAATCTATTATGATAACACAAGTGCCATTGCCATCACCAACAATCCTGTCATGCACTCTAGGACCAAGCACATTGATATCAGATACCACTTCATCAGAGATCATGTAATGAAAGAAGATGTTGAATTACATTTTATCTCAACTGACCAACAACTAGCAGATTTGTTTACCAAACCCTTAGATGAAAAACGTTTTAACAATCTCATCTCTGAGCTTGGTATGCTTGAGCTTGAGTCTACTCAAAACTAAAACTGATTGTGAAGATTTTGTAATGTCTGAGCTGGGTGTGCTGTGTAAAGGCTAACCAGCATACAGACCAACCAGCAAAGACATTTCCTTCACAACTAGCTCAAGCAGGTCACGGGGTGTACATGCTACACAGGTATATATGGATTGCTGCAGCTATATCAACTGTTCCTTTATCGCTATCTTTGCATTCTTGTTTGGCAACACAAATGTTATTGGAATTGTAATGACAAAACTTCAGTAAAAGTTAGAATATTAAGTGTTAGAAACGTAAATTGAATATAATATGTGTGTATTATGTAAATAGATGAAAGGGTGTGACTTTTGGCAAGAGACACAACCGCCGGTAATCACCTATAGCCGAACCATTGTGATGGTTGGATGCCACCGGTTCGTAGTCTATAAATAGAAATAGGCTTCTTTAAGTTTTAGTATCCAAGATTTATAACAAAACATACAGTGATAGTGATTGTATACCTTTGTTCTTGATTAATAAAGAGCGATTCTTTATATTATTTGTGTTCAATTACAACCCTGGGCAACATTGGTATTAGAGTAGGTTGAGGAATCGAACAAAGAAGGCGAGAGGATTGTTTTGTTTGTGATAAACAACAACCAGAAACGTATTACAGATTGGATCAAAATATTCAGAGAGAGAGAGAGAGAGACGATTCGATTGAGTGAAGATCGAATCAGAGAAAGCAAAGAAAAGGGAATAAATACACTTACCGGTTGTGAGAAGGAGAAACCGCCGTTGCCGGAGAAGGAGGGAGACACCACCACCACGCCATCGTTTGGAAAAAGAAAGAAACCGCAAAAAAAGGGGGAAGCCGTTGTTTTTTTTTTACATGGGAAGAAGAAGAAGCGTATTTGGTGATTTGGGCCTAAGAACATAATGGGCTGCTTTTCTTAAAGTACTTAAAAAGAACTAGGTAAAAGACCCACGACAACGCGGGTTTTCACATATGAAAATAAAGATGGTACGATGATATATAACATAAATAGTTACATCTAAGTAAATTTAAATGACAACCGTAAGATTTTAGAAGTGTGAGAAAATAATAGATGTCACAAAATCAATGCAAGTTCTTGATGTTTATGTATTTTTCTCTAGCTTATTGCTAGTTTATGATAGTATGACTGTCGTTAAATTACATTAGATATATAGGTGTATATGATATGAGATGATTTATATTTTAGTATTCAACAATATCTAGATAAATTAATTATTTTAGATCCTAAATTTACATACATAAATTTTGACCATGGGTTATCTTTGAGTTATTTAATTATTTAATATTTATATACGGAGTATCTACTATTTTTTTAGAATTTTTTATTAAATATATTAATATCTAAAAACTAGGGAGGGGGAAAATGTAATTAACAAAACTAAATATAAATCGTTGGATCAAAAATCAATTATGGATTGAGATTGCCCCAAGCTATTTTGCTTTAAGTATATGTTATAAGAGTGAGAAGTCATATCCAACGATATAAAAGTTTAATATTCCTTAATACATGTGATATTAATTTTTTTTTTCTATTAGAATAAGATTAAAGATTAAAAATTAAAAATTGCCCGTTACAATTCGCGTTAGAATTGTTTGAGAATTATTATGGTTAGACAGGAAAGTTAAGTAAACTATTATTAGATTTATATTGATTTAGAAGAAAACCAAATTAAAAGAATATGAAGGGAGATAAAAATGAATTTTTTTTATAGAGAAGTTGTCACACCGTTATCAATATATCAATGCCCAGTTTTAAAAAATACGAACTATACATTATGGGCTATAAGGATGAAGAAGAAACTAGTGGCAAATGAAGTATGAGATTTAGTAGAAGGAACTAGTACATCAAAGGAGATTGATGTAAAAAAGGATAGGTATGCATCAACATACCTATTTCAAGGGTTACCAGGAGATGTGCAAATGCTAGTTGAGAGATGTGAAACAGCAAAAGAAATTTGGGACTCTCTAAAGTCCAGATTTATTGAGACAGAAGATGTACAATATAGCACCCTGCTTTTTACAAACATATATTATGTTAATAAACTTCGGAAGCGAGTCCCAAACTATATTTACATATACCAAAATACCGTACTTTTCAAAACATCACATTTATACTTATATATTTACAAAACTTGAACTAACGATCGGGTGTTACATTAATTTCCAAAACATATGATTTTCAAAAAGATCAGAGTAGCTGCAGTAGTAGTCAAACATTCCATCCAGAATTCCAATACCCACTCCAAATCCCAAACACAATCTGCAAAATGTTAAATATTGAGGGGTTAGCTCACAGCTAAGTGAATGGAACTGTAACCGACAGTTCAATCCAGAAATAACAAATCTTACAACAAATAAACACAACAATCTATGTTTACCGCATAAAGCATCATAAACATATCAACACAACAATATATGTTTACCGCATAAAGCATCGTAAACATATAAACACGTATCGTCAAAGAGGACCGGCGGCTCTTGGTATGCCATCACAAGAACACCTTAAATCACTGGTATGCCATCACAGTGATTTACCGATAGCTTGCATGCTATCTTCACTGACACAGGTTCATCCATCAACGATGTGTATCGAAAACCCTGCCGGCCAAATAATAGCATACAAGCGCAACCAGCGTTAACCTCTGAATAATCCACATAGTCACAAAATGCACATATGCCCAGCGGCCAAGAATCACATAATGCATAATCATCATGCAATCATGGAACAATATAAACCAATCAACCCAGAATATCAATAATCCACCCAGTTCAATAATAACAATGCCAATATAAACCAAACAGTCAATAACCAATAACCAGTATGTTCACTCGTTGTAACCAAACCTGTTACAACTGGGTCAAACCGAGGACTACAGATCCACTCACCGAAATTCCCAGTCATCCACTCAGTAGTCTAATATCACTGAGTGTCCTTCTACCCAATATGGAATCACACAAAAGAATAAGTTAGTAACTCGTTCCATAATCATCATTCTAGCGTATTTATTAAACCAGGTAATCCCTGAAGTCCAAGCAAACAAAAGTTCAATCAGATAAAAAATCATAAAATCCCAAAATAACGTTTAAAAACTAAAAAAAGCCATTTTCGACCCCTAGATGACCCCGAATGGCCAAAAACTGCCTAGGCTCTATTCTAAGAGCCTTGATCATTTGGCCATTTCCGAGTGACCATGCGAATTTCAACCCAATCCGAGTTAATAAATTTGTCACTTACGCATTTTCAAAATTTGCAAAACAAAAGGTTTTAAAATCCCAATTCGCAGAGATCTGGGTTCGTAGGTCAACTCGGCTAGCAGAATAAACTCGATTCACAGAATTTCGATTCGCAACTCGGCTCGCAGAGCACAACTCAGTTCGCACAGCGAGTCGGTTTGCTTCGTAGCAACTCAGTTCGCAGGACGAACTGAGCTGCGAATTTCGCTGCTGTTTACCCAATTTCCTAACCAATTTCCACCATAACTCAAAACTCAGGTTTCAAATCGATTACAATAGTTAACTAAGAACATATAACATCATATATCATCTTTTCTAACTTCAATTTCACATATATAACACAAACCCTAACAATTCCATCAAAATTCATATATGAACAATAAGAACACTTACACTTGATTAAGAACTAGGTGATGATGATGGCAATAATCTGATGATAATGATAAACTAGGATAGATTCGAACACAAGCTTTCTTTCTAATGATTCTCTCTAATCTCTTAGTATGTGTTTGGTGATATGGTTTCTCAAGAATGAAGAAGGTTAACCCAATTTTTGGGAAAGTCAATACAAATAAGTCGGTTCCCTTAAACCGACTCTAATATTACACAGTATAATTTATCCTCCGTCTAAGCCTATTGTCTGGAACCCGAAAATACCCGCAAACAAAATACTTTTATTTTACCGTTAACCTTTTTAATTTAAAATAAGTATCATCTTGTTAGTCACAATAAAGACTGTGACTCTTTCACATATTCATTTTCAAGTAAACCATTTAATAAATATTTCCCATTTTCATAAATAATCATTTAAAACTTAATAAAATACCTTTTATTTTCAGACCCGAAAATAGGATGTTACATACAATAAGCACACTCACAACATCTTAAATCAAAATTTGACAGACTTGTAATGAAAGAAGATGACTCAATAGATTCATTTGCCGGGAAATCGATGAGTATTATTACAAAGGGTGATATATGTGGATTAACGTTTGACGAGCAAACGAAAGTATGGAAAGTACTTAATGCAGTACCAGATAAATTTGTACCACTAGTAGCAACCATTGAAATGATATTGTTGATTTTAAGACTGTAAAGTTAGAGGAGATTATCGGGAAACTTAAGACTTATGAAAAAAGGATTAAGTTCAGAAAAGAAAGTCCAGAAGATAATAGTGAGAAGTTGTTGTTCACACGTCAAGGAAATGATAGAAATGATGAACACAGCCATGGAAAATATGGACAAGTTTCGTCACAAGGACGGGGAAAAGGGAGATATAAGGGTGAATGACACATTTCAAATGAGTCAGAAGGAACAGACAACAAACCACGAAGGAATGGTGATAAGTCGCAAATAACTTGTTACAAGTGTGGAAAGCTTGGGCACTATGCTTATGAATGTGAAAGCAAGAAAAAAGAGGAAGTTGTCGCACTCATAATGGAGAATGATAATGAACCGGCACTACTAATGTGACTAATTGATGACAGTTAGAAAGTGTTTTCGTGTGACACGATCAAAGCAAAGCCATGTGATACGGAAAATAACCCGTGAAAGGCGTAGTCAATGCAGTGAATGAGTTAATAGGAAACACGTGTGATACGGTTTCAACCCGTGAAGGATCAAAATAATTATGTGATAGATTATGAAAGGAAAACTGTGTGATGCAAAGTAGTGAGAAACTACAAAAGCAAGTTTGTGTGAAGTAAAGTTTGTAAAAAGCAAAGTTCGTGAAGAGCAAAGTTCATGAGGAACAAGTTAAATTGAAGAATCGAAGACGACTGTATGTGAATGTCAGTATCAAATAAAGTTGTGAGACAATCAACTCAAGAATACGATAACACAGAAGATACCACTTATACGAGAAGATGAAGACTCAATCAAGAATACTGTATCACTAATGATAATGATGCTGAAGATCAAAGGAACTATCTGTCATTAGGGGGAATATTGGAATTGTAATGACAAAACAATAGTAAAAGTTAGAAGATTAGTGTTAGAAACGTAAATTAAATATAATATGTGTGTATTATGTAAATAGATGAAAGGGTGTGACTTTTAGCAAGAGACACAAACACCGGTAATCACCTATAGCCGAACCATTGTGATGATTGGATGGCACTGGTTCGTAGTCTATAAATAGAAGTAGGCTTCTTTCAGTTTCACTATCCAAGATTTGTAACAAGACATTTAGTGATTGTATACCTTTGTTCTTGATTAATAAAGAGTGATTCTTTATATGATTTATGTTCAATAACAACCCTGGGCAACAAATGTTAATAAAGATCCACCACCTAAAGGGCTACTAGTCACTGCATTAATGCTCGTCATGTTTACCTTAATTTGTATCCCTTTTTTTCTACGTGCGGCTAAGAACCATTCCCAGGCCTCCCAAACTGATTGTTATTTCCTACTTCATGTTGGTTGTTATATATGGAGTCTTCTAACATGGCGGCCGCGTTTTGACCATAAATAAATGGGTACGTTTGAAGTCGTTTGTCATTAGGTTTTTGGTAGTATTTTAGGTGGGCTAGTTTCGTATTATAGTGCAGTATCTAATACGTAGGTTGTGTTAACGGTCATTCTTTGTTTTGCACTAGAAATGATCATTGTAGTGAGCAAGTTACTTTATGTTGTATTAAATCTCAGAATATATATATATATATATATATATATATATATATATATTTTAAAATTAAATACAATGTATTTTTTTGCTGGTTATATTTGTTTCTATGAAGCTCTTAGTTTTTTTGAAATGTTACCAACTTTGTTTGATGGTTTCTGATGTATTGCTAGATTAAATATCTTATGGTTTTGGCTGTTCTATCTAACTAGATGTTAAGTAAGATAAAAAAAATCAATGGAACTGATTTTTAACGATCCGATTTTCAAAATTTATTTATTTCTTTGATATTTTTTTCTCTAATACTTATTTTCTTTAGTCCTAGTTGTTAGTTGTTAACTCTTTTAGTCAAACTTAATACGTCAATATAATTTTTCAGTTTTTGATAATCCAGTCGACCTATATATTTGTTTATATATATATATATATACACACACACACACACACACACATATATTATTAACTAAGATCTCTTACTTCAAAATAAAAGATATGTTAATCTCTTATGTAATCATCATATATATTAAGTATTTCACATTACTTCGGAAAAATTTGGAGGCCCTCGAAATTTAGAGGGCCCTGAGCAGTTGACCACCTCACCAACTCTGAAAGACGGCCTTGGTTACTATGCAGGTACTTTGTCTTTTTTTTTTTCTTTCTATATTTATTAATAATTGTCTATACTAATATACAATGCATTCCAATGTTATTTTTTAAGATAGAATTTACTAATTTTCCCCTAACATTATTATTGATATTTGAAAAATCTACTTGAAATTACTAACATACCCCTAAATGTATTAAAATCTCATTAATACTATCATTATAAAACTGTAAAATAATAAACACATGACATTAGATGCTGATTAATTACATTTTTTATATCTATACTTCTATACTAATATATAATGCATTTCAATATTATTTTTTAAGATAGAATAGAATTTACTAATATACCCTTATAACATTATTTTTAATATTTAAAAACCAACTTGAAATTATTAATTTCAGTTTTCTTAAGATAGAATTTACTTATTTACCTCTAAAATAATTATTAATTTGTGAAAAACATACTTAAAATTACAAACATACCCCTACATGTATTTAAAACTCATTAATATTCTCATTATTTAACTTTATAGTAATAAATACATATCATATATTCCATTATTAATTCATATATTTCAAGATGATGATTTAATTTTATCCTAAGTTTAATAGTGACATATGTGATATTGGTAATGTCATATATCATATATTCCATTATTAAACATAGGATAATGTCATATATTTCAAATTGAATAAATTAATTTTATCCTAAGTTTAATAGTTGCATATGTGATATTGGTAATGTCATATATCATATATTCCATTGTTAAACTTATACTAATGTCATATATTCCAAAATGATGAATTTATTTTATCATAAGTTTAATAGTGGCATATGTGATATTGTTAATATCATATATCATATATTCCATTATTAAACTTACGATAATGTCATATATTTTAAACTTAGAATAATGCCATATATCATATATTCCATTATTAAACTTAGAATAATTTCATGTATTCTAAAATGATGAATTTATTTTATACTAAGTTTAATAGTGGCGTATGTGATATTGTTAATGTCATATATCATATATTCCATTATTAAACTTACGGTAATGTCATATATTTTAAAATTACGAATTGATTGTATCCTAAGTTTAATAGTGACATATGTGAATACGATAATGTCATATATCATATGTTCCATTATTAAACTTAGGATAATTTCATATATTTTCTAAAATGATGAGTTAGTTTTATTCTAAGTTTAATAGTTGCATATGTGATATTGGTAATGTCATATATCAAATATTCCATTATTAAACTTAGGATAATGTCATATATTCCAAAATGATGAATTAATTTTATTCAAAGTTTAATAGTAGTATATATGAAATTGGTAACGTCATATGTCATATATTCCATTGTTAAACTTAGGATAATGTCATATATTCTAAAAAGATAAATTAATTGTATCCAAAGTTTAATAATGGCATATGTGATATTGGTAATGTCATATATCATATATCATTTTGTTAAATTTTGGATAATGTCATATATTTCAATATGATGAAATAATTTTATCCTAAGTTTAATAGCGACATATGTGATATTGGTAATTAAAATTTGAGCATGTTTTTAAAAAATAATAGTATATTTACAAAGCAATTGAAAAAGTATATATGTATGACTGAAATTCACTGACTTTATTTGAATCATGTTTTTAAAAAACAAATCATATATTTATATATTTTCTTTTATATTGATTCATGTTTTTTTAAAATTAAATCTTATATCTTTTTATACTTCCATTAATTTGTTTAAATTGATATTTTAGTTATATATATAAGGAAAACCACATCGTTTCTCAATTTGACACATTACCCATTTATTTTCTTTTTCCTTTTCAATTCTGTTATACTAATATATCAATTATATCAATTATATTTTAACTTTTCTTATAATTACAGTTGGTGTTATCTCTAAATTTTGTTTAGCTATTACTTCTTTTTACATTAATATAGTTTTATAAGTTTTTATCTATATGTAATTTGAATAAAAATATAAATACAAAATTTATAAAATAAAATCCAACACCTTAAAAATGTACATATAAAAACTATTAATCTTTTCTTAGTCTTAGTATATATATATATATATATATATATATATATATATATATATATATATATATATATATATATATATATATATATATATATATGGGGGGTTAATGGTGCAGATCGGGTATGAACTTATCACTTTTTACCGAGTTAGGGTATGAACCCAATTTATTATACAGGTCGGTAACAAACTTTCAAATTATGTTTCGAGTTAGGGAACGAACTTTTTTTTCACCTAACTCGAAAAGTTCGTTACCTAACTCGAAACATAATTTAAAAGTTTGTTACCTAACTCGAAACATAATTTGAAAGTTCATTACCGACCTCGAAACATAATTTGAAAGTTCGTTACCGACCTCGAAACATAATTTGAAACATAATTTGAAATGAAAAAAAAGTTTGTTACCTAACTCGAAACATAATTTGAAAGTTTGTTACCGACCTGTGTAATAAATTGGGTCCATACCCTAACTCGACAAAAAGAAAAAAGTTTGTTCCCCAACTCGAAACATAATTTGAAAGTTTGTTACCGACCTGTGTGATAAATTGGGTTCATACCCTAACTCGGCAAAAAGTGATAAGTTCATACCCGATCTGCGCCATTAACCCATATATGGGAAACCCAACTTTGTTCTTATGAAGACACATATCCTAATCTTGACAATTATTAAAAGAAATTTCTCTAATTTGTTTTAATCATTCATTCATATATCAATATTATTACTAGCTTTTATATATATATATATATATATATATATATATATATATATATATATATATATATATATATATATATTTATTTATTTATATATAAAATTTTTTTAACTTCTTCACATATAAATATCTTGAATGATGTTATATTTCCTCAACCAAGATTAACAAACATAAATAAATTAAGTTTCTACCACCCTGTTTTGTTATAAGATTTGTTAGAATAAAAATTATACATAACATTATTACTCATTACACGTCTCCTTACTCTTTATACATAAAAAGATGTCAAGTTATAGAAAATCATTATTAATATCATAGTTGTTAGTTTTGTACGAGACGCGAGACGTCTCGTACGAGTCGAGATGAAATGGGAAGAAAAAGGTACGACTCGTAATGTGTATCGGAGATTACTCTGACTCGTGTTTTGTCCAGCGTATCGTAGTGAGTCGATACGTATCGTGTCTCGTACGATACGCGATGTGTATACTTTTTTTACTCAAGTATCAAGTAAATCACACCTAAACTACTATAAAATAAACTTAAACAAATTATATAATAATAAAGTAGACCCGAAAAATATATATTGAAAAAGAAAGATTAATTTTGGAGTTCTGATTTATCTCAAAGTTGAAGTTATTATCTAAAAGACAAAAAAAAAAAAAAAACTTGAATAATGTTTTTTTATATCTCAAAGTCACATTTTCGCTACTTTGTGATGCTTGAATTATGAGTCTATGACTCGAAACTAGCGAAATTGTAATATTATATTAATAATGTGATTATATTATCAACTAATATTATCTTTTACGTACATATCATAAATTTGTATACATAAAAACGTTTGATCGTGACTCTTACGAGTCAAGTCACGATACGATACACGAGTCAAAAATCGGAGAAAACGAGACACGATACGAGTCACGTGTCGACAACTATGATGATTATTATTATTATTATTATTATTATTATTATTATTATTATTATTATTATTATTATTATTATTATTATTATTATTATTATTATTATTATTATTATTATTATTATTATTATTATTATTTTACTATTTTTAATAATATTATTTGAAACATAAATCTTCTAAAACCTTAGGTTATTAACTACAACTCAAAAGACAAATAATTGCATATTTGCATGACAATATTTATCATATCTTATCGTATTATTATTATTATTGTTATTGTTATTATTATTATTATTATTATTATTATTATTATTATTATTATTATTATTATTATTATTATTATTATTATTATTATTATTATTATTATTATTATTATTATATTATTATTATTATTATTATAGTACGGTAACTAAACCAAACTACGATGGCCCCTAACAAATATCATAGTACGTTAATACTAAGCGCGAACATTATGGATAGATCTATCGGGACCTGACAATCTGCCATCCGGGTTAGTCGCTCTAACCACTATACGGATGCATAATATTTCGTACAGCTGAGTGTACTGGTTATACACTCACTGGGGTAAACAACTACGGTTAAGCTTCGGACTATGAGCTCATGGCAATAGTATACTATGATTCACTTTGGCATTCGTGCTACTTTGATAACTATGAAATCTTGTGGTTCATACTATGATTTTAACTGCGTAAACCTATGAACTTACTGTAACACCCCCAAATTTATTGTTTAGCGGAAGCATGATTTGGGTGTTACGAATCAATAATCACAGCACAAAGATATATAATGAACGACCACTATATGCGTCGTTTTAACTTGTATTGATAAAAACAAAGTTTACATCAAAAATATTGTTTACATTAGCTCAGCTTGAAATTGAGAGATTTAAGTACATAATTAATCTATACAAAATATAATAATGCAGCTAAATCTCTGATTGTTTGCATGATGACTCGAGCTAATTGATCCTTACTTGAGCAGTCCAACCTACTGCTGGTCACCTGTGATACATGCTAAAATTGGTCAGCGAAACGCTGGTGAGCTCACAGGTTTATATGACAACACATATGTTTGTAAGAACCGCAAGATTTTATAATTGAATTTAAAATGCAATTAAGCAAAATAAAAGTTATACAGCCATGAGCACATAGTCTGAGCTTAACTTGAGTTGTCAGGCCCACTTAAGGAAACCTAACTTGAAATGCCTCCTACGAGTGCCTAATCCACACTCGTCTTCCCAAATGCTAATACGTCCGCTTGACTAGTTAGTGCGTGCTAACCCGGACGAGGATTGTCAATCCTATATGATATAATATACTAACATTCATGCTACTACGTATTACCAGACTATGCTATGGAGGGCTTTAAATTGATTAGCTTGAAACTCATGTAGTATTTGATTTGATTTGTACTTGCGTTCAACTTGTAAAACAAAACGAGCAATAATATCACACCCCTGATTGTAAAGCAGTAAAATAGGGGCCATGAGACTCACCTGAGTCTTGAAGTGTTTAAACAAATAAACTTGATTTGGCTTGACTTGTATTGACGTCCGAAGACTTGTAACCTGAAGGTGTCCATGACACGCGATGGTTATTAATTGTTTAGGTATCTCGAAAGACTACCTTTGTAATTGTTTGTCCAAATTACCCCGATTTGATTGATTGACTTGTCCAAATTACTACGATTTGGTTGATTGAATTGTATGTTTGAAAACGTGTACGGTCCGTTGGTGATTAATTGTAATAATAGTCTTGATGTTATCACATTGATTTCGAAGTGTTATACTTGAAAAGCAAATTTCATTATGTTTGAAAAGTTGTATCGTATAAGCGTTTTGAAGTTGTACAAGTTTGACACTTGGTGAGAAATGTACTTATGGAATCTAAGTACGGGGGTCCGGGGGCAGCGCCCCTGGTTAGCGGGGTTCCAGGGGTGGCAACCTGTAACACCTGCATAATTAGGATAATTAATTATGCCTAATTGTTTGTAACTAGTTGTAATTAGTATGTAATAGGACTAATTACAGGCTCTATTTGTATATATATATAAGATGATTTATATATATATGTGTGTACTTACGCGATTTGGATAAATCGTACGAATTAACCGGACGGAGTCCGACACGGTTATTTGGACGTTGGTGACAGAAAATTTACTTAAATAATGGGAATGTATTTTGTTATGTAAAATACGCAACCGAACGAGCATTATTTATATATTATCGCGACGACATTTTAACTAACGCAACAAAACGTAATAAACGCGACTTAATAATTTAAATATTGCGACAGTTGTTTTTACTATTAAGTTCAAAGTATTTTTATTTAAATACTCCAGATATATAAACGTTTTGTTAAATATTAAAAACTAGTGATTAACCGATAAGGACACGGAGTAAATACCGTGTTTTGAGGGATGTTTTCCCCTCCCTTGCCCTTGGATCAGCCAACCCCAACCCCCACCCACTTCTCCCTCTTTCATTTTCATTATCACCAAAATACACACACACATAAACTCTCTCAACCTCAAAATACTACCAAATTTTCGGAATCAAAACTCGACCACAAAAATTACATATTCGGAATCACCATCACGAGTGGAGCAAGAATATCAAGACCGTTTTCATCATCTCATCCTCCATCTAGCTCGATTTGTAAAAGTAAGAATTTTCTAAAATCTTAGATCTATTCAATTTGGTGTAATGTTTTGATGTGTACACAACATAGTTATAACCTAATACAAGAAGAAAACACGATTTTATAGCTCGAAAATGGATTAGATTTGCGTTTTTGGTCGGAAAATCACGAAACCCGAAAGTTTCTGGGCTGATGTTCATCTTTGCGACACAACGTTTGTGTCGCATGCTATGTCGCATAAACCATTTAGTGTCGTAATTTGTGTCGTACGTTATGTCGCACTATTGTGTCGCACTTTTATGCGACACAACCCTTATGTCGCTATTAAATTAGCATCGCAAGCTTTTGCGACACAACCACTGTGTCGCAGAGCTCTTGTGTCGCACTTTATGCGACACAACCACTGTGTCGCATACCAAACTTTAGTGTCGCAGATTGTGTCGCAAAAACACAGAAAACCAGAATTTTAAAGTCAAAGTTACTGTACAAAAGAGTCAAATTTTACTGTAGCAGTACTGTAGCAAATCTACTGTAGCAAAGTCAACAATTTAGAATTTTTGCTACAAACCGTCACCAACGGGCCAAACATATTTTCCAACAAACAAACAATTACAAACATACGGACAAACACTGGATATACTAGTTGTGTACAACTAAACGAAACGTCTCGTGAGACGCATACTTACATAACTTCATATGATTAGGCATTTGAAGGTTACGGGTTCAGAGAACCTACTTGCTTTACTTACTACTTGCTAATTGCAACTGATTACTACAAGACTCAGGTGAGTCTTACGGCCCCACTTTTACTGTTTTATCTTATTGGGGGAGAAACATGCAACTGCTTTTCTTTGAACACAAGTACTAGAACTGTTTACTATACCAAACGAAATTGCATGAGTTTACTTACAAACAGAAGTCTCTCCATCATATATCGTTAGTTATGGACTTAAGCGCGAACACTAGTTAATGGATCCATTAGGGAAATGACCCTCCCCGTCCGGGGCAGTAGCGCTGCCACGTACTGATTTACACGTATAAACGGGTGACTACTTATTCGTTACTGATGCTTGCTCAACTACGAGCATGTCACGGGAGCAAACTTATTACTTACGGGTTAAGCTTCGATTATGAGCCTCATGGCAACGGTATAAACTTACTTACTTACATTTGCGGGATTGCAAATACTGGTTTACGATTTCTGGATTGAAATTGCTGATTTTACGCCTGCGGGCATTACTGATGAAATCTCGTGTTCAAAGCTGATATTACTTACAAACCTGTGAGATTCACCAACCTTTTGGTTGACACTTTTTAGCATGTTTCTCAGGTACCCGGATGGAGTAGGATTACTCCAGGATTTTAGCTAGAGTCGCATGATTTCAACACAACTGCATTAACGGAGATTCTTAGCATTATCTTTTGTATATTACGATTATGTAATAGAATCTCCCGCTATACGCGTGGACTCTAGGGGAAACTACATTTTGTATACGAAAACACTAAGTTTTCAAACATTATATCTATGGAATGTAACTAATTTACAAACGTTGCATATAGATGTCGTTTGCTTTATCTGTGTGCTGTGATATTTGATTAGTAACACCCCAAACTATGCTTCCGCAAAACAGTGAATTTCGGGGGTGTTACAGATTGGTATCAGAGCCTAAGGTTATAGTGAACTAGGTTGCATTTAGTGGGCCTAGACTATGACCGTTAGGCAGTATTCTCTTATTAGACATGACTAGTTCAGAAATTACAGCATACGACTTTAATTTAACATAGCCTGATCAACTATGTACAATTAAGGAAAGATGATGTAAGGTTTGAAATGATTATGTTGATCGGGGATACGTTAGTTGACTCTGACCACGAGAGAACCAGACCATTACTTGATACGTGCTAGACAATAGGCTGGATATGATATATGTATATATATTAGCCTCGTCTTACTTACATTCTGCCACAGGAATGGCAAACACACCACCTAATCCGTCACACTCTCACTCACATGGGTCACGGAACCCACGAGTAGCCAGGAGGAACACAAGGTCGCCTCGAAACAGCCCTTATCCTGTACATAACTCTCAGAACTCGGCACATCTCACGTTGCCAGTATTGGCTACCCAATTCCGCCTTCAGGAGCAAAGACTCGAAAGTCTTGAACGGGAACAACTCCGAATGACCTACCTGCTTCGCTAGGCACTTGATCACATATCCCAACTCCAGCGAGAACAAGAGGATACCAACCTCTCTGTAAGCATAATTCAGGATTCCATGACCGCCGAATTAGGTGCGGATGAACTTGTAAGAAACCGACTAGAGGAATGTGAACAACGTTCACAGGAGACTGAGGATCGCTCTCGTGTACTAACACAACGACTGGCCTTAGTTGAAGACAATGCCAGGCAAACCAACAGGCTGGCAGAAACCGTGGACCGCCTTGTTGCGCTGATGGAACAGATTAATCTACATTAAGACTAGTGTAGTCTTTGTCTCGAAATCTAATGACTATCTAGCGCTATTCTATAAACTAGTCGGATGTAACAATTCCCGACACCTTTTGTAATATCTCTGTAGGATGTAACCTTTGAACTCGCATTATCCATCAAATATTCCTTGATATTTCAACTCATAATAATTGTCATTTTACCATATGATGTTATGTATTACTGCTTTTATACATGTACATCTGTGACAATTACAAGCTCCTACAAAATCTCATGTATCTTCATTTCTTTTATTGAAGAATCATGCCGCCAAAGACAAGACCATATACCGATGCCCAGATTACCTCCCTTATAACCCAGGCTGTTACTGAAGCCTTGGCTCGGAATACTCCACCAAGTTCCACGAGGAACAGCGATGCCGCTGAAACCGCTGCTGCTAAACCTTGTTCTTACAAGGACTTCCAGAACTGCAAACCTCTAAACTTTGCAGGTACCGAGGGAGCTATCGGTCTAGTACGCTGGATCGAGAAAGTTGAGTCTGTATTTCTTATCTGCAACTGTGCGGAGGGAGATAAGGTTAAGTTCTCCGTTAGTACTTTTACTGACACCGCACTCACCTGGTGGAACACTTATGCCCAGACTGTGAGTGTTGCTACTGCTTACCAACTCCCGTGGGAGGAGTTGAAGGAAATGTTGAGGGGCGAGTACTGCCCCAGGGATGAATTGAAACAACTGGAAATGGAATTCTGGAACCACAAGATGCAGGGTGATGATATCACCGGATACACCAACCGTTTCCACCAACTGGCACTTCTGTGCCCAACCATGGTCGATCCTGAGTACAAGAGGATCGAGAAATTCGTTGATGGACTTCCCGAGAGACTACAGGACCTGGTGACTTCATCCAAACCGGGTACTATTCAGAGCGCCATCCGTATGGCCCATGAACTAACGGCAAATTCTGTCCGCCGTGGCACAACTTCAACCCCATCTGCAAACAACAAACGCAAGTGGGAAGGTAACCCCAACTCACCCAACCAAACCTCCAACAAAAAGCCTGAGTACATTAAGGCTTATTCATCGGGGACTTCGGAAAAGAAAGGGTACAGCGGGAACAAGCCTTACTGTTCCAAATGCAGCCGCCATCATGACGGTTCTTGCCCTTGCTCCAACTGCAAACGGTTCGGGCATCTAGCCAAGGATTGCCGAACCAACATTTCTACCCCCAACACCAATGCACCAAAGGCCTGCTTTGGGTGCGGAAATTCAGGGCACTTCAAGAAGGATTGCCCAAAGCTGAAAAACAACAACAACCCTGCTCGTGGTAGAGCATTCGTTATCAAGGCTGGGGAAGCCAGACAAGATCCGAATGTCGTGACGGGTACGTTCCTTCTCAACGACCTTACTGCTTCTGTATTATTTGATACCGGTGCCGATAGAAGCTTCATTTCTGAGAAATTTAGCCCTTTACTTGACATAACTCCCACTGCCTTAGATCCTAAATACATTGTTGAATTAGCTAACGGCAAACTGATTGAGACTGATAGCATCATACACAACTGTACACTTAACCTCACGAACGAAACGTTTCCCATTGATTTAATCCCTGTCGAGATCGGCAGCTTCGATATTATTGTCGGTATGGATTGGTTGTCCAAGCACCGAGCTGAAATCATCTGTCATGACAAACTCGTTCGCATACCTCTTGTCTCCGGTGGAACCTTAGTCCTACAAGGGGAGACCGGTAGACGGAATATGAATATTGTATCCTGTCTGAAAACGAGAAAATACCTACGAAAAGGGTATCAAGCCATCCTTGCACATGTAACGGAGAAGAAGTCGGAGGAGAAGCGACTTGAGGATGTTCCGATCGTGTGGGATTTCCCGGAAGTCTTTCCTGAAGACTTGCCCGGACTTCCGTCACCTAGACAAGTTGAATTTCAAATCGAACTTGTGCCCGGAGCGGCACCCGTGGCACGAGCCCCTTACCGTTTAGCACCATCCGAAATGCAGGAGTTGTCTAACCAACTACAGGAACTCCTGGACAGAGGATTCATTCGACCAAGTTCCTCGCCTTGGGGAGCTCCGGTCTTATTCGTGAAAAAGAAAGATGGATCTTTCCGCATGTGTATCGATTACCGAGAGCTGAATAAGCTAACCATAAAGAATCGGTATCCACTTCCCAGAATCGATGACCTATTTGACCAACTCCAGGGATCGAGTGTTTACTCAAAGATTGATCTACGGTCGGGTTATCATCAACTCCGAGTCCGTGACAATGATATCCCAAAGACAGCTTTCCGAACTCGTTATGGGCATTACGAATTCCAAGTGATGCCATTCGGGTTGACCAACGCACCGGCCGTATTCATGGACCTTATGAATCGGGTGTGCAAACCATATCTTGACAAATTCGTCATTGTGTTCATCGATGATATCTTGATTTACTCTCGCAACGAGCAGGAACATGCTCAACATCTGAAAACCATTCTAAGACTCCTGAAACACGAAGAGTTATATGCCAAATTCTCTAAGTGTGAGTTCTGGATTCGAACCGTTCAATTCCTCGGGCACGTGATTGACAGCCAAGGAATTCATGTTGATCCCGCCAAGATTGAAGCAATCAAGGGCTGGGAGTCACCGACCACTCCAACCGAAGTGAGACAATTCTTAGGTCTTGCTGGTTACTACCGCCGATTCATAGAAAACTTTTCAAGAATAGCTGTTCCCCTAACCACACTGACTCAGAAAGATAAGAAGTTCGATTGGACTGATAAACAAGAGTCAGCCTTCCAGCTATTGAAAAACAAACTTTGCAGTGCACCAATCTTGTCCTTACCCGAGGGCACCGACGACTTCGTAGTTTACTGCGATGCCTCACACCAAGGACTTGGTTGTGTGATGATGCAACGAGAAAAAGTCATTGCCTATGCCTCACGACAACTAAAAATTCACGAGAAAAACTATACGACCCACGACCTCGAGTTAGGTGCTGTGGTCTTCGCATTGAAAATCTGGAGACATTATCTCTACGGTACGAAAAGCACCATCTTCACCGATCACAAAAGTCTCCAACACATATTCGATCAGAAAGATCTAAACATGAGACAACGTCGCTGGGTTGAGTTACTTAGTGACTATGACTGCGAGATCAAATACCATCCGGGCAAGGCTAACGTAGTTGCCGATGCCTTAAGCCGAAAGGAACGAGCGAAACCCCTTCGAGTCCGAGCACTTTCTATGACAATTCTTAACGAGCTCCCTGCTCAAATCCTTACCGCTCAACTTGAAGCACTCAACGATGAAAACTTGAAAAATGAAGCCTTGCGAGGCTTGGATAAACAATTCGAAATCAAACCCGATGGAACTCGATACTTCTCTAACCGGGTGTGGTTACCCAAATTCGGAAACTTGCGAGATTTGGTGATGGCTGAAGCTCACAAATCTCGATACTCTATACATCCTGGTTCTGATAAGATGTATCATGACGTCAAAGGGTTGTATTGGTGGCCTAACATGAAAGCTGACATCGCCTTGTACGTCAGTAAATGCCTAACCTGTTCCAAAGTCAAGGCCGAACACCAAAGACCCTCGGGGTTGCTCCAACAACCTGAAATTCCGCAATGGAAATGGGAACAGATTTCCATGGACTTTATTACCAAACTACCAAAAACTTCGAATGGTTGCGATACCATTTGGGTGATCGTGGACCGTCTCACGAAATCTGCTCATTTTCTGGCCATCAAGGAAACCGACAAGATGGAGCGTCTGACTCGCATCTACATCAAAGAAATCATCTCGCGACACGGTGTACCTATCTCGATCATCTCGGATAGGGACAGCCGTTTTACTTCTAACTTTTGGCAATCATTACAGAAATCTCTTGGTACTCGTCTGGATATGAGTACTGCTTATCACCCGCAAACCGATGGCCAAAGCGAGCGAACTATTCAAACACTGGAGGATATGCTACGAGCCTGCGTAGTTGACTTCGGTACTTCTTGGGAAAATCACTTACCGTTGTGCGAGTTCTCGTACAACAACAGTTACCATACCAGCATAAAGGCTGCACCCTTCGAGGCACTTTACGGGCGTAAATGCCGATCACCGATCTGTTGGACAGAGTTAGGAGATTCCCAACTCACGGGTCCAGATATCATTCAAGAAACTACTGAGAAAATCGTTGGTATTCAAAACCGGCTGAAAGCCGCACGTGATCGTCAGAAAAGCTATGCTGACGTGAGACGCAAACACCTTGAGTTCCAGGTAGGGGACAAGGTACTTCTTAAAGTGGCACCGTGGAAGGGTGTCATTCGATTCGGAAAACGAGGCAAACTAAATCCTAGATACATCGGACCATTCGAAATCCTTGAAAGGATTGGTCCAGTGGCATACCGCCTGCAACTTCCTGCTGAACTTAGCAGCGTACACAACACATTCCACATTTCTAACTTGAAGAAATGTCTGTCTGACGAGACACTGATTATACCGCTCGACGAAATTCAAATCGATGATAAACTTCATTTTGTCGAGGAACCTATGGAAATCATGGACCGTGAGGTCAAACGATTGAAACAGAGTCGTATTCCCATCGTAAAGGTCAGGTGGAATTCTAAGCGCGGCCCTGAGTTCACCTGGGAACGGGAAGACCAAATACGACAGAAATACCCACATCTCTTCCCAGATAACGCACCGTCCGTGCACTCAAGCTAATTTCGGGATGAAATTTATTTAACAAGGGGAGAATGTAACACCTGCATAATTAGGATAATTAATTATGCCTAATTGTTTGTAACTAGTTGTAATTAGTATGTAATAGGACTAATTACAGGCTCTATTTGTATATATATATAAGATGATTTATATATATATGTGTGTACTTACGCGATTTGGATAAATCGTACGAATTAACCGGACGGAGTCCGACACGGTTATTTGGACGTTGGTGACAGAAAATTTACTTAAATAACGGGAATGTATTTTGTTATGTAAAATACGCAACCGAACGAGCATTATTTATATATTATCGCGACGACATTTTAACTAACGCAACAAAACGTAATAAACGCGACTTAATAATTTAAATATTGCGACAGTTGTTTTTACTATTAAGTTCAAAGTATTTTTATTTAAATACTCCAGATATATAAACGTTTTGTTAAATATTAAAAACTAGTGATTAACCGATAAGGACACGGAGTAAATACCGTGTTTTGAGGGATGTTTTCCCCTCCCTTGCCCTTGGATCAGCCAACCCCAACCCCCACCCACTTCTCCCTCTTTCATTTTCATTATCACCAAAATACACACACACATAAACTCTCTCAACCTCAAAATACTACCAAATTTTCGGAATCAAAACTCGACCACAAAAATTACATATTCGGAATCACCATCACGAGTGGAGCAAGAATATCAAGACCGTTTTCATCATCTCATCCTCCATCTAGCTCGATTTGCAAAAGTAAGAATTTTCTAAAATCTTAGATCTATTCAATTTGGTGTAATGTTTTGATGTTTTGATGTGTACACAACATAGTTATAACCTAATACAAGAAGAAAACACGATTTTATAGCTCGAAAATGGATTAGATTTGCGTTTTTGGTCGGAAAATCACGAAACCCGAAAGTTTCTGGGCTGATGTTCATCTTTGCGACACAACGTTTGTGTCGCATGCTATGTCGCATAAACCATTTAGTGTCGTAATTTGTGTCGTACGTTAGGTCGCACTATTGTGTCGCACTTTTATGCGACACAACCCTTATGTCGCTATTAAATTAGCATCGCAAGCTTTTGCGACACAACCACTGTGTCGCAGAGCTCTTGTGTCGCACTTTATGCGACACAACCACTGTGTCGCATACCAAACTTTAGTGTCGCAGATTGTGTCGCAAAAACACAGAAAACCAGAATTTTAAAGTCAAAGTTACTGTACAAAAGAGTCAAATTTTACTGTAGCAGTACTGTAGCAAATCTACTGTAGCAAAGTCAACAATTTAGAATTTTTGCTACAAACCGTCACCAACGGGCCAAACATGTATTCCAACAAGCAAACAATTACAAACATACGGACAAACACTGGATATACTAGTTGTGTACAACTAAACGAAACGTCTCGTGAGACGCATACTTACATAACTTCATATGATTAGGCATTTGAAGGTTACGGGTTCAGAGAACCTACTTGCTTTACTTACTACTTGCTAATTGCAACTGATTACTACAAGACTCAGGTGAGTCTTACGGCCCCACTTTTACTGTTTTATCTTATTGGGGGAGAAACATGCAACTGCTTTTCTTTGAACACAAGTACTAGAACTGTTTACTATACCAAACGAAATTGCATGAGTTTACTTACAAACAGAAGTCTCTCCATCATATATCGTTAGTTATGGACTTAAGCGCGAACACTAGTTAATGGATCCATTAGGGAAATGACCCTCCCCGCCCGGGGCAGTAGCGCTGCCACGTACTGATTTACACGTATAAACGGGTGACTACTTATTCGTTACTGATGCTTGCTCAACTACGAGCATGTCACGGGAGCAAACTTATTACTTACGGGTTAAGCTTCGATTATGAGCCTCATGGCAACGGTATAAACTTACTTACTTACATTTGCGGGATTGCAAATACTGGTTTACGATTTCTGGATTGAAATTGCTGATTTTACGCCTGCGGGCATTACTGATGAAATCTCGTGTTCAAAGCTGATATTACTTACAAACCTGTGAGATTCACCAACCTTTTGGTTGACACTTTTTAGCATGTTTCTCAGGTACCCGGATGGAGTAGGATTACTCCAGGATTTTAGCTAGAGTCGCATGATTTCAACACAACTGCATTAACGGAGATTCTTAGCATTATCTTTTGTATATTACGATTATGTAATAGAATCTCCCGCTATACGCGTGGACTCTAGGGGAAACTACATTTTGTATACGAAAACACTAAGTTTTCAAACATTATATCTATGGAATGTAACTAATTTACAAACGTTGCATATAGATGTCGTTTGCTTTATCTGTGTGCTGTGATATTTGATTAGTAACACCCCAAACTATGCTTCCGCAAAACAGTGAATTTCGGGGGTGTTACACAACCCCTGGCGGGGTCCAAGGGGCTGGCCCTGGCTGGGGTCGAGATGCCAGGTCAGCTCGAAAATTTTTTATTTCTATTAAATTGCTTTGGTGAAAAACGCATCTGGACTTGAATTTGGGTGAAATCAAGTGATAAAATTTTGGTCTCGACACTTAGTAAAAAGTTGTAAATATTATGTTTTATGCGACACAATATGCGACATAATAATTCGTTATGCGACACAAGGGTTGTGTCGCATAGAAGTACGACACAAGAGCTTAGCGACACAAGGGTTGTGTCGCATAAGCGTACAATGCTGATTCAACAGCGACATAGCGATTATGTCGCATGGTTTTTGCGACATAAGGTACGACATAAAATACGACACAATATTGTGTCGCATAAGGTATGACACAAAGGGTTTCATACGACACAAAATACGACACAAGGGATTTATACGACACAACATGCGACACAAGGCTTGTGTCGCAAAGATGAACACCCAGACAGTGAACAGCGACTGTCGAAATTTTCAATCCCAAAATCCAAATCAAACTCCTTTTTAGGTTGTAAAATCGTGTTTCCTTCATATATTTGGACATATACATGTTATATAACTCATAAATATGTAAAAACAAGCTAAAACGAGAGGTTTCAGGATTTTGTCGGAAACTTACAAATTGTCGAAACGAAAATCCGGAAAGATAGAAATGTAGATCGTGTCGTGGTGGTTCCTTTTCCGTAATTATTTTGATGATCCGAGGTTGTTTTGTGGTAGTATTTTACGATTTAATGGTGGTGGTGTGGTTTGGAAATTAGAGAGAAAGGAAAGGTAGAGAGAGAATGGGAAAGTGAGAAATGAGGGTGGGGAGGTGGTGACCTCACCCTTTGTGGCTGATTCGGTGGGGGCCCACCGAAGTGTGGGTCTCCACTTTTATTCCGTATTCGCGTTCCGCGCGGTATTCGTTTTTTCGATCGTTTAAACGGCAAATAATTATTTTATACGTTTAAATTTACATTTTGAAAATACGAATGACGACTCCATTTTCATTGAAGTATTTTACCAAATACTTAATAATTATGTTAATAAATGTAACTTGTTTCGTTTATTTGCGCGTTTACATTTAATCGCGTTGTCCTCGCTTGTACGATATGGAATGAACACAAAATATTATAAAAATAATATTCTTGAGCTATAATAGTTTCATTAAGTAGTTTTATGTTATTTAATTTAATTGTTCACCAACGTCCGTATTTAATTGAACCGAATTACATTCGATTTGAAACTTGTACGATTTAATTAAATCGCATTCTTGTATATATTCAACAATATATATTTATTGATACATTAATTAGCCTAACACAGAACTAATTACATGTATTAAAACTTGATTAGGCACTAATTACTAGTCCTAATTTGACGGGTGTCACACTTACCAACTTTATGTTGACCTTTTAGCATGTATTTCTCAGGTTCACAGATGCAGTAGGCAGTAGGATGCTTTTGAAAAGCATTAGCTCGAGTCGCATGTTTTCACAAACAACGAGAGATTAGATTGCATTATGATATTTTGTATCAACATTTATGTATTAGAAATCTCTACACTTTTAATGCGAACTCCAATGTTTTGATGTAACATTTGTAAACGTTTTATTTATAAAATGTAACTTTTTATTAAAACGTCTCATATAGAGGTCGTTTGTTGTAATCTTTGTGTGATGATATTTGATTTAGTCGGCGCCCCCGTGACACCTCCTACTTCCGCTGCCATGTGTTTTTGGGGGTGCGACAGGTCCAAAATGGTTTCGGCCCGAAAGGGAGTCCACCCGTCCGGGTGGGTTTGCTTACCCATCCGGGTAAGTGTGTGTTTCGTGTAGTCCGGCCCAGTTTTGTAAAGTACCCGTCTGGGTTTGGGTATCCACCCGTCCGGGTAGAGCAACTCACCCGTCCGGGTCGAGAAGCTTACCCGTTCGGGTTGGGTTTTGGTCCAGATATCTGTCGTCTGTCTCAATTTTTTTGTTCGGATTCGATACGTGATTTGCTAAGGTTTCAAGTTATAATCGTTTCCTTACGTTTATACATATCTTTATACAAGTTTTAAGTTGTCGATTTAACTTTTAACCTACATATACATGTTATCACTTTATAAACCATTTTGTGTTTTCTAAGTCATGTGGTTTTTCAACATTTTGATTCAAGAATGTATATCACCTAATGAGTTTGTAATCAACCATAATAATCTTGTCATAACTATTTTACATACATTATAAACTTATATAATCGAAGAAATATAAAATATATGTATGAAATCTATAGTTTTTGAAGCTCACAGTGGTGTTAAAGATGGTGAGTTTGATGATATTGATACTGATGATGATGAAAACGAGATGATGATGATGATGATGATGATGATGATTATAGAAATGATTTTGTTGTTGTAAATGTTAGAAAGATTGAAGTTGATGAGATGAAAAGGATGAAGCTCCTGCTTCTCTTCTGCTTGCTCTAGCTCCCACGCACACACACACAGAGAAAATGTAGGTAGATGAATTATTGGAGTTGATCAAGTGAAGAAAAAGAGTACATATATAAAAATGGTTTCAGTTCCATATTTTCAAAGGAGGTAAGGTGGTGCACAAATCTGTCGAGCAGATATTTTAGATGTGCGAAATGTTTGAGTTTTTAACCCGTTAATTTCGTGTACGGGTATAACTTGTGGTACTGTGACACCCCCAAGTTTAATGATTTGCGGAAGCTCGATTTGGGTGTCACTAATCAATATACAAAGCACATTAGATAATAATGAACGACCACTATATGCGTCGTTTTAAACTTGTATTAATAAAGTAAACGTTTACATCAAAATAATATTACATTAGCTCGGTTCCTGAAATTGAGAGATTACATAGCATAATTACTTTTACAAAATATAATAATGCAACCCAATCTCTAATTGTATGTATGCTGACTCGAGCTAATAATCCGTGCTTGTGTAGCCAACCTACTGCTGGGTACCTGTGATACATGCTAAAATGGGTCAGCGAAAATGCTGGTGAGCTCACAGGTTCGTATGTCAATGTATAGTTGTAAAAACCGCAAGATTTATATTGAATTTACAATGCAATTAAGCAAAATAAAAGTTATACAACCCATGAGCACATAGTCTGAGCTTAACTTGATTTGTCAGGCCCAATTAAGGAAACCTAACTTGAAATGCCTCCTACGAGTGTCTAATCCACACTCGTCTTCCCAAATGCTAATACATCCGTTTGACTGGTTAGTGCGTGCTAACCCGGATGAGGATTGTCAATCCCATATGATATCATATACTAACATTCACGCTAAAATATTAACAGACTATGCTATAGAGGACTTTAAATTGATTAGCTTGAAACTCATGTAGTATTTGAAAGTTGGCACTTGCATTCTACTTGTAAAACAAAACAGAGCAGTAATACCACACCCCTAGTTGTAAAATAGTGAAAATGGGGCCATGAAACTCACCTGAGCCTTGATTGTTTATCGAATAACTTGAACTGATTAGCTGTAATTTGATGTCCGAAGACTTGTAACCTGAGTGTGTCCACGACACGTAATGGTTATTAATTTACAGGTATCTCGAAAGACTACCTTTGTAATTGTTTATTTATCTATGATGTCCAAATTACCCCGATTTGGTTGATTGACTTGTTCAAATTACTATGATTTGGTTGATTGAATTGTATGTTTGAAAACGTGTACGGCCCGTTGGTGATTAATTGTAATAATAGTCTTGATGTTATCACATTGATTTTGAAGCGTTACACTTGAAAGGCAAATTTCATTACGTTTGAAAAGTTGTATCGTATAAGCGTCTTGAAGTTGTACAAGTTTGACACTTGGTGAGAAATGTGCTTACGGAATCAAAGTACGGGGGTCCGGGGGCAGCGCCCCTGGTAGCGGGGTCCAAGGGGCAGAGCCCCTGGTTGGGGTCGAGCTGCCAAGTCAGCTTGGACAATTTTTATTTCTACTATATTGCTTTGATGAAAAACGCATCTGGACTTGAATTTGGGTAAAATCAAGTGATAAAATTTTGATCTCGACACTTAGTAAAAAGTTGTAAATATTCTGGTTTTGGCGACACTAAGATAGTGTCGCTACGGGCTTAGGCGACACTTAGTAAGTGTCGCTATATTTCTGATTTTTGATAGTTGGGCGACACTTGAGTAGTGTCGCTATGTCGACACTTATGAATTTCGGCGTCACTAAGGGAGTGTCGCTAAGTTAAATCTGGTTAAGTAATTTAGCGACACTTAAGTAGTGTCGCTATAAGGGCGACACTTAGGCATAGCGACACTTGGCTAGTGTCGCTACTACTGTTTTTGGCACACTAGCGACACTTCCAACTGTTCGACGGATTTCGAGCAAAAATTGTGTTTTCGGGTTTCCGATCGGTCCAATATTTTTACCCAACCCTTTTATGGACATTATAAGTTATTACAAACTACTAACAAGTAAAAACACTTAAAAATGATAGATTTCGGGTTTTGTCGGAAACTTACAAAGTGTCGGATCAAAAATCCGAAAAGATGAAAGTGTAGATCGTGATGAGAGGAACGTTTTTCTCCAAACGAGTATGGTGATCCGAGGTCGTTTCGTGTTCCTTTTTGGCGATTTTGAGGATGATGATAATGATGGTGGTGGTGGTTGAGTAGAGAGAAAGAGGAGGAAAGAGAGAGAAAAGGAAAAGAAAATGAAAGAAAAAAGGAAGAGGGTGTTGGTGGTTAAAGTCCCCACCCTTTTTCAGTCCGCGCACTGCGCCCCGTGTGGTGTTCGTTTTCCCGATCGTTTAAGCATTGAATATTTATTTTATACATTTAAATGTCGGTTTTAAATTACAAATCATTATAAAACATTCTATTGTAATATTTTACCAAATCTCTATTTATGGTATTTAAAATGAAATTTGTTTTATTTGTTTGCGCGTTTGTATTTTAATTGTATGCATATTATTTATACAATACGAATTGAGTACGAAATATTATAATAAATAATATTCTGGATAAAATTGAGTAATTAAATAATATTTGTATTACTTAATAAAATTGTTCATCAACGTCCGTATTTATTGTATCGAAATTTATTCGATTTGAAACTCGTACGATTTAAACAAACCGCATAATTGTGTAGATATATATTCAACAATATATATAATAATTGATACATTAATTAGCCTAACACAGAACTAATTACATGTATTAAAACTTGATTAGGCACTAAATTCTAGTCCTAAATTGACGGGTGTCACATTCTCCCCCTGTTAGAAGAATTTCGTCCCGAAATTTATGTTGAAGTCGTGTTTGATGTTGAGTCAGTGAAGAGTTGAGGATACTTGAGTTGCATTTGGTCTTCCCGTTCCCAGGTGAATTCCGGACCGCGCCGCGAATTCCACCTTACTTTGACGATGGGAATACGACTTTGTTTAAGTTGTTTGACCTCACGGTCAATGATTTCGGCGGGTTCCTCAACAAAGTGAAGTTTCTCGTCAACTCGAATTTCATCGAGTGGGATGACAAGTGTCTCATCAGACAGACACTTCTTCAGATTTGAAACATGAAATGTGGAATGCACGCTGCTGAGTTCGGGTGGCAGCTGCAATCGATATGCTACTGGATCAATCCTTTCTAGGATCTCGAATGGTCCAATGTATTTGGGATTTAACTTCCCTCGTTTGCCAAATCGAATTACGCATTTCCAAGGCGATACTTTGAGTAGTACTCGATCCCTAACTTGGAACTCGAGTGGTTTGCGTCTCACGTCAGCATAACTTTTCTGACGATCACGCGCGGCCTTGAGCTTGTTTTGAATTTCGACGATTCTCTCGGTCGTCTCGTGTATGATTTCTGGACCTGTGAGTTGGCTATCCCCAACTTCGGTCCAACAGATAGGTGACCGGCACTTACGACCGTACAGTGCCTCGAAGGGTGCAGCCTTAATGCTGGTATGATAACTGTTGTTGTACGAGAACTCGCACAATGGTAGGTGTTTTTCCCAGTTTACACCGAAGTCTACTACGCAGGCCCGTAGCATGTCTTCTAGTGTTTGAATTGTTCGTTCACTTTGGCCGTCAGTTTGAGGATGGTATGCGGTACTCATATCAAGTCGAGTACCCAGGGATTTTTGAAGTGATTGCCAAAATTGTGAAGTGAAACGACTATCTCTATCGGAGATAATTGAGATTGGAACACCGTGTTTGGTCACGATTTCCTTCAGATAAATTCTGGTGAGGCGTTCCATTTTGTCGGATTCTTTAATTGCCAGGAAGTGAGCAGACTTTGTGAGACGATCCACGATCACCCAAATGGTATCTCAACCGCTCGAGGACTTGGGTAGTTTGGTTATGAAGTCCATGGTAATTTGTTCCCATTTCCATTCTGGAAGACTGGGTTGTTGAAGTAAACCAAAAGGTTTTTGATATTCGATTTTGACCTTGGAGCAAGTAAGGCACTTGCTGACATAGGTGGCGATTTCAGCTTTCATGTTCGGCCACCAGTAGAAGTCCTTGATACCGTGATACATTTTATCGGATCCCGGATGGATGGAATATTTGGACTTGTGAGCTTCATCCATCACCAAGTCTCGTAGGTTCCCAAATTTAGGCAACCAGATTCGGTTTGAGAAATACCTAATCCCCTTAGGTTTGATTTCGAATTGTTTATCCATGCCTCGCAAGGCTTCATCTTTGACATTTTCGGGTCTCAAGGCTTCGAGTTGAGCAGTGAGAATTTGAACGTTTAAATTGTTGTGAATGGTCATACTTAGGGCTCGGAACCGAAGTGGTTTCACTCGCACTTTTCGACTGAGGGCATCAGCAACAACATTTGCTTTGCCTGGATGATATTTGAGTTCGCAGTCGTAATCGGTAAGCAACTCGACCCATCGACGTTGCCTCATGTTGAGATCCTTCTGATCGAATATGTGTTGGAGACTTTTGTGGTCTGTAAAGATTGTGCACCTAGTGCCATAGAGGTAATGTCTCCAAATTTTGAGCGCAAAAATGACAGCTCCGAGTTCGAGATCATGAGTGGTGTAGTTCTTTTCGTGAATTTTCAGCTGTCGTGAGGCATATGCAATGACTTTGTCTCGTTGCATCAACACGCAACCGAGACCTTGATGAGAGGCATCGCAGTATACCACGAAGTCATCGGTGCCTTCGGGTAGGGATAGAATTGGAGCACTGCAAAGCTTTTGTTTTAACAGTTGGAATGCCGACTCTTGTTTATCAGTCCAGTCAAACTTTTTGTCTTTCTGGGTCAGAGTCGTGAGTGGTAAGGCTATCTTGGAGAAATTTTCAATGAATCGTCGGTAATACCCGGCAAGACCCAAAAATTGGCGTACTTCGGTCGGAGTGGTGGGTGCTTGCCAGCCCTTGATAGCTTCAATTTTCGATGGGTCAACGTGAATCCCCTGACTGTCAATCACGTGACCAAGAAATTGGACGGTTCTTATCCAGAACTCACACTTAGAGAATTTGGTGTAAAGCTCCTCGTGTTTAAGTAGTTCGAGGATGGTTTTGAGGTGTTGCGCATGTTCTTGCTCGTTGCGCAAGTAAATGAGTATGTCATCGATAAAAACAATGACGAACTTGTCGAGATAAGGCTTGCACACCCGATTCATAAGGTCCATGAATACCGCCGGTGCGTTGGTTAGGCCGAAAGGCATCACTTGGAATTCGTAATGCCCATAGCGGGTTCGGAAAGCGGTCTTTGGAATGTCGGCATCGCGAACACGCAATTGGTGGTAACCGGATCGGAGATCAATCTTTGAATAACAACTCGATCCTTGAAGTTGGTCGAACAAATCATCGATTCGAGGAAGTGGGTACCGGTTCTTGACAGTTAACTTGTTCAACTCTCGGTAATCGATACACATTCGAAAAGAACCGTCTTTCTTCTTGACGAATAGGACCGGAGCTCCCCAAGGTGAAGAACTCGGCCTGATAAATCCTCGTTCCAGGAGTTCCTGTAATTGGGTGGACAACTCCTGAAGTTCGGATGGAGCTAAACGGTATGGTGCTCGGGCAACAGGCGCAGCACCTGGTACAAGATCGATTGAGAACTCAACCTGTCTTGGTGGTGGTAGACCAGGTAGTTCTTCAGGAAAGACTTCTGGAAAGTCTCGAACAATTGGAACATCCTCAAGTCGCTTCTCCTCCGACTTTTTCTCCATGATGTGCGCGAGGATTGCTGGATAACCCTTTCTCAGAAATTTCCGGGTTTTTAGACAAGATATGATGTTAAGCCTCGTCCCACCGGTCTCCCCCTGAATGACCAAGGTTCTACCGACGGCGAGAGGTATGCGAACAATTTTGTCATAGCAAATGATTTCGGCGCGATGCTTGGATAACCAGTCCATGCCTACGATGACATCGAAACTTCCTATCTCAACAGGCATAAGATCTATGGAGAAGATTTCGTCTGCTAGATTTAAAGTGCAATTAGGTATCACACTATTGGTTTCTATCAATTTGCCATTTGCTAGCTCTACTGTGTACTTAATGTCTAAAGCAACAGGTGTGATGTCAAGTAGAGGGCAAAATTCATCGGAAATAAAACTCCTATCGGCACCAGTATCAAACAGAATAGAAGCAGTTAAATTGTTGAGGAGGAACATACCCGTGACCACATTCGGGTCCTGACGGGCGTCCCCTGAGTTGATCACGAAGGCGCTACTTTTGGCGTTGTTGTTGTTGTTGCGGTGGTTGTTGTTGTTGTTGCCCTTATTCTTCAATTTTGGGCACGTATCCCTAAAGTGTCCTGGGTTCCCACATTCAAAGCAGGACTTAGGTTGTTGGGCATTTTTGTCAGAGGGGTTGTTGTTGGATCTGGGGGCTCGGCAATCCTTAGTCGAATGCCCGTACCTCCTGCAGTTGTTGCAAGGAGTACTGCACTGACCAAAGTGGTGATAGTTACACTTGGGACAATAAGGCCTATCCCCGGTGTAGCTGCGGTTGGATTCAGAGTTGGTGGTGTAGACTTGGATGGCGTTGTTTTTCTTGTTTGAGTTGTGGTGGTGTTCAGTGGATTTGCGTTTGTTGTTGTTGGAGGATGAGGTGTTGGAGGTCTCACGGCTGACAACTAGGGCCATGAGTTCGTGGGCCAATCGAATGGCACTTTCAGTGGTGGTTGGTTTGGATGAGGCGACATTTCCCTGGATGCTCTCAGGGAGTCCGCGGATGTATCTCTTAATGCCCTTACTTTCCGGTTCGACCAAACTCGGGCATAGTAAAGCAAATTGTTGGAATTTGGTGGTATATTCAGCAACATCATTTCCCTGCACCGCCAGGTGCCAGAATTCTTCCTCCAGCCTGTGCAACTCTTCTTCAGGACAGTATTTTTCTGTCAGCTTCTTCTTCAGTTCGGCCCAAGGAAGTCGATTTGCAACCTCAAGGCCTACAGAGTTTGCGTGGGTTTTCCACCACGTGAGTGCACCTTCCTGAAAGGTGTAAGCAGCGAATTTGACCTTGTTGTTCTCAGTGCAGTCGCAGAGACTGAAAACAGATTCCATACACTCCATCCAACGGATCAAGCCAATGACACCTTCCGTGCCCTTGAAATATAGTGGTTTACAGCTGAGAAAGTCCTTGTAGGAACAAGGCTTGACAGCAGGAGTGGTGGTGGTGGTATCGGCTGTTTCCTCGGTCGTTCGGGTTGAATCCCGAGCGGCCAAGGCGTCGGCTACGGCCCGAGTAACGGCAGCAGCGAGTTCAGCTTCACTGTAACTCTTTTTCTTCGGCGGCATGATTCTTCAAGAAAAGAAACAATAGGTACGTAAGAAATTGTACCAGAATGATAATTGTGGTAGATGTATGTATTAAAGCGACAATATACACATCACAAGTGTAACAGTCCTATATTATAGATTTAAATCGAACGAAATTGTCAATTGATATTACATTGTTAGATGATTACAGACAATTTCGAGTTTGTTGAATTCAAAAGTTACAGACTTAGATATTGTGTCAAAAGTGCCGAGAATTGTTTCATCCGGTCAAATTACATAAATCCTACGAAAGCGTTATTGAGTGCAGATTCAGCCTAAGCTAATTCTGACGAAGATTGAGTTGTGGCATTAAGGCAGTGAGACGGTGAACGGACTCTGCAAGTCGGCTAACCCTTCTGAGTGCCTCCTCGGTTTCCCTCAAGCGTGTCTCACACTGAGTCAACCTTGCTCGTAGGACAGTGATTTCGTTTTGATTGTCAGTCGCTTGATTGTGGACGATCTCCATGGTCTCGATGGTTTCACCCACTCGATTTTCGAGAATGTCCATATTGTTGATAGTATTTGCATGGTCCTCAGAGACCTGAGCAACTTGTCCCATTAGGGTGAGGGTCCAGTTTTCACGGGTCTCTTGCAACTCGATGTCCATGTCACGCAGTTGTTGCTCGTGACGGTGTAGCCTAGCGGCCAAATCCGTTAGAGTGAATTGATTGGGGTATGGGCCCGCTCGAGGCAACCTGGGGTTCCTCCTAGCTACCCTTGAACTTTGTGATTCGTACGGATGGGAACAAGATGAGTTGGGTGGTGTGTTTGCCATTCTGAGACAAGGTGTTAGAAAGAATGAGGCCTATATTCATATAATATAATATAGCCTAAGATTGTAAGTGAGGTCTATTTATGTATATATATGTATATCACATAATAACCTATTGAGTGTCTAGCACAGACATGTTTTGAGTCCCGTTTTTCTCGAGGTCAGAGTCAACTAGTATATCCTGTTCAGCCATAACTTCCTTCAGATCTTACATCATCTTTATTTAATTGTACATAGTTGATCAGGCTATGTTAAATTAAATTAGTATGCTGTAATCTCTGAACTGGTTATACTTAATAGGGAATACTGCCTAACGGTCATAGTCTAGGTCCACTAAATGCAACCTAGTTCACTATAACCTTAGGCTCTGATACCAATCTGTGACACCCCCAAATTTAATGATTTGCGGAAGCTCGATTTGGGTGTCAATAATCAATATACAAAGCACATAAGATAATAATGAACGACCACTATATGCGTCGTTTTAAACTTGTATTAATAAAGTAAACGTTTACATCAAAATAATATTACATTAGCTCGGTTCCTGAAATTAAGAGATTACATAGCATAATTACTTTTACAAAATATAATAATGCAACCCAATCTCTAATGGTATGTATGCTGACTCGAGCTAATAATCCCTGCTTGTGCAGCCAACCTACTGCTGGGTACCTGTGATACATGCTAAAATGGGTCAGCGAAAACGCTGGTGAGCTCACAGGTTCGTATGTCAATGTATAGTTGTAAGAACCGCAAGATTTATATTGAATTTACAATGAAATTAAGCAAAATAAAAGTTATACAACCCATGAGCACATAGTCTGAGCTTAACTTGATTTGTCAGGCCCAATTAAGGAAACCTAACTTGAAATGCCTCCTACGAGTGTCTAATCCACACTCGTATTCTCAAATGCTAATACATCCGTTTGACTGGTTAGTGCGTGCTAACCCGGATGAGGATTGTCAATCCCATATGATATCATATACTAACATTCACGCTAAAATATTAACAGACTATGCTATAGAGGACTTTAAATTGATTAGCTTGAAACTCATGTAGTATTTGAAAGATGGCACTTGCGTTCTACTTGTAAAACAAAACAGAGCAGTAATACCACACCCCTAGTTGTAAAATAGTGAAAATGGGGCCATGAAACTCACCTGAGCCTTGATTGTTTATCGAATAACTTGAACTGATTAGCTGTAATTTGATGTCCGAAGACTTGTAACCTGAGTGTGTTCACGACACGTAATGGTTATTAATTGTACAGGTATCTCGAAAGTCTACCTTTGTAATTGTTTATTTATCTATGATGTCCAAATTACCCCGATTTGGTTGAGTGACTTGTCCAAATTACTATGATTTGGTTGACTGAATTGTATGTTTGAAAATGTGTACGGCCCGTTGGTGATTAATTGTAATAATAGTCTTGATGTTATCACATTGATTTTGAAGCGTTACACTTGAAAGGCAAATTTCATTACGTTTGAAAAGTTGTATCGTATAAGCGTCTTGAAGTTGTACAAGTTTGACACTTGGTGAGAAATGTGCTTACGGAATGTAAGTACGGGGGTCCGGGGGCAGCGCCCCTGGTAGCGGGGTCCAAGGGGCAGAGCCCCTGGTTGGGGTCGAGCTGCCAAGTCAGCTTGGACAATTTTTATTTCTACTATATTGCTTTGGTGAAAAACGCATCTGGACTTGAATTTGGGTAAAATCAAGTGATAAAATTTTGATCTCGACACTTAGTAAAAAGTTGTAAATATTCTGGTTTTGGCGACACTAAGATAGTGTCGCTACGGGCTTAGGCGACACTTAGTAAGTGTCGCTATATTTCTGATTTTTGATAGTTGGGCGACACTTGAGTAGTGTAGCTATGTCGACACTTATGAATTTCGGCGTCACTAAGGGAGTGTCGCTAAGTTAAATCTGGTTAAGTAATTTAGCGACACTTAAGTAGTGTCGCTATAGGGGCGACACTTAGGCATAGCAACACTTGGCTAGTGTCGCTACTACTGTTTTTGGCACACTAGCGACACTTCCAACTGTTCGACGGATTTCGAGCAAAAATCGTGTTTTCGGGTTTCCGATCGGTCCAATATTTTTACCCAACCCTTTTATGGACATTATAAGTTGTTACAAACTACTAACAAGTAAAAACACTTAAAAATGAGAGATTTCGGGTTTTGTCGGAAACTTACAAAATGTCGGATCAAAAATCTGAAAAGATGAAAGTGTAGATCGTGATGAGAGGAACGTTTTTCTCCAAACGAGTATGGTGATCCGAGGTCGTTTCGTGTTCCTTTTTGGCGATTTTGAGGATGATGATAATGATGGTGGTGGTGGGTGAGTAGAGAGAAAGAGGAGGAAAGAGAGAGAAAAGGAAAAGAAAATGAAAGAAAAAAGGAAGAGGGTGTTGGTGGTTAAAGTCCCCACCCTTTTTCAGTCCGCGCACTGCGCCCCGTGTGGTGTTCGTTTTCCCGATCGTTTAAGCATTGAATATTTATTTTATACATTTAAATGTCGGTTTTAAATTACAAATCATTATAAAACATTCTATTGTAATATTTTACCAAATCTCTATTTATGGTATTTAAAATGAAATTTGTTTTATTTGTTTGCGCGTTTGTATTTTAATTGTATGCATATTATTTATACAATACGAATTGAGTACGAAATATTATAATAAATAATATTCTGGATAAAATTGAGTAATTAAATAATATTTGTATTACTTAATAAAATTGTTCATCAACGTCCGTATTTATTGTATCGAAATTTATTCGATTTGAAACTCGTACGATTTAAACAAACCGCATAATTGTGTAGATATATATTCAACAATATATATAATAATTGATACATTAATTAGCCTAACACAGAACTAATTACATGTATTAAAACTTGATTAGGCACTAAATTCTAGTCCTAAATTGACGGGTGTCACAGGTACCTCGTGTACTAATCAATTATTCGTTAGTTCAATTTATATTTTAAACTTAATAATTGATAGCTATAAAAATGAAATACTTTATTAAAAATATTAATAAAATAATTTACAGTAGTGGTACTGTACAGTTTAATTGAGTGTCAAATTTCAGTCAAATTTGGAGTTCATATTTTGAAGAAATCTTCCAAATACTAAAACAATAACGAGCAAAATAATACTTTTATTATTTTTGACCTTAAGAAACGTTTTATAATTGTTTTTGTTCGTGTATAATACGTTTAATATATAACGTATAACTTATTATATTATTTCAATAATATAATTATCTAATATTTGTAATTAATAATTTTAGAATTATTAATTATTTCGTATCACCAACTTTATTGTATTTACTTTGTCGAGTTTAATATGTCCATATCGTGCGTAATTATATATACATATAACTACAAATCTAATACATCATGTATCACCTAGTAAGTTTCACAAAACTTAACACCAAATATCATTTTAAATTCACAAATCAGGGAATTTCTCTAGGTAATGCATGCAATTAGGTTAGGATTAATACCCTAAATGGAGGATTGTCACTTTCTCCCCCCGTTAGCGAAATCTCATCCCGAGATTTAAGTTGAGTTATTCGTGTCGATCGCTTGTTCAAATAGGTGAGGGTACTTCTTCCTCATTTTGTCTTCGCGTTCCCAAGTAAACTCAGGGCCGTGCTTCGAGTTCCAACGAACTTTGACAAGTTTAATTCGTTTGTGTCGAAGTTTTTGCGTTTTTGTATCGGCTACTTCGATAGGTTCCTCCACAAAGTTAAGCTTTGAGTTAATAAAAACTTCGTCAGGAGGGATGATAAGCGTTTCGTAGTTACACACATGAAAAGTGTCGTGAATGCTACTAAGCTCTTGTAGCAACTTGTGACACCCGACGATTTAAGGTTACTGATTAACCTGCTAGAAAACCCTAATTACGTGTGTTTAGTTTAGTATTAGGCTAAATACTTGTAATTACTTGTAACTATTTGTATATTTATGTGAATATACACCCCCGTAATTGATTTATATTACGCTTACGCAATTTGGTGAAATTGTGCGAAATAACCGGACGAAGTCCGACTTAATATACGGCGTTGGTGAAAACATTTCTATAGATAACTTGAATCTATTTTTATAAGTTATTTATCATATATTGTTAATTTATTAAAATAATACACGAAAAACTTAGGCGTTTTGGCTAAAACGTCTCAAACGCAACAGAAACGCGCGGAACGCGCCCGACAATCGAACGAAAGACAAAATATATTTTAATAATCTAAATATATTGTTTTGTATGAAATTATTATTGAAAACATCATATAATAGTTCGTCAGTGAAAAACGTCTATTTAAAAAGCTACGCGATTAAACCTCCGTAAAACGTGCACGCAAATCGAGGCCGACAACTTAATGGAACATTTTTATAAATGATTTTCAAGTATTTAGAATAAATACTTCAAGTGAAAATGATGAGATTTAAATCGTTACTTAAAAACGCGTATTAAACGTTTAACGTATAAATAAACGTCTAAACGATCGGGTAAACGAACGGGAAACGCAACGAATTAAATTGGGAAAAGTAAAATGACGAAAATGCCCTTGGTGGGACCACATGGGGGCCGGCCACCCCATGTGCCACCCCTCCCTTCCTCCACTCTTGATCCATGAAAACTCATCATTTCTTGTTACACCCTCTCCATACAAGCAACATGCAACATTCACAATTTACACTCAACACTTCTTTCACACTCTCTCCACTTCACATTCTCTCTCAAAGACTGAAAGAACTCAGCCCTTACACCACCATACTACCACCATAAACCTCCACAAGACAACACCATCATCCTCATCTTTTTACAAAAGAGATTCAAGAATACAAGACATCAAGACTTCCTCATCTCATTTCTTCCCTTCTCTCTTCAAATCATCATTGTGAGGACTCATTTCTACTTCCATTTATGTTTATTTACATGTTATAATGTTCTTCTAACACCATTATGTCCAAATAAAAGAGTAAAATACGTTTTTATAACACACATATAAAGAGACAGATTCTGTCTTCAAAAACACATGTTACTAAAATGACCATATCAGGATTTCTAGTAAGAATTAGACAACGAATTTTTTTTAAAAGTTGCGTATTGAAAAGGGATACAACTTTCGTGTTTTACACTTTTTCCAGATCTCTACGTATATTTGGATTTAATCTGATCTTTGATAGTCCCGTACACGTGTAGATCTGATCGGATCGATAAACAATGAATATCAAACGATAATGATTCACGAACACACAAACGATTCTCTATAATCTTGTATATATTCACAATTGAAATATAAACGATTACAGAATACAAACTCGTTTCTCTCTGTCTCTCTCACACCAAAAACGGCTCACCTCACTCTAACTCGTCCAACCGTAAATCTGACTTGTAACTCGCTATTTATATCGACCTACTGGGCCCTGCGACGTTAGGCCCAACGTCGCAGGCCCAGCCCATTGCGACATAGCCAACGTCGCACTCTATGTATATTATATATAATTACTTTTCGTTTACACACTGAACACTATACATATGCAGACTAATTGACTTTGACAATTACAATAGTTTGACCAACTGACTGACACACAAAATGCACCAACAAACTCCCCCTTGTCAGCAGCTTGGTCAAATAAGTCTTCAATTAGTCTTCATCAACAAACTCTTTCATGTCTTCAACAATCAGAAACTCCCCCTTTGATATAGCATGGTCTTCCAAGAAATCTTGATGTCCAAATTCATGTGACTTACACAAATTTATCATACAATAAGATCTTCAAACTATGTGACCATCTCTCAATCATCAGCAGATTCTCCGATAGAATTATCTTCACAAACTTTGGAGAATAACCGACATCCTTTACATCTTCAATATTTGACTTTAACAAGATATGTGATATTGAAGAAAATAACATAGAAATAAAATCTTTTTGAATTTTTCTTTATAAATGAAAAGTAAAGAACGAAGATTAAAATAAATTGGGGATAAGATTGTTTTAAGTCTGCTTAGGGATCATATCAGGCCAACATGCAATTATTAGCAAATAGTAAGTGTTATCTCGATTACCAGTATAATTGTCCACTTTAAATTTACTTAGCACATTTAATACACCCAGTATAAAAATTATTTCAAGACAATTACTGGTATTGTTTTTCCACTTAAACATGTTACATCCGTGTCTGCGAGCTAACCTTTTATTATTAGTATGAATATTTCACCGTGATCCCCACCATAGACATACCCCTTTAGCCCAGACAAGAACATAATTTCCAAATTTAGAAAGAATATAAGAGAATCAATTTTAAGAATCAAGCCAGCGGTGACAGGTCTGTACTTGTGTACAACAGAGCGACATACACTTGATTCAGGTTTAAGCAAAACCGATCGCAGTCAAACCAAACTTGATTTATTCAATTGGCGACCTTGACCAGTACCTTAAATATAAGACTTTGCAAGTACATTGACTCACGTTTGCTTAGTTTTGAGAGTAAGCTGAATTGAGACCAGGTCTGCACTTACGTACAACAGAGGAAACAATCAGCTAACTCCCCCAAGAGATCTCAGATATACGATCTAAAAATAGAAGTATGTCAAGCTACGCTAAGGAATTAAGACTTAGTGTCGTACATCACAAGGTGTTTACCACAAGATCATAGACACGTATTTGAATTACTTCTTAATAACCCATAGACCGGTATGTATCATGCCTACCAATACATCATATGATGAAGATAATTTTCATAAAAACTGTATTAAGTATGCTAGATAAACCTACTGATACATCAAGGATAAACCTTAAAATTTCCATTTTGTGCATGTTCCCCGATGTACTATCATATCCCAAGTTGTTTACAGACACACAATCCAACATCTTTTCAAGAATTAAGAATCTTGCTGTTCACATTTCTGAATTAAATAATCAGAATTTTTAATATTTAGAATTACTCCCCCTGAACAACAAATTCTTATATCCAATCCAAAAATACTCCCCTTAAACATTAAACATATTTTTGTATTTTTTAATTGAATAAATTTCGCAACATTGCTTTTCTTTGATACTAAAAAGTATAAAGAATGGCTGTTGCATTTCTAACAAATAAAAAATAGAAAATTATCAAAATCACATATCAAGTCAATTCAAATGCCTTTTAGCACTTTTACCACCTCATAACATCGAAAATCTCATCCAATCACAAATCATCATCGCATTCTTCCAACAATATCCACATCCTTGCAGTCACTAAAAATATTAGCTAATAAAAACCTGACTGCACCACCACAAACAAACAAACGTTAGTACTTATGGGACACCCAAGCCTTGATAGACTTGGGTTGTCCATGATCATCCATAACCATCACATCAATGAGTTTATGATATTTTAAAAACTCAGAGGATTTCATTGATGTGTTGTTTGTGGATTTGGGTTTCCAAACCTTTGTAGGTTCAGATGATTTGTTTTCAACAATATTGTGCTGTTGAACTTGAGGTTTACTAGGCACAACTTTGTTTACTCTAGCCACGGGTTTTGGAGAAGAGGATGCATATCTTGATATAGGCGAATACGAAGCACGCCTAGAAAACGATTTTGAATAAGAATTCCTAAAGGAGGAAGTTCTTGGCATCCCTCTACCAAACCTATCTAGGGATAACAACCGACAATCCCTAATAATATGGCCCGGTTGACCACAACGAAAACAAGAACGTTTCTCAACATAAGATTGATTCCAATGAGTTCCCTCAAATCGTTTCGGTGGAGGACAATACACAGAAGGTCTATGACCAGGAACATATGTTGAACATGCACTCTTAGGAGAACATGTTGAAGTAGATGTTCCTGAGGTTGAGTTAGTTGATTTTGAAGGTTTATTCTTTTCAGATTTATCAACTACAACTTTTGAGGATTCATTGTCAACCTTAGCTTTGCCTTTGCATTTAAAACAATCATCATTTTCAGTTGTAATGATGAAATTTTCAGGTTTGACATTTATTTTCTCAACCTTAATGGTAGACTCTTCAGGTATATCTTCTACCTCAACGACCTCCTCAACACGAACTGGAGGTGCACTATCAGACTTAACAAACTTAGGTAAAGGATACTCTGGCCTTATAGTTTTCTCCTTTGCCTGTTTGTTTTGCTTAGCTTCTTTAGCTTTAATACCATAAAGCTTCATATAATCAACTGGAATCTCTTCAAGACCTTCCTTAACAGGCGTAGGACAGTATTCGGCGTGGGAAGGTGGTGGTACTTGATTATAACCAAGTCCTGCCTTCTTTTTACCTCCTGTCCCTTGCTTATTAACGATTTCATTAAAGACAAAAGTTGCGGATGAAGAACCTAAAATTTTGCTTTTATGGTTATCGTACTCACTTTTTAAATCAAAAAGCTCTTTATTCAACAATTCAATTTCAGCAAGATAACTATTAATTGCATCTTGTTGACTAAAGACTTTTGCTTTATAAGTTTGTGTGTCTAACTTATATGCCTCAATTTTGTTATCATAAAGTTTCTCATTAGCTTTAAGAAAATTGTTTGATTCAGTAAGTTTGACAACTTTTTCTCGCAACTCTAAATTGTCATATTGATAATTCTCAAGAGATTCAGTCAATGTAAAACAGGAAACACAGTTTATGGGTACCTCAGGTTCATCATGTACCTCATGTATTTTTGCCAAAAGCGCACTGTGTTGAACCTCTCCTTGAAGTGCACTAAAATCAAACATTCCCTGAGAATACACCGTCATAGCCTGTGATGTTGTGTTCTTCTCTGGAGTCGTTGGAGCTGTAGGAGTAGTGAATCCAGATGAATGATATTTTTCTTTCTCACACTCCTTAGCAAAGTGCCCATGAATCTGACAGTTCTTGCATTTCACTTTGCTTTTATTAAAACCATGACCTGTATCACCATTGTCATCCAGGTCCTTTTTGCCCGTTCTCTGGAGAAACTTCTTGGTTCTTTGGGTTATCATGGCCATGCTCCATTTGATGTCCATATGCTCGAGATCATCAGAGTCGATTTGTTCAAAGTTTTCCTCAGTAAGCTGTAGAGTACTAGCCTTCTTTGAAAGGAAAGTCTCATAAGAGTTGAGGAAAGCTGCAAAGATTGTAGCATGATCCTCAGTAGCCTTTGAAGGAGCTGTATGAGCGATATAGGAAGCATATGAAGTGCTACCAGAAGGAGATGCTGCTGAGTTGGAAGTAGATCTGGAAGTATCATTTAGACTAGGAATTTGAATATTATCCTCTGACTTCTTTTCCTTTTGATCGTAAGCCGCTATAAGAGCATCCCATAATCCTATAGAAGTTGCTTGATCTTTAAATTTATTAATCACAACTTCTGGCAAGCACTTGGTAATCATCTCATACACTCTATTGTCTTTATCAAACTCTGCTCGTTCCTTGACTGACATTTGTGCTCTTGACTTAAGCACCCCATCGAGTCTTGGTTGCTCATATCGATCAATGGTGTTAAACCAATTGAACAGATTTGGATCTTTGTATTCAATGAAATTGCATAACTTAATCTTCCAACTCGCAAAATCACTATAGAACAAAGATGTAGAAGGAGGCACTTTGTTACCAAAAGCCATTTACGAATTTTCCCTCCAAAATCGGATTTGAAAATTTCAAAAAAAAATATCCGAGTACAGCGAAACTTTTCCGACACTAAAATGAAGCTATTCTAAGCCTAAAAACAAAATTTGAAATTACAAAATTTTCGCGTTTTTCCCGCCAAAATTTCGTCCGAAAACGTCAAAAAATGGCCGGGTAAAATGAAATTTTTTCCAGGCTAAAATCGAACACTTTTAAGCCTATAGAAAAAATTTGAAAACGCAAAAATTTTTCGGAGTTTCCCGCCAAAAATCGAAAATGAGACGTAGTGTCGCAGAAAAAATTAACAACGTCGCAGCGGTACGTCGCAGAAGTCTAATGACTCAATTAAGAATCGAAAATGAGACGTAGTGTATAACGTCACAGTCCAACGTCGCTAATAACGTCGCAGAAACAAGCGACGTCGCAACCTACGTCGCAGTAACCACTTAAGGTCAAAATAACGACGTCGCTAACTACGTCGCAAGACCACTTAAGGTCAAAATCAATAACGTCGCAAGCGACGTCGCAGGTGACGTCGCACAGTCGGGCTGCAGCGGCCAGAAACCCTAAAATCGAATTTTTTCGAAACCCTAACGAAATTTCGAAAACCAAACGTCGATCTAACCCAAAAACACTTCCAGAAATCGATTTCTTCAAGCAAACTAACTCAGAAACGAAGATTAATCAATTAAACCTTCGCGAATCAAACCAAAAACGTTCAAAATACGATCCAAAACCGACGAATCCTTGATTCTACGGCTCTGATACCAGTTGATAGTCCCGTACACGTGTAGATCTGATCGGATCGATAAACAATGAATATCAAACGATAATGATTCACGAACACACAAACGATTCTCTATAATCTTGTATATATTCACAATTGAAATATAAACGATTACAGAATACAAACTCGTTTCTTTCTGTCTCTCTCACACCAAAAACGGCTCACCTCACTCTAACTCGTCCAACCCTAAATCTGACTTGTAACTCGCTATTTATATCGACCTACTGGGCCCTGCGACGTTAGGCCCAACGTCGCAGGCCCAGCCCATTGCGACATAGCCAACGTCGCACTCTATGTATATTGTATATAATTACTTTTCGTTTACACACTGAACACTATACATATGCAGACTAATTGACTTTGACAATTACAATAGTTTGACCAACTGACTGACACACAAAATGCACCAACAATCTTTGAGACTGGTCTGGAAGTTTTCGAAAACCGAGTTCGGTTCCTTCGCGAATTTATTCAAATATGTAAATGGACACTATAGTTTCTGTAAAAATTATATGTTAGACCAGAAACATTGATGATCAACTGGTAAATTTTGTGAGACTTGATTTGGACCAGAAGTGGTAGAAATTAAATGGCGAACCAAACCGACAAAAGTCGAAAATTATAAAATCTTGAAATCTTAAGTTGCATGTTAGAAACCGACACTTTGGATGAACCCCGACACGAACCGATAAATTTTATGGACTCTATAAACTGATGTATGGGTTGGGTAAAAGTTTCGGGTCAAACCGGGTAGGTTTGACCAAGTCAACAAAAACGGCTCGGTTTCTAAAAACGACAAAACTTACTATTTTTGGAAAGTGGTAACAAAAGTGGGTTTGGGTGACTAAGTTAGTAACTTAGACCAAAAACTAAACTTAGAAAGTTTCCTGAATGAAAAACCGACACTTAGAACACTTGGATTAAAATTTGGAAAGCTGATCAGGCACAAGTGTCGCCTAACCAGCGACACTTACCCAAGTGACGCCTAACATAGCGTCACTTACCCTTAGTGCCGCCTAAATTATTTGAATTACTTATTTAGCGTCACTTACCCAAGTGCCGCCTGAACTAAATGTCGCCTATAGCGACACTTACCCCAAGTGTCGCTGCCAATTTAAAAATCACATTTAAACGTCACTTAACCAAGTGCCGCTAACCAACCAAGTGTCGCCTATAGCGACACTTACTTAAGTGACGCTACTTATTAGAAATCGAATTCAGCGACACTTCCCAAGTGTCGTGTAACATCCTCTCCAGTGACCTGGTATTTTTCTGAATTAATTGAGTATTTAATTGCTTTAGAAATTTATTTTGATATAACTGTTTAATTGTGAAAGTTAGGGAAATAGGTCTCAGGACTTATTGTGGTTAGTGAAATGTTACTTGATTTAAAATATTAAAGTTGACGGTACAATAAAATAAATTTCTTGTAGATGATTTTTAGGTTCCAGGCAATAGATTTAGAGCGGGTATAAAATACCCAAAATATTAAGTCGGTTAAAATGAGGGCCGACCTTTTATTTGGTTACTTTCCCTATTTTCATTTTATGAATCAAGATCAAACCCTAGCTTCACTTCCTTACAATTTAAATCAATTATTAATCAAGAACTAATTAAGTTGAAGTGGTGATTCAAACAAGTTGATTCCATCTAATTCTATTCATCATCATCTTCTTCATTTTGAAAGGTAATTGAGCTTATTACATGAAACTAGGTTAAATAGGAATTTGATGAATTGAATTGGTTCTTGAGTTATATGGTGATTATTGTGAAATATATGATGCTATAAATTGAATTCTATAACTTGAATGGGTATGCTTGAACTCTTAATGGTGATTTTGAACTTGAATGATCAACCAAAAGGGTTTTATTATTTTGGTATGAAATTGATGATAATTGATGTTAATTGAGGTGGTTAGAAGTGAATATTAGTAATATGATGTCCCTTTAGCATTAAAAACGTAATTCTATTGATTTGGTACTTGGAAAATGTGGATTTTGTAAAATGGGTTCGTGCAGGGAATTAACCTGCAACTACTGCTGCAAATTGAGAACAACCCGGCGGGTCTTGACCCTTAGCCGGCGGCTAAACAGCTTAGCCGGCGGTCAGAGGACCCAAACCGGCGGGTTCCAGACGCTTTAAAATGCAATTTGCTTATGTTGATGAAAAATTTAAAATACCCGGCGGTTTATAGTTGGTAGCCGGCGGCTACTTAGTTTAGCCGGCGGCTAAGTGTGCCCACCCGGCGGCTTGAGGCTGTTTTCAGGATATTTGATTTTTTAGCTTTTCAAATGTGTTCTAATTATTGATATGAATAAGTAATTGATGATTACATGATATATTATGATAGAAGATACATAATTAAGGATTTATAACTTACTTGTTTATGTTATCAAATTCTTAAGGTGATAAATGTGTCTAAGTTATGTACTGATGAATGTGGTTACTAACTTATGTTTGATGTTGAATCTCAGATACTCCGAAAGATAACGTTGCCCCAAGAATCTGAGTAATTGAAGACGAAGGTATCGGTGAGTGGATTCAAAACTCACCATTTGAGTTAGTTGTAATCATTTGATTACAACGGGTAAACGTAGATATGATGATAGATTTATTTAATCATTATTGTTGATTGTATATCTATGTGCTATATGTGATTGTTGGATATTGGTTGTCAATGAGGTCAACAAGTTGATGAACTGTTGGTTGGGTTAGTTGGTTATCGTGTGAATGATACAGGGATATGCTTCATTTGTTGTGTGTAACACCCTCAAATTTCGGTTTGCGGAAGCTGTCGGGTCGGGTGTTACTAAATCAAATATCACAGCATAAGATACATAATGAACGACTCTAGATGAGACGTTTGAAAATAATTATACATTTCTCAAAATAGAACGTTTACAACGTTATGAGTTTGACAGTGAATTCCAAATAGATAATTTGATAATACAAAAGTAAATGCAGAGTTGTCCCAAACGTTTGAAATCATGCGACTCGAGCTAGCATAATCTTGAAGTAATCCTAATCCTGCTGGGCACCTGAGAACACATGCTAAAACAGGTCAGCTATAAAGCTGGTGAGTTCATAGGATTGTAAGTTAAAATCATGATGTAATAAAACCTCGTATGTTTTGAAAAGTAGTTTCAAATTCTGTCATTTTGATGCGTTTTATATTGAAGTTTTGCAACACCAAATGTGTACACGTCAAATCGAGGTATCTCATACCTAAGGGTTCGGGTCATGTACCTAAGTACATATATACATGTATGGCAATTCATGCCTTGATACCTAACAGGTAGTAGTTGTGTCTAAAAACATGAGGCAATACATGCCTATAACCATTGAGTAGTAGTATGACCGCGTCATATGATAACAATTAACTGTAGTTCCGCAGAACTATATAGATTATGTGAAATATGGTGCATACAGCAACCATCTGATTGTAGACCCGCAGATCTATGATTAAAATTGTTTTGAGTGTCCGTTTAACCAGTTAGTATACGCTAACCCGGACGTGTTGTATCGAGCTAACGGCCTCGCGTGGATACTCCACCGACCCGTTCTTCTTGTGAATCCCGAGTATAACTCGCTGATCCATTGATTGTATGTAAGTGCGGATCACGACGCATAAGCCCGTGCCACATCGAGTGTATCGCTTTACCGCGATATCGTACTTGTGCCCACTTTACCGTGGCATCGTTTTGTGCCCACTTTACCGTGGCATCGTCATGATAGCTAGTCATGAGTGAAAATGTGAGAGTGCCATTCTGGCGTTGTTCTTGCAAATAATATTTAAGTCAGCAGTACTACGACTGCCCGACTGAGTAGATCGTATAATTGTATGTAGATATTCATCAGGTGACACCCCCACACGGTTGGATTACATCCTGAGCCGGGGGACCATCCCTGGTTGGATTACATCCTGAGCCAGAGTCGTCACCGGTTGAGTTATATTGATATGAGGAATCTGTACCGATGTGTGATAATATTGTATACTCCTAGCCTAAAGCCTAGCAAGTATATATATCGGAGTCTCAGAGGAAATGTTCACTTAAGTCCAGTTCCCGTTCTAGTGGTAACGAAGAGTATCGACAGTTTTAGTTCCTAAAGAATAACTAAAACTAATAACAGTATAGATGTTGTCTAGTGTAAGTAGAACTAACTAGTTCTAAGGTATTCAATAATATTGTCCCGTGACAATATAGCGAAAAGATTATGATAACTACATCAGTTATGTGTTGGTATTCGTTTTCCAATAATCTAACAGGGTACGATTGCAACCTATCTAGTTTGAGTACTGACATTGTTCTAAAACAATGTTAAGGGTGTAATTTCCTAAGTTTTACACATTTCGTATTACATGCAGTAATATAAATAGTTGTGAATTATAAAAGATTCTTAATGTAATTCGAAAACAATGATTGAGCATGTTTTTCACCCCAAAAACAGTAAAACAGTTGAAAGAGTGGGGCTATGAAACTCACCTGTGAGTTGTTAGCGATACGATGATACGCGCGACGTCCGAATGGCAACCTTCTAGTGTCCTAAACACGTGAGGTTATATAAGTATGAGACAAATCAGTTTGTCTAAGCGAGTTGTTCATGTATGCATTTGTTGTTGAAGTCGGGGAATGGTGTACGGGGGTCCGGGGGCAGCGCCCCTGGTTAGCGGGGTCCAAGGGGCGGCAGCCCCTGGCGGGGTCCAAGGGGCAGAGCCCCTGGCTGGGGTCGAGCTGCCAGGTCAGCTTGGAAAATTTTTATTTCTACTATATTGCTTTAAGGAAAAACGCATCTGGACTTGAAATTGGGTGAAATCAAGTGATAAAATTTAGGGTCTCGACACTTAGTGGAAATGTGAGTTTTTAAACTTTCTGTTTTCTGCGACATAACATGCGACACAAAAATGGTTCATGCGACACAATGGTTGTGTCGCATAGTGCGACACAGAAGCTCTGCGACACAGTGGTTGTGTCGCATAATGCGTGTGATGCTAAATCAATAGCGACATAAGGGTTGTGTCGCATGGAGTCTGCGACACAAGGTACGACACAAGAATACGACATAAGGGTTGTGTCGCATGAGTAATCCATGCGACACAGTATGCGACACAAGGCTTGTGTCGCACTCAAGAACAGCAGCCCAGAAACTTTCGGGTTTCGCGTTTTTTCCGGCCAAAATCGCAAATCAAACTCATTTTCAAGCTGAAAAATCGTGGTTTCTTGGTTGTTTAGGTTATAAGCAACTTATGTAAACATTTTTACACTAAAACATTACTCCAAAATGATTAAATCTAAGAATTTGAGAATTTCTTACAAATGCGAATCGAGGTCAAACGAGGAAGAAGATGATGATGTTGCCTTTGTAAATGTTGTTCCTCTCTTGTTGATGATTCCGAAAATGTAAATTTCGTGTGTCGATTTGTAGATCCGAAAATTTGTGATAAATGGGTGGAGAGAGTTTAAGTTGGTGTGTGTGTGTTTATAAAATGAAAATGAAAGAATGAGGGGGTTTGGGGGGTTGGGGTGGCTGATCCAAAGAGGTGGGGAGGAGTTTTCCCCCACTTCGTTCTTATTTCGCAGTGTAAAATACCCGTATTTTGTACCCGAATGATATATATAAATTTAATATTTTTAAATTTCTATTTCCGTTCTTCCGGTTAATAATTAATTAAATCAAAATTTGTTTTACTCGATTAAAAATATAACGTGACTTCAAATGGATTTATTTGCGATTATTAAATACTCATTATTATTATTCGTTATACAAATTGTAAAGTTTTCGTTCGCTGAGTTATAATTGTATATATAAAAATACAATTATAAAAAGTTTCAAATTGGATGAGGATTTTGACTTTTTGACCGGGTGTTACATTCTCCCCCCGTTAAGAAAATTTCGTCCCGAAATTTAAAGTGATGTCGTGGTCATGTGAGGTCTGGGGAGCAATGAACGTATGAGGAGTTTATCGAGTAGGCATTAGACATATCATGTCTTATAACAGGGTTGAAGGGCAGTAAATCCATGACTGTGTCGCGGTTTATCGTTGTAGTCACCTTCTGACCGTATCGTTTGTTTGGAATATGATTATTTTGTGGTTACTAGGTAATCGTTGACATCATATTCCATTCGGGACTAGATGGTTGTCACATAGTGACCGTTTAGTGAATAGTCCTATCAAGACCAGTGGTGGGTGAGTGTTCTATCTATTTGTCTGCTGAAAGCAAACTTTTAGTTTTACGTGGTCTAAGGCAACTAGCCCTATGGTGCATCTAGCATTAAATTGATAAAATTGATATCGAAAATGAAAAGTACACATTCAGTGTAAACCAGAAGTGAAGGGTTATGATTTGCGAGGGAGGTTGTACTTACATTATTGTTGGAAAGTGGTATGGTTCACTCGGAACCGATTTGTTGAAGCTTACGCTTCCGTTTTGGGCAATCCTGCTTATAGTGTCCAGGTTCCTTGCATTTAAAGCAAACCCTTTGTGAGTTGGGATTGGTGGGAACTCTGCAATCCCAGATTTTGTGTCCAAACCGTTGGCATCTTCCGCAGGGCGGACCGCATGAACCAACATGGTGGCGGTTGCAACAGTGGCAAAATGGCTTATTTCCCGCATAGCCTCGTTTCTCGTTGTGTTCGGGGGTGTAGGTCCTTAAAGGTTCGGGTTGATTTGTTGGGTTATGACTGGTACTGGAATCTCTGTTCCATTTTCCTTGGTTGTTTTCAGCTGCACGTGCTTCGCGTCGAACCACCTGTGCCATGAGTCTGTGGGCCATACATTCGGCCTCTTGTATAGTAGTGGGTTTAGAGGCGGTGACCATTCCCTCGATTGTTGATGGAAGTCCGCCGATGTACTTTTCTATTCGTCGGTTCTCAGGGTTTAATATATTTGGGCACAGGTGTGATAGTTGAATGAAACGGTTGGTGTATGTTTCGATGTCGTTGTCTTTTACGGTGAGGTACCAAAGTTCGTTCTCGAGTTTGTAAAGTTCCTGAATGGGGCAATACTTGTCCCTCATGATTCGTTTTAGTTCCTCCCACGGGAGTGCATGTGTGGTGTCAGCCCCTACAGCTCGGGTATAGAAATTCCACCAGGTAGAAGCATCATCCTGGAGGGTGTATGTGGCATACATGACTTTGCAGTCATTGGAACAGTTGCTAACGCGGAATATAGATTCCATTCTCTCGAACCATTGGATTAATCCAACAGCTCCTTCAGTTCCGACGAAGTTTGGTGGTGCGCACCTCAGGAAATCCCTAAAGGTGCAGGGCCTTGTTTGGTTCCGAGTAGCTAGAGCCTCAGCCACTGCTTGATTAATGATTTGGTCACGCTCAGCTTGAGTGAAAGTTTGTTGTCTAGGAGGCATGATTCTTAAACAAGAAGAAAACGACAAAGCGTGAGATCTTTATTCAAAGATTAAGGTTATTACAGTGACATAAATAGTTCACTTGAGTTCTTAAATGAGTAGCACTGGATCCTAAGATCCTTGATGTTGAAGTTTTCGATATTGTAGGTGGCAGACCTATTTCTGGCCTTTTGTGGCTTTGATGCAACAGTTTCAGTAACTGTGCTGAGTTAACCTTAGTTAAGTTGTCTCGAACCTCACGTTTTTCCGAGTGTTGTCATTAAGTAGCTTGTATTCCCAATGTGTAGTTGTAATGATGACCAAATTGTGTTTTCGTTGTAACCAGCTAAGACTATATTGTTGTGGGTAGTCCTACAGACTACAGTGTAGCACTAACATAACATACGGCCATTCATGCCGGTGAGTGTGACACCTACAGTGTCAAGTGGGATGTTGAAATGGGGTCCACAAACACAACCCATGTGTGTGGTGACATCATTGTGTATTTATTGATTAAAGCATTACATGCTTATTTGGTCGTATATACATATATGGCGTACACGTACCTATACCAGTATACGTTCATAATAAAAGTCAGGTGTGGCACCTCGTGCCCAATTAAGTAAGTGTATATGTATATATATGTAAGTCGTACATGCAACTATAACAAGTCTACATGTATAATTGATGTAGCACCTAGTGCTATAATGCAGTGCTATCAGCACCGTAATAGAAATACTGATGTTTTGTAATTGTAGTACCAAAGTACTATGAAATGCAGTGCCTAAAGCACCGGAATGTAGTAATCAACGTACTGTAATGCAGTGCTATCAGCACCGTGATTTCAATACCAATGTATTGTGATTGTAGTACCGAAGTACTATAGAATGCAGCACCACGTGCCGTAATGAAGTGCCCGCGGCACAGTAATTGCAGTACTCATGTACTGTGAATGTAGCATCAACATGCTATGATTTGTAGTATCGACTACTATGAGGTTTGCACTAACGTGCCCATATTGTGGTATCAACATACCATGTGTTGTGCTTGAAAGCACGATGTGACACCACGTGCCATGTGTTGTTTAATTGTAGCCCCAAAGCGAAAATGTGTTTGAAGTTCGAATTTCTCAGTTGTAGCCCAAAGGCAAAAATGTAGGGGTCAAAGTACCGCATGATTGAATTTGTTGATCTACGTGATCAAGTTGTGATTCGAGATAATTTTGTTGCGGACTTAGTCAACACTAATCCAATTGTGATCCATATGGTCAGGATTTAAAAGTTATCAGTTCGTTTTAAGTTTCGTGAAGGTTTAGCATGTGCGGGTTTCCATTCCCATTGATAACGTTTGTACCTCCTTCCCGAGGCTCAGTGATAATTGTGATATTCTCCTATGCGTGTATACGGAGAAAAGTGTCGAGTCGTGATAGTTAGGAAGACGGCGATGTGCCTCTTCGCGAGTATGTATTGGTTCAGTGGAATTGATTGTATATATATACTCAATATATATATATATAAGTACGTAAAAGTATTACCCATGTAAGGCCTATTCATACATACCTACAGTACATATAATAGCCTAGGATGTCTAGCACATAACAATCAGAGTCAACTACGCATTCCCAATTCAGTATAACCCCTTTCAGATATCGCATCATCTTTATTTAATTGTACATAGTTAGCTACGCTATGTTAAATTAAACTCGTATGATGAGATCCCTGAACCGGTCATACCTAACGAGGAATACTGCCTAACGGTCATAGTCTAGGCCCACTAAATGCAACCTAGTTCACTACAACCTTAGGCTCTGATACCAATCTGTAACACCCTCAAATTTCGGTTTGCGGAAGCTGTCGGGTCGGGTGTTACTAAATCAAATATCACAGCATAAGATACATAATGAACGACTCTAGATGAGACGTTTGAAAATAATTATACATTTCTCAAAATAGAACGTTTACAACGTTATGAGTTTGACAGTGAATTCCAAATAGATAATTTGATAATACAAAAGTAAATGCAGAGTTGTCCCAAACGTTTGAAATCATGCGACTCGAGCTAGCATAATCTTGAAGTAATCCTAATCCTGCTGGGCACCTGAGAACACATGCTAAAACAGGTCAGCTATAAAGCTGGTGAGTTCATAGGATTGTAAGTTAAAATCATGATGTAATAAAACCTCGTATGTTTTGAAAAGTAGTTTCAAATTCTGTCATTTTGATGCGTTTTATATTGAAGTTTTGCAACACCAAATGTGTACACGTCAAATCGAGGTATCTCATACCTAAGGGTTCGGGTCATGTACCTAAGTACATATATACATGTATGGCAATTCATGCCTTGATACCTAACAGGTAGTAGTTGTGTCTAAAAACATGAGGCAATACATGCCTATAACCATTGAGTAGTAGTATGACCGCGTCATATGATAACAATTAACTGTAGTTCCGCAGAACTATATAGATTATGTGAAATATGGTGCATACAGCAACCATCTGATTGTAGACCCGCAGATCTATGATTAAAATTGTTTTGAGTGTCCGTTTAACCAGTTAGTATACGCTAACCCGGACGTGTTGTATCGAGCTAACGGCCTCGCGTGGATACTCCACCGACCCGTTCTTCTTGTGAATCCCGAGTATAACTCGCTGATCCATTGATTGTATGTAAGTGCGGATCACGACGCATAAGCCCGTGCCACATCGAGTGTATCGCTTTACCGCGATATCGTACTTGTGCCCACTTTACCGTGGCATCGTTTTGTGCCCACTTTACCGTGGCATCGTCATGATAGCTAGTCATGAGTGAAAATGTGAGAGTGCCATTCTGGCGTTGTTCTTGCAAATAATATTTAAGTCAGCAGTACTACGACTGCCCGACTGAGTAGATCGTATAATTGTATGTAGATATTCATCAGGTGACACCCCCACACGGTTGGATTACATCCTGAGCCGGGGGACCATCCCTGGTTGGATTACATCCTGAGCCAGAGTCGTCACCGGTTGAGTTATATTGATATGAGGAATCTGTACCGATGTGTGATAATATTGTATACTCCTAGCCTAAAGCCTAGCAAGTATATATATCGGAGTCTCAGAGGAAATGTTCACTTAAGTCCAGTTCCCGTTCTAGTGGTAACGAAGAGTATCGACAGTTTTAGTTCCTAAAGAATAACTAAAACTAATAACAGTATAGATGTTGTCTAGTGTAAGTAGAACTAACTAGTTCTAAGGTATTCAATAATATTGTCCCGTGACAATATAGCGAAAAGATTATGATAACTACATCAGTTATGTGTTGGTATTCGTTTTCCAATAATCTAACAGGGTACGATTGCAACCTATCTAGTTTGAGTACTGACATTGTTCTAAAACAATGTTAAGGGTGTAATTTCCTAAGTTTTACACATTTCGTATTACATGCAGTAATATAAATAGTTGTGAATTATAAAAGATTCTTAATGTAATTCGAAAACAATGATTGAGCATGTTTTTCACCCCAAAAACAGTAAAACAGTTGAAAGAGTGGGGCTATGAAACTCACCTGTGAGTTGTTAGCGATACGATGATACGCGCGACGTCCGAATGGCAACCTTCTAGTGTCCTAAACACGTGAGGTTATATAAGTATGAGACAAATCAGTTTGTCTAAGCGAGTTGTTCATGTATGCATTTGTTGTTGAAGTCGGGGAATGGTGTACGGGGGTCCGGGGGCAGCGCCCCTGGTTAGCGGGGTCCAAGGGGCGGCAGCCCCTGGCGGGGTCCAAGGGGCAGAGCCCCTGGCTGGGGTCGAGCTGCCAGGTCAGCTTGGAAAATTTTTATTTCTACTATATTGCTTTAAGGAAAAACGCATCTGGACTTGAAATTGGGTGAAATCAAGTGATAAAATTTAGGGTCTCGACACTTAGTGGAAATGTGAGTTTTTAAACTTTCTGTTTTCTGCGACATAACATGCGACACAAAAATGGTTCATGCGACACAATGGTTGTGTCGCATAGTGCGACACAGAAGCTCTGCGACACAGTGGTTGTGTCGCATAATGCGTGTGATGCTAAATCAATAGCGACATAAGGGTTGTGTCGCATGGAGTCTGCGACACAAGGTACGACACAAGAATACGACATAAGGGTTGTGTCGCATGAGTAATCCATGCGACACAGTATGCGACACAAGGCTTGTGTCGCACTCAAGAACAGCAGCCCAGAAACTTTCGGGTTTCGCGTTTTTCCGGCCAAAATCGCAAATCAAACTCATTTTCAAGCTGAAAAATCGTGGTTTCTTGGTTGTTTAGGTTATAAGCAACTTATGTAAACATTTTTACACTAAAACATTACTCCAAAATGATTAAATCTAAGAATTTGAGAATTTCTTACAAATGCGAATCGAGGTCAAACGAGGAAGAAGATGATGATGTTGCCTTTGTAAATGTTGTTCCTCTCTTGTTGATGATTCCGAAAATGTAAATTTCGTGTGTCGATTTGTAGATCCGAAAATTTGTGATAAATGGGTGGAGAGAGTTTAAGTTGGTGTGTGTGTGTTTATAAAATGAAAATGAAAGAATGAGGGGGTTTGGGGGGTTGGGGTGGCTGATCCAAAGAGGTGGGGAGGAGTTTTCCCCCACTTCGTTCTTATTTCGCAGTGTAAAATACCCGTATTTTGTACCCGAATGATATATATAAATTTAATATTTTTAAATTTCTATTTCCGTTCTTCCGGTTAATAATTAATTAAATCAAAATTTGTTTTACTCGATTAAAAATATAACGTGACTTCAAATGGATTTATTTGCGATTATTAAATACTCATTATTATTATTCGTTATACAAATTGTAAAGTTTTCGTTCGCTGAGTTATAATTGTATATATAAAAATACAATTATAAAAAGTTTCAAATTGGATGAGGATTTTGACTTTTTGACCGGGTGTTACATTGTGTGTGTTGAACTGTATCTGAGTAGGATAACCACTAGCTATCGGTCTCGTCCGTTATGGCCATACGGATATGGTTGGATAAGAGTTCTTGGGGAGCCACCCGGGTACTATGGTTATCCTCAGAACCACCGATCCTCATTATATTGTTGTTGATTGATGTATTTGCGGTTATTTGATGTAATTAGTGGTTATGCTAAGTTGAATGTTGGGTGATGAACTCTCTCACTTAGCTATGTGCTAATCCCTCATCTTTAATTCCTGCAGATTTTGTAGCTTAATGGGTAGCAGGAATGGGATGCTTTTGGAAGCAAGGATAGTTTGACAACAAGCTACTCTGATCCGTTTTGTACGAAACTAGTTGATTTTATATAATGCCCCGATCTATGTAGTCTTTTAAACTGTTTCAAGTCGGTGTCACTTAAACTTGTAAACTGTTTATGTAAATTAATATAATGTAAAGTTATAAAGGTGTTCGAATTCCTACGCTTAAATGTTCTTATTATAATATTAATATACCAAATGAGGGGTGTTATAAGTTGGTATCAGAGCGTGGTTTTGGGTTAATTGAGTATTGAAGAATGTTCAATCCCAAAACTAGAGCATGGTATGTCAAACTTTTCTGGTTATGGGATTTAGCAATTGTTGAGAATTGTTAGTAGATAGGTACTAACGATTAACAAATTTCAAGTGTTGTGTTGATTTCAGAAATGGCAGATAACGAACAACCGACCACCAACCCCAACAATGCCTCTCGGATTGAAGCTCCTCCTTTTGAAACTCATACTGAACAACATAATCTTGAGGGTACTTCTCGTCCAACGGGTGAAGAATCAAACAGGGATGAGTATGTACATGAGATAGAAGATGAGTTGATAATTCTTAGAGAATTCAAGAAGAAAGCTGAGGAAGCTGCTGCTCGACAATTGTTACAACAACAAACTTCTACTTTCGGTGCTAGTCCGTCTTCTCAAACTAATAAGGTGTGTTCTTTCAAAACCTTTATGTCTAGCAAGCCACCGGAGTTCCATGGAAGTACAAACCCAACTGTAACCTTAAATTGGCTAAGAGATATGGAACGTAAATTTGATGTGACTCGTTGTGAGGAGGAATCCAAAGTTATGTTCGCTGTCCAATGTATGAAAGATGAAGCAATGGTTTGGTGGGACTCAGTTACTGGTCATTTAACAAAACAACAGAAGGAATCTATTCAATGGCATGAATTTCATCAAGCAGTGTGTAATTGTAACACCCCCGAAATTCACTGTTTTGCGGAAGCATAATTTGGGGTGTTACTAATCAAATATCACAGCACAAAGATAAAGTAAACGACATCTATATGCAACGTTTGTAAATTAGTTACATTCCATAGATATATTGTTTGAAAACTTAGTGTTTTCGTATACAAAAATGTAGTTTCCCTAGAGTCCGCGCGTGTAGCGGGAGATTCTATTACATAATCAAAATATACAAAAGATAATGCTAAGAATCTCCGTTAATGCAGTTGTGTTGAAATCATGCGACTCTAGCTAAAAATCCTGGAGTAATCCTACTCCATCCGAGTACCTGAGAAAACATGCTAAAAAGTGTCAACCAAAAGGTTGGTGAATCTCACAGGTTTGTAAGTAATATCAGCTTTGAACACGAGATTTCATCAGTAATGCCCGCAGGCGTGAAATCAGCAATTTCAATCCAGAAATCGTAAACCAGTATTTGCAATCCAGCAAATGTAATTAAGTAAGTTTATACCGTTGCCATGAGGCTCATAATCGAAGCTTAACCCGTAAGTAATAAGTTTGCTCCCGTTACATGCTCGTAAATGAGCAAGCATCAGTAACGAATAATTAGTCACCCGTTTATACGTGTAAATCAGTACGTGGCAGCGCTACTGCCCCGGGCGGGGAGGGTCATTTCCCTAATGGATCCATTAACTAGTGTTCGCGCTTAAGTCCATAACTAACGATATATGATGGAGAGACTTCTGTTTGTAAGTAAACTCATGCAATTCCGTTTGGTATAGTAAACAGTTTTAGTACTTGTGTTCAAGGAAAAATAGTAGCATGTATCTCCCCCAATAAGATAAACAGTAAAAGTGGGGCCGTAAGACTCACCTGAGTCTTGTAGTAATCAGTTGCAATTAGCAAGTAGTAAGTAAAGCAAGTAGGTTCTCTGAACCCGTAACCTTCAAATGACTAATCATATGAAGTTATGTAAGTATGCGTCTCACGAGACGTTTCGTTTAGTTGTACACAACTAGTATATCCAGTGTTTGTCCGTATGTTTGTAATTGTTTGTTTGTTGGAAAACATGTTTGGCCCGTTGGTGACGGTTTGTAGCAAAAATTCTAAAATGTTGACTTTGCTACAGTAAATGTGCTACAGTGAATTGCTACAGTAACTTTGACTTTTCTATAGTGAAAATCCTTTAAAATTTCCAAGTTTTCTGTTTTCTACGACATAAGCTGCGACACAAGGATTTGTATGCGACACAAGGGTTGTGTCGCATGAAGGATGCGACACAAGAGCTCTGCGACACAGTGGTTGTGTCGCAAAAAGCTTGCGATGCTAATTCAATAGCGACAGAACGGTTGTTTCGTATTAAATACGACATAGTATGCGACATAGAGTGCGACACAATATTGTGTCGCAAAGGTTACGACACTAAAGGATTGGTACGACACAAGGTGCGACACAAACGGGTTTATGCGACACAGCATGCGACACAAGGCTTGTGTCGCATGTATGAACACCAGCCCAGAAACTTTCGGGTTTCAAGAATTTTCGACCAAAAACGCAAATCTAACCCATTTTTGAGCTATAAAATCGTGTATTCTTCATGTATTAGGTTATATCTAAGTTGTGTACACATCAAAACATCAAAACATTACACCAAATTGAATAGATCTAAGATTTTAGGAATTTCCTTACTTTTGCAAATCGAGCTAAATGGAGGATGAATTGATGAAGACGGTCTTGATATTCTTGCTCCACTCGTGATGGTGATTCCGAATATGTAATTTTCGTGGTCGAGATTTGATTCGAAAATTTGGTGTGAATTGAGGTTGAGAGAGTTTGTGGTTTGTGTGTGTTTAGTTAGAATGAAAATGGAAAGGGAAATTGGGGTGGGGGTTTGGGTTGGTGGCTGATCCAAAAGGAAGGAGGGGGAAAATACTCCCCAAAACACAGTGTTGACTCCGTGTCCTAATCGTTTATTCACTAGTTTTTCATATTTAACCAAACGTTTATATTTTTAAAACGTAACTGGAGTATTTAAGTAAAAATACTTTGAAATTAATAGTAAAACATTTGTCGCAATATTTAAATTATTAAGTCGCGTTTATTACGTTTTGTTGCGTTAGTTAAAATGTCGTCGCGATAATATATAAATAATGCTCGTTCGGTTGTGTATTTTATATAACAAAATACGTTCTCATTATTTAAGTAAATTTCTGTCACCAACGTCCAAATAAACTGTGTCGGACTCCGTCCTGTTAATTCGTACGATTCATCCAAATCGCGTAAGTACACACATATATATATAAATCACCTTATATATATATATATATATATACAAATAGAGTCTGTAATTAGTCCTATTACATACTAATTACCACTAGTTACAAACAATTAGGCATAATTAATTATCCTAATTATGCAGGTGTTACAGTAATCAATACTGTTCTGACTTTGATATGGCACGGATTAGGAGAGAATTTGTGAATCTCCAGTTAAAGGATAATATGACTATTGATGAGTTGATAGCACAATTTACAGAAAAGCTTCGGTTTGTTCAACATTGGGTTCCTGATGATAAAACCAGAATCGAACAGTTTGTGGATACTTTACCGCATAACTACCGTACTACGGTGAGGTTGGCTAATAGTTTATCACATGCTTTTAATCTTGCACGATCGGTTGATAGTGATATTAGAGGTTTCCGTGAGTCACGGTCTAGGGATACTTCTTCTTCAAAGTCTAAAGCTGATTCTTCTAACAAAGGAAAATCAAATTCGCAGGGTAGTCGGCAGAGTAAGAAATTTGTTAGTAGAAGTGGTTCTTCTGGTAGTTCTAACTGGTGTGGTTCATGTAGATATAGGCATAATGGGCCGTGTACAGCACAAACAAATAAATGTTTGAAATGTGGAGAACTTGGTCATGAGATAAAGAATTGTCGGTATCCAAATTTTGTATGTTGGACTTGCAAGAAGGAGGGACATCGTGTGGGTCAATGTCCAGAGGTAGGGAAGACAGGGTCGGGTTCGGTCGGGAGTTCGACATCTTCAGGGCAGAAGCGTAAAAATCCTCCGCCAGCAACCAGTAGGGCTTTTCAGATGACAGTCGATGAGGCTGTGCACACAGAAGATGTTATAACTGGTACATTTCTTATAAACTCTGTACCGGCGCGTGTGTTATTTGATTCGGGTGCTAATTGTACTTTCATATCTGTGTGTTTCTGTGACAAGTTGAAATTAGTGCCTACTGTGATAACCAAGCCTGTAGAAGTAGAAATTGTTAGTGGTAAGTTGGTTCCTGTTACCACATCGGTAACTGGATATAACATTGTGATTGATGACCAGATTTTTTCCATTTCTTTCTTATTAATGCCAATCCCTAGTTTTGATGTAATAATTGGTATGGATTGGTTGAGTCATAATAAATCTAGCATTGATTGTCATCCGAAGTTGATTAGGATCCCAATTTCCGGAGAGTCATACGTTGTGGCTCGAGGGGAACGGGATAGTTTGGCTAGTCCCCTGATTTCTATGATGAAGGCTAGGAAGTCATTATCCAAAGGTTGTGAATCTTATTTAGCCTATGTAGTTGATGCTAAGCTTGAAAAGAAAACCCTTTCTGATGTTCCGGTCGTTTGTGAATATCCCGAGGTCTTTCCAGATGAATTACCTGGTTTACCACCAGTTAGGGATGTTGAATACCGTATTGATCTTGTTCCTGGCTCGTCGCCTATAGCCAAAGCTCCATATAGGTTAGCTCCATCTGAGATACGTGAAATGATAAATCAGATACAGGAGTTGTTGGATAAAGGGTTTATTAGACCTAGTTCTTCGCCGTGGGGTGCACCGGTTTTATTTGTGAAAAAGAAAGACGGGTCTTTTCGTATGTGTATCGATTATAGAGAACTGAACAAGAGAACAGTAAAGAACAAATACCCTCTGCCCAGAATAGATGATTTATTTGATCAGTTGCAGGGTTCTTCGGTATATTCAAAAATTGATTTGAGATCGGGTTATCACCAGGTTCGTGTTCGTGAAGAAGATATTTCTAAAACTGCTTTTCGTACCAGGTATAGTCACTATGAATTCCTGGTTATGCCTTTTGGCAGTATTTATGGACTTAATGAACCGTGTTTGTAGACCTTTCTTGGATAAATTTGTTATTGTTTTCATTGATGATATTCTTGTATATTGGAAATCTGAAGCTGAGCATGCTATGCGTTTAAGACTGATTTTAGAAACATTGAAACGAGAACAGTTGTATGCCAAGTTTTCTAAATGTGAATTTTGGATTCGGGAAGTTCAATTTTTGGGTCACATAATTTGTAATGATGGTGTGAAAGTTGATCCATTGAAAGTAGAGGATGTGATGAATTGGAATGCTCCAAAATCTGCCTCTGAAATAAAGAGTTTTCTGTGTTTGGCAGGTTATTACCGGAAATTCATAAAAGACTTCTCTAAAATTGCCGGTCCATTAACTAAGTTAACACGAAAAGATGAGAAATTTGTATGGACTGATCAACAAGAACATGCTTTTCAGACGTTAAAACATATGTTGTGTCAGGCACCGGTGTTAGCATTACCAGATGGTACAGATGATTTTATGGTTTATTGTGACGCTTCATATTCTGGTTTGGGTTGTGTACTTATGCAAAGGGATAGAGTTATTTCTTATGCTTCTCGACAGTTGAAAACACATGAAAGGAATTATCTCACACATGACTTGGAACTTGCAGCAGTTGTATTTGCCCTAAAGCTTTAGAGACACTACTTATATGGTACTAGATGTGTTGTTTGTACTGACCACAAGAGTCTTCAGTATGTGTTCTCTCAGAAAGAATTGAATATGCGTCAGAGACGATGGTTGGAGTTAATCAAGGATTATGATTGTGAAATTAAATACCATCCAGGCAAGGCTAATGTGGTAGCGGATGCTCTAAGCCGAAAAGGTACTTCTGATCGAGTATATTACTTAAAAGTGGATGTTTCTTCTGAATTGATTAATCAGATAAGAGTTGTACAAATAGAAGCGTTAAAGGATCATAATTTAAAATGTGAATTGATGCTGAAAAGAAAAGATAACTTGATTAAAGATTCGAAAGGATTACTGACTTATCAATCTCGAGTATGGATTCCTTTACTTGGTAATATTCGGGATTTGATTTTGAATGAATCACACAAGTCTAGACTATCTATTCATCCCGGAAGTACTCGAATGTACAATGACTTGAAACCGTTGTATTGGTGGCCTACCATGAAGACCGACATTGCAAGATTTGTTGGTGCTTGCCATATTTGTGCACAAGTCAAATCTGAGCATCAAAAGCCTTACGGATCATTGAAACAGTTGGAAATCCCCGAGTGCAAGTGGGAACACATAACCATGGATTTTGTAACTAAATTGCTGCGTACCTCTCGAGGTAATGACATGGTTTGGGTCATAGTTGATCGGTTGACTAAAAGCGCGCATTTTCTTGCTACTTGTGAATCTGCCTCGTTGACTAAGCTTGCTCAGTTGTATATTAATGAAATTGTCTCGAGACATGGTATTCCTTTATCAATTGTGTCAGACCGAGACTCTCGTTTTGTTTCTTGTTTTTGGCAAAGTTTACAACAAGAATTGGGTACACGTGTAAATCTTAGCACAGCTTATCATCCTCAGACAGACGACCAATCAGAACGTACAATTCAAACTTTAGAGGATATGCTTCGTGCTTGTATTTTAGAATATGGAGGTTCATGGGATTCTCATCTTCCATTGGTTGAATTTACTTATAACAACTCGTATCATTCTAGTATTGGTATGCCTCCGTATGAAATGTTGTATGGTCGACGTTGTAGAACACTGACATGTTGGTTGGAAGCCGGTGAGAAGCAGTTTGCTGGACCCGACATTGTACAAATGACAGCTGATAAAGTAGCAATTGCACGTGAAAAGTTGAAAGCCGAGCGTGACCGAAAGAAACAATATGCAGATCCGAAAAGGCGACCAGTTGTATTTTCTGAAGGTGAATTAGTTTACCTTAAAGTTTCTCCGTGGAAGGGTGTGATTCGATTTGGGAAACGTGGAAAGTTAGCACCTAGATATATTGGGCCGTTCAAAATTCGCCAAGTTGTAAATGAGCAGTCTATTTCATTAGATCTCCCACCTGAACTTGCTGGTATACATGACACATTATATGTGTGTTATTTGAGAAAGTGTAATATTGAAGACCAGTCGCAAATTCTTCCTTTGCAGGATTTGAAAGTTGATCAAACTCAGAAGTTAGTTGAAGAACCTGTTGAAATCCTTGATAGGAAAGTTACTAAACTTAGGAAGAAACACACACCTATGGTTTTAGTAAAGTGGTGACATAGTTTAGGTTCCAATTTGACCTGGGAGACCGAGGAGTTGATGAAATCCAGATATCCTAGATTGTTTGATGATGTTGAGATTTCGGGGACGAAATCTCCTTAAGGAGGGGAGATTTGTAACATCCTCTCCAGTGACCTGGTATTTTTCTGAATTAATTGAGTATTTAATTGCTTTAGAAATTTATTTTGATATAACTGTTTAATTGTGAAAGTTAGGGAAATAGGTCTCAGGACTTATTGTGGTTAGTGAAATGTTACTTGATTTAAAATATTAAAGTTGACGGTACAATAAAATAAATTTCTTGTAGATGATTTTTAGGTTCCAGACAATAGATTTATAGCGGGTATAAAATACCCAAAATATTAATTCGGTTAAAATGAGGGCCCAAAATTATTTGGTTACTTTCCCTATTTTCATTTTATGAATCAAGATCAAACCCTAGTTTCACTTCCTTACAATTTAAATCAATTATTAATCAAGAACTAATTAAGTTGAAGTGGTGATTCAAACAAGTTGGTTCCATCTAATTCTATTCATCGTCATCTTCTTCATTTTGAAAGGTAATTGAGCTTATTACATGAAACTAGGTTAAATAGGAATTTGATGAATTGAATTGGTTCTTGAGTTATATGGTGATTATTGTGAAATATATGATGCTATAAATTGAATTCTATAACTTGAATGGGTATGCTTGAACTCTTAATGGTGATTTTGAACTTGAATGATCAACCAAAAGGGTTTTATGATTTTGGTATGAAATTGATGATAATTGATGTTAATTGAGGTGGTTAGAAGTGAATATTAGTAATATGATGTCCCTTTAGCATTAAAAACGTAATTCTATTTATTTGGTACTTAGAAAATGTGGATTTTGTAAAATGGGTTCGTGCAGGGAATTAACCTGCAACTGCTGCTGCAAATTGAGAACAACCCGGCGGGTCTTGACCCTTAGCCGGCGGCTAAACAGCTTAGCCGGCGGTCAGAGGACCCAAACCGGCGGGTTCCAGACGCTTTAAAATGCAATTTGCTTATGTTGATGAAAAATTTAAAATACCCGGCGGTTTATAGTTGGTAGCCGGCGGCTACTTAGTTTAGCCGGCGGCTAAGTGTGCCCACCCGGCGGCTTGAGGCTGTTTTCAGGATATTTAATTTTTTAGCTTTTCAAATGTGTTCTAATTATTAATATGAATAAGTAATTGATGATTACAAGATATATTATGATAGAAGATACATAATTAAGGATTTATAACTTACTTGTTTATGTTATCAAATTCTTAAGGTGATAAATGTGTCTAAGTTATGTACTGATGAATGTGGTTACTAACTTATGTTTGATGTTGAATCTCAGATACTCCGAAAGATAACGTTGCCCCAAGAATCTGAGTAGTTGAAGACGAAGGTATCGGTGAGTGGATTCAAAACTCACCATTTGACTTAGTTGTAATCATTTGATTACAACGGGTAAACGTAGATATGATGATAGATTTATTTAATCATTATTGTTGATTGTATATCTATGTGCTATATGTGATTGTTGGATATTGGTTGTCAATGAGGTCAACAAGTTGATGAACTGTTGGTTGGGTTAGTTGGTTATCGTGTGAATGATACAGGGATATGCTTCATTTGTTGTGTGTGTTGAACTGTATCTGAGTAGGATAACCACTAGCTATCGGTCTCGTCCGTTATGGCCATACGGATATGGTTGGATAAGAGTTCTTGGGGAGCCACCCGGGTACTATGGTTATCCTCAGAACCACCGATCCTCATTATATTGTTGTTGATTGATGTATTTGCGGTTATTTGATGTAATTAGTGGTTATGCTAAGTTGAATGTTGGGTGATGAACTCTCTCACTTAGCTATGTGCTAATCCCTCATCTTTAATTCCTGCAGATTTTGTAGCTTAATGGGTAGCAGGAATGGGATGCTTTTGGAAGCAAGGATAGTTTGACAACAAGCTACTCTGATCCGTTTTGTACGAAACTAGTTGATTTTATATAATGCCCCGATCTATGTAGTCTTTTAAACTGTTTCAAGTCGGTGTCACTTAAACTTGTAAACTGTTTATGTAAATTAATATAATGTAAAGTTATAAAGGTGTTAGAATTCCTACGCTTCCGTGTTCTTATTATAATATTAATATACCAAATGAGGGGTGTTATATGTCGCTGCCCCATCAAGTGTCGCCCCTAAGTGACGCCTAAAACAGAAACTTCAAAACTAGTTTTACTAAGTGTCGAACTTACACAACTTCAATACTTGTATACGATACAACACATGAAACATATACTTGGATAGTATACAATGAAACAACACATAATAATAATGGTTTAAGATTATTATTACAAACTTTCACCAACGGGCCGTACACGTTTTTGATAAACGAACTTGAACAACTTATTTGGACATACTAGTTAATGAACTAGCTCTAGGTGGACATTAACCCTCCACCTACACGATTGGCTTAAGTGGACATTAACCCCCACTTATACAATCGCTATAGATGGTCTTACAAGACATCTACTTACACAACCTTATACGTTTAGGACGTTAGAAGGTTGCACATCGGCTTGCTTGCTTATTTGATATTTGCTTGCTACCTGCTTAACTCTGGTGAGTTTCATAGCCCCTTTTTTACTGTTTTTCAACTGGGGTGAGAATACATACAACTGTTTTATACAACTGCTTATATGATCACAAGTAACTATAAACAACTTTTCGTACGGATTGCATGAGGCCTGAATAATCCATTAAAGCCCTCTACCCATCATAGTTTATTAATATATGCGTGAATATTATTGGATAGTACTATCGGGGATTGACAATCCCCATCCGGACTAGTCGCGCTAGTCAACCCACAGATGCAATATTATTTGTGATTTAGAAGTGTATCGGATTAGTACACTTACCGGAGGCAAACAACGTTAAGCTCGACTATGAGACTCATTGCAAATGGTATACTTATATTGCTTTATGCAATACTTTTACTGATCGTTGGCTAACGATACTTTTAACTGTCATTTTTGAATGATACAATCTTGAAATCTTGTGGATCATAACTAAACGACTGTTTACAAACCTATGGACTCACCAACTTTATGTTGACCTTTTAGTATGTATTTCTTAGTTAACCTGCCGCAGTAGGAAGCTTATGGAAAGCTTAGCTCGAGTCGCATGGTTTTCAAACATCAAGAGATTAGATTGCATTTAGCTATATTTTGTATAATTAGTAATGTACTAGAAATCTCTTAACAGTTGATGCGAACTCCAGATATTTTGTAAACATTTGAATTATGGTAATGTAATATTTTCAAACGTCTCATATAGAGGTCGTTTGCTTTAATCTTTGTGTTGTGATATTTGATTTGGTCGGCGCCCCCGTGACACCCCATGTTTCCGCTGCCACGTGTTTTGGGGGTGCGACAGATTGGTATCAGAGCCTAAGATTATAGCGAACTAGGATTGCATTAGTGACCTAGACTATGACCGTTAGGTTTGTATTCCTCTTTTGGTATGACTGGTTCAGCAATTGCATCATTTGAATTTAATTTAACATAGCTTGATCAACTATGTACAATTAAAGGAGAATCGAGGCAAGACCTGAAATGGTTATAGTAAATGAGAATACGGTAGTAACGTAAACCGAGGCTAGAACGGGACCAACCTTTACACGTGCTTATGTGCTATTTTACTTTATTTCTATATACAACCTCACGTATATGAAATTCTTTGCCACAGAAATGGCAACAAATCCCAACGCAACTACACCTTCCTCTCGCTCTCGTTCGGGATCACGCAACTCTCGCTTAGGTTGGGGAACCACTAGGCCAGCACGAGCTAGCCCTTACCCTCCTCGTAACACAACCACTTCCACACCTAACCAAGCCCGCCGTCGGACCGATACCCCTCGACGGAACTGGTTACCTTATACTCTATGCGCCTGGAGATCCGATGAGGACATACCAATTCCCTCACAGGATCTAGACCCAGAACACACCTTACACACCGATGAACCTCCTCACCTTACCATACCTGTGCTCGCTGCCAGAATCTATCGTCACGAAAGGCGAATGGATGATGTGGAAGCTGAGCAGCACGAAACTTACCAAAATTGGATGCACCTGGCTCAAGGCCGGGTTGCACAAATGTACCTAGACCAGGAGGACATCACCGAAACCATGGGAACTGTTCACAACCAAGTGATCGGTAACCGAAATGAAATCTCTGTCATACAATCAAGGCTGCAAAAATGTGAGACACGCTTACGAGAAACTGAGGACTATGTGCGCTTGCTAGAGCAACAACTGGGAGAAGCTGTCGGAATGATTGGCCGACTTACTGCAAACATGGAACGAGTCATCACACTACTCACACCATCAAATCCACCACCGAATCCACGTCAGGATTAGATTAGTACGATACTCTATTTTGTAACCTATTGAGGCAAGACGTGCTCAACTAGTTAGCTTTTGTAAACTCTCGTATTAAGTCCGGATGTAACAATGCCCAACATGTTTTGTAAACTTCAAACTCTGTAATCGTTTATCTTGCGCCTCAATTTTGTTATAAAAATTGCTTCCTTGCTTTATTGATTGTCTCGACTTGTCGTAGATATTTATCATACTCTCTTTTATGCATATGCAATAACTTTATATCTTGCTTAACGAAATGTTATGTGCCTCTTATTTTCTTTCTTTTAGAATCATGGCACCAAAACGTCAAATGAGCTCCGCTGATATCGAAAGACTAATCAATCAGAGGGTTCAAGCAGCCCTAGAAGCTGCCAGAAACAATCCCAATCCAAACTAAGGAAACCCTGGAGGGGCAGGCAACAACCCACCTGTGCCAAAGCCCTGCACCCACAAAGATTTCATGAATTGTAAAACTCTCCATTTCAAAGAAACCGAAGGAGCCGTCGGTCTCATGCGATGGATTGAGAAAATGGAGTCCGTTTTCCGCATAAGTAACTGCCAAGAAGAGAACAAAGTCAAATTCTCTACCTACACTCTAGCTGAGGGTGCACTCACTTTCTGGAACTCATACGCCCAAACCCACGGTATTGATGCTGCCTATCAAATGTCTTGGGATGAACTCAAAAACTTGCTGAGGGAAGAATAATGTCCACGCGAGCAACTCCAACAGCTCGAACATGAATTCTGGAACCTCACAGTTCAAGGAAACGACATTACTGGCTACACAACCAGATTTCACCAGCTTGCTCTCCTTTGTCCATCCATGGTGGACCCTGAATCCAAACGTGTCGAAAGATACATTTGGGGGCTACCTGATTCCATCTAAGGAAATGTCATCTCTTCCAAACCCGGGACCATCCAGAGTGTCGAAAGATACATTTGGGGGCTACCTGATTCCATCTAAGGAAATGTCATCTCTTCCAAACCCGGGACCATCCAGAGTGCCGTCCGCATGGCACACGAGCTTATGGCTCAGATCGTCCGCCGTGGGACACCCACAGTGAAATCCACCAGGGACAACAAACGGAAATGGTCCGGGAATAACAACAATCAGCAAAATCAGCAAACCAAGAGGACCGAGACTGTTAAGGCCTACACCTCCGGTTCAGGGTCGGGGGACAAGAAAGGGTACGTTGGGAGCAAACCGTACTATTCCAAGTGTACTCTACACCACGAAGGCCCCTGTACCTGTACCAAGTGCAAACGGCAGGGACATCTTGCTAAAGATTGCAGAACCCCCAACCCAAATACCAACCCCAATGCACCAAAGGCTTGTTTCGAGTGTGGCAGCACTGCCCATTTCAGGAATAACTGCCCGAAACGAAGTAACAACAACAACAACAGGAACAACAATAACAACAACAACCCTCGCGGTCGAGCTTTTGTACTCAATGCTGGAGAGGACCGTCAAGATCCCAACGTTGTTACGGGTATGTTTCTCCTCAACGATCTAACCGTTACAGTTTTATTCGATACTGGTGCTGATAAAAGTTTCATATTTGATGAGTTTTGTCCGTTACTCAACATTACTCCCACTGCCTTAGATGCTAAGTTCACGGTAGAATTAGCAAATGGAAAACTGATAAAGGCCAATAGTGTGATACCTAATTGCACTCTAAACCTCGCCAACGAACTTTTCCCCATAAACCTCATCCCTGTTGAAATCGGAAGCTTCGATGTCATCGTAGGCATGGACTGGTTGTCCAAGCATCGTGCTGAAATTGTCTGTTTTGAGAAGATCGTGCTATACCTCTCGCTACCGGCGGAACCTTGATCATACAGGGGGAGACTGGTAGGCGAAACCTGAACATCATCTTTTGTATGAAAACCCAAAAGTACCTGAGGAAAGGGTACCCGGCAATCCTTGCTCATGTAACCGAAAAGAAGTCGGCTGAAAAGCGACTTAAGGATGTGCCTATTGTCCAAGACTTTCTAGAAGTCTTTCCCGAAGACTTGCCAGGCCTTCCCCCGCCTAGACAAGTCGAATTCCAAATAGACCTTATGCCCGGTGCTGCACCCGTGGCACGAGCCCCATACAGATTAGCCACATCCGAGTTGCAGGAGTTATCCACCCAATTACAGGAACTCCTGGACAAGGGATTCATTCGACCGAGTTCTTCACCTTGGGGAGCTCCGGTCCTATTCGTTAAAAAGAAGGACGGATCCTTCAGAATGTGTATCGATTATCGTGAACTGAACAAACTTACCATCAAGAACCGATACCCACTTCCTAGAATCGATGACCTATTCGACCAACTTCAAGGTTCGAACTTTTACTCAAAGATCGACCTTCGGTCTGGCTATCACCAACTCCGCGTTCGAGACGTCGATATCCCGAAAACCGCCTTCCGAACCCGCTACGGGCATTATGAATTCCAAGTGATACCTTTTGGCTTAACCAACGTACCGGCTGTATTCATGAACCTTATGAATCGGGTGTGCAAACCATATCTAGATAAATTTGTCATTGTGTTCATTGATGACATCTTGATCTACTCTCGCAACGAAACCGAACAGGTCAACACCTCAAAACTATCTTGGAATTACTCAAACACGAGGAGTTATACGCCAAGTTCTCCAAGTGTGAGTTCTGGATGCGAACAGTACAGTTCCTAGGGCATGTCGTTGACAGTCAAGGGATACATGTTGATCCAGCCAAGATCGAGGCCATCAAGTGCTGGAAAGCACCTACTACTCCAACCGAGGTACGACAATTCTTAGGTCTTGCTGGGTATTACAGGCGATTCATTGAGAACTTCTCCAAAATAGCCCTACCTTTAACCTCACTGACTCAGAAAGATAAGAAATTCGATTGGACCGATAAACAAGAGTCAGCCTTCCAACTTCTGAAACAGAAACTCTGCAGTGCACCAATCCTGTCCTTACCCGAAGGCACCGATGATTTCGTAGTTTACTGCGACGCCTCACACCAAGGACTAGGTTGTGTGTTAATGCAGCGTGAAAAAGTCATCGCCTACGCCTCACGACAACTGAAAATTCACAAAAAGAACTACACCACCCATGACCTCGAATTGGGAGCTGTAGTTTTTGCACTCAAAATCTGGAGACACTACTTGTATGGTACAAAATGTACTATCTTCACAGACCACAAAAGCCTTCAACACATCTTTGATCAGAAGGACCTAAACATGAGACAACGTCGTTGGGTCGAGTTACTTAGTGACTACGACTGTGAAATCCGATACCACCCGGGTAAGGCTAACATTGTTGCTGATGCCCTAAGTCGAAAAGAACGAGTGAAACCCCTTCGAGTTCGAGCCCTCGGTTTAACCATCCACAACGATCTTATTTCTCAAATTCATTCCACTCAACTCGAAGCACTCAACGAGAAAAACATCAAAAATGAGGCCTTGCGAGGCATGGAAAAACAATTCGAAATCAAACCCGACGGAACTCGATACTTCTCTAACCAAATCTGGTTACCAAACTTTGGAAACCTATGAGATTTGGTGATGGATGAATCTCACAAATCTCTATACTCCATACATCCTGGTTCCGACAAAATGTATCATGACATCAAACAACGGTATTGGTGGCCCAACATGAAAGCTGACATCGCCACTTATGTTAGCAAATGTTTAACCTGTGCCAAGGTTAAGGCCGAGTACCAGAAACCCTCTGGGTTGCTGCAACAACCCGAAATACCTCAATGGAAATGGGAAAACATAACTATGGACTTCATTACTAAACTACCAAAGACACCGAGCGGTTGTGATACCATTTGGGTGATCGTTGATCGTCTCACGAAATCTGCCCATTTCCTAGCTATCAAAGAAACCGACAAGATGGAGCGCTTGGCTCGCATCTACATCAAAGAGGTTGTAGCATGACACGGCATACCCATCTCGATCATCTCCGATAGAGATAGCCGCTTCACCTCTCGATTTTGGCAAACACTTCAGAAAGCTCTCGGTACTCGTCTGGATATGAGTACTGCTTATCACCCACAAACTGATGGTCAGAGTGAACGAACCATCCAAACTTTAGAAGATATGCTGCGCGCGTGCGTAGTTGACTTCGGCAAAAACTGGGAAAACCACCTACCTTTGTGTGAGTTCTCCTACAACAACAGTTACCACACCAGCATTGGTGCTGCACCCTTCGAGGCACTTTATGGTAGAAAGTGCCGATCACCCATTTGTTGGACCGAAATTGGCGATAGCCAACTCATCGGTCCTGAAATCATCCATGAAACGACCGAGAAAATCGTGACCATCCAAAACCGGCTAAAAGCCGCACGTGATCGTCAGAAGAGTTACGCTGACGTGAGACGCAAACCCCTTGAGTTTCAGGTCGGAGACAAAGTACTTCTAAAAGTGTCACCTTGGAAAGGTGTCATTCATTTTGGTAAACGCGGTAAACTAAACCCTAGGTACATCGGACCTTTTGAGATTCTTGAAAGAATTGGTCCGGTGGCATATCGACTGCAGCTACCGCCCCAACTCAGTAGCGTGCACAACACATTCCACATTTCTAACTTGAAGAAATGTCTGTCTGATGAGACGCTTGTAATCCCGCTCGATGAAATCCACATAGATGATAAAATCCATTTCATCGAAGAGCCGATAGAAATCATGGACCGTGAGGTCAAACGCTTGAAACAAAGTCGTATTCCCATCGTTAAAGTCCGGTGGAATTCTAGGCGCGGTCCTGAATTCACTTGGGAACGGGAAGACCAAATGCGACTGAAACACCCACATCAATTCCTAGATACCCCACAGACTGCGGCAACAAACTAATTTCGGGACAAAATTCCCTTAACATGTGTTTAGTTTACGTGTGTTTAGTTTAGTATTAGGCTAAATACTTGTAATTACTTGTAACTATTTGTATATTTATGTGAATATACACCCCCGTAATTGATTTATATTACGCTTACGCAATTTGGTGAAATTGTGCGAAATAACCGAACGAAGCCCGACTTAATATACGGCGTTGGTGAAAACATTTCTATAGATAACTTGAATCTATTTTTAGAAGTTATTTATCATATATTGTTAATTTATTAAAATAATACACGAAAAACTTAGGCGTTTTGGCTAAAACGTCTCAAACGCAACAGAAACGCGCGAAACGCGCCCGACAATATAACGAAAGACAAAATATATTTTAATAATCTAAATATATTGTTTTGTATGAAATTATTATTGAAAACATCATATAATAGTTCGTCAATGAAAAACGTCTATTTAAAACGCTACGCGATTAAACCTCCGTAAAACGTGCACGCAAATCGAGACCGACAACTTAACGGAACATTTTTATAAATGTTTTTCAAGTATTTAGAATAAATACTTCAAGTGAAAATGATGAGATTTAAATCGTTACTTAAAAACGCGTATTAAACGTTTAACGTATAAATAAACGTCTAAACAATCGGGTAAAAGAACGGGAAACGCAACGAATTAAATTGGGAAAAGTAAAATGACCAAAATGCCCTTGGTGGGACCACATGGGGGACGGCCACCCCAGGTGCCACCCCTCCCTTCCTCCACTCTTGATCCATGCAAACTCATCATTTCTTCTTACACCCTCTCCATACAAGCAACATGCAACATTCACAATTTACACTCAACACTTCTTTCACACTCTCTCCACTTCACATTCTCTCTCAAAGACTGAAATAACTCAGCCCTTACACCACCATACTACCACCATAAACTACCACAAGACACCACCATCATCCTCATCTTTTTACAAAAGAGATTCAAGAATACAAGACATCAAGACTTCCTCATCTCATTTCTTCCCTTCTCTCTTCAAATCATCATTGTGAGGACTCATTTCTACTTCCATTTATGTTTATTTACATGTTATAATGTTCTTCTAACACCATTATGTCCAAATAAAAGGGTATAATACGTTTTTATAACACACATATAAAGAGACAGATTCTGTCTTCAAAAACACAGGTTACTAAAACAACCATATAAGGAGTTCTAGGAAGAATTAGACTACGAATTTTTTTTTAAAAGTTGAGTATTGAAAAGGGCTACAACTTTCGTGTTTTACACTTTTTCCAGATCTCTACGTATCTTTGGCTATAATCTGATCTTTGAGTCTCGTCTGGAAGTTTTCGAAAACCGAGTTCGGTTCCTTCGCGAATTTATTCAAATATGTAAATGGACACTATAGTTTCTGTAAAAATTATATGTTAGACCAGAAACATTGATGATCAATTGGTAAAATTTGTGAGACTTGATTTGGACCAGAAGTGGTAAAAATTAAATGGCGAACCAAACCGACAAAAGTCAAAAATTATAAAATCTTGAAATCTTAAGTTGCATGTTAGAAACCGACACTTTGGATGAACCCCGACACGAACCGACAAATTTTATGGACTCTATAAACTGATGTATGGGTTGGGTAAAAGTTTCGGGTCAAACCGGGTAGGTTTGACCAAGTCAACAAAAACGGCTCGGTTTCTAAAAACGACAAAACTTACTATTTTTGGAAAGTGGTAACAAAAGTGGGTTTGGGTGACTTAGTTAGTAACTTAGACCAAAAACTAAACTTAAAAAGTTTCCCGAATGAAAAACCGACACTTAGAACACTTGGATTAAAATTTGGAAAGTTGATCAGGCACAAGTGTCACCTAACCAGCGACACTTACCCAAGTGACGCCTAACATAGCGTCACTTACCCTTAGTGCCGCCTAAATTATTTGAATTACTTATTTAGCGTCACTTACCCAAGTGCCGCCTGAATTAAATGTCGCCTATAGCGACACTTACCCCAAGTGTCGCTGCCAATTTAAAAATCACATTTAAACATCACTTAACCAAGTGCCGCTAACCAACCAAGTGTCGCCTATAGCGACACTTACTTAAGTGACGCTACTTATTTAGAAATCGAATTCAGCGACACTTCCCAAGTGTCGCTGCCCCATCAAGTGTTGCCCCTAAGTGACGCCTAAAACAGAAATTTCAAAACTAGTTTTCACACTAAGTGTCGAACTTACACAACATCAATACTTGTATACGATACAACACATGAAACATATACTTGGATAGTATACAATGAAACAACACATAATAATAATGGTTTAAGATTATTATTACAAACTTTCACCAACAGGCCGTACACGTTTTTTATAAACAAACTTGAACAACTTATTTGGACATACTAGTTAATGAACTAGCTCTAGGTGGACATTAACCCTCCACCTACACGATTGGCTTAAGTGGACATTAACCCCCACTTATACAATCGCTATAGATGGTCTTACAAGACATCTACTTACACAACCTTATACGTTTAGGACGTTAGAAGGTTGCACATCGGCTTGCTTGCTTATTTGATATTTGCTTGCTACCTGCTTAACTCTGGTGAGTTTCATAGCCCCTTTTTACTGTTTTTCAACTGGGGTGAGAATACATACAACTGTTTTATACAACTGCTTATATGATCACAAGTAACTATAAACAACTTTTCGTACGGATTGCATGAGGCCTGAATAATCCATTAAAGCCCTCTACCCATCAAAGTTCGTTAATATATGCGTGAATATTATTGGATAGTGCTATCGGGGATTGACAATCCCCATCCGGACTAGTCGCACTAGTCAACCCACGGATGCAATATTATTTGTGATTTAGAAGTGTATCGGATTAGTATACTTACCGGAGGCAAAGAACGTTAAGCTCGACTATGAGACTCATTGCAAATGGTATACTTATATTGCTTTATGCAATACTTTTACTTATCGTTGGCTAACGATACTTTTAACTGTCATTTTTGAATGATACAATCTTGAAATCTTGTGGATCATAACTAAACGACTGTTTACAAACCTATGGACTCACCAACTTTATGTTGACCTTTTAGTATGTATTTCTCAGGTAACCCGCCGCAGTAGGAAGCTTATGGAAAGCTTAGCTCGAGTCGCATGGTTTTCAAACATCAAGAGATTAGATTGCATTTAGCTATATTTTGTATAATCAGTAATGTACTAGAAATCTCTTAACAGTTGATGCGAACTCCAGATATTTTGTAAACATTTGAATTATGGTAATGTAATATTTTCAAACGTCTCATATAGAGGTCGTTTGCTTTAATCTTTGTGTTGTGATATTTGATTTGGTCGGCGCCCCCGTGACACCCCATGTTTCCGCTGCCACGTGTTTTGGGGGTGCGACACAACTTTAGTTTGTAAGCGACAGGACCAATCCTCGCAAGGATTTCAAAAGGTCCAACATATCGCGGGTTCAGTTTTCCTCGTTTGCCAAATCGTGCTATCCCTTTCCAAGGCGATACTTTGAGTAGGACCTTGTCACCTACTTGAAATTCCAATGGTTTACGGCAGTTATCGGCGAAACTCTTTTGTCCGTCTCTCGCCGTTTTTAATCGGTTGAGTACTTGAGATATCTTGTCCGTGGTTTCTTGGACAAGTTCAGGTCCGGATAGTTGTCTGTCACTCATCTCTGCCCAACAGAGTGGTGATCGGCATTTGCGTCCATACAGTGCTTCGAATGGCACCATCTGTATGCTGGTGTGATAACTGTTGTTATAGGAGAATTCTGCTAGTGGGAGATGAGCATCCCAATTTCCTCCAAAGTCAATCACACACGCTCGCAACAAGTCTTCGAGCGTTTGAATCGTTCGTTCACTCTGGCCATCGGTTTGCGGATGATAGGCCGTACTCATGTCGAGTCGAGTACCTAAAGCATGTTGTATCGATTGCCAGAAACGTGATGTGAATCTGCTATCTCTATCAGATATAATGGACAATGGCACACCGTGTCGAGAAACGATCTCTTTGATATAGATCTTCGCTAGTTTCTCTAGTTTGTCAGTCTCTTTGATAGCAATGAAGTGGGCTGATTTTGTCAATCGATCGACAATCACCCATATTGAATCAACTCCAGTTGATGTCTTTGGTAGCTTAGTGATGAAATCCATCGTTATGTGCTCCCATTTCCATTGTGGCATCTCTGGTTGTTGCAAAAGTCCTGAAGGTTTTTGATACTCAACCTTGACCTTTGAACAAGTTAGACACTTGCTGACATAAGTAGCGATGTCTCTTTTCATGTTAGGCCACCAATAGAAACCTTTCACGTCTTGGTACATCTTATCTGCACCAGGATGAATCGAGTAGTTCGACTTGTGAGCTTCGTCCAAAATCAGCTTGCGTAGTTCATCGTCGCATGGTACCCAAACTCGGTCCATGAAGTATAACACTCCATTTTCTTTGGTTTCAAATTGTTTCTCCATTCCCTTCAGGGATTCATCTTTCATGCGCTCGGCGGTGAAAGCTATTTGTTGCGCGTCACGAATTTAAGTAATGAGACTTGAGTGGATTGTCAATACCAAAGCTCGAACTCTGTGAGGTTTACCGTTCTCTTTATGACTCAGGGCATCCGCTACTACATTAGCCTTGCCCGGATGATATTTAATCTCACAGTCATAATCGTTCAGCAATTCGACCCAACGTCTCTGTCTCATGTTGAGCTCTTTCTGGTCGAATATGTGTTGTAAACTCTTGTGGTCGGTGAAGATCGTACACTTTGTACCATATAGGTAGTGTCCCCAAATCTTGAGTGCAAAAACGACTGCTCCCAACTCTAAGTCATGAGTTGTATAATTCTTTTCGTGAATCTTCAATTGACGAGATGCATAAGTGATAACTTTGTCGTTTTGCAAGAGAACACAACCTAAGCCTTGGTGTGAGGCATCATAGTAAACGATGAAGTTCTCTGTTTCCTCAGATAAAGATAGAATCGGTGTGGTGCTCAACTTTTGTTTCAATAATTGAAAGGCGTTCTCTTGTTTCTCTCCCCATTCAAATTTCTTATCTTTCTGAGTTAAGGTGGTGAGTGACTGAGCTATCTTTGAAAAGTTTTAGATAAATCACTGGTAATAGCCAGCCAAACCAAGAAATTGTCGAATCTCGGTTGGGGTCCTTGGAGCTTCCCAGTTTTTGATCGCCTCGATTTTAGATGGGTCCACATGAATTCCTTTATCATTTATCACGTGACCAAGGCAATGAACCTCTCTAATCCAAAATTCGCATTTGGAGAACTTAGCATACAGCTTCTCGTTCTCGAGTAGTTGGAGGATAAGTTTCAAGTGTTGTTCGTGATCCTCTTTCGTCCTTAAGTAAATCAAAACGTCATCAATGAACACAATGACAAACTTATCTAGATATGGTTTGCACACTCGGTTCATGAGATCCATGAATACTGCAGGCACGTTAGTCAATTCAAACGGCATGACTAGGAACTCATAATGTCCATAGCGAGTCCTGAACGCGGTCTTCGGTACATCCTCTTCTCGAACCTTCAGTTGATGGTAACCAGAACGAAGGTCGATCTTAGAGTAGTAACTCAATCCGTGAAGCTGATCAAACAGATTGTCAATGCGTGGTAGTGGGTATCGGTTCTTGATAGTTACTTTATTCAACTCTCGGTAGTCAATGCACATCCGCATGGATCCATCCTTCTTTTTGACAAACAAAACCGGAGCTCCCCAAGGCGAAAAACTCGGTCGGATGAATCCTAAGTCTAAGAGCTCCTGCAACTGTGTGGACAGTTCTTGCATTTCTGATGGAGCTAGGCGATAAGGTGCGCAAGCGATTGGTGCGGCTCCGGGCACAAGATCGATGCGAAACTCGGCTTGTCGCGGAGGTGGTAATCCTGGAAGATCGTCAGGATACACTCCCGGATAGTCTCGTACTACAGGTATGTCGCTCAAGCGTTTCTCTTCGGGTTTCTTCTCCACAACATGTGCTAAAAATGCTTGACATCCCTTTCGGAGGTATTTACAAGCTTTCAAGCAATTAATCATTTTGACGGCACTCGTTCTCTTATCTCCTTGTATCACTAACGTTTCTCCAGTCAACAATGGTAGACGTACCTTCTTATCAAACCAAACAATCTCTGCACGATTCTTCGACAACCAGTCCATACCGACTACGATGTCAAAGCTTCCCAACTCAACCGGTTGTAAGTCTATTTTGAAAGGATGACCCTCCAATGCTAGAGTACATCCTGGTACTATCTCTCCTGATTCAATCAACCTACCATCGGCTAGTTCTAGAGTGTACTTGTTGTCTAGTTTACAAGATCTAATGTCTAATAGGGGTCTAAAGTCCTTAGACACAAAGCTCAAATCGGTGTCGGAATCAAATAATACGGAGGCATAATGGTCGTTAACTAGAAACGTACCAGTGACTGTGTTGGGGTCCTGGCGTGCCTCTTGTGCTCCAACAACAAACGCACGACCTCGAGCTGGTTAGTTATTGGTGTCAACACGGTTGTTGTTGTTCGAGTTGGCGTTGCGGTTCTGATTGTTTTGGTTGCCACGGTTCAGTTTAGGGCACTTGTTTCGGAAATGACCTTGCTCGCCAAATTTGAAACGTCCATTAGCTGGTCGATTCCTATTTGCTTGAGTAGTAGGGTTCGATCTACAGTATTGGGCCAGATGCCCCCAGCGTTTGCAGTTCCCACATAAAGTACAATCACCCTCATGGTGACGTTCACACTTGCCACACTTGGGCTTGTTCCCCAAGTAAGTATTTTGTTCAGCAGTTGTGGCAAGGTAAGCTTTCGCGGTTCCAGCCTGCTTCTTATTCTGTTGACCCTGACGGTCATTCCACTTGCGTTTCCCTTTTCCAGACTTTCCAGCATCAGTACTGCTTGATTCACCCTTACCCGAAGCAGTTTTCTTAGTGAGGGTCCCCATCCTGACTGCTTCTTCAGTCAGACTTTGTGCTAGGGTAACAGCACTCCTGAATGTGTCAGGTTTGGACGATGTGACCAAACTCCTGATTTTCGGTGCCAATCCCCAAATGTAACGCTCAATGCGTTTGTACTCAGGTGTCACCATGTGTGGCACTAGACGTGCTAGTTCCTGGAACTTAGTGGTGTACCCAGTGATATCAGCACCAATCATCTTAATGTCCCACAAGTCAGTTTCCACATTCTGCATCTCACTACGGGGACAAAACTCTTCCAGCATCATGTTTTTTAGTACTCCCCATGACAAGGAGTGAGCAGCATCCCTTCCCATGGATTGGAGTTGACTGTTCCACCATGTTAGCGCCTTGTCAGCCAAGGTGCAGGTAGCATACTTCACCATACACTCAGGTAAAAAATCACTGATATCTAACACTGATTCCATCTTTTCTAACCAGTGAATGATACCAATAGCACCCTCGGTGCCACGGAAAGTAGTGGGCTTACAAGCCAGAAATCAGCAATGCGTCTTGCAATCATTTGCTCAGTAGTTTCCACATTGTTGGGTGGTGGAGTGGTTTCAGGGACAGGAGGTGTAGTCGTCCGTTGACTATTCTTAGTCATTCTTTGTTTTGGTGGCATGATTCCGTTCTGCGGTTAAGAAAATGCAGAAGTCAATGCCAAGATAGTGAATGTGAAAAGGACAAGATTTCACATTGTATAACAAGGAAACAGTATGATGGATGGAGAGCAAGATTTCACATCACGTGTCACACGACTTTGAAACGCCCATATGTACTTAGTACAATATAATCACGTTGGCCAGGCGTCATTATATAATGCTAAATACATATTTCTTTTCATCATCATTTAACACAATCAGATTCAAGGAATTCAAGATAAGGATCAATAATCAAGGTGTGGTATGTTTCAAGGTTTACAAGAAATAATTACAATAACTGTTGAGTGGTTATCTTTCGATCACACGCATATAGATATAGATAAAAACACTATGGTTATGGATAAAAGAACTGAATACGGAATACAAACCAAACATAAGTCATAATATATCAAAATGGTACAACGCTGATACAATAGTTTCGTATAAACAAGATGGGATCCTTAATACGCCCATCAACGGTTAGCGCTATACAAAAGACAATGGGTTTTCCTATACATACACCCATTCTAACGTCAGTTTTTCCTAATACAAATCTAATAGATACATACACGTGCCCACCCGATACAAGTCCACATAATGCGTGATGGGTCTCCTAGTATACCCATCAACCAAAAATAAGCTATCCAATCCAAGTAGGCACAACCCGCCATACATAGGTCTAACGGAAATGTAACACCCCCAAATCCGTCGGTTTTGTTTAGCGGAAGCATTTAGTTTGAGTACGGGGGTGCCACAATAACAAAGCATGCATACGTATCAGAGCATATGATTACAACAGAACATAATATATTAAGATGCCAAGAGTATTAATTACAAAGTTTACGATTCATCGAATCGTACAAGTTATAAGCAATAAGTTTACGAAAGTATATTTCTGGAATATGACTAAAACAGTTTCAGTAATACTAGAGAAATCCATATGTTTCCAAAAAGTTGGCATCCTAAGACTTCACGGGTCGCCTAATTCTCCATGTGTGTTGGCGATTCTTACATGCACTGCTAATTCCCTGAAAAACATAGTAAAAGTCAACAACTAGGTTGAGTGAATTCACAGGTTTTATGTTTGCAATAGTTGGACCAAGTTTGTAAGCACAGTTGTTATCCAAATACGTTCTCAAATAGTATTGCCATAATAGTCAAGAATAAGCTTTGTGGAATGTTATCCAAATACAAGTTTAGTGGGTTGTTCGCCCAAAGTTTAGTTTACGTGGGATGTTTCCCAAGACAGATACGTGGGATGTTACCCAAAATGTCAGTTTAAAACACGTGCTGGTCGTTCTCCAGCTGTTTACAAACAGTACCGGTCGTTCTCCGGCCAAATACGCACGGGTCGTTCTCCCGTTCAAATAAAACAGTTTACCGGTCGTTCTCCGGTCTAGTTACGCACGGGTCGTTCTCCCGTCCAACAAACGCATGGGTCGTTCTCCCATCCAAGACGCACGGGTCGTTCTCCCGTCCCTTGGCCAGTCGTTCTCTGGCCCTAAAATACGTAGCTGGTCGTTCTCCAGCTTTTTACATAAAAGTACCGGTCGTTCTCCGGTATACCAAACAAGTTTAAAGGTTTACAATCGTTTACAAAACAGTTTACCAGTCGTTCTCCGGTCTAGTTAAAACAGTTTGTCGAATAAATTATCCCATTTGTTCAATATGTCAATATGAAAATGTTATTTCATAAACACCAGTTTGTTCAATATTTTAATAGTTCAAAGTACTCTAATTGTTCGAGTAACACGTATGATAAACAATCATATAAGTAAAAGCAGTTATGGCAATAAGTAAAACAGTTGACTATGTTTTCCACCCCTGTTCAAAAGCAGTTAAATCAGTAAAGGTAGGGGCTGTGAACTCACCTGTTGAGTTAAGTAGTGGTGCGAGTGCTAGCAATGCCTAAGCCCAAGTACAATCCGAAATCTACTAACGTCCTAAACGTATGAGATTTTATAAGTATGTGGATATCTAAGCTAATCATCCATGCTAGTGTTTGTACATCCAAGTTATGTTCAAAGTGTTTGTTAAACGTTCAAGTTTGCATTTCGTTGTTTGTGAAAATGTATACGACTCGTTGTGATAGTTTGAAACAATAGATCTAAAATATCATTATTTTGATTGCTACAGTGAATTGCTACAGTAACTTCTACAGTAACTTTGACTTAAAAAGTCCTGATTCTGGTTTCTGCGACACAACAGTTTGGTATGCGACACAAGGGTTGTGTCGCATAGGAATGCGACACAAGAGCTTAGCGACACAAGGGTTGTGTCGCATAAGCGATCGGTGCTAAATCAATAGCGACATAAGGGTTGTGTCGCAGAGGGTCTACGAGATAATGGTGCGACATAGTGGTACGACACAAAATACGACACAATATTGTTTATGCGACACAAGCGTTGTGTCGCAAAGATGAACACCCAGACAGAACCCAGCGGCTGTCACGTTTTTCCGATCCAAAACCCAAATCTAACGCATTTTCAGGCTATAAAATCATGTTTTCTTTGTTGTTTAGGTTATAACTAAATATATTAAACACTAAATGTTAACTAAAACTTCAAAATCAAAGAATTTACGGGATTTGTCGGAAACTTACGAGTGCCGGATTTGAAATCCGAAAAGATGGTTGTGTAGATCGTGATGTCGTGATTGTTTTTCTCTAAATGGCCCGAGCGATTGGAGGTCGTTTTGTGGTAGTTTTTATGTGATTAGTGGGTATTTGTTTGGTTTTTAGAGAGAGAGAGAGATGAGAGAAAAGAGAGTTTAGAGAGAGAAAGAGATGGTGAGAAAATGAGGGAAAAAGAGAGGTGGGGAGGGGTTTTGTTCCCCATTTTCCGTCCACGTGTTTGTTTACCCGATCGTTAAATGATACAGTATTTTAATTAATACATTTTTAATCGCACATTTCATTATATTTTTAGTTAGGATAATTTATGAACAATTTAATTTAGTTATAAAATTTTAGACTTTGTTTTATTTTAATTATCCGAGTTGACGTTTTTCGTTATAAAAATGACATGTAAATATTTTTGACAAAATATTAAATTGTTTACGAAGTTATTTAATAATTTCGTTTTATTAAATAATTTTGTTCACCAACAGTCGTATGTTTTTGTCGTGTTTGTTCCAATCGTTTCGTATGTAATTACATCTAATTACGAATACGTAATACTACACGTATTAACTAGTTGGTCTTTGCTAGACTTACCTCTAAAATGTGTTGTGAATTCACTCAAGTAGGGAATTAGCCTAATAATGCAAGTGATTAACGTAATTAATCGCGTTTAAATTTGCGGAGTGTTACATTCTCCCCATGTTAGAGAAATCTCGTCCTGAGATTTAAAATCAAGTCGGATCGCCCGCGGCGTATGTCTTCCGAATAAGTCACGTCGTCAATAATAATACCAATTTGCGTGGCGCTCCATTGTTGCCAAAAAAGTTTTAACGATTTAGTATACTCGCGGAATAGTTTAAATAGTTATGCGTCCGATAATGGTCGAAGTTTACCAAGCGTTAAGTTTGATTCGGTATCCGAATAAAAGAAATGTTAAATCGTAGCGACAGCTGTTAAGACATACCGTGTTAGCTGAGGTCCGCAACTGTTTCCGGAGCCCGGAGGATGTATGCGCGGCTACGACCCGGTGGGATGGTTGCGATGCGGTTGTTGTTGTTCTGATTGTTGTTCCCGGGGTTGTTCTGGTTGTTGTTCAGTCGTGGACATTGATTTCGAAAGTGTCCGGATTCACAGCACTTGAAGCACGCATTTGTTCGAGGAGGAGGGTTGGTTTTACAGTTTTGGGCCAAATGACCCCAGTTTCTGCAGTCTTGACAGAAGGCGCATTCGCCTGTGTGGTGCTTCCCGCACTTGTCACATTTCGGTTTGTTGCCAAGATAGGTTTTGGGTCCAGGGTTAGTGATTGCGGCGTAGGCTCGGGCGTTTCCCGGGTTCCTGTTTTGTTGACCCTGACGGTCGTTACCCTCGTTGTTCCATTTGCGTTTGTGGGTTCCAGAGTCGGCCGCATCAGTACGGGTAAGTTCAGCTTTTCCCGAGGTAGCTTTCAAAGTGCCGATCAGAATGGCGTCGTCGGTTAAGCTTTGAGCCAGATCCACTGCGCTCCTAAAGGTAGCTGGTTTGGAGGACATAACCATGCCTCGGATCTGTGGGGCCAAGCCCTTGTTGTAACGCTCGATACGTTTGCTCTCGGGGGTCACCATGTGAGGTACAAGACGTGCCAGTTCCTGGAATCTAGTTGTGTAACCGGTAATGTCAGCGCCGATCATTTGTATATTCCAGAGTTCGGTTTCGAGTTTCTGCATCTCGTTGGGAGGGCAAAATTCCTCCATCAGCATCTGCTTCAGAGTTACCCAGGTCATGGAGTAAGCAGCTGGGCATCCAATAATCTGGACCTGAGCGTTCCACCAGGTCAACGCTTTGTCTGCTAAGGTACACGTGGCGTACTTCACGATTTTGTCGGTAGCGCAGTCGCTGATATCGATCACCGATTCCATTTTCTCAATCCAGTGGACCAGGCCGATGGCCCCTTCGGTCCCGGTGAAGGTGCTGGGTTTACAAGACTGGAAGGTTTTGTAGGAACACCCCTGCTGGGTATTGGTTGGGGTTTCGCTGTTGACTGGAGTGGCTCCGCTATTGTTAGTCAGGTTTTCACGATTGCGGCTGGCCTCGTATTGAGCGATGGCTTCAGCCACGCGGCGTTCGATTATTTGCTCGGTTGTTTCTGGAGGCGGAGGTGGAGGAGGAACATTTCGTTGACTGTTTCGAGTATTTCTTCGTTTGGGCGGCATGACGACGTTCTGTGATGAAAAGATGCAGAAGTCAATGCCAATGAAAAGTATGTGAGGAATGAAGTTTCACATATTTTAGTTATCGGGTGTTTGAGAAAGTTTGACGGGATTCCCATCACGTATCTTACGACTATGAAACGCCCATATGTACTTAGTATAATATAATCACGTTGGCCAGGCGTCATTATATGATGCTAAATACATACTTCTTTTCATCAATCGTTTAACACGATCCGGTTCATATGAGGTCAAATGAGGATGAGCAAATCAGATGTGATAAGATTCGATAGATAGTTTTACGCGTGTCGAGATGTCGTATCGATAGTTAAACATATGCAAATGTGTGTATGCATGTGTGTTCTAGCCAAGGCTATAGTCTAGGTCTCTAGGTCTCTAAGTCACCTAAAGTTTCCTAGTTCGCTATAACCAATGGCTCTGATACCAATCTGTAACACCCCCAAATCCGTCGGTTTTGTTTAGCGGAAGCATTTAGTTTGAGTACGGGGGTGCCACAATAACAAAGCATGCATACGTATCAGAGCATATGATTACAACAGAACATAATATATTAAGATGCCAAGAGTATTAATTACAAAGTTTACGATTCATCGAATCGTACAAGTTATAAGCAATAAGTTTACAAAAGTATATTTCTGGATTATGAATAAAACAGTTTCAGTTATACTAGAGAAATCCATATGTTTCCAAAAAGTTGGCATCCTAAGACTTCACGGGTCGCCTAATTCTCCATGTGTGTTGGCGATTCTTACATGCACTGCTAATTCCCTGAAAAACATAGTAAAAGTCAACAACTAGGTTGAGTGAATTCACAGGTTTTATGTTTGCAATAGTTGGACCAAGTTTGTAAGCACAGTTGTTATCCAAATACGTTCTCAAATAGTATTGCCATAATAGTCAAGAATAAGCTTTGTGGAATGTTATCCAAATACAAGTTTAGTGGGTTGTTCGCCCAAAGTTTAGTTTACGTGGGATGTTTCCCAAGACAGATACGTGGGATGTTACCCAAAATGTCAGTTTAAAACACGTGCTGGTCGTTCTCCAGCTGTTTACAAACAGTACCGGTCGTTCTCCGGCCAAATACGCAGGGGTCGTTCTCCCGTTCAAATAAAACAGTTTACCGGTCGTTCTCCGGTCTAGTTACGCACGGGTCGTTCTCCCGTCCAACAAACGCATGGGTCGTTCTCCCATCCAAGACGCACGGGTCTTTCTCCCGTCCCTTGGCCAGTCGTTCTCTGGCACTAAAATACGTAGCTGGTCGTTCTCCAGCGTTTTACATAAAAGTACCGGTCGTTCTCCGGTATACCAAACAAGTTTAAAGGTTTACAGTCATTTGCAAAACAGTTTACCGGTCCTTCTCCGGTCTAGTTAAAACAGTTTGTCGAATAAATTATCCCATTTGTTCAATATGTCAATATGAAAATGTTATTTCATAAACACCAGTTTGTTCAATATTTTAATAGTTCAAAGTACTCTAATTGTTCGAGTAAACACGTATGATAAACAATCATATAAGTAAAAGCAGTTATGGAAATAAGTAAAGCAGTTGACTATGTTTTCCACCCCTGTTCAAAAGCAGTTAAATCAGTAAAGGTAGGGGCTGTGAACTCACATGTTGAGTTAAGTAGTGGTGCGAGTGCTAGCAAAGCCTAAGCCCAAGTACAGTCCGAAATCTCCAAACGTCCTAAACGTATGAGATTTTATAAGTATGTGGATATCTAAGCTAATCATCCATGCTAGTGTTTGTACATCCAAGTTATGTTCAAAGTGTTTGTTAAACGTTCAAGTTTGCATTTCGTTGTTTGTGAAAATGTATACGACTCGTTGTGATAGTTTGAAACAATAGTTCTGAAATATCATTATTTTTATTGCTACAGTGAATTGCTACAGTAACTTCTACAGTAACTTTGACTTAAAAAGTCCTGATTCTGGTTTCTGCGACACAATTTGTGACACAACAGTTTGGTATGCGACACAAGGGTTGTGTCGCATAGGAATGCGACACAAGAGCTTAGCGACACAAGGGTTGTGTCGCATAAGCGATCGGTGCTAAATCAATAGCGACATAAGGGTTGTGTCGCAGAGGGTCTACGACATAATGGTGCGACATAGTGGTACGACACAAAATACGACACAATATTGTTTATGCGACACAAGCCTGCGACACAAGCGTTGTGTCGCAAAGATGAACACCCAGACAGAACCCAGCGGCTGTCACGTTTTTCCGATCCAAAACCCAAATCTAACGCATTTTCAGGCTATAAAATCATGTTTTCTTTGTTGTTTAGGTTATAACTAAATATATTAAACACTAAATGTTAACTAAAACTTCAAAATCAAAGAATTTACGGGATTTGTCGGAAACTTACGAGTGCCGGATTTGAAATCCGAAAAGATGGTTGTGTAGATCGTGATGTCGTGATTGTTTTTCTCTAAATGGCCCGAGCGATTGGAGGTCGTTTTGTGGTAGTTTTTATGTGATTAGTGGGTATTTGTTTGGTTTTTAGAGAGAGAGAGAGATGAGAGAAAAGAGAGTTTAGAGAGAGAAAGAGATGGTGAGAAAATGAGGGAAAAAGAGAGGTGGGGAGGGGTTTTGTTCCCCATTTTCCGTCCACGTGTTTGTTTACCAGATCGTTAAATGATACAGTATTTTAATTAATACATTTTTAATCGCACATTTCATTATATTTTTAGTTAGGATAATTTATGAACAATTTAATTTAGTTATAAAATTTTAGACTTTGTTTTATTTTAATTATCCGAGTTGACGTTTTTCGTTATAAAAATGACATGTAAATATTTTTGACAAAATATTAAATTGTTTACGACGTTATTTAATAATTTCGTTTTATTAAATAATTTTGTTCACCAACAGTCGTATGTTTTTGTCGTGTTTGTTCCAATCGTTTCGTATGTAATTACATCTAATTACGAATACGTAATACTACACGTATTAACTAGTTGGGCTTTGCTAGACTTACCTCTAAAATGTGTTGTGAATTCACTCAAGTAGGGAATTAGCCTAATAATGCAAGTGATTAACGTAATTAATCGCGTTTAAATTTGCGGAGTGTTACAAGAAATATGGTAAAAACAATCCTATGGCTGTCCTCAGCACAGCCATCACCGCACAAATACCAATCGCAAATCCTGCATTCCTAACACGTCTCTCAAGTACGTCCACACGTGCGCGAGTAGCATCAGCTGACTCTCTATCCACGTCTACATGTGTCTCCACAGTGCTGAGACGTCCATAGATAGACATCACTTCCCCGTCCAGTCGGGAAGCGTCACTGCGCAACTCTCTAATATAGCTGCGTGTGCCATAGTGTAACCCGAATAGGGCACGTACCACAGCAACCAGAGTGATAGCTGTGAGCTCCAGAGGCTCACCAGTGATAGGTAATGGGCGTGAAGACACCCCGGTCTCCAAAGTAGAGGGAACGTCCTCAAGTGCTCTCCAATGCCTGAGCATATCGGGCATCCAGTCAAGGTGTGGGAACCGCCTATGTGGTGGCTCCTGAGTATCGGTCATGGGCGCCTTGTCCCGTGTCGCGAGCAATCCAGTGGGAAGGTCTCCTACGCACTTCCTAGGTGCGCGTACCAAGCCAGGTCTGCAGGAGGTCTCTCCTATGTGGTAGTGCGGCCCGGCAACAGGACGTGTCGGAATAGGTGTAGTAACACGCTGTGTAGGTGGCGGTACATAGGTGTCATCAGAAGTAGCCCTATCATGAACTGACGGCCTCTCGGGTACGAAGGACTCCTCCATAGGCTCCTCCTCAGAATCAGAATCAATGATGTAGATAGGTGCGCGTCTCGACATGCTGAGACAAAGAATCGTGTGTGACGTGTCAGTCATATGTTAGTTGTATGCAAAGTATGTATGCGTGAATGCATAAATGTTTCTAGCCAAGGCTATAGTCTAGGTCTCTAAGGTTCCAAGTCACTTAAAGACTTCTAGTTCGCTATAACCAATGGCTCTGATACCAAGTCTGTCACACCCCCAAAATCGGTAATCGCGTTTATTAATGGTTTAGCGGAAGCTTTAGTTAATTAGCGGAAGCATTTTAAGTTTACAGTTTAACAGCGGGGGTGCTGACGTTATAATAGTGCATTCACTGTATCAGAGCATATGATCATACAGAACATATATATTTAAGATGCCAAAGTTTAAAGTCATTACAAAAGGGTACGACTTATAAAGTCGTACAAATAGTAGTATTGTAGAACAACATGAGTTTTAATAAACACAAGTTCATAAAAGAGGGATTTCGTAAGTATATCCAATGTGATTGGTTATACAGAAGAAATCCAAGTGTCCCAAAAGTGGCATCCTAAATGGTCTGGGTAGCTTACATCCTTTAATGCATGCGCAGTACCTGAGATCCTAATTCCCTGAAAAACATAGTAAACCGTCAACATTGAATGTTGAGTGAATTCACAGGTTTAGTATATACGTAGTTAAACCAAGTTTTGTATAAATCATTCATGTACACAAACATAATGTTTATATGTATATTAGGAAACACAAGTATTCTAATTAAAGAAAACATTTCCTATATAATGTAAGAATGTCATTCTTACTACAAGTAATAGCAGTGTAGGAAACACAAGTTTAATCAAAAACATTTCCTAATAATAGTTTCAGGAAACACAGGTTTAACAATCAAGTAAACATTTCCATTCAAATAGTTGTTTTGTAGGGAAACCAAGTTTATCCAATCAAGGTAGACGTTTCCTAAAAAGTAATCATGTATAGGAACACCTGTCCTATTAGTTATCACAGGAAATACCCTTCCCAAATCAAGTTGTAGTTTAGTTGTTTAGTTCAAGTGGGAAATATAGACTATGATCCCTCTAAGGTGAGCAACACCTTTAAAGTTAAAGTAACGATACCTGGTGCTATAACCAATCCACGACTAGTGTTTTGTTGTTGCCTCAGTAACAATTTAAGTATACACTCCTCGTTACGACTGCCGTCGTGTGGTTGGAATGACCAACGAGTTATATCCTGGGAGGGTTGTCAAATCGATAGTACTATCTGTATACTCAGTGGCTAGAGTCACCTAGCTAATGGTTATAGGTTGCAAGCACTGGGACTTATATGCACTACAACTACCTCGCGTAAACCTAGGTTCGTACCAAGATTCGTTGTCTTATTCCCAAATAGTTATGAAAAACATTTCATATAATTAACAGTTGAGTATAAAGCATAAAGCATTTATATAAATCAGTTTGATATAAAAGCATGTCAAGCAATTATATAAAACAAGTTGCATGTAATAGCACATAGTTCTATGTTTTCCACTCCTGGTTTTAAAAGCATTTAAAACAAGTAAAAGGTAGGGGCTGTGAACTCACGAGTAGCAAGTCTTCAGCAAGTACAGCTAGCAAACAGTCCAAACGCATCCCTCAAATTCCTAGACGCAAATAATAATACTTTATATAAGTACTTGGACTATTTGTTACGTTTACGAATTTGTACAATATTAGGCGATAATTAAGTTGAGCAATTTGTTGCTCGTAGTATATACATATATATACTTATTAGTTGAATATATATATTCTTATATATATTAATCTTCGTCGTCATATAAACATATATATATATATATATATATATATATATATATATATATATATATATATATTTCATTTGTTAATGTCGTGTATATATATATATATATATATATATATATATATATAAACGTATATATATAATTTTGTCACTTTATGTTTCATAAACATAAGTATGTACACTACTAAAATGAATCTCGTTCTAAACTATTAATTAAATTCACGTTTACGTTTTAATCACTATGCGGTCCATTGGGCTCGGTCGAATTTTATTTATTTAACGCATTTATAGTTATGGTCCACAACGATCTCGGCCCAACGATCCTTGAACACCCAGCCCAAGTTCCCGGCCCATTAATCCCTTCACCCGATCGGGTTAGGGGATACCCGTCCGGGTCCAGGACACCACCCGTTTGGGTGTGTATTGTGACCCGTCCGGGTCCTTCGTGTTTCCGGTTAATTTAGTCCAAGTCCAAGCCCAAACAAGCAAGTCCGGCCCAAAATGGTTTCGGCCCGAAAGGGAGTCCACCCGTCCGGGTGGGTTTGCTTACCCGTCCGGGTAAGTGTGTGTTTTGTGTAGTCCGGCCCAGTTTTGTAAAGTACCCGTCCGGGTATGGGTATCCACCCGTCCGGGTAGAGCAACTCACCCGTCCAGGTCGAGAAGCTCACCCGTTCGGGTTGGGTTTTGGTCCAGATATCTGTCGTCTGTCTCAATTTTTTTTTTCGGATTCGATACGTGATTTGCTAAGGTTTCGAGTTATAATCGTTTCCTTACGTTTATACATATCTTTATACAAGTTTTAAGTTGTCGATTTAACTTTTAACCTACATATACATGTTACCACTTTATAAACCATTTTGTGTTTTCTAAGTCCTGTGGTTTTTCAACATTTTGATTCAAGAATGTATATCACCTAATGAGTTTGTAATCAACCATAATAATCTTGTCATAACTATTTTACAAACATTATAAACTTATATAATCGAAGAAATATAAAATATATGTATGAAATCTATAGTTTTTGAAGCTCACAGTGGTGTTAAAGATGGTGAGTTTGATGATGTTGATCACTGATGATGATGAAACGAGATGATGATGATGATGATGATGATGATTATAGAAATGATTTTGTTGTTGTAAATGTTAGAAAGATTGAAGTTGATGAGATGAAAAGGATGAAGCTCCTGCTTCTCTTCTGCTTGCTCCAGCTCCCACGCACACACACACAAAGAGAAAATGTAGGTAGATGAATTATTGGAGTTGATCAAGTGAATAAAAAGAGTACATATATAAAAATGGTTTCAGTTCCATATTTTCAAAGTAGGTAAGGTGGTGCACAAATCTGTCGAGCAGATATTTTAGATGTGCGAAATGTTTGAGTTTTTAACCCGTTAATTTCGTGTACGGGTATAACTTGTGGTACCTCGTGTACTAATCAATTATTCGTTAGTTCAATTTATATTTTAAACTTAATAATTGATAGCTATAAAAATGAAATACTTTATTAAAAAGATTAATAAAATAATTTACAGTAGTGGTACTGTACAGTTGAATTGAGTGCCAGATTTCAGTCAAATTTGGAATTCATATTTTGAAGAAATCTTCCAAATACTAAAACAGTAACGAGCAAAATAATACTTTTATTATTTTTGACCTTAAGACACGTTTTATAATTGTTTATGTTCGTGTATAATACGTTTAATATATAACGTATAACTTATTATATTATTTCAATAATATAATTATCTAATATTTGTAATTAATAATTTTAGAATTATTAATTATTTCGTATCACCAACTTTATTGTATTTACTTTGTCGAGTTTAATATGTCCACATCGTGCGTAATTATATATACATATAACTACGAATCTAATACATCATGTATCACCTAGTAAGTTTCACAAATTTTAACACCAAATATCATTTTGAATTCACAAATCAGGGAATTTCTCTAGGTAATGCATGCAATTAGGTTAGGATTAATACCCTAAATGGAGGATTGTCACATAGTGTCTCATATTGTAGGAGAAATTAAGGTTGTTGGTCCCGTATTCTTACGTTACATGTACCCTTTCGAGAGATATATGGGATTCTTAAAGGGATATGTAAGGAACAAAAAAAAAACCAGAGGGTAGTATTATTGAAGGTTACTGTTCCGAGGAGGTGATTGAATTTTGCAATGACTACATGGAAGGTGTAAAGAAGGTTGGCATTCCGATATCTCGACACGAAGGTCGACTTTCTGGCCTTGGGACAAGTGGAGAGAAAGATATATATCCAAGTCACGATCTTTTACAGCTTGCACACTTTGTAGTCCTAGAGCACATGTCATGTCTTTCTCCCTACATTGCAGAACACATGAGGATATTATGGGCAACACATGCGGGGAGGGACAACGCCTGGTATAAGATCAAACACAACAAAGAGTTTACAAAATGGTTGAAAGACATTGTGACCGTAAACTACGGTCAACCGAATGTTAATAAGACAGTGGAATCGTTTGGAGAAGGCCCAAACTTCAAAGTGAAGGCATATGAAGGATACGACATTAACGGTTACACATTTTACACCCAAAGAAAAGATGATAAAAGCGCGGTGCAAAACTGTGGAGTTACTGTTATAGCATCAACGGTTGAATATGGAAGGGCGAATAATATCGATAAAAGGATTAAGATTGCCAAAGAATCGTATTATGGTAATATTCAAGAAATTTGGGAGTTGGATTATCGTTTGTTTACTGTACCTTTGTTCAAGTGTAAGTGGGTGAATAACAGAAGAGGTGCTGTTAAGGTTGACCCTCAATTGGGTTTCACACTTGTCGACCTTTCGACTAATGGCTATGCAGACGAACCTTTTATTCTTGCAAACCTAGCCACCCAAGCGTTTTATGTTGAAGACCCGTCAAACTCAAGATGGCACGTCGTCTTGCAAGGTAAACGACGTATACTTGGTGTCGATAATGTTGTCGATGAGGAAGAATATGATCAGTTCAACGAGTTACCACCATTCTCTGTCGGTATACCTCCGCTCACAGGAGAACATAACGTATGCCTATGAGCCAACAACGACGAAGAAGGAGTGTGGCTTGATAATCCACGAGTTGCTAATTAAAGCTTCCATTCCATTTATGAAATTTTTGCTATATACTCATGAAATCTGTGACTGCATTTGGAAGCTACTATACTGCCCGGCCTGCTATTCTATGGTTATCGATGATTCCATGTGGTGACAGAGTTAGTTGCTCATGTGGGTTTGATCAAAATTTGTGGCTTTTGCACGCTTTATGTTATTGGCGATATATAGTACGTGTAGATGGTTTTGGACATTTTTGATTGCTAATGTTTTTTGTTTTGGCTGTTGCTGGTCAAAATGTGTAGTGTTGGAATTTGTTTTTGCTTGTTGTTGGATCGGTCTACATATAACCGTTGCAAATGTTTTTAATTGTTCGATCGGGTTTACCTACAACCGCTACTCATGGTTCCAACATTGAAGGGATTTGAAGCGGGTTACCATTAATAATAACCAACAAGAATACACAAATTTCTTCAAACGTGGATCGGTTTAAAAAGGACCGCTACTAATGATACAAACAATTGAAATGGTCATCGCTTATAACCGCTACTTGTGTTCCCGCATCAAATATAAAATAAAAAATTGCATTTAATTTATTCTTAATTAATTATTCGGTGTCATTTTGGTGTTTAAATTGCATTAAATAAAACATTTATTGCACACGTTTTTCACTTATTATAAATACAAACAATAGGTGATGACCAAATTAATCAATTAAGTGACAAATTAACAATATAACAATATGAAGCTACTGTATCCTTTTAATTTTCTCCTTTTTTGCTTACATCACGTTTTCATCATCATCTATATATTTCATTATCATATTAATTAGGGTCTCCTTTCCGACCGTGATTTCTCTGTTTAAGTACTCCGTGTTCTTGTCTGTTTAATCATTCGATTCGGAGTTAGATACTCCTGTCTTATATTTGTTACAAAATGAGCACGAAAAGGAATGTCCCAACATGGACCTAAATACTGGCTTCAATGTTACCGGGGATTTGCCGCGCCGCTAAGCGATTCATTGCTAGGTGTATTAGTAACGTTAACCTTCTAAGATTAGATGATAGCGATGATCACTACATATGATCATCTTTCAAATTAAGTGATGATCGAGTTGAGCGTAGTTGGCATTCAATCAGGATAGATCGAGTAGATATAATATATACAGTATGTAACAATAGGTAGATGTATACTTGTATTGTGACAAGGCAAACAAATCACATATCTTATCTATAGCATTGTAATTGTAATCTTTATATATTGAGAGGTGATCAATAAAAACAATCAAGGGATTTACAATCCTATGAATCATTTCTATATTTTTTGATTTTTCATTAACATTTGCCATTAAATTATCAACCTCATATCTACTAACATTTATTATCGACGTACTAAAAAAAAAAAAAAAACCACAGAAAAATGATAATTAACATCATATCCAAAAAAAGATCCTTCTTAAATACCTTTATCAACATAGATATAATAATTCCCTTCTCTTTAGGTTGTTTGCTACTCGCGAGAAAAGTAAATACATTTGCTACTTTCGACGCAAGTTGTCACACCCCCTAATTCGGGTTGCGGAAGCGAATCGGGTAGGGGCGTGACTAATCAATAACCAAAGCACAAGATATATAGTAAACGACTCTAAATGAGACGTTTTAGAAAATACATTACAATACAGTACATTACATGAGTTTTCAAAAGTAATAAGTCATATAGATACATCGTTAGTGAGTTCGCAAACTAATTCTAAAGATTTTAGTTACATAATCATAGTACAAAAGATAATGCCAGTAAAATATTCGTAAGTGTATGCATGCGACTCGTACTAGCTTATCATATAAGTAGATCCTGCCGGGCATCCCTACTCAAGCTGCGTACCTGAGAATTCATCACTAAAAAGATCAACTAAAAGGTTGGTGAATCTCACAGGTTTATAGTAAGTAACAGTTTTGAACACATCAAGTAGTAAAAGTAAGTAATAATTGCACGTATGCAATAGTTTCGATATACATTGCCATGAGCACCATATTTGAAGCTTAACAGTGTAGTGTGAAGGGTACAGTCAAGTACAGTATCACGTACCCCCGTGAGTGCTATCCGAACACTCATATGTAACAAATACTAATATGCCTGTTTCTACGGTGTAATCCGTGGTAGCGCTACTACCCCAGGCAGGGATTTTCAGTCCCAAATGGATCCATCTACTAGTAATCGCGCTTAAGTCCATAACTAACAACTTATGATAAGGAGGCTTTTAGTGGATAAAGTAAAACCCATGCAATCGATATACCAGTAATCAGTAAGTAAATCAAGTAAGTAAGTTCGTGTGTTTGAGTAAAACAAGTAATGCATCTCCCCCAAAATAGTAAAACAGTAAAAAAGGGCCGTGAGACTCACCTGAGTCTAGTAGTATCAAGCAGTAAATCAAGCAATGAGGTTCTCCGAACCAGTAACCTCTAGCGTCCTAAACGCGTAAGGTTAAGTAAGTAAAATGGATATCATTAAGTTTATCCATGCTAGTTGTCCACTCAACTAGTTAATGTCCATTAGCCAGTTATTTGTAATTGTTCGTATTTGTAGTCTGCCGTTGTGTATATATGGCCCATTGGTGACGGTGTGTAATAATAATTCAAGTATTATTATTATGTATTTCATTATATCGTATACTTGTAAAGTATATTTGTAAGTCTGTTTATGGCACCGCGACGTGAAAGTGTTATTCGAGTGTAAGCTCGTAGTAGTTCGAGTGTAATCCCATCTAAGTGTGAGTGTAATCTCACATGTAATTTCGAGTGTAATCTCGTGCATGTATGAGTGTAATCTCATAGTGGTTTGGAGTGTAATCTCGTATTTAAGTTATATCGTATACTTCCCAAAGTATAGTAGTTTTCATTTAGGTGTAGTGTCGTATAAGGTATAGTTGTTGTACGTATTCAATACTTAGTGTAAAAAGTATTTTAAAGTTTCTGTTTTGTGCAACGATATGTAATCATGCGACAATGATATTGTTGTAGTACTGTTCATGCGTCAATGATATTTTCGTAGGCAGAAAAGACTTATGCGACAATGGGGTATTGTCGGACACTGTTCATGCGACAATGGTGTTGTCGCAGGTCTGAGATTTCCCTTTTTTGTTTAAGTGTTCGTTTTTGTTGACTAGGTCAAACGTGTTCGGTTTGACCCGAAACTTTTAGGGAAGTCTTAAATATGTTAAATAAACTTTAGAAAATTGTCGTTACGTTTTATGGTGGGTAAATGGCGCAGATCGGCGACGAACTTTCCCCTTTTTATCGAGTTAGGGTATGAACCCAATTTATTATACAGGTCGGTAACGAACTTTCAAATTATATTTCGAGTTAGGTAACGAACTTTTCGAGTTACCTAACTCGAACATATTTTGAAAGTTCGTTACCTAAGTCGAAACATAATTTGAAAGTTTGTAACCTAACTCGAAACATAATTCGAAAGTTCGTGTCCAATATATGTTTCGAGTTAGGTAACAAACTTTCGAATTATGTTTCGAGTTAGGTAACGAACTTTCAAATTATGTTCGAGTTAGGTAACTCGAAAAGTTCGTTACCTAACTCGAAACATAATTTGAAAGTTCGTTACCGACCTGTATAATAAATTGGTTTCATACCCTAACTCGACAAAAAAAGAAAAGTTCGTTGCCGATCTGCGCCATAAACTCTTTTATGGTTGACTCGAAGTGTCGGTTTGGTAAAAAGACCAAAACAGCCTTTATGGTTATATTTTCAGATTTTTCGACTAGATGATCCTCTTATTTTCTACACTTTTATTCCAAACCAAGACTCACCAAAAATCACAGTTGGACATAAATGTGTCTAGTTCATTTCTGCATTTTATGGTATTTTTATAAATTCATTTACTATTTTTAACAAATATAAATATGAAGAGTGGTCGGTTTTGGTCCGAAACCGACACCAGTTCAAAGATCAGCTTCTACACCAAAAACCGTGTATTTCTGGAAAACATAAAAGAAGAACTTTTTGTAGAGGACATCCATACGGAGATTTTGGTATAAGATTCATGTGTTGATTCATCCTAGAACTCAATATATGGTCTCGAGAAGGAGGCGGATGTTCCTGTCCGCCGGAACAGTAACATGCACCTTAACGGAAATCCTCTTCCAATCTCTGGAGTACTTCATTGGGACAGTACTCATCCCTTAACTTCTTCTTCAATTCTTCCCATGGGAGTTGATATGCAGCATCAATCCCAACAGATTGAATGTACGAGTTCCACCAAGTCATAACACCTTCTAGGAAGGTACAGGTGGAGTACTTGACTTTACAGTCTTCGGGGCAGTTGCAGATTCTGAAGACTGATTCCATTTTCTCTATCCACCTTACTAGTCCAATGGCACCTTCCGTGCCTTTGAAATTCAGTGTCTTGCAGTTTAGAAAGTCCTTATAGGAGCAGGGTTTGTTTGCAGGAGCATTGACAGCAATGTCCTCGCTGCCCGAATTGGACTGAGCAGCATGAGCTTGAGCTACACTCTGTGCAATGAGTTGAGCGATTTCAGTATCGCTGTACATGTGTCATCGTGGAGGCATGTTCCTTCAGTAGGAGAAATGGAAAATGTGAGTTTTGGTGTAAGAGTATGATTATCGTAGTTATATATATATAAAGATAATATACCGCAACACAAGTGACAATCAATGGTGTTGAATAATAAAGGTTTTAATCATTGAACATGCGTGTCCAAAGATTACGAGAGTTGAAATTTAATATAAGTTTTCGAGAATTTTGTAATATCTTGGACCCATATTTGTCCGGATGAAAATGATGTTACTAGTAATGGTAGGAAAAGGATGCGAGATAAAGTTTTTCCTCAAAGGTGTATGATATCCGGTGGAATAGGTTTTCAGTTCTAATGATCCTACGAAATAAGTAACGGAAGCCTATACAACGATAGCCTAAAGTATACCTATTCTCACTGTTAACTATAACGGTGAAATAATGTTGCATACGTTACGGTGAGAAAGTTGGATGTACTATAACAGATGTGTTACCAAGTATCCTATGCCTATTATTATATATCACATATAATAATTCATAGTTTGTTCAGACAGGTATATACCATATATATTTATATATAGATATATATCCACCTAGTTGTGTCTAGCATAGACAAGAATGAGTCCCGGTTCTCTCGTGGTCAGAGTCAACTATTGCATTCCTGTTCAACATAACCCTTTTCAGATCTCACATCATCTTCATTTAAGTGTACATAGTTGATCAGGCTATGTTAAATTAAACTGGTATGATGTAATCCCTGAACTAGTTATACCTAATGAGGAATACTGCCTAACGGTCATAGTCTAGGCCCACTACATGCAACCTAGTTCACTATAACCTTAGGCTCTGATACCAATCTGTCACACCCCCTAATTCGGGTTGCGGAAGCGAATCGGGTCGGGGCGTGACTAATCAATAACCAAAGCACAAGATATATAGTAAACGACTGTAAATGAGACGTTTTAGAAAATACATTACAATACAGTACATTACATGAGTTTTCAAAAGTAATAAGTCATATAGTTACATCATTAGTGAGTTCGCAAACTGATTCTAAAGATTTTAGTTACATAATCATAGTACAAAATATAATGCCAGTAAAATCTTCATAAGTGTATGCATAAGACTCATACTAGCTTAGCATATAAGTAGATCCTGCCGGGCATCCCTACTCAAGCTGCGTACCTGAGAATGCATCACTAAAAAGGTCAACCAAAAGGTTGGTGAATCTCACAGGTTTATAGTAAGTAACAGTTTTGAACACATCAAGTAGTAAAAGTAAGTAATAATTGCACGTATGCAATAGTTTCGATATACATTGCCATGAGCACCATAGTTAAAGCTTAACAGTGTAGTGTGAATGGTACAGTCAAGTACAGTATCATAGTGCTATCCGAACACTCATATGTAACAAATACTAATATGTCTGTTTCTACGGTGTAATCCGTGGTAGCGCTACTACCCCAGGCAGGGATTTTCAGTCCCAAATGGATCCATCTACTAGTAATCGCGCTTAAGTCCATAACTAACAACTTATGATAAGGAGGCTTTCAGTGGATAAAGTAAAACCCATGCAATCGATATACCAGTAAATCAGTAAGTAAATCAAGTAAGTAAGTTCGTGTGTTCGAGTAAAACAAGCAATGCATCTCCCCCAAAATAGTAAAACAGTAAAAAGGGGCCTTGAGACTCACCTGAGTTTAGTAGTATCAAGCAGTAAATCAAGCAATGAGGTTCTCCGAACCAGTAACCTCTAGCGTCCTAAACGCGTAAGGTTAAGTAAGTAAAATGGATATCATAAATTTATCCATGCTAGTTGTCCACTCAACTAGTTAATGTCCATTAGTCTGTTATTTGTAATTGTTCGTATTTGTAGTCTGCCATTGTGTATATATGGCCAGTTGGTGACGTTGTGTAATAATAATTCAAGTATTATTATTATGTATTTCATTGTATCGTATACTTGTAAAGTATATTTGTAAGTCTGTTTATGGCACCGCGACGTGAAAGTGTTATTCGAGTGTAAGCTCATAGTAGTTCGAGTATAATCCCATGTAAGTGTGAGTGTAATCTCACATGTAATTTCGAGTGTAATCTCGTGCATGTATGAGTGTAATCTCATAGTGGTTTCGAGTGTAATCTCGTATTTAAGTTATATCGTATACTTCCCAAAGTATAGTAGTTTTCATTTAGGTGTAGTGTCGTATAAGGTATAGTTGTTATATGTATCCAATACTTAGTGTAAAAAGTATTTTAAAGTTTCTGTTTTGTGCAACGATATGTAATCATGCGACAATTGCATTTCGGAGTACTATTCATGCGACAATGATATTGTCCTAATACTATTCATGCGTCAATGATATTGTCGTAGGCAGAAAAGACTTATGCGACAATGGGGTATTGTCGGACACTGTTCATGCGACAATGGTATTGTCGCATGTCTGAGATTTCCCGTTTTTGTTTAAGTGTTCGTTTTTGTTGACTAGGTCAAACGTGTTCGGTTTGACCCGAAACTTTTAGGGAAGTCTTAAATATGTTAAATAAACTTTAGAAAATTGTCGTTACATTTTATGGTGGGTAAATGGCGCAGATCGGCAACGAACTTTCCCCTTTTTGTCGAGTTAGGGTATGAACCCAATTTATTATACAGGTCGGTAACGAACTTTCAAATTATATTTCGAGTTAGGTAACGAACTTTTCGAGTTACCTAACTCGAACATATTTTGAAAGTTCGTTACCTAAGTTGAAACATAATTTGAAAGTTTGTAACCTAACTCGAAACATAATTCGAAAGTTCGTGTCCAATATATGCTTCGAGTTAGGTAACAAACTTTCGAATTATGTTTCGAGCTAGGTAACGAACTTTCAAATTATGTTCGAGTTAGGTAACTCGAAAAGTTCGTTACCTAACTCGAAACATAATTTGAAAGTTCGTTACCGACCTGTATAATAAATTGGGTTCATACCCTAACTCGACAAAAAAAGAAAAATTCGTTGCCGATCTGCGCCATTAACTCTTTTATGGTTGACTCGAAGTGTCGGTTTGGTAAAAAGACCAAAACAGCCTTTATGGTTATATTTTCAGATTTTTCGACTAGATGATCCTCTTATTTTCTACACTTTTAGTCCAAACCAAGACTCACCAAAAATCACAGTTGGACATAAATGTGTCTAGTTCATTTCTGCATTTTATGGTATTTTTATAAATTCATTTACTATTTTTAACAAATATAAATATGAAGAGTGGTCGGTTTTGGTCCGAAACCGACACCAGTTCAAAGATCAGCTTCTACACCAAAAACCGTGTATTTCTGGAAAAGGTAAAAGAAGAACTTTTTGTAGAGGACATCCATACGGAGATTTTGGTATAAGATTCATGTGTTGATTCATCCTAGAACTCAATATATGGTCTCGAGAAGGAGGCGGATGTTCCTGTCCGCCGGAACAGTAACATGCACCTTAACGGAAATATTATTTTAAAATAGCAAACGAAGTCGTAATGTTACAAAATTGGTGTCATTGTAAAGCTAACATCACGAAACATTTTAGGCTTAAGAAACGTTCAATTTCATGTTGTAATGATTTTTATATGATTTTTCTCGTGATGACACAGAATCTGTCCCAAGAACTCAGATTGTATATTCGAGTTTTAATATGCATTTCGGTCAATTATTTGGACATCTTAGAGTTGAGTGAGCACTAGAACATGTAAATATAGATCATTATAGATAATCTAATGGAAAAGATTAGAAATCTTACAAGAAAATAGCGATCTAAAGCCGGAAATGAGATGAGGAGGTGATGGGCTTCGTTTTCTCGCGTTTATCTTCGGTTTCCCTTCAAGATCAAGGTGGTGGCTCTAGGTGGTGGTGTGGCGGTTTGTGATAGCCTTGAGGGCTGGAGAAATCGCCCAAAATAGAGAGAGAGAGAGAGAGAGAGAGAGAGAGAGAGAGAGAGAGAGAGAGAGAGAGAATAGGGTGTGAGAGAGAGAGTGAGGTAGATGAATGATTGAATCAACAAAAAGGGTGTGTTTGGTATGGCTTAAGGTCAAAGGGGCATGGGTTGCCATATTTGGCATATGGGCTGTTCTTGGGTGGGTCCCATGAGCAGATCTTTGGTCAAAATTTGTTCCCCAAATTTTACGTATTGTCCCGTATTCGTTTTCCCGATCGTTTTGTCACCCGATTAAACGTTAAACGTTTAATATGCTAGTTTTCGTTAACGTTTTAAAACGTGATATTTTTAATATAAGTTTTACTCAAAGTAGTATAATTAAGTTACTAAAATAATATTCTAGTTTTCGTTTGGTCGCCGGTCGCGAATCGTGTGTTTATTCGAATTGTGTAACATTTTTAAACGTTATGATTATACGCGTGTAATCGCGTTATTTTTACTTGAAGTATTTTATCAAGATACTTAATAATAAGTTATAAAAATATAACTTTAGTTTATTTCGTCGGTCGGGCGCGTTTCGTGCATTTTCGTCGCGTTCGGTTACGTTTTAAGCAAAACGTACGTGTTCGTTATATTATAAACATAATATAAAGTAATAATTGACGTTATTAAATACTTCCATATCATTTAATAATAGTTTCACCAACTTCCATTTTAAGTTTCTGCGTTCTGTCAGATTCGCATATACACGATGATTAAACAATCGTTTAACGTTATTTTATATATTTATACTAGCCTCTATACCCGTGTATTACACGGGGTTGGACGAAAACAAATAGATTTTAAAAGTTGTTAATACGAAGGATTAAATCTCATCAACGCATGTGATATGATAATAGTCCTAATGTATTACGAATACCTATTGTGATATGATAATAGTCCTAATGTATTACGAATACCTATTTGGATAAAGTTATCATAATTAATTTTCTTTATAATAATATATAATTAATGATTTATGATGTCATTAGATCCTATAATTTAGCTAATTGGACAAAATTGAGTAATTTTATTGGTTGATTAAATTTTTGATAACATCAACAACTGTTTCTTATATATAATTTAAGATGTATAATAATTGTACACTTCAGTAGTTTGAGAATATAATACTTGAAATAAAAGTTTAAATTGTGACCAAATTTTGTGTCATTTTTGACCGGGTGTCACATTCTCCCCTTGTTAGGAGAATTTCGTCCCGAAATTTGTTCGTAGTAATTATCGGTATATCGAAATAATGGTCTGTGCATATCCTAAGAAAGTCTGTGAGTCTACTAAGAGTGATCTAACTTCAATCTAGTGCTGCCTTCCTCCCCTTGTTAGATAAGCGCCTTACTGACAACTAAAGGAATAGAGGAAGTGAGTTTCGATATATTTAACCATTTTGTCTGTGAAAGCAAGTTCAGTCAGTCAGTCAGTCGCTAGGGTGTAGCTACACTTTGCACTAGTAGTCTAAAGTAGAGTAGTAACTTCCACTATGATCATACAGTTTGTCACGGTCAGTAGTGTCGTAGCATAAAGTAAACTCTATCAGTTTCATATAGAAACTAAGTTGTCGTTTTTCCCTAACCCTATCGTGCACTTAGAATCTAGGGAAAACATAAAAGATATCAAGTAGCAAGTAAGATCTGTCAAAGTAAATAGTATAAAGGCAGTCGGGTTATTTGTGAGTGACCATACCCGTGTTGAGCAAGTCAATAAGTCTCGGGTCCTGGGGATCCTCCCTAGTGTTGAGTACATAAGCTCTTCCTCGAGCAGGGTTGTTTTTCAGCTTTGGGCAGTCCTTCCTGAAATGCCCAGTACCATTGCACTCATAGCAGGTCTTGGGTGCTGAGGTGTTGGTATCAATGGTGATTGCCTTGCAGTCTTTGGTCAGGTGTCCAAATCGCTTGCATTTGGTGCAAAGACATAGACCATCATGATGAAGCTTGCACTTAGAGTAATGGGGCTTGCTTCCCATATACTCTTTCTTGTCACTAGTGTAGGTTGAGTCAGCCTTGCCGGTGTCAACCTTTTTGTTTGAGGTGGTGGGGTTTCCTTCCCACTTGCGCTTGCTAGGGTTTCCAGCTTTCTCGCGCCGGGCTACATGGGCCATGAGATCATGCGCCATACGGAAGGCACTTTGGATGGTTTCAGCCTTAGATGAAATAACATTCCCCTGAATACTCTCAGGGAGTCCTTTGGTGTACCTCTCAATGCGTTTACGCTCAAGGTCTACCATGGAAGGGCAAAGGAGAGCTAGTTGTTGGAATTTGGTGGTATAACTAATGATGTCAGTTCCCTGAACTGTTAAGTTCCAGAAATCCTCTTCCAATCTCTGGAGTACTTCATTGGGACAGTACTCATCCCTTAACTTCTTCTTCAATTCTTCCCATGGGAGTTGATATGCAGCATCAATCCCAACAGATTGAATGTACGAGTTCCACCAAGTCATAACACCTTCTAGGAAGGTACAGGTGGAGTACTTGACTTTACAGTCTTCGGGGCAGTTGCAGATTCTGAAGACTGATTCCATTTTCTCTATCCACCTTACTAGTCCAATGGCACCTTCCGTGCCTTTGAAATTCAGTGTCTTGCAGTTTAGAAAGTCCTTATAGGAGCAGGGTTTGTTTGCAGGAGCATTGACAGCAATGTCCTCGCTGCCCGAATTGGACTGAGCAGCATGAGCTTGAGCTACACTCTGTGCAATGAGTTGAGCGATTTCAGTATCGCTGTACATGTGTCATCGTGGAGGCATGTTCCTTCAGTAGGAGAAATGGAAAATGTGAGTTTTGGTGTAAGAGTATGATTATCGTAGTTATATATATATAAAGATAATATACCGCAACACAAGTGACAATCAATGGTGTTGAATAATAAAGGTTTTAATCATTGAACATGCGTGTCCAAAGATTACGAGAGTTGAAATTTAATATAAGTTTTCGAGAATTTTGTAATATCTTGGACCCATATTTGTCCGGATGAAAATGATGTTACTAGTAATGGTAGGAAAAGGATGCGAGATAAAGTTTTTCCTCAAAGGTGTATGATATCCGGTGGAATAGGTTTTCAGTTCTAATGATCCTACGAAATAAGTAACGGAAGCCTATACAACGATAGCCTAAAGTATACCTATTCTCACTGTTAACTATAACGGTGAAATAATGTTGCATACGTTACGGTGAGAAAGTTGGATGTACTATAACAGATGTGTTACCAAGTATCCTATGCCTATTATTATATATCACATATAATAATTCATAGTTTGTTCAGACAGGTATATACCATATATATTTATATATAGATATATATCCACCTAGTTGTGTCTAGCATAGACAAGAATGAGTCCCGGTTCTCTCGTGGTCAGAGTCAACTATTGCATTCCTGTTCAACATAACCCTTTTCAGATCTCACATCATCTTCATTTAAGTGTACATAGTTGATCAGGCTATGTTAAATTAAACTGGTATGATGTAATCCCTGAACTAGTTATACATAATGAGGAATACTGCCTAACGGTCATAGTCTAGGCCCACTACATGCAACCTAGTTCACTATAACCTTAGGCTCTGATACCAATCTGTCACACCCCCTAATTCGGGTTGCGGAAGCGAATCGGGTCGGGGCGTGACTAATCAATAACCAAAGCACAAGATATATAGTAAACGACTGTAAATGAGACGTTTTAGAAAATACATTACAATACAGTACATTACATGAGTTTTCAAAAGTAATAAGTCATATAGTTATATCATTAGTGAGTTCGCAAACTGATTCTAAAGATTTTAGTTACATAATCATAGTACAAAATATAATGCCAGTAAAATCTTCATAAGTGTATGCATAAGACTCATACTAGCTTAGCATATAAGTAGATCCTGCCGGGCATCCCTACTCAAGCTGCGTACCTGAGAATGCATCACTAAAAAGGTCAACCAAAAGGTTGGTGAATCTCACAGGTTTATAGTAAGTAACAGTTTTGAACACATCAAGTAGTAAAAGTAAGTAATAATTGCACGTATGCAATAGTTTCGATATACATTGCCATGAGCACCATAGTTAAAGCTTAACAGTGTAGTGTGAATGGTACAGTCAAGTACAGTATCATAGTGCTATCCGAACACTCATATGTAACAAATACTAATATGTCTGTTTCTACGGTGTAATCCGTGGTAGCGCTACTACCCCAGGCAGGGATTTTCAGTCCCAAATGGATCCATCTACTAGTAATCGCGCTTAAGTCCATAACTAACAACTTATGATAAGGAGGCTTTCAGTGGATAAAGTAAAACCCATGCAATCGATATACCAGTAAATCAGTAAGTAAATCAAGTAAGTAAGTTCGTGTGTTCGAGTAAAACAAGCAATGCATCTCCCCCAAAATAGTAAAACAGTAAAAAGGGGCCTTGAGACTCACCTGAGTTTAGTAGTATCAAGCAGTAAATCAAGCAATGAGGTTCTCTGAACCAGTAACCTCTAGCGTCCTAAACGCGTAAGGTTAAGTAAGTAAAATGGATATCATAAATTTATCCATGCTAGTTGTCCACTCAACTAGTTAATGTCCATTAGTCTGTTATTTGTAATTGTTCGTATTTGTAGTCTGCCATTGTGTATATATGGCCAGTTGGTGACGTTGTGTAATAATAATTCAAGTATTATTATTATGTATTTCATTGTATCGTATACTTGTAAAGTATATTTGTAAGTCTGTTTATGGCACCGCGACGTGAAAGTGTTATTCGAGTGTAAGCTCATAGTAGTTCGAGTATAATCCCATGTAAGTGTGAGTGTAATCTCACATGTAATTTCGAGTGTAATCTCGTGCATGTATGAGTGTAATCTCATAGTGGTTTCGAGTGTAATCTCGTATTTAAGTTATATCGTATACTTCCCAAAGTATAGTAGTTTTCATTTAGGTGTAGTGTCGTATAAGGTATAGTTGTTATATGTATCCAATACTTAGTGTAAAAAGTATTTTAAAGTTTCTGTTTTGTGCAACGATATGTAATCATGCGACAATTGCATTTCGGAGTACTATTCATGCGACAATGATATTGTCCTAATACTATTCATGCGTCAATGATATTGTCGTAGGCAGAAAAGACTTATGCGACAATGGGGTATTGTCGGACACTGTTCATGCGACAATGGTATTGTCGCATGTCTGAGATTTCCCGTTTTTGTTTAAGTGTTCGTTTTTGTTGACTAGGTCAAACGTGTTCGGTTTGACCCGAAACTTTTAGGGAAGTCTTAAATATGTTAAATAAACTTTAGAAAATTGTCGTTACATTTTATGGTGGGTAAATGGCGCAGATCGGCAACGAACTTTCCCCTTTTTGTCGAGTTAGGGTATGAACCCAATTTATTATACAGGTCGGTAACGAACTTTCAAATTATATTTCGAGTTAGGTAACGAACTTTTCGAGTTACCTAACTCGAACATATTTTGAAAGTTCGTTACCTAAGTTGAAACATAATTTGAAAGTTTGTAACCTAACTCGAAACATAATTCGAAAGTTCGTGTCCAATATATGCTTCGAGTTAGGTAACAAACTTTCGAATTATGTTTCGAGCTAGGTAACGAACTTTCAAATTATGTTCGAGTTAGGTAACTCGAAAAGTTCGTTACCTAACTCGAAACATAATTTGAAAGTTCGTTACCGACCTGTATAATAAATTGGGTTCATACCCTAACTCGACAAAAAAAGAAAAATTCGTTGCCGATCTGCGCCATTAACTCTTTTATGGTTGACTCGAAGTGTCGGTTTGGTAAAAAGACCAAAACAGCCTTTATGGTTATATTTTCAGATTTTTCGACTAGATGATCCTCTTATTTTCTACACTTTTAGTCCAAACCAAGACTCACCAAAAATCACAGTTGGACATAAATGTGTCTAGTTCATTTCTGCATTTTATGGTATTTTTATAAATTCATTTACTATTTTTAACAAATATAAATATGAAGAGTGGTCGGTTTTGGTCCGAAACCGACACCAGTTCAAAGATCAGCTTCTACACCAAAAACCGTGTATTTCTGGAAAAGGTAAAAGAAGAACTTTTTGTAGAGGACATCCATACGAAGATTTTGGTATAAGATTCATGTGTTGATTCATCCTAGAACTCAATATATGGTCTCGAGAAGGAGGCGGATGTTCCTGTCCGCCGGAACAGTAACATGCACCTTAACGGAAATATTATTTTAAAATAGCAAACGAAGTCGTAATGTTACAAAATTGGTGTCATTGTAAAGCTAACATCACGAAACATTTTAGGCTTAAGAAACGTTCAATTTCATGTTGTAATGATTTTTATATGATTTTTCTCGTGATGACACAGAATCTGTCCCAAGAACTCAGATTGTATATTCGAGTTTTAATATGCATTTCGGTCAATTATTTGGACATCTTAGAGTTGAGTGAGCACTAGAACATGTAAATATAGATCATTATAGATAATCTAATGGAAAATATTAGAAATCTTACAAGAAAATAGCGATCTAAAGCCGGAAATGAGATGAGGAGGTGACGGGCTTCGTTTTCTCGCGTTTATCTTCGGTTTCCCTTCAAGATCAAGGTGGTGGCTCTAGGTGGTGGTGTGGCGGTTTGTGACAGCCTTGAGGGCTGGAGAAATCGCCCAAAAGAGAGGGAGAGAGAATAGGGTGTGAGAGAGAGTGTGAGGTTGATGAATGATTGAATCAACAAAAAGGGTGTGTTTGGTATGGCTTAAGGTCAAAGGGGCATGGGTTGCCATATTTGGCATGTGGGCTGTTCTTGGGTGGGTCCCATGAGCAGATATTTGGTTAAAATTTGTTCCCCAAATTTTACGTATTGTCCCTTATTCGTTTACCCGATCGTTTTGTCACCCGATTAAACGTTAAACGTTTAATATGCTAGTTTTCGTTAACGTTTTAAAACGCCATATTTTTAATAAAAGTTTTACTCAAAGTAGTGTAATTAAGTTACTAAAATAATATTCTAGTTTTCGTTTGGTCGCCGGTCGCGAATCGTGTGTTTATTCGAATTGTGTAACGTTTTTAAACGTTATGATTATACGCGTGTAATCGCGTTATTTTTACTTGAAATATTTTATCAAAATACTTAATAATAAGTTATAAAAATATAACTTTAGTTTATTTCGTCGGTCGGGCGCGTTTCGTGCATTTTCGTCGCGTTCGGTTACGTTTTAAGCAAAACGTACGTGTTCGTTATATTATAAACATAATATAAAGTAATAATTGACGTTATTAAATACTTCCATATCATTTAATAATACTTTCACCAACTTCCATTTTAAGTTTCTGCGTTCTGTCAGATTCGCATATACACGATTATTAAACAATCGTTTAACGTTATTTTATATATTTATATGTATAATAATTGTATTAAACGCTCAAAAGTACTATTTATATATTTATATCTATTGCATTTATTTAAGAATAGATATTGATTTCGTTCATATTTGTAATTAGATGTGGAAATGGAGCGTTTATAAAGAAAGAAATGGAAAACAGTCAATAAACGAGCTAAATGATGCATATCTGAAGAATAAAGTGAAGCCGAAGTTGATAAAAAGAATAAATCAAGAAAAATGAAGAAACCGGATGGAAATTGCATCCATACGCCGTATGGAAATCCATACGCCGTATGGATTGCAGCGGTGAAGGCCCAGGTTACGCGGACTTGGGCTGGGCTTGAAATCAATCCATACGCCGTATGGAAATCCATACGCCGTATGGATCAAAATCACAGGAACTATAAATTCGCGATTTTAACCCTAAAAACAGAGAGTTCGAATTGTTTTCGTTTTCAGTCGATAAAATACGATTAGTAGGGTTTATTTACGAATTATTTTGGTATTTTGGAGGCACGAAAGCTCAAGATCGAGGGTAGTTCGTCTTAGTTCTTCGTGATTCGTCTTTATAATTCGGTATACTTCTTTTATTTCGATTTCATTGAAGTATTTAATGTTGAATAAACTGAGTTTTATTGTTTTATAATGAATTGAATATCCAAAGTGATTGTGTAATTGATTGAACTCGGATTATGATTGTTGAACGATTATTATTGCGTATTGGCTAAGTTATTTAATTGAAATCGGTTATATTACTCGTGAATCCTTGTTTATTGGTAACTGGTAGTTATTAGTTCTCAACGTGGTTAATAAGATTGATGAGATTGATTTCCTTTGATTTTATTAATTATTGATGGTTATAATCTTAGGGTTTTAACTATTGCTAAATAAATTGAGTTTGATAGGTTGAGAAATTAATAATTATTCACTTTAAAATGAACGAGACAATAAGTTAATTATTGGGTATTGTTGAGTCATACCAATAGAGTTAATTATAATTAGTTGTGAATGTTTAATGCATGATTTAGAGAAAGGCACACAATTGACTGATCATCTTGTGACATTGGAACCAGTGTTTTATGTTGGACCCTAGATTGTAGGAATTAGTTGGACCCGAACCGTTGGCTACTTCACATTCAATTTAATATCATTGAAAATTTTGGTGTTAAGTTGATCTAAAAGAATCACAATTAGATAATCAATACGTAATGAATCGGGAAATATGAATCTGAGTGACATTAATTATACAATTACTTATTCCTTCCATTTAGTATTTATTATTATTTATTTATTGTTTAAAATTAAGTTTTTATTTAAGTTTAATTATTTTAAATTAATGTTTTCTAAACAAATGTTCGAACGGAACTAAAACGCCCCCCTTATTTACTGCTTTCTAGTTAATTGTTAATTTCTATTTATAATAAATCCGTCGTTCCCTGTGTTCGAATCTGACTTACCAAATCTATATTTACATTCGATCGGGTATTCTTGCCTGGTTTCTTGAAAGTATTTATTAGGTTTTTCTATTTATAAATTATAAAACAAGACGCGCTTTCATAGCACATCAAGTTTTTGGCGCCGCTGCCGGGGAACGGTTGCGTTGTTTAGTTAAATAGGAATTATTAATTATAAATTCTTTTTATTTTTTAAATTGGTTAAATAGATTTTTGTAAATTTGTTTAAGTAGATTGATTTATCGTGATTAAAAGTTGTTTTTCATTAACTGGTTGAAATAAATTACCCTTTGATTGGTTAAACTTTTGGGGATTTAGTTTCAGCCGGCGGATGGAAATCCGTCCGCCGGTTGGAGTTCCAATTATGTAATTTTGTATATGTTATTTAATTTGTGATTATTTTGTTTGAAATAACTTGTTTTTCGTTAGTGGTGTTTTGTATTTCAGATTTATTTTTATTTAGGTTTGTCCAATGGCGAGAAGCTTTGAAAGTGATGCAAACGATAATAACTTGGTTAAGAGAGATCAGTCTGCTAAATCTGATGCTAGTTCCACTGAGATAGTGCCTCCCTATACCCACTTAGGCCTCATTCCCGTCCCTATTGTTTCATCTTGTCAGGGTTTGCTATCGGCACTTGAGGAGTTTAGAGGGGATATCCCCTTCAGTTCAGAGATTATTAGGAGGTCCACAATTGATTTTACTAATAATCAACTGGCATTGGTTGATGATGTGTTAGAGGCAGCTTTGATTGAGAGTCAGTATGTGATTGATAGGCAATTCTATATTGCCCTTACTACTTTTGGGGAATCTCTAGAAACTAGGATTAAGGAGGAAGAGAAATTCTACACTGCTTAGAAGAAAAGATACACGGAGATTTATGAGATTCTGAGGCATTCTGCATTTCCATACTCGACAAATCAAACTGCTTGTCGAGGTCGTATGATTAGGGCTTTGTATGAGGTAACTGGTCATCCTAGTGCAGAAGCAGATAAAGAATTCAGGTTTGGTTTAAGAAAATTGGTTCGATTGCTACATTCAGATGACCATTTGACGGATATTACACCTCATCGATTCATAGTGATGCATACTATTCATTACTATCTTCAAGAAATGGTGACGAAAGTGGATCATTTAACTAAGGAAGAATTAGATAGGCCTCATCCTGATTTCATTCATCCGCATAGTGATATTGACTTGGCTACCTATCTGATACTAAACTTCGAGGTTTTAGTTGATAATAATAAGATTCTAACTATGAGGGAGCATTTCCACTATGGAATGGTGGAAATATACATTAGATTGGTTGAGATCTTCAAAAATTCGGGGTTAGAATTTAGTTCTGTTCAAAATGAGGTTGTTGAAACGATTGAGGCTAGAATAAGTGATTTAAGGAAAGAACCATTTATGAGTAAGCATGATGGGATAGTAGCGGCCTGTTTGGAGTTTATGAGCGAGTTAGAGGAGAATCATCCCGACCGTGAGTACAAGTTGGAAGGTGATAAACTGGTATTAGCACCTGAGGGAGTGAACAATAAAGCAATAAAAGAAATCAGTTGGGACTTGGTTTATCTTCAGCCGATTGCCAATGAGCACCTGGCCAATTTTGTGACATTTGGTAATGGGGTTGAGAATGTAGTGACCGAAGTGATGAAGTGCTTTCTTAACCTCTACCCGTTGAACTAATTTCATCTAATCATCTCTTTTATTTCTTATGTTATTGGTTTACTTCTGACATTTTGGTTATTTCTTATTATGTCTGACTTTGTTTGTTTTGGATTTTGTATTGTTGGTGTGTTTGGATTTTTGAACATTTAATTAGTTTGCGTGTTTGATTTTTAATATTATTTATTTCATTTAAGTTTGTTAATTTTTGTTATTTATTTATATAGTGTGGAATTATGAAGATGTTGAAGTCGTGATTATCCTCCAAGTTTGGTATTTAATATTATTGAATAAATGTTGGATTTTGGTTAAAAGATGGTTTGAAAATCGTTTTTGAAAAATTCTGATTTTTTTATCCATACGCCGTATGGAATCCATACACCGTATGGATTGGTTTGGGCCACTGGGCCGCGCGTTGACTGGGTTTAAAATTTGTTTTGACCTGGGCCTTTTTAATCCATACGCCGTATGGATCAAAAAGAGGCAAAACGGCAGCAGCCTCACTTTCTTCCTCATTTGAAACCTAAACCATCACCATCACCACCCACGGCTGTCACCACCACATCACCCAAACACAAATTCCGGCCACGCATTTCTCTCCATTTTTGCGTATTCGTGTTACACGCACTTTCCTCTACAAGGTATAACTTCTTGTATTCATTTTCGTTAGTTAAATTTCGTATTTGGAAGTTAGGGTTTATGTTAGTAATTTGGGTATTTTGAATTTGAGTATGATTATTGGCATATGTTGATTGATTTATGTTCTTGTTAATATATACATTGCAATGTCATGCTCATTTTTCTAATGTGTTACACATATTGTGTGATTCGATTTATCCATTTGTGTTTAAAGAATGTGAATATGATAAACTCAATTTTGCTATGTTTTAATTTAGTACTTATTAATTTTCTGACCACATGATGATTAATGCAAATGTTTGTTTGGTACACAAGTATTTGTGATTACGGTTATGTGATAAATTGTTATTTTGATTAAATGTGTTTATAATAATTCATTGTGAGAATGTAAGGATGTTTGCTAGTTGCTAATGCTCGAGTTTAGTGATTATGCAAATTCATATTTTCATAATGGTACCAAATTATTGTAGTACATTTGATTGGACAATTGCCATGAATATTTAATTAAGTATATTTATGTATGCAATTTGAGTAATTCTGTTTAGAGACGCAATTTAGGTTTATGAAATTGATTGTTGCGGTAGTTTTAGGCTAAACCAAAATGGTGGATTATTCCACATTTAGCAGAAATGCTGCCGAAATTTTTATTGACCTTTTTGCATTAACTGCTTATTTGGTGATTATTAACAAGGGCTAATTGTTTGTAAATGTATCGAACTTGTCCTGAAATGCTTTTGTATGCATCCATCTTTCCAAAGTTCTATTGTATGTATCAAAGTTACTAATCACTCCTATTGTATGTATCAAGGTTACTAATCACTCCTATTGATTAGTAACTTTGATACATACAATAGAAGTGATTAGTAACTTTGATACATACAATAGGAGTAATTAGTAACTTTGATCCATACAATAGGATTGATTAGTAACTTTGATACATACAATAGAACTTTGGAAAGATGGATGCATACAAAAGCATTTCGGGACAAGTTCGATACATTTACAAACAATAAGCCCTATATATTAACAATAGTTTTGTTTAGCAGCTATCATGTCTAACAGGAGAACACGAGGTGGTCAAACTTTGGGAAACCCGTTGGTTAGAGCTCATAGATATCTCACTTTTCATGGGTCATATTCTGAGACCACCAGATTTCAGTTTGGAGAGCGTCTGGCTTCTAATATTGGCCAGTCAATTGAGGTTTTTGATGCTGTCAACTGGAACGTTTTGGAGCATGTGATTGCTAGAGAGGGGTTCACTAATGCTGCTGAGGCTATTAGGAATTTACTTGCTATTCCGTACGTACTTGAGGATGGAAACATTGGATTTGTTTCTTACGCTTGGTCTCGGTTGTTCAGTATCAGGGAGGACATCTACAGAGAGTTAGTTGTAAAGTTCTATAGCACCTTTAGGTTTGAGTACAGGTCGACTCAATGGACTGAGAACTCCATTTTCTTCCAGCTAGGGGGACAGCCTAGGCAGATGTCTTTGGTTCAGTTTGCTTTAGGGCTGGGGCTTTATGAGCCCAACGAGTTGGATAATCCTCACTTTTTAAATCACATTTCTGCAGGTGCTGTGAAGAAGCTCACTGACTTGGAAGTTGAGCAGGAGTGGCAGTTTATTGCCCAGGGTAACTATGGTAGTTCGACACCTTCTTACACGCGTATTCGAGACCCTCGTCATCGACTCATTCACAGATTGTTGACTTACACCATCGTTGGTCGCAAGGAGGGGCCTGAGAAAGTTTCTAGGCCTGATTTGTTTTATTTGAGCTCGATTATCAGGAAGAGGTTAGTGAATGTACCTTGGAGGTTGGCGAAGTGGATGTCGAAGAGAGCTACTGGTACTAGAGATGGGAGTAGTTTGTGTAGAGGTCACTTTGTTACACGGTTGGCTAGATATTTTGGTTTGGCTACTCAAGATGAGATGGGGTCATGCACGATTGTTCAGCCTAGCATGGGTAGGTTGACTGCACGCCGGTAGAGAGGCGTTTGCTCTTATTAAGCCATGCATTATTTATGGTGGCCCTGTGGATATGTATTACTGGGTTCCGACTACTCCGGTGGGACAGACTTTGCAGTCGAGGCAGGCCAGAGCTAGAGGAGATACGAGTGGCAGTGATAGAGGTCGAGGTACGGCACGAGGCCGTAACAGAGGTTATGCTACGGAGTTTGATCAGCTATCTTAGCAGTTGCATCAGATGGAGTTACACCAGACTCAGAGGTTTGATCAGATAGATCTTATGCAGAGATAGCATTTCCATCAGACCAGTGCACACTTGGACTACCAGGATGGCCTGTTTGAGCAGTTGTTTGGTCAGTATCCTTCTGGACCTGTTTATCAGCCATTCCGGTACCAGATGCCACCAGAGTTCATGCCACGACCACCACCACCACAGCCAGATCATGGAGGGCCTTCTCATCAGTACCGGTACCAGCAAGATGATGACAGTGATTAGGATGATGTTCATCCTGAGTGGTTTATGATTCCAAACACTATTATTATTTCTATTATTATTATGACTGTTTTATTTGTAGGATTATTAATTGTTATGCTGGATTTTAGTTTTTAGAATTTGGTAGTGTTTATTTTTAATTAGGTTGTTTAAATCTAGTATTGTTTAATTCTGTTTGTTGATTGTTCCCTCAGAATTGTGTTGTGTTTACGTGTTATGCTGGCAGTAAGTTCAGCGCAACAAAAATTGAATCGAGAGGATGTGGGAAATTCATATCATCCTGGTCATACTCATTAAACTGCACACTATTCTAGGGAGTTTTTCTGATCTAAGTTCTTTTCTCTTTTTCCCGTTTTAGTATTTCATTATTTGTACAATGAGGGCATTGTACATCTTTAAGTGGGGGATGGGAGAGAAAAGAGTGAAGTTTCCACATAATTGTCCTGTAAATAAGTAGATGATTTTGTAACTTGGTTAACTGTTATCTTATTAAGATAAGTAACTAGGAGGTTATGAGTTGCCCGTTTTTCAACCAAATTTTTAATTTTAAATTTTCGTTTTTTTAGAGATAATTATTTTGTAACTATGTAGGTTATTTTGAAAAATTTTCTACACTTTTAATTAAATATTAAATTGTGAAAAATATTATTTAGCTTCGTTATATGATTTATTGATAGGCAATTTATATGAGAATTTTTTAGCCTTTTAAGAAATGAAATTAAGGAGTGGATGTTACCTTTTAGATGAACTTTAGCTGTGTATGACGTACGTCTTAATTTTCATATGAGTAATGTGTGATATGCCATAATTTTGGAAATTTAATTGATATCATTTGGGGATATACTGGGTGTTGTTTCCTTTGTTGTACGAAAGTACAGACCTGGTCTACGTCAGTATATCTAATGAAAAAGAGCAAAAGAGCTTAACAACTCATGATTTTAAAATGTAGTCAAATTATGTCACTTTGTTGTACTAAGATACAGACCTGCCACCAATGGTTTGACTAAAAGTTTTATATTGCTAAACTAAAATCAAGTTATGTTGCTTTGTTGTGTTGAGGCACGGACCTATCACCTCTGTCTTGATTTGAAAAATGATTGTTTTGATTAGAATTTCAAGATATGTGATGTCGTGTAAACGGGGCTTTAGTTTTAAAATAGGAAATACCTAACTTACTACACACAACCCAGGCAAGAATACCTGATCATATATAGTACATCTCAGTAAGTCCGAGTCGAACACAGGGAACGGATGTCAAATTAAATAAATTGGAATTTGATACAAATAATGAAAGCAGCAAATATTGGGGGGCGTTTTAGTTCCGATCGAACAATTGACTAACAATTATGAAAAGTGATTGATTGAATAAAACTTAAAAGAAAATAATTAATAAACAATTATTCAAATAAAGACTTAATTCAGATGATAGAAGAAATGCATTTGCTTGGATTACTTTCCTTAGAGTCCGGAAATCATTTTATTGAATTGCTGACATATGGATTTATTGGTGATTTGACAAATATTACCAATCTTCCTTACAAGATAAATTGATATAAACACAATTAAGAAAGACACAAAGTTGTTTTCAACACGCTAACAGTTCAATTTAACGTTGCCCACCAAATTGTATTCTAAATTAAACCAACACCGTTTATGTGATTTATTCTATTGACTTGAATCAACAAAGTCTATAACTAATAAAAGTTATCTTGTTTATCAATGACCATTACCAATTATTAACCCTAACCCGTCAAACTCAATATATTCAGCAACAATCGTCAATTGAAATCAACAATTATCAATAATCTTATAATTAAAAGGAAATCAATCTCAATTAACCATAAAACCACGTTAGGTAATTACTAAGAATCATTCAATAACCAAGGATCGTCAAATAAACACATAAACTTTCAATAAATCCAATTAAATCCGCAAATCAATAATCAATCCGTAATCTAAGTATCATTATCCAAGCAAACACATGAAAATTCTTAGCCAATCATGCTATTACAGATAATCAGATTCGAATAAATACTAGAAATCATAATCAAATGAAAGATAGAAACGAATTCAAACCGAGAAACCGAAAGAATGATTGAACAATCGAAAGGGCTTCAAATCTTCTTGCTTTCTACCTTCTTGTGACTCCAAAACATCATCAAAAAGTCTCTGGAACAAGCTTTAGTCGACTTAGGGTTTATGGTGGAAGTTAGGGTTAAAATGAGGCAAAGTGAAAATTTAAGGATTCTGGCCGACCAATCCATACGCCGTATGGATGTCCATACGCCGTATGGATTGCAAAACTAGCCCATGGCCAAAAAATGAAAGTTGTAGCCCTGTTTGTTAGCTAAATTCTCCAAGTTGAATCACCCTAATCGGAGTTCGTATGAAGAAGTTATGGCCAAAATACTAAAGCATAGCCGAAAACTCAGCTTTTACACTTTTCTTCATTTTCAGCTCATCTTTCATTCTCTTTCCGATTCGAGCTTTATTTACACTTATTCCAATCCAATATTGCCTATCTTCACTCTCTTATCTTCTTTTCCTCGATCCAATTTTCTCTTGTCCAATGTTTTATTCTTTTAGTAACTTTTCTTCCAAATAAGCTTGTTTTCCGTTCCTTTTTGATCCAAGCTCCAATAAATCTCCTAAATGCAAATATGAACGAAATAAATATCTTATTCACACAAAATGCATTAGAAACCTATCAAACAAAGGGGTAATTAGTACTATAATTTAGTACATTTTGGCGTTTATCAAACATCCCCCACTTGAATCCTACTTGTCCTCAAGTAGACTGTCGGTTAAAATCATAAACTAGCAAAATATTGGAAATTAGGGACTTACATACTAACTAGCATTTACCAACCTAAATCTTACTCTTAAAACTAATTTTACCTTAAATCTAGCAATCAAGAAACTCTATCAGGAAATCAAATTCTTCATGAGTTATTATTAGACATGTAAGATGATTCATTAGGATTATCGATATTGTTGTCCACTTAAACAATCTGAATTACAGCAGATGAGCTTAACATTATTATTCTAGCAGGCTTTTACCTTTGAATCTCAATTGCAAAATACTCTTATATAATTAACAAGCCACAGCTTTCCTCATCAAGAAATCCAAATAAATCCATAATTTTTCAAACCAAGACATTGGTGACAGGTCTGTACCTCAGTACAACAAAGCGACATAACTTGGCTTTGATAGATATATCTATACATTATTCATTTTCATTTTTTTTTATTTTAGATAAAAGCAAATATACTGACGGAAACCAGGTCTGTACTTACGTACAACAGAGGAGACATCACCCAGTATATTCCCAAATGAGGATCACAAGATTTTTCAGAATGAGGACTATGACAAGCTAACATATAAGATTTAAAACCAAAGTTATACCTTGCTAAAAATTTCCTTAGGCAATTACCTACTTCATTCATTAATTTCTTAAGAGCTCAACTACCTTCATACAGACTGCCTATCGATACATCACAAAATGAACTATCCCATATTTAAACATTTAAGGTTAATTTATTCCTTTGAATTCCCCAATATTGTTACAAGATTACTAAATTTAAGAAAAATTAAAATTTTAAAAGAAAAATTTAGACTGATAATTGACTAATACAGAATGCCCCTTTTAAAATGATATCTACCAATATTTGCACTCTGATCAGTTAGGACAAATAGACTTCTTTTCCCCTATCCCCCACTTAGAAATATGCAATGTCCTCATTGCAAAAAGAAACATAATATTAGGGAATAGAAAAGAAGTGAAACAGAAAAACTCCCCTGATTAAGAAGAAAAATTCATGAATGAACTGGTTCTGAAATAAAATACAACAGCACACTTCTGTAGGCATCACGGTTGCATTTAGCATATGCAACAAGCCTTTAAACCCCTCAGTATCCTGAGTGGACGAGTTGTAGTCTCGTGAGGGTTTCCAGGAAACATACCCACAAAGTTCAAACCTGCAAGCAAAAACAATAAAACAAAATAATAAAATAACGGGTTGTCTCCCGAAAGCGCTTTTGTTTATCACGTCGGTAAGCTCGACATCTCGCATCATATCTTAAATACGATCCATCTCCAAATCACGCTTGGAGCCCCTTGCATCACCATAGTATCTCTTCAAACGACTTCCATTAACCTTGAAAGTTTTTCCAGAATGACCTTGCAGATCAACAGCACCAAAAGGATAAACTTTCTCTACCACAAAAGGTCCCGTCCAGCGTGTCTTCAACTTAACAGGAAGCAAATGCATACGAGAACTGTATAGGAGAACCTTACCACCTTTTTCAAATAAACTCTTTGATTTAAAACGTGAATCATGTCATTTCTTGGTGCGCTCCATATATAATCGGGCGTTAACATAAGCATTCATTCCTAACACTTTCTCCAATTGTGCATTCGTAAGATGCGATTCAATATCACTGATCCAAACCTTCGGCGTTCCAAATCGTGAAAACAATCGCTTACGGAACTTCACCACAACCCGTGCATCATTTATAGGTAATGCCTTCACTTTCAACATCTTTCGTGACGTGTAATTAGGTCCCTTATACCCTCTAGTAGGACCATTGTGACAATGACTTAGAATTCGCGTCTCCGTTTTGATCGAGATTCCATTTGTCAAGATTGACTCTTTACTCTCCTTTAGCTTAATGCCTTCATTTTCTAAATCTTTCTCGCACGTTGTCTCGATCTCCACAGGCAATTTATCGAACTTGTCGATGTCACGGATTGTCGCGAGGCTTCCCTTCCATCCTTCAAGAATCATTGGGTCTAAATCTACGTCATCCTTCGAACTTTGCAAACTCTCGTCATCCTCAGATAATTCTCTCATGCTAGCAAAGTAACAAGTATCATCCACTGATTCTGGATATTGCATAGATTCATTCACATTAAATACAACATTTTCATCCCCCAATCTCAAGGTTATTTTCCTATCAAAAACATCGATCAATGCTCTGGAAGTGGCAAGGAAGGGTCTACCTAGAATAATCGGCACCTTAGGATCCTCTACCATGTCGAGAATCACAAAGTCACAGGGAAACACAAACTTATCAACCTTGACTAAAAAGTTCTCAACCATCCCTTTGGGGTATTGAACAGAGTGATAAGCCAACTCGATGCACATTTGGATGGACTTAGGTTTTCCTAGCCCAAGTCTAGCGTACATAGTATAAGGCATAATAGATATGCTAGCCCCGAGATCCGCTAGTGCATTCACGATATCTAACTTACCAATTAAACAGGGAATAGTGATACTCCCCGGATCCTTCATTTTTGGTGGTAACTTGTTTTGCATCACGGCCGAGCATCGCTCGTTCATTGTTACAGTGGTTGCTTCAGGCAACTTGCTCTTATTAGTCAAAAGCTCCTTCAAATATCTTGCATACTTAGGTATTTGAGCAATGACCTCCACAAACGAAATGTTAATGTGGAGTTGCTTCAAATTCTCAAGAAATTGATGGTCATGAGCTTCATATTTTCCTCTCCTCAAAGCTGCTGGGTAAGGTGGTGGTGGCGCATGATCCTTCGCATATTGCTTATCCTTAGCAATTTGATCAGCTTTTGTGTCCACCCTTGGACTGTTGACAACTTCTGCTTCCTTCTCTTTCTCGGGCAAAGGCTGAGGTGCAGGCTTCTTCTTAACAATTGGATCTTCATGAACGTTTCCACTTCTGGTAATCACAGCTTTCGCCTGATCACGTGGATTGGTTTCAGTGAATCCAGGAAGAGTTCCCGGGGGTCTCTCTTGGAGAACTTTAGCTATGCTGGAAATGGTTCTCTCAATTTGCTTGATCGCCGCTCCCTGATTTCGAACCAATGCTTCGATGGTGTCCATCCGTTGTCCAGACCTAGCAATAAATTTCTCGTTGGTGGTCAAAAACTTCCCCATCATTTCTTCCAAATTGGATTTCTTCTCGGGGAAGGTTGCTGAGGGTTGTTCCTTAGTGAAAAGACCTGGCTGAGTCTGGCGGAACTGGCGACCTCCTTCCTGGTATGGTCTTAGGAAAAATCACCCATTGCCTTGGCAGTAGGTTCCGTGAGTTTCCACACATTTAACTTCCTCTCTCACTTTTCCAGAATTCATTTCGGGACAATTCTTGACTAAATGAGTTCCTCCACAGTTGTCACACCCTACTTGGATTGCATGGACAGTCTCGGTCACCTTTTTTATGTCTCTTCCCATGTTGTCCAGTTTGGCAGTTATGGCGGCAAGTCCATCGTCATTGCTAATTGACCTCTTTCTCCTAGAGGAACCATCATCCCATAACCGAAAATGCTTTGCTTGGTCGCGTATAGCAGCTAAGGCGTCCCTAGGAATCTTCTTCGGGATATGTCCTTGAGCATCTAATTGCTGTCTTGTAGCACAATCCACTCCCGTGTAGAATACCATTATAATTTGCTGGTCGTTTAGGTCGTGCTGTGGACATTTATGCATCAAGTCCTGGTACCTTTCCCACGCTTCGTGTAGTGACTCATCAACTTCTTGCTTGAAATTCCTAATCTCGTCGATCATCTTCGAAGTTTTGGATGGCGGGCAGTACATCTTTAGAAACTTTATACGGAGATCTTCCCACGTGGTGATGGATCCAGCTGGTTCATTAGTAATCCATCTTTTTGCGGCTCCCTTGAGTGTTCTTGGGAACACGCGGAGCATGACTTGATCGCTTGTAATGTTAGGGATGCTGAACATATCGGCAATCTCCTCAATCTTTTCCACGTGCTCGTTGGCATCTTCTCTCTCCTCTCCTCGAAACGGGTTTTCCCTAAGCTCTTTTAGGAATTGTCCCTTTATCTCGAACTCGATGTTTTCTGCAATTGCGGGCCTCACAACTCCTGGGCCAAGGTCGCTACGCCTTCTGCTCGAATATTCCTCGAGAGTCATATTGGCAATGTCGTCTGCCATTTCTAAATCTGGTTCCGATTGATCGATGGGTGGTTCAAAGAGAGCTCGTAAATATTCTCCGAAATCGTCCTCCAAATACGAAGGGTAGAACAAGACTCTTAATATAACACAAATTATAAACTAATCCTATACACAGATAATACAAATAAACAGGTAAATAAAGATTAAATTAAAACTATTAATTTACAGAAAAAAAATTCCAATTTATCAAATTGAATCAAACCGCTCCCCGGTAGCGGCGCCAAAAACTTGATGTCGTGTAAACGGGGCTTTAGTTTTAAAATAGGAAATACCTAACTTACTACACACAACCCAGGCAAGAATACCTGATCATATATAGTATAGCTCAGTAAGTCCGAGTCGAACACAGGGAACGGATGTCAAATTAAATAAATTGGAATTTGATACAAATAATGAAAGCAGCAAATATTGGGGGGCGTTTTAGTTCTGATCGAACAATTGACTAACAATTATGAAAAGTGATTGATTGAATAAAACTTAAAAGAAAATAATTAATAAACAATTATTCAAATAAAGACTTAATTCAGATGATAGAAGAAATGCATTTGCTTGGATTACTTTCCTTAGAGTCCGGAAATCATTTTATTGAATTGCTGACATATGGATTTATTGGTGATTTGACAAATATTACCAATCTTCCTTACAAGATAAATTGATATAAACACAATTAAGAAAAACACAAAGTTGTTTTCAACACGCTAACAGTTCAATTTAACGTTGCCCACCAAATTGTATTCTAAATTAAACCAACACCGTTTATGTGATTTATTTTATTGACTTGAATCAACAAAGTCTATAACTAATAAAAGTTATCTTGTTTATCAATGACCATTACCAATTATTAACCCTAACCCGTCAAACTCAATATATTCAGCAACAATCGTCAATTGAAATCAACAATTATCAATAATCTTATAATTAAAAGGAAATCAATCTCAATTAACCATAAAACCACGTTAGGTAATTACTAAGAATCATTCAATAACCAAGGATCGTCAAATAAACACATAAACTTTCAATAAATCCAATTAAATCCGCAAATCAATAATCAATCCGTAATCTAAGTATCATTATCCAAGAAAACACATGAAAATTCTTAGCCAATCATGCTATTACAGATAATCAGATTCGAATAAATACTAGAAATCATAATCAAATGAAAGATAGAAACGAATTCAAACCGAGAAACCGAAAGAATGATTGAACAATCGAAATGGCTTCAAATCTTCTTGCTTTCTACCTTCTTGTGCATCCAAAACATCATCAAAAAGCCTCTGGAACAAGCTTTAGTCGACTTAGGGTTTATGGTGGAAGTTAGGGTTAAAATGAGGCAAAGTGAAAATTTAAGGATTCTGGCCGACCAATCCATACGCCGTATGGATGTCCATACGCCGTATGGATTGCAAAAATAGCCCATGGCCAAAAAATGAAAGTTGTAGCCCCGTTTGTTAGCTAAATTCTCCAACTTGAATCACCCCAATTGGAGTTCGTATGAAGAAGTTATGGCCAAAATACTAACGCATAGCCGAAAACTCAGCTTTTACACTTTTCTTCATTTTCAGCTCATCTTTCATTCTCTTTCCGATTCGAGCTTCATTTACACTTATTCCAATCCAATATTGCCTATCTTCACTCTCTTAGCTTCTTTTCCTCAATCCAATCTTCTCTTGTCCAATGTTTTATTCTTTTAGTAACTTTTCTTCCAAATAAGCTCGTTTTCCGTTCCTTTTTGATCCAAGCTCCAATAAATCTCCTAAATGCAAATATGAACGAAATAAGTATCTTATTCACACAAAATGCATTAGAAACCTATCAAACAAAGGGGTAATTATTACTATAATCTAGTACATTTTGGCGTTTATCAATATGTAATATTGGCATGTTATGAGTATGAAAGTATATAGTTTATGGGAGTTTATGGGAATATCTACGTGAATAATAATAAGTTGAGCTCAATTATTTAAATATAGGTTGTTTAAGTGGATAACAATATCAGTAATCATTGTGAACTAATTAATGTTTAAAAAATAATAACTTCATGTGTAGATCATTTTTTGTAATCTCGTAGTTTCTTAATATTTATTTTTAGAATTAACAGATTTTTAAATTTAAACGTTTGAGTTGAAGATGGGTGATGTTGTGTAATTCCTTTGTTAGTTATTTAGATTAATGGAGATGACTGTTTTCTTAATAGTTTTGATTTTTGAATCGATAGTCTACTTGAGGACAAGCAGGATTCAAGTGGGGGATGTTTGATAAACGCTCAAAAGTACTATATTTTAGTAGTATCTTACCCCTATTCTCGGATGTTTCTATTGCATTTATTTAAGAATAGATATTGATTTCGTTCATATTTGCAATTAGATGTGGAAATGGAGCGTTTATAAAGAAAGAAATGGAAAACAGTCAATAAACGAGCTAAATGATGCATATCTGAAGAATAAAGTGAAGCCGAAGTTGATAAAAAGAATAAATCAAGAAAAATGAAGAAACCGGCTGGAAATTGCATCCATACACCATATGGAAATCCATACGCCGTATGGATTGCAGCAGTGAAGGCCCAGGTTACGCGGACTTGGGCTGGGCTTGAAATCAATCCATACGCCGTATGGAAATCCATACGCCGTATGGATCAAAATCACAGGAACTATTAATTCGTGATTTTAACCCTAAAAACAGAGAGTTCGAATTGTTTTCGTTTTTAGTCGATAAAATACGATTAGTAGGGTTTAGTTACGAATTATTTTGGTATTTTGGAGGCACGAAAGCTCAAGATCGAGGGTAGTTCGTCTTAGTTCTTCGTGATTCGTCTTTATAATTCGGTATACTTCTTTTATTTCGATTTCATTAAAGTATTTGATGTTGAATAAACTGAGTTTTACTGTTTTATGATGAATTGAATATCCAAAGTGATTGTGTAATTGATTGAACTCGGATTATGATTGTTGAACGATTATTATTGCGTATTGGCTAAGTTATTTAATTGAAAACGGTTATATTACTCGTGAATCCTTGTTTATTGGTAACTGGTAGTTATTAGTTCTCAACGTGGTTAATAAGATTGATGAGATTGATTTCCTTTGATTTTATTAATTATTGATGGTTATAATCTTAGGGTTTTAACTATTGCTAAATAGATTGAGTTTGATAGGTTGAGAAATTAATAATTATTCACTTTAAAATGAATGAGACAATACGTTAATTATTGGGTATTGTTGAGTCATACCAATAGAGTTAATTATAATTAGTTGTGAATGTTTAATGCATGATTTAGGGAAAGGCACACAATTGACTGATCATCTTATGACATTGGAACCAGTGTTTTATGTTGGACCCTAGATTGTAGGAATTAGTTGGACCCGAACCGTTGGCTAGTTCACATTCAATTTAATATCATTGAAGAATTTGGTGTTAAGTTGATCTAAAAGAATCACAATTAGATAATCAATACGTAATGAATCGGGAAATATGAATATGAGTGACATTAATTATACAATTACTTATTCCTTCCATTTAGTATTTATTATTATTTATTTATTGTTTAAAAGTAAGTTTTTATTTAAGTTTAATTATTTTAAATTAATGTTTTCAAAACAAATGTTCGAACGGAACTAAAACGCCCCCCTTATTTACTGCTTTCTAGTTAATTTTTAATTTCTATTTATAATAAATCCGCCGTTCCCTGTGTTCGAATCTGACTTACCAAATCTATATTTACATTCGATCGGGTATTCTTGCCTGGTTGCTTGAAAGTATTTATTAGGTATTTCTATTTATAAATTATAAAACAAGACGCGCTTTCATAGCACATCAAATTGTACACTTCAGTAGTTTGAGTATATAATACTTGAAATAAAAGTTTAAATTTTGACTAAATTTTAGGTCATTTTTGACCGGGTGTCACATTCTCCCCTTGTTAGGAGAATTTCGTCCCGAAATTTGTTCGTAGTAATTATCGGTATATCGAAATAATGGTATGTGCATATCCTAAGAAAGTCTGTGAGTCTACTAAGAGTGATCTAACTTCAATCTAGTGCTGCCTTCCTCCCCTTGTTAGATAAGTGCCTTACTGACAACTAAAGGAATAGAGGAAGTGAGTTTCCATATATTTAACCATTTTGTCTGTGAAAGCAAGTTCAGTCAGTCAGTCAGTCGCTAGGGTGTAGCTACACTTTGCACTAGTAGTCTAAAGTAGAGTAGTAACTTCCACTATGATCATACAGTTTGTCACGGTCAGTAGTGTCGTAGCATAAAGTAAACTCTATCAGTTTCATATAGAAACTAAGTTGTCGTTTTTCCCTAACCCTATCGTGCACTTAGAATCTAGGGAAAACATAAAAGATATCAAGTAGCAAGTAAGATCTGTCAAAGTAAATAGTATAAAGGCAGTCGGGTTATTTGTGAGTGACCATACCCGTGTTGAGCAAGTCAATAAGTCTCGGGTCCTGGGGATCCTCCCTAGTGTTGAGTACATAAGCTCTTCCTCGAGCAGGGTTGTTTTTCAGCTTTGGGCAGTCCTTCCTGAAATGCCCAGTACCATTGCACTCATAGCAGGTCTTGGGTGCTGAGGTGTTGGTATCAATGGTGATTGCCTTGCAGTCTTTGGTCAGGTGTCCAAATCGCTTGCATTTGGTGCAAAGACATAGACCATCATGATGAAGCTTGCACTTAGTGCAATGGGGCTTGCTTCAATGGGGCTTGCTTCCCATATACTCTTTCTTGTCACTAGTGTAGGTTGAGTCAGCCTTGCCAGTGTCAACCTTTTTGTTTGAGGCGGTGGGGTTTCCTTCCCACTTGCGCTTGCTAGGGTTTCCAGCTTTCTCGCGCCGGGCTACCTGGGCCATGAGCTCATGCGCCATACGGATGGCACTTTGGATGGTTTCAGGCTTAGATGAAATAACATTCCCCTGAATATTCTCAGGGAGTCCTTTGATGTACCTCTCAATGCGTTTACGCTCAGGGTCTACCATGGAAGGGCAAAGGAGAGCTAGTTGTTGGAATTTGGTGGTATAACTAATGATGTCAGTTCCCTGAACTGTTAAGTTCCAGAACTCCTCTTCCAATCTCTGGAGTTCTTCATTGGGACAGTACTCATCCCTTAACTTCTTCTTCAATTCTTCCCATGGGAGTTGATATGCAGCATCAATCCCAACAGATTGAATGTACGAGTTCCACCAAGTCAGAACACCTTCTAGGAAGGTACAGGTGGAGTACTTGACTTTACAGTCTTCGGGGCAGTTGCAGATTCTGAAGACTGATTCCATTTTCTCTATCCACCTGACTAGTCCAATGGCACCTTCCGTGCCTTTGAAATTCAGTGGCTTGCAGTTTAGAAAGTCCTTATAGGAGCAGGGTTTGTTTGCAGGAGCATTGACAGCAATGTCCTCGCTGCTCGAATTGGACTAAGCAGCAAGAGCTTGAGCTACACTCTGTGCAATGAGTTGAGCGATTTCAGTATCGCTGTACATGTGTCGTCGTGGAGGCATGTTCCTTCAGTAGGAGAAATGGAAAACGTGAGTTTTGGTGTAAGAGTATGATTATCGTAGTTGTATATATAAAGATAATATACCGAAACACAAGTGACAATCAATGGTGTAGATTAATAAAGGTTGTAATCATTGAACATGCGTGTCCAAAGATTACGAGAGTTGAAATTTATGACAAGTTTTCGAGAATTTTGTAATATCTTGGACCCATATTTGTCCGGATGAAAATGATGTTACTAGTAATGGTAGGAAAAGGGTGTGAGATAAAGTTTTTCCTCAAAGGTGTATGATATCCGACGGAATAGGTTTTCAGTTCTAATGATCCTACGAAATAAGTAACGGAAGCCTATACAACGATAGCCTAAAGTATACCTATTCCCACTGTTAACTATAACGGTGAACTAATGTTGCATACGTTACGGTGAGAAAGTTAGATGTACTATAACAGATGTGTTACCAAGTATCCTATGCCTATTATTATATATCACATATAATAATTCATAGTTTGTTCAGACAGGTATATACCATATATATTTATATATAGATATATATCCACCTAGTTGTGTCTAGCATAGACAAGAATGAGTCCCGGTTCTCTCGTGGTCAGAGTCAACTATTGCATTCCTGTTCAACATAACCCTTTTCAGATCTCACATCATCTTCATTTAATTGTACATAGTTGATCAGGCTATGTTAAATTAAACTGGTATGATGTAATCCCTGAACTAGTTATACCTAATGAGGAATACTGCCTAACGGTCATAGTCTAGGCCCAATACATGCAACCTAGTTCACAATAACCTTAGGCTCTGATACCAATCTGTCACACCCCCTAATTCGGGTTGCGGAAGCGAATCGGGTCGGGGCATGACTAATCAATAACCAAAGCACAAGATATATAGTAAACGACTCTAAATGAGATGTTTTAGAAAATACATTACAATACAATACATTACATGAGTTTTCAAAAGTAATAAGTCATATAGTTACATCATTAGTGAGTTCGCAAACCGATTCTAAAGATTTTAGTTACATAATCATAGTACAAAATATAATGCCAGTAAAATCTTCATAAGTGTATGCATGCGACTCGTACTAGCTTAGCATATAAGTAGATCCTGCCGGGCATCCCTACTCAAGCTGCGTACCTGAGAATGCATCACTAAAAAGGTCAACCAAAAAGTTGGTGAATCTCACAGGTTTATAGTAAGTAACAGTTTTGAACACATCAAGTAGTAAAAGTAAGTAATAATTGCACGTATGCAATAGTTTCGATATACATTGTCATGAGCACCATAGTTAAAGCTTAACAGTGTAGATGAATGGTACAGTCAAGTACAGTATCATGTACCCCCGTGAGTGCTATCCGAACACTCATATGTAACAAATACTAATATGTCTGTTTCTACGGTGTAATCCGTGGTAGCGCTACTACCCCAGGCAGGGATTGTCAGTCCCAAATGGATCCATCTACTAGTAATCGCGCTTAAGTCCATAACTAACAACTTATGATAAGGAGGCTTTCAGTGGATAAAGTAAAACCCATGCAATCGATATACCAGTAAATCAGTAAGTAAATCAAGTAAGTAAGTTCGTGTGTTCGAGTAAAACAAGCAATGCATCTCCCCCAAAATAGTAAAACAGTAAAAAGGGTCCGTAAGACTCACCTGAGTTTAGTAGTATCAAGCAGTAAATCAAGCAATGAGGTTCTCCGAACCAGTAACCTCTAGCGTCCTAAACGCGTAAGGTTAAGTAAGTAAAATGGATATCATTAAGTTTATCCATGCTAGTTGTCCACTCAACTAGTTAATGTCCATTAGTCTGTTATTTGTAATTGTTCGTATTTGTAGTCTGCCGTTGTGTATATATGGCCCGTTGGTGACGGTGTGTAATAATAATTCAAGTATTATTATTATGTATTTCATTGTATCGTATACTTGTAAAGTATATTTGTAAGTCTGTTTATGGCACCGCGACGTGAAAGTGTTATTCGAGTGTAAGCTCGTAGTAGTTCGAGTGTAATCCCATCTAAGTGTGAGTGTAATCTCACATGTAATTTCGAGTGTAATCTCGTGCATGTATGAGTGTAATCTCATAGTGGTTTCGAGTGTAATCTCGTATTTAAGTTATATCGTATACTTCCCAAAGTATAGTAGTTTTCATTTAGGTGTAGTGTCGTATAAGGTATAATTGTTGTATGTATCCAATACTTAGTGTAAAAAGTATTTTAAAGTTTCTGTTTTGTGCAACGATATGTAATCATGCGACAATTGCCTTTCGGAGTACTGTTCATGCGACAATGATATTGTCGTAGTACTGTTCATGCGTCAATGATATTTTCGTAGGCAGAAAAGACTTATGCGACAATGGGGTATTGTCGGACACTGTTCATGCGACAATGGTATTGTCGCAGGTCTGAGATTTCCCGTTTTTGTTTAAGTGTTCGTTTTTGTTGACTAGGTCAAACGTGTTTGGTTTGACCTGAAACTTTAAGAGAAGTCTTAAATATGTTAAATAAACTTTAGAAAATTGTCGTTACGTTTTATGGTTGACTCGAAGTGTCGGTTTGGTAAAAAGACCAAAACAGCCTTTATGGTTATATTTTCAGATTTTTCGACTAGATGATCCTCTTATTTTCTACACTTTTTAGTCCAAACCAAGACTCACCAAAAATCACAGTTAGACATAAATGTGTCTAGTTCATTTCTGCATTTTATGGTATTTTCATAAATTCATTTACTATTTTTAACAAAAATAAATATGAAGAGTGGTCGGTTTTTGTCCGAAACCGACACCAGTTCAAAGATCAGCTTCTACACCAAAAACCGTGTATTTCTGGAAAAGGTCAAAGAATAACTTTTTGTATAGGACATCCATATGGAGATTTCGGTATAAGATTCATGTGTTGATTAATCGTAGAACTCAATATATGGTCTTGAGAAGGAGGGGGACGTTCCTGTCCGCCGGAACAGTAACGCGCACCTTAACGGAAATATTATTTTAAAATAGAAAACTAAGTCAAAATGTTACAAAATTGGTGTCATTGTAAAGCTAACATCACGAACTACATTTTAGGCTTAAGAAACGTTTAATTTCATGTTGAAATTATTTTTATATGATTTTTCTCGTGACGACACAGAATCTGTCCCAAGAACTTAGATTGTATATTCGAGTTTTAATATGCATTTCGGTCAATTATTTGGACATCTTAGAGTTGAGTGAGCACTAGAACATGTAAATATAGATCATTATAGATAATCTAATGGAAAAGATTAGAAATCTTACAAGAAAATAGCGATCTAAAGCCGGAAATGAGATGAGGAGGTGATGGGCTTCGTTTTCTCGCGTTTATCTTCGGTTTCCCTTCAAGATCAAGGTGGTGGCTCTAGGTGGTGGTGTGGCAGTTTGTGACAGCCTTGAGGGCTGGAGAAATCGCCCAAAAGAGAGAGAGAGAATAGGGTGTGAGAGAGAGAGTGAGGTTGATGAATGATTGAATCAACAAAAAGGGTGTGTTTGGTATGGCTTAAGGTCAAAGGGGCATGGGTTGCCATATTTGGCATGTGGGCTGTTCTTGGGTGGGTCCCATGAGCAGATCTTTGGTTAAAATTTGTTCCCCAAATTTTACGTATTGTCCCGTATTCGTTTACCCGATCGTTTTGTCGCCCGATTAAACGTTAAACGTTTAATATGCTAGTTTTCGTTAACGTTTTAAAACGCGATATTTTTAATAAAAGTTTTACTCAAAGTAGTGTAATTAAGTTACTAAAATAATATTCTAGTTTTCGTTTGGTCGCCGGTCGCGAATCTTGTGTTTATTCGAACTGTGAAACGTTTTTAATCGTTTATGATTATACGCGTGTAATCGCGTTATTTTTACTTGAAGTATTTTATCAAAATACTTAATAATAAGTTATAAAAATATAACTTTAGTTTATTTCGTCGGTCGGGTGCGTTTCGTGCATTTTCGTCACGTTCGGTTACGTTTTAAGCAAAACGTACGTGTTCGTTATATTATAAACATAATATAAAGTAATAATTGACGTTATTAAATACTTCCATATCATTTAATAATAGTTTCACCAACTTCCATTTTAAGTTTCTGCGTTCTGTCAGATTCGCATATACACGATTATTAAACAATCGTTTAACGTTATTTTATATATTTATATGTATAATAATTGTACACTTCAGTAGTTTGAGTATATAATACTTGAAATAAAAGTTTAAATTTTGACCAAATTTTGGGTCATTTTTGACCGGGTGTCACACAAGTAGCAAACAGCCTATGGAGAAGGAACAACCAAACCTACAATGATAATGATACAAGCAAATGACCTTTAAGAAAGAAATATCAAAAGACGTAAATAAACCAACACACCTTTTCTATTATTTCCGATGTGGGATACAAGTTTGTTTTATATAGGTAAGAAAAATGGATAAGATATGTCTATATATATACACTTGTGTTTGGGCTTTCATCTTCTCGATCTGTCGATCACAACCTCAAAATTATTAAGTCCATTAAGGCCCATGCACACGTTTCTTGTGGGTCTGTTTACTCACAACCGCTATAAATGGCTCCAAATATTTTCTTGGATATTTTTTTCCCGGAATAAATATTGTTAATTTTGAATCGATTGGCTAATAACCGCTACTAATGGAGTATAACAAATGTAGCGAGTAGACTTGACCGCCACAATCATTGTTACTTAAAGCGGTTTAACATAAACCGCTACATTAGCATTGTTGGGACCCCACAGTAAGACTGGTAAACCGCTCCATTGAAGATTATTATATCCACTTTATGATGTTTATAGCGGTTTTCACTTAAAACTGATATAACGTTGCGCTCTTTTTACTCGTTTTTGTACTAGTGCACTAAAATATTGAAATTGGATATTGTGACATACATCAATGTAGGTTGCTTTTTGTTAACATCATTTAGTATGAAAAGTTATAACAAAATTAGAGTATTTATTGTATTCTAAACTTAACAAAACAAATTAAAAGATCATTTAACCTTCAAAAAAGAATAAACAAGAATATGAATAGTATTGAATTATTATAAAACATATCTTATTATAATTTATTGAAAAAATTTCCTATCTTAAATACAAAATCAAACCTGAGTAATTCTTTTAACCGTCTAAATTCGTGAAAACATATTAGAGTGTGAATAAATTTTCTTCCTCGTCCTTTAAACTCATTTTTTTTTGTTTGACGATATTGTTTTACTAATAGTTTTATATACGACATATTTACAAACATCACTTAGATATTGATATAATTTTCCGCTGCATTGTCCGGTTTCTGACACGTAAGAGTAGCCCAAGACTCGGCAGAGTCAAAAAATGACTCGTAAGAGTCAAAGCCATTTACGAGTCGGAGTCCGAGTCGCCTCATTTTTGAATTTCTGAACCGACTCGTAAGAGTTGACTCGTAAGAGTTGACTCGTGAATCGTAAGAGTTTAACAACTATCGATATAGATACTATAATCAATGGTTGATTTGTTGAGATTGATATCTTTAATGAAGGATAATTTAGTCATTACACATTGTTGAGTCTATAAGAGTTAGATAAAAGTTGAACTAGAAATGGTAAAAAATGAAGAATGGATGAACCGATATGATTGTTCTATTTCAAAAACTCATTTTCACTTCTCTTTTTTTTCAAAACTAAATATCTCACAAACCGTATGTCTATAAATTATAAAAATTACCTATTCGGAATCAACGTCTTTTTGTCTTCGATTCTAGATCCAACATGCTATACTTTCGAAAAAGTTTTCTTTTCCCATTTTTATAGGGCTTTAAATCATATGTGATTTAACACTAAAAAATAATCACACCCACTTATATCCCCGAATAAACTTTAAATTCAAATCATTTATGAAAAGAGATTAAAACACGAAAAAGTAAGTTGTAATCACATGCGATTGAACATCAAAGTATTAATCACATGTGATTAAAAAGTAATAAAATACGAAATTTCAAATCATTGACTATAATTATACAATTAAGTAAAAATCATGTTGAAATCATACATAAATTATCATGTATCAGTAAATTTATCATCAAATATCAATTTTTAAATTAAAATCATATGTGATTATATACAAAATCATATGTGATTATATAACAAATCACTTGTGATTAAATGTACAAATAACAATCACGTGTGATTTTTAATGAAAACTAATTTAATTTTTAATTTTTATTTATAATTAATAATATGGATGAATATTAAGTTGTAATCACGTGTTAAATAACATATACCATGAATAAATAATCGTAAACAAATTGTAATTTTTTAATCATAATTATATTATAAATCCGGTAAAAAAATTAAGGAAAAAAAATTCTTCGAAAATATAGCTTATGACATCTCTAATCGAAGAGATATGAAGTTGATTCCGAATATATAATTTTTATAATTTATGAACTTACGGCTGGCTTGTGAGATAATTAGCCATAGGGGTAAAAATATAATTGGGGTTTGTAGGAAAATGGAACAATTTATTAGTTCTCTTATTCTCTACTTTTTTGCATTCTTAAAAGAACTTACCTCGTAAGAGTTATTATAGATATCACACAAAGACAATTGAAATACCGCTCACGTAATGCGGTGATAATAGTCAATTTTCATTTTATTACATATTGTGCTAAGTTGAAAGGAATTGTATTTGGGACTGAAAAGTGAAAATTTTCTTAAATTGAGTAAATTATATTTATGAGACTAATAGGAGGAAAATTGATAATTTTAATTTCCATAAAGAGTTTAAGATTCAACATATAAGTATTAGATATATGTAAAATGATTATTATTGACTTTAAGCTAATTAAGTCAGTTCACTTGGACTTAAGTAATCACAATAACTAGATGGGCTTTTTAGTTATTATTGAGCCGAAAGAAAACCTAAACTATAAGTAAATAAAAAAACCCAACATAATACGGGGTGTGTTTTTGTGTTATTTTTGGGGTGCGTGCCGTACAAAGAAAACCACAAAGTGGTTCTTTTTGTGTTTTTTAAACGTATTGATAAAGGTTTTTTTTGGTTTAGAATATCAATATCAATAACAATTGTATCATGTATCAAATTATACTTTTTCTATATAAGTTTCCCAATTGAACTCGTACGTAGTACTGTCAAACGTAAAACCTCAATTTTAGAACCCACCATCCATACGTCTATACCTGTCTCCAAGTCCCTACGTACGGAAGTATCCATGGAAAACCACACAGAAAAAGATGTGCAGCACGTTACGATTTTCGTTAGAGATGAAGAAGAGAAACCACCAATGATCACGGCTCATCAACAGGACGAGGGCGATGACAAGACCAGAATTTATGTTTTATGTTATTATATTCTATTAATGATTCTTTTTTCAGTACCTCTCTGCTTTATACTGCCGTATATCATTTTCTTCAAAGTCCCGGACGTGTACTTGATCAGCTATATACTCGTACCCGTAGGCTTGATAATGATAGTTGCAACCTTAGTATTCCCCTGCCTCGTGAACAACGAAGGAGAGAACTGATCGGAACAACTTAACTAGCTACCTCGACAACAAGAGAAGACTATCAATCATTCTTGAGGCACTTGTATTTAATTGAAAGTCTGTTTATGTTTTTATGTTAAACACAATTAAGTAATTAATTTCTTATTAGAATAACTTTAACAATTAGCGATGATGAACATGTCAAACGGCTAACAATTGCAGCCGTGGCTCATCAAAGAGATTGTCATGCTATCTGTTATCATCTATTAATGATGCTTCTTTCACTATCTCCCTGTGTTATACTGCTGTGTATCATTCTCTTCAAACTCTCCGACCTCTACTGGTTGATACCCATATTCGGAGGCTTGACATTGATGGTTGGCCTCGTCTACTTTTTGTTGATTCTTCTTTACGACGAAGATGACCCTGGTTTATGTTTTTATGTTAAATACAATTTATGTAATCTCTTTCATTCTTTCGTTGGATGATAATGGGATCCGTTCGATCTCTTGCATTATTTATTTCTCTATTGATGCCTATCTTCTTGTTAATGATAATGGGATCGTTTGTTCACTCCAACCTATCCAATTCCACGGGTCGATTAGCAATTTTTACTCATATGTGTAGCATTGACAATGATAGTTGCACCGTATATATTATGTGCGTGCGTCTTGTCAAATATTTACAATGAAGGATATGACTCGGAAGTTCGGAACAACCACCTCAGCAACAAAACAACACCCCATCAATCATGCTTGGCACTTGTAATTTATTGAATTATGTTTATGTTTTTATGTTACACATATTATATATGTAATCATAGTTGTTAAACTCTTACGATTTACAAGTTGGCAAGTCGGCTCATAAATTCAAAAAATGAGGCAACTCGAACTCTGACTCATATATGACTTTGACTCTTCCAAGTCGTGTTGACTCTTCCAAGTCTTGGACGACTCTTACGAGTCAGAAATCGGACACACTTTTAATGTAATGTAATAAAAAACATACAATGACAAAATAAGATAAAAAGATGACTATTAATCTATTTTAAATTAAGCATTTATGTTAATTCATGGATTTCATCATTTTTTACTTCTATTAAGAATAAAGATCTAAACAATAATATACATATACATATAGATATAAATATATATTTGCTGTAAAATTATTACTCTTACAAGTCGAGTAAAGTCATTAGTCACAAGTTATAAATTAACAATATGAATCACGAGTTAACAACAATGCATGTAATGTCATCTTTTCTTATTTCTCTTTGGTTTGGTTTGATATAGACTATAGAATTTCAAAATTTACTTGACTTTTCCGAAGGAGAGAACTGATCGGAACAACTACCTCAACAACAAGAGAAGACCATCGATCATTCTTGTGGCCCTTGTAAGAAGAGAAGACCATCAATCATTCTTGAGGGCCTTGTATTTAATTGAAAATCTGTTTATGTTTTTAGGGTAAGGTTCAAATGAGACTAAAAATTTGTGTGAGAATAGAGGAACCAATGACATGGTGTCATGTGTAAAAAGAGAATACAAAACCCATTGACCCCTTAAGTTAAATATCTCACAAACGACAAATCAAAAAATTATGAAAATTGCACCATTAGATTCAGCGTTTGATCATCTTCGATTTGCTGTCCATTAAGGCATACTTTCGACGAGTTTTTTTTTTCATTATTTTTAGTGGGTTTCACATTACTAACACGTGTGTTACAGTGTTGCGTTTTGAACTCTTCTCTGTGTTTTTATGTTAAACACAATTAAGTAATTAGTTTCTTATTAAATAACTTTACGAATCTCCACACTCCTCTTCTTTGGTACCACCGGTCTCATGTCAATTCTTCAACAAACTTTAAATGTGTACCATAAGTAGAATCTGTATTGATATTAGGAATATAGCGAGTCTCTATTTTAATCTTCATTGATTTGTTGTTTCGAATTATTTTTTATACATATGTTAGGATATGTTATTTTTTAATTATTTAATTTGTTGTTTCCAATTATTTTTTATACATATGTTAGGATATGTTATTTTTTAATTATTTAATTTGTTGTTTCCAATTATTTTGATACATATGTTAGGATATGTTATTTTTTTAATTATTTAATTTATTGATCGAATCTTTCAACAATGTACGGATTTAGAGATTTTATGTTCACCTATTCTCATTGCAGATGAGATTTTAGATCTAGTTGATGATATTCTCAAATAAATTTAAGAAAATAATAACGCTCAATAAGACTTTAGAACGTACATTAATACTTGTATAGGTACTATAATAAACTCTCTGATCTCTTAATTTTAGTTGGCACAATGACTGTCACTTAAAGTACAAGCAATTTATGCACGTTAACAATACTCATAAATTTAAAAGAATCGAAAAAACCAATTTGTACAATACAAACGTAATGAAAATCAAAGTGTTACAAAGTTTAAGAGTCCAAAATAAACATCTTACTGAAAATAAAATAAGAAAAACTACTAGTAGTGATTAATTAAGAAACATATAAAAGTCTATTAAAAAGGAAACAAAAAATGTTTTCCATTCTCATATGAGGCCGGAAAGTTTATTGGCAACAGGTCGACACGAAGTGATTCATCTATACCCATTTGATTTTAGTAATATTTATTTTGTATCTTTTCTATTTCTTTTTCGTTGCATCAAAATGGCTCTATAAAACATATAAAAGTCTATTAAAAAGGAAACAAAAAATTCTTTCTCTGCAAACTACTTGCGTCGCACGTCAAATTACTCCGTATAAGATTTACTTGCTAATTACTCCGTATAAGTTATTCTATATAAGTGTCCTAATTGACCTCGTACCATTAAGTCTATCCCTGCATCCAAGTCCCCACTCCCCACGTTACGTAAGTATCCATGGAAAACCATACACAGAATGATGTGCAGCACGTTACGATTTCCGTTAGAGATGATGAACCAGAGAAACAAGCAACAATTGCAACCGATGCTCGTAAAAAAGATTATGCTATCTATTATGTTTTATTAGTTACTCTTCTCTCGGTATCTCAATGTGTGTTGGCCCCAAACTCCGGATCTTTGATGTTAACCTTGTTCAAACTTAAATGATGAGAGAATTTGGTACTACAATATAATTGTATTGATTCCACCACACTTTGTTTGTTACAGACTTCCATCTATATATACATATCTAAAAGGTGCTATGAAAGGTTGTGTTGGTTCGTTGGTACCCTTTCAATCCTAACTTCCACCTTTTCCTACGGTTATGTCTCTTCACAAGAGTCATACCTTTTCACTATTTACACAATACACACATACTATATCTAAATTACAATTTCTAACCAAACTATAATAAGTTTAGTATTACTTCCAATACTCCCCCTTAAACTAAACTTGTTCAAGATGAGTCTTCCACTTGCTTGACTTGTCTTCACAGTAACTTTGCATCTTCATCAGAGTAGTAAGTGAGAAGAGATTCTTCCTTCTTGTCTTTTTCTTTCCATTTGGTGCACTCATATCCAAGGTGTCCATAGTTGTTACATTTATAACATTTCATATCTCTCTTGTCTCGTTCTCCTTGATGTACGTCTCTTCCTCGACTTCTTTCTCCTTTATTAAATTTTCTTCCTTGTCCTCGACCGTAGTTATGATTACCACGATACTTTCCTTGCCAATTGCTAGCTTCTTTTGTCATCAGTAGCCTTTCTTCATTCTTTGTCTCCGGTTCTTCTTGACCTTTAAGACGTTCTTCATATGCTATTAATCTTCCAACGGCTTCTTCGAATGACATTTTGTCTAAATCTTGATATTGTTCAATAGTTGCTATGATCGGTAGAAACTTCTTTGAAACGGAGTTAAGTAGTTTCCTTACTAATATCTTATCTTCCAAAGCTCCACCAAGGCCTTTATACTTGGCTTTTATGCTACTTAACTTTCCTCCAAAATCACTTGCTTTTTCGTTTGGTTTCATTCTCAATGACTCGAGTTCACTACTCAATGTTTGTAGTAGTGCCTTTTGCACTAGATCGGCTCCTAAATACTTGACTTTGATTGAGTCCCATACTTCTTTTGTAGTCGAGTATTGAGCAACTTGCATTAAAACATTTTGTGGCAATGTTTGAAAGATCATTGCCTTTGATGTGTTTTCTTTCTTCTCATTTGCTATTGCTTTTCCTTCTCTTGCAACTATCGTTTCCCACATGCCATATGCCTTCAATATTGTCTCCATCATAATTGCCCATGTTGTGTAGTTTGTTTCAGTCAGTTTCGGGCATTGAAGTGCTATGTTTTGCTCATGTGTTGTGGATGCTTCTCCAGTTGTCATCCTTTCTTTCTCGTTTGTACCACACAGGTTTTAATTTTGCCACTAAGGTCTTGATTGAATCCTCTGAGGTTTCGTTTTTTTGAATCCACTAAGGTTTCATTTTTGCCACTAAGGTCTTTCTTGAGTCCACTAAGGTCTCGTTCTTGCCACTAAGGTCTTTTGTTTTGAATCCACTAAGGTTTCACTTTGCCACTAAGGTCTTGATTTTACCACAAAGGTATTAATTTGCCACGAAGGTCTTAATTGCCACTAAGGACTTAATTGCCACGAAGGTCTTGATTTGCCACTAAGGACTTAATTGCCACTAAGGACTTAAAAGAATCGAAGAAACCAATTTGTACAATACAAACGTGATGAAAATCAAAGTGTTACAAAGTTTAAGAGTCCAAAATAAACATCTTACTGAAAATAAAATAAGAAAAACTGCTAGTAGTGATTAATTAAGAAACATATAAAAGTCTATTAAAAAGGAAACAAAAAATTCTTTCTCTGCAAACTACTTGCGTCGCACGTCAAATTACTCCGTATAAGATTTACTTGCTAATTACTCCGCATAAGTTATTCTATATAAGTGTCCTAATTGACCTCGTACCATTAAGTCTATCCCTGCATCCAAGTCCCCACTCCCCACGTTACGTAAGTATCCATGGAAAACCATACACAGAATGATGTGCAGCACGTTAAAAAGATTATGCTATCCATACACAGAATGATGTGCAGCACGTTAAGTATCCACTCCCCACGATTTCCGTTAGAGATGATGAACCAGAGAAACAAGCAACAATTGCAACCGATGCTCGTAAAAAAGATTATGCTATCTATTATGTTTTATTAGTTACTCTTCTCTCGGTATCTCAATGTGTTATACTGTTGTGTACCATTGTCTTCAAAGTCTTCAACTTCTACTGGATCGGCTGGTTACTCATGTCCGTAATAGGCTTCACAATGATGGTTGCAACCGTCTGCTTTAATTGGTTCTGTATTGACGGCGAAGAAGAGGAGTCCGTACAACCAGATAATTCTTAATCGAGGCCCTTAATTGCATTCAGTGAATTTTGTTTGTGTTTTTATGTTGAACACAATTTATTACTAGTATTATTTATGTAATATCTCTTTCATTCTTTCCTTGGTTTGGTTTCCAACAGAATCACAGATTTTACTCGACTTCTGCTCATGTTTAATGTTGTGAGTTATATAAACGATTACTCTTGTCCTCATCAATTGAGTATATATGTTTCTAAGGTTGGGTAATTTACTATAACTCTATAAGCATAGCATGTGTTCGGTTTAGTGGGAAGATTACGCAATGATCGAGATCGAGTTAATAAATAAGAAACAAATTCTTTTGAATATAAGAAAAGAGTTATACATATATAGATAGATAATAACTATTCTGGTTGGTCTAGTACTATTAAGTGTTTCATATACATACACTCAAAACCTCAAGTTTTGAACCAACCATACATAATATGTATGCAACCGTGGAAAACAATACAGGAAAAGAAGGTGTGCAGAAGGTTACGATTTCCGTTAGAGATGAAGAAGCGAAGCAACCAATACTGGCAGCTCAATCAACAATCCGGATTGGTTGTGTATCGTTTACTCCAACCTCTCCAAGTTCCACTCGCCGATTAACTATTTGTGTAGCATTGAAAATGAAAGTTGCAACCGTATATATTGTCTGCGTGCGTCTTGTTAAATGTTTACAACGAAGGATAGGACTCGGAACAACCACCTCAGAAACAAAACAAAACCACCATCAATCATGCTTGAGGCACTTGTAATTTACTGAAATTTGTTTATGTTTTTATGTTAAACATAGTATTTACGTTATGTCTTCTCTTCTTTCTTTGGTTTGGTATGGACTATAGAATCTCAAATTGTAATTGACTTTTGACACATGTTTATTGAATTTTTGTATGATAAATTCTTTGTATCAGTATTAATTAAATATACTTTGCTTGCTTAAATCTAGTATAGGAATTGTAGTTGTATGAATCATGCGTCATCTTTGCTTGTACAAATACATACTATCTTATACGAGTAAGTAGTAAAAAAACGTTTAGGCTCAGCTCTCTTTGGGATTGGTTGGAGGTAACAAGCTGCAATTTAGATCGATTCTTAGACTCGTAAATCAGTTAATTATGAAAAATAATACTACGTAATATAAGATGATCATGTTTCTCCTTCTCGATATTGACAGAAACTCTCATTACCCGGTTGCATACCGGCTCGGCATTACTTTTGGCTTATGATCCTCAAAACGAGTTGATACTAATAATTCTGAATTTTGCCCTTTATCAACGTTTTCTATAAAAGGATCCTGTCAAAAGGGTGATTAAAATACACATTACCATCCAAAGCAAAAATTATTGTTATTATTATTATTCCAAAATATATATATATATATATATATATATATATATATATATATATATATATATATAGTAACTTGCTCAAAGAAAATATCTGTCCCCACTGGCCAAAATATACTAATCCATGGGAAACAATACAGGAAAAGAACATATGTACGTACCCATGGAAAACGATACAGGCAGATCGAGAAGGTGTGCAGCAGGTTACGATTTTCGTTAGAGATGAAGAATCGAAACAACCAACACCGGTGGCTCATCAACAAAAGAATGATAATGGGTTCTGTTTCCTTGCATTGTTATTTTTTTTCACTGGTAATTCGTGGTGTGTAAATAGGCGATATACATGTCAATGGGTCAATGAATCAAGGTTGTCAAAATCGGGATCTCGTTTTTGCCTTTACAAGATCGGGATCGTAGATCCTACCAATATATGATTTTTTATATAAAGATATCTAAATTCTTATAGAAAACTATTATTAGAGAAATTAATCAAATATTCAAATTTTATATTACTGAAGTGATACAATTTGTCAAACATGTATTTCTCGAACGATAAACGTACTAAAACAAAAGATAGTGGCATAGTACAATTGCACCAAAATTTGCGAGCATATTTCAAATGAAATTTCCTAATCGTCGTTTTAGAGGTTCTAGACTTTTTCTTAGGTTAATTTATCAATAAATGAGGAAATTGAACTTGGAAACAAATGTATAGTAAGTTTTGAGATATGATTTAGACTACTTGTAAGCCTTATAAGTCCAATTGTAAAAAAATAAAAAATAAAAAAAATAATAATAAATTGTAGGATCGGATCGTTCAACGATCTTACGATCGATCCTACGATCCTACTCCGATCCTACCTCCTGACCGATCCTACTCCGATCCTGCACGTTTACCCTTTGTAGGATCGTAAGATCGTACGATCCTACGATCAGGATCGCGATCTTATCAACCTTGCAATGAACCACCCTTAGGAATATTATTTTTGTTAGAGCCCATATAATTATTATTTTTTTCATGGGCCCTCCTTAGGAGGCTTTTGTGTGGACCACATTTGGAGAGCTGGACTAATATCTTTTCTTAAATAAATACTTTACTTAATTACTGGAGTATTTGCTTATTGTTGTTACAGTATAATACAAGCCCACTTTGTTGATTTTGGAGGAGGGTTCGTGTACTTAAGTAATATAACGTGGTAATGGTAGGATTTAATATATGATTGACACGAGTCCACTTTGCACCATCACAATATGAGAAATCAGAAACCGAATATATTATTAAACCAAAATATACATTTCCTCTATCTCAATTTAATTGTTCGTTATAAATTCGTACATAGTTTTAGAAAAGTACACTATTTTATTTTTGACCAACAAGAATACATTATTATCCACTTGAACACTTTATGATCGATTGAAATTGAAAGTGGATAACTCTTTTTGGTACTTCTTAAATAGGAAACATAAACAGTAAATGTGAATAACTATTTTTTTTAACGGCTGTATTATATTAAAACTAGCAAGATGCTAGCAAAACAATTACAAAATAAAGTTAAGCAAAGGGTTTTGGATCCAATTGGATCGAGAAACCTTACAATTTCTATTCCTAGAGGAATGCCACTAAAACGAAAGATCGGAAATTTTATCTAATAGATCCTTTTGAAGCATCTTCTTGTCGCCGAAGATTTTGTTGTTACGAAACTGCCATAACGTCCAAATCACAACACCCAAGATAGAATGCAGAATAATCTTAGAGGTTGTATTTAGAATTGTGTGATCAAGCCAACTGAAAACATCATTCAGGTTGTCCGAATCTGGAAGAGGAAGATCGATCCATTTGACAAGACGCCAAACTGAAGTAGTCAAGGTGCATGCCCAAAAAAGAAGCGAAGAGGTCTCGGGAGAGATGTTACAAAGGGGACAGAGTAGAGAAGGAACCTCAAAACCTTTCCTGCTTAGATTCCAACCTGTAGGAATTCGGTCTCTCAAAATGCGCCAAACCAAAATATTGATTTTTCTAGGATCGTAACGACACCATCTTGTCTCAATTGGGAAATCAGGGAGAGAAATAAAACTAATATAAGTCCGAATGTTTTTAACCATGAAAATATTCAAACCTATTAAGCTCCATTGCCAAGCATCTTGACCTTCTGTAAGTTGAACATTCACTAACTTTAAGATCAACGAATCCAATTGAGAACCAGTAACTCCTCCATGAAATTTATGCGTCCAACACCAAACCCAACCATTTTGCCACCTGTCTCGGACAAGACAATCTTTGTTTGCTTCAAGACAAAAAAGACGAGGAAATTGGGGCTCAAGAGGGATGTCACCAAGCCATGCGTCTCTCCAAAATCTAGTAGTAGAACCATCTTTCACTTGACGTTTAATAGAAGAATGAAGAATGATGCCTTTATCATGCATGTTGTTGATTGCACCCACAATCCTAGACCAAGTACCAGAACCTCCACATTGATGAAAAAACTCAAAAGCTACTATGTCGTATAAACCATGAATCTCTGAAAAACCTTGACCCATAGAGCTTGGGGGCTATTAAAAAATCTCCATCTCCATTTTTGGAGAAGAGAAAGATTTAAAGCCTCAAAAGAACCAATACCAAGACTACCTTTTAGCTTTGAAGCTAAACAAGAATTCAAAGCAATCCATAGTATTTTTTGATCCCATCCATGCAACCCCAAAAGAAATTGGCCCGTAAATATTCTAACCACTTGTTAATCTGCTTAGGCATAGTAGACTCCACGTGAATAACTATTTTTAAGATATGAAATCTTGTTGAAAAGGTTGTAACTATACCTGTTTAAGACTATCAATATGCGTTTATGGTTTTTTACTAGTGACGGGACCCGATTCGACCCGATTTGACCGGCATTAATTTGTCGATCTAACTTTCTTAAGCTTTAAGTGGACCCACGTAAGTTTGATTCCTAGATTCGCCACTGTGTGTATCATTGTCTTCAACCTCTCCAAGTTCCACGGGCCATAAAATATTAAGGTTTGATGTTTGTAATGTATGATGCAAACTGAAGTATGCTTTCGATGGATATAATGTTTGTCTTTGCTTATAGCAATGAGATGAGATGGCAATATATGTAACGGAATTTCTTGAAATGGAGCTTATATATATGGTGCGATTAAGTTATTTGATCAAAATGACTTTTGTTCAAATATTGTTGTTTTGTTTCTACTTCATCGATTTGTTATTTGATGTTAGTCTGTAAACATATGTATGCATGGTGGTACGTTGTTTTCTTTAGGCATGTTATTTTTTAATAAGCAAATATATCAAATTATCAATTAACTTACGTTATTTATCATTGAATTGAATGGTGTGGGCTGGTCAATGGTGTTCGGTCCAATTTTTTTTGTGTTGTACCATCGAATGTTGTTGGCCGGGGTCCGGCCCAATATGTATACTTTGGCAGTTTTGCGAGAGGTTCATGAGTTTCGAGATTTGGGTGTGAATCGGATATTGAAGAGAGTTGCACCTAGTTTGCTTAAAAGTTAAAACTGTTTTATAACCTGGTTGCTCAAAACTGTTTTATACATGTGCCATGTGAGTTGTTGGACATGCAATCTACTTTTAATATTTGTAAAATGTTAAACTATTAATAATTTAATTATTTAGAAATATAATTACTAAAAAATAAAATACTTACTATTCATAAATGTTTGCTAATTGTTATTATTAGGTAGTTCTTAAAAGAATATAAAGGAATCAAGAAACTAATTTGTACAATTAAAATGTGATGCAAATTCAAGTGTTACAAAGTTTAGGAGAGCAACAAAATAAACTCTACTGAAAATAAAAAAAGTACAGGAGTAAAAAAGTGAGAAACATCTAAAAGTTAATTAAAAAGGAAATAAATTATTCATTCCTTTGCAAACTACTTGCGTCGCACGTCAAATGTGAATAAATAAATACTTGTTAATAGCCTCAGGATTAATTGTATCATGTATCAAATTCTATTTGTTCTATATATATAGAAGTTCCCTATTTGACCTACCGTTCCCTTAGATTAATCTTCTATAATTACACTGAAAACCTCAGGATTAGAACCGACCACGCATTCGTCTACCTCTGTCTCCAATTAATCCCCATGTACGTGCCATGGAAAACAATACGCAGATTTCAGGTGTGCAGCAGGTTTCGATTTCCATTACTGATGAAGTGGAGAAACAACCAACACCAACGGACAAGGCTTATGTTATCTGTCTTATTCTATTAATGATTTATCTTTCAGCCGCTCTGTATATGATACTGGAGTATATCATTGTCTTCTATGTCTCTGACTCATGGCTCCAATATTTAGTCCTATTCGTAGGCATCATTTTCATACTCGTATTCACAACTTATGTCTCCCACGTCTACGAACGCAAGAACTCGGAACAACTACCTCAACAACAAGAGAAGACCATCAGTCATGCTTGAGGCCCTTGTATTTATTGAATTCTATATATGTTTTTATGTTAAACAACACAATTTATGTGTATTCTCTTTTATTCTTTCGTCAGTTTGGTTTGCTATAGAATCTCCAATTTATTTAATTTGATACTCACGGCTGATGGTTGCTTTCGATTTGAGATCCTATAATGATGATTACCACAATTTAGAGGTTTTTAATTCATATAGATATATAGATATACATCATCTACATCTACACTTCTACACTTTATTTACTTTATTTATATTTATTTATTTATTTTATTTTAAGAATACAAAAGAAAGTTAAAATTAGGTAATAATTAATCTTATAATTTAATCTTAACCGTACATTAATTAGTCCTCTTAAATTAGGACCCTAGATAATATCTCTTTCAGATGATTACCTAAACAGTGAATTAGAGCTTTAAAAAGACCTTATTGTTAAGGCATGATCCCTTATAATTGATTTTATGATGACAACAACTTGAAAATAACACTAAGTAAAGATTGTGTACAGCCAGCATAGAGACTTGAGTCAATAGTTCAATTAGCACATAAGTCAGTCTGTGTGCTAGGTTAAAAGGATGTCTGTGTGCTGGCTATGTGCAACCAGCACAGAGAATCCTGTTTGACCAGCTTTCAAAAATGGAAGTTGTTTCCTGAGCTGACTACTCATGTTTTGCATTCAACAAGTCAAAGACAAGTTGAAGATAGATTCTGAAGTCCCAGCGGTGGGAATGAAGAATACTTACAGCCAGCTCAGAGAATGAAGAATGTCAAGATTGTGCAAATTCAATCTTGATGTTTATGTAAACACTTTGATACACCTTAAGTGTGTCCAGACAACCCCTGAGATAGTATACGAAGAATTAAAGCTATCAATTGTGGACGTTTGTGGCATGGTGTATCCTCTGCTATTCTTAACCAATACGGCGCGTGTACTGCACGCAGGACAAGCTCTGCACAGTGCAGACTATGTCTGCAGTACAATTCTGTTTGTTATTGGGCACGTCCGACATTCACCCATGGAGCAGAAGACGCGTGAAGTGATCCAATTGGTTGAAGAACTACTCAACTCGTTCATGCTCGCCTATAAATAGAAGACTTAGCAGAATTTGCTAGGTGTGAAATCGATCAAACATTTAGTGATAGGCTAGAGTGATAGAACAGTTGTATAGCCAGCTCTTAGTGTGTTCTAGAGTTGTAGCAGTCAAGCGTAATCTGTTCAACAGTTAACTATTCCGCTTTAAGTTAACTTTTAATTCTTTGATTCATTCATAATAAAAGAATTAAGTTGAAAAATTACATCTGTGTGTTACTGTTTGTTTATCTGAACTTGTGTTTGATCAAAAGAAGTTGTATTCAACCCCCCCCCCCCTCTACAACACATTCATATTATTCGGGACCTACATCTGGTATCAGAGCAGATTAAGATTGTTCTAATGTTTGATCTATTATGATCGCTGCATATAGCTCAAACTCTGCTTATCTGGAAAATGGCTCAGCATCTAGACCTCCCAAGTTTGATCCTAAAGAGTTTCAAACATGGAAGTCCAGGATGATGCTTCATTTTGAGTCCATTGATCCATTGATTCCAGGCATTGTTCAAAATGGACCTTTTGTTCCTACTACTTCACTTATTGTTCCTGCTTCTGGTAGTACTCCTGCATCTACCAGAGAAGTTCCAAAAACTCCAAGTCAGTATACTGATGAAGAGAAAAGAAAAATTGGACTTGATGCAAAAGCAAGAACTCAAATTGCTATCTCACTCCCAAACTTTATATATAATTCTATATGCAAATTATCTTCTACAAAGAAGATATGGGATGCTCTTGATGTTGCATATGAAGGAAAATAAGATGTGAAATAGAACAATATCATAGCTCTTAAAAGAGAATATGAAATGTTCTTCAGCTACAAAGGAGAATCTCTTCTGGATACTTATACCAGGTTTACTGGTTTGTTGAATGATCTTGAAGCCATGGATGTTATTTATGATAACTTTTCTGTTATTAATAAGTTCATTGATTCATTACCACCTTCATGGGAACAAGCTACTACCTCACTCAGAATCACTCATACTCTTAAGAATTTTGACTTGGCTTCACTTTATGGTGCTCTTATGAACCATGAAAAGTCTAAAGCCATGTTAGAGAATAATCTGAAAGAGAATTGGAAGTTGCCAGAAAAGTCAAATTATGCACTTGTTGTTGCTGAAGCTAAGAAGAAACACTCGAGGGCCATGCTTGTGAAAAAGGTCAAAGCTGGTCAGGAAGTAGGGGTGTTCAGTATTTGGTTTGAAACCGTTTAACCCGAAAACCGAACCGAATAAAAACCGAAAAAAAACCGAACCGAATTTTGAAAACGGTTTTTGGATCGATAAAACCGAAAACCGAATTCGAATTCGGTTTTCGGTTCGGTTTTCGGTTTTAAAAAATTTGAATTCGGTTTAACCGAAAACCGAATTCAAAACCGAATTCATAAAAATAATATTATTTTTTCGGTTTTTCGGTTCGGTTTTCGGTTTTTTCGGTTCGGTTTTCGGTTTTTATGTTCGGTTTTTCGGTTTTTTTGTACGGTTTTCAGTTTTTTTTTAAAGTTTTTCGGGTTTTTGTTCGAATTCGGTTTTTTCGGTTTTAACCGAAACCGAACCGAATTCGAATTCGGTTTTCGGTTTTCGGTTTTCGGTTTGAATTCGGTGTTCGGTTCGGTTTTCGGTTTTGCCCAAAAAAATTTCAAAACCGAACAACCCGAACCGAATAAACCGAGGAAACCGAAAACCGAACCGATGAACACCCCTATCAGGAAGAGTCAGAACCAAGTGAAGAAGAAATGTTGACTGAAGAAGAGTGTAGTGATGAAAGCTATGATGAAGATGATGTTGAAAGTTTTGCCAATGGAATGGCTATGCTGGCTCAGAAGTTCAGGAAATTCAACAGAAGAAAAGGTAAGTCCAATTTCAAGTTTAGCAAGAGAGGCAACACTGGGAATTCTAGCAAGACAAGAATGTTCTCTAAAGCTGAATGTTATAACCGTGGAAAGGTTGGTCATTATGTTGCTGATTGTGAGTCAAAGAAAGTCACATCACATGCTGATTCCTTTTCCAAGGCTGCTAAATACAAAGCTAAGTACAAGGCAATGAAATATGAAGTCAAAGCTAGGTCCAATGACAAGAACAAGTCTGAAGTAAAAGGGTTGATTGCTGAATCACATGATTGGGATGATAGTGGTTCATCATATTCATCATCATCAAGTGAAAGTGATAGTGATGATCATGTGATTAGCAAGTATGGCAAGTGTATGATGGCCAAGGAAGAAGGTGTAGAAGAGAAGATTGATAGCAAATTTTTGACATATATGAGGGAAGCAGACAACAAAATGCAATCTGGAGACTAGAAGCCCACTATGCTATATAAGGATGAAAACTTTCGTTCATATATTGATGATGAGAAAGCAGAAATGTTTGATTATCTCAGAATTGACTTAGAAATGGCAAGCAAAAGAGAAGATGACTTTAAGATAACTATTGAAGAGTTAAAATCTCAGATAAATGTTTTGGAAAATGAAAACAAGTTTCTTAAATCAGAAAAACTTGAACTTGAATCAAAAGTTCATGCTTCTCAAACCTTTTTACAAGAAACAGCTGACACCAAACATCAATTAATCACTCTGAAGAAGGTTGTTGAATCTTGGTGTCATTCTGCTCAAAGAACAGCCAAATGTGTTCAAGAGCAGGTGCCACATCAAGTGAAAGCAATCTTAGGAGGTGATTATGAAGCAGCTGCTGTCATGGCTGAAGTCACCATGATGGATCCAGTTGAAAACAGTGAACCAATCCTACCAGAAACATTTGCAAAAGTTGTTGCGGGTAAAAGGTCATAACAAACAAATTTGTAAGACCTGCTGTCCAAGTTGAATCCATGATGGAAATCATAGAGGACACAAAGGCTGAAGAAACAAATAGTTCAACTCATGAATCAACTATTTCTGCACCCAAGAAATGTGTGCCTGATAAAGTGTTAAAACCCAAGGTCACTCAGCCTAAGATTCTGAAAGCTGGTAATACTGGAAAACCCAAAGCTAGGTCAACTAGTGCAAATAGATGTGAAACATCTAATGCTGGTTCCACTAGAGGCAAACCAGCATTGACTCCCAGGAAGAAAATTGAACTCAATTCAATTCCTAAAAGTCAACCAGCTCAGGTTAAAGGTAAAATGTTTGCTGATCTTTCTGAAACCCAAATCTTATCTAAGAAGTTGGATCAGCTTACAGTTCAAGTTCAACAGCTGATTACACATAGTAACCAGCAGTTAAACAAGAATACCACCTCTACACCTACTGTCAAATTCCCCAAGGTCAATAACAGAAAATGTTATAATTGTGGTGGGAGATCTCATATGTCCCACCAGTGCAAGGCAGACTACTGTATGATTCCAAGAGTTTTGTTAACTCAACTGTCTGCCCAACCAGCTCAAACACCAAAACCAAAACCAAATGTTCCTACTAAACCAAGGAATGATAGGAGGACTCACAAGGCCAAAGGTGGTCCTCCTGAACCCATCTTAGGATGGGTTCCCAAAAGAAATTAATCTCTTTGTGTATGTGCAGGGCAATCAAAACAAGCAAATCTGGTACTTGGACAGTGGATGTTCTAGGCATATGACCGAGTGTAAGTCCCTGCTGCTGGACTACAAGGAGAAAGATGGTCCAGTTGTAACATTTGGAGAAAATTCTAAAGGGTATACTAAGGGTTCTGGAATTTTGAGCAATGGTAATGTAACCTTCAAGAATGTAGCTTATGTTGTTGGTTTAAAGCACAACTTAATCAGCATCAGTCAGCTTACAAACAAGAGGAAGGTTGTGCAGTTTAGAAAGAAATATGGAACTGTATTTGATCTCATGGGAAAACCACTACTGAATGCCAAGAGACATGATAACATGTATCAAATTGACATGAACACTGCTGTCACTACAACTGATACATGTTTTTTACTCTTAGTCAGCAGACAATCTTAAATGGTTGTGGCAAAAGAGGCTCTCACACCTCAACTTCAAAGATATTCATAAGCTAGCTAGTAAAGGCTTGGTGTCTGGTCTACCATATATGACATATGTCAAGGATAGACTATGTCCTGGTTGTGAAAAAGGAAAGCATCACAGGGCTTCATTCAAGTCCAAGCATATATCATCTATTGACAAACCTTTTCATTTACTTCACATGGATCTATTTGGTCCTGTAAGTACACCCAGCATGGGATGAAAAAGGTATACTCTTGTGATTGTTGATGAATTCTCAAGATATACCTGGGTATTCTTTCTGAGGTAAAAGAGTGATGCTGCTGAAGAGATAATTGACTTTATCAAAAAGATGGAAGTATTGAATGGAAGCCTGGTGAGACAACTTAGGAGTGATCATGGAACAAAATTTAGAAGTCAAGTGCTGGAAGTTTTCTGTGCTGATAAAGGCATTTCACAAAACTTTTCTTTAGTAAGAATACCTCAACAAAATGGTGTTACAGAAAGAAGGAACAGAACATTGATTGAAGCAGCAAGATCTATGATTGCTGAATCTGGTTTAAAGAATCATTTCTGCGCTGAGGCTGTTAACACAACATGTTTCACTCAGAACAGATCATTGATTGTTAAAAGGCATCAGATGACTGCTTATCAAGTGTTGAAAGGGAGGAAGCCCAACATTAGATTTTTTCATGTGTTTGGAAGTCCTTGTTATATTCTCAACAACAGAGATCAACTTGGAAAGTTTGATGCTAAAGCTGATGATGGAATATTTGTTAGTTACTCAACAGTGTCTAAGGCATTTAGAGTATTCAATAAAAGAAGAGGGTGCATGGAAGAATCAATTCATGTCACTTTTGATGAGAATTTGCCTCCTAATTTCTCTGTTCCTGTTGAAGAAAATGAAGAACCATTGGATTATGAAGAACAAGCACATACAGAATCTGTTGCTATTGATCCTTGTGCTGGTCACTCTGATCAGCATACGGATTCCCCCATATCCAATGGAGAACCATCTGTCACATCTGCCAAGCCTCCAATGTTAGAAGTAGTGTTAAACATTGAGCCTTTGACATCTTTGGTTGAAGAATCAGAAGAAGACACATCTCATTGTGACACTGCTAGTGAAGGCAGCTTAGAAGATGAAGAGGATGTTCTTTTTCCTGCTCAACCAACTCAAGAAGCAGATGATGTTCAAGAAAGCCAATCTGTTGATAGTGCATCTGATCCACCTATCTATGTTAAAAAATGGACAAAAGCTCATCCCATTGAGCACATTATTGGTGATCCAGATGCTAGTGTGAAGACTAGAAGACAAGCAACAAGCAATTTTTGTCTTCATGTGAATTTTGTTTCAAAAATGGAACCTTCAAGGGTTGAAGAGGCTATCAGAGATCCAAGCTGGGTTGGTGCAATGCAAGAAGAGCTGTCCTAGTTTGAAAGAAACAAAGTGTGAAATCTTGTTCCTATGCCTGATGATAAAACAATCATTGGCACCAAATGGATATTCAAGAACAAGATGGATGAGAATGAAATTGTGGTCAAAAACAAGGCTAGATTGGTTGCTCAAGGATTCAGGCAAGAAGAAGGTCTTGATTATGGTGAAACTTTTGCCCCTGTTGCAAGAATGGAAGCTATCAGAATATTCTTAGCATTTGCAGCATTCAAGAACTTTAAAGTTTTTCAGATGGATGTGAAGGCTGCTTTTCTTAATGGGAAGCTGCAAGAGGAAATCTATGTTAAGCAGCCTCCAGGTTTTGAAAGTAGTAAATGTCCAAACCATGTCTACAAGTTAGACAAAGCTCTATATGGCCTTAAACAGGCACCAAGAGCTTGGTATGATACACTTCACAAATTTCTAACTGAATGCAAATTTAAAATTGGGAAAATTGACACCACCCTTTTTATAAAGGAAATTAATGGTGATATAATGCTTGTACAAATATATGTGGATGACATCATATTTGGGTCAACTAATGAAAAACATTGTCAAGAATTTTCTAAACTTATGTCTGATAAGTATGAAATGAGTCTAATGGGAGAATTAAATTTCTTTCTTGGTTTACAAATCAAATAACTTGATGATGGTATTTTCATAAGTCAAGGCAAATATATCACTGATTTACTTAAGAAATTTGCCTTAGCTGATTGTAAGCCAATTGGCACTCCAATGCAGCCTACCATCAAAATTGATGCTGACTCAACTGGTAAAACAGTTGATGTCACAGCTTATAGAGGCATGATAGGGTCCCTTTTGTACCTTACAGCCAACATACCAGATATCATGTTTTCCACATGTCTTTGTGCCAGATATCAAGCTGGTCCAAAAGAGTCTCACGTGCAAGCTGTAAAAAGAATTTTTAGGTACCTTAAAGGTACACCAAACATTGGTCTTTGGTACCCCAAAGACTCTGGTTTTGAACTAATTGGTTATTCAGATGCAGACTTTGCAGGGTTTAAGATTGACAGGAAAAGTACCACTGGTGGATGTCAACTATTGGGTAACAAGTTGGTGAGTTGGACAAGCAAGAAAAAAAATTATGTGTCAACCTCTACTGCAGAGGCAGAATATGTGTCTGTTGGTAGTTGTTGTGCACAAATTTTATGGATGCAGAACCAGCTCAAAGACTATGGCATGCACTTCAGCAAAACTCCAATCTATTGTGATAACACAAGTGCCATTGCCATCACCAACAATCCTGTCATGCACTCTAGGACCAAGCACATTGATATCAGATACCACTTCATCAAAGATCATGTAATGAAAGAAGATGTTGAATTACATTTTATCTCAACTGACCAACAACTAGCAGATTTGTTTACCAAACCCTTATATGAAAAACGTTTTAACTATCTCATCTCTGAGCTTGGTATGCTTGAGCTTGAGTCTACTCAAAACTAAAACTGATTGTGAAGATTTTGTAATGTCTGAGCTGGGTGTGCTGCGTAAAGGCTAACCAGCATACAGACCAACCAGCATAGACATTTCCTTCACAACTAGCTCAAGCAGGTCACTTAGGTTAAAATATAATTTTTCAAAATTTTACTTCATTAAATGAAATATTCGAAATTAAATTTTTTTAATGTAACATTAAAAGTGTATTTAATATGTCGAACGTGGTATAATCATTATAAGTTACTGTTACGATTTTTGCGGCTACACAAGTTGGTCACCCACTGTCACTGTAGCATCCCATCATTGTAACTGTAAAAGTAACTGTCACTGTTCACTTGTCACTGTACAACGTAAACAGTGTGTGGTTTGCCATTACCCAAAATATCAAAACCATCTCTTTGCGCTCAGAACACAAAAACGTTTCCTTTTCCTTAAGTAATCGATCAAGCACGCTCAATTCATCTATAAATACCACACTCTGTTTTTCCCCAAATCACAAATCCACTAATTCACCCAAAATTCTCTAAGGCATAACAATGGCGTTCCAATTTCAAGCAACTACTCAAATGGTTAAAGCCCCTAACCAACACACCTTCTTTCACCATTATTGCTGCATTAGCAGAATTTTGGTACACATGTCACGTTGTGGTTAACAATCAAGGTCATTCCTTCATCTCTGCCTCTGTTGGTAATGGAATGAGGATACACGTCACCAAAAATCATATTCAAAGGTATCTTAAGTTTCCATCTGCAACAACCAATCACCCTTATGAAGCTAGGCCTACTACTTCAAATTGTAGGGAAGCTGTGTTAAGATTCATTAGATATCCACCCCCTTTCACCAATAGTCCAACTAGGTTTCAGATGAATGCATTTTGGAGTTATTTCTTTGGAGTGATCATTAGTTGTATGGGTCACAAAGTAGGGAGCAAAAACCAGTGTAATGACTATGAATTACAGATTGGCCATGCTCTTATTTTTGGTAGACACATTGATTATGCTGAGTTGTTGTATACTCATTGGAGGTTGATGATAGAAAAATCAAAAAGAGATAGGAATGTGCCATTTCCTTGATTTTTAAGTATGATCTTAGAGGAGATGTTAGGTGATGATTATGCTGGTCTTGGTGAGCATGATGATGGTGATATGTATCTGGGTGATAAGATATTCCACAAGAAGATTGATAAACCTCATCAAGGTTTGTCTGCTGCTATGTTGGCTGTTATTCCTGAGGAGATGGAGTTGGATTCTGATCAAGATGTGTCAATTGACTCTGAAGCAACTACTTCATCTGGTGATGATGATGAAGGGCCAGACCAACCTCCAGACCAACCAGCTCAGAAGATTAAGTCTTCTTCACAACTAGCACAGAAGAAAGCTGCAGACAAGCCAGCTCAGAAGTAGAAAGATCCACAATCAATGAAGTCCAGCAAGAAGACTTCATGTATTGATTCTAATCTTCCTTTTTCCTCCCAAGTTTCAAAAAGGGATGTCAAGAAGAGTAAACCCACCTCCTCTAACCCAGCATCCACCACTTTTTTAAAACATCAATCTGACACCAACCCTGAGTTGACTACACAGCCAGCTCAGGAGTCTAACTCCCAACCTGAAATGTTTGAAAAGTGCTCAAAGATGAGAGCTAACTCTAAGCAATCAAGGGTAAAGGCAAAATCAGCCATGCCCAAAGCGCTCAGGGCTGGGTTGTCTTCTGATCGTGAGAAGCCAGCTCATGCTCTTGTTGAACCCTCAGCCAGCTCAGGTACATTTTCTCGAAAAGATGTATCCAAGAAAAGAGATAAACCGCAATATGACATATCCTCTCAAAAGGTGAAAGTCATTGAAAGAAAGAGAAACATCTCACCTCATACTGGGTCAGTGAGTCAACCCAATCAACCTGAACATTTGTTATCATCTCGAAATGATAACATCTTAAAGGGGAAACCACACCTACCAATGTTGACTCTTCGGAGTTAAGTGTTGACAACCCATCCCATGTTGGAATGAGTCTCACAGATCTACATACCACAACAATATATCTTACACACTCTAAGTCTGCACATGCTGTCAATGAGCCAGCAGAGAAATAGCTGGTCTTACAGGCATCAACTTCTGCTTCCAATGAAGAGGTGGTTCCACAACAAACCATCTCAGAGGAACCAACATCACTAACATCCCAACTTGTTTACTCTTGTGCTCCATAGTTTAAGATCATGTCTCCAGAAGCAGCAGCTATTCTTCAAAGATCTACTTATAGTGTCATTGATATGCTGGCATCTGCTGCTACTATTGTTGAACAGCCTTTAGCTCTCACCTATCCTTCAAGGTTGAGCCCTGAAGATGTTGTTCATGTTGTGTCAATGCTGGAGGATGATGCTAATATACAGGATTTGCCACCTATAGAAGAAGAGGATGAACTTGTTGATAATGTAGCTAGTGATGTGGAGGATATGGGTGTTGTCAGTGTGTATGAAGTCAATGAAGGTGATGATATGGAGATTGATGCTTCTGCTGGTGATAGAAGCAAAAGCGCAACTGTTGAATCTGGTGATGAAGCAGCTCCACAAGTAAAGGTAGCTCAGAGAGCACAGAATGATTAATATGTTCACCTGCAGCCCAGTAATGGTGAATCTTTCACTCCACCATCAGATGATTCTGATTCTGCTGGTGATTCAGATCAACAACAACAACAACATCAAGAACAACAACCAAATGAAGTTTATTCTTTACGTGATGTTGTTTCATGTGTTCTTGAGGCACTCTCTCCAGTGCTTCGTAACCAGCTCAAGCCCATTCTGACTTGTATGGGTGATGTTGAGAAGCTGGTGAAGGACTATGTCAAGGCTATTCAAGGGTTTATAGAAAGATTCAATGTGATTATTGCTGGTGATGATCAAGCTCATGGCAAATTTGCCAAAGCTTTGGAAGCTATGCAATCAGCAGTCATCTCTGCTGATGAAAAGAAGAAGTTGTTTGAGTTTATTAATTCTGTCAGTTCAGAGCTTCAAACTCTTCACAAATCCCTGGAACAAAATGAAAGACAGCTTATCATTCATCAAAATGAGGAAGAACTGAGGGCTGAGATGGCTGCTCTAAAGTAGGAGAATGATATACTAAGAGCTGAGAATGAAGCTTTTAGAGCCACTGCTATTTCTCCTGAAGAAAAGTCCAAGTTATTTTCTGAGCTAGCCAGCTTAAAGAAATCTCAAGCAGACTCAGCCAAGGAGTCCAATGAATTCAGAAATAGATTGGGATCAATTGCCTTTTTCAAAGACACTCAATCTACCAAGTTGGATGAACTCCAGAAAAAGATGGATCAGATTCTGTCCTTCTATGCTACTCCTCTCCAAACTTTGAACCCTGATGATGACAAAAAGGGAGAGAAGAAAAGAAAATATCCATCTGAGGGGGCGCATGATGATGAGAAGCTCAAGAAAAGAAGAAGAGATAAAGACGGTGATGACAGTGAAGGAGAATCAGATGATAATGATAGCAGACCTGATTCTGGTGTGGTGGTAGTGCAAGTTCAAAGCATCCTGAAAAATCTAAGACCATTGAAGCTAGCATTCAGAAAAAGAGAAAGATGTTTGCTGAAAAACAAGCTGCAAAAGAAGTAAAGTTCAATGCTGAGTTGGAACAGCATAAGAAGAGGAGATATGAAAAGAGAGAAGAAAAGATTAGAAGTTTGTCTGAAAAAGAGTCTAGTTCATCTGCTGAGGGGGAGCAAAAACTGAAAGTTACTGAAGAACCAGCTCAGGTAGAAGAACCTACTCAGACTGAACAAAATGTTGTCCAACCAGCACAGGCAGAAAGTCAAGATGCAATTACTATCATTTCCCCTGTTCCCACAAAGCCTAGATCTAAAAGAGTCAAGTCCATTGCCACAAGAATCAAGCCCAGGTATGTTGCTGATGAAAGTGATGATGAGATAGTTGTTGGCAGTGGTGGTAAGAAGGCAAGCCAGGTGGCTAAAATGATGGTAGAAAGTTCAAGTTCTGCACCTCAAGCAGAACCACCTCAAGCAACATCAGATACACCAACAAGCACTGAACCTGAACCCGTTTCAACTACAGTTGTTCAGATGCCCTCTTCTCAACAAACAGAGCAAGAAGAACAAGAGAAAAGGAAAGCTAAAGGCAAGGCTATTGTTGAAGAGGAAGAAGCTCCAAAGAAAGAAAAGAATAGCACTGTTTTTGAATATCCTGAAGGCACAATTGATGAGCAAAGGCCTTATGTCGGAGAATCATTTATGAGAGGCATCCCTGTTGACATGGTTATGGCAGAGCATAAAGAAAAGGAAAGGATGGCCATTCTCAACATTGAATCAACTGTTGATCCTAAATTCCCCAGAAGGCAGCTATTGAAGCATTCAAGTGTGGAATGACACTGGAAAAATATCTGGAGCTTATAGCAAATGATGAGCAACCAGCTCAGAAGTCATATGCTGAAAGAATGATAGAGGAAGCACAGAAACTTGGCTTTGAGTCTGTGGAAGATTATGAAGAAGCCCTTGCTGCTCAGAAAAGTATTGATGAAGATCAAGCATTAGCACTTAAGATGGCTAAAAAGGAGAAGATTAATGCTACCAAGGATAAGGAGAGCAAGAAATTTATTTCCAAAGTCATGACTCCACAAGAGTTCCAATCTATTGCTCTAAGCAGATTCAATCCTGATTCTGGTGAAAAGAAAAAGAAGGATACTGTGCAAGACATTCAAAGTGTTCAACCTACTACCACTGTCAGCCCAAGCACTGCAGAAAAGATGGATGAATATTTTGCAAAGAATGAAGCTGGAGATACAAAGATTGTCTCTTCAAAAGAAAGCATTCATCCAAGATTGTGAAGGTTGTTAAGGTAGTTGGTGCTCAAGACATAATTAACATTTCAAGGGAAGATGGCCTCTCAGAAAACATGAGATTGGTCAATCTGTTCAACTTAGGCTACAGTGAGTGGGAAGAGCTTTAAAGATACTATATCAAGAGAAAAGGAGAGATGAGGGATTTGGTTATGGTCAGACTTCAGGAAATGTTTGACAAGGCAGCAAAAGTTGCTGGTGTTCCCAAGAGGAATGTTTATCATGTTCCTCATATGCCCAAGCAGCTCAGAATCCAAAGCAGAAATCAAGCTGTCACATATCCCAGTCAGCAAAGAAGCTTACAATTGATCAAGTGCTGATTCCTCATGCTAAACAAGGTCTACCCCGCATCACCTGTCCTATTCGTGGTGATTCATCCTTACCTATTGGAGTTCAAGGAAGGCATGGTATGCACATTGAATTTCCAGTGGATGGCATCTATTACTTGGATGCATGGTGACCATCTCATGTTCCAGAGGACTAATGACTTAGATAAGGAATGTCTTGACCATTTGGTCAACCTTAGAGCAATGGCTCTACTCAACAAATAGTCAGGAGAGTTCTCTGCAATCATTGCAAGTGAGATGAGAAGAAGAGGTTATGATCCAAACTCCCCAGCCATGTTGAAGCCCTTTAAAGGAGAAGACTTCTAGCAAATTACTGATGATGTGCTCTCAGTAGTTATAGAATTGTTTTCTCTTTGAACTATCTGATTATGTAACTTTGTTTAGTTTATCATTGTAATATCTTAACATTTCTCTACATGTTAATGATAAGCTAGTATTTCCTCAGTTATGTATTGTTATAATTAAAGCATTGATAAACTGAAAAGATCCCTTAAAAGAATATATGTATGGGACAAAGTTAGAATTTTTCAATGTATGTATTTCTATGCTGTGCTAAGTGTTGAGGTTTTGTCGTCATTAAATAGGGGGAGATTGTTGAGGCATGATCCCTTATAATTGATTTTATGATGACAACAACTTGAAAATGACACTAAGTAAAGATTGTGTACAGCCAGCATAGAGACTTGAGTCAAATGTTCACCCATTCGCATTGCGAATGACATTTTAGATCTAGTTGACGATAATTCTTAAATAAATTTAGGAAAATAATAACGATCAATAAGAATTTAGAATACACATTAATACTTGTATAGATATTATAATAAACTCTCTGATCCCTTAATTTTAGTTGGCACTATAACTATCACTTAAAGTACAAGCAATTTATGCACGTTAACAATCTATAACATATAACGTAACATAATATAATATATAATATATATATACTTAAATCAAAATAGCTTGAAACAATCTCAACCATTAATTAATTTTTCTCATATTGATCCAACGATATAGATTAATTTAATGATACTTATATTTAATCCCTTTAATTTACATTTCACTTTATGTATATTTATCATTATTAAATAAATATTTTTCGTAATTTATTAAATATATATGGAAGAAATAAATATATTTAATAAATATTGAATAGTTTAAAGAAAATATTCGGTCTACAACCAAAAAATTCGGCCAAACTTACGTCCCATTAAATGACAATCCCATTAAATAACAAAAAATTCAAGAGACAAAAAACAAACTTAACCAAATCTTTTAATTTATATAAAAAATTGTTTATTAATGTTCAAATCATCTTCCATTATTAACACCAAATTTGATTATTTCTAAATAAAATATGAGCAATAACAAATCTTTAGTAAAACTCTATTTCTTTCATATATACGGATATCTAAACAAAATATATTCTACAAAAAAAAAAATACTAAAAAATATAAATTAATCAAATACAATAAAACAATTTTTAAGAGGACATAGAATACTTAAATGACAGTAAACAACGATACATTACCTATTCTTTTATTGATATTTTATTTTATATATCAATATACAAATTCTATTGATGAAATCGAAGCTTTCTCAAACCGGTTGTAAGTATCAAATTCAAGGAATTTAAGATTACATAAAACTTCACTCAAAATTGAAAATTAATCCACAAATTCTAATAACCCAACTGAAATTTCGATTTGACGTTAATCACCGATTACATCTAAAATTTAAACTTTATAAGTAATAAAATTTAATTTCAGAACTACAAAGTAAAGTAAAATACTATCAAAAATCTCTTTTTGTTTCCCGCGTTGTCACGGATCTTATATCTAGTATAGTACTCATAAATTTAAAAGAATCGAAGAAACCAATTTGTACAATACAAACGTGATGAAAATCAAAGTGTTACAAAGTTTAAGAGTCCAAAATAAACATCTTACTGAAAATAAAATAAGAAAAACTGCTAGTAGTGATTAATTAAGAAACATATAAAAGTCTATTAAAAAGGAAACAAAAATTCTTTCTCTGCAAACTACTTGCGTCGCACGTCAAATTACTCCGTATAAGATTTACTTGCTAATTACTCCGTATAAGTTATTCTATATAAGTGTCCTAATTGACCTCGTACCATTAAGTCTATCCCTGCATCCAAGTCCCCACTCCCCACGTTACGTAAGTATCCATGGAAAACCATACAGAGAAAGATGTGCAGCACGTTACGATTTCCGTTAGAGATGATGAACCAGAGAAACAAGCAACAATTGCAACCGATGCTCGTAAAAAAGATTATGCTGTCTATTATGTTCTATTAGTTACTCTTCTTTCGGTATCTCTCTGTGTTATACTGTTGTGTACCATTGTCTTCAAAGTCTTCAACTTCTACTGCATCGGCTGGTTACTCATGTCCGTAATAGGATTCACAATACTGGTTGCAACCGTCTGCTTATGGTTATATCATATATATATATTGACAGCGAAGAAGAGGACTCCGAATAACCAGAGAAGACCATCCATCATTCTTAATCGAGGCCATTAATTGCATTAAGTGAATTCTGTTTGTGTTTTTATGTTGAACACAATTTATTACTAGTATTATTTATGTAATATCTCTTTCATTCTTTCCTTGGTTTGCTTTGCAACAGAATCTCAGATTTTACTCGACTTCTGCTCATGTTTAATGTTGTGAGTTATATAAACGATTAATCTTGTCCTCATCAATTGGGTAATTTACTATAACTCTATAAGCATGGCATGTGTTCGGTAAATTAATGTCTGGGATAATTTTTCTTAAAACGTTTTAATTAGTGGGAAGATTACTCAATGATCGAGATCGAGTAAATAATTAAGAAACAAATTATTTTGAATATAAGAAAAGAGTTATACATAGATAATAACTATTCTGGTTGGTCTCGTACTATTATTAAGTCTTTCATATACACATACTAAAAACCTCAAGTTTAGAACCAACCATACATACGAACACAACCATGGAAAGCAATACAGGAAAAGAAGGTGTGCAAAAGGCTACGATTTCCGTTAGATATGAAGAAGCGAAGCAACCAACACCGGTGGTGTTCATGTACCATGTACTTGGGCTTCTACTTTTGGGCCAGCCCCACCCACCTATAAAAAGGATTAAACCCTATCTTTTGAGGGGAGATTCATTCATTTTCATTCATTTTCATTCATCAGATGACAACAAAAGGAGGGGAACAAGGGCAGCCCCCTTTTTCCCATCATCTTCTCCATCAAGATGAGCAAAGCTCATCACCCAAAACCCATCCCCTAGATGGTAACAAAGCCGATTCTCGCCACCCACGGTTTCGTTCTATACACTCCGGCGGGTTACCCACGTAAGTCACGGAGAGCATCGAATCGGTCCAACCCATTGCACTCAAGTGTACGAAATATGCTTGATCAAATGGCGCCATCCATGGGACTCGCCAACAATAAGTCTCGTGTTCCCATCATCAATCGAAATTGCAAGTTACGTTTAACTTGTATCCGTAAGTTCTCGTTTATATATTTGTCATCCTCGAAATTTTCTGAAAATACACATATTAGTGTGTAAAAATTAATTTGAGGTCACTATGTTCACATCCCAAACAAAAATAAAAAAGTTAGTTTTGGGGCTTTCTGTGAATACAATAAGCAAACGTCCAGACATTTAAATGCCACTCATTGATCTCATTTTTATTTATTAGATCTTATTTGAGCTTTATAAAAGATGTTAGCCTGTAATTCCATGTTTACAAATTTTAGTAGCCAATGTACTATATTAAATGGGTAAATAAAAATGGAATAAATACTATGGTTCTTCAGTGCACGTGATTTCATCCATGGTATCAAGTTGACATTTTTTATTTTTTCTCAAACATTGTGTCAAATTAAAATGATTTGGTCATAATAATTTACTTGTTGAGTACAGCCATGAACATCGAAGGGTCATACATCTTTTTAATTTTTAATATTGCTCAAAACTGTGTGATTCAAGTCGCACACCAAGTGTTTGATTAAATATCTCAACCAATTGTACAATTATTTTTTCATATTGTACAAGAAATTGTTGCAAAGATTTTACATTTTTTTTAAGAAAGAGTAGTAATATATTTCAAAAAAAAAATAAAAAAATTGCTACCTAGCTTTCCTGTCGTTGCTAGCTTCCCTGTAGTAGCTAGCTCCCCTGCAGTTCTCCCCTGCAGTCGTTAGCCTCCTTGTACAAGGTGTCACTCAAGTTAATGGTGACACCCCTTGCAGTTCTCTCCCTGCAGTCGCTAGCCTCCCGGTACAAGGTGTCACTCAAGTTAATGGTGACACTCCCTGCAGTTCTCTCCCTGCAGTAGCTAGCTCCCCCGCAGTTCTCCCCTGTAGTCGCTAGCCTCCCTGTACAAGGTGTCACTCAAGTTAATGGTGACACTCCCTGCAGTTCTCTCCCTGCAGTAGCTAGCTCCCCTGCAGTTCTCCCCTGCAGTCGCTAGCCTCCCTGTACAAGGTGTCACTCAAGTTAATGGTGACACTCCCTGCAGTAGCTAGCCTCCCTGTACAAGGTGTCACTTAAGTTAATGGTGACACTCCCTGCAGTTCTCTCCCTGCTGTAGCTAGCTCTCCCTGCAGTTCTCCCGTGTAGTCGTTAGCCTCCCTATATAAGGTGTCACTCAAGTTAATGGTGACACCCCCTATACAAGGTGTCTCTCAAGTTAATGGTGACACTCCTTGAAGTTCTCCCCTGCAGTTCTCTCCCTGCAGGTGCTAGCTCTCCCTGCAGTGGCTAACCTCCCTGCAGTTGCTAGCTCTCCCTGCAGTGGCTAACCTTCCTGCAGTTGCTAGCTCTCCATGCAGTTCTCCCCTGCAGTGGCTAACCTTCCTGCAGTTGCTAGCCCTCCCTGCAATTCTCCCCTGTAATTGCTAACCTCCCTGCAGTTCTTCCTTGCTTGATGCTCCTGCTTGTCAATGAGAAACCCGGCTATCCCACAAACCAGGACCATACAAAATCAGTAAAATCATTATTTTAAGTTCAACACTGCTAACAGTTTTAGCAATACTGAACTGGGGGAACAGGATAAGGATACAATATTGGCCTTGAGGTTCTTTCACATTCATAATCCTTTTGAGCCGGTTTAAAACCTCTCACGTCATAAATTGCTCAGCCCAAATAGACCTAACTCACTGACTAGCAGGCATTGAGCTTTCTAACTGAGCTATCAGAATTGAGCTTTTAGGCTATACTTTCCAGTTTGAGCTATCAAGCTCTACTTACTACACACGGGCGAGTAATTATGATGTGCTTTCAAATTGAGCTCTTAAGCTATGCTAGCAAAACGAGCTTTTAAGCTCTTGTTGTCAGACGGGGATGAGCTATTGAGCTCTGCTTTTCAGGATGAGATTTGCTCTCAAATTGAGCTACCGTAAGCCTTCAAGAAGGTCGTTCAGGCCTCAATACAGTACCAATTTAAAAATATTATTTGTGAACAACCGATGCAAGCCTAGAGGGGAGTGATCACCCCCTCTATCATGATATTTTTATCGCTTTCAGAGAAATCAAATAAAAGTTGTTCACTCTAGAAGACTTGCCATATTTTCCATGTTTATGAAAGTCAAAACAGGCAAGATGCTAATATGCACTCATGGCCACCCCGTTGGCCGGAACTATCCCATGTAGTTTCACGTAGCCCCACTCCCTGCACTTGGCTAACAGATTCACCCGAAATAGCAGAGAGGAGTGGCGGTCCTGCCATAGTGGAAGGTGAATTCTGGCCCTATCCCTGGCAGAGATCCACCTCAACCAGTAGGTTGGCAAAGTGTTGGGTCAGACCAAGGTAGGAATGACACAAGCATCCGCCAGTAGGCTTGCTAGCTGGATGTTCCCTGCACCGAAGGCAGCTATAATTGCCAAGTCATGACTAACCAGACAAGATGAAAACAAACAAACAAGCAAAACAGTAACTGTTTAAAATCAAACTCAATTACTCAAGTCAATCGTGTGCTGCAGCACAACAATTAGTTCAACATGGTTCTTGATAAAATTACCATATTGAACTAGGGGAGTGATGATATACTATATGTCACCCCAAACAGTATACTATGTCAGTTCTATAGACTGGCCACTATTGCAGTTATGTTGCTAACTGCCCTGCACTTCTCATCACCCAAACAATGGCGTGCTTTTTGTTTGCTAGCAGAATCATAGTCACAGGTTCATTGTCAGGACTGACTCTGACCAAACTACTATTTTTTACATGTCTTTATAAGACATCCATGCTATGGCCATACTTACACTATTTACATATTGCTAGCATACTCATTATTGCAGGTCCTCTGGCCAGATTAACTTATTTTTGCAGGTCTTTTGACATTTTGACATGTCTCCATGCTAGAGCCAGAGCATACTACTATGCTCGCAGGTTCATTGTCTCCCTTGGCGAACTTCTGTGTCAAGTTTTTGGCAATGACATATTTATAGTTCGACACGACAATTATAAACTTGTCATACCGAACTAGGGGGACTTGTTCATGTACCATGTACTTGGGCTTCTACTTTTGGGCCAGCCCCACCCACCTATAAAAAGGATTAAACCCTATCTTTTGAAGGGAGATTCATTCATTTTCATTCATCAGATGACAACAAAAGGAGGGGAACAAGGGCATCCCCCTTTTTCCCATCATCTTCTCCATCAAGATGAGCAAAGCTCATCACCCAAAACCCATCCCCTAGATGGTACCAAATCCGATTCTCGCCACCCACGGTTTCGTTCTATACACTCCGGTGGGTTACCCACGTAAGTCACGGAGAGCATCGAATCGGTCCAACCCATTGCACTCAAGTGTACGAAATATGCTTGATCACTCAATCAACAAAAGGGATTTAAGACGGTTTAACTGTTTGACTGTTTAACTTTCTCTCTCAACTCAATCTAGGTTTAGCCGCCACACCCTCAAACCCACCACCACACCACCGCTACCGCCTCACCCTCAAACCCACCACCACAGAAAATATTTAACACTTTTAAAACACTTCAGTAAAAATTTCAAGACCTAATTCTTAGTTTAAGGTACGTTTCAAAAATCGACAATTTAACCGAAATCTGGAACCGAAAACTCAGAAATGACACACAATCTTTTAAAATCATTTTGACTAACTTAAACACAACATTTGGACATGAGACTGACGCCATTTGAAAGAAGACTCAAAATACTTATGTTTAGACTCCTTTTTCATCGAAAACCCTCGTGATATGACCAAGTTACAAGCTTCCTAATCTGAACAAAATTTCTGATCAGATTAGGGTTTATGAATAATCAACCCTAATCGCATTTATAATTAATCCAAACTGCATTCTCAATCAAAACTCTTAATCTTACTATCATATAAACTGATTTAATCAATATCCTAACCATTTTATTTACCCGGAACACAAAGTAAATGAACCGAAATAACCGGTAACGATGGATAATCGAAATATGATAAAGTGAGTGATTCGGAAAGAATTTTATACCGACTAATACGAATCCACACGATGGAATCCTTTAGAATCTGTAGATAAACATCGTAGCATGAGAATTCATTCGTCATGCATCAAGATTACAAGGAAAACGAAGAACTGATTATGATTCTTACCGATATACACCTTTATACGAGTTCTCGATCGACAAAACGAATAGGAAATCACGTGTTTGAGTTCTTGAACTTTGGAAATCGATAATATGATGAAAAATATGCCTCTGATCGCCCAAAACCGGCCCTATACTCGTCAGACAGGATAGAGCCGCGACCGTGGTAGATAGAGCCGCGACCGTGGTAGATAGAGCCGCGATTCAGACAAATCGCGTCGCGATCTGTTCAACTCAGTTTCGTTTATGTTTTGCTTCATAACTTCTTCGTTACACGTCGGATTGAGTTGATTCTTTTTGCGTTAAATTCGTTTTTCAAAAACGAAGACATTGATGTAAATAAATCTAAAAAACAAGTAGTTTCACAAAAATGAGTTTATACGGTTTGAACTACGATAACGGTTTGGCGACGGGTGTCACAAGATCCCCCAGTTGAGAGAATTTCGTCCCGAAATTCAGTTGGAGCTATACTGTCAACACGATCACTGAATAGGTACGTAAAATTAAGCTTTGTACACTCTTTTTGTTTCGAAGTAAATTCAAATCCTCACTAAGCGTTCGACTAAGCAATGATAAATTAAAACTTTCCGTGCTTCAACATTTGACCTCACACTCCATGGTTTCTACCAGTTTCTCTACACAATATCTTTGGTAATTCCCTGAAATTTCCTTCTAGAAATACTTGTAAGATTTTACCAGCCAACATTTTCTTTAGATTTGAAACATGAAATACTTCATGAACAACACTTCACTCTTGCGACAACTTCCAATCAATACATTATTGAACCCATACGTTCAACAATTTAGAATGGTCAAACAACACATATGCTAAAATTTCAAACTTCCCAAAATGTACGACACTTTCCCAAAGTAACGCTTTAAACAGTATATGATTCCCAACACAAAACTCTAACTGCTGTCGATGTTTGTTTGCGTAACTCACTCGCCTAACTTGTACTGTTTTCAGTATCTCCTTGACTCGAACGGTCTTGTCAATTCTTTCATGGACGATTTCAATCAAATCAATTGACCTAAAGCCAACTTCAGCAAACACTGTAAATGAACAACTCTTATACTTTTGAAGTGCTTGAAATAGTGCCCATTAATCCAGAATGAGAACTGTGTTGTATGGAACTCAACTAGTGGTAAGTGAGTATCCCAACTTCAACCAAAATCGATAACACACTCCCAGCATATTCTCAGATGTTTGAATGGTTCACTCACTCCGTCCTTCAGTTCGAGAATGATAACCCGTCCTCAAAACAAAACGCGTTCCCAAAGCTTTCCATAACATTTGCCAAAATTTTCAAGTAAAATAACCATCAAAATCAGATATAATTGATACAAACACTCCATGCTTTGCTACTACTTCGTCGACGTAACACCTTGCCAAATTCTCCATCCTGTAACCCTCGTGAATAGCTAAGAAATGAGCAGGCTTTGTCATTTTACCCACGCATCGAGTCATGCTTTCCCCTTTTCCATTCGGACAAATCCAGTTACTGTAATAGATGTGAGAGTCTCTGGTATTCAGCCTTGAACTTCAAACAGATCATGCATTGACATATTGACTAATGTAGTTAATGATGTCCTTCTTCATTCCGAGACACCAATACAAATGCATGATATCATGCTACCTCTTACTAACTCCCGATGTATGAAATATTTTGACTTATGTACTCTGTCCATTACTAGTGTACATAGACCACCTAGCAAAGGAATCCATAATCATTTCCATGATGTAACATCTTGTCCACTTTTTGTTCCAAATGTTTGTCTAACCCGCGCAACTTTTTGTTTTGTTTATAAGTATCCTTAATGCTTCATCTTGAATTTTGAACATCTTATACTTAATGCCAGAGTGTATCGTCATACTTGATTTGCACCCACCTTGGCATACTCTTTCTTCTTACTCAAAACATCTGCCACAACATCCGTCTTCCCCGGATGATATCGAAATTCACAATCGTAGCCACTAAATATTTTGAGCTTCCTCATTTGCCTCGTATTCGACTTCTTTTGAACATAGGGGTGTTAAAAGCTCTTATGATCGGTATGAATAACGTTCTTCATTTCATACAAGTAGTGTCTTCAACACATATGTACGAATGCTACCGCTCCAAGTTCCAAATCGTGGGTAATATAGTAATGCTTATGTATATTGAGTTGTCGAGAGACGAATACGATTACATTTCCCATTTTTTTAAAAAAAACTTAAACCTCGGTTTTGATGCATCCCAATACACAACGAAATCCTCTGATCCATCGTGAATAGTCCGGATTAATGCATTACACAAGGCATCCTTCAATGTCTGAAAAGATTCTTCTTAGTTCCTACCCCAAACAAACTTCTTATATATATGTGAGTAGTAGAGCGATCCTTGGAAAGACTCTCGATAAGATGCCGATAATAACCTGTGAATCCCAAATGCTTTATGAACCTTCACGATAGCTGTGGGACCTTCCATCCCTTTACAGCTTCTATTTTGCTAAAATTCACCAGAATAACTTCCTTGTTCACAACGTGCCCAAGCAAAACAAACCTCTTGTAGTCAAATTTCAAACTCTGAATATATTGCATAGACCTTTTCTTTCAACAGAAACCCCAGGATTAGTCTTGAAGGAACTTCATGCTCCTTCTTAGTTTTAGAATAAATTAGAACGTCGCAAATGAAAAAGTATGATAGATTCATCGAGATGCGGCTTACATACGCGTTCGTTAAATATAGGAATGCTATAGTCGCATTGGTAAGATTGAAAGACATAACGAGAAATTTGAAATGTTCGTAACGAGTACTAGACGTAATCTTAGGTATATCTGATTCAGGTACCCTCTATTGATGGTAACCAGAATGAAGATTGATTTTTGAAAACCACCGAACACCTTGAAGTTGATCAAACAAATCATCCATCCTTGGAAGAGGACAGCGATTCTTGACCGTAAATTTGTTAAGTTCATGATAATCAATGCACAAATCAAAAGAACCATCTTTCTTTTTGACAAATAAGACATGTGCTCCCCAAAGAGAAAAAGACTAGGGCGAATAAAACCCTTGTCTTGGAGCATTTTTAAAGTGAATTAAATAACTCTTGTATACAAATAGTGTTAAGCGATTTGGAGCTTTTGCAACTGGGGTTGCTCTAAGAATAAGATCGATACAAAACTTTATGATTAAAGAGGGAAGTAATCCTTCTAAATCTTCCGAGAAGACCTCGAGGAGATTGTGGATAATAGAATGTTTTGAAATTTTAACTTATTAGCTTTTATGCTCATAAGTTTTTCTTTTCGTCTTTGAAGTGTTCTATGAAAATCTTAGGTATTACACCGTCATTTAAGTGTATACAAAATACTTTCTCAAACATACAATTTCTACCTAAATTTCGTCAACTATTCCATCCCCACAACTACACCAAAACTTCCGAGTCCAAAGGACAACATATCATTGCTAAAAGAATAATCTTCTAGCACTAAAGTACACCCTTATATAATGTCTTTTAGTCTCTATGTACTTCCATTAACAAAATTATTTCAAAGTCTCCCACTCAAAACAAGCCATCGAGTTTCCTACTGTGTTGATCGGTGCCACTTGACTAGCTGTCGTCCAACATTTAATTGTAAAGTGACCTCTTAAGTTGCAGTTTGAATAAACACAACATGATGCAGATGTGTGATAATAGTAGTTACACCTTACACACAAGGTATGTGAACCAGTGTATCCCTCTCTTCATGTGTTTGTATTTGCGAATTTCTTGAGTACCCTCTCATTCTTGGTACTGTTTCTACATTTCCTGCCTTATTGATCTCATTGATTAACAATTCACCCATCAGTATTGCACCTTGGATGGCAGAAGGCTCAGTCACTTCTACCGTACTGCTAGTTTCCAGAACAAAGCCGTTGATGTACTTCTCAATTCTCTTAGGTTCGAGTGCCCAGGATGAGGTCTAATTCTTGCCAACTCGTGAAATTGTCAGATATATGTTGCATGGTTAACCCCCATCGTAGAGAAATTCCAAAACTTTTTCACTAACTTCTTCATTTCGTTATTGAAAGAATATTTTTCCTTAAACAGTGCCTTTATTTATTTTATTTATTTATCTATTTATTTATTTATAATTTTATTTCTATATTTTATTATTATTATTATTATTATTATTATTATTATTATTATTATTATTATTATTATTATTATTATTATTATTATTATTCTTATTTTATTTATTTATTTGCTTATTTTCCACGCCATCACCACTTCCATCATTTGAATTCTCGACTACTAATTCCACTTTCGTCTTCGGTGTCGTTAGCTCTACCATGATTCAATATACTGTTACCACTTGCATGACAACTTTGAATATTAAGACCCACCACTGTCGTACAATGATCGCAACAACATTGGAGTTCTTGCCTTCAATACAACAAATTCCTCCAGTTCAACCATCAGTTCAATCGCCACTATCACTTGTATAACCACCTCCGAGTGTTTCTCTTCCATGAGTAAATTTTACGAGTAATGCGTTTTAGTAGTATGCTTGCTATAATTTCGAATTCATACGAGTTTAGAATAGAATGAATACTTTGGAGTTTGTCTAGGCATAAATGCATCAGACTCACAAAGATAAGAATAATAAGGTAAGGAATATATAATTGGGATTTTATTACCATACGACACGAAGATAGCACATGAGACACGCAAACCTGGTCGGATAAGCACACATACTGTAACACCCCCAAATTTAATGATTTGCGGAAGCATACTTTTGAGTGTTACTAATCAATAACAAGCACAAATATATATAGTAAACGGCTCTATATGCGTCGTTTTAACAAAAATATATTGACATTAAAATGTTTACAACATTTATAGCTTTACATAGCTCGAGTTTAAATAAAAGGAGATTTCAGTACATAAGTACTTGTACAAAATATACTAATGCAAGAAAATCTCAAACGTCTGTATGCTAACTCGAGCTAAAAGTCCTGGAGCAGAAACAACCTACTGCTTGGTACCTGCGATACATGCTAAAACTGGTCAGCTAAAGCTGGTGAGCTCACAGGTTTGAAATCAAGTAATATAGTATGAACCGCAAGATTTAATAATGATTTGCATCCAGCAAATAAAATGATAGTAATCGTGTATACAGCCATGAGCACATAGTTGAGCTTAACTCGAGGGCTGGGTCCCCTAAAGAGAATTCCGGGCGAGGTGCCTCCACGAATGCCTAATCAACATTCGTCTTCCCAAATATTAGTACGTCCGTTTACCCGGTTAGTGCTTGCTAACCCGAACGAGGAGGGTCAATCCTATATGGTACCATATACTAATATTCACGCTACAACGTATTAACAACTATGCTGACGGAGGACTTTAAATGATTTGAGTAAAACTCATGTAGTATATGTAAAAGTTGTACTTGCGTTCACATGTTAAAATAAGCAATGTATCACACCCCTGAGTAAAACAGTAAAAAGAGGGGCTATGAGACTCACCTGAGTCTGAAAGCGTTTAAATAAACGTAAGTTGATTAGCCGAGTGATGAAGTCCAAAGGCTTGTAACCTGAGGGTGTCCACGACACGCGATGGTTATAAACATGATTGGGTATCTCAAAAGATCACCCTTGTAGTTGTTACACAACTATATATATGTCCAAATTACTACGATTTGGTTGATTATTTGATCTATGTTTTAAAAACGTGTACGGCCCGTTGGTGACGGTTTGTAACAATAGTTCCAAAATGTTATAATTGTGATTGCTACAGTAAATTGCTACATTAAATTGCTACAGTAAATTTGACTTTTCTACAGTAACTTTGACTTTAAAAATTCTGGTTTTCTGTGTTTTGCGACACAAACTGCGACACAAAAGTTTGGTATGCGACACAGGGGTTGTGTCGCATAGGAATGCGACACAAGAGTTTAGCGACACAAGGGTTGTGTCGCATAAACGTACGATGCTGATTTAACAGCGACATAATGATTGTGTCGCATGGGATTTGCGACATAAGATACGACATAATGGTTGTGTCGCAAGACTTACGACACTAATTATTTAGTACGACACAAGGTGCGACATAACAGGTTTTATGCGACATAAGCTGCGACACAAGGCTTGTGTCGCAAACATGAACACCAAGTCAGTACCCAGCGACTGACGTGTTTTTCCGATCCAAAACCCAATTTTAACATACTTTTAGGCTATAAAATCGTGTTCTCTTCCTAGTATTGGACATATATAAGTTACATAAACAACTAACAAGTGAAAATACTAAGAATCGAGAGGTTTCGGGATTTTGTCGGAAACTTACAAAGTGGCGGAATGGAAATCCGGAAAGATAGAAGTGCAGATCGTTGCGAGGCGGTCGTGAATCTCTAAAAATCTTGATGATCCGAGTGCGTATAAGGGTGTTATTTGACGATTGGTGGGTTGGTGGTGGTGTGGTGATTTTAGAGAGAAGAAAGAGAGAGAAAAGAGAGTTGGGTGATGATGGAAATGAAGGAGAGAGGGGGAGGGAGCCGGTTTTGGGGAGGTCACCTAGTGTGGCCTCTCCAACTTTTTAATCCCCTGCAATCGCGCTCCGTGCGGTGTTCGATTTCCCGATCGTTTAGACGTTTAACTAATTTAATACGCGTTTAATTGTAAACTTTAAAATACAATTATTTTGGTTGAAGTATTTTACCAAATACTTAATGTTTCAGTTATAAAATATAACTTAGTTTTTATTTCAACAGCTTGCGCGTTTATTGATTTAATTGTGTAGTCACTGCTTGTACGATACGATTTGTATACGAAATATTATAAAATAGTATTTTGGGTATAATAGTGTTATTTAATAAAATTGGTCACCAACGTCCGTATTTATGGAACCGAAATACATTCGATTTAAATTGCGTACGATTTAATCAAATCGCAAAGTTTGTATATATTCATCAATATATAATTGGATACATTAATTAGCCTAACACAGAACTAATTACATGTATTAACATATGATTAGGCACTAAGTACTAGTCCTAATTTGGCGGGTGTTACATTCTCCCCCTGTTAGGAGAATTTCGTCCTGAAATTTATCTCGAGGTCGCGTTTGATGTAGAATTGGAGAATAGCTGAGGATATTTGAGTCGCATTTGGTCTTCCCGTTCCCAGGTGAATTCCGGACCGCGCTGAGAATTCCATCTGACCTTAACGATGGGAATACGACTTTGTTTTAGTTGCTTGACCTCACGGTCAACGATTTCTGCGGGTTCTTCAACAAAACGGAGTTTGTCATCGATACGAATCTCGTCGAGTGGTATAATGAGTGTCTCATCAGACAGACATTTCTTTAGGTTAGAAATGTGAAAGGTATGGTGCACGCTGCTGAGTTCTGATGGCAGCTGCAATCGATATGCCACGGGGCCAATCCGTTCGAGGATCTCAAAAGGCCCAATGTACCTAGGATTCAATTTCCCGTGTTTGCCAAATCGGATTACGCCTTTCCAAGGCGATACCTTCAAGAGTACTCGATCCCCAACTTGGAACTCGAGTGGTTTGCATCTCACGTCAGCGTAACTTTTCTGACGATCACGAGTAGCTTTGAGTCAGTTTTGGATTTCGATAATCTTCTCGGTGGTTTCGTGTATGAGTTCAGGACCAGTGAGTTGACTATCTCCCACTTCAGTCCAACAGATCGGTGATCGGCACTTACGACCGTACAGTACCTCAAAAGGTGCAGCTTTGATGCTGACGTGATAGCTGTTATTGTACGAGAATTCGCATAACGGTAGATGTCTTTCCCAGTTTGTACCAAAATCAACTACGCAGGCTCTTAGCATGTCTTCCAGTGTTTGGATGGTTCGTTCACTTTGGCCATCGGTTTGAGGATGGTACGCGGTGCTCATATCGAGACGAGTACCGAATGCTTTTTGAAGTGACTGCCAAAAGTGAGAGGTGAAGTGTGCATCTCTGTCAGAGATGATCGAGATTGGAACACCGTGTTGAGAAACAATTTCTTTGATGTAGATCTGTGCGAGGCGTTCCATTTTGTCGTTTTCCTTGATTGCTAGGAAATGAGCGGATTTTGTGAGACGATCGACGATCACCCAAATGGTATCGCAACCGCTCGACGAGTTGGGTAGTTTGGTTATGAAATCCATGGCAATTTGTTCCCATTTCCATTCAGGGATATCGGGTTGTTGAAGTAAGTCGGAAGGCTTTTGATGTTCGGTTTTGACTTTTGAGTAAGTAAGGCACTTGCTGACGTAAGTGGCGATTTCGGCTTTCATGTTCGCCACAAATAAAATTCCTTGATGCCGTGGTACATCTTATCGGATCCCGGATGGATAGAATATTTAGACTTGTGAGCTTCATCCATCACCAAGTCTCGTAGGTTCCCGAAACTAGGCAACCAGATTCGGTTTGAGAAACACCTAACTCCGTTAGGTTTGATTTCGAATTGTTTATCCATGCCTCGCAAGGCTTCATTTTTGACATTATCAAGTTTGAGGGCTTCGAGTTGAGCAGCGAGAATCTGAATGTTTAGATCGTTGTGAATGGTCATACTGAGGGCTCGGACTCGAAGTGGTTTTGTTCATTCTTTTCGGCTGAGGGCATCGGCAACCACATTTGACTTCCCTGGATGATATTTGATGTCGCATTCGTAATCTGTAAGCAACTCGACCCATCGACGTTGCCTCATATTGAGATCCTTCTGATCGAATATGTGTTAGAGACTTTTGTGGTCGGTAAAGATTGTGCACTTAGTGCCGTAGAGGTAATGTCTCCAGATTTTTAGAGCGAACATGACAGCTCCAAGCTCTAGGTCGTGAGCAGTGTAGTTCTTTTCATGAATTTTCAGCTGTCGTGAGGCGTAGGCAATGACTTTGTCTCGTTGCATCAGCACACAACCGAGACCTTGGTGGGAAGCATCGCAGTATACCACGAAGTCGTCGGTGCCTTCGGGTAACGATAGGATTGGAGCACTGCAAAGCTTTTGTTTTAATAATTGGAACGCTGACTCTTGTTTATCAGTCCAATCGAACTTCTTTTCCTTCTGAGTCAGTACCGTGAGTGGCTGGGCTATTTTTGAGAAATTTTCAATGAACCGACGATAATACCCCGCCAATCCCAAGAATTGGCGTACCTCGGTTGGAGTGGTAGGCTATAAAATCGGTGTCTCGAACAAGTAGCTGATGATACCCTGATCGCAGATCGATTTTTGAGTAGAAACTCGAACCCTGAAGTTGGTCAAACAGATCATCAATACAAGGGAGTGGATATTGGTTCTTGACGGTTAGCTTGTTCAACTCTCGATAGTCGATACACATTCTGAATGAACCGTCCTTCTTTTTAACAAATAAGACCGGAGCTCCCCAAGGTGAAGAACTTGGTCTAATGAATCCTCTATCCAGGAGTTCCTGTAACTGGGTGGACAATTCCTGAAGTTCGGATGGGGCTAAACGGTACGGTGCACGGGCCACCGGTGCGGCACCCGACACGAGATCGATTGAGAACTCAACCTGTCTAGGTGGAGGTAGACCAGGTAGTTCTTCAGGAAAGACTTCGGGAAAGTCTCTAACAATTGGCACATCCTCAAGTCGCTTCTCTTCCGACTTCTTCTCTGTGATGTGTGCGAGTATTGCAGGGTAACCCTTTCTCAGAAAATTTTGGGTTTTTAAGCAAGAGATGATATTGAGTCTCGTCCCACCGGTCTCCCCTGTATGATCAAGGTTCTACCAACGGTGAGTGGGATACGGACGATCTTATCGTAACAAACGATTTCGGCTCGGTGTTTGGACAACCAGTCCATTCCAATGATGACGTCGAAACTTCCAATTTCAACGGGTACAAGATCGATTGAAAAGGTTTCGTCAGCTAGGTTTAAAGTGCAATTAGGTATCACACTATTGGTTTCGATAAGTTTCCCATTTGCTAGCTCTACAGTGTACTTAACATCTAAGGCGACAGGAGTGATGTCAAGTAGTGGGCCAAAGTCATCAGAGATAAAGCTTCTATCAGCACCAGTATCAAATAGAACAGAAGCAGTTAAGTTGTTGAGGAGGAACATACCCGAGACCACATTCGGGTCTTGGCGGGCGTCCCCGGAGTTGATGACGAAGGCTCTACTTCGGGTGTTGTTGTTGTTGCTGTTGCGGTTGTTGTTGTTGTTGTTGTTGTTGCCCTGGTTCTTCAGTTTTGGGCACGTGTCCCTGAAGTGCCCGGGGTTCCCACACTCAAAGCAGACTTTGGGTGTTCTGGTGTTGTTAGGGTTGTTGTTGGTAGGGGAACGGCAATCCTGGGTGAGGTGACCATACCTCTTGCAATTGCTGCAAAAGGAGCCACAAGAACCTTCGTGGTGGCGGCTGCACTTGGAACAATAGGGTTTGCTCCCAGTGTAGCCCCGTTTGATGTCTGTGGTGGTGTTGTAGGCTTTGATGGTGTCGGATTTCTTGCTTTGTTGGTTTGGGTGGTGGTTGTGGTAGTCGGACCACTTTCTTTTGTTGTTGTGAGAGGATGAAGTGAGTGGTTCAGACTCTTGGCTCATTGCCATCAGGTCTTGGGCCAATAGGATTGCACCGTCGATGGTGGTTTGGTTTGAAGAGGCGACGTGTCCCCGAACAGGCTCAGGAAGACCAAGGATGTACTTCCTGATTTTATCAGGTTCCGTGCTCACCATAGCTGGGCGGAGGGTAGCGAGTTGCTGGAACCTGGTGGTATAACCATCGATATCACCACCCTGAACCTTTAGGTTCCAGAACTCCTCGTCCAGCTTTTGGAGTTTGTCGATCGAACAGTACTTGGCGCCCATTAATCAGAACTTACCATTTTATGCGACACTTCCTAATTGTCGCTAAAGGCCATCAAGTGACGCTATAAGTGTCGCTAAAAACAGAATGTTTACAACTCATTTTCACTAAGTGTCGAGACTCAAATTTTACCACCTAATTTTACTCCGAAATGGAATTTCGGAGCGTTTTCAGTACAGCAACATAATAGAAATAAAATTTTTCCAAGCTGACTTGGCAGCTCGACCCCAACCAGGGGCTCTGCCCCTTGGACCCCGCTACCAGAGGAGCTGCCCCCGGACCCTCGTACACGGTCTCCAAACCTGAAAGACAAATAAATATTTACACAACTCGCTTAGACAAACTGACTTGTCTCATACTTATATAACCTCACGTGTTTAGGGCACTAGGAGGTTACCATTCGGACGATACGCGTATCTTAGAATCGCTAGCTCCTCAGGTGAGTTCATAGCCCCACTCTTTCAACTGTTTTACTGTTTTCGGGGTGAGACGCATGCTCCATTACTGTTTTCAAATTATAATGATAAACTTTTATAATTCACACTTATCCATATTACTGTTAGGTAATACGAAATGTGTAATACTTAGGAATTACACCCATTATATTGTTGTAGAACAATATCACCACTTAACCTAGAGAGGTTACATTTGTACACCGTTAGATTGTTGGAAAACAATCACCATCACATAACTTGACTAAGTTATCATTATACATGGACCACATTGTCGCGGGACAATACTATCAAATACACTAGAACGGGTTAGTTCTACCAACACTGAACAACAACTAGACTTTTACATGATTCGTTTTCCTTTTAGGAACTAAGACTGCTCATACATTTCAGGACTTCTAAATTGGAATTATACTCAAGTAAACATCAACCAAGGATCTCAATATACTTGCTAGGCTGAGGCTAGGAGTATACGTTAGTAACATACGTTAGTATAGATTCCTTATACTAATACAAAACAACTAGGTGATGATTAGTCATATCTAGATTTATTGTGATACACTTAATATCTAAGTATTGTATATACATATTTAGATACACTAAACTAATTTCATTCGCGGCATGATACGCTGTTAGATATGTTTGTTGATTTGACTCATATATATATATATATATATATATATATATATATATATATATATATATATATATATATATATATATATATATATATATATATATATATAGACATATATATCTACATACTCGTACTCTAGCGCGAGCACTTGGTGCCACCTACAACTTACATATGTATATAGATATACATACACTTATACAAACACAGTCACTCAAGTCAGGCATGTCGTTGTACTGCTGGCTCAATTTACTCAAGTCGGGCATGTCGTTGTACTGCTGGCTCAATTTACTCAAGTCGGGCATGTCGTTGTACTGCTGGCTCAATTTACTCAAGTCGGGCATGTCGTAGTACTGCCGGCTCAATTACATACATTGCTTGCGAGCAATCTGGTCGATGCCAGATAGGCACAAAACGATGTCACGGTAAAGTGGGCACAAAACGATGCCACGGTATTGCAGTGGGCACAAGTGCGATATCGCGGTAAAGTGATACAATCGATGGATGGGCGAGCTTATGCTCGTGATCCACACACATTCGCGGATGGGCGAGCTTATGCTCGTGATCTGCACTCATTAACGGATCGGCGAACTTTCCCGCGAGGTCGTTAACTTAGTATTTGACTAAATACTCAACCATAGTCCGTGGGACTACACATTTATGTTGCTGGATGCAACACGCTATGCCAGGTGGCACACCGAATTATTACTTATCATAATATGACGTGGTCATACAATTACTTGATTTGAACTTAGGCATGTATTGCCTCACATTGATAAATTTACTTGATACCTGATAGGCTTCCAGGCAAAGAATGCCTCAAATCTTTATGTACTTAGGTACACATCACTATCACTTAGGTATGAGATACCTCGTTAGATGTATACACATTGGTGTTACAAGTTTATAACTATTCATATCAAAATTGGAGATTCTGAACAACTTTTCAAAACATATAAGGTTTATTACTTTATGTTTTTCATTAACAATCCTATGAACTCACCAGCTTTATAGCTGACTCGTTTTAGCATGTGCTCTCAGGTGCCCATTAGGATTATGATTGCTACAGGATACGCTAGCTCGAGTCGCATGATTTCAAACAACCGGATTTCTCTGCATAACTTTTGTATTTACAGATTATGTATTGAAATTATTTTGCGAACACGCATTTATGTAAACCTTTATTTTGGAAATGTATAACTATTTTCAAACGTCTCATTTAGAGTCATCCATTATTTACCTTTGTGCTTGTGATATTTGATTTGGTAATACCCGACCCGACGCTTCCGCAACCTGAAATTTGAGGGTGTTACACAAATGTTTTTATTGAATTTTTGTATGATCAATTATTTGTATCAGTATTAATTAAATATACTTTGCTTGCTTAAATGATTATTTTTCCAAAATAAATATTAACTTGCTCCAAGAAAATATCTATCCCCAAAATACACTAATTTTCTTATTAGACTTTTAGTTGTATTTTTTATAAAGTCTACACGATGCTAACCTATTGGTAAAGGATATGCAACATAAACATGCGTTCAATTCTTATCGCCATGTTCATTTAACTACGAGTTATGCGATTTACCTTCATAATGTTAGCCGTGAAACCGACCTATTGGTCAAGGATATGCAACATAAACATGTGTTCAATTCTTATCGCCATGTTCATTTAACTACGAGTTATGCGATTTACCTTCATAATGTTAGCCGTGAAACTGATCAATAGAAATCGCTAGATGGTCGGTTACCAAATTTTATTTTTTTTCCATAAATGTCCAAAGGTAACTACATAAGTGAAATAGTTACATTATCTTAAAGGGTTAATAATGGTTTAATACCCAAACTTTCAACTTTTTTTCGTTTTAACACCTCAACTTTTTTTTTTAACGTTTTAACACTCCAACTTACAGTTTGACCAAAACTTAATACCCAAACTTTCAACTTTTTTTCGTTTTAACACCTCAACTTCTTTTTTAACGTTTTAACACTCCAACTTATAGTTTGACCACAATTTAATCCCTTTAATTTGTTTATCCGTTTAAAATTACACTTCTGGTTTTTTTTTTGTTAACTCTTTAGTTTGAAATAATCTAGATTCGATTTGAATGCACTAGAAATTATTTTTATGTGTTGACTATTTAATATGTATTCTATTAATCCTTCAAAGAATACTAAGATTAGCTAACCTCGGGATCTCGAATGTTTAGCTAACCTCGTGATCTCGAATGTTATTATCCTGTTAATTATAGTTTATTATTGTTATAATTCTAACTTATTACCTGGTCAGATTTTAATCAGGGTATTTATAACCGGTAACCTGCTGAATAGGTAATGTTGAAATAATTGACTTTAATCAGTACATATAAATTTTGTTTAATTTATATTAGAAATTGTCGTGCCGATGACATTATTTTAGCTAATATATGTGAAAATTGTAATTCTGTATGAACCACTAGCTTAACTAGGTTCTAAACAACTAAAAAGTATTGTGTTGTACAATTATAGTATTTGCTAGGGGCATTTTTCGGTGGCTTCGCTCGGGGCACCAAAGTACTCAGGACCGGCCCTGAACATACATTCATTATAAATAGCTTTTCATATAACTAGAAATATTATACACGAAAACATTATAAAAATATATCGCTATCAAAATAAAACATTATAAAATTAATTGTGATGACACGTTACAATTAATTTATAAGCATTTAAATCATATATATGTACGTATAAAAAAAATCAGAAGTTTAATTTTAAACGGCCAAACAAACTAAAGAGATTAAACTGTGGTCAAACTATAAGTTGGAGTGTTAAAATGTAAAAAAAGAAGTATAGGTGTTAAAACGAAAAAAAGTTGAAAGTTTGGGTGTTAAGTATTGATCAAACTGTAAGTTGGAGTGTTAAAACGTTAAAAAAGGTTGACGTGTTAAAATGAAAAAAAGTTAAAAGTTTGGATATTAAATCATTATTAACCCTATCTTAAAATCAACACTTAATTTAAAGTAAAATAAAATAAAATAAAATAAATTCTAGTGGCTGAGCCTGAATATATGCATTCGGACCCCTTATTACTTCTTTCTTTATTCCAAGATTTCATAAACTAGTACTTAACCCGGGCGTTGCCCAGCTAAATGACTGCCATAAAAATTAGTGGTATCGTAAAGTTGATGTATTTTCAATAATAGAATAGTACAGTATATAACATTAAGGTATTTCAGTGAAACATGTACATGTCAGTCATGTATATAGAACTATATAATATTTAGTTGTACAATTATATATTGGATGGTCGTTGTTTAACCCGGTTTTATTTAATCCGGGCCTTGGTTGATTAAGATCAAGTATGACCTCTATACGTAGAACGATCATATTATGAGATGATAAATTCAACAAATATTAAAAGACTTTAGACAGCTAATATTTTACCGTTGCCCATTTAAATGACTCCTATATAAATTACGTACAAAGTAATTAACTTTCAATACTCATACAATTTGTATGTTCTCATTTTGTATATAGTTGTTTAAAAACGGATAAAGGATAAAGTTGACATCGATTGACATTGAGCATATGACTACAAAAATGCATTTGTGAACTTGAGCATGCTTGTTCAAATTGTAACATCATAAATTTAATGTTTAAACACAAATTTTATTGTCAAAGAAACTTGCGAGTGGATAAAAACATGTATTTCTTAAATTGATCATCAAAGTAAAGGAATGCATATAAATTAACATTACGTATAGAAAATTCAGGATTTGGCTGCCTATATGCCAAAGGATGTTTATATACTATATAAACGCAAATGAAGTACTCATTTTTGTGACACTGACCCCACAACCGGTTATGTTAAAGTGTTGAAAAGTTAAGTCGGTGAAGATCCACACTAATAGCAAGACTTCATATCCATCCACCTTGCAAACCAATCTATCTCCATTTGTTTTCCTTCAAGAATTTGCTCCAACAATTTAAAAAACAATATCTATTCCCATGTTATTCTTTCCCTGTAAGCCAGAACAACAGAGTTGATACTTGAATAGCATAATATATGCTAAAGTGTGCAACTCACTGTATTATGAAATGGATAACCTCAACTTCAACATATGTCAGTCACATTTACTACTTTAAAGGTAGAAAATTCCACCCCTTAATTAATTTGAGTTATAAGTTATCACTATGAGATCAAGATCAACTAACACTATTTTTTCTTTCAGCTAAAAGGAAAACAGGATGTGTACAAAGGGGACGAAAGTCGCCAAACCTGTATTCAAAATTGCGTAGACCTTCCTAAATATATAACTTTTTAATGGAAAAAGAAAAACATTTGACAAATGCGGGATTTGAACCCATGCCCTTTCGGACCGGAGCCTAAATCTGGCACCTTAGACTACTTGGCCAAACTGTCTCATACCCAATCTGATCAGTTTTGACATGAACTACAAAATGACCCATTTGGACACAATCCCGATTTGACCCATTGCCCAACTTGTCCGACCTACTCATTTTGTCACCTCAACTATGAAACGGAACAAATTACACATACCCGAACAAATCCGCATTTTCCTACATGAACCTAAAAAACAACCAATGAAGAAAAGAATTAGCTCAATGATGACGTACCTCAGTATCGGTAGGCCGATACCGAAACACATAGTACCTAAAAGAGAACCTCAAGCATAACAGGTTTATAAGGAAATATCAAGTCACAAGTCTTCGTCCTACCGAAGGGTAATGTTGTTTGATGAGTTGTCACATCTAATTAATGCTGCAAATGGCGGCGGTAGCACTTATATCCAGCGGACAATAGAGAGATACCGAAATGGGTAAAAGGAGGACATGTGAAGCATTATAAATAGCCGCCCAACCACCAGTGGTTGGGCATTCATGACAGACATTAAATACACTCTGATACCGAAAGAGACCATTGACATTTGTGGCGTATAACTCGTCTATCCGAACGGTAGTCGGGGTTACCAATAGGGAATCGCCAACCGAAAGGGGTATCCTCCTTTCGGTTCAAGGTCTCATCAACAATCACACAGAGTACTCCTTCGGTCCTGCCTCCCGAAATAGAAACTAGTCCTCACCTAACGTGTTACTTCACCTTTGGAGCAACATTTGGCGCCATCCGTGGGACCGAAAGATTACAACCTGAACCTAACCCAATAAACCAGTATGGCAATTATAGCACCAGAAGATCCACCTACGGCGGGACAGGATGTCGAGGGTGGAACAGAGGCGCCAGCGAATGAGATTACACCTATATTTGTTAAAAACAATTTAGAGAAGCTGCGAACAATCATGGATACTATCGAGAAGGAGGACCCGAGGGGTGCACCTCGGAAGCTATCATATGAAGATCCCGTTACGTCGGAAGATGAAATGACAAGTCACACGGGGCACACACCCAAGAAATCCCGTTGGACGGAAGAGCGTAAAATGCACCCCAAAAAGAAACGACCGAGGTCGAAGGGAAAACGCCCCAAAAGGTTACAGAAAACCGAAACTAAGTCGTCAAAGAAGAATCATGCTATTACGTCAAGTGGCTACACCGCAACCACAAGCGATACTTCCTCGGGTACCGACAGTTTGGAGGACGAACTGAATTCTCCCTACAAACCATCGGTTGCAAGAAGGTTCACCTCGCGAATAGCTAATTGCCGAAGACCTTCCCGAATGAGAATGCCCTCTCACGTAAGGATCTATGACGGAACAACAGACCCGGACGACCACTTGAGCCTTTTTCAGGGGTGGCTGAAATGGAACAGTGGTCCATGCCTCTATGGTGCCATATGTTCGCACAGACATTATCCGGGTCAGCTCGAATGTGGTTTGATAGTCTCCCAGTGGGAAAGATTGATAGTTTTGAAGAGCTAAGGAAAGCTTTCTCCACACACTTCACCTCCCAAAAAAGGTACACTCGACACGCGGTAGAAATACATGACATAAAGCAGCGAGAGAACGAAACACTTCAAGAATTCATGGACCGGTTCAAAACGGAGAGCATCGAAATAGGTGGCACCACTGAACTCATGCAGATTTCAGGTTTCATGCATGGGATACGAAACAAGCAACTAATCGAGAAATTAAACAACAAAGTGCCGAACTCAACGGAAGAAATGTGGGAAATTACTAAAGCCTTCATACGAGGAAAGGAGGCAGCGGCCTCGCAGGTTCCTGATTCCACCAACCGAAAGGGGATTCCCAAAGGGCAGAATACTTGGAAAGGCAACGTGACACCTCGTCCATTCCTGACTTACGGTTCAAGCAGACCGGAGCACCGCAAAGTCCCTCAAACTACTATGCCACCGGCCACGTCTCACCGAAGGAATATGCCCTTCACGGCGCTCACAAAAACGCCCAGTGAAATCTTGGCCACTGAAGAAGCCCGTTCGATCTTCAAACCTCCAGGTCCCCTAACCGGAACCCCCGAACGGAGAAATATGGATAGGTTCTGCGACTTCCATAATGACCGGGGCCATCATACGAACGACTGTTTTCAACTTCGAAAACAAATCGAAGAAGCATTAAAGTCAGGACAGCTAACTCATCTGATAAAAGACGTTAGGAGTGGGACGGTAGTGAAACAGGAAAGTAAAGCTATCGTGCCACTTGGTCAGAAGGACAGTGGGCCGAAGGGGCGCGGAAAATCTATAATGATGACATACTCCGAATGGGATCAGTCCAAACGAAAGGAACGCTCAGAAGACTGGATGGAAGAACCAATCACTTTCCCAACTGAACCAGGAAATTTTCCGACTAGCGACCCACTGGTCATAAAAGCTGAAGTCGGAAATCAAATGGTACATCGGATCTACGTGGATAGAGGTAGCGTATCAGAAATCATGTATGCGCACTGTTTTCGGGCGTTGGACCCGGAAGTCCAACAAAAGATTCGGAACACTGGGGGGGCCCTCATAGGCTTTGCAGGAGAAAGAGTATGGCCAATGGGTGAAGTAGCTATACCGGTAACCTTCGGTGAATACCCACTAAGCCGAACGATAATCCTACGATTCTTAGTGGTCGACGCGCCCTCGTCCTACAACATTCTACTAGGGCGTCCAGGCCTGTCTGCCTTACGAGCTGTAGCATCCACCATGCATGCAATCACGAAGTTCCCAACTCCACATGGCATCGTAACGGTCAGAGCAGATAAAAGAGAAGTTCGTGAAAGTCTGCAAGCCGAAAGGGAATTATATGAAGAAAGCTCTCACGAGGTCCCGACAGAAAAGCCACTGGAAGCCGAGGGCTCGAAGGATATGACGCCCGAAGAAACTGAAGAAAAGTTTATTCTTAATCCTCAATACCCGGAGCAACCAGTATCCATCGGTAGCAGAATACCGGAGCATATAAAAACGGGGCTACTGCTCCTGTTAAAAAAGAATATGGACGTCTTTGCATGGACAGAATCCGACATGACGGGTGTACCGAGGGACGTTATCGAACACCGTTTGAACGCAGACAAAAGTATAAAGCCTGTAGTGCAGAAAAAGAGGTCGTTTGCACCAGAAAGGAGCAAAGCGGCGTGTGAGTCGGTGGATAAGCTAGTAAATGCCGGAATTGTGAGGGAAGTAAAGTACCGTACCTGGATCGCAAACCCAGTAATGGTAAAGAAGAACGACGGTTCATGGAGAATGTGCATCGATTTTAAGGATATTAACGCCGCTTGTCCAAAGGACCCCTACCCCCTACCGGAAATAGATTGGAAGGTCGAAGCCCTTTCTGGCTTCAAGTATAAATGTTTTCTGGATGCATACAAGGGGTACCACCAGATTCAGATGGCAAAAGAAGACGAAGATAAAACGGCTTTTCACACAGATCAAGGGGTTTACTGCTACCGAAAAATGCCTTTTGGTCTAAAGAATGCGGGCGCGACATATCAGCGGTTGGTCGACCGAAGTTTCAAGAAACAGATTGGGAGAAACCTGGAAGCCTATGTCGATGATATCATGATAAAAAGCAGGGCACCGCAGGTAATGCTTGCCGATGTACAAGAAACCTTTGACAACCTCCGGAAAATTAACATGAAGCTAAACCCAAAAAAATGTATTTTTGGGGTGGAAGAAGGCAAATTCTTGGGACATATCATCACGGAAAGAGGTATAAGGGCAAACCCTGACAAAACAAAGGCTATCGTCGACTTGCATCCACCGAAGACGATAAAGGAGGTACAAAGCCTAAACGGGAAATTGGCAGCATTAAACAGATATCTGTCACGTTCAGCCGAAAGATCACTTCCGTTCTTCAAAACATTGAAAAATGGTGTGAACAAACGAAACTTCAAATGGACGGTCGAGGCCGACAAGGCCTTCGAGGAAATAAAGCTCGCCCTCGTATCTCTACCGATGCTTGTAGCACCGAAAACAGGAGAATCATTGTACCTATACCTAGCGGCAGCAAATGAAGCAGTCAGTGCGGTATTAATGGCCGAAAGGGAGGGTAAACAGCTACCTATATATTTCATTAGCCGGGCACTACACGGTCCAGAGACGAATTATTCTCCTTTAGAAAAATTGGCTTTATCTTTGGTTCATGCCTCGAGACGCCTAAGGCGATACTTCCAAGCACATCAAGTAATCGTGATAACCGATCAATCAATCCGGCAGGTACTGCACAAACCGGAAGTATCAGGCCGATTGGCAAAATGGGCAATCGAGCTGGGCGAACATGGCATTGAATACCAGTCACGAACAGCAATAAAAGGCCAGATATTGGCGGATTTCGTTGTTGAAATCCCGAAAGGGGAAATACCAAAAGAAACCGAGTGGAGCTTATTCACCGATGGGGCATCAAATAGCTTCGGTTCTGGTGCAGGACTTATCCTTACAGACCCAATGGGAATAGAGCACACGTACGCACTGCGCTTCGGTTTTGATGCATCCAACAACGAGGCAGAGTACGAAGCATTGCTAGCAGGGCTTCGCTTGGCCTCAAGATTGGGTGTTGAAAGGTTAAAAGTTTTCGTAGACTCGAAGCTAGTAGCCAATCAAATAAATGGAGACTACGAGGCAAGAGGCAACGTGATGAAAAGGTACCGAGACAAAGCGAAAGAATTGATGAATAATTTCGAAAGAGCAACAATAGAACAAGTACCACGGAGCAAGAACCACAAAGCAGATGCGTTGAGTAAATTAGCCTCGGTGGCTTTCGAACACCTAACAAAACAAGTTCTCGTGGAAACACTGGGCAAGCCCTCGGTCATGTGTGATGAAGTAAATTTGGTTGTGACCGAAGACGGAACAACCTGGATGACACCAATCTATAAGTATCTAACCGAAGGTATCCTTCCGGAGGATGACAGGGAGGCACAAAAAATAGCTGCCAAGTCCTTACGATTCGAGGTCGAAGACGGGATTCTATACAAGAGATCATACTTGGGACCGATGTTACGGTGTGTCGGACCCCTTCAGGCCAATTACGTCATTAGAGAAATTCATGAGGGTTCATGCGGGTTACATTCTCGTCCAAGGTCGGTGGTGGCGAAAGCGATGAACGCAGGCTATTACTGGCCTAAAATGCATCAGGATGCGGTACAAGAGATACGAAAGTGTAGGGCATGCCAAATTCATGCGCCAATACCAAAATTGCTGAAACAGAATATGATACCCGTCGTAAGCGCTTGGCCCTTCCGCAAATGGGGAATGGATATAGTTGGTCCTTTTCCACAAGCTCCGGGAAAATTAAAATTTCTCCTAGTGGCAGTAGACTATTTTACAAAGTGAGTCGAAGCAGTGCCACTAGCGAGGATAACCGGGAAGAATGTGAAGAAATTCGTATGGGATAACATTGTTTGCCGTTTCGGCGTACCGAGGGAAATTGTCACAGATAACGGGAAGCAGTTTGCAGACAACCCTTTCAGAGGATGGTGCGAAGAATTGAATGTGAAACAAATATTCACGTTGGTCGCTCATCCACAGGGAAATGGTCAAGTCGAAAGGATAAACCGAAGCATTGTAGAAGGACTAAAGGCACGGATAGACACGGACGGTTCCAATTGGACGGACCACTTGCCACATGTGCTGTGGGCACATAGAACAATGATAAAAACAAGTCATGGAGAAACATGTAACACCCGCCAAATTAGGACTAGTAATTAGAGCCTAATCATATGTTAATACATGTAATTAGTTCCTGGTTAGGCTAATTAATGTATCGAATTATATATATTGTTGAATATATACGAAAATGCGATTTGATTAAATCGTACGCAATTTAAATCGATGTATTTCGATTCAATATTATACGGACGTTGGTGACCACTTTTATTAAATAACGCTTTTATATCCAAAAATATTATTTTGATAATATTTCGTATTCATTCGTATCGTACAAACCGAACTTACACAATTCAAAATAGTAAAACGCGCAAACGAAATAAACTAACTTACGTTTTATAACACAAATATAAAATGATTTGTAAAATATTTAAATAATATATCGCGTAATAAATCGTAATTTAAAACTTATAATTAAAATGTAAATAATTATTTAACGTTTAAACGACGGAGCAAACGAACACCACACGGGACGCGGGGCGAAAACTGGAATGTGGGGATAACCCCCACCTCCCACTTACTTTTCTTCATTTCATTCTCTTTCTCATCTCTCTCTCCTATTTTCTCTCTAATAATCAAAATCACCACCATCCACCTAAATCGCACAATACTACTATCAAACGCAACCGGATCATAAATATTTTTAGAGATTCACGACCACCTCGCGACGATCTACAACGCTATCTTTCCGGATTTTCATTTCGGCAAATTGTAAGTTTCCGACAAAATCCTGAAATCTCTCGATTCTTAGTATTTTTTCACTTGTGGTTGTTATTATAACTACTAAATGTCCATTACAATGTATAGAACACGAATTTATAGCCTAAAAACGAGTTTAAAACGGAATTTTGGCCGGAAAAACGTTAACAGCCGGACTTTCTGGGCTGGTGTTCATCCATGCGACACAAGCCTTGTGTCGCATGTTGTGTCGTATTTTGGCTTTAGTGTCGCATAAAATCCCTTGTGTCGTACCTTATGTCGTACCAAAGATTTAGTGTCGCAAGTCTTGCGACACAACCACTATGTCGCATACCCCATACGACACAATCACTATGTCGCTGTTGAATCAGCATCTCGCATCTATGCGACACAACCCTTGTGTCGTATGGACATTGTGTCGCACTCCTATGCGACACAACCTTTGTGTCGCATAATCCATTTAGTGTCGCATGATTGTGTCGCATAAACAGCAGGTTTTCAAATCTCAATTTCACTAAGTGTTGGAACTATATAACCTCAAACCCTTATACGATACGACTTATAAAACACTTCGTGACACACTTTTAAGTGCAAAACGCCAATTACAAAATAATAATACTTAAAGTTTATTATTCCAAACCCATCACCAACGGGCCGTACGCATTTTCAAACGCTTAACGAATCAACCAAATCGAAGTAATTTGGACATATATAGTTGTGTAACAACTACAAGGGTGATCTTTTGAGATACCCAATCATGATTATAACCATCGCGTGTCGTGGACACCCTCAGGTTACAAGTCGTTGGACTTCATTATTCGCTAATCAACTTACGTTTGTTTAAACGCTCTCAGACTCAGGTGAGTCTCATAGCCCCTCTTTTACTGTTTTACTCAGGGGTGTGATATACTGCTCAACTTTTAACATGTGAACGCAAGTACCAACTTTTCATATACTACATGAGTTTTTCGAAACTAATCATTTTAAAGTCCTCCGTCAGCATAGTTGTTAATACGTTGTAGCGTGAATATTAGTATATGGTACCATATAGGATTGACCCACCTCGTCCGGGTTAGCAAGCACTAACCGGGTAAACGGACGTACTAATATTTGGGAAGACGAATGTTGATTAGGCATTCGTGGAGGCACCTCGCCCGGAATTCTCTATAGGGGACCCGGCCCTCGAGTTAAGCTCAACTATGTGCTCATGGCTGTATACACGATGATTATCATTTAATTGCTGGATGCAATTCATTATTTAATTGCTGGATGCAATTCATTATTCAATTGCTGGATGCAATTCATTATTTAAATATTGCGGTTCATACGATATGACTTGATTTCAAACCTGTGAGCTCACCAGCTTTATAGCTGATCTTTTAGCATATATCGCAGGTACCCAGCAGTAGGATGTTTCTGCTCCAGGATTTAGCTCGAGTCAGCATACAGACGATTGAGATTTTCTTGCATTAGTATATTTTGTAAAAGTAATTATGCTATGTAATCTCTCAATTTCAGGAATCGGGCTAATGTAACTATATTTTGATGTAAACATTTACTTTATTTATACAAGTTTAAAACGACGCATATAGTGGTCGTTCATTATATCTTATGTGCTTTGTATATTGATTAGTGACACCCAAATCAAGCTTCCGCAAATCATTAAATTTGGGGGTGTCACAGATTGGTATCAGAGCCTAAGGTTATAGTGAACTAGGTTGCATTTAGTGAGCCTAGACTATGACCATTAGGCAGTATTCCTTATTAGGTATGACTGGTTCAGGGATTACAGCATACGAGTTTAATTTAACATAGCCTGATCAACTATGTACAATTAAGCAAAGATGATGTAAGATCTGAAAGTAGTTATGGCTGAACAGGATACAATAGAAGACTCTGACCTCGAGAGAACCGAGACTCAAACATGTTTATGCTGGACACTCAATAGGTTATTATGTGATATACATATATTTACATAAGTAGACCTCATTACAACTTTAGGCTATATTATATTATATGAATATAGGCCTCTTTCTCTCTAACGCTTTGTCTCGAAATGACAAACACACCACTAGTTCATCATACTCGGACTAGTATCTTATTTCATTTCCTTGTTCTTTCTTACTCAGCATCATGCCTCCTCGTCGTCAAATTACCCTTAGCGAAGCTGAGATCGCGGGAATAATTGCCCGCAGTGTGACCGAAGCCTTGGCTACCCGAACACCACCCGGTAGTGAGGACACAGCAACCAATACTCCACCACCCAAACCTTGCTCCTATAAGGACTTTCTTAGCTGTAAACCGCTATACTTCAAGGGCACGGAAGGTGCCATTGGTTTGATCCGTTGGATTGAGCGTATGGAATCTGTTTTCAGTCTCTGCGACTGTACTGAGAACAACAAAGTCAAATTCGCTGCTTACACCTTTCAGGAAGGTGCACTCACGTGGTGGAAAACCCACGCAAACTCTGTAGGCCTTGAGGTTGCAAATCGACTTCCTTGGGCCGAACTGAAGAAGAAGCTGACAGAAAAGTACTGTCCTGAAGAGGAATTACACAGGCTGGAAGAAGAATTCTGGCATCTCGAGGTGCAGGGAAATGATGTTGCTGAATATACCACCAAGTTTCAGCAGTTTGCCTTATTATGCCCAGGTTTGGTCGAACCAGAAAGTAAGGGCATTAAGAAATACATTCGTGGACTTCCCGAGAACATTCAGGGAAACGTCGCCTCATCCAAACCAACTACTACTGAAAGTGCCATTCGATTGGCCCACGAACTCATGGCTCTAGTTGTCAGCCGTGAGACCTCCAACACCTCATCCTCCAACAACAACAAACGCAAATCCACTGAACACCACCACAACTCAAACAAGAAAAACAACGCCATCCAAGTCTACACCACCAACTCTGAATCCAACCGCAGCTACACCGGGGACAGACCTTATTGTCCCAAGTGTAACTATCACCACTTTGGTCAGTGCGGTACTCCTTGCAACAACTGCAGGAGGTACGGGCATTCGACTAAGGATTGCCGAGCCCCCAAATCCAACAACAACCCCTCTGACAGAAATAACCGACAACCTAAGTCCTGTTATGAATGTGGAAACCTGGGCATTTCAGGGACTCGTGCCCAAAACTGAAGAACAACAACAACAACAACAACAACAACCGCAACAACAGCAACAACAACAACACTCGCAGCAGAGCTTTTGTCATCAAATCTGGGGACGCCCGCCAAGACCCGAATGTGGTCTCGGGTATGTTCCTCCTCAACAACTTAACTGCTTCCGTTCTATTTGATACTGGTGCTGATAGAAGCTTTATCTCTAATGACTTTTGCCCACTACTTGACATCACTCATGTTGCCTTAGATGTTAAGTACACTGTAGAGCTAGCAAATGGAAAACTTGTAGAAACCACAAGTGTGATACCTAATTGCACTTTAAACCTAGCTGACGAAACCTTTTCGATCGACCTTATACCCATTGAAATCGGAAGTTTCGACGTCATTATTGGAATGGACTGGTTGTCCAAACATCGAGCTGAAATCGTTTGTCACGATAAAATCGTCCGTATCCCACTCGCCGTTGGTGGAACCTTGATCATACAGGGGGAGACCGGTGGGACGGGACTCAATATAATCTCCTGCTTAAAAACCCGAAAATTTCTGAGAAAGGGTTACCCTGCCATACTCGCACACATCACAGAGAAGAAGTCGGAGGAGAAGCGACTTGAGGATGTGCCAATTGTCAGAGACTTTCCTGAAGTCTTTCCGGAAGAACTACCTGGTCTACCTCCATCTAGACAGGTTGAGTTCTCAATTGACCTCGTGCCGGGTGCCGCACCGGTGGCTCGCGCACCGTACCGTTTAGCCCCATCCGAACTTCAGGAGCTGTCCACCCAGTTACAGGAACTCCTGGAACGAGGGTTTATCAGGCCGAGTTCTTCACCTTGGGGAGCTCCGGTCCTATTTGTTAAGAAGAAAGATGGTTCTTTTCGAATGTGTATCGACTATCGAGAGTTGAACAAGTTGACTGTCAAGAACCGGTATCCACTTCCTCGAATCGATGACCTGTTCGACCAACTTCGAGGGTCGAATTGTTATTCAAAGATTGATCTCCGATCCGGTTATCACCAATTGCGTGTTCGTGATGCCGATATTCCAAAAACCGCTTTCAGAACCCGTTACGGGCATTACGAATTCCAAGTGATGCCATTCGGCCTAACCAATGCACCGGCTGTATTCATGGACCTTATGAATCGGGTGTGTAAACCTTACCTTGATAAGTTTGTCATTGTCTTCATCGATGACATTCTCATATATTCACGAAGCAAAGAAGAGCATGCGCAACACCTCAGAACCATCCTTGAACTACTTAAACACGAGGAGCTCTATGCCAAGTTCTCTAAGTGTGAGTTCTGGATCAAAACCGTTCAATTTCTTGGTCACGTGATTGACAGTCAGGGGATTCACGTCGACCCGTCAAAAATCGAGGCTATCAAAGACTGGCAATCGCCAACCACTCCGACCGAAGTACGGCACTTTCTAGGACTGGCCGGATACTATCGTCGATTCATTGAAAATTTCTCCAAGATAGCCATACCACTCACGACGCTGACCCAGAAAGACAAAAAGTTTGACTGGACTGATAAGCAAGAGTCGGCATTCCAACTCTTAAAACAAAAGCTTTGCAGTGCTCCTATCCTATCTTTACCTGAAGGCACCGATGACTTCGTGGTATACTGCGATGCTTCACATCAAGGTCTCGGTTGTGTGCTTATGCAACGAGACAAAGTCATAGCTTATGCTTCCCGACAGCTTAAGATTCATGAAAAGAATTACACCACCCACGACCTCGAGCTAGGAGCTGTCGTTTTTGCCCTCAAAATCTGGAGACATTACCTTTATGGTACCAGATGTACAATCTTTACCGACCATAAAAGCCTTCAACACATATTCGATCAGAAGGATCTCAACATGAGGCAACGTCGATGGGTCGAGTTGCTTACGGATTACGACTGCGAACTCAAATATCATCCAGGCAAAGCAAATGTTGTTGCTGACGCCCTCAGTCGAAAAGAGCGAGTGAAACCACTTCGGGTTCGAGCCCTCAGTATGACCATTTACAACAATTTAAACATTCAAATTCTCACTGCTCAACTCGAAGCCTTAAATCCCGAAAATGTCAAAGATGAAGCCTTGCGGGGCATGGATAAACAATTCGAAATCAGACCTAACGGGATTAGGTATTTCTCAAACCGAATTTGGTTGCCTAAATTTGGGAACCTACGAGACTTGGTGATGGATGAAGCTCACAAGTCCAAATATTCTATCCACCCGGGGTCCGATAAAATGTACCACGGTATCAAGGACTTCTACTGGTGGCCGAACATGAAATCTGAAATCGCCACCTATGTCAGCAAGTGCCTTACTTGCTCCAAAGTCAAAATCGAATATCAAAAACCTTCTGGTTTACTTCAACAACCCAGTCTTCCTGAATGGAAATGGGAACAAATTGCCATGGACTTCATAACCAAGCTACCCAAATCCTCGAACGGTTGCGATTCCATTTGGGTGATCGTGGATCGTCTCACAAAATCTGCTCACTTCCTGGCAATCAAGGAATCTGACAAAATGGAACGCCTCACCAACATTTATCTGAAGGAAATCGTGACCAAACACGGTGTTCCAATCTCAATTATCTCCGATAGGGATAGTCGTTTCACTTCACAATTTTGGCAATCACTTCAAAAATCCCTGGGTACTCGACTGGATATGAGTACCGCATACCATCCTCAAACCGATGGCCAAAGTGAACGAACCATTCAAACACTGGAAGACATGCTACGAGCCTGCGCAGTTGATTTCGGTACAAACTGGGAAAGACATCTACCGTTGTGCGAATTTTCGTACAATAACAGTTATCACGCCAGCATTAAGGCTGCACCTTTTGAGGCACTGTACGGTCGTAAGTGCCGATCACCGATCTGTTGGACTGAGGTGGGAGATAGTCAACTCACTGGTCCTGAACTCATACACGCCACCACTGAGAAAATTGTGGAAATCCAAAACAGACTCAAAGCTGCACGTGATCGTCAGAAAAGTAATGCTGACGTGAGACGCAAACCACTCGAGTTCCAAGTTGGGGATCGAGTTCTCTTAAAAGTATCGCCTTGGAAAGGCGTCATCCGTTTTGGTAAACGCGGGAAGTTGAATCCCAGATACATAGGGCCTTTTGAAATCCTCGAACGGATTGGCCCCGTAGCTTATCGATTGCAGCTGCCATCCGAACTCAGCAGCGTGCACCCTACTTTTCATATTGCAAATTTGAAGAAGTGTCTGTCTGATGAGACACTTATTATTCCATTAGATGAAATTCGTGTTGACGATAAACTTCATTTCGTTGAGGAACCCGCTGAAATTATGGACCGTGAGGTCAAACAACTGAAACAAAGTCGTATTCCCATCGTCAAGGTCAGATGGAATTCGCGGCGTGGTCCGGAATTTACCTGGGAACGGGAAGACCAAATGCGACTCAAATATCCTCAACTATTCACTGATTCCACATCAAACACGACTTCGAGCTAAATTTCGGGACGAAATTCTTCTAACAGGGGGAGAATGTAACACCCGCCAAATTAGGACTAGTAATTAGTGCCTAATCATATGTTAATACATGTAATTAGTTCCTGGTTAGGCTAATTAATGTATCGAATTATATATATTGTTGAATATATACGAAAATGCGATTTGATTAAATCGTACGCAATTTAAATCGATGTATTTCGATTCAATATTATACGGACGTTGGTGACCACTTTTATTAAATAACGCTTTTATATCCAAAAATATTATTTTGATAATATTTCGTATTCATTCGTATCGTACAAACCGAACTTACACAATTCAAAATAGTAAAACGCGCAAACGAAATAAACTAACTTACGTTTTATAACACAAATATAAAATGATTTGTAAAATATTTAAATAATATATCGCGTAATAAATCGTAATTTAAAACTTATAATTAAAATGTAAATAATTATTTAACGTTTAAACGACGGAGCAAACGAACACCACACGGGACGCGGGGCGAAAACTGGAATGTGGGGATAACCCCCACCTCCCACTTACTTTTCTTCATTTCATTCTCTTTCTCATCTCTCTCTCCTATTTTCTCTCTAATAATCAAAATCACCACCATCCACCTAAATCGCACAATACTACTATCAAACGCAACCGGATCATAAATATATTTAGAGATTCACGACCACCTCACGACGATCTACAACGCTATCTTTCCGGATTTTCATTTCGGCAAATTGTAAGTTTCCGACAAAATCCCGAAATCTCTCGATTCTTAGTATTTTTTCACTTGTGGTTGTTATTATAACTACTAAATGTCCATTACAATGTATAGAACACGAATTTATAGCCTAAAAACGAGTTTAAAACGGAATTTTGGCCGGAAAAACGTTAACAGCCGGACTTTCTGGGCTGGTGTTCATCCATGCGACACAAGCCTTGTGTCGCATGTTGTGTCGTATTTTGGCTTTAGTGTCGCATAAAATCCCTTGTGTCGTACCTTATGTCGTACCAAAGATTTAGTGTCGCAAGTCTTGCGACACAACCACTATGTCGCATACCCCATACGACACAATCACTATGTCGCTGTTGAATCAGCATCTCGCATCTATGCGACACAACCCTTGTGTCGTATGGACATTGTGTCGCACTCCTATGCGACACAACCTTTGTGTCGCATAATCCATTTAGTGTCGCATGATTGTGTCGCATAAAACAGCAGGTTTTCAAATCTCAATTTCACTAAGTGTTGGAACTATATAACCTCAAACCCTTATACGATACGACTTATAAAACACTTCGTGACACACTTTTAAGTGCAAAACGCCAATTACAAAATAATAATACTTAAAGTTTATTATTCCAAACCCATCACCAACGGGCCGTACACATTTTCAAACGCTTAACGAATCAACCAAATCGAAGTAATTTGGACATATATAGTTGTGTAACAACTACAAGGGTGATCTTTTGAGATACCCAATCATGATTATAACCATCGCGTGTCGTGGACACCCTCAGGTTACAAGTCGTTGGACTTCATTATTCGCTAATCAACTTACGTTTGTTTAAACGCTCTCAGACTCAGGTGAGTCTCATAGCCCCTCTTTTACTGTTTTACTCAGGGGTGTGATATACTGCTCAACTTTTAACATGTGAACGCAAGTACCAACTTTTCATATACTACATGAGTTTTTCGAAACTAATCATTTTAAAGTCCTCCGTCAGCATAGTTGTTAATACGTTGTAGCGTGAATATTAGTATATGGTACCATATAGGATTGACCCACCTCGTCCGGGTTAGCAAGCACTAACCGGGTAAACGGACGTACTAATATTTGGGAAGACGAATGTTGATTAGGCATTCGTGGAGGCACCTCGCCCGGAATTCTCTATAGGGGACCCGGCCCTCGAGTTAAGCTCAACTATGTGCTCATGGCTGTATACACGATGATTATCATTTAATTGCTGGATGCAATTCATTATTTAATTGCTGGATGCAATTCATTATTCAATTGCTGGATGCAATTCATTATTTAAATATTGCGGTTCATACGATATGACTTGATTTCAAACCTGTGAGCTCACCAGCTTTATAGCTGACCTTTTAGCATATATCGCAGGTACCCAGCAGTAGGATGTTTCTGCTCCAGGATTTAGCTCGAGTCAGCATACAGACGATTGAGATTTTCTTGCATTAGTATATTTTGTAAAAGTAATTATGCTATGTAATCTCTCAATTTCAGGAATCGAGCTAATGTAACTATATTTTGATGTAAACATTTACTTTATTTATACAAGTTTAAAACGACGCATATAGTGGTCGTTCATTATATCTTATGTGCTTTGTATATTGATTAGTGACACCCAAATCAAGCTTCCGCAAATCATTAAATTTGGGGGTGTCACAAAACACCTTTTAGCCTAACCTACGGATCAGAGGCCATTATACCGATGGAAATCGGAATCCCGACTTACCGAACCTCAGGAGAAAGGGATGCCGGAAACGACAAAGAATTGTTGCTAAACTTGGACTTATTAGAAGAAAGACGTGAAATAGCCGCCATCAGAGAAGCTAACCATAAGAAGAAGATAGAGCAATACTACAACCAACGCGTAAGGCTCTCGACATTCCGTGTCGGAGAATATGTGTTACGGAAGAATGAAGCAAGCAGACAACAGAGCCTGGGGAAGATGGGTCCAAAATGGGAAGGTCCATATCGTATCGCCAGAGCTTACGGTAACGGCTCCTACGAGCTCATAGACGAAAAGGGAAAAGCATTGCCAAGAAGTTGGAATGGAGTGAACCTCCGAAAATTCTACTTTTGAATATGCCGATAAGGGAACTAATTTTAAATACTAGTCCCAATTGTACTTTTGATAAATATTAACATATTTACGCTGTGAGCAGCGGTTTACCACTTGGCAATTTGATATGACATAGGGTTGAGCTTACCTCTCTAACACGCTCCGGCACACCGACAAAGATTGGTGTACCGAAATTATGGTTGCAAATGTTCAACCTAAGGTCACATAAATCTGCAAAGGACGCTTTGCCTAACGATCACTTACCAACAAAATTGTCAATAGCCTTCTGCCCATGACAAGAGTTACGGCCTAATCAAACGCCGATATATAAATACAAAATTGTCAATAGCCTTCGGCCCATGACAAGAGTTACGGCCTAATCAAACGTTGATATATAAATACAAAATTGTCAATAGCCTTCGGCCCATGACAAGAGTTACGGCCTAATCAAACGCCGATATATAAATAAAAAATTGTCAAAAGCCTCCGGTCCATAACCAGAATTACGGCATAATTAACCAGATGCCGAATAAAAACAGCCTAACAAACACAACAGTTCATGCGCAAGTGATAAACGAAATAAAAAAAAGGATCATAAACAAACGGCACGAGGCCGGGAATATATTACAGCAAAATATTGTTCGGAATGTGTCAACTACAATTTACAAATTTCTAAACATCAGGGGATAGAGCAGGTTTGATAGCTTTAAAATCATTAATCGAGACGTCACCACTTTCGGCAACCTTCTGAAGATAAGGATATTGCACCTGTCCCAACTCATCAGCAGCAGCGTCCAGCCGACTTTCGGCCTCCTTATCATAACCCTCCGACGTCTCGATGGGGACATCCATCCTCGAGTTATGGTAACCAAGGAGCACGCCCTCATGACGACCATAGGCTATGGCATCATTTTGAACAACAGCAACGGATTGCAAGTATTCGTAGCTCTGACGAAGGGTCTCGAAGGCATGACTGGAAGAATGAGCGGCGAACCACCTACGTTCCTCCCGCAATCTTTCATTTTCCTTGGTCAGTTCCTCAATTACCTGCTGTTTCGACTTTTCCATTGCTAAAAGCCTTTCGGCGCCACTGCTCCTTTCGGTAGCTAGGGATCTTTCATGATCGGCAATGGAGGCGGAGAGCTCATCAATCCGCTGCTGCATACGACTACCCTTCTCTAAGGATCTTTCTCTCTTCCTCTCCATTAAACGCAGCCTTTCGGTCACCACCCAAAAATTAACCTCATCCAGAACACTCTCATCAGTCCTTGCTTGAAGCTCAGAAATGCGAGCATCACGTTCCTGGAGGTCGGCAAAGGCTTTCTTCATTTTCTGTCTCTCTTGACGTAGGGCTTCATAACATACTTCCCACCTACGAACAGCTTCCCTTCCATGAGTAACGGCGGCAGCCTCATGATAGTAGTAATCGGACATAACCTACACAAAAGAAAGAAAAAATCATACTCTAAAAACATTTCGTAATCTCGTTTGGATTTATTTAAAATTACTAATTTTCGTACCTGGATGGAGGATTTGGTGGCCATGGCACGTTTCTCACCATGAGTAGCTAACCCACGAATAAGCTCCCGACAAACGAAGGGATCATTGAGAACATCTTTATTTTTTATGTCCCATTGGGGACGAAAGATTTTCTCACCATATTCCGCCTCCAGCTCCTCGGCACTAACTTCGGCATACCGAGACCTTGGCGCATCAGAATCTACCCCACTCGCAAATTCTTCAAACTTTTGTAAATTACTACCCTCTCCCAAAAATCTACCCCCACCATCGTCATACCTATTCCTACCTTCCGACTCATGATCACCGCTGGGCGTATCCTCCACATTCACCACCTCTTCCTGCCTGAGACCGACAACGTTACCTGTCGACAATGGCCGCCCATGTCTAGAACCTATAAGACGAAGAACACCTTGCGGATCAATACACTGATCACCTGGACTACTTTTCAGCTTCTCGAAGCCTGGATCATTCATAAAAACATCGGGGGTGGACCACCCGGAAGCAAGGGGCGTACCACCCGGAAAAGAATCGTTGTAAGTATCAAAATCAAAATTATCACCTTCAGTATCGGTATTGGTGGACTCATCAATTAGCTGACGTTGAGAAGACTCGGCCACCTGCTTTTTCTTCTTCGGTGGAGATTTAGCAGGTTGGGCCGCACGTTTTAGCCTTTTCTTCGGCTGCTTGTCACCTTCGGCTTCGCTAACCTCTTTCCTTTTTGGCTGAGAAACTTTGGTAGATATCTCAGGTAAAGGTGCAGGTTCAACCAGCTCCACAGTTTCGTCCGAAGGATGAACAACGATATCTGGACGAATAGAGGTATGCACTGGCTCTTCCGGCCGACGCGAGCGAGAGCTGGCAGTCACCTCCGTCAAGTCTTTCTTATGAAGGAAAGCTCTCAAACTCATCTCTGCGGAAAAATAAAGAAACGGTTAGCTCAAACAAACAAACTTTAAAGAAAGCAACAAGGTCACACACACCTGCCCCTTCGAACATCAAAGTCGGAATCGAATCCGCATCCGCCCAAACCCGACTAATTCCAGCAATGACCAACGCTTGCTCAAAAAAGCTACGAACACGCATTTTGTTTGTGGTCAATATCCTAACAAGGTCGGCCCCAGCTTCTGCGTCGGTGGGCATGCCATCCTTTATAACAGCACCAAAGGGTTTCCAAACCATCTTAAAGGGTACGGCAGAAGCTTTGATATAAAAAAAATGATCTTTCCATTTCTTCACACTGGTAGGGTATTGGGTGATGCAACTTTCTATCGGTTTAGGCCGAAGCTCGACCGTAATCCAGTTACCCTTCCGGATAAGGGTATAGAAACGACGAAATAAGGGAACTGTGGGTTCGAAACCAAGGGATCGACATTGAATTTCGAAACAAGAAATTTTAAGAGCGGCACCGGGAGTTAGTTGATATATATGAAAATTGTGATATTGCATCACAGTAAGAAAGAAGCGGGAAAAAGGTATACGCAGGTTGGAACAATTAAAAAATCTGGTATAAACACCTATCATACCCTCCGGAAACTCGTCTATACGTTTATTGGGTCCCGGAGCGGTAGGGTTAAGATCCATGGGTATATTGAAGGTGGCACAAAAAATATTAACGCTGGTCTGGGTCATTACAGAGAAGCTTTTATCCCACTTGCCGATAGCCATACCGTCGGCCATGTCGAAGGATTATATAACTACATATACCGAAAGGAAAAGGAAGGCTATAAAAATAGAAAGCAACATACAACTCATATAAAGTCCGGTATCGTACAACTATGACCGAAGGGAGAGCATGGCAGGAAGACCTTTATAAAAGGAAATAACAATACAATAATAATATGGTGGAAAAGAAATATACCTTAAACGGAGGGAGAATTTAACTTTCGGCAGCAGAGAAGAAGGGTTTCGGTGGTGGAAATGCCTTTCGGTCGCAGAGCCAAGAGGATGAAATAATGTGAAAATGACCGGTTTACACATATTTATAATAGGAAAACATAACCGTTACGGGAATGCGTACCGAAGCGCCCTCCTGGCTAACCGACGCGCCCTTCTGACAGATTGACATGACAACGTAATGATTGCTTTACACGCGTCAGCATACAAGATCAACGACAAGGCCGACTACGCAGACCTACCTAGATTCGGCCGACTTTAAAAAATAATAATAAATAATAATAATAATAATTTTTAATGAATCTATTTCGGCATAAAATACTGATTTTTTGCCAAAATAGATTGGGGGATGATGACGTACCTCAGTATCGGTAGGCCGATACCGAAACACCTAGTACCTAAAAGAGAACCTCAAGCATTACAGGTTTATAAGGAAATATCAAGTCACAAGTCTTCGTCCTACCGAAGGGTAATGTCTGATGAGTTGTCACATCTAATTAATGCTGCAAATGGCGGCGGTAGCACTTATATCCAGCGGACAATAAAGAGATACCGAAATGGGTAAAAGGAGGACATGTGAAGCATTATAAATAGCCGCCCAACCACCAGTGGTTGGGCATTCATGACAGACATTAAATACACTCTGATACCGAAAGAGACCATTGACATTTGTGGCGTATAACTCGTCTATCCGAACGGTAGTCGGGGTTACCAATAGGGAATCGCCAACCGAAAGGGGAATCCTCCTTTCGGTTCAAGGTCTCATCAACAATCACACAGAGTACTCCTTCGGTCCTGCCTCCCGAAATAGAAACTAGTCCTCACCTAACGTGTTACTTCACCTTTGGAGCAACACTCAACTATATGATATAGGAGATAAGAGACTAATGCCCAGAATTTTTGCAACCACCATGCCATATATTCACCCTTATTTAATACAAAGGCCACAATAGAAGTCAATTATATCAAGGAGGAAAGGTTCCTCACAAGGAAATTAATATACTCATCCATTAAAAGTGAATTCAATGTTATTAAAATATCCTAAGACAATTACACAAGTTACTGCTCAAACAAAATTATGTTCAGTTTAGGTAATGAGTTTTATTAAATACATTTAAGTACTTCATCTAATTAACTAATGGGCAAGAGAAGTGTAGGTTAGTCATGTAGAGATGTATAAATTAAAAGTTACCGTCATTGATACCTATCTATTTTGCAGCCATTAAGGGCTGTACATTTCCATGAATGAAATAAGATGCTCATGCAGTGGAAACACAAGTAGACCATTAAATCCGAGTAAAAACATGAATCTCTAACCTGACAATTAACATAAAGAGATAATTTTATATGATGGTCATGTCTTTGATGAGTAACGTTTGAGGTCTCAAAATGGACAGATAACATGAGTTGGGTAATGGATCAAGCGAGTTTGTATATGTTTGACAGTTCGTGTTCCTTTTGTATAGCCCCTACAGTGAACGTCTTTATTCACCCAAAATTAGATAGACCATTATGTTTCCACTAAAGTTAACAAAACCAAATATTCATATTTCATACAAGTTTGGTCTCCCATCAGTTTATAAAATTGTATCCTTCTAAAAAGAGAATCAAAATATAAAGCAAATAACTTGATCTTACTTTTTTTTTCCTTGTTTGTGATCTCAACAAAGATCAACGACACAGGAAGTAAGTCAATTAACCAAATTATCATATTAACTACTGGAAAAAGACATTGAGATTATCCTCAAGCTGTAACTTTCTTTTTTAGCCTTAAGCTTTGAATCTCAAAAGTGTTTGCTACGGTGCTACCCACCAAACAACATCTTAAAAACTTGACAGTCATGAAAGATACATACCTTAAGCTGATGAAAGATACATACCCTGTGTATATAACAACAACGAAAACAAAAACAAACAGAAATATATAAGTCCAAAAGAAAAAAACTGATAATAAATTGAGATAATATAAGCAAAAATCAACTAATATCTTTCCAAATCATCAAAATATCATACTCATTCCAGAGTATAAATGCATCATTTGTTATTAATGAAGCTGGCATTCATAATGAAGAGAATTTCGCACATCATAAAAGTTTCACATAATATTTATTTTTTGCAGTGTTTAGGTTGGAACCCTATCATTGACGTCAATGCCAAACCTGTTATCATGAGACCCGCGACAATGCCAAACCTGTTGTGATAACCTGAAAGTTATATAAAGTGAAAACATATGAAATGGAATACCAATTAATTTTAAGTTACTAATATAACACACAAAAATAGACGGTTCGTATATGTACAGATTGAACTATGCTAATATATACCGTGGCCAAAGGAGCAAGGCAGTTACTTGTGCATCTGGCATTTCAAACAATGGTAGCATCAGATGTGTACTCCTTGTTTATAAGTACATGAGTTTAAATTTTCACTTCTAAAAGTAAATAATTAAAAAAAGCATATGGGCTTCAAGAATATGCACTCTCATCATGAACTAATGAACTCTGATCATGAAGATGGTGGTGCTGATGAGGGTTGATCCCAAGGTTTTATTCTCAACATGCCAAGAATTTGGATAACAGCAATTGGAATTTTCCAGTGGCAGGCAACATATTTCAAGTCAGCCGACCCTGAAGGAACAAAAATGTGTTTTCAAGTGAGCACAGTGACCCGTTTCAACCCAAACTTGTTTGACCCATAACGCAAGTCATCCATCTTTCTACCACTACACCGTTTAGCATACAAGTTGTAATGGACAGCAAGAAGGCACACGTAATATATTAAAAGACTAACTTGTGGCTATGATAGGGAGTCTGCCATTTGAAAGCTGAAACAACAGATAAATAAATATCCCATATCACCACATGACACCATTATCACATTTTATCCTTAAAACTATCAATGTAATCCATTCATATACACATTTTTTTTCCAAATCCTATCATCTATTCCTTTACACATTACCAACACGTTGAGTATATCTTTGCCGAAAATTGCAACTTTACAAACATCCACATCTAATGTTATATTGATAGTAAAACCAAGATAGAAACACAACAATAAAGCTAATAATAATGGAACTTCTAGAACAACCACATCAGATCAGATATTAATAATAAAACCAATATAGCAACATAATAATAAAGCTAATTGTTTTGGTCAAAAATTACTAAAGCAATTAAGTGATCAAAAATTAGTTTGTGAGGTCAGGTGTAAAAATTACTCTCAAGATAATTACATAGAAACACGATTATCTCTATTAGTAAGTAAATATTTTTGTGTTAAATATGTAGATCCTTGTTGAACAAACGTTTTAATATCAAAGCTCAAGAACAAATTGAGGATAGTGTTATTTTCACAATGAAAAGATCAGTAATATACAAGTTAAACAATGAAAATATGAAATAAGTACAATTGACACGATGATATACGAGGAAAGCCCTTGATCAAGGTTGATCGCCGGCACAAAACCTCGGGAAGGATCAAACGATCCTTGCCTTTGTTAATTTTATTAAAATGAAAGTAATTGATTACAAACTAAGAGCGCAAGGATGATCGGCTAGGTGCATTTGTGTGTGTTTTTAGCTAAGTGTTGATGAAATGATCGTGAACGAGAATGATAGCAGAGTGTGTGAGTGTTTACAGGTGAAAATAGCAAGTATTCATTAACCTAAATGATCATCCGAGCCTCGTTTAAATACTAAGAGCGTATAACTATAATTCCGAAATATCAGGGATCCTCCGAGGAATGATGAAGACCACCAACGCCTCTTTTGACTTCATTTTACACGTGCGTAAGACTTCGTCTTCATGAAATAGTATCAGATCCTCTTCATGTAATCCGGAGCATATCTCATTAACGCGTTTCTTCTAAGACCTGGTCAACACTTAAGAAAAATAAACGTGTTATATAGTTCAAGATCCTTAACTAAGATAAGTCCAGGATCCTGAGCTATGTGTACTCCGAGATTGATCATAGGATCCTTAAACAAATATCTCCCTGGTCCAGAATCCTGCACAATCGTGTTAGATAAATATATCCTGAATAGGATCTTGCAAGATAAATAATAACAATATATCCAGGATCCTTACCTGTATCCGTGATCCTGGAAACAGACTTAAAAACCATCATTATCCTGAGATATGAATATAAAATATAAACGACTTTCATACCTGCAAGGTGTCCATATGATGCTGATTAGGATCCTGTAAAGGTTAGTGAAAATCTACCCACAACAATTGCCCCCGAAGTTATAACGTTTTTCAGGATCCTTAAACGTTGTAACTTCTCAGTGTAACCGCTTAAATCGTGTTAGGTAGTTACTGTTTTGGTCAAAAATTACCCTAGGCAATTAAGTGATCAAATTTAGAAAAGTGAGGTTGGGTGCTATAAATTTCTTTCAAGATAATTACGCTTTTACACGATTATCTATATGAGTAAATGACAACTTTGAATGAAAATTATGCCTTGAATCCTTGGATTCGTGGATCCTTGTTAAAAATGTGTTTAACGGTGAAAACAAGTGTTTGTAAATAAGATTATTCCAAAAGTTTAAGTAAAATGTAAAGTATTTTCAGGATAATGCAAGTTATGCAATAAATATATGATCAAAAGATCAATGGAATGCAAATTGAACAACGAAAATACAAAATAAATGCGATCGACACAAGGATGTAAGAGGAAAGCCCTTGATCAAGGTTGATCGCCGGCATAAAACCTCGGGAAGGATCAATCGATCCTTGCCTTTGTTAATCTTATAAAAATGAAAGTAATTGGTTACAAACTAAGAGCACAAGGATGATCGGCTAAGTGAATTTGTGTGTAATTTTAGCTAAGTGTTGATGAAATGATCGTAAACGAGAGTGAGAGCAGAGTGTGTGAGTGTTCACAGGTGAAAATAGTGAGTAAACGTTAACCTAATCGATCACCCAAGCCTCGTTTATATACTAGAGCGTTAAACAATAATTCCGAAATATAAGGGATCCTCCGAGGAATAATGAAGACTCCCAACGTCTCTTTTGACTCTATTCCACACGTGCATAAGACTTCGTCTTCTCCAAATCGTATCACAGCCTATCCACATAATCCGGAGCATATCTCATTAACGCGTTCCATGTATGACCTGGTCAATACTCAAAGAAAATAAACACGTTAATCGGCTCGTGATCCTGAACTAATACGGGTTCAGGATCCTGAACTATGTGTATTCCAGAATAAACTTAGGATTCTCAGTTAAGGATCCTCCACGCACAGTATCCTGCACAATCATATTAGATAAATATATCCTGACCAGGATCCTGCAAGGTAAATAATAACAATATATCCAGGATCCTTACCTATATCCGTGATCCTGAAAACAGACTTAAATATCATCATTATCCTGAGATACGAATATAAAATATAAACGACTTTCATACCTGCAAGACGTACATATGATGCTAATTAGGATCCTGCAAAGGTTAGTAAAAATCTACCCACAACAATTGCCCCCAAGTTGTGTTATCTTCAGGACCTTGAAGGTGACACAACTTCTAAAAATAAACATTAGATAAATGAGGCAAGATATTACCGTGCATTGGCAACCATGCCCGCGTTGATTGAATTTCTGATAAACGTAAACCCTTTCATACCTCATTTGCATGACTTCAAACTTAATAATGGCTTCGGTTACCTGGTCTTCGCCGAGTTTCAATGAAAAATAGCACAACGACTTCAAAGAGTGATACAGATACCTGAATTCTCTGTTTAATCCGTGACCAAGCTATGTTACTCCCAAACGGTACTCATGGCTTGGCTTAGCTTTTTCGTTTATCCAAAGCATCATGGATTTCCATGACCTTGATCATGACGTTTCTTTTGAAAATATCAACTATCTTCAGGACCCCAAAGGGATGCCCCCATTCCTGTCAACAAGATACATACTTGGGCTATGCCAATAATTCAGGGTAAATTCAACCTTATACGGTTGGCCATGGTGTTGTTCAAGTGGTTTATGTTGACCACTTAGTCTTTTTGAGCCTTCCAATTTCCGCTTGTGGAACTTTTATCCAGGATAAGCTAATCCTGAGTGTAGATTGGCTTGGTTCGATTCGTTACACTCCGTAATTTACGTGGATAACCCGTTAGAGTGTATTGAACGACACTAAGGGTGGTGTGAATCGAACGGATACCATCTGGTGAGATGGGTTTCAGTGGTGAGCAAGGCTTAAACTTGGATGATGAATGTAGAGAGAGAGAGAGAGAGCATACAGAGGCTCCTCTTCATTCCCTTTTGAACAATCTGAAAAGACAAGTTCTTGGTAGTGAGCAAAACTCACCATGGATGAAGACGATGGAGAGAAAGGGAGCAGGAAGGCTGCCTTCTCATTTGATGTGTGTTATCATCTTCTACTTATCTTCTATATCAAGGATACTGGAGAGATTACCCCAATATATGTTTATTTCATCCATACTCTCAGAATCCTGAGGAGATTCCCTCAAGATATATTTGAAATAATCCTGTTCCCAGGATTCCCATATTCTAGGATCTTGAAACAGACTTTTAATCGTAAAATTCCTAAGTAATGTCAGAATCTTGAAAAGTTATTCAAGATACTCAAAGAAGAAGGAAGCCAAAGAAACCAAGGCTACCAATTAGGATTTATGTATCCTTTGTCTTCAAGATATTGAGGAGATTCCCTCAATATATACTTATATTATACTGATGACCAGGATCCTGAGGAAATTCCCTCAGGATTTACTTGAGATAATCCGGTCTTTAGGATACTGGGGAGATTCCCCCAATACATACTTATTCTGATCATATCCGTAGGTCTCTCGAGATAATGGGAGGATTCCCCCATTACATGCTTACTTTACTTATACCTCAAGGATTCTGAGGAGATTCCCTCAGAAAACTTGAAATAACTTCTTACTTAGGATTCCCATATCTCAGGATCCTGAAACATACTTCAGATTGAGAAGAATCCTGAAACATACTTCAGATTGAGAAGCATATTAGAACCATCAACAGTGATGATTATATCCTGTAATATGACAATATCAAAGATTGCCAAAGTAACGTGAAAACATTACTAACATTTTATGATGACACAATAGTGTCAAAGTCTTTCGAATAACCTGTACACATCAAGATCATTTTAATGATCTTTGGCTCAAGATCCCTGCATCTCAGGATCCTGAAACAAATCTTGATATATGCAAAGAAGATATCAGGATCTCTCTTGGGATAATCCAATGATCCTGATTTATAACATTGTTATATGATTTTGATAACATGAAAACATTCATGTTATGCCCATAGTATCAAAATATTATGATTTTTATTTATCTTTAAGAATGACATAATCGTTGTCAAGATTTTTAATCAATGCAAAAATATTGCAATTATTTTTGAAAATGTCAAAAAATTTGAATAACGTGAAACATTATTGTTTTCAACATAATCTTTGGATTAAATCAGAAAGATATTTTGGTAATGTGTAAAACATTACAAACCTTTAGACAAGTTTTGATAAACCAATTTTTGTGACATGTAAATGCCAAACCATTTGGTAATGTGAAAACATTACAACCGTTTGATTCGTGGGCCAAGCCATTTGAGACATGAATATGCCTAACTAATTGGTAATGTGAAAACATTACAAACCTTGCGTCATAGATAATGTAAAAACATTACAAGCCTTGTGTACTTAGTGACGCGAATACGCCAAAACCTTAGGTAATGTGAAAACATTACAAACCTTAGAGTGACGTGAAAACGACACAAACCTTAGGTCGGCACCTAGTGCACTCAGTGCCGATAATCGGAAGAGTTTGATTTATAGGCCAATAGAAATGAAGTTGTCGGGCACCAGAGGCAACCACGATTCCCTAACCATGACACTATAATCAAACATCGTGCACACCAGGCGGGGTTGTGGAAAACCCAATTCTTAGAGAGGTGTTTATGCGTCAGCAAACCTCTAAACCTTAGAGAATCGCAGGGATTCTTAACGGAGGAGAGGTGGCCAACCCCTAATCTTCATTCCATGATCCTTAGATGCATGAACTACAACAAACACAAGATCTTGGGTAAAGGTGGGTGTTAGTTTTCCTAACACTCATCCGATGCTTAAGTCAGTATCATATTCGAATGAAAATAATAATTGTGAAAGATTTTCATGCATATATCAATATATAATTATGATACACACATACATATATAGTAAAGAATATAAAAATTAATAAAAAGTTAAGGATCATAGGGGTACCTTTTTATGTTGAATATAAATACTCAACTTACACACGATAGAGTTTTAGGTGAATAGCATTTTAGGATCTTGAAAGTAGTTCTCCATTAACATGCCCCCATTTTCCAGCACCCACACCAATCAAACATTGATCACAGATAGATAATTGGATGCATCGGTTCTGAACGTCTCCATGTATGCCCCCAGGATAGTTTCCACAGATTCCTTCGTGCATATCCTTCAATTTTGCTTATGCTTTAGGATCCTCAAAATATCGCAACAATAATGATCCTTCTGCAGAAATTTTAATGATTGACTACATCTATGATCCTGACTTGCCCCCAGAACCTGATGTGTCCAATTATCCTCAAACTCAAGATCACCAACATAGCATCAGTTGAAGATCCCGAAGTTACCTGCAGAATCTTAAAGCATATCCAAATACAAAAGTAGTCTAACTATCCTTAGGGTATATTTCCAATGATGATTAGTAACTAACATACACCTATATATTTTATACCGACGTCCTTAGTTAATTATAAACCTTCAGTTGATGTTTCGTAATCTATTTCATTATTGGGACTTTAAAATTTACAATCAACATCCTGTTGCATGTAATACCTTTAAGGTGATTTTAATACCATATCTTAACCTAACGAAGCATATTGTATCCATATTTTATTTTAAAGATCGTCAGTAAAGTTTACTCAAAACATATAGTTTTATCTTATTTCTACAATCTCATTATAGGATTATAAACATCTAATTTCCGAGATCATTTAGTTATGCAAAGTGACATTCCTGGTTTTTATATTTAATAATTGAGTAATCTTATCATGCATAGAATGTATTTCAAGATAGCCAATGCAAACACACATTTTTTTAAGATAAGAGTACCTGGCATCAACATCTAGTAGACTTTTACTTAAGTAATAGATAAGAAGTTGCTGACCTTTCAGGATCTTTAACCTATGTAGCATCGTTCATATTTCGGGATACCGCCACGTTTACGAGTAATGATTTACCAATTAGATTTGTATTCCACCACCACGTTTGCCAAGATCAGGAATCTTGCTTCCTTGAACATATCAGCACACAATAACATTCGTCCTACCATTTTCCAACTTAGGATCCTCATAATGGAGTCACACTTCTTTGACATCTTGTTCAGCTGCTTCTTAGATGCCCCGTGCTTTATTTCTCAATTGCTATGCTGACGTAGGCTCGGTAGTAGGTTTCATTGTTGCAGTATAACATTCCTTAACATATTTTCTAGCTTGCTGTGTGCGAGATCCTGTAATTATCCTAAACTTTGGGATCCCGAGGCTCCTAGAAATCCCTTGTGAGATCCTTTCTCTTTCCGAACAGTTCCATTAAGTATCCCCTGCTAAGTAAATGGTTGACTTCTTTTCTAAGAGCTACACAATTTTCGGTGACATGGCCAAAATCCTCATGGAACGCACACCATTTGGATTTATCTTTCCAAGCAAGCTCCCTAACTTTCTTCTTTGGCCATCTCACTTTATCTCCAAGATTTTGCATAGCACACAAGATACATGTAGCATCAGCATAAAAACAATAATCTGTTAGCTTAAAATACTCTTCACCATCCTCTTTGACCACATTAGCCGGGCGATCGTCATTCCTAGAATATGGTTTGATCCTGTTTGATTTGAACGGAGATGAATTCATCTTTCTGTTGGGTTTATCGTAAGTTGATGAAGTTTCAATCCTCTTCTGGATCTCAGCTTCACAGATCGGAAGTTCAAATCTTGAGATCCCGTGATGTAACACCCCCCCAAATTTGATGATTTGCGGAAGCTTGATTTGGGTGTTACTAATCAATAACAAAGCACAAAGATATATAGTAAACGACTCTATATGCGTCGTTTTAACAAAATATATTGATAACTGAAATGTTTACAACATTTAAAGCTTTACATAGCTCGAGTTTAAATGAAAAGGAGATTTCAGTACATAAGTACTTGTACAAAATATACTAATGCAAGAAAATCTCAATCGTCTGTATGCTGACTCGAGCTAAAGTCCTGAAGCAGAAACATCCTACTGCTTGGTACCTGCGATACATGCTAAAAAGTCAGCTAAAAGCTGGTGAGCTCACAGGTTTGAAATCAGTTAATATAGTATGAACCACAAGATTTAAATAATGAATTGCATCCAGCAATTAAATGATAGTTATCGTGTATACAGCCATGAGCACATAGTTGAGCTTAACTCGAGGGCCGGGTCCCCTATAGAGAATTCCGGGCGAGGTGCCTCCACGAATGCCTAATCAACATTCGTCTTCCCAAATATTAGTACGTCCGTTTACCCGGTTAGTGCTTGCTAACCCGAACGAGGAGGGTCAATCCTATATGGTACCATATACTAATATTCACGCTACAACGTATTAACAACTATGCTGACGGAGGACTTTAAATGATTAGTTTCGAAAAACTCATGTAGTATATGAAATGTTTGTACTTGCGTTCACATGTTAAAATTGAGCAATATATCACACCCCTGAGTAAAACAGTAAAAAGAGGGGCTATGAGACTCACCTGAGTCTGAAAGCGTTTAAACAAACGTAAGTTGATTAGCCGAGAAATGAAGTCCAAAGACTTGTAACCTGAGGGTGTCCACGACACGCGATGGTTATAATATGCGAAGGTATCTAATAAGACTACCTTGTAGTTGTTCGTCCAACTATAATGTCCAAATTACATTTGGTTGATTGATTCGAATGTTTGAAAATATGTACGGCCCGTTGGTGATGGATTTGTAATAATAATCTCAACTATTATTATTTTGATTTCGTGTCGTTTTACTTGAAAAATGTGTTTTGATTGTGTTTTAAAAGCCGTTACGGAATCTAAGTACGGGGGTCCGGGGGCAGCGCCCCTGGTAGCGGGGTCCAAGGGGTAGAGCCCCTGGCTGGGGTCGAGCTGCCAGGTCAGCTTGGAAAATTTTTATTTCTACTATATTGCTTTGACGAAAAACGCATCTGGACTTGAAATTGGGTGAAATCAAGTGATAAAATTTAGGGTCTCGACACTTAGTGAAAATCTGTGTTTTCTGGTTTGTGCGACGTTGGGTGTGACAACGCAGGTAAGGATTGCGACGTTGAGCATGACGTCGCTAAAGGCGACGTTTCGCAATTTAATGCGACGTTAAGGATGATGTCGCTATACGCGACGTTGTTGATTCTAGCGACGTAGTAGGCGACGTCGCTATGTGCGACTTCGCAATTCAATGCGACGTTATGTGCGACGTCGCTAAGGCGACGTTATTGATTTCTGTGCGACGTTATACGCGACGTCGCAAAGGCTCCAGGCCAAATGCGACGTTACGGGCTGTTGGCCGGATTTTGTGTCGAAAACGAGTTTCCCGGCCACCGTTCGGTCCAATATTTTTACCCAACCCAAATATGGACATTATAAGCTTAAACAAACAACTAGAAGGTGGAAACACTAGAAATCGAGAGATGTCGGGATTTGTCGGAAACTTACAAAGTGTCGGATGAGAAATCCGAAAAGATAGGATGATAGATCGTGATGCGGTGAGTCTTTTATTCCAAATAGCCGATGAAATCCGAGTGCGTTTAGTGGTAGTATTTGTTGATTTAGTGAGGATTGTGGTGATGAACCTTTGAGAGAAAAGGTGGAAGAGAGAGAGAAAGAAAAAGAGAAATGAGAAAGAATGAGGAGGTGAGTTGGAGGTTATCCTCCAACTTTTCCGTCTCCGTTCCCCGTGCGGTGTTCGTTTATTCCGTCGTTTATACGTTAAATAATTATTTTACATATTAATTGGTAAGTTTTAAAATACAAATTATTACGCGATATTTTATTTAAATATTTTACAAATCCATTTATTTTTTAGTTATAAAAGGTAAGTTTGTTTATTAAATTTGCGCGTTTTAATATTTTAAATTGTATAAGATTTGTTTGTACGATACGAATTGAATACGAAATATTATCATAATAATATTTTTGATATAAAACGTTATTTAATAAAATTGGTCACCAACGTCCGTATTAAATTGGATCGAAATACATTCGATTTAAATTGCGTACGATTTAACCAAATCGCATTTTCGTATATATTCAACAATATATATAATTCGATACATTAATTAGCCTAACACAGAACTAATTACATGTATTAACATCTGATTAGGCACTAAATACTAGTCCTAATTTGGCGGGTGTTACACGTGATCCGTTGGCGCAGCACCGGGTATAATATCCTTCAATTTTTGTAACTCTCTCACCATAATTGGGCTTACTCCAGGATCCTGCAAAATGTTAGTTCCAGATGTATTACTAGCAGAATAATTAGTAAATATGTTACCACCATTTGGGATCCTGGGTGAGGATCCTGAATTTTGTTCAAGATTCCTATAATTTGAGATTCTGGTTGTATGTATTGAATCTGGGATCCCGCTACTCCCTTGCATGTCTATAAAGTCTCCTCGGTATCCTAGAGAAGGTGGAGTGTCAAGATCTAGGATCCTACTCCGGATAGGAATAGTAATTTGAACAGCAGGGATGTTGGCCCTTGTCCTTAAGCTTTCCATATCCTTTTTAAGGATCTTGTTACTACGCTCCACTCGTCCAAGTTGCTCCTTAACCTGCATAAACATAGTCACAATATCCCGGTCAGAAATAATAATGGGATCCGGATCTGGTATCCCGGATCCTGAAAAAATAGATCCCGTGGAGGCCATTCTCCTATACGTATTTTCTAGCTTTGATTGTGATGGTGTGAGTGGTGGAGCAGAAGGTAGACTAGTCATCACAGAAGTTGATGATGGCATAGTAGATGATGTAAATCGTTCATGTGTCGGCATTTTTAACAAAAACTTTTGAAAAATGTGATTTAACAAGGATTTTAACAAAAACTTGTTGAAGAAAAGCACCACTTGCCCCACGGTGGGCGCCAAACTGTTTTGGTCAAAAATTACCCTAGGCAATTAAGTGATCAAATTTAGAAAAGTGAGGTTGGGTGCTATAAATTACTTTCAAGATAATTACGCTTTTACACGATTATCTATATGAGTAAATGACAACTTTGAATGAAAATTATGCCTTGAATCCTTGGATTCGTGGATCCTTGTTAAAAATGTATTTAACGGTGAAAACAAGTGTTTGTAAATAAGATTATTCCAAAAGTTTAAGTAAAATGTAAAGTATTTTCAGGATAATGCAAGTTATGCAATAAATATATGATAAAAAGATCAATGGAATGCAAATTGAACAACGAAAATACAAAATAAATGCGATCGACACAAGGATGTACGAGGAAAGCCCTTGATCAAGGTTGATCGCCGGCATAAAACCTCGAGAAGGATCAATCGATCCTTGCCTTTGTTAATCTTATAAAAATGAAAGTAATTGGTTACAAACTAAGAGCACAAGGATGATCGGCTAAGTGAATTTGTGTGTAATTTTAGCTAAGTGTTGATGAAATGATCGTAAAAGAGAGTGAGAGCAGAGTGTGTGAGTGTTCACAGGTGAAAATAGTGAGTAAACGTTAACCTAATCGATCACCCAAGCCTCGTTTATATACTAAGAGCGTTAAACAATAATTCCGAAATATCAGGGATCCTCCGAGGAATAATGAAGACTCCCAACGTCTCATTTGACTCTATTCCACACGTGCATAAGACTTCGTCTTCTCCAAATCGTATCACAGCCTAGCCACATAATCCGGAGCATATCTCATTAACGCGTTCCATGTATGACCTGGTCAATACTCAAAGAAAATAAACACGTTAATCGGCTCGTGATCCTGAACTAATACGGGTTCAGGATCCTGAACTATGTGTATTCCAGAATAAACTTAGGATTCTCAGTTAAGGATCCTCCACGCACAGTATCCTGCACAATCATATTAGATAAATATATCCTGACCAGGATCCTGCAGGTAAATAATAACAATATATCCAGGATCCTTACCTATATCCGTGATCCTGAAAACAGACTTAAATATCATCATTATCCTGAGATACGAATATAAAATATAAACGACTTTCATACCTGCAAGACGTACATATGATGCTAATTAGGATCCTGCAAAGGTTAGTAAAAATCTACCCACAACAGTTACATCGATTATCGTGTCTGAGTACTTATAGCGATTCTGACGCACATCATATCTCATCCAACCTCCATTCCATTTTCCTTCTCAGGTCTTTACCAGGTACTATTTTTTCTTTTCTCTCTTTATCGTTTACTTGCTTTCACTTAGATAATGAATCCGGCAACCAAAAACGAGTCAGACCTCCCTGAATTCATTGATCAACAAATGATTTCCAACCCTGTTCCTTCTTCGTTATCCGATTCCGATATGCAAAAACTCAAAAGTGCTTTTCCTGAAAACACCGTCTTCCGAGCCCCTGATCCTAATATCCATGCCGATCATCGATTAGATCGATGGATATGCTTTCCCGAATTTCCTTTTACCCTAGGGCTTAAATATCCCTTTCCAGACATTTACATGGATCTCTTCGGCATGACAGGACTCTGTTATTCACAAACAATGCCCATGATCTGGCGTACTCTTTTCGTTATTCAATCCGTTAATGATTCTCACCAGACACATCTTGGGATTCCTGAGGTAGCCCAAAATTATCATCTCCGCTCACATGGCTCCAATTACTTCCTTTTTAAAATCAAACCTAATCGCCAACACCTCGTTCATTGTGTCACCCAGAATGACCACAAGTGGAAAGAGAGGTTTTTCTTTGTTGATCGAAGATCTTTACCAGACGAGGAATTGATTCCGACTGTTTGACTTTCAAAGGGTAGGATAAAAATCATCTTAGGGATTTATCCCCATAAGCATTATTATCTCTTATATATCCCATTTTCCTTGCAGCAAGTTTCGAGAAGTTGGCTCCCCCTCTTTCTGATGCAGAAGAGTTGATAGAGAATTTCTTGAAAGTTCCCGAAAGTGATAGGACATTCATACACCCCTGTTCTCCGGTAGTCATGAAATCACAGAAGGCAACTTCAGCTTCATCAGGTAATCCTCACATTCTATTCTCAATAAAATGTTTCTCCTGAATCCATTTTAAAATTGTATTCTTAAAATAGCGCCTTTCTTCTCCTTGTCAGATATCGATGATGAGGATGTACCAATCAAGGAGGAAAAACCAATCGCTCAACCTAGCAAGGCCAGAGCCCCCAATACCCATTCCAGGTCAACTACCAAGAAGAGGAAAGCCAACATTACTGAGGATCCTGATGAACCCACACTTGATTTCGATAAGGTATATCTTATCTCCCTCGTTTAATTTCTCTTCTACGCTTCATCCATGTATTTTAATCATACCTGTTTTTTCTAGGCTATGGAACAGGTTGCTGATCGCTACAAGGAGAAAGTGGAAATGGTAGAGAGCATAAAGAAGACAGCTGCCATTGCTGCAGAATCTTCCAATCAGGGGATCGCTAGTTTGAAGAGAGAGATCAAGGATGTCAAGGCTTATGCTGCTCAAAAGGAAATTGAAGCTCAGAAGAAGATTGAGGAAGAACGAGAGATCCTGGTTGCTAGTATTAAGAAAGATGCAGCTGTTGCAGTGCTCAAAGCCAGGATCCTGATGGTAACTGAAGCTAGTACCAAGGGTCTCGACACATCGTTCTGGAACATCCAAGCTTGGCAAGATAGATTGGCGAAATTGAAAAGTGAAGATCCAGCAATCGGAGATTTCCTTGATGAAGCTAGCGGCAAAGGTACCAAGATACCAGCCAAGAAGGATTCCGATGCATCATCACAGAAGATCTCGACCATCATTGAAGATACTGAAATGAACATTCCAGACCCTGCATCAAAGACTCCAGTGAATCCTGCTGAAGATGCAGATCTAACCCTGGGCAAGGAAGGCATATAACTAGTCGGAGCCCAGTTTAGCTTTCATGTTTTTAGGTTCCAAGGGTTGTGATTGTAACAAAACAATGATTTGGGGCGAGGTTGATCTGGCATGATCAACCATGGTTGTGTCGAATGTGGTTCATGTTGGCCACAAGACAATTTTAATTTACATCGCTTCTTTTGAACTCAATCTAAGGATTTAGATTATCCTTAGACTTTTTGCTGTGAATGATATTAGGAAATTATCTATCTCTTGCGTCTTCAGGATACTGAGGAGATTCCCTCAGTATACATATATATATTTGCTTAGAAACAGGATCCTGAGGAGATTCCCTCAGAATACTTCCAGGATAACGAGAAGATTTTCTCAACATTACAAGCTTCGAGGATCCTAGATTGGATCTGAGATAATGACGGGATAGGGATCCTCAGATTCAAGGATCCTTAACCGTATTTCATATAAACTGGAATTTAGGATCCTGAGACTTCAAGATCCTAAAATAAACTGTTGATAATGAGGAACTCCCAATGAGTAATTCCTGTAACATACAAATGTTAATAATTTGTCAAACAATTGTGAAAACAATTTGTTTTTTGAAAAATGTTGTGATCTTAAAAAGATTTTGCGATCCTTAGATCAAAACAGCTTCTGATAATCATGAAAATATTAGAGCTAATAAAGTTATTTATTAGGCTTAACCAATGAAAACTTTGATAATGTGAATACATTATAACCATTGGATAGTTTATGAAAACTATAAAAGTGACATGTAAATGCCAAACCATTAGGTAATGTGAAAACATTACAAACCGTTTGATTCTTGGGCTACGCCATTTGAGACATGAAAATGCCTAACTAATTGGTAATGTGAAAACATTACAAACCTTAGAGTGACGTGAAAATGACACAAACCTTAGATCGATACGTATAGTGCACATCAGTATCGACATTCGTTAGCGCTTGATCTATAGGCCAACGGAAATGAAGTTGTCGGGTACCATAGGCATCACCGATTCCCTAACCATGGCACTATAATCAAGCATCGTGCGCACCCGGCGAGGTGTTAAAACCCTTTTCGTAGAGAGGTGTTTATCCGTACGGAAACCTCTAAACCTTAGAGAATCGCTGGGATCCTTAACGGAGGAGAGGTGGCCAACCCCCAATCTTCATTCCATGATCCTAAAGTATATGAACTACAACAAATACAAAATCTTGGGTAAAGGTGGGTGTTAGTTTGCCTAACACCCCTCCGATGCTTAAGTCAGTAGAGTATTCAATGAGAATAATAATCATAATAACCTTTCATGCATATATATATATATATATATATATATATATATATATATTTATAATACACACATACATATATAGTAGAAAGTATTAAAATCAATGAAAAGTTAAGGATCACAGGAGTACCTTTTATGTTGAATACAAACATTCAACTTACATATGATAGAGCTTCAAATGAATAGGATTCCAGGATCTTGGAAGTAATTCGCCATCCATGTTGGCCAACCAATATGCCCCATTTCCAGCATCCGAATCTATCAAATATGGACCGTCCCACTTTGGTGCTAGTTTTCCTTCTGCAGGATTCTTAGTATTTTGAAATACTTTCCTTAATACCAAATCTCCTACTCGAAACCTTCTTATCCTGACATTCTTGCTGTAGGATCTTGAAATTCTCTGTTGGTATGTTGCAATCCTGAATTCTGCACGATCCCTTAATTCATCCACAGTGTCCAGATCCTGAATCAATGCTTCCTTGTTTGCTTCCAAGGTCTGCATCCGGGATCTTGCTGTCGGGATTACCATCTCTGTTGGGATCACAGCTTCGGATCCAAACACCAAAGCAAAAGGAGTTTGCTTAGTTGCCTCCTTTTCAGTGGTCCTATCAGCCCATAAAACAAAAGGCAATTCTTCAGCCCATCTTCCTTTCTTAGCATCCAGCCTCTTCTTCAGATTGTTGATTATAATTTTATTGCTAGATTCTGCTTGTCCATTGGCTTGAGGATGGATTGGAGTTGAAGTTATCATCTTGATTCCCCAACTTTCACAAAACTTAGTTGTTCTTTTTCCAATAAATTGAGATCCATTGTCACACACTATTTCTGCCGGGATCCCAAACCTTGTGAGGATATTTCTCTTGATGAATGAGATAATATCTTTTTCCTTTACTTGAACAAATGCTTCAGCTTCAATCCATTTTGAAAAATAATCCGTCATTGCAAGCATAAACACTTTTCCTCCTGGAGCAACTGGTAGTTTTCCAACAATATCCATTCCCCATTTCATAAACGGCCATGGTGAGATAATCGGATGCATCGGTTCTGCTGGTTGATGATGGATGTTTCCGTGTCTTTGACAAGCATCACATTTGTGAGCAAAATCCATGGAATCCTTCTTCATAGTGGGCCAGAAAATCCTGTCCTTAAAACTTTTGAAAATAATGCTCTGCCCCGAGAATGATTCCCACAATCGCCTTCATGTATATCCTTGAGAACCGCTTTTGCTTCAGGATCCTCAAGGCATCGCAATAATGGTCCTGCAAGTGATTTTTTATACAATATACCATTTTCAATAGTAAAACGGGATACCTTTAATCTGAAGGCTTTAGGATTATTTTCATCCTTAGGGATCACATCGTGTTGTATATATTCCGTGATCGGCTGCATCCATGATCCTGACTTGCCCCCAGAACCTGATGCATTCGATTTGTCTCCAGGCTGAGGATCCTCAATGTCACACACTTGCTCTTCATTGTGATCCTTATCAGCGATGGCAGGCACTGCAATATGGATAATTGGTATTTTGACATCCGGTGGGATCCTTAGACTTGATCCTAGATTAGCCAAAGCATCCGCTTCAGTGTTGTCCTCTCGTGGTACCTGTTGAATGTCGAAGATCTCGAAGCTACCTGCAAGATCCTTAACAATCTCCAAATACGCAGCTAACCTTTCTACTTTTACAGTATAAGATCCATTGTAGTGATTAACAATTAATAATGAATCAACATACACATTTAAGTATTTTATTCCAATATCCTTAGCTAATTGTAATCCCGCAATTAATGCTTCATACTCTGCCTCATTATTTGTAGCTTGAAATTCATATCTTATGACTTGAGGCATGATATCACCCTGAGGTGATTTTAATACAATTCCTAATCCAGTCCCTTTTACATTAGAAGCACCATCAGTATATAATGTCCATCTTTCACTTATTTGATTTAGTTCTTGCACCTCTAAATCTACTTCATTTTGGAGATCACTAGCAAAGTCAGCAATAAAATCCGCTAAAGCTTGAGATTTAATTGCATTCCTAGGTTCATAAATTAAATTATAAGCACTTAATTTTACAGACCATTTAGCTAAACGTCCTGACATTTCTGTTTTTCTCAAAACGTTCTTAATAGGATAATTGGTTCTTACATGTATCAGGTGTGTCTCAAAATAATGCCTAAGTTTAGTTGATGCCATGACTAATGCAAGTATAAGTTTTTCGAGATGAGAATACCTGGTTTCCGCATCTAATAGGCTTTTACTTACATAGTAAACAGGATGTTGTTGCCCTTCATGATCCTTCACCAGCACCGCACTCACAACATTTCTGGATACCGATAAATAGAGAAACAGTGGTTCACCATTCTCAGTCTTCATCAATAAAGGAGCTGATGACAAATATTCCTTCAATTCTCGAAATGCAGCTTCATGCCTTTCTCCCCACTCGAATTTTTTGTTCTTTTTAAGGACATCATAGAATTCCTTGCATCTGTATGAGGATCTTGAAATAAAACGGTTCAGAGCTGCTATCCTTCCCTTTAACCTTTGTATATCCTTTGGGCTTGACGGAGACTTCAGATTAAGAATAGCTTTGATTTGTTCTGGACTTGCTTCTATCCCTCTCTTGGTCACCATATATCCCAAGAACTTTCCTGCCCCCACTCCGAAGTGACATTTAGCAGGATTGAGCTTCATGTTATACTGATCCAGAATGTCAAAGGCCACCTTAAGATCCTGAAGATGATCCTCAGTTTTCTTTGACTTTACTACCATGTCGTCGATGTATACTTCCATTGTGCTTCCCAATTGGTCTTTGAACATCATGTTGACTAGCCTTTGGTATGTTGCACCTGCATTTTTAAGACCAAAAGGCATAGCAACATAACAACAAATACCTGTGGGGGTTATGAAGGCTGTGTCTTCCTGGTCTGAAGGTTCCATCTGAATTTGTTGAAATCCTGAAGAAGCATCCATAAAAGTTAGGATCTCGTGCCCAGTCGTAGCATCCACCATTGAATCTATATGGGGCAATGGAAAAGGATCCTTTGGGCAGACTTTGTTGAGATCCGTATAGTCCACACACACTCTCCATTTCCCATTCTTCTTTTGTACCACCACCACGTTTGCCAACCATCTTGGAAACTTTACTTCCCTTATCATGCCAGTAGCAAGTAGTCTTTCAACATCGGCTTGGATAATAGCATTCCTTTCCGGCGCAAATTTCCTTAGATATACCTGTCATATCCTCTGGTCTCCAGGGAAAAGTCGATTTCTTTTGATTCAAGAACTTTATCAGATCCTGTTCAAGATCCTCTGGGACGCTCGATCCTATAAGCACCTTTTCTTCAGGATCCTTCGAGCTCAGCGGCACTTCTTTGACGTCCTGTTCCTTTGTATCCAGGACATCCCATGCCTTGTTCTTTAATTGCTATGCTGACGGAGGCTTGGCAGTAGATTTCATTGACGTTGTATAACAATCCTTTGCTTCTTGTTGGTCACTGCTGATCTTGACCACCCCCCATGGGGTTGGTAATTTGACGCATTGATGGTACGTTGAGAGTACCGCTTTCATATCATGCAACCATGGTCTTCCCAGTATAATGTTATAGCTCGACAAACAATCCATAACACAGAACTTTTGAACAGAGTTTACCCCTTCAATGTAGATTGGCAATTTTATATCACCAACTGTATTTTTTGCTTCTCCGCTGAATCCTACTAACACGGTGGATCTGGAAGTGATTTCTGATTCTGGGATACCCATCCTTTTTAAAGTCTCCAGACGAATGATGTTGACTGAGCTTCCTCCATCGATCAGGATCCTTCGCACAAAGTGATTGGCAACATAAAGAGTAATAACCAAACCATCATGGTGAGGATCCTGAACATCTTGCAAATCATCCTCATCAAATGTTATGATCTTTTCGTCTTTCTTCATAGAAGTCCTTGTAGGTTTATATGGCTTTTCTGACTTTGATTCCCTTGCGTGCCTCTTTGCTGCAGAATAAGAAGTGCCACATATATCAGAGCCACCAGAAATAAAATGATTACCTTGGCGTCCGAAGGTGGGGATCCTGCCCTAGTTGGGATCCTGCGATTATCCTGAGACTCAGGATCCTGAACTCTGTCATGATCCTTCACATGATCCTTCTTTTTCCCAAGCAGATCCTTCAAGTATCCTTTGTTGAGAAGATGACTGATTTCTTTCCGAAGAGCTATGCAATTCTCAGTTGTGTGGCCGAAATCTTCATGATAGGCACACCATTTTGATTTATTCTTCCACGCATATGACTTGTCATTCTTCTTTGGCCATCTTGCCTTGTCTCCAAGATCCTGCATGGCACACAATATATCTGTTGTGTCTACAGAAAAATTATAATCAGTTATTTTAGGATATTCTTCGTCATCTTCGTCAACAGCATTCACACGACGATCCTCATTTCTGGTATATGGTTTGTTCCGGTTCGATCTGAATGAGGACGAGTCTGACTTCCTGTTAGGTCTATCGTATGCTGATTGAGTATCCACCCTCTTCTGTATCATTGCATCTTCTTCCAATATAATAAACCTCAAAGCCCTGTTTCTAACTTCATCGAGGTTCCTGCAAGGATTCATAACAAGATCCTCATAAAATGGGGAATCCCTTTTGATTCCCATCTTAAAGGCTTGTACGGCAGTAGGCATATCCAAGTTAGGTATGTTCAAGGATTCTCTCCCGAATCTCCCTACAAAATCTCGAAGAGACTCGTTAGCTTTTTGGACAATTCTATATAGATCAGTCGTTAATTTTTCAAATGTTCTACTGCAAGAGAATTGATTATTAAATAAATTAATCAAATGAGCAAATGAAGTAATAGAGTAAGAAGGAACGTTCAATAGCCATTTTAGTGTGGATCCTGTAAGAGTAGAACCAAAGCCCTTGCATAAACATGCTTCTTTAAGATCAGAAGGGATTGAAATGATTTCCATCCTTTCCCTGTATTGTGCAATGTGCTCCTGAGGATCCGTCATCCCATCATACAACTTCATATTGGGCGTCTGAAATCTCTTAGGGATCTCGGCATCACAAATAGGTGGCGCAAATCTCGAGATCCTATGCGCCGTTGGTGCAACTTCTGGAATTGGTTGTACAACTCCGGGGATGCTTGATATCATATCCTTCAATTTCTATATCTCTCTCGCCATCATAGGACTGACTCCAGGATCCTGAAAACTGTTAGTCCCAACAATATTATTAGAGGTAAAATTATTTAACATATTACCACCGTCAGGAGTCCTATATGAGGATCCTGGATTAAATTGTTGAGCCCTTGATGTAGAAACTCCTGTAGCAAATATCGGATATGGGATCCTAGTGCTCCCTTGCATAGATATGAAATCTCCTTGGTGCTCCGCTGATGAAGGAGTGCCAAAATCAAGGATCCTGCTTCGGATAGGAGTAGTGACTTGAGAAACCGGAACATTGCTCCTAGCTCTCATGTCCTCCACATCCTTTCTCAGGATTTCGTTGCTCCTCTCCACTCGTTGAAGCTGCTCTTTTACCTGCGTAAACATAGACACAATATCCCGGTTAGCAATCATAACAGGGTCTGGATCCGATAAGAATCCAGCCCCCAAAGATGTGGATCCAGCCGACGGTAGCCTTGTATAGACATTTTGCGGCTGTTGCTGAGATGAAGTGAGAGGTGGAGCAAGAGGGAGAGTGGTTCTAGCAGAAGATGATGATGGCATGGTAGATGATGTAGAGCGTCCTTGGCTCGACATTTTCGATAGAAATCTTTGAAAAAGATGACTCAACAGGGATTTTAACAAAAGCTTGATCAAGAAAAACACCAATTGCCCCACGGTGGGCGCCAAATTGTTTTGGTCAAAAATTACTAAAGCAATTAAGTGATCAAAAATTAGTTTGTGAGGTCAGGTGTAAAAATTACTCTCAAGATAATTACGTAGAAACACGATTATCTCTATTAGTAAGTAAATATTTTTGTGTTAGATACGTAGATCCTTGTTGAACAAACGTTTTAATATCAAAGCTCAAGAACAAATTGAGGATAATGTTATTTTCACAATGAAAAGATCAGTAATATGCAAGTTAAACAATGAAAATATGAAATAAGTACAATTGACACGATGATATACGAGGAAAGCCCTTGATCAAGGTTGATCGCCGGCACAAAACCTCGGGAAGGATCAAACGATCCTTGCCTTTGTTAATTTTATTAAAATGAAAGTAATTGATTACAAACTAAGAGCGCAAGGATGATCGGCTAGGTGAATTTGTGTGTGTTTTTAGCTAAGTGTTGATGAAATGATCGTGAACGAGAATGATAGCAGAGTGTGTGAGTGTTTACAGGTGAAAATAGCAAGTATTCGTTAACCTAAATGATCATTCGAGCCTCGTTTAAATACTAAGAGCGTATAACTATAATTCCGAAATATCAGGGATCCTCCGAGGAATGATGAAGACCACCAACGCCTCTTTTGACTTCATTTTACACGTGCGTAAGACTTCGTCTTCATGAAATAGTATCAGATCCTCTTCATGTAATCCGGAGCATATCTCATTAACGCGTTTCTTCTAAGACCTGGTCAACACTTAAGAAAAATAAACGTGTTATATAGTTCAAGATCCTTAACTAAGATAAGTCCAGGATCCTGAGCTATGTGTACTCCGAGATTGATCATAGGATCCTTAAACAAATATCTCCCTGGTCCAGAATCCTGCACAATCGTGTTAGATAAATATATCCTGAATAGGATCTTGCAAGATAAATAATAACAATATATCCAGGATCCTTACCTGTATCCGTGATCCTGGAAACAAACTTAAAAACCATCATTATCCTGAGATATAAATATAAAATATAAACGACTTTCATACCTGCAGGGTGTCCATATGATGCTGATTAGGATCCTGTAAAGGTTAGTGAAAATCTACCCATAACACTAATAATAATGAAATGGGAAAATAGTAAACCTTAAAAAGAGACCACAATCTGTCAATTGAGCAAATTGACTTGATGGCAATACTTGTGAAGCAAAATGAAACACATAATTATAACCAAATTAAAAGGGACTTCTATTAACATCTACAAAATCGAAGTAATTACCTGACATATCAAAGTATTGATATGACCTATACTTGCTTCTGTAACCTCGTTCACCATCTATGTTGGAGCAACAGCGCTGAATCCAAACATACTTGGCTTCGAAAACCTTCAATTTTCCGATTGGACCTTCGAGAAAATCATTCCCGTCGACATGTGAGTTGAATTTTGGAGAAGAAATAGTGTAATAAAGGTATCGATTTAGGTTGATGTAAGAAGTTTTGGACAGTTTATACACCTAAATCAGATGAAGATCCCATAAATTCGACGAACGTGTGAGCGGTTGAAAGAGGTCCTGGAAGAAAACCACCTTCCTGGCGCAAAATAACTGAAATCATTGAATATCGGAAGGCTGCGATTGAGAGTCAACGACATCGAACGATCAAGACTGGAAGTCAACCCAAAAAGAAACCGCCCGTACGGTTTTGACTACCCTTGAGCCATAGATAAGGAAAATTAATTGATTGAGAGAAAATTTAAAATTCCGGTATGCAGGTATCAACAACTACTACACAAATGGCGGTCTCTGCTAAAACCCACACACTTTCTTCACACCTTTTAAACACACACACTTCTCACCATAATCATAACCCCAAAACCCTAAATTTATCAATTCCAGGATCACATAACAATCCATATAAACACAACCACTTCCCCCTTACAAAACACCACAAAATTAACGTAACAAATTCCGATTCCATCAACATTAGCGACCCAAATTCACTCATTATCAACCTCTGTCTTCATGGTAACTTGAAACAAGCTTTAGTTTATCTCAATTCAATGAAAAAACACCGAATTGCTATCGACGAAGAAACGTACATTACGTTGGTTGATCTTTGTGAGCGAAAACGAGCAGAGGTTGAAGGGTGTCAAGTTTATGGATTGATTCAAGATTCCAATACCCAATTGGGGATAACACTTGGGAATTCATTGTTGAGTATGTTTGTTAGATTGGGTAGTTTAGTGAATGCATGGTATGTGTTTGGTAAAATGTCCGAGAGAAATGTGTTTTCTTGGAATGTTTTAATTAGTGGGTATTGTAGAGGTGGGTACTTTGATGAGGTTTTGAACTTGTATCATCGAATGTTGTGGGCCGGGGTTCGACCCGATGTGTATACTTTTGCTAGTGTTTTGAGGACTTGTGGTGGTGTACCGAATTTAGTTAGGGGTAGGGAGGTTCATGTTCATGTGTTGAGATTTGGATTTGAATCAGATATTGATGTGAATAATTCTTTGATTAGTATGTATGTGAAATGTGGAGATCTATATGATGCACGTTTGGTGTTTGATAAAATGTTTGTGAAGGATACAATATCATGGAATGCTATGATTTCGGGGTACTTTGAAAATGAGGAGTTTTTGAAAGGGTTAAAATTGTTTAGTGAAATGATCCATTGCTTTGTGACTCCGGATTTAATGACTATAACTAGTGTAATCTCCGCTTGTGAGTTTATTCGTGATGAGGGATTAGGAAAAACAATTCATGGGTATGCTACAAAACGGGAGTTTAGAAAAGATGTTTCTATTGATAACTCGTTAATACAACTGTACTCGAGTGTTGGAGCTTGGGAAGAAGCTGAAAAAGTGTTTACAAGAATTGGATCAAAAGATGTGGTATCTTGGACATCCATGATTTCAGGTTATGAGAAAAACGGGCTACCCGAAAAGGCTATAGAAGTCTACAAAAATATGAGGACAGAAGCTGTAACACCCGATGAGATCACTATTGCTAGTGTTGTATCCGCCTGTGCTTCATTAAACCTTTTAGATTTAGGTATCGAGCTACACGAGTTTGCTAAAACGAATGGGCTGATATCGTATGTCATAGTAGCCAACGCTTTAATCAATCTGTATTCCAAATGTAAGCTTATAGATAAAGCTTTAGAGGTCTTTCAAAAGATTCCTGACAAGAATGTGATATCTTGGACTTCTATTATTCTTGGTTTTAAAATCAATAATCGGAACCTTGAGGCGGTAACTTTCTTTAGAAATATGATACTTAGTTTAAATCCAAATTCAGTTACTTTAATCTCCATTCTTTCAGCATGCAGTAAGTTAGGAGCTTTGATGACTGGAAAGGAGATACATGCATACACGTTAAGAACTGAACTCGTATTTGATGGATTTGTACCTAATGCACTTCTCGACATGTATGTAAGGTGTGGGAGTATGAAAAATGCATGGAATCTATTCCATTCAGTTGAAAAGGACATTGCTTCTTGGAATATAATGTTAAACGCCTATGCCCAAAGAGGAAATGGGCAAGACACCATTGCTTTGTTTAAGAAAATGGTGAACTCGGATGTGAAACCAGACCCGGTTACATTTATCTCGTTATTAAGTGCTTGTGGTAGATCTGGAATGGTGGAAAACGGATTGGAGTATTTCAAGATTATGATGGAAAGTTATGGCATTGTTCCGGATGTTAAACATTACGCTTGTGTGGTTGATTTACTCGGGCGTGCAGGAAATCTCAAACAAGCTTATTTGTTCGTTACCACAATGCCTGTAGAACCCGATGAAGCTATATGGGGAGCGCTGTTAAATGCATGTAGAATCCATAGGAATGTTGAGTTAGGGGAACTTGCTGCCCATCGTTTATTCGATTTAATTGAACCCAAAGGCGTTGGGTATTATAAACTATTGTGCAATTTTTATGCTGATACGGGTAAATGGGATGAAGTTGCCAAGATGAAAAATTTGATGAGAGAAAAAGGGGTCACGGTTGATCCCGGATGCAGCTGGGTGGAAGTGAATGGAAGTGTTCATGCATTTCTTACTGGCGATCAAAGCCATCCGCAAGTGAAAGAAATTAACGCAGTTTTGGATGGTTTTTATGAGAAGATGGGGTTCGATGAGTTTAATAGTGATTTGGTTAATGAAGTTGATGTATCTAAGGCGGATGTTTTGTGTGGGCATAGTGAAAGATTGGCCATTGGATTCGGGCTTATAAGTACTGTTCCTGGCATGCCTATACGAGTAACAAAAAATTTATACATGTGTGAGAATTGTCATGATATGGTAAAGTTAATATCAAAAGTTGTGAGGAGGGAGATTTCGGTTAGAGATACTGAATGTTTCCATCTTTTTAAGGATGGTTTATGCTCTTGTGGAGATGTTGGCTATATGCGAAAAACTTCATTATGAAAGAAACAATTTTGTGATGTAAAAATATGAGATGCATTGATGCACATAATTATGGTATGATTCTATATTGGCCACTTCCTACAATCCGGCCTGAACCTTTGGGTAGGCTCTGCAGGATCAACAACAATAGCTGAGGAATTATTCAACAGGGTTATGTTCAAACAACTTGTTATATACATTTCTGATGTACACACACAAGCCCCTAGCCTGTATCCTGAGCCCGGACTATGAGATCATTAGTATTAGAGGTTGCAAAATGGACGGGTTGGGTAGCTGTTAAAGCGGGTTAGTTGAAAGTTGAAACATGTCACCTTTTAGTACAGGTCGAAATGGGCCGGGTCAGGTTGACCCACAAGCTCTATTTTTGTCCACTATTGTAAATGTTCAGTGCTTTAATAATTATAAATAAATTGATATAGGAGGCTTTATGCATTAAAATCAGAGTATCAGACACTGGGCAACCTGCATCTTGTTTGACTCGTTTGACCCATTTGACAATTTTAGATAAAAATAATCCAAGTCGACCCATTTATTAGTTAATGGGTTAAAATGGCCACCTCCAGTTAGTGGTTTCATACTTTCATTCGTAAAGCATTTGTGCGTGGCTGGTGCCTGATTTATCAGAGTAGTTATACTATCTTGTATATCTCTTTTGCCGTCATTTTTTTTTTTTTGTTTACCTTGATATATTAGTATAAAAGAGCCTGACTACCATAGTATATTTTGTTTATTCATTGTTGTGCATTGTTCTTTACAGCCCTCTTCTGCTTATTCCTCCAACGATAAGTTTCTGGTATATTATGTGCTACTATAATTAGTTATCTACCGGAACTACAGAAAAGGGTCCAACTTTTGATCATGCTAAGCAGATTATGCAGCTACACGGTTGGATGTTAACATAATCGCTTTTCTCTTTAGTCACGCTCTGAAGCAGCTGCATCGGTTGGATACTGGATGCCCACACTCGTATCGATAATTTGTATGCCTACAACGAATTTTTTTTGTTTTTTGTTGTTTTGTGCGTGTTTGTGTGCAATTTGATCATTTCATTTCTTTGAGTTGCAGGTAAGAGTGGAACTTCAATGGAATTTGCCTTCATACTTTCCTAGTTCATATATGCCGAAACTATGCATATATCTCTATTTTTACACTCCTGCTAATGAATTATTTTTCAATCCTTTTTGTGTTCTTATTGTTTTCATTATACATGTCAAAATGGTTTGGTAACATGTTGAATGGGTAGTGGGATGGGTCAGAAATTATGGATCGGGTTGGATTGATCCACACTCATCCACCACCCTTTTTGTCCATTTTTTTCTTTTCTGTTAGATAGTTATATATTTTTGTAAAATTAAATATGACCACATAACTAATATAGTTATATAGGGATCCATTTTTTTGTAAGATGTTTTAGGAGGTTGGAACACTTTAGTATACATTTGGGTCTTTTTTAAGCCGTTTGTCTGGTTACACTTTTAGCGGAAGTTTTGATTATTTTGGGCCCATCAACAATAGAAGTATCAACCCAAGCTAATTATAGTGATTGATACAATGCTGCATAATAGTACACCACCATAATGAGAGTTGTAATTAAGTATTAACATCTAAAATCCGCAATTGTAGAGAAAATAATTATATCAGAGCCGCTCTTTAGAAGAAGTTTAAATCATATTTTTGCTTTAAATATGTGATTGTGTAGCTTGCCCCGTGAAAAAGAATTGAAATACATGCTTAATTACATGATCATAATGAGTAGTTTTAGTAATTTTGGTCTCCCTGGTACTCATAAGTTTTTAATTACATTACTAATATTAATCTAATACATCATAAAATAATAAGATTATCTGTAGCACATCTTATGTTAATGATGTTAAACGCATGAATGTTGTATAACTGAGAAAAGTATGAATTTAGTCGGATTTGACTGTTGTTATCTTGGTTCATTTAAAATTCCACCAAATCAAAATCTCGGTCTGGCACACCAAATACGACTACCTGTCACTGTTTGATTGGTAAATGCGTCTTTTGAATAACATCCTTTATTTAGAGCGAAATTGATAGGCTTTATCTGCAACATTTCGCACTAAATTGATGTGACGGAGTGAGATAATTGACTATTCTACAGATATTTATAAGATTTTTTCTATACGAAGATAGTAATGGTTAAATCTGGCCATTTTAGTAATTTCCTATTCCTAATACTGTATCGCATTGATTTGACATCCATAAGATGTAACTATGATAAACACATATTGGAACCCAAAGTAGTTGTTATAGATAACAGATCCGACATCAAAAAACAAGGTAGGGTAATGTGGCTGCAAAATAATTTAGATCAACATGCATGAATGAAAAAGGTATATATAAAAAGTTTGTTGGCATGTGTATGTAATATGTGTATTGAGACATACGATAAAATCAAAGATAAATATCTGGACGAAGCTAAAAATGTTCAAAACATGCTTTTATCAAAATTTAAGTTGACTAAATAACTTAAAGATATCATGCGTTAATAATTTTTGTGTATAGTAATACAATATATATTATACTAGACCAGGCTAGATAATTATGCATATTGTTTTTACTCGTGTGTATATACGGGGTCTAACTACATATTCCCTTAGAGTGTTTCAGTCGGACGGTTAACCCCGTTTTCATCTTTAAAGCACTTGATTCCTTTATGGAACGTATAGAATGTTTTACAGGTTCTAAACGAAACTAATTATCTTGTTCATCCTCAAAAGTTTAGATATATTGGTAAGGAAAATCATTGGTGCTGTCAATAGCATCATGTGCTGTTAGGTTATAGAAAGGGACTGAACAATGTATATGTATATATGTAAAATATGAAAGATATAAAGTGTATATAATGATGAGCATTATTGCTCAATGGCACATAAATTTGATGCTCTTGAACGCACCAACTAGGCAGGGTTCATATTTACATACCCCTTTTTGTACTTTTTCCCATCTCCTATTCCTCACCCATCTAATCAATCATATCATGTTTTTATTTTTTATTTTCTGGGTATACCTTCTTTTTTTTCTAATTCCTACCCCATGTTTAATCCAAAACTGAAACTGATTCTATATAGAATTGGACCGATCTTAGATAAAACTGGACTGGAAAAAGACTAAACAGGAACTGAAGGTGGACCAGGGATATCTAATTTGAGGGTATCTTTATAATTCCCCACCAGGCAACTATAATAATATAATATCACCATCTTCATGATGACTTGGAATATGCTAGTAGACCATAGACCATGGTGATGATTGAGGGTAAAAAAATACTACTCCGTATAAATTATTAAGAAAGAATTTTAAATTATGTATTAGTAAAGATGTTATCATTTTAATTAAGTCCTTTAAATCTAGTAAATTTTAAGATTAGATCCCTAACTTATAAAAAAATGATTTTTTTTTTTTAACAATTACCCACTTACATATAAAAAGAAATTTAATTCATAATTAAAACATTATCCAAATCGATTTGTAATGTTTATATTTTTAATTCACCGAGTAGGAATAAAATTACTTGAAAAAGTTAATATAGACTTAAAATAATTAATTTTTTTAATTTAATAATCTCTACTTATATCAATTTATTTACATAAAGTAATATTATCATAAATTCAACTAAATGCTTAATATACATATTAACTTACACACTTTTTTATTAGAAACAATATACTAAATACGAAATTTCATATTTAAAATCAACAACCCGTGTGTATACACGGGTTTAAAGTCTAGTATAGTACATATTTAAAGGGCAATTAATAATTTAAAGGGAATTTTTATTTGCACAATTCAAAATTACTCCCTCTGTCCCAAAATTATAGTCCATTATTCTTTTTAGGGACGTCTCAAATTAATTGTCCACTTCCAAAAATAGATAGGAAAGTTTGGTCGTGATTACCATATCACCCTTAATTGAAATTATTATTACAAACTTTCAAAGAAGCAGTAATTAATTGGTTAAGGGTAAAACTGTCATTCTACAAAAAGTAAGAAAGAGAAAGCAGAAATGATTATGTTTTTATTAAACTGCGTGTTTTTTTTGTTGGCTGACAATTATTTTGGGACGGAGGGAGTACTAGATACACACCCTCTTTCAAGTCAAACAATATATAATTCAATATTTCATCTTTTAATACCTTTTATTTAACTTTTTTTATTAACCACAAAATTTTTCTGTAAATAAAATTTTCTAATGCTAAATTTTTTTTATGATGAACAAAAATTTAATTAAAATAATACTCCTTTCGTTCCAAAATTATTGTCCACATACAAGAAACACGCAATTTAAGAAAACATAATTATTTCACTGTATTTTTCTGTACTATGACAGTTTTACCCTTACTTTTTACCTAACTTTTTATGACATACATATAAGGTAGGGGTATAATAAAAAGTTTAGTTAATTATATCATTCGACTTTTGGAAGTGGACAATTAATTTGTGACGTTCAAAAAGGAAAACATGGACAATAAATATGGGACGGAGGGAGTATATTTTTATAAAAACTACTGAGTAATTTATATAAAAGTTTACATATGGCTGCTGGTGTATGTCGTATGTACCATTTACTTTTATTTTTCTTTTTCTTATAATCATGTTTTCTTTTTCTTACCTACACGGACAACAGATATTCCTTTTTGTTTATATTCAAATCACACCCTTTAACTATTATTACTTCTCATCTTTTGCCCCTCTTATTTTTTATAAAGTTGTAGTGCGTATTAGACTATTAGTGCTTTTTTTTTTTGAACATATTAGTGCATTTTATTAACTATTGTTATTTTTATCAAATCTAATTGTACATCTAAAAAGGTTATAATAAGTTTGGAAAAATCGTGTCCTTGGTCAAAAATTTTCCTTCTTTCTTTTTAATTAGCGTGACAAGATTTTTAATATGAAAGTTTTTGAAAATATATTTTTTATAAACAAACGTGAAAAAATGACGTAATAAAAAATGTTTAATAATTGTGTATATGATATTGACGATGTTAAATAAATATGTACAACAATATAAATTCAAAAAATTATTTTTGATTTAACAATAATGATGATAAACAAAAGTTAAAAATGAGAAGAAAAAAAAATACTACAATGATATTGCATCAAGTTAGGGACTTAGGGGGGCCATATTACTTTTAATTACAATACCCAATGAATAATGATTAGTGGTAGAAGTAATTGTCTAATAATTAGGGGGCCCATATTACTTTTAATTACAATACCCAATGAATAATGATTAGTAGAAGTAATTGTCTAATAATTAGTGGTAGGATGAGTAATTTTAATTGGTATGGAAAGACACTCCCTTACATATATAAAAATTAACAAATAAAAGACGAGATTTGATGACTAGTTGAATTGATAACTCTATTGTGTAGGAAATGAATATCCCATACCGCCTTCCGCGGGTTAAGGCCCAATACCTTCTAGGACGGTGTATGAGGGAGGTTAGATGTAGACAACCCTACCCCTACCTTGAGGTAGGTAGAGAGGCTGCTTCCCAGTTCTACCTAAAGATAGAAAGGACATCCGACCTTTTGCAGGGGATGTGATTCGAACCCCTGACCTCTTGTTCAGAGCCAAGGAATCCAGCCACTAATCCAACCCTGATGCTTTTACTCTATTGTGTATAATCCTGTAATATGCTAAAAGATAGAAGAAAATGACGAGTTGAAATGTTAAGGGATGTGCAAATATGAATTAGGAGTGTGCAAATAGTATGTCCGGTTTTTAATTTAAAAACAAAGAAATTGCAGCATCCTATCCATTTTAAATAACTAATTAACGTGACTGCATACGTCCCCTGATTGCCTCATTTGTCTTGTTTTTTTTTTTTTATGTATGTTTGTCGTTTGTTTTCGGTTTTTATTTTAATGTAAAAGTCGAAATCTGTATTATTTATAAGATCTTTCTTTTTCCATATTTTAAAAATTGAGGATGGCCACCAATAATGTTCCCCATATGGAACAACTCACTAGAAGTGAAGAAGAAAGGGAATCTTCGATTACTTTAATTTCCAAACTCTTTTTTTTTTTTAATATATAAATAATAAATTAGATAGTCTCCAAAAATTTCATAAGGTGTATTGAGTCATGAGTGACATACTGACAACTATAACTTGGCAAAATGAATGGTTTGATTCGGGTCACGAGTCCATATGTGTTTGAGTTTAAACGGGTTCAGACCTAGATGAGTCATTTAGGATGATTGATCTAAACGGGTCTGAGTCTGGATCAATGGGTCTCGAATCGGGTTGACCCATCGGGTTTCCACCAAACTTTTTTTATTGTAATTAAAAAAACTAAATGAGGTGTTCAAAGAAAAAATTACACGCTAGACCTGTTTATACAATTGGAGATTTTATTAGAGACATATTTAGACCCATTAAAAAAAAGAGGGAGACCCAACAAACCCATCACCTCATAAATATTATCCAACTTGACCCATAATTAACTAATGTCTTACTCCCTCCGTCCCAACCGAAGTGTCATGTTTTGACTTTTTAAAGTCTTTTTTTTTTTCAACTTTGACATTAAATATTTTTGTTTGTGTTATATAATACTTGATGCAAACTGTATGAATGGGTTGGGTTTTAGATGTATTTTCATTGGTATAATTTTCATCAGGTATTATATAGCACAAACAAAAATATTTAAGGTCAAAGTTGAAAAAGAAAAACTTCAAAAAGTTAAAACATGACACTTTGAGTAGGACAGAGAGAGTATAATTTGTCACCTTTACCGACATCGATTACAATTGATTCTTTTAAATTATGATTTTAAACTTAACTTCAAATTCTCAATTCCTGCTTTCTAACACAATATGAGCATGTGTTATATTCAAAGGTTTAGTTAACATGAGATTCTAGCTAATACTGTCAGTTTGGACTTGTATAAATTATTGTATTGTAATCAATATTATTGGAGACACCGAGTTCATTATGATATGGATACAAGTACTAAAAACCAGCCGATGTGCGGTTTATCGAACCTACAAAATTTCCACTTCAAAATCTATTGACCGTTAATATATAAATACAATATCCAACAAACTAATAGATCATAAAAATGTTTTTTTTTTTGTTTATAGAGAACTTTAAATTGTTAAATTAGGGTTCTAGAAATGCATAGCAAGAGGAACGCCTTTATGTGAAGCTAAAGGTGCTATGAACATTTGAATCCTATGATCAATGATTCAATGAGCGTGTCTCCATCCTTCACTTGATTGTTACGAGTATTTTCCTTGAAAAGCAGGGCAAAAGTAGATTATATATCATACAGTAATAAAATAACGATAAACATATCATAATATATAATAATAATAATAATAATAATAATAATAATAAATAATAAATAATGTTTTATAATGGAGGCTAAGTATATGCATATAATAATGATGAAGTCATTGATGATGTCTAAGGATAACTGTCGTCATTGTAGTACATGATTTCCACTTGTTAACATATTAAAATAGTTATTATATATTTAGGATTATTTTATACAGTTGATACATGAAGTTTGGATATTGGACTATATGGACCACATGGTGGATAGATTTGCTTCATACGTGAAAAACATTCAAACCCTTTCTAGAAGCAGATAAATAATCAAATCAAATCAAATATATGTTGCAACCAACACCAAACTTTAACGGTAAAACATCCAGAATTTAGTATTATAATTAACCATAATGCTAGTTATATATTATGTATACAATACAATGATTGTGTCTTTCTGTTAGCTACTTCAAATTGTTAGAATTAATATTGCAAACACACAACCATCACTCTCATAACTGCATATTCATCGTTGAAACGTTTCATCCTAAACTTACGATAAATGTAACATTCTATAAAATGTTGGTACGTAAAAGAGTTTCTAATACATAACGTTCTAAAGATACATCGAGATGTTATGTTTTTCTTTTCGGTACTAAATTCATTGAACGAATCCATCGTCTTCGCTACTGATAAAGCTAACTCTATAAAATCATGTAGTTCGTCTCTTAATCAAAATTAGTTATTTTTAAAGTCTAATCAGCATCTTAATTACTTGATTTTGTGCTAATTATATCATTATTTTGATTTCTTGATTATACTACAAGTCTACAAGAATAGTCCGCCCGCCTTTAGAAATTAGAAGGATCTGTAGACAAGAGACTTTTGTGTTTTGACCCTACGCGTCAAGTTGACATTAAATTAAAATAATTTAAAATTGGAAATAAAGCAGCCCTGAATCCCTGATGGTGGGAGATTTGTAAATGGTCAAAACTGGTCCTCCACAATTTCATCACACGCCTAAAAAGAATTAAAAATTAGAAGCGGTCTTTTTAACTGTAGTTAGTCATCAAACTCACCCCTCAAGTAAATGAGTAGAGGTGTGCGCGGTTCGGTTTGGGGCGGTTATGGGCTCTAACCGTAACCGAATTGTATATGGCGGTTAATTGATATTAATAACCGTTGGTTTCGGTTAATTGGCGGATCGGTTAACGGTTAATTTTTGACGGTTCAGTTAATCCTTTCGGTTAAAGCGGTTAAACATTATATATTTGGGCCCTTTATTATGTATACTACAAAGTATGTGTAATGAAACAAGGAAGCAAAAAAGCATGCATTAACATTCAAGTTTTTTCCACTCCACCAATACACCAAAGACAGATACATAAATTACAGTACACTTCAATACTTTTAATTACAACATGAAATTGTTCGATTAAATTACTTACTAAATAACAGTATCGTTTTAGATTCGATCTTATTCCATGAAATAGAAAGCTTCATCCAAAACAACAAAATTAAATCAATATCGTCACTAATAGTCTAATACAATAAATAGCTTTTAATTATTTTTTAATATTAAGCGCTAATCCATATAAAAATAAGTATAATATATATATACATATATATACATATACATATATATACATATACATATATATACATATACATATATATATATATATATATATATATATATATATATATATATATAATTATAAATTAATTATTTAAGACGGGGCGGTTAATGGTGGATCGGTTATAGACATTAACCGTAACCGAACCGCCAAAGGCGGTTAATTCCATTTTATATAACCGAACCGGCGGTTTATGTGGTGGATCGGTTAAAATGGATCGTTTAGCGGTTAATTTGATTACGGTTCGGTTAAACGGTTAATATGCTCACCCCTATAAATGAGTAATTCATTTCCCCACATTTTTTTTGCCAAAAAAAAAAAAAAAACATAATTAAAATAAAATTAGATAGAATATAGAAAGTAAAGTGCAATGAAATAAAGAGAATCCAAAATAACTAAAATAGTATCAAAATTTACTGCGTTAATAACAAGTTTTGACATGAACAAATTGATTGTATTTCAACCAACATTTTTTTAAGGGGTTAACTAAAATACAGGAGGTGATGCGTACAAGTATTAATGTATGCCTTAAAGTCTTACGGAGTAAATGTTATCGATAACTCTTAGAACTTTCGTTATCATTGTTACATTGTTCACCTACGAGTAAGTTTAGTAAGTTGGTTTTGCAGAATCACAAAAGAGCTAAATTAAACTTAGCCATTTCTTTTTGTTAACGGATGAATTGGTTACAAATCAGTAGAACATGTATAAATTAAACTAGCACGTTACCCGCGCAATGCAGCGGTAACAACTATTTTTTGTATTTTTGTTGGTAGAATAGTAAGTTCGTTAAATAAAATACGGAGTATCATATTTGAATAGTTGTATAACATGTCAAATGCGTCACAAATAAATATAGAATATTCTTACCGATTATATATGAGTAATTTTGATTATCATTTAAGTATTAAAATTCAACAATGTGAACATGCTTTATATGTATTTATAGATTATAGATGATAACTGTGAATAGTTTCCATAAATAACACAAATTTAAACTGTGATTTTCTTTTTGAAATGACGAATGTTAGATGTTGTGTGTAATTAATTATGATAGCTATTTACTAAATTAGAGTATAGTAATTAATGTTGTAGGGGCATTTTGGGAATATTAATTATTTAAGACTTTTAAGTATCAACAATGGACATGGTTTATATGTAATTATAGATAGTTTATTTTTTTTTTTAATTCTAGAACCCTAACCTTTTTTCCGTTTTCCATCTTAAATATCTAAGTTCTTCACGAAGTTTGTATAATAGTATTTATTTTAAAGGTACTCGTGTTAGAGAACGAGTCTACTACTTTCATAGTCCTATTTTCAGTATTTATTACACTTTTGAAGGATACTTTTCTTTGTGTATTTTTTCAAATAAAACATTTAATTGTAAGGACTATGGACGTAGAAGTTAATTATATGACTTAGTAAAGTCAAGGGACTATTTATGACTTTCTATAACTTTTATGTATTCTTCTAGAACACACGGACATTAATTCAAAAGTAATAATCAAAAAATCAAATTTGCCACCAGAATAGAAGGTGTGCTGCTATTTCTCATATCAAGGTCTTCAAATTCAAACAAGTACATCTGTATCTCCTTCAATATAAAAGATCATATCATTACTAAGAAAAAATATATCTGCCAAATACCACTTTACCTCTCTTTCCTGCATTCGCAAAGAAAACCCACAACACAGTTTGAATCTTTTGGGCTAATTCAAGGTTTTCTTGGAATAGAGAGCAACACCCACAAAGATTTTCGATTCTTTAATTCAAATTTTCACCTCGCTAGAGTACATTGTTCTAAAATTGCAAGAAAAAAAAAACCCCAATTCATTTCACAACTAATCAGTGAAAACCCAGAAAAAAGTTGGATTCTTTTGGGTTAATTTAAGGTTTTCTTGGCATAAGGAAACAAACCCATCATATTTTTTTAAATTTTTTATCAACATTTTGTGAAGTTTTGATAAGTGTGTTTAGTAAAAATGGATGGAACTGACATATATAAAGCTGCAAATAGTATAAGATTAGGGAGTTTAAGAGCTGGTAGTACAAGAACATCAAGTTTGAGATCTGGAAGTAATTCTGTATGGAGGAATTCTGGTATGGATGCCTTTTCAAAATCTTCACATGAAGTAGATGATGAAGAAGCTCTTAAATGGGCCTCACTCGAAAAGCTACCGACTTACGATCGTTTGAGAAAAGGTTTACTTTTTGGATCAACTGGACCATCTAATGAAGTTGATATAGGCAATCTTGGAATGGATGATAGAAGGCATTTACTTGATAGACTTGTTAAAGTTGCTGATGAAGATAATGAAAAGTTCTTGTTAAAGCTCAGGGCCAGACTTGATAGGTACCACTTAATTATTTTCATCTCATTTCATAATGTGTTTTGTTTTGCGATTTATGATCATTAGTTAATATGTTAAAATAAATATTATGATTCGTAACGTTTATAGGGTTGGGATCGATTTGCCAACAATTGAGGTCAAATTTGAGCATCTAAATGTGGAGGCTGATGTTAATACAGGAAGCCGAGCCTTGCCTAGTTTTATTAACTTTCACATTGATCTTTTCGAGGTAAGAACGAGAAACCAAAATCAACAGACATGTTACTTTGTTCTTGATTATGTTTTAAAGAAGTTTCTTAATTTTTGCTCATGTTTATGTCTTTTAGGGGCTATTGAATACATTCCATCTACTTCCGAATAAAAAAAGGCATATAACTATCCTTGATGATGTTAGCGGTGTCATTAAGCCTAAAAGGTGAGAAGAAAGAACATAAAATTTCCGCGAATATCACTTTCTTTTATAAGTGACAATTTCGACCGTCTACTTATGAATTGGTCTATTCAGGCTATGTTTCATCTCTAACGGGTCAAATCGGTATAAAAAAAAGGGTTAGCTAAAACCGCCTTGCCAAATGGGTTTAAACATATGCTGAAAATGTATTTTTATTTCATAAGACCTCTTGAATCACTTTATTCAAAAGTTGGATCCTTATTGAAATATGGAGTAATATTGTTTTAGCAATTGTGTCTGACACACAAATCATAAATAAACGTATCTGCCTTACATGAAATTGCCCATTTACCCCATTACACAACCCACCCGACCCACATATTTTCCACATTTACTTTGATTCATTTTCCAATTACTTATACTGATTTTCACCCTAACGTTTGTTTGTAGAATGACATTACTCTTGGGTCCTCCAAGTTCTGGGAAGACAACACTCTTGTTGGCCATGGCCGGGTCACTTGCCAAGGAGCTTACAGTAAAATACTAAATCCTAAGATAACTTCACATCTTTATCACATATGTGATATTTGTCTCCCAGATTAGAACTCTAAGTGATCTGTTATTTATTTATTCTTTTAATGCAGAGTTCCGGTAAGATAACATATAATGGCCATGAATTACATGAGTTTGTACCTGAGAGAACTTCTGCTTATATAAGTCAAAATGATGTCCATATTGGAGAAATGACTGTTAGGGAAACATTGGCTTTCTCTGCAAGATGTCAAGGCGTTGGATCACGTTACGGTTAGTTTGTGGTCATTTCTGTTTCAACGTTCATTTTGAAGTCATGGAGAGTTTTTAATAACACAACTCATTTCCAAAAATTCACAGATATGTTAGCAGAGTTGTCAAGAAGAGAAAGAGATGCAAACATAAAACCTGACCCTGATATTGATGTCTTCATGAAGGTAAGAAATCATCTACATTCAACAATCAGTTTGAATCTTCAATGTGCAAGATTTAAAATCTTAAATCATTTTGTTGTTATTTACTTGTCCAGGCTGCTGCAACCAAAGGTCAAGAAGCTAGTGTGGTCACAGATTATACTCTCAAGGTATGATGACGTAAATGGTCTCTATATGTTATATTTTGCTAGTGGCTGAAATGTCGACCCGTTTACTTATGAATGGGTCGACTTGGGTTGTGCTTTAATCTAACGGGTCATTTAAAGAAAATCATAAAGGTGAAGAGGTTGAACGCGTTAAACGGGTTGAAAATCGCCCAAAGTCTCCGATTTACATGATTATGACCCGTAATAAAAATCTCCCACCCATTTCAATGTGTAGCCGTTTTGAACCATTTCTCAACTTGCTCATCTTGACACTGATATAAACCAATCAAGATCTAAAGTGTGTGGTTTCTTGTGCAGCTATTGGGGTTGGACATTTGTGCAGATACCATGGTAGGGGATCAAATGATAAGGGGTATCTCCGGTGGACAAAAGAAGCGTGTGACAACCGGTGAAATGATAGTTGGACCATCAAAGGTTCTTCTTATGGACGAGATATCAACGGGGTTGGATAGTTCCACAACTTATCAGATTGTGAATTCACTTAAACAGTTTCTTCACATTCTCGAGGGTACCGCTGTCATTTCACTTCTTCAGCCTGCACCAGAAACGTATGATTTGTTTGATGACATTATACTCTTGACTGATGGTATGATCGTATATCAAGGCCCTCGTGAGAATGTGCTTGAATTTTTTGAATCAATGGGATTCAAATGTCCAGAAAGGAAAGGCGTTGCGGATTTCTTGCAAGAAGTAAGTATTATTCATCTACATTGATTTTACATAGTGTTAAGTGTATGATAATGTATCACACTTTCAATTATTACTACTGTATGTATGCGATGACTTATTCATCATGTAGCTGGTACTTTTTGCTGACGTGGCGGGCATATAAACTGCCACATCATCCACCACAAATTCAAAACCCGTGCCATACCTGAACTAGTATCGTTATTAGTTTTGTGTGCTTGACATATCTGCATGACAGTAAATTACCATTTTGACCCCTTAAAATCTTGTTACAGGTGACATCAAAGAAAGATCAGCAGCAGTACTGGATGAAAAGAGACGAGCCTTATAGATTTGTGACATCCAAAGAATTTTCAGAAGCCTTCCAATCATCTCATGTTGGAAGAAAACTGCAGGGCGATCTTGCGACCCCATATGACAAAAGTAAAAGCCACCCTGCTGCTCTCACGACCGAAAAGTATGGTTTGAGTAATAAAGAAGTCTTGAAAGCAGTCACCGATAGAGAAATACTGCTCATGAAACGAAACTCTTTCGTCTATTTCTTCAAATTGTTTCAAGTAAGTGTTCAAGTTCTCATCTTTGATAATCCTTTTTTAACAAAATTCTGTTCAAAGTTGTAATCACTGTCGTTCTTCATTGGTGTGTGTTTTCAGCTAACTGTCACGGCGTTCATTGCTTTTACTGTGTTTTTCCGAACTGAGATGCATAAAAATGATCTAGTAGATGGTGGGTTGTACAATGGTGCTGTATTCTTCGGTGTTTGTATGGTCATGTTTAACGGGATGTCTGAGATTTCGATGACTATTGCAAAACTTCCTGTTTTCTACAAACAACGGAACTTCCTCTTTTACCCCTCATGGGCGTACGCTCTTCCATCATGGGTCATCAAGATTCCTGTTTCAGTTCTTGAAGCTGCGGTTTGGACGATTCTCACTTACTATGTCATAGGATTTGATCCCAATATCTCAAGGTATGAGACAGTTTGAATTTGCAAATTTGGTATTAATTATCTTCTTAGTAGTAATCGGTTTCTACTTTCCAGTGTTTGGACAAACAAATTTTGCTGATGTCTGCTTGTTTCATACGCTCTACAACACAAACTTCAAAAGTTAAATACATATATATAATAGAATTTTGAGTAAAATTTGATACATTTTCAGGCACATAACCCATTTAAAAACACATATCCTAACACCTCCTAAATGATCGACAATTTTATCTGCTATACTAACTTTTTCAAAAATCTTGCAGATTCTTCAAACAGTACTTGATACTGTTTCTTGTGAACCAGATGGCTTCTGGATTGTTCCGGTTCATTGGAGCATTGGGTAGGAACATGATTGTTGCAAACACGTTTGGTTCATTTGCACTTCTCCTAGTGTTTGCATTGGGTGGTTTTATCCTGCCACGAGGTATTATATTAACTAGTTTAAAAACTTATAACACAATTTTTTTATTCATGTTTGTCAACTAACAAACATCTTTTATTCATTGTAGATGATGTCAAGAGTTGGTGGATATGGGGATACTGGATGTCTCCCATGATGTATGCAATGAATGGTTTGGCTGTGAACGAGTTTCTTGGGCATAGTTGGAATAAAGTAAGTCACACAAAGCTTATTCTATTTTAAAGTAGACATAAACCTATTCATAAGTATATGGGTTGAAATTGATGCATCTAGTTTTATGTGTTTATAGTATCTAATAAGCATTAATTATGCAAGCTTACAATCCAAATTGATTTTTGTGTCATTTATTATAGCCTTTGAACGGAACAACGCTAGGAAAACTAGCTATTACAAGCGGAGGGCTCTTTGCAGAAGCATACTGGTATTGGATTGCCGTTGCAGCCTTAATTGGATATATTCTCGTCTTCAACATCTGTTATGCTTTGTCTCTCACCTTCCTAGACAGTGAGTTTTTAATATTGTTTTAAGTTATGGTTCAGATGTTACTGAAACCTACTCTCATTTATAACAATTAACATTCTTTTTTCTGTTTCTACAGATTTCGAGAAAACACAAGCTAATGTATCAGCAGAGGATGAAAGTGATGCAGCCGTTGAATTATCGTCTATGAATGGATCCGGAGATGGGAGAAGTCAAACCAAGAACAAAGGAATGATTCTTCCATTCGAACCACATTCAATTACCTTCGATGATATCAAATACTCCGTCGATATGCCACAGGTAATATAAGGAATGTGAGATTTTAACTTGGAGGTAGCAATATGGGCGGTTCGTATGAGTTTAATTGATCGGGTTGGGTTAATATAAATTTTCTTATAAATAACAACAATTTTTTAAATTTAGGCAATTTTCACCCTATTTGAGTCATTTGACCCATTAAAGATAAAACATAACCCGAATCAAACTATCCATAAGTAAATGAGTCAAAACTGTCACATCAGTTTTTACTGAGCGGTTTATGAAAACGATTGCAGGAAATGAAAGAACAAGGAGTTGTTGAAGACCGATTGCTGCTTCTTAAGGGAGTAAGTGGAGCTTTCAGACCCGGTGTTCTGACAGCTCTAATGGGTGTGAGCGGTGCCGGAAAAACTACTCTTATGGACGTGCTAGCGGGTCGGAAAACGGGTGGGTATATCGAGGGTGATGTTAAGATTTCCGGATATCCAAAGAAACAAGAAACGTTTGCTCGGATTTCTGGATATTGTGAGCAAAACGACATCCATTCACCTCATGTTACTGTTTACGAGTCTTTGCTTTACTCAGCCTGGCTCAGGTTAGCAGCAGATGTTGACGAAAACAAGCGAAAGGTTAGTTTTATACCCTTTTTTCTCATTATAACATGGGGCAAGCGTCTTAAATTTTTTTTTTAAAGTTTATCCAAATGTCTATAGTATGTTGACAGCTTTCGAAGTTTTCATTGTATTTATCAGCTTTCCTTTATTGTTATTGTGTGTATTTTAATGTCTTATAATTTGTAAACCAATGATGGTGACACCGGTTTTTTATGACGTGGCGGATATTGTGGTAACTTATATAGCTGCCATGTCAGCAGTAAAACCAAGTTCTAAGTCATCATATACGTACAATATCTATATACATAATAAAAGTATGATATAAAAGAAAGTTTAAAAGTTAGGGTAAAGTTTGATACATTTCAGAGACTTAACCCTAACAGTTCCCCAATTTTCTGCTATTTTTTTCTTAATGATTGAATGATATTGTTTACAGATGTTTGTTGATGAGGTTATGGACCTTGTGGAACTGAACCCAATAAAGGACGCATTGGTCGGATTACCTGGTGTCAACGGTCTATCAACTGAACAACGAAAGAGGTTGACCATAGCAGTTGAGCTTGTTGCTAATCCATCTATCATATTTATGGACGAGCCAACCTCTGGGTTAGATGCTAGAGCTGCAGCTATTGTGATGCGAACTGTTAGGAACACTGTGGACACAGGAAGAACAGTCGTTTGCACCATTCATCAACCTAGCATTGATATTTTTGAAGCTTTTGATGAGGTACAATCACATGATTTCATTAGACCATTTAGATTATTTTTCCTTATAGCATACACATGTATGTATGTGTATATATCTCTAATAATTATCGAATTTGCAGTTGTTCTTGATGAAAAGAGGAGGACAAGAACTATATGTTGGACCTGTAGGTCGGCATTCTTGCGATATTATTGAGTACTTCGAGGTATAAATATTGTTGGACTGAAATTAGCCTTTAAAGTCACAAGTTCGACTCATTTACTTATGAGTGGGTTGATTCGGCTTATATTTCAACTCATAAATGTTTATTTCTGAAACAGGCTATCAATGGTGTAAGTAAGATTACCGATGGATATAACCCTGCAACATGGATGTTGGAAGTCAGTACTGCAGCACAAGAAATCGCTCTTGGAGTCGATTTCACTACAATCTACAGGAATTCCGAACTTTACAAGTGAGTACACGTTATAGGATCGATCAATGTTTTGGTGGTGTTTGAAATTGCTTATTTAAGTGGTTATCTGTTTATTGCAAATTTAGATAAACATATCTGTTTACCTGCTTATTTTCATTTCCAAAGCAGATAAGCACTTAAGAAGCACCCATGTCAACTTCTTTCTTTTTAAACCCTTTTAAAGTTATCATCTTGTTTACGTTTTTTGGGATCAAAATTTGCAGGAGAAACAAAACATTAATTGCTGAATTAAGCGTACCAAGTCCCGGAACTAAAGATCTGTTCTACCCAACTCAATACTCACAGTCCTTCCTGGTTCAATGTATCGCATGTCTATGGAAACAACGGTGGTCTTACTGGAGAAATCCTCCGTACACTGCCGTACGTTTTGTTTTCACCACCTTCATTGGAATCATTTTTGGTACAATGTTTTGGGATCTCGGCCGTAAAAGGTAAAAATACTCCCATTTATATATATGGAAAAGTATCACATAATTAATTAGGTGTGTTTTCTAAGGAAAGCAGTGATTTTTGCCTATATATTTACAAATTACAAATGATATTTTTGTTTGATATTATATTTATGAATTATTTAAGTAAAGTTAGTTCCCTGTTTCCCTCGCAAAACATGATCCTGATATATACTTGATTTAGTCCGTTTGCTTTGTTATGGAGTAGATGTTTAACCGAGTATTATAATATGTTATTTCAGGAGTACCCAACGAGACCTGACGAACGCCATGGGTTCCATGTTTGCAGCAGTTCTTTTCTTGGGTATTCAAAACGCATCAGCCATTCAACCGGTTGTTGATATCGAGCGAACAGTTTTCTACAGAGAAAGAGCTGCTGGGATGTATTCCGCTTTGCCTTATGCTTTTGCTCAGGTAACTTCAGTAGCTGTTGTACATTTTACTTATTACGGGTCAAAAATCACTAGTTTTATGGTACAAGTCAATTTTTACAGTATTAATGCTCTTTCGTCTTTTTTCTTTTTCTTCAGGTTCTGGTTGAAATTCCGTATATTTTGGTGCAAGCAGTAGTATACAGTGTGATAGTATACGCCATGATTGGATTCGAGTGGACTGCTTCTAAATTCTTTTGGTATCTCTTTTTCCAATTCTGTTGTTTCATGTACATGACCTTCTACGGTATGATGACCGTGGCCATCACCCCCAACGCCAGCATCGCTGCCATCATTGCTGCCATATTCTACGGAGTCTTCAATCTGTTTTCCGGATTCGTCATTCCACGACCCGTAAGTTTCACTCAATATCACTTGTATCTTTTTTTACATTTTTAATTCCTTCTCTTGTCCTAAAATCTTTTCATCTTAAATTGTAACAGAGCATACCCGTCTGGTGGAGATGGTGCTACTGGGGAAATCCGTTAGCATGGACTATTTACGGCATGGTTGCTTCACAATTCGGGGATTATAACGATGAACTGCCAAACGGTGACTCTGTTAAAGTGTACTTGGACAAGTCTTACGGTATCAAGCATAGTTTTCTTGGGGCTGTTGCTGGGGTGCACATTGGTTTGGTCTTGTTATTTGCGTTCATCTTTGCTTACTGCATTCGATCCTTCAACTTCCAGAAGAGATAAATATTTTTTCATTATTTTTCCCGTTTAATAGATGAAAATTCATCAATATATGTAACTGCTTGTATTAAACTTGTGATTCATATATTCGATATATAAGATAAATCATATTTTTGCTTCCAAACAATGTGTATGTGTTGTTATAGTAGAGTGTGTCATTGGTGTCTGGTGATAGTGTAGAGGAGGTTTTCCTCGCACGCGGCCTATATGGGTATCTACCGTTTCCTACCCTTTCCCTGTCCACCTCCAACATTTTTATAGTGAAATATTTAATTAAACAAATTTTGTCACTAAATTCAGCTTTCTATCCTAAAAATATGATATCCTAACAACAAATATGTGCAACTGCATCCAGAGGTATTGAAATAAGCATTAGATATAAAATTTTGTGTGGGATTGTTTGATGGGAAAGTGATGTAGTGTATAAGTAGGATAATAGATTAAACCTGTTGATTCCTATGAATACCAGGAAAAATCTCTTCCAAAAGCACGTTGATTCACAAAAGAATACCGTGAAAATGGGTATGATTCACAAAATTGAGAGTGAAATCGAAAATTCTTCAAATTGAAAATTGAGTTCATTACAATGAAGAAGAAAGCATAAATAACAAGCAGAAATTTTAACGGGCCTTTAAAACATAACGGGCCGAACATAAAACCCAAAACAAAAACCCAAAATGAACAGAAAAATCCTAAAATGGCCCATATCTTCCAAACGGAGGCGTTTTTGGGCTTCGACGGCGGTTAGCGGCTTGGTGGGCCTCGCTCTAAGCTTCGATTCGCCTACTCATGGGACTGAAACGGAGCCCTGTAGCCCAAGTTATGGCCATTTTCGTGCAGCCCGTTTTGTTAAACAATCTTGGACTTCCAGAAACTCAAGAGCCCGCTCCTCTACGCTTGGGCCTCCATCATTCCCCCCTGCGTAGACAAATTTCGTCCTCGAATCTGCAGCTGGTTCATCGTCAGAAGAATCTCAATGAAAAGGTAACAAATGTTTCACATTAAAAACATCAGCACAACGAATGTGGTTAGGCAACTTCAAACGATAAGCATTAGGATTGATCTTCTCCACAATCTCCACTGGTCCAACCTTTTTGGCTGACAACTTGTTGTAATCACCAACCGAGAATCGATCTTTAGTCAACACTGCCCAAACAAAATCCCCCTCCTCAAAATCAACCTTCCTGCGCTTCTGATCTGCATCCTGCTTGTACTTGGCATTAGCTTTGGCCAAGTTATCACGAACAGCTTGATGGATTCCATGTAACCCGTCAACAAAATCCTGCACCTTTTTTGGGATATTACCAGAAATAGAAAATGACATTAAATCAAGTGGTCCCCGTGGTTGAGCAGAATAAACCACTTGGAACGGGCTAAATCTAGTACTGCGATTGACAGCATGATTATGAGCAAACTCAGCTTGACATAATTTCTGATCCCAAGACTTCACATGATCACCAACCAAACACCGCAACAGATTACCAAGAGATCGATTAACAACTTCAGTCTGCCCATCTGTTTGAGGATGATAAGCACTACTAAAATTAAGCTGAGTATTCACCATTTTCCATAAGCTACGCCAAAAATGACTCAAAAATCTAGTGTCCCGATCAGAAACAATAGAAGATGGCAAACCGTGCAAACGATAGACATCACGAAAGAAAAGCTGCGCCGCATTAACTGCATCTATTGTCTTTTTGCAAGGAATAAAGTGCACCATCTTAGAAAAACGATCCACAACTACAAAGATTGAATCATTACCCCTTTGAGTACGTGGCAACCCCAACACAAAATCCATGCTAAGATCCACCCATGGCTGCAAGGGAACAGGTAAAGGCATATAGAGCCCAGCATTAGTAGCTGTACCTTTTGATACTTGACAGATCCGACACCGCTTAACATACCGATCCACCTCTTTTCTCATAGTAGGCCAAAAATAAGACGATTGCACTAACTGTAAAGTGCGATCACGACCAACATGCCCTTCACCATGTAACTCCTTGATGATTTGCAAACGAAGACTGGAATCAGGAATACACAACTGATTTCCTTTGAAAAGAAAACCATCATGCACCAGAAAATCTGACTTTTGCCCAGATTGAACACCCTGTAAAATAATAGAAAAATAGGGATCAACAGAAAGCTGATACGGGAGGACATCCAGCCCCGGCACACTAACCCTCATAGATATAAGCATATTGCTCCTCCTGCTCAAAGCATCTGCAACCCGATTTGTGATTCCAGACTTGTGTTTCACCACAAAAGTAAAGTTCTCCAAAAAAGCCATCCAACGTGCATGCTTGTGAGACACTTTATCTTGATTGCGGATGTGTCTCAAAGAATCATGATCTGTAAACAAAACAAACTCCATATGAAATAGATAATGGCGCCAATGCTTCACAGCTTGGGCCACAGCATAAAACTCCAGATCATAAGTGCTGTATCGTTGCTTTGGTCATGTCAACTTCTCACTAAAATAAGCAACGGGTCGCCCTCCTTGGCTGAGAACACCTCCTATTCCAACCTTAGATGCATCAGTATGAAGTTCAAAAACTTGAGATAAATTGGGCGATACCAGAATGGGTTTGTTGTAAGCTTTTCTTTTATTTTCTGAAAAGCCAATTCGGCCTCCTCAGTCCACACAAATGTCTTCCCCTTCATACACTCAGTCACTGGTGCCATAATAGAACTGAAATGTGGAATGAAACGCCTATAAAATGAAGCAAGACCATGAAAACTACGTACTTCAGTGATTGTAGTTGGAGTTGGCCACTGCTGTATAGCCTCTACCTTAGACTCATCCACCTGTATACCATCACCAGAAACAACATACCCCAAAAACAAGACTTTATGGGTCATGAACACACACTTCTTCACAGCTGTTAGAATATAGCAAATAACTATAACAAATTGTCATACAATTGCGGAAGCGAATAAACACGTATTTATAATTAGTTAAGATAGAAAACGTGTACCTTTTAGGTAGCTCCAAATAATCGTTTAGTAAAACGAATAGGTTTCACTAATGGTAAAACCCTCTAGGGTTGCACGCACACCACCTTCACAACACGATAACGATGCTAGTTGAATACACAGTTAATTAATATGAAACCTTGCTTTAACACAATTAACTAATTTAATAGTTTTCTTCTATTTGTAATTTACGTCAAAAGCAAACAAATACCCTTGGGGTTTTTGTTAGTTGACGGCTCACCAAAGACAAAAGAAGATTAAGGGTTTTTATTAATTGTTAGGGTATTGTATTAGGATACCAATAACCCTAACTTAACCTTGTATTTATAGGTTTTTAATTAGGTTTTGAGTTGTATATGGATACCTAAAAATCAGCCCATATAAAACCCAATACAAACCCAATTCAAAACCCAATACAAGTTTTACTCACTTAACATTTAAGTCCCTCAAGTTTAGTTTATATTAAATGTGTATAATAATTAATATATTATTAATTATTAATCGTGTCTAAATGATTAAGTGCGCGCCCCCCATAGGCTCATTAATTTTCGGACATGCTTAAGTCATGTACATATATACCAACAGCTCCCACTTGGACATGTCTTAAGCAATAACATTGGTTAGCGTCTAGCAACACTCCAATGATCCCAGAAATTCCTGAGTTTCGTTTCATAAAGTCTCAGATGATGATTTCAACATTTACAATCCCTTTGTTTCACATACTAATGTTAATCATGAGTATGGATCAATGTCATTTCATGATTTAACCGTTCTATTTCTCATTTCATGTAATTAATCAAGATTACAAAATGAATCGAGACACATCTAGATTTCATTTTGGTATGGCCATACACACATCTGATTAATACCTAATGAGTGGCCTAGAAGTATCATTCTTTAATAACGTATTGAAGGAACAAATTCTGTATTGACTGCACGTGTCAGTCATGCATTTCACTACACTTCTGAAAATAGTCCTGTGTAACTACCATTTACGAATAGTTAGAACCATATCAAGAAGATGCAATCCATACACGCTTAACCTACTTGCATCTCAAGTCTAAGGATTCAGTAAATAATCATTTTCGAATATTCCTTAATGACGACGATCCATAAAGTAATAATTCGATAATTTGGGGAATCCGATATGCATCTGTATGAATATCATGTGAGTTTAGCGAGACCCTTTCTGACCAATCACTCAGATATGTCTTAGTTCGACTATATTCCCATATAGTCAATCGACATTGGATAGTTTAGAATAATAATAAATTATTCAAGGATTTAAACATGCAAATATATGATACAATTAATTATCAAATGAAAATAAACATACCCAGTACTTTAATTCATTTATTGGATAATAATTGCTTAACATCCTTTATCCAAATACTAAAAGATAGAGTTACATGAAATAACTAGCATAACGAAGTCCTATGCCCTTGGCATGTTGACTAAGCTTTCCCTTAGGTAAAGCCTTCGTAAACGAATCAGCTAGATTATCATCTGTGTGAACTTTGAGTAACTTAATTTCACCTAGTTCGATCTGCTCTCGAACATAGTGATATCTTTTAGGATAATGTCTGGTCCCATTCTGAACTCCAAGTTCATTTAGCAATTATAATTGCCATGAGTTATCGCAGTATAACTCCATGGGGTTATTATTTGTGGGTACACGTCAAGCCCAGAAATAAATTTTGTAATCCAGACAGCTTCCATTTCAGCTTCCGAAGGTGCTATGTACTCTGATTCAGTTGCAGACATGGCAGTTGTGGATTGCTTCATAAGGAAACCTTTCCACTACGTCTCCATCCAAGATGAAGACGTATCTTGTTTGAGATTTCATATTATCTCTATCGGTCTGAAATCCAACATCACTGTAACCAGTCACTTTGAGCTCAGCTTCAGGATTTCCACCATAAACATGGAACACATCTCTAGTAGCTCTTAGGTACTTGAGAATATTTTTCACAGCAATCCAGTGACCCTTACCTGGATTCTGTTGAAAACGGCTGGCTATGTTCTGCGCGAACGCCACATCAGGTCTAGTGCATCTAACCACATACATAATAGATCCCACAGCCGAAGCATAAGGAACCCTTTGCATACGCTCCACCTCAACAGGTGTAGAAGCACACTATTTGCTATTTAAGTCAAGTCCTTCTAACATTGGTACATTTCCACGTTTAGAATTCTTTATCTTATCAATATAAGCACTTTGACTTAGTTTAATTAACCGCTTAGTTCTATCTCTATAGATCTTGATTCCAAGTATGAATGTTGATTCTCCAAGTCTTTCATAGCGAAACACTTTCCAAGGTAGGATTTTACATCTTGTAACTTTGGAATGTGATTTTCTTATGATCAATATGTCCACAACATATAAGACAAGGAAGTAACATTACTCCCACTAGCTTTTTGATATACACATGGCTTATCAGGGTTTTGAGTAAATTCAAACTTTTTGATTTCCTCATCGAACCTCTTATTCCAGCTCCTTGATGCTTGCTTAAGTCCATAAATGGACATTTGAAGCTTGTATACTTTGCTGAAATTGACATCCATTTGCTAAATCTCATAGTCATAGTACGCTGCTATGGCTAAGAGAATCCTAATAGCCCTAACGTCTGCTACAGGAGAGAAGGTTTCATCATAGTCAACTCCGTAGATTTGAGTATAACCCTTCGCTACGAGACGAGCTTTATAGGTGTGTACATTCTCATCCACATTCGTAGCTTCAAGCCATTTTTCAGATTCTGAATCTGATAATGCAGCTTTAAAATTAGGAGGTTCATTAAGATCCTCTAACATGTGTTCCTTAGTTTCTACATTTAGATACAACTTTTCGGAAGCACATATTGTCCTTGCGGACCTACGAATTGAAATAACATCGAATTGAGGTTCAACACTTTGAATACTTTCCCCCCAAGTTGATGTTCGCTAGTGTTTATAGAAGGTGATGCATCTTCCTCTTGATTCTCATCAAGTTCTACGACCCTCCCACTGTTTTCTTGAGCTATGATATTCTTTTCAAAGAACTCGGCATATCTAGCAACTTTAACAGTATTTTCAGAAGGATTGTAGAAGTAGTAACCCATTGTTTCCTTTGGGTATCCTACAAAGATGCACTTAATAGATCTTTGCTCGAGTTTGTCAGGTATATCCCGCTTCACAAGCGCCTCACATCCCCAGACCTTTAAATAAGATAAATTAGGGACTTTCCCATGTCACAATTCATGTGGTGTCTTATCCACCTTCTTGGTTGGAACCATATTCAAAATACGCACAGCAGATTTAAGAGCATAATCCCAAAATGATAATGGCAGAGTTGTAAGGTTCATCATGGATCTTACCATGTCTAGCAAGGTTCGATGCCTCCTCTCCGACACTCCGTGTATGGAGGAGTAAGCTGTTGGACAATCCACACGCTTTCAGATAATCCTTAAACTCCTGGCTTAAGTATTCACCACCTCGATCCGAATGAAGGATCTTGATGGTCTTACCGAGTTGATTTTCTACTTCACTCTCAAACACTTTAAATGTTTCAAAGTGTTAATGTTTATGTTTAAGCAAGTAAACATAACTATAACGACTGAAATCATCAGTAAAAGTGATGAAGTAGCTAGCACCCTGTCTTGACACATGTCTAAATGGACTACAAACATCCGTATGTATAATTCCAAGTAGATCTTCATCCCTTTGCGTTTGATGCGGAAAGGATTTTCTTGTCATCTTGCCAGAAATACAAGATACACATTTATCAAAGGATCCATCATCATTTGATTTTAAAAGCCCTTCACGTTGAAGCCTTTCAATGTGTTTCTTGCCAATGTTTGCAAGATGATAGTGCCATCGATAAGTAGAGTCCAAATTATATTTGGCTCATATATTGCTAACAGAATACATAGAATTAACTTTTGAAACATGATCAGGCATCTCAATTTCAAAAATACCATCACAAGGAATAGCATTAAAATAATGAACATCATTTTAAGAAATTGAAATACCATAATCATTGAAAACATTGATAAATCCGTTATCTTTCAAAAGTGAAACTGAAACAACACCTCTAGTAATTGCAGGTGCATAATGACAATTGTCTAATACAATAACTAAGCCCGAAGACAAAACTAAGTCAAAACTTCAATTTGCATTACTACTTCACGTACACCATGTACAAGCAGAGTGCCCCATGTTTCAGTTTCTTCTTTCCTCTAGATTCCTATAGGGTATTACAAATGTGAGTACCACAACTAGTATCATATATCTAGGAATTTAATTTCAAGAAAGAATATAATTCTATTGTGAAGATACTAGAAGGTCCGATCGAGCCGGCTAGCTTCTTCTTCTTATTCATCAACTCAGCAAGAAAGGCTGGACAATTCCTCTATCGGTGACCCACTTAAGTACAGTGGTGACACGCCTCATCCTTAGCCGGATGCTCTTTCTTTGCTGTAGGGGTTTGCTTAGGATTAGGGACAAAAGCACCTTGCTTTCCCATAGCCTTTCCCCTAGTTTGCGGTTTCTTATCTTTCTGGATCTTTCCACTCTTAATCGCAAGGATTTGTAGAGTAGTCGATTTCTGCTCTGTAATCATATTAAACGGACTATGATTTTCAAATTGGTTTTGAAGTTCGGGAGTCATGCTGCCGAGTATCAAACCAAAGCAACTTCATTATGACTATCATAAAGAGCATTTCGTACTGCTAATTCCTCAATAGGACCAGTAGCAGTATTAGGAACAAGTCTCATCGACTGTTCAATGACTTCTGTTTTCCTTTCAACACGAAGGACAATCCTTAGTTGACAAAACCAATCATTGAAATTAATTCCAGAAAGTTTTTCTTTTCTAGCATTTGCCTGAAAGCCGAATAGTTCAAGTTCGGTGCAGGATTTGCCATCTACAACTAGATAAAAGTTCGAATTTAGTATTTTCGATAATACATCCTTATAGAATAATTAATTTACCCAAGTTTAACCAAATAAACTATTAATTTTCTAAAAGGCGAGGATCCTATTGACATAGCACCATTACATCAGTTGATCTGCTAGTAATGATGTTACTCAAAAGGTAAGTGACGATCAATAATTGCATTACAAGTGCAATTCCTAGAAATTATGGGACTTACAAATAATACTTATGAAGCAAGCATAAGTGAATTTGTAAACATGTTTCATCCCATCTTTTGCCACGGGCTTAAGGATATCACCGCTTAACTCGTTTTAAGTCGTCCAATTAAGAACTATAAATAGTCCACCACCGTCTCACGATGAGTGGTAATTTACCTTGGGATTACAATTTACCTACGTCTCACGCAGAGTAAAAAGCAGCTGCAAGTGTTCTTACGATTGGATGGCAATGACTTAAGTTTTAGGGTAACGAAATTTTATGTGTTATCAAATATGTATGAATATGCATGCACCATATTCATATCATAGGTTTTAATAAAAAATATTTTATCTTACATCAACATAAAGAGCTCGGTAGCTCCATTTGAACGCACAAAGAACCGCAGAAGTAAGGCTAGCACAAGACTGATTAAGTAACCCACTTTCTTTAAGGAGACAGAGCCTCAAGACTTATAGCTCTCTTATAGTTTATTCAAATGGGTGAGCCGGTGTTTCTTTAGCGATGAAAGATACCAATTTTATTAAATGAATTTGTAATCAATTAGATATTTTATGACGCGGGAGCAAATTACGGTATATGAGCCCAACCCATATGCGTCATAAATATGTAATATTACAAACCTAAATCATATTTCATAGTCATTTAGTCGAGTTTAATTTTATTTTCTAAAAAAAAACAATTTTGCATCACAAGTCAACAATTGGCAAAAATATAATTAAACTAAACTACAATCGACTATCTTAAGGGGCATTGATCCTATGGCCACTATGTTTTAGTATGTGTAATTTAAACTACTAAAACTATTAAACAATTAGCAATTAATTTTCATGCAACTTTTGATGGGTGGAACCTTAAAGCATGACAAACTATGGACATGTAATCCTTGTCAATTAAACAATTTAAACAAGTAACATATAATTACACTAATCAATTTTAAACATGCCATCTCAATTAACAATTAATTCTAATTAGCATATCAATATATCAAAGTGATATACATGACAAATTATGCATGAATTTTATGGATACCCTTTATTTAGCTAATTAAAAGTACACTAATAATAATAAAGCAATTTACATTAAATACGTTATTATTCTTGTTAAACATCAAATTTTAAATGCGATTTTCAACTTTAACAACTTTACTATAAAGTTTACATTAAAAAAAAAAATAATAATAATTAATTTTTGGTGCCTTCAATTCGTACGGCCCGGACCCAAATCACCAAACCATAAAAAAAAATTTCTTCCTTCTCTGTTTGTTGACTTACCTCACGAAAATAAAAATAAATAAAAAAAACTTTGTATTCGGCTAGCATATCCACAAAACTAGAAAACAATTTTTCTTTGTGATTTACCTTTTTTTCGTCAAATTAGCTAGATCCCAATCAACAAAAGTATTTTTTTTATTATTATTATTGTTATCCGTCGGCTAGAGGTCTCCACAAAACCAAAAACCCTTTTTTATTTCTGTTTCTGATTTGTCGAACAAACAAATTTAACCCCCACCAAATTTGATGTTTAACATATCTAACTAATTACAGCATACGTGTGGCTCTAATACCACTGTTAGAATATAGCAAATAACTATAACAAATTGTCATACAATTGCGGAAGCGAATAAACACGTATTTATAATCAGTTAAGATAGAAAACGTGTACCTTTTAGCTAGCTCCAAATAATCGTTTAGTAAAACAAATAGGTTTCACTAATGGTAAAACCCTCTAGGGTTGCACGCACACCACCTTCACAACACGATAACGATGCTAGTTGAATACACACTTAATTAATATGAAACCTTGCTTTAACACAATTAACTAATTTAATAGTTTTCTTCTATTTGTAATTTACGTCAAAAGCAAACAAATACCCTTGGGGTTTTTGTTAGTTGACGGCTCACCAAAGACAAAAGAAGATTAAGGGTTTTTATTAATTGTTAGGGTATTGTATTAGGATACCAATAACCCTAGCTTAGCCTTGTATTTATAGGTTTTTAATTAGGTTTTGAGTCGTATATGGATACCTAAAAATCAGCCCATATAAAACCCAATACAAACCCAATTCAAAACCCAATACAAGTTTTACTCACTTAACATTTAAGTCCCTCAAGTTTAGTTTATATTAAATGTGTATAATAATTAATATATTATTAATTATTAATCGTGTCTAAATGATTAAGTGCGCGCCCCCCATAGGCTCATTAATTTTCGGACATGCTTAAGTCGTGTACATATATACCAACAACAGCAGCATAGAAACTATCCCTGCGAAGTAATGTCAACACCTGTCGCACATGACTTACATGCTCATTAAAAGAAGCACTGTAAATAAGAATATCATCAAAGTAAACAACTACAAACTCGCCAATAAAGGGCCTTAGTAACTGGTTCATCACATGCTTAAAAGTACTAGGAGCGTTTGATAACCCAAAAGGCATCACCAACCATTCATACAGTCCTTCACGAGTCTTGAAGGCTGTTTTCCATTCATCTGTTTAAGGTGAATTTGGTAATACCCACTTTTTAAATCCAGTTTTGTGAAAACAGTAGCACCACTGATTTGATCAAGCAAGTCATCAAGTCGGGGAATAGGAAACCTGTACCTCACAGTTATTTTATTGATGGCACGACTGTCAACACACATACGCCATGTACCATCTTTCTTTGGAGTCAATAAAGCAGGAACAACACAAGGGCTCATGCTCTCACGAACGTGACCCTTTGAAATCAACTCCTCAACCTATCTCCGCAATTCCTCATGCTCTACTGGACTCATTCTGTAATGTGGCCTGTTTGGCAATTGTGCACCAGGTTCTAAATCAATGTGGTGTTGGATGTCACGCAAAGGTGGCAACCCATCATATAACTCATTAGGGAACACATCTGCAAATTCCTCAAGTAAAGGAATCATTGTATCAGGAATATCAACATCATCAGCTACTTCCTTCCCTATCAATACAAACACATCATACGCCCCTTTCAATTCGTTTTCAAACTGTGTAAGAGTCAAAAGAGTACCAGAGGGTTTGGTGACTAATTCCTTTGGCTTATTAGGTACCAAAGTTATTTTCACCCCATCAAACAAGAAACTATAAGTATTTTTCCGCCCATTATGAGTTACGTCACGGTCATATTCCCAAGGCCTACCCAATAACAAATGACAGGCATCCATGGGAACCACATCACACCAAACATCATCCTTATATGACATGCCAATAGAAAAAAGAACAAGAGAACGTTTAGAAACTGTTACCTCACCACCCTTGTTAAACCATTGCAGCTTGTAAGGTTTGGGTCGACTTTCTGTTTTCAAACCTAACTTCTGAACCGCCTCTTCAGATATTAAGTTATCACAACTACCAGAATAAATAACGAAGGTGCAAACCTTACCCAAAACAGTGCAGGTGGACTGAAAGATGTTGTGCTTGAGCCAATCATCACCAACAGCTTTTGGTGTAAAGCAAGAACGCCTTACAACCAGACTAGTTCCCACATCACTAGTAACTAAGTCTTCTTCATATTCAGGCTCTTCATCATACACTGGGACATCGTCTTGCTGCTCATCATCATCATCACCTTCCCAACCATCAGGTTCAACAAACAAATGCCTTTTACCAGCTTTCTTACATTATGCTATCCGATGGCCAGTCTCTCCACAGTTGAAACACTTCAAATTGCTACTTCCGACCCCTTTAGAAGTTGTTCCAGTACTACTACCCCCTGTTCTTGACTGATTGGGCACAAAACGAGATGCCACATTACCGGTACTAGAACTTCCAGCAATGGTGGTAGAAGAAGATGAACCACCCACCCAGCAATTCTGTTTCTCAAATGTTAGTGCTCGTTGGTATGCCTCATAAACTGATAATGGATCAAACATATTAACAACATCCATGACCTGAACCCTCAAACCCCCAACGTAACGGGAAACTAGCTGTTCCTCTGTTTCCTAAATATCATTCCGCGCAATTAATTGATAAAATTCAGTTGTATAATCATCAACTGATTTGGGTCCCTGCTTCAGATTCTGTAACCGCTGGTACATCAACTGTTGGTAATTATGGGGAATAAATGTATCCCGAATACACTTCTTCATCTTCCTCCAAGTTACGACCTTTGACTTTCCAAGTCTTACCCGTGTCAGTTTCAACTGTTGCCACCAAGCAGATGCCCTACCACATAATCTGGTGGCGATCAATGAAACTCGTTTGTTTTCAGGAACCTCCTTGAATTCAAACACTTCTTCAACAGAAGCTAGCCAATCAATAAATGCCTCCGGATTCAAAGTATCCCCATTAAATTCAGGAATATTAGTTCTCAACCCAGATTTCCAACGCCTGTTATCATCCCTTTGATTCTGCCTGGGGTGTCTTTCCGGATTCCTTTCGGAAGATGAACCGTCACCATCAGCAAACGGGTTTTCAGCAAACTCTTCATCTTCATTTGCCGGGGGAGTTTGTCCACGACCCCGACGGTTCATCAAATCCACCATCTGATCCGTCATTTGATCCATAAATTGATCAAATCGTTCTTCCATTCGGGCCATAATACGTTGCTCTATCTCCTGCCCATAGACTTCATTGAGTGGTCTGTTTCTCCTCGGAGGCATCACGAACAGGAAATTTTAGCTCTGATACCAACTGATGTAGTGTATAAGTAGGATAATAGATTAAACCTGCTGATTCCTATGAATACCAGGAAAAATCTCTTCCAAAAGCACGTTGATTCACAAAAGAATACCGTGAAAATGGGTATGATTCACAAAATTGAGAGTGAAATCGAAAATTCTTCAAATTGAAAACTGAGTTCATTACAATGAAGAAGAAAGCATAAATAACAAGCAGAAATTTTAACGGGCCTTTAAAACATAACGGGCCGAACATAAAACCCAAAACAAAAACCCAAAATGAACAGAAAAATCCTAAAATGGCCCATATCTTCCAAACGGAGGCGTTTTTGGGCTTCGAGGGTGGGCCTAACCGCCTACGGCGGCAGTTAGCGGCTTGGTGGGCCTCGCTCTAAGCTTCGATTCGCCTACTCATGGGCCTGAAACGGAGCCCTGTAGCCCAAGTTATGGCCATTTTCGTGCAGCCCGTTTTGTTACACAATTTTGGACTTCCAGAAACTCAAGAGCCCGCTCCTCCACGCTTGGGCCTCCATCAGAAAGAAATATTTAGGGTTGTACAATTAACAACCACGTGAAGATCAAATGACAAACAAAGAAGATGGGGTATGTCGTATGATCCGTAGGCGATATATTAAAATTGACAAAAATATGTTATAGAATCTACAGAAAAAGAAAATTTTACAGAGAGATAAGCTCCACCTGTTCTTAACCGCCAGGTTTGCGAGTCCGAGCTCGTTGCTGAGAAACGTTTGGCTTAGCTTTTTAAAAGAGCTTTTTAGCTTATTGCATTATCATAACTCAATAAGCTCTTTTTGGTTGCCAAACACCTTTTTGGCCTTTTAGCTTATACATGATAAAAAGCTCATTTTTGTGAAGCCAGGAAGTCGAGGCTTCTTAAAAATGGCTTTTTATACTCACAAGTTAAAAAGATAAAAACCATAAGCTCACTTTCATAAGCTAAGTCAAACACCTCCTTCGTTGTGTGTCCGGGAACATAGCAGCTTGATCCAAGTCGTAGCTGTGTTTTTTTTTTTAAATTGTATGAAATTAAAATCATAATATGCATCATATGATACGTCAATGTAATCGAAAAGTTAATATCGAAACTGAGAACATAAAAACGAAACTAAACATGTGAATAAATCTGCTTAATTCCATTAAACAAAAACTTCTAAAAGTACATCTCTTAACTTTCAGAAACTTAAAAATGTGTCAATTTGGAGAAGTTAAAATTGAATTGCTTTAGACTTTGAATTTGATTCCGAAAGACGGATAAATAGTCAAAATTTGACTCCAAATACAATTAGAATCTCACAACGTGATTATTGTTTTGGGACAATTACTTAATTCTACTAATATCTCTTCATGATTTCTTTTGATTAGTAACTCAACAACTCAATGAATAATAATAATTTCTTTGATTCGCATTAAGCGTTAGAAAGAAGAAAATGAAGCGGAAAGTTCACGAGTAAAAAATAAATAAATACAATAAAAATAATATGGAGATTGTGTCAACGCTAGTGAACATCTTTTCCGACACACCACGTCACCACATACCCGGCTGATTACTTTCGTATGTATTGCCCAGTTGCATACGATTATCTTATACAACCACACAAATAAGACGACAAATGTGGTATACACAATTTATTACAAACGATATAATAACTACTCCTACCTACTACAACTTCATTTTTATGATATCAACTTCCTTTTTCTTTTCTTTATACTTATTGTGATGTAAAATAATTAGATTATTTTACAATTCAATGTTTTATAACTTATTTTAAATGCTACCGAATAAAAGTTACTTTATACCACTCAAATTAACATACAAAATTTATGCTTTGTATACATAGTAACTAAAATAATTTAAGTTGAGACTTCATTATATTGTAAATCTCTTTTAACTCATATAAAATGAAAGAGTTTTATCATATACATTATGTGCGGCAAAACTAAATGCAAATTAAAGGGGCCGTGTGTATACACGGATTTAAGGTTTAGTTTATTGATAAAAAATAGAAAGACTATTACATTGGATGTTATCACGAACTTTCGTGTCTTGTTTGTTTAAAACGGGATATTGGACCATTTTAAATAATCTATATGAAATTTGAAGAAAAATGTTGTTTTTATTTTATTTTTTTCTTTTACCAAATATATTAATTATGGTTTGTTGAGTGAATTTCATGTCGTTTAAGGATCACAAAATCTATACAAGTACACAACACGATGTATGAGGCATGTGTTACATATGAGAATAAGAATCTTTGATGTATATAGAACTTGTGAATTAGGAGAAGTTTACATCTATCTATCTATTTTCTATTCATATATATAAAAGAAGGTTTTTTAAACAAATATTACATATGCCACATCAAATTGTTACCTTATATAACTACATGCCAACAATTTTTTTTTTAAATTACACATGCCATATCAATTCTTACCTTAAATAACCCATAAAATAAATTTATTTTTATTAAATAAACTCTATACATGAGTGAAAAGAATAAAAAAATTCTATATTATCTAATTGTTATAATTTTTTTATATTAATCGTTTATAATCAAACGCATTAATAAAAACATGAATTAACAACACTGTTAAAACAACTTTAATCCCACGAATGTTAATATGTTCTTCCGATAAACAAATATCGTTTAAGTTATCCGTTTGTAGTATGTTTCGTAATGACTATTAACTCGAGCTAATGACAATCATTAATGTCTCATGTCATTTTGTTTCTTCAACATTCATTTTTTACTCATGTCAAAGCGTATATGATGCATTTAAAGAGTTAAAAGTAAAATTGGATTAAGAATGATAATTTTTAATAAATACACGAAAATCATCAATACCCAAATTTGATTTAAAAAGAATTGATAACATTGAAATTTTGTTTCACAAGTACTATTTTTGTCAATTAATAACTTTTCAACTCCAATAGTTTAGTTTATGTTATCATTTATTTTCATTTTCAATATATAATAATTACACATTTAAGTTAACAAATTTAATTTATCGGGCTACTACTTACAAATTAATAATATATATATATATATATATATATATATATATATATATATATATATAATCTTTTAAATGGTCGTGCATCGTACGAGCTCAATATTTGCTCAATATTTCAATTACATCATTAAACTTACAAAATAATATAATTATATTTTATAAATGGCCGTGCATCGCACGAGCTCAAAGCCTAGTTAGAGTATATTGTGTGACACCCGCCAAATTAGGGCTAGTATTAGTGCCTAATCATAGTATTTATACATGTAATTAGTTATGTTAGGACTAATTATGTGTATCATTATATGTATTGATATATGTTTATATATATACACACATACGCGATTTGGCTGAATCGTGCATTTTATTATCGGATGGATTCCGGTACATCTTAAATACGGATGTTGGTGAATAAAATATTAAATAATATGAAATTATTTAATAAACTCGTAAACTCATAAATATTTGTTGATAATATTTAACACGTTAATTATATCGTATGAAGTAACCCAAACGTGACGAAAACGCGCGGAACGCGCCCGACAATCAAATGAGAACCAAAATATATTTTATAAATTTAAAAATATATTATTTCGAGTAAAGCTTTCATTAAAATATCGTACATTGAAACGATAACGAAAAACGTCCAATTAAAACGTACGCGATTAAACATCCGTAAAACTAACGCGCAAATCGAGACCGTCAAGCTAACGGAATATTTCTATAAGTGTTTTCAAGTATTTAGAATAATTATATCAAGTAAAAACATCGAGATTTAAATCGTTATTTAAAATGCACGTATTTAAACGTTTAACGTTTAAACGAAAGACGAAACGACCGGGTAAACGAGCACCGCACGGAACACAAACTTAGTGAACAAAAATTGTGAAGCCCACACCTCTGGTGGGCCCCACAAAACCGGCCAAACAAAGAGGCATGGCCTCCATGCCCTCTTTGTTCACTACTCCACTCAAACACATCCTTACACACTTCATTCATCACCATCATTTTCACACTCTTCCTCCACCATCTCTCTACCTATCTCTCTCCCTCTAAATCGGCACACCACCACCACCATAAAACCACCACAAAACACCTTGGATTGCAAAGCTTGTTTGGAGAAAAACGATCACCACGACACGAAGCACATTTCTATCTTTTCGGATTTCAAAAACGACACCCGTAAGTTTCCGACACCTTAAAACTACTCATATTATGTTTCTTTACATATCTAGTTGATTATCTTGCTAGGTTATGTCCAAATAATACGTTAAAAACTTGTTTTTGAAACATGTATATGTAAACCGAAAATGTCACATAAAATCAGTCCCACGAAAGAATTAATATAAAATCGTGTGTTTCGACTTAGACATGAAAAATATATCAAAATCTCCGTATTTTCGTTGGCTACAACTTTCGTGTTGAAAGTTTTCCCTCAAAATGCTCTCGTTTTGCTGTAAAATACGATTTGTACACGGATGTACATTTTGGCCGAAAACCGAAGACACCTCCTTCTCTATTTTATTTGGCTAGGAAACCGACCCCTATAATTCTTGGGAAAATTCTCGAAAATACTAGACATATAGGTTTATATGTGGGATTTTTGTTGAGAATTGTTTTGAGCTAAAAAGTGTCGAGATCGTGAGTTGAAACCAAGAAAAATATGGAACCGAAGAGCCTAGGGGCTGTTTTGGTATTTTAAGTAAAACCGACACTTCGAGACACTTATAAAACGTAACGACAGTTTTAAAATGCTTATTTATCTTATTTAAGACTTGGGTAAAAGTCTGGGGTCAAACCGAGATCGTTTGACCACAAACCCGAACTTGGAAAATGTCATCAGCCTCTAGTGTCGCTAAGGGCCAAACCCGATAGCGACACTAGCCCAACGTCTCCAAATCAAATCGTGTGTCGCCTTAGTGACACTAACCGAATGTCGCTACTATCAATTGAATGTCGCATATAGCGACACTAAACCTAATGTCGCCAAATCCGATTTGGTGTCGCCATAGCGACACTAGAACTTGTGTCGTCAAAATCAATTTAATGTCGCATATAGCGACACTGACCCTAGTGTCGCCATTATTGACCAGTGTCGCCGAATTAGTGACACTTAACCCAGTGTCGCTATTAACAGACCCTTGAAAATACATTTTTCATTAAGTGTTGGATATTTCCGACAGTTAAGCCTCATACAATAATACTCGTACGTAATATACATATACTTCGAAAAGTATACCATACACATGAAACATGCTTTGAAAGCACAACGTCATAACATCATAATAATAATACCTTGAGATTATTATTACAAATCACCACCAACGGGCCGTACATGTTTTCAAAATTTAAAACACAAACAAACGAACCAAAGGTATTTGGACATTTCTAGTTGTGTGATCAACTAGCATAGGTGATCTTTTGAGGTACCTACTCACACATTAACCAACGCGCGTCTTGGGTGCCCTCAGGTTACAGTCTTCGAACATCATTGCTTGGCTAAGCAACGCACGTTATTTGAGATAAACGCATCAGACTCAGGTGAGTCTCATAGCCCCTATTTTACTGTTTTTCACTCAGGGGTGTGATTCATTGCTCGTTTTATTTACATGTGAACGCAAGTACAAAACAACGCTTTATACTACATGAGTTTCCCACAACTAATCATTTTAAAGCCCTCCACAACATAGTTTGGTAATACTTTTGTAGCATGAATGTTAGTGTATGGTACCATATAGGATTGACAATCCTCGTCCGGGTTAGCAAGCACTAACTGGTCAAACGGACGCTTTAGCATTTGTTCAGGCGAGTGTAGATTAGGCACTCGTGGGGAGGCACCCTCGATCAGGTCCTTGAATGTGGATCCTGAATCCTCAGTTAAGCTCAGACTATGTGCTCATGGCTGTATATACATCATTTATTTGCTTGGTTGCAAATCATTACATTAAATCTTGCGGTTCATACGATATGTTTTGACATACAAACCTGTGAGCTCACCATCTTTTAGCTGACCATTTTTAGCATGTATCACAGGTACTCAGCAGTAGGTTGGACTGCCCATCAGGATACTTTTAGCTCGAGTCATCATGCAAACATCAGAGATTTTCTTGCATTATTATATTTTGTAAAAGTAATTATGTATTGAAATCTCTCATATTTAGAACTCGGGCTATTGTAACAGCTTCGGTTGATGTAAACATTTAACGTATCAATGTATTTTGTTAAACGATGCATATAGAGTCGTTCATTATATATCTTTGTGCTATGATTATCGTATTAGTCGCGCCCCGACCCGAATCGCTTCCGCATCATAATTCGGGGGTGCGACATATTGAATGGAATTTTTTAAGTGAGTTTTATGTTAGAAATCTTACAATTCACCGACTTTTTTTTATAGAGAAAACTGTGTACTTATGGGCTATAACTCAAACACTAATGGATGTATAGTTTTTTCCAATCTTTAACTAATATTAATATATTAATATTTAATTATATATATATATATATATATATATATATATATATATATATATATATATAATATTATTATTATTATATTATTATATATATATATATAAAAAACTGAATACCATGGAGGATTTTTGACCCTTCGATGAGTTACTTACTAAAGATCTAACGGTTTATATTAAATTATCATGATTACACGTTCCTCCCCATCAATCAATATATTAATTACTATATAAATATTATTTAATTATTTAATTTCTTACTAATTAATTAATAATAACGGTGATTAAAGGATTGGTAAAGAAAACCAACCTAAAAAAGGCCCATGCTACAAAAAAGACGCCCCACGCCATATTAATTAATATTAATATAGTAAATACTAAATATTATTATTAATTATTAATAATTTTAATAAATCACAAATTCTTTGAAATACAAAACGAACAGCCAAAAAAGGGAGCAAGTCCTATCATATCGGCACTTTCCTCCCCCACATTATTTATATATATTAAATAGTAATTTTAATATAGTAAATGGAGTATTATTTATAATTAATCTTTTTCTCACCACTAGCTAGGGTTTATTTCTTCTTCTTTTTTTAGTCATTGCGTCATCATTGTCGTTGCTCTTGCCGGAGATAACAAATCGCAGGCTTATTTCTTCATTCATTTATTCGATTACACAAACCGATACTTTATACTCAATCAATATATTGATTACTATATAAATATTATTTAATTATTTAATTTCTTACTAATTAATTAATAATAACGGTGATTAAATGATTGGTAAAAAAAAACCAACCTAAAAAAGGCCCATGCTACAAAAAAGACGCCCCACGCCATATTAATTAATATTAATATAGTAAATTCTAAATATTATTATTAATTATTAATAATTTTAATAAATCACAAATTCTTTGAAATACAAAACGAACAGTCGAAAAAAAGGAGCAAGTCCTATCATATCGGCACTTTCCTCCCCCACATTATTTATATATATTAAATAGTAATTTTAATATAGTAAATGGAGTATTATTTGTAATTAATCTTTTTCTCGCCACTAGCTAGGGTTTATTTCTTCTTTTTTTAGTCGTTGCGTCATCATTGCCGTTGCTCTTGCCGGAGATAACAAATCGCATGCTTATTTCTTCATTCATTTATTCGATTACACGAACCGGTACTTTATACTATATAGAATTAGTTTATTTTTTTGTTCGAATATGAAAATCTTTATTTTTTATTTACTTTCGTTATACTTTCTGGATTATTCCCCTTCTGCAGCTTATATCTTGAAACAAGATCAATAGACTGAATGCTTAAAGCCAAAAGAGCTTCTGGTTCTCTCAATCCATCAAATAGATTTCTCAAGTAATCACATTTCTCCATTTCAATTAATTTATGAACTATCATAATCCATTATATTGAATAAATTATTGATTTTTTTTTTCACAATGGGCTATTTCATGATTTGATCTTTTTGTATAAGGGAAGTGCCAGATGAGGTATACAAAAGTTTGGATAGATGGGTATTTTATGATTAATATGGTGAAATTCCAAAAAAACTTAATATTTTTTTTGTATTTCAAGTAGCACCAAAATAGAAAATAAGGATTAAACTAAGGTCACACGGGGTGTGTAACACCCGCGAAATTAGGACTAGTAATTAGTGCCTAATCATATGTTAATACATGTAATTAGTTCCTAGTTAGGCTAATTAATGTATCGAATTATATATATTGTTGAATATATACGAAAATGCGATTTGGTTAAATCGTACGCAATTTAAATCGAATGTATTTCGATTCAATTTAATACGGACGTTGGTGACCAATTTTATTAAATAACGTTGTTATGTCAAAAAAAAATATTATTATAATAATATTTCGTATTTATTCGTATCGTACAATCAGAAAGTTACACAATTTAAAATGTAAAACGCGCAAACTAAATAAACCAACTTACATTTATAACTCAAACGTAAACTTATTTGTAAAATAATTAAATAAAATATCGCGTAATAATTTGTATTTAAAATCTACCATTTAATATGAAAAATAATTATTTAACGTTTAAACGACGAAGCAAACGAACACCGCACGGAGCGGGAACGCGGGGCGAAAAAAAAAAAATGGGAGGATAACCTCCCATTTCCCACTCTTTTCTCTCACTTTTTCATTCTCTTTCTCTTTCTCCTTTTCTTTTCTCTCTAATCCACCAACCAACCAAATACCCCCAACTTCACAAAATCGACAAATAAACATACTAAACGCACTTGGATCATACTACTCTTTTGGAAGAAAACGACCACCGCTTCACGATCTATCATCCTATCTTTTCGGATTTCTCATCCGACACTTTGTAAGTTTCCGACAATTCTCGAAACTCTTCGATTTCCATTATTTTCGACTTGTGGTTGTTTGTATACACTTATAATGTCCCTATACGGGTTGGGTAAAGTTTTGGACCGAACGGAAACCGAAAAACTCGTTTTCGACACATTTTCCGGCCAACAGACCGCTACGTCGCAGTTGACCCCGAATTTATGCGACGTCAGCGTCTAATTCGCAAAACCCCTCGTGACGTCGCATAGTGCGACGTCAGTCACAACGTCGCATTAAATTGCGACGTCGCATATAGCGACGTCAGCCTTAACGTCGCAAATACCTCACCACGTCGCTCTTAGCGACGCAAGCCCCTACGTCGCAGAAATCACCAACGTCGCATTAGCGACGTAGCACCCTACGTCGCATTAAATTGCGAAACGTCGCCTTTAGCGACGTCATGCTTAACGTCGCAATCCTACCTGCGACGTCGCACCCAACGTCGCACAAACCAGAACCTCAAAAACACAGATTTTTACTAAGTGTCGAGACTCGAAATTTATCACTCGATTTTACCCAAATTCGGTTCCAGATGCGTTTTTCCTTAAAGCAATATAGTAGAAATAAAAATTTTCCAAGCTGACCTGGCAGCTCGACCCCAGCCAGGGGCGCTGCCCCCGGACCCCCGTACTTAGATTTCGTAACGGCTTCTAAAACACAATCAAAACACATTTTTCAAGTATAACGACACGAAATCAAAATAATAATAGTTGAGATTATTATTACAAATCCGTCACCAATGGGCCGTACACTTTTCAAATACTCAAACTTATCAACCAAATAGTGGAAATTTGGACATTATAGTTGAATGAACAACTACAAGGGTGATCTTTTGAGATACCCAATCATGATTATAACCATCGCGTGTCGTGGACACCCTCAGGTTACAAGTCTTTGGACTTCATACTCGGCTAATCAACTCAAGTTTATTAAGTTAAACTCATAAGACTCAGGTGAGTCTCATAGCCCCTCTTTTTACTATTTTACTCAGGGGTGTGATATATTGCTCATTTTTAACATGTGAACGCAAGTACAAACATTTCATATACTACATGAGTTTTTCACAACTAATCATTTAAAGTCCTCCGTCAGCATAGTTGTTAATACGTTGTAGCGTGAATATTAGTATATGGTACCATATAGGATTGACCCTCCTCGTTCGGGTTAGCAAGCACTAACCGGGTAAACGGACGTACTAATATTTGGGAAGACGAATGTTGATTAGGCATTCGTGGAGGCACCTCGCCCGGAATTCTCTATAGGGGACCCGGCCCTCGAGTTAAGCTCAACTATGTGCTCATGGCTGTATACACGATGATTATCATTTAATTGCTGGATGCAATTCATTATTTAATTGCTGGATGCAATTCATTATTTAAATCTTGCGGATCATACGATATTACTTGATTTCAAACCTGTGAGCTCACCAGCTTTATAGCTGACCTTTTAGCATATATCGCAGGTACCCAGCAGTAGGATGTTTCTGCTTCAGGATTTAGCTCGAGTCAGCATACAGACGATTGAGATTTTCTTGCATTAGTATATTTTGTATAAGTACTTATGTACTGAAATCTCTTTTTATTTAACTCGAGCTATGTAAAGCTTAAATGTTGTAAACAATTCTATTATCAATATATTTTGTTAAAACGACGCATATAGAGTCGTTTACTATATATCTTTGTGTTTTGTTATTGATTAGTAACACCCAAATCAAGCTTCCGCAAATCATCAAATTTGGGGGTGTTACAGATTGGTATCAGAGCCTAAGGTTATAGTGAACTAGGTTGCATTTAGTGAGCCTAGACTATGACCATTAGGCAGTATTCCTTATTAGGTATAACTGGTTCAGCGATTACATCATACGAGTTTAATTTAACATAGCCTGATCAACTATGTACAATTAAGCAAAGATGATGTAAGACCTGAAAGTAGTTATGGCTGAACAGGGTACAATAGAAGACTCTGACCTCGAGAGAACCGAGACTTAAACATGTTTATGCTAGACACTCAATAGGCTATATTATATAGGAGCTATATGAATATAGGCCTCAATCTTACTAACGCTTTGTCTCAGAAATGGCAAACATCCCATCAAATTCATCTCGCTCTCAATCCGGGTCGCAGAACCCAAGGGTAGCAAGGAGGAACAACAGGTTGCCTCGAGCTGGCCCGTATCCCACTCACATCGCCTTACCAGCTTTAGCCGCTAGGGTAAACCAACACGAGCAGCGACTTCGCACCATGGATGTCGTGCTGCAGGAAACGAACGAAAACTGGAGACTTACATCTTTTGAACGCATAGAACAAGTCTCCGACGATCTTGAAACCACAAACAACAACATGGATGTCCTTCGCAACCAAATAATAGAAATAAGGGTGGAAAAGGCCCTTCTGCAACGAAGGATGGAAGAATGTGAACAGCGCTCACTTGAAGCAGAAGAGTATGCGCGTGGACTAACTCAACGACTTGCACTAGCAGAAGACAACGCCCGACAAGCTAGCAGGCTTGCAAACACTGTGGACCGTCTTGTCACAATGATGGAACAAATTAATCTACGTTAAGACTAGTGTAGTCTTTACCTTGTAATCTACCCTGTAATCTAGAAACTATCTACGCGCTACTCTATAATTCAGTCGGATGTAACAATTCCCGACATCTTTTGTAATACATCTGTAGGATGTAACCTTTGAACTCGTACTATCTATTAAATATTCCTTGCTGTTTCAACTCATATCAATTGTCATTATTCCTGTTGATGTTATGTATTACTGCTTTTATACATGTACATCTGTGACAATTACAAGTTCCTACAGAATCTCATTTATCTTCATTTCTTTTATTGAAGAATCATGCCGCCAAAGTCAAGACCTTACACTGATGCTCAGATTACGTCACTCATAACCCAGGCTGTTACTGAAGCCTTAGCTCGGAATACCCCACCCAACTCCACAAGAAACAGCGATACCGCTGGAACCTCTGCCGTCAAACCTTGTTCTTACAAGGACTTCCAAAGCTGCAAACCCTCGAGCTTCAAGGGTTCTGAAGGAGCCATCGGACTGATCAGATGGTTCGAGAAAATGGAAACTGTTTTCCGTGTTAGTAAATGCGCGGAGAACGACAAAGTAAACTTCGCCACCTGCTCTCTTGAAGATGATGCCCACTCTTGGTGGAATTCATATACCCAATCAGTGGGTGCTGACATTGCCTACCAACTCACTTGGGAGGAATTGAAGGCAAAACTTACTGCCAAATACTGCTCTATCGCCAAACTCCAAAAGCTAGATGAGGAGTTCTGGAACTTAAAGGTTCAGGGTGGTGATATCGATGGTTATACCACCAGGTTTCAACAACTAGCTGCCCTCCGCCCAGCTATGGTTAGCACTGAACCTGATAAAATCAGGAAGTACACCCTTGGTCTCCCTGATCCTGTTCGGGGACATGTCATCTCTTAAAAACCAACCACCATTGACGGTGCAATCTCATTGGCCCAAGACCTGATGTCTATGAGCCAAGATTCTGAACCACCCACTTCATCCTCCCAAAACAACAAACGAAAGTGGTCTGACTACCACAACAACCACTCCAACCAACAAAACAAGAAACCCGACACCATCAAAGCCTACAACACCACCACTGACATCACACGGTGCTACACTGGGAGCAAACCCTATTGTCCCAAGTGCAGTCGCCACCACGAAGGTTCCTGTGGTCCCTTTTGCAACAATTGCAAGAGGTACGGCCACCTCACCAAAGATTGCCGCTCTCCTGCCAACAACAATTCCAGCAACAACATCAGACCACCCAAAGTATGCTTTGAGTGTGGGAAACCTGGGCATTTCAGAGACTCGTGCCCAAAACTGAAGAACAACAACAACAACCGCAACAACAGCAACAACAACAACAACACCCGAAGCAGAGCTTTCGTCATCAAATCTGGGGACGCCCGCCAAGACCCGAATGTGGTCTCGGGTATGTTCCTCCTCAACAACTTAACTGCTTCCGTTCTATTTGATACTGGTGCTGATAGAAGCTTTATCTCCGATGATTTTTGCCCATTACTTGACATCACTCCTGTTGCCTTAGATGTTAAGTACACTGTAGAGCTAGCCAATGGAAAACTTGTAGAAACCACCAGTGTGATACCTAATTGCACTTTAAACCTAGCTGACGAAACCTTTTCGATCGACCTTATACCCATTGAAATCGGAAGTTTCGACGTCATTATTGGAATGGACTGGTTGTCCAAACATCGAGCTGAAATCGTTTGTCACGATAAAATCGTCCGTATCCCACTCGCCGTTGGTGGAACCTTGATCATACAGGGGGAGACCGGTGGGACGGGACTCAATATAATCTCCTGCTTAAAAACCCGAAAATTTCTGAGAAAGGGTTACCCTGCAATACTTGCACACATCACCGAGAAGAAGTCGGAAGAGAAGCGACTTGAGGATGTGCCGATTGTTAGAGACTTTCCCGAAGTCTTTCCAGAAGAACTGCCTGGTTTACCTCCATCTAGACAGGTTGAGTTCTCAATTGATCTCGTGCCGGGTGTCGCACCGGTGGCCCGCGCACCATACCGTTTAGCCCCATCCGAACTTCAGGAGTTGTCCTCTCAGTTACAGGAACTTCTGGATCGAGGATTCATTAGACCGAGTTCTTCACCTTGGGGAGCTCCGGTCTTATTTGTTAAAAAGAAGGACGGTTCATTCCGAATGTGCATCGACTACCGAGAACTGAACAAATTGACCGTCAAGAACTGTTATCCACTTCCTCGCATTGATGATTTATTCGACCAACTTCAGGGTTCAAGTTTCTACTCAAAAATCGACCTGCGATCAGGCTATCATCAGTTACGAGTTCGCGACACCGATATTCCGAAAACTGCTTTCAGAACTCGTTACGGGCACTACGAATTCCAAGTGATGCCCTTCGGTCTAACCAATGCACCGGCTGTATTCATGGATCTCATGAACCGGGTGTGCAAACCTTACCTCGATAAGTTTGTCATTGTCTTTATCGATGACATACTCATTTACTCGCGCAACGAGCAAGAACATGCGCAACACCTTAAGACCATCCTTGAACTACTCAGACACGAGGAGCTTTATTCCAAATTCTCTAAGTGTGAGTTCTGGATTCAAACCGTTCAATTCCTTGGTCACGTGATCGACAGTCGGGGAATTCACGTGGACCCATCAAAGATCGAGGCTATCAAAGACTGGCAAGCACCCACCTCTGCAACTGAAGTACGACAATTCTTGGGTCTTGCTGGGTATTATCGACGATTTATCGAAAATTTCTCTAAAATAGCTCAACCACTTACGGTACTGACTCAGAAGGACAAAAGGTTCGATTGGACCGAAAAACAAGAGTCAGCGTTCCAACTTTTGAAACAAAAGCTTTGCAGTGCTCCAATTCTATCCTTACCCGAAGGCACCGATGACTTCATGGTATACTGCGATGCTTCTCACCAAGGTCTCGGTTGCGTGTTAATGCAACGAGATAAAGTCATTGCTTACGCCTCACGACAGCTGAAAATTCACGAAAAGAACTACACCACTCATGATCTCGAGCTTGGAGCTGTCGTTTTTGCTCTCAAAATCTGGAGACATTATCTCTACGGCACTAAGTGCACCATCTTTACCGACCACAAAAGTCTCCAACATATATTCGATCAGAAGGATCTCAATATGAGGCAACGTCGATGGGTCGAGTTGCTTACCGATTACGATTGCGAGATCAAGTACCATCCAGGGAAGGCTAATGTTGTAGCCGATGCCCTCAGCCGAAAGGAACGACCAAAACCACTTCGAGTCCGAGCCCTCAGTATGACCATCCATAACGATCTTACTATTCAAATTCATACCGCTCAGATCGAAGCCCTGAAATCTGAACACATCAAAAATGAAGCCTTACGGGGTATTGACAAACAATTCGAAATCAGACCTAACGGGATTAGGTGCTTCTCAAACCGAATCTGGTTGCCTAGTTTTGGGAACCTCCGAGACTTGGTGATGGACGAGGCTCACAAGTCTAAATATTCTATCCATCCGGGATCCGATAAGATGTACCACGGCATCAAGGAATTTTACTGGTGGCCGAACATGAAAGCCGAAATCGCCACTTATGTCAGCAAGTGTCTTACTTGCTCGAAGGTCAAAACCGAACATCAGAAACCTCCTGGTTTACTCCAACAACCTGAAATTCCTGAATGGAAATGGGATCAAATTGCCATGGATTTCATAACCAAACTACCCAAGTCGTCGAACGGTTGCGATACCATTTGGGTGATCGTTGACCGCCTCACCAAATCTGCTCATTTCCTGGCAATCAAGGAAAGCGATAAAATGGAACGCCTTACACAGATATACATCAGGGAAATCGTTTCTCATCACGGTGTTCCAATCTCAATCATCTCTGACAGAGATGCCCGTTTCACCTCTCACTTTTGGCAATCACTTCAAAAAGCATTGGGTACCCGTCTCGATATGAGTACCGCGTACCATCCTCAAACCGATGGCCAAAGTGAACGAACCATTCAAACCTTGGAAGATATGCTACGCGCCTGCGTAGTTGATTTCGGTACAAACTGGGAAAAACATCTACCGTTGTGCGAATTCTCGTACAATAACAGCTATCATGCCAGCATTAAGGCTGCACCGTTTGAGGCACTGTACGGTCGTAAGTGCCGATCACCGATCTGTTGGACTGAAGTGGGAGATAGTCAACTCACTGGTCCTGAACTCATACACGCCACCACTGAGAAAATTGTGGAAATCCAAAACAGACTCAAAGCCGCACGTGATCGTCAGAAAAGTTACGCTGACGTGAGACGCAAACCGCTCGAGTTCCAAGTTGGGGACCGAGTACTCTTAAAAGTATCGCCTTGGAAAGGCGTCATCCGTTTTGGCAAACGCGGGAAGTTGAATCCCAGGTACATCGGGCCTTTTGAGATCCTCGAACGGATTGGCCCCGTAGCTTATCGATTGCAGCTGCCATCCGAACTCAGCAGCGTGCACCCCACTTTTCACATTTCAAATCTGAAGAAGTGTCTGTCTGATGAGACACTTATTATTCCACTAGATGAAATTCGTGTTGACGATAAACTTCACTTCGTTGAGGAACCCGCTGAAATTATGGACCGTGAGGTCAAACAACTGAAACAAAGTCGTATTCCCATCGTCAAGGTCAGATGGAATTCGCGGCGTGGTCCGGAATTCACCTGGGAATGGGAAGACCAAATGCGACTCAAATATCCTCAACTCTTTACTGATTCCACATCAAACACGACTTTGAGCTAAATTTCGGGACGAAATTCTTCTAACAGGGGGAGAATGTAACACCCGCGAAATTAGGACTAGTAATTAGTGCCTAATCATATGTTAATACATGTAATTAGTTCCTAGTTAGGCTAATTAATGTATCGAATTATATATATTGTTGAATATATACGAAAATGCGATTTGGTTAAATCGTACGCAATTTAAATCGAATGTATTTCGATTCAATTTAATACGGACGTTGGTGACCAATTTTATTAAATAACGTTGTTATGTCAAAAAAAAATATTATTATAATAATATTTCGTATTTATTCGTATCGTACAATCAGAAAGTTACACAATTTAAAATGTAAAACGCGCAAACTAAATAAACCAACTTACATTTATAACTCAAATGTAAACTTATTTGTAAAATAATTAAATAAAATATCGCGTAATAATTTGTATTTAAAATCTACCATTTAATATGAAAAATAATTATTTAACGTTTAAACGACGAAGCAAACGAACACCGCACGGAGCGGGAACGCGGGGCGAAAAAAAAAAAATGGGAGGATAACCTCCCATTTCCCACTCTTTTCTCTCACTTTTTCATTCTCTTTCTCTTTCTCCTTTTCTTTTCTCTCTAATCCACCAACCAACCAAATACCCCCAACTTCACAAAATCGACAAATAAACATACTAAACGCACTTGGATCATACTACTCTTTTGGAAGAAAACGACCACCGCTTCACGATCTATCATCCTATCTTTTCGGATTTCTCATCCGACACTTTGTAAGTTTCCGACAATTCTCGAAACTCTTCGATTTCCATTATTTTCGACTTGTGGTTGTTTGTATACACTTATAATGTCCCTATACGGGTTGGGTAAAGTTTTGGACCGAACGGAAACCGAAAAACTCGTTTTCGACACATTTTCCGGCCAACAGACCGCTACGTCGCAGTTGACCCCGAATTTATGCGACGTCAGCGTCTAATTCGCAAAACCCCTCGTGACGTCGCATAGTGCGACGTCAGTCACAACGTCGCATTAAATTGCGACGTCGCATATAGCGACGTCAGCCTTAACGTCGCAAATACCTCACCACGTCGCTCTTAGCGACGCAAGCCCCTACGTCGCAGAAATCACCAACGTCGCATTAGCGACGTAGCACCCTACGTCGCATTAAATTGCGAAACGTCGCCTTTAGCGACGTCATGCTTAACGTCGCAATCCTACCTGCGACGTCGCACCCAACGTCGCACAAACCAGAACCTCAAAAACACAGATTTTTACTAAGTGTCGAGACTCGAAATTTATCACTCGATTTTACCCAAATTCGGTTCCAGATGCGTTTTTCCTTAAAGCAATATAGTAGAAATAAAAATTTTCCAAGCTGACCTGGCAGCTCGACCCCAGCCAGGGGCGCTGCCCCCGGACCCCCGTACTTAGATTTCGTAACGGCTTCTAAAACACAATCAAAACACATTTTTCAAGTATAACGACACGAAATCAAAATAATAATAGTTGAGATTATTATTACAAATCCGTCACCAATGGGCCGTACACTTTTCAAATACTCAAACTTATCAACCAAATAGTGGAAATTTGGACATTATAGTTGAATGAACAACTACAAGGGTGATCTTTTGAGATACCCAATCATGATTATAACCATCGCGTGTCGTGGACACCCTCAGGTTACAAGTCTTTGGACTTCATACTCGGCTAATCAACTCAAGTTTATTAAGTTAAACTCATAAGACTCAGGTGAGTCTCATAGCCCCTCTTTTTACTATTTTACTCAGGGGTGTGATATATTGCTCATTTTTAACATGTGAACGCAAGTACAAACATTTCATATACTACATGAGTTTTTCACAACTAATCATTTAAAGTCCTCCGTCAGCATAGTTGTTAATACGTTGTAGCGTGAATATTAGTATATGGTACCATATAGGATTGACCCTCCTCGTTCGGGTTAGCAAGCACTAACCGGGTAAACGGACGTACTAATATTTGGGAAGACGAATGTTGATTAGGCATTCGTGGAGGCACCTCGCCCGGAATTCTCTATAGGGGACCCGGCCCTCGAGTTAAGCTCAACTATGTGCTCATGGCTGTATACACGATGATTATCATTTAATTGCTGGATGCAATTCATTATTTAATTGCTGGATGCAATTCATTATTTAAATCTTGCGGATCATACGATATTACTTGATTTCAAACCTGTGAGCTCACCAGCTTTATAGCTGACCTTTTAGCATATATCGCAGGTACCCAGCAGTAGGATGTTTCTGCTTCAGGATTTAGCTCGAGTCAGCATACAGACGATTGAGATTTTCTTGCATTAGTATATTTTGTATAAGTACTTATGTACTGAAATCTCTTTTTATTTAACTCGAGCTATGTAAAGCTTAAATGTTGTAAACAATTCTATTATCAATATATTTTGTTAAAACGACGCATATAGAGTCGTTTACTATATATCTTTGTGTTTTGTTATTGATTAGTAACACCCAAATCAAGCTTCCGCAAATCATCAAATTTGGGGGTGTTACAGATTGGTATCAGAGCCTAAGGTTATAGTGAACTAGGTTGCATTTAGTGAGCCTAGACTATGACCATTAGGCAGTATTCCTTATTAGGTATAACTGGTTCAGCGATTACATCATACGAGTTTAATTTAACATAGCCTGATCAACTATGTACAATTAAGCAAAGATGATGTAAGACCTGAAAGTAGTTATGGCTGAACAGGGTACAATAGAAGACTCTGACCTCGAGAGAACCGAGACTTAAACATGTTTATGCTAGACACTCAATAGGCTATATTATATAGGAGCTATATGAATATAGGCCTCAATCTTACTAACGCTTTGTCTCAGAAATGGCAAACATCCCATCAAATTCATCTCGCTCTCAATCCGGGTCGCAGAACCCAAGGGTAGCAAGGAGGAACAACAGGTTGCCTCGAGCTGGCCCGTATCCCACTCACATCGCCTTACCAGCTTTAGCCGCTAGGGTAAACCAACACGAGCAGCGACTTCGCACCATGGATGTCGTGCTGCAGGAAACGAACGAAAACTGGAGACTTACATCTTTTGAACGCATAGAACAAGTCTCCGACGATCTTGAAACCACAAACAACAACATGGATGTCCTTCGCAACCAAATAATAGAAATAAGGGTGGAAAAGGCCCTTCTGCAACGAAGGATGGAAGAATGTGAACAGCGCTCACTTGAAGCAGAAGAGTATGCGCGTGGACTAACTCAACGACTTGCACTAGCAGAAGACAACGCCCGACAAGCTAGCAGGCTTGCAAACACTGTGGACCGTCTTGTCACAATGATGGAACAAATTAATCTACGTTAAGACTAGTGTAGTCTTTACCTTGTAATCTACCCTGTAATCTAGAAACTATCTACGCGCTACTCTATAATTCAGTCGGATGTAACAATTCCCGACATCTTTTGTAATACATCTGTAGGATGTAACCTTTGAACTCGTACTATCTATTAAATATTCCTTGCTGTTTCAACTCATATCAATTGTCATTATTCCTGTTGATGTTATGTATTACTGCTTTTATACATGTACATCTGTGACAATTACAAGTTCCTACAGAATCTCATTTATCTTCATTTCTTTTATTGAAGAATCATGCCGCCAAAGTCAAGACCTTACACTGATGCTCAGATTACGTCACTCATAACCCAGGCTGTTACTGAAGCCTTAGCTCGGAATACCCCACCCAACTCCACAAGAAACAGCGATACCGCTGGAACCTCTGCCGTCAAACCTTGTTCTTACAAGGACTTCCAAAGCTGCAAACCCTCGAGCTTCAAGGGTTCTGAAGGAGCCATCGGACTGATCAGATGGTTCGAGAAAATGGAAACTGTTTTCCGTGTTAGTAAATGCGCGGAGAACGACAAAGTAAACTTCGCCACCTGCTCTCTTGAAGATGATGCCCACTCTTGGTGGAATTCATATACCCAATCAGTGGGTGCTGACATTGCCTACCAACTCACTTGGGAGGAATTGAAGGCAAAACTTACTGCCAAATACTGCTCTATCGCCAAACTCCAAAAGCTAGATGAGGAGTTCTGGAACTTAAAGGTTCAGGGTGGTGATATCGATGGTTATACCACCAGGTTTCAACAACTAGCTGCCCTCCGCCCAGCTATGGTTAGCACTGAACCTGATAAAATCAGGAAGTACACCCTTGGTCTCCCTGATCCTGTTCGGGGACATGTCATCTCTTCAAAACCAACCACCATTGACGGTGCAATCTCATTGGCCCAAGACCTGATGTCTATGAGCCAAGATTCTGAACCACCCACTTCATCCTCCCAAAACAACAAACGAAAGTGGTCTGACTACCACAACAACCACTCCAACCAACAAAACAAGAAACCCGACACCATCAAAGCCTACAACACCACCACTGACATCACACGGGGCTACACTGGGAGCAAACCCTATTGTCCCAAGTGTAGTCGCCACCACGAAGGTTCCTGTGGTCCCTTTTGCAACAATTGCAAGAGGTACGGCCACCTCACCAAAGATTGCCGCTCTCCTGCCAACAACAATTCCAGCAACAACATCAGACCACCTAAAGTATGCTTTGAGTGTGGGAAACCTGGGCATTTCAGAGACTCGTGCCCAAAACTGAAGAACAACAACAACAACCGCAACAACAGCAACAACAACAACAACACCCGAAGCAGAGCTTTCGTCATCAAATCTGGGGACGCCCGCCAAGACCCGAATGTGGTCTCGGGTATGTTCCTCCTCAACAACTTAACTGCTTCCGTTCTATTTGATACTGGTGCTGATAGAAGCTTTATCTCCGATGATTTTTGCCCATTACTTGACATCACTCCTGTTGCCTTAGATGTTAAGTACACTGTAGAGCTAGCCAATGGAAAACTTGTAGAAACCACCAGTGTGATACCTAATTGCACTTTAAACCTAGCTGACGAAACCTTTTCGATCGACCTTATACCCATTGAAATCGAAAGTTTCGACGTAATTATTGGAATGGACTGGCTGTCCAAACATCGAGCTGAAATCGTTTGTCACGATAAAATCGTCCGTATCCCACTCGCCGTTGTTGGAACCTTGATCATACAGGGGGAGACCGGTGGGACGGGACTCAATATAATCTCCTGCTTAAAAACCCGAAAATTTCTGAGAAAGGGTTACCCTGCAATACTTGCACACATCACCGAGAAGAAGTCGGAAGAGAAGCGACTTGAGGATGTGCCGATTGTTAGAGACTTTCCCGAAGTCTTTCCAGAAGAACTGCCTGGTTTACCTCCATCTAGACAGGTTGAGTTCTCAATTGATCTCGTGCCGGGTGTCGCACCGGTGGCCCGCGCACCATACCGTTTAGCCCCATCCGAACTTCAGGAGTTGTCCTCTCAGTTACAGGAACTTCTGGATCGAGGATTCATTAGACCGAGTTCTTCACCTTGGGGAGCTCCGGTCTTATTTGTTAAAAAGAAGGACGGTTCATTCCGAATGTGCATCGACTACCGAGAACTGAACAAATTGACCGTCAAGAACTGTTATCCACTTCCTCGCATTGATGATTTATTCGACCAACTTCAGGGTTCAAGTTTCTACTCAAAAATCAACCTGCGATCAGGCTATCATCAGTTACGAGTTCGCGACACCGATATTCCGAAAACTGCTTTCAGAACTCGTTACGGGCACTACGAATTCCAAGTGATGCCCTTCGGTCTAACCAATGCACCGGCTGTATTCATGGATCTCATGAACCGGGTGTGCAAACCTTACCTCGATAAGTTTGTCATTGTCTTTATCGATGACATACTCATTTACTCGCGCAACGAGCAAGAACATGCGCAACACCTTAAGACCATCCTTGAACTACTCAGACACGAGGAGCTTTATGCCAAATTCTCTAAGTGTGAGTTCTGGATTCAAACCGTTCAATTCCTTGGTCACGTGATCGACAGTCGGGGAATTCACGTGGACCCATCAAAGATCGAGGCTATCAAAGACTGGCAAGCACCCACCTCTGCAACTGAAGTACGACAATTCTTGGGTCTTGCTGGGTATTATCGACGATTTATCGAAAATTTCTCTAAAATAGCTCAACCACTTACGGTACTGACTCAGAAGGACAAAAGGTTCGATTGGACCGAAAAACAAGAGTCAGCGTTCCAACTTTTGAAACAAAAGCTTTGCAGTGCTCCAATTCTATCCTTACCCGAAGGCACCGATGACTTCGTGGTATACTGCGATGCTTCTCACCAAGGTCTCGGTTGCGTGTTAATGCAACGAGATAAAGTCATTGCTTACGCCTCACGACAGCTGAAAATTCACGAAAAGAACTACACCACTCATGATCTCGAGCTTGGAGCTGTCGTTTTTGCTCTCAAAATCTGGAGACATTATCTCTACGGCACTAAGTGCACCATCTTTACCGACCACAAAAGTCTCCAACATATATTCGATCAGAAGGATCTCAATATGAGGCAACGTCGATGGGTCGAGTTGCTTACCGATTACGATTGCGAGATCAAGTACCATCCAGGGAAGGCTAATGTTGTAGCCGATGCCCTCGGCCGAAAGGAACGACCAAAACCACTTCGAGTCCGAGCCCTCAGTATGACCATCCATAACGATCTTACTATTCAAATTCATACCGCTCAGATCGAAGCCCTGAAATCTGAACACATCAAAAATGAAGCCTTACGGGGTATTGACAAACAATTCGAAATCAGACCTAACGGGATTAGGTGCTTCTCAAACCGAATCTGGTTGCCTAGTTTTGGGAACCTCCGAGACGTGGTGATGGACGAGGCTCACAAGTCTAAATATTCTATCCATCCGGGATCTGATAAGATGTACCACGGCATCAAGGAATTTTACTGGTGGCCGAACATGAAAGCCGAAATCGCCACTTATGTCAGCAAGTGTCTTACTTGCTCGAAGGTCAAAACCGAACATCAGAAACCTCCTGGTTTACTCCAACAACCTGAAATCCCTGAATGGAAATGGGATCAAATTGCCATGGATTTCATAACCAAACTACCCAAGTCGTCGAACGGTTGCGATACCATTTGGGTGATCGTTGACCGCCTCACCAAATCTGCTCATTTCCTGGCAATCAAGGAAAGCGATAAAATGGAACGCCTTACACAGATATACATCAGGGAAATCGTTTCTCATCACGGTGTTCCAATCTCAATCATCTCTGACAGAGATGCCCGTTTCACCTCTCACTTTTGGCAATCACTTCAAAAAGCATTGGGTACCCGTCTCGATATGAGTACCGCGTACCATCCTCAAACCGATGGCCAAAGTGAACGAACCATTCAAACCTTGGAAGATATGCTACGCGCCTGCGTAGTTGATTTTGGTACAAACTGGGAAAAACATCTACCGTTGTGCGAATTCTCGTACAATAACAGCTATCATGCCAGCATTAAGGCTGCACCGTTTGAGGCACTGTACGGTCGTAAGTGCCGATCACCGATCTGTTGGACTGAAGTGGGAGATAGTCAACTCACTGGTCCTGAACTCATACACGCCACCACTGAGAAAATTGTGGAAATCCAAAACAGACTCAAAGCCGCACGTGATCGTCAGAAAAGTTACGCTGACGTGAGACGCAAACCGCTCGAGTTCCAAGTTGGGGACCGAGTACTCTTAAAAGTATCGCCTTGGAAAGGCGTCATCCGTTTTGGCAAACGCGGGAAGTTGAATCCCAGGTACATCGGGCCTTTTGAGATCCTCGAACGGATTGGCCCCGTAGCTTATCGATTGCAGCTGCCATCCGAACTCAGCAGCGTGCACCCCACTTTTCACATTTCAAATCTGAAGAAGTGTCTGTCTGATGAGACACTTATTATTCCACTAGATGAAATTCGTGTTGACGATAAACTTCACTTCGTTGAGGAACCCGCTGAAATTATGGACCGTGAGGTCAAACAACTGAAACAAAGTCGTATTCCCATCGTCAAGGTCAGATGGAATTCGCGGCGTGGTCCGGAATTCACCTGGGAACGGGAAGACCAAATGCGACTCAAATATCCTCAACTCTTTACTGATTCCACATCAAACACGACTTTGAGCTAAATTTCGGGACGAAATTCTTCTAACAGGGGGAGAATGTAACACCCGCGAAATTAGGACTAGTAATTAGTGCCTAATCATATGTTAATACATGTAATTAGTTCCTAGTTAGGCTAATTAATGTATCGAATTATATATATTGTTGAATATATACGAAAATGCGATTTGGTTAAATCGTACGCAATTTAAATCGAATGTATTTCGATTCAATTTAATACGGACGTTGGTGACCAATTTTATTAAATAACGTTGTTATGTCAAAAAAAAATATTATTATAATAATATTTCGTATTTATTCGTATCGTACAATCAGAAAGTTACACAATTTAAAATGTAAAACGCGCAAACTAAATAAACCAACTTACATTTATAACTCAAACGTAAACTTATTTGTAAAATAATTAAATAAAATATCGCGTAATAATTTGTATTTAAAATCTACCATTTAATATGAAAAATAATTATTTAACGTTTAAACGACGGAGCAAACGAACACCGCACGGAGCGGGAACGCGGGGCGAAAAAAAAAAAATGGGAGGATAACCTCCCATTTCCCACTCTTTTCTCTCACTTTTTCATTCTCTTTCTCTTTCTCCTTTTCTTTTCTCTCTAATCCACCAACCAACCAAATACCCCCAACTTCACAAAATCGACAAATAAACATACTAAACGCACTTGGATCATACTACTCTTTTGGAAGAAAACGACCACCGCTTCACGATCTATCATCCTATCTTTTCGGATTTCTCATCCGACACTTTGTAAGTTTCTGACAATTCTCGAAACTCTTCGATTTCCATTATTTTCGACTTGTGGTTGTTTGTATACACTTATAATGTCCCTATACGGGTTGGGTAAAAGTTTTGGACCGAACGGAAACCGAAAAACTCGTTTTCGACACATTTTCCGGCCAACAGACCGCTACGTCGCAGTTGACCCCGAATTTATGCGACGTCAGCGTCTACGTCGCAAAACCCCTCGTGACGTCGCATAGTGCGACGTCAGTCACAACGTCGCATTAAATTGCGACGTCGCATATAGCGACGTCAGCCTTAACGTCGCAAATACCTCACCACGTCGCTCTTAGCGACGCAAGCCCCTACGTCGCAGAAATCACCAACGTCGCATTAGCGACGCAGCACCCTACGTCGCATTAAATTGCGAAACGTCGCCTTTAGCGACGTCATGCTTAACGTCGCAATCCTACCTGCGACGTCGCACCCAACGTCGCACAAACCAGAACCTCAAAAACACAGATTTTTACTAAGTGTCGAGACTCGAAATTTATCACTCGATTTTACCCAAATTCGGTTCCAGATGCGTTTTTCCTTAAAGCAATATAGTAGAAATAAAAATTTTCCAAGCTGACCTGGCAGCTCGACCCCAGCCAGGGGCGCTGCCCCCGGACCCCCGTACTTAGATTTCGTAACGGCTTCTAAAACACAATCAAAACACATTTTTCAAGTATAACGACACGAAATCAAAATAATAATAGTTGAGATTATTATTACAAATCCGTCACCAATGGGCCGTACACTTTTCAAATACTCAAACTTATCAACCAAATAGTGGAAATTTGGACATTATAGTTGAATGAACAACTACAAGGGTGATCTTTTGAGATACCCAATCATGATTATAACCATCGCGTGTCGTGGACACCCTCAGGTTACAAGTCTTTGGACTTCATACTCGGCTAATCAACTCAAGTTTATTAAGTTAAACTCATAAGACTCAGGTGAGTCTCATAGCCCCTCTTTTTACTATTTTACTCAGGGGTGTGATATATTGCTCATTTTTAACATGTGAACGCAAGTACAAACATTTCATATACTACATGAGTTTTTCACAACTAATCATTTAAAGTCCTCCGTCAGCATAGTTGTTAATACGTTGTAGCGTGAATATTAGTATATGGTACCATATAGGATTGACCCTCCTCGTTCGGGTTAGCAAGCACTAACCGGGTAAACGGACGTACTAATATTTGGGAAGACGAATGTTGATTAGGCATTCGTGGAGGCACCTGGCCCGGAATTCTCTATAGGGGACCCGGCCCTCGAGTTAAGCTCAACTATGTGCTCATGGCTGTATACACGATGATTATCATTTAATTGCTGGATGCAATTCATTATTTAATTGCTGGATGCAATTCATTATTTAAATCTTGCGGTTCATACGATATTACTTGATTTCAAACCTGTGAGCTCACCAGCTTTATAGCTGACCTTTTAGCATATATCGCAGGTACCCAGCAGTAGGATGTTTCTGCTTCAGGATTTAGCTCGAGTCAGCATACAGACGATTGAGATTTTCTTGCATTAGTATATTTTGTATAAGTACTTATGTACTGAAATCTCTTTTTATTTAACTCGAGCTATGTAAAGCTTAAATGTTGTAAACAATTCTATTATCAATATATTTTGTTAAAACGACGCATATAGAGTCGTTTACTATATATCTTTGTGTTTTGTTATTGATTAGTAACACCCAAATCAAGCTTCCGCAAATCATCAAATTTGGGGGTGTTACAGGGTGGCTTCATTCAATAACTTCTGCAAGCAAATCATGGATACTACTAGAATAGCATGGTTAAGTATTATACTATGAATTTGCAAATCATTTTAATTTTTGAAATGATATAGGTGAGTATTTTGGTAGTTGTATTTATGTGGGTTGAACTATGCTATATAGGTGGAAACAAGCGTTACATAGACTTAAATATATATTCAATCATTCATAGTCTAGATCTTAACTTTGTATGACTTCATTTATAATTATTGGTTCATAACTATTTTATATGGAATCAGAACATTATTTAATTTTTTTTAACAAAAATAAATATCAAAGCACGCGTTGTCGCGGGTCGTTCACCTAGTAGACAAAATCTATTCATATATAAAACAAAGAGTTTTTTTGCTTATATGTCATCTTTTTAATCATTATATGATGACATATCTAAAATATAGTTACTCTTAAATTATTCTTCAAATTCTAGGGATGCCACATGGCTTTCCATTTTTAATAAATTTATTATTATATAAATCATTTTAAATAAGGTTAATAATAGTTTAATCCCCACACTTTTATTTTTTTTGTTTTAACGATTCTAACTTTTGTTTATAAATGTTTATGATGAGTCACTGGTCACTGACCAACTCAATGATATCAAACTCAATGGAGGAAATGATTAAGTTAAAGCTGCTGTTGCTAAAGTATGTACTCGTTGCTCGCTGTTCATGCTACTCAAGGAAACTAATCTGCTGAGGAAGTTGTAAAACTCAACTTTATGTGTCGCTGATTTCAAGATCAGCAGCGAGAGTTTTACTTGGTCAAATGAATAAAGGCAAAAGTCACTGCCCTAATAGAAGCCAGTTGCTGAAGATATATAATTCAAGTCATTCTACAAGAGCATGATAGCTCGCAGTGAATGAGGAAGATTATTACATATTCAGTGACTATATCAATAAAGTTTCTTTACAAGTACAAGTCGCTCTTCATATGTACGTCAGCAAGTGTTCCTCGTACTTGAAATATCTGAAGAATTACGTGGCAGCAAGTGATTGGTGTTAAGGAAGAAGAGATATTTGCGGTAACAGAATTGGGACCCGCAGAATGTCGGTTCATCAGTGATCAAGCCAATCAAGCAGCTACACGTGTCATTCCCAGATCCTATTTTATAGGAGATATTTACGGGATACTTGTAGTATATATAGAGTAGTACATTGTACTTAGAAACTTGCCGTTGTGTACGTGTTAATCACTTGTCTGTCAGTGAGTAGTCTGTCTAAGCACGTACCAGCGATCAAAGAGTGAGCAGTTAGCGTGTTTGTCCACTATTGTTCATCTCCTTTGTAATAATTAGCTTTAGTGTTTGATTTAGATTAGCTTAGGCTAGTCTATTCCGCAATCAACACTCAGTGAGTTTTGAATTTAATAAAATTCACAGTTCAGCTATTATTGCGTGTTTGTTCTTTAAGTTTTTATACTCTGTTTGGGATAATCCAATAAAAAACTTGATAAATTAACTTAGATAAAATAGAAAAAGTTTTTAATTGTATTCAACCCCCCCCCCCCCCCCCCCCCCCCCTTCTAAAATTAAACTTTACTTATTGAGATTCCAAATCACTAAACAATAGTGATTAAGGAACTATCAATTGGTATCAGAGCAGAGTTGGTTTAAAATAATTAACCAGATTTGCAATGGAATCAGTAAAGTACAGTTGTTTCGACTCTGAGTATCGAAAGGGAAATGGTTCTACTACCAAACCTCCAGCGTTTGATCCCTCTAGGATTGAGACCTGGATGTCCCGGATGATGATGTTTTTGGATCTTGTTGACGATCGTCTCTGTAACATTATAACCAATGCTCCTCATATTCCTACCACTATTATTTCTGCTGTTGCTGCTACAGCAACTACTCCGGCCATACCAGAAGTGGGTGTGCCCAAAAGAGAGGAACAATGGTCAGATGAGGACAAGAGGTTAATAAGGTTAGATAAACAAGCTAAAATCTACATAGGAATGGCACTTCCTGATGAAGTGTTTGAATCAATTAGGCTTTGCAAAACTGCCAAAGATATGTGGGACACCCTAAGGAATATATATATTGGTACTCCGGATATTATTCGCTGCAAGGAAGTAAATCTCACTCGCTAGTATGAGTTGTTCGCAATGGAACCCAACGAGTCTTTGTCTTATACTTATACCAGATATCAGTCACTGATGAACAAAATGGAAAAGGCTGGTATATGCAAAGAACAGAGGTTTGTTGTTGAAAAGTTCCTTGAACTTTTACCAAGAAAAATCTGGGGAACCATTGCTACCTGCACAAGATAGAGGAATGATTATACAATGTTGAATCTTACTCAAGTCTATGGTATCTTACTCAACTGGGAGCAGTCTGAAAAGCAAGCTGATCAAAGTGAGCATATTCGTGCAACACTTGGAAGTCAAAAGATTTCGAATGCCCTTGTAGCTGAGCTTGATGAAATTGATCAGAGACAGAAATCAAAAGTCTCAAAGCTAAACTCGAAGTCGCTGATAGCTGATGAAGAAGGTGAAGGAGTTGAAGAACAGTCAGAGTATGAGTATGATGAGGGTCTAGAGAAGCTAGAAAGAGACATGGCGATGATGGTTGCAAATTTCAGAAGGAATACCAGATCAAAAAGATTCGCTGGTGCTCCATTATCTGATAATTTCAAATCAAAAGGTGATTGCTACAAGTGTGGCAAACCTGGTCATTTCGCTGCTGACTGTAGATCTAAGTCAATCAACCCACTTCCGAACCAAAGCCAAGCTTTAGAAATGACAAGTACAACAAGTACAAAGCAAAGTACAAGAAGCTGAAGGCAATGTCCAAATCTGGAAAGAAGAAGGGTAAAGGTTTTATCGCTGAAGAAGGTTCGTTCAGTGACTCTGACTCACCCTAATCATCTGATGAAGAAGAGGCAATGATCTGTTTAGATAAGGATTACTGTTTGATGGCTGATGACGCTGCTTTTCATGAGGATATCAAAGAAGTAGCCCACAAATGTTCAGCATCTGGATGAGATCTTGAAACTCTCTACAAGGTATATTGTTTTAAATCATATTCAGCTACTGAAAAGAATAATGTTTTTGAATCTTTGATAGTTGACTTGTCAAATGCTCATGACATTCAAAGAAAGCAGAATCATGAGATCAGTGACTGAAGATCTAAACTCCATGATCAAAATGAAAACATGATGAATGTAAAGAATTTGAAACTAGATCTTGATGCTCAAATACATGCAAATCAAGTATGTATTCAAAAGAAAGTAAAATTTGAAACAAAGTTTTTACAACTTAAGAAAGTCATGGAGTCATATTGTAAGTCTACAGCGAGAGTAAATCAATGTATTAATAATCAAATCCCAAAGCAAGCTAGAGCTATTTTGGGAGGTGATTATGAATGTGCTGCTTCTCTCGCTGATTCAACAAAAGTTGATCCAATCTTTGATTCTGATTGAATCTTTTCAGAAGTTGTGTTTGAACTAATGTCAATCTTCAGTGAGCCAAAACCAAACTATTTCACAAAAAGCAATTTGGTCACTAATGATTCTGACATACCAAAGATTGTTGGTGAAGTAAAAATATTGAAAAAGAATAACTCATTGGCTAATCTAAATCTCACCAAAACAATCACTGATGATAAAGAGATTATCAGCAATCTCTCTGACACGGTTTCAGTCACTAATAAAAATCTTATCAGTGAACTTAAGTCAAAGAAACAAGAGGTAAACATCAGCAAGAAAAGTTGTGAGTCAGTGTCAGCTCAGCAACTTAAACCAAAGAAGGACAAGAAGGCCAATTATGCAAATAAGAAGTGTTATAAATGTGGCAACAGACAACATTTATCTTCTGAATGCTCAGCAACACCTTTTTCAAAATATCTAACTATCAGTGAGCATTCAGACATCATTTATGCTAATCAGTGGAAGCCAAAACCAAGGCTCAGCTACTATGAACCCATCTCAGGATAGGTTCACCAGCTGAACTAATTTTGGTTATTGATGCAGGGCATTCTTAGAGAGACTATCTGGTATCTGGATAGTGGTTGTTCCAGACATATGACCGGATATAAGTCCCTGCTCAGTGACTACCAGGAAGAAAGAGGTCTTGGTGTAGTATTTGGTGATAACAAGGTTGGCAAAATAAGGGGTTATGGTGTTTTAACAAATGGTAATGTGATGTTCAAGCGAGTTGCATATGTGGAGGGATTGAAGCACAATTTATTGAGCATCAGTCAGTTCCGTGACTCCAAAAACAAGGTGCTATTTGATCATGAAGCTGGTGTTGTTTACAACAAGAAAGGAAGTGCTGTGCTGGCTGCTAACAGAAAGGGAAATACATATGTGGCCAATATGGACTCAGCTCAGTTAGGAACATGCTTTTATTCCAGAACTGTTTCAGAAGAAAAATGGTTATGGCATAAACGACTTTCTCATCTGAACCTAAAAGCTATCAACAAATTAAGCAAAAATGGTTTAGTCACTGGACTTTCAAAGTTGTCTTATGATAAAGATAAACTTTGTTCAGCATGTGAAAAAGGAAAGCATCACAGCTCATCTTTCATGAGTAAACAAACATCATCAGTGACTGAATGTTTTTACCTACTCCATATGGATTTGTTTAGTCAAATGAGTACTCCAAGTCTTGGTGGAAAGAGATATTGTTTGGTAATTGTGGATGAATACTCTAGATACACCTGGGTATTCTTTCTTAAAGCCAAAAATGAAGCAGCAAGTGAAATCATATCCTTTACCAAGAAAATGGAGAACTTAAATGGTAGTCTGGTAAAACATTTAAGAAGTGATAATGGCACTGAATTTAGAAATATTGACCTGGAAAATTTTTGTGATTCAAAAGGCATTTCTCAAAACTTCTCAGCACCAAGAACACCCCAACAAAATGGGGTTGATGAAAAGAGAAACAGAACCTTAATTGAATCTGCCAAGTCAATGCTCATTGATGCTGGTCTTAAGACCTACTTCTGGGCAGAAGCTGTGAGTACAGCCTGCTTCACTCAGAATAGGTCACTGATTGTAAAACGACATAGTAAGACAACATATGAGGTATTAAGGGGGGAGAAAACCTGATATAAGTTTTCTTCATGATTTTTGGCAGTACCTGTTATGTCTTAAACAAAAGAGATCACTTAGGCAAGTTTGATCCAAAAGCTGATGAAGGTATATTTGTTGGTTACTCAATGATCTCTAAAGCTTTCAGAATTTATAATAAAAGAAGAGAATGCATTGAAGAATCAATGGATGTAACTTTTGATGAAGCTTATGATGTGTCACTCACTGATCCACAAGAGTATGAATCTCTTGATTTTAATGATTTAACTAAAAAGAATAGTGACTCGTCAATAAGCAACAAAGTTAATGATGAGAAATGAGAAAATTTCTCATCAGATTCTGAAAAGGAAGATAATGTCCCTGAAAATATTTCTGGCTCTACTTCAGCTGGAAATAATTCAGGAACATCATCTTTGCCTACTCACAACCCAACATCACCAACTCAATGTTTAAACCAAAACACACAAAATGATAACACTCAATGTTCCAATGCTGATCAGTCTTCAGGATAATCAATGGATAAAACAGTCACTGCTGAACCTCAACGAATGACTAAATGGAAAAAGCATATTGATAATCAATTGATTATTGGTAATCCAAAGTCCAGACTAGATCAGCAACTGCTAACTTTTGTTTGTTTGTTAGCTTTGTCTTACTGATGGAACCAAAGAAGGTGGATGAAGCACTCACTGATCATAATTGGATATCAGCTATGAAAGAAGAACTTGCTCAGTTTGAAAGAAACATAGTGTGGAAATTAGTGCCTCAGCCTGCTGGTAAATTAGTGATTGGAACGAGATGGGTGTTCAGAAATAAAATGGATGCTGATGGTGTTGTGGTCAGAAACAAGGCTAGACTGGTTGCACAAGGTTACTGTCAGCAAGAAGGCATTGATTATGATGAAACCTTTGCACCAGTGGCTAGACTTGAAGCAATCAGGCTATTTCTAGCCTATGCAGCTCACAAGAAATTCAAAGTATATCAGATGGATGTGAAGAGTGCCTTTCGTGGCAAGCTGCAGGAAGAAGTGTATGTCAAGCAGCCACCTAGATTCGTTGATCCAAAACATCCTGGTTATGTATATAAACTAGATAAAGCCCCTGTATGAACTAAAATAGGCTCCTAGAGCCTGGTATGATACTCTCTCTGTCTATCTGATAAAATGTGGCTATGTCAGAGGTAAGATTGACATCACATTGTTAATTAAGAGAGATAAGAGAGATGTTATACTAGTTCAAATATATGTTGATGATATCATTTTCGGGTCTACTAACAGTGACATGTGCAAGAAATTTTCTGATCTCATGACCAAAAGTTATGAGATGAGCATGATGGGTGAATTAACATTTTTCCTTGGTCTGTGTTGAGTCAAAACTGTTTCTGAGTTGAAGTTGTTGAAGAGAAGACAGAGTACAAGTGATTAAAACTGTTTGTGATGAAGGTTACAACTGTCTTTACGAAGTTACAACTGATAGAAGAAAACTGAAGAGAAGACAAGTGTTACAACTGATTGAAGATAGATTTCAACTGATAGTTATGTGTCTGTAAGTAGTTAAAACTGCTTATGTATCTGTAACTGTTAGTTATATATGTAGCAGTTAACACTGATTATATATTTGTACTTAGTCTTATATTACAATTGAAGCAGTTACCACTGAATGTGTAACAGTCACAACTGTTTACTTCAGAATGGTAGTTACAACTGTTTATGATTTTGTAATAAGTATGAGTAGGTTATGGAAGTTATTTTATTCCATATTTGTAGGAGATTGTATAGGACTCTATGTGATATAAATAGAGATCCTTTAGACCTAAATAGGTTAACATTTTTGCGCAGCTTCAAGGTTTTCTGTAACCCTAATACATCAAGTGTATTCGTCTTATATCATTAATAAGATTGAAGCTTTTGGTATATTATTGTGTTCTGAGTATTAATTTATATTCATAGATCTTCTTAATATTATTGAGTGTGATTCCGCAACTTCTCAATAATACATTCAAGGCTTATTATATACGATTGTTTATTAAGTTAAACAGGGACTAACAAAGTGGTATCAGAGCTTGTGAAGCTTTGAAGATAGGAAGATCTGGGATTATTCGTATTAGTATTTGTTTTTTAGTCTTTATATTAAGTTTTGATTTCAATGGCTACAGAAGGGAATGAAGGAATTCAAGCAACAAAGATTCCTATGCTCAAACTTGATGAGTTTGACCTATGGAAGGTCAGAATCAGGCAATACATGCTTCTCACAGATTATCAGATGTGGGAAGTTGTTGTTAATGGTATACCAGTAACACTTGATGGTGATGGTGTAAAGCAGCCAAGACCACCACCAACATCTGATGCAGAGAGAAAGATCAGATCTACTGAGTACAAGGCTCTTAGCACTCTGTTGCTATCCATTCCTAATGAGCATCAGAGCAGATTTGATTCTTGTGAGGATCCCAAGGTACTAATGGAGGCAATTGAGAAGAGGTTTGGTGGTAATGATAACACCAAAAAGAACAAAAGATCTCTGTTAAAGCAACAATTTGAGAATTTTAGCCATGTGAAAACTGAAACTCTAACTCAAACCTTTGATAGGTTCACTAAATTAGTTGGAGAATTGGAAAATCACAAGGTTAAGATTGACAAAGAAGATCTTAACAGAAAGTTCTTAAGATCATTAGGTGATGAATGGACAATCTACACTGTTGGATTGAGGCAGAGCTCAGATATTGAAGTTAAGGAATTAGAAGATATATACAATGATCTGAGGAATTTTGAGTCTGAGGTTGAAAGTAAGAAGCAAGCAACTGGGTATAGTCACAATGCTGCTTTTATGTCTATGGCTGGAACAAAAGCAGAGTCAAGTCAAATGGGTTCTACTTATGTTTCAGGAGGAGCAGGATCATCATCAAATAGTTCTAATGATCAGATATTAGAATCCTTCTTTTCAAGTAATGTGAATTCTTCACTTACTAATGAAGATCTGGAACAATTTGATGGTGATGATCTAGAGGAGATGGACATTAAGTGGCAAATTGCATTGATTACTCAGAGAGCAAAAAGGTTCATGCAGAGGACTGGTAGGAATAATTTTGCATACAAGAGGAATGATGCAAATTGGTTTGATAAGAGCAAGATTGAGTGTTTCAACTGTCACAAGATGGGACACTTTGCTAGAGAATGCAGAAACCCTAGAGAAGAGCAGAATAGTAATGGTCAGAGAGCTGGAAGGAATGGAACTCAAACAAGAAACATTCCAATTCAGGGTGCTTCAGCAAATGCTTTGGTATCTATGGATGGCTGTGGATAGGACTGGAGTGATCAAGAAGAACATGTTGTGAAGAATCAATGTCTCATGGCCATTGCATAATCTGACAAAAAGTCAGAAATTCCTACAGAGGTACAAAATAAATTATGTTCTGCTGTCTGTAAACAAACTGTTAAACATTACAGGGATCATAATATAAAAGTGTGTGAGGAACTAAAACAATGGGAAATCAAAAGTAAACACACCATAGCAGTCATTGAAAATCTGGAAAATCAAATAAAGGCATATGAAGTCAATGCAACACAGTTTAAATATGACATTGAATATGCTAGGTGGGAGAGAGACACTTTTAAAGATAAAGTTGAGTTGTTATCTAAGAAACTTACTGAGGTCACATGTGAAAGAGATAGTATAAGACTTGATGTAAGTAAATTAGAACATGCTTCAAAGAGTGTCAATAAACTTATTGATTCACAGATTCATGATAAACTTAAGACTAGACTAGGGTACAATAATGTACCTCCACCTTATAATCACACCTATTTTCCTCCTAAAAGTGAAATTGATATCAATTCACTTAAAAGAGGAATGACAGATGAGATTAAAAAGGCTGATCTAATTAAAAGTTTATCTGATGATGAGTTGTTTGTTGAAGGTGAAGTTAGTGATTGGACTGAAGAAGATGATCAGAGTGATAGGACATCTGATTGTGAGAAGAGTGTAAAATCTGAATCATCTAAGTTTGAGTCAACATGTGAGAATGTGAAGAGAGCAATTACTGATCTAGTTTCTAAGCTTAAATCTGATAAACTAGAAGAGGGTAAGAAAATGTTTAAAGAAAAGGCTAAACTGGCCTTAGAAAATGTGAGCTTGAATACTAACAAATCTAAACATGGGTTAGGATATGTTAGTAATACAGTTAATCCAGTTATTAAACCTGTTGTTAAATCTGTTGTGAATAACTGTGTTAATTGTAAATGTAAAGCAAGTACTTCTTCTTCACAGAATTTCCAAAGTCAAAAACCCAGAGGTAATCAAAGAAACTAGAATCAATTGATTTCACAGAAACTGGGTAATAATGTTACTGTGATAAAAGAAATGACTTGCTTTATATGTGAAAAAATGGGTCATCTTCAATATGACTGTTATCATAATCCTGAGAATGTTCAAAGGATTAGAAAACAGTCATGGACAAAAGCAAATATGGTTAACAAACAAAATTTTCAATCAAAAGTTAATCATACTGCCAGAGTTCAGAAGATAAACTCAAAGGCTAACATGTTAAGCACTGTTACAGGTAAATCTACTGCAGCAGTAATAACAAATTTAGCCAAAAGCTTAAAGACTAAAACAGTGGTAACTGAATACAAAAACAGTGTTAACAAAATTAACACTGACTCTTCGATTGGTAAAACAGTTAAAACTGTTAAGCCAAAGAACACTGTTAAGTCTAAAATAAGTTGGATTTGGACACCTATTAAGCCTGATAAATTAACATATTCAAATACCAACAGTGCATCACAATCAATAATCTTCAAGAAAGTTGAATATGTGAATGCACATGGGAAACCCAAAGCCAAATGGTTTGGGTTCCCAAGAGAAATTAATTCTCTTTTTGACTGTTTTTGCAGGGCAAGCCAAAGAGCTTATGGCATATTGATAGTGGATGCTCAAGGCACATGACTGGAGACAAAGAAAAGGTACAGGATTTCAAATCTTTTGATGGTGGATATGTAGCTTTTGGAAGCAATCCAAAAGGAGGTAGGATTACAGGGAAAGGAACAGTTCAGAGTGAAAAGCTAAGTTTTGATAATGTTTATTTTGTGGAACAATTGAAGTATAATTTTCTAAGTGTGAGTCAAATCACAGATAAAAAGAACCCAGTTCATTTTACTGACACTGAATGCCTTATCTTGTCCAAGGAATTCAAAATACCTGAAAACATGATTTTAATGAGAATTCCAAGGCAAGATAATGTATATAAGTGTGACTTAGCAAATATGACACCTCAACCTGATTTAAACTATCTTATTTCTAAAGCTAGTGTGAATGAATCTGAACTGTGGCATAGGAGGATGTGTCACATGAATTTCAAAACCATTAATAAACTTGTCAAAAACAAGCTTGTTAGAGGTTTGCCTAAAAAGGTCTATTCATGTGATGATCATTGTGTTTCTTGTCAAAAGGGAAAGCAACACAAATCCTCATTTAAGTCTAAAACTGTGAACACAAACTGCACACCCTTACACTTATTACATATGGACTTATTTGGACCAACCAGTATAAGTAGTATGGGGAAAAGATCTTACTGCCTTGTGATTATTGATGATTACACTAGATTTACATGGGTTTTCTTTCTTAGGACAAAGGATGAGATAGGTGAAATACTTAGATCATTTAAAACTAAGATGGAAAATCAATTGGATAAAAGAGTAAAGATCATCAGAAGTGATAATGGAACAGAATTTAAAAATCATGAGATGGATAAATTCTGTGAAGTTAAAGGTATTAAGAGAGAATTTAGTGCACCTAGAACTCCTCAACAAAATGGAGTAGCTGAAAGGAGGAATAGGACACTGATTGAGGCTGCTAGAACCCTGCTATCTGATGCAAAGCTACCTATGTCCTTTTGGGCAGAGGCAGTTAGCACAGCTTGTTATGTTCAGAATAGGGTATTAGTTGTTAAGCCTCATAACAAGACACCATATGAACTGTTATTTAAGAAAAAGCCTTTGGTTAGTTTCTTAAAATCTTTTGGGTGTCCTTGTACAATCTTAAATACCAAAGATCACTTGGGCAAGTTTTAGAGTAAAGCAGATGAGGGGATATTTGTTGGTTACTCTATTCAAAGTAAAGCCTATAGGGTATTCAATCAAAGGACCAGGATCATAGAAGAATCAATGAACATCACTTTTAATGAAAACACTGTTAATCCTGAAGGAAAAGGTCCTGAATCACTGTTTGATATTGATGCACTTAATACTGCTTTTAGATATACAAATGTGGATACAAGTGCAGGTACAAATACAGGAACAGGTGCTGGAGAAGGCAGATCAGACTCAGGAATACCAGCTGGAAAGAAGAATGATTCATTGGAATACATATTGTTTCCAATTTGGTCTCCTGATCCCCCAGAAGTGTTTGAAACTGATCAACCAAAGACATCACAGAATGTGGAATCAGGAAAATCAGATGAAACATCATTTACTCATGTTGATGATTCTGATAGACCTGTTATGGAAGACAGTGCAGAAGACAGTGATATGAGTCCAGCACAGAAGTATTCAAAGGCAGATGTGGATGTTAATCAGACACCAACAAAGCAACTTTACAAGGAGCAGGAACAATTGAATTATCTACATTTGATGAGCTCTACTCCTGTGTCAAAGAGAATTTCAAGAGAAGTGTCAAGCAGTGAGTCTGGACAAGAGGGAAATTATACCAACTTGGAAGTGGAGATTCAAGAAACAGTAGCATCTAAATACATTACTCATAAAGATCATCCACTTGAGAATGTAATAGGAGATATTGAATCTGCTGTTAAAACAAGGAATCAAAGTCAGGTGTTTGAAGCTTCAGAAAATGAGAATGAGGTAAATCTTGATACAGAAGCAGTTAATATCTCTTTGTTTGCCTGTTTTCTGTCTCAAACAGAACCAAAGAAGGTTACTGAAGCTTTGAGAGATCCTAGTTGGATTGAAGCTATGCAAGAGGAGTTGCTTCAGTTTAAGATTCAAGAAGTCTGGACATTGGTTGATTTGCCTAAAGGGAAGAGGGCAATTGGTACTAAATGGATTTTCAAAAATAAGAAGGATGAAAGAGGTATAGTGATCAAAAACAAGGCTAGATTGGTTGCACAGGGATATTCACAAGAAGAGGGGATTGATTATGATGAAGTTTTTGCACCTGTTGCAAGAATAGAGGCAATTAGATTGTTTTTGGCTTATGCTTCATTTAAGGGATTCATTGTGTATCAGATGGATGTTAAGAGTGCTTTTCTGTATGGCACTATACAGGAAGAGGTTTATGTATGCCAACCACCAGGGTTTGAAGATTCCAAGTTTCCTGATAAAGTTTTCAAACTGGATAAAGCTCTTTATGGCTTACATCAAGCACCTAGAGCCTGGTATGATACCTTTTCAGATTATCTGTTGCAGAATGGATTCAAAAGGGGTGCAATAGATAAAACTTTGTTCACTAAAAGAATTAAGAATGATATACTACTGGTTCAAGTCTATGTAGATGATATCATTTTTGGTTCAACAAAGGATAGTCTTTGCAAGGAGTTTGAATCACTGATGCATGAGAAGTTCAAGATGAGCTCCATGGGGGAATTAACATTTTTCTTGGCGCTGCAAGTGAAGCAACAGAAAGAAGGAATCTTTATTCATCAAAGTAAGTATGTTAATGATATACTGGATCGGTTTGGGTACAAAGATGCTAAGGTTGCAAGCACACCAGTGGAGACAAACAAGAAATTACATGCAGATCTTGAGGGGGAGAGTGTGGATGAACATCTCTACAGATCAATGATCGGGTCTCTTATGTATCTCACTTCATCAAGGCCTGATATCATGTTTGCAGTGTGCTTATGTGCAAGATTTCAAGCTAATCCAAAACTATCACATCTTCTTGCAGTCAAAAGAATATTTAGATATTTAAAGGGTCAACCAAAATTGGGTCTTTGGTATCCAAAGTTACTTCTTTTGATCTGATAGCTTATACAGATAGTGATTATGGAGGAGCTAATATGGACAGGAAATCTACATCAGGAGGTTGTCAATTTTTGGGAGATAGATTGGTTTCATGGCAATGCAAGAAACAAACCACTGTATTTACATCTACAGCAGAGGCAGAATATGTAGCAGCTGCAAGTTGCTGTGCCCAAGTGCTATGGATTCAGAATCAGATGTTAGATTACGGTTTTACCTTTCTTAATACTCCTATTTTTATTGATAACAGTTCTGCAATCAGTATTATCAATAACCCAGTTAAACATTCTAAAACTAAGCACATTGAAATTAGATATCATTTCATTAGAGACTGTAATGAGAAAAGACTTATTCAAATTTTGAAAGTTCATACTGATAATCAGTTTGCTGATCTGTTTACTAAAGCTTTTGATGTAGGCAGATTCACATTCTTGGTTACTAGTATTGGAATGATCAATTTGTCTTAAGTATTTTTCTTATCACTGCTTTCTGTGAATAATATCTAATGTGTTTCAATTTGGGTTAATACTGATTTGTTAATTAAACACTGATAGTGTATTGTGTATAGTTATCACTGTTTACTACTTTTTGTATAAACAGTGGTAATAATCACTTCACCACTGTTTGTGTATAGTTAACACTGTATACTTGTATTTTTGTTTGCATTAACACTGCATGTAAGTCCCCTAGTTTTAGGATCGATAACTTCGTTATCTGTAGTATTAAGGTGCGGAATCCCTCAATACGGTGTTATCTTACTAACAACGAATATGTTCGTAATTGCGTATATTAAAGCTTAACTTTAAACGAATAATACGTCAAAGCCTAGCAGTTAGGTATATGTTTTCTCTGGTTGTCGAGTTCGCAGATCAGAAAGACAAATAGCCAAAAGTTATGTTTTTCACAGAGTAAAAAACATTATATACGTCCAGCTCACCTTGGCTCGCATGGGCCTGCGAGTTCGGTCCAACTCGCAGCCCAGGCCCAGTAAAGGACTCGGCTCACCAGACTAATGCTTCGCGAGTTCAGGTCTCACCTCACAGCTCAACTCGCTACGACCTGAGATCTCGACTCGCCTCGCATTAAACGTCTATTATTTATTTCGTCTTTAAACATTCGTCTAACTTAGCACAATAATATGTTTAACGAATATTACTAACAAAACAAATATTTATTTACAAATCTAAACCAATATACAAACGTAATAATAATTACACCAGTCCTATTTCAAGCTAGATCTGTTGTCACAATCTATGTTCCAACAGACTCCCCCTTGACAATAGCTCTAGCGTCTTTATCTTCACGCTATCTTTGGTCTTCATTTGTAAATCTTACTTCCTGCAAAAATTTTAAGCTTGATGCATGTTTTAACCATTCTGTGATAATCTCGTGCTAAATCACCCCAACCAATAGTAGATTTGATCTTGTTCTTGTATAACATAATCAGATCTTCCTTTGATAAGTTCATCAGATGTCTGTGATCATATACACGAAGAATCTCTTTTTCGCCATCAGGATAATCATCATCAGCTTCAATCATAAAGGCTTCTCCTGTTCCAGCATCTACCCCCCAATATTTCAATTTTCCCAAAATATTCTGAGGCATAGTCTTCATAGGTATTTGCTTAATACAGTTGACCGCTGGATAAACCTTCTTTCTTCTTCTTCTTCCTGTCCTCTGACTGAGTTCGTTCAGCTTTATCGTTTTTCCTTTCCTTGGCTTAATCTTTGAGAAATTCATAGATAATCCTTCAGTCCTAATGATACGCTCAACATACTTAGCATAGTCATCATCACTTGGATTTATCATATCTAATCTAGCCAAGTCTCGAATCTCATATCGAGGCAATGAACTAAACACTGCAAGCTTCTTCTCAAAATATTGAACTCCATCAAACCTTTTGATCGCGAAGAGCTTCAGGTCAGAGTCATAATACCATCCAATAATGCCAGTTTTAAGTACACGCTTTCCAGTAATATCAACTTCTTTCAAAATGCGTGGCTTATTTTCCTTTTTCTTCTTCAGCATTTCTTGGATAAACATAGGATTACCAACCATATGTTTGTATTTGTCCTCAATTTCTTCAACTTCAGTATCAGAATCTTCAGAAGCATTCTCAAAAGCTTCTAAATCAATAACTGATTCTCCTTGTTCATTTACAAAAACAAATTCAGTCGTTGATGGATTCACAACATGTTCATCTACATTTGCATCCAGATCAACACCTTCATCTATCACAGATTCAAATACTGCAGTCCAGTCTTCAGGAAGTTTGAACTCTCCTTCTTCAATATCATAATCAATCTCTTCATCTATCTCATCCAAAATGTCATCTTCTGAATCTGATAGATTAAGCATTTCCATTCCTAGAGAAAAACATAAATACAAATATATTAATAATTCAAATTCTTCATTGATTTCCCTGAACCAATCTAAGAATTTCTTTATTAATTCTTTTGTATATTTTAACCTAACATATAAACGCAATTTACATATAACTTATAAAATTTTTTATTGATTACCCTGAATCAATCCAAAATCTCTTAAGTCTACTTAACAAATATTAATTAATTTTAAATTCTAATGCATTGTGAATAATCACCAAACATTTAAATTTACTATTAATTACCTTATATAATTTCCAAGTGTTAATTGATCTCATTTATTATCAATTTAACCTTTAAATTATGTATCATTTGTCTAGTTAATACGTATACATTTTTAACTTGTTAATTACTTATATACCTTACGGTCTTAAGTCCATAAACAAATCTAAAATGCATATGTTATTATAAAATTTTGACCGCCGAAATTAATCGGAACACGCCGCTCGACTACTCAATGAGTCGGAAGTCTTTCGATCACTATTTTATCTTAACACATAATTATATAAACTTAAATTACATCAAACATATTTTACTTAAAATAATAATAACCCAAAGCCAAATATATTTACACAATAATTAAGTTTACATTTGTTCACTACAAGCTATTACAAATATTACAGTACTATGATAATACTAAGCTATCTTACCAGCTTCAGTATCACCCGGTACAGTCTTATCTGCACTTGTATCCACTCCAGAACCACTAGCACCAGCATCAGACTCCCCCTGAGTTGTAGCTTGCTCACCAGTCTTTGAAGGATCGGTCTGCTCACCACTCGGTGCATTGGGATCATCGTCCTTGTCAGAGTCTCTCTTCCTCTTCAGCTCATCCTCTCTGCAAGACTCCAGATATACCAATATCTCCCCCTGAGTAGACTGTCCTGAATGCGATCTCAAGACCAGACTCTCCAAAGAAGATAACTTCAGTCTCTGTACATTGAAGTCCGCAAGCAAAGTCTCATGAGTCTTCATCAACAGATTGTACGATTCACTCTGCTTGAGTATCTGCTGAGAAAGAAGAAGATTGCTCGACACCAACTCTGGAATCTGAGAAGTAAGCTTCTCTAAATCCTTTACCCTCGACTCTAAAGATGTAATCCTTTCAGCATCAGTCGTTGGAGTAACAGGTATCGTTCTGGGTCCAGGCGGTGTAAGAGACTCAATATGCCAGTCTCTGGTCATCGGTGTATGAGGTTGAGACAAAGCTTGTGTAAGCAAGCTTGTCGCAAATCTAGGTGTTTTGTTCGTCGGAAAATTAGCTCCACGAACTAGATCAGCAACCTCATGCTGTAAAGTTAAACACAATTAAAATCAGTTATTGTTACAGATTATTCTGTCTCAAACTCTAATTAATTGCATAACACTCATAGTTATAGAACTTATATCTAATACCTGAAGCGGTAAAGACATCGGTTCAGTAACCACCGGTGCATCCATCTCCACCTGTGGTGTATCCTGAGCAACTGTATACAGAATTAACTGTCTCAGTTTAACTCCTGATAAACAACAAGTTAAGATTATTTAACTTTTATAATCAATACTAACCTTCTCGAATAGTCAGCGTTCTCGGATGCTTCATCAAAGGAATCTCAACTTCCTCAGTACCTTCCTCCATAACACTCTTACCTTTTCTCTTCCTTTCAGAAAGAGACGGAGGAGGAGAAGGTGTATTGTCAGAATCTTCATCTGAAGCCGTCTCACCATCACGACCTCCAGATGATCTAACAGGATCCTAAAGTTTAAATATATTAAACATTTATGATTAGCGTAAGCTCTATCATACAAGTTCTATATATTTAAGATGAATCAGATATAATACCTTAGTCGGTACAACAACTGATCTATCAAGCTGTATCTGCTCCCCCTCAAGTAATACAACTTCTGGGTTTGCAGCCTCAGCTTCAGCTTCCTGTTCGGTTAATAATATTTATATTTTAAAATCAGAAATAATATCCAATTAACTAAATATCTATATCATAATCATTATATAATAATATTATGCATCTATGATTAATAAAACAATCTATCAACTAAGCATCTATATTATTACATAAATAAAATAAAATATTACCTCAGGTGGTGCTAAATAACTCTCAATATCTTGAAGCAAAGGATTTGTCGCATCATCATTATGCTCCAAAACCTCTTGCACAACCTGTGCAGCAACCTCTTGGTTCACTTGCTGATCAACCTGACCAACCTGAATAAGAACATCCTCAAGGAGCCCTTGTGGATCTTCAGGTTGAGCTTCCTCAGCTGCAGGTTCTTGTAAAACATCAGCCTCAGCAGGAGCAGCAGCAGCAGCAGGAGCAACGTCTAACCACCCATGATTTGGCGGTGCAACGTAGTTCGGGTCAATAACATACCCAAAAAGTGGCCTAACTTCAGGTTTCACCACTCCCTCCTTCCTAACCGTCTGCATAAACATGGCGTTATACCCACGATGGTCAATCGTATTAACCACTAGATGTGGTTCTGGTATAGCCAAATCCGGTAGACGTGCACGGATAATCAACATGCAAAATCGCGGGTAAACCAAAAATCTTGATCTAACAGACCCCGATATCTGTTTCGCAATCTCACCAAAAATATAATCACAAAAACTGTATGGTTTATTATAAACCAGTGACAGTGCAGCCGATAGAATCGCAGGGCTCAACTCATCAAAACCACCCTTCTTCGCTGCAAAAACTATATTCATCACGTGCCAAAGAAACCTCCACTAACCAATGACTAGAGGTTTCTGGAACTGACGTCCACGTCTATCTCCTGTATAACCCATACGACCTATCGCACCCTCTATAAAATCCATAGGGTACTCCGTATCTCCATTCTCCTGTTCTACTGTACCTAGCTGCAAAATCTCACGGAGATTACCAGCTGAAAATGTAACAGGCTGACCACTAACTGTAGCTCTAATCTCTGGCGGGTTGACAGATTCGTCATATACTATATCCGTCCAGAAATCGTTCAGTATAGCCTGAGAGATAGGAGGATTGGCCGTAATGGCGTATCTAATCCGTGATCGTGCAAGGAATCGTAGTATATCAGCAACCCTATCAGCCCGCTTGGCTTCAAGGTTCAGATCAACCAAAATGTTGTGACCCTTGTCAAATGCTCTAGCCATATCTGTAAAATAAACACAAACAACAGATATAATTTAATGCACGATTAAAAATATTTAAACTATTACGTATTATGAATCAAGATTCATCAAACATCTTAGTTTAAAATTGAAATTATATATAACTTGTTACAAAAATAGTCTCAAGTCGTATATAAAGATTTAACTTATAACTAAAAGTCTTAAGTCTAATTTAAATTAATTATATAAAAGTTATTACTTAAAAAGTCTTAACATTTATATCACTACGTAAAAATAAAATTTATCTAAGTCCTGGACTCGCATAAACTGGCCTAACGAGTTGAGGTCAACTCGTTTTGCTTATCAACTCGCTATACTCATCAACTCGCTACATTGATCAATTCGCTAAACTTATCAAGCAGCTATTGAAGTGAACTCGCTAATCACACCGATTCGCTAGTCAACTCGCTGCGAGTTGATTCACAACGTCAACTCGTTCGATGAACTGCCGTCGCGAATTTACACTTAAAATCGATTAATCCGTTGATTTTAACATGATCTATCAATTGATTTACTTTCATTAATCTTTATTTAACATAAACCCTAAATATCTATGTCCAATAACATTGTAATCGACGCAAATCATTTAAACTTCAAACCGAAACCCTAAGTTTTAAAAAACCTTCGATTTCGTGCAATTTAAACGGTGAAATCCGTTGATATATACCTCAAAATGTTCGTAAATTGAAGGTGTACAAAGTCTACGGATTGAAAAACTCGTTCCCGTACTATAAAAATCGAAATCAAGCGAAAAGATAAAATCGCCTCGTTTCGCCTGTGTGACGGATTCGCAAAGTTTTACTGAACTCGCGAAGTTTGTGGGTTCGGTGGGTGAGCTTGACTCGTTTGACCCCCTTTATACTTTGTATCCGATTCGCGAGATGTGATGCGGATCCGCAAGTTGATGTCAACTCGCAGAAATAAATAAAAACGCGAATTTAATTCTAAGTATAAATAAAAACCCGATATTTTACAAGTCTAAATTATAATTAATTTTCACTTGTATTTGTCACATTTGTTCAACTTAAAAATATTCAGTATAATTTAATTCCGAAGGGTTAATTCAGATAAACATAAAAACTTAAATAAATAAAAATAAATAAATAAATAAATAAACATACGATAAAAATACAACGATATAAACATTGGTATCAAGTACCATTTTATTAATCACTCGAAACAAAGTAAATATACAAAGTAAATAAAATTTTATCTGCTTAGGGATCATATTAGTAAGAATAAGCAATTAATTATATATTAAAAAGTCTAAGCAGATTGGTAGTATACATACCTCATGAAATTCAAGTAAATCACTGTAAAATTACAACTAAATTTATCATATATACATTTATATTTATAAAACTATATCTTAGGTACCTTTATCCACAAAGCATAATTAATAAATACATTATTCACATAAAGTGAATATTTAATTATAGACAGTTCAAGACGATTACCGGTATTATGATCCACATAAACAAATTATACTCAATTTTCTAAGCAAACTCTTTATTGTTAGTATGAATATTATCAAGTGCTTCCTATTATATTACATACTGAAGAATTCAAGTAAAAACTCATAACACTGCATCATTAAATTTCAAGGTAGCGGTTACTAAATGATGTATCTTTTCGAAACATATAACATACACTTGAATTTTTAAGGTTAGACAAATATCAAACATATTTTTAATATGCTATGTTATCTAAGTCTGTACATAGTACAACAGAAGATCCCTTCTAGCATAATTTAAAATATATTTGAGAATTAATTTAATTAAAGGTTTCAGTTCTGTACTTAGTACAACAAAGTTACCAGTAATTAAGTTAATACCCATATTGCTACTATTTGTCACTTCAAATTAATATGCATGATAACAGTGTATGGTAATACCATCATTCAACAATTAAGACTTAATGTCATACATCATAGAATAGTAACACAAAATAATAAACAAGTAGTTAATTAACTTCTTAAGGCTTATAAAATTTCATATAATTTGCCTACCAGTACATCATATGATGAAGCCATCTAAAGTTTTCACTAAAAATAGACAAATTATAACTTGTGGATATAGGTGTATAATCAAATAAATATAAACACATACCTGATAGAACCGCTGTAGTTCTAAAGCAACTTTATTTGAACCTACTACCATATCATACTTAGGACTTAAGCTTATTATTGTAAAGCTTATTCTCCTAATGTACTATCATATCCCTTAGTTTTTGCAAATAAAAACTTAAATGAAGGCGATTCCCCTTAGGTAACAAGCAAATGAATGCCGTACGCCTTTTTTTTTTTTTTTTTTAAATGAACACAGAAATACTAACTATTACAAAAATACCCTTGGAAGACTAATCACTCTGGATTTCTCATTCCGTTTAGTTGAACCAACGTCTCAAATCTTGCTCTGTCGAACGCCTTTGTGTATAAGTCTGCTAAGTTATCCAATGATGGAACCTTAACTAACTTTATCAATTTCTTTTCAGCACAATCTCTAATAAAATGATGTCGTATATCAATATGCTTAGTTTTACTGTGCTTCACCGGATTATTGGTGATCGACATAGTAGATTCGTTGTCAATCATCATAGGAGTATTGGTTATATTTAACCCGTAATCCCGCAGTTGCTGTTGAATCCAAAGTACTTGCGAGCAACAGCTGCCAGCTGCAACATACTCAGCTTCACATGTAGAAATGGCTACCGAGGTTTGCTTCTTGCACTGCCAGGATACTAATCTACCTCCTAGGAATTGACATCCTCCGGTCGTAGATTTCCTATTCTGATTGCATCCTCCGTAATCCGAATTAGTATATGCTACGAGATCTAAGTCTCCATCAATCGGATACCAAAGACCCAGCTTAGGTTTCCCTTTGAGGTAACGAAAGATTCGTTTAACAGCTTGCATATGTGACTCTTTTGGATTAGCCTGATATCTTGCACATAAGCAAACAGCAAACATTATGTCAGGCCTAGAGGCTGTAAGATACATTAGTGATCCGATCATGGCTCTATAAAGAGTTGGATCCACATCGCTATCACTCGATGTATCTGGACCTAGTCCATGATTGACTGGAATTGGAGTATTGTAGACCTTACTTTCATCCATCTTGAAGAGTTCTAATAGCTCATATGTATATTTAGATTGATGAATAAAGAATCCATCCTTCTTTTGATCAACTTGTAATCCTAAGAAGAAATTCAACTCTCCCATTGCAGACATTTCGAACCTTTTTCTCATGACTTTCTCAAATTCTTGACACATCTTTTCATCAGATGATCCGAAGATAATGTCATCAACATAAACTTGCACTAGAAGAAAGTCTTTCTTTTTCCACTTCACAAACAGTGTACTATCAATTGATCCTCTTGTAAATCCATTCTCAAGTAGATACGTTGATAGTGTTCCATACCATGCCCTAGGTGCTTGATGTAATCCATATAGAGCCTTATTCAAACGATATACTCTATCTGGATACTCAGGATCAGCAAACCCTGGCGGTTGTGAAACATACACCAATTCTTCCACTTTGCCATACAAAAAGGCACTCTTAACATCCAACTGATACACTTTTATACCAAAATATGATGCGAATGCTAAGAATACTCTAATTGCTTCTAGCCTAGCAACTGGTGCAAACACTTCATTGTAGTCAATACCTTCTTGTTGATTAAAACCTTGAACCACCAGACGAGCTTTATTGCGAGTAACGATTCCTTTATCATCTCTCTTGTACTTAAATACCCATCTAGTTCCAATTGGATATTCTCCCTTTGGTAGGTCAACCAACTCTCATACTTGTAATTTAGAGAACTGAGATAGTTCTTCTTGCATTGCTTCTACCCACAAACTTTCTTTTAAAGCCATTTGAACATTTTTAGGCTCGATTTGTGAGATAAAGCATGAATATAGACATTGATTAGGAATCCCTGTCTCTTTCATTGCAGTATACAAGCTTTGGTATTCTAAGTTCTCAGACGTACTAACTCTGGATTGATGCCTAGTTCGAACAGGAGTATTAATATCACCGATGATGTTTTCAACGGGATGATTCTTACTCGTTCTAGTTGTAGTAACTGGTTCAACCGGTATCTCATCTTCCAAATTAGTACCAATCTCTTCCAATTCAGGTACATCTTCCGTACGTGCTGAAGATATCCTTAAATGTTTCAAAGGAGTAAGTATATCATCAAACTTTGTAGAAAGATCATCAGGATCTTCTGTTTCTTGAGACTTATCCTCTGAAGGTTGTTGTGACTCACTTGTGGAAGCTTTATCTGAGTTGACATTAGTCTTAATTCCAGACTGCTTAACACTTGATGTTGAAGCGGGACTAATATTCTCATCTTCAAACAATAAATGTTCAGCTATCTCTGAATCACTGACATAGTCACTAATAGGAACTTTAAATGAAGCAAAGAGATCAGAATAATCAAATTGCCAATCTAAGCCCTTATGAACATCCGGTGAGTAGCTCGTAACCTCAATATTATAAACTACCTCCAAACGTCCTGTGACTTTATTAAAGACTCTCTTGTTTGGCGAATTTGGCATATAACCTAGGAAAAATCCTTCGTCAGCCTTCTCACCAAATTTTGCTTGATGTCCAGTCTTTAATATGGTGCATGAAACTCCAAAGGGTTCAAACCCTTTTAAGTTTGGTTTCTTATTGTTCAAAAGCTCATAACAAGTCTTGTTATGTCTCTTAACCGTAAGAACTCTATTAAGAACATAACATGCTGTATTCACTGCTTCTGCCCAAAAGATGACCGGAAGCTTTGAATCAGCAAGCATTGTTCTTGCAGCTTCAATCAACGTCGTATTTTTCCTTTCAGCAACACCATTCTGTTGAGGTTCATACGGTGCACTGAATTGATGTAATATCCCTTTGCTTAAGCAATAGATATTCAACGTTGAATTCTTAAACTCTGTTCCATTGTCACTATGAATACGCTTAACTCTCTTTTTATAGACATTCTCTACTAGATCAAAGAACTCAATTAGAATTCCAGGAGTCTCATCCTTTGATCCCAAAAAGAATACCCATGAGAATCTAGAATAATCATCTGTGACAACCAAACAGTACCATTTGCCACCTAGACTTCTCTTGCTTATTGGGCCGAAGAGATCCATATGTAGCAATTCAAATGGCGAGGAGATAGAGTTTTCAGTCTTAGGTCTGTGTGGTTTCTTGTGCTGCTTTCCTTTCATGCAAGGAACACACTTATCCTCAGACTCGAAACGTTTTTGTGGTACACCTAGAACCAAACCATTTTTGGTTATGTAATTCATCTTTCTCCAGTTCAGGTGTGCCATTCTCCTATGCCATAACAAAGCATCTGCTTCCGAAGCCTTGGATAATAAACATCTAGATACCATTGAAGAGTTAGGAACACCCATGTTGATAGCATAGATGTCCTTCTTCCTTGGCGCCCTCATCAATATCCATTTATCAGGAATTTTGAAACCTGGCTTCAGGACTAAGGCCTCCTTTTCATTAAAATAAACTGGGTGACCTTTATCACAGACTTGGGAAACACTCACTAGGTTGTGAGTTAGTTCTTCAACATAGTTCACATCCTCAAGAGTCAAAGTTCCATTTGAAACTTTTCCTTTTCCTGAAATTACTCCTCCTTTATCTCCCGCAAAATTTACTTTTTGCTTGAGACTCTCCTTGAAGTCCTTCAGTAGACTTCTTTCTCCGGTCATGTGCCTCGAGCATCCACTGTCTACATACCACCAGCTGTCCTTGTTCACAGCATGCTCCTACACATAACACAGAACACGATCAGTTATCAAGAGGGACCCAAGCCATTACGGTCTTGGTTTGTCCCTTATCATCAACAAACTTAAGCTCTTTAAAATAACCATCCTTCCCATCAGGAGCTTTAGTTACTTTCGAAGTAGCTTTAGTTTGTGGACGATCAGCCTTAAGAGGTGAATTTGAGGAGAACCTCTTAGGCACATAATTATGAGCTCTATTATTATAATTAAACTCATGTGATCGTGAAGTAGTATCACTCTCATAATGACTATGGCCTCTACTTGTAGTTCTAAACCTCGACGGTGTCACATCTCTAGACTTATTGACAGAATTATCACCTTGAGTATATGGCCGTTTAGGTTTAGGTGGGGAGACACTATGCTTACCATCTCTTTTAAGAATGTTAACAGGTTTATTACCTAACTTAAGTTTGGTATCTAACCTATCTACAGTCATACTAGAGTCGGTCTGTGTCTTTTCATCAATCACAAGCTTATGTGGTGTAACACCCCCGAAATTCACTGTTTTGCGGAAGCATAGTTTGGGGTGTTACTAATCAAATATCACAGCACAAAGATAAAGCAAACGACATCTATATGCAACGTTTGTAAATTAGTTACATTCCATAGATATAATGTTTGAAAACTTAGCGATTTCGTATACAAAATGTAGTTTCCCCTAGAGTCCACGCGTATAGCGGGAGATTCTATTACATAATCGTAATATACAAAAGATAATGCTAATAATCTCCGTTAATGCAGTTGTGTTGAAATCATGCGACTCTAGCTAAAATCCTGGAGTAATCCTACTCCATCCGGGTACCTGAGAAAACATGCTAAAAGTGTCAACCGAAAGGTTGGTGAATCTCACAGGTTTGTAAGTAATATCGGCTTTGAACACGAGATTTCATTAGTAATGCCCGTAGGCGTAAAATCAGCCATTGCAATCCAGCAATCGTAAAATCAGTATTTGCAATCCAGCAAATGTAAATAAGTAAGTTTATACCGTTGCCATGAGGCTCATAATCGAAGCTTAACCCGTAAGTAATAATTTTGCTCCCGTGACATGCTCGTAAATGAGCAAGCATCAGTAACGAATAATTAGTCACCCGTTTCTACGTGTAAATCAGTACGTGGCAGCGCTACTGCCCCGGGCGGGGAGGGTCATTTCCCTAATGGATCCATTAACTAGTGTTCGCGCTTAAGTCCATAACTAACGATATATGATGGAGAGACTTCTGTTTGTAAGTAAACTCATGCAATTCCGTTTGGTATAGTAAACAGTTTAGTACTTGTGTTCAAGGAAAAGTAGTAGCATGTTTCTCCCCCAATAAGATAAAACAGTAAAAGTGGGGCCGTAAGACTCACCTGAGTCTTGTAGTAATCAGTTGCAATTAGCAAGTAGTAAGTAAAGCAAGTAGGTTCTCCGAACCCGTAACCTTCAAATGCCTATTCATATGAAGTTATGTAAGTATGCGTCTCACGAGACGTTTCGTTTAGATGTACACAACTGGTATATCCAGTGTTTGTCCGTATGTTTGTAATTGTTTGTTTGTTGGAAAACATGTTTGGCCCGTTGGTGACGGTTTGTAGCAAAAATTCTAAAATGTTGACTTTGCTACAGTAGATTTGCTACAGTACTGCTACAGTAAAATTTGACTTTTTTGTACAGTAACTTTGACTTTAAAATTTTGGTCTTCTGTGTTTTTGCGACACAATCTGCGACACTAAAGTTTGGTATGCGACACAGTGGTTGTGTCGCATAAAGTGCGACACAAGAGCTCTGCGACACAGTGGTTGTGTCGCAAAAAGCTTGCGATGCTAATTCAATAGCGACAGAACGGTTGTGTCGTATTAAATACGACATAGTATGCGACATAGAGTGCGACACAATATTGTGTCGCAAAGGTTACGACACTAAAGGATTGGTACGACACAAGGTGCGACACAAACGGGTTTATGCGACACAGCATGCGACACAAGGCTTGTGTCGCATGTATGAACACCAGCCCAGAAACTTTCGGGTTTCAAGAATTTTCGACCAAAAACGCAAATCTAACCCATTTTTGAGCTATAAAATCGTGTATTCTTCATACATTAGGTTATATCTAAGTTGTGTACACATCAAAACATCAAAACATTACACCAAATTGAATAGATCTAAGATTTTAGGAATTTCTTACTTTTGCAAATCGAGCTAAATGGAGGATGAAATGGTGAAAACGATCTTGATATTCTTGCTCCACTCGTGATGGTGATTCCGAATATGTAATTTTCTTGGTCGGGATTTGATTCCGAAATTTGGGTGTGAATTGAGGTTGAGAGAGTTTGGTTTGTGTGTGTTTTGGTGATAATGAAAATGAAAGAGAGAAGTGAGGATGGGGGTGGGGTTTGGCTGATCCAAGGGACAAGAAAGGGGAAAATACTCCCCAAAACACAGTGTTGACTACGTGTACTAATCGTTTATTCACTAGTTTTTAATATTTAACCAAACGTTTATATTTTAAAATGTAACTAGAGTATTTAAATAAAAATACTTTGAAATTAATAGTGAAAACATTTATCGCAATGATTTAATTATTAAGTCGTGTTTATTACATTTTGTTGCGTTAGTTAAAATGTCGTCGCGATAATATGTAAATAATGCTCTTTCGGGTGTGTATTTATATAATAAAATACGTTCTCATTATTTAAGTAAATTTCTGTCACCAACGTCCAAGTAAACTGTGTCGGACTCCGTCCGGTTAATTCGCACGATTTATCCAAATCGCGTAAGTACACACATATATATATAAATCATCTTATATATATATACAAATAGAGCCTGTAATTAGTCCTATTACATACTAATTACAACTAGTTACAAACAATTAGGCATAATTAATTATCCTAATTATGCAGGTGTTACATTCTCCCCTTGTTAAATAAATTTCGTCCCGAAATTAGCTTGAGTGCACGGACGGTGCGTTATCTGGGAAGAGATGTGGGTATTTCTGTCGTATTTGGTCTTCCCGTTCCCAGGTGAACTCAGGGCCGCGCCTAGAATTCCACCTGACCTTTACGATGAGAATACGACTCTGTTTCAATCGTTTGACCTCACGGTCCATGATTTCCATAGGTTCCTCAACAAAATGAAGTTTATCATCGATTTGAATTTCGTCGAGCGGTATAATCAGTGTCTCGTCAGACAGACATTTCTTCAAGTTAGAAATGTGGAATGTGTTGTGTACGCTGCTAAGTTCAGCAGGAAGTTGCAGGCGGTATGCCACTGGACCAATCCTTTCCAGGATTTCGAATGGTCCGATGTATCTAGGATTTAGTTTGCCTCGCTTTCCGAATCGAATGACACCCTTCCACGGTGCCACTTTGAGAAGTACCTTGTCCCCTACCTGAAACTCAAGGTGTTTGCGTCTCACGTCAGCATAGCTTTTCTGACGATCACGTGCGGCTTTCAGCCGGTTTTGAATACCAACAATTTTCTCAGTAGTTTCTTGAATGATATCTGGACCCGTGAGTTGGGAATCTCCTAACTCAGTCCAACAGATCGGTGATCGGCATTTACGCCCGTAAAGTGCCTCGAAGGGTGCAGCCTTTATGCTGGTATGGTAACTGTTGTTGTACGAGAACTCGCACAACGGTAAGTGATTTTCCCAAGAAGTACCGAAGTCAACTACGCAGGCTCGTAGCATATCCTCCAGTGTTTGAATAGTTCGCTCGCTTTGGCCATCGGTTTGCGGGTGATAAGCAGTACTCATATCCAGACGAGTACCAAGAGATTTTTGTAGCGATTGCCAAAAGTTAGAAGTAAAACGGCTGTCCCTATCCGAGATGATCGAGATAGGTACACCGTGTCGTGAGATGATTTCTTTGACATAGATGTGAGTCAGACGCTCCATCTTGTCGGTTTCCTTGATGGCCAGAAAATGAGCAGATTTCGTGAGACGGTCCACGATCACCCAAATGGTATCGCAACCACTCGAAGTTTTCGGTAGTTTGGTGATGAAGTCCATGGAAATCTGTTCCCATTTCCATTGAGGAATTTCAGGTTGCTGGAGCAACCCCGAGGGTCTTTGGTGTTCGGCCTTGACTTTGGAACAGGTTAGGCATTTACTGACGTACAAGGCAATGTCAGCTTTCATGTTAGGCCACCAATACAACCCTTTGACGTCATGATACATCTTATCAGAACCAGGATGTATAGAGTATCGAGATTTGTGAGCTTCAGCCATCACCAAATCTCGCAAGTTTCCGAATTTGGGTAACCACACCCGGTTAGAGAAGTATCGAGTTCCATCGGGTTTGATTTCGAATTGTTTATCCAAGCCTCGCAAGGCTTCATTTTTCAAGTTTTCATCGTTGAGTGCTTCAAGTTGAGCGGTAAGGATTTGAGCAGGAAGCTCGTTATGAATTGTCATAGAAAGTGCTCGGACTCGAAGGGGTTTCACTCGTTCTTTTCGGCTTAAGGCATCGGCAACTACGTTAGCCTTGCCCGGATGGTATTTGATCTCGCAGTCGTAGTCACTAAGTAACTCAACCCAGCGACGTTGCCTCATGTTTAGATCCTTCTGATCGAATATGTGTTGGAGACTTTTGTGATCAGTGAAGATAGTGCTTTTCGTACCGTAGAGATAATGTCTCCAGATTTTCAATGCGAAGACCACAGCACCTAACTCGAGGTCGTGGGTCGTATAGTTTTTCTCGTGGATTTTTAGTTGTCGTGAGGCATAGGCAATGACTTTTTCTCGTTGCATCAACACACAACCAAGTCCTTGGTGTGAGGCATCGCAGTAAACTACGAAGTCTTCGGTGCCTTCGGGTAAGGAAAAGATTGGTGCACTGCAAAGTTTGTTTTTCAATAGCTGGAAGGCTGACTCTTGCTTATCAGTCCAATCGAACTTCTTATCTTTCTGAGTCAGTGTGGTTAGGGGAACAGCTATTCTTGAAAAGTTTTCGATGAATCGGCGGTAGTAACCAGCAAGACCTAAGAATTGTCTCACTTCGGTTGGAGTGGTCGGTGACTCCCAGCCCTTGATTGCTTCAATCTTGGCGGGATCAACATGAATTCCTTGGCTGTCAATCACGTGCCCGAGGAATTGAACGGTTCGAATCCAGAACTCACACTTAGAGAATTTGGCATATAACTCTTCGTGTTTCAGGAGTCCTAGAATGGTTTCCAGATGTTGAGCATGTTCCTGCTCGTTGCGCGAGTAAATCAGAATATCGTCGATGAACACAATGACGAATTTGTCAAGATATGGTTTGCACACCCGATTCATAAGGTCCATGAATACTGCCGGTGCGTTGGTCAACCCGAATGGCATCACTTGGAATTCGTAATGCCCATAACGAGTTCGGAAAGCTGTCTTTGGAATGTCATTGTCACGGACTCGGAGTTGATGATAACCCGACCGTAGGTCAATCTTTGAGTAAACACTCGATCCCTGGAGTTGGTCAAACAGATCATCAATTCTAGGAAGTGGGTACCGATTCTTTATGGTTAGCTTATTCAGCTCTCGGTAGTCGATACACATTCTCAAGTTTACGGTTTTGCTCAATTAACCTTAAGTTAAGGTTCACTATTTCCTGATCCTTACTAGCAATTGTCTCATTTAAGTCTTTGATATTCATATAGAGACCATCTATGATAACAGATTTTTCACTTATGGTATCTCTAAGTTTTGTTCTATCCGAAGCATCAGACTTAATTTTATCTTTTAAGACTTGTTTATCATCACTTAATCTACGAATATCCATAATAGCTTGATCAAGTTCAGATCTAACAGTCTTATAGGATTCCTTATCCATATTCAATTGTGATGACAGGTTGCTATTTGACACAGTTAAGACACTATTCTGAGATTGTAAATCAGTAACTAAGTAACAAACATCAGCAAGATTAAGAATATCTAAACATACCTTCTTCTTGTCAGTTTGTAATTCAGCCATGCGTGCCACAAATTCTTCAGGACTCATATCTGGAGCTGAATCCATTTATAGCACGTCATCATCACTTGCCTTCACTTCAGACTCAGGCACCTCTACTTTCTGTTCCATATCAGTGGGCATGTAGGACACTGATCAAGCAGTTGTCTCTTCGATCTCGGCCATCAAAGCTTCCTCAGAATGAGCTTGCCAATCATAAGAGCCATCCAACTGCTTCACCACTAAGGCTTTGGAAGCGAGAGTACTTCCCGAACCTTGTTTTCCTTGTGCTTCTACTTTAGGTCTTTGGCATTCTCTAGCAAAATGACCAATACCCTGACAGTTAAAGCATCTGACCTTGGTTTTGTCAAACCCTGATCTATTGCCCAACACCTTTCTACCAGTTCTCTTGAGGAAATTCTTCACCTTTCTAGATATCAACGCTAGTTGATCTTGAAGCTCCAATTCCTCAAGATAATCAGAATCTATCTGCTCATAATCCTCATCAAACAGAATAGGATCATTGATCTTTCCCTCTATGTAGTTCTCGTATGATGCCACAAAGGAAGCAAGAACAGACAATTGCTGTTCAGCAGATTTCACACTCATGGGCATCTTCTGATGCTCTTGAGGTGACTTCTCAGAATTCTTTCCCTTTGTCTCATCACCAGAGGAGGAAATAAAACACAGATCTTCAGTAATCATTTCTCCATTTTCACTAGTATCACCAACTAACAGTGCAGTGGTCGAACTAGATGACACAGTCGAAAGACTTGACTTTCCATGATACAACCCAGGGTTCTGAACCTGATCAGAATCACTATCTCTTGACTTTTTGGAGAAATCATAACCTTTCAGCTTGTCAATGACTTGCTCTAAGGTCATAGTAGAATACCTAGTTTCGTTATCCTTAATCATAACGCCATACATTTCCCATTTAGAAGGCAAACCCTCAAGAAACTTGTCGGTTTTAGCTACTTCTTCTTCAACAATTTCACGGTATTCCAGTTCACTTAGTAGATGGTAGAAACGCGTGACATAGGCATCAAGATCTTCTCCTTTTAAAGCTTTAAACATAGTAAACTGCTTTTTAAGAAGACTCCTCTTGCCAGCTCTCACTTGTGGACTTCCCTCACCTCTTTTCTCTAGAGCTTCCCAGAGCGTTCTAGCAGTATGAAAAGATTTCAGTTGATGAGCAATCTCTTTAGGAAGACACATCTTTATGCATGAATGTGCTTTATTCTCATTTCTGTAAGTTTCCTTCTCTTGATCACTCATGTTAGCATAGGTAAGAACCACAGTGGCATTCTGAACAGTTTGTGTAGGTGCGGTGTATCCACTCTTGATACACATCCAGATTGACAGGTCATGGAATCTACAGCAAGATTCGAATCTGTCCTTCCAATTGTAGTAATCTTCGATTCTTAACAACTTAGGTGGAACGTTTGACTTTCCCACCTCGTGGTCCATTTCGATCATTCTACTTAAGTCAGACATCTTAAAAACGTAAAATTAAACTGTTTCAGCGAATTCAGAAAACTCAACTCGCAAGACTCAGCTCAACTCGCAATCTCAGCTCGACTCGCAGAATTTGTCGATTCGCAAGCCTCAGTTCGGATTGCCAAAGATGTCGATTCGCAAGTGATGTCGATTCGCGAGGGATCTCGGTTTGACTCGCAAGCCTCAGTTCGACTCGCTAGTTCAACTCGGTTCGTAGGCGACGCTGGAACCCTAATCTCGACTCGCGAAACGGCTGTTAAACCCGAAAACAAATTTTTAAGGTATTTTTACGACTGAAACTTAGAATTTCGGCTGTAAACAAACCCTAAAACGTCCATAGAATGATTTTGATCGTTAGTATTGCAAGAATGCACGTAAAAACGACCCGAATCAAAAACGCAATAACACTAAAACTTATGAACACACTCGTATTTAGCCCGAAAGCTCTGATACCAGATGTAAGTCCCCTAGTTTTAGGATCGATAACTTCGTTATCTGTAGTATTAAGGTGCGGAATCCCTCAATACGGTGTTATCTTACTAACAACGAATATGTTCGTAATTGCGTGTATTAAAGCTTAACTTTAAACGAATAATACGTCAAAGCCTAGCAGTTAGGTATATGTTTTCTCTGGTTGTCGAGTTCGCAGATCAGAAAGACAAATAGCCAAAAGTTATGTTTTTCACAGAGTAAAAAACATTATATACGTCCAGCTCACCTCGGCTCGCATGGGCCTGCGAGTTCGGTCCAACTCGCAGCCCAAGCCCAGTAAAGGACTCGGCTCGCCAGACTAATGCTTCGCGAGTTCAGGTCTCACCTCACAGCTCAACTCGCTACGACCTGAGATCTCGACTCGCCTCGCATTAAACGTCTATTATTTATTTCGTCTTTAAACATTCGTCTAACTTAGCACAATAATATGTTTAACGAATATTACTAACAAAACAAATATTTATTTACAAATCTAAACCAATATACAAACGTAATAATAATTACACCAGTCCTATTTCAAGCTAGATCTGTTGTCACAATCTATGTTCCAACACTGCAGGTTATATTGCTATGCCTTGGAGTCTAACTACTGCAGGTGTATATGTTGGCGTTTTTCTGCTTCTTGGAGTTAAGTTTCGATAAAAAAAAAAAAAAAAAAAAAAAATTTCAACCACTGCTTTGTTTATATGATTTTGCTAGATCTGAAGTACTACTTGTATTGAGTTAGCACTGCCTTGGTCGGTTGGTACTGCTTGTACAAGTGGGCACTGCTAGCTTTATTATGTAAATGATGCATTTGAAAAATCAAGTGTTGATTACCACTGATGGTTATTTTCACAATTACCACTGAACGTGTTATTTTTCTTAATTAACAATGTTTTAGTTATAATTGGGGATCTGATCAAATTAGGGTTTACAACTGATTTAATTTCAGTACTTAACTCTCAACACTTAGGGTTTTTCATTACGCTTTCAAAATTACATACACAAACCACTGCGTTAAGTCTCATAGATTCTCAATTCTGTAAATCATCCTCGATTCTTTTCGATTTCATGATTTCTTATCATGGCATCGACTTCGTCTTCTGTTCAACTACCAATTGGAAAAGATCATAATATGATCGTTTTCTTGATGAAACCTGCTGAGGCAAACGAGTATGTGGAAATCATTGATTTCCTTCGTGCTTCACATATTCGTCATGCTCTTACTGTGGCACCCAGAATTTCTCATGAACATATCAACAATTTCTGGGTGAATGCTACGATTGAAGAGGGACAGGGTAGTAAAAGAATCGTTTCAAAAGTCATGGATACACGAGTTGTAGTTACTGAAGCTACTGTTAGAGCTTCATTACAACTAGATGATGAGGCAGGTATAACCTCTTTAAATGATTCTGTTATGTATGATACTTTACGTTTGATGGGTTATGAGGGTTCTTTTGAAGTTTTTACTTTTCAGAAAACCTTATTTTCTCATCAGTGGAGGTTTTTGATACATACAATTTTACACTGTCTATCATCTAAAAGATCATCTTTTGAACAGTTTGGAAGCAACATTGCTTATGCAATTGCTTGTCTTGCAACTGGTCAAAGATTTAATTTTTCAAATCTGATATTTTCTGGTATGCTTAGAAACATTGAGCAACCAAAGATTAAATTTTTGATGTATCCACGATTTGTGCAGTTGTTCTTAAATGAACAAATTCCTAATTTAACTGCACTTGATAAAGTTATTGGTATTGTATCTTTTAAACCAAAAGTTTTTGTAAATATGAAGAGAGATACTAAATTTTCTGGGAAGGTTGCAACATTATTTTCTACTATGCTTCCTGCACCTTCCACCACAGCATCAATACCACCAACTGAAGCTGAACCAGCTACTGAGAGAATGGTTCCACCCACCACTTCTCAACCCACAGTAGCTGGGGGTAATAAAAGAAAACAAGGGACCACAACAGCTAAATCTACTAGAGCCAAAAAGGCTAGAAAACAGGCATCTGAGGCTGCTGCTACTCAGGTGTCTCAGTCAAATGATTCATCACAGCAGATGATCAATGAGGAAGAGGTTGATCATTCTGAGAGGGCTGCTTCTACTGCTTCTAGCCCACTGGCAGAGCAGGACAGAAGTAACATAAATAAGACCCAATCAGAGGCAACACAAGGACATGATTCTACACCTGTAGATGATCCTAGTGGTCCCAGTACCAAGAACCAAGGGGACTTTGATGATCATGCTAGGCATGAGTCAGAGTTTGATAATGTCAATGATTCACCAAAGGATTCACATCCTGAAGGTGTTGAGGCTAGATCTAACTTAGAATTGACGAAAATGATTGATAATGTATGGTCAAAGTTTGTAGAAGAGAGGAGAAAGAATAAAGCTAAGGATGAGATTGTAGCTCAGTTGTAGAGGAGAGTGCAGCAGTTAGAATGGATTGTTATTAAGTGTCTGAAGAAAGGGAGAAAGTATGTAGTTCATGATACTTCTGAACCTGAGGATGCTTATCAGTTTCCACAAAATGCTTTTAAAAAGGGAGAAGGTCTGGATAAACTTGGGTGATAAGATGAATAAGAATGACAAGGTGGTGGATGATGATGAAAAGGTTGATGAAGAAATAGAGATGGAAAGACCTGAGGATGATGAGTTTGTGCATACACCTCCAACACCACCAACAGAGCCAGAAATTAATGAGTCAGTATATGAAACAGTGGAAACAGAGATGAAAGAACCAGTGGTAGATAATGTATCTGAACATACTGAGGTTATTAGTTCAGTGGTTCAGACTGAAGAGGTTGATTTGGGAGCTAAGACTGAGGAGCTAAAGATTGATGGTGATGATGGTGAGGAAGTCAATAAACCTGAGGTAGCAGTGGAACAAGAAAAGACTGATGCTTAGCAACAAGTTGAAAAGACTAGAAAAAGAGCATTCCAGTTAAAACTGCTAAGGTAACAGGAACAGGAAAGAAGGTTGAAACTCCAAAGAAACAATCTACACATCCATCTTTGCCTGGATTTCAGATCAGAGAACCTGCTGCAGCTCCTGTTCAACAGAAGAAAGATTTTCCAAAGATTGATCCTAAGGATAAAGGTAAGGGAAAGCTGGAAGAAGAACCAAAGAAGAAAAAGCAAAAGCCTGTGCCAGCTGAGGTAACTGCTCATGATACTGAATATGCACAAAGACTATAGGCTGAGCTCAATGCAGAGGATTTGATTGATGTTGAGATAGAGGAAGGAAAATTTGTGAAAATGACAAAGGAACAAGTGGCAGAATGGGATGAGTATTTGTTGAAAGAGCAGAAGCAGGATGATATTGAGTATTTGGTTGATCAACTTAAGAAGAAGAAAGAAGAAGAGGCTAGAAAGAAAAAGGCTGCAAAACCACCAACAAAAACTCAGATGACAAAGAGTTTGATTGCAAAGCTAAAAGGTGGGTATATTCCTATGAATGCATTGAAGCAGATGACTTTGGAAAGATTGTAGAATTTGTGGGATAAAGATGATATGAATCCTGATGTGATTGAGAGGAAAGAAAAAGAAAAGAAAGAAGCTGAAAAGGAAAAGAAAAAAGCTGAAAAAGAAAAGAAATTGAAAGAAAAGGAAGAAAAGGAAAAAAGAGAAAAGGAAGAAGTTGAGAAAAGGAAGAAAGAGGAAATTGAAAGAAAGAAGAGAGAATTGGATGAAATTCCTGATAGAGAAAGGAATGTTGATGAATTGAAGGAATTTATTCTGTTACAACCAGTGGAATCTGAGGTAATTAATGTTGAATTGCCTGGTATAATTGATTGGTCAATTGAGCAGTTTGTCAATCCTGTTAAGATTCACAAGATTAAAATTGAAAGAGCAGATGGAAATGTATCTTGGTGGAGATCTTTTAGGGATTTGATAAAGAGGATTAGTAGAACTGATTTGGTAAGAATGTATGAGATTGGGATGGAGAAGGATTTAGATTTGAAGAAGTTTGATAATCTGGTTGAGAAGGTTACATGGCATTGGATTAAGGCTATGTTTGAACCAGAAGAGTTTCCATTTCAATTTAGCACTTTCAGCAAGGTCAAGAATTGGATTTATCATGCCAAACCTGGAGTACATCAGATTGTTATGGATGATGCAGTATTTATGTGGTTGTTGACTGATAGATTTTATGATATAAATCTGAGATTTTTGATGGGCATGAGAAATGCAAGGTTACAAGCTGCAGTTTTAGATGATGTAGCTCTGGAATTGGTATATATGGTGCTGAATCAGATTCATAAGAAAGAGGAGATAGATAGGAGGAAGAGAAGAAAAGACTGACAGTTTTGAAAGAATTTTGTAAAGCTCATAATGGAGGATTTGTAGAAACTTAATACTGTGGAGGACAGATTAAGTTTAGGGGGAGATTGTTGAGTCAAAACTGTTTCTGAGTTGAAGTTGTTGAAGAGAAGACAGAGTACAAGTGATTAAAACTGTTTGTGATGAAGGTTACAACTGTCTTTACGAAGTTACAACTGATAGAAGAAAACTGAAGAGAAGACAAGTGTTACAACTGATTGAAGATAGATTTCAACTGATAGTTATGTGTCTGTAAGTAGTTAAAACTGCTTATGTATCTGTAACTGTTAGTTATATATGTAGCAGTTAACACTGATTATATATTTGTACTTAGTCTTATATTACAATTGAAGCAGTTACCACTGAATGTGTAACAGTCACAACTGTTTACTTCAGAATGGTAGTTACAACTGTTTATGATTTTGTAATAAGTATGAGTCGGTTATGGAAGTTATTTTATTCCATATTTGTAGGAGATTGTATAGGACTCTATGTGATATAAATAGAGATCCTTTAGACCTAGATAGGTTAACATTTTTGCACAGCTTCAAGGTTTTCTGTAACCCTAATACATCAAGTGTATTCGTCTTATATCATTAATAAGATTGAAGCTTTCGGTATATTATTGTGTTATGAGTATTAATTTATATTCATAGATCTTCTTAATATTATTGAGTGTGATTCCGCAACTTCTCAATAATACATTCAAGGCTTATTATATACGATTGTTTATTAAGTTAAAAAGGGACTAACAGTCTGCAAATAAAGCAAAGCAAAACTGAAATTTTTATAAGCCAAGGAAAATATGTTAAAGATTTATTAAAGAAATTTGAATTCATTAACTGCTCATCCCTTGCTACACCAATGTCACCAGCAGTGAAACTACATGCTGATCCTGATGGTAAATCTGTAAACATTACTGCTTACAGAGGTATGATCGGATCACTACTGTATCTCACTACAAGTAGACCAGACATTATGTTTGCTACATGTCTCTGTGCTAGGTATCAAGCAATTCCAAAAGAATCACATCTACTTACCGTTAAAAGAAAATCTTGGTCTCTGGTACCCAACTGGTTCAGATTTCTCACTGAAGGGATATTCTGATTCTGATTATGCTGGATGCAAGCTGGATAGAAAGAGTACATCTGGTAGCTGTCAGTTTCTAGGAGAAAAGCTTGTTAGCTGGTCCAGTAAGAAACAAAATTCAGTTTCAACCTCAACCGCTGAAGCTGAATATGTCGCTGCTAGTGCATGTACTGCTCAAATTCTCTGGATGAGAAATCAACTTGCTGACTATGGCTTTGACTTCACTGAAATACCAATTTACTGTGATAGTCAAAGTGCCATAGCCATTGCAAGCAATCCAGTGATGCCCTCAAGGACAAAGCACATTGATGTCATATATCATTTCATCAGGGACCATGTGATGAAAGGTGATATTGAACTTCACTTTATTCCAACAGACTACCAACTCGCTGATCTGTTTACAAAACCTTTGGATGAGAAGAGATTTAACTTTCTTATCAACGAACTTGGTATGTTAAACTTAAATGAATAAATAAATTCTTTGAATTTATTTTATTTATTTTTGCTTTATCTTTTAAATTGCTTTGAATAAATGGACTCTATCAATTATAATTTATAGAAGAACTTATTACCTGATTAACTAACTTTCACTGATCTAATCAGCAAGTTTAGTGATCAGTTAGTTATGTCTTTCTATTGTTTTAATTGATAAAGTCAAATGAATATTTATTATGTCTCAAAAATAAAGGTAATATCACTTCTTCATGTTATTTCTAGCTGATCTGGTCAGTATTCTAAGTTGTGACTTGATCAGTAAGTTCTAAAAATAAAGAATTGATATACTCTTAATCTATGACATAATACATATTCGTTTTTTTTAATAAAGTATATCTGCTTAAAATTGATAACAGTGATCTATATCAAATCTGAAACTTGGTTTAAATGATTGAATCAGTATTCTAAGTTGTGATTAAATCAGGAAGACAAAGTTTCAGCGAGATATATGATCAAAATTATCTCTTTATGATATTTATACTACTTTTCAGTGGTAAATCAGGTTACTGATTATGTATCTCCAGGGACTTTCACTCCCTGAGATATCATTTAATGGTGGAATATAAATCGTCAAAACATTCGTTATATTTAATACGTTTCGTATTTAATTTAACGGATTTCAAAAATAAATGTTTTATGGTACAACGGAAAAGTCGCGTTTTCTGACATTATCTCTCCTACGTCATTGCACTTTTCCGGCGCACCACTCCCATCACCATTAATGCCACCACGCTCCACCATCATCACCCCTATACCACTACCACCCACCACCATCATCGTCCACGACGTTACGTTTTTAACCACATGATCATAAAGTTGCGTACTACTATAAAATCAGGGACTTCGCCCATCTTTCATTCCTTACGCATACTTGATTTTCATAATATCAAAAACCCCTCATTTTTAAAACCCTAAAATCTGCAACACAATATTCTCAAATGGCAAAAACAAAATTTTTCTCAAATTCTTATACACCAACTACAGAGATTAAAGATCTTCGAGCCTCTGCTGTAAGTGAGGATTTGATTATAACAGTTCCCAAATCGGAGATAATCAATTTTCTAAATAATCATTTCATTCTCCCTGCTCTCACCTTATCGCCTGGGGAAATGAACCCAAAATGGCTAAGTGAGTTCTGGTTTACCTGTACTCACTCAGTTGTTAATGGTGTTTCACAACTTCAGGGTTTTATCGATAATGGTGGTCAAAAGATAATCATTACTACCTCCATCATCCGTACTGTTTTACAACTACCTGTACATGCTGTTTATGTACCACTACCTGATGGAGATGTAGCCAAGGGAGGCTTAGTCAATCTCACTGGGATTGACTGTAAATACTCCGTGGATGGCAGTGGTAATCATAAATACTCCACTGTACACAAATCCAAAAATGGATGGTGTTTGGAATGCCCTATTTTCAAATTTTATTCAAAGTTTGGGCACAAAAACAGGGAGCTATGATCAATTCAGCTCCCTAGAGGCACAAATCAGCTGGTCACTGGTCAACTCGCTAAAAGTTGACTATGCAAGTGTGATCTTTAACTAGCTGGTTAATCGGATCGCTGAGCCTACCAGGGCAAAATACGTGCCCTATCCTAGGTTTCTATCACTGATTTTTAAAGATCAGTTTGAATCCTATGATAGAGTATCTTTCAATGGTTTTGAGCCAACACTGGTAGGAAGTCAAATATTTTCTAAACCAGCGACTATGTCTCTCCCTGAGTTTATGAGACCAAAGGGGATACTTGCACCCCAGCCTTTAACTGTTGTACATCCGTTCGCTTCTGCCCCTACATCGACCACGTCACTGACCACACCCCCAGTGACTACTGTGGTCAAACCACCAGTCAAGAAATCATCCACCGCTCCCAAGAAAAAATCCAAATTATGGTCCCTGACATTAAAGGATCAGGGACATAGCAAAAAGAAGACGTCTAAGGACATCAAGGGTGAAGCAGAGTCTGAACGTTCAGTCCCTGTGGGCACCCTTTATAAACCCAAACCTACAGCTGCTTCACTGGATTCCCGAAAGTCCAGTGACTCTACAAAGGGAAACCTACAGACAGCTACAATGGCTCAACCCATTGTTAGTAGTGATTTGGGTGCATCCCACACCCTCCCATCGAGTCAAACCCCCAGCCACTTGTCATCCTCACGAAAGGATGACATTTCAAACAAAGGGCTAGTGGTATCAGTGGGTGATAACACACCCATCGCTGATACCACACCACTAGCTACAGACCCGAGCCATCTCTCTTGTAGCACTGCACCAGCCGTCAATGTCTCTCCACAGTCACATGGAGAGACATAGGCTGCCATTTCTATTTTCGATGATCCACCAGCTAGAACACAAGCTGGTGATGACGAGGAAGCCCAACCAATGGATACCTCCACCTCCGACGATGAACAACCACCACCACCACCACCATACATCATTACTACTGTTGCTGTTACTGTTACATCCACACCTACACCACTCACCACTGTTCCACCAGCTACTCTTGTCACTTCACCAATCCAGGAGTTGGACGCCATGTCTCTCTCTAGTGACAACGTCTCAATGGTAGCTGGTGATGATCCCCTTGCTGAGACTGCCATGGGTGCACGGGATCAGGGAGCCCAATCCAAACCCCCACCTACACCACTAACATCACCATCAAAACAACCAACACCACCATAATCACCAATTCAACAAATACCACATCCACCATCTCCTAAAGCTGCTGATCGAGCCTCATCATCCACTCCCTCCTCCACGGATTAGCTGCTGATGGAGTACATTGCCACCTCCCAACAACAAATAAAACTTCTCACTGAAGAAAGGGAGTCACTAAAAGGTAATGTTGTTGAGCTTACTGCTAAAATTTACTCTCTTGCAGCAGTATATGATCCAATCCCTTCTTGGAGTGATGCTATAAGTGAAAAGGTTAAGATTCTAGCTGCAGCTGGCACCGATCACTCTCAACTGCTAAATACTCTATCAAAAACCCTATCTGATCTCGCTACTAGTACACGCATCAGGCTGCATACTCATGATGATGCTATCTCTTCTCTCACTGCTAAACAAACAGAGATGGCTTCTTCTATGCTTGAGTACATATAAGCCACTGATAAGATAATGGCTGCTATTATAACACCCCTCATTTACTAAACCATTATAATAATGATTTTGACTCGGAAGCGTCTATCTAAAACATATATTATTACTATACAATATCTTAAAATGTTTATAATCTTTTTCCACACGTGATACACAATAATTTAAATTTCTTCAAACCCAAACTCTACAACATAGGTGTTATATAATTCCAAAGACACTTTGATTTTATCAAATCAAGATCAGAGTAAACACTCACTTGTCAAACATTCCATTCCAGTGTCATCTTCTTGCCCAACCCATTATCAAATCACAACCTACAAGAAGTATTAATGTGAGGGATTAGCTCAACGCTAAGTGAGTAGACATATAACCAACAGTCTAACTTAGCAATAACAAATCAGTTTACAGCCAATAATCGTAAACACATAGCGTCAAAGAGGACCAGTGGTTCTTGAGGAAACCTTCTCAAGGAACACTTTAAAACCAACTGCAGGCCATTACAGAGGTTTAACTGACTACTTGGTGCTATTAACCTAAACAACACAGGCTACGACAATAATACTTGTACTAAGACCCTGTGTAGTCCAAACAATAGCAAACCCAAGCCCAGCCCCATGGTGGCCTCTGAATATCGTCAAGCCCAAAGGCTGAATATCACGTGATCACATATCCACATACTCATCATAGCAACATATCAGACTAAACAGTTTATCAACAGTATTGTTACTATTAAACCATAATCATCATGGCAAATTAAAACAGTAATAATACGTTTACCCGTTGTAACCAAACCTGTTACAACTAAATCACACTGAGGATACAGATCCACTCACCGAATACCTCAGTTGTCCACTCAGTAGTCTAATTTCACCGAGTCTTCTCCATACCTGAGAATACAACAGAATAACACAAGTCAGTCACCTGTCTCAACATATATTTATCATCATTCCAATATGTTTATATTAACAAATCTCTAAATTACTCAGTTCATATAAGTTTATACAATCATCACCATTATCAAAATCCAATCCATGCTTACATGGATTCATATCATATATATCAACAACTTATTTAGTAATTACAATTATCATACTCAACTAATCAAGATTATCAATAACCACCTTAAACATCATAATTTCGTAATCACTTATCAAGTTATGATTGTTGATGTGACTCAGATAGTCATGTTTTTAAGGGCAATATTCCGCACTTTTTGGACGTATCTTTAGTGAAAACATTCCAAAATGATCATTATTTACTAAAATTCACTAAAGTGGTCTAAATATAGGCGTTGCTGCAAAAATCACCTAAAACGTCCAAATAACAAGCAAATCAGGGTGAATAAACGTGCATAAAATCCTCCGGCCTCATTTACCTTATATAGATCACATTCTAACTTCATCATATGATAAAACAGGTAAAATCGAGACGGGAAAATCAAGAATCATGCAAATCGGATAAAGAACGGAGAAGACTGAGCAGTATCAGACCCTATAAAGTCATTTCGGCTATGCTTGAGCTATACACATCCAATTTCAATGAAGTTGGCATCATTAGAAGCGTAACGGAATTTCAAAGACACAGGCGAAAGAATCAGGTCAAACGGACGCATAACGAAGGAGATACGCACGTTTTAAGCAACGAACGAAATCAGACGGACACCGTATACGGCCTTAGCAACCATAAACGGCCTACCTAAGACCGTATACGGCCTCATACATACCGTATATGGCCCCACCAAGGCCGTATATGGCCCTATGCACCCCGTATCGTGCTTCGTTTGCTTGTACGTGCTGTTTCGCGAGTTGTACGGCTGATTTTTGAGCTTTGTCTATAAATAGGAGGTCACCCCTCTTCATTCTACACCAAAACACATTCACACATTTCTCTCACTTTCATTTCTCTCTTTTTCTTTCACTTTCTCTCTCTAACTTTCTCTCTCTAGCACTACTCTTAGGAGTTAGAGGAGAAAGGTTAGGGTTGAGCTTACGGTTCGAGTCTAGAGGAAGGTTTAGCTTGGTATTCTTGTTGTAACGAGTTTTTCAAGTTCAGACTATTTGTAATCCTCAGTATTACGCTGCTGTATTCCCGGTGATATCTAAACTTTACTTACTATTATAATGCTTGTGCTTTATGTTATTTCAGTTTGTATTCTGCATATTGCCATGTTTATAGAGTAGTTTAATATTGTGATTGTTGAAATGTAGATATTAGGAGTAGGGATGATGTTAAATTAATGTTTCATTTATACGATTGGAAATTGTTATGCTATGTATCTGGTTAAGCTTATCCTGAATATAGATCTAGTCTCTCATCACCCTTTCCAGACTTTCACGTGACTGTTGCCCTAGGATAGGATCTGATCAACCCTAATACTATGAATATACAGTTATCTCCAGTTACAGTATGAAACTATGAACTTTCCTTTAAAAGGCACGGTACTTCGTATAGCGTTGGAAACACCTCGTGTGGAGTACAAATACGTGGAAGCTAAGGAAATGCCATGGATTGTTTCATCGTGAATTACCTAGAAGTGACCCTTCTAGAACTGTGGTCTAGGAATCAAAGCTGTGGAAATGCTTGTTGCACTGTACACCGTTAGTACACCTAAGATCTGGAACACTGTGGAAATGCTTAAATGCCCAGTACACCGTCAGTACATCTAGGGTTTGGAACACTGTGGAAATGCCTAATTGCCCTGTACACCGTGATTATTCCTAGGGATGAACGCCTGACTGTAAATGAGGGTCTATATTTACGATGGTTAAGTATGTGCTTCAACAGATACAATACAGGGTAGTGTCAATCATAGACCTAGACATGCAAAACCCTAATCACACCAATAGTTTAACATACACAGGATACAATCAGTATTTGCTATGATAAAAGTAAATAGACGATTAGGTGTTAAGAAAGGTCAGTAAATACAATAGCGGTCTGTTGCCTTATGCCTGATCCCTAGAACATTTAGGGTGACTTTGTCTTAGTTAAGCAAAGGCTCAGGAGGATTTGAAAACAGCCTGATCTGATCAGAATCATGATAACCTAGGATTCCAGTGACATATGTTTCTAGGGTTTCACCTGAACGTAGGGTCCTAGTGTTTACACCGAAAGTATGTCTACTCTTTATCTGGTAAATCTCCAATCAATTTTATAATGAACATCATCCCGAAACCCTAGTTATCCAAGTTTCAGCAATCACATCTCTACCTGTCTGCTTAAACCCTAATTTCATTTCTTGTTATTTACTTTTCTGCATTTAGGATAATTATAAAACAAAACCTTCCAAACAAAAATCTATCTACCTACCCCCATCCTAATTGCGACCATAATCTTTGGTGACCCGCTTTATTTCAATTCGCTCCAATTTAAGAACGACCTCGAGTTATACTTACTGCTTGCTCCCAAGGTAGGTAGTACTTATAGTTTGAGCCTTAGCTCTTATAAATTTAAAACTCACTGTCCGCCGCTTCTGTTGCTGTTGGAACAACGACCGGAGTCAAGTCCGACCGACCGATAGGAGTGACGACAATTGTTATGATCACAACATCACCTTAATCAATATCAATCATTACTAAATAACCTAATTAGACCATTAACAAGGTTATTAGCATCATATATGAAGAATTCTCAAAACCCCAATACTAGGTTTAATGAATCTTTTAAGAAATCATGTTTAACTTTGATTCTTTCACTATTAATTAAATGTTCCTAATCGTAACAATATCAATTTCATCATAATCATCATAATCTCTATAAATCTCAAGAACACTTAATCAATTCATAACTTTTAGCTTGAATAATATTAATCATCATCATTAACCACAATTATCAATTTATACATCATTACTCTAAGCTTAGAGACTTTGATTCTTGAAAAAAATATCAAGTTCATGACTTTCTTCATAATTTTACTTTAACCTTTTCAATTCTAGGTTAGGTTTTAACTAAAAATCATGATTTAAACACTAACTAACAACTATATCATCATTACAAGCTTCAATTTCATATCAATCATCCTAATTTCATCAATTACTCAAAACCCCACTTTCTAGGTTTATATAATTCAAGAAATTGAAACTTACAAAGTGATTAGAAGGATCAAAGGATGATTACTTCATGTTATTGAAGCTTGAATCAAAGTTATATAGCTCCAATTTCAACTCACAGCTTGTTTTCAAGTTTACAAGTCGTCCCTGTGGTATGTTTGGTTCGGCCGTACAGAACAAGGAGGAGAGGAGAGTAAATTTTCACCAAAGATTGAAGATTTAAGCTTGATTTAGGGTTTGATTTTTAATTCTTGAAGCTTTCTCTTGATTTCATGATTTTTCTGGAACTTGTTTGAAGTCAGAAACGTATTTTAGACATATATGGAAATAATATGTGTACAAGTTTTTTGTCCCCTTCTAAACCTATTGTCTGGAACCTAGAAACCATTTGCGAGGAAAAACTATTTTATTTTACCGTCAACTATATTAATTTAAAACAATTAATAATTTACTAGTCACAATAAATTATTTGACTCTTTTTCCAATTAATTTCAAATAATACAACGAAACTATTTTCTGACACATTAAATAATATTTCTAAGTCAGAAAATATTAAAATACTACTAGACCCAAGAAATGGGTGTTACAGCTATTCCAAAGATGGCTTCTCAGCATCAAGCTACTAAGGCTGAAGTTGCTGCCCTCCGAATTGATAATAAAAAGCTATATCGCTGGATCAAGGAGTGTGTAGCATCTTTTTATGATGAAAAGGGGGAGAGAATAGTTGCTGACAATGATGATTTCATCAAGAAAGCTGTTGATCATAGAGAAATACTGTTGGAATCTTTCTCCCTTCGATCTATTGCTGAGAAACCAGATTTAGAAGCTGATGCAATGGCTGAATTATCTTGGATTGATATGGATACTGATGATGATGAGGATGTGTATGAGGAAATTGATTTCCCTAAGTTTCATCCAGATGAACTCAGGATGTATGATGGCAGAGTTAAGGAATGGGCTGCTGATGAGGCAGCACGTGTTGAGGGGGAGTCAGTGAGCTACGAGTTGGCTCGTTGGCAATGGATGAACAGGCTAGATGATGATGATGAGAATGATGTTGATATGGATGAGGGAAATGATGGAGATGATGATAATAATGATGATGGCAATAATGATGATGGTAAGAATGATGCTGATAAAGAAGATGATACTGATGAACAAATGAAGGATCAGCTACATATCTCTTCTATTCTAAAAAGAAAAAGGACCAGCGAAACGTCTGCATCTGGGTCCACCTCCTCCAAACACAGAAAGAAAACAATCACTGAGGAGGACATATCAGCTACCATACATCAACTAGAAACAATTTTGGAAGAGCCTGAATCATCACCAAAACCTCAATTGGATATTGTCATATCTGAGGTCAACCCACTATCAATTCAAACCATTGAAAGCACAGAACCAGAAAGTTACTTCATCAGTAATTTTGCTGAAGAAGTAGTCACTACATCAGTGACTACAGCTATCAATCCATAATCAATCACAACAGCTACTCAACAACTCACAATTCCACTGACAGCATCAGCAACACAACCAACAGAAGTAACAACAGTAACCACTATCTTATCCTCTCTACCCACAGCCACTTCATCACCTGAGATCACTATGCCAGAGACCTCTGTTTCAACTCTTCTACTATCTTCTGACTCTACATCAGGAAGCCTCCATCCTGAAGAAACAACTGAACGGCGTATAGCCAGAAAAATCAAGGCTAGACAGGATAGGGAGCGAGAAATGATCCTGAAAATTCAAGCTGAGGCAGAATTAAGAGAAGAGGCAGAAAGAAAGCAGAGGTTGAAAGAGTTGTCTGACAGTGATAGGGCTTATCTATTAAAGCTCAGCGGTGAGGAAGCTGAGCAGAGAGAGCGAGAAATGCGGCTAAAAAGAGAGCAAGAAGAAGCTGATGCTGTGTTTGCTAGGGTGTTGCAGAATGTTGTGGATTCTGAGCAGCAACAAGAATTAGCTATTGCTGATCCTAAAAGGAAAGAAGGAACAAAAACATCAGTGGATAAATTATGGAATGAAATAGACAGAAAGAAGTATGCAGCTAGAATGACCGGCAGATTAAATCCTGCTCCTATCACCAAGGTCAATCTGAAGAAACCAAAGAACAAATCTCAAGCACAACTACTTATCCACAGAGGCATAGAGACTCAAGCAATTACACTAGATCAAGTCTGTAAAATGCACAGAGAGGAATGGAATGAGATAAGACTTGCTATGAGTCACTCATCAAGTGCAGCGAAAAGAGAGGTGCTCAACGAGATTGACAGATTGTTTCAGAAGATGGTTGATCTACAACTACTCAGGCCAGAAGATACTGTCATATATGGCGAGGAGATAGTTCAGCCACCTAGTCCAAGGTATAGGTCAGGTACTAGAAGCATACACAGAATTTGATAAGGATCCACCATTGAAAGTGTACTCAAGAAGGAAAGATAGAGTCACAGCTGCAAAAGTGGGACAGTTGTATTCTATCTTTGGAAACTTGCTAAATCCTCTTGGTCAAATCACTAAATGATTTTATGCAATCAATTTAATTAATATTTATCCAGGAAATTAGGGTGTAGAATCCTGCCATTTCTACCCTTAATTCTAGTATTTGATTAGTATAAATAAATGGCTAGTTTTATGTCTAGGCATTGAGAATTATCTTTTGATTTCCTTGTTCCTGTAATCGGAGACCTTGCCCCTCTCGAATCGGGCCCTTATCCCTTATTTCTAATAAAATTCAGTCAATTTATATCTTCATCAATTCTGTATTTATCATTTTGGTTCCATTGCCGGGAAACGAAACATGGTGACCACCCGGAATAGCGACAGCAGCAATCCCCCTAATCCCATTGCCGCTCAATTAGCTGCAATAGCAGAAAAATTGGAGGCAATCGACACGTTGAGAGAAGATATAGCAGTTTTGAAGGAAGGAGAACGATCTAAAGGAAGCAAGAATGGCGAGGGGGAAAGTTCTTGGAGTTGGAGGGGTCGACAGATGAACAGACCCTATAACAAAATTGATTTCCCGATTTTTAGTAGCGGAGACCCTCGTGGTTGGCTGCTGAAAGCCGAGAAATACTTTAGGTATTATCACATACCGGATGATGAGAAGGTAGAGATAGCTTCGATGCACTTAGAAGGGGATGCCTTGGACCTCTATTCATGGCTCTCTGACGATCATCCGATCACTTTTTGGGAAGAATTGGTCCAAGCGTTTACCAGAAACTTTGGCCCTGCAGAATTCCAGAATCCGGACGAGTTTCTTTGTAGTATTAAACAAACGGGTTCAGTTCAAGAATACAGGCAGGAGTTCGCTAAGAGATCCTCTCGGGTCTCAAATTGGCCTGATCATTGTCTCTTAGGGGTGTTCTTGAATGGACTTAAAGATGAATTGAAATCCGATGTAAGGATCCACAAGCCACGTACAGTGTACAGTGCAATGAGCCTTGCCTTGGAGTTTGAATCTAAACTCTCCTCTAACCGACCAGGAAAAAGTACTTCTTTGACTCCAAGTTCAAAAAGTACACAATCAGATTCCAAATCAACACACTCCACCTCAGTTCCAACATCAACCCAACTAAAAATCATTCCCCGGATCTCAGATACAGAAAAACAAAACCGATTTTTAAAAGGAGAATGCTACAGATGCGGCGACAAATACGGACCAGGTCATCGATGTAAAACCGGTACCCTGAAGGTATTAGAAGCGGAGGAGGATATGGAGGAATCACCTGTAACAGAACTCCATAATCCCGATTCTGACCAAGAAGAAACAGCCGAAATCAGTTTGCATGCTATCTTAGGGAAACCACACCCTACTACAATGAAGGTCCGAGGTAAGCTTCATTCTACTGAAGTTCTAATTTTAATTGATGGTGGCTCTACACATAACTTCATTTCAGATTTTTTGGCCAACGAACTCAAACTGATCTCTGAATCAGTGGCACCGTTTGGTGTCCAAATTGGTAACGGGGATGTAATTCGGTGCAGCCACATTTGTAAAAATCTCCCTGTACAGGTCAATGAGCTTAAGATCACTCAAGACTTTCATCCCTTTTCTCTTGGTGGGGCTGATTTAGTATTGGGTATCCAATGGTTAGCCACACTAGGTACGGTCCAAGCTAACTGGAAAGAGTTGTTTATGATCTTTAAAATCGACGGGAAACAATACAAATTACAAGGTATTGCATCCGGGCCTCAAAAATCATCTAGTTTTCAACACCTAGCCATTGATCCAGAAACTCGGCCATGTATACCAGGCCTGCTTCAGCCTATTGTTACACAATACATGGCTGTTTTTGAAGAACCTAAAGACTTACCCCCTGTTAGATCACAAGATCATTCAATCCCACTCTTACCAAACTCAACCCCACCCAATATCCGCCCTTATCGCTACCCTCACTCCCAAAAAGCTGAGATAGAAAAACAGGTGGAACAATTGATGGCAGCATGCTTTATACAACCTAGCACAAGTCCTTTCTCAAGCCCAGTTTTGTTAGTGAAGAAGAAGGACAATACGTGGCGAATGTGTGTCGATTATCGGGCTCTCAACAAGATAACTATAGCTGATAAATACCCGATACCTAATATTGACGAGTTACTTGATGAATTGTATGGAGCTACGGTGTTCTCAAAACTTGATTTGCGATCAGGTTATTATCAAATCCGAGTGGTAACCCCGGATATTGAAAAGACAGCTTTTCGGACCCATTCGGGTCACTACGAGTTTAAGGTTATGCCTTTCGGCTTAACTAACGCTCCTTCCACATTTCAGGCTGTTATGAACGATTTATTTCGTCCTTATTTACGACGTTTTATACTTGTGTTCTTTGATGACATTTTAATTTACAGTTCAAGTATGGAGCAGCACAAGTCTCACCTAGAACAGGTCTTGAAATTGCTGTATGACAACCAATTCTTTGCCAAATTACCAAAGTGTTGTTTTGGGCAAGAACAGGTTCTGTTTTTGGGACATGTAATCAGTTCGGAAGGAGTTAGTGTGGAGGAAGAAAAGATTTCAGCAGTAAAGTCGTGGCCCATTCCATCAACAGTAAAAGAGGTGAGAGGTTTCCTTGGGTTAACCGGCTATTATAGGCGTTTTGTCCGTAATTATGGACTTATAGCCCGACCGCTTACTGCATTGACCAAAAAGGATGGGTTTCTTTGGTTGGAGGCAGCCCTTAAGGCCTTTAATGACCTGAAACAGGCACTGCTGACAACACCTATATTGAGGTTACCGGACTTCTCTAAACCCTTTGTTATAGAGTGTGATGCATCATCAGATGGGATCAGAGTGATACTATCACAAGAGGACCATCCCGTGGCTTATTTCAGTAAAGGGTTTTCCCCATCTAATCGCTTTAAATCGGCTTACGACAGGGAGCTGCTGGCATTAGTCCTCGCGGTCCAGAAATGGAGCCATTACTTGCTTGGCCGACATTTTCTTATTCGCACCGATCACTATACCCTTAAGTTCTTATTAGAACAACGCATCACCACTACAGAGCAGCAAAGGCTTTTGCTAAAACTCATGCCTTATGATTTTTCAATTGTTCATAAAGCAGGGAAAGAGAACAAGGGGGCAGATGCCCTATCTCGCCGACCCCACTCAGGAGAATTATTAACGCTTATCATCCCGTTTTGTGTTGAGGTAGCTGATATCAAGGCAGGGTTGCAAACTGATACATTTACTCACGATCTAATCACGAAGTTGCAAGCAGATCCTTCATCCGTCCCTGATTTCTCACTGGTGGATCAGCTTTTGTTTCATCATGGACGGATGGTGATTCCAGAGATACACAATCTCAAACTCAAGCTGTTACAAGAAGCACATGACACTCCAATCAGTGGTCATGGAGGTTTTTTGAAAACCTACAGAAGACTCTCTTCTCGTTATTATTGGCCAAAGATGAAGCAGGACATTAGGGAATTTGTCCAGCAATGTATAATCTGTCAGTAACAAAAGTATCAGACATTGGCTCCAGCAGGATTACTTCAGCCTCTACCCATTCCCCATCGAATTTGGGAAGATGTTTCAATGGATTTTATCGTTGGGTTACCACCATCTAGTCGTTTTGATACTATTTTAGTGGTAGTGGATCGTTTAAGCAAATATGCTCACTTCATTTGCTTAGCCCATCCCTATACAGCTAAAGGAGTAGCAGCCGTTTTCTGTAGGGAAATAGTCAGGCTACATGGCTTTCCCCGATCCATCGTGTCTGATCGAGATGTTGTCTTCCTCAGCAACTTTTGGCAAGAATTGTTCCGGTTAAGTCAGACAAAATTAAAGTTGAGTACAAGCTACCACCCTCAAACGGATGGCCAAACCGAAGTTCTGAATCGTTGCTTAGAAGCTTACTTACGTTGCTTTGCCAGTGAACAGCCAACCAAATGGAGTGTATACTTACCTTGGGCCGAATATTCATATAACACAGGATACCACACAGCCACCGGCACAACTCCATTCTCTGTTGTGTATGGTCGAGAACCTCCTTCTTTGTTCCCCTATACAGCAGGTGAAACAAAAAATGCAGAGCTGGAACAACAGTTAGTTGACCGGGATGATATGATAAAGCTTCTTCGCCAAAACCTCCAAAAAGCCCAAGACAGAATGAGAGAGCAAGCAAATCGTAAGCGTCGGGAACTCACATTTCAGGTTGGTGATTATGTCTTCTTGAAGATTCAACCGTATCGCCAAAAGACTTTGGCTAAACGTCGTTATGAGAAGCTGTCTCCGAGATTTTTTGGACCATATCGTGTTAAAAGAGCAGTGGGACCAGTTGCTTATGAGCTGGAATTACCACCCGAAGCTAGAATCCACCCAGTATTTCACATCTCGAAGCTTAAACCTGCTCATGGCTCTTTTTCTTCGGTACCAGATACCCCTTTACCCATCACCAAAGACTGGGAAATTGATTTACAACCAAACTTAGTCATCACTCATCGATGGGTCTATGAAGCTGGCCAACCTGTTCTTGAATTGTTGGTTTCATGGTGTAATCGACCTCTAGAAGAAGCAACATGGGAAACCTATGATCTAATGGCTGAGCAATTTCCTACATTCCGTCTTGAGGACAAGACGTTTTACCGAGGGGGAAGTAATGATAAGGATCCACCATTGAAAGTGTACTCAAGAAGGAAAGATAGAGTCACAGCTGCAAAAGTGGGACAGTTGTATTCTATCTTTGGAAACTTGCTAAATCCTCTTGGTCAAATCACTGAATGATTTTATGCAATCAATTTAATTAATATTTATCCAGGAAATTAGGGTGTAGAATCCTGCCATTTCTACCCTTAATTCTAGTATTTGATTAGTATAAATAAATGGCTAGTTTTATGTCTAGGCATTGAGAATTATCTTTTGATTTCCTTGTTCCTGTAATCGGAGACCTTGCCCCTCTCGAATCGGGCCCTTATCCATTATTTCTAATAAAATACAGTCAATTTTCATCTTCATCAATTCTGTATTTATCAGAATTCCAAACACTTCAAAGTTAAATCTTTCTATCCCTGATGGTGTTCCAAGAGTGGAAGGTGTTGAGACTACCGAAGGTGAGATAGGCTTGGTATATAAAGACTTAAATGGTGCTCTAAGGTTTCAGAGAGAAGCTGAGTTAGAAAAGATTGATCATGAGCAGCTTGTTCATTTGATCCGTTCAGCCAGCATGCTTGACAAAAGTTCACTTATGAGGAAAGCAATTCTTGAAGAAGCCTTAGCTCGACAATTCAGATACCTGCCTTCTACCAAGAAGTATGAGCTAGCTGATGAGCTCGGATTGGTGAAAGAAGAAGACATCTGGAGAGACTTATAGTTATATTTGTAACAGATTAGATAAACTGTAACTGATCTCATTTGTAATATCTTTCATTTACAGATTAATAATATCTGATCATTTTGAGAAAAACATGTGCAAAGTTCAGATCATGTTAAAAGAATCCAAAAAGAAAACTGAATGGATCACAAGTACAAGTCACTGAATGTTTAAATCCATAAACATTGACTATAAACTTTTACAGCAACAAGTTCGTCTAGGGAGCTTGGATCACAATCATTTAGGGGGAGATTGTTGAGTCACTAGTAACTGACCAACTCAATGATATCAAACTCAATGGAGGAAATGATTAATTCAAAGCTGCTGTTGCTAAAGTATGTACTCGCTATTCATGCTACTCAAGGAAACTAATCTGCTGAGGAAGTTGTAAAACTCAACTTTGTGTGTCGCTGATTTCAAGATTAGCTGCGAGAGTTTTACTTCTTCAAATGAATAAAGGCAAAAGTCACTGCCCTAATAGAAGCCAGTTGCTGAAGATATATTATTCAAGTCATTCTACAAGAGCATGATAGCTCGCAGTGAATGAGGAGGATTATTACATCTTCAGTGACTATATCAATAAAGTTTCTTTACAAGTACAAGTCGCTCTTTATATGTACGTCAGCAAGTGTTCCTCGTACTTGAAATATCTAAATAATTACGTGGCAGCAAGTGATTAGTGTTAAGGAAGAAGAGATATTTGCGGTAACAGAATTGGGACCCGTAGAATGTCGGTTCATCTGTGATCAAGCCAATCAAGCAGCTACACGTGTCATTCCAAGATCCTATTTTATAGGAGATATTTACGGGATACTTGTAGTATATATAGAGTAGTACATTGTACTTAGAAACTTGTCATTGTGTACGTGTTAATCACTTGTCTGTCAGTGAGTGGTCTGTCTAAGCACGTACCAGCGATCAGCGAGAGAGTAGTTAGCGTGTTTGTTCACTACTGTTCATCTCCTTTGTAATAATTAGCTTTAGTGTTTGATTTAGATTAGCTTAGGCTAGTCTATTCCGCAATCAACACTCAGTGAGTTTTGAAATTAATAAAATTCACAGTTCAGCTATTATTGCGTGTTTGTTCTTTAAGTTATTATACTCTGTTTGTGATAATCCAATTAGAAACTTGATAAATTAACTTAGATAAAATAGAAAAAGTTTTTAATTGTATTCAACTCCCCTTCTACAATTAAACTTTACTTATTGAGATTCCAAATCACTAAACAATAGTGATTAAGGGACTATCAGTTTAAACACCTTAACTTATAGGTTGACCAAAATTTAATCATTTAAGTTTATTTTGAGTAGGTATGTTTTGCATTGATTAATACAAGAGTCAAGTACACCCTTTTGTCTCATTGTCATTGTCTCATTGAGTTTATTTCATTAATAATCAAATTTCATTCATGATCAACTATATATATGTAGACATTTCACGAGTTAAACATATTGGTAGATTGAAATGTTGAGTTGAGACAACAATGTTAGAAACTATTACATATATGTTGCTTATATTAAAGTTGTATAACATTTGTAATCATAATATTTTACGTTAGCATTTGTGAAAATGTTGTATTTGTTTCTCATGTTGTTACTCACAAAAAGTTTGAAGTTTTTATTCGCATATATTTAGGTTGCTGTATACTATTTTTCTATTTTCAATGACAAATTTATAGTTTCTAATTATAATATTGACATTGTTAAAAAAATTAATAATATATAATAGTTTTGCATACATTACCGTACGATCACGGGCTCAAAGACCTACAATTTTTTTACGAATACATGTAATAATTATTATTTATCTTTCTACAATTCATTGTGCTTTATTTGGCTCCACATATTAATTTCGATAATTAATTATAATAGTTTGATTACTTTATTATATAGTTTGGTTTATGTTATTATTTATTTTCAATTCTCAATGACAATTGCACATTTTAAGTTAACAACACTAATTCATTGAACTACTTATAAATAAACATATAATTGTATTTTTTAACGACCGTGCATCGCACGGGCTAAAAACCTAGTATTAAGATAAATCCTAGAAGATACAATGCGAATTAATTAAATTTATCCTCCTCTTTTATGTATACGGGACAAAATATAACGCATAATTCACCAAATAACACAAACCATGAAAATACGAATACCAAAATGGGATCACATTATTTTATTAGATTATATATCATATAATGTATATATATTTAAAGGTTAATGAAAATAAAAACCACGTCAAACAAGCTGTTGTTGCAATAACTAATTATTTATCCATCACGATTCACGACTATAAGAAATCTATCTACTCTATTTATAATAAGAAAGTATAAAATATATAAAATCTTTGACTAAATTTTGAACGAAGAAATCCCAACCTTCTATTTAAAAAGTCAACATGAAGATCTATCCATCCGTTTATTTGCTGACATCATAATCTTCTACCTAAAAAGATATTAATAACCCTCCTAACTAATCTCGGATTTTATTTAACTTCAAATTTCAAATTCAAATAAACTTAAACATTCGCATTTACCAATTCAATTATTTCAATTAAATTAACAACAATTAAAAATAAAAATAAATATTGAAAGGTCAAAACTCGTGACTAGCAAATGCATTGTCCGTTCAACATGAATCTTATGAGGAACATTTTTTCTTCTTGATGTTTTTTCATTATTAATACTACTACGCTTTTTTCTTCCTTGCATAACCAGAGGTTGTAGAAAGATCTTTCATTTTTTATTTATTTTTGTTATTTGATGCTATACAACGATCACCGCGCTTAAAATTATTTTGGATATAATGGAGGAAATAAATCAGGAGAAGATCAAGGAATATGTTAATGGTCATTGTGATTATCATAACGATGTATATGTATATCGGGAATTATTAAATATTTAATTTGATTTGATTTTTTTTATATTTTATCAAAATATCAAAATAGACAACTTTAAACTCATTTTTTTTTGCTATAACAAAATATTACGTAATAATATATTAAAATAAATTTTGTTTTTGATAATAATACACATTATTAATTTATATTAAAAATAAAAAATTACAAAAGTAATAATAATCTTCAATGACATTAGTAATTTAGAGGTAAGGTTTTTAAGATTATGGAGTTAATTTAGCCTTTATTTAGAGAGAAGATAAAAAGTCTGATAGTGTGTTGGAGTATTAGTAATGATGGTTCTGTTGTATAATAAATGGATGTAGCTGTTTTATGTGTATAGGAGTAATGATTAGCATAAATTAATTCTCCCAAACAAATCTTGGAACCTACATGTAACTAACAAGAAAATAAATCAAATTAAAATTATTTTTTGGGTAGCCCAATCCGAAAAAGAAAAAAAAACAATTCGGTAATAGGCCAGTATTTAATTATAAAATTCATTTTACATGAAGCCCAACTACCATTAACAAGCCCATTATGACCCAATACACTCTAGGGTAAATCGATTACGGATTACCTTTTATTTATCAAATCAATATCAATTCAACATTTTTATAAATCGTGACTGATTTTTAAAATCATTTAAGCATCATTTATATATTTGGTTAAAGAACACGCCCACAATTTTTCAAAAAACAAGATACCACCATGGCTGCACCAAGACGTAACAATGTTGGAGGTAACAGGCCCAACATATTGTACAGAATTCACGAAATGTAAATCCATGATTTGATTAAAGCTTTGAAAAATAATCAGTTTGTCATGCGTATCGTTTCAGGGTAATCATTTTGTTTATTCGCAATTAACCGTTATAAATATACTTCAAACCAAGTGAGTTTGATTAGTATCATGTTATGTTTTTATTGTACAGTTTTATATTTATCGTTGTTCCACTTATATATAAATTACTTTCTCCAAAATTATGTAAAGTTTAAAGTTAATTCTTAATTTAGTTTGTTGATCATGTATAAGTATATATTATTTGTTTCAGAGGAAACCAAAAGTCTATTGGAAATGTGTCATGCGGATCATGATGCCAACATTCGAGGTTTACTTGATAACACTACCAAATCATGGAAGACTTAATGAAGTTCAATAGAGAACGAAAGTACTTCAATGATTTATGATGACAATCGTTTGGCAGATCCTTTTTAATTACTCAACTTGATTTCATCCGTCAAAATGTTGACTTTTTTATGCATTGATACACATGCATAATAATCCGTAGGTTATACCTATACGATATGTCGTGTTCTCATCTTCCAGATGTATTTCTATTTAGCAATCTCTATTTATATGCTAAATTAAATTGTCGATGTTGTTTTATGCCTATTTTCTCAATTTCATTGTTTAACAAACTAACACAAAGCTTATACACAAAAGGTATATATAATTATGCATTATAAAAATTAAATTTAAATATTATTTACGAACATAAATGTTATGCCAATTCATTTTACCACATTTAAATATTTACAGTTATAGGAATATTTGTTCAATAGTATATTCCAACAAGAAGATTTAATTTAGTGAATCATATCGTAATTAAATATTAAAGATTATTGTGACTATTCATATGAATCGTATTATTATTGTTTGTTTGTAAGCAAAATATATAAAACATTCTGACTATAAACTATACTTCCATATTACTTAGATTTGATCAATTTATAAACATTCTTATTAAATATGTAAAATTAACCATCCAATGATAATTTTAAACAACAAACCTATTTTAGAGTAACTTTAAATACTATTACTATTTAATATAAATCATAGTTGTAGAAGATATATATACAATTAACCAAAATCGAATGACAGTACGTAGGCAACGTTAGCATATCGAATCCGCAAATTATAATGGAAATATGTTCGTTATTAGATAGATTTAATTTAATGGATTTACTTTATTGCATACTGATTTGTATACAGTAAGATGTACGTGTGGATTTACTTTAATTAATTATCATATTAATAAATATCCAATCATTTTACTAACTCCAACTACATTTTAGATATAAGTGGTAAAATGAATGGGTCGGGTCACGGGTCTAGATGAGTTTGGGTCTAAATGGGTCAGGGTCTAAATGCAAATGTTTAGGAGGATGGGTCTAAACGGGTCCGGGTCTAATGGGTCTCGAGTCGGGTCGACCCATCGGGTTTTCATCAAACTTTTTTTTTTTTTGAGTGAAAAATGAAAAAAATGAAATGTGGTGAATTTGTTTTACCCGTTAGACCCGTTGGTTAATTGTTATATAATTGGAGGTACTATTAAATACACATTTAGACTTATCCAAAATAATGGGAGGAGACCCAACAAACTCATCCCCTCATAAATATTAACCAAGTTAGACCCATAAATAACCAATGGGTCAAAAATTTCCACCTCCAATTTTTATGTAATTTAAGACTATAAATGACACAAATGAGGTATTACCTGTTGTGTGTCACACCCCGTCTAAAGCGGAAATAACGGGGTATAACGGTGATAGGATCATAACACATCATTATAAAGAATACTATATAAAATAAAATATCCAATGTGTCATGATGCCAATAACATGAATAACGGTTCATGTCATGCATACATTTCAACAATGAATTCAACATCTTACAAACAAACGTAGACTATAATGTTAAGGCGAAACATGCCTTCACAATTAACTATGATGTACCAGAAGTCTTGAATATTTCTCAATGCAACCCTAAAGGTCCACTAAGTTCTCTTGTCCCCTGCTTTAAGTCCACTAGTATAACCTGAAAAGATATGCTCGAAAACGTCAACACGTATGTTGGTGAGTTAAGCAGGTTTAATAAGACACATACACGAAAAATACAATTTGATGTGTTAATCAGTAAGTAGGACATATGATATGAAATAAGCACATAAGATAACCAACGCATCCACCATAAGCAATCCATTCCGTTCCTGGATAATATTCACTCAAGGATAACGTATCTAGCACAAGAGTAGGACCGTCGTCCGATAGTACTATCAATAATCATATCCGTATTAGTAAGAAATATGGAGTGTTGTCAGGGTCCCGAAGACACAAGACTCATCTGAACAATCAAAAATCAGTCCACAACAATCAGCAATCAGTCCACAACAATCAGAATGTCACTTATTCAATCATAATGTCCAAATCAGAAAATCAGATAGTTTACACAACATAAGAAAACAGTACGAAATCATTTTGAGCATTCTTTTCCCCCAACGAAAAAATAAGTAAAGAAAATGGGGCCGCAAAACTCACCTCAAGATATGATGTAAGTATAGCCCTTAAGTGTAATCCACTAAACCACTCGCAATCTACAATATCATAATGCATATGGGTTACAACCTAGACATAACTAGGTAATTCCATTGTATCCCAAGTCTAAACACTTCCACTATGTTCTCTCACAAATCAACTCCCGTATATTAACTTGAATCAACCTAGTGAGTAAAAATCATATTCTGACCGGAAGTTTGGTTCCACTTTACAAATTTTTAAATATTACTTATTGGAATTATTTGACTCTACAATTTTAACTAATGACATTTCAATGTGTTTAGAAGATCCTGTAATTTCTCCAAAATGAAATACTATAGTTTACTATTTTTAAAAATTCACCAAAACAATCTGCTCCGAACCCACAACGATTTCTGAGTACCAAGAAGTCACAATTTATTAAAAATACTTTAAAACTTACTATGATTATAATATTTTTACAAAAAATAGTAACACCTTGAAAACACTTCAGTAAAAATTTTAAAGCCTAATTATTAGTTCAACCTACGTTTCAAAAATCAACAATTTAACCGAAAAACTCAGAAATGACACCCGATCTTGTAAAATCGTTTTGACTGACTTATACTCAACATTTAGCCATGAAACCAATTCCATTTGAAAGTAGACTCAAAATACTTAAGTTTAGACTCCTGTTTTATCGAAAATCTTCATGAAATGACCAAGTTACAAGCTTCATAATTCAAAAATCGAATCTGTCAAGATTTAGGGTTTATACATTTAAACCTAAATCTTCATACTAACCAATCCAAACACTTAATCAATCGAATATTTTGCTCACAACAAACTTATATACTGATTTCATATATAACCTAATGATTTCATCCGCTAGGATACAATGGAATCGAACCGAAACAAAACCGATAATGCGAAACAATCGAATATGTTTAATTGAATGATTCGGAAAGAACATATACCGACAACGAGAACCCGCACGATAGGAATCCCTTATAATCTGTAAATAATGAGGATATACACTCTTATAATTCATTTTTGTAGATTGATCAAATATATACAAGAGTTATAGGATCGAAAACTTACCAAAGTTTTAGAAAATTCGTCACCGACAGTAGCAGTTTACGAAATAATTTTTATAAAATAATATGCTTCGTTTCAGAGGCCCAAACCACGAGTGTCCAAGTAAAACATCGAGATCTACAACTTTTTAGTTTTGGCCGAAGCCTGAAAACGATTCTAAGTTGGTCAAAACGTCCTCGGAAGTTGACTACGATTTTGGGACGGAATGTGTGATTTTTTTGTGATTAAAAAGTTTTAGGGTTAGGTTTAGGGTTATATTTATAGTCTAGGATAAGTTGGTTTTGGGTTGGGCCGAATGATACATCAATAGGGAGGGCTTGGGTCGGTAGTTGGGCCAAAACAACGAAGACACACAAGAAAACTCGGGTCACACGATTTAAGAATAAACGATCCCAATCAAATTATTTTCGTAAATAAATCGTATAGTTTCCAATAATTAACGCATTTACATTTAGCCTCGAATATTTTTCATTACATGTGTGATTGTGAAGATTCTTTTTATGTTGGATTCGTTTTTCGAAAGCGAATATTTTGATGTAATGAAGTCCATAAGATGAGCCTTAACACGAAAATGAGTTTTTACGACTTGAAGTATGATTACGGTTTGGTGACGGTTGTCACATTGTGATTGGATGTGCCTAAAAATATTAGTATGCCAAATTGTATCGAGATATGGTCAAAAATTAAATTTATATGCGTACATAACTTTCGGTTGTTTTAAATACATATATAGAACTTTCGGTTGTTTTAAGTACATATATATGTGAATAGTTATAAGAAGATTAAATATGTTAACTTTGTTATGGATTATTGTGACACCCGTCAAATTAGGACTAGTAATTAGTGCCTAACCAAGTTTAATACATGTAATTAGTTTTGTGTTAGGCTAATTAATGTATCCAAATATATATTGATGAATATATATACGATTATGCGATTTGGTTAAATCGTACGCAATTTAAATCGAATGTAATTCGGTTCAACTAAAAACGGACGTTGGTGATCAATTTTATTAAATAACGTGACATTATTTAATAACGATATTATATCCAGAATATCATTTTTTATATTTTTACAATTTCATTTCACGTCATGCAAATAACGACTACACGGTAAAATATAAAACGCGCAGAACCAACAAAACAAGTTAAGTTATATTTTACTACGCGATTATAAAGTATTTATGAAATACTTCAACCGAAAATATTGGATAAATATTTGTAATTAAAACGCATAATTAAACGTATAAAATAATTATTTAACTTTTAAAACCTTCGGGGAAATGAACACCGCACGGAGCGCGAATACACAGGATTAAAAGTGGAGACCCACACATCGGTGGGCCCCCACCGAATCAGCCACAAAGGGGAGGGATCCCACCCCCTCACCCTCATTTTTCACTCTCTCACTCTTTCTCTTCTTTCTTTTTCTCTCCAACCAAACCACCACCACCACCATTTCACAAATCATAAAAATAACAACACAAAACACACTCGGATCATCTCGAGCATTTGAAGAAAAACGTTCACCTCTTCGCGATCTACAACTTCATCTTTCCGGAATTTCATTTCTGCACTTTGTAAGTTTCCGACAAAATCTCGAAACCTTTCATTTTTGATTATTTTCGACATATTATTGTTTATCTAAGCTTAGAATGTCCAAATATGGGTTGGGTAAAAGATTTGGACCGAACGGAAACCGAAAAACTCGTTTTCGACACATTTTCCGGCCATCAGACCGTAACGTCGCTTTTGGACCCAGATTTATGCGACGTCAGCTTCAACGTCGCAAAACCCCTCGTGACGTCGCATGGTGCGACGTCAGTTACAAAGTCGCATTAAATTGCGACGTAGCAGATAGCGACATCAGCCTTAACGTCGCTAATACCTCACCACGTCGCACTTAGCGACGCAAGCCCTTACGTCGCAGAAATCAACAACGTCGCATATAGCGACGCCACGTACAACGTCGCATTAAATTGCGAAAGTCGCACATAGCGACGCCATGCTCAACGTCGCAGTCAGGATCTGCGATGTCGCACCTAACGTCGCACAAACCAGAACCTCAAAAACACAGATTTTTACTAAGTGTCGAGACTCGAAATTTATCACTCAATTTTACCCAAATTCAGATCCCAGATGCGTTTTTCACCAAAGCAATATAGTAGAAATAAAAATTTTTTGAGCTGACCTGGCATCTCGACCCCAGCCAGGGGCCAGCCCCTTGGACCCCGCCAGGGGCGCTGCCCCCGGACCCCCGTACTTAGATTCCGTAGGCATATTTCTCACCAAGTGTTAAACTTGCACAATTTCAAATACTCGTGTGATACGACTTCTAAAACACATTGAAACATACTATTCAAGTATAACGTTTCGAGACCAAAATAATAATAGTTGAGATTATTATTACAAATCCGTCACCAACGGGCCGTACATATTTTCAAACATTCGAATCAATCAACCAAATGTAATTTGGACATTCTAGTTGGCCAGACAACTACAAGGTAGTCTTGATAGATACCTACTCACATTTATAACCATCGCGTGTCGTGGACACCCTCAGGTTACAAGTCTTTGGACTTCATTACTCGGCTAATCAATCAAAGTTTATTAAGTTAAACTCGCTAGACTCAGGTGAGTCTCATAGCCCATCTTTTTACTGTTTTACTCAGGGGTGTGATACGATGCTTATTTTTAACATGTGAACGCAAGTACAACTTTTATATACTACATGAGTTTTACACACTAATCATTTAAAGTCCTCCGTCAGCATAGTTGTTAATACGTTGTAGCGTGAATATTAGTATATGGTACCATATAGGATTGACCCTCCTCGTCCGGGTTAGCAAGCACTAACCGGGTAAACGGACGTACTAATATTTGGGAAGACGAGTGTTGATTAGGCACTCGTGGAGGCACCTCGCTCGGAATTCTCTATAGGGGACCCGACCCTCGAGTTAAGCTCAACTATGTGCTCATGGCTGTATACATATACATTATCAATTGCTGGATGCAATTCAATTATTTAAATCTTGCGGTTCATACTATATTAACTGATTTCAAACCTGTGAGCTCACCAGCTTTAGCTGACCCATTTTAGCGTGTATCACAGGTACCCAGCAGTAGGTTTTGGCTGCTAGCAGGATTTCTATAGCTCGAGTCAGCATACAGACAGTAGAGATTTTCTTGCATTAGTATATTTTGTACAAGTACTTATGTACTGAAATCTCATTCAATCGAACACGAGCTATGTATTAGTTGTAAATGTTGTAAACATTTAATATATTAATGTATTTTGTTAAAACGACGCATATAGAGTCGTTTGCTATATCTCTTTGTGCTTTGTATATTGATTAGTAACACCCAAATCGTGCTTCCGCAAAACATTAAATTTGGGGGTGTTACAATTATTTACTTAATAGTACCTAAAAATAATTCGTTGAAGACATAATGTTATTTATGTGATTTAAAACTTCATAATATTATTATTATTATTATTATTATTATTATTATTATTATTATTATTATTATTATTATTATTATTATTATTATTATTATTATTATATTATTATTATTATTATTATTATTATTATTATTATTATTATTATTATTATTATTATTATTATTATTATTATTATTATTATTGTTGACCTTACAAAATGTTGACATATGTGGCAAACTGACTATCAAAGTATATCATTCAATTTTATGATATGAGGTTTACAAATCAATTTAAAGATAATACGTCATCAAATGGTACGTTTCATTTTTATTTATTGTGAATTTAACTTTAAGTAATTAAGACTAATTCATCAAAGTGAAAGGATTTATGGTGGGGACAATTTAAATAACATGACAAACTTATCCTTTAGAATATCATGAAAACTTTAAATATCATGATATTATGAGATATTAATGATACTTAACTTAAATTCTCATGATATATTGATGACATGTTTTGTCAATCGATTATAAAGAGTAATAATTTGTTGTCATTCAGGCATATGTACAACAGTTGGAGAATAGTCACCTACATCTAATACAACTACAACAGGAGATCAACCAAAATCAGGTTCTTATGTTAGAGACCAAAAGGGTAATGGTTTTTTATTGGGGTTTTGCTAACGTGTGCCCCTATGGCACACGTTAAGCCACATTTAGTGAAGTCTTAATTTCCTTATATAACAGAATTTTTAATTAATATGTGTATAAAAAAGGTAAATTTTAGATTGAATTAATGACTATTAAATGTAAATAATAATATTTAAGAAAATTAAGACATCATTAAATTTTGCTTAACGTGTGTCATAGGGGCACACGTTAGCAAAACCCTATTGGTTATTATGAAACATACTTATTTTTATGTTCAAAATTATTTTTTGTAGGGTGTTCTGAATTCATCATCAGATGAAAAGAATCTTACTAAATCAAATAATGGTATTTCCAAGTCCTTATACTATATGGTCAATATTTTGATTTATTTAAATAGCATATTTTTAGCACTTAAAATGAATCATAAAGTTATTGTTTATCACTCTCATTATACGTTGAATGGATAATAACTAAATTTCCTAATTGTGTAACATTTACCAGGTTACATTTACTTCGAATCAAAATATGTATCATAGTTAGAAGAACAAAAGAAACAAATAATGATTTTAAGGAATGCAGTCCATTCTAATCAAAGTGAAGATGACATTAGTTGTATCGTAACGGATGTAATGACTCATTTTTATAAAATATTCACCATGAAAAGAAACGCAGCAAAAGATAACGTCTTTGATATCATATTTGGGATGTGGACATCTCCAGCAGAACGTTGTTTTTTGTGGATTGGTGGTTTTCGTCCAAGTGAAGTTCTTGATGTAAGTCCCACTATTACATAGTAAGATACCTTTTTTGTTTTTTTTCACAAAGAATATATCATATTATATGCTGCTGACTTACATTTTTGATAATCGTTGGAAAATTCAATTTATTTTCTATCATAATTTACAACTAATAGTATCTTTTTGTAATATATAATAAGACTATCTTATTACTTATAAATTGTAACTTGTCATCAAAACAACCGTTACAAAAATAAAACCACGTACATGTTGACGTGTTTGCAACACAATGTTTAATAGTACCTATTGACGTGTGTATAGTAACCCGTATGGTTATTGCAATGAATGACCATATATATTAAATTATTAATAATGTACATATGAAAACATGAATGCAGTTGCTTGACACTAGATTGGAAAACCTAGAAGAAGAACAATAAAGTAAACTTCGTGAACTGCAACAAATTACATTGGGTCAGAAGAAGGCCTGTCAAGCAAAATGGAAAAATTCCGGCGTTCTTTGGCATCAACGTTGGCAATTGCTTCAGACGTTATCCCATCCGATTCATTTGAAATGGCCAATAACATGGGGCAAATGGCTTTGTTATCAGAAAATTGGGTTCTCTTGAAGTATTTCTAAACCAGGTATTACCATTTATCTCCATCATATTGCATGCTGATGAAATACTAATACTTATGCATCAATGTATACTTAATATAGTTATGTAGTTTGATTTTTTTAGCTCAACTTTCAATTTATATGGACTGAATATCAGGCTGAGATATTGCGGGAATCAACATTACAACAGCTGCATAAACTACTTACAACAACACAATCAGCACGTGACATTCTTGTGATAAACGACTATTTCTACCGCATTCGTGAACTAAGTGCTCTTTGGATTGCTCGTCCGAAATAATAACATATGACCAGCCTATTTTGTGTTTAATTTATAATAAATGCATTTTAACGTTTCCATATCGATGCCCTTCCAGAATTTTGAGCTGCAATACAACGTTATATTTTTGTTCTTGAAATTAAATTGTTTGTGTTAAACTGTGCATATCGACTATACTTTGAACACGTCAATGTATTCGTTTACATTCCTAACTAATCATCACGTACGATTATTATAAATATCCATGATGCATCCCGCGAAACCGCGGGTCTTAAGCTAGTAATATATTAATAATAACAATATTATTATTATTATTATCTTAACATAGGCTGCCACTACTGTATCTACCTCAGAAGGAGTACAGGGCAGTGGTAATGGAAATAGGACCCAATCCATGGCAACTAAGGATTTAGAAATACCATTGGATTTCTCTAAAGCAGAGGATTCAATGGATATTAATAAATCTAGTGGTCCCAGTACCAAGAAAAGAGGGGCCTCTGCTAGTCATGCTAGGCATGATAAAAGAGGTGGTTTCAATGATCCACTAAAGGAGGGTAACACTTCTAGAAGTGGTGAGAACAGTCTGTCACCAAGGAAATTGACGAAACTTTATACCAAATTAGCTGATCTTGTAGAAAAACAGGACAAAGAAATCCGAAAGTTAAAGAAGCAGGTAAAAATTCTGATGAGGAAGAGAGATCAAAGAAAATCTAAGGCTAAGAATAAGTTAGAAGGACTGAAAAGATTAGTGAAGGCAGGTAGAGCTCAAATTGTTGTGACCTCCAGCTCAGAGTCAGAAAGTGAAGATGATCAAGGAAAAAATGAACATTGGATATTCACTGGAGCTGGTGGAACAGGACAAGCTTCTTCTCATTTGTCAAAAGAAGATGCAGATAGGATTTGGAATGAGGAAAATCTTAGGGAACAAAATGAGAAGAATATGAATGAAGCTTTGAATATTGATCAATTTGATGGAGTTAATATGTTCACTAGTGAATATGAGGATGAGGTAAATGAGCATGAGGAGATGTTTGAAAGAACAACATTGAGAACTGGTTTGTTTGAAGATGTGTCTACTGAGCAAGTTGATACTACAATTAAGAAGGTGGTAAATGATTCAATGAACATTGAAACTGATGAAACTCCTCCTGTTTCTACTTCTGAACCTGCTATCACAGCAAATGATGAGCAAGAAGCAGCTGAAGTATTAATTGAAGTAGCCAAGACTGCTATTCATACCCAATCTGTTCCTTCAAGGAATGTGGGTATCACATTGAATGAACCTGGATCAGATTAAGTGATGCCAAAGGCAGTGAGAGAAGCTCTAAAAGAAAAAGAAAAGCAGAAAGCAAAGGAGAAAGGGAAAGGCATATATGAGGAGCCTGAAAAGCCTAAAAAGAAAAAGGAGCTTGAAAAGTTGAGTGAAAGGCTAGCACAGGAGCTGGATGATGAATTAAATGCAGAGATATATGCTGAACAAGAAAATTTGATTGAGGTGGATTATGGGAATGGTGTTACTCGCATGATGTCTAAAGAAGAACAAGTTCACTTTGATCATATTCTGTGTGAAAGGATGCATGAAGATCAATGGAATGAAATGACTGATGAGGAGAGACAAGTAGAGCTTTTGGAGTTGCTAAGAAAAAGAAGAGCTTATTTGGCAGAGTAGAAACAGGCGAAATTAAAATCAAAACCCAAGACCAAAGCTCAAATGAAAGATCATTATGCAAGATGTTTAAGAGGGGCAACTGGTTTAACTCTTACTGCTTTCAAGAAATGGGATTTTGAAGTTTTAAAGAAAAGGTATGAAGCTGAGCAACGGTTTATTGCAATTGATGAAGAATCTGAAAGATCTGCAACAAAAGAGAAGGAGACTGAGGGATCAAAGAAAAAGGAAAAAGAAAAAGACAAAGAAAAGGAAAAGGAAAAGGAGAGGGAGAAGGTGAAAGAAAAGAAGAAGGAAGAAGAACCCCTAATTCTTTTGTCAGAAAAAGAAAGAGATCAGGATCAGGGGAGTTTGAGGAAATGAAGAGGAGAACAAGTGAGATGAAAGCAGATAAAGAAAAAGAAGTGCATACTGATGTGCCTACTTCTAATGTTGATGAAGATGACAAAAATGAAGAAATGGATTCAAACAGATTAAGATCCATGGTTATTCATGACAATGCTGCTTCTACTCCAGCTCCATTGAATGTGGAGTATCCTATTGTTGACTGGGAATTGATACATGATAAAAAGATGAACCCAATATATAAGATTGTTAGAACTGGAGATCAAGTAGAGTTCTATGAAACCTTTCTGCAAATGTTAAAGAAATTCAGCAGAATTGATGTAAATCATATGTGGGAGATAGCACAGAGAAAGTACTCTAATTTAGATATACACAATGTGAATAGAATGCTGTTTGATTATCTACAGAGAATGTATGAACCCGGTGCAGAAATGGATTACTTCAAAAAACCATTCTCAGGAGTCACTTTCTGGTATTGTTTTGCTCACAATGGTATATACTTCATCAATTAAAATGATGGAACTGTTGGATACTTTCTAATTGAAGTTGAATACCCATTCAATGTTGGTGTAATGAAGCATATGCTACAGCTTAAGGTGAAGTGTAGCAATGTTGATCTTGCTGCTAAATTGGTACACATCATTGAAAAGACTATAAAAAGAAAAGAAGCAGAAACTTAAACAACAGATGTAGAAAAGTTGAAAAGATGAGGAAAGAATTAGGAAAAAGATCTTGAAGGGTATAAAGAAATGATTTGAAAAGATTGATGTGGTGGTTTGAGAATAATTGAATGAAACTTATGGCTACTGAAAGAAGCATAAGTTTAAGGGGAGATTGTTGGGTCAAGATCACCACTTGAGCAGAATTGAAAATACTCTAAGTGCTGTTTCCACCGGTGGTATTGAAGGTTACTACTGCCAGTATTCTGTTAACACTTCTTTTGTTGTTTACACCGCCAAGTCAATCTGAAGTTAATACCGCTAGATTTGATTACAATGTTTCCACTGCCAGTCCATATTACACTACAAACGTGGGTCCAACTACAATAACTTATGTACATGTCAAGGTTGAAAAGTGTGTGTGCTGAACTGTTGAAGACCATACTTAGACACTTTTGTGGTAATGCATTAATTGTTATCACAAGTAAATGGTACTCTATTGTAATTATAAAATAGAGTTTCCACTTTTTGGTCAAAAATATCTCTTGACTATTTTTTATATTATAATGTAGTTGTAGATCAAGTTAGGTGACCCTATAGTATCCAAGATCACAAAAAGGTGTGAGTGTGTTTTTCTCTCAAGGTTTCCTTTGAAATCCAAATACAAGTGAAGTGTATTTGTATTGTTATCATTAAATAATAATACTGAGAGTTTGAATATAAATTACTTGTTGAATATTGTGTGTTATATGCTTATACAAGTAGTTGTTCTTCCTAAATTTTACAAGTGTGATTCCGCAACTTCTTGTAAAATATCCAAAGCTTGTTTTGCTCATTATTGTTGTTTGATCATGTATATGGGACTGACAGGGCTCCTGATTCTGGATTTTCTATAACATTTGCCCTGCTAGGATCATAGGAAGGACGAGGATTGGGCTTCCAGTCAGTTGGTTTCCCGTGGATCTTCCAGCATGTTTCAATTCCCTGGTGTGTCCTGGTCGCCCACACTTATCACACCATGGTCTCCCATTACGACGTTGAGAACCTCCTGAACCAGCTTGCAAGTTGAAATCTTGTGGCTAACGTCCTCCATGGTTAGTACCTACTGCTAGGGCAGAGCCTTCTGCAGTAGAGGCAGATTTCAGGGCCTCCAAGCATTACTTTCCGATGGCTCTCCTCCTGTCTAACTTCCGAGAAGACCTCTCGAACATTAGGCAATTGTCTTTTACTAAGGATTCTGCCCCGTACGTCATCCAGATCTTGATTCAGACCAAGGAGAAATTTGTAGACCCTTTCGGTCTCTAGAATTTCTCGTTAAAGTTTACTATCTGCAGGACAGCTCCACTTTTTCTCATCAAAGACATCTAGTTGCTGCCAGTACCGAGTTAGGGTGGTGAAGTAAGATGTAACAGATAGTTCTCCTTGTCGGAGATCATGGAGGATTCCTTCAATTTCAAAGATAATCGAGGTATTATCTTTGTTGGAGAAGGTTTCATGAGCAGCTTCCCAGATCTCTTGCGCTGTCTTGTAGTACATAAAATTTTTACCTATTTCATTGGTCATTGAATTAAGAAGCCAAGACATTACCATGTTGTTTTCCACCTTCCATGTTTTGAATTATGGGCTATTTTCAGCTGGTTTTACAACAGCTCCAGTTAGATAGTCTTCTTTACCTTTCCCGCATATTAAAATCATGACAGAATAGGACCACTGATTAAAATTATGCCCATTGAGTTTATGGCCAGTTATATGAAGCATTTGGGAATCTGCCACACCGAGAGACTGAAAAGAGTTTAAGTTTTGAGTCTCTGGTGAACTTGTAGTACCACTGGTGGCATCCCCGACAAACGCATGCCCGGATTGAGGAAACTTGGTCATGATTTTTGAAGAGAGAGGTAAGGGAATGGTTTTTTATACAGAGCTTTGCTTGAGAGAGGTAGAGAGCTGATCGTAAAGCTCTGATACCATGAAGAGGAATGAAATTGGAAGAGAAAGAAATTAGTGATTCTTATTTTTCTTTTCTATATCAAATCTACATACAAGTTCTAAATTTATAGGCTAGAGCTACAGCATTATTCCTGGAACTAAATTACTAAAAAAGTCAAAAAAGGAAGCTATCCACTATCCTTATTCAAATTCAGAATCCTTGGAAATAAACCAGATGATGTGTTTCGTATATTATTATTATTGTAATAGGGTTACAGCAGCAATCGGGTTTACACATAGGTACCCTGTAGAACTAATATATTACAACTCAATATAACTAGTCTAATACGCTCCCGCAAGCTAAGGACGCGGAACGACCTGGAGCTTGGATCGTAAAAACAGAAATCTAGGAGTTGATAACGGCTTTGTGAAGATATCAGCTACACTCGAAGATCTCCTTGGGCAACCTTTTCTCTAACAAAATGAAAATCAACTTCCACGTGCTTTGTACGAGCATGGAAAACTGGATTAGCTGAGAGATAGGTTGCACCAAGATTGTCACACCATAAGATAGGAGCTAAAGGTGAATGGACACCAAGTTCGCGAAGAAGAGCTTGAAGCCAAGTAAGTTCGGCTACTGTATCAGCTAAAGCTTTGTATTCAGATTCTGTGGAAGAACGAGAAACTGTACGTTGCTTGCGAGCGGTCCATGAGATAAGGTTGTTACCTAGATAGATAGCAAATCCCCCCGTGGACTGACGATCATCTGGACAACCAGCCCAATCAGCATCCGAAAATGCTTTAAGAGATGATGTGGAACCTGTAGGACCACTCATCCAATAAGTGTCAGTGAAAGCATGAAGTGTTGAGCCAGAGGCTTGTCGAATAAGCATACCATAGTCTACTGTGCCCCGAAGGTAGCGTAAGATCCTCTTAACAGCAGTCCAATGATTGTTTGTGGGAGCATGCATAAACTGACATACTTTGTTGACCGCAAATGTGATATCTGGTCGAGATAAAGTAACGTATTGAAGAGCACCAACAACCTGTCTATATTTAACCGGATCAGAAAAAGCATCACTATCGGGTAGAAAGAGTGGACTAGATGTAGCCATGGGAGAAGGCATGGGTTTCGAGTCCGAGAGACCAGCCCGTTGAAGAAGTTCCAAAATATACCTTTTCTGAGAGAGTATAATGTTGGAGCCATGAGGAACAATTTCAATACCCAAAAAGTAATTAAGAGAACCTAGGTCCTTAAGAGCAAAAGCTACTCCGAGCTTTGTAACAATCTGGTCAATAACAGCACTGTTGTTTCCGGTAACAATAATATCATCGACATATACGAGAATGTACAAGATGATGCCTTCGTGTGAGTAAATGAAAAGGGAAGGATCTGTCTTAGAACCTGTGAAGACAAGTGTAACAAGAGCCTTTGAGAGGCGTTGAAACCATGCTCATGGTGCTTGTTTGAGACCGTAAATAGACTTATGCAATAGACAAACATGATCAGGGCGTTGTGGATCAACAAAACCAGGAGGTTGTTTCATATAGACCGTCTCTTTCAAATTTCCATGAAGAAATGCATTCTGGACATCTAATTGTCTGAGTTGCCATTTTTGAGTTACTGCAAGACAACAACTCTTATGGTTGTCGACTTTACAACTGGGCTGAATGTTTCATGAAAATCAACTCCCGGTTGTTGACGAAATCCTTTGGCCACAAATCTCGCTTTGTAACGAGCAATAGCACCATTTTTATCCCGTTTTAACCTGTAAACCCACTTACAATCAACAACATTAGTGTTAGGAACACGAGGAACCAGAGACCACGTACCATTTTTAACAAGAGCGGAATACTCTTCGGTCATGGCTTGGCGCCATTCGGGGTATTTGTTGGCAATGGCAAACGAAGAGGGTTCACTCACTGGATCAGGAGATGTGGTGACGTGATTCGCTGAAGGATTGTAGGGAACCCGTTGTTTCGGGTTCGGACGAAGATTAGGAGGGCGTTGACGAGTAGGTGGAGGAGGAGGAGGAGGAGGAGGAGGAGGATGTGGTGGAGTTTGGGTTGAAGTCGGTGTAGGTGATGGTGAAACCGTGTTAATAGGCATAGCTGAGTCAGAAGATAAAGGTGAGGATGGAGATGTTGGATATGATGGAGATACAAACGTATCAGACTCGGGTGAAGATTGAGTGGTGGGACTAGGAGGGTCCGTCATTGTCGGGGATGGGATATCAGGAGGTGTTGTATCGGTTGCCACATAAGGTGACGCTGATGAGGTATATGGACACGACATAGATGGCATGGAAATCGGTTGTTTGGGGTTGACAAAAGGGAAATTGTCCTCATTGAAATGGACATGACGGGCTATGTAAAGGCGGTCAGTAGAGAGGTCAAGACAACAATAGCCATGGTGAACAGGACTGTACCCAAGAAAACACACGGGATGGATCGAAAATCCATCTTATGACGATTATAAGGACGAAGATGAGGAAAGCATTAGCACCCAAAGACCCGAAGAAATGAGTAATCAGGAGACCTTTTGAAAAGATGTGCAAAAGGTGACTTGTTAGTCGATGTACGAGATGGCATGCGATTGATAAGGTATACGGCTGTATCAAACGCATAGTGCCAAAAACGTTGTGGAACATTGCCTTGAGCAAGAAGAGTGAGACCAGTTTCAACGACATGTCGATTGCGACGTTCGACAAAGCCATTTTGCTCACTTGTATGAGGACAAGATCGTCGATGAATAATACCAAGCGATGAGAAGAAGTTAGATAAATTACGAAATTCACCACCCCAATCAGTTTGAACATGTTTTAATTTAGTGGAGAATTGTCGTTCAACCATGGTTACAAAGGTTTTGAAAGTGTTGTAGACATATGATTTTAGAGCTAAAGGATAAATCCACATGTATCGAGTATGATGATCAACACACAACAAAAAATAACGATGACCTTCAAAAGATAAAATAGGTGCGGGTCCCCAAACATCACAATAAACTAAATCTAAAATATTATTACTTCGAAACGTTGAAACAGGTAATGATTGTTTTGATGATTTTCCCATTTGACAGGAGGTACATAAAACTGATAAAGATTTATTCGTAACAGGAATTGAAAATCTAGAAAACATAGAATGTAAAAGTCGCTGATGTGGATGATCCAGCCGCCTATGCCAAGTGGTGGAGGATGCACGATCAGCTGAAAAGGCAACTTTATTGACCGACTGAAATTGTGGAAGACATACTGAGTAGAGACCGTGTTCACTGGGGCCCGTGAGTAGGATAGTGTGTGTAGACTCGTCCTTCACAACAAAAAAAGTAGTGTGAAATTCAAAATACACGTGATTATCAAGACAAAACTTTTGAACAGATAGAAGATTTTTCTTGATTTCCGGTACATGAAGAATATCAGAGAGATAAAAGGTTTTGTGTGGTGAGTGAATTTTAGAAGAACCAATATGAAGGATAGGAAGTCCCTTACCATTACCAACATGAAGTGCGTCATTGCCATGATATGCCTCTGAGTTATCCATGCTTTCTAAGTCAGGCGTGACGTGACTGTTTGCTCCCGTATCAGGAAACCAAGCAGTAGAAGCTGCTGATGAAGATGCATGAATATTAGCAAAATTAGCTGCTGGCCTCGCACGAATAGTAGAGGGGTCACGGTTAGGGCATTGTGATGGAATGTGCCCTATCCCACACCGATTACAAGAGCCATAGACTGTGTTTTGATTCGACGCCCAACTAAATTGGCTGGTATCACCACGTCCGCGGTTGTTACTACGAGAATTCCCACGTCGACGATTTCCACGGTTGTTGTTGTTAGGCTGGCGATAGCCATAATTGGCTTGAGAACCTGATGAAGTGGGTACGATCTGGAAACCTAGGGCAGCCAATTGTTGTTAGACTACTAAACGTTGAGGTTGCTGCAGTTGAGGATTGGGTGATGAACTAGTGGAAGAACCGAGGGTTCCAGTAGTAGTAGTAGTGTTGAGTCACTGGTCGCTGACCATGTTGAGTCGCTGGTCACTGACCAACTCAACGAAACACTACTCGATGAAGAAATGGATTGTATCAAAGCTGCTGTTGCTGAAGATTGGTTTCGCTGATCGTCATTCATTCTACTCTCAAGGAATTGATATGCTGAGGAAGATTAAAGCTCAACTTGGTGTGTCACTGATCAAAGACAGCGAGAGCTTTACATCTTCAAATCAATAAAAGGCAAAAGTCACTGCTAGAATAACAGCTAGTCACTGAAGATCTCTAGTTCAAGTCATTCTACAAGAGCATGTTAGCTCGTAGTGAGTGAGGAGGATTACTGCATCTTCAGGGACTATTCAATAAAGCCTCTCAATCATCAAGTAAAGAAAGTACTGTACTTATCTATACATCAGCAAGAGCGTTCCTACTTGAAGTATGTTCGAAAGATTACGTGGCGGCGAATGATTGGTTTTAAGGTAACGAGATATTTGCGGTAACAGAATTGGGACCCGTAGAATGTCAGTTCATAAGAGATCAAGCCAATCAAGCAGCGACACGTGTCATTCCAAGATCCTATTTTATAGGAGATATTTTAGGAACTCTTGTAGTATAAATAGTCCAGTGTTTTGTACTGTAGAGGCTAGTCGTTCAAACGTACTTATCACTTGTTTGTCAGTGATCAGTTTGTCTAGAGTACGTATTGTCGCTCAGTGAGAGAACAGTCAGCGTGTTTGTCCACTGCTGTTCTTCTCATCCTGTAATAGATTAGCTAAGTGTTTGAATTGGATTAACCTTGGTTAATCCATTCCGCATTCAACACTTGTGAATTTAATAATCAATACAATTCACTTTTAAGCTACTATTACTTCTTTACTTTGATATTGTCGTATATTTGAAAACTCTGTTATTATCGTTCATACTCTATTTCTGTTAAACAATTTAAAAACTAACTAATTAACTAAGTTAAAATCTGAAATAGTTTTAAATTGTATTCAACCCCCCCCCCCCTTCTACAATTAAACTTTACACTTTACGATTCCAAATCACTAACTGATAGTGATTCCGGGACTCTCAATTGGTATCAGAGCAGAGTTGGTTTAAATTCAATTAACCAGGTCTACAATGGAATCAGTAAAGTACAGTTGTGTAGACTCTGATTATCAGAAGGGAAATGGTTCTACAACCAAACCTCAAGCTTTTGATCCTTTAAGGATTGAAACTTGGATGTCCCGAATGATGATGTTTTTAGACCTAGTTGACGACTGTCTCTGTAATACAATAACCAATGGTCCCCACATTCCAACCACTATTGTTCCTGCTATAATTGCAACAGCTACTACTCCTGCTATACCAGAAATGGTTGTGCCCAAAAGAGAGGAACAATGGACGGATGAGGATAGACGATTGGTTAGACTTGATAAACAAGCTAAAATCTACATAGGCATGGCACTTCCTGATGAAGTGTTCGAATCTATCAGGCTTTGTAGAACTGCTAAAGACATGTGGGACACCCTTAGGAATATATATATTGGAACTCCTGATATTATTCGCTGCAGGGAAGTCAATCTCACTCGCCAGTATGAGCTGTTTGCAATGGAACCAAATGAATCTTTGTCTTCTACTTACACCAAATACCAGTCACTGATGAACAAAATGGAGAAGGCTGGTATAGGCAAGGAACAGAGATTTGTTGTTGAAAAGTTTCTGGAGTTGCTGCCAAGGAAAATCTGGGGAACCATTGCCACATGCACCAGACAGAGGAATGATTATTCAATTCTTAATCTAACTCAAGTCTATCGTATTTTGCTCAACTGGGAGCAGTCTGAAAAGCAAGCTGATCAGAGTGAGCATATTCGTGCTACTCTTGGAAGTCAAAAGATATCCAATGCCCTTGTAGCTGAGCTTGAAGAAATTGATCAGAGACAGAAGTCAAAAGTGTCTAAAAGAAGCTCAAAGTCACTGATAGCTGAAGAAGAAGGTGGTCAAGCTGAAGAACAATCAGAGTATGAATATGATGAGGGTCTGGAGAAGCTTGAAAAAGACATGGTCATGATGGTTGCTAATTTCAGAAGGAACACCAGATCAAAAAGATTCGCTGGTGCTCCATCATCTGACAATTTTCAATCCAAGGGAGAATGCTACAAGTGTGGCAAACCTGGTCATTTTACTGCTGAATGTAGATCAAAGTCAGTCAATCCAATCCCTGAACAAAAGCCAATGTTCAGAAATGACAAGTACAACAAATACAAGGAAAAGTACAAAAAGCTGAAGGCTATGTCCAAATCAGGGAAGAAGAAGAGAAAAGGGTTTGTCGCTGAAGAAAGTTCACTCAGCGACTCTGATTCATCCTCTTCATCCGATGATGAAGAAGCAATGATTTGCTTGGACAAAGATTATTGTTTAATGGCTGATGACACTGAATTCCATGAAGACATCAAGGAAGTAGCTCAAAAATGTTCAGCATCTGGTTGGGATTTTTGATAGCATCTACAAAGGTATTCTTAGAGAGACTATCTGGTACTTGGACATCGGATGTTCCAGGCACATGACAGGATGCAAGTCTCTGCTCAGTGACTATCAGGATGAAAAAGGTCCTGATGTGGTATTTGGTGATAACAAGGTTGGGAAGACCAGATGGTATGGAGTCTTAACTAATGGGAACGTGATGTTCAAAAGAGTTGCATATGTGGAGGGACTGAAGCACAATTTGCTAAGTATCAGTCAATTTTATGATTCAAAGAACAAGGTACTGTTTGATCATGAAGCTGGTGTTGTTTACAACAAGAAAGGAAGTGATGTGCTTGCTGCTAACAGAAAAGGCAATACTTATGTAGTCAATATGGACTCAGCTCAGTCAGGGACGTGTTTTTATTCCAGAACTGTTTCAGAAGAGAAATGGTTATGGCATAAGCGACTTTCTCATCTGAATCTAAAAGCTATCAACAAGTTAAGCAGACACGGTTTAGTCACTGGACTTCCAAAATTGTCTTACAACAAAGACAAGCTTTGTTCAGCATGTGAGAAAGGAAAGCATCACAGTTCTTCCTTCAAAAGTAAACAAACATCATCAGTCTCTGAATGTTTTTATCTAGTTCATATGGATCTATTTGGACCAGTGAGTATTTCAAGTCTTGGTGGGAAGAGATACTGCTTGGTAATCGTGGATGAATACTCCAGATACACTTGGGTATTCTTTCTTAAAGCAAAGAACGAAGAAGCAAGTGAAATTATATCCTTTATCAAGAAGATGGAGAACTTAAATGGTATTTCGGTAAAACATTTAAGAAGTGATAATGGCACTGAATTTCGAAATATTGACCTGGAAACTTTCTGTGATTCAAAAGGTATTTCTCAAAACTTTTCAGCTCCAAGAACACCCCAACAAAATGGGGTGGCAGAGAGGAGAAATATGACCTTAAGTGAATCTGCCAGGTAAATGCTCATTGATGCTGGTCTTAAGACCTATTTCTGGGCTGAAGCAGTGAGTACTGCCTGCTATACTCAGAATAGGTCACTGATTGTTGATAAACGCTCAAAAGTACTATAATTCAGTAGTATATTACCCCTATTCTTGAATGTTTTTATTGCATTTTGTTAAGAATAGATATTAATTTCGTTCATATTTGCAAATAGATGTGGAAATGGAGCGTTTATGAAGAAAGGAAGGAAAACAGTCAATAAATAAGTTAAATGATACATATTTGAAAAAACATTTGAAGCCGAAGTCAAAGAAAAGAAGAGATGAAGAAAAATCAAAAATCCGACTGAAAACGGCATCCATACGCCGTATGGAAATCCATACGCCGTATGGATTGCAGCAGTGGAGGCCCAGGTTACGCGCACTTGGGCTGGGCTTGAAATCAATCCATACGCCGTATGGAAATCCATACGCCGTATGGATCAAAATCTCAGGAAGTATAAAAACGCGTTTTAAACCCTAAATCGATAGTTTTTGATAGTTTTTCGTATTTCTTATTTTCCAGATGATTTTAGGGTTTTAGGGTTATTTTGGAGGTACGAAGGGTGAAGATCGAGGATAATTCATCTAAATCATTCGTAGTTCGTCTTTATTGATTCGGTACAACTCTTTTATTCGATTTCATTGAAGAATTTGTTATTGAATAATCTGATTATTTCTGTTTTAATGATGAATTGAATATTCAAAGTGATTGTGTAGTTGATTGAACTTAGATTATGATTATTGAACAATTATAATTGCGTATTGACTAAGTTATTTAATTGAAAACGGTTATATTACTCACGAATCCTTGTTTGTAACACCTGCTAAATTAGGATAATTAATTATGCCTAATTGTTTGTAACTAGTTGTAATTAGTATGTAATAGGACTAATTACAGGCTCTATTTGTATATATATAAGGTGAATTATATATATATGTGTGTATGCTTACGCGATTTGGATGAATCGTGCAAATTAACCGGACAGAGTCCGACACAATTATTTGGACGTTGGTGACAGAAATTTACTTAATTAATAAGAACGTATTTTATTATATAAAATACACAGCGAACAAACATTATTTATAATACCGCGACGACAATTTAACTAATTTAACGTATATGTATTAAACGCGAGTTAAGAATTTTAATACTTCGACAAATGTTTTTATAATTAATTTCAAGGTATTTCATTAAAACATTTCCCGTCACCTTTTAAAAATATAACTGCTTGATATAGCGTTTAAACGACGGAGGAAACGAACACCGCGCCAGGAACGGAGGCTGAAAGTTGGAGGATAACCTCCAACTCTCTCTTTTCTTTTCTCATTTCACTCAATTTTTTTCTCTTTCTCCTCTCTTCTCTTTCAAAAGCCACCAACCAACCAAAACCCCAAAAATCATCAAAAATCACTAAATACTACCACTAAACGCATTCGGATTTCATCGACCCTTTGGAATAAAAGAACCACGGCATCCCGATCTACCTTTCCATCTTTTCGGATTTTCGATCCGACAAATCGTAAGTTCCCGACAAAACCCGAAACTCTCCGTTTTTACTCATTTTTACGTTTTTATAGTTTATATATGCTTAAAATGTCCAAAAATGGGTTGGGTAAAAGATTTGGACCGAACGGAAGCTTTTCGACCGATTTTCCGGCCACCATATTCCGATCAGACCGCTACGTCGCAGAGACGCTGGACTATCTGCGACGTAGCTCAAAACGTCGCATTTTGTGGCCAACGTCGCATTTAGCGACGTCGCGGCCTACGTCGCACAAAAATCCCAACGTCGCACTAGCGACGCAGCCTATTACGTCGCATTAACTTGCGGACGTCGCACATAGCGACGTAGACTTTAACGTCGCCTCCTACGTCGCATTGATTTGCGAAGGTCGCATCATGCGACGTACCTCCCTACGTCGCACCCTACGTCGCATGCTACGTCGCATGCTACGTCGCACAAAACAGAACCTTGAAAAGTCAGATTTTACTAAGTGTCGAACTTACACAACTTCAAATACTTATGTCATACGACTTAACAAACGTCATAGAACATCCTTTCTATTACAATTACACTAAATTGCGTTATAAATGATAACACTTTGAATCATTTTTACAAACCGTCACCAACGGGCCATATTTGTTTTCAAACTACAAACGGATTACTAAACAAACACTTGGACATAATGAGTTGTGTAAACAACTAGCCTAGATGGTCTTGCGAGACATCTACTTACTTAACTTTATATGATTAGGCATTTGAAGGTTACGGGTTCGGAGAACCTACAGTTGATATTACTTACTCGTTTATTGATATAAACGTACTTGCAAAGACTCAGGTGAGTCTTACAGCCCCACTTTTACTGTTTTACATACGGGGTGAGAAACTTGCAACTGCTTTTATTTGAACACAAGTACTAAACTGTTTACTATACCAAACGGAATTGCATGAGTATTACTTACAAACAGAAGTCTCTCCATCATATATCGTTAGTTATGGACTTAAGCGCGAACAGTAGTTAATGGATCCATTAGGGAAATGACCCTCCCCACCCGGGGCAGTAGCGCTGCCACGTACCGATTTACACGTATAAACGGGTGACAACTTATTCGTTACGGATGCTTGCTCACTTACGAGCATGTCACGGGAGCAAACATATTATTTACGGGTTAAGCTTCGATTATGAGCCTCATGGCAACGGTATAAACTTATTTATTTACATTTGCTGGATTGCAAATACTGATTTTACGATTGCTGGATTGCAATGGTTGATTTTACGCCTACGGGCACTACTAATGAAATCTCGTGTTCAAAGCCGATATTATTTACAAACCTGTGAGATTCACCAACCTTTTGGTTGACACTTTTTAGCATGTTTTCTCAGGTACCCGGATGGAGTAGGATTACTCCAGGATTTTAGCTAGAGTCGCATGATTTCAACACAACTGCATTAACGGAGATTCTTAGCATTATCTTTTGTATATTATGATTATGTAATAGAATCTCCCGCTACACGCGCGGACTCTAGGGAAACTACATTTTTGTATACGAAAACACTAAGTTTTCAAACAATATATCTATGGAATGTAACCAATTTACAAACGTTGCATATAGATGTCGTTTACTTTATCTTTGTGCTGTGATATTTGATTAGTAACACCCCAAACTATGCTTCCGCAAAACAGTGAATTTCGGGGGTGTTACAGATTGGTATCAGAGCCTAAGGTTATAGTGAACTAGGTTGCATTTAGTGGGCCTAGACTATGACCGTTAGGCAGTATTCTCTTATTAGACATGACTGGTTCGGGAATTACAGCATACGACTTTAATTTAACATAGCCTGATCAACTATGTACAATTAAGGAAAGATGATGTAAGGTCTGAAATGATTATGTTGAACGGAGATACGTTAGTAGACTCTGACCACGAGAGAACCGGACCATTACTTGATACGTGCTAGACACTAGGCTGGATATGATATGTGTATATATATATTAGCCTCGTCATAATTACACTCTGCCACAGGATGGCAAACACACCACCTAATCCGTCACACTCTCACTCACATGGGTCACGGAACCCACGAGTAGCCAGGAGGAACACAAGATCACCTCGAAACAGCCTTTATCCTGTACATAACTCTCAGAACTCGGCACACCTCACGTTGCCCGTATTGGCTACCCAATTCCGCCGTCAGGAACAAGGACTCGAAAATCTTGAACTGGAACAACACCGAATGATCTACTCTATAAACTAGTCGGATGTAACAATTCCCGACACCTTTCGTAATATCTCTGTAGGATGTAACCTTTGAACCCACATTATCTATCAAACTTTCCTTGCTATTTCAACTCACATAAATTGTCATTTTCCATGTTGATGTTATGTATTGCTGCTTTTATACATGTACATCTGTGACCATTACAATTTCCTACAAAATCTCATGTATCTTCATTTCTTTTATTGAAGAATCATGCCGCCAAAGTCAAGACCATACACAGATGCCCAGATTACCTCCCTTATAACCCAGGCTGTTACTGAAGCCTTGGCTCGGAATACTCCACCAAATTCTTCAAGAAACAGCGATGCCGCTGAAACCTCTGCTGCTAAACCTTGTTCTTACAAGGACTTCCAGAACTGCAAACCTCTAAACTTTGCAGGTACTGAGGGAGCTATCGGTCTAGTACGCTGGATCGAGAAAGTTGAGTCTGTATTTCTGATCTGCAACTGTGCGGAGGGAGATAAGGTTAAGTTCTCCGTTAGTACCTTTACTGACACCGCACTCACCTGGTGGAACACTTACGCCCAGACTGTGAGTGTCGCTACTGCTTACCAACTCCCGTGGGAGGAGTTGAAGAAGATGTTGAGGGGCGAGTATTGCCCCAGGGATGAATTGAAACAACTAGAAGTGGAATTCTGGAACCACAAGATGCAGGGTGATGACATCACCGGATACACAAACCGTTTCCACCAACTGGCACTTCTGTGCCCAACCATGGTCGATCCTGAGTACAAGAGGATCGAGAAATTTGTTGATGGTCTTCCTGAGAGACTCCAAGACCTGGTAACTTCTTCCAAACCGGGTACTATTCAGAGCGCCATCCGTATGGCCCATGAACTAACGGCAAATTCTGTCCGCCGTGGCACCACTTCAACCCCATCTACAAACAACAAACGCAAGTGGGAAGGAAGTCCCAACACATCCAACCAAACCTCCAACAAAAAGCCTGAGTACATTAAGGCTTATACATCTGGAACTTCGGAGAAGAAAGGGTACAGCGGGAGCAGACCCTACTGTCCCAAATGCAACCGCCACCATGACGGTTCTTGCCCTTGCACCAACTGCAAACGGTTCGGGCATCTAGCCAAGGATTGCCGGACCAACATTTCTACCCCCAACACCGATGCACCAAAGGCCTGCTTTGGGTGCGGAAATTCAGGGCACTTCAAGAGAGATTGCCCAAAGCTGAAAAACAACAACAACAACCCTGCTCGCGGTAGAGCTTTCGTTATCAAGGCTGGGGAAGCCAGACAAGACCCGAACGTCGTGACGGGTACGTTTCTTCTCAACAACCTTACTGCTTCTGTGTTATTTGATACCGGTGCCGATAGAAGCTTCATTTCTGAGAAATTTAGCCCGTTACTTGATATAACCCCCACTACCTTAGATGCTAAATACATTGTAGAATTAGCTAACGGCAAGCTGATTGAAACTGATAGCATCATACCCAACTGTACTCTTAACCTCACGAACGAAACGTTTCCCATTGATTTAATTCCTGTCGAGATCGGCAGCTTCGATGTTATTGTCGGTATGGATTGGTTATCCAAACACCGAGCTGAAATCATCTGTCATGACAAACTCGTTCGCATACCTCTTGTCTCCGGTGGAACCTTAGTCCTACAAGGGGAGACCGGTAGACGGAATCTGAATATTGTATCCTGTCTGAAAACGAGAAAATACCTACGAAAGGGGTATCAAGCCATCCTCGCACATGTAACGGAGAAGAAGTCGGAGGAGAAGCGACTTGAGGATGTTCCGATCGTGCGGGATTTCCCGGAAGTCTTTCCTGAAGACTTGCCCGGACTTCCGCCACCTAGACAAGTTGAATTCCAAATCGAACTTGTGCCCGGAGCTGCACCCGTGGCACGAGCCCCTTACCGTTTAGCACCATCCGAAATGCAGGAGTTGTCTAATCAACTACAGGAACTCCTGGACAGAGGATTCATTCGACCAAGTTCCTCGCCTTGGGGAGCTCCGGTCTTATTCGTGAAAAAGAAAGATGGATCTTTCCGCATGTGTATCGATTACCGAGAGCTGAATAAGCTAACCATAAAGAATCGGTACCCACTTCCTAGAATTGACGATCTGTTTGACCAACTCCAGGGATCGAGTGTTTACTCAAAGATTGATCTACGGTCGGGTTATCATCAACTCCGAGTCCGTGACAATGATATCCCAAAGACAGCTTTCCGAACTCGTTATGGGCATTATGAATTCCAAGTTATGCCATTCGGGTTGACCAACGCACCGGCCGTATTCATGGACCTTATGAATCGGGTATGCAAACCATATCTTGACAAATTCGTCATTGTGTTCATCGACGATATTCTGATTTACTCTCGCAATGAGCAGGAACATGCTCAACATCTGAAAACCATTCTAGGACTTCTGAAACACGAAGAGTTATATGCCAAATTCTCTAAGTGTGAGTTCTGGATTCGAACCGTTCAATTCCTCGGGCACGTGATTGACAGCCAAGGAATTCATGTTGATCCCGCCAAGATTGAAGCAATCAAGGGCTGGGAGTCACCGACCACTCCAACCGAAGTGAGACAATTCTTAGGTCTTGCTGGTTATTATCGCCGATTCATCGAAAACTTCTCAAGAATAGCTGTTCCCCTAACCACACTGACTCAGAAAGATAAGAAGTTCAATTGGACGGATAAACAAGAGTCAGCCTTCCAGCTATTGAAAAACAAACTTTGCAGTGCACCAATCTTGTCCTTACCCGAGGGCACCGACGATTTCGTAGTTTACTGCGACGCCTCACACCAAGGACTTGGTTGTGTGTTGATGCAACGGGAAAAAGTCATTGCCTATGCCTCACGACAACTGAAAATCCACGAGAAAAACTATACGACCCACGACCTCGAGTTAGGTGCTGTGGTCTTCGCATTGAAAATCTGGAGACATTATCTCTACGGTACGAAAAGCACTATCTTTACCGATCACAAAAGTCTCCAACACATATTCGATCAGAAAGATCTAAACATGAGACAACGTCGCTGGGTTGAGTTACTTAGTGACTACGACTGCGAGATCAAATACCATCCGGGCAAGGCTAACGTAGTGGCCGATGCCTTAAGCCGAAAAGAACGAGTGAAACCCCTTCGAGTTCGAGCACTTTCTATGACAATTCATAACGAGCTTCCTGCTCAAATCCTTACCGCTCAACTTGAAGCACTCAACGATGAAAACTTGAAAAATGAAGCCTTGCGAGGCTTGGATAAACAATTCGAAATCAAAACCGATGGAACTCGATACTTCTCTAACCGGGTGTGGTTACCCAAATTCGGAAACTTGCGAGATTTGGTGATGGCTGAAGCTCACAAATCTCGATACTCTATACATCCTGGATCTGACAAGATGTATCATGACGTAAAAGGGTTGTATTGGTGGCCTAACATGAAAGCTGACATCGCCTTGTACGTCAGTAAATGCCTAACCTGTTCCAAAGTTAAGACCGAACACCAAAGACCCTCTGGGTTGCTTCAACAACCTGAAATTCCTCAATGGAAATGGGAACAGATTTCCATGGACTTCATTACCAAACTACCAAAAACTTCGAGTGGTTGCGATACCATTTGGGTGATCGTGGACCGTCTCACGAAATCTGCTCATTTTCTGGCCATCAAGGAAACCGACAAGATGGAGCGTCTGACTCGCATATATGTCAAAGAAATCATCTCGCGACACGGTGTACCTATCTCGATCATCTCGGATAGGGACAGCCGTTTTACTTCTAACTTTTGGCAATCGCTACAGAAATCTCTTGGTACTCGTCTGGATATGAGTACTGCTTATCACCCGCAAACCGATGGCCAAAGCGAGCGAACTATTCAAACACTGGAGGATATGCTACGAGCCTGCGTAGTTGACTTCGGTACTTCTTGGGAAAATCACTTACCGTTGTGCGAGTTCTCGTACAACAACAGTTATCATACCAGCATAAAGGCTGCACCCTTTGAGGCACTTTACGGGCGTAAGTGCCGATCACCCATCTGTTGGACTGAGTTAGGAGATTCCCAACTCACGGGTCCAGAAATCATTCAAGAAACTACTGAGAAAATCGTTGGTATTCAAAACCGGCTGAAAGCCGCACGTGATCGTCAGAAAAGCTATGCTGACGTGAGACGCAAACACCTTGAGTTCCAGGTAGGAGACAAGGTACTTCTCAAAGTGGCACCGTGGAAAGGTGTTATTCGATTCGGGAAACGAGGCAAACTAAATCCTAGATACATCGGACCATTCGAAATCCTTGAAAGGATTGGTCCAGTGGCATATCGCCTGCAACTTCCTGCTGAACTTAGCAGCGTACACAACACATTCCACATTTCTAACTTGAAGAAATGTCTGTCTGACGAGACGCTGATTATACCACTCGACGAAATTCAAATCGATGATAAACTTCATTTTGTCGAGACACCTATGGAAATCATGGACCGTGAGGTCAAACAATTGAAACAGAGTCGTATTCCCATAGTAAAAGTCAGGTGGAATTCTAGGCGCGGCCCTGAGTTCACCTGGGAACGGGAAGACCAAATGCGACAGAAATACCCACATCTCTTCCCAGACAACGCACCGTCCGTGCACTCAAGCTAATTTCGGGACGAAATTTCTTTAACAAGGGGAGAATGTAACACCTGCTAAATTAGGATAATTAATTATGCCTAATTGTTTGTAACTAGTTGTAATTAGTATGTAATAGGACTAATTACAGGCTCTATTTGTATATATATAAGGTGAATTATATATATATGTGTGTATGCTTACGCGATTTGGATGAATCGTGCAAATTAACCGGACAGAGTCCGACACAATTATTTGGACGTTGGTGACAGAAATTTACTTAATTAATAAGAACGTATTTTATTATATAAAATACACAGCGAACAAACATTATTTATAATACCGCGACGACAATTTAACTAATTTAACGTATATGTATTAAACGCGAGTTAAGAATTTTAATACTTCGACAAATGTTTTTATAATTAATTTCAAGGTATTTCATTAAAACATTTCCCGTCACCTTTTAAAAATATAACTGCTTGATATAGCGTTTAAACGACGGAGGAAACGAACACCGCGCCAGGAACGGAGGCTGAAAGTTGGAGGATAACCTCCAACTCTCTCTTTTCTTTTCTCATTTCACTCAATTTTTTTCTCTTTCTCCTCTCTTCTCTTTCAAAAGCCACCAACCAACCAAAACCCCAAAAATCATCAAAAATCACTAAATACTACCACTAAACGCATTCGGATTTCATCGACCCTTTGGAATAAAAGAACCACGGCATCCCGATCTACCTTTCCATCTTTTCGGATTTTCGATCCGACAAATCGTAAGTTCCCGACAAAACCCGAAACTCTCCGTTTTTACTCATTTTTACGTTTTTATAGTTTATATATGCTTAAAATGTCCAAAAATGGGTTGGGTAAAAGATTTGGACCGAACGGAAGCTTTTCGACCGATTTTCCGGCCACCATATTCCGATCAGACCGCTACGTCGCAGAGACGCTGGACTATCTGCGACGTAGCTCAAAACGTCGCATTTTGTGGCCAACGTCGCATTTAGCGACGTCGCGGCCTACGTCGCACAAAAATCCCAACGTCGCACTAGCGACGCAGCCTATTACGTCGCATTAACTTGCGGACGTCGCACATAGCGACGTAGACTTTAACGTCGCCTCCTACGTCGCATTGATTTGCGAAGGTCGCATCATGCGACGTACCTCCCTACGTCGCACCCTACGTCGCATGCTACGTCGCATGCTACGTCGCACAAAACAGAACCTTGAAAAGTCAGATTTTACTAAGTGTCGAACTTACACAACTTCAAATACTTATGTCATACGACTTAACAAACGTCATAGAACATCCTTTCTATTACAATTACACTAAATTGCGTTATAAATGATAACACTTTGAATCATTTTTACAAACCGTCACCAACGGGCCATATTTGTTTTCAAACTACAAACGGATTACTAAACAAACACTTGGACATAATGAGTTGTGTAAACAACTAGCCTAGATGGTCTTGCGAGACATCTACTTACTTAACTTTATATGATTAGGCATTTGAAGGTTACGGGTTCGGAGAACCTACAGTTGATATTACTTACTCGTTTATTGATATAAACGTACTTGCAAAGACTCAGGTGAGTCTTACAGCCCCACTTTTACTGTTTTACATACGGGGTGAGAAACTTGCAACTGCTTTTATTTGAACACAAGTACTAAACTGTTTACTATACCAAACGGAATTGCATGAGTATTACTTACAAACAGAAGTCTCTCCATCATATATCGTTAGTTATGGACTTAAGCGCGAACAGTAGTTAATGGATCCATTAGGGAAATGACCCTCCCCACCCGGGGCAGTAGCGCTGCCACGTACCGATTTACACGTATAAACGGGTGACAACTTATTCGTTACGGATGCTTGCTCACTTACGAGCATGTCACGGGAGCAAACATATTATTTACGGGTTAAGCTTCGATTATGAGCCTCATGGCAACGGTATAAACTTATTTATTTACATTTGCTGGATTGCAAATACTGATTTTACGATTGCTGGATTGCAATGGTTGATTTTACGCCTACGGGCACTACTAATGAAATCTCGTGTTCAAAGCCGATATTATTTACAAACCTGTGAGATTCACCAACCTTTTGGTTGACACTTTTTAGCATGTTTTCTCAGGTACCCGGATGGAGTAGGATTACTCCAGGATTTTAGCTAGAGTCGCATGATTTCAACACAACTGCATTAACGGAGATTCTTAGCATTATCTTTTGTATATTATGATTATGTAATAGAATCTCCCGCTACACGCGCGGACTCTAGGGAAACTACATTTTTGTATACGAAAACACTAAGTTTTCAAACAATATATCTATGGAATGTAACCAATTTACAAACGTTGCATATAGATGTCGTTTACTTTATCTTTGTGCTGTGATATTTGATTAGTAACACCCCAAACTATGCTTCCGTAAAACAGTGAATTTCGGGGGTGTTACATTGTTTATTGGAAACTGGTAGTTATTAGTTCTCAACGTGGTTAATAATGTTGATGAGATTGAGTTCCTTGAACGTTATTAATTATTGATGGTTAGAATCTTAGGGTTTTGATCATTGCTAAATAGATTGAGTTTGATAGGTTGAGAAATTGATAATTATTCACTTTAAAATGAACAAGACAATAAGTTAATTATTGGGTATTGTTGAGTCATACCACTAGAGTTATTTATAATGAGTTGTGAATGCTTAATGCATGATTTAGGGAAAGGCACACAATTGACTGATCATCTTGTGACATTGAAACCAGTGTTTTATGTTGGCCCCTAGATTGTAGGAATTAGTTAGACCCGAAACGTTGGCTAGTTCACATTTGACTTAGTATTCATTGAAGAATTTGGTATTAAGTTGATCTAAAAGAATCACAATTAGATAATCAATACGTAATAAATCGGGAAATATGAATCTAAGTGACATTAATTATACAATTACTTATTCCTTCCAATTAGGGTTTATTATTATTATTTATTTATTATTTTAATTTAAGTTTTATTTAAGTTTGTTTATTTTAATTAAATGTTTTCTAAACAAATGTTCGTACGGAACTAAAACGCTCCCATATTTATTGCTTTCTAGTTAATTGTTAATTTCTATTTTAAATATTCCACCATTCCCTGTGTTCGAATATGACTTACCGAATCTATATTTACAATTGATCGGGTATTCTTGTATGGTTGCTTGATAGTATTTATTAGGTATTTCTATTCATAAATTATAAAACAAGACGCGTTTTCATAAGCGACATCAAGTTTTTGGCACCGCTGCCGGGGAAGCGGTTGTGATTATTTAAATAGGAGTTACTGATTTGTAAACTTTGATTTTTAAAAGAATTTTGTTAAACAAATGATTTTGTAAAGTTGTTTAAAGTAATTTAAGTAATTGTGTAACAAGTTTTCATTAATTCACTGGTTGAAACTAATTATCCTTTAATTGGTTAAACTTTTGGGTTTTAGTTTCAACCGGCGGATGGGAATCCGTCCGCCGGTTGGAGTTCCATTTATTTAATATTGTACATGTTATTTAAATTTATTATTTAGTGTGAACTAACTTGTTTTTCGTTAGTGGTGTTTTGTATTTCCAGATTTATTTTTATTTAGGTTTATCCAATGGCGAGAAGTTTTGAAAGTGATGCAAACGATAATGATATGGTCAAGAGTGATCAGTCTGCTAAGTCTGATGATAGTTCCACTGAGATAGTATCCCCTTGCACTCGCTTAGGGTACATTCCCGTTCCTATTGTTTCATCTTGTCAGGAATTGCTATCAGCACTTGAGGAGTTTAGAGGAGATATCCCTTTCAGTTTAGAGATTATTAGGAATTCCACAATTGTTTTTTCTGGTAATCAACAGGCATTGTTTGATGATGTGTTAGAGGCAGCTTTGATTAAGAGTCAGTATGGGATTGATAGGCAATTCTATATTGCCCTCACTACTTTTGGGGAATCTCTAGAAACTAGGATTAAGGAGGAAGAGAAATTCTACACTACTCAGAAGAAAAGATACAGGGAGATTTATGAGATTCTGAGGCATTCTGCATTTCCATACTCGGCAAATCAAACCGCGTGTCTTGGTCGCATGATTAGGGCTTTGTATGAGGTAACTGGTCATCCTGGTGCAGAAGCAGATAAGGAATTTAAGTTTGGTTTAATAGAATTGGTTCGATTGCTACATTCAGATGACCATTTGACGGATATTACACCTCATCGGTTCATTGTGACGAGTACTATTCATTACTATCTTCAAGAAATGGTGACGAAAGTAGATCGTCTTGCTAAGGAAGAATTGGGTAGGCCTCGTCCAGATTTCATTCACCCTAATAATGAGATTGATTTGGCTAGTTACTTTGGAGTTCACTTGGATGTTCTGATTGACAAGAGTAAAGTCTCAACCCCTTGGGAACATTTCAATCATGGAATGATAGAGATCTATACTAAGCTTGTTAATATTTTCAAACATTCGGGGCTAGAACTTAGCAATAGACAAGAGATAGTTCTTCAAGAGGTAGAAAGACGAGTGAGGTGCTTGAGAAAAAGTTTCTTGATGAGAAATCATTATGGAATAACTGAGGCATGTTTGGACTTTATAAGTGAGTTAGAAGAAAACCCTTTTGAACGTGAGTACAAGTTGGAAGATGATAAGTTGGTATTAGCAGCGGAGGGAGTAAACAATAAGGAGATTAATAAAATCAGTTGGGACTTGGTTTATTTTCAGCACGTGGTTAATGAGCACTTGGCAAATTTTCCAAGTTTTGGTCATGGGATCATTAACGTCATTCCCATAATCACTGAGCGTTTCCTTGCTCTCTATCCTAAGCAGTGATTCTAATCATTTCTTTTGTTTCTTATGCTATTGGATTGTTTCTAACATTTTGGTTTATTTTGGATTATGTTAGACTTTCAGTTGTTTTGGATTTTTAGTTTTTAATTGTGTGATTTGAATATTAAGTATTTATTTTGAATGTTATGTTATTTAAAGTTTGTTAATTATTGTTATTTATTTTATAGTATGGAATTGTGAAGATTTTGAAGTCGTGATTATCCTCCAGGTTTGAGATTTAATTATATAAAATTAGTGATGAAATTGGGTTAAAAATGGGTTTAAAAATCATTTTTTGAAAAATTCTGATTTTTCAATCCATACGCCGTATGGAATCCATACGCCGTATGGATTGGTTGGGCCACTGGGCCGGGTCATTGACTGGGTTTAATGAGTTTGACCTGGGCCTGTTTAATCCATACGCCGTATGAAATCCATACGCCGTATGGATCAAAAATGCAGAAAACCGCCAGCAGCCCCTTTTCTTCTCCATTTTCAAACCTAAAACCCCATTTTTCACCACCTACGGCTTTAACCACCACACCACCAAATAACCACTTCCGGGCACGCATTCATCTCCATTTTTGCGTATTCGTGTTACACGCACATTCCTCTACAAGGTATAACTTCCCGTTTTCATTTTCGTTGGTTAAATCATTCATTTGGAAGTTAGGGTTTATGATAGAATTTTGGGTATTTCGAATGTGGGTATGATGATTGGCATGTTTTGATTGATTTATGTTCTAATTGATATATACATTGCAATGTCATGCTCGTTTTTCTAATATGTTACATATATTAAGTTAATCGAATTATCCGTTAGTAATGATGAAATGTGACTATGAGATATGCTCAATTGTGCTATATTTTAATTTAGTGCTTATTAATTTTCTGACCACATGATGATTAATGCAAATATTTGTTTGGTACACAAGTGTTTGTGATTACGGTTATGTGATAAATTGTTATTTTGATTAATTGTGTTATGATAATTCATTTTGAGATTGTATGGATGTTTGCTAGTTGCTAATGCTCGAGTTTAGTGATTGTGCAATTTCGTATATTCATAATGGTACCAAGTTATTATAATGCATTTGATTAGGCAATTGTCATGAATATTTAATTAAGTATATACATATATGCAATTTGAGTGGTTTTGTTTAAAAATTGCAATTTAGGTTCATGAAATTGGTTGTTGCGGTAGTTTTAGGCTAAACCTTTATGGTGGATTATTCAATTTTAAGCCGAAATGCTGACGAAATTTTTAGTAACCTTTTTGCATTAACTGTTTATTTGGTGTTATTAACAATTGTTTTGTTTAGCAGTTATCATGTCTAACAGAAGAACAAGAGGGGGTCAAACTTTGGGGAACCCATTGGTTCGAGCTCATAGATACCTCACCTTTCATGGGTCGTATTCTGAGACCACCAGATTTCAGTTTGGAGAGCGTCTGGCTTCTAATATTGGCCAGTCAATTGAGGTTTTTGATGCTGTTAACTGGAATGTTTTGGAGCATGTGATTGCTAGAAAGGGGTTCACTAATGGTGCTGAGGCCATTAGGAATTTACTTGCTATTCCATATGTACTAGAGGATGGAAACATTGGATTTGTTTCCTATGCTTGGTCTCGGTTATTCGGTATCAGGGAGGATATCTACAGAGAGCTAGTTGTTGAGTTTTATAGCACTTTTAGGTTTGAGTCCAGGTCGACTCAATGGACTGAGAACTCCATTTTCTTCCAGCTAGGTGGACAGCCTAGACAGATGACTTTGGTTCAGTTTGCTTTGGGACTGGGGCTTTATGAGCCCAATGAGCTGGATAATCCTCACTTTTTAAACCACATTTCTGCAGGTGCTATGAAGAAGCTCACTGACTTGGAAGTTGAGCAGGAGTGGCAGTTTATTGCCCAGGGTAATTATGGCAGTTCGACACCTTCTTACACGCGTATTCGAGATCCTTGTCATCGACTCATTCACAGATTGTTGACTTACACCATTGTTGGTCGTAAGGAGGGGCCTGAGAAAGTTTCGAGGCCTGACTTGTTTTATTTGAGCTCGATTATCAGGAAGAGGTTAGTGAATGTACCTTGGAGGTTGGTGAAGTGGATGTCGAATAGAGCTACTGGTACTAGAGATGGGAGTAGTTTGTGTGGAGGTCACTTTGTTACACGGTTGGCTAGATACTTTGGTTTCGCTACTCAGGATGAGATGGGGTCATGCACGATTGTTCAGCCTAGCATGGGATGGTTGACCGCACGCCGATTGGATGCGTTTGCTCTTATTGAGCCATGCACTACTTATGGTGGTCCTATGGATATGTATTACTGGGTTCCGATTACTCCGTTAGGACAGACTTTGCAGTCGAGGCAGGATAGAGCTAGGGGAGATACGAGTGGCAGTGATAGAGATCGAGGTACAGCACGAGGCCGTAACAGAGGTTATGCTACGGAGTTTGATCAGCTATCTCAGCAGTTGCACCAGATGGAGTTACACCAGACTCAGAGGTTTGATCAGATAGATCTTATGCAGAGACAGCATTTCCATCAGACCAGTGCACATTTGGACTACCAGAATAGTTTGTTTGAGCAGCTGTTTGGTCAGTTTCCCTCTGGACCCGAGTATCAGCCATTCCAGTACCAGATGCCACCAGAGTTCATGCCACGACCACCACCACAGCCAGAGTATGGAGAGCCTTCTCACCAGTACCAGTACCGCCAGGATGATGACAGTGATTAGGATGATGTTCATCGTAAGTGGTTTATGATTCCAAACACTATTATTATTATTATTCTATTATTATTATTATGACTGTTTTTATTTGTAGGATTTATTAATTGTGCTGTGGATTTGTAGCTTTAGGATTTGGTTGTGTTTATTAATTAGGATGTTTAAATCTGGTATTGTTTAATTATGTTTGTTGATTGTTCCTTCAGAATTGTGTTGTGAGTACGTGTTATGCTGGCAGTAAGTTCAGTGCAACAACTTGAATCGAGAGGATGTGGAAATTCATATCATCCTTGTCATACTCATTAAACTGCACATTATTCCATGGGAGTTTTTCTGTTATAAGTTCTTTTCTCTTTTTCCAGCTTTTGTATTTCATTATTTGTACAATGAGGGCATTGTACATCTTTAAGTGGGGGATGGGAGAGAAAAGAGTGAAGTTTCCACATTATTGTCCAGTTAATTAGTAGATGATTTTGTAATTTGGTTAATAGTTATTTTATTAAGATAAGTAACTAGGAGGTTATGAGTTGCCCATTTTTCAACCAAATTTTTGCATTAAAATTTTTGTTTTCTATAGATAATTATTTTGTAACTATGTAGGTTAATTTAAAAAATTTTCTACACTTTTTAATTAAAGATTAAGTTGTGAAAAATGTTATTTAGCTTTATTATATGATGTATTGATAGGCAATTTATATGAGAATTTTTGAGCTTTTAAGAAATGAAATTAAGGAGTAGATATTACCTTTTAGATTAACTTGAGCTATGTATGACGTATGTCTTAATTTTTATTAGTAATGTGTGATATGCCATATTTTTGGGAATTTAATTAACATCATTTGGGGATATACTAGGTGTTGTTTCCTCTGTTGTACGAAAGTACAGACCTGGTCTCCGTCAGTATATCTAATGAAAAAAGAGCAAAAGAGTTTGATAACTCAAGATTTTAAAATGTAGTCAAATTATGTCGCTTTGTTGTACTAAGGTACAGACCTGTCACCTCTGGTTTGACTAAAAACATTATTGCTAAACCAAAATCAAGATATGTTGCTTTGTTGTGTTGAGGCACAGACCTGTCACCTCTGTCTTGATTTGAAAAATTATTGTTTTGATTAAATTTCAAGATATGTAATATTGGCATATTATGAGTATGAAAGTATATAGTTTATGGGAGTCTAAGGGAATATTTACACGAATAATAATAAGTTGAGCTCAAGTATTCAAATATAGATTGTTTAAGTGGATAACAATATCAGTAATCATTGTGAACTATTTGATGTTCAAGAATAATAACTCTATGTGTAGATCAGTTTTTGTAAATCTCGTAGTTTCTTAATAATTGTTTTTAGAATTAACAGATTTTTAAATTTAAGCATTTGAGTTGAAGATGGGTGATTGATGTGACGTAAAAAGTCATGTTTTTAGAAGCTTTATTCCTCACATTTTGAACCTTTCTTTAGTGAAAACATTCCAAAACATTGATTATTTACTAAAATACACTAAAGTGGTTCAAAATTAGACGTTGTGATAAAAATCACTGAAAACACTCTAAAAATGCACAAAACACAGCATTTTAATACAGGCAGATTCCTCCGACCTCATTTTCCTGTCAAGGCACACTTCCTAACTTCTACCATCTGTTGTATAGGTAAAATCGAGACGGAAAAATCTGGAATCAAGTGAAACGGCCAAAGGACGGAGAAACCACTACGCTTTCAGAGCCATTAAAAGTCATTCCGGCTACGCCTAAGCTCTACACATCCAATTTCTGTGAGATTGGCATCATTAGAAGCGTAACGGAATTACGAAACCACAGGCGAAAGAATCAAGTCAAACGGACGCATAACGAAGGAGATACGGACGTTTTAAGCAACGAACGAAATCAGACGGAGACCGTATACGGCCTCAGGCACCGTATACGGCCCATATAAGACCGTATACGGCCTATACTACACCGTATACGGCCCCTGCAAGGCCGTATACGGCCCCCTACCCCATATCGTGCTCCGTTTGCTTGTACGTGCTGCTTCGTGAGTTGTACGTGCGATTTGGTGGTTTGCCTATAAATAGTGGACATCCCCAACACCTCATTCATACCACTTTTCTCATTTCATTTCTTCCTTACACTTTCTCTCTCACACACATCACTCTCTCTAGTTTCTCTCTCTAGAGGATTTTCTCTCTCTAGAATTGAGCTAGTTAGAGAGATAGTTAGGTAGAGGTAGCTTTTAGCTTTTGTACGGAGGCACTCCATGACATTGTATTTGCGAAGATCTGTCTGTAATAAATTCGTATCAGGTTCTATTTATATATCTCTTACTTTCCAGTTTTAAACATGTGTTGCTTTGTTTATGCTTGTTTAGGATTGTATGCTAGATATATAATGTTAGGCTAGACATTTCTTTGTGTTTACTATGATGTAGTTATGTTAGAATAGTCAAAATGTTTATGCCATGCTGTTACTCTGCCCGTGTTACTCTAAACTGTGTATGAACTCATAAACTGAATCTCGAATGTTTATCTATCCAACCTATGCTGTGGTTAGAAGCTTCCTGCTAGAACTTGGCCAATTACTAGTGGTACGTTCTCTACCTATTCTATACTTGATGATCAATGAACTTGGTATGGCTGTGTTCTCTAGGTTGAAACAAATCATAAGAGACACGGAGCGTAGGATTAGAGATAGGTTAGATTCATGTTTATCTGTTATATATCTTTGAGAGAACTTTCGGGATATCTATGATCTAATTATTGGTTATCTGCTATGCTAGGATTACGGTGTTCTGTTATGTGTTACCCTATCGCATGTTCTTGTTTGATTGTTGCCTTAGGAATGATGCATGCTAGAGTTATCCCCTTGGTTCATATCAGTAACTGTATAATTAGGTTTTCAAACACAGAATATTGGTTTACACAGTAGATTAACATGCATGGAATAGTTGTGATGATTTATATCTTTAATGTTGAACAATTTAACCGATCGTTAGCCCGATTATCTCAACTTGGTCCGCGGGATTACCCCCGTTCGTGTTCTTGTTCAATCAACAATTCACGCTACGATACAGACGTCTCTGATGACTGTGACTGGGGACCAGGATTCGAGGATAGTCGTCTGTTAAATTGGTATGTACATTTGGGAGAACTTCCTGTGTATTTGACTTCTATAACTGCTATCCACGTGACATGTTATTTATCTGATTGACGTTAGATATTTAATAGGATCGTAGTTGTAGCTCATTAGGATATAGGAAATCTGCGGGAGTAATGTGGAACCCTAATTAATGTAACGGAAAAACCGTAAAACGCCCTATTACTCGGTATAGTGCTGGAAACACCCATTGGTGGAGTACAAACGTATGGAAGCCGCGGAACGGTCGTAGGTACAATACTTTGCATTAATTATGTTTCTATCCTCTCCGGATTAGTCATCACATCTAGTAGCCTTACCCTTGACTATTCATCAAATAACATTTAACGAAATCATAGTAAACACTCGCTTATCCTCTGTTGACCGAGTCTCCGTACAAACCTCTTTAGTTCTGTTTTCTTTATTTAATTAGTATTTAGTTATAAAAACCAAACCTATCCAAAAGCTTCTAAAAAAACCCTAGCTGAATCTCCAAAGATAATAAAACTTCCTAGACTCCCATGCCCGTTGTAGTTTGAAGAACGACACCTGAGTCATACATACCACTTGCTGCCCTTTTAGGTCTGTCAGTAGTATACAGCTTAGGATTCCCCTGCTCTACAAATTTAAAACTCACTGTTCGCCGCTTCTATTGCTGTTGGATCAACGATCGGAATCAAATCCGTCCGACCAATAGAGGCACGACAGTGATGTTGTGTAATTCCTTTGGTAGTTATTTAGATTAATATAGATGACTGTTTTTTTTTAAGAATTTGATTTTTGAATCGATAGTCTACTTGAAGACAAGTAGGATTCAAGTGGGGGATGTTTGATAAACGCTCAAAAGTACTATAATTCAGTAGTATATTACCCCTATTCTTGAATGTTTTTATTGCATTTTGTTAAGAATAGATATTAATTTCGTTCATATTTGCAAATAGATGTGGAAATGGAGCGTTTATGAAGAAAGGAAGGAAAATAGTCAATAAATAAGTTAAATGATACATATTTGAAGAAACATTTGAAGCCGAAGTCAAAGAAAAGAAGAGATGAAGAAAAATCAAAAATCCGGCTGAAAAAGGCATCCATACGCCGTATGGAAATCCATACGCCGTATGGATTGCAGCAGTGGAGGCCCAGGTTACGCGCACTTGGGTTGGGCTTGAAATCAATCCATACGCCGTATGGAAATCCATACGCCGTATGGATCAAAATCTCAGGAAGTATAAAAACGCGTTTTAAACCCTAAATCGATAGTTTTTGATAGTTTTTCGTATTTCTTATTTTCCAGACGATTTTAGGGTTTGTAATTCGTATATTAGGGTTATTTTGGAGGTACGAAGGGTGAAGATCGAGGATAATTCATCTAAATCATTCGTAGTTCGTCTTTATTGATTCGGTATAACTCTTTTATTCGATTTCATTGAAGAATTTGTTATTGAATAATCTGATTATTTCTGTTTTAATGATGAATTGAATATTCAAAGTGATTGTGTAGTTGATTGAACTTAGATTATGATTATTGAACGATTATAATTGCGTATTGACTAAGTTATTTAATTGAAAACGGTTATATTACTCACGAATCCTTGTTTATTGGTAACTGGTAGTTATTAGTTCTCAACGTGGTTAAGAATGTTGATGAGATTGAGTTCCTTGAACGTTATTAATTATTGATGGTTAGAATCTTAGGGTTTTGATCATTGCTAAATAGATTGAGTTTGATAGGTTGAGAAATTGATAATTATTCACTTTAAAATGAACAAGACAATAAGTTAATTATTGGGTATTGTTGAGTCATACCACTAGAGTTAATTATAATGAGTTGTGAATGCTTAATGCATGATTTAGGAAAAGGCACACAATTGACTGATCATCTTGTGACATTGAAACCAGTGTTTTATGTTGGCCCCTAGATTGTAGGAATTAGTTGGACCCGAAACGTTGGCTAGTTCACATTCGACTTAGTATTCATTGAAGAATTTGGTATTAAGTTGATCTAAAAGAATCACAATTAGATAATCAATACGTAATAAATCGGGAAATATGAATCTAAGTGACATTAATTATACAATTACTTATTCCTTCCAATTAGGGTTTATTATTATTATTTATTTATTATTTTAATTTAAGTTTTATTTAAGTTTGTTTATTTTAATTAAATGTTTTCTAAACAAATGTTCGTACGGAACTAAAACGCTCCCATATTTATTGCTTTCTAGTTAATTGTTAATTTCTATTTAAAATATTCCACCATTCCCTGTGTTCGAATCTGACTTACCGAATCTATATTTACAATTGATCGGGTATTCTTGTCTGGTTGCTTGAAAGTATTTATTAGGTATTTCTATTTATAAATTATAAAACAAGACGCGCTTTCATAAGCGACATCAATTGTCAAACGACATAATAAGACAGCATATGAGATGTTAAGAGGGAGAAAACCTGACATAAGTTTTCTTCATGTTTTTTGTAGCACTTGCTACATTTTAAACATAAGAGAGCACTTAGGAAAGTTTGACCGAAAAGCTAATGAAGGAATATTTGTTGGTTACTCAATTATCTCTAAAGCTTTCAGAGTTTACAATAAAAGAAGAGAATGTATTGAAGAATCAATGGATGTTACTTTTGATGAATCATATGATGAGTCACTCACTGATCCAAAAGAGTATGAAAATCTTGTTTTTAATAAAATGGATGGTGACTCATCAGATGAAAGAAAATCAAATGATAAGAAATATGAAAATTTCTCATCAGACTCTGAAGGGGAAGATAGTGTTCCTGAAATCAATTCTAGCTCTACTTTAGCTGAGAAGAATTCAGGGACATCATCGTTTCCTACTGATATCCCATCATCATCAACTCAATGTCCAAACCAAAATTCCCATAACAACAATACTCATGTTTCTGATGCTGATCTGTCACATGAACCATCACCAGATAAGACAGTCACTGCTGAACCTCAGCGAATGACTAAATGGACAAAACATATTGATAATTAATTGATTATTGGTAATCCACAATCCAGGGTTCAGACAAGATCAGCAACTGCTAACTTTTGTTTGTTTGTTAGCTTTGTCTCACTGATGGAACCAAAGAAGGTTGATGAAGCACTCACTGATCATCACTGGATAGCTGCCATGCAAGAAGAGCTATCTCAGTTTGAAAGAAATAAAGTTTGGAAACTTGTGCCTCAACCTGCTGGTAAATCAGTGATTGGAACACGATGGGTGTTCAGAAATAAAATGGATGCTGATGGTGTGGTAACAAGAAACAAGGCTAGACTGGTTGCACAAGGTTACTGTCAGCAAGAAGGCATTGACTATGACGAAACCTTTGCACCAGTGGCTAGGCTTGAAGCAATCAGGCTGTTTCTAGCTTATGCAGCTCACAAAAAGTTTAAAGTATATCAAATGGATGTGAAAAGTGCCTTTCTGAATGGCAAGCTGCAGGAAGAAGTGTATGTCAAGCAACCACCTGGATTCATCGATCCAAAACATCCTGGTTATGTTTACAAACTTGATAAAGCCCTGTATGGACTAAAACAAGCTCCCAGAGCGTGGTATGACACTCTCTCTGTCTACCTGATAAAATGTGGCTACGTCAGAGGTAAAATTGACAGCACATTGTTTATCAAAAGTGATAAGAGAGATGTCATATTAGTCCAGATCTATGTTGATGATATCATTTTCGGGTCTACTAACAGTGACATGTGCAAGGAATTTTCTGATCTCATGACCAAAAGTTATGAGATGAGCATGATGGGTGAATTAACGTTTTTCCTTGGTCTGCAAATAAAACAAACCAAAACTGGAATTTTTATAAGTCAAGGAAAATCTGTTAAAGAAATTTGAATTTGCTAATTGCTCAACCCTTGCTACACCCATGTCACCTGCAGTAAAGCTACATGCTGATCCTGATGGTAAATCTGTAAACATCACTGCTTATAGAGGAATGATCGGGTCGCTTCTGTATCTAACTGCTAGTAGACCAGACATTATGTTTGCTACATGTCTTTGTGCTAGGTATCAAGCTGATCCTAAAGAATCACATTTGCTCACTGTTAAAAGGATATTCAGATATCTGAAGGGTACACCAAATCTTGGTCTTTGGTACCTATCTGGTTCAGATTTCTCCCTGAAAGGATATTCTGATTCTGATCATGTTGGATGCAAACTGGATAGAAAAAGTACATCTGGTAGCTGTCAATTTCTTGGAGAAAAGCTAGTAAGCTGGTCCAGCAAGAAACAAAACTCAGTCTCAACTTCAACTGCTGAAGCTGAATATGTTAATGCCTGCACTACTCAAATTCTCTGGATGAGAAATCAGCTCGCTGACTATGGCTTTGACTTCAGTGAGATACCAATCTACTGTGATAGTCAAAGTGCTATAGCCATTGCCAACAATCCAGTGTTGCACTCAAAGACAAAGCACATTGATGTCCGATATCATTTCATCAGGGACCATGTGATGAAAGGAGATATTGAAATCCATTTCATTCCAACTGATTACCAACTCGCTGATTTGTTTACAAAACCTCTAGATGAGAAAAGATTTAATTTTCTTATCAGCGAGCTTGGTATGTCAAACTTCAATGAATAAATGAACTCTTTGAGTTTATTTATTTATTGTCGTTTAAATTTATAAATGCTTTAAATAATATGTCTTTGTAAAATATAATTTCAGTTGACCATACACACTGATGTTTTAATCTTTACTGAACTAATCAGCAAGATTAATACCCAGCTTACGGTGATCATCTAATGTTATATTCCTATAAAGACTCATGAATATTTTCTCATGTCTCAATGATAGGTTTGTAGCATTGCTCTATGGTATCTCTAACTGATCTAGTTAGTATTCTAAGTTGTAACTAGATCAGTGAGGTGTAATATAGAAATATGGTATACATTTAACATATGACATAATCTATATTCATGTTCTTCTTAAAAAAAAAAAAGGGGAGAGAGAAAAGAAAAACTTAGAATGTAACAACGGTGAGTTGATAAGTTAAATTTACATCAAAACTGTAACTATTTCACAATGACTCAATCAGTATTCTAAGTTGAAATTAAGTCAGCGAGATCTAGTCTCAGCAAGATAAACAATTAAATTTATTATCTTATAATTGTTATATTTCTTTTGGGTGGTAAATCAAGAAATTGATTATATATCTTCAGTAACTCTTTCTCTCACTGAAGATATCATTTAATGGTGCTATTAAGTTTAAAAATATCATTTGAAATAAATGGGTTGGGGTGTAACGGAAAAGTCGTATTGTCTGACACTCTCTCTCTTACGTCAGTGTACTTTTCCGGCACACCTCTCCCATCACCATTAATACCACCGGGTTCCATAATCATCACCCCTATACCACTTACCACCATCAATCATCACCTCTATACCACCTCTACTTACCACCATCATCAACCACGTTAACCCATTTTTATCCACATGATAATCAAGAGGGCCTCTATAAATCAAGCTACTTAAACTCATCTCAATCCAAACGTCCTCTTGATTTTCATAAAAACCTTCCAAAATAAACACCATACAAAATCTTTTTGTTCTCTGTAACGACGAAATTAATTTCTTCAAAACATCATCATACTCCACTGAAAATCCTCAAACTTCTTCAGTTGGTAAGGATTTTGTCATTACAGTTTCAAAAATCGTTTTATTCACTAAAACATTTTTCCATCCCAAAAATAGAGTATGTGAAGATACTGATCACTGAAGTAAACAGGATTAAATTGTTATCCAAATCTTTAAGATCAATCCTGATGTGTTCTCAAAATCTTTATTCAAAAACAGTGACCATGTTTTTATATACTCTCATAAGAAAACAGGGATTACTTGTAATCCAGTCTAAAACTGCTGTACATCCGTCCGCTCCTACAACTACATCGATCATGTCACTGAACACACCCCCAGTGACCGAAACTGACCAACTACCAAAGAAAAATCCACCAACCTCCAAAAGAAATTCCCAATTAGGGTCCCTGATATTAAAGGCTTAAGGACATAGCAAACAAAAGACGTCTAAGGACGCCAAGAGTGAAACAGTAACTGAATGTGCAGTTGCTGTGGGCACTCTTGATGAAACCCAGCCTTCAACCGCCTCACTGGATTCCCGAAAATCCAGTGACTCTATCAAGGGAAAGCTACAGACAGCTAAAATGGCTCAACCCATTGTTAGCAGTGATTCGGGTGCAACCCACACCCTCTTATCGAGTCAACCCATTAGCCACTCATCATCCTCACAAAAGGATGATGTTTTAAATAAAGGGCAAGTGACATCAGTGGGTGATAACACACCCATTGCTGGTGTCACATCACTGGCTACAGACCCGAGCTATCTCTCATCTATCACTGCACCAGCTGTCAATGTCTCTCTCCAGTCACAGGGAGAGATACAGGTTGATCCCTCTGTTTTCAATGATCCATCAGCTAAAACACAAGCTGATGATGACGAGAAAACCACTCACTTACTACAAAAAGATCAAACATTTGCTGCAGCATTTCATGCTATCATCAAGGGGGAGAAATATTCAATTGTTGCTGATGCTACTAGAGAAATGCTGATCTACTTCGTGCTGTTATCAAGGGGGAGAGAATGTGCAAATAAATGCAAAAACCAATGTTGCTTATGCTCATATGAAAAATCGCTGATACTATCAAAGTTGCTGATACTTGGGAATCATCTTTGCGGCTTCTATCACAAAACTTACATATTCCCTGTATTTGAGTTACAATTTTCTTGGCGATTTTATTCAATATTTGTGCCACTTCAGCTTAGCAATGAATCCTTCTCTATCTGGATCAGTATCTGAAGCTTAGCAATGAATCCTTCTCTATCCGGATCAGTATCTGAAGCTTAGCAATGAATCCTTCTCTATCCTGATCAGTATCTGAAGGTTCATTTTCATTGATTTTCAGTCGGTTAAAGCTTCGTGAGAGGGTGTCATGCTGAAGATAGTAGGTTTGATATGTCAAGAGTCACTACAGGATGACTTCTGTTATCAAAGGTAATCTGATCGCTGAAGATAGTAGGTTTGATATGTCAAGATTCACTACAAGATGACTTCTGTTATCAAAGGTAATCTGATCGCTGAAGATAGTAGGTTTGATATGTCAAGAGTCACTACTCAGACCAGAAGATACTGTCATACATGGTGAAATTTGTAATAGATTAAGTTTATTGTAACTGAAATTATCTGCCACTTATATTTTACAGTTCAATGAAATCTGATCTTTTGAGAAAACCAAAGTGCAAAACTCAGATCATATCAAAAGAATCCAAAAAGATAAATGAATGGATCATAAGTACAAGTCACTGAATGTTTAAAATCTTAAACACTGACTATAAACTCTTTCAGCAACAAGTTTGTCTAGGGAGCTTCGATCACAATCATTTAGGGGGAGATTGTTGAGTCACTGATCGCTGACCATGTTCAGTCGCTGGTCACTGACCAACTCAACGAAACACTACTCGATGAAGAAATGGATTGTATCAAAGCTGTTGTTGCTGAAGATTGGTTTCACTGATCGTCATTCATTCTACTCTCAAGGAATTGATATGCTGAGAAAGATTAAAGCTCAACTTGGTGTGTCGCTGATCAAAGACAGCGAGAGCTTTACATCTTCAAATCAATAAAAAGCAAAAGTCACTGCTAGAATAACAGCTAGTCACTGAAGATCTCTAGTTCAAGTCATTCTACAAGAGCATGTTAGCTCGCAGTGAGTGAGGAGGATTACTGCATCTTCAGGGACTATTCAATAAAGCCTCTCAATCATCAAGTACAGAAAGTATTGTACTTATCTATACATCAGCAAGAGCGTTCCTACTTGAAGTATGTTCGAAAGATTACGTGGCGGCGAATGATTGGTTTTAAGGTAATGAGATATTTGCGGTAACAGAATTGGGACCCGCAGAATGTCGGTTCATAAGAGATCAAGCCAATCAAGCAGCGACACGTGTCATTCCAAGATCCTATTTTATAGGAGATATTTTAGGAACTCTTGTAGTATAAATAGTCCAGTGTTTTGTACTGTAGAGGCTAGTCGTTCAAACGTACTTATCACTTGTTTGTCAGTGATCAGTTTGTCTAGAGTACGTATTGTTGCTCAGTGAGAGAACAGTCAGCGTGTTTGTCCACTGCTGTTCTTCTCATCCTGTAATAGATTAGCTAAGTGTTTGAATTGGATTAACCTTGGTTAATCCATTCCGCATTCAACACTTGTGAATTTAATAATCAATACAATTCACTTTTAAGCTACTATTACTTCTTTACTTTGATATTGTCAAATATTTGAATACTCTGTTATTATCGTTCATACTCTGTTTCTGTTAAACAATTTAAAAACTAACTAATTAACTAAGTTAAAATCTGAAATAGTTTTAAATTATATTCAACCCCCCCCCCCCCCTTCTACAATTAAACTTTACACTTTGCGATTCCAAATCACTAACTGATAGTGATTCCGGGACTCTCAAGTAGTGTTAAAAGCCTGAGCAATGGACGGGGCAGGTGCACGCGTTTTCCCAAGCATATAGTCATGATCACTGAGAAGGCCATGAAGTTCACTGAATGTAGTTGGTAATTGACGTGCACTGATGGTAGCTTTAAGGCCATTATACTCCTCACGAAGACCGGAAACTGCAAGCATAGCAATGTCTTCATCTTTAAAAGGTTCGCCAATGGCTGCTAGAGCATCAGCAGCCTGTTGTACATGGTTAAGATAAGCATCTGGAGTTGCATCACCGTGCATCTCAATCTTGAGAAGTTATGTTTTCAAGGTGTATTTTCTAGATGTTGTATGAGGTGCATAGGCTTGTTCAAGTGCAAGCCAAACATCCCGAGAAGTTTCTCCTTGAACATATCTAAAGGAGGCTTCAGAGATGGTAGAGATAATCAACATATGAACGTGTGCATCATTCGAAATCCAAATCCTGTAATTAGGATCATCTTTAGGAGCAGCGGTGGGGTCTGTTTGTTTCAGAAGCTTTGAAGGACAAGGGATTGTTCCGTCCACATATCCAAACATGTTGTTTGTGACAAGAAAAGGTTGAATCATGGTCTTCCAATATCCATAATTGGTAGGAGTTAGAGTGAATGCAAACTTGTGGGAATTATGGGATGTTTTCTCAGCTGTGGTGTAGGCGGCAATTAAAACCATGATAGATTAGGATTTGACAGGCCTAATATTAGGATTCTGGCAAGTACAGGTGGCGGTTTCTGGCGGCAGCGAACAGCAGTGAACGAAAAATTGGTGACTAGGGTTTGTTCTTTTATTGATTACGAACCTGTTGGTGGCAATGGTGTAGTCCAGACGCACCTTCAGTAGGGTTTCTGCTGCTATTGTTAACAGCTAGGGTTTAGCCTTGTGTACGGCTCTGATACCAAAATAAACCAGATGATGTGTGTCGTATATTATTATTATTGTAATAGGGTTACAGCAGCAATGTATTTATATAGTTACGGGTTTACATATAGGTACCCTGTAGAACTAATATATTAAAACTCAATATAACTAGTCTAATACCTGGAAATCAGGTGACTTATTTATTTCTCAAGAAGTTAGGTGAGTGATTGATTTCTCCAGAATATTCTACACTTTTTTGTCACATTCAGGTGTGAAAGCCCGTTTTACCAAGTATAGTCACGAACAACATATTATTGAGGCATACTTGATCTTAATCATAACTTAAAATTTGGATGATATATTGATTAACAGAACCTCAGATGTCTTACCTCAAAACTCTGAAGTCCAACAGGGAAGGCGCCAGATACTTGTTCTGAACTTTCAGCTGATAAAGCCAACTTGGCCAAAGATGAGGCCTGCAAGGATAATCACTTGCAAAAAAAATTGAATAAAAATAGATGTGTCCAAGTCATAATAGCAAAAACACGACAATGATGAATGCTTCCTTTATAAAAGCAGACTTGAAATTGATAAAACTATATTCGTGAGCTACCAACCAGGTATTGGAATATTTCATTTCTTACAACAAAATCAGTTTCACAGTTGAGTTCAATAACAGCAGCCTTGGTGTCATTCTGTGCCAGAGCAAGTAAACCCTTGGCAGCAGTGCGAGCCAACTTTTTTGATGCAAGAACCTCTTTTTCTCAGTTCCTTTTGAGCAGCCTCTATAACATAAATTTCGTATTAGACTTACCATAAACAAATGAAGGTTACTGTATTCATGATGCTCAGCCAAAAATTCAGGTAATATTTCATATACAGGTCGTTAAGGTAGCTGATTTTGGTGTTGTAAGAGTGAAGGCTCAGACTGGTGTTATGACGGCAGAAACTGGGACATATCGGTGGATGGCTCCTGAGGTGCCTTAGTTATATTAAGCTTTCTTAAGATGCGATAGGAGGTTCTGACAGGTTGGATAACGGGTCAAAACTGGTTTGGGGTGAAAAAGGTCATGTTACTACGGGCTGACCTGTAAACACTTCTTCTGTCCAATTAATACACTCCATGTGTCAAATAATGATTACGCATGCATAAAATATAGATATTTGATGATTTTGAACCCGTTGGAACTGCTCAACCCATTACCCCATTAGCAAATGTTTATCTAAGTTTAACGCCATTGGAAGTATTGTGACTCAAGTTCCGAGTTGTCAAGTCCACGGCCATAGTTGTTCATTCATGAAAAAGAAACAAGAGCTATTGGACTGTTTGAATGGTTCAGTTTGCCTTTATTCTAACATAATTGATATCAGATAATAGGTACACAATCTAGAGATCCACAAACCAATATATAGGGTTAACTTATTCAGAAGAAAACATTACCTACTCCTATTAAAGACCATCAAAGAACAAAATGGTGTATAGTAAAATGAAGAATCACCTGCTGATTGGAATGTGCCTCAAAACGTGGTGCCTTAGATCTCAGTTGCTCTGCTTGATCGTACAGATTGTAATGGAGGTAATTGCGAAGTAACAGCTTAAGGAGTGTTTCCTACACATTAGTATATTATACTCATTACAAATTACTAGTAATAAACACCAGGATGCCCACAGCAACTCGGTAGAGATGGCGATTTTGACCCATTTACTTATTAGTGGGTCGATGAAGATCATGATTCATTTTTAAAAGGGTCAAACAGACAAAATGATTCAAATTCGCCCAAATTGTATCTTTAATGCATAAAACCTCCTATATCATTTTACTTTAACTATTCGATTTATATTGAATCAAGGGAATATATCTTTTTGAAAGCATATGTAAATCACTTATCATTCATAGGAAACGATAAATAGAAACACTAGAAACTTTGACCCGTTCATGACCCACCCATGTTATCACCTCTATTATGCCACAATATTAGAAGGAAAAACCTGCCCCAACTCATCATGACGCAACGTAGCAACCCGGTGCAGAGCAAGAAGATTACTGCATGTAAATGTGATGTCTTTAGTCGGGTCACAGAACAGACATAAAAAGTATTCAGAAATATGTATGTCGCATAACCACTTGGTAACCCACCCGCGAATTTCAGAGAGACTATCAGTAAGTTCATAACTAAGAGAATAATAGAAGTAGAGTTTAGATGCCAAAACATCAACAGTTCTCCTGTTAATGTTTTTCAAGCGGGCAACGCTTGCTGAAGAACAAGCCTTCGCCTGCATAACAAGAAATAAAAGGTGACTAAACATAGAGAACAAAGTTCACGTAACATCATTCAATTATAAAGTGACCACACTAATGTTGCTCACATCACTGTACTTTTTCTGATCAATCAGGAATATCAGCACAACCAAAGTAGCAGTAAATCTCAAGCTCTGGAGAGTGCTTCAAGGTAGCTTGAGTTGCAGATGATGCAGAGTCAACTTCCATATCATGCTCATCATCCTTTACAAAACATAAAAGCTTGTTAAGCTCATAGTTAAACCACCTTTCACCAGTCAAGATCCACATGTCTATCCAGAAACTTGAATAAGATGATAATTAACACCTTCAAAAAAATTCAAGTCGCCAACAAACATAAACGGTAAACGTGCAACGATCGTTTGAGAAAAATTAGGGCAAAAACGTAGAGATTAGCAAAAATTGGAACGATCCGACAGAAGATAAACATGATCCCTTTGTGCCAGACAAAGGGGACATGTTTATCTTTCACCAGTCCAGATCCACATGTCTATCCAGTGTCAAAGATATAGCTGTTATGACTTTATGAGAAAATAAATCTCCAGCAGTCTATGCATATCACAGCAGATCAGCAGAGATATTTTCTTATTCTCATTAATTGTATATATTTTACTTTCCAAGATTAGTGTAATATCATAGCTGTTGCATAGTGTATATAGCTGTAATAGTTTCTTAGAATAGCTCACTGCCTATGTATAAATCCCCCCAGAATTATTCAATAAGATGATCATCTTTTTCCCTAAAGTCTCTAACTTTGATATGGTATCAGAGACACAATTCTGATCAGTTTCTCGAATGCTTTCCATTTGATTCTTGTCCAAAACCTCGTTTTTCTAGTTACACTCAGTCAAGCTCTTGTTGCTCTTTTCGAAAATCTCGGTCAAGTTCTTGTTTAATCATGTCTTTTGACAAAGCTGATGCTTTCCTGGTTCGTTTTAATGGCAAGAACTACTCAGCATGGGCATTCCATTTCCAGATTTTTGTCAAGGGAAAGGATTTATGGGGCCATATTGATGGTAGTTGTCCAGTCCCAACTCTTGACAAAGACAAAAATAAGACAGAAATTGCCAAATGGGAGGTCAGTGATGCTAAAATCATGGCATGGATTCTAAGTTCTGTAGAATCCAACATCGTGTTAGATCTTCGCCCTTTTAAGACTGCAGCCCAGATGTGGGAACACTTAAAGAAACTCCATAGTCAGAACAACACAGCTCGTCGATTTCAATTGGAACATGAGATAGCTATTCTTCAACAGGATAGTCTCTCGATTTCTGATTTTTATTCGAGCTTCATGAACCTTTGGGCTGAATATACGGATATCGTTTATTCAACTTTATCACCAGAAGGTCTAATTGCAGTTCAAGCTGTTCATGAGACCACTAAAAGAGATCAATTTCTCATGAAGTTGAGATCTGATTTTGAGACTACCCGGTCAAATCTTATGAATCGAGATCCAGTTCCCACTTTGGACACATGTCTCAATGATTTGTTTCGAGAAGAGCAACGTCTTCTAAATCAAAGTAACCTTGAGAAGCAGAGATCTATGACGGTTCCAATTGCTTATGTAGCACAAGGAAAATCAAGAGACAGGGATATGCGTAATGTTCAATGTTTTTGTTGTAAAGAATTTGGACATTATGCTTCAAGTTGTCCCAAAAAATTCTGCAACTATTGCAAAAAGGAAGGTCATGTTATCAAAGAATGCCCTACCAGGCCTCCAAAGAAATCAGAGATGGCATACACAGCCTCGGTTGGGTCTTCACGTGCTGGTGGTTCTGTGAATACAACACAAAATGTTGCTGCTCCAGCAGTAACTCCAGAAATGATTCAACAAATGATCATTTCAGCATTCTCAGCCTTGGGAATATCAGGTAAAACACTTGCGCCTACTTGGTACATTGATTCCGGTGCATCGAATCATATGACAAATACTTGTCATTCTCTTAAGAACATAAAGAAATACTCCGGAAATCTTGAGATTCACACTGCTGATGGAAACCATTTACCAATAGTAGCCACCGGTGATATTTCTCCATCAATAAAAGATGTTTTTGTCTCTCCTAACCTTACCACTAATCTTATATCTGTGGGTCAACTCATTGATGATAACTGTAAGGTAGGACTTTCTAAATCTGGTTGTGTTGTGCAGGATCAGCAGACAGGAAAGATGATTGCGAGGGGGCCTAAAATAGGACGTCTTTTTCCTCTCAAGTTTCCTTTTTGTTCATCTGCTTCACTACCTTTTGTTACGGGTCTTTCTGCTACAGTGGATTACAATGCATGGCATAAGCGTCTTGGACATCCAAATAATAATGTTTTGTTTAATTTGTTGAAATCTGGTTTGCTTGGGAATAAAAAATCACCATCTTTTGAGGATGTTCAGCTTGATTGCAATTCTTGTAAACTTGGCAAAAGTAAAACCTTGTCATTTCCTACTCATACACCCAATGTAGTTCAACCTTTTGATTTAATACATAGTGATGTTTGGGGAATGACACCAATTACTTCTCATGCTAATTACAAATACTTTGTGACTTTTATCGATGACTATAGTCGCTTCACATGGATATATTTTCTACGTTCAAAAGACGAAGTATTTTTTGTTTTTAAATTATTCCATGCATATGTCCAGACCCAATTTTCTGCAAAAATCAAAATTCTCCGTTCAGATAATGGGGGAGAATATATGTCTAAGTTATTTCAAGAATTCCTACAAACAAATGGGATAATCTCTCAACGGTCTTGTCCTTCGACACCTCAACAAAATGGGGTGGCCGAAAGAAAGAACCGTCATCTTCTTGATGTTGTCCGTACACTTCTCTTGGAGTCGTTTGTTCCTGCTAGGTTCTGGTGTGAAGCTCTTTCTACTGCGGTACATCTAATTAACAGAATACCCTCTCCCACACTTAACCATGTCTCACCTTTTACTCGGTTATTTGGTCAGAACCCAAAACTTTCTGATCTTCGTACTTTTGGATGTGTGTGTTATGTTCATCTTCCCACACATGAACGCACTAAACTCACAGCTCAATCAGCTAAATGTGCATTCCTCGGATATTCCATTCATCAAAAAGGATATATCTGTTATGATCCCAAAGTGAGACGTATCCGGGTTTCCAGAAATGTAATTTTTTTTGAAAATGAATATTTTTTTACCACTTACAAAGATCATGTTTCACCTACATTTGTAGCAATACCTATGTTTACTGATCCTTTCGTGCCAAAGCCTTCTTCAGAACCACTCTTGGTTTATCAAAGACGACAAAAACCTCGTAACAATGAGGAAACCACACCTCCAGAGCCCCCGCAATTTGACTCTCCTGTTGCTGATCCAGATCCAACCGTTGTTGCTGATTCTGTTCCAGTAGTTGATGCTGATTCAGTTCCAGAAACCACTACTGATCCAGTTGTTACTGCTGATTCAGTTTCCATGACTACTGATGATTCGGTTCAAGCAACTACTGCTGACCGTAGACGAAGTACTCGAGAAAGTAGACCCCCTAATAGGTATGGTTTTGAAAATACTAAATCATATGCAGCTACTTTGTCGAGTGTTTCTATCCCTTCATCTTATAAACAGGCAATGGAAGATACGTGTTGGCAACAAGCTGTTGAGACTGAACTTCTCGCACTCGAAGAAAATCAAACTTGGGATGTGGTACCATGTCCACCATCCGTGAAACCTTTGGGCAGCAAGTTCGTTTTTTCAATCAAACTTCGTTCTGATGGGTCCATTGATCGTTACAAGGCTCGATTAGTTGTTCTTGGGAATAAACAAGAGTATGGCTTAGATTACGATGAAACTTTTGCACCGGTAGCCAAAATGACTACTGTTCGAACCATATTAGCCATTGCTTCCTCTCAATCATGGCCTTTACTTCAAATGGACGTCAAAAATGCTTTTTTACATGGGGATCTAAAAGAAGAAGTTTATATAAAGCTTCCCCATGGTATGCCTACTTTACCCAATGATGTTTGCAAATTGAAACGCTCTTTGTATGGCTTGAAACAGGCACCCAGAGTATGGTTCGAAAAATTTCGCTCTACACTTCTCGACTTTTCATTTGTTCAAAGCCAATATGACTCTTCCCTTTTTCTTCAAAAAACAACTAAGGGAATAGTTATTCTTCTTGTTTACGTAGACGATATTGTTGTCACTGGCTCTGACATGGAAGCTATCACCAGGATTAAAAGCTTGCTTCATTCAACTTTCCACATGAAAGATCTTGGACAACTCACTTATTTTTTGGGGTTAGAGGTTCATCATCGACCACAAGGGATTTTTGTGAATCAGCACAAGTATATTGAAGATGTGGTTCATTTAGCTGGACTAACAGGAAGTCATCCAGTTGACACCCCTATGGAAACTAATGTGAAGTATCGACGAAATGAGGGAACGTTGCTTGAAGACCCCACGTTATATCGAAAGTTGGTTGGTAGTCTAATCTATCTAACGATTACTCGGCCGGATATATCTTATGCAGTTCATATCGTAAGCAAATTCATGCAGTCCCCTCGGCATCTTCACTTAAGTGCAGTCAAACGCATCATACGCTACATCCTAGGCACATCAGATCGTGGCTTATTCTTTCCTACTGGATCATCTGTAACTCTACAAGCCTATAGTGATGCGGATTGGGGTGGCTGTCCGGATACGGGTAAATCAACTACTGGATGGTGTATGTTCCTTGGTGAGGCTCTTATCTCGTGGAAATGTAAGAAGCAAAACTTTGTATCGAAATCCTCTACTGAGTCGGAATATCGTGCTATGTCAGCTGCATGTTCTGAGGTTATTTGGTTACGTGGTCTCCTTTCAGAACTTGGTTTTCTCCAAGATCAACCAACTCCGTTACATGCAGACAACACAAGTGCCATCCAGATTGCTGCCAATCCCGTCTTCCATGAGCGCACAAAACACATTGAAGTTGATTGCCACTTCATTCGAGAGGCCTATGACCATCGTGTAATCAGTCTTCCGCATGTGTTTAGCAATATGCAGATTGCAGACATCTTCACCAAATCCTTGGCACGCCAAGCCCATAACTTTCTGGTTGGCAAATTGATGCTTACAAATGTACCAGCATCAATTTGAGGGGGGATGTCAAAGATATAGCTGTTATGACTTTATGAGAAAATAAATCTCCAGCAGTCTATGCATATCACAGCAGATCAGCAGAGATATTTTCTTATTCTCATTAATTGTATATATTTTACTTTCCAAGATTAGTGTAATATCATAGCTGTTGCATAGTGTATATAGCTGTAATAGTTTCTTAGAATAGCTCACTGCCTATGTATAAATCCCCCCAGAATTATTCAATAAGATGATCATCTTTTTCCCTAAAGTCTCTAACTTTGATATCCAGAAACTTGAATAAGATGATAATTAACACCTTCAAAAAAATTCAAGTCGCCAACAAACATAAATGGAAAACGTGCAGCGATCGTTCGAGAAAAATTACGGCAAAAACGTAGAGATTAGCAAAAATCGGAACGATCCGACAGAAGGAGACATGTCTATCTTCTTTTGACCGTTTCAAGACGAAGTTACATGCAGACAATGATATATCAAGCGCCTAGATGTTGTCTGAAATATCGATGTGGGAATCCATTGTGCTTATAGCAACTAAAAGCACAAAACAATTTGATTGCGTACGGATCTTATTAGTATTCAAGTGCCCGGTTCAAGTACGCAGTACTTTTTCTATACGCACGGTACGCAGCCATTCACATCCAGCCACATCTACCTTCTTCTCTGATCCCCTTCATCCTTTTGCCCATCCTTCGCACGGTGCTATTAAGGGTAAATTAGTAATTTTTTTCACCTTCTTCTCCTTCAATTGACGTTATAATCTTCCATCCGTCAATTTCCGTTAACCTTCTTCAACTATATAAATAAATGATTTCTTTCATTTTTTCAAAGATCTATTCCGAAATTCCATCCAAATACTCTCACTTTTTTCGGAATTCGATCAATCAAGATGACAACTTCCGTTATCGAATCTGTTCTTCCAGGTGATGATGAAGATACAGAAGCTGAATGTACGAATTCTTTTTCTATTTTGTTAACACTTTTAGTACGCGCATTCTTATAATTAATTAGGTTATATCGTTTAGGAAATTTCGATAACTTATTTTGATACATTTAAATTAAATTACGATTTAATATTACTTAATTGTATTTATAATATGTATCAATCTTTTAATACATGCATTCTTATAACTAATTAGGTTAGTCGTTTTAGTTATTATGTGTATTGTGTATCAATCTTCTATATGGATAGATTAAAGATATAGGCTATTTCCGTCATTTTAAAAATTAAATTATGAATTATTTGTGTTTTTATTTTATGTTAACTCTATCTTAAATATGTTCAATTTCATATAAATTTGTTTATTATCAATTGTTTATATGAATAGTTTAAAGATGTAGGTTTTTATTGACTTGATACATGTTGAATTACTTTTTTTTTCCTGTATTTTGATTTTGTATTCAACGTACGGTGTATCAAAAGATGTGTATGTGTGTTTTTTTTTTATTGATATTGGTTTTTTTTTTATTAGATTTGTAAAGTGAGATATTATGTATTTTTTAGATTCACTGGGATTTTTTTTCATGAATGAGATGCCATGATATATAGGTATATTTTATAACAGAGTTTTTTATGTTGTTTATTGTGTATCAGGTTAAGAAGAACCAGTTGTTAGTGTTCAAAAGTTTGGTATTCAAGTGATAAAATCTTATGGAAAGGTTAATTGGATACCTGATGTAGACTATGGTTTGAAACCAATTGTCGGTACACAATTTGTTTCGTTGGATCAAGCTTATACTTTTTATCAAAAGTATGGTAAGGTTGGAGGCTTTGATGTCAAAAAAGGTGGGGATTCTAAGCAGAAAAATTGTGATCCAAATCTTAAGTATTATAACTGTGTTAGGGGAAGGTAGAAAACCAGTTACAATGTATAAGCCAAAAGAGAATAAAGAAAAATATGTTAATGAAGTGAATGTAAAGGATGGTAAAAGTGTTAAGCCGAAGCAAAAGGAAACAAGAAGGAGAACATCTATTCGATGTGGTTGTGAAGCAAAAATAAGGGTTAGGAGGACTCCACAAGGGCTGTATGAAGTATTTGAGTTTATAGAAGAGCACAACCATTATTTGGTTAATGAAGATGATGTGAAATTTTTAAAGGTTAGTAGGCAATTGACATATACTAAGAAGAATTTACTTCATCAAGTTTCAAACCTTAACCTTGGTCCTGTCAGGGGTTTTAAATTGATGAAAGAAATTTATGGCGGTTTTGAGCACATTGGTGCAACTGATGTTGAATGTAAAAACTTCAAGAGAGATATGACGATTTTTATAGAGGAGAGAGATTGTCAAATGGCCGTTGAAAATTTGATGAGTAGGAAGGAGTTCAATCCTGGTTTTGTTGCTGAGTATTTTGTTGCTGAAGATGGCACTTTAGGTGGGTTGTTTTGGGCTGATCCAGATGCTAGAAGATTCTATTCTACTTTTGGTGATGTTGTCTCATTTGATTCAACATTCAAATCCAACAGGTGATACACTATATACAAATATAAATATTTTACTTATTATTTTTGCTACTGTCATTGTGTATCATACTATATAATCCAGTGTCCAAATGCTTATCCAGTTATATTCTTGTGTTATATTGACCATTAGATTAGATTATGCGTCTTTTTGGAGGTGCAGTGAACAACTTTGAATGATTTGGAAATTAGACATAAATCAATACATATTGTGTTTAATTAATATATAACCATTTTGTATATATATTATAAATTTAAATTATGTTGTATATATATTACACTTTTAATTAACCCATTTGATTAATGTATTTTTAAATTGTAGGTATAGCATGGTCTTCGTGCCTTTTACAGGTATAGACAACCATAACCGATGTGTAACGTTTGGATCAGCACTTCTGTTCAATGAAACCTATGAATCTTACAAATGGCTGCTTGAGAACTTCAAGAAAACGTTTATTACGGATCTCAATGTATTGGTTACTGATCAAGACAAATCAATGAAGAAAGCAATTGATGAGGTGTTCCCGAATTCAGGACACAGGCTTTGTATGTGGCATATTATGCAAAAGCTTTCTTCCAAGGTAATGACTTCCTAATTTGTTTATTGTGTATCATTTTTTACTTTTACTTTTATGAGGAGTTTAGACTATTATTACCAGTTCAATTTATAATAACTCATTTGTTTATTATGTATCGTTAGTACAATAATAAATATCAGACCAGATTTGAGGTTATAAATCACACTGGTTGATCGGCACCTCTCCAGGTCTGCAATTGCCTTTATAATCAGGATTAGCCTGGAAAATGATGTCATTCATTCCAAAATCCACAAATACATAAGCTGAAACTAATGTATTTGATTAGTTGTATGCTATTAAAAAATAAGTACACAATGTTAAATAATGTGAAATTATGCCATGTATATATATATATATATATATATATATATATATATATATATATATATATATAGTTATGTCAGTTTTCACTCTTGTATATTTGACTAAGAGATGTGTGTACCTTGAAATTACCACGATCCGTGAATGGGTCTATTTTTCAAATATAGACTCACTCACCCAGGGGTGGCAACGTTGACCCATTAACCTATGAATGGGTCTATTTTTGCTACAGTAATTTTTTCTGTCTAATGGGTGGAACAAAAAAGTATCTTTAAGATAAAATAGATCAAACGGAGTCAAAAAGTTTTCCAATATGTACTTTACTGTATAAAACCTCGTAAATCATTTATTTATAAGTGTGAAATAAGATATCACACTTACTATTGATTTTAATTTTGCAACATTTAGTTGTTTTGTTTCCCTTCATGTTTTAATTCGTATATTTTTTTGCTTATTGTGTATCTCTATTATATATAATGTAAAAATTTGGTCCCCCATACACAGATTGGTGTTAGATTGCGTAAAGATGAAAAGTTTAAAAAAAGGCTTTGTTCAATAGTATGGACCGACAAGATGGATCCAGAAGTGTTTGACCGTAAGTGGACAGAAATTATGAAGGATTACAAACTTGAGTCACACAAGTGGCTTTCTACTATGTTTGATATGAGGTACAAGTGGATTCCTGCCTATTTCAGAGATCAACCGATGTCTGGATTGATGAGAACCTCTTCCAGGTCAGAGAGTGAGAATCACTTTTTTGGTCAACTAACAAATATCCATATAACTATTGTGGAGTTTCTAAGTCATTATGAAACTGCAATGGATTCTCAGAGGTTTATTCATTAGAAAACCAACATAACTCTAGATATACAACTCCAGATTTGAAAACAGAGATGTGTATTGAAAAACATGCCAGAGAAATATATACAAGGAACATTTTTCATGATGTTCAAGATGACATTTATGCCTCTCTAATGCATTGTTATTGCCTTACATCTTCCGTTGTTGACGGATGTTCAAAGTTTGAAATATGTGATTCTGAAGAAGAAAACCCAAACCAAATAAATTTCAACCATATGCCTTTTGAAGTAGATAGGGGTTTTGTGTATCAGGTAAATTGTTTACTCTATATTGCTTATCCAGATTTTTTTTTTTTTTTTTTTTTGTATTTTGTATTTTTTTTTTAATTCTTTTTTTGGTTGTAATTATTCTATTCTCTTTTTAAAATTTCAGGGTTTTTTTAATAAGGCTGAGATGACCGTTTCTTGTAGCTACAAGAAGTTTGAATCTTTTGGGCTTCTTTGCAGACATTGCTTTTGTGTCTTCAAATTATGTAAGGTTGACAAGATTCCAAGACAATACATTTTAAAGAGGTGGACAAAAGAAGCATTCACTCCAAAGTTGAATAACATTGAAGGTTTTGGTGATAAACCTAATGTTGCAGAGGCTACAATTCGTGAAATATATGAAGCTGTTGATCATTGTATAAACCGTTTGGTTTTTGATATGGAGAAGTTACATTTGTATAGAGATCAACTAAAAAGTTTGGTTCCTAAAGTTGATTCACTAGATGTAAGCAGATCTGAGATGAGCAATAAAGAACCGTTTTCAACAATACTTGGTGTATCAGAGCCTACATAAGTAAATATTAAGAATCCTAAAAATATTCGTAATAAAGGGTGTGGATCTCAGAGCAGGTTCAAGTCAAAAGCTAAAATAGCAAAGAAAAATGCAGAAGCAAAGGAGAAGAGAAAGATTCTACAGGAGCATAGAAAAAGGATTCAAGGGTGATACATAAGAAACATCTGGATAAGCAATTCATTGAGTGCATAATGAAGATTAGGGAGCAATTGAAGATTAGGGAGCAACTTCAAAATATGCAGCTTTCAGAATATACAACTTCAGAATAAGTGTGTACATCCAATTTTTTTTCATTGAATTGTTTGTTTTGGATATCTTTTTTTGGGAATAAATAATATGTTTGTTAGTTACATCAATTTTTAATAACATGTCAAAATGATACACAATGTACTCCTTTTTATAAGAGACATGTATATTCTATGATTAAATACATTTTTTATGCGTGATACACAATGATCATTTATAGTTAACTTTCACAAAATATACTCTATACATAGTTTCATATATAAATTTTTTGATCCGTATACTCTATAAACAAAAATGTGACATATTTCAGCAAACGTTTAGTGGTCTAATACATATTTCAGCTTTGTGGATTGTAACACCACAACATATATATATATATATATATATATATATATATATATATATATATATATACATTTACTTTTTATCACAAATATTGTTGTTACAAGTGATACAAAACATATTCTTTCTTTTTTCTGAAAGGCGATATTATTAAAAAAAAACACTAGCAAGGAGCTAGAACAAAATTACAAAGGCTTCATAAGCCAAGAGTTCCAACAACTAACATTACGCCCTCTACTTTTAAGCCAAGAAAAAGAAAAAGTACGAATGGAATCGAAAAGGTCACTTTTCCTCAACGTGTGAGAAGGAAAAATAACACAGTTTCGATAATGCCAAATACACCATAACAACGTTATAGAAATGACGTACACTCGATCTTTATCACTCCTAGAAGCACTCCAAAGTTCTAGCCATTGCAGGCAGTCGAACCACGAAGAAAAGGAGGGCATATCAATATCTAACCATCTTCTTACAAGAAACCAAACGTATGAAGATCCAAACCTGCTTCCACACCATGAATAGCTACAATGACACGAGCCCAAATAGAATCTGGATTATTAACAAGACGCCATCTCCATTTTTGGAGAAGAGCAAGATTAAAAGATTTCAAACTCCCAATATTTAAGCCACCCTTATCGAACGAAGCCAGAACATTTTCCCATTTAAGCCACGATATTTTTCTACTTTCGACACCACCACCCCAGAAAAAGGAAGATCGAATAGCTTCCAGGGAGTTAAGAACAGATTCAGGACATTTGAAGATCGACGTATAATAAATCCCGAGGCTTCCCAAAACTGATTTAATGAGAGTTATACGGCCCCCAATGGATAAAGTGTTTGCTTTCCAAGAAGAAAGTTTGGCCCGAAAACGGGCTATTAACGGCTGCCAATTTGCTATTCGGTTCGTATTTGCACCCAGAGGTAAGCCAACATAAGAGAAAGGAACAAGACCTGAGCTACATCCTGTGGCACGTGCCAAAACATCAATATCATGAGAGTTCACCCCAAGGCCATAGACTTTAGATTTGGAGATGTTTATTTTAAGGCCCGAAGCAAAATAGAACACATGAAGAATATGAATGATATTATTCATATCTTGCCTATTCCAATCTGAAATAATCACAACATCATCCGCATAAAAGAGATGAGATAACTTAAGACCTGAATCTCCTATCGATGCCCCGTGAATAAGCCCCGAAGAGACCGCATTTTTAAATGCGGTATGAAGCCCTTCCATAATGATAATGAATAAGAAAGGACTTAGTGGATCGCCTTGACGTAAACTACGCTTTATAGAGAATTCTCTAGAGGGACTTCCATTTATAAGAACGGAAGCTCTAGCCGAATGAAGGCAGACATGAATCCATTTTCGCCATTTATTACCAAACCCCAGACTCGCTAACATGTGATCGAGAAACTTCCAACTTACGGTGTCGAAAGCTTTTTCAAAGTCAACTTTAAACAACATCAAATTTCTTTTCTTCTTTTTGTACCATGACATGATCTCACTAAGCATCAAAGGGCCATCAAGAATGTATCTCCCCGAAATGAAAGCCGATTGCTCTTTACTCACCACTTTATCAATGACTTTCGAAAGCCTATTAGCCAAGACTTTTGCAATAATTTTATATTGCATACCAAGCAGAGATATTGGACGAAAATCTTTAATATGAATAGGATTTGCAATCTTCGGGATCAACGTGATAAAAGAAGAATTTGAACCTTTAGGCATGGTAAACGAATCAAAAACACCTCTAACAGCTTTCACCAGGTCTTCTTTCAAAAGATCCCAATACGTTTTAAGGAAAAGGAAAGAAAAACCATCCGGGCCCGGAGCTTTTTGACTCCCACAGTCCCAGACAGCCAACCGAATCTCGTCTTCAGAAACATTCTTTTCCAAAACCAAATTATCGGTATGGTTTAGAGTAGAATATGGTGTAACAGTAGAAAGATCGATCAAGGAATCAGAAACATCAAATTTGTCTTTGAAGAAGTTATAGAACGCCTTTTTAACTTGGAGGGGGTTAGTAGCCCAAATGCCATCAATCATAATAACTTGAACCATTTGATGGGACCTCTTTTGCTTCAAAATACCATGAAAGAATCTTGTATTTTCATCTCCTTCAACATCCCATTTGACCCTAGCTTTTTGTATCAAATCCATGTCATCAAGCTGTTGTAAGTCATCACGTTCTTTGAGAAGCTTCACACGGTCCTCTTTTTCACTAACCGAGGCAGTATTGGAATCAATTTTCTTATCGATGTCAATTAACTTCTTCATAACCTATTGTATTCTAGACGCTTCATTGATTTTAGATAGGCGATTCCATTCTTTGATATTCTGCTTAAGCCATTTAAGCTTCTCATGAAATGGTATAAGAGGGTTACTAAGCGAACACTCATTATAAGCTTTCCTGATACACTCATCAAAACCGTCACGATGAAGCCAAGAATGAAAGAATTTGAAAGGTACCGGACCGTAATCAATCTTATCACAGTGGAGCAAAATTGGAGCATGATCCGACCATCCACGAGGAAGAGCTGTTACTTTTACATCCGGAAAAATATATGTGACGCGTTGAGATATCAAGAAACGATCCAACTTGCTCATCTTTGAACCTGCCTTATTCATCCAAGTAAAATTCCGACCTCCTAAAGGGATCTCTAGAAGACTTGCGTCATCAATAAAAGTGTTAAAGTTATTAGCCAATGGACGATTGAACTCAGCCAAATCGATCACTTTCATCTCGAACTTCATTTAAATCTCCAAATATAACAAAATGACCATCATGGTTTCGAATGAACTCTAATAACCGATTCCACATAGCAATTTTATCTACCGACATTTGAGGCCCATATATATTGATCATAAAAAAAGTATTATCTGAAGTAGCTCATCTCCCTTTAACAATGATATACCAATCATCACACCAGATTTGTTCCTTGGTGAAGTGATTCGGATCCCAGACTGATATTAAACCCCCTGAGCGACCTCGAGAAAGACTGCAAGCATAATCAAAAGAATAGTTACCCCACAATGATTTAATACGGAACAATTCAAGACGTGTCATTTTTGATTCTTGGACACCTAAAAAATGAATGTTATTTTTGTAGCACATCTCTTTGATCCAGATCCGTTTCCTCCTTTTCTTAGATCCTTGAATGTTAATAGAGAGGATCTTCATTTATCCACCATCAAAACACCAATTCTGTCTATCAACCTATGTAACGAATTGTGGCACCCCTTAACATCATACCCCAATTTTTCTCCAACCTCTATAAGTCGGTTCATTTCATGAATAACCGAGATGCCCCTAATATCATTTCGTTTAAGTTTATCAATATTGTGTCGAGCACTTACCAATTTTGGATTGAAGAGAGCTAGATGAATGTTCCTTTTCAGTATTTTTGAAATGTTCAAAACCTGGTGGGCGGCTCAGGTCTGAAGTACTGGGATTATTCACATGTTCCTTTTGAATTTCAGGTATCTCCTCTTCATGAACATCAGTGTCGTTGTTGTTATGGATACTTTCATCTTGGTCTTTTGTCACATCTTTACCTTTCTGAATATTATGCAGAGCTTCATGTAAATCCTCTTCGTTGTCACTTTCTGGATCTGCTTCTTTATCATTATCAGACTCGATGCTCGCGATGGAGTTAGTTTCAGTCTCTTGAGGTGATGCATCTTGAAGGTTGATACTCCAAGATCCCAGCTCTTGAATATAAACATCATAATTTTCTCCATGAATAGTCACCTGTATCACATCAGAGATAAAAAGATTTTTGTCGAGTAGCCACACATACTCTTCCCAAGCTCATAGGTGTGATGTCATCATTTTCGAAAAACATAAATTTACCCACCAATGAGGCAGCTTTTTTATAGGCGTTCGATCCCCAAGCACAGAGAGGAAGCCCCAATATTTCCACCCACACCATTCTCTCATCCACATAGAAGTTCTTAGAAACCAGCTTAACCGACGAAAAAAAGGACTTTAATGTGTTATTTTTTTTAAGTGTTACACGACTCCACGTTTTTGAATTGCATCCAAAGCCATAATCCACCAATATGATGAATCTTAATATCGACAAAGCCCTCTTCCTTACATAGACGATACAAACTTTTCAAGATTTCCACATCATTGACCTTCACAAGAGCCACATCTCGTGTGTCCGTGATTTGAACCATCTCTTGATCAGATAAAGTAAGCTCCTTCTTCTTGGTCATATGTTTTACCCCTTTACTATCCCCATCACCATGTAAAATAGAAGCATAAGACTTATTATTTAGAGAAGATCCTACCTGTTCTACCTTTTGAGAATGAATACAATTAGTCGTCTTATCCGCAGAATTCTTTGATAGCTCTACCTTCTTATCATGCCTATTGAAACGAGCAACAGATGCGAAAAGATGATGATGTCCTATCCATATACTAGCCAAAGAACGAGCTACCTGCTCTTCATTCTTTACTCCTAGAAAGCGAACAAATCCAAACCGTTTCCCTGCTTTTGATTTTTTATTTGCAATGAACGCATCGACAATACGTCCATATGATTCACATTCGATCCACAATCTTTTGGCATCAACATAATCAGGAAAGTTCGTAATGTAAAAGGAAGATGCAATTTTCTCTACCTCTTTATGGAAGGGATTTCTGATCGGAATTGACGATTCTTGTTTGTTATTTTTGAATTTCCAATGCCATCCATCTGTATCTTGAATCGTTGATGTGTTTCTCACCATGATCCCTCCCCCTCCCCGTTAAAAGTCTGAAAGGAAGTCCGATAGTTATCGGAAAATGTTGGTGGCGACGATATTGAGAGAAAAAGGGTTTTTTTTTGGTGGTTATGTGTTGTTACAAAACATATTCTTTACTTCTTCTTTAAACAAAACAATACAACAATTTAATAAACTTTGTGCAGTGAATAAATTCCATTGATGTAGAAGACGACTTAGATGGGACAAGAATACTTCCAGATTACTGATGTAGGTTTTCAGTTCAACACATGTGAAGTAGACGACTAATAATAGGTCAAGGATATATCGACAGATGCGATTAAAATACCTTATTTAACATTGTGTACATATTAAAATGATGATACTATTACAAAGCATATTTTTAAAGACATGAAATGACTGCACCATTTTCAAATCATTCTTCACCATTTTCATCAGTTGAATCTTCGACGTCATCTCAGTTGTTTCATTATTTCATATCATACTCATATAATTATTTTTTGCATTTCTTCTTGAATCTTTTTCTTCGTGTATACCGTTCATCCGGAAGTCACTTGGTTTGGACTTTTGATACTTCCAGCTTCATTTTTTTCACCTTCATCATCTTTTGTGGTTTTAGGTGAACCTTCAATTTCATGATCATGTAATGTTTGCTCAAATTCATCTTCGGAAATCTTTTTTCCCCTCTCCTCTTCTTCCTTAAGAATTTTAATCAACATTGCTTTTCTATTATTTTCTGCTTTTCTTTCTTCTTTAAAGTTATCGTTTAACCTTTCGAACAATTCATCACCTGGATATTCAACCAAGATCTTACTCAGCATTTCACAAATTCCTTTGTTTGTATTCTCAATTAAATCAAACTTTTCCATAACACACTTATTGAATTAGTATAATAAGAAATTATAATAATAAAGCAATTTATCTTCTTACATCTTTTATCTTCTTCTGAATTCCAGACACTAGTTCTTCTTCTGCTATATCCTTGTATTGGCCAGAGATTCTCTCTTGAGCTTCTATTACATATAAAAGTTAAATTTTTGTCCATGTATATAGTTTTTACATTTTAGAAACAAATAAAATATAGCTAATGTTCACTGTGTATCAAATTATAATAATAATGTTCACTGTGTATCAAATTTGAGAAAGTATCATATCAGATTGCAATCATTAACAGGGATCCATTGATTATTGGAAAGGGTACAAAGATTCAAAGTTCAAAACTTTTTGATTTAGAGTTTAAGATGGTAACTTTTTCATACCCATCAAGGCCTGATGTGATTGTGTTGAGGGATTTTTGTTTAGAGGTGAAAGAGTGGGTCCTTGGTGGCGGTAGTGGGAGGTAGTGGTTCCGGGAAGTCAACGGTGGTGTGGCTGACACAAATGTTTTATGATCCAATAAGAGGGAAAGTGTTAATGGGTGGAATGGATTTTAAGGGATTTTGATGTAAAATGGTTGAGACTACAAACAGCTTTGGTGGGGTCAAGAACCTGCATTGTTAAGCTACTAAAGAAGCTTACATTCATAATATAAGAAACAATGCATTCAATCATATTGCTAATGTTCATTGTGTGTCCTATCAAGTTCATTGTGCATCATATAAATATAATGATACGTAATAAACATTAAAAAATTTGTTACCTTTTGCTTGTGAAGTTTTGGCCTTTTTTGTATTTCTTTCGTCCTCTCTGTCTCTTGCAATCTTCTTTCTTTTGCCCTTTAAACATTCAGCATAGAGTGATCCAAAAGCACCATTTGCTTTTTCATTATCTTCGATTTCTTGTAACGAATCAATTCTTGGTTTAAAAAAGCGCTAGGCGCTCGCCTCACGTTGGTCAAAAAGGCAACAAAAGTCAACTGCAGGTCCAAAAGTCAACAAAAGTCAACAAAATTCCAACATAAAATCCAAGGCACCGCCTAGAGGGCGCCTTCTGTGAAACTAGCGCCTAGCCTAAAAAAAAGCGCCTTGGCGCGCTTTTTTAAACCAAGCGAATCATTATCCAATTGCGCGATAATAGGAACGTCATTCAGTATATCTCCATGCTCTGACTTGATTGCATGTGCATAGAATAGCTTTTGTTCGATATAAACAAAAATCAGTTTAGTTATATTCACACATAATATATTTTAAGAACTTTAATAAAAAAAAAAAAAAATACTTACCAAAAGAAAAACTAGTGGACCATTAAAGTGGTTTGCTTCTTTCCAATCTTTCTTTGTAGATTTCAAACACTCCAAAACATAACCACTCCAATCCATTTTATGAATTGAGGTATCAGTGTTTATGCAATTTAAGAACTTCTGGTTCACGGTGTTGCACTTTATACTTTCAACCAATGTAGTAATAAACAACACTAAAAAGTTTAACCGGAACACATAATCAGTTTCCTTGTGAACAACCATATTGTCGACAAACTCACGAATGTATATTCTTTTATCTTGATTCTTAAATTGTTGCCTAAACAATCTAGTTGTCTGATTTTCTGTTGTAGTTTGTTCGAGAGCTTTAATTTCGGCACCTCCACATGGAATACCTAAGACTTCATGAATTGATTCTTTGGTTATACTTAACACTTTATTATTAATATTCAAAGCGCATTTGACTGGATCAAAAAATTTTACCAACCAGTAACCAAGTTGTGTTGGTACATCAGGAATTTTGAAATCAAGAATTGATCCAAATCCCATTTCTTTCACTGCATTTTTTTGATCATTAGTTAAACCATGAACTATCATATATAAATTCCTTGGAGAAGCCCTAACTCTAATCCTAGTTGCAGTCTCCAGATTTTCTTTTTTCTGTTCTTCTTTTTTTATTCTTAACTGCTGTTTGTTTTTTTCTTTTCATATCAAATTTTACTTTAGTGGATTTTTCATTATGTTTTCTAACTTCACTGTCAGATATACCTGCAAAAAAAAGAAAATTATGTGTATTTAGGTCTTTGATAATTTCACTAATTTGATTAATTTCATTTAGTGTTATTTAATATAAACCTTTGGGCAATAATCAGTTATTAAGTATCTAATTTTTTTTATGGACATGTCTCTTTTGTTGTCTATAATGTAATGTCTTGTTCTCTCTCTATGGTCTAATGTCCTGTTTATTATGTAATGTCTTCTGATCCTATCTTTTTGAAATGCTTTCTTATCTATGATATTATCTTGAATGTATGAATACAATATATAATTGAATGTATGAATACAATGGCAGCCAAGCTCAGTCTATGGGATCAGCAACTCCTACAAAATAAAATAATGTAAAAATATCTACAGCTCTTTTTTAGAGGTAATTTCTCCCTTGAAATAGCTACCTCACCACTAAGGAAACACACAGGCACAAGATTTCCGGAACGATTGTATAAGTGTAAAAGTGAAGTAAACAAAATTATAAATGCCTTACATCACCATGGTTAGAATCAAATGTGCCATACGCCTGCACCCCCGATGGATCCCCAATATCCGAACTGATACAGTTTCAGATTAATGAACACAAAGATATTTGTATAGCCACACACATTAAGCACGAACCCCACTATCCATAACAGATTCTACCATTGTCAACAAAATTTCAGACCAATTTTGGGAGCACAATCAACAATACTAACATCTGAACACACAATCCCATTTGAATCTCTGATCAAGTCTATTAGTTCATACCTTATAGTGAGAGCCTAATTAATTTACCTAAGATGATATGTATATCTAGATTTTGTAAGTCTGAAAATAGACCTAACCTAAACATGATTTTACTTATCCATACTTTTTGTAATGCTTTCTTATCTATGATATTATCTTTTTATATATTATTTGTAATCATATACAGTACTCAATATATATATTATACATACTGATACATTATAAACATTAAAATATTCATACCTTCAACTGGTGAATCTGTCAAATCAATTTCTTCAGGAGGTTGATTGTTTGAACTTTTAAACATATTATTCAGTAGATTGCTTCTTCTAGTAGCTGCAAACAAAATTTTTCAAAATTAGGGTTAAATGAACAATACGTTTAGAAATGGACTTCCTTTTTTTGATACACCAACTGATTTCGTCATTGTTTACAGTGGATTTGAAGAACACAAAAAATCAAATTTTTTTTGCATCGATTTAGGTTGAACTATCAGTAATGCGAAACCAAAATAAAGTAGATGGATTAGTTAGAGAAATCAAAATGAGAAACATACGTGTTGAACATAACTTTCTTCTTGATGTAGCAGATTTACTTCCAGATTTTGTCATTGTAACAGATTTTGAAGAACCAAACAAGATGGGTTTTTTCGAGTAAATACTTTCTGGTATGTGTGGAGTGTGGTGTAGTCTCATTTGTTTTTTAGAATAAAAGCCATTGAATTGTTATTTTGGGCCATTTCCATTGGGCCATTAAGTGTCTACGGAACTACGGAAGAGAACATAGATATTATGATTTAAACTAAATCAGTATATTAAAAGATGTTGATTGATACACAACACACCTATTCAAGATACACAATAAACATAGACATTTATGCTAGATATACACAATACACAATACACCTATGCTAGATATACAATGAAAATTGATATTTATGTTTTAAACTAAATCAGTATTCAAGATACACAATGAACATAGACATTTATGTTTTAAACTAAAACAGTATATTATAGAACATAGAAATTGATACACAATACACCTATGCTAGATATACAATGAAAATAGATATTTATGTTTTAAACTAAATGAAAACAGATATTTATGTTTTAAACTAAATCAGTATATTATAACACATTTCATTGATACAAAAATACACCTATGCTATATACAAAATGAACATGTGTTACAAAATACAACTATTGAGGAGCAAACTAACGCCAGCCGAACGGTCGGTCTTTAGGAATTGCTTCATGTCGTTGCGAGCCTCCCGCTTGGCTGGATCAGTGGGTTTTAAAATTTATATTTGCGGGGCCTAAGTATACCTAGTTACTATTGGTGTATAGCGGCAAGGATGACCTAGGGTCGTTCTATGAGTCAGTGTATTGTGGATCGTGGACGAAACAGGCGTACTTATCGATCTAGCAGGTTTTAAAAGATTTGATTGGTGGTTTGTTTTTGGTTTTTTTATACTTAGGCAGAAAATTTAAATTAAAGCAGATAAAATAAATGTAGATAGCAGATAATCTAGAGAGGGTGTTTGCTATGATTTCGGTAGCCTTATTGATTGGAATGATGTATGATGTATGAAAACGTGTTCTAAAGGTTTGTATTTTATTTATTTCAGGTATCTGTGGAGTAAGCACTAGCCCCCTACTGATAGAGTTCTCAATCAGTATGTCACTGAGCGACTAGGCTATCCTGATTCTGATCGTAGTAGTTTATCCAGCCCACAACACTAACCGGTGAAGGTATAGCGACCCTTATCTGGGATGAAACCCTGGGTGCATGAATAAGGCGACAAACCAACTCGATGTCCGACCTTTCTTAACCCCACAAAAATATCTAATCTAAATAAAACATTTAAGACCAAGTTTATAGAATGTGCTTGATTACTTTCTATCGATGGTTTGGTGAGTCTGGGTGTTAAGTCATGACTCGTGATTCACATAGACCGATAACAACGACTCTTTCCGTGATTACTACACTGTACTCCACCGGAGGTGTTTCCATTGATGAACCAAGGACCTAGTCGGTACCAGCTTTGCTGATCACAAAGTTGCCGTTATTCTACGAGGCTTAGTAACTACGGATTTTCCTCAGCTTCCACGTGTTAACTACACCGGAGGTGTTGTCGACGCTATACCGAGTAATCAGCCGACTTACGGTACCTTACATTGCTTCATAAAGGCTAACCCATACTACTTTAACTAAGTTTGTATTTAAGCATAATATTATCCATCTATGATATAAACCAACCCTTACTTTTAAGTCCCAATAAATCCCTAACTTGTCAACAGTGTAATGTTCACGTTCAGTTAGAAAACCATATTTCCACGGGCACAGTGTACTTTGCGTTCAGAGTAGAAAGCATTATTTCCACGGCTCCAGTGTACTTAGTGTTCAGTTTGAAAACCATATTTCCATAGTCACAGTGTACTTTGCGTTCGAATTAGAAAGCAGTATTTCCACGATGGCGATGTACTTAGCGTTCATTTAGAAAGCGATATTTACACGATTAACAAATCAGACCATGTTCATGTTTGACACAGATAACTAAGTACCTTTGATGGGGTTCGCGACGTCCCATCATTAAGGCCGTAATCACGTTTACTGGTTGAAAGACGATTAGTTTAATAGGTTTAAAATCATAGATAGAAAGTAAATCAAAGCACTATAACATCATTCCAACCAATTTACGACTAACTACATCATAGCAAACACGCAATATCACTACTCGCTAATCATGGCAATCAATCCTAAATCTAGCATGACAACAGTAATAACAATCATCATAATGAAATAGATAAAGGATAGATATAACCATAATAAGAGCGTAGCTGAATACAACTTGAACGTTACATGAGCAGAACTCCTAGTACGCGCCAAGCGATATTACAAGATTGCCCCTCTACTAACTAGCCGCTAATCTACTACTAATTATAACCTAATCTAGAGAGAGAGTAGTGTGTGTGTGTAGTGTATTTGGTTGGAGATTGATTGTGTGTTTTTGAAATGATGAAATGAGGCTTGTATATATAGAACTCGCACAGCCGTATCCGTAGACCGTATCCAAACCTTCAAACGCACAACCGTATCGCAAAGGCGAATAAAAATCAGGTTTTTATCACCCAAACGCACAATACAGCTAAGCTGGACCGTATACGGCTGAACTGGACCGTATACGGCTGAGCATAGGGTGAATACGGCTGAACCAGGCCGTATACGGCTGGACACAGGCCGTATATGGTCTGTGCAGGCCGTATACGGTCCAGTCCCAGCCGTATACGGTCTGGACCAGCCGTATACGGCTTGGTTCAGCCGTATGCTGGTTCTTCGGTTCTTCAGTTCTTCGTTTCTTCGTTTGGGCGTAACTTCTTCGTCGTTTATCCGTTTTGAGCGATCTTTATGTCCACGCGTTCGTATTTTCCTAACGAAGAAAATGACATAAGTTAGAGGTCAAAATTTTAAGTATAGATCAAATTGTGCTAAAATACGTGAACAGAAGATTCAATGATCGTTTGTGCTCTGTTTTACTCATTTTTAGGTTGTTTTTGCTGATTCTTGAAACATCATCTATATTTTAGCCCTTATGATGAAATGTGATGTTTAAGTTCATATTTTAAGTGTTTTCATTAATAGTCGGGCCAAAATGGTGAGATAATGGCACACAAAAACATGACTTTTTGCGTGTCATCAAATAACCCACACTTAGACTTTGCTTATCCTCAAGCAAAAGTCAAAATTCTCACTTGATTTTAGGAAAAACATTTTGTAAACACAAGTTTATTTTTGGGGTGAATCAAAATATATCAAAAACAACCATCTCCATATACAAGTAACATATCCTGGAAATAAGAGAAAGTAAGATATTTCTTTCAGAGGCATAAAATGATTCTCTTAGGCATGCTTTCAATTCTCGCGATCTTGGAATATACATGACTAGGCGATCTCACAAGGTGGTCACTCAATTCACTCAAAAGTATTTCGGGTAACCTATCAATCTAATCAAACGAAATCGCTCATAAGCCAGTCATGCAACATCCATCGTCATAGGCTTGCTCGAGAATCATATCTCCACCACTTAGGTGAGGACGGTGCTAGCTATCCCAGGACATTCAGAGTGGGTTGTAATGGCAGGTGAGGGTTACGGGGTATGGATAAGTGGGAATTTTTAGTTGTTGTAAAGGGTTTTGCTTATCTTAGGACTTCTAAACTTTTGAAAAACATTATTTAAACAACCTTTTTAATGAAAACGGAAACGGATAACAGTACGGGAAGAAGATAGCTATTTTGACTTCTATCTTTTGAAAATACACGAGGGAATTTATGTCTTTTATAAGAGCGGGAATTTTTTGAGAGATTCAAAGCACTTAGCTTTATTCTATTTTCTTTTCTTTTTCTTGTGTTTCTATTTTCTGGCTTTTCTAGGGATTTTATTTTGTTTCTTTCTTTTGCCCTTTTTGAAATCCTTTTCTTTCTTTCATCTTTTTCATCCTTTTGATGACTTTGCATTTACTTGGTGTCAATTTTTCACACCATAAACTCTCAACTTTTGATTTTTATCAAGGGAACGCACGCGAGAGATTTTGAGTAAACACCAGTAATTGTGATTTGGAGTGAAAGCAAAAAGGACATTTAAATGACATTTTCCACAAGTTTAAAATTTCTAAGATAATATTTTTGGTGGGTGTGGAATAAGTGGGTTAAGATTTAAAGGGTTTTGAAAGAAACGAACAGGCTAAGGCTCAACAGGGTTATCTAAGCGGATCATCAACACTAAAGATGACTGTTGGAAGGGTTTTGGGCTTGAAGAGATATGATAAAAAGGGGTTAAATCCTAAGGAATGTCAAGGTCATCTAACTGCACCTATACCGCGTACGGTACTCTACCAATGTGGTCTCGAAGTGCATACCAGGAGCAAGTTCTAATTCCGGATGCATGCATCGGCACACTCAAACAAACGAATAGTGAAGTATTAAAGATGAATGCTTATATTGGCTCAAGATACCTCACTGCAAGTTTTTGGGTTTGTTTGCGCCTAGTCATGCGATGCCCCTCTTAGATTATCTTTTTAGACCTAAGAAATTCCTATCTTATTTACTCTTAATTTCCAAAATACCCTACTCATATATGAAAATGCTCATTCTTAAGACATTTTGAAAAAATTTTGAAATTTTTTAGCAAAAGTGAGTTTTTATGAAAATTAAGCCAACTAAATGAGTGACATATCCACTGTCGAAGTTAAGCTTATGATTTTGAGGAACATTTTCTAATTTTGCTTTTGGAAACAAGAAACAAGCAAACCTAAGGTATTCTATACCGCTATCCCACACTTAAAGGAACATTGTCCCTAATGTTCTCTTGAGTTGGGATTTGAGAAAAAAAATCCCACACTTAGAGTTTGAACATATCGGAAAATGTTACTCAAGTGTTTGTTTTGGGCTGGAATCCCACACTTGGTGATAAGCTGGGGATATGGCATAGACTACTTTAATGAGAATTTGAAGCTAACAATCATATCAAAAAAACGAGAGTGAGAACGAGAGAACTCCCCTATCGAAGCGAAGGTAGAAGGATGGAATTCTGGAAGATGCGCTGAAGAGGAGATCTTGACAGGAATTCTTCTTTAGCGGTGGCTCCATGAAGATCTTTCGGCTTTAGCGTGCACAGCTTACCAATAACAGCTCCATCCTCCATCTTTACACTTCTTTCACTCTTTTGTGAAGATATCTCGTAAGTGTGAACACGTTGGGTATATTTTTACCGACTTCTTATTATAGCTTATTACCGAAAGTGCCTAAATCCAGAATGCGAAAAGATGTTTTCTAATTCAAAACGAGTTTTAAGTCATGTGTTTTTAAACGAGTTCGATCATAATGCGTGAAAGTAGCACGCAAGTACCTCAAATGCTCGAAACACATGTCTTGTTAAAATTTAATTCCTATTTTCCTGGATCAGGTGGTAAAAGCTGAAGTGGTGTTTTGAAAGCATTTTGATATCCAAGTGTGAAAGATAGTCAGAGATATATCACTTCTTGGAATTTAAAAACTAATACTATTAATACTAATACTAAGGATATTTATTGCACGGGTTGCCTCCCGAGAAGCGCTTCTATTTAGAGTCGAGGGCTCAACTTTTCCTCTTGGATCAGCCAGAAGAGGATCTCCCAGGACTTGGAATGCAGAATGGAAGTGTCCTGAGGTTTGGTGGGTAGAATCTCATAAAATGTCGTGCGACGACTTCTGTGATGTTCGGGATTCTTGCCACATGAAGAGGATAGGTATGGAAATGCTCCTCAGCAGTCCTTTGCAAGTATAAAAGATCCATTATAGCATCTTGAACTGCCTTGGAGATTGGTCCATTAGTGTCCACAAGGGTGGCTCCATCGTGCTCAAGCGTCTCACGCACCGGTCGATCTGTCCGCAGGGTGTCCATAAATTCGAAGAAGCGTAGGTGGATGTCCTCATGAGTGGCATTGCTGATGTCCTGCCCTAGCTCTTCAATGGATCTGAATATGCCTTGGATCAGCTGTTTCTGATGGTCGGTATACGTGAGCTCTGGTTTCAGGAAGATGTTAATCATCCTGTTGTAAACCTCACGTAACCCATTGTGGAATAGCTGTCTGGGCTGCTCCCATAAGATAGAACCAAAAATGTCTTTAAGTCGTTCAGAGACGAAATCTGCAACGTTAACCGTCAAACCTTCTGGAACAGAAGAAGGGATGGCTCGTGCTCTCTTGTCTGAACTGACGTGTTCTAACTTTTCGACGATTATCTGGGCGTGATGCTCGATAGTGCAGCTGATGAAAAACCTGTGTGGTAAGGACTTGCCAATGTGGTCATTATCGGCCATAGAATCTAGAAGTCCCTTGAGATCCGCCATTAGCTGAACATCTACTTCGTTTTCAGGGTTCCCAGTAGCATAATCCATGTTGTGTCTGAAATTTTGGAGAAACTCCATTTGTTGGTGCGAATATGGAAATGCGGACCTGATAAATGCTTGATACACCCGGCCATACGTAGTCTTCTGTGTTTTATAGAATTCTTCTTCATCGGGGGAAGGCTCATCATCGTTTGATGACTCTCCTGCGAGGTCGTTGGCGAAGGCGTTGATGCGACTAACTAGATGTTGCGGACTCAGGTAGGAGTTGGCTCGATAAACCTCATATTCAGTCTCAATGTCCTCAATAATATCCCTCTGACGTTGCGTGTATTCAATAGTAGAATCTCGTATAATTGCAATCAGAGTTCAGAAATCCTCCCCGTGTTCTTCAATAGCACTAAGCATTTCTTCTGGTTCAGACACGATCGGGATTTCAGTATTTCCTATAGTAGGAGGAGGGATAATGACTGGAGGGGGAATGATTGGAGTGAGGTGAAGGCGAATAGAGCGGGTATCGATCGGAACATCAATGAAAATGATATCGTCCTCGTCACTCTCGGTTGCTGAAGTGTCTGGAAACTCAACAGCGTCGGTGAGTGGTTGAGACTCGTCGGTGATCTGTGATACCGGCTGGGAAGAGTCCATCTCGATATCCCTCCCGTCCTGGGAATCAGAATCATCTGTTGATCCAGATGTACCTCCAAGCTCAAAATGTGATCGAGGCTCGGATGAGTCAAGGGGTGGAATCCCTCGAGGAGGTATATGTAGCTTAAGTAGAGACTCATCATCCAGGGAGTGGTCAATCGAAGGTTCCTCTGAGTCGCTCTCCGGCAGAGGGATGAAGTTCAAAGCATAGTCTATCTGCATGATCTCTGCGGTCGGAGGGTGTGTCTCAGGAATGTGTGGCGGTGTAGCTTCCTCTGGCTCTTCCTCTTCTTCTTCTTCTTCTTCTATCTTCTCTTCGTCTTCCTCAGTTTCCTCTTCTATCTCTTCTTCCTCAGTGTCGGAAGTAATCGTGATGGGATCGTCAAACATAGGGGTGTCTGGTTCAGAATCATCATCCGTGGTAACTCTTCCTGTCGAAATCGCACATATCTCCGCATGCTCTGTGACAGACTGATCAGCTTGATCGATCTTGAAGGTGATAGTCTCTCCATGAGATCTAAGACTGATAGTCTGAGAGTAAACATCTATGATAGTGCGTGCGGTGTTCAAGAATGGTCTACCTAAGATGATAGGGATATGGACATCCTCCTGAATGTCCATCACTACAAAGTCTGTGGGAAATAGGAACTTATCAACTTGAACCATGATGTTCTCAGCTATTCCCTTAGGGTGTCTAATGGATTGGTCAGCTAGCTGGACACTCATTTTGGTCGGTTTAAGGGGTCCTAATTCCAATATAGTGTAAAGCGAATAGGGCATCAGGTTGATACTGGCTCCTAGGTCGGCTAGAGAGTGTATCATGCCCGAGTGATAGATCGAACAGGGAAGGGTGAAGCGTCCAGTATCTCCTAATTTCTCAGGGATAGAGTTCTTTATAAGAGCTTAACATTCCACGTTCAGTGGAACATTGGGTACTTCGGGTACCTTATCCTTGGTCGACAAGAGTTTTAGGATGTATTGTGACAACCGTCAATTTAGGACTAGAATTTAGTGCCTAATCAAGTTTTAATACATGTAATTAGTTCTTTGTTAGGCTAATTAATGTATCAATTATTATATATATTGTTGAATATATATCTACAATTATGCGATTTGTTTAAATCGTACGAGTTTCAAATCGAATGAATTTCGATACAATAAATACGGACGTTGGTGACCAATTTTATTAAATAACGCTTTTATGTCAAAAATATCATTATTATAATATTTCGTATTCATTCGCATCGTACAATCAGTAAGTTACACAATTTAAAATGTAAAACGCGCAAACACATTAACTTACCTTTTTATAATTCAAATATAAAGTGATTAGTAAAATATTTAAATAAAATATAGCGTAATAATTTGTATTTTAAAAATGTACCAATTAATATTTAAAATAATTATTTAACGTTTAAACAACGGAGCAAACGAACACCGCACGGAACGGAAACGCGGGGCGAAGTTGGGGGTTTAACCTCCCACTCCCACCCCATCTACTTTCATTTCTCTTTTTCTCTATCTCTCTCCTCTCTTATTTCTCTCAAACAAACCCCAAACCAAAAATCATCAAAATCGCAAAATAAACACCTCAAACGACCTCGGATCTTCAAGCCCCTTTACAATAAACGACCACCTCGCGACGATCTACACTTCTATCTTTCCGGAATTTCATTTCGGCGATTTGTAAGTTTCCGACACAACTCCGAAAACTCTCGTTTTTAAGATTTATAACTTGCTAGTTGTTTGTATAACCTTGTAATGTCCTAAAATGGGTTGGGTAAAAATATTATGCCGATCGATGGCCGGAAAACGCGTTTTTGGAGTTGAAACTCCGATCAGACCCCGTACGTCGCATTTGGTCTGGAGCAGATGCGACGTAGCGACCTACGTCGCATTATATCCCCAACGTCGCATACAGCGACGCAGCCTATTACGTCGCATTGACTTGCGAACGTCGCACATAGCGACGCAGACCTTAACGTCGCAAAAACGAACCTACGTCGCATAAGCGACGTAGCACCCTACGTCGCTATTGACTTAGCACTGTTGACCTTAGCGACGTAACCCTTTACGTCGCAAAACTCTTACGTCGCAGCCTACGTCGCAGGCTACGTCGCACAAAACAGAATCTTCAAAACTCAAAATTTTCAAAGTCAAAGTTACTGTAGCAATTCACTGTAGCAACAATATAATAACCTTTTGAACTATTGTTACAACCGTCACCAACGGGCCGTACGCGTTTTCAAAACATACTTCAAAATCAAACAAGTCGTTGTAACTTGTATCAATTTAAATCAAACAAGTCGTTGTAACTTGTATCAATTTATTCAAACAAGTCGTTGTAACTTGTATCAATTTAAATCAAACAAGTCGGAGTAACTTGTAACAATACAATTAACCAAATCGGGGTAATTTGGACATTAAGTTAGGCAAACAATTCAAATGGTAGTCTTTCGGGATACCAATACAATTAATGACAATTTAAGTGTCGTGGACACATTCAGGTTTCAAGCCTTTGGACACCAACTCACAGCTAATTACTTCAAGTTTATTAAGTTAAACACTTCAAGAACCAGGTGAGTTTCATAGCCCCATTTTCACTGCTTTACAACTAGGGGTGTGATATTACTACTCGATTTTGTTTTACAAGTAGAACGCAAGTGCCAAACTTCAAATACTACATGAGTTTCAAGCTAATCAATTTAAAGTCCTCCATAAGCATAGTCTCTAGTATTTTATAGCGTGAATGTTAGTATATGATATCATATGGGATTGACAATCCTCATCCGGGTTAGCACGCACTAACCGGTCAAACGGATGTATTAGCATTTGGGAAGACGAGTGTTGATTAGGCACTCGTAGGAGGCATTTCAAGTTAGGTTTCCTTAATTGGGCCTGACAAATCAAGTTAAGCTCAGACTATGTGCTCATGGACAGTATAACTTTTATTATGCTTGATTGCATTTTAAATTCAATTTAAATCTTGCGGTTCTGACAACTATACAATTGACATACAAACCTGTGAGCTCACCAGCGTTTTCGCTGACCCATTTTAGTATTTATCACAGGTACCCAGCAGTAGTTTGGCTGCCCAAGCAGGAATTATTAGCTCGAGTCAGCATACATACAACTAGAGATTGGACTGCATTATTATATTTTGTAAAAGTAATTATGCTATGTAATCTCTCAATTTCAGGAACCGAGCTAATGTAACAATATTTTGATGTAAACATTTACTTTATCTATACCAGTTTAAAACGACGCATATAGTGGTCGTTCATTATATCTTATGTGCTTTGTATATTGATTAGTGACACCCAAATCAAGCTTCCGCAAATCATCAAATTTGGGGGTGTCACAGATTGGTATCAGAGCCTAAGGTTATAGTGAACTAGGTTGCATTTAGTGGGCCTAGACTATGACCGTTAGGCAGTATTCCTTATTAGTTATGACTAGTTCAGGGATTACATCATACGACTTTAATTTAACATAGCCTGATCAACTATGTACAATTAGAGAAAGATGATGTGAAATCTGAAAGAGTTATGTTGAACAGGAATGCATTAGTTGACTCTGACCTCGAGAGAAACGGGACTCAAAACACGTCTGTGCTAGACACTCAATAGGTTATTATGTGATATACATATATATATATACGTAAGTAGACCTCATTACAACTTTAGGCTATATTATATTATATGAATGTAGGCCTCTTTCTCTCTAACGCTTTGTCTCGAAATGACAAACACACCACTAGTTCATCATACTCGGACTAGTATCTTATTTCATTTCCTTGTTCTTTCTTACTCAGCATCATGCCTCCTCGCCGTCAAATTACCCTTAGCGAAGCTGAGATCGCGGGAATCATTGCCCGCAGTGTGACCGAAGCCTTGGCTACCCGAACACCACCCGGTAGCGAGGACACAGCAACCAATACTCCACCACCCAAACCCTGCTCCTATAAGGACTTTCTTAGCTGTAAACCGCTATACTTCAAGGGCACGGAAGGTGCCATTGGCTTAATTCGTTGGATTGAGCGCATGGAATCTGTTTTCAGTCTCTGCGATTGCACTGAGAACAACAAGGTCAAATTCGCTGCTTACACCTTTCAGGAAGGTGCACTCACGTGGTGGAAAACCCACGCAAACTCTGTAGGCCTCGAGATTGCAAACCGACTTCCTTGGGCCGAACTGAAAAAGAAACTGACAGAAAAATACTGTCCTGAAGAGGAATTGCACAGGCTGGAAGAAGAATTCTGGCATCTGGAGGTGCAGGGAAATGATGTTGCTGATTATACCACCAAATTTCAGCAGTTTGCCTTATTATGCCCGGGTTTGGTCGAACCAGAAAGTAAGGGCATTAAGAAATACATTCGTGGACTTCCCGAGAACATCCAGGGCAACGTCGCCTCATCCAAACCAACTACTACTGAGAGTGCCATTCGATTGGCCCACGAACTCATGGCTCTAGTTGTCAGTCGTGAGACCTCCAACACCTCATCCTCCAACAACAACAAACGCAAATCCACTGAACACCACCACAACTCAAACAAGAAAAACAACGCCATCCAAGTCTACAACACCAACTCTGAAACCACCCGCAGCTACACCGGGGACAGGCCTTATTGTCCCAAGTGTAACTACCACCATTTTGGTCAGTGCGGTACTCCTTGCAACAACTGCAGGAGGTACGGGCATTTGACTAAGGATTGCCGAACCCCCAAATCCAACAACAACCCCTCTGACAGAAATACCCGACAACCTAAATCCTGCTATGAATGTGGAAACCCAGGACACTTCAGGGATTCTTGCCCAAAATTGAAGAATAAGGGCAACAACAACAACCACCGCAACAACAACAACGCCAAAAGTACCGCCTTCGTGATCAACTCAGGGGACGCCCGTCTGGACCCGAATGTGGTCACGGGTATGTTCCTCCTCAACAATTTAACTGCTTCCATACTATTTGATACTGGTGCCGATAGGAGTTTTATTTCCGATGAATTTTGCCCTCTACTTGACATTACACATGTTGCTTTAGACGTTAAGTACACCGTAGAGTTAGCAAATGGCAAACAGATAGAAACCGATAGTGTGATACCTAATTGCACTTTAAATCTAGCCGACGAAATCTTCTCCATAGATCTTATGCCTATTGAGATAGGAAGTTTCGATGTCATCGTAGGCATGGACTGGTTGTCCAAACATCGAGCCGAAATCATTTGCCATGAAAAAAATTGTTCGCATACCTCTCTCCGTCGGTAGAACCTTGGTCATACAGGGGGAGACCGGTGGGACGAGGCTTAACCTCATATCTTGTCTAAAAACCCGAAAATTTCTGAGAAAAGGTTATCCAGCAATCCTCGCGCACATCATGGAGAAAAAGTCGGAGGAGAAGCGACTTGAGGATGTTCCAATTGTTCGAGACTTTCCAGAAGTCTTTCCTGAGGAACTACCTGGTCTACCACCACCAAGACAGGTTGAGTTCTCAATCGATCTTGTACCAGGTGCTGCGCCTGTGGCCCGAGCACCATACCGTTTAGCTCCATCAGAACTTCAAGAACTGTCCACCCAGTTACAGGAACTCCTGGAACGGGGGTTTATCAGGCCGAGTTCTTCACCTTGGGGAGCTCCGGTCCTATTTGTCAAGAAGAAAGACGGTTCTTTTCGAATGTGTATCGACTATCGAGAGTTGAACAAGTTAACTGTCAAGAACCGGTATCCACTTCCTCGAATCGATGATTTGTTCGACCAACTTCAAGGGTCGAGTTGTTATTCAAAGATTGATCTCCGATCCGGTTACCACCAATTGCGTGTCCGCGATGCTGATATTCCAAAAACCGCTTTCAGAACCCGTTACGGGCATTACGAATTCCAAGTGATGCCATTCGGCCTAACCAATGCACCGGCTGTATTCATGGACCTTATGAATCGGGTGTGTAAACCTTACCTTGATAAGTTTGTCATTGTCTTCATCGATGACATCCTCATATATTCACGAAGCCAAGAAGAACACGCGCAACACCTCAAAACCATCCTTGAACTACTTAAACACGAGGAGCTCTATGCCAAGTTCTCTAAGTGTGAGTTCTGGATCAAAACCGTTCAATTCCTTGGTCACGTGATTGACAGTCAGGGAATTCACGTTGACCCGTCAAAAATCGAGGCTATCAAAGACTGGCAATCGCCAACCACTCCGACCGAAGTACGGCAGTTTCTAGGACTGGCCGGATACTATCGACGATTCATTGAAAATTTCTCAAAGATAGCCATACCACTCACGACACTGACCCAGAAAGATAAAAAGTTTGACTGGACTGACAAACAAGAATCGGCATTCCAACTCTTAAAACAAAAGCTTTGCAGTGCTCCTATCCTCTCATTACCCGAAGGCACCGATGACTTCGTGGTATACTGCGATGCTTCTCATCAAGGTCTCGGTTGTGTGCTCATGCAACGAGACAAAGTCATAGCTTATGCTTCCCGACAGCTTAAGATTCATGAAAAGAATTACACCACCCACGACCTCGAGCTAGGAGCTGTCGTTTTTGCCCTCAAAATCTGGAGACATTACCTTTATGGTACCAGATGTACAATCTTCACCGACCATAAAAGCCTTCAACACATATTCGATCAGAAGGATCTCAACATGAGGCAACGTCGATGGGTCGAGTTGCTTACCGATTACGACTGCGAACTCAAATATCATCCAGGCAAAGCAAATGTTGTTGCTGACGCCCTCAGTCGAAAAGAGCGAGTGAAACCACTTCGGGTTCGAGCCCTCAGTATGACCATTCACAACAATTTAAACATTCAAATCCTCACTGCTCAACTCGAAGCCTTAAAACCCGAAAATGTCAAAGATGAAGCCTTGCGGGGCATGGATAAACAATTCGAAATCAAACCTAACGGGATTAGGTATTTCTCAAACCGAATCTGGTTGCCTAAATTTGGGAACCTACGATACTTAGTGATGGATGAAGCTCACAAGTCCAAATATTCTATCCATCCGGGATCCGATAAAATGTACCACGGTATCAAGGACTTCTACTGGTGGCCGAACATGAAAGCTGAAATCGCCACCTATGTCAGCAAGTGCCTTACTTGCTCCAAAGTTAAAATCGAATATCAAAAACCTTCTGGTTTACTTCAACAACCCAGTCTTCCTGAATGGAAATGGGAACAAATTGCCATGGACTTCATAACCAAACTACCCAGATCCTCGAACGGTTGCGATACCATTTGGGTGATCGTGGATCGTCTCACAAAATCTGCTCACTTCCTGGCAATCAAGGAATCCGACAAAATGGAACGCCTCACCAGAATCTATTTGAAGGAAATCGTGACCAAACACGGTGTTCCAATCTCAATTATCTCCGATAGGGATAGTCGTTTCACTTCACAATTTTGGCAATCACTTCAAAAATCCTTGGGTACTCGACTTGATATGAGTACCGCATACCATCCTCAAACAGACGATCAAAGTGAACGAACCATTCAAACACTTGAAGACATGCTACGGGCCTGCGTAGTAGACTTCGGTGTAAACTGGGAAAAACATCTACCATTGTGCGAGTTCTCGTACAACAACAGTTATCATACCAGCATCAAAGCTGCACCCTTCGAGGCACTGTACGGTCGTAAGTGCCGGTCACCTATCTGCTGGACTGAAGTTGGGGATAGCCAACTCACAGGTCCAGAAATCATTCACGAGACGACCGAGAGAATCGTTGAAATTCAAAACAAACTCAAAGCCGCGCGTGATCGTCAGAAAAGTTATGCTGACGTGAGACGCAAACCACTCGAGTTCCAAGTTGGGGATCGAGTTCTACTCAAAGTATCGCCTTGGAAAGGCGTAATCCGATTTGGTAAACGAGGGAAGTTAAATCCCAGATACATTGGACCATTCGAGATCCTCGAAAGGATTGGTCCAGTGGCTTATCGATTGCAGCTGCCATCTGAACTCAGCAGCGTGCATCCCACATTTCATGTTTCAAACCTGAAGAAGTGTCTGTCTGATGAGACACTTATCATTCCACTCGATGAAATTCGAGTTGACGAAAAACTGCACTTTGTTGAGGAACCCGCTGAAATCATGGACCGTGAGGTCAAACAACTTAAACAAAGTCGTATTCCCATTGTCAAGGTTAGGTGGAATTCGCGGCGCGGTCCGGAATTCACCTGGGAAAGGGAGGACCAGATGCGACTCAAGTATCCTCAACTCTTCACTGATTCAACGTCAAACACGACTTCAACATAAATTTCGGGACGAAATTCTTCTAACAGGGGGAGAATGTGACAACCGTCAATTTAGGACTAGAATTTAGTGCCTAATCAAGTTTTAATACATGTAATTAGTTCTTTGTTAGGCTAATTAATGTATCAATTATTATATATATTGTTGAATATATATCTACAATTATGCGATTTGTTTAAATCGTACGAGTTTCAAATCGAATGAATTTCGATACAATAAATACGGACGTTGGTGACCAATTTTATTAAATAACGCTTTTATGTCAAAAATATCATTATTATAATATTTCGTATTCATTCGCATCGTACAATCAGTAAGTTACACAATTTAAAATGTAAAACGCGCAAACACATTAACTTACCTTTTTATAATTCAAATATAAAGTGATTAGTAAAATATTTAAATAAAATATAGCGTAATAATTTGTATTTTAAAAATGTACCAATTAATATTTAAAATAATTATTTAACGTTTAAACAACGGAGCAAACGAACACCGCACGGAACGAAAACGCGGGGCGAAGTTGGGGGTTTAACCTCCCACTCCCACCCCATCTACTTTCATTTCTCTTTTTCTCTATCTCTCTCCTCTCTTATTTCTCTCAAACAAACCCCAAACCAAAAATCATCAAAATCGCAAAATAAACACCTCAAACGACCTCGGATCTTCAAGCCCCTTTACAATAAACGACCACCTCGCGACGATCTACACTTCTATCTTTCCGGAATTTCATTTCGGCGATTTGTAAGTTTCCGACACAACTCCGAAAACTCTCGTTTTTAAGATTTATAACTTGCTAGTTGTTTGTATAACCTTGTAATGTCCTAAAATGGGTTGGGTAAAAATATTATGCCGATCGATGGCCGGAAAACGCGTTTTTGGAGTTGAAACTCCGATCAGACCCCGTACGTCGCATTTGGTCTGGAGCAGATGCGACGTAGCGACCTACGTCGCATTATATCCCCAACGTCGCATACAGCGACGCAGCCTATTACGTCGCATTGACTTGCGAACGTCGCACATAGCGACGCAGACCTTAACGTCGCAAAAACGAACCTACGTCGCATAAGCGACGTAGCACCCTACGTCGCTATTGACTTAGCACTGTTGACCTTAGCGACGTAACCCTTTACGTCGCAAAACTCTTACGTCGCAGCCTACGTCGCAGGCTACGTCGCACAAAACAGAATCTTCAAAACTCAAAATTTTCAAAGTCAAAGTTACTGTAGCAATTCACTGTAGCAACAATATAATAACCTTTTGAACTATTGTTACAACCGTCACCAACGGGCCGTACGCGTTTTCAAAACATACTTCAAAATCAAACAAGTCGTTGTAACTTGTATCAATTTAAATCAAACAAGTCGTTGTAACTTGTATCAATTTATTCAAACAAGTCGTTATAACTTGTATCAATTTAAATCAAACAAGTCGGAGTAACTTGTAACAATACAATTAACCAAATCGGGGTAATTTGGACATTAAGTTAGGCAAACAATTCAAATGGTAGTCTTTCGGGATACCAATACAATTAATGACAATTTAAGTGTCGTGGACACATTCAGGTTTCAAGCCTTTGGACACCAACTCACAGCTAATTACTTCAAGTTTATTAAGTTAAACACTTCAAGAACCAGGTGAGTTTCATAGCCCCATTTTCACTGCTTTACAACTAGGGGTGTGATATTACTACTCGATTTTGTTTTACAAGTAGAACGCAAGTGCCAAACTTCAAATACTACATGAGTTTCAAGCTAATCAATTTAAAGTCCTCCATAAGCATAGTCTCTAGTATTTTATAGCGTGAATGTTAGTATATGATATCATATGGGATTGACAATCCTCATCCGGGTTAGCACGCACTAACCGGTCAAACGGATGTGTTAGCATTTGGGAAGACGAGTGTTGATTAGGCACTCGTAGGAGGCATTTCAAGTTAGGTTTCCTTAATTGGGCCTGACAAATCAAGTTAAGCTCAGACTATGTGCTCATGGACAGTATAACTTTTATTATGCTTGATTGCATTTTAAATTCAATATAAATCTTGCGGTTCTGACAACTATACAATTGACATACAAACCTGTGAGCTCACCAGCGTTTTTGCTGACCCATTTTAGTATTTATCACAGGTACCCAGCAGTAGTTTGGCTGCCCAAGCAGGAATTATTAGCTCGAGTCAGCATACATACAACTAGAGATTGGACTGCATTATTATATTTTGTAAAAGTAATTATGCTATGTAATCTCTCAATTTCAGGAACCGAGCTAATGTAACAATATTTTGATGTAAACATTTACTTTATCTATACCAGTTTAAAACGACGCATATAGTGGTCGTTCATTATATCTTATGTGCTTTGTATATTGATTAGTGACACCCAAATCAAGCTTCCGCAAATCATCAAATTTGGGGGTGTCACATGTATTTTGAACTGGAAGGGGTTCGGGACACGGTATCCAAAATCTTTCCATCGAGACGGAAGTCGTTAACCTTATAGGCTTTCTTAAGACGGCCGGGAAACGGGATGCGTACTTCCCTTTGTGGTGTAGGGACAGACGGGGACTCAACTATCGGCGGGACAGGAGTATCTTCCTTCACCAGAGAAGGAGTGGGAGGTTGGCTCGGTGCCACCTTCTTGTCTGTAGTACTCATCTATTTGGCCTCTTCTACGTGTCGGTTTTGTACCGTGTTACTAGGGAGATTACCATGGGGCCTAGAGTCAAGACGTTGGGCTAGCTGTCCTATCTGGGTCTCAAGATTTTTGAGAATGGCCAGTTGGTTCCTAATGAATAGGTCGGTTTGGTCCTGCCTAGCGCTAGTCTTTTGGTTAATTTGGTGCTGGCCTTGGATGAATTTAGTGAGGGTATCATCCGTACTAGTAATGGGCACTATGGTCTTAGAGGGTTCGGTCGATTGATCTGCGTCAGGTGCAGTCAATGATAGTGGTTGGTTATAGGTGAGTTGGGGTTGTTGTTGGTAAGACGGGTACCTAGGTTGGTAATTGGGCTGAAAGGGTGGTTGGTTCCTAGGTGGGTATTGGGTGCCTCTAGTCCTAGGCGGAGAGGTTCGAGCGAAGCCAGGTGGATTTTGTTGGCGAGCTGGAAATTGAGCATAGTAAACCGTTCCGTCAGCAGGATCCTCGTACTCAACCCGATAACTTTCTGTTGGGAGGTTGGCACAGTTCTAGCATGCATGAACTTGATGGACGTGCTGGGATGGTTTCTTCATTTCGCCGATCTGCTTCGTTAGGTGCTCGATCTTCTCTGTCAGAGACTTGATAGCTTCGGTCTGGAATGGATTAGGTGCAGCAATCGGTGCTGATGATGAGGAATGCTCACCAGAGTTCCAGTCGTGATGGTGCATCATCATATTCTCGATCAAGTTCCAAGCTTCCTCATCGGTGAGTTGCATGAAGTTGCCCTGAGCAGCGGCGTCAAGGGTAATGCGATGGTTCAGAGCTAGACCGTTGTAAAACGTGCACAGCTGGCTAGTTTTCTCTATAAGGTGGTTAGGGCATTTGTTCAACAGACTCTTGTATCTCTTCCATACTGTGTAGATAGACTCATCATGAGCTTGGTGGAAGTTCATAATGTCATTCTTGTACTTGGTTTGCTTAGCCGGAGGAAAGTACTTAGTAAGGAATTTTGTAGCAATATCCGTCCAGGAGGTGATAGAGCCGGTCTCTAATCCCTCAAACCAAGTCAAAGCGTGGTGAGTAAGCGAATAGGGGAATAGGTATAGACGGACTATATCCTGATCAACCCCGTTCTGCATGTACGAGTTGGTAGTCTGAATGAATCGGTTGATGTGGGCGTTAGGATCGTCATGGGGTAAACCATGGAATTGGCAGAATTCCTTGATAAGCTGAACGATATGATGTTTAAGCTCGAAGGACGCGCCGTCAATGACTGGATAGCTGATGGGTCCACCTCGACCTTCAATTGATGGTTTGGTGTTGTCGGCAAGTGTGACACGTGAAGCCATCGGTTGTCGGTTGCGGATGCGTTTCTCCTTACGGATCGTTCGGATGATCGTCTCAGGATCGGGTACGAAAGTGAGAAATTAGAATCCGGATGATCGGGTCAAATATCGTTGTGTGTTGTGGGAAGGAATTTTCGAATGGAACAAGGAAAAATAAAAAAAAACTAAATTAAACTACGGGGTACTAGAAAGAAAAATTCGTCTGGAATGTCTTCAGATCTTACGGCTGACTCCCCGGCAGCGGCGCCAAAAAGCTTGGCCGAACGGTCGGTCTTTAGGAATTGCTTCCTGTCGTTGCGAGCCTCCCGCTTGGCTGGATCAGTGGGTTTTAAAATTTATATTTGCGGGGCCTAAGTATACCTAGTTACTATTGGTGTATAGCGGCAAGATGACCTAGGGTCGTTCTCTGAGTTAGTGTATTGTTTATCGTGGACGAAACAGGCGTACTTATCGATCTAGCAGGTTTTAAAAGATTTGATTGGTGGTTTGTTTTTGGTTTTTTTATACTTAGGCAGAAAATTTAAATTAAAGCAGATAAAATAAATGTAGATAGCAGATAATCTAGAGAGGGTGTTTGCTATGATTTCGGTAGCCTTATTGATTGGAATGATGTATGATGTATGAAAACGTGTTCTAAAGGTTTATATTTTATTTATTTCAGGTATCTGTGGAGTAAGCACTAGCCCCCTACTGATAGAGTTCTCGATCAATATGTCACTGAGCGACTAGGCTATCCCGATTCTAATCGGAGTAGTTTATCCAGCCCACAACACTAACCGGTTGTTGATACATGTTTGTGTGTCTATCAGTTGGTCTATTGAGTTGTAAGTGTCGTTAGTTAGTTTTATTAGAAAAGTCATTTTCTGTATTAGCGACACTTAAGTTTAGCTTTAGGCGACACTTGCCTTAGTGACGCATAGCGACACTTAGGTAAGTGACGCATGAGGGCGGCGACATGCGACACTTCCCAAGTGACGCATGTCTGCCGATTTTGTTTTAGTATAAATTGAAACCTACGGGTTTTCGGCTAGGGTTGACGAAACCCTAGCACCATTTGTCGACTAGGCACTTCTGTAAACAGTTTCAATACGTTTTACAAGCTAATATACTCGTTTACTTTGATTAATCATTGTTTCGGTTTGAGTTTATTACTTGTTTGTGTAATTGATTGATTCCGCCAATCTATTACTTTCGATCAACACTTAGATCCACATCCAGGGGGCACTCTCAACTGGTATCAGAGCCTCGGAGTTGATTTGATCGACGTGTGTACGTGTATTGAAGTGTTTTCGGTTCGATTTTGTGAAGATCAAAGTCATTCTAGCAAGATTAGGATCGATTTGGTGCTATTACTGTGTTTTGAGTAAAGATTTACAGGTTTCGTACGATTGGGACTCAAGAATTTTCGTTAGGTTTACGAAAATTCGATTTTTAGGGTTTTTGGGTGTTCACAGCCGTTTCTGCGTCACTCAGAGCGTCACTTCGACACTTTGTGCGGCACTTCGAGCGACACTTCTGTAAGGAACAATTAGGGTTTTTACGACACTCAAGTGCGTCACTTAGTAACGTCACTTGAGTATTATACGTCACTTACATAAGTGACTCCTACTGTTCAATCCGACACTCTTCTGCGTCATTTGATACGACACTTGTGTGTCATCCGTCACTTACTGCTAGTGACGCATTATTACTGTGAGTCACTGAAAGCGTCACTTACCTTAGTGACGCCTGTTATTGCTAAGCGACACTCAAGTCCGTCACTTGAGTACGTCACTTACGCGTTTATAAGACACTAATCTCTAGTGTCGTTCTGTTTGTTTACCCGTCACTCGATAGCGTCACTTATCAAGTGCCGCTAGTCTTTGCGACACTAAGGTGCGTCACTTACCAAGTGACGCCTTTGTTACTAATCAGCTTCCAAGTTTTTTTTTAAGTTGATTTTTCAGGTACGCTTCAATGTCTGATAAGGAAGATATTAGAGGAATCAGAGAGATGCTCAGACAGAGCAATGATATTGGCTCCAGTAATAAACCTCCGTTCTTTGGACCAGATTTAGATTATGTGTATTGGAGAGATAGATATGAACAGTATATTGATTTCCACTGTCCTGAACTGTGGGGACCTTTAAAAGAACGATATGTTGCTCCAGTGGCTGAAGGAAATTATCGTGGTGTTCCTCCAGCTAAAACATATAATGCTATGTCACCTCAAGAGAAAAAGGAGTATGAAACAGAAAGAAAGGCTCATTCTTCTATCTGTATGTGTTTGCCTAAGGATGTTATGAGACTCTTTAAATCTCATGACACAACTTATGATCTGTGGAAGGCAATTGAGACAAGATGCGGAGGAAATGAAAAGTACAAGGAGGCTAAGCTAGAATTAATCAAAAAGCAGTATGATTTATTTGACATGATTCCAAATGAGCTGACTTCCAGTCTATTCACTCGATACTCACATCTGGTTAGTGAGTTAAATGAAGGAGGATACAATCTTCCTGCACTTGAGGTAAACAAGAAGTTGCTGGACGTGTTGCCAAGTGCTTGGGATGTGAAAGTCCAATTTTTAAAAGAAAATCCAGAATTACAGAGGATGACTTTGGATCAATTGATAGGTATTCTACAAGCTCATGCGATGGAATTGAAGAAGAAAGAATGTAAGTCAGGTGGATCTGTACAGAATGCCACAACTGGTGGAGTTGGTCTAGTCAATTCTGGCAAGAGTTACGGTGGAGTAGCATTTATAACGGATACTAATTCATCTTCTGCTTCTTCGGGAGTTCATCATACAGCTTATCTTTCTGGAACATCTCAAGGAAATCAACAACAGGCTTCAGTTTCACCAGCAATACAAGAGCAAGCTGCAATTTATACAGCTTTTCTGAGCTCTTACAAAGATTTGGTTACTCAACCAAATACAACTTTGGAACTGATCAAGGAAGATTACGGCCAATTGGATGAAGATGATCTAGAACAGATGGACTTGAATTGGAACATTGCTATGATAACAAGAAGGGTTCAAAAATTCTTGCAACGAACTGGACGCAAGAGTTTAGAAGGCAATGGAAAGTCAGGATTTGGTTTTGATAAAAGCAAGGTCCGTTGTTATAACTGCCAGAATTTGGGTCATTTCGCTAGGGAATGCGAGAAACCCAAGATGCCACCGTCGGGCCTTACTAAACCTGATCCTCCAAAAACGAAAGAAGAGGGCAAGACGTTAGTTGTGGACAATGCTTTGGTGGTTTTTGAGCCAACTACTCATGACTGGAATGCAGAGGCTACAAAGTTTCAACAGTGTCTCATGGCTCATATTACACCTGAGGTACAAAATGAATCACCTGAACCTTTAAACTGTATCTCATGCATTAATCTAACTGAATCTCTAAAGGCTTTTCAAAAGGATAACCAAGAGTTGCGAGATAAAGTTGCAAAACTTAATGAGTCAAATAAGTTTTTGAAAGAAAATGAAAAACTCTATGAAAAACATATTGAAGCTCATAAGTTAGATACTCAAACTTATAAAGCTAAAGTTTTTAGTCAACAGGATGCAATTAAAAGTTATCTTACTGAAATTGAACTGTTAAACAAAGAGCTTTCAGACTTAAAAAGTGAGTATGGTAATTATCAAGATAAAGTCTTAGGGTCAACTTCTGCGACAATGATCTTTAATGAAATTATTAGCAATCATAAGCAGGATAGGAAAAGTAAAGGAGGAAAAGGAATAGGTTTTGTTGAAATAGCACCTCCTACTACTTATACTCCTTTACCTGTTAAGGAAGGCCTTGATGAAATTCCAGTTGATTATGCTAAGTTGTTGGGTATAAAGGGTAAAGTGGCTAAATCCAACAAACAGGAGAAGGAGAAAACCACGAGGCCAGAGTATCCCACTCCTAAGTTTGTTAAGCCACTGAATAAATCTCCTGTTAGTGCTGAGGAGATTGTTGAGGAAAAGGATGCATCTCCAGTTTGTTTTGAGGAGATCGTTGAGATTGAGGATATTACGGATCAGGAGTATCCTGAAGTTAAGAGAGTTGAAGTTAAACCTGAAAAGGAAATTTCAAAAGTTGAACCTGAAATTAAGGTTCAAACAAATAAGGGTAAAGCCAAGGTTTTAAACACAAAACAACAAACTTTACAGTCACCTGTAAAGATTTTGCAACGAAAATTAGTAAATGAAAAAGTTTTGTATGATAAACCTTCAACTTCGACCTCTCAACCTAAGCAAACATTTTCTAAGACATGTACTCAATGTTCATGTTCTAGAAATGTTTCTCCACATCCTGTGGTAATACCTCAGCCTCAACCGTTAGTTGAGACTCGTTCTTGTTTCTACTGCAAAAAACAAGGACATTTGATCCGTGACTGTCCCAAGCTGTCAAATCAGCGCTATGGGAGAGAGATGCCTAGGACATCAGTTTATAGAAATTCTTTTTCAAAATCTCCACCTAGGCGTTACTCAAAATCTCCCAAGCCTGTTTTGAAACTAAATAATGTTGAGCAAAAACCTTTGCCAATTCAAAAGCCCAACATTATTTCTGATATCAATTCCGAACCTTCAAAAGTTTGGAAACGAAAAGAGTCTGATGTTGACTCTTCAGTCGTCAACAATAACACTTCAGATAAAAATTCTAATTTGTTTAAAGATAAAGTCCTATCTGATGTGCTTATTGTTGATGACCATGGAAGACCTAAGTCTGTAAAGGCTTGGGTCTCCGTTTCTCACTAATCTCTTTCTTTGATGTGTTGCAGCAGTCGGAACGTGTGAAGGATAGTTTATGGTATATGGATAGTGGCTGCTCGCGACACATGACTGGCGATGTGTCTCTTCTGACGGATATTAAACCATACTCGGGAGGATACGTTGCTTTCGCGGGAGATTCAGGAGGAACGATTTCGGGAAAGGGAACGCTAACAAATGGAAAAGTTAGCTTTGAAAATGTGAATTATGTGGCTGAGCTGACTCACAACTTGCTGAGCGTTTCACAAGTTTGTGACAAGGATTACACCACTTTATTCACAAAGACGGAATGTGTAATATTGAAGCCGGGGTATGTCATTCCTGAGGATTGGGTATTGATGCGTGCACCTAGAAAGAATGACACCTATGTGATGAATATGCAAACTGTGGAGACTACAAGTGACTATACTTGTCTTCTTTCAAAGGCTTCAGAAAAGGAATCACTCCTTTGGCACAGACGGATGGGACATATTCATTTCCGTAAAATGAATTTTCTGATTAATAATGATTTAGTGAGGGGAGTTCCAAAACAGTCATTTGCTTTACAAGATGACTGTGTTTCTTGTCACAAAGGAAAACTCCACAAGAAGTCCCACAAGTCTAAGGTTGTGAATTCTATTGCAGCTCCGTTGGAACTACTGCATATGGATCTGTTCGGTCCAGTTTCAACAAAGAGCATTGGTGGTCGGTCTTACTGCTTGGTAGTTACTGATGACTACTCAAGGTTTTCGTGGGTATATTTCTTGACTACAAAAGGGGAAACTCCTGAGATTCTGGTGTATTTGTTGGACAAGTTGGCAAATCTGTGCAACTTGAAGGTGAAACGGATACGAAGCGACAATGGAACTGAATTCAAGAACTCAACTCTCGAATTGTTTTGTGCTACAAGAGGAATCGAGCATCAATTCAGTGCTCCAAGGACTCCACAACAGAATGGAGTTGCAGAAAGAAAGAACAGGACAATTATAGAGACAGCTCGAACCATGTTAGCTGACTCCAAATTACCAATCATCTTCTGGGCTGAGGCAGTTAATACTGCCTGTTATGTTCTCAACAGAGTGCTCACGGTTAAGAAAAAGAACAAGACGTGTTATGAACTTCTCAATAACCGTAAGCCAAACCTTCAGTTCTTAGAACCATTTGGGTGTCCATGCATGATCATGATTACAAAAGATAAGGTCTCTAAGTTTGGTGACAAAGCTGTTGAAGGGATTTTTCTTGGATATTCAGTCAATTCTCCGAACAAAAGAGTCTTTAACAAATCAACGAATCAGATTGAGGAACAGTTTGAAGTAAAATGTTTAAGGTATACGGAACCTCCTCAAGGAACAGGTCCGGATTGGTTCTTCAACTACGGAAATCTCTTTGACTCTTTCAAAATTCCTGATGTTGATGAAACGGAAGAGTTAGTTTCCATGCTACATGGACTTGATTTTTCTCAAGATACACCAGTTAGTAAACCATCCGACCCATCTCCTAATGCAACACCCGAACCACCACCAACTGATACTACACCAATTGATACTACACCCACACCACCATCAACAACACCTACTCCGACATCTACTTCTCGAGTTACACCATCGAAAGATGCTCCTTCTACCTCTAAAACAGTGTATAACTACACCAAGGAGCTTCCGTATGATCCAAACATGCCATCATTAGAGGAAGGGGGAGAGGATGAGGTAAGTGATGAGGGAGAGGAAGCAGAAAATATGAATTATTCTCATTTATTTTCTCAAGGAGATGAAGATAATGATGCTTCTCCGAATATTTCTGCAAATGAGGGAGATCTGAGTAATCTGGAACAGAATCTTGTGCCAGATCAAATTCCAGTGACTCGGATACATAAGGATCACCCCATTGATAATATCATTGGTGATCCTCATGCAAAGGTTCAAACAAGACATCAAGCAAAACAGACTGATACTGAACAACTTTCGGGTCTGGTGGCTAATGTTAATTCATGTTATCTTTCGCAGAATGAACCTAAGAAAGTTGAAGAGGCCTTAAAAGATCCATCCTGGATCGAGGCCATGCAAGAGGAACTACAACAATTTGAAAAGTTGCAAGTCTGGGAAGTAGTTCCCTTACCCAAGGGTGCCCACTTGACTGGCACTCGTTGGGTTTTTCGTAATAAGATGGATGATAGGGGCGTTGTAATTCGCAATAAAGCACGTCTAGTAGTTCAAGGCTTCAGTCAAATTGAGGGGTTGGACTATGATGATGTATTTGCCCCTGTTGCTCGATTGGAATCCATACGCATTTTTCTGGCATACGCGTCCTTCAAGGGATTTCGCGTCAATCAACTTGATGTGAAAAGTGCGTTTCTGTATGGAAAGGTTGACAACGATGTGTACGTTAAGCAGCCTCCTGGTTTTGAAGACCCTGCGCATCCTGAATACGTTTGTAAATTGAACAAGGCGTTGTATGGTCTTCACCAAGCACCAAGACTTTGGTACGAGAGGCTAACTACACATCTGATTAAGCATGGTTTTGTGAGAGGGAACATCGATAGCACGCTATTTATTCTTCGTGAACAGTCAGAGGATAGGGAAGATTTGCTACTTGTGCAGGTTTACGTGGACGATATTATCTTCGGATCTACCAATGAGGCAATGTGTAAGAACTTTGAGAAAATCATGAAGTCTGAGTTTGAGATGAGCGCAATGGGAGAACTCACTTTCTTTTTAGGTGTACAAGTTGAGCAGCTTGCAAAAGGTATTTATATACATCAGTCAAAATATGTCAATGACATGTTGACTAGGTATGACCTGCTCACTTGTAAAACCTATGGGACTCCCATCGAGCTTAATCACAATCTCAAGCTTGCTGAGGAAGATGAAGATTGCAAGGAGAGGGACTATCGTTCAATGATAGGTTCTCTTATGTATTTGACTGCTTCAAGACCGGATATTGTATTTGCCGTGTCGATTTGCTCACGTTATCAGGCTAAACCAAAGGTGTCACATATGAAGGCAGTAAAGCGAATCTTTGGTTATCTCAGAGCTAGACCTACCCTTGGTCTTTGGTATTCAAATGAGAAGACTTTCGCTCTCACAGCCTATTCAGATTCGGATCATGGAGGTTGCAGTATCGATAAGAAGTCTACAACGGGTGGATGTCAGTTTCTGGGATCGCGTTTGGTCTCGTGGCAGTGCAAGAAGCAAACTACAGTCTCTCTTTCTACAGCAGAGGCTGAGTATGTTGCTGCCGCTAGTTGCTGTGCTCAAGTTCTCTGGATTCAGCACCAATTACGCGATTACGGGTTACTTCTTACTATGACTCCCATTCACATAGATAACACTGCTGCTATTTCTATCACACGCAATCCCGTACAGCACTCTAAGACAAAACATATTGAACTTAGGTTCCACTTCATACGGGATTGCTATGAAAAACACTTGATAGACTTGGTCCACATAGACACCCTTAAACAAAGTGCTGACCTATTCACCAAGGCCTTTTCACGTGCTCGATTTGATGAACTGGTCAACATGATCGGTTTGAGATTCTTTGGGTCTAAAAAGTAATGTGTGACTTGGATAGTTAACGTTATTTGCTTTTATGTGTGTTTATTTAAAAAAAAAAAAAAAAAAAAAAAAAAAAAAAAAAAAAAAAAAAAAATCATCGCAACAGCCACTCTTTATACTCTTTAGTAATAAAGAAAACGCAAGGTTGCTACATTTTTAACATAGACGTTGAAGTTGTGTCTGTAAACAACTTGGGATATGATAGTACATCGGGTGACATGCACAAAATGGAATTTTAAGGTTTATCTTGGATGTGTCAGTAGATTTATCTGACACACTTAAAACAGTTTTTATCTAAATTATCTTCATCATACGATGTATTGGTAGGCATGGTACACACCGGTCTTTGAGGTATTAAGAAGTAATTTACATACATACATGTCTATGATCATGTGGTAAACACCTTGTAATGTACGACTTTAAGTCTTAATTCCTTAGCATAGCTTGACATACTTCTATTTTTGGATCGTATATCTGAGATCTTTTGGGGGAGTATGCTGATTGTTTCCTCTGTTGTACGAAAGTGCAGACCTGGTCTCAATTCAGCTTACTCTCAAAACTAAGCAAACGTAAGTCAATGCACTTGCAAAGTCTTAAATTTAAGATACTACACAAGGTCGCCACAAATTTGGTTTGACTGCGTTTAGTTTTGCTTATACCTGAATCAAGTTATGTTGCTCTGTTGTACGCAAGTACAGACCTGTCACCGCTGGCTTGATTCTTAAAATTGATTCTCTTATATTCCTTCTAATTTTGGAAACTATGTTCATGTCTAAGTTATAGGGGTATATCTATGGTGGGGACCATGGTGCAATATTCATCCTAACAATAAAAGGTTACCTCACAGACACGGATGTAACATGTTTAGGTGGACAAACAATACCAATAATTGTCTTGAAATAATTTTTATACAAGGTGTTTTAAATGTGCCAAGTAAATTTAAAGTGGACAAATATACTGATGATCGAAATAACACTTACCATTCCTAATAATTGCATGTTATTCCGATATGATCCCTAACCAGACTTAATCAACTCCGTCACCAAAAAGAATGTATTTAGTTTGGATTTATTTATTTATTTTTTATTTATTTATTTATTTTTTTAACCAAGTCACATTTACTGTCAAATTGAGCACTCAGCAAAAGATCGATAAAATTTTAAAATTTTTCAAAAACTGTCGATATGCGTCACTTCATAAGTGACGCTCATAGTGACGCATACAAGTGACGCTTTAAGTGTCGTTCTAAGTGACGCTGATTAGAGTTTTGGTATAAATAGTCCGTATCCGGCACTTATTTCTACCACCAACACTATTCACTACGCGTCACTTCCACTACCCTTGCGTCACTTCTCTCGTCGCTGCGTCACTTCGACTGTTCGTACTTTCCGATCGATCTACGGCTTTTCGTGTATTTTGCGTGCAATCGGTCTCCGTTAACTTGTTCATCTCACTTATACGCATCATTAGGTACCATTCTTATCTATTAACATTGCGTATTCATGATTTAATCGTCGATTAAAGTTTCGGGTTTTTAGGGTTTATGAAATCATGATTATTGGGGATCGTTTTGTTATTGTTTTGTGTTAATAAACGGTGTGTTTTACTCGTCTTTACTTGCCGCACCGTTTGGTTAACTCGTTTTCAAAAAACCCCAAAATTGGTTCGTCGTGATTTCTGGGCTTGAACAGTGACACGATGATCTTCATCGTTGCGTCACTTCAAGCGTCACTTCCTTAAGTGACGCTTTATGGTAATTTCACAGGTTAAGTGTCACTTCCACAAGTGACGCCTTTAAACGTCACTTTGCTGAGTGACGCCTTTATGCGTCACTCCCACGTAATACTTACCGAGTGACGCTTTGCTCCGTCACTTCGTTAACTGACGCTGTCAGTGCCGCTTCAACTAACCGTCACTTTTTAAATGACGCATACCCGTCACTTGTTAAGAACCACTTGAATGATACATGTTGCGGCAACGTCACTTACACCAGTGACGCTTTCAATGCGTCACTTACCTTAAGTGACGCATACTTCTGATTTCTGATTTTCATACGGCACTCTTTAAGTGTCGGCTGTCTGACGTGCGTCACTTCTTCAGTGACGCTATAAAATCAGATTTTTCGATTATGTTTTTGAGCTTATTCTGTAACGATTTTTCGTGTTCTTGTCTGGTTTATAGTTACAGATGGAGCATCTTCATGATTATTATCGTCGCACAAACACCAGGCACAACATTGTTGCATTTTTGGAATCTACGCATAAGAACTCATTGCCTTTTCGGCCGATGATCGAGTTTCTTAGACGTTCGAGGATTCATTACGCTATTACAGCTTCAGTACCAGTGTATATGAATCAAATCGAGGAGTTTTATGACCACGCATTTATCAGAACAGAGAACGATACTCCGCGGATTGTGACCACGATGTTTGGTCGTGAGATTCAGATTACACAGGATTCAGTTCGCCGCGTTTTGCAGTTTGATGATGCAAACGATATGCCGACCGTTTTTGAGACCACTTTTATCTACGGGGGTCTTCAGAGATTGGGTTATCCGGCTGATCAGCTTACTGATTTTCGTAAACAGTATCTCTGTCGGGTTTGGAGATACTTGGCTCACATTGTAATTGTGTGTTTATCTCCGCGAAAAGGAGGATACGATGCTGCAAGTCACATGACTTTGTCTCTGATACTGGCGTTAGTTTATAACAAGCCGTATAACTTCAGCGGTTATATTTTCGGGAATATGGTTGATAATGTTCGCGCTGGAAAAGAAAAATGGCTGTTATATCCTCGGTTTGTTCAGCTGTTGTTAAATGATTTGAATTTGGGAATAGCTCCGGATCTACGATCGTTACTATTTCCAACGCCCATGATGTTACGTGTTTTCAATGACTGTAAGCTGCCACCAAAAGATTCTCAGATCTTACCTGATCGTGAGTTATTTGGGCACATAGTAAACGAAAACTATGTTGCGCCGCCCGGGGATGGTTATGAGGATGTTGTTGCTCCTCCAGTCAATGAGGCAGATTTAGTTGATGCTGCTGTAGCTCAAGATTTGGAGGATATTGAGCAAGTTGAAGAGGTTCCAGCTGAGGAATCTGATGGTGGTCTTACACCACCTGATTCTCCGGGTGATGTACCACCTCCGGATGCATTGGATGGAATACAGTTGGCTGATCCTCGACGCTTTAAGCGTATTTTAAGACGGATTTCTGCGGGGCGTGTTCATGTACCGCCTAATCTTGGAAAGCGGCCAGCTGGGTCTTCTCCGTCTTATGCTAATTTACCATTGAGAAGACGCCAGCGAACAGGAATTACCATTCAGGAACCTGGTCACCAAGATCAACAACAACAACAACAACCGCCTCCTGCGATGCTTCAGCAGTTACTTGATCAGATAACTCAGATGAACAAGCGTTTTGATGATCAGGCTGCCGTGATTGAAGCTCAAGCTGCTCAAATAAAAGATTTGGAGATAAAAGCAGCTCATGTGCAGGAATTGCAGCTAGAATTGAAAGATGTGCACTCTAGGTTGTTAGAATTGGAAGCGGTTACTGTTGTTTCGGGGGAGGAAGGTCAGAGAACCTTAGAAACAAATGTAACCCCTCCCCCAGAATCCGAAAATGTAAATCCAGATTCTATTAATGAAAACATTGCTTTGGATTATTTCGTTGATGTTCCAGGACAACCGAGACCCATTTCGGTTGATTATTCGAATGTTAATCTCACATACATTCAGAGTTTGATAAATCCGGATGATGAAGAAGATAAATCAGTTGATCCGGATGATATAGAGATGGATGCTGAGGTTCCAGGGTCAGACGAAGAATATTTGGTTAATCCTCATCAGGAACCAGCACCTGAGCGAGAATCGGAACCAGTTCAGAAACAACCGGCTCAACCGTATGATTTTGATGCACCGATCATTGAGTCCGATGATTCTGATGATGACCAAGAGCCTCAAACAGATACTACTCAGGAACAACCAACTGCTGAATCTGTTCCTGAACAAGCGCAACCGTCTACATCTTCAGAGCGCCCGATGTTTCGAAAGCTCAAGCCTGAATTGAAGATTTGCAAAACATATCAGGTTCGAGGTGATTTGACTGGATTAATCAGAAGTTGGAAGTTTGATGAAGTCAACTTTCTGATTCTTATTAAGCGAAGAGATGGAGTACAGTATTTTCGACCGAGATTTAATTGTATTAGCACGCTGCCGAAGGAAGAATTGAATCGTCTTGCTCAACTGAACATTGTTAACCACACTGATGATTTTCGTGGTAACATGTTTCAGAAGATTCTTAGAAAAGATATCTACAGCAAGAAGTATTTGTGGGTTAGACCAGAGCTGGGAGTTCGTTATTCATACAAGAAAAAGTTGGATTCAAGAACTCAGCAACCGATTGTGAAGTATCATTATCCTCCAGCTGCTAGTCAGAAAACTGTGCCTTTGCAGTCATTACCACTTGATTTTCTGAAAAGATTACGATATTGGTGGTTTGATTCTGTTACTCAAGAAGCAGTCATTGAATATCTTTCTGTTGAAGATCCAGTGATTGAGAAGGGTAATTGGAGTTTATCTGCAAAATATGGAAGAACTCTTCGTGTTTTTGATCCGATCAGCCTTATCAATTTGACGAAGAAAGATTTGAAAGCTCTTCACAAAAGTAAGATGGAGTATCATCGTTATGATCAAGAAGAAGCTTCAAAGTTCGAGAAGGTGGTCGAGATTTGTGTTCGAGTGGGTATTCATGCTGGTGGAGTGTTTCCACCAGGTTGGGTTTAAACTGAAGATGTTTTTGAAGACCAAGCTGAAGACACGGGGGAGTTTGTTGATACATGTTTGTGTGTCTATCAGTTGGTCTATTGAGTTGTAAGTGTCGTTAGTTAGTTTTATTAGAAAAGTCATTTTCTGTATTAGCGACACTTAAGTTTAGCTTTAGGCGACACTTGCCTTAGTGACGCATAGCGACACTTAGGTAAGTGACGCATGAGGGCGGCGACATGCGACACTTCCCAAGTGACGCATGTCTGCCGATTTTGTTTTAGTATAAATTGAAACCTACGGGTTTTCGGCTAGGGTTGACGAAACCCTAGCACCATTTGTCGACTAGGCACTTCTGTAAACAGTTTCAATACGTTTTACAAGCTAATATACTCGTTTACTTTGATTAATCATTGTTTCGGTTTGAGTTTATTACTTGTTTGTGTAATTGATTGATTCCGCCAATCTATTACTTTCGATCAACACTTAGATCCACATCCAGGGGGCACTCTCACCGGTGAAGGTATAGCGACCCTTATATGGGATGAAACCCTGGGTGCATGAATAAGGCGACAAACCAACTCGATGTCCGACCTTTCTTAACCCCACAAAAATATCTAATCTAAATAAAACATTTAAGACCAAGTTTATAGAATGTGCTTGATTACTTTCTATCGATGGTTTGGCGAGTCTGGATGTTAAGTCATGACTCGTGATTCACATAGACCGATAACAATGACTCTTTCCGTGATTACTACACTGTACTCCACCGGAGGTGTTTCCATTGATGAACCAAGGACCTAGTCGGTACCAGCTCTGCTGATCACAAAGTTTCCGTTATTCTACGAGGCTTAGTAACTACGGATTTTCCTCAGCTTCCACGTGTTAACTACACCGGAGGTGTTGTCGACGCTATACCGAGTAATCAGCCGACTTACGGTACCTTACATTGCTTCATAAAGGCTAACCCATACTACTTTAACTAAGTTTGTATTTAAGCATAATATTATCCATCTATGATATAAACCAACCCTTACTTTTAAGTCCCAATAAATCCCTAACTTGTCAACAGTGTAACGTTCACGTTCAGTTAGAAAACCATATTTCCACTGGCACAGTGTACTTTGCGTTCAGAGTAGAAAGCATTATTTCCACGGCTCCAGTGTACTTAGTGTTCAGTTTGAAAACCATATTTCCATAGTCACAGTGTACTTTGCGTTCGAATTAGAAAGCAGTATTTCCACGATGGCGATGTACTTAGCGTTCATTTAGAAAGCGATATTTACACGATTAACAAATCAGACCATGTTCATGTTTGACACAGATAACTAAGTACCTTTGATGGGGTTCGCGACGTCCCATCATTAAGGCCGTAATCACGTTTACTGGTTGAAAGGCGATTAGTTTAATAGGTTTAAAATCATAGATAGAAAGTAAATCAAAGCACTATAACATCATTCCAACCAATTTATGACTAACTACATCATAGCAAACACGCAATATCACTACTCGCTAATCATGGCAATCAATCCTAAATCTAGCATGACAACAGTAATAACAATCATCATAATGAAATAGATAAAGGATAGATATAACCATAATAAGAGCGTAGCTGAATACAACTTGAACGTTACACGAGCAGAACTCCTAGTACGCGCCAAGCGATATTACAAGATTGCCCCTCTACTAACTAGCCGCTAATCTACTACTAATTATAACCTAATCTAGAGAGAGAGTAGTGTGTGTGTAGTGTAGTTGGTTGGAGATTGATTGTGTGTTTTTGAAATGATGAAATGAGGCTTGTATATATAGAACTCGCACAGCCGTATCCGTAGACCGTATCCAAAACTTCAAACGCACAACCGTATCACAAAGGCGAATAAAAATCAGGTTTTTATCACCCAAACGCACAATACGGCTGAGCTGGACCGTATACGGCTGAACTGGACCGTATACGGCTGAACATAGGGTGAATACGGCTGAACCAGGCCGTATACGGCTGGACACAGGCCGTATACGGTCTGTGCAGGCCGTATACGGTCCAGTCCCAGCCGTATACGGTCTGGACCAGCTGTATACGGCTTGGTTCAGCCGTATGCTGGTTCTTCGGTTCTTCGTTTCTTCGTTTGGGTGTAACTTCTTCGTCGTTTATCTGTTTTGAGCGATCTTTATGTCCATGCGTTCGTATTTTCCTAATGAAGAAAATGACATAAGTTAGAGGTCAAAATTCTAAGTATATATCAAATTGTGCTAAAATATGTGAACAGAAGATTCAATGATCGTTTGTGCTCTGTTTTACTCATTTTTAGGTTGTTTTTGCTGATTCTTGAAACATCGTCTATATTTTAGCCCTTATGATGAAATGTGATGTTTAAGTTCATATTTTAAGTGTTTTCATTAATAATCGGGCCAAAATGGTGAGATAATGGCACACAAAAACATGACTTTTTGCGTGTCATCACAAACCATGACACCATTAGTTGTGAATTTTTTTGATACATAATGAACATGTGTTATAAGATGCAGAGAATTATATACGTCTGAACACACAATCCCATTTGGAGGTCATATGTGGATCCGAGGTACATGAATCAGGGATCACATAGGCTTTATTTCTTCCAGCAACCACCCAATTTTTATCCTGAAGATATTGTACATTTGTACCTCCATCTTCTTTTTCAAACACAAACTGACAAAACACAGCAAAATGCATAAACGATTGAGAAGTAACAAGTTTAAACAAGCTTCAAGGTCAAGGTATCATGTTTTATATATTTGGTTTTTTTACCCTATATTGATGTATACAATAATCTTTCAATAGTTATATAAATTAAAATTAGAAGTTGTGAATTTTATATGAACATTTGAAAAGAAATTTTTTTGATACACAATGAACATGTGTTATAAGATGCAGATATTATGTTTTAAACTAAATTATTATTTTTGTAGCACATGTTCATTGATACACAATATGTTGGAAATAGTGTCCAAAGTCATAACTAATTGGTAAGACTATTCTAAAGGTAGAGTCCTTTTTGGGTTGCCCTCGATGAACAGTAAGAGAAACAATAAGAGAGATAATATTAATTGGAATTAATATTATAGTTAATTAATTGGTTTGTTAATTTATCAATGTTGATAAATTAATTAGAAGCTAAAAGTAATTAACGGAAACAATAAAGAATATTTAGTTGTTTATTAATTGAATATTAATATGAAACAAAAGGAATATTCTGGAAAGTGATTCCAACCGGCGGTTGGAAGGTTCAACCGGCGGTTGGAGGATTAGGGTTTGTAAGGCGGTGACGCGTGTTTGACTTGGAACAGGATTCAAGTCCAACCGGCGGTTGGAAGCCGAAATCAGGAATCCCACATCGGCCAGAAACAAAACCCCAAGGCATCCTCTCCCTATATAAATAGAGGCCTAATCCATGGTTTCCAATCATCCCAGATCCGAATTTAATTTGGTTCTTTCTCTCTTTCTCATTCCGAATCCTTGTGAGAGTTTACACGACGTAGAGTCGGGACCCTAGGATTTGGAGTTTCTCTTGGTTCACGGGTATGACGCATTAGAGGTATTCTATTTTGGGTACTCGCCATCCAAAGCATGGAAGTCGAGCAAGGAGTCTGCGTGAAGGTTCTGCAAGTTGGTCTGCGTGAGAAATTGGTTTTCTCAAAGGTTAGTATTTTCTCGTTTATCTATTTATTTTGTTATTGTTAATAGCTTTATTAAGTAACGGTCCTTTAGGGTTTAATTTCCTAGTTGCTCTAGATTAATTGTTATTTTCCGCTGCATATGTTAATCTAGTTAGGGAATAGAAAACCCAACAGTGGTATCAGAGAGTAGGCTTAATAAGGTTAGCAATACAAAATGTAGATAATTTTGCCCTCCCAACTGCTTACTCCATGACCTGGGGAACTCTGAAACAGATGCTGATGGAGGAATTTTGCCCTCCCAACGAAATGCAGAAACTTGAAACCGAACTCTGGAACATCCAGATGACCGGCGTTGACATTACCGGTTACACGACCAGGTTCCAGGAACTTGCACGCCTGGTACCCCACATGGTGACCCCCGAGAGCAAACGCATCGAGCGTTACAACAAGGGCTTGGCCCCACAGATCCGAGGCATGGTTATGTCCTCCAAACCAGCTACCTTTAGGAGCGCAGTGGATCTGGCTCAAAGCTTAACCGACGACGCCATTCTGATCGGCACTTTGAAAGCTACCTCGGGGAAGACTGAACCTACCCGTACTGATGCGGGCGACTCTGGAAACAATAAGCGGAAATGGAACAACGAGGGCAATGACCGCCAGGGTCAACAAAACAGGAACCCGGGAAACGCCCGAGCCTACACCGCAATCACCAACCCTGGACCCAAAACCTATCTTGGCAACAAACCGAAATGTGACAAGTGCGGGAAGCACCACACAGGCGAATGCGCCTTCTGTCAAGATTGCAGAAACTGGGGTCACCTGGTCCAAAACTGTAAAACAAACCCTCTTCCTATAACAAATGCGTGCTTTGAGTGCGGCGAGCCGGGGCACTATCGAAACCAATGCCCACGACTGAACAATAACCAGAACAACAACAATCAAAACAACAACAACCGCATCGTCAACAGGAACAACGCCCCCGGTTGCGCATACATCCTCCGTGCACCGGAAACGGTTGCGGACCTCGGCTAACACGGTATGTCTTAACAGCTGTTGCTACGATTTAACATACGTTTCATTCGAATGTCTATTCAAACTTAACGCTTGGTAAACTTCGACCATTATCGAACGCATAACTATTTAAACTATACCGCGAGTATACTAAATCGTTAAAACTTTTCTGGCAACAATTGAGCGCCACGCAAATTGGTATTATTATTGACGACATGACGTATCGGAGAACATACGCCGCGGGTGATCCGACTTGATTTTATTAAATCTCGGGACGAGATTTCTCTAACGAGGGGAGAATGTAACACCCCGCAAATTTAAACACTATTATTAACGTTAATCATTTGCATTATTAGGCTAATTCCCTACTTGAGTGAATTCACAACACATTTTAAAGGTAAGTCTAGCAAAGTCCAACTAGTTAATACGCGTAGTGTTACGATTCATAATTTGTTATAATTATGTACGAAACAATTGGAACAAACGAAACAAAAATATACGACTGTTGGTGAACAAAACTATTTAATAAATTAAAGTTATTAAATAACGTAAACGTCTAATAAATATTATGTTGATAATATTTACAAGTATTTCGTAGCGAATAACGTATATCTCGTACAACTAAAATAAAACAAAACAAAGTTTAAAATTTTGTAACTTAATTAAATGGGTTTTATAAAAATGTCCTAATTTAAAAATATAATGAAATACGTATTTAAAAATGTATTAGTTAAAATAATGTAAATAATTAATGATCGGATAAACGAACACCACGCGGAGCGCAAACACGGAGGCGAAAAAGGGAAACAAAACCCACCTCCCCACCTCCTTTCTCCTCATTTCTCATCTTTCACTTCTCTCTCCTCACCTCTATTCTCTCTCAAATCTCTCTCTAAAAACTAAACCAAAAACCTCACAAATCATACAAAAACTACACTAAAAACGCATTGGATCATCACCCTCCTTTGGAATAAAACGACCACGACAACACGCTCTACCTTTCTACCTTTTCGGATTTCAAATCTGCCACTCGTAAGTTTCTGACAAATTCCGTCAATTCTTAAATTTTGAAGTTTTAGTTAATATTTAGTGTTTAATATACTTAGTTATAACCTAAACAACAAAGAAAACATGATTTTATAGCTTAAAAATGCGTTTGGTTTGGGTTTTGGTGAGGAAAAATGCGTCAGGCGAAACTTTCTGGGCTGGTGTTCATCTTTGCGACACAATAATTGTGTCGTATGTTGTGTCGTATAAACCGTGTTATGTCGTATTTTGTGTCGTAGCTTATGTCGTACGTTGTGTCGCACCCTTGTGTCGTGAACTTTATACGACACAACCCTTATGTCGCTATTGATTTAGCACCGATCGCTTATGCGACACAACCCTTGTGTCGCTAAGCTCTTGTGTCGCATTCCTATGCGACACAACCCTTGTGTCGCATACCAAACTGTTGTGTCGCAATTTGTGTTGCAGAAACCTGAATCAGGATTTTGAAGTCAAAGTTACTGTAGAAAAGTCAAATTTACGGTAGCAGTTACTGTAGCAATTCACTGTAGCAATCAAAATAATAACATTTTAGAACTATTGTTTCAAACTATCACCAACGAGTCGTATACATTTTCACAAACAACGAAATGCAAACTTGAACGTTTAACAAACACTTTGGACATAACTTGGTTGTACAAACACTAGCATGGATGATTAGCTTAGATATCCACATACTTATAAAATCTCATACGTTTAGGACGTTAGGAGATTTCGGACTGTACTTGGGCTTAGGCTTTGCTAGCACTCGCACAACTACTTAACTCAACAGGTGAGTTCACAGCCCCTACTTTTACTGTTTTAAATGTTTTCAACAGGGGTGGAAAACATAGTCAACGCTTTTTTTTCTACATGAGCAAACTTTTATATAACTATTGTGTGATACATTGTACAATTGCCATAACCGTTTTACTTGGTTAATTGCATACGTGTTTACTCGAATTATTAAAGTACTTGAACTGTTTAAACTATTGTGCAAACTTGATCTATGAAATAACATTTTCATATTGACACACTGAACAAATGGGATAACTTATTCGACAAACTGTTTTGATTTGACCGGTGAACGACCGGTACTATATGTAAAACGCTGGAGAACGACCAGCTACGTATTTTAGTGCCAGAGAACGACTGGCCAAGGGACGGGAGAACGACCCGTGCGTCTTGGATGGGAGAACGACCCATGCGTTTGTTGGACGGGAGAACGACCCGTGCGTAACTAGACCGGAGAACGACCGGTAAACTGTTTTATTTGAACGGGAGAACGACCCATGCGTATTTGGCCGGAGAACGACCGGTACTGTTTGTAAACCGTTGGAGAACGACCAGCACGTGTTTTAAACTGACATTTTGGGTATCATCCCACGTAAACTAAACTTTGGGCGAACAACCCACTAAACTTGTTTTTGGATAACATTCCACAAAGCATTACGTGACTATTATGGCAATTACTATTTGTAAACGTATTTGAATTGACAACTGTGCTTACAAACTTGTTACAACTATTGCAAACATAAAACCTGTGAATTCACTCAACCTAGTTGTTGACTTTTACTATGTTTTTCAGGGAATTAGCTGCGCATGTAAGAACCGCCAACACACATGGAGAATTAGGCAACCCGTGAAGTTTTAGGATGCCAACTTTTTGGAAACACATGGATTTCTTTAGTATAACTGAAATGTTTTAGTCATCTTTCAGAAATCTACTTTTGTAAACTTATTTCTATTAACTTGTACGATTCGATGAATCGTAAACTTTGTAATTAAATACTTTTGGCATCTTAATGTATATATTGTTCTGTTGTAATCATATGCTTTGATACGTATGCATGCTTTGTTATTGTGGCACCCCTGTACTTAAACTAAATGCTTCCGCTAATCTAAATCAACGAATTTGGGGGTGTTATAAGTTATCGTTAGACGAGAAACTTAGCACAGACAAGAAGCTGGATCTGAAAAGTATCTTTTCATTGGTTATCCACAGAAGTCGTTTAGATATTTGTTGCTCAAAAGGGAGTGTTTCTTGAAAGAGAAATAATATCTAAAGAGGACAGTGGGAGTACAATTGATCTTGAAAAGATTCAAGGATCGACCAATGATGAAACTATGGTAAACACTGACACTCAACAAGAGGTGGTCACACCCGTTGAACTTGATGACATATCCTTTCCCGCTCGCAGTTGTAGAGTTAGCAAACTTCCTCGGTTCTATTATGGTTTCCATAAAGAAGAACAAAATAAGATTAGTGACAATACACTAAGTGAATTAGATGTGTCTGCTAACTACAAAAGAAGCGATGGTAGGCCCTAAGGCTGCTAAGTGGAAGGAAGCTGTGAAAAGTAAGATTCAGTCTATGTCGACAACCAAGTTTGGAATTTGGTTGACACTACACTCAGTCTCAAGATGGTGAGTTGTAGGTGTATCTTCAAGAGGAAGATAGACATGGATAAAAAGTACACACTTATAAAGCTAGGATGGTAGCGAAGGGCTATACTCAAATCTTCATGGTTGATTATGAGGAAACCCTCTGACCAATGGCTGAAATAAAGTCAATTAGGATAATGCTTGCAATAGCTGCATTTCATGGTCATGAAATTTTGCAGATGAATGTCAAAACCACTTTCCTTAACAGGAAGCCGACAGAGGATGTGTTCAAGGCACAACCGGAAGGTTTTGCAAAGTATCCTAATAGAGTGTGTAAGCTTCAAAAGGCCATTTACAGACTTAAACAGGCTTCTTGTAGCTGGAATCTCTACTTCCATGAGAAAGTCTAACAGTTTAGATTTCTAGAAGTAAAGATGAGTCCAGCATATGTGTCAAATTCAGTGGGAGCATTGTAGTCTTCCTGGTATTATATGTGAATGATATAATACTCATAAGAAATGTAATCCCAACATTACAAGGTGTAAAGATTTGAGTGGGAGAATATTTCGCTATGAAAGATTTGGAAGATACAATATATTCTTGGTACAAAGATTTACAGAGATATGTTGAAAACGTCTCAAAGGACTCAACCAAGACATATACTTAGAATGAAAATTTGAAAAGGTTTTAAAATAGAGAATTCTAAGAAAGGGAATCTACCCTTACATCATGGCATAAAGATTACTAAAAGATTAGTGTCCAAAGACTGCATAAGATTGGACTAATTGAGTCGAATCCCATAGGCTTCGGCTATAGGATCGATCATACATGCCATGAAGTATACAAGACTCGATGTCTCATTTGCTTAGAGCATAGTGAGTTGACATTAGTAGAATCCTGGTAAAGGTCATAATACAGCTATAGAGAATATTCTTAAGTATTTGAGAAATACTAAAGACAGGTTCTTAGATTATGGTGGAGAAGAGAAACTTAGAGTAACGGTTTATATGGATGTAAGTTTACGAACAGACAGAGATGATAGTCGTTCAAAGTCTGGTTGGGTACTCTTACTAAATGGGGGAACGATAAGTTTGAAAAGTTCAAAGCAAGTTACAATAACAGATGAGAATCTGAGTGTATTGAAACTTGCGAGACTTCAAAGGAAGTCATCTGAAAAAAGAATTTCAAATGGTGATCTTAGAGGTGCTCCAATAGTACGAATCCCATTGAAATGTTATGTGGTGATGGAAAGTCCAAGGCACATTTAAGAAAATACCATTTTGTTCAAAGGAAGGTACAAAAGAGACACATGATTGTGATGGACACACGATCAGTAAACGTGCTAGGAGCATAGGTTTACGAGATAAAGTTTTAGTTGTTTGATTTTGAAACATTACAAACAATGATGGGAACTAGAATAGACTTGGTGATAAATGATGGAGATTATTTATTGGAAGGAGTTCTGCCATTTACTATCGTTTATCATTGTGTTTCAGTTTAGCATGTTTAGACACCACTTCCAGAGTAATAAGTTCTTACTCAAACCTCCTCAGTCGATCACACTATAGGAAGTATGTGGTGAATTAAGACTGTCATGGAGTGTTAGTAGATTGTCTATGGAGATTAGACATTGCATAGAGATTGCTGCAACACTCATGGGTACTTAATGGGGATTTAAGTATAGGAGAAACCCGCACTCATGGAAGTTACTTCATGGATTGAAATCACGAGTAACTCTGAGATGATAATATCTTATATTCTTAAAATGGAGATACATGAGTTTCTAGTTTTCAAATCTGTTATACTTTAGTTTATTCAAACGCTGTGCGTAAATGCCAGTCATAAAGGATACGCTAGGTATGACATGATGAGTTGACTAGTACTATGTATGCGAAATTTATTTGTTCCTTTTGCCTAAATGGAAAAGCGATATCCCTGGGCCCTCTGATGATTAAATGTTGACTCATAAAGTGCTTGGCCAAGCCAGGACCAAATTGATATGTACAATTCTGTAGTCCCATATAGTCAAATTGATCGGAAATCAGAAAACATAATCTTGAATCTGGAGATTGATTAAATCCATGTCCCAGTTTCATACGATATCTGAAATAAAGGAATATATGATCACTTATCTAAAAGGAACGTCACTGGATATGATCAGAGTTCGGCAGATGCATTGGATGGCACCTCTACTTAGGATAGAGACGGACCAATAGTAGTTGATGACTTTTCCAAGTGGGAGACTGTTGGAAATAGTGTCCAAAGTCATAACTAATTGGTAAGACTATTCTAAAGGTAGAGTCCTTTTTGGGTTGCCCTCGATGAACGGTAAGAGAAACAATAAGAGAGATAATATTAATTGGAATTAATATTATAGTTAATTAATTGGTTTGTTAATTTATCAATGTTGATAAATTAATTAGAAGCTAAAAGTAATTAACGGAAACAATAAAGAATATTTAGTTGTTTATTAATTGAATATTAATATGAAACAAAAGGAATATTCTGGAAAGTGATTCCAACCGGCGGTTGGAAGGTTCAACCGGCGGTTGGAGGATTAGGGTTTGTAAGGAGGTGACGCGTGTTTGACTTGGAACAGGATTCAAGTCCAACCGGCGGTTGGAAGCCGAAATCAGGAATCCCACATCGGCCAGAAACAAAACCCCAAGGTATCCTCTCCCTATATAAATAGAGGCCTAATCCATGGTTTCCAATCATCCCAGATCCGAATTTAATTTGGTTCTTTCTCTCTTTCTCATTCCGAATCCTTGTGAGAGTTTACACGACGTAGAGTCGGGACCCTAGGATTTGGAGTTTCTCTTGGTTCACGGGTATGACGCATTAGAGGTATTCTATTTTGGGTACTCGCCATCCAAAGCATGGAAGTCGAGCAAGGAGTCTGCGCGAAGGTTCTGCAAGTTGGTCTGCGTGAGAAATTGGTTTTCTCAAAGGTTAGTATTTTCTCGTTTATCTATTTATTTTGTTATTGTTAATAGCTTTATTAAGTAACGGTCCTTTAGGGTTTAATTTCCTAGTTGCTCTAGATTAATTGTTATTTTCCGCTGTATATGTTAATCTAGTTAGGGAATAGAAAACCCAACACAATACATCTATTCTAGATGCACAATGAACATAGATATTATGTTTTAAACTAAATCATTATTTTAACTATGTGTTGTAGACTTATTTTTTTAACTAATAACAACGTAATTATTCCCATTACCCATCGTTTTCTACCCTGTGTTTTTTGAGTTTATAAGAGTGATTTCACTAATATGGAGATTTTGATGAAGATATAAAGACGGTGAATTATTGTTTTGTTGTTAATACATGAACAAATAGCCTATGAGTATGTAGTCTTATACTATCATCGATTTTTTACTGGTGAATTAAAAAAATAGAGTAACATAAGATTAGGGAAATTTCGAAATAGGGAAATAAATGTCGTACACTTAAATATCAACTTTAATACCATACCCGATACTAAAAAGTACCAACAAATTGAAGGACTCGATGTTCAATTTTGTTACGATTCTGGGATTCTAGTAGCTTAAAAGAGTAATATGAACAGTAATTAGAATCTAACCATATACATATTTGTTGTACAAATGGTAAATAACATATACTAAAGAAACCCGACTGTTTTCAAACGATCTTCAATTCTGGATGCTGCTTCTTTCTTCAACTTTTGTTTCTCAAATGATGGTAAGTTGTTATACTCTTTTACTTCTTGATCGACTCTAGGTTTCTTCAAGTTCAGATCAGAAGTTAACATCTTCGTCAGATATTTGACTCTTAAACCATCCAGTTGTCTTTTCTGGGTGTCCCCTTCATTTAGCAATAGTGAGTTGAAACCTATTGATCCATTCCCTCTATACACTTCCAAATGCCTCATTGCAAAAACACCAGAATCGACAAAATTTTTGGTTGTCTGCCAACTCAACCTTAACATTCTGTGGTTTGCACTGGAAAAAACTAATGCATGTCTATGCCCTTCTATAAACATCAAGTAGTTGGAAAATATAGTTCTCTGCAACTTTACATAATAAATTTATATTAAGAATATTATAAATTTAAAAACTAAAACATTTAACATCAAGTAGGTGCTGTTGTAATATCCATGTTCATCGTGTATCGTATACAACGGTTGCTTACAAATTATAATATAGTACAGATGATTAATCAAAATAAGACCACTCAAACATCCACTTAATAAAATGAAGCTAATGTTTGATTATTTTTAATGTAGGACAAACTTTAATGTGTTATTTATTTATTTATTTTAATATTGTATGTAACTTATAGTACTGCTACATACAACAAATGCATGTTCATTGTGTATCATATACAATGGTAGCTTACAAAAATGTTTATGTAACCTATAGTAATGCAACATACATATACATATATATCTATATATATGATACACAATAAACATTAATAGGAATTATGCAGCAGCAAGTTTTTGTGCAATAATTTGAAGGATGATTCACAACAAGCACTTAAAAAAGATTATTTTATCTTTTATTCGTATGATAAAAAGTACATGAGGTATGTTACAAAATTTTACTTACTAGAGTTCCTGGCAGCTTCCCATATCTTGTATCCACAGTTGTATCATCGGGAAGAGCATTATCAATTATGTGGATCTCTGCTTCTTTCAAGTTGTAACAAATCACATAAAAGTGATCACTTGAATTATCACTATGCATCATTATCGGGAAAAAAACCTATTGTATAACAAAAAGAAACTAATATATAAAAACATTATACAAGTAATGATAGGTGTATTGTGTATCAAAAACTTTTTTTGTTTACCAGATCAACAGTTTTCAAGCTTTTGTGTTCTGTAGTGCTCAAAAGATTGCTCATCATCCTTACAAACTATGCATATGAACTGTTGAAATCTTTTTTGGCTTTATAAACAATTCTGGAATCCTAAAAGTACATAAAATGTATAAGTCTAAACAAATTATATCATATATAAACATAACTTTTAAAAAATGGTTATAGTTTATTACCATCATATTTGTCCCGCAAAAGAGTCGAGTAACATTTGATTTGCTTCTCAACTTCTCTTCATAGTTTAAAACTTGACACCAGTTCTACTAACAGTGAATCCAAACATCAACCTTTCGAAAACCCTCCTATCAGCAACCATACTTCTGGTTTCAAAGATTATATCCCTGTAAATATATGTAATTTCGGTTACAGTTAAAAATCATTAATATAATTGATACACAATACACTTATTCTATAGCACATGAACATAGATACACAATACAACTATTCTCGATACACAATGAACATAGATATTATGTTTTTAAACTAAATCAGTATATTATAGCACATGTTCATTGATACACAATACACCTATTTTCTAGATACACATTGAACATAGATATTATGTTTTAAACTAAATCAGTATATTATAGCACATGTTCATTGATACACAATACACCTATTCTAGATACACAATGAACATGTGTTATAAAATGTCACCAAATGTCACCAGATATTATAAAAACAATTATATATTTGTATAATAATACGTACTTGTCATGAAGCCTCGCTGAAAAAATAAGTCAGAAAGCTTTTTTTCGTCTGAATCCAGTCTGCTTGAAATACAAACTTCCCTTAAGAAATACGGTGAAAGAAGCATGGCAGATGGCTTTTGGTTCCTCTTAGGTCCGTCTAGTGCTGCAGGAAGTGGTTGCACAACATCTGGTTCTTCATGTAGCATATCACTGGGTGTTTTGAATTCTGCATATGCTTCTTTTTCTTTTTCACCTTCTTCAACTCCTTTTACTTCATCGCCTTCTTTACCTCCTTCTTTGTTTATTGCTTCTTTTACTCCATCCCCTTTTTGAACACCACCTTTGTTTCCTTCTTCTTTTCCTTCATACACTTCTTCACATCCTTTATTACTTCCGTGTTCTTTTCTTTCATCTTCTTTTTCACCTTCTTCTTCTGTTCCTTCTTTGTTTCCTTCATCCCTTTGTTCACCTCCTTTTTCGTTTCCTTCTCCTTTTCTAGTTGGATTCAAAAAGTCCATATTGTTGATAACTTGTTTACATCTACCAAATCATCAATATCAGCATACAAATCTTTTTCGATTGTTTTGTTATTTTTCTCAGCTTCCATTTTAGATGTATCACACATAATACTTCCAAGTTCATTCTCCAAATTGACGTTCTCAACAACACCAGTGCTTAAATCACCTTTTTTAAACGACTTTCCTCCTAAATCACTAAAATTTGCTATTTGACCAGCTTCATTCTGATCCTTTTCCTCCTCATCATCTCGGTTTCTCAAATCATCCGGTTTATTTTGATGCTTGTTCTCCTCAACACTCCCGAGAAACATCAACAGTCTGCTTTCTTCAAAAGACTTGTTTAATCCTTGTAGTTTTTCATCATCCGGATGCTCCTCTACACTCTTCCTTAACAATTCACCAAGTTCTTTTGTGTTGGCAGCCACTAAACTCATCTTTTCCCTGATGCATTTAATCCACTCCTGTATAGATAGAATAATAAATAATGAGTTCATTTAATGTTGTCTTTATTTAGAAACTAGAGTAAGAATAAAATAACATATTCTTTTATATACATTTACCTCTCGTCTTTTTTTGGACTGCATTCACAGAGAATACTCCTGACTTGTCCTGATCTTGAGTCCCAGAGACTATTATTATCAAATATTTTGTAAAACATCAAATAATTAATATGATATACAATACACATAGTGATACACAATACACATAGTGATACACAATAAACAAATACAAACGATAAATAGTTTATTACCTTTGGTAAAATAATCTGTAATACAGATTTTTTGATTCTTTGATTTTCTTGAATACACTTTTAAGATAGAAGAATCAGAAACACCCGTGTTCACAACGTCTTTTACGTTTGTTGTAACCTTTATCCTCTTTTCTTTCTTACTGTGGATATAAAGAGATTCAAAAGCTCCATTTGCCTTTTCTTTATCTTCGATTTCTTGTAAAGAATCTGCATCGAATTGCTTGATAACTGGAATGTCAGTCTCCATATCTCCCTCTGACTTGATTGCATTTGCATAGTATAGCTACGTTTAAAGAAAAAACAAAGTCATATATATTATAATGTATATATAATTTGGTAAATAAAATTTTAAATTATAATAAATAAGAACTAAAAGCTTACCAAAAGAAAAACCAATGGACCATTGAAATGGCTTAATTTATTCCATTCTTTTTTGGTCGATTTCAAACACTTCAAAACATAACCACACCAATCCATTTTATTAATCTCAGTTTCACTATTTAGGCAGTTTAGGAACTTCTGATTTACTGTATTGCATTTAATGCTTTCAACCAAGGTTGTAATATACAACACTAGAAAATTCAACCGGAAAACAAAATCATGATGTTTTCGCACAACCATTTTATCGATAAACTCTTTGATGTAAATTCTCTTTCCCGGGTTCTTAAATTGTTGCCTAAACAACCTAGTTGTTTGATCGCCAGATGTTGTTTGATCAAGAGGTGTGATCTCTAATCCTCCACATGGAATACCAAGTACTTCATGAATAGATTCTTTCGTTATGTGCAGCGTTTCACCATTTACATTCAGCGTACATATAGCTGGATCAAATTATCAACCAACCAATATCCTAATTGGGTTGGTACCTCAGAAATCATATAACCGTTTATAGATCCAAATCCCATTTCTGAAACAGTCCTTCTCTGATCATCTGTAAATCCATGAACTAACATAAACATGTTCCTCGGAGGAGCTCTAACTCTTATTCTAGGTGCATTCTCAAGCGCTCCTTTCTTATTTTTTCTTGTTTTTTCACATCAATTCTCTTATCTTTCTTATCAAACTCAGTTTCAGATATACTTTTTACTTCATTGTCCGTATCTGTTATATGACACACAATAAACATTAATAGGAATTATGTAGCAGAAAGTTTTCGTGCAATAAACATTGTCCGTATCTGTTCATTTCAAATCCATGTTCATTGTGTATCATATACAACGGGAGTATACAAGTTATAGTACTCTATCAAGAATATATGATACACAATAAGCATTAATAGGAAATAGGTAGCAAGAAGTTTTTTTGTGCAATAATTAATGAAGGATGATACACAACAAGCACTTGAAAAATATTATAAAACACAGAATGTGAAAGAATGAAAAGTTAACCTTAACTGATTAACCAAAAATTGGAAGCAGTTAAAAACTTTATTAATTTCTAATAAAAAGGTATCTTTTGCCTAGACTAATCAACTCGTGTCCTTAGAAACCCTTGACTGATTATATTAAATCTTTTACGTTGTTGTATGATCGTATAATAAAATGTTAATACGGTTGGTAACAAGATATATAAAAAAATGTTTCAATGGCATACACTTCCTACCATGTCATACAACATCATTTTTATATGATACAAGTTTTCCATAAGTTATCTATACACACTAAGACAATGTCTAACTTAATTAAACCAAATATTAGAAATCCACAACACACGAACCAAAATGGCACTCAAAATAACAACTAACCAAGAAACACAAGCCCAAACCGGAAACAGACCATTTCCACTACAATTCATATAGAAAACCATCATTTTGTACATAATCAATAGCCCCATCACGCCTCGAACCAACCACCGTGTAAATCCCATAAAAATCTGTTCCGTATCTAGCAAGAGTCCATGTGTTTTGAAGTTGACAATAAATATGTTCATTTCAAATAAAAATGGTCTACTACTTCTAAAGAAATCATTACCTTTTGTGAACATAACATGACAAATTGCACCAACAAAACATGTATATTTAGTTTAGATATATGGTCTACCACCTTTCGTGTTTATGACTTTATCCATTAATAGTCATGTTCCTTAATATATATTTGATACACAATAAACATTAATAGGAATAGGAATTAGGTAGCAGGAAGAACATGTTCATTTCAAATTGATGAATTGTGTATCAAACACAACATATACGCATCTAAAACACATGTATGAATACAAAATCTAAAACAAGATACCTCCTGTGAAATCCGTATCTTCGTCATCGTCAACAACACTTTTAGGGTTACTTTTAGGGTTACTAGCTGCAACATAAATTAGATGTTAAATATACATCGATACAAATTCTAACATATATAATTGAAAAACAAACTTGAAATATTGACAATATTGTACGTTTTTGCTAAGTTAAATCATGAGTAAATATTACATAATGATTTTGTTACTTACTTTTTTGAAGAATCGCTGATTTCGCCATTGTTCGAATATTTTGGGGAAAAGTGTGTCTAGTTGCGGAAAAAAGGGAGAGTTTTCTAGAAAAAAAATTTCAAGAAAAGTGGAAAACTGAAAAACGCGTTCAAAATGAATTTTTTTGAGAAAATTTTTCAACACACTTATCCAAAATATAACTTGGAGGTGGAAAACAAGTTCCCCTCACTTTTCCAAATTTTTCTATATAAACTTCCCTACACTTTTTCAAATTTTCCAAGATATAACTAGTTTTCCAAAATCCACTTTTCCAACATTTGAACGCGTAATCTAAATTTTCAACACTTTTCTAGAAAATTATTTTCTTTAGAAAATTAGAAATGGAAAATTGTGGAAAATTTTCCACAACTAAACACACCCTTTGTGTAACACCCCAAAATTTGAAAGTAATAAAATAGTTTTATATTTAGTAAAGTCAATAAATATTACGTATTATTTATATATAAGTTTTAATATGTTATATGTAATATGTATATAATTTGTATAAAATAAAAGAATTAGTCATAAACAACAAGTCTTAGAAAAAGAGGGACTAAGATTGTTAATTTAAGTTACTCTAGGGTTAAGTAAAGAAATATTGAATTAAAAGAATATGTGGAGGTGCATATCGATGGGAGCAGGATTTTAAGCATATATTTTTGTTGTGTGGCGATTTTCAAACAAGAAAAGGGGTAGAAATCAAACTGTAAAATAATCACAAGGAGTTAAGCCCAAATAAGTGATAAAGGCTAGTAATCAAGACTATTAAGGTATGAACTCACACCCTTGTTGAATTGAATATTTAGGGTTTATGTAAGCTAATCCCCAAATTAATTGTTATAGACTTATAGAGTTGTTATTGCATAGTTTTGTTAAAGGCAACTATGTAGATTTAAAAATATCAAGTTATGTTGAAAAGCTTTAATAATTAATTGAGTCATGAAGAAGATGTCAAAACTTGTGGTAATGGTATTGATAAACAAGTTGATTTTAAAGATGTCTAGTTGCTCAAATGTTTCGAAGTATGCTAACGTAAGTTTTTGTGAAGAGGTTAAATTTTTAGTTGGTCGAATAAATGATTGAAGTGGCAACTGTTCAGTTTGAAAAGTCAACAAAAAGTTTTATAATAGTAGTAGTTTGAAGTTACATGAATGTACAAGTCAAAGCTAGTTTTTGTTGTTGTAATGAGAAGTGTTATAAGTGATGAAAAGTTGTGAATTATTCAAATACTATAATGTTTGGCTATGCTTAAAATGAAGTAGTAGCTGTTTAGTAAACTAGTTTGAAGTTACGTGAATGTTTAGTCAGTCTGGTTCTTGCCAAACCTTTTTATGTTTGTAAATTAGATGATTCAAGTAGATACAAATTTAATAATTATAGGCTTATGTGCTTTATATAATTTTTATATTTTAGGTTCAAGAATGTGATGTTTATCATAAATTTGCTAACGGAAAAGCGATGCAAAGGTGAGTAATATGGGGGACTAAATAAATAATGATTGTGTATACCGGGTATGGTTACACAATTTGGGTACAGTATGTTCAGTAATTATTATATTTCAGCATATTCAGATAAAGTGCTATGTTTGAGACTACTTGAATGCTTCTGTGTGCTTAGTTGTTATATGTGCTCAGCTGTTAAAGGTTGTGATATTATAGCATATAGATAAAGAATAAATGAATAGATACGAAAGAAAGAAAGAAAGAAAGAAAGTGCTATTATGTGGATTATGTATATTAGGAATTGTAGAGATTGATGTTATGACAGATGACAAGTTCACAGATAAGGGTGTGCAGAGCACTTGATTGTGTTATGTTTCCATTACTCAGATAAGTGAGTAGATGGATATGTGGAGCCAAGGAATGAGTTATCATATGCTTGGCGGTATCCAAGTAATGACGAGGTCATTAGCTTGGTATAATGCCAGTTTGTATGAATTGGCATGTAAGATAGTTAAGGATCCTTAACAGTGCAGATTTTATTATAGTATGCCTACCACTCAGAGGTAGGGTACTAGTCAGAAAGAAAGGTTCAGATAATCTCTACAATTGCCTAAAAGTTGTATGAATAAACAGAAACAGAATAACCACAGATTATATGTTTATGTGAAATGTGAAAGTACATTATGTATTTAATTGTTCATATTATTCACTAAGCTTCGGCTTATCCCCTTCAGTTGTTTATGTTGTAGGTTTTCGTTCGGTTGAACCAATGAAGTAAAGGGTTGACTATGTTTGCTAGAAGTGACGTGGAGTGGAGCTTGAATGAAATGGTTAGACAAGCTCCTATTCTTTTAAATTATCGTTATGATGACATTGTATAAATCGCCCAACCAATGACGTTTAAAGTCAAGGTCAATAAGAAAGTAAAGTTGACAATTTTAATTAATCGTGTACGAAACTGATTGGAAGGTCAAACTAATGGGACCAATTTAGTCAAATGTTTGTATGTATGTTTGACTGAAAAGTCAAAAGATGATTCAAAGAAATGATAATTTATAACTTAAAAGTACACAGACTGGAATATAATATGTTATCAAAGAAAATTTTCAGGGCGTTTCACTTTGCGAGTTAGAGATTTAGCGATGAAGTAGGCAACTGTGTGAGTACAGATAAGAAATTGGGCTAAAAAATTCTAAATGGGCTTCCAATTTTACGGTGGGATAATCATGTTGGGCTTACTTTTAATAAATTATTTTTTAACTCATGAACATTGTGTATCATATATATATATATATATATATATATATATATATATATATATATATATATATATATTGTTTTAATTATAACTCATGATTTTTGTAAAACATCTAATTTTTTAAAAATATGAAGAAAAAATTTTGTCATTTTCGATATTTATTTTCAATGAGCCCAATAACCGCACTCTAAAGGGGGGGTTCTTTTTTGGGAAAACCGACATAATTAATTAACTACCGATAAGACTTTAAAAGGGTTTGGATTTAAAGTCAACTATTTTCGTGTCACTTTGGACTATCAAGATTTGCTGGTCAACTATGGCGGTTGACTCACCTCCGTCAATGTATAAGAAGAATGTCTCGGATAATTTTTCTTTATTTAAAACGTTTTAATTAGTGGGAAGATTACGCAATGAGAGATCGAGTAAATAATAAAGAAACAAAATTTTTTGAATATAAGAAAAGAGTTATATATAGATAGATAATAACTATTCTGGTTGGTCTCGTACTATTAAGTCTTTCATATACATACACTCAAAACCTCAAGTTTAGAACCAACCATACATACGTACGCAACCATGGAAAACAATACAGGAAAAGAAGATGTGCAGAAGGTTACGATTTCCGTTAGATATGAAGAAGCAAAGCAACCAACACCGGCGACTCAATCAACAAAAGGGATTGGTTGTGTATAGTTTACTCCAACCTCTTCAAGTTCCACTGGCCGATTAACTATTTACTCATGTGTACGTGTAGCATTGACAATGATATTTGTACCCGCATATTTTGTCTGTGCGCGCCTTGTTAAATATTATGACGACGATGGATACGACTTGATCGGAACAACCACCTCAGCAACAAGACAACACAATCATTCATGCTTTTATGTTGAACATAATGTCTTTTCTTCTTTCTTTGGTTTGGTCTGGTATAGACTATAGAATCTCAAATTTTCATTGACTTTTGACACATGTTTTTATTGAATTTTTGTATGATCAATTATTTGTATCAGTATTAATTAAATATACTTTGCTTGCTTAAATGATTATTATTCAAAATAAATATTAACTTGCTCCAAGAAAATATCTATCCCCAAAATCCACCAACTATCTTATTACACTTAGTTAAATTTTTTCATAAAGTCTACGCGATGCTAACCTATTGGTAATAAAGGATATGCAACATAAACAGGCGTTCAATCCTTATCGCCATGTTCATTTAACTACGAGTTATGCGATTTACCTCCGTAATGTTAGCCGTGAAACTGATCAATAGAAATCGCTAGATGGTCGGTTACCAATTTTTTTTTTCATAAATGTCCAAAGGTAACTACATATGTGAAATAGTTACATTATCTTAAAATCAACACTTAATTCAAAGCAATGAAAAATAAAATAAATTAAAATAAAATAAAAATGCTAGTGGCTGAGCCTGAATATATGCATTCGAACCCCTTGTTGCTTCTTTAAAAATTAGTGGATTGAGAGCCAAATTTAAAATTCCGGTATGCAGGTATCAACAACAACTACTACACAAATGGCGGTCTCTGCTAAAACCCACACACTTTCTTCACACTTTTTAAACACACACAATTCTCACCACAATCATAACCCCAAAACCCTAAATTTCTCGATTCCAGCATCACATAACAATCCATATAAACACAACCACTTTCCCCTTACAAAACACCACAAAATTAACGTAACAAATTCCGATTCCATCAACATTAGCGACCCAAATTCACTCATTATCAACCTCTGTCTTCATGGTAACTTAAAACAAGCTTTAGTTTATCTCAATACAATGAAGAAACACCGAATGGCTATCGATGAAGAAACGTACATTGCGTTGGTTGATCTTTGTGAGCGAAAACGAGCAGAGGTTGAAGGGTGTCAAGTTTATGAATTGATTCAAGATTCCAATATCCAACTGGGAATAACACTTGGGAATTCATTGTTGAGTATGTTTGTTAGATTGGGTAGTTTAGTGAATGCATGGTATGTGTTTGGTAAAATGTCTGAGAGAAATGTGTTTTCTTGGAATGTTTTAATTAGTGGGTATCGTAAAGGGGGTTACTTTGATGAGGTTTTGAACTTGTATCATCGAATGTTGTGGGCTGGTGTTTGTCCTGATGTGTATACTTTTGCTAGTGTTTTAAGGACTTGTGGTGGTGTACCTGATTTAGTTAGGGGTAGAGAGGTCCACGTTCATGTGTTGAGATTCGGATATGAATCAGATATTGATGTGAATAATTCTTTGATTAGTATGTATGTGAAATGTGGAGATCTATATAATGCACGGTTAGTGTTCGATAAAATGTTTGTGAAGGATACAATATCATGGAATGCTATGATTTCGGGGTACTTTGAAAATGAGGAATTTTTGAAAGGGTTAAAATTGTTTCGTGAAATGATCCATTGCTTTGTGACTCCGGATTTAATGACTATAACTACTGTAATCTCCGCTTGTGAGTTTATTCGTGATGTGAGATTAGGAAAAACAATTCATGGGTATGCTACAAAACGGGAGTTTAGAAAAGACGTTTCTATTGATAACTCGTTAATACAACTGTACTCGAGTCTTGGAGCTTGGGAAGAAGCTGAAAAAGTGTTTACAAGAATTGGATCAAAAGATGTGGTATCGTGGACATCCATGATTTCAGGTTATGAGAAAAACGGGCTACCCGAAAAGGCTATAGAAGTCTACAAGAATATGAGGACGGAAGCTGTAACACCCGATGAAATCACTATTGCTAGTGTTGTATCTGCCTGTGCTTCATTAAACCTTTTAGATTTAGGTATTGAGCTACACGAGTTTGCTAAAACGAATGGGCTGATGTCGTATGTCATAGTAGCCAATGCTTTAATCGATATGTATTCCAAATGTAAGCTTATAGATAAAGCTTTAGAGGTCTTTCAAAAGATTCCTGACAAGAATGTGATATCTTGGACTTCTATTATTCTTGGTTTTAAAATCAATAATCGGAACCTTGAGGCGGTAACTTTCTTTAGAAATATGATACTTAGTTTAAATCCAAATTCTGTTACTTTAATCTCCATTCTTTCAGCATGCAGTAAGTTAGGAGCTTTGATGACTGGAAAGGAGATACATGCATATGCGTTAAGAACTGAACTCGTATTTGATGGATTTGTACCTAATGCACTTCTCGACATGTATGTAAGGTGTGGGAGTATGAAAAATGCATGGAATCTATTCCATTCAGTTGAAAAGGACATTGCTTCTTGGAATATAATGTTAACCGCCTATGCCCAAAGAGGAAATGGGCAAGACACCATTGCTTTGTTTAAGAAAATGGTGAACTCAGATGTGAAACCAGACCCGGTTACGTTTATCTCGTTATTATGTGCTTGTGGTAGATCTGGAATGGTGGAAAGCGGATTGGAGTATTTCAAGATTATGATGGAAAGTTATGGCATTGTTCCGGATGTTAAGCATTACGCTTGTGTGGTTGATTTACTCGGGCGTGCAGGAAATCTCAAACAAGCTTATTTGTTCGTTACAACAATGCCTATAGAACCCGATGAAGCTATATGGGGAGCGCTGTTAAATGCATGTAGAATTCATAGGAATGTTGAGTTAGGGGAACTTGCTGCCCATCGTTTATTCGATTTAATTGAACCCAAAGGCGTTGGGTATTATAAACTACTGTGCAATTTTTATGCTGATACGGGTCAATGGAATGAAGCTGCCAAGATGAAAAATTTGATGAGAGAAAAAGGGGTCACGGTTGATCCCGGATGCAGCTGGGTAGAAGTGAATGGAAGTGTTCATGCATTTCTTACTGGCGATCAAAGCCATCCGCAAGTGAGAGAAATTAACGCAGTTTTGGATGGTTTTTATGAGAAGCTGGGGTTCGATGAGTTTAATAGTGATTTGGTTAATGAAGTTGATGTATCTAAGGCGGATGTTTTGTGTGGGCATAGTGAACGATTGGCCATTGGATTCGGGCTTATAAATACTGTTCCTGGCATGCCTATACGAGTAACAAAAAATTTATACATGTGTGAGAATTGTCATAATATGGTAAAGTTAATATCAAAAGTTGTGAGGAGGGAGATTTCGGTTAGAGATACTGAATGTTTCCATCTTTTTAAGGATGGTTTATGCTCTTGTGGAGATGTTGGCTATAAGCGAAAAACTTCATTATGAAAGAAACAATTTTGTGATGTAAAAATATTAGATGCATTGATGCACATAATTATGGTATGATTCTATATTGGAATTATTCAACAGGGTTATGTTCAAACAACTTGTTATATACATTTCTGATGTACACACAGAAGCCCCTAGCCTGTATCCTGAGCCCGGACTATGAGATCATTAGTGTTAGAGGTTGCAAAATGGGCGGGTTGGGTAGCTGTTAAAGCGGGTTAGTTGAAAGTTGAAACATGTCACCCTTTAGTACAGGTCGAAATGGGCTGGGTCAGGTTGACCCACAAGCTCTATTTTAGTCCTCTATTGTAAATGTTCAGTGCTTTAATAATTATAAATAGATAGATTGATATAGGAGGCTTTATGCATTAAAATATCAGACACTGGGCAACCTGCATCTTGTTTGAGTCGTTCGACCCATTTGACAATTTTAGATAAAAATAATCCAAGTCGACCCGTTTATTAGTTAATGGGTTAAAAATGGCCACCTACAGTTAGTGGTATTATACTTTCATTCGTAAAGCATTTGTGCGTGGCTGGTGCCAGTTTTATCAGAGTAGTTGTACTATCTTGTATATCTCTTTTGCCGTCATTTTTTTTTTGTTTACCTTGATATATTAGTATAAAAGAGCCTGACTACCATAGTATATTTTGTTTATTCATTGTTGTGCATTGTTTTTTACAGCCCTCTTCTGCTTATTCCTCCAACGCTAAGTTTCTGGTATATTATGTGCTGCTATAATTAGTTATCTACCGGAATTACAGAAAAGGGTCCAACTTTTGATCATGCTAAGCAGATTATGCAGCTACACGGTTGGAAGTTAACATAATCGCTTTTCTCTTTAGTCACGCTCTGAAGCAGCTGCATCGGTTGCATACTGGATGCCCACACTCGTATCGATAATTTGTATGCCTACAACCAATTTTTTTTGTTTTTTGTTTTTCTTGTGCGTGTTTGTGTGCAATTAGATCATTTCATTTGTCTATTTATTTCTTTTCTGTTAGATAGTTATATACTTTTATTAAATTAGATATTAGATATGACCACATAACTAATATAGTAGAGGTGGCAAAATGAATGGGTCGGGTCGGGTCGGGTCACGGGTCTAGATGGGTTTGGGTCTAAATGGGTCCGGGTCTAGATGGGTCATTTAGAATGATGGGTCTAAACGGGTCCGGGTCAAATGGGTCTCGGGTCGGGTCGGGTCATCGGGTTCACCAAAAAAAATTTTTTTATTTGAGTGAAAAATGAAAAAAATGAAATGAGGTGAAAAAAAAAAAATTTACCCGCTAGACCCGTCTAAACCCGTTGGTTAATTGTTACATAATTAGAGGTTATATTGAAAAACCCATTTAGACCCATCCAAAAAATGGGGAGGAGACCCAACAAACCCACCCCCTCCTAAAAATTAACCAAATTAACCCAAAATTAATCAATGGGTCTAAAATTGCCACCTCTATAATATAGTTATATGGGGATCCATTTTTTAGTAAGATGTTTTAGGAGGTTGGGCCTTTTTTAAGCCGTTTGTCTGGTTACACTTTTAGCAGAAGTTTTGATTATTTTGGGCCCATCAACAATAAAAGTATCAAGCCAAGCTAATTATAGTGATTGATACACTACGTACAATGCTACATAACAGTACACCACCATAACAATATCACCTAATGAGAGTTGTAATTAAGTATTAACATCTAAAATCAGCAATTGTATAGAAAATAATTATATCAGAGCCGCTCTTTAGAAGAAGTTTAAATCATATTTTTGCTTTAAAAATTTGATTGTGTAGCTTGCACCGTGAAAAAGAATTGAAATACATGCTTAATTACATGATCATAATGGGTAGTTTTAGTAATTTTGGTCTCCCTGGTACTTGTAAGTTTTTAATTACATTACTATTATTAATCTAATACCTCATAGGAAAATGATTGGTAGACCTAATTATATAGACCTAAATCCAGACCTACAAATGTGATTGGTAGATGTGAAAAATTCATTGGATGAGATTAAGAGAGAGAAAAAAATCAACCAATGAGAGAATTAGGTCTATTTTTAGGCCCATGTATTTAGACATATATAGCATTACTCGTTATCTCATTGTATATAATATGCGCTTTTGGTTCACCCTTTTGAGTTAGAGCGAATTTCCCTACTTTTTTGAATTGTAGCTTTTCAGAGCAAATTTTTCCATATAGGGTAAATAATGGTTTAATCACCAAACTTTCAACTTTTTTTCGTTTTAACCCTTCAACTTTTTTTTTAACGTTTTAAGCCTTCAACTTACGATTGACCGGTTAATTTCGCCATTCACCTTGACTGTGACCTAATGCAGCCGGTTTAGGTACAGTTGGCATCTACGTGGCATCTACATGTCGTCGCTGTAGGGTTTTAGCGACGACATGTCATCGTTGTAGGGTTTTAGCGACGACATTTAGAAACGACATGTCGTCGCTAAATCTTTTGGTTTTTGTACAATTGCCACGTCGCAGGTTACAAGTCATACAAATGGTTGTTTCGTACGGTCAATTAAAGTGAAGGGATTAAAAATTGGTCAACCCGTAAGTTGAAGGCTTAAAACGTTAAAAAAAAATTGAAGGGTTAAAACGAAAAAAAGTTGAAAGTTTGGTGATTAAACCATTATTTACCCTTCCATATATGTTTGAATTTGAATGATTTAAGCAAATTTTTTCTTTTTAATTGAACAAAACGTGGTGTATATATTCTATAATTTCACTTTAATTGTTGTATTAGAGCGAAATACGACTACCTGACACTGTTTGATTGGTCAATGCGTCTTATGAATAATATTCTTTATTTAGAGCGAAATTGATAGGCTTTATTTGCAACATTTCGCACTAAACTGACGTGAGGGAGTGAGATAAATAGATAATTGACTATTCTACAAATATTTATAGATTTTCTTCTATACCAAGATAGTAATAGTAATGGTTAAATCTGGCCATTTTAGTAATTTCCTATTCCTAATACTGTATCGCATTGATTTGACATCCATAAGATATAAACTATGATAAACACATCAAAAGACAAGGTAGGGTAAGGTGGCTGCAAAATAATTTAGATCAACATGCATGAATGAAAAAGGTATATATAAAAAGTTTGTTGGCATGTGTATGTAATATGTGTGTCGAGACATACGATAACATCAAAGATAAATATCTGGACGAAGCTAAAAATGTTCAAAACATGCTTTATCAAAATTTAAATCGACTATAAATAACTTAAAGATATCAGGCGTTAATAATTTTTGCGTATGGTGTTAGATAATTATGCACATTGTTTTGACTCATGTGTATGGGTCGGGTCTAACTACATATTCCCTGTGAGTTTTTCAATCGGACGGTTGATATACTTTATGGAACGTATAGAATGTTAGACGAAACTAATTATCTTGTTCATCCTCAAAAGATTTAGATATAACAATAAGGAAAATCATCACCTAAGTTATGTGCTGTTAGGTTATAGAAAGGGACTGAACATTGTATTGTATATATGTAAAATATGAAAGATATAAAGTGTAAATAATGATGAGCATTATTGCTCAATACCACATAAATTTGATGCTCTTGAACGCACCTATAAATATCCCCATCTTCATGAATCATGATGATGACTTGGAATGAATGCTAGTAGACCATGGTGATGATTGAGGGTAAAAATAATACTACTCCGTATAAATTATTAAGAAAGAATCTTAAATTATGTACAGGAAAAACATCATCATTTTAATTAAGTTTCAATTTTTCAATTAAGTCCTTTAATTTTAGTAAATCTTAAGATTAGATTTCTAACTTATTAAAAAATGAATTTTTTAACAACTACCCAATTACATATAAAAAAAATGTTTAATTTATAATTAAACATTATCCAAATCGATCTGTAATGTTTATATTTTTAAATCACCGAGTAGGAATAAAATTACTTGAAAAAGTTAGTATAGACTTAAAATAATTAATTTTTTTCACTAATTTGGTTTCAAAATCTTTTAATTTTATAATCTCTACTTATATAAATCCATTTACATAAGGTAATATTATCATGAAACCAACTAAATGCTTAATATACATATCAACTTAAACACTTTATTATTAGAAACAAGATACTAAATACGAAATTTCATATTTAAAATCAACGACCTGTGTGTATACACGGGTTTAACGTCTAGTATAGTAATATTTAAAGGGCAATTAATAATTTAAAAGGAACTTTTATTTGCACGATTCAAAATTACTAGATGCACACCCTCTTTCAAATCAATCAATATATACTTCAATATATCGTCTTTTAATGCCTTTTATTTGACTTTTTTTGATAACCACAAAATTTTTAAGTAAATAAAATTTTGTAAAGTTAAATTTTTTTTTATGATGAACAAAATTTTAATTAAAATTATATATTTTTATAAAAACTACCGAGTAATTTCTATAAAAGTTTATAAATATAAAAATTAACAAATAAAAAGACAAGATTTGATGACTAGTTGAATTGATAACTCTATTTTGTATAATCATGTAATATGCTAAAAGACAAAAGAAAAGGACGAGTTGAAATGTAGGAAATGTGCAAATAGGAATTAAGGATGTGCAAATAGTATAACATGTTTTTAATTTTTTTTTAAAAAGAATAAAGAAATTGCAACAACCAATCCATTTTAGGTACCTAATTAACGTGATTGCATACGTGTCCCTTGATTGCCCCATTTGTCCTGTTTTTCAAATGTTTTTTTTTTATGTATGTTTGTCGTTTGTTTTAGGTTTTTATTTTAATGCAAAAGTCAAATTTGTATTACTTATTGGGTTTTGTTAACAAAAACGGGTTTTCATTAAGATATTTGAACATGCATAAAATAGTTGTACATTGACTAAAATTTAAGGGGACAAACAAAAATTCAAGGGGACAGAGAATATATTATTTTCAAAGTGCAATTTTTAATGCATGTCTTAATCTCTTAACGAAAACCCTTAATACTCTCGTTATCAATTTTCTTATTTACTAGTGGGTATAGCCCGTGCGATGCACGGGTTTGGTTATGTTTCAGTTTTTTCATATTAATGTTCTGATCGTTGTTTGTACTTCACACTCTTATATTCTTAACTGTTGAGGAATAACAAATATTACGCAACCAACACTCATAACTTATCGAAAAGATCTCAAGAATACAGCAAATATTACGTTAAATGTAAGAGTGATGTACACATCTACTAATCTTATTTATCTCATGGCAATGTCTAATAGTAGGTCCAATATGTTATGTATTGTTGCCATCATAACGACCATCTTCATCAGCCCAATATGATGACGATCTTCATATATGGCCGTTCCCTTAAGTTAAAAAATCCTAAGTTTTCCTGTACGAATTGCATCAACCAGATTATAGTTATAGATATAGATATAAATAAAATATATACATAGATTTAGATACATATAAGTTACATAAGCAAAGATGGCTTTCTACCCGCTGATCAGAAACAATAAAATCGGTGCTCACATATTTTCCATAGATAGTGTTAACATCACATCGACAACAAATCATCACCTTTATGTGAGCATCCTTGCCTACTTCCAATTGGTCTAGAAAAATAATACGGGTTTCTTTAGGTCTTTTCTTTAGAGTTTTAGGAGTTTTGCCCATTTTGAAGAATGAAGTTGTTTTTGTATCTGATGTTTGGGGAAGGGTTAGACAGAGAGTATTTATAGACAACATTATATAACGTATAGTATTGTATAACTAATAATAAGAACTAATTATTGTTATTATTATCACTAATAAGCTGATCGAAGAGATGATTTTAATTTTGATTTCATTGCAATGGTAGACCGCAATCAATTTAGGGTGAAACTGAACCGTTCTTTAACTGCCAGGGGAAAGCAATCATATCAACAATCAATTACTGTATATGAACAATCAAGAGTAACTGGAGGTAACGGGGCCTATTAAAGCTACCCCTCCCCACCCACTTTTTTTCCCTTTTTCCATTCCTACCCCTGGCCTACCCATATTTTATTTTATTTTTCATTTTATAAATGTTTATAAAAACTTTTTTTTATAAAAGAATGTGTTTTTTAATAAAACTGAGACTGATTCTGTACTGAACTGCAGGCCAGGAGGTGAACCAGGGGGTATGAGCAGACTTTTGAGGGTGGCTTTAGATTCCCCCGTAACGGGATCGTTTTTGAAGAATGAATGAACTAATGAATCAAATTACTTAGAGGGTGTTTGGCCGGGCGGTAGGAGTTTGGCTTCTGCGTTAGCTTACCACCCCAAATTCCTGGCTTTTTAGCTTTTAGCTTTTTAACCCTTTAAAATACTAAAAAGCTCCTCCATCCAAACACTAAAAAAAAGCTTTTCTGCGTTATGATAACACAAAAGCTAAAAAGCCCTCTACTAACGCTCCCCCAAACACCCCCTTATTATCACAATCAAATCATTATGGTGGACTTATTTAAAACTCATTAAAAATAATTGAAAGTATATATGACCATTAATCAAATGCGTCAATCCTTAATAATAATAATCAATATTTTCTACCTGTGTATGCATAAATTAGATCAACAATACTAAAATTTAAATCTAGAGGTGAACTTACAATTTTTACTGCCACGGACTGAACCTGTCTGACGATACATAATTGTGGATTAACTATAGTGATGCTGTGATACTTTGAATCGTTGCGATTGGAAGACATACGTGTATTGTACTGATGATGGTTTACAGATTTGGGGTAGTAGTTGAAATAGGGCTTAACGGTTGGATATAAGGTCAACCCAAAAACCATTTAAAAATAAAAAATTTAAAAAGATAAGGAAAGGATGATTGGGCCTGATGTGAATTGTAAATATGGAGAAGTTGTATGGGCCAATTAGTCTTATTAAGCCTAAGGCCAATTAGTCGGCTGTACATATTATTATTATTATTATTATTATTAAATGAGATCATTATTAATCCTAGGGCTTAACCTTTAAAGTATTGTAGATAAGATCTTTCGTTTTCCATATTTTAAAAATTGAGGATGGCCACCAATAATGTTCCCCATGTGGAACAACTCACTAGAAGTGATGGAGAAAGGGAATCTTCGATTACTTTAATCTCCGTAATCTTTTTTTAAAAAAAATATATAAATAATAAATTAGATAGCCTCCAAAAATTTCATAAGGATATTGAGTCATGAGTAGTGGCAAAATAAATGGGTGAAGTAAATGGGTCTTGATTTGGGTTGATCCATCAGGTTTTTATCAAACTTTCTTTTGTTTGAGTGAAAAATGAAAAAAAATTTAAATGAAGTGTTCAAAGAAAAAATTATACGATAGATCAATTGGTTAATTATTATACAATTGAAGATTTTATTAGAGACGTATTTAGACCCATTAAAAAAAGAGGGAGACCCAACAAACCCATCACCTCATAAATATTAACCAACTTGATAAATAACTAATGAGTTTTAAATTGTCACATCTATAGACATCGATTACATTTGATTCTTTCAAATTATGATTTTAAACTTAACTTTAAATTCTCAATTCATGCTTTCTAACCCAATATGAGCATGTGTCATATTTAAAGGTTTAGTTAACATGAGATTTTAGCTAGTACTGTCAGTTTGGACTTGTATAAAATATTGTATTGTAATCAATATTATTGGAAACACCGAGTTTGTTATGATATGGATACAAGTACTAAAAACCGGCCGATGTGCTGTTTATCGAACCTACAAAATTTCCACTTCAAAATCTATTGACCGGTAATATATAAATACAATATCCAACAAATTAATAGATCATACAAATGTTTTTTTTGCTTATAGGGAACTTTAAATTATTAAATTAGGGTTCTAGAAATTCATAGCAAGAGTGCTATGAACATTGAATCCTATGATCAATGAGTGTGTCTCCATTCTCCACTTGATTCTTACGAGTATTTTATTCGAAAAGCAGGGCAAAAGTAGATTATATATCATAATAAAATAATGATAATCATATCATAATATATAATAATAAAATAATGATGAAGTCATTGATGATGGCTAAGGATAGGTGTCATTGTAGTACATGATTTCCACTTGTTAACATAATAAAATACGGAGTAGTTATTATATATTTAGGATTATTTAATACAGTTGATACATGAAGTTTGGATATTGGACATGGACCACATGTGGTAGATAATATAGATTTGCTTCATATGTGAAAAACATTAATTCAAACCCTTTCTAGAAGCAGATAAATAATCAAACCAAATATATGTTGCAACAACACCAAACTTTAACGGTAAAACATGCAGAATTTAGTATTATAATTAACCATAATGCTACTTAAATATTATGTATACAATACAATGATTGTGTATTTCTGTTAGCTACTTCAAATTATTAGAATTAATATTGCAAACACACAACCATCACTCTCATATAACTGCATAATCATCGTTGAAACGTTTCATCTTAAACTTACGATAAATGTAACATTCTTTAAAATGTTGGTACGTAAAAACGTTTCTAATACATAACGTTCTAAAGATACATCGAGATGTAATGTTTTTATTTTCCGTACTAAATTCATTGAACGAATCCGTCTTCGCTACTGATAAAGCTAACTCTATAAAATCATGTAGTTCGTGTCTTAATCAAAATCAGTTATTTTAAAGGTCTAATCAGCATCTTAATTACTTGATTTTGTGCTAATTATATCATTATTTGGATTTCTTGATTATACTACAAGAATAGTCCGCCCGCCTTTAAAAATTAGAAGGGTGTGTAGAGAAAATACGTGACCCTACGCGTCAAGTTGACATTAAATTAAAATAATTTAAAAATAGCAGCCCTGATGGTGGGAGAAATAATTGGTCAAAACTGGTCCTCCACAATTTCATCACATTCCTAAAAATTAGAAGTGGTCTTTTAACTGTAGTTAGTCATCAAACTCACCCCTCAAGTAAATGAGTAATTCATTTCTCACATTTTTTTTTGCTAAAAAAAAAAAAAAAAAAAAAAAACATAATTAAACTAAAAATAGATAGAAAATAGAAAGTAAATTGAAATGAAATAAAGAGAACACCATTCGAGTAAAAATTCAAAATACCTAAAAAAGTGCCAAAATTTACGGCCGTCAATAACAAGTTTTAACATGCATAAAGTGATTGTGTTTCAACCAACATTCAAGGGGTTAACTAATATACAGGAGGTGATGCGTACAAGTATTAATGTATGTCTTAAAGTCTTAAATGTTATTGACTCTTAGGACTTTCGTTATTATTGTTACATTGTTCACCTACGAGTACGCTTAGTAAGTTGGTTTTGCAGAATCACAAAAGAGCTTAATTAAACTTAGCCATTTCTTTTTGTTAACGTGGATGAATTGGTTACAAATCAGTAGAACATGTATAAATTAAATAGTTTACTTTTTTTCTTGAATTCTAGAACCCTGACTTTTTTCTGTTTTCCATCTTAAATATTTAGGGTGCATTTAGTTACAGAAAACTCTCAACTTTTCCATAAAAATTCTATAAGAAAACAAGAAAATTTAAAAACGTGTTCGAATTCGAGTTTTCTAAAAAGCTTTTCTAAGAAAAGGAAAATCCTTGTTTTCTTTTTTATAACTACAAAGTTGAAAACTATTTTTGATGGTTTTCTAAGTTTTCAATTTCCACAATTCCTTAGAAAATGAAAACTCCACCCCCTTGCAACTAAACACGTTTTCTAGATTTTTCATGCTTTTCTAGAGATGTAAAACACTTCTCATTCTCTAAAGAAATGGAAAAAAAAAATGGAGAAATTTTTCTGTAACTAAACGCGCCAAGTTCTTCAAAAATTTTGTATAATAGTATTTATTGTAAAAGCTACTCGTGTTAGAGAACGAGTCTACTACTTTCATAGTCCTATTTTCACTATTTATTACACTTTTGAAAAATACTTTTATTTGTGTATTTTTTTCTTTGTCTAAAAATAAAACATTTAATTGTAAGTAATATGGACATAGAAGTTAATTATATGACTTAGTAAAGTCAAGGGACTATTTATGACTGTCTATAACTTTTATATGTCTTCTTCTTGAACAGAAAGACATTAAAAAAAAGTAACAATCAAAAAATCAAATTTGCCACCAGAATAGAAGGTGTGCTGCTATTTCTCATTTCTGTAGGTTGACCACCTTAGATTTGCATATCAAGGTCTTCAAATTCAAACAAGTACATCTGTATCTTCTTCACTATAAAAGATCATATCTTTACTAAGAAAAAATATATCTGCCAAATACCACTTTACCTCTCTTTCCTGCATTCGCAAAGAAAACCCACAACAAAGTTTGAATCTTTTGGGCTAATTCAAGGTTTTATTGGAATAGAGAGCAACACCCACAAAGATTTTCGATTCTTTAACTGAAATTTTCACCTCGCTAGAGTACATTGTTCTAAAATTGCAAGGAAAAAATAACCCAATTCATTTCACAACTAATCAGTGAAAACCCAGAAAAAAGTTTGATTCTTTTGGGTTAATTTAAGGTTTTCTTGGCATAAGGAACAAAACCCATCATATTTTTTAATTCTTTATCACCATTTTTGTAAAGTTTTGATAAGTGTGTTTAGTAAAAATGGATGGAAGTGACATATATAAAGCTGCAAATAGTATAAGATTAGGGAGTTTAAGAGCTGGTAGTACAAGAACATCAAGTTTGAGATCTGGAAGTACTTCTGTATGGAGGAATTCTGGTATGGATGCTTTTTCAAAATCTTCACGTGAAGAAGATGATGAGGAAGCTCTTAAATGGGCCTCACTTGAAAAGCTACCAACTTTCGATCGTTTGAGAAAAGGTTTACTTTTTGGATCAACTGGACCATCTAATGAAGTTGATATAGGCAATCTTGGAATAGATGATAGAAGGCATTTACTTGATAGACTTGTTAAAGTTGCTGATGAAGATAATGAAAAGTTCTTGTTAAAGCTCAGGGCCAGACTTGATAGGTACCACTTAATTATTTTCATCTCATTTCATAATGTGTTTTGTCTTGCGATTTATGATCATTATTTAATATGTTAAAATAAATATTATGATTTGTAATGTTTATAGGGTTGGGATCGATTTGCCAACAATTGAGGTCAAATTTGAGCATCTAAATGTGGAGGCTGATGTTAATACAGGAAGCCGAGCCTTGCCTAGTTTTATTAACTTTCACATTGATCTTTTCGAGGTAAGAACGAGAAACCAAAATCAACAGACATGTTACTTTGTTCTTGATTATGTTTTAAAGAAGTTTCTTAATTTTTGCTCATGTTTATGTCTTTTAGGGGCTATTGAATATATTCCATCTACTTCCGAATACAAAAAGGCATATAACTATCCTTGATGATGTTAGCGGTGTCATTAAGCCTAAAAGGTGAGAAGAAAGAAAATAAAATTCCCGCGAATATCACTTTCTTTTATAAGTGACAATTTCGACCGTCTACTTATGAATTGGTCTATTCAGGCTATGTTACATCTCTAACGGGTCAAATCGGTATAATAAAAAGGGTTAGCTGAAACTGCCTTGCTAAATGGGTTTAAACATATGCTGAAAGTGTATTTTTATTTCATAAGACCTCTTGAATCACTTTATTCAAAAGTTGGATCCTTATTGAAATAAGGAGTAATATTGTTTTAGCAATTGTGTTTGACACACAAATCATAAATATTGTTTTAGCAATTGTGTTTGACATGAAATCACCGACACAACCCACCCGACCCACATATTTTCCACATTTACTTTCTTTGATTCATTTTCCAATTACTTATACTGATCTTCACCCTAACGTTTCTTTGTAGAATGACATTACTCTTGGGTCCTCCAAGTTCTGGGAAGACAACACTCTTGTTGGCCTTGGCCGGGTCACTTGCCAAGGAGCTTACGGTAAAGTACTAAATCCTAAGATAACTTCATATCTTTCACATATTTGATATTTGTCTCCCAGATTAGAACTCTAAGTAATTTGTTATTTATTTATTCTTTTAATGCAGAGTTCCGGTAAGATAACATATAATGGCCATGAATTACATGAGTTTGTACCTGAGAGAACTTCTGCTTATATAAGTCAAAATGATGTCCATATTGGAGAAATGACTGTTAGGGAAACATTGGCTTTCTCTGCAAGATGTCAAGGCGTTGGATCACGTTACGGTTAGTTTGTGGTCATTTCTGTTTCAACGTTCATTTTGAAGTCACGGAGAGTTTTGTATAACACAATTCATTTCCAAATATTCACAGATATGTTAGCAGAGTTGTCAAGAAGAGAAAGAGATGCAAACATAAAACCTGATCCTGATATTGATGTCTTCATGAAGGTAAGAAATCATCTACATTCAACTATCAGCTTGAATCTTCGATGTGCAATATTTAAAATCTTAAATCATTTTGTTGTTATTTACTTGTTCAGGCTGCTGCAACCAAAGGTCAAGAAGCTAGTGTGGTCACAGATTATACTCTCAAGGTATGATGACGTAAATGGTCTCTATATGTTATATTTTGCTAGTGGCTGAAATGTCGACCCGTTTACTTATGAATGGGTCGACTTGGGTTGTGCTTTAATCTAAGGGGTCATTTAAAAGAAAATCATAAAGGTGAAGAGTTTGAACGCGTTAAACGGGTTGAAAGTCGCCCAAAGTCTCCGATTTACATGATTATGACCCGTAATAAAAATCTCCCACCCATTTCAATGTGTAGCCGTTTTGAACCATTTCCCAACTTGCTCATCTTGACACTGATATAAACCAATCAAGATCTAATGTAAGTGGTTTCTTGTGCAGCTATTGGGGTTGGACATTTGTGCAGATACCATGGTAGGGGATCAAATGATAAGGGGTATCTCCGGTGGACAAAAGAAGCGTGTGACAACCGGTGAAATGATAGTTGGACCATCAAAGGTTCTTCTTATGGACGAGATATCAACGGGGTTGGATAGTTCCACAACTTATCAGATTGTGAATTCACTTAAACAGTTTCTTCACATTCTCGAGGGTACCGCTGTCATTTCACTTCTTCAGCCTGCACCAGAAACGTATGATTTGTTTGATGACATTATACTCTTGACTGATGGTAAGATCGTATATCAAGGCCCTCGTGAGAATGTGCTTGAATTTTTTGAATCAATGGGATTCAAATGTCCAGAAAGGAAAGGCGTTGCTGATTTCTTGCAAGAAGTAAGTATTATCCATCTACATTGATTTTACATAGTGTTAAGTGTATGATAATGTATCACACTTTCAATTATTACTACTGTATGTACGCGATGACTTATTCATCATGTAGCTGGTACTTTTTGCTGATGTGGCGGGCATATAAACTGCCGCATCATCCACCACAAATTCAAAACCCGTGCCATACCTGAATTAGTATCGTTATTAGTTTTGTGTGCTTGACATATCTGCATGACAGTAAATTACCATTTTGACCCCTTAAAATCTTGTTACAGGTGACATCAAAGAAAGATCAGCAGCAGTACTGGATGAGAAGAGACGAGCCTTATAGATTTGTGACATCCAAAGAATTTTCAGAAGCCTTCCAATCATCTCATGTTGGAAGAAAACTGCAGGGCGATCTTGCGACCCCATATGACAAAAGTAAAAGCCACCCTGCTGCTCTCACGACCGAAAAGTATGGTTTGAGTAATAAAGAAGTCTTGAAAGCAGTCACCGATAGAGAAATACTGCTCATGAAACGAAACTCTTTCGTCTATTTCTTCAAATTGTTTCAAGTAAGTGTTCAAGTTCTCATCTTTGATAATCCTTTTTTATAACAAAATTCTGTTTAAAGTTGTAATCACTGTCGTTCTTCATTGGTGTGTGTTTTCAGCTAACTGTCATGGCGTTCATTGCTTTTACTGTGTTTTTCCGAACTGAGATGCATAAAAATGATCTAGTAGATGGTGGGTTGTACTATGGTGCGGTATTCTTCGGTGTTTGTATGGTCATGTTTAACGGGATGGCTGAGATTTCGATGACTATTGCAAAACTTCCTGTTTTCTACAAACAACGGAACTTCCTCTTTTACCCCTCATGGGCGTACGCTCTTCCATCATGGGTCATCAAGATTCCCGTTTCAGTTCTTGAAGCTGCGGTTTGGACGATTCTCACTTACTATGTCATAGGATTTGATCCCAATATCTCAAGGTATGAGACAGTTTGAATTTGCAAATTTGGTATTAATTATCTTCTTAGTAGTAATCGGTTTCTAGTGTTTGGACAAACAAATTTTGCTGATGTCTGCTTCTTTCATACGCTCTACAACACAAACTTCAAAAGTTAAATACATACATATATAATAGAATTTTGAGTAAAATTTGATACATTTTCAGGCACATAACCCATTTAAAAACACATATCCTAACACCTCCTAAATGATCGACAATTTTATCTGCTATACTAACTTTTTCAAAAATTTTGCAGATTCTTCAAACAGTACTTGATACTGTTTCTTGTGAACCAGATGTCTTCTGGATTGTTCCGGTTCATTGGAGCATTGGGTAGGAACATGATTGTTGCAAACACGTTTGGTTCATTTGCAATTCTCCTAGTGTTTGCATTGGGTGGTTTTATCCTGCCACGAGGTATTATATTAACTAGTTTAAAAACTTATAACACAATTTTTTTATTCATGTTTGTCAACTAACAAACATCTTTTATTCATTGTAGATGATATCAAGAGTTGGTGGCTATGGGGATACTGGACGTCTCCCATGATGTATGCAATGAATGGTATGGCTGTGAACGAGTTTCTTGGGCATAGTTGGAATAAAGTAAGTCACACAAAGCTTATTTTATTTAAAGTAGACATTAACCTATTCATAAGTATATGGGTTGAAATTGATGCATCTAGTTTTATGTGTTTATAGTATCTAATAAGCATTAATTATTCAAGCTTACAATTCAAATTGATTTTTGTGTCATTTATTATAGCCTTTGAACGGAACAACGCTAGGAAAACTAGCTATTACAAGCGGAGGGCTCTTTGCAGAAGCATACTGGTATTGGATTGCCGTTGCAGCCTTAATTGGATATATTCTCGTCTTCAACATCTGTTATGCTTTGTCTCTCGCCTTCCTAGACAGTGAGTTTTTATCATTGTTTTAAGTTATGGTTCAGATGTTACTGAAACCTATTCTCATTTATAACAATTAACGTTCTTTTTTCTGTTTCTACAGATTTCGATAAAACACAAGCTAATGTATCAGCAGAGGATGAAAGTGATGCAGCCGTTGAATTATCGTCTATGAATGGATCCGGAGATGGGAGAAGTCAAACCAAGAACAAAGGAATGATTCTTCCATTCGATCCACATTCAATTACCTTCGATGATATCAAATACTCCGTCGATATGCCACAGGTAATATAAGGAATGTGAGATTTTAACTTGGAGGTAGCAACATGGGCGGTTCATATGAGTTTAATTGGTCGGGTTGGGTTAATATAAATTTTCTTGAAAATAACAACAATTTTTTAAATTTAGGCAATTTTCACCCTATTTGAGTCATTTGACCCATTAAAGATAAAACATAACCCAAATCAAACTATCCATAAGTAAATGAGTCAAAACTGTCACATCAGTTTTTACTGAGCGGTTTATGAAAACGATTGCAGGAAATGAAAGAACAAGGAATTGTTGAAGACCGATTGCTGCTTCTTAAGGGAGTAAGTGGAGCTTTCAGACCCGGTGTTCTGACAGCTCTAATGGGTGTGAGCGGTGCCGGAAAAACTACTCTTATGGACGTGCTAGCGGGTCGGAAAACGGGTGGGTATATCGAGGGTGATGTTAAGATTTCCGGGTATCCAAAGAAACAAGAAACGTTTGCTCGGATTTCTGGATATTGTGAGCAAAACGACATCCATTCACCTCATGTTACTGTTTACGAGTCTTTGCTTTACTCAGCCTGGCTCAGGTTAGCAGCAGATGTTGACGAAAACAAGCGAAAGGTTAGTTTTATACCCTTTTTTCTCATTATAACATGGGCCAAGCGTCTAAAAATGTTTCAAAGTTTATCCAAATGTCTATAGTATGTTTACAGCTTTCCTTTATTGTTATTGTGTGTATTTTAATGTCTTATAACTTGTAAACCAATGATGGTGACACCGGTTTTTTATGACGTGGCGGATATTGTGGTAACTTATATAGCTGCCACGTCAGCAGTAAAACCAAGTTCTAAGTCATCATATACGTACAATATCTATATACATAGTAAAAGTATGATATAATAGAAAGTTTAAAAGTTAGGGTAAAGTTTGATACATTTCAGAGACTTAACCCTAACAGATCCCCTATTTTCTGCTATTTTTTTCTTAATGATTGAATGATATTGTTTACAGATGTTTGTTGATGAGGTTATGGACCTTGTGGAACTGAACCCAATAAAGGATGCATTGGTCGGATTACCTGGTGTCAACGGTCTATCAACTGAACAACGAAAGAGGTTGACCATAGCAGTTGAGCTCGTTGCTAATCCATCTATCATATTTATGGACGAGCCAACCTCTGGGTTAGATGCTAGAGCTGCAGCTATTGTGATGCGAACTGTTAGGAACACTGTGGACACAGGAAGAACAGTCGTTTGCACCATTCATCAACCTAGCATTGATATTTTTGAAGCTTTTGATGAGGTACAATCACATGATTTCATTAGACCAGTTAGATTATTTTTCCTTATAGCATACACATGTATGTATGTATTTATGTGTATATATCTCTAATAATTATCGAATTTGCAGTTGTTCTTGATGAAAAGAGGAGGACAAGAACTATATGTTGGACCTGTAGGTCGGCATTCTTGCGATATTATTGAGTACTTCGAGGTATAAATATTGTTGGACTGAAATTAGCCTTTAAAGTCACAAGTTCGACTCATTTACTTATGAGTGGGTTGATTCGGCTTATATTTCAACTCATAAATGTTTATTTCTGAAACAGGCTATCAATGGTGTAAGTAAGATTACCGATGGATATAACCCTGCAACATGGATGTTGGAAGTCAGTACTGCAGCACAAGAAATCGCTCTTGGAGTCGATTTCACTACAATCTACAGGAATTCCGAACTTTACAAGTGAGTACACGTTATAGGATCGATCAATGTTTTGGTGGTGTTTGAAATTGCTTATTTAAGTGGTTATCTGTTCATTGCAAATTTAGATAAACATATCTGTTTACCTGCTTATTTTCATTTCCAAAGCAGATAAGCACTTAAGAAGCACCCATGTCAACTTCTTTCTTTTTAAACCTTTTTAAAGTTATCATCTTGTTTACGTTTTTTGGGATCAAAATTTGCAGGAGAAACAAAACATTAATTGCTGAATTAAGCGTACCACGTCCCGGAACTAAAGATCTGTTCTACCCAACTCAATACTCACAGTCCTTCCTGGTTCAATGTATCGCATGTCTATGGAAACAACGGTGGTCTTACTGGAGAAATCCTCCGTACACTGCCGTACGTTTTGTTTTCACCACCTTCATTGGAATCATTTTTGGTACAATGTTTTGGGATATCGGCCGTAAAAGGTAAAAATACTCCCATTTATATATCAGGAAAAGTATCACATAATTAATTAGGTGTGTTTTCTAAGGAAAGCAGTGATTTTTGCCTATATATTTACAAATTACAAATGATATTTTTGTTTGATATTATATTTATGAATAATTTAAGTAAAGTTAGTTCCCTGTTTCCCTCGAAAAACATGATCCTGATATATACTTGATTTAGTCCGTTTGCTTTGTTATGGAGTAGATGTTTAACCGAGTATTATAATATGTTATTTCAGGAGTACCCAACGAGACCTGACGAACGCCATGGGTTCCATGTATGCAGCAGTTCTTTTCTTGGGAATTCAAAACGCATCAGCCATTCAACCGGTTGTTGATATCGAGCGAACAGTTTTCTATAGAGAAAGAGCTGCTGGGATGTATTCCGCTTTGCCTTATGCTTTTGCTCAGGTAACTTCAGTAGCTGTTGTACATTTTACTTATTACGGGTCAAAAATCACTAGTTTTATGGTACAAGTCAATTTTTACAGTATTAATGCTCTTTCGTCTTTTTTTTCCTTTTCTTCAGGTTCTGGTAGAAATTCCGTATATTTTGGTGCAAACAGTAGTATACACTGTGATAGTATACGCCATGATTGGATTCGAGTGGACTGCTTCTAAATTCTTGTGGTATCTCTTTTTCCAATTCTGTTGTTTCACTTACATGACCTTCTACGGTATGATGACCGTGGCCATCACCCCCAACGCCAGCATCGCTGCCATCATTGCTGCCTCATTCTACGGAGTCTTCAATCTGTTTTCCGGATTCGTCATTCCACGACCCGTAAGTTTCACTCAATATCACTTGTATCTTTTTTTACATTTTTAATTCCTTCTCTTGTCCTAAAATCTTTTCATCTTAAATTGTAACAGAGCATACCCGTCTGGTGGAGATGGTGCTACTGGGGAAATCCGTTAGCATGGACTATTTACGGCATGGTTGCTTCACAATTCGGGGATTATAACGATGAACTGCCAGACGGTGACTCTGTTAAAGTGTACTTGGACAAGTCTTACGGTATCAAGCATAGTTTTCTTGGGGCTGTTGCTGGGGTGCACATTGGGTTGGTTTTGTTATTTGCGTTCATCTTTGCTTACTGCATTCGATCCTTCAACTTCCAGAAGAGATAAATATTTTTTCATTATTTTTCCCGTTTAATAGATGAAAATTCATCAATTTATGTAACTGCTTGTATTAAACTTGTGATTCATATATTCGATATATAAGATAAAATCATATTTTTGCTTCCAAACAATGTGTATGTGTTGTTATGGGTGATGATATTTCCAACAAGCTTTTTGATAAATCTACCATACTTATGCATTAAATACTTGTATTGTACAAACAACAGCTGCACAGTTTTGGTGGATTTATCAAAAAGCTAGGTGGAAATATCACCACCCTGTTGTTATAGTAGAGTGTCATTGGTGATAGTGTAGAAGAGGTTTTCCTCGCACGCGGCCTACATGGGTATCTACCGTTTCCTACCCTTTCCTTGTCCACCTCCAACATTTTTATAGTGAAATATTTAATTAAACAAATTTTGTCACTAAATTCAGCTTTCTATCCTAAAAATATGATATCCTAACAAGAAATATGTGCAACTGCATCAAGAGGTATTGAAATAAGTAGATATAAAATTTTGTGTGGGATTGTTTGATGGGAAAGATATATTTAGGGTTGTACAATTAACAACATGGAACGTGAAGATCAAATGACAAACAAAGAAGATGGGGTATGTCGTATGATCCGTAGGCGATATATTAAAATTGACAAAAATATGTTATAAAATTTACAGAAAAATAAAATTTTATAGAGAGATAAGCTCCACCCGTTCTTACCCGCCAGGTTTGCGAGTCCGAGCTCGTTGCTGAGAAACATTTGACTTAGCTTTTTAAAAGAGCTTTTTAGCTTATTGCATTATCATAACTCAATAAGCTCTTTTTGGTTGTCAAACACTTTTTTGGCTTTTTAGCTTATACATAATAAAAAGCTCATTTTTAGGAAGCCATGAAGTTGAGGTGTCTTAAAAATGGTTTTTTAAACTCACAAATTAAAAAGCTAAAAGCCAAAAGCTCACTTTCATAAGCTAAGTCAAACACCTCCTTGGTTGTGTGTCCGGGAACATAGCAGCTTGATCCAAGTCGTAGCTGCGTTTTTTTTTTTTTAAATTGTACTCCGTATGAAATTTATATCATAATATGTATCATATGATACGTCAATGTAATCGAAAAGTTAATATCGAAACTGAGAACATAAAAACGAAACTAAACACGTAAATAAATCTGCTTAATTCCATTAAACAAAAACTTCTAAAAGTACGTCTCTTAACTTTCAGAAACTTAAAAATGTGTCAATTTGGAGAAGTTAAAATTGAATGCTTTAGACTTTGAATTTGACTCCGAAAGATGGATAATAAATAGTCAAAATTTGTCCAAATACAATGAGAATCTCACAACGTGATTATTCTTCTTTTGGGACAATTACTTAAGACCACTCCAACCCTTACATAATCAAACACTTTAATTAATTATTGAATTACACTATTTAAAAGTTGCCCAGTTGCATACAATTCAATGAATAATGATTTCTTTTGATCAGTAACTCAACAATTCAATGAATAATAATTTCTTTGATTCGCATGAAGCGTTAGAAAGAAGAAAATGAAGCGGAAAGTTCACGAGTAAAAATAAATAAATACAATAAAAATAATATGGAGATTGTGTCAACGCTAGTGAACATCTTTTCCGACACACCACGTCACCGCATACCCGGCTGATTAATTTCGTATGTATCGCCTATTTAAAAGTTGCCCAGTTGCATACGATTATCTTATACAACCACACAAATAAGATGACAAATGTAGTATACACAATTTATTACAAACGATATAATAACTACTCCTACTACAACTTCATTATTATGATATCAACTTCCTTTTTCTTTTCTTTATACTTATTGTGATGTAAAATATTAGATTATTTTACAATTCAATGTTTTTTAACTTATCTTAAATGCTACCGAATAAGAGCTTACTTTATACCCACTCAAATTAACAGACAAAATTTATGCTCTATATACATACTAACTAAAATAATTTAAGTTGAGACTTCATTATATTGTACATCGCTTTTAACTCATATTAAATGAAAGAGTTTTAGCATATACATTATGTGCGGCAAAACTAAGTACAAATTAAAGGGGCTCTGTGTATACACGGATTTAAGATTTAGTTTATTGATAAAAAATAGAAAGACTATTACATTGGATGTTATCATAAACTTTCGTGTCTTGTTTGTTTAAAACGGGATATTGGACCATTTTAAATAATCTATCTGAAATTTGAAGAAAAATGTTGTTTTTATTTTATTTATTTCTTTTACCAAATATATTAATTATGGTTTGTTGAGTGAGTTTCATGTCGTTTAAGGATCACAAAATCTATACAAGTACACAACACGATGTCTGAGGCATGTGTTACATATGAGAATACGAATCTTTGATGCATATAGAACTTGTGAATTAGGAGAAGTACATTATTTATGCAAAAAAACTCGTGAATTAGAGTATATTGAATAGAATTTTTTAAGTGAGTTTTATTTTAGAAATCTTACAATTCATTGACTTTTTTTTATAGAGAAAACCGTGTACTTATGGGCTAGCTATAACTCAAAGACTAATGGATGTATACCTTTTTCCAATCTTTAATATCTATATCTATTCATATTTATAAAACAAAATTTTTTTCTTGCAGGTCTTTTAGTTATGCCATGTGGCACCCTCCTTTACCCTCCTTTTATTCCAAAAGATGATGTGGCGAATGTTTAGCAACTTTCCATTTTGTAAAAAAGTCTATATATGATCAATATTGTGTCTAAAATCAACAAAAATATATTGCACATCCAAGAAACACACAAACATATCTCTAACAGAAAATTTACTCCGTACATAACAAACTAATTAACTCAAACAAAAGAGAAAAATGGAAAGAATCGTAAGGGCTCAACAAATGTATAAAAACTTAATGTGACTTTGAAACTGATGGTTTTTACTTTTGTCATTCATACGTTGAAAAAAGATCGGTGTTACTGTGAGAAGTGGGCAGATCTCAAAATTTCAACCACTATCTGGAAAGGAAAAGACTACATCATATTTGATGTATCGATCGGAAAAGATAAATACAAATCAATCAATTATAGTTTCATTTATGTTACTAATCATTTTCATTTTCAATGATAATATCTTCTTTTAATTAAAAATATTAAACTTACAAATTAATATAATTGTATTTTATAAACGGTCGTGCATCGCACGGGCTCAAGGCCTACTATTAATATAAAACACAATATCATAGAGGATTTTTGGCCCTTCGATGGGTTCCTTACTTATGATTTAGCGGTTTATATTAAATTATCATAATTACACTTTCCTCCCTCATCAATCAATATATTAATTACTATATAAATATTATTTAATTATTTAATTTCTTACTAATTAATTAATAATAACGGCGATTAAATGATTGGTAAAAAAACCAGCTTAAAAATATTATTTAAAATATTATTTAATTATTTAATTTCTTACTAATCTCTTCTTATTATTAAAAGAGAATTAATATTACGTAAACAAATTAGAGTTAGGTTTAATGTAATTAATCTGGCCCGTTAATTGAGATTAGCAAATTAATATAGACCATTGATTAATCTAACTTGGATTGTATACGTAATATGTGAATTGGTGTTAGGTAATTTTACTAATTTACCCCTGGTTTGTTAGTCTGTTGAGAATTTTGAGGAGAGGAGGTTGAGTATTTCCAGGTTTATAGAATTTAAATTTCAAATTCAAAATTTAAGAGATTTAAGAGAATCAAATTAATTAAAAACCGATTTTAATTAATTTAAAAAAAAAACGATCCAAGTTAATTAAATTAATCTAAAAAACGATCTCCTTTTTATTATTAAAGGAGGCTTAATTTTACGTAATTAAAATTAAATTAGGTTTAATGGAAGTAATCTGGCCCGTTAATTGAGATTAACAAATTAATATAGACCATTGATTAATCTAAATTGGATTGTATACGTAATATGTGAGGTATTTTTATTAATTTACCCCTAATTTGTTATTCAGTTGAGGATTTTCAGGACTTAATTATATTAGTTTGAGGATTTCTATTAAAAAAAAACGATCCCCTCTTATTATTATTGGAGGAGGTATACATTTTGAATTTAGGTTAGTTTGAATTAATCCTATCCATTAATTGAGTTAGTTAAACAAATCTGAACTATCGATTGAGATTATTTGGATTGTTTACGTAATATGTTAGTTATTGTTCTGTAATTTTACTATAGACTAATCGGTTGAGAATTTTCCGGAAAATAGTTTTAAATTATCAATTATTAATACATTTAATTTAATTTATTTTAATTTAATTTCCAAATTTTAAAATTTAATTTGAATTTGAATTACTCATTTTGAATTTCAATCGGCACCTTTTAATATAATATAATACTCCGTAGTCCGTATATATATTCAAAAAACCCAACCATAGGGTTTCTGAATCACCCATCACCAGTGGCGGATCCAGGATTTTGAATTACCCGTAGCAATGGTATCCCAATTTTTCAGAACCGGTAGCACAAATAAGAAATGCAACTAAAAATGATATTTTTCGATACAAATTACACTGCGTATTGAGAATGAACCCGTAGCAACGGCTACCCCTACCTTCTACGTGCTCCGCCCCTGCCCATCGCCATATTCATCACAGCGATCATCGGCACAAAATTCATTACGATTGCCGTATTTATCATAGTAATGAATCTGTTTATATCGATCATTTTATTACAGTGGTCGATGATAAAGATCGTTCAGTTAATCACGATAAAGATCACATAAATTGAAACCATAAATGTTGTTCTTTTTATGTCGTGATTATGATTGATTGATGGTTAATTTCACAGGAGAAACTGTTTATCGAGCCGCGAAGATTATCTAAACGCGTTATTAGATCGATTTTGTTCATGAAGAATCCGATTATTGTCCACTAGAATAATGTGATGTCTCTCGATTCATCGTCAAGATTCACTTATGTTAGGTATACATACAAATTCATTATTATGAAGCTAATATTTTGTGTGTCCAATTTTATTCATTATTATTATTATCTGGTTCTGATTTTAAATTCTTATTGTTATTTATGTGAGTTTTGATCTATTATTTAGTAGTGATTGTTAATGCGAAGATACAAACTTTAACGAAGGTTTTTGTCATTTGTTTTATGTGTACAGATTAGAATAAGTTTTTTTTTAATCTACGGATTATATGTGTACATGGAAGATAAACATGAAAGAATTTGAAGTTGATAATGTGGATCAATAAATCAAAGACAACTTCAAACACCTCACTTTAGTGCCAATTTTTATGTATCAAGTATTTTGAAGAAAGATGGATGCTTTATAGATGATGATCACTAATTTTTCTCTGTTAATCAATGTTTTTGCGAAATTTATCAGTGATTGGTTTGTGCCAACGCATAATCATTGCAGCCATTTTTAATAGTAGAAGTTATCGGTGTAGCTGAAGTCTACTCAGAATTCGATTTTGGTAACAGTTACAGTCATATAGTATGGATTATTTGTTTATTATATTTTTGTTAACCTATGTTTCAGCCGTTTGATTTATAGGAATATCATGCTTAGCTAATGGTTCCCGGTGCTAGCAAAGCTGTTATAGCGGGGCATTTCTGTCCTAGGGCCTTTAGCCTTTGTGTGTTGAGATCATGTAAGTTTTTGTTACTAGATCATCATTTTCTTACAATAACTTTATTTATATTTACAGTTTTGTTTTATGTAGCTTCATTTTTGAAGCTCCCATATCACTTGATCTTTACAGTTGCCACTTTGAACTCTTTATACGTATATGAAACTCTAGGAATTGAGTCCACAGCAGTTTTAGATGGTCTTCATTATGCACCCATAACTGGCATGTTGTATAGGTAAATTCCCTTGCTTTTAAATAAGGGGGTTATAATGTTTACATGTCAATGGTTTTATATACAGGTCGGATAATTATATTAGTTAAAAAAGAGACGGATTGAATGAGCGGGTCAAACGACCTTGAGAGTCTCCCAAAGTTTTTCTAAAAAATATTTTTAGTTAGAGACTTAGACCATTTTATGTATTAATACGGTTTAGGTAATTGCACGCTTTTGTTGTTATGGGTATAGGGATTATAGGTCTTCGTCCTACTACATTTTCAGCTACGCTCAAGGCTTTTGGTCCTGCAGCAAGATGGACTTTCGAGGGACTTACACCTTCCATAGTCTAATGAGCTAAACATTGACAGGTAATGTATAATACGTAGTGGGTTTATTGCAAGCAGGAGACCAACAATATCTGAAATATAGAGAGTTGGTATTAGTCTTAAGTTAAGGTAATCTACATTTACATGGTAGTTGAAAATGTTTTTTTTTTTAAAGTGTTTTGTTCTTTATTTTATTCTTTGGTCATGCAAGTATTTTTTGTAAGCCAAATGGTGTTGTAAGGGTGTGTACAACAACAACAACAATACCCAATCCTATCATTGTAAGGGTGTGTAGTCTATTGTAATATTGAGTTTGCTTTTGTTCTCGGTAGTTGTGGTGTGTTGTTTATGTACTACTCATTTTTAGTATTTAATTCAAGTCTGCATTTTCTAAAACATACTACGTATATCATTTATATTTTTGCGATTGTATATTATCTTACAATTAAGGTTTCACCTCTTATAATATAGTAGTAGTCTACAATCACTTAATGCTATTATGAAAAAATTTGAAGCTTGAAGTGTAAAATGTTAATAACTAAAGTATGCGACTTCTATATATCTTTTTAACAAACCTAGATGGTTGTTTGACAATCATACTACAAGATATTATGCATCCACCTAATTTTGTAAGTAAAATTGTGTAAAACTTTTGTAAGTGTAGCATGGCTCTTTATGATACTCCATAATTTAGACTAGAGTACACACTTAACATTAAATCTACTTTACTCTCATTCGCTTAAAACTAAATCAATATAACTACACTCCAAAAATAAATATTAACAGTTTTATCTAATAATGATACCAATAAAAGGTTATAGAAAACAAAATTGTTCTTTATAAATTAAACAATTAATCTCCATATATATTATAAATTCATTTTGGTTGTACGCGTTGTCGCCGGTCTTATATTTTCATTTATCGTATATTCCATGTCTACTACCTCATATTAAGCTAAGTTTTTGTTGTAACATTTTAATGACGTAGCCCGCGATTTTCGCGGGTTTTGATCTAGTTAATTAATAATAACGGCGATTAAATGATTGGTAAAAAAACCAGCTTAAAAAAAGGCCCATGCTACAAAAAAGAAGCCCCACGCCCCACATTTAAATATATTAATTAATATTAATATAGTAAAAACTAAATATTATTATTAATTATTAATAATTTTAATAAAACACAAATTCTTTGAAATACAAAACGAATAGCAAAAAAAAGGAGCAAGTCGTATCATATCGGTACTTTCCTCCCTCACATTATTTATAAATATTAAATAGTAAATAGTAATTTTAATATAGTAAATGGAGTATTATTTATAATTAATCTTTTTCTCACCACTAGCTAGGGTTTATTTCTTTTTTTTTTTTAGTCGTTGCATCTAGGGGTGTTATAGGGTCGAGTTATCGGGTTTCGGGTCCATTAGAGTCGGGTTGAATCGGGTTAAGGTTTAAAAGAATGTAACACGTAACCCGACCCTATAAGGAATCGGGTTTTCGGATTCGGGTCAACTCGGGTTCGGCTTGAATCGGGTTGGGTTAATGTATTTATCGGGTTAGCTATTGGAAATATCGTGATAGTGGATTCCAACTACTTCATCAACTATTATGATTAAATCATACTATTGTACACTATATAACCTAATAGTAGATATTTATATTGGTTGAAACTAATGTATATTTCTATGTAACGAGCCATACCAACTATTACATACAATAAAGCAAAAGATAGAGGGAGACTAAATAAGTTGGAGGAGAAACCCACGCTAGCAAAATAAACATTCCGCAAATATGAAGAGAGTAAACATAATGTGTAAATGAAATCTATGTTGGAATATGGTTGAGTCAAAATGCTAGTAAAGAATATGGATTTACATGCAAAAATTAAATAAAAAATGAACTTTTAACTACATGTATGGTTAATGAACATAGACTAGTGGGCTTTTATTTTTTTATTGTGTTCTTATCGGGTTGACCCGATAACCCTATAACAATGCCTACTCAACCCTAACCCGACCCTATAACAATATCGGTTTATCGGGTTCGGGTCAAACTACCTGATAAGCTTTTCAAACCCGATTAAACCCGAACCTATTAGCCTTATTAGGTTCGGTTTCGGGTTTAGGTCAGGTCAACCCGACCCTTTTGACACCCCTAGTTGCATCATCTTTGCCGTTGCTCTTGCCGGAGATAACAAATCGCAGGCCTATTTCTTCATTCACTTATTCGATTACACAAACCGGTATATATTGAATTAGTTTATTTTTTTGTTCGAATATGAAAATCTCTATTTTTTATTTACTTTCGTTATACTTTCTGGATTCTTCCCCTTCTGCAGCTTATTATTCGAAACAAGATCAATGGACCGAATGCTTAAAGCCACAACAGCTTATGGTTCTCTCAATCCATCAAATAGATTTTTCAAGTAATCACATTTCTCCATTTCAATTAATTTATAAACTATCATAATACATTATGTTGAATAAATTATTGAATTTTTTTTTCTTCACAATGGGCTATTTCATGATTTGATCTTTTTGTATAAGGGAAGTGTCAGATGAGGTATACAAAAGTTTGGATAAAGATGGGTATTTAATTGATTGAAATGGTGGAATTCTGAAAAAGCTTAATAATTTTTATGTATTTCAAGTAGCACCGAAATAGAAAATAAGGATCAAACTAAGGTCACACGGGGTGGCTTCATTCAATAACTTCTACAAGCAAATCATGGATGCTGCTAGAATAGTATGGTTGAGTATTATACTATGAATCTGCAAATCATTTTAAGTTTTGAAGTGATATAGGTGAATATTTTGGTAGTTGCATTTATGTGGGTTGGTCAATGCTATATAGGTGGAAACAAGTGTTACAGAGACTTAAATATATATTCAATCATTCATAGTCTAGATCTTAACTTTGTATGTCTTCATTTACAGTATAATTATTGGTTCATAACTATTTTATATGGAATCTGAACATTATTTATTTATTTTTTAACAAAAACATATATCAAATCTCGCGTTGTCGCGGATCCTTCACCTAGTAGACAAAATATTAATCCGTAAGATAAATCCTACAAGATACAATGCTAATTAATTAAATTTCTCCTCCTCTTTTATGTATACCGGACAAAATATAACGCATAATTCACCAAATAACACAAACCATGAAAATAGGGTGATGATAGATCCACCTCTATTTTTGATAGATCCACCATCAACTTGCATTATTTATTTGTACTGTACAACTATATAATGCACATTTATGGTGGATCTATCAAAATTGATGGTGAAAATATCACCTCCCATGAAAATACGAATACCAAAATGGGATCACATTATTTTATTGGATTATATATCATAAAATGTATCTATATTTAAAGGTTAATGAAAATAAAAACCACGTCAAACAAGTTGTTGTTGCAGTAACTAATTATTTATCCATCACGATTCACGACATTATTATTATTATAATTATTATTTTATTTATTATTATTATTATTATTATTATTATTATTATTATTATTATTATTATTATTATTATTATTATTATTATTATTATTACTAGGTGAGGAACCCGCGACAGCGCGGGTGTTATTTTATTTAACAATCTATAAAACGTCAAATGTAAGATATATCTATCAAATCAATATTAAAAATTCAATTAATCTTTTGAAAAAATTGCTATGCTTAGTGTGTGACTCGTTAGTTTTTGAGGGTTAGTATAAAAAACCAGCCCCATAGTATAAACAAATAACTATAGAAGTAATAACCAACTCATCATTTCGTATTATCTGGATCCAAAGAACCAGTCAAGATATGATATATTCTATAATTGTTCTTTTTTTATTTAACAGAAAAGAAAAAGAATAAACAAATTTATCTTTTTTTTTTCATCGCTGGATAAAAAGTAAAGCAAAATAAAGGTTTATTATTCCCCGTCTATAAATATCCAAATTTTTATGCCTAATACCCCATAGATTGTTCGAACTGTATAGGAACAATAATCAATTTCACTTACATTTTCATGAATAAAGGTGTGTAATACGTAAAATATGCAAGAATACCTTGGAATGCTTTTGGATCCATTGAACCTACAATTAAAAACTATTAAATATAATCATTATAGAAATAACAATTTAAAAGGAAAAATAAGCTTGATCAAATAACAGAGCAATTAATAACATTCAATTTAATACAATCAATAAAACGTTGTGGATAGAAAAATAAGTTTTATCAAGGGTTTTCTATACCTTTTGACTTGTTATAGATGTTTGGATCTTGAAAAGTATTGTTCTTTTTACCTACAATTAAATATTAAAAAATAATTAGAGATTTAACAACGTAAGTTTTATACAACTAACTTTAAGAACATAACAAAGAAATTTAATTATATTTATAATACCTTTAGAACTTTTAGTAGGCTTTAGATCTACATCTTTTAGATCTACAAATTAAAACCATTTAAAATTTTACCAACGTAGGTTAGCAATCATCAATCGTGGAAAATAAGAAAGAACATACAATACCTGTTGAAGTTTTAGCAAAATTTCAATCATCAACTGAATCATATTTTCCATATACAATTTTAATAAATACAAAGTAATCATGAAACATTAAATGATAATACACCGTTTATACCTTTGATTTTTTAGGATTTTTTGGAATGACATGAAGACATTCACCGATAGTTGATGAAGATAATTTGAGGGGATCTATGAAAATCAATAATATTAGACGTTTTTGAATGAATATCTCAAGAAATATGGATAGTAAATATATAGGAATGAAATAATTAAATTAGGTGAATATTATTTTAATGATTTTTATTCTAATATGAATGGTAAGGTGTATCACGTTTACTATCCCTTTAGGTTTAGTCGATTATTTATTTTTTCTTTTTTTATATGTTATATGTATGTTTGGAAATTATATTGGGAATAATGTATATCCGGTACAATATTTCAAAATTTTATTTATATTAAAAATTAATACACTTTTATAAATAATTAGTATAGGGGTGTTAAGTGTACTTATTTCAAATTAATATAGGCCATTGATCTCCAATTAGAGAGTCTAATCAAGGGTCAAAATTCCTTAATGGTATCCTCTTTTAATTATATATAAAAGATTATTATTATTATTATTATTATTATTATTATTATTATTATTATTATTATATTAACATATAATATATACGTGTCCTTATGCATCACGTTTTTTTTTTGTTAGCACCTGTTTTTATTCTAAAAAAATGTTGTCCCCTTCAAAAATTAAGAGTTAATAAAAAGGGTTTTTGTCAAGGCTTTATCTATTCATACCCCCATAAAATACTCAACATACCACTTTTGAATTTTTTTTTTTATATAAAAAAGTACAGAAAAAGTACATAATGTAAGAAAAAGTGATGGAATAAAGTACAGAATGTAAAAATAGATGGTATGAAGAGTATCAACCGTTTGTCAAAGTGTAATTTCGTGACATATTTAATAAACCCCTAATTAATTTAAATATAAAAAATTTGTAACTTATACATTGATAAATATTATATTGAATTAATGAATATTAAATGTAATTCTTAATATTTAAGAAAATTTTAACTTCATTAAATATATATTTTATGAGACACATGTTACCAAAACTCTAATAAAAATGTCTTATGCCAAATGTGTTTGACGTAGGGGTGTCACAAATAACCGAACCCGAATAGTTAACCCGAACTCGAACCCGAATAATCCAAATTGGAAGCTTATTCAGCCACCCGAACTCGAATAACCCGAATTCGAATAACCCACGTCTTATTTGAATCGGGTTTCATATAAAAAAATTTTCAATTCGGGTAACCCGGATAATCAAGAACATTATTTAATATACAAATATAACTATGTATATATAAGCTACTTATGATTTATATGAATACATCCATATATAATATACATATAAGTTACTCATGATGATTTATATAAACTATTAGTGTCATTCTGTAAAGTTTAAGTTTTGTTCAAGATACAAAAATTTGAAATATCATCTTATTTGAGTTTAAATGAATAACCCGAACCCAACCCAAATTCAAATAACCCGAACTCGAATAACCCGACCTTATTTGAATCGGGTTTCGAGTTAGATTATAAACTTGAAAAATCGAATAACCCGACCCAAATAACCCAAAACCCGAATAAATTATCCAATTAACACCCCTAGTTTGACGTGCGTGTTTGAATTTTCAACACAATCCTTATCATATCTTGTTAAATAATTAATTAATCATTTAATAATTGATTAAATTAGGTAATTAACAATATAATTAATTAGATAATGCTTATTGCTTAACTTTCACTTCACTATAGTCAATGTCTAATTTTATCATAAAAAACGTTTTTTATGTTTATTATATAAGTAAGCGGTGGGGTTCAAATGAGAATAAGAATTTGTGTGAGAATGAGGGAATCAATCTCAATCACTCATTTTCATCAATTACCCATTTCCACAATCTTTTTTAAAATTAAATATCTCGCAAACGGTAAGTCAAAAAATTATAAAAATTGCACTATAAAATTCAGCGTTTTATCCTCTTCGATTTGCCGTCCCTCAAGACATACTTTTGACAACTTTTTTTTTCTTCATTTTTTGATGGGTTTACAAATAAGTAATACACGTGTTAGTGTTGCGTTTAGGGTTTAGGGGTTAGGGTTTGGTGAAGAAACCTCAAACCCCAAACCCTACACGCTTTACAAAACTTTAAACCCTAAACCCTACTAAAACCTAAACCCTGCTAAACCCTAATCCTAAACCCTAAACCATAACCTTAATCACAAGTAAAATGTATAACCAATCACTAACACCTACGTTACTAATTTGTAAACCCACCAAAAAATGAAAAGAAAAAAAAAAAGTTGTCAAAAGTATGCCTTGAGGACGGTAAATCGAAGAGGAGAAAACGCTGAATTTTATGGTGCAATTTTCATGATTTTTCGACTTACCGTTTGTGAGATATTTGAGTTTCAAAAATATGGGGAAATGGGTATTTGATGAAAATAAGTGGTTGAGATTGACAAAAAATCTGGAGCATCGTTCATTAGTTTCTTGTTTTTACTCATAATTCAAAAAAAAAAAACTAAAAATGCTTTAATGATTGGCTAACTATCATATATTTTAGTGGAATATTAATTTAACTAGTGTTAAACCCGTGCGATGCAATGCTAGCAAAGATAACTTTATATACTGTAACACACCGCAATTTCGACATAATTACGAACAGTAATTGCACGCATTTCTAGGCTAATTCCCTACTTGAGTGAATTCACAATACTATTATGAGATAAGTCTAGCAAAGCCTAACTATTTAATACGTGAGGTATTACTATTTCGTAGTTATTTATAATTGCGCGCGAAACTATTTGATCAAGTCCGACACAGTTAACTTTGGACGTTGGTGACCACTTTTATTAATAATGAGGATATTTATCCAAACGAACAAATTTATATCGACTATTAAACGAAACCCGACGAAACACTTTACATATTATTTATTTATTTATTAGTATTTTTAATAAATACTTCACTATAAATCGAGACAGAAAACTTACGTTTAAATGATAGAGCAAATTATAAAAACGATTGGGCAAACGAAAACGGGAACACGCAAAACCGAGACCCAAACGGGTCGGCCCAGAACCGCGGATCCAACCCAAACCGACCCACCCACTTTTCCCCCTTTTAACTTCATTTTCTTCTTCTTTTCACACAACCATCACCAACCATCTTTCTCTCCCATTTTTGGCGAACTGAAACCACCCCCAAAACCACCAAATTTCGTCAACAAAACGCACCAAATCACGAAGCTACTTCACGAAGAAACGATCCCCACATCACGAGCTTCATCTTCATCTTCATCTTCATCTTCTCCATTTTCGATTTCGTGGTAAGAAACGTTATAACTCTTTTAAAAGTACTAGAAAACTTATATTTACATGCTAGAACGTTTATATAACGAAATTATGTCCAAAAACCAACTTAAAATGCGTTTTTAAAATTAAAAGTACGATCAGTTCGTCCTGCGAAATGAACCGAAACTTCGAATCGCGAAGCCAACCTGCGAATTGACCTGACCTGCGAACCGACCTGTCCTGCGAGTCGAGACCCGTGAGTCGAGACTTGCGAACCCACTATGTCTTGCGAGTCCAATCTCAGTTCGCATCGCGAACTCAGTCATCACCCAACCTTGGTCAATTTTCCCGATTTTGAATTTCTGATGCGTTTTTCACCAAAGCAATGTAGTAGAAATAAAAATTTTTCAAGCTGACCTGGCAGCTCGACCCCAGCCAGGGTTTGCCACCCCTTAGACCCCGCTACCAGGGGCGCTGCCCCCGGACCCCCGCCATCCAATTATACGACAATCCGAACACAATAGCAATACTTTGAAACAATTATTACAACCGTCACCAATGGGCCAAACATGTTTTCTAAAACACACGATTAAACAAACCTTGGACATAACTAGTTGTGTAGACAACTAGCCTAGATGGTCTTGCGAGACATCTACTTATATTTCTACTGCTTACGTTTAGGACGTTAGGAACGTTACTTGGACTTTAGGCTTTGCTAGCACTCGAACGTACTTAGCTCATCAGGTGAGTTCACAGCCCCTACTTTTACTGCTTTACTACTTTTGAACAGGGGTGGAAAACATAGTCAACTCTTTTGCTACGGGTGCAAACTTTTATACAACTGATTTGATGTAAACTATATAAACTGTTAATGACTGCGGTCAAACTTTTACAACTTTTGTTTATAAAATGGTACTTCATACGAAAACTAAATTGGAACTCGCTGGAGAACGACCAGCTACACATTTTCGCTAACTATCTTTTATGAAACAACATTTTCATAAACATACACAGAAAGTCCCTACGACTTGGGCAAACATACACCTAAAGTCCCTACGACTTGGGCAAACATACACAGAAAGTCCCTACGACTTGGGCAAACATACACAGAAAGTCCCTACGACTTGTGCAAACACATACAGGAAGTCCCTACTTCTTGGGCAAGGTTCCATCCTACGTCTTGGGTGAAGGCTCTACTTCTTGAGCAGTGGGTCCTACGTCTTGGATGCCAGTACTACTTCTTGGACAAACGTTTTAGTCCCTACTTCTTGGACAAAACTTTTCAAACGATACTTTTGGGCGACATCCCAAACGAAACTTCGCGTTGACGAACTCTACTTAAATTGTTATGGCAAAACGTTATAAACACATTTGGTTACAAACTTTACACGTAAACTTAAAACATGTGAATTCACTCAACCTCGTGGTTGACTTTTACTATGTTTTTCAGGGAATTAGCTGCACGTAAGATCCGCCTGCACACATGGAACATAGGCGACCCACGAAGGAATGGGATGCTAACTTTTGACAACTGAATTTCTTTTATATAACTAAAACTGTTTAGTCATATTTACGAAATCTACTTTTGTAAACTTAACTACTTTTACACTTGTACGATTTGATGAATCGTAAAACTTTGTAAATATTACTTTTGGCATCTTAATATAATTGTTCTGTTGTAATCATATGCTCTGATATGTATGCATGTACTTTGTATACGTCGTCGCCCCCGCTCGATCTAATGCTTCCGCGAAAATCTGATTAACTTGATTAACGAATTTGGGGGTGCGACATATACACTGATCATAATCTAAAATGGTATATTAAATGTTTTAATGATTATATTTAATTTTGTGTTGTATACATTTTATACACATGTGATGTTAGTACATCATCATTTTTTTATATACAACACTGTAAACCATATTTTGCGGTATATGGTTTAAAAATGTGGTGTACAAATCACTTCCCTTTATATAATAATCTTTTATAACATTTAAAATATAAAAATATTGAGTAAATATCGGGGGACGGATGACAGTTAGCCCCTTAAAAACTTTCAAATTGTGTAAAAAAATAACTTTTTTATTGATATTAATAATATTTTATAAGTTTTGACTCATTAAAAATTGAAATATGCACAACATTTTCCCCCCACAATATATTAATAAATTGACAAGGTTAACATGTAAAGTGACATTTTCTAGCTAAAAATAATTGTTTGGTCATAGTAACCCTTTTCATTGCTAAAGTTGCAATTAGGGGTGTGCATTTTAAGAACCGGAAATACCCGAGGATCGAGCAGGAACCGGACCGTAACCAAAATACCTGAGGATATATGGTACGGTCCATGATCCATAGTTTTTCAGATATTTGGGACTCAGTCCGATCCTGGACCAAACCCGAGAAAAACGAGAAATGGACCGAACCAAATATCCGTATATACATTCATTAGATATAGCATATAATTTCATATAACTTCCTTATGTATCATCAAAAAATAATTATTCATCCAAATTCCTTGTTACCTATGTGGGACTCGGATGGCTATTTTTAAATCATGTGTATATATATGTTATACACCTTCATGGCTTCATATTTTGTTCCCTTATAAATTTTATATCTAAATTATATAATGGTCAACATAACCATCATCAAGGTGGTCTATTGGTTGATATCCTGATACCCGATTATAAGAGGTCTCGGGTTCAAACTTCTATAGCAGTACATCTTGTGGTGGCTATTATAAGCGTTGGATTGTTTATTCAACCAAAGTGGTTTATTGTTTATTTTCTTTAAACCTTTATACTTGGATTTGTTTATGCACTTACTTCAAAATACATAGCTCCTTTATTTAATTATAATTTTTCACGCTTCAACCCTTAAAGTGCCATTAATTTAAACTGTCTCACAACTGGAAAAAAAGATATGAAAATGTTTCCTTAGATTTTTACCCCTTGAACCTCATTCACAAATTACAACCATACACATGATATATGCCTTAAAAAGTAGGCCACAAAAAAGGACCCAAATACATGAATGTGTATGTTCATAGTTTTAGCAAACATAAATAGCTCAACATTGCCTGAGGTGTAGTCCTTGAGGAAGGTCGCATCGGATCCAAATGATACCATGTAAAGGTTGCCCGTCGAAACAACCTTTTGAAAATATAACTATTTAGACGTTTTATTGAACAATTAATGTGCATCCACATGTACAAAATAGAAATCATTCTACTTTGCGGTCAAATATATACAAATATATAAATAAGACATTATATAGATTTGAAAATTAATATAGAAATTATAAAATTACACCTCTCACCAATCGCATACAAAATTAAACTTACTTTGTGAATAAAATTAATAAACCCCTCTTTTTTTTTCTTAAGACGATGAACTTGATTTACGTATATATTCACGAAGGTTGTATTTAGATTACAAAATAAACGAATTCGTGATCCCTGAGTTTGCAATATGATAAAAATATCGTCAAATTGACAAAATTACGATGAAAGCTATAATGATATCAAAAGTAAGTTATCGTGATTTAATTTATAGAGTTAGAGAATGAATGGCGAAGATTAAGATGAAGAAGAATAAAAAATTATATAACTTCAAATTAGAGTGAAAAAATAGATAAATAAATTCATGATTTTCGGCTACAACTAAAAAATTATCTATTACATTAGTTTAGATTAAATTGGCTATAATTTAATTATCTATTGCATTATTTATCATTCAAAAATAATAACACATTAAATTAAATTAATTATAATTTGATTTTTTTATAAAATATTACCTTATTTACTTTAAGTGTAGGAAAATCCACATCATCAAATTGTTTAATATAATGATGACACATAGGATATAGATGATGTGGCATGAGTTAATAGTTGACAAATAATTGGAGATCTCCTCCTTTATTTATATAGATAGATAGATAGATAGATAGATAGATAGATAGATAGATAGATAGATAGATTTTATTAACTGGTCAAACCCGGTTTCCGATATCACATGCCCCAAAGATCGAATAGTAGGGTGATGATTTTATATTTAATTAAGGTTAATAAATACAAACAACCCTCGTCCCTTAACTATCTTTAATACTAGTTTTAAGACCCGTGAAAATATGGGATTTTGTTAATAAAATGATTAAGTCGATACCAATAATTTTAGCGTTTCAACCTATCATGGACAAACTTTTGACATTTTCATAGTTAAAGGGGAGTATTGAATTAAATTAGAATGCCAATCTCAACTGCACTCACATGACAGTAGCCATATTGTATAAATTTTATTTCAAGATTTTTTAGTTATCTTTGCTAAAGAGGGGTACCTCAAGAACGTATTATATTAATTAAAAAATGTTCTCTACTAAAAATCTTTGGACATACACAAATGGAATATAAGTGTAAATCCCTACAAATCACTCCATCAACAAAACTATGACTATGATGTGACTATCAAATTACACTTCATGCACACTTTTAACTCTTTTTGGCAATTTTTCTTTATATGCATAATCTCATATTTCTTCACTTCAATTGCACCCACATGATGACCAACTTTTGACCACCAAAACAGCATAACTGTTAACCAATATCTCATGATCACCAAAACATTATGCTATAATTTGATGTGCAATTTAACTTGGATAGGTCAAAAGTCAAAACTTCCCATATGAACCAAACTTGCAAATGTCAATATACCTTCAATATGATCCAACATTCCTTCAAGTCTTCTTGTATTCTCAGTAAGCATGCCAAATTATTGCTTCCCAAACTTCAAAGTCTTCAAAAATCTTCATGCAAATTTTATGAAATTAACGTTAGGCAATGAATCAATGAATCAATTTCCTTAAATATATTTATTGGAAAGGCAGTTCATATTGTTCCAAGTCTTCATGTCTTTGTTGTACAAAAACAAAAAAAAAACGAAGATAATATTTAAGGATAATTAAATGACGTAATAACATAATGACAATATGAAAATGGAACATAAAAAAAAGTGCATGGTATACCCCGTTAATAGTAACCATCCGACCTTGCCCTTCGGCCCCTTTTTGACCTTAAGCTTCCTCAAAAGTACCTGCTTTTAAACCACAATAACTAATTAATCCATCCTAAAAAACTCAGAAAGCACAGTGAAAAAATCTCTTATTTAACCTTGTAACATCCTAAATCATTTTACAAAGAGCTACCTGCCATTGCTTGTATTTTAAACGTTTCCTTAAAATACATATCTTCGTTGAAGTACAACGAAACAACAAATATAGATTATAACATTATAGTTGAAGTACATAATACATATTACCGAAACCTTCATATGAAAAATACATAATACACATGATGAAATCTAGTTGAAGTACATATATTTATTGTAATCCTAATATACATTTTGCATGTCTTTTCAAAAATTGCGTATTGAAGCAACATCGATATGGCATAGAGTCAGAAACCAAACAAAAATCAAATATAACATACTAAAAATATTAGCTTGACTACATGGTCATGGACATCCCAAATGCAAGAATAGATAGTAGGAAATCAGCCTTGTTAGTTTTGAAAATTCACATAAGAAAGTATATAGCTAAGAGAGTATAGTTGGTGTACGATGTTCAAACATTAACAACTCAAGTTAAAATCATAAACATTTGTATGAATGGAACAATTAAAGAGTTGATAAATACCTTGATCAAGTTCGTTGGTAGCACTTTCTCATTAAACACAAATGTCAACCCTTCCATCTACACAAAATATAGAGATGCTACTTTTTGTTAGTCAAATTGCACACATAAACAACTTTTAGTGAATAAATGATTTAAATGGCAATTTAATCAGCCCCGTATCAGTTTGTGTGAAATAGGTATAACAAAAATTATACCATACACAACTTCACACCCCAACCACTGTTCTCACTTCACAAATAGCACAAGCTACTAAACTACACTATAATCTAATATTTATATTTAAATACAATTAGAAAATTAATTTTCTTTTTAAATTAGAGTAGTTAGATCACATAATGACAAAATATTGTAACCTAAAGTGATAGCAGAAGAAGTTTAGCTACTGACCTTGACCTTCAACATCAGAATCCATTTGTTTCCGTAAATATATAAAATAACAGAATCAGCAAGCATTGTAAGTAGATAACTAGCACAACCCAACATAAAAGCAAATGGGTATTCAACGGTTGTCAAATCATTAAACGTTTCATTGGTATCACTCAAAAAATGTATCATCTCCGCTCCAAGAAACACCTGTCCGGCGAACTGGGTTCCTAAAATCAAGAACCCTTTATTCCATTTCATAAAATAAGGTGAAACACCTCCTACAAAAGTCCCAACAAATATTAGTATTAATCACCATATCTTACCAAATCAATGATTTTGATCGGAGGTTAGCATAAACACCGGGTGTAAAAAAATAAAATTAAAAACCCAATTAAATAGAAATTAAGAAGTATTAAACTTTAATTTAAACAGATAATACTAAAAACCCTAGCTAACAAAATTGAACAAAACGAAAACCTAATCGAAGTATATAGGTTACCTAAAAGCATTCAATGTAACGGAGATCAAAGAATATGAAGAAACCCTAAAAATTGCATATGTAAAACGGAAATGAGGAAGATGTAATTATCCTGTCAATATTTCTTTAGAAAAGTATCAAAGTGCGATTGGGCTTTTGAATGGTTGAATGAAATGGGCAGAGAAAGAAGCTCATGTTGGGTTTTTTATTCCCTAACTAGATTATCATATACGCAGCGGAATGACAAAAACTTTAAATAATCTAAGGCAATTAGGAAACTAAAACCCTAAGGGATCTTTAACTTTAACAACATAGTACAATAAACAAATTGGATAACGAAAATAAGGAAAACACTAACCTTAGAGAAAACCTATTTCCCGCGAGCAGAGCTTTGTTACTTGGAGGCAAGTACCCAAAGTAGAATACCTCTAATGCTTCACACCCAAAAACCCAAGAGAAAATCGAATTTTCGAAATCCTTGAAAATTCGTATCTAATTCGTATGTTTATGAAGGTATAGGATGCCCCTATTTATAGTTGTAGAAGAAACCCTTCGATTTGCTGAATTCGACTCCCAACCGGCGGTTGGACCTTCCAACCGGCGGTTGGAGCTGTTTGACTTGTACTCCAAGTCTGCGAATTCCACCGCCTTAGAAACCCTAACCTCAACCGACGGTTGGACCTTCCAACCGGCGGTTGAGTCAGTTTCTGGAATCTTCCGCCAGATTTAATTACTTTTAATTTCTAATTAATAAACTATTATTAATTAATTAAACAATTAAATATAATATTAATACTATTAATATTATCCTTCATCTTTCTCTTGACTGTTTATTAAGGGCAACCCAAAAAGGACTTTACCATTAATGATAGTCTCACCAATTAGTTATGATATTGGACACTATTCCAATAGTCTCCCACTTGGACAAATCATCAACTATTATTGGTCTAAGTCTATATCTTATTAACCATGTAAAGTGTGCCATCCATCGCAACTGCCTAACTCTGATTCTTATCATAGAGTCAGTCCTTTAGATAAGTGATCATCCATTCCTTTGTTTCACGATATCGTATGAATCAAGACATGGATTATAATCAATCTCAAGATTCATATATGTTTTTCCGATTTCCGATTATATTGACTATATGAGACTACTGAACTATCACTTTAGTCTCGGCCAGGCCTAGCACTTTTTTAAGTCAAACTTTAATCATCAGAGGGCCCATGATATCTCTTTTCCATTTTAGGCAAAAGGAACAAATAAATATCGACTACATAGCACTAGTCAACTCATCATATCATACCTAGCATACCCTTTATAACTGGCATTTACGCACAGCGTTTGAATAGACTAAAGTATTACAGAATCGAAGAACTAGATACTCATGTATCACCATTTTAAGAATAGAAGATATTATCATCTTAAAATCACTCGTGATTCAATCCATGAAGTGATCTCTTTAAGTGCGGGTTTCTCCTATACTTAAATCCCCATTAAGTACCCATGAGTGTTGTAGCAATCTCCATGCCATGTCTATCTCCATAGACATCTACTAACACTCCATGACAGTCTTAATTCACCACATACTTCCTATAGTGTGATCGACTGAGGAGGTTTGAGTAAGAACTTATTACTCTGGAAGTGGTGTCTAAACATGCAAAACTGAAACACAACAACAAACAATAGTAAATGGTAGAACTCCTTCCCATTAAAAATCTCCATTATTAATCACCAAGTCTATTACAGTTTCTATCATTGTTTATAACGTTTCAAATTCAACCTAACAACTAAAAATTTACATTATCTCTTAAACCTATGCTCCTAGCATGTTCATCGTGTTTGGACTTTCCTAGTGGCTTTGTGAACGGATCAGCTGGATTATCCTCTGACCTTATGCTCTTCACAATTACATGTCTTTCTTCGACTTTACTTCGAACAAAATGGTATTTCCTTTCAATGTACTTTGACTTTTCGTGATCCTTGGGTTTCTTACTCAAGGCGACTTTCATTATCACAGAATATAGCAATAGGATCTTGTACTGTTAGAACAACAAGATCTCCAATGAAATTTCTCATCCAGATAGCTTCCTTTGCCGCTTCACTAGCCGCAATGTACTCAGACTCACATGTAGAGTCTGCTACTGTATCTTGCTTAGAACTTTTCCATGTCACCGCTCCACCATTCAGTAGGAATACCCAACCAGACTGTGATCGACTATCATCTCTGTCTGTTTGGAAACTAGCATCACTATAACCCGTTACTCTAAGTTCTTCTTCTCTACCATAAACCAAGAATCTGTCTTTAGTATTTCTCAAATACTTAAGAATATTCTTTACAACTGTCCAATGACCTTCACCAGGATTCTGCTGATGTCGACTCACTAAGCTCAAAGCAAATGAGACATCAGGCCTTGTACACGTCATGGCATACATGATCGATCCTATAGCCGAAGCATATGGGATTCGACTCATTCTGTCCAATTCTTGTTCAGACTTTGGACATAGATCCTTACTGATCTTAACTCCATGATTTAAGGGTAAGTTCCCTTTCTTAGAATTTTCCATATTGAATCTTTTCAAGATTTTATCTAAGTACGTGTCCTGGCTGAGTCCTATGAGACGTTTTGACCTATCTCTGTAAATCTTTATACCTAGGATATATGCTGCATCTCCAAGATCTTTCATAGCGAAACACTTTCCCAACCAGGCTTTTACACTTTGTAAAGTTGGGATATCATTTCCTATGAGCAGTATATCATCCACATATAATACTAAGAATACTACAATACTCCCACTGAACTTGACATATATACAAGACTCATCTTCACTTCTAGAAAATCCAAATTCTGTGACCTTTTCGTGAAAGCAGAGATTCCAACTACGAGAGGCTTGTTTAAGTCCATAAATGGCCTTTTCAAGCTTGCACACTTTATTAGGATACTTTGCATTTTCAAAACCTTCCGGTTGTGTCATGAACACATCCTCTGTCAGTTTCCCGTTAAGGAAAGCGATTTTGACATCCATCTGCCAAATTTCATAGTTATGAAATGTAGCTATGGCTAGCATAATCCTAATTGACTTAATCTTGGCTATTGGTGAGAAGGTTTCCTCATAATCAATCCCATAGGTTTGAGTATAGCCCTTTGCTACCAACCTAGCTTTATAAGTGTGTATTTTCCCATCCATGCATGTCTTCTTCTTGAAGATCCACTTACAACCCACAGTCTTAAGACCGGGTGTAGTGTCAACCAAATTCCAAACTTGATTGTCATACATGGACTGAATTTCGCTTTTCATAGCTTCCTTCCATTTAGCAGCCTCAGGGCCTGCCATCGCTTCCTTGTAGGCAGGCTCATCTAATTCACCAAGTGTACTATCACTTATCTTATCCTCTTCTTCTATTTGGTAACCATAATAGAATTCAGGAGGATTGCTAAATCTACTAGATCTGCGAACGGGTAAGGATATGTCTTCAGGTTCAACATGTGTCTCCACCTCTTGTTGAATGTCAGTGTTTATTATAGGTTCTTCATCGGTAGATTCTTGAATTTCTTCAAGATCAATTTTACTCCCACTGTCCTCTTTAGATATCATTCTCTCTCAAGGAACACTCCTCTTCGAGCTACAAAGACCACATTTTCCTTGGGTTTGTAGAATAAATATCCAAATGACTCTTGTGGATAACCGACGAAAAGACACTTTTCAGATCTGGAGTCTAGTTTGTCCTGAGTTTCCCGTCTAACGTAAACTTCACAACCTCAGATTTTGATGTGACCAAGAGAAGGTTTCTTTCCCTTCCACATCTCATAAGGTCTCTTTGAAACTTTCTTAGTGGGTATTTGATTTAAGATATGGGCGGCTGTTTCTAATGCATAACCCCAGAAACTTATTGGAAGTGTTGCTCGACTCATCATAGATCGAACCATGTCTAACAAAGTTCTGTTTCTCCTCTCGGCAACACCATTAAGCTGTCGTGTTCTAGGAGGAGTCAATTGCGAAACTATTCCACAGTTTCTAAGATGATCGAGAAACTCGATACTAAGGTACTCTCCTCCCCTATCGGATCGGAGAACCTTTATCTTTCTGCCCAGTTGATTCTCTACTTCGCTTTGATATCTTTTGAACACCTCAAAAGTATCCGACTTATGTTTGATCAAATAAACATGTCCAAATCTGCTGAAGTCATCAGTAAATGTAACATAGTATCTATTTCCATCTTTTGTAGCACATCGGAATGGTCCACATACATTTGTATGTACCAAGTCCAATAATCCTTCAACTCTTTCACACGATCCAGTGAATGGTGATTTGGTCATCTTGCCTAATAAACAAGATTCGCATACATCATCCGATTTGAGGTCGAATGATTCCAACACTCCATCCTTTTGGAGTTGGGCGATGCGTTTCTTGTTTATGTGCCCTAGACGATAATGCCACAACTTGGATTTATCAATTTTATTAGACGAATCAACATTTAAAATAACATTGCTAACACATTCAACATTTTCATATATGCCTTTGTAAGGAGAAGCTTTAAAAATAAAACAATCATTTAAATGAACCAAAATATCTCCATTTCCATTATCAAAAGAAAAATGATAACCATCTTTATACAAAGCATAAAATGAAATAATGTTTCTAGTCATTTCTGACGAATAATAGCAATTATTTAAATCTATCCTAACTCCAGAATTCAGCATGAGCTTAAATCTTCCAATCTTCATTACAGGTACAATTCCCTTATTTTCCATAACTAAGTTGAGCTCTCCATTCTTCACACTTCTACTTTCCTTTAGCCCCTGCAATACAGTGCAAATGTGATTACCACACCCTGTATCCAGAACCCATGAATTAGAAGTTGTGGTATTATAGAGTTCGATCATAAACATACCTGAGTGAGTACTCTTCTCGACCTTTCCATCTTCAAGGTCCTTCAGGTATTTTGGGTAGTAACGCTTCCAATGCCCCTTAGTGTTGCAGTAGAAGCACACTGCTTCCTTAGGGTCACTAACAGGTGCAATCTCAGAATCGGTCCCTTTCTTAGACCTGCAAACGGACTTTCCGTCAGTAGTCTTCCTTTTCCACTTTGACCAAGTCTGCGAATTCCACCGCCTTAGAAACCCTAACCTCAACCGACGGTTGGACCTTCCAACCGGCGGTTGAGTCAGTTTCTGGAATCTTCCGCCAGATTTAATTACTTTTAATTTCTAATTAATAAACTATTATTAATTAATTAAACAATTAAATATAATATTAATACTATTAATATTATCCTTCATCTTTCTCTTGACTGTTTATTAAGGGCAACCCAAAAAGGACTTTACCATTAATGATAGTCTCACCAATTAGTTATGATATTGGACACTATTCCAACAGTCTCCCACTTGGACAAATCATCAACTATTATTGGTCTAAGTCTATATCTTGTTAACCATGTAAAGTGTGCCATCCATCGCAACTGCCTAACTCTGATTCTTATCATAGAGTCAGTCCTTTAGATAAGTGATCATCCATTCCTTTGTTTCACGATATCGTATGAATCAAGACATGGATTATAATCAATCTCAAGATTCATATATGTTTTTCCGATTTCCGATTATATTGACTATATGAGACTACTGAACTATCACTTTAGTCTCGGCCAGGCCTAGCACTTTTTTAAGTCAAACTTTAATCATCAGAGGGCCCATGATATCTCTTTTCCATTTTAGGCAAAAGGAACAAATAAATATCGACTACATAGCACTAGTCAACTCATCATATCATACCTAGCATACCCTTTATAACTGGCATTTACGCACAGCGTTTGAATAGACTAAAGTATTACAGAATCGAAGAACTAGATACTCATGTATCACCATTTTAAGAATAGAAGATATTATCATCTTAAAATCACTCGTGATTCAATCCATGAAGTGATCTCTTTAAGTGCGGGTTTCTCCTATACTTAAATCCCCATTAAGTACCCATGAGTGTTGTAGCAATCTCCATGCCATGTCTATCTCCATAGACATCTACTAACACTCCATGACAGTCTTAATTCACCACATACTTCCTATAGTGTGATCGACTGAGGAGGTTTGAGTAAGAACTTATTACTCTGGAAGTGGTGTCTAAACATGCAAAACTGAAACACAACAACAAACAATAGTAAATGGTAGAACTCCTTCCCATTAAAAATCTCCATTATTAATCACCAAGTCTATTACAGTTTCTATCATTGTTTATAACGTTTCAAATTCAACCTAACAACTAAAAATTTACATTATCTCTTAAACCTATGCTCCTAGCATGTTCATCGTGTTTGGACTTTCCTAGTGGCTTTGTGAACGGATCAGCTGGATTATCCTCTGACCTTATGCTCTTCACAATTACATGTCTTTCTTCGACTTTACTTCGAACAAAATGGTATTTCCTTTCAATGTACTTTGACTTTTCGTGATCCTTGGGTTTCTTACTCAAGGCGACTTTCATTATCACAGAATATAGCAATAGGATCTTGTACTGTTAGAACAACAAGATCTCCAATGAAATTTCTCATCCAGATAGCTTCCTTTGCCGCTTCACTAGCCGCAATGTACTCAGACTCACATGTAGAGTCTGCTACTGTATCTTGCTTAGAACTTTTCCATGTCACCGCTCCACCATTCAGTAGGAATACCCAACCAGACTGTGATCGACTATCATCTCTGTCTGTTTGGAAACTAGCATCACTATAACCCGTTACTCTAAGTTCTTCTTCTCTACCATAAACCAAGAATCTGTCTTTAGTATTTCTCAAATACTTAAGAATATTCTTTACAACTGTCCAATGACCTTCACCAGGATTCTGCTGATGTCGACTCACTAAGCTCAAAGCAAATGAGACATCAGGCCTTGTACACGTCATGGCATACATGATCGATCCTATAGCCGAAGCATATGGGATTCGACTCATTCTGTCCAATTCTTGTTCAGACTTTGGACATAGATCCTTACTGATCTTAACTCCATGATTTAAGGGTAAGTTCCCTTTCTTAGAATTTTCCATATTGAATCTTTTCAAGATTTTATCTAAGTACGTGTCCTGGCTGAGTCCTATGAGACGTTTTGACCTATCTCTGTAAATCTTTATACCTAGGATATATGCTGCATCTCCAAGATCTTTCATAGCGAAACACTTTCCCAACCAGGCTTTTACACTTTGTAAAGTTGGGATATCATTTCCTATGAGCAGTATATCATCCACATATAATACTAAGAATACTACAATACTCCCACTGAACTTGACATATATACAAGACTCATCTTCACTTCTAGAAAATCCAAATTCTGTGACCTTTTCGTGAAAGCAGAGATTCCAACTACGAGAGGCTTGTTTAAGTCCATAAATGGCCTTTTCAAGCTTGCACACTTTATTAGGATACTTTGCATTTTCAAAACCTTCCGGTTGTGTCATGAACACATCCTCTGTCAGTTTCCCGTTAAGGAAAGCGATTTTGACATCCATCTGCCAAATTTCATAGTTATGAAATGTAGCTATGGCTAGCATAATCCTAATTGACTTAATCTTGGCTATTGGTGAGAAGGTTTCCTCATAATCAATCCCATAGGTTTGAGTATAGCCCTTTGCTACCAACCTAGCTTTATAAGTGTGTATTTTCCCATCCATGCCTGTCTTCTTCTTGAAGATCCACTTACAACCCACAGTCTTAAGACCGGGTGTAGTGTCAACCAAATTCCAAACTTGATTGTCATACATGGACTGAATTTCGCTTTTCATAGCTTCCTTCCATTTAGCAGCCTCAGGGCCTGCCATCGCTTCCTTGTAGGCAGGCTCATCTAATTCACCAAGTGTACTATCACTTATCTTATCCTCTTCTTCTATTTGGTAACCATAATAGAATTCAGGAGGATTGCTAAATCTACTAGATCTGCGAACGGGTAAGGATATGTCTTCAGGTTCAACATGTGTCTCCACCTCTTGTTGAATGTCAGTGTTTATTATAGGTTCTTCATCGGTAGATTCTTGAATTTCTTCAAGATCAATTTTACTCCCACTGTCCTCTTTAGATATCATTCTCTCTCAAGGAACACTCCTCTTCGAGCTACAAAGACCACATTTTCCTTGGGTCTGTAGAATAAATATCCAAATGACTCTTGTGGATAACCGACGAAAAGACACTTTTCAGATCTGGAGTCTAGTTTGTCCTGAGTTTCCCGTCTAACGTAAACTTCACAACCTCAGATTTTGATGTGACCAAGAGAAGGTTTCTTTCCCTTCCACATCTCATAAGGTCTCTTTGAAACTTTCTTAGTGGGTATTTGATTTAAGATATGGGCGGCTGTTTCTAATGCATAACCCCAGAAACTTATTGGAAGTGTTGCTCGACTCATCATAGATCGAACCATGTCTAACAAAGTTCTGTTTCTCCTCTCGGCAACACCATTAAGCTGTCGTGTTCTAGGAGGAGTCAATTGCGAAACTATTCCACAGTTTCTAAGATGATCGAGAAACTCGATACTAAGGTACTCTCCTCCCCTATCGGATCGGAGAACCTTTATCTTTCTGCCCAGTTGATTCTCTACTTCGCTTTGATATCTTTTGAACACCTCAAAAGTATCCGACTTATGTTTGATCAAATAAACATGTCCAAATCTGCTGAAGTCATCAGTAAATGTAACATAGTATCTATTTCCATCTTTTGTAGCACATCGGAATGGTCCACATACATTTGTATGTACCAAGTCCAATAATCCTTCAACTCTTTCACACGATCCAGTGAATGGTGATTTGGTCATCTTGCCTAATAAACAAGATTCGCATACATCATCCGATTTGAGGTCGAATGATTCCAACACTCCATCCTTTTGGAGTTGGGCGATGCGTTTCTTGTTTATGTGCCCTAGACGATAATGCCACAACTTGGATTTATCAATTTTATTAGACGAATCAACATTTAAAATAACATTGCTAACACATTCAACATTTTCATATATGCCTTTGTAAGGAGAAGCTTTAAAAATAAAACAATCATTTAAATGAACCAAAATATCTCCATTTCCATTATCAAAAGAAAAATGATAACCATCTTTATACAAAGCATAAAATGAAATAATGTTTCTAGTCATTTCTGACGAATAATAGCAATTATTTAAATCTATCCTAACTCCAGAATTCAGCATGAGCTTAAATCTTCCAATCTTCATTACAGGTACAATTCCCTTATTTTCCATAACTAAGTTGAGCTCTCCATTCTTCACACTTCTACTTTCCTTTAGCCCCTGCAATACAGTGCAAATGTGATTACCACACCCTGTATCCAGAACCCATGAATTAGAAGTTGTGGTATTATAGAGTTCGATCATAAACATACCTGAGTGAGTACTCTTCTCGACCTTTCCATCTTCAAGGTCCTTCAGGTATTTTGGGTAGTAACGCTTCCAATGCCCCTTAGTGTTGCAGTAGAAGCACACTGCTTCCTTAGGGTCACTAACAGGTGCAATCTCAGAATCGGTCCCTTTCTTAGACCTGCAAACGGACTTTCCGTCAGTAGTCTTCCTTTTCCAATTTGAATTTGACCTTTTCCTTTTCTTTGCACTTTGACCAACAGTCAACACAGGAGCTGTTGAGCCAGAGGACACATCATCTTTCTTAATTCCTTGCTCAGCAGTTTGCAGTAAATTGTGGAGTTCCATTATTGAGCCTTCTCTCTCATTCATATTCATCTGATATGACATTACAAACTGATTGTAGACAGCTGGCAAACTTGATAGAATTATGGCGATGGAAAACTCTGTGTCAAATACCATGTTCAATGACTCCAACCTATCAAAGTACCCTTTCATCTCTAAGACGAAAGCACAGATAGAAACTCCAGGTTTGGGCTTGTAAGCCATGAGGGATTTCACCACATCAAGGCGTTCTTTGCTTGCCTTAGCCTGAAAAATTTCTTTCAGTTGTTGGTTCATTTCATAAGCCCATGTGTTTTCAAAAGTCTTTTGCAGTTCAGGGCTCATGAAAGATGCCATGATACAAGACACTTTATTCGCGTCATCGTAATGTTCCCGGTGTGCCTCAATCTCCTCTTGGGTTGATTCTTCATCAATTATGGGTATCTGCTCACCGAGAACATACTCCTTGTTCTCGTACCTCAAGGTAAACCTTAGGTTACGCATCCAGTCCATATAATTTGGACCGGTCAGTCTTTCCCTCCCAAGAACTGAGAGTAGTGAAAAGTTCGAGTTATGTGCGGGATTGGGGACGGGAGGATTTGCACCATTTAAATTAGCCATCTATGAGATAAAACAGTTTTAGTTAGTTTGAATATTCCTTAATTATTTACCCAATTTTCTAAATTAAGGCTAGGATCCATATTTTCAGTTTTATGAAAAGGGTCGCCGTAATCATATAACTAAAATACCATTATCTATTTCATTTCTATGAAACTCCTAGATCTTTGAGATTCATTGATTTCTATCAATGGCATGTTAATCTCGGTTATGCACATCTACTATTCATGACTGGTATGTCGAGGATCATGAACAAGATGGTGAATTAACCATGCAAACCCCGCGTGATCCCCGGCTCGAGTACGCTCGAGAATCGTGAGTCTTAATCACCTCTCATTATGTCCTCATATTAATGTGCCGGTAAACCACACACGCTCCATTAACAGTTCATACGAGAAATGTGCGGATTTCATGGGTTAGCATACTATTCATCATTTCCTATAGCTAAAACGGGATTTTGTTTTAATATTTTAAGTCTACTTCTAATCTTGACATTATCCTATCAAAAGTCCTCGGTAGCTCCATCGAACGCACAAAGAAGCGGAGAAGCAGGTCAGCGCGAAGCCTATTAAAAACCTGACTTCTTTAGGGAAGCAAAGCGACCCGCCTTATACCTCTCTTATAGTTTGTTCCTCATGGGTGAACCGATTTATCAATTGACTGACGATGTATTTAGACTTTAATTATACATATATATAAATCATATTATACATATAATCTCTCTTGAAGTTTAGGGTTCTATTTTAAACCTTTTAAAATTAGTGGTCTATTTTAAACAATTTAAAATTATCAATATCTAAACTGTAAATACATATTACCTATTTAGATAATTCTCTTTCCAATTTATCTTTACCTACATACTGTTGCAGATAATTTCATGCTACTATTTGTTAAGCTATGGCTCTGATACCACTGTAGGGTTTTCTATTCCCTAACTAGATTATCATATACACAGCGGAATGACAAAAACTTTAAATACTCTAAGGCAATTAGGAAACTAAAACCCTAAGGGATCTTTAACTTTAACAACATAGTACAATAAACAAATTGGATAAAAAAAAAGAAAAGGAAAACACTAACCTTAGAGAAAACCTATTTCCCGTGAGCAGACCAACGAGTAGAGCTTCGTTACTTGGAGGCAAGTACCCAAAGTAGAATACCTCTAATGCTTCACACCTAAAAACCCAAGAGAAAGTCGAATTTTTGAAATCCTTGAAAATTCGTATCTAATTCGTATGTTTATGAAGGTATAGGATGCCCCTATTTATAGTTGTGGAAGAAACCCTTCGATTTGCTGAATTCGACTCCCAACCGGCGGTTGGACCTTCCAACCGGCGGTTGGAGCTGTTTGACTTGTACTCCAAGTCTGCGAATTCCACCGCCTTAGAAACCCTAACCTCAACCGACGGTTGGACCTTCCAACCGGCGGTTGAGTCAGTTTCTGGAATCTTCCGCCAGATTTAATTACTTTTAATTTCTAATTAATAAACTATTATTAATTAATTAAACAATTAAATATAATATTAATACTATTAATATTATCCTTCATCTTTCTTTTGACTGTTTATTGAGGGCAACCCAAAAAGGACTTTACCATTAATGATAGTCTCACCAATTAGTTATGATATTGGACACTATTCCAACAGCTCCCCCATTTTAATTTGGCGTGGTAATTTGAGAGAAACCAATAGGCAAGATATTGGTGGTAAAAAAACCAATAAAATTAATGCATGTAAAGTAATTTAAAGTTCCAAGAAAAACAATGACATTTTTGAAAAATAAATTTTAATTTTAGCCATTTACAGAGAAGATTGATGGCATGCATCCAACCACCAATTGTAAGGTTGAGAATGAGATATCATCACCAATTGTAAGGTTGAGAATGAGATATCATAATTATTATTATCCATTTGCTTCGGAAATAACACAAAAAGATAATTTAAAAGATTTCATCATGATTTAAAATTAAAAGCAGATTATTATATTTTTTGGATTAACAAATATTATGTATTGATGACGTAAGCGGTTTAACCACATTGTGACACGTCAGCATCAAAACCTACCTCATGACTTGCCAAGTCAGCTTTATGACATCAGCCGAACTCCCCTTTATTAGATAAGATAGATATAGATATGTATTGATGACGTAAGCGGTTTAACCACATTGTGACACGTCAGCATCAAAACATACCTCATGACTTGCCAAGTCAGTTTTATGACATCAGCCGAACTCTCCTTTATTAGATAAGCTAGATGTTGGTTTAGTCCTTGCAAATGATAGGAACACCAATAAGGATTTTCCATGTTTGAAGAAAATATATGCTTTGTATCCATTTATATTTATTTTATAAGATAATACGAGTATGTTATATGTTATAATATGAATATAGATATAAACAAGTTATAATCAAAACAAAACATAAAAAATGAACATATATACAAATTAACTTACAGTAATAATAACTTTATGATACAATTATCTGAATGTCTTTAGATCAAGATATAGTCAAAAGAGTAAAACGGTAAACATACGAGACTTGTTCAGGTAGATATCATTTTTTACTCCGATGTATGTAGCATAATTGGAATACTCCCGTGATTGTTTCGAACCTTTTTTGGGACATTCCAATTTTTACTAGAGGATATTAAAACGTCTTACCACTAGAGATCCGCACGCCTTTCATAGTCGAAGAGTGTTTATGCAATTTTTACTAATTATGATATCTTTATTTGCTTCTAGAAGGCTAGAGTAAAAAAGATTCTTAATACAGCTATTCAAATGGATGGTGCACTGTTATTTAATTAACATTTTTCTGGAACAGATTTTGTTTTCACGTTCTTTAAACAAATATATTCATCAAATCAGTATCTTTTTCCACATAAAGATTTTATCCCTACAAAGATCTTGAACTTTAACATGAGAGCACATTGTTCTTAAACTTCCATTAAATAAATAGTATGGTTTGGATCTCATCATAAATATAGTTAAAAGTTGAACTCTCAGTTACAAAGTTACTGATCAAATCATTTCGAGTTTGATTCGTGTTTGGTAACAATGGCTGATGGGAGTGACATATATCGAGCTATAAATAGTATACGATCAGGGAGTTTAAGAACGGATAGTGCACGAATATCAAGTTTTAGATCTGGAAGTAGTTCTGTATGGAGGAACACTGGTATGGATGCTTTCTCAAAATCGTCACGTGAAGAAGATGATGAAGAAGCTCTGAAATGGGCTTCACTTGAAAAGCTACCAACTTTTGATCGTTTGAGAAAAGGTTTAATTCTTGGATCAACAGGGCTGTCTAATGAAGTTGAGATAGATAATCTTGGAATAGAAGATAGAAAGCATATACTTGATAAACTTGTTAAAGTTGCCGATGAAGATAATGAAAACTTCTTGTTGAAGCTCAGGGAAAGACTTGATAGGTACCAAATTTTATAAATTTTTTTTTTTTTGGACGTTAACCAGTACTTTGAGACTTGAACCAACAACCTCTTCCTCTTGGTTTTAAATTCATATATCTGTTTGAAACTGCTAGGCCAAATATATGAGTGTTAGTTTTAATGCTATTTTGTATCTGTGATTTTCCTTTTGAATCACAATCGTGGGTTTAACTGAATAGTTGATTGGAAATGTTGATAGGGTTGGGATTGAGTTGCCGACAATCGAAGTCAGATATGAGCATCTTACTGTGGAAGCTGATGTTAACACCGGAAGCCGAGCGTTACCTAGTTTTATAAACTATCACATCGATATATTTGAGGTAAGGAAAAAGAATTTAACACATAATCAACAGACTGATTTTTTTTTATTTTTTATTTTTTTTTGAGAATCTCTTTAAGTCTTGGTTCCTATTTTATGTCTTTTAGGGGCTATTGAGTTTACTCCATCTACTCCCGAATTCGAAGAAGCATATAACAATCCTTGATGATGTTAGTGGTATCATCAAGCCTGGCAGGTGATAAAATAACATAAAACCCTTTTTAATGTAACTTTTTTCTTTTTCCAATTGCTTTTACTGATTATTATTATTCTTGTTGTAAAAATGTTTGTAGAATGACTCTACTTTTGGGCCCTCCAAGTTCCGGGAAGACATCACTCTTATTGGCCTTGGCTGGGAGCCTTGACAAGGAGCTTAAGGTAACATCTTATTTCTTTTTCTTTTTGGAAAATTTTATTTATTTGTTTTTGCTGAAGGGGAAGGTAGCCGCGGAGAAGTTTGTATTAGAAAACCATAAGAAGTTATTTATACACTACTTTGGGCATACCCAAAGGAGATCTTAATGTACATCCCAAACCGTTACGTGCTAAAATGACCAAAACTGCTATGACATTTCTGAATGCAAATTCAACTATACAAATATTAAAACTATAGCAAAATTCAACCCCAAAGTACTTCAATTCTTGCAAACTTGACAGTGTGTAGTTTTTTGGCCATTCCCAGTCAAACTGCACTGAATTGCATTTTGACATGAAACAGTCAACCTTCTTTTGACCTCATCCTTTTTCTAACCAATCAAACCATATCATGTTTCCCTTGAACTCTAAACCTTGAATTATTTCATTAGTATCATTAATATTATTCAAAACAGAATACAACTCATGTATTTCATTTCCAAATTCCTGCAAGGTTTGACTAAAATAAGTCAAACTGCAACACTGTTTTGGAGATCCAAAATCTTCCAGCTCTGCATTTCTTTTCCAATTATCTTCATATCATCTTGAAGTCTTACATTTCATAATACATTTCAATCCATCATATGCTAACTCTGCATTCAATTCATTGTAGAAACCAGAATTATCCAGCATACTTTTTTGGTCATTTTGACATAATAAAGTCAAACTGCACTAACTTTGTATCTCTCCAGTCTTCATTTCAAACCAAATAAGACATCCAAATCTTAACACTAGGAACATATGATTGCAACAAACCTTTATTTTCCAGATTACACCCAAAATCTCTTCAGATCTTCCATAAACTTCAAGATGCAAATTGCTTTTTTAACCCAAAAAGGTAAACAGCAAGAATAAGCTCTTCAGCTTTAAACTGCAGCAAGCATAACTGCACCAATATTTTCCTGTTTCTTTTACCTCAATAATAGAAATAACCAACCCATACTACATTCCCACTGTACCCATACCAGCAATACGAATAATACCAGTAGCACCATAAACATCTCCAAATTGACAGAAACACACTGAACTAATAAATGACCTGGAACCATTATGGCAATACTTAGAATACCAAAGATACAAAAAGAAAAATAAAATAAATAAAACATATTACCTTGACAGAAAAACAAAAAACATTGCACTAATAATAAAGTCATATATGACCACATCCAATGACTATTTGACCAAAAGATGTGACCAATACTGACAAGTGGCCTAACTCAATTTTGGGTATCATCAATCCCTGAAATCACACTTATATGAAACAGGTTCTACTACTACAACTGTTATCAGGCAATTTCAACCCAAAATTAGTTATAGGATCATCAAAAGCAAACTCTGTTTATCCAGACATTAGAACATCACACTCGTAACATCATAATCTGTTCGGCTCTGTTTTCCATTTGAGAATTCTACTAAATTTTACTCTATATTAATGTAGAGCTCGGGTAAAGTAACATATAACGGCCATGAATTACATGAGTTTGTACCGGAAAGAACTTCTGCATATATCAGTCAATATGATGTTCATATTGGAGAAATGACTGTCAGAGAAACATTAGCTTTCTCTGCAAGATGTCAAGGCGTTGGATCACGTTATGGTTAGCCTCTGATTTTTGCAACTATTTTTGTTAAAAAAAATTTGTAGACCATTCTTATTTTGGCAAAAAAATAAATTTAAATTCTTTTTGCAGATATGTTAGCAGAGTTGTCAAGAAGAGAAAGAGACGCAAACATAAAGCCTGATCCTTATCTTGATGTCTTCATGAAAGTAAGAAACGATGTACAACAAGCATTATGTATCATATCCTTCAAAATCATAATTCAAAATTTTTTTAAAAAAAGTATTGTTTTTGTTGTTATCAGGCTGCTGCAACTGAAGGTCAAGAAGCTAGTGTGGTCACAGATTATACACTCAAGGTATGTTTACTAATGAATGGGTGATTCCGGCTAGTCTTATCTCTAAAAGTCAAATGGATAATAGGACTCACAATGGAAACAAGTCAAACAGTTGAAGGCTCGAATCATTTTATTCAGAGAACTAGATTGCTATAAGAATAATATGATGTTGGTTACAATTTTAACAATTAGTTATGTATACAGAATTTATAATGTTTAGATAAAAAGTGTTTCAGACCAACCCAACATGTTTTGACCAGAAAAAAACTGGAGTATGATCTAATGTAAATGGCTTGTTGTGCAGATATTGGGGTTGGACATTTGTGCAGATACCATGGTAGGGGATCAAATGAGAAGGGGTATCTCCGGTGGACAAAAGAAGCGTGTGACAACCGGTGAAATGATAGTGGGCCCATCAAAGGTTCTTCTTATGGATGAGATATCAACAGGGTTGGATAGTTCCACAACCTATCAGATTGTGAATTCACTTAAACAACTTCTTCACATTCTTGAGGTTACTGCTGTCATTTCACTTCTTCAGCCTGCACCAGAAACATATGATTTGTTTGATGACATTATACTCTTGACTGATGGTAAGATCGTATATCAAGGCCCGCGTGAAAGTGTGCTCGAATTTTTTGAATCAATGGGATTCAAATGTCCAGAAAGGAAAGGTGTTGCTGATTTCTTGCAAGAAGTTAGTATTATATTATATCTTGTATATCAATAAACCTTTTTAAGTGTCTATAATTGGTTAACTTTTTGTAGTAACAATTGTTTATTATTATACTTAAATCACTATTTTAAGCCTCATAATGGTGTTGAAGGTGACATCAAAGAAAGATCAGCAGCAATATTGGATGAGAAGAGACGAGCCTTACAGATTCGTGACAGCCAAAGAGTTTGCTGAAGCGTATCAATCGTTCCATGTCGGAAGGAAAATGCAAGACGATTTAGCAACCTCATATGACAAAAGTAAAAGCCACCCTGCTGCTCTCACAACTGAAAAGTATGGTTTGAATAAGACCGAGCTATTGAAAGCTTGTACCCATAGAGAAATATTGCTCATGAAACGAAATTCTTTCGTCTATATCTTCAAATTGTTCCAAGTAAGTTTTGTGTAAGCCTCTCATAGTTTGTTGTGCAATTATTGTATAAGTTTTATCGATATAATTCTTCATTGGTTGTTTTTAGCTTGTTTTCATGGGGTTCATTTCTATGACGGTGTTTTTTCGAACTGAGATGAATAAAAGTAACCTAGAAGGCGGAGGGTTGTATACCGGAGCTTTATTTTTTGCTGTGGTTATGGTCATGTTTAACGGGATGTCTGAGATTTCAATGACGATTGCAAAACTTCCTGTATTCTACAAGCAAAGGAACTTCCTTTTCTATCCCTCGTGGGTATACGCTATTCCCTCATGGATCATCAAGATTCCGATGTCATTTCTTGAAGCTGGTGTTTGGACTGTTCTCACTTACTATGTCATCGGATTTGATCCTAACGTCTCAAGGTAAAACCAAAACAATAAATGTGATACTTGTTTATTGAATACGTTTAACTTAACATAACCATTAATTTATCATCTATACTAACTTTATCATAAATCTTGCAGATTCCTTAAACAGTACTTGCTACTGATTGTTGTTAACCAGATGGCTTCTGGAATGTTTCGGTTCATTGGAGCATTGGGTAGGAACATGATCGTTGCAAACACGTTTGGTTCATTTGCGATTCTCTTAGTGTTTGCGTTGGGTGGTTTTGTCCTTTCAAGAGGTATTATATTAACAAGTTTAGAGACATCTAACAATCTAACATGATTCTTTTGCTCGTTTTTGTCAATTGATGAACGGTTTTTCTCATTATAGATGATATTAAGGGTTGGTGGACATGGGGATATTGGTCATCTCCCATGATGTATGCGATGAATGGAATAGTTGTGAACGAGTTTCTTGGTCATAGTTGGAAAACAGTAAGTCACACGAATCTTTGTTACATGTGATTATCGTAATCTTTTCGCGTTTTTCACTAAAGCTTACATTTTAAAATGCTAATCGTGTCAAGTATAGCCTTTGAATGGTACGGCGCTAGGGAAATGGGTCATCACATCCAGAGGATTCTTTGCAGAAGCTTACTGGTATTGGCTTGCAGTAGCGGCTTTGTTAGGATATATTCTCATCTTCAACATCTGTTTTGCCTTTTCTCTTGCTCTCCTTAATCGTGAGTTTTCCCATTTTGTACTTGGTATTGCAATTTGAATCCGTTTCTGTTTCAGAATGAGATTCACAAGTTATTGAGCTAGCCTGTTACTTTGAATTAATGTTACACAATTATTGTCATTTTGTAACATTTCTTTTCTGGTTCTACAGCTTTCCAAAAAAATCAAGCTAATGTATCAGTCAACGATGAAAGTGATGCAGCTGTTGAATTATTATCTATGAAGAAAGAATCGGGAAATGAGGATGGTCAAAGCAAGAAGAAAGGAATGATACTACCATTTGAACCACATTCAATTACATTTGATGATGTCAAATACTCTGTTGATATGCCACAGGTACCATAGTCCTACTTTAATATCACGAATTCCCACAAAAGATGAGATTTTTATAAAGCGGTTTATGAGAATGTTTGTAGGAAATGAAAGAACAAGGAGAGGGTGAAGATCGATTGCTGCTGCTTAAGGGCGTAAGTGGAGCTTTCAGGCCCGGTGTTCTGACAGCTCTAATGGGCGTGAGTGGTGCCGGAAAAACCACTCTTATGGACGTGTTAGCGGGTCGTAAAACTGGTGGATATATCGAGGGTGATGTTAAGATTTCCGGCTATCCAAAGAAACAAGAAACGTTTGCTCGGATATCTGGATATTGTGAGCAAAATGACATCCATTCACCTCATGTTACTGTTTACGAATCTTTGCTATACTCAGCCTGGCTCAGATTAGCATCAGATGTAGATGAACACAAGAGGAAGGTTAGTATTACTCTTATGTTCAATGAGTCCAGTTAATATATATATATATATATATATATATATATATATATATATATATATATATATATATATATATATATATATACATACATGGGTTAATAATGGTTTAATATCTAAAGTTTCACTTTTTTTCCGCTTTAACCACTCAACTTTTTTTTGAATGTTTTAACCACTCAACTTAGGGTCAATAATGGTTTAATCCCTGAACTTTCAATTTGTTTTCGTTTTAACCACTCAACTTTGTTTTAAACATTTTAACCACTCAACTTATGAGTTGACCATACTTTAACCACTAAAGTTCATTTACCCATTTAAAAAACCCTTTCGTTAACTTATAATGAAAGTTTAGATCGGGATATATAAACTTTGAACTGATTTTTTTATCGACTAAGGTTGTCAAGAGAGAGATCTTACTTAGAATCGTTTTTGTATTCACAAGATCGAAATCGTAAGATTAAATCGGGATCGTAAGATCCTACTCATACATTAGGATCTCATAAATGTGTATTATAATGCATATAAAAGATTAATTGCATGACAAATAATAAACCTATTAACCTTTTATTGGACAAAAATTAACTAATTTATATTTTCTTAACTTATATTCATGTTAAGTAAGATCGGATCGGATCGACATCGTAAGATCCTATGCTCAAATCGAAATCGTAAGATCTTACTATCCCGATTTGATCTTACGATTTCGATCTTGTGAAGACAAAAACGATCCTAGGTAAGATCTCTCTCTTGACAACCTTGGTCGATAAAAAATCAGTTCAAAGTTTATATATCCCGATCTAAATTTTCATTATAAGTTAACGAAAAGGTTTTTTTAAATGGTTAAATGAACTCTAGTGGTTAAAGTATGGTCAACTCATAAGTTGAGTGGTTAAAACGAAAACAAATTGAAAGTTCAGGGATTAAACCATTATTGACCCTAAGTTGAGTGGTTAAAACATTCAAAAAAAAGTTAAGTGGTTAAAACGAAAAAAAAGTGAAACTTTAGGGATTAAACCATTATTAACCCTATATATATATATATATCATGGCTTCTTACCCCTTTTTACGTTAAGCTTCTTTTTATTTGAACAAGGGTGTGGTTATTGTAAAAAGACATTTAAAGTAAAAATGATAAGAAACAATGTTAGATTTCATATTTGCTTTAAAGAAAATGGTTCATGTGGATCAATACAAAATGAAGAAACGTATATTTAACGTGTACAAACATACTTCGCCAAGTTGATACAATTTCATTTAAAGAATGCTACATATTCTCGATAAACCTTAAAAAATGATACATATTCGATTGTAGTTTGATACATCATGATTTTGATACATAGTAGTTTGATACATGATTATATCTTCATTTAATGTAATTGAATGCTATTTGTAAGGGACACGTGTCACTATATCATGGCTTCTTACCCCTTTTTACGTTAAGCTTCTTTTTATTTGAACCAAAGCCAACCAAAACCTATATATATATATATATATATATATATATATATATATATATTTGCAGTGTTCTAAATTAAAGTTGAGTTTTGTTGTGATGCAGATGTTTGTCGATGAAGTTATGGAACTTGTGGAACTGAACCCAGTGAAGGATTCATTAGTCGGATTACCTGGTATTAACGGTCTATCAACAGAACAACGAAAGAGGTTAACCATAGCAGTTGAGCTCGTGGCTAACCCATCCATAATATTTATGGACGAGCCAACCTCTGGGCTAGATGCTAGAGCTGCAGCCATTGTGATGAGAACTGTTAGGAACACTGTGGACACAGGAAGAACAGTCGTTTGCACCATTCATCAACCTAGCATTGACATTTTTGAGGCTTTTGATGAGGTATGAAACTTCACTTCACATGTGATTCATTACCTTCAACTTGAAAAACGTAATATCTAAATAAGTATCGGTTTTGCAGCTGTTCTTGATGAAAAGAGGAGGAGAAGAACTATATGTTGGACCTGTAGGACGCAATTCTTGCGAACTAATCAGATACTTTGAGGATATCAATGGTGTAAGTAAGATTGAAGACGGATATAACCCTGCCACATGGATGTTGGAAGTTAGTACTCCAGCACAAGAAATTGCTCTCGGGGTTGATTTCTCTGCAATGTACAGGAACTCCGAACTCTACAGGTAAGCACACTGAGATCTTAACTCATAAGTGTCAACTTTTCGGGTTATAAGTTACCTTCTTGTTTATAGTAGGTTAAATATTGCAGGAGAAACAAATCCCTGATTGCCGAACTAAGTGTACCATGTCCTGGAACAACAGATCTATTTTACCCGACTAGATACTCACAGCCATTCCTCATCCAGTGCGCAGCGTGTCTATGGAAACAACGTTATTCGTACTGGAGAAACCCACCTTACACAGCCGTGCGTTTTATGTTCACCACATTCATCGGGATCATCTTTGGCACCATGTTTTGGGATATTGGCAGTAAAAGGTATTAATCTCTTTTTCAAATATTGGTTTTCTTGAGGTTTGACCCGCGTTATGTATTTCAGGAAAACACAAGTAGATCTGTTCAACGCAATGGGTTCAATGTATGCAGCAGTTCTCTTCCTAGGAGTTCAAAACGCATCAACAGTACAGCCAGTTGTAGATATTGAAAGAACCGTGTTTTATAGAGAAAGAGCTGCCGGGATGTATTCTGCTTTGCCATATGCTTTTGCTCAAGTTCTAGTAGAAATACCGTACGTGTTTGTACAAACGGGAGTATATAGTGTCATAGTGTATGCAATGATCGGATTCGAGTGGACTGCTGCTAAATTCTTTTGGAACTTCTACTTCCAATTCTGCTCTTTTCTGTACATGACCTTCTACGGTATGATGACTGTCGCCATCACCCCCAATGCCAACATTGCTGCCATCATTGCTGCCTCATTCTACGGAATCTTTAATCTGTTTTCAGGATTCGTCATTCCAAGACCCGTAAGTTTCACTCTGTTTTTTTTTCTTTTTCTTTTTTATCATTTTTGACACATTATTTTTTGATATTTTTCTAATGTTAAATCGACGCAGAGCATTCCTATCTGGTGGAGATGGTACTACTGGGGAAATCCAATTGCTTGGACCATTTACGGCATGGTTGTTTCACAGTTTGGGGACTACACTGATGAACTAAATAATGGTGAAACTGTTAAGGGGTACTTGGAACGATATTTTGGTTTCAAGCATAATTTTCTTGGCGTTATTGCTGGGGTGCACATTGGGTTGGTTGTGTTCTTTGCGTTCATCTTTGCTTACAGCATACGCGCCTTCAACTTCCAAAAGAGATAGTTTTTTGGTAGATGAATAATGCTTCAAATGATGCAACTAGTTGGTATTAGAACTTATGGTTTGTGCGTTCAGTACAAATAAAGCCTCTTGTACTGTTAAACTTATTGTTTATTTATATTAACTAAGAAGTTGGGCTTCATCTCTTTATTACAGTCTAACTTTCTTATTGAACTTTTATATATGTAAATGACTTTTTACTTTTCATCCACACTGGTGTATACTTCAGGGTGATTAGACAATAGATTAAAGTAGAGAGGGTAGTTGTCCATGGTTATAATCTGATTAACAGAATATCAGGGTCAAAACAGGGTTAATCTGGATCGGAAAACAATCACTGAAACTTCAGTATTACAAAATGGAGACGTTCAACTCTTAAAATTCTTTGAACACTTCTCTCGCGTTTTTTTTATCCTATTAAATTATTTAATTATGAAACCCTACATGAAGTTTTCAACCAGTGAGCTCGCAACCCACAACTAAAAGCAACAAGTCACTGGACAGTTGATCCTAACTAGTCTAGTTTTAACCAAAATTGGTCTTAACTAGTCAACTCAATATCAGGTATCGGGCCTCAACTATGCCTAACCCGTTTTAGTCTTAATTAGTTTGTGAACAAATATATCGGGCCTGTGTCCAAATCTTGGCGTCCACATGAAACCATCACGCGATTATTATATTCAATATTCCCTAATCCAGTAAGCTATTATTGGCTTTGGCATATTCCTTATGGAATTTCAACCATATTTTGTAAGCATGCAATTATTGTGTTTAACACTCTTCGATAAACGCTTTATAATATAACATGTTTGGCCTTTTCCTATAGACATATCAGCCATTCTCTGCTATAAATTGATTTATTTGTAGAATGTACATTGCATCATTCACATACTGAATCAACCAAGATCAGTCAGATTACCACCAAACATGCATAAACTACCTACTATTGATTTCACTAACAAGAGAAACTTGAAGCCTGGTTCAACCTCATGGTTGGCAACTTCCATTGAAGCCACCTGTGCACTTGAACAATACGGATGTTTCATAGCTGAGTTCGACAAAGTAACTCCTGAGCTCAATGATGCTGTGTTTCAGGGATTACAAGACTTGTTTGACATCCCACTTGAAACGAAATTACAAAACACATCCACTAAGCCCTTGTATGGCTATGTTGGTCAAATCCCATTTATTCCTCTTTATGAAAGCATGGGGTTTGATTATTCCAACACCTTTGACGGAGTTAAAAGTTTCACCGATGTCATGTGGCCCAATGGAAATGAAGCTTTTAGGTAACTTTCGTCCTTAACCTGTCTAATTTTCCTATATAAGTTTTAATATATGATGTTATATTGAAGGTAAGAACTTCAACCCATTCATTTGTATACGAGTCGACTTGTGTGGTTTTTTATCTCAAACGCAGATGGGCCAAATTAAAAACTTTAGCTAAAAGGAAAACAGTTCAAAGGTCGTCTAAAGTCTAGTGTTGATGATTACAAAATCCTAAATCATTTTGTTTAAAAATGCGTTATTCATTTATATATATAAATTGATAAAAAAGGATAAAAGACGTCTGTGGGTCAGCAAAGCCCATTCTGTTTTGACCTGTACTAAAAATGAACTTCATCTGTTATGCAAACCGCCCAACCGTGGTCTTGCCGCCTTCTGTTGGACTAATCATAATTTTGCTACTAGCACAACGGTGCTTGCATACAACAAGCTGGTGGCAGAATTGGAAGAAATGGTGACGAGAATGGTGTTTGAAACATATGGTGTGGAGAAGTATTTGGCTTCTCATAGGAAAATGGTGACATACCTTTGTAGGGGAATGAAGTACAGAGCACCTAAGGAAAACGAAAGTAATATGGGTTTCATTCCTCATACTGATAAAGACTTCATCACTGTTCTGCATCAGAATGGAGTCAATGGTTTGGAGGTTAAAGCAAGGGATGGCGAGTGGTTCACTGTAGAACTCAAGCCTTCATCATACATAGTCATGTCAGGCGATGGAGCCATGGTTAGTCATGCAACTATCTGTCAACTTTAATCTAATATAGTAATATCTATCTTAGCTAACCATGTCTTATTTCTTAAAAAATATATGTAAATATAAAAAACTCCTCAAACTATCAAAAAATCTTAATAAAGTACTTTAACTTGCAGTTTCTGAGAGTTTTAATGATTTATGGGTGAATAATTTATGAAACTGCTTTATTCTACAACTGAACACTTCAAATTTGTGAGCAGGCTTGGAGTAATGAAAGATTGTATTCACCTTTCCATCGAGTTACTATGGATGGAAAGGAAAGTAGATATTCTATAGCTCAATTTTCATTTCTGGAAGGGATAATAGAAACGCCAAAAGAGTTTGTTGATGAAGAACACCCCTTGCAATATAAACCATTTGATCATCTTAAATATCTAGACTTCTATAACCAGGAGGAAAATAGAAGACTTGAATGTGCCATAAGAACCTATTGTGGAGTGTGAGATTTACAAATACATGTTGTCATCCTATGCGGATTGATAATGATGTTTAGTGTATGAGCAATAAGTCTCAATTGATGTATGTGTGCATATGTAAAGGGCATTAGAACTTAAGATTCTAAATGTTTCTTCGATGTCTGTGATTAGTTTATTCTTGTCAAGTTATTTGGGTGATAATAATAATTATATGTTTGTGAACTCTGTTACCCAATCTGAAGTCCAGGAACTCGTACAAAATACAAATCGGCTATGTGTTATTAGACTTGAATTAAAGGGGCAATTTATTGACCAGACAATGGGAAAGGAGACAGAGTGGGCTGGTTAGACTCATATGGGTCAAAATGGGTCATTTCTGTTAAAGGTCAAAATAAGACAATCAGATTGGGTTGACATGAGACACTTTTGATCTAAATTTATTAAAACTTTGAAATATTTAGCGCCTTCGATATAATTAATTTTTTTTCCCAAAAAATCTATCTAACTTAATACAGTCAATGATTGAAAAGGGTGTATGCATAAAAAATACTCTTCGGGAAACTTTCAGCATGTGACTCGTCTCCTTTTATGCTAATTATATCATTGGGTACTCATTTGATCCGTTAGAGAAAAAAATATATATCATTAACCAACTCATTCATAAGTAAATGGGTCAAACCCATGCTCACGTCTAGACTATGGCTTAAGTAGTGATGTTTGCTCGGTTTGTAAAAAGTTCACAAAAACTGAAGCACGAGGTCTATTATTCTGGTTCTTCTTTAGCTCATGATCATTAGGCTGCAGTATAAACATTACTGAAAAATACAGAGTTTTAATGGGATATAAACAAGCATTAAACATATGAGAAACATCCAAACATATTAACTTGATATATGATGTGAACCACATACTTTTTTTTTTTTAGCAAATTCCCAAAATGATATTGATAGAAATATAGAATGCCATGCACCAACCAAATGTGACATTTGTTCTAATAGACAATTAGGCAACTAGCTCATATGTCCCCATCAAGGATTATTTGTTTTATCTAAAGAGTAGAACAACATCATTCCACATTATACAACAAAAAATACAATCATTCAGCCTTCAGCTCTAATATACCACCTCTATGATTGGTAACTTACAGTTTAAAGATAATTATTATATTAAATTAGTTCAAGACATAAAAATATGAGCTAAAAAGACACTAAATGGGTTATTCTAACTGTAGCTAGCTGTAAATTATCATTATTTCTTCATTGTCTTTATATGACCATATAATATTTTTTCCATTAAAGATTTAAAGTTTTACTTGTTCCATATGAATATGTTTTATGTTCATAGGGTAAGGTTCAAATGAGACTAAAAATTTGTGTGAGAATAGAGGAACCAATGATATGGTGACATGTGTACAAAGAGAATACAAAACTCATTTACCCCTTAAGTTAAATATCTCACAAACGACAAATCGAAAAATTATGAAAATTGCACCATTAGATTCAGCGTTTGATCCTCTTCGATTTGCCGTCTATTAAGGCATACTTTCGACGAGTTTTTTATTTCATTATTTTTAGTGGGTTTCACATTACTAACACGTGTGTTACAGTGTTGCGTTTAGGGTTTAGGGGTTAGGGTTTAGGGTTGGGAGTTTGGGGTTTCGTCCCGAAACCCCAAACTCCCAACCCTAAACCCTAACCCCTAAACCCCAAACCCTAAACCCTAAACCCTAAACACTTTATAAAACTCTAAACCCTAAATCATACTAAACCCTAAACCCTAAACCCTACTAAACCCTAACACTAAACCCTGCTAAACCCTAACACTAAACCCTGCTAAACCCTAACTCTAAACCCTAACCCTAAACCCTAAATCAAATGTATAATCAATCACTAACACATGTGTTACTAATATGTAAAACCCACCAAAAAAATGAAGAAAAAAAAAGTTCGTCGGAAGTATGCCTTGATGGACGGCAAATCGAAGAGGATAAAACGCTGAAAAATATGGTGCAATTTTCATGATTTTTTGACTTGTCGTTTGTGAGATATTTAATTTTTAAAAAAGTGGATAAGAGAGAAAAAAGTGACACATGACATATTGTGGTTGGTTCCCCATTCTCACACAAAATAAATTGTCTCGATTGAACTCTTCTCTATGTTCATAATATTTCAGAAAATTTTATAATGTTTCTACATGCATGCACTAATCCTTCACATAGAAATATAACTTCACATACAAGTTCATTGGAAACATGATCGATCACCTTAATTAACAATTTTATTCTAACCAAATCTACAATGATACAAGAAAAAGTTTGTAATTCTTGAAATAATTTATAAGTATGACAAGAAAAGGGTATGCACCAACAAAATAAATAGAAAACTGAAAACCAAAACTACAAAAGCATGATGAACAAAGGTTCAATTATTATCAATCTAAACCGTACACTACTGATAAATACTTTACTTGTAATCAGCATAATCCTGTTCCAAATTTGTGTAATTTTTTACCTGAGAAATGAGATTATTGAAAGACCAAGCACCAATGAAATGGATATAGGACATTCATTTGAATAGCCAACTACAGTATATAAATAAAAAGTTCACAGCAATAATGTACATGTGATGTGAACCATGTACTTTCGTATTATAAATTGAGTAATTGACATGCATCAATCAAAAGTATAAAATTCGACGCTCGTTTAAAAATCCAACTAATTTAATCTCCGCATAAAATCTTATTCTATTTAACAAAGAATAAGGAGACCATTTGTCATTACATTAAAAATACAGTTATTTAGTTGTTTCATGGTTCATGTGGTACACAATTCTAATTTCTATACTAAAACGGGTCGGTGTTGATATTGATGTGCCACCATATATGTACTTTTATACACAATCGAATCAAGTTGCAGTATTCTAAGCATAACATTTCCATATTTCAAGTCATAATTGAGTGCTTAATCGTATTGGGCAAGTGGTATTAACAAAACATGTACGTAAGCCATGTCCCCCCTTAAGTACTAATATTTTATAAATTTTATGAATGAGCTATGAAATTTATATTCCAATAATTTATATCATGCATCTTCAAGCCTTTTCATATATATTACATACATAATAGAATATAAACCTCATGAAATAATGTGATCCTTACCACAACCCAAGCTCCTTCAATTAACTTATCTCTAAAAAACTTTAGCGCTACTTCAAGTTCTTAGGTAACAAGGTGTGATGAAATAACATGTTCATGTGAAAAATATGGATGTTTCATAGCCATGTATGACGGGGTACGTTCTCAAGAAATTGATGATGCAATTTTCAGTGCATCACAAGAACTACTTGATCTTCCTACAGAAGTGAAGGTTTTAACCACTTCACATACACCATATCATGGTTATGGTGGACAAATACCCGTATTTCATCTTTATAAAGGCTTAGGCATTGAATATGCAACAACTATTGAAGGAGTTGATAAATTTACAAAACTTATATGGCCGTAAGGAAACGAAAGATTCTGGTTTGATTATTAAGTTAAATAATTTATGATTTATATTCAACATCTAGTTATACTCTATTTGATTAACATGTTTTAGTGAAAATGCTACTCAAAGGCTGTAGGAGAGCTACACAAGCTAGTGATGAAAAATGGTCGCAAAAAGTTACGACATAGAGAAACACCATGAGTCACTTAGTGAGTCAAAAAATTACCTTCTTAAACTAATACTATACCAAAGCCCTGATCAAGGGAATGAGAAAACTTTAAGAATTGTTCCACACGAACACATGTCAGAGTGTTACAACTATACTTCATTAATATGAAGTAAAGGGTGTCAAGATTAAGAAAAAGGATGGGGAGTGGATTGAAGTTGATCCTACACATTCGTCTTTCATAATCATGACATACATTTCTTTCTTGGTAGTTTAAATATATATAACAATAACAATATATATTGGTGCCAAATGTACAGTAAGATGCCGGTTCACTACCCAGTTCAGTTTTCAAATCATGGTTCAAACACTAAAAATACACACATATAGTTTCCCTTGGTTGAGGTGTAGAGTGACTGGAAGAATTTTTCTTTAACCCCATAGCTCTTCTTCTACAAATAAGGTGCCAAAATCCACTAAAATAATTAATGAGTGTATTGTTAACAGTACATATATATAGTTTCCCCTATACAACATTATTATTATTATTATTATTATTATTATTATTATTATTATTAATTATTATTATATATAACAACTACTTAACATAATTATATTCCATGGCTATCTAAATATGCCTTAGTAATTTGACAATTTTATTCCATGGAAAATTATCATTCATAATAATGCAATCTAAATATGCGTTAGTAATTTGACATGTAACAGCCTCTTGTCATGGAGATCCTAATTATTACTGTATTTATCAATAATTGAGTCTTTATATCAAAAAATTATGTAAAACTTATCATCATTTAATTTGGGGTAAATAATGGTTTAATCACCAAACTTTCAATTTTTTTTCGTTTTAACCCTTCAAATTTTTTTTTTTAATGTTTTAAGCCTTCAACTTACGGGTTGACCAATTTTTAATCCCTTTACTTTAATTGACCGTCGCTGTAGGGTTTTAGCGACGCCATTTAGCGACGACATGTCGTCGCTAAATCTTTGGCTCCGGATACAAATGGCTTTTTCGTACGGTCAATTAAAGTGAAGGGATTAAAAATTGGTCAACCCGTAAGTTGAAGGCTTAAAACATTAAAAAAAAAAGTTGAAGGGTTAAAACGAAAAAAAATTGAAAGTTTGGTGATTAAACCATTATTTACCCTTTAATTTGCAGTGGCATGTTATAGTTCAGTGTTCAAAATATTGATTTAAACACTAAAAATACATACACATACAGTTAGATAGATCTAGTAAATGTATAATTTTACGTACCTCTGTGTAGGTGCACTGAGAATCGTCGTAAATGACAAAAACCATTTATCTTATTTTAGATGAATTTGAATGTTCACATATTTAGTAAATATACAAATGAAAACTTTGATTTAACTTAATTATCATTGACTGTAGACGAAACAAAGTTAATTAATGTTGATATATTAATGTGTTTTACTACATGGAAGTATATATCTATATATTATTTAAAAGAAACTTGTGCTTCTAACATGTAGTAACATAATATGACTTTGATGATACTTCTTTTCCACTTATCGCCAAGAATCATCTTTCATAATGTGTATTATAAATTTGCTGAATTACTATATGATAATCATAAAACTATTTTGGAACAATCAAAATCCGAGCCCAATCTTCATAAGCTGTACGTAAATATAACTCTATGTGACTATAGATGCTAAGACAAACGACAAAAACGGTTTATCTTATTTTAGATGAATTTGAATGTTCACATATTTTCTTTATCTCTTTATATATACTATATAAGAAAGAGCGTGTTTAACCAAAACTTTACACCTTAACACCTAATATGATGCCACATAAGTATCTAAAGAAGTGACACTTGTCAACTTTGTAATTAAAACACATAATTTAATTTAAATAAAATAAAACAACAACATCAAATAAAAAAAAATAAAAAAAAATTTATATATGCATATCTTCTTCTTTTTTGGCAAAAGTTTGATAATCGCTAATCCAGACTGACCCATAATCAGCTGCATACCCATAATGTGGGAACATACCACTCATTCAACGGTTGTGGTTATGGGTATAATAAGGGTTGAACCCCTAACGTTGTGCTTATTTGTGGCTAAGACGCCCCCATTATCAACTGAGTTACGCACAATTAACTTTGTATTACTCAAAAGATCATGATCTTCTTACTATAATAACTTTCATTAATTAGAAGAACAAAATAATTTACGTACCGTTCATTAACAAACTTTTTAAACTTAATTTGAAAATTTTCATGACTACCCATTTGAAACACCTATATTTCTTTTATAAACATTTTTACTTTCTCAATCTATATTTCCGAACTACACAAATCATTAGACACATTTACAATTTCATTTTAACAAATACTTTCATATATATATAAAAAAAAAAGCATGTAGCCTTATAAAATGACACACCATCACCTTATATTTTGACAAAAAAAAAAATTAACTTCAAAATTTCTTACCTTTTTTCCTTTTTATGTTTTATAAAAATGTTTTTAACTTTAATTTCTTCTAACTAATTCAACATACATATAACCTTATTTTTATGATTTCACTTTAAATTGACCCAAAAAAAACACTGATCTGGATGTAGTGTAACACCCCGCAATTCAGAAATTTAATATCGTAAGCGGATATATTTTTATTTCGAAATATTATTATGTAAATAATAAGATACAAAAGAAAACGTAAACGGTTTTATCAGTTCCAGACAATAGGGTTTAAAAGGGGATAAAATTAATACATAAATATATATGTACGTACGATATTTACAGGAGAATTATCTCCTTTCTTCTAAAACTTTCCAAACCATTCCCTGAGATGAAGAAAAAATCGCAGAAGCCATTCCATCATTATCAAACATTAATTCCAATCCCTAATTCAAGTTCTAATCTTTGAATCATCACCTTCTTCTTCATCCTTAATCATTGGTAAGTTGATTTCTTCATGTTCTAACCTAGTTTTTGGGGGGTTTTTATGAGTTTGTTGAAATTGAATAAATTAGTACAAAATTAGGGTTTTAAATTGAGAGAATTGATGTTTACTAGTGTTATCATAATTATAGGTAATTATATAACATATTGAAAGTGATGATTTTAGGATTTATGTTCATGAGTGATTTTAGGGTTTATGCTAAATCTCTATAAAATCATGAAGTAAGCTTAAAAGTGATATTAGTGATGTTAATAAAGCATGATTATGTAGATGGAACATGTATTGAAGTGGTAGAGTTTTAAAGTGATGAAATATAGTGAGTGTTCATGATGAAATATGTAAATTGTGATTAGTAGATTGATAAAGAAATGTTAAAACATGGTTAAATTGGGTGTTGAGTCTTGTTGAAATAAGTCCTTAATATGTTAATTGAGTAAGAGTTTATCAATAAAAGTGTTTTAATCATGTTTGAGTTGAATTGGTATGTTTTTGGTGAAAACTCGTAAGTGGACAGCCCCATGTGCAGAAAATGGGCTGTTTTCAATAAATCATAACTAAATAACCGTAACTCCGTTTTTGATGTGTAATATAGCGTTGGAAAGGTGGGAAAGTCTATTTTCTGTTGGGTATGGCTTTACTACACAGAACTGAACTTAAGTTTGTCGAAAAGTGAGTTAATCAGCTGCTGTCCAGTTTTATGAAATATATTAAAAGTATTGTAAAAGTGTTTATTAAATGGAGTAAGGTGCATACATGGGAGTTAACTAATAATGATGAATTGGTAAGGGTAATGAGGTAGATAAAGTAGTGTTTAGATAAAGTGGTGATGTTGGGTTTAAGTTAATAATCTTGTTAATGGTCTAATTATGTTAATTAACAATGATTAAGGAGATAAGACGATCATAATGACCTTAAACTTGATAAGTGATTGTGAATTATGTTGTTAAGATGGTTATTTGTAATATTGGAATAATGTTGTATAAATTTTGATACAAGTAACTGAGTTGTGTTATTTTGTTGTATTCTCAGATATGGAGAAGACTCGGTAATATTAAACCACCGAGTGGATGGCTGTGGTTTCGGTGAGTGGGATTATGATCCTCAGTTCAACCCAGTTGTAACAGGCTCAGTTACAACTGGTGACAGTTGTGGTTATTGGTTGTTGATTGTTGTTAGTTGTTGCTATAATTATTGATTGATTAGTTATATGAGAAAATGGGATTGGGTTATTAAAGTTGATATAATGATTGGGTTGGGTAAATGAGACATATTAATATTGAAGTGGGTTTGAGTTGAATAAGATATTTGCGGGATGATGAGTTATTGATATGATTATTATTGTAGTTGATATTGGTGTTGATTAAATTGTTATTTGAGTTTAGTTGAACCAGTTGTGCCAGTTTTTTAGTTGATATTCCATAACTGCATATGATATGCATTTATGTGACTAGTTGATGACATGATTCGGAGTGAGGTCAACAATAGTTGGGTTTGGTTACTACTGTGTAGCTGTCTAGGTTTCTTGGATACACATAGTTGAAGATTAACCTATTCAGTGAAGGTAGTAATCAGACTATCGGTTGATCACTGACAATAGCATACAGTGGTCGTGGTTTCTGAGAATAGCATACAGGAACCGTCGGTCCTCATGTACTTATGTGCTTATGTGATTTGGATGTTCTTGTGATAGTATACCAAGAACATCAGTTTGATTTGAGTATGTGTTCAGTTGTTGTAGTTGGTTTGTTATTTCTGGTTTGAATTGTAGATTGTAATGTCACTCACTTAGCAATAAGCTAACCCCTCGTTGTTGAACATTTTGCAGAGATATGATCGGGATATGGTTCGGGATTTGGGATTCTGGAATGGAATGTTTGACTACTGCTGTGGATACTCTGATGATTTTGGAAAAATAAAAGTTTTGAAGTTTAATGTAACATCAGATATTGTTTAGATGATTTTGTAATAAAGTATTTTTATAATTGAAGGTTTTGAAAGGTTGTACTTTTGGTAAATAATGAAAGTTTTTATCGGGACCGCTTCCGAGGAGTTTTAAAATGTAAATTATGTTTGTATGAAAAAGTAGGGTCTTACATGTAGGATCAGATGAGCAGCCCCTATATGAGGGGTAGGAGGGGAAGAAATAATTTCATCCATTGATTTCTTCGATCAATGGTCCAGATTTACTGCATTTTGAATTCACTGCATTTTACTTCAAATTCACTGCATCTTATGATACGTTTAAAATGCATTAAAATAAAAATGCAGTAAATCTGAATCGTTGATCGAAGAAATCAATGACTAAGATGGGGAATGACTAAGATGGGGAGTTGGCCGCCACTTCTACCCATGTAAACCTTACCATTAGATTTTTACTTTAGTTATTCATTTAAAACACACTATAGCTGTTTAAGAAATGACAAATTAACTTTCAAAAAGCAGCAAGCTTTTGTGTTTTTGAGAAAAATTAAAAGAACCGTCGATTTATTTTGTTTATATGCTAAGTTGATATCACCATTGTATATGAGTAGTAGTGAGAAAAATATATTTGTATTTATATTATTTAACTATCATCGACTTTTTTCAATAATAGGTGTAGTCAATTTGTGTATCAATTTCAAAAATTTTATTTATCTTTTAGTCAAACACAAACTTTGGGGGAAAAAAGGTAATTTGGAGGGTACCGCCCCATTCGCAAGGAGCATAAACGCCGGACAAATTACTTATTCACAAATCACCCAAATATGTTGAGGCACAGATTTGAAACCTTAACATATAGGTCACACATATGGAGTCTGGACGTTTGTGGTGGCGGTACCACTTGAGCAATATCCAGTTGGTTGAAAATAATATATATGTAACATTGTAAAAATCTAACAATAGCTTTTTTAATTGTGAATCTTTCGGAGCGTGTGCATCGCACGGAGTAAGTATTTCCTAGTAGTAAATATACAAATGAAAACTTTTATTTAACTTAAATTACCATTGACTGTAGACGAATTAAAGTTAAATGTTGATATATTAATGTGTTTTACTACATGGAAGTCTATATATTATTTAAAAGAAACTTGTGCTTCTAACATGTAGTAATATAATATGACTTTGATGATACTTCTTTTCCATTTATCGCCAAGAAACATCATTCATATTGTGTATTATAAATTTGCATAATTACTATATGACAATCATAAAACTATTTTGCGTTTAGATTCGCCTGAAAATGGCGGTTACCGGAAAAGTAACGAGAAATTACATGGTAGTCGACCGAACGGGATGAAGTTAATCCTACGTGTACATGCTTAGTTTACGTGGAATCCTAATCACACATAAATGAAATGACATGGTAACGCCACATCAGCAAATACACAATGTAGCTCGTTAAAAAAAGTGTATGTCGGTGACCTCAAAACGTTTTTAATAAGTTCATTGTCAACATTGGTAATAAAACTGATTCGTTGGTGACATTTGGATAAAAAGTAAAGTATGTTGGCGATCCCTACCATAAACGTTTTATCAAAGAATTTATACTCTAAATATATAAATTAAATAATAAACTAATACATTATTAGATATAAAAGTTAAATTTTAAAAACTAACGGTGATTAGAAATGGTAAGGGCACATACATGTTTGATTGCAATGGAATATGAGGCAAAGTTCTTAGATCGATGGCAAGTTGACATTTACAATTAAGGTACGACTGGTTTTTAAACACAAGATTATGATTTGAAACTTAATTTTAATTATTTTATTGACGACAATCGATGTTGAAGCATAAACACACGTATATATTGGATTGGGCTCGCTTATCTTTGTGGGCTGAGTATTATAGACATATATAGTATTGGACTAGAAAAAATTGGGCCTTGTGCACAACTTTAGTCGTGAACAAAACCGGGTTTCGGGCCTACCCGACCCGTACCCGGAACCCGAACCGGGTTTTAGTCAAAGGGAGAAAAACCGGTTTGTTGACCTACCCGACCCGAACCGGGTTTTTGACCCACGAATACCGGTTTTTAAACCGGGTTTTATACCGGGTTTTCCAACCCGACCCGCTTCCTACCCGGTCCCAACCCGATTGTGAGATCCGAAAACCCAAACCGGTTCCGTACCCGGCGGGTACGAAAAAAACCCGAACCGGGTTCAAAAAAACCGGTTTTTTCCGGGTTCGGTTCCGGGTTTTTTTTCGGGTTCGGTTCCGGGTTCGGGTTTTTTGTTCATGCCTACACAACTTGCACTCTCCAAGAGTCCAAGAGCAAGGCATGTACCTATAAATATTTGTAAATTGAATATATAGGTAATATTTAGATGAAACCTCTATAATTATAAGAATTTTTCTAACAACAGCCCTAAGAGCTATGTTTAACACGCATTGTTTTGTTGTACCATGAAAATAACCACCTCACTAACCTTTTAATAACCACTCAACTAACCTTAATGTACCATCATTAATGCACATAATATTTTCTTAAACATAGCCCTAAGAGCTATCATTAGAAAAATCCTTATTATAAATACTGATATTGGGAAAATTTAACATGTAACGCAACACAAAATTCAAATTAGTGATGTTATTTTAGAAAATTAATGGTAGTGGTCCCCAGGATTTGTGATATAACTTAAAATATGTTTTAGATAGAATGATAGATACCTGTCCTTTAGCAAGTATTATAATAATTATTATAATATAATTGTTTTAAGAATACAATAATTGTGTCATTGAAATATATAGTGACCATCTTGATTAGAGTAACAAACTCATGATTAAGAAGAAAAAAAACTAGTAGAATGCGCAATATTATTTCGTTAATTGACGGTCTGAAGTAACCATGATCAGAAAATAACAACACTAAAAATGCATAAACGTACGTACTAATGTTGACTTTACTAACAAAAGAGACTTAAAACCGGCCGGTTCAATCTCATGGATAACCACTTCCTAGCTAGTTTGATTAAATTTGTACATTGAAGCTGAAGTACTAATTGGGTTTATGTTTATTTTAATCAACATCGTAGTTCTCTTTAATCTTGTCATTGAGCAAAATGTTCTCCGGGATGGAGACAGGGGTTTTCTCTCGAAATATTCGGGTTTCCCCTGGAATTGGTGATGGGTATATGAAGAGGCAATGCCACTGAGCCCAATACTGCCTTTAAAAAAATTGGTTATTTTGGAAAATAGTATTCACACTTCTTTAAAATGGTATGCACTAGTGTATTATATTCATTAAAACAAAAAAAAAACAAACAAACAAACAAACAAACAAGCATTTTTATACTACTAGCCGCCCCCTCTTATAGAAATGTACAGGGTTTATTGTTTCGTTATGTTTTAAACTTTACGCTTTTTACTATTGGATGAGTCGAACTTTGAAAACTTCTATTGTATGTATTGAACTTGTAAATAAGGTTTATTGTATGTAAAATTTCCTTTTTAGGTAAGGCCCAAATAGGAAAGTTTCCTTTTTTGGACTTACCCAAAAAGGAAATAATACATTCAATAGACCGTATTTACAAGTTTACGACATACAATAGAACAAATGAAAGTATGTCGCATACAATAGTAAAAAGTATAAAGTTTAATACATAACGAAACAATAAACCCAAATGTATAACTTAACCTAGAAGTTTGAGACATGATCACCATAACAATGTTATTCTAATCAAATCTTAAAATGATACAAGTATGAATTTGTAATTCTTGTCATATTTGTCTATGAAGTGTGTAAGGAAAAGGCCACACAACCCCAAAATACAACGGAATACTCAAAACCATGAATACGAGAGCATGATGAAAAGAGGTACGGCTGTCAACATCTTTCTCCCTGCTTTTTGCGGAATTGGGTGTTGTTGTTATTGATGAAAAGAGCTTCAATTATTATCAATCTATACCGTACACGTCTGATAAAGACTTTACTTCCAATCAGTATAATCCTAATCCTAACCATGTACTTTTTTATCTTCTAAATTAGATTATCGAAAGGTCATGCACCAATAAGATGAAAATAGGACAATATTTGAATAGCCAACAGACTAATTTAATAAGTTCACATCAATAATGCTTAATTATTCACTATTGCTAAAGAACAACAAGATCATTCCACATTAGGTATTTGTTCTTATTTCGATTTATGTACTTTTATGATAAACAACTCGATAATACAGTTAAGAAATAATCATACTCAATACACAATAATGCACACCATGTACCCTTTTTAATTATAAATTGAGTAAAAATAGACATGCACCAATTAACTAGGATGAAATTCGACAGTCGTTTAAAATTCCAACTTGTTTACATGTTCACATCACATCTTATCTTATTGTATTTAACAAAAAACAGAGAAACCATTTGTCATTATACCGTTTAAAATACAATCAGTTAGCTGTTTCATGGTTCATGTGGTACCCAGTTCTAGTGTCTTTACTTAAACGGGGTGGTGTTGATACTGATGTGCTACCAGATATGTACTTTTATACTTAATCGCATCAGGATACAATATTCTAAAGATAATATTTTTCCAAATTTCAAGTCATGATTGAGAGCTTAACCATCCTGGACAAATAGTATTAACAAAACATATACGTACAAAAAAGGCGCAACGACTAGATAGCCCTGTTCTGTCCCCCCTTAAGATTTCACTATCTTTAAAGTTTTATGAAAGCGGGATGAGATATATACTCCAAGAATCATATCATATCCCTTGAAGCCTTTTCATTTATATTGCATATACAACAAAATATAAATCTTGTGAAATAATCAATAATGGGATCCTTACCACAACCCAATCTTCCTGTAATTGACTTGTGCTTAGAAGACTTAAGCTCAACTTCTAGTTCTTGGGTCACAACATGCAACGAAGTAGTGCGTGCGCTTGAAGAATATGGATGTTTCATAGCCATTTATGATGGGGTATCTCAAGAACTCCATGATGCAATTTTCCGTTCATCACAAGAACTAATCGATCTTCCTACTAAAGTGAAAGTCTTGAACACTTCAGATACACCAACTCATGGTTATGTTGGGCAAATACCAGTTATTCCTCTTTATGAAGGCTTAGGCATTGAAAACGCAACAACTACAGAAGGAGTTGATAATTTCACAAAACTCATGTGGCCATCTGGAAACAAAAGATTCTGGTAGGTTTACATGTTTTATGATTTATATACAATATCTAATTATTAATTGTTTGATTCACATGTTTTAGTGAAAGTGCATTAATGTACTCAAAGGCTGTAGCAGAACTAGACCAAATAGTGATGAAAATGGTTGCGAAAAGTTATGGCATAGAGGAACACTATGAACAACTACGTAGGTCGACAACTTACCTTCTTAAACTCATAAAATATCTTAGTCCTCAAGGGAATGAGAAAACTCAGGGAATTGTTCCACACACGGATAAGAGTTTCATGTCTATTCTTCATCAAGATGAAGTAAAGGGTCTTGAGATAATGACAAAGGATGGGAAGTGGATCGAAATTGATCCTACACCATCATCTTTCATAGTCATGGCAGGTGATGGTTGCATGGTACGTACTTTAAGTATGCAAAATGATATTTAAGCCTAAAATCCGGACTCAAAATAGGCTTAATGCCGTGTGTTAATCATCCAAGATGGTGCTTGAAACTAGACCCTTTTTGCGTTATACCAACTTTTTAGGCTTAAATATCATATTTCTTTAATTATACCAACTGTGATTGCACATGTGTGCTTGAATGTGATATATGACAGATTTTAATGGTGTACATTTCTTATTTAGGCATGGACAAATGGAAAGATCGAACCATCGTGTCACAGGGTGATGATGCAAGGCGACAAAGAGAGATATTCATTGGGACTATTTGCATTTATCCGTGATGTCAAGATAGAGACACCTAAAGAACTCGTTGATGATAACCACCCGCTCCAGTATGAGGCGTTTTATCATTACAAGTATCTTCATTACCATGCAAGCGACGAAGGGAAGAGATCAAAGTTCCCCCTTAAATCCTACTGTGGAGTTTAAAGCACAGGTTGTGTATTGTTCTACTCCGAAGTGCTACCACATCTTGAATCATATCTATGCTGTTTGTTTCTTGGTTTCCTTTGTTCAAGTGTTGATTACTGTATAAATGCATAAAATCTGTGTGGAGTGTGGATGTCTTATGAACTTTGTCCAGACCGAATACAATCTCTAGCTGCCAAATACATTCAATGTAAAGCTTCCGAATATATACAAGCTTGACGATTACCTATTTACCTAGCATTAATTTTCTATGCGTGAGAACAAAGATGGTTACCTAAAACAGAGATTACATCATATTATGTTTACATTGCTTTTCTTTTATGAGTAAAGTAATGCATCACACATACTCACAAGATTAAACGTATATATGTGACTTGATGAGTCAATTTGATTGTATTCCATGATCAGAAAATACCCATCAGCACAATGAACATGTGAACCACAACATTTTGCTTGTATTCATTCGTATGATCAATCAGAGGCTGATCACATTGAAGCTGAGCTTCATGACATCAATTACATATTTAAAAAAAAAAACAGAAAAGAACTTAAGTTTAAGCATAATCTTTCCATTTATTGTAAAAATCAGATCTTTCTGAAAGCTCCTGTAATTCTCGAATTTCAGTATCAGACAACATATTGAACAACACTATAGAACAAAGTCAAACCATTCCATCTTTGACCAGTTCTTCCAACCCTTTCTTCAACCTCTCGGATGCAAGACGACATTCTTTCTCCACCAGACCACCAAACGAGATCCTAACGTGACCTGGACACCCACACGGGGTCCCAGGGATTAGAACCACACCATGCTTATTAGCAAGCCAACGGACAACTTCAAAGTCATCGATAAACTTCTCGGGTAACTTAGCCCAGAGGTAAATGGCCCCTTCTCCACCTTTGACCGCACCCTCCCCTAACGGTGATAATGCATCCACAAGAAGTTCTCGGTTCTTGACTAGATCTTTGACCTGATCAGTAACCCATTGTGAACCCACTTCCATGGAGTGAAGGGCTAGTCGTTGTGAGATTATTGAAGCACATATGGGTATGTTATCTTGAATTTTAAGAAGTTGTGGTGCAAAACCCTCAACCTCCGAAGGAAATGCTATCTGCAGTTACACATTTGTAGCGCTGATTATGCCCGTATAAATTAAAATGATGGGAATATGATGTGTGTTATAATGATAAGAATATGATATAATGTGCGGTGCTAGCTGCACCTAAGCTTTGGTGCAACCAAGTGTAAATGAGGTGGTAAAGTGTGTACTATGTCACGGAAATGAAGGGTAAAATATGTGTATACTCTTAATAATTTTTCTTGGCAACACTTAAATTAGAAAATTTGTTTGATACCCCACAATAAAGGTTAAAGTTTTGACAGGATCACTTATGAAATGTGGCGATTCGGGCTATGTTTTCTCTATAAAAGGTCAATGCGTAATAAAATAAAAATGTAGCTAAAAATGGAACATGTCAAATGGGTCGAAGAGGCAAAGAGCTTGAAGTGTATTGTCAACATAAAACCTCCATTTATTCAAAAATTGGAGTTACTGAAATGATGTGATTTATGTGAACATATTCGACACACAAATTGTTTATCAAAAGGTTAAAAGTTCTGGAAAAGGAGTGTTAACTCGACACGTACAACCAAACCCACCCATCCTTCCAGTCCCGCCCATTTTGCCACTTCTACCCCACAAGAAGCAACAAATTAAGTTGGATCACAAACTTATATCATGTAAGAATAAGATGATACTTACATATCCAACTCGCCAACCCATCATCCCATAAGCTTTAGAGAAGGAAAAAATGTTGACAATGTGATTTCCCTCGATACAAGAGTGCTTCAAACCATCATACATAAAATACCTGTTTAATGTGATGATTAAATTCTGACAAATTTTATGGGAACAGGGATAAAGATGGTTTTTTATTTGAACAAGCTAAACATGGTCTAAATGAGGCAATTTCAAACTATTTGTGTGAGACTGGTCAATCTGGTTTACGGTTTACTGATGACATGTTAAAGGAAAAAAAATGGCTTGAAAGCTTTGAACTCGGTCAAAGTACATTTGGGGGTTTACACAACCTCTTAAACTGTTATATTCGAGAAACTCAGCTATGTATTTTAGTAACAATACTTCCACAAAATTCAAAAAAAAAAAAAGAAGTGTTGGTGGGTTGACTCGACCCATGTTAACAAGCCTAAAACCCCGCCCCTTCATTTTGCTACCTATGATGATTCAAGGTGCTTAGAAAAATATGAATTTCAAATATAATCTTGGACAAATGAAGGCACTTACTCGTATGTATTATCTACAACAAGCCAACATCCAGCATTTTTGCAGATATCTGATATTCTCTAGCAAAAACAAAAATTGGAGCGCTTTAATATTGTTAGAGATAGGATCGGTAGAAATATTGTGACCTTGAGAAAAATATAAATGTAAAGAGAGAAAAAGCACCTTTAGAAGGGCTTCTGGGATGTAAGTTCCAGATGGGTTGCCGGGGTTAACAACTGTAACAAGCTTTGGTGTTGGTTTGGTTTCCCGCAAAGTTTTTTCTAGCCAATCTGAAGTCCATAAATTTGGAAACAAATAAGGCAATGCACAAGTTTAAGAAGCATAAATTTGATAAAGATAGAAACTAAAACTTTCAAACGAGATAGGAACTTTCTTAAATCTTAGGTATGCAGCATACGAAAAAAGAATCAAAGCTACAGCTATTCACGATAGAAAAAAATAATTTGACTCTCGTATCGACGAATTAGAAGAGATGTCAACCGGCAACCATATCTGGAAACAACGATTAGTGGATATTGGTACTGTCACTGCACAGCAAGCAAAGGATTGGGTTGCCTTAGAGACTATATAGAATACATAGAGGTAGCAATTCAACCCATTTACTTATGAATACGTCAATTCATGTAATATTTACTCTAATGTAGTGTTTAATTCATGGAACGTTTTTGAGGGAACTGTAATTAGTCAAAGGGTTGGAATTTTAAGGAATTGGAAAGTGTACCACTGTTGGTAACTGGTATAAATGGAATGGACTTCTGTTGGAATGTTGAACTTGCCATGGGAGATGTGAAGGAAAGTTGAGTTCCACTGAACAAAAAAAAATGAAGGAATTTGGAAAGATCCAATTCCATCCATTTTTAAACCAAACAGTTGATGGAGGAATTTAACATTCCAGTTGTAATAGATTTCGTCAAATTCTGTGAACTAAATGCGACGTAAGGGGTAAAACCAAAAAGGTTGGCCAAAAATACAATGGGTCAAATGAGTTGAAGGGGTCAAATTTGTTAAAAGTCACCCGAAGTGAATTGTTAATGCATACCACCTATGGCATCACTCCATTCAGAGAAGTAGACTATTACGAAGTACTGTAATAACATTATTTTCTATATTTACGTTTAACACAAAGTCACAGACTGTCAAACTGTTTATACATTTCTAAATGTTGAAGCGAAGTGGGTCAACCCAACCCAACCCAACCCGTTTTGGAACATAGCAAAACTCATTTCTCTTGACCCGTTACTCAACCCTCCCACTTTGCCACCTCTAGAATACACTAAACACCATTCATCATTTTGTGTAGTCTTCTAGTAACTTTTGCATGGCAAACATATGTTCTACCGTTGTACCATGAACATCTTACATCTACAACTTTCTTCTAGCATAGTCATAGTAACTCCTAAGAAGTGCACGAAATTTTAATAAAGCCTCAACCTGCATCCGGATGAAGCGTATCTGGATGACCTGGACCCACCAAAATGTCAGTGACACCTGTCATCTGGAATGACATGTATGCATTGAAGTAGTATGGTGCAAACATAACAACTGAATCCCCAGCATCACACAATGTAAGAACAATGTTCACAAATGCCTGCAAGTAATCGTTTATTGAAAATGCTGACAGATATATAAATTAATTAACATACTTCTCGGAATAATCAACCCCAGCTACCTGATTTGCACCTGCAGTGACCATCACTGAGGATTTGCATAACTTATTTTCTTCACGCAACTGCAAATATAAATAACACAATAAGAATATTGATAACTTGATATGAAGAGTAAATATCTCAAAGTTTTATAAGACCACCTTTTTAGTCAAAGCTTCCCTAAGCTCGGGAAGACCTTCATCTGCGCCATAACGACTGATTGAAGGTTCCCATACAAGCTCTTGCACCTTCTCTAAAGCCGGTTTGGGTGGTTGCCAGTACACAACACCCTATATATTAAAATAAAAATATATCACAAAATACTCAAACATGTCATTTCTTCCTAATTCAACTGCGAAAACAACAAGCCCGGAAACATAGAATTCCAAATCTAATAAAATGAGCTTGAGCTTGAGCTTGAGCTTGAGCTTCAATATTAGTTCCCATTTAGAATTTCATGCTTCAAAACACTAATTTCTTGAAAGAATAATTCAATTCTTCAAGAATTCTTGGAAGATGTGTTCATCATTATTTCGACAATTGGAATCCAATTTGCCAATAAAAGATGTTCTAAAACCAAGAGCCCAAATATGTCATTGATTTTAATAATCGGACTTTTAGAAAAAGGTTCTCGAAATCAAACACCACTTAAGTGTTGATGATAAACAAGTGGAAACAAAGTGGAAAATAAGCAACCTGAGCTAGGGATATAGCACCCTTGACACCTCTAAGCAATTCTTGTATCTGCAAACATCGCATAATAGCACTTTTAAAGAATTATCACACATATTCCCAAAAGATTAAAAAAAAAAAAAAAAAGACACAATTTTTCACACACAAAACAAGAAATAAATTAAACCCAGATCAAAAACACCTTGTATTACAAAATACCCAAAAACAAAAACCCCAAAATCCCAATTGGGATTACCAAAATTTAGGGCTAAAAGATTGAAAATTTGACCTGAACCATAACTGGAGTTTCAGTAAACACAGCCCTTCTTGCCAACATTCCATAAGAACCCATCTTTCAATTCTTCTTAGTCACCCAAATTCCGTATCTATCTGTATCTTATATATTTATATCAAACAAATATATAAAAAGATTCACCTACCTCCTCCAAAGAAAAAACAGAAATGAGATGTCTTTTTCAATCAAAATTGCCAATTTTTTATAAAGATTATTAAACAGACAATTAAAAATCAGATCTTTAATGGGTTGAGTCAGAATAAAGAGGTCTTGCCACTGCCACAGAAATTAGGTGACTTTTTTTCATTTGCTTGATAATTAAACAAAAATATATATACCATAAATAAAATAAAATAAAATAAAAAGGTGACCAGAGAATGCCAAAAAGATGAACCCCTTTCACAAGTATATGTATTTGTATATTTAATTAATTAGCGTATATATTTATTAAAGAATATTTGTAGATCACAAAAAAGGAGGGTTTGTGTTTATCTTTCTTAAAAGGTATATATTCTTCTCTCTCCCCCTTTATTTAGCTTAAGAGAAAAATACATACATACATACAATTATGATTATGATGAAAAAAAACAAATTTGTAGTCAAGTAATATTGCAGGAAACAGAGTGTAAGTGACGATGGAATCTCCGACAATTGCGCTTCAAAAAGAGTTATTAAATTTGTTTTGTCTATAACTCCAATTATAATTTATAATTTATATTTATTTAATTTAATACTCTGTATATGATTACGATGATCAAACAGGAGCTATGAAATATACATAGAACGGGTAAAAACAAAATTATTTTGTACTTATTTATAGTTTTGAGGGGGCAAAATTTTTTTTTTTTGGATGATATTTCATATTCGAATAAATTTTTTAGCCGAGTATGACCACGATGATAGATTAATTAATGGATCTACTATATTTATACATCCTCATCCCTTTTATACATGTCATTGAGTCTTTTTCTTTTCACTCTTTTTATTTCTCTACTCGAATTTTGTGTGTATGAATCTTGATGAAAAGGCTTTAAAAAAGTTTTACCATTGGAGTGTAACGATTTATACTTTATAAAAATAATTTTGAGTAATACTAAATAGACTTATTTAGATGGACCTAAAAGTAAACCTAATGCATTGATTGGTTGATACAGCCACTCTCTCCTATTCTTATTAGTTGAACTGGACACATATCAATCTCACATTATTAGGCCTAATTTAGGTCTACCTAATTAGACCTATCTATCATTTTTCAATAATTTTAACAAAATGGGGCATTAAAAAAAGCTTTAAAAAATCTTAAATCATTGTGGATGTTCTTAATTCATAATGGACAGTTACACATCCTCAAAGTAATTTTTTTAGTTCATTCTTATACCCATCAAATGTATTTAATTTATACCATCATAAAATTTTTCTTCTTTATTAATTTCTTCTTGTTTCTATTAAAACGCTTACAAGATCTTACGAAGAAAGGCATAATGATCATTGCGAACACAATCCAATGAAAAGAGTGATGGGGAGTCATGAAAGCACCCTGAACTCATAAGCCAGAGGCGATGAATTTAATATTTTATTTTTTATTTGAGAAACCTTATTATTAAGAAAGTTATTATAAAATAATAAATAATAAGATTGAGTTTCATGTACGCAGCCTCCACTCGATACGCAACAGTACGCAACAATCAAATAGCTCCACGTGTCCCCATCCTTCTTCTTCGGCCAAAATTTTTCTACTCCGCCCGGAGTACGTTAACTATTCCGTTAACTCCATTATCCCCTTAATTTCCATCATCTCGATTCATATAATCTCAGTTCATATAATTCAACAAACATGTCTTTTAATTATACTTCCATTCACGAATCAACAATTGTTGATGAAGAAAAATGGTAAAGATTGAAGCTCAAAGTATGTAACTTTTTTTCACTCTGTTTTATCAATTTTGTTTCTTTATGTAAAAAATTCATTTTTTTTCCTTTTTAGAGTGCAATTGATTGTTTTTTATTCATTTTTTGCGTAATTTGTTTCAATTGTCTCCAAATTTCAATCACAAAGACGATTATTGTACGTTTTAATTTAAAATTTGTGTGATACACAATGAACATATTAAAAGTTGCAAGAACAGAGAAGGGAAGGAAGAAGATGATACACAATGAACATATGTAATTATTAAATGATACACAATGAACATATTAAAATTTGTATGTTTTTATTTAAAATTTGTATGATACACAATGAACATGTTAAAAGTTGCAAGACGGTTATGATTTGTATGATACACAATGCACATTTTATAGTCGATACACAATGCACATGTTATAATCGATACACAATGAACACATCTCAGATTGTTGTGTACTTTGCGTACGTTAATATCCTGCGTACATGAACCCGACCCTAAATAATAATTTGTTTCTTATTTTAAAAAAATGTTATCTTTAAAAAAAAATTTGATAAAGATCCTTATCTTTTAAAGAAATGGATCAAAGAGTAGAGCTAATGTGAGAGGCAGGAGGAGCAGCTCCATCCTATCTGTCCATTCATCCATCAATGGCCAAGATTAAGCCATGTCATTCAAAGACTCATGTGCAATTATTTGTGGGTGAGGGACTGAATTGCAAATTTACATTTTAATGATCTAAATGGTGAAAATGTGCGGGTAAAAGGTCACTTTCCAAAAACTTCTCCACTTTCCAAAAAACACACACTAAAATTCTCTCCCTCTAAAAAAAAACACATACAGACAATAACCACCCGCCGTCGTTCCTTCGTCACCACCATCGTCGCCGCTCATCCGTCACAGCACCACTGCTGCTCATCCTTCACCACCACCACCGTCTTTGCCGTCTGCTCCACCATCGTTCCACCATCACCACAACCACCATCGCTCCTTTGTCACCACCACCACCGCTCCACCTTCATCGTCCTCCTTTAACGCTACCACTACCTTCACCTTCACCGTCCACCTTCACCCTCACCTTCACCGTCCACCTTCACCATCACTGTCACCGTTCACCATCACCGTCACCGTCCACCACCACCTTCACCGTCACTGTCCACCACTACCTTCACCATCAAGATCTGAAAATGTAGAATTGATTTCAGATCTAGATCTATAAAAGTATATCTAGATCTACTTTTTCAGATCTAAATCTTAAAAAGTATATTTGTAAAAAATCACTGCATTTTACGTTTAAGTTTCTACATTTTACGTTTCATCGGCTTTTCAGATCTACTTTTTTTATCTGAAAAAACTTACTGCATTTTACTTTTCTTCTATTGCATTTTACGTTTCATCTACTGTATTTTATGTTTTTTCAGCATTTTTATGCATATTACGCTGTTTACTGCATTTTACGTTTTTCAACATTTTTATGCATTTTACTTTGTTTACTGCATTTTATGTTTCTTGACTGCATTTTACGTTTTTTCAACATTTTTAGGCATTTACTTTGTTTACTGCATTCTATGTTTTTTTACTGCATTTTACATTTTTCCAGCATTTTGTTGCATTTTACTTTGTTTACTGCATTTTATGTTTTTTCACTGCATTTTACATTTTACTTTGTTTACTACATTTTATGTTTTTCCACTGCATTTTACGTTCTTTCACCATTTATATGCATTTTACCATTTTATTGCATTTTATATTTTTCACTACATTTTATTTTTTTTTTACGGAATCTTGCATATTATCAGGTTTTTTGAATAGATAATTTTTTTGCAATTTTTTGGATAAATTTTCGGATAATTTTCGGGCAGGTCTTAACTTTTTCAAAATTGTAAAATAGTCCCTGACGGCGTGACAAGTGGGGACTGCGTCTGACACATAAAGTCTTTGGTTGGTCAAAAAGTTGCTCTCCCTACCCCTCATAAAGTCTCTGCTCCTCTGAACCCCACTCATTTAAAAAAATAAAAAAGTCATCATTTTTATTAAACTTTAGGAATTTTCTAAACATAGCCCTTATGACTATGTTTAATATATTTAGACATGCATTGTTTTATTGTACTTTGATGATAACCACCTTAATTAACAACTTTTCGATAACCACCTCACTTACCTTAATGTACCATTGATTTTGCTTAAAATGTTTTCTTAAACATAGCTTTTAGTGCTACCATTGAGACATCCTAAAATAGGTTATGAACACTTTGAATGGGAGAGAGTTAGAAAATAAAAATAGTGACAACACTAAAATAGTATACTCTCTTCCTTCTTAGTTTATTGTCCAAAAAAAAATAAAAAATACTAATAATATTTTAGTCTTAGGGTGTGTTTGGCCGACTGAATTTTAGGGAATTGAGATTTTACTTTTAATGCTCTCCGGTCCTTATATATTAAAAGTCCTATTTGATAACATGAAAAATATGAGGATTATTAAAAGAAGAATCCTCTATAATCCCCTGAAATAGAAGCCAATTCTTTGAGAGTGTTTGGCGCAAGGATTCTACGCAGGGGCGGATTCAATGACTAACTAGGGGGGTCACGGGCCCCCAGTCATCATGGCCCAAAGTGTAGTATTGTGACTCCTCGCAAATTTAAACACGATTACGTACACTAAACATATGCATATTAGGCTAATTCCCTGCCTAGTGAATTCACAACAATTTTGAGAGATAAGTCTAGCAAAGCCCAACGATTTAATACGTTAGGTATTACTTTATTGGTAATTGTTAGTAATTAAACGCGAGACAATCGGAGCGAATCCGACAAAACAAATATGTTCGTTGGTGATACAAAACTTATGAATAACGTAAAAACTATATTTATAGTAGTTATTTACACAAAAATATGGTGCTAAACGATATTACATAATGATAAAATGTAAACGATTTTACGAACCCGACAATCAAACTAGTCAAAAATTATATTTTTGTAACTCAAAATAAAGTAATTGTAATAATATTTCGAAGTATGTTAACGTATATTAAACATTAACGAACTAACCGAATAAAACGCGAATTAATAACGATCGGGTAAACGAACGCGGGTTAAAATACTCACACAATAATTGGAGACAAAATATTTTAAACCCATACCCCTTCCCACAACCCACATGGTCGGCTAGGCCATGCCTCACACCCACCTTCACTTATTTGTTGACTTATCAAACCATACTCACATCATCATCATTATGGAACACTTTCCCTCACTCTTTGCTCCCTCTCCCTCTCGGCATAACACAGCAACATCACCATCATCTCCATAAACCATCATCATCATAATTGCAAGGAAACAAGAAGGAGAAGCAAGCATTAAACACCATCACCTTCATCTATCTCTCTAGATCATCTTCTAAACCTTGTAAGGATTCTTGATTTTTCACTAATCTTTTATGTTTTAACTTCTTAACATGTTATGAGTTCATTTTATGAAAGATCTTGTATGAAAACATAACAAAAACTAAAGAAAACACAACCTTGTTAAAGATCACTTTTTGGACATATTCTGTCCTTTCGGAATAGAAATCATAACTAATCGTAGGAGTTAAATAAACACTTGAGACCACTTGGAAAATATTCGTATATGTGTTGGAAACAACTTTCATATGGAACACTTCCTCTAGAAATACACCCATTTTTCAAGAAAATCCAAACCATGGAAACAGCTCAAAATTCGGACTAAACAGTACTCTTACACTTCTCGATTTTTCTAAAAATATCAAACGACTTCCAAAAGTCATGAAAAAATTACAGGAAGTGCTTAAGATATGTAGGAATATCTTGTAAAAATTTTGGAGCCTATCGATAACGTTTACTATTTTAAATAAAAATCACAAATTCGGACTGATTTCCACTCCGAACTTTGACTTTTGTTGACTTTCGGATGAATAGTAAATTTGACCACTTTGACTTTCGGATGAATAGTGATTTTGATTCCTAAAGTCAACTTTTGGAGTTGACTTTTGTTGACTTTCGGACAAATAGTGTTTTTGACTCTAAACTTCGGATTTTTACACTTTCGGACTTATACACACTATCAGACACTAATACATTCGGATAATGAACTTCGGATACAAACATATACTTTCGGATACATATTTAAATACATACTTTCGGACATATAACTCGTACACTATATATATATGCATATGTATATATATAACTTTACAAAGTATACGACGAACAAACAACTATATATATATATATATATATATATATATATATATATATATATATATATATATATATATATATATATACACACAACGAATAATTATATATATACTATACACTCGGAAACAATAAACATATATACTTTTACAAAGTATACACTGATACGAAAGTTATAATAATGTCATTTCGAATTATTATTACGAAAACCATCACCAACGAAACGTACGAATTTACAAACAAACAAAGATCTTTCAACGAGTGAACGAGTAACATGTTTGGCATGTGGCCAACTACTTATACTTATAATCTCATACGTTTAGGGCGTTAGGAGATTATCGACTAGGAGTACTTTTGGGCTTAGGCTTTGCTAGCACTCGCACACTTTTAGCTCACCAGGTGAGTTCACAACCCCTATTCTTACTGCTTTGCTACTTTTGAACAGGGGTGGAAAACATAGTCACTGTTTTACTATTGCCATAGCTTACCAGGATTATATAAAAAATGCTTTTATGCTTTTATACTTGTAGATTGATGACTCCGAACGTATCTATGTTTTACTCTACAGCGTGAGTACTTTTAAACCGTATTTATGAAAGATTTCATACCATATTACAAACCGTTCATGAAATGCTATTAGACTTTTATACAAACCGACTTTTATGAAACAACATTTTCATAAACACATAGAAAGTCCCTACGACTTGGGCAAACATACACAGAAAGTCCCTACGATTTGGGCAAACATACACAGAAAGTCCCTACGACTTGGGCAAATATACACAGAAAGTCCCTACGACTTGGGCAAATATACACAAAAAGTCCCTACGACTTGGGCAAATATACACAGAAAGTCCATACTTCTTGGGCAAACATTTATAGGTCCTACTTCTTGGACAATACTTTTCAAACGATATTTTTGGGCGACATCCCAAACGAAACTTCACGTTGATGAACTCTACTTAAATTGTTATGGCAAAACGTTACAAACATATTTGGTTACAAAACTTTACACGTAAACTTAAAACCTGTGAATTCACTCAAACCCGTTGTTGACTTTTACTATGTTTTTCAGGGAATTAGCTGCGCATGTAAGACCGCCTGCACTTCTGGAACTAGGCGACCCGTGACGAATTTAGGATGCCAACTTTTGAACAATGGGATTTCTTTTATATAACTAAACTAATTTAGTCATATTTACGAAATCTACTTTTGTACAACTTAACTACTTTTACACTTATACGATTCGATGAATCGTAAAACATTGTAACTATTACTCTTGGCATCTTAATATATATGTTTTGTTGTAATCATATGCTCTGATATGTATGCATGTACTTTGTATATGTCGTCGCCCCCACTCGATCTAATGCTTCCGCAAAACATCTGATAAACGTGATTAACGAATTTGGAGGTGCGACAAGTATATTGTTAAGTCTAAACATTAAGCCCCCCACAAAAAATTTTAATGGCCCCCACTACAAGTAAAAAGTTTAGCCCAAACGTGTACGGAGTATTTTTGTTTCCAGCAAGTCAAACGTTATTTACAACAACACGATTTAATTCTTAGAGCTTTTCCATGTATTTGATTATCTTTAACTACATATAAAACATTTCTACTTCACTTCTTAATTGTAACACCCCCGAAATTCACTGTTTTGCGGAAGCATACTTGGGTGTTACTAATCAATATACTAAGCACAAGATATACAGCAAACGACCTCTAAATGAGACGTTTTGTAAAATAATTACATTTCATAATTAAATCGTTCGAAAACATATAGTTTTCTTTACAAAAATATGTAAGCCTAGAGTCCGCGTTTATGGCGGGAGATTCTATTACATAATCAAAATATACAAAAGATAATGCTAAGAATCTCCGTTAATGCAGTTGTGTTGAAATCATGCGACTCTAGCTAAAATCCTGGAGTAATCCTACTCCATCCGGGTACCTGAGAAAACATGCTAAAAAGTGTCAACCAAAAAGGTTGGTGAATCTCACAGGTTTGTAAATGATATCGGCTTTGAACACGAGATTTCATTAGTAATGCCCGTAGGCGTAAAATCAGCCATTGCAATCCAGCAATCGTAAAATCAGTATTTGCAGTCCAGCAAATGTAAATAAATAAGTTTATACCGTTGCCATGAGGCTCATAATCGAAGCTTAACCCGTAATAATATGTTTGCTCCCGTGACATGCTCGTAAGTGAGCAAGCATCAGTAACGAATAAGTAGTCACCCGTTTCTACGTGTAAATCAGTACGTGGCAGCGCTACTGCCCCGGGTGGGGAGGGTCATTTCCCTAATGGATCCATTAACTAGTGTTCGCGCTTAAGTCCATAACTAACGATATATGATGGAGAGACTTCTGTGTGTAAGTAAACTCATGCAATTTCGTTTGGTATAATAAACAGTTTAGTACTTGTGTTCAAGAAAATCAGTAGCATGTATCTCCCCCAATAAGATAAAACAGTAAAAGTGGGGCCGTAAGACTCACCTGAGTCTGGTAATATGCCGTAGCAAATAGTAAGCAGTAAATATAGCAAGTAGGTTCTCCGAACCCGTAACCTTCAAATGCCTATTCATATGAAGTTATGTAAGTAGGCGTCTCGCGAGACGTTTCGTTTAGTTGTACACAACTAGTATAGCCAATGTTTGTTCGTATGTTTGGAATTGTTCGTTTGTTTGTAAAACATGTTTGGGCCCGTTGGTGACTTAGTTGAATTGTTAATCTCGACCTGGATTTACTCGTTTGGAATGTTATGTTTGAAAGACATGTTTCAATATCCTTTAGATATTATATCGTATAGTCGTTCGAAGTCCCAAAATGTATAACACTTAACTTGGAATTAAATTTGTAAATCTGCTGTGTTTTGCGACACTAAATGCGACACAAGGCTTGTGTCGCAGACGTCATGCGACACAAGGATACGACACAAGGATAGTGTCGCATCAGATACGAAATGCTAATTTAATAGCGACATAGTGGTTGTGTCATATGAAATACGACATAGTGTGCGACATAGAGTGCGACACAATATTGTGTCGCATAGATTTCGACACAAGAGGATCAGTACGACACAAGGTACGACATTAATTGGTTTATGCGACATAGCATGCGACACAAGGCTTGTGTCGCATGGATGAACACCAGCCCAGAAACTTACGGGTTTCGAGAATTTTCGACCAAAAACGCAAATCTAACCCATTTTTGAGCTATAAAATCGTATATTATTCATGTATTAGGTTATATCTAAGTTGTGTACACATCAAAACATCAAAACATTACACCAAATTGAATAGATCTAAGATTTTAGGAATTTCTTACTTTTGCAAATCGAGCTAAATGGAGGAAGAATTGATGAAAACGGTCTTGATATTCTTGCTCCACTCGTGATGGTGATTCCGAATATGAAATTTTCGTGTGTCGGTTTGGATTCCGAAAATTTGGTGTAATTTGGAGTTGAGAGAGTTTGGTGGTTGTGTGTTTTTGGTTGAAATGAAAATGAAAGAGAAAAATGAGGAGGGGGAAGGGGTTGGGCTGATCCATCAAAGAAGGAGGGGAAAATACTCCCCAAAACGCAGTGTTGACTCCGTGTCCTAATCGTTTATTCACTAGTTTTTCATATTTGGTCAAACGTTTATATTCTTAAAATGTAACTAAAGTATTTAAATAAAAATACTTTGGAATTAATAGTAAAACATTTGTCGCACTAGTTTAATTATTTAGTCGCGTTTATTACATTTTGTTGCGTTAGTTAAAATGTCGTCACGATAGTATATAAGTAATGCTTGTTCGGTTGCGTATTTTATATAACAAAATACGTTCTCATTATTTAAGTAAATTTCTGTCACCAACGTCCAAGTAAACTGTGTCGGACTCCGTCCGGTTAATTCGCACGATTTATCCAAATCGCGTAAGTACACAAACATACATATATAAATTACCTTATATATATACAAATAGAGCCTGTAATTAGTCCTATTACATACTAATTACAACTAGTTACAAACAATTAGGCATAATTAATTATCCTAATTTTGCAGGTGTTACATTAATCTTAAATTTTAACAATCTCTTTGAATAAATGGAATAACTTTGAATGATTTGCTTTAGTTATTTATGTGGGACAACTTGATGTACTCCTTTATTCAAAACCAAATGAGATGAGGTGATCCCACATTAGTTTGTAAACAAAATGCTTAGAGCTTTACTTCTCTATATAATCATCATACATCTGGAAAAAAATTTAAAGTTTGGAATCTTTTCTAAACAACTCCGATGTCATGCACTTCTATTATCGACACCAAATTGACATTATATTTGTAATACCCTGAATTTGGGCCCAGTAGAATCAGGTATTTATTTAAATTTAAATACGTACATTTAATGGTTTAAATATGTTTGATTGTGAAATTAATAGGTAAATAAGTCTCAGGAGATATTGTGACTAGTAAAATATTAATTGTTTTAAATAATCTTAGACGACGGTAAAATAAAATAATTTTCTTGCAATTAGTATTTATCCAGACAATAGATCAAAAGGTGGTATAATATTGTACTGTAACTCAAATGGGACGGTTTAATAAAAAGGAGGGGTCGATCATATTTTTCCCCAATTCTCATTTTCACCTAGTTTTTAACCTAATCAAAAACCTAGCTAAAATCCTTATCAAATCAAAAGCTTAAAACAAATTGATTGAAGAATGGAAGCTTGAATCTTTGTTAAGATCATCATCCTCATCTCTCTTTGTGTTCTTCATCTTGTAAGTTACATTTTATATATGATGAGTTTTAAGCAAATTATTGATTATTATGATTTGAAGTTTGATGAGTTAAATTAGTGTTTGTATATCGATTTGATGATGATGATTAAACTTCTTGCACTCGATTAAGTGATAATGACATAATAGTTCTTGAGTTTTTGGTTTGAAGATGTGTAAGTTAGGTTATAAGTGATTTTGATGTTTGATGATGAATTGTTGCTCGAATCATGGGTGTATGATGTTATTAGGTGTTATGGTTCATAGAAATCGATTAAAATGTGAGTTAAAAGCTGAGTTTGGTTGATTTGGTGATTTTTGGTTCGAACATGAATAGTGCAGAAATCGCAGGTCTGGAAGACGAAGGAATACGATCGTATTCCAGGGAGTACGTTCGTATTCCTGGGAGTACGGCGTATTCCCCAATCGTATTCCCAATCGTACTCCTTAAATGAAGGTCTGATCAAAACTGAGCTGGAAAATGGTCGGGAATACAACGTATTCCCTTGAATACGGTCGTATTCCCGGGAGTACGGCGTACTCATGAAACGTATTCATGGGAATACGGCGTATTCAATAGAGTACGATCGTATTCCCCTGGTTTGAATGGGCAACTTCTAAATTTAGCTTAATTAGGTGATTTAACTTGCACATTGTATTATATTGCTTAGTATATGCTTGATTTTGGTATTAAGTAAATATAGGATGATTTTGAGATTGATTTGGATTTCTCTTATGTTTCAGAACCGCCGAAGACTCAATAAAGTTAGAATTTTGAGTGGAGACGGGATCGAGAAAGGTGAGTGGACTTTGATCTTTCACTATATTTAGTGATCACTTATGTGGTTACTCCAAGTGTTATTTGTTGCATTTGTGTGTTAAGCGTTTTGTGAATTAGTAAGCAAGTGTTATGAGATCTATTGATAATTGTGTTAAGGAGGTCAACTTGTTGGACGTTTTGTTACAGGTTAGTCAACACAAGAGTTGTAAACATGTGTTGTGAATAGAGCTTGTGTTGACTAAAGGTAATAAACCGTTATCGGTTAACCACTGTATTGGCCTGCAGTTGGTGTAAGTGTCGCTTGGTGGGCCACCGCGGCTGAGGGTGCCACAAGGGCCACCGATCCTCTAGTGATGTTGAGTCAATGTGTTAAATTGTTGTAGACTCATGGTGTTAAACTAGGTGTAGTGTTAGTAATGAGTTAACTCACTTAGCTTCGTGCTAATCCCTCGTTGTTTACTCATTGCAGGTTAATATATTTTGTTAAGGGCGGGTCTCGGAGTAAATTGAAGGAGTGTTCGACAATGATGAAACTCTGATAATTTTTGTAATACTTTAAATGTTTTGTTAAAGTAACGCCCATCTAATTTGTGTAGTTATATAACGAAATACTTATGTAAAGGATTATGTATATTTTAGGATAATCCAGGGTTATGTATATATGGGATATTGCTTCCGCGATGTAAAAAAAAAAAAAAAGTGCTTAAATTTAGGGGCGTTATAAGTTGGTATCAGAGCATAGATTTGGGTGAATTGAACAACTTAGAGTGTTTAATCCCAAATCTAGTGTCGAGTTGTCAAACATTCCGGGTTGTGGGATTAGCTATAGTGTGAAATGTGTTAGTATGCTAGTACTAACAATTAACGAGTGTTGAGATGTGTTGTTATGACAGATGGCAGAAAATGAGCAACCACCCCGTACTCTCTATACTGCCTCTGCTGTTCACTCCGCCCTAGAAGACGTAGATCATAATGGTACTTCGAATCCGGTAAATACAGAAGTTGAAACTAGTCAAGAGTATATATTAAGGTTAGAGAACAGGGTAGTTGAACTTGAGAGAGAACGTGCAGGGTCATCTCAAAGGTCCATTCCTACTTATTCGCATGTTGCTACTACTACCCCTCCCATTACTGCTTCTACTCGGATTCCGGTTACTTTTCCTCATGTTTCACAACAACAACAGCAGGGTTATGATTTTCAGTCATCAATTCCGTTTCCTTCATTTGGATCGACTGGTTATCAGGCACAATTGTTTCCACCCTTTCAGGTGTCGAAGAAAGGATGTTCTCTCAAAACTTTCATGTCTAGTAAACCATCATCTTACACTGGAAGTCCTGATCCTACGGTTACCTTAGACTGGTTGCGTGACGTGGAAAGGAAGTTAGAGGTTTGTCATTGTGATGATGAAGACAAAGTTCCTTATGCTATCCAATTATTGAAAGGTGAAGCTATGTCTTGGTGGGATTCAATAACTGCTCATTTTACTCCACAACAAAAGAGTTCCATTAGGTGGCTGGATTTTCATGCCGAAGTATGCAAATAGTTCTGTTCGGAATATAACCTTGATCGTGTCAGACAGGAGTTTATGGATTTAAGGAAGACTGATGAGATGTCAATCGATGAGCTTATTCGACAATTCTCTGAGAAATTAAGATTTGTGCAACAGTGGGTCCCGACTGAAAGAAACAAAATTAGCCACTTTGTGAAAACCTTACCTCCAGATTATCGTACTACAGTGCGATTGGCTAGTAGTATTTCTCAGGCTTTTGAGTGGGCACGATCCGTGGATAGTGATGTTATGGCTAGGAGGTTGCAAAATAAAGAAAGGTATGCACAGAAACCGAAGAGTGATTCTTCCGGTAGAGGAAAACAGAAATGGCAACCTTCTCAATCAAGCAAGAAAACTAGTTATGGTGGTGTCCCTATGGATAATTCTTATTGTGCAAGATGTCGATCAAAACATACCGGACCTTGTTCTATTCGGACATCTAGGTGTATGAAATGTGGAGTGTTGGGGCATAATGCGAGTGATTGTACTTATCCAAATAATGTGTGTTGGACGTGTCATAAAGAAGGACATCGAGCGGGTGATTGTCCTGATGCAAGGAAGCAGGGTATGGGTGCGGCTAGAGGTTCCTCATTTTCTGGCCAGAAAAGGAAGATTCCACCAGCTGCTACGGGTTGAGCTTTTCAAATGACCGTGGATGATGCTGTGCTTACTGATGATGTGATTACTGGTACTTTCCTTGTTAACTCTGTACCAGCTCGTGTATTATTTGATTCTGGAGCAAATTGCTCGTTTATATCAGTGCAATTTTGTGATAAACTGAAATTGATGCCCTCTGTGATTTCTAATCCCTTAGAAGTTGAGGTAGCTGATGGTAAGACAGTTCCTGTTACCACATCGGTAGCCGGAGCTAGCATATTAATAGAGGATCATGAATTTCCAGTTTCTTTCCTATTGATGCAAATCCCTAGTTTTGGTGTGGTTCTTGGTATGGACTAGCTGAGTCAAAACAAAGCCGACATCTTTTGTCATAAAAAGTTGATAAAAATCCCAGTTTCAAATCTATCATATGTTGTGGCGCGTAGGGAACGTACAAAGGGTAGTATTCCTGTAATATCCATGATGAAGGCTAGGAAGTCTTTAGTTAAGGGTTGTGAATCCTTTGTGGCCTATGTTGTAGATGTCAAAGTAGAAAAGAAATCCATTTCCGATATTCGGGTGGTTTCTGAATATTCGGATGTGTTTCCGGATGAATTGCCTGGTCTTCCCCCTGTAAGAGATGTAGAATAACAAATTGACTTAATTCCTGGTTCGTCTCCTGTAGCAAAGGCTCCTTATAGATTAGCTCCTTCTGAAATCCGTGAAATGATGGGTCAAATTCAGGAATTGTTAGATAAGGGATTTATTAGGCCGAGTTCATCGCCGTGGGGTGCTCCTGTGTTGTTTGTGAAGAAGAAAGATGGTACACTACGTATGTGCATTGATTATCGGGAATTAAATAAGAGGACAGTAAAGAACAAATACCCGTTGCCCAGAATTGATGAACTGTTTGATCAATTGCAAGGATCCTCATATTTTTCAAAAATTGATTTGTGATCGGGATATCATCAGGTCCGAGTTCGTGAGGAAGATATTCCTAAAACCGCTTTTCGCACGAGGTATGGTCACTATGAGTTTTTGGTTATGCCGTTTGGGTTAACGAATGCTCCTGCAATCTTTATGGATTTAATGAATCGGGTGTGTCGTCCCTATCTTGACCAGTTTGTGATTGTGTTTATCGACGATATTTTGATTTATTCCAAGTCTGAAGCGGATCATGAAATGAATCTGAGATTGATACTTGAAACCTTGAAAAGAGAGCAGCTTTATGCAAAGTTTTCGAAATGCGAGTTTTGGTTGCGTGAGGTGCAATTTTTGGGACATATTATTTGCAAAGACGGGGTTAGAGTGGATCCATCTAAAGTGAAAGCTGTTATGAATTGGAATGCGCCTAAGCCTCCATCAGAAATTAAGAGTTTCCTTGGATTAGCAGGATATTACAGAAAGTTTATCAAAGATTTTTCCAAAATTGCGAGTTCATTGACTAAGTTAACTCGGAAGGATGTGAAATTTCAGTGGACCGAACAACAAGAGGCAGCTTTTCAGACATTAAAGCAATTATTGTGTCAAGCCCCGGTTTTGGCGTTACCTGATGGGTCGGATGATTTCATTGTATATTGTGATGCATCACATACCGGACTAGGTGGTGTTTTAATGCAAAGAGATCGTGTAATTGCGTATGCTTCTAGACAGCTTAAACCACATGAAAAGAATTATCCGACGCATGATTTGGAGCTTGCGGCTGTAATTTTTGCCTTGAAGATTTGGAGACATTATTTGTATGGTACGAAATGTGTAATTTGCACGGATCATAAAAGCCTTCAGTACATGTTTTCGCAAAAAGAATTGAATATGCGTCAGAGGAGGTGGTTGGAATTAATTAAAGATTATGACTGTGAGATTCGTTATCACCCGGGTAAAGCTAATGTGGTTGCGGATGCGTTAAGTAGAAACATATCTAGTGACAAGATTTGTTTTATGCGATTAGAGGTGTCCTCTGATTTGATTCCTCAGCTTAGAGTCGCACAGATTGAAGCTTTATTGGATGTTAATTTGAAATCCGAGATCATGTTGAATCGAAAGGATTTGTTAATTGATGATTCACGTGGGTTGAAAACTTTTCAGTCTCAGGTTTGGGTCCCATTAATTGGTGGACTACGTGAGTTGATTTTGACGGATGTTCATAAATCAAGACTATCTATTCATCCGGGTAGCACGAAAATGTATAACGATTTGAAACCTCTTTATTGGTGGCCAACCATGAAAACCGATGTAGCAAGATTTGTGAAATCATGTCATATTTGTTCCCAAGTAAAAGCCGAGCATCAAAAGCCTTATGGTTCGTTGAAACAATTAGAGATACCAGAGTGGAAGTGGGAACACATCACTATGGATTTTGTCACCAAATTACCACGTACGCAGAAAGGCAACGATATGATTTGGGTTATTGTTGATCGTTTAACTAAAAGTGCCCATTTTCTTGCGACCAGTGAAACCGTTTCTTTGACCCGTTTGGCTCAATTGTATATTAATGAGATTGTATCGAGGCACGGAATTCCATTATCTATTGTGTCAGATCGAGATTCCAGGTTTGTGTCAGGTTTTTGGCAGAGTCTTCAGAAAGAGTTAGGTACTCGAGTTAATCTTAGTACTGCATATCATCCTCAGACAGATGGACAGTCAGAAAGAACCATTCAAACGCTTGAGGACATGTTGAGGGCGTGTGTATTAGAGTATGGAGGGTCTTGGGATTCTCACCTACCTTTGGTGGAATTTGCGTATAATAACTCGTATCATTCAAGTATTGGTATGCCGCCATATGAAATGCTTTACGGACGTCGTTGTCGAACGCCGACTTGTTGGTTAGAGGCGGGGGGAAAAACAGTTTGCGGGTCCCGATATTGTTCAGATTACGGCTGATAAAGTTGCTATAGCTCGCGAGAAATTGAAAGCCGCCAGAGATAGGCAGAAGCAATATGCGGATCCGCGTCGTCGACCAGTTAATTTTGTAGAAGGAGAATTGGTTTATTTAAAAGTGTCACCTTGGAAGGGCGTGATTCGTTTTGGTAAACGTGGAAAATTGGCTCCGAGATTCATAGGTCCATTCAAAATCCGTCAACTAGTTAATGACCAAACAGTTGCCTTAGACCTTCCTTCTGAATTAAATGGTATTCACGACACCTTTAATGTTTGCTATTTGCGGAAATGTAATGTGGAGGATCCAACCCAAATCCTTCCGTTACAAGATCTTAGAGTTGACCAAGGTCAGAAATTAGTAGAAGAGCCCATTGAGTTAGTTGATAGAAAAGTGACTAAATTACGCAAGAAGGAGATACCTATGGTTCTAGTGAAATGGAAACATAGTTTGGGAGAAAATCTTACTTGGGAGACCGAGTCGAGTATGAGGGCCCGTTACCCTAGTTTGTTCGAATCTAGTTAGATTTCGGGGATGAAATCTTTTAAGGAGGGAAGATTTGTAACACCCTGAATTTGGGCCCAGTAGAATCAGGTATTTATTTAAATTTAAATACGTACATTTAATGGTTTAAATATGTTTGATTGTGAAATTAATAGGTAAATAAGTCTCAGGAGATATTGTGACTAGTAAAATATTAATTGTTTTAAATAATCTTAGACGACGGTAAAATAAAATAATTTTCTTGCAATTAGTATTTAGGTTCCAGACAATAGATCAAAAGGTGGTATAATATTGTACTGTAACTCAAATGGGACGGTTTAATAAAAAGGAGTGGTCGATCATATTTTTCCCCAATTCTCATTTTCACCTAGTTTTTAACCTAATCAAAAACCTAGCTAAAATCCTTATCAAATCAAAAGCTTAAAACAAATTGATTGAAGAATGGAAGCTTGAATCTTTGTTAAGATCATCATCCTCATCTCTCTTTGTGTTCTTCATCTTGTAAGTTACATTTTATATATGATGAGTTTTAAACAAATTATTGATTATTATGATTTGAAGTTTGATGAGTTAAATTAGTGTTTGTATATCGATTTGATGATGATGATTAAACTTCTTGCACTCGATTAAGTGATAATGACATAATAGTTCTTGAGTTTTTGGTTTGAAGATGTGTAAGTTAGGTTATAAGTGATTTTGATGTTTGATGATGAATTGTTGCTCGAATCATGGGTGTATGATGTTATTAGGTGTTATGGTTCATAGAAATCGATTAAAATGTGAGTTAAAAGCTGAGTTTGGTTGATTTGGTGATTTTTGGTTCGAACATGAATAGTGCAGAAATCGCAGGTCTGGAAGACGAAGGAATACGATCGTATTCCAGGGAGTACGTTCGTATTCCTGGGAGTACGGCGTATTCCCCAATCGTATTCCCAATCGTACTCCTTAAATGAAGGTCTGATCAAAACTGAGCTGGAAAATGGTCGGGAATACGGCGTATTCCCTTGAATACGGTCGTATTCCCGGGAGTACGGCGTACTCATGAAACGTATTCATGGGAATACGGCGTATTCAATAGAGTACGATCGTATTCCCCTGGTTTGAATGGGCAACTTCTAAATTTAGCTTAATTAGGTGATTTAACTTGCACATTGTATTATATTGCTTAGTATATGCTTGATTTTGGTATTAAGTAAATATAGGATGATTTTGAGATTGATTTGGATTTCTCTTATGTTTCAGAACCGCCGAAGACTCAATAAAGTTAGAATTTTGAGTGGAGACGGGATCGAGAAAGGTGAGTGGACTTTGATCTTTCACTATATTTAGTGATCACTTATGTGGTTACTCCAAGTGTTATTTGTTGCATTTGTGTGTTAAGCGTTTTGTGAATTAGTAAGCAAGTGTTATGAGATCTATTGATAATTGTGTTAAGGAGGTCAACTTGTTGGACGTTTTGTTACAGGTTAGTCAACACAAGAGTTGTAAACATGTGTTGTGAATAGAGCTTGTGTTGACTAAAGGTAATAAACCGTTATCGGTTAACCACTGTATTGGCCTGCAGTTGGTGTAAGTGTCGCTTGGTGGGCCACCGCGGCTGAGGGTGCCACAAGGGCCACCGATCCTCTAGTGATGTTGAGTCAATGTGTTAAATTGTTGTAGACTCATGGTGTTAAACTAGGTGTAGTGTTAGTAATGAGTTAACTCACTTAGCTTCATGCTAATCCCTCGTTGTTTACTCTTTGCAGGTTAATATATTTTGTTAAGGGCGGGTCTCGGAGTAAATTGAAGGAGTGTTCTACAATGATGAAACTCTGATGATTTTTGTAATACTTTAAATGTTTTGTTAAAGTAACGCCCATCTAATTTGTGTAGTTATATAACGAAATACTTATGTAAAGGATTATGTATATTTTAGGATAATCCAGGGTTATGTATATATGGGATATTGCTTCCGCGATGTAAAAAAAAAAAAAAAAGTGCTTAAATTTAGGGGCGTTATAATATTGAATAAAAAAACTACCGCCGTATAGTGCGGGTATACTACTAGTATTAAAGTCGTTATAATTAAATGCATTTACGTTTAATTAATTGTATGTTTCCTTTTTTTTATAGTGTTTTATGAAATATTATGTATCAATATTATATCTTTAGTCAAACAAAAATTTATAAAAACTGACCCATTATACTTATCATCAAAACATGAAGTATAACATCAAACTTGAATAACTTGAATTCAAAAAATTCTAAGTTGTTTTTTCTTGTTTGTATTTTTAATATTTGTTCTTCAAAAGTGACGCCTGATATTTATATATGTTTTTTTGTACACGACTGGTTTTGACCCGATCCGTTTTGCCAGTTATTCAACATTTTATTATTGATGTCTCTAGTGCCAAGGGTCCCCTGTAAATAAATTTTCAGGATCCACCACTGATTCTACGTGATTATAAGGGTTTGAGCTTCTAGTTTTTAACAATCTCAATCTCTCATCCCTATATGGCAACAAAAGTTTAGAAGGAATTATTAAAAAAAGAATCACTGAGAATCAATTAGAATCTCTTTTCAGATTAGCTTTTTAAAGTAGCTTGAAAATAATTCTCGGCTCCATCTCTAGCTTCAACTACAATCTTCAACTCCATTTACAGTAGCTTCTGTAAAGAATTATGGGTTTATTGTTTGTTTATGTATTAAATTTTACACATTTTACTATTGACTGAGTCGAACTTTAAAAAATTTCTATTATATGTGTTGAACTTGTAGATACCATATATTGTATAAACTTTAATTTTTGTATAAAGTTGAAGTTCATTTAATATTTCTTATCTTATACCATTTGGACACTAGTTAGTCGAACCCTTTTAGATATTAGTTTTCTATATTATGAATGAGGTCCAACTAGTAGATACGAATCTAGGAAATTGCATATATAGATATACGTACGGATGTATTTATCAATATTTAAGCTTGTTATGGTATATAAAATCTTGATTTGCATATAGATATGATTACGTACGATTGTGTAGGCCTGTTAATGGGACGGGTCGGGTCGGATTTTGACAATATTTAATGGGTCAAGAGATCCATTTACATGGGTCTGGATCTGGCCCATTAGTTATTGGATTATGATCCGATCCAAGATCCAACTAAATTAATGGATCTAAATCTGGGTCGACCCATTAAATTTAAAAAAAATTAGAATTTTTTTTTATTTTTATTTCATTTAATAAGAAATGTTAACACAAAATAAACCAAGTATATCTCTAAAAAAATTTCATTTGTTTATTAACATTCAACCAATAGTATCAAAACATTGTAACATTAGTATATCCTAATAAAGATTTAAATCATTCGATTAGTTAGTTTTACAGCGTGAATCATTTTCAATCATACGTGGATCGGTTGATAAATTGTGATACGTACCGTTTAATAATTTTGCTACGTCCATTATATATATATATATAGCATGAAACTTGACATAAACATCATTTTTAATTTTCATATATAACAATTGTTACATAATGAAAAAGTATATTGTTTGTAGAATGGTTGTATATAATTTTTTTTAATTGTTGTTTTTTATAGCTTAAATAGGTCTACCCGAGCGGGTCATGAGTCGACCCAAATAGAGATCCATTTAAATGGGTCGATTCATAAGATCCCTTATTTGATCAATGGATCCGACGAGACAGGGCAGATCTAATCAAGATCTGACCCATTGACACCGGTAGATCCGGTTTGCCCTATTTAGCGTTACACCTAAAACATGTAGAAATAAAAACTTTAGTTAAACCTAACACGTGTTTTGTACGGAGAATTAATAATCATTTTTGTTGTTCCTGTGTTTCATATGTCTCTCGGTTAGGTACTTAGGTGACTTGACATGATATAATCACTCCATTATGTGAATTACATTTTTTAGAATTTATATCAAACTTTAAGGTTGGACAACATATAGTATCGAAGATGTGTTTTTTTTCATATAATGTTGTACCAATTCATTCTATATGTTTTATTTACCGTTAATATTGACATGTGTATAAAATTAGAAATTTATAAGGTCGATGTTTCATCCTTATGAAACATTATATTAGAAAAATTTAGAATTGCGTTTACTTCAAAAAATTTCACGAAATTCGTTTGAATTGGAATATAAATTTCACTACATAAGAGTGTTTGAATAAAGAATATTATGATTCATTAAATTCCTTCGCACCAGATAAGTCACATTCCTTGAAATGTCAATTCTTTTGATGATTTCAATTCCATCGTAAATATTTCGTGAACCAAACGCAAGCTTAAACTTTCAAATAATCTTAAAGATTTTTGAAAGGCTTTTATATATTCCACCACTTTTAACTCCGAATCAAATTGAAGCTCAAATTAAAGAACATGTCAGTGATCGAATCATCAAATATAATTCTTGGCCAAGTTAAAAGTTTGAAATACGTTGCAAGGAATGAGACAATGAAGAATGCAATAACTCGATATGAATTAGTTTCCAAGTTTAAAAATCCACTTGGATATAAGCGTGAGTATTTGGTTATGTTATTATTCTCTAGACATGTCTCGGTGAGTCTGTATTTTCTCTGTGGGAGTTCCACAAAATTTGTAGAAGATCGTTGATTTTCGATTATTTAGAAATTTCATCACAAATCTCCTTTAGTAAAAAATAAAAAATAAATGTAATAACAAGCAAGACACATGCTGATCAATAACAACAACAATACTACTACATCCGTTCCAAAATAATTATACAGTTTTGACTTTTTGAAGACTAAACAAAAATATTTAATGTTAAAGTTGAAAAAGAAAGACTTCAAAAAGTCAAAAACTGGACAATTATTTTGAGACGGGGTAGTAAATTTTGTCAAATGTAGAGTATGGTGTATGGAGAAGGTACGATGTGATAATGTCTATGAGCTCAAAATAGTGATGGCGAGTATTTTTACTCTAATGTACACGGCCTAATCGGGTTATCCCGTGACCGTTTCCGACCCTTTCTCTGGCCGCCCCAAGATATGCTTCTAGTGATGTTTGAACCTGGGACCTCTTGTGAGGATAACATGATGCCAACCACTAGACTATCTTGTGATGGTTTATGCTAGTTATGGTATATAATCTTAATTAGCATGTAATTATGGTTAAAATTGTAGATTCACTTTGCCAATTTAATTAGTTTACTTAAAACATGTTTTGTGGATACATAATTGTCAATATTTACTTAAACCTAAAACATGTTCCTTGTATTAGAGATTTTTGTTGTTCAGTGTGTTTGTTTATTACAGAAGTAGTTTGGTTATTGTTTTGGTCAAAAATTACTAAAGCAATTAAGTGATCAAAAATTAGTTTGTGAGGTCAGGTGTAAAATTACTATCAAGATAATTACGCTTTTACACGATTATCTCTATTAGTAAGTCGATATTTTGTGTTAAAAAGATTGATTAAATCTGTGGATCCTTGTCGAGCAAACGTTTTAATATCGAAGCTCAAGAACAGATTAAGGGTAATGTTATTTTGACAACGAAAAGATAAGTAATATTCAAGTTAAACGGTGAAAATAAGAAATAAGTGCAATTGACACGATATGCAATGTAAATAAATAAAAATGACACGATGATATACGAGGAAAGCCCTTGATCAAGGTTAATCGCCGGCACAAAACCTCGGGAAGGATCAAACGATCCTTACCTTTGTTACTCTTATTAAAATGAAAGTAAATGATTACAAACTAAGAGCGCACGGATGATCGGCTAAGTGAATTTGTGTGTGATTTTAGCTAAGTGTTGATGAAATGATCGTGAACGAGAATGATAGCAGAGCGTGTGGGTGTTTATAGGTGAAAAATAGCAAGTATTCGTTAACCTAAATGATCATCCGAGCCTCATTTATATACTAAGAGTGTTTAACAATAATTCCGAAATATCAGGGATCCTCCGAGAAATGATGAAGACCTCCAACGTCTCTTTTGACTCTATTCCACACGTGCATAAGACTTCGTCCTCATAGAATCGTATCAGATCCTCTTCACATAATCCGGAGCGTATCTCATTAACGCGTTCTTCATAAGACCTGGTCAATATTCAAAGGAAACAAACGTGTTATATAGTTCAAGATCCTTAACTAAGATAAGTCCAGGATCCTGAGCTATGTGTACTCCGGGATTGATCATAGGATCCTTAAATAAATATCTTCCTGCTCCAGAATCCTGCATAATTGTGTTAGATAAATATATCTTGAATAGGATCCTGCAAGACAAATAACAAAGATACTCACAGGATCCTTAGTTATATCCGTGATCCTGAATGCAGACTTATAAATCATCAATATCCTTTGATACGAATAATAAATGTAAACAACTTCCATACCTGAGTAATAGTATTATGAAGCCGGTAAGGATCCTGCAAAGTTAGATAAAAATCTACCCACAACAATTGCACCCGAAGTTATAACGTTTTTCAGGATCCTTAAACGTTGTAACTTCTCAAGGGAACCACTTAAATCGCGTTAGGTAAGATATTATACACGTATCGGAAATCGCGCCCAAATATTAATGATAACCTTTAAACCCTTATCAGATCAAACCGTCATCATTATATCGGATAAGTCCTTTTATCTCTCATCCTTCTTCTTCGTCATTTTTTGTTTAAAAGCATCCCACAGTCTCATCTTCATATCTAATCCTTAAAAAACTATCGGAGTGATCGTACAGAACTCAACCATGTCAGGTAATTTTTTCTTCTTTACTTTCTGTAATTTTATCCTTTTCATTCATAATAACCTTCAATAATCTTTCAGTGCACTTCACCCTATCTGACGTTGATCCAGAGATTCCTCAAAAAGAAGCGATCAAGATCAGTAATGCAAGGTTCAAGCCTTTTTCCACGCATTTTCTCTCCAAAAAGAGAAAAGTTGAAGAACTATATGATACCGAAACCCCTGCATCTAACCTTATGATGGTAAGGCCCTTCATTCCTAATTTCTTTTTGAGCAAAAATTCCTAAAATTGATCCTGTTATTAGGCCGCAGACATCATGATAGATAGATACTCAGAAAAAGTTGAAGAGGTCGACAATCTGATTGCTGACCAAAAGAAGAACGTTCTTAAGCTGGAGAGAGCCAAACGGAAGATCAAAGCCCTTAAAGCTATGCTTGCCGCAAGATCCAATTACTCCAACGAGGAAGGAACAAGCATGAATAATACCCTAATGGCAGAGATGAAGAGAGATGCCACTATCGCTGTTTTGGAATCCAAAATCCATATGGCCACAGAAGCTGCTGAAAATAATCTAGATGCCAGCTTATGGGACATCAAGGGATGGAAGGAGAAACTGGAAAGAATGAAAGATGATTATTCTCCAAACCCATTCTTCATAGGTTTCGGAGGATCCAAGGTTTCAATAGGAAAAGCAACCAAATCACCCCAGATGAGGATTATCGAGACACTAATCAAAGGCGAAGCGTCCAATCCTAAAGATGATGAAGACATGACAGCAGCCGATGGTACAGTCAACAGCGAATAATCCTCGGGCTAGGATGGCATTTGACAAGCCGGAACCTGATTTTCGCTTTCATTTTGATGCTCTTTTATTTCCCACGGGCTGTGGTTGTATCAAACAATTGTTTGGGGTGAGGTTGACCTGGTATGGCCAATCACGGTGGTGTTTGAATGTGGTTCATGTTCGCCACAGGACAATTTCAATTTCCTGCTTTTCTTTCGAACTTCAACCTTAGGATTGTATAATCCTTAGATCTTTTGGTGTTAATAATATTAGAATATTATCTTCATCTTGAGTCTTCAGGATACTAAGGAAATTCCTTCAGTATACATATATATGTTTGCTTAGAAACAGGGTCCTGAGGAGATTCCCTCAGAATACATCCATGATAATGAGAAGATTCTCTCAATATCTATTCAGCATTACAGGTTTCAAGGATCCTTAACTGGATCTGAAATAATGATGGGTTAGGGATCCTCAGATTCAAGGATCCTTAACTGGATTCCATATAAACTGGAATTTAGGATCCTGAGACTTCAAGATCCTAAAATAAACTGTTGATAATGAGGAACTCCCAACGAGTAATTCCTGTAACATATAAATGTTAATAATTTGTCAAATAATTGTGAAAACAATTTGTTTTTTGAAAAATGTTGTGATCTTAAAAAGATTTTGCGATCCTTAGATCAAAACAGCTTTTGATAATCATGAAAACATTAGAGCTAATAAAGTTTTTTATTAGACTTAACCAATGAAAATTTTGATAATGTGAATACATCATAACCATTGGATAGTTTATAAAAACTATAATAGTGACATGTAAATGCCAAACCATCAGGTAATGTGATAACATTACAAACCGTTTGATTCTTGGGCTACACCATTTGAGACATGAAAATGCCTAACCAATTGGTAATGCGAAAACATTACAAACCTTAGAGTGACGTGAAAACGACACAAACCTTAGATCGATACGTATAGTGCACATCAGTATCGACATTCGTTAGCGCTTGATCTATAGGCCAACGGAAATGAAGTTGTCGGGTACAAGAGGCATCACCGATTCCCTAACCATGGCACTATAATCAAACATCGTGCGCACCCGGCGAGGTGTCAAAACACTTTTCGTAGAGAGGTGTTTATCCGTACGGAAACCTCTAAACCTTAGAGAATCGCTGGGATCCTTAACGGAGGAGAGGTGGCCAACCTCTAATCTTCATTCCATGATCCTTAAGTATATGAACTACAACAAATACAAAATCTTGGGTAAAGGTGGGTGTTAGTTTGCCTAACACCCCTCCGATGCTTAAGTCAGTAGGGTATTCAATGAGAATAACAATCACAATTAACTTTCATGCATATATATATATATAATTATAATACACACACACACATATATATATATATATATATATATATATATATATATATATATATATATATATAGTAAAAAGTATTAAAATCAATGAAAAGTTAAGGATCACAGGAGTACCTTTTATGTCGAATAAAAACATTCAACTTACATATGATAGAGCTTCAAATGAATGGCATTCCAGGATCTCGGAAGTAGTTCACTATCCATGTTGGCCAACCAATATGCCCCCTTCCAGCATCCGAATCTATCAAATATGGACCTTCCCACTTTGGTGCTAGCTTTCCTTCCGCAGGATTCTTAGTATTTTGAAATACTTTCCTTAATACCAAATCTCCTGCTCGAAACCTTCTTATCCTGACATTCTTGTTGTAGGATCTTGAAATTCTCTGTTAGTATGCTGCAATCCTAAATTTAGCACGATCCCTTAATTCATCCACAGTGTCTAGATCCTGAATCAACGCTTCCTTGTTTGCTTCCAAGGTCTGCATCCGGGATCTTGCCGTTGGGATTACCATATCTGTTGGGATCATAGCTTCGGATCCAAACACCAAAGCAAAAGGAGTTTGCTTAGTTGCCTCCTTTTCAGTGGTCCTATCAGCCCATAAAACAAAAGGCAATTCTTCAGCCCATCTTCCTTTCTTAGCATCCAGCATCTTCTTCAGATTGTTGATTATAATTTTATTGCTAGATTCTGCTTATCCATTAGCTTGAGGATGGACTGGAGTTGAAGTTATTATCTTGATTCCCCAACTTTCACAAAACTTAGTTGTTCTTTTTCCAATAAATTGAGATCCATTGTCACACACTATTTCTGCCGGGATCCCAAACCTTGTGAGGATATTTCTCTTGATGAATGAAATAACATCCTTTTCCTTTACTTGAACAAATGCTTCAACTTCAATCCATTTTGAAAAATAATCCCTCATTGCAAGCATAAACACTTTTCCTCCTGGAGCAACTGGTAGTTTTCCAACAATATCCATCCCCCATTTCATAAACGGCCATGGTGAGATAATCGGATGCATCGGTTCTGCTGGTTGATGATGGATGTTTCCGTGTCTTTGACAAGCATCACATTTGCGAGCAAAATCCATGGAATCCTTCTTCATAGTAGGCCAGAAGTATCCTGTCCTTAAAACTTTTGAAAATAATGCTCTGCCCTCAGAATGATTCCCACAATCGCCTTCATGTATATCCTTAAGAACCGCTTTTGCTTTAGGATCCTCAAGGCATCGCAATAATGGTCCTGCAAGTGATTTTTTATACAATATACCATTTTCAATAGTAAAACGGGATACCTTTAATCTGAAGGCTTTAGGATTATTTTCATCCTTAGGGATCACATCGTGTTGTATATATTCCATGATCGGCTGCATCCATGATCCTGTCTTGCCCCCAGAACCTGATGCATTCGATTTGTCTCCAGGCTGAGGATCCTCAATGTCACACACTTGCTCTTTATTGTGATCCTTATCAGCGATGGCAGGCGCTGCAATATGGATAATTGGTATTTTGACATCCGGTGGGATCCTTAGACTTGATCCTAGATTAGCCAAAGCATCCGCCTCAGTGTTTTCCTCACGTGGTACCTGTTGAATGTCGAAGACCTCGAAGCTACCTGCAAGATCCTTAACAATCTCCAAATACGCATCTAATCTATCTACTTTTACAGTATAAGATCCATTATAGTGATTAGCAATTAATAATGAATCAACATACACATTTAAGTATTTTATTCCAATATTCTTAGCTAATTGTAATCCCGCAATTAATGCTTCATATTCTGCCTCATTATTTGTAGCTTGAAATTCACATTTTATGACTTGAGGCATGATATCACCTTGATGTGATTTTAATACAATTCCTAATCCAGTTCCTTTTACATTAGAAGCACCATCAGTATATAATGTCCATCTTTCACTTATTTGATTTAGTTCTTGCACTTCTAAATCTACTTTATTTTGGAGATCACTAGTAAAGTCAGCAATAAAATCCGCTAAAGCTTGAGATTTAATTGCATTCCTAGGTTCATAAATTAAATTATAAGCACTTAATTTTACAGACCATTTAGCTAAACGTCCTGATATTTCTGGTTTCCTCAAAACGTTTTTAATAGGATAATTGGTTCTTACATGTATCGGGTGTGTCTCAAAATAATGCCTAAGTTTAGTTGATGCCATGACTAATGCAAGTATAAGTTTTTCGAGATGAGAATACCTGGTTTCCGCATCTAATAGGCTTTTACTTACATAGTAAACATGATGTTGTTGCCCTTCATGATCCTTCACGAGCACCGCACTTACAGCATTTCTGGATACCGATAAATAGAGAAACAGTGGTTCGCCATTCTCAGTCTTCATCAATAAAGGAGCTGATGACAAGTATTCCTTCAATTCTTGAAATGCAGCTTCATGCCTTTCTCCCCACTCAAATTTTTTGTTCTTTTTGAGGATATCGTAGAATTCCTTGCATCTGTCTGAGGATCTTGAAATAAAACGGTTCAGAGCTGCAATCCTTCCCGTTAACCTTTGTATATCCTTTGGGCTTGACGGAGATTTTAGATTAAGAATGGCTTTGATCTGTTCTGGGCTTGCTTCTATCCCTCTCTTGGTCACCATATATCCCAAGAATTTTCCTGCCCCCACTCCAAAGTGGCATTTAGCAGGATTGAGCTTCATGTTATACTGATCTAGAATGTCAAAGGCCACCTTAAGATCCTGAAGATGATCCTCAATTCTCTTTGACTTTACTACCATGTCGTCGATGTATACTTCCATTGTGCTTCCCAATTGGTCTTTGAACATCATGTTGACTAGCCTTTGGTATGTTGCACCTGCATTTTTAAGACCAAAAGGCATAGCAATATAACAATAAATACATGTGGGGGTTATGAAGGCTGTGTCTTCCTGGTCCGAAGGTTCCATCTGAATTTGTTGAAATCCTGAAGAAGCATCCATAAAAGTTAGGATCTCGTGCCCAGCCGTAGCATCCACCATTGAATCTATATGGGGCAATGGAAAAGGATCCTTCGGGCAGGCTTTGTTGAGATCCGTATAGTCCACACACACTCTCCATTTCCCATTCTTCTTTTGTACCACCACCACGTTTGCCAACCATCTTGGAAACTTTACTTCCCTTATCATGCCAGCAGCAAGTAGTCTTTCAACATCAGCCTGGATAATAGCATTCCTTTCCGGCGCAAATTTTCTTCTCTTTTGTTGAACCGGCCTGAAACTATTATCAATTCCAAGTTTATGAGTTATGATATCCTTAGATATACCTGTCATATCCTCTGGCTTCTAGGCAAAAGTCGATTTCCTTTGATTCAAGAACTTCATCAGATCCTGTTCAAGATCCTCTGGGACGCTTGATCCTATAAGCACCTTTTCTTCAGGATCCTTCGAGCTCAGCGGCACTTCTTTGACGTCCCGCTCCTTTGTATCTAGGACATTCCATGCCTTGTTCTTTAATTGCTATGCTGACGGAGGCTTGGCAGTAGATTTCATTGACGTTGTATAACAATCCTTTGCTTCTTGTTGGTCACTGCTGATCTTGACTACCCCCCATGGGGTTGGTAATTTGACGCATTGATGATACGTTGAGGGTACCGCTTTCATATCGTGCAACCATGGTCTTCCCAGGATAATGTTATAGCTCGACAAACAATCCATAACACAGAACTTTTGAACAGAGTTTACCCCTTCAATGTAGATTAGCAATTTTATATCACCAACTGTAATTTTTGTTTCTCCGCTGAATCCTACCAACACGGTGGATCTCGAAGTGATTTCTGATTCTAGGATACCCATCCTTTTCAATGTCTCCAGACGAATGATGTTGACTGAGCTTCCTCCATCAATCAGGATCCTTCGCACAAAGTGATTGGCAACATAAAGAGTAATAACCAAACCATCATGGTGAGGATCCTGAACATCTTGCAAATCATCCTCATCAAATGCAATGACCTTCTCGTCTTTCTTCATGGAAGTCCTTGTAGGTTTATACGGCTTTTCTGATTTTGATTCCCTTGCGTGCCTCTTCGCTGCAGAATAAGAAGTGCCACATATATCAGAGCCACCATAAATAAAATTGATTACCTTGGCATCCGAAGGTGGGGATCCTGCTCTAGTTGGGATCCTGCGATTATCCTGAGACTCAGGATCCTGAACTCTGTCGTGATCCTTCGCGTGATCCTTCTTTTTCCCAAGCAGATCCTTCAAGTATCCTTTGTTGAGAAGATGACTGATTTCTTTCCGGAGAGCTATGCAATTCTTAGTTGTGTGGCCGAAATCTTCATGATAGGCACACCATTTCGATTTATCCTTCCACGCATATGACTTGTCATTCTTCTTTGGCCATCTTGCCTTGTCTCCAAGATCCTGTATGGCACACAATATATCTGTTGTGTCTGCAGAAAAATTATAATCAGTTATTTTAGGATATTCTTCGTCATCTTCGTCAACAGCATTCACACGACGATCCTCATTTCTGGTATATGGTTTGTTCCGGTTTGATCTGAATGAGGACGAGTCTGACTCCCTGTTAGGCCTATCGTATGCTGATTGAGTATCCACCCTCTTCTGTATCATTGCATCTTCTTCCAATCTAATAAACCTCAAAGCCCTGTTTCTAACTTCATCGAGGTTCCTGCAAGGATTCATAACAAGATCCTCATAAAATGGGGAATCCCTTTTGATTTCCATTTTAAAGGCTTGTACGGCAGTAGGCATATCCAAGTTAGGTATGTTCAAGGATTCTCTCCCGAATCTCCCTACAAAATCTCGAAGAGACTCGTTAGCTTTTTGGACAATTCTATATAGATCAGTCGTTAATTTTTCAAATGTTCTACTGTAACAGAATTGATTATTAAATAAATTAACCAAATGAGCAAATGAAGTAATAGAGTAAGGAGGAACGTTCAACAGCCATTTTAGTGCGGATCCTGTAAGAGTAGAACCAAAGCCCTTGCATAAACATGCTTCTTTAAGATCAGAAGGGATTGGAATGATTTCCATCATCTCCCTGTATTGTTGTAACACCCCCAAATTCACTGTTTAGCGGAAGCAGGTTTTGGGGTGCTACTAATCAAATATCACAGCGCAAAGATAAAGCAAACGACATCTATATGCAACGTTTGTAAATTAGTTACATTCCCATAGATATAATGTTTGAAAACATAATGTTTTTGTATACAAAATGTAGTTTCCTAGAGCCCACGCGTATAGCGGGAGATTCTATTACATAATCAAAATATACAAAAGATAATGCTAAAGATCTCCGTTAATGCAGTTGTGTTGAAATCATGCGACTCTAGCTAAAGTCCTGGAGTAATCCTACTCCATCCGGGTACCTGAGAAAACATGCTTAAAAGGTCAACACGAATGTTGGTGAATCTCACAGGTTTGTAAGTAATATCAGTTTTGAACACGAGATTTCATCAATAGTGCCCGTAGGCGTAAAATCAGTAATTGCAATCCAACAATCATAAAATCCAGTATTTGCAATCCAGCAAATGTAAGTAAGTAAGTTATACCGTTGCCATGAGGCTCATAATCGAAGCTTAACCCGTAATTAATAAGTTTGCTCCCGTGACATGCTCGTAATTGAGCAAGCATTAGTAACGAATAATTAGTCACCCGTTTCTACGTGTAAATCAGTACGTGGCAGCGCTACTGCCCCGGGCGGGGAGGGTCATTTCCCTAATGGATCCATTAACTAGTGTTCGCGCTTAAGTCCATAACTAACGATATATGATGGAGAGACTTCTGTAAATAGTAAACAACTCATGCAATTCCGTTTGGTATAGTAAACAATTTAGTACTTGTGTTCAAGAAAAATCAGTAGCATGTTTCTCCCCCAATAAGATAAAACAGTAAAAGTGGGGCCGTAAGACTCACCTAAGTCTTGTAATAAGCCATAGCAATTAGCAAGTAGTAAATATAGCAAGTAGGTTCTCCGAACCCATAACCTTCAAATGCCTAATCATATGAAGTTATGTAAGTATGTGTCTCGCGAGACGTTTCGTTTAGTTGTACACAACTAGTATATCCAGTGTTTGTCCGTATGTTTGTAATTGTTTGTTGTTGGAAAACATGTCTGGCCCATTGGTGACCATTTGTTTGGAGTGTTATGCTTGAAAACATGTTTCTATGTCCCGTAGATGTTATATTGTATAATCGTTTGAAGTCCCAAATGTTTAACACTTAAATTGGAATTAAATTGTAAAACTGCTGTGTTTTGCGACACAATTATGAGACACAAAAGTTTGTCGTGCGACACAAGGGTTGTGTCGTAGACGTCATGCGACACAAGGATACGACACAAGGACTGTGTCGCATCGGATACGATATGCTAAATTAATAGCGACATAGTGGTTGTGTCGTATAAAAATACGACATAAAATGCGACACAATCTTGTGTCGCAGAGGTTACGACACTAAAGGTTTGGTACGACACAATGTGCGACATAATAGGCTTTATGTGACATAGTATGCGACACAAGGCTTGTGTCGCATTGATGAACACCAACCCAGAAACCCAGAAACTGACGCGATTTTCCGATCCAAATCCCAAATCTAACGTATTTTTAGGCTGTAAAATCATGTTTTCTTCATACATATGGACAATACTAAGTTGTGTAAACATTATAACATCCAAACATTACACCAAAATTAGTAAATCTAAGATTTTAGAAAAATCCTTACAATTGCAAATCGAGAGAAATGGAGGCCGAAAATGATGATGGTGCTTTTGCAAATCTTGTTCCTTGTTTGTTGAGGATTCCGAAAATATAATTTTCGTGGGTCGATCTATGAATCCGAAATTTGGTGAAGATTTTTAGAGAGTGTTTGAGGTTGTGTGTGTGTTTTTGTTGGTGATAAATGAAAGAGGGAATGGGGTGGGGGTTGGGTTTTTGGCTGATCCAAAGAAAAGAAAGGAGGGAAAACGATTCCCAAATTACAGTATTTGCCCCGTGTCCTAATCGATTAATCGTTTGTTTTTAGTATTTAACCAAACAATTATATTTTTAAAATGTAACTGGAGTATTTAAATAAAAATACCTTGAAATTAATAATAAAAACAGTTGTCGAGATATTTAAATTATTTGGTTCGCGTTTGCTACATTTTTGTTATATTATTTAAAATGGCGTCGTGATAATGTAATTAATGTTCGTTCAATTGTGTATTTTATATAACAAAATACGTTCTCATTATTTAAGTAAATTCCTGTCACCAACGTCCAAGTAAATTTATGTCGGAATTCCATCCGGTTACTTTGTACGAGTCATCCAAATCGTGTAAGTACACATATATATATAAATCACCTTATATATATACAAATAGAGTCTGTAATTAGTCCTATTACATACTAATTACAACTAGTTATAAATAATTAGGCATAATTACCTATCCTAATTATGCAGGTGTTACATTATCCCCTTGTTAAAGAAATTTCGTCCCGAAATTAGCTCGAGTGTACGGACGGTGTTTTGTCTGGGAAGAGATGTGGGTATTTCTGTCGCATTTGGTCTTCCCGTTCCCAGGTGAACTCAGGGCCACGCCTAGAATTCCACCTGACTTTTACGATGGGAATACGACTCTGCTTCAATCGCTTGACCTCGCGGTCCATGATTTCCATAGGTTCCTCGACAAAATGAAGTTTATCATCGATTTGGATTTCGTCGAGCGGTATAATCAGTGTCTCGTCAGACAGACATTTCTTCAAGTTAGAAATGTGGAATGTGTTGTGAACGCTGCTAAGCTCAGCAGGAAGTTGCAGGCGGTATGCCACTGGACCAATCCTTTCAAGGATTTCGAATGGTCCGATGTATCTAGGGTTTAGTTTGCCTCGTTTTTCGAATCGAATGACACCCTTCCACGGTGCCACTTTGAGAAGTACCTTGTCCCCTACCTGGAACTCAAGGTGTTTGCGTCTCACGCCAGCATAGCTTTTCTGACGATCACGTGCGGCTTTCAGCCGGTTTTGAATACCAATGATTTTCTCAGTAGTTTCATGAATGATTTCTGGACCCGTGAGTTAGGAATCTCCTAACTCAGTCCAACAGATAGGTGATCGGCACTTACGCCCGTAGAGTGCCTCGAAGGGTGCAGCCTTAATGCTGGTATGGTAACTGTTGTTGTACGAGAACTCGCACAACGGTAAATGATTTTCCCAAGAAGTACCGAAGTCAACTACGCAGGCTCGTAGCATATCCTCCAGTGTTTGAATAGTTCGCTCGCTTTGGCCATCGGTTTGCGGGTGATAAGCAGTACTCATATCCAGACGAGTACCAAGAGATTTTTGTAGTGATTGCCAAAAGTTAGAAGTAAAACGGCTGTCCCTATCCGAGATGATCGAGATAGGTACACCATGTCGCGAGATGATTTCTTTGACGTAGATGCGAGTCAGACGCTCCATCTTGTCGGTTTCCTTGAATGCCAGAAAATGAGCAGATTTCGTGAGACGGTCCACGATCACCCAAATGGTATCGCAACCACTCGAAGTTTTTGGTAGTTTGGTAATGAAGTCCATGGTGATCTGTTCCCATTTCCATTGAGAAATTTCAGGTTGTTGGAGCAATCCCGAGGGTCTTTGGTGTTCGGCCTTGACTTTGGAACAGGTTAAGCATTTACTGACGTACCTGGCGATGTCAGCTTTCATGTTAGGCCACCAATACAACCCTTTGACGTCGTGATACATCTTGTCAGAACCGGGATGTATAGAGTATCGAGATTTGTGAGCTTCAGTCATCACCAAATCTCGCAAGTTTCCGAATTTGGGTAACCACACCCGGTTATAAAAGTATCGAGTCCCATCGGGTTTGATTTCGAATTGTTTATCCAAGCCTCGTAAGGCTTCATTTTTCAGGTTTTCATCGCTGAGTGCTTCGAGCTGAGTGGTAAGGATTTGAGCAGGGAGCTCGTTACGAATTGTCATGGAAAGTGCTCGGACTCGAAGGGGTTTCACTCGTTCTTTTCGGCTTAAGGCATCGGCAACTACGTTAGCCTTGCCCGGATGGTATTTGATCTCGCAGTCGTAGTCACTAAGTAACTCAACCCAACGACGTTGCCTCATGTTTAGATCCTTCTTATCGAATATGTGTTGGAGACTTTTGTGATCGGTAAAGATAGTGCTTTTCGTACCGTAGAGATAATGTCTCCATATTTTTAATGCGAAGACCACGGCACCTAACTCGAGGTCGTGGGTCGTATAATTTTTCTCGTGGATTTTTAGTTGTCTTGAGGCATAGGCAATGACCTTTTCCCGTTGCATTAACACGCAACCAAGTCCTTGGTGTGAGGCGTCGCAATAAACTATGAAATCATCGGTGCCCTCGGGTAAGGACAAGATTGGTGCACTGCAAAGTTTGTTTTTCAATAGCTGGAAAGCTGACTCTTGCTTATCAGTCCAATCGAACTTCTTCTCTTTCTGAGTCAGTGTTGTTAAGGGAACAGCTATTCTTGAAAAGTTTTCAATGAATCGACGGTAATAACCAGCAAGACCTAAGAATTGTCTCACTTCGGTTGGAGTGGTCGGTGACTCCCAGCCCTTGATTGCTTCAATCTTGGCAGGATCAATATGAATTCCTTGGCTGTCAATCACATGTCCGAGGAATTGTACGGTTCGAATCCAGAACTCACACTTAGAGAATTTGGCATATAACTCTTCGTGTCTAAGGAGTCCTAGAATGGTTTTCAGATGTTGAACATGTTCCTGCTCATTGCGAGAGTAAATCAGGATGTCATCGATAAACACAATGACGAATTTGTCAAGATATGGTTTGCACACCCGATTCATAAGGTCCATGAATACGGCCGGTGCGTTGGTTAAACCGAATGGCATTACTTGGAATTCGTAATGCCCGTAACGAGTTCGGAAGGCTGTCTTTGGAATATCATTGTCGCGAACTCGGAGTTGATGATAACCTGACCGTAGATCAATCTTTGAGTAAACACTTGATCCCTGGAGCTGGTCAAATAGATCATCGATTCTAGGAAGCGGGTACCGATTCTTTATGGTTAGCTTATTCAGCTCTCGGTAATCGATACACATGCGGAAAGATCCATCTTTCTTTTTCACGAATAAGACCGGAGCTCCCCAAGGCGAGGAACTTGGTCGAATGAATCCTCTGTCCAGGAGTTCCTGTAGTTGGTTAGACAACTCCTGCATTTCGGATGGTGCTAGACGGTAAGGGGCTCGTGCCACGGGTGCAGCTCCTGGCACAAGTTCGATTTGAAATTCAACTTGTCTAGGTGGCGGAAGTCCGGGCAAGTCTTCAGGAAAGACTTCCGGGAAATCCCGCACGATTGGAATATCCTCAAGTCGCTTCTCCTCCGACTTATTCTCCGTTACATGTGCGAGGATGGCTTGATACCCTTTTCGTAGATATCTTCTAGTTTTGAGGCATGATACAATATTCAAATTTCGGCTGCCGGTCTCCCCTTGTAGGACTAAGGTTCCACCGGAGACAAGAGGTATGCGAACGAGTTTGTCATGACAGATGATTTCAGCTCGGTGCTTGGATAACCAATCCATACCGATAATAATATCGAAGCTGCCGATCTCGACAGGAATTAAATCAATGGGAAACGTTTCGTTCGTAAGGTTAAGTGTACAGTTGCGTATGATGTTATCAGTCTCAATCAGTTTGCCGTAAGCTAATTCTACAATGTATTTAGCATCTAAGTCAGTGGGAGTTATATCAAGTAAAGGGCTAAATTTCTTAGAAATGAAACTTCTATCGGCACCAGTATCAAATAATACGGAAGCAGTAAGGTCATTGAGAAGGAACGTACCCGTCACGACATTCGGGTCTTGTCTGGCTTCCCCAGCCTTGATAACGAATGCTCTACCGCGAGCAGGGTTGTTGTTGTTTTTTAGCTTTGGGCAATCTTTCTTGAAATGCCCTGAATTTCCGCACCCAAAGCAGGCCTTTGGTGCATTAGTGGTGGGGGTAGGAACATTGGTCCGGCAATCCTTGGCTAGATGCCCGAACCGTTTGCAGTTGGAGCAAGGGCAAGAACCGTCATGATGACGATTGCATTTGGGACAGTAGGGTCTGCTCCCGCTGTACCCTTTCTTCTCCGAAGTCCCCGATGAATAAGCCTTAATAGATTCAGGCTTCTTGTTGGTGAGTTGGTTGGATGAGTTGGGGTTTCCTTCCCATTTGCGTTTGTTGTTTGCAGATGGGGTTGAAGTTGTGCCAAGGCGGACAGAATTTGCCGTTAGCTCATGAGCCATACGAATGGCGCTCTGAATAGTACCCGGTTTGGATGAAGTCACCAGGTCTTGGAGTCTCTTGGGAAGTCCATCGACGTATTTCTCGATCCTCTTGTACTCAGGATCGACCATGGTTGGGCACAGAAGTGCCAGTTGGTGGAAACGGTTGGTGTATCCGGTGATGTCATCACCCTGCATCTTGTGGTTTTAGAATTCCAATTCCAGCTGTTTCAATTCATCCCTGGGGCAGTACTCGCCCCTCAACATCTCCTTCAACTCCTCCCACGGGAGTTTGTAAGCATTAGCAACACCCACAGTCTGGGCATAGGTGTTCCACCAGGTGAGTGCGGTGTCAGTAAAAGTACTAACGGAGAACTTAACCTTGTCTCCCTCCGCACAGTTGCAAATAAGAAATACAGATTCGACTTTCTCGATCCAGCGTACTAGACCGATAGCTCCTTCAGTACCTGCAAAGTTCAGAGGTTTGCAGTTCTGGAAATCTTTGTAAGAACAGGGTTTAGGTTGTGGTCCATTAGTAGCTGTATCTTCGCTACCAGGAGTCGATGTTCGGGTAGCTAGGGCTTGGGCCACACTACGGGCAATCAGACCCGCAATTTCGGCTTCACTGAGGGTGATCTGTCGACGAGGAGGCATGATGCTGAATAAGAAAAGAACAAGGAAAGAGGAATAAGATATTTGCATGAAATTATGATATGTCACAAGTGTAAATGATGAGATACATGATAACAGTACGAAGTGACAATCACATTTCACCTAGATAAACAAGTTGAATACAAGGTACGGGTTTCCAAAAGATTACAGAGTAATAGTAGTACAAAAGTGCCGGGAATTGTTACATCCGGTTGAATCACATAGGCCCTAATAAAGTAGTTAGCTGGTTACAAGTTACAGACTGATCTAATCTTGATGCAGATTAATCTGTTCCATTAGCGCGACAAGGCGGTCCACGGTTTCTGCTAGTCTGTTGGCTTGCCTGGCGTTGTCTTCAACCAAGGCCATTCGTTGTACTAGTGCTCGAGAGTGATCCTCAGTCTCCTGTGAACGCTGTTCACATTCCTCTAGTCGGTTTCTTACGAGTTCATCCGCACCTAATTCAGCGGTCATTGAATCCTGAATTATGCTTACAAGGAGATTGGTATCCTCCTGTTCTCGCTGGAGTTGGGATATGTGATCAAGTGCTTGGCGAAGCAGGTGGGAAATTCGGTGTTGTTCCCGTTCAAGATTCTCGAGTCTTTGCTCCTGACGGCGGAGTTGGGTAGCCAACACTGGCACCGTGAGATGTGCCGAGTTTTGAGAGTTATGAACATGATAGGGGCTGGTTCGAGGTGACCTTGTGTTCCTCCTGGTTACTCGTGGGTTTCGTGACCCATGTGAGTGAGAGTGTGACGGATTTTGTGGTGTGTTTGCCATTCCTGTGGCAGAGTGTAAGTAAGACGAGGCTAATATATATAAGTATATAACATCCAGCCTAGTGTCTAACACATATCAAGTAATGGTCCTGTTCTCTCGTGGTCAGAGTCAACTAACGCATCCCTGTTCAATATAACCATTTCAGACCTCACATCATCTTTCCTTAATTGTACATAGTTGATCAGGCTATGTTAAATTAAAGTCGTATGATGTAATTCCTGAACCAATCATGCCTAGTAAGGAAATACTGCCTAACGGTCATAGTCTAGGCCCACTAAATGCAACCTAGTTCACTATAACCTTAGGCTCTGATACCAATCTGTAACACCCCCAAATTCACTGTTTAGCGGAAGCAGGTTTTGGGGTGCTACTAATCAAATATCACAGCGCAAAGATAAAGCAAACGACATCTATATGCAACGTTTGTAAATTAGTTACATTCCCATAGATATAATGTTTGAAAACTTAATGTTTTCGTATACAAAATGTAATTTCCTAGAGCCCACGCGTATAGCGGGAGATTCTATTACATAATCAAAATATACAAAAGATAATGCTAAGAATCTCCGTTAATGCAGTTGTGTTGAAATCATGCGACTCTAGCTAAAGTCCTGGAGTAATCCTACTTCATCCGGGTACCTGAGAAAACATGCTTAAAAGGTCAACACGAATGTTGGTGAATCTCACAGGTTTGTAAGTAATATCAGTTTTGAACACGAGATTTCATCAGTAGTGCCCGTAGGCGTAAAATCAGTAATTGCAATCCAACAATCATAAAATCCAGTATTTGCAATCCAGCAAATGTAAGTAAGTAAGTTATACCGTTGCCATGAGGCTCATAATCGAAGCTTAACCCGTAATTAATAAGTTTGCTCCCGTGACATGCTCGTAATTGAGCAAGCATTAGTAACGAATAATTAGTCACCCGTTTCTACGTGTAAATCAGTACGTGGCAGCGCTACTGCCCCGGGCGGGGAGGGTCATTTCCCTAATGGATCCATTAACTAGTGTTCGCGCTTAAGTCCATAACTAACGATATATGATGGAGAGACTTCTGTAAATAGTAAACAACTCATGCAATTCCGTTTGGTATAGTAAACAATTTAGTACTTGTGTTCAAGAAAAATCAGTAGCATGTTTCTCCCCCAATAAGATAAAACAGTAAAAGTGGGGCCGTAAGACTCACCTAAGTCTTGTAATAAGCCATAGCAATTAGCAAGTAGTAAATATAGCAAGTAGGTTCTCCGAACCCGTAACCTTCAAATGCCTAATCATATGAAGTTATGTAAGTATGTGTCTCGCGAGACGTTTCGTTTAGTTGTACACAACTAGTATATCCAGTGTTTGTCCGTATGTTTGTAATTGTTTGTTGTTGGAAAACATGTCTGGCCCATTGGTGACCATTTGTTTGGAGTGTTATGCTTGAAAACATGTTTCTATGTCCCGTAGATGTTATATTGTATAATCGTTTGAAGTCCCAAATGTTTAACACTTAAATTGGAATTAAATTGTAAAACTGCTGTGTTTTGCGACACAATTATGAGACACAAAAGTTTGTCGTGCGACACAAGGGTTGTGTCGTAGACGTCATGCGACACAAGGATACGACACAAGGACTGTGTCGCATCGGATACGATATGCTAAATTAATAGCGACATAGTGGTTGTGTCGTATAAAAATACGACATAAAATGCGACACAATATTGTGTCGCAGAGGTTACGACACTAAAGGTTTGGTACGACACAATGTGCGACATAATAGGCTTTATGTGACATAGTATGCGACACAAGGCTTGTGTCGCATTGATGAACACCAACCCAGAAACCCAGAAACTGACGCGATTTTCCGATCCAAATCCCAAATCTAACGTATTTTTAGGCTGTAAAATCATGTTTTCTTCATACATATGGACAATACTAAGTTGTGTAAACATTATAACATCCAAACATTACACCAAAATTAGTAAATCTAAGATTTTAGAAAAATCCTTACAATTGCAAATCGAGAGAAATGGAGGCCGAAAATGATGATGGTGCTTTTGCAAATCTTGTTCCTTGTTTGTTGAGGATTCCGAAAATATAATTTTCGTGGGTCGATCTATGAATCCGAAATTTGGTGAAGATTTTTAGAGAGTGTTTGAGGTTGTGTGTGTGTTTTTGTTGGTGATAAATGAAAGAGGGAATGGGGTGGGGGTTGGGTTTTTGGCTGATCCAAAGAAAAGAAAGGAGGGGAAACGATTTCTAAATTACAGTATTTGCCCCGTGTCCTAATCGATTAATCGTTTGTTTTTAGTATTTAACCAAACAGTTATATTTTTAAAATGTAACTGGAGTATTTAAATAAAAATACCTTGAAATTAATAATAAAAACAGTTGTCGAGATATTTAAATTATTTGGTTCGCGTTTGCTACATTTTTGTTAAATTATTTAAAATGTCGTCGTGATAATGTAATTAATGTTCGTTCAATTGTGTATTTTATATAACAAAATACGTTCTCATTATTTAAGTAAATTCCTGTCACCAACGTCCAAGTAAATTTATGATGGAATTCCATCCGGTTACTTTGTACGAGTCATCCAAATCGCGTAAGTACACATATATATATAAATCACCTTATATATATACAAATAGAGTCTGTAATTAGTCCTATTACATACTAATTAAAACTAGTTATAAATAATTAGGCATAATTACCTATCCTAATTATGCAGGTGTTACAATTGTGCAATGTGCTCTTCAGGATCCGTAGTCCCATCATACAACTTCATATTGGGCGTCTGAAATCTCTTTGGGATCTCGGCATCACAAATAGGTGGCGCAAATCTCGAGATCCTATGCGCCGTTGGTGCAACTTCTGGAATTGGTTGTACAACTCCGGGGACGCTTGATATCATATCCTTCAATTTCTGTATCTCTCTCGCCATCATAGGACTGACTCCAGGATCCTGAAAATTGTTAGTCCCAACAGTATTGTTAGAAGTAAAATTATTGAACATATTACCACCGTCAGGAGTCCTATATGAGGATCCTGGATTAGATTGTTGAGCCCTTGATGTAGAAACTCCCGTAGCAAATGTCGGATCTGGGATCCTAGTGCTCCCTTGCATAGATATGAAATCTTCTTGGTGTTCCGCTGATGGAGGAGTGCCAAAATCAAGGATCCTGCTTCGGATAGGAGTAGTGACTTGAGAAACCGGAACATTGCTTCTAGTTCTCATGTCCTCCACATCTTTTCTCAGGATTTCGTTGCTTCTCTCCACTCGTTGAAGCTGCTCTTTTACCTGTGTAAACATAGACACGATATCCCGGTTAGCAATCATAACAGGGTCTGGATCCGATAAGAATCCAGCCCCCAAAGATGTGGATCCAGCCGACGGTAGCCTTGTATAGACATTTTGCGGCTGTTGCTGAGATGAAGTGAGAGGTGGAGCAGGAGGGAGAGTGGTTCTAGCAGAAGACGATGATGGCATGGTAGATGATGTAGATCGTCTTTGGCTCGACATTTTTGACATAAATCTTTGAAAAAGATGACTCAACAGGGATTTTAACAAAAGCTTGATCAAGAAAAACACCAATTGCCCCACGGTGGGCGCCAAATTGTTTTGGTCAAAAATTACTAAAGCAATTAAGTGATCAAAAATTAGTTTGTGAGGTCAGGTGTAAAATTACTATCAAGATAATTACGCTTTTACACGATTATCTCTATTAGTAAGTCGATATTTTGTGTTAAAAAGATTGATTAAATCTGTGGATCCTTGTCGAGCAAACGTTTTAATATCGAAGCTCAAGAACAGATTAAGGGTAATGTTATTTTGACAACGAAAAGATAAGTAATATTCAAGTTAAACGGTGAAAATAAGAAATAAGTGCAATTGACACGATATGCAATGTAAATAAATAAAAATGACACGATGATATACGAGGAAAGCCCTTGATCAAGGTTGATCGCCGGCACAAAACCTCGGGAAGGATCAAACGATCCTTGCCTTTGTTACTCCTATTAAAATGAAAGTATATGATTACAAACTAAGAGCGCAAGGATGACCGGCTAAGTGAATTTGTGTGTGATTTTAGCTAAGTGTTGATGAAATGATCGTGAACGAGAATGATAGCAGAGCGTGTGGGTGTTTATAGGTGAAAAATAGCAAGTATTCGTTAACCTAAATGATCATCCGAGCCTCATTTATATACTAAGAGCGTTTAACAATAATTCCGAAATATCAGGGATCCTCCGAGAAATGATGAAGACCTCCAACGTCTCTTTTGACTCTATTCCACACGTGCATAAGACTTCGTCCTCATAGAATCGTATCAGATCCTCTTCACATAATCCGGAGCGTATCTCATTAACGCGTTCTTCATAAGACCTGATCAATATTCAAAGAAAATAAACGTGTTATATAGTTCAAGATCCTTAACTAAGATAAGTCGAGGATCCTGAGCTATGTGTACTCCGGGATTGATCATAGGATCCTTAAATAAATATCTTCCTGGTCCAGAATCCTGCATAATTGTGTTAGATAAATATATCCCGAATAGGATCCTGCAAGACAAATAACAAAGATACTCCCAGGATCCTCAGTTATATCCGTGATCCTGAATGCAGACTTATAAATCATCAATATCCTTTGATACGAATAATAAATGTAAACAACTTCCATACCTGAGTAATAGTATTATGAAGCTGGTAAGGATCCTGTAAAGTTAGATAAAAATCTACCCACAACAGTTATGTAACATCCAATCACTAGCTATATTAGCTTGCTATTAGAAAATGATGATTAAACGAAATAGATGCATAACTAATTAATGTTTGTAGTTTGTACTTTTATATATGTATGTATCGATATTTTTTCTATGTATATCCTATTTTATCATATAAAAAAATTATGAGAAATATATATTATACCTTATTATCAATTATTAATTAGCAAACCAAAATGCTAATAATGCCTTGACTTTATGATAACGACCGTGTAGATCAAACACAAATTTAAAACTGATAAAATTCGGAACCGATTAGGTATTCACAAAATTGTATATTATTCAATAATCAAAAACTGCATAAACCCTAATCCCAAAGTGTTTAAATACCTTGAGATGAAAGTAAAAACAAAGTCCATCCAAAACGGATCAAGGCAACAAAGTCCAAACAATTAATAAAACCCATACAAAACTTAAATAAGTAAAATGACATTTTTGTGCCCTAAACGGTCCCGAATAGTTGAAAATTGACAGAGCTCATGGCTAAGCGATTAACTTTGATCGCTAGACCGTTTTTGAGTGACAATGCGAATTTCTATGCAATCTGACACCGAGATTAAGATCGTCAAAATTTAAAAGGAACGAATGGTTGATGATGTCATTACTAATATAAATAAGGGTAAATATATTTTGTCGGCATCGTACCCCCCTGTTTGTTCCGAGTTATGCAACCTACCCCTAAAACTCCCAATGTATGCAACAAATCGGTTATTTATGTGCTACAATCTTTGCAAACTATGTTTTTACCTGTTACAACCTACACAATGATGACGTGGTAACCACATTATGTGGCCTAAAAAATGACACGTAAGTAATTTTACCGGTTCTCCCGGTTACCGGTTACCATATTGCCGATATCGATACAACATTAACCAGTTTACTGCAGACAATGGGAGTTTTAATGGTAGGTTGCTTAACTCAGAACAAACAGGGGGTACGATGCCGACAAAATATATTTACCCTTTAAATAAATTTATTGTGACATAAACTTGATCTCCTACATCAGCTAATATATCATGAGATTAATTTAAAGGATAATATCATGATTTTTATTGTCGACTTGCGATATCATGAAAAAAAAATTTGACATTACGTTGACTTCAATTATATTTTCCCTACCAATAATCATAACTAGTTAACTGCAACCCTACCATTAAGCATAAATACAATGGACACTTTTCTCTTTTAATTTTCCCTAACTAATACTACGTATTTTTTTTAAGACAAATAATATAATATTACATACTTATGTGTTATAAAATTATTTCGTTAGTGCATAACCTAAATATTAGTAGCATATATAATTCATTCATATAAATTAAAACATAATATACGTTTGGGTTAAAGGTACGGATTCACAACAAACTTTCATTTTTGTATTAAGTTAGGTAACAAATTCGTTTTTTAACTGATGTACATAGCGAACTTTCAAATTTTGTACTGAGTTAGATAATATGTATGAACTATTACGTGATATCATTAAAGTTGTTTTACGTGGTATTACGATAATATGCCACTTAATAAACCATCGTGAAGGTGTTTTATAGGGGTGAGCATGGGTCGGTTTGGGTCGGTTATGACCCTTAACCGAACCCAAAACCGAAATTTCGGTTATGGAAATTTCTTAGCCGTTCGGTTTCGGTTAAATCGGTTATGGTTAATCGGTTTTTGGGTAGATTTTGGGTCGGTTAACCGTTAACCATTGGTTAACCGCTTGAAAAAGAAAAATTATTAAGTAATGGAATCATCGAGCTCCTAGTTGTGGTGGTGTTGTCGATATCTTGCGAAGAACATCACTATTTCTAAAGGTTGTATTTACGGGTAGAAGAGAAAGTGGCTTTAAATGTAACCTAAAAATGGAATGGACTACATAATTAACTAGTGGGCTTAAAGTTTGAGAGTTTCCTAACGGGTCATTATGCTACTTAGTATTAAATTGTATGCATCTATCAATTTAATCCAATGACTGTAAGTAGCAGTAGATTGGTGTTAAATGGGTAGTTTTTGCTACTGTGGGCGTGGGATGTATTGATGTGGGTAAAGGTTTTTCAGATGCATCTATATGCTTGTTTAATTTCTGAAGGCCAGGAAAATCACGGAGTTAGTTTTGGTTGGAAAGCTATATTCGGCTCTGTCACAATCTGATAGTTTGGTGCCTTAGTAGAAATGTAAATAGTATTGTGCTGTCATGCAGGGTGGTTTTTATGTTTATATATTCCCTGCTTGAATCTTTGTATATTTTGGTTGGTATTCAATAAATTTTTGTCTTTTCTAAAAAAAATTTAGTTCAACATATATTACCTATTTACATTACATATTTATTTGTATAATGAAAATATAAGTAAAAAAACTAAGGGTGGGTCGGTTCGGTTAAATAGGGTCGGTTAATGGGTCTTAACCGTAACCATAACCAATCTAGTCGGTTAATGGAATTATAATAACCGAACCATCGGTTAAGCTTTGGGTCGGTTAAATTGGATCGGTTAAATCGGTTAATTCGGTTGTAGGTCGGTTAATCGGTTTCTATGCTCACCCCTAGTGTTTTATATCATTACTCGTACTAGTCGCACGTGTTTTATGTTACACCGTATCACTTTGAACCAATTTAAACTATTAAATAGATATTTTTGTCAAATGTATAACAACAAATTAAATTTAAACTAAAGCCTGTTATATAAGACCGCTCAGGCCCATAGTTTCTGAAACTGAAACATACTGGGTTTCGTTAATTAAAAGCGAACGACCATTAAAATGACTATTGTTATGAATGAACCTAATAATAACAAAACCAAATTTTCAAATGGGGTTAGCGTGTGGGACTGTATCCAACTTGTACCCAATGTCTATTGTATGTACCCAACTTATGTTTGCTATTTTTAATGCATCAAACTTTCAAAAAGTGTGTTTTAATGTATTTTGATGACGTTTTGATGATGTGTCACACTCTCAAGATGCCACGTGGCATCTTGTACGAGCGACACATCAGCAAAATACATCAAAACACCATTTTTGAAAGTTGGATGCATTAAAAATAGTAAATGTAAGTTGAGTACACACAATAGACATCGGACGCAAGTTAGATGCATTTCCAGACACTAACCCCTTTTCAAATAGTTAGCAGTACACCGTATTTTGATACGGTAATGTAACACAAGTTGTGGTTTCGACATACTTAATAAACATTAAAAAGGTGATTTTTACACATAAAAAGTGACGATTGCACGTAAAAAAGTAGTATGTATTAACGGTTTATGTAATGGATGCAGAAATTGAGACATACATGATGTTTATACTAGCAACAAACAAGAAATTATATAAATAAAGATATCGAGCTAAGAAATAGACACTTTTATTACCAAGAAACAAAATAGTAAGTACAAATACAAGTAATTAAAGACAAGGGGCACCAAAACAGAACTCAAAACATGACCTATGAACACAAGGATCGACCAAAACACACTACAGGCCAGAAAAGAATACTAACAATAATAAACAGAAGGAATCCTTCCATTAGGTACAGTAGCAGTGGACACCAACGCGACCAATTAAAACAGAACACATAAACCTCCAGCTGAACCACATGAAATAGACGCTCAGAACCCACCCCAACTCGCACCAGATTAACAACCAGAAGCATCGATAATAGCAGCAACAAACTAAAATCTCATGCATTAGATTTTTTATTGTTCCCAAGACCAAGAGAATGCTTTGTGCCTAGCTGATAACCATCCAAATGACCATAACTTCATTTTCAAAAGCATATCCAACACATCCGATTATAGTTCCTAAAAACATTGTTATTTCTGTTGTACCATAGCACATGTACAAGGCTGTCCAAACAGTACATGTCCATGCATTTCTTTTAACACAAGAAAATGAATCTGTACGTCTATGTTTGATTAAGTATTCGACCACGTCAACGACCACATTACCCACTCCCCACCAATCAAAAATCTTTGACCACAACTCTCTACTATGATCACATTTCAAGAAGCAATAATGATCAACCGTTTCAAAATCATCCTCACAAAGTGGGCATAAAACACTACGCAATTCGATACCCACCTTATCAAGGACACTAAGTACGAACCGGAAGTCTATCATTTCCAAGTCTCCACATGAAAATTTCACTTTTCTTGGCACCCCTTTACACCACAATATCTCTTTTCGAACCTTACTCTCCACTAACATCTTTTCATCCACCAACACATACCCTTAACTCCTTACTAGAATACCTACCATCTTTACTTAATTAATAACCATCTCTAATTATTAGACACTAGGCAAATGCTGTTAGACCATATCCTTCTATGAAATCAATGATAGGCCATTCAAGGAAATAAAAATTATAGCGAAAAATTATACACCAATGAAACCAGAACACATAAATATAAATAACCAATTAGCAATCAACAGTTTCATAAACCTGAGTGAAAAGAAACGAGTCACTGAAGATAAATTCAATCACCACATGTTCTTGTTCACATCTAATATCGCATGACAAAATAACACAGGATAACAAGTAATCAAAGACCCTAGCAAATTAAAGAACCATAGATCTTAAAACAAAGCTAATGAAGACCAAAAAATGAATGTACTGGTATAACCTTGTCCATCAATCAGCCTTTAAATGCATCAGCAACAGATCTTCCGGCCTGACTTTTCAACAAATTTGTTTGAAATATGGATGATCCTCTTCCAAAAGTTTGCGACAATGACGAGGTATACCCTGAACCTGAAAGTACCTCAGCGAAGGTACATTACACTTTAAGATGTCAAACGCTTCCTTGCTAAAGGGACAATCCTTGATTATCACATGTTGCAATTTCGAGCACCCATATGACAACTCCACAAGTCCTGCATCTGATGTTCCCGCGTAACTGAGAGACAGATATCTCAAATTACAACCATGCTTCCCGATATAGCTCAAACCCACGTCACTCAATCCCCCCGGCTTTTGAAAGCAAACACCAAGCCTTTCAAGTTTGTTGCAACTAATTAGTAGAGATCGGACCCCATTGTCTAGTACTGGAGTTTCCACCCTTACTCTTTTGTTATGTACCACCATAATAAAATCATAGAGTTTTTGCATATGAAGTCCTATATACATCATAGTTTCATTTGTGATATAAGACAGACTAATATGTAAACATTCTAATTCATGACATCCTTGTACTAGAGCATCTAGGCCTTTCTCTGTCACCAACCCCCTTCTATAGGTCATATAAAGCTTGCGCAAGTTTTTGCAAAACTGACCGATAAGTTCTAATCCTTTGTCCTCAATGACAGTTGTCGTATAAAGAACTTCCAAGTTGGGACAATTCTTAATCAAGAAATGATGGTGATTCTTATCTAATGCAGATTGAAGATCCAGTTGCGTTATTAGATGTGCAAAAGGGAGAACGATGTCTTTTCGTGACATGTGATTCAGCGCCAAATACTTCAGCTTCCGAGGAAAATTAAAATTACTATATTTTTCTCGTTCAGCAGCAATCAAAGGATTAATAGGATTCATACCAAGAGCATTCATACCAAAATGATTGTCACCCATATGATGAATAAGATTATTTCCAAAAGGATTGTTACCCATATGATCATGAATAGGATTAAAACCAAAAGGATTGTTACCCATATGATCATGATTATTAATAATACCAAAAGGGTTATTACCCATATGATCATGAATAGGATTAAAACCCAAAGGATTATTACCCATATGATCATGAATAGGATTAAAACCAAAAGGATTGTTACCCATATGATCATGAATATTATTAATAACAAAAGGATTATCACCCATATGATCATGAATAGGATTATTATTACCAAATCTACCACCACCAAAGTCTTCTAAGTTAACAGCATTGCGAAAGAACTCCACAAGATTAACAAAATCATAATGTTCGCTTATCTTCACAGATACTAAAGACTGGCTACAATTTTTTGCAACGAGCACAAGATCTTTAACATGATATGTAGTAAGACCAGCCTTATAAAAATTCAAGGATTGAATGCTAGTATTATGCAAAGCCAATTGGTGTAACCACTCCCCATCTTTGTCAGTAATTGAACTACTTTCTAGAGACAAACTTCTTAAATCATTACAATACTTACCAATATATAGTAACCCATCAGTCGAAAACCCTGAACACGAATCAATCTCCAAAACCCTAAGTTCTTCACCACGTGTTCGTGCCAAGAGCTCAAGATCCGAATCATGAATAACCAAATCCATAAAACGTAGTACTTTCAAGCGTTTAAACGAAGTAGCAATTTCTTGAATCCATGGGGTAACATTATGGTCCCAATTGCATGGGCTTGACGTTAAATCCTCAATAGGATTTCCTATTAGGGTTAGTGACTCGATAAAGGGAAAACGTTGTCGGCAACGTAACGGTGTAGTGTAACACAAGTGGACAGTTACGTGCTTACGTGTCTTGGCATCGACATTATAACATACACGAGAAACCACAGAAAACGAGTTCCGGTCAGCCAAGTCGTCGATGTAAGGTATTACGCAGTTGAACACGGTGTCCACCGACTCACACAGACGCTTCATAGCATCCTATGATCAAAGTTTCTGTATTATTGCTGGTGTAACAAGGGAAGGAAAAAAAACCCCAAATGACTGGTGTTAGGGTTATTAAAATGAAACCAGGTTTTAATCAGCGGTGATAAATCCACTACAAAATGTGCATTCACAATTTGTACGGTATACACAAACAATATATATGGGGTGTTTGGATTAGCTTAGATAAGCACTTATCTGCTTATTTGCTTATTTTTACAGCAGATAAGCAGATCCAAACACTTTTCTGAAAACTGCTTATCTCCTTATTTACCAATGAATAAGCACTTACAAATAAGTAAGGGTACACATATTTATTTTTTAAGCACATAAGTGCTTATAAATAAGTTAATCCAAACACCCCCATAATCTTAGTAAATTTATCAAATAAATATGCATTCACAGTTTGTACGATACATACAAACAATATATAATCTTAGTAAATTTATCAAATTGATGGTGGATTTTTCATTAACTTTTTAGTATAATTAATACAAATCTTTTATGGTTGTTGGATGTCAACGATTATTATAGAACGAAATTGTCATAAAATCAAATTAATTAAATACATGATATACATACCAATTAATATTTAACTTGTCACAACTCATCATATGTTATAATCAAATTATTTGTTACTTGGTGTATTTTTGTCGTTGAGCATTAACAATAATTCGTTTTTGGTTCTTGATATTGATGTTTTGACATGAAGAATGTAGTCGTCAAAATAAATGAATAATATTTGTAAGGAATGTTTGTATAGTTTATCAAACATGACAATTATGGAGAATAAAACTAAAATAAATAATGTTAACTCGTATATTTGAGGATAAAATTAGGGACACCTCAACTTTGTGTGTTTGGATGAACTTATTTTGTTGCTTATTGCACGTAAAGCATTTCATCTTATAGCTTATACTTCATCCGTTCCAAAATTATAGTTAACATTTTTTCCCCTATTTGTATTAATTAAATTTTCCATTTCTATATATAGATATATCTAATTAATTGAATTTACTTGGTTACCCTTAATATATGAATATGATATAAAAATGTGTGTAAAAAGTAAAGGTAAAACTGTCATGTTATTACAAAGTAGATTATAATGATTATATTTTCTTAAACGACGTATTTATTGTTTGTGGACAATTTTTGGGATGGAGGGAGTAAGCAATAATTAAGCTTGTAAGTTATTTTTTGTGTTTGTCAATCTTAACATATATCTATGTTTGTCTTAGCTTATATCTTATAGACCATGCCTACAGTGATGTCTTTAATGGGCTTCAAAAGGATGTCATAAAAAACACCATAAACAAAGAGGAAGAACTTAGAGTCATTCGGAATTAGGGGGTGTTTGGGGGAGCGGTAAGGGAGAGCTTTTTAGCTTTTGCGGTATCTTAACGCTAAAAAACTGTATTTTAGTGTTTGGATACATAGAACTTTTTTCAAATTTAAAAGGTTAAAAAGCTAAAAGCTAAAAAGCCAGGATTTTGGAGCTGTAGCTTACAGCTAAAAGCTATAAGCTAAAAGCCGCCCCAAACACCCCCTTAGTATGCTCCGAAGAATGGAAGGAAAACACAGTGTGGCCATTTGCAATTTTTTTAGTTTTTTGTATCTTTCTACTTAAAAGCGAGAATGTGGATATAAAAAACTTAGAGTTATGATAGGCACTTAAATGTTTTAGGTTGATTTTTTGAAAGACTTGTCGATGTGGCGCTGAGATGATAGCGTTTTTGTGAAGAACTTATAGTTATGCTAGGGAGTGGTCTAAGCTCATTTATGTAAAGATAAGCAAATAAGTTAAGAATTTGAATGTTAATTAGGTTGTACCCCTTCAATAAGCTAATACCACTCTTAACATTGGGTGTTTCAGTTGTGCCACCTTAACGTCACCTCATCACTCCCCAAACTGACACACCCTGCCAACCGTAACTGTGTCACTTTAATTTTCAGGTCTCACACATATTCATTTTTACTTTTTCCAATTAACACTTTAAATTTAAAAACTAACAGTTAAAAATAAGAATACATTCATTAATAATAAAAAAGGTACATTACATTCAAAAATAATAGGAACTAAAAAATTTGTACATTTATTCAAAACAAATATAATAAAATCAACTAAGCACGGCGACGGAAGTCATGTGGGAAGTGCCGGATGTGCCAAATGTATATATTTATAGTGTAATTGTGATAGGATAAAAGGGTTAAAAGATAAAAAATATATATATATGTCTATATTTTTATATAAAAAACGTGCATATGACCATTTGTTAACATTGATTTTTTATATATTTTTTAAACGGTTAAAAACAAAAAGTAAAAAACCTTTTTTTATTCCGGCAGACCCACAAACTCGTCTCCCCATGCGTTGGTTTACCGACATATCACAACTGGTCGGTAGGCCGACACACGTTGATTTCACACCGACGAAACTGTTGACACACGTCTAATAAACTTAAGCAAATAAGTTCATCCGATCGCTAAAAGTAAACTTATTCTATAAAATAAGTTAATCAAATAGCCCCTTTAGTCTAGATAACACATTCTCTGATATGAGTAGTTCACATTTACAAAAAGAGGTGATTTTACACATAACTTTGATATGCCACATTTTTTTAAGATATCTTTTGTTATATATTCGAGGAGTTTTGATGAACATTTCTTTTTCTATTAAAAAATAGCTCAAGAATGTAGTATTACAATGCTCTACCAGAAACAATCGATAAGTGCAAAAGAACTAGTAGAAGTTATTCGACGTCGTCGCTTTACAGAAAACGATACCAGTGGTTTTTTTTGTTTTTTAAATTAATTAATATTAATAAACCGTTTAAAAAAACAATTTTGCTGATCATGTTCAGAAAGCAATGGGAGTTCCATTCAAGAAAATAAAAATGTTAGTCAAATCAGTCAAAGGGGGCATCTTAGTAACATCCAAAATCTCAGTATTTAATTTACCGTACCAACATTTATCTATCATTAAATCCTTTTAAAAGTAACCATTACTTATTATTTTAATTTAATTTTAAATTTATTAAAAAAAATGTTGCAAGTTTGAACTCTACGTTCGTCCCGCTCTCTCATTTAATTTCCTTTTTAGTCTTTATTTATTATATTCATACTTTTATTTTATTTATATATCATCATCATCCAGCTGTTTACTCACCCCCAATTCTTGATGTTCGATCTATCAATTCTTTGAGCTGATTTAATTTCTGTTAGTACATTATTGTTTCTTTATAGTCAATTTGCATTGTGTTTTCGTCTTCAATTTTGGGTTTTAAAAAAATAATAAAAAATTTTCAAGACCAATTAGGGTTTATACACTTTTTTCCAATCTTGAAATCAAGATCGTAAATTTGATCTTGATGAGACGATTTCACTCAAATTTTCTTGATTTGTTTGTGTGAACACCTAATCAGGTGTACATTGTGAAATCTGTAGTGTTATCGGAATAAAAGAATTTATTTTTATTTTCTTTTTTAGTTAAATTGTATATAAATAGACTTGCAAGATTTATAGTTATAGCCATTGATGAAGGGGAAGTTGATGGTAAAGAAAATTTAGGGTTTACATTGGTTCAAGATTTACATAATTGATAAATAAAACATTACCTTTTGGCATTTGGGTTAATGTAAGATGGTTTTTTTGTCCTGGTTCTTGGTTCTTTTTGTTTATGTTGATGTGTGCTAATAAGGTTTTATAATTTGTATTCTGAAAAAATATAAAAACTTTAGGGTTCTCAGTTTAGAAAATTGAAGAATTGTAGAATACCCTTTTATGGGCTTTCATATGAATTGATGCTGTTAATGTTTACTCGGTGTTTATAGTAATAAAGCCTCAATCTTGTATTATAAGAACTATAAAAAAAGATCCATTATAAGTAGTTCAAATTTGAACTAAATTAGCTGTAATTAGTACCATAAGTTTCAAACAACCTGGATCCGAAAGGGTTTATATTCATAATGCTTGCATCATTTGCTTCTTCTTTTTTCTTCTTTGCTATCTATCTCTTGTTTGATGGATATCTATATTGCTGCAGATTGAGGGGAACTATTTGAAGTTGAGAACTTCTCTTAGTTATTATTAAGAACTTGTAAAGATGAAGAAAGGTACTACTTTTGGAGAGCCAACGTTTCGAGTAACACGAGCTCGAGCTGCTAATAGTCAGTCGCTTGTTAGTTCAGAGTTACCGCAGGAACAGGGACTGTCTCGAGTGTTGTGTAAAAACCCTAAAAGATCTGTGCAAGATGAGAATAACAACAATGTTAATGCAAAGAGTATTGCTCAAAATAAGAGGAGAGCGGTCCTTCAAGATGTCACAAACATTTGCTGTGAAAATTCTCTTAAGAACTGCATAATCCCATCTAAGATTCCGGTTTGTAAAAATTATAATATCATACTTTTAAATCAACTTTGAAGTTTTATGGATTGTTCTATGTCATTGTCTCTTAAGTCGTTTTCGATTCTTCCTTTTTGCCAATTTTTATCAGAAAAAGAATAGTATGTTGGCTAAAAAGAATCCAGTCAATATTTCAAAGGTCAAAGTTCAACAAGTTTCTGCACATTCTCAATCTACAACCGTTGAGTGTGTGATGGAGTTTGACAAAAACAAACGTCTGAAGAAGGGTCGAGATACGTCTGAAATGGAAAGCAATGTAAACGCTAGTCAAACTGACAGAAGAACCGCCTCCAAGTTTCAAAACTTTTCAAGAAAAGGTTTGTTGCAATATTCACTAAGAAAGCATTTTAAAAAACTTATGTGAAACCAAAGTTCTAATTATTTATTTTCTTTTGCATATATGAAGCAGGGAAAAGTAACATTCATGAGAAGCCTATGACATCTATCAAACCAGATTTTAATGATATTGATTCTGATCATAAAGATACTCAAATGTGTGGCCTTTATGCAAGTGAGATATATAGCAATTTACGCGTTGCAGAGGTTTGTCTTACGGCCGACTACCTATCTTGCTCATTACACAAAAGCTTTATACTGATTAGTTGTTGATTTCAACATTCAGCTGATGCATCGACCACAATTTAATTTCATGGAGACTGTCCAGAGAGATGTAACTCCAAGTATGAGAGGAGTCTTAGTTGATTGGCTTGTAGAGGTTAGTTGAACTTATCCTTCAAGCTACAGCCTAAACAAGTCATTTTAATATAACTCAAAACTAGTCATTTTAGTACGGGTCAAAACAGGTGGGCCGGGTTGACCCCGGCTATTTTGTCTCTTATAATCATTTTGAAAAACAATCTATCTATATTTTGAAAACATTATAAAGGCTTAAGTGTCTGGAAATGTGTCAAACTTGACCCAAAACAATTTATACAATACAATTTTGGGTAAGTTTGATAAATTTTCTGAAACTCTCAACCTGTTTTTCAACCCACTTGACCCGCTCCTCTTTAGTTCAATAATTATTTGTCCTGTCTGAGATCACACATCAACCCTTTTTCATAAGTAAGTTAATCGAAATAGCAAACTGCCAAACTCTACCACATTGTTTCATATTAAGAGTTGAGCTTTTGTGATTGCAGGTAAGTGTGGAATATAAGTCGGATCCAGACACACTCTATCTCACGATTCATCTAATTGACTTGTTTCTATCCCAACACTACATTGAACGACAACGACTTCAACTTCTAGGCATCACTTGTATGCTGATCGCTTCGTAAGCTCTCAAACTTTTTTCCTAAAAGTATTTCCCTTATACTTTTTATTATGTTTGATGTACTTACCTTTATTGTTATGTGAAGAAAATATGAAGAACCGTGTGCACCAAGTATTGAGGAATTTTGTATCATCACAGACAATACTTACACAAAATCAGAGGTTTGATTTCTACAACATCAATGTTTTTTTTTTTTTTTGGGTAAAGGGCAAAAATTACCCGGTAAATATATCAATGTTATACAGTACAACATACAAACACATACATTCTCTAATAATTTCAGTCAAATATACTGTGCAGGTTGTGCAAATGGAGAGTCAAGTTCTTAACAATTTGAAGTTTCAACTTTCAGCACCTACAACCATAGCTTTTCTCAGGTATATACAACAAACAATAATAACAAATTAACAATAGAATATTTAGCAAACATTTCATGTAAGTAAAGCACATTTACGAATCTTATATAATGTACAGGAGATTCGTAAGAGCAGCACAAGCTTCTCTCGAGGTAATTTTGGTGATGCTTGTTATATTATCTGCTTGTAAATGTTCATTCACATGCTTAACTTTTTGTATACATTGTTATTAGATCTGGAGTGTTGAATTGGAGCATTTGGCGAATTATCTAGCAGAGTTGACTTTAATTGACTATAACTTCTTGGTATTTGTTCCTTCAACTATTGCTGCATCGGCTGTATTTCTTGCCGGATGGATGCTAGATCAGTCACGCCACCCTTGGGTTCGAATCTCTGTCTCTGTGTATTTCTAGGTTTTCTTTAATTTCTAAACAGAAGTGGCAAAATGTGCAGGCCATGCTAAGTTGACCCAAGATATCTTTTGTCCAATTAGTATTATTTCTTTATACTAATTGCTTGTGTGGTAAATGTGATTACAATAGACATTTGATCACAATAATAATCTGACTTTTCAAATAAAGCAATCTGGTAGGTTGCATGCAATGGAAATTAACATTTGGGCAAGTTCAATCCTTTCAACCTGTTTTTGTTTTAGCTGTTTTCTTAACCAACCGATTTGACTGCTTGAAAATAGAACATAACCCAAATCAAAACATTCATAAGTTAACGGGTCGATATTGCTACCTCTATTTCTTAAGGTTTCCGGAGGAAGCTAACAAAGTTTCCTTAATCTCAGAACGATACACTAGAGCATTACACAAGTTACAAGCCATTGGATCTAAGGAATGCAGTTTTCGCACTCCATACTCTACATTCAAGTGATGGTAGTTCCCCTTTGACGGTTATACGATCAAAGTACAAGCAAGATAAGGTACTTAACAGTAGACCCAATTACTTTCAAACTTCACCTTAACCATCAGTCTCAAAAAGTTACAAACTTTTTATCTGATTTTGTGTTTGCAGTTCAAATGTGTTGCAAGTTTGCCCTCTCGTGATCTACCCGAAACACTATTCTAACAGCCCAGAAGGCAATTATCGTTGTTTCCCATATTTGTTTTGGTCAGTGTTTGGTTCGTTTGAGAATTGTTAATAAAATTTAAAATTAGAGTGGGGAAATGGGGTTTTATTTCTTATAAACCTTTTTCTAATGGTTATATTTTGTGGGATGCGAGTCTCTGTAGCCATTTTTAGCCTTCAGGGTTTGAGTTTGTAAGTTGGCAAGGAGGTTCGGAAATTGTAAAAAAAGGGTGAATGTAAATTTAACTGAAGAAGGCTCTGTAGGCTTAAACCCATATTCATTCGGTATCATTCATTACTTATCTTTCTGTTCTTAATCCTTCCCTACGGTACTTATCTGTTTATTTGAGTACTTAAACCACATAATGTAAACCTAACCGACGCAAGATTGCAAATTGCTTCTTGAGGTAAAAACATTGCAACAAAAGCTCTCTGCTTGATGGTCACAACAGTCAATAAATTGCATCTTGCCCAAATCACATACAAGACCAATACAATATGTTAAAGATTAATGCTGATCATATTGAATACACCGATCAATAAACTTGCTATTACAAAGTAATCATCATACCATACATAAAGAATAAGTAGAATTACATAGAACACAACTAATAATAATAATAATGAAGGCACATAATTATATGACACAATGTTATGATCATTCAAGAGATTTATCAGCATCAGAATCGTTCTTGCGCTTTTCTCCATTAGAACAAATTTCTTCTACTGAATGACGCTCATAATGTGAACTATAAACTAAAATCGATACTGAATCAATTGAATCTTACTCAACTAATTTCTCTTCTTTCTTAGCCTTCTCGCATTCCTCCAATTCCTTCAACCACAAATCACCAAACTCACAATCTTTCCAAGCTTCAAACCAAGGCCCTCCTAGAGTATAATGTATAGCTTTCGGGTACGTACTCAAATCACCTTCCACAACCCGATTATGCCCCACAAGAAAATTCCAAACAAAAGGAACCGACCCGATCTCATCATCTTCCAACCACGAAAACCGATGCAAAAAAGCACCCGATTCCTTATTAACAACTTCAGGTGTCAAGATCTTATTCTTAGGATGCCCACAATTATACAACACCATTGAAGACCAATTCTTTCGTGGGTACACCGTTTGAACTACACCGTCCATTTTCGTCGTTTCTTTCGGTGTGTAATCATGTTGTACACACATAACAGCATACTTATCATCAACTAAATCAAAAAGCTCCTTAATATTACCTAAATAAAGGAAATCACAATCTACAAACATTGCCCAACCTTTGTAATCAGCTAAGAAAGGTGTCAAGAATCGAGTAAACGAAAACTCGGTACTTTCGAGCTTATTACGTTCACGCCAGTAGTGATTTTGTTCACGGAGTACTGATTGTTTAATCGGAATTATATCTAATGGGATTGATGAATGTTTGAGAAGTGAGTAACGACATACCTCGTATGCCACGTGTTCTTTTGGATCGTAACCCACGAAGATCTTGTTAATGTCATCATTTTTAACACCGTTGTTGGTTTTTTCAGATGCCACCGACATTTTTGAAATGTGAAGAATGTATGTCTACTGAAGATCTAAGAGAGAAACAGAGTGTGATTGATGATATGAAATGAAAATGTGTATCGAATTGTATGTATATGTATATGCGTATGTATATGTATATATACCTGGAGAAGAAGAAGAAAACAGAGATTGTAGATCTGGATTGACGGAAAAAAAATTGAAGGATCAAGAAACGCGTCAAGATGAAGGAAGCATTTATTGATTGATGATGATTTTTTATTATAATTTCTACTTTTGGTATACAACTTAGGTACTTATAAACCTTCAAGTTGTGGAATTGTTACAATCAGGCCCTTCAAAATTCTTTTTACTTTGATTATTATTTTTGAATAAGCAAGTATTTAAGTTCTATTTATTTTAGGTGCGAGATCATAGAGAAAACTGCATTTTGAAGGAAATGATGGATATGTGATCTCATGCGTTGATTTTAACCGTTAAAATATGTGATCAACGATCTAAATTCGTTGCATCTTCATATGTAAAATGTAGTGTTTACGTAAGATACAGTATCGTGAATTTGAGCTCTTATCATAAAATCACAGGTTAAAATCGTATGCCTAGCTTTCCTCTCATAATCACCTGCCCATTATAATATTTCCTTTTATTTTAACTTTTTTATTAAGTGATAATAATAAAAAAAAGGTTTTATTTAGGAATCCCGTAAAACATATGTGGGCTTTCAAGTACGAATGGTAAACCTTAAAAAAGGTTTGCAATACGTTCTAAATCGAATGTACTTTTGCATAGAATCATATCTAAAAAAAAGAATGTCATTTCTTAATCTATAGTAAAAATTTGAAATAATCATGATTACACTCTTTATTTTCTCCTAAAGTAACATAAGTTGTTACATGAAAATGTTTATTTTTTACTGACTATTGTATCCTTATTAGTTATTAATAATTAATGATTCAATTCGATTGTGTATGCTGAATACGAAGGAAAAATTGAAATTATGATAGATAAAGACTTCATTGATAATCAAATAGAATAAGTTTGTAATCAAATAAATAATTATAATTAATAATTTATTAGGTGACGGTCGGCGGAGCCGGAAAACTCGGATGGAGGGGGCGAAATATAATTTATTGTAAATTCTTCTAGTTTTGTGGGGGCGAAAACTTTAAAATGTCATTACTACCTTTAAAAAATTTCCTTTTTTACGTAATTTGAAATATCTTGAGACAGCCGCCCCCGCCCTATCTCCGCCCCTAGTGACGGAGTTAATGGTAATTTTATCAAAATAGAACGTAGCTTAAATACCGTATGTGCAACTTGGCCCAAAAGGTAAACAAGAAAGCAATGAAAACCTAGGGCGCTCACGTGTTTTGTGAACGTATAAAAGTTTTGAGGGGTCCAAAGAAACTTTTCTTGTATTCATGGCCAACCGTTTTAGATGATATATTGATGATCTGTTCTAAGAACTTATATAAGTAATATAATCCATATATATTCTCGTAAGAAATAGAAATAAACGAAGCTTGTTAGATCATGTTTAGTAACGGAAAAGTATCTTTGTTATCCCATTTCGGTTTTTTTCTTAAAAAAAAATTCAAAAAATGAGGTAACTCGGACCTCGACTCGTAACTAATTGACTTTGATTCTAATGAGTCGTTTAGTGACTCTCTCGAGTCGTGTGTGACTCATCCATGTCTCATGCGACTCTTACGAAAAGCAAACAAACTTTTAATGCAATGTAATAAACAAAATGGGTGTCTGAGTACTCGTCTTTCTAAAAAAATGAGAAAATAGAAAAGGAACTAACTATAATAGTATAATTTATTTTAAAGTAAACATATGAGTTGATTGCATTAGTCTTTAGTCTATGTAACTTAAAATGAAATGAGTTTTTTTAATTTTTTTAAAATAAATAAATGAAATCAAGTAAGTGATGAATTATATTTTTTTTATTATTGACACATATAAGCTATATAGATGCTTATGTATCAATATATTAGAATAAAATTGATGTGTGAGTACTCGTCTTTCTATAAAAAAAAAAAAGAAAATAGAAAAGGAACTAACTATATTTTATCTTAAAGTAAACATTTGAGTTGATTGCATTAGTCATTAGTTAATGAAACTTAAAATGAAATGAGTTGTTTTAGTTTTTTTAAAATAAATAAATGATATCAAGTAAGTAATGAATTATAATTTTCTTTATTATTGACACATGTAAGCTATATAGATGCTTAGGTGTCAATATATTAGAGAACAAGGTGCTTCTTGAAAAAAAAAAAAAAAGAAAAAAAATGAAATGAGATGTAGAGATAGTGGGTTGTGTATGGGCCTACCCCCGTGACTTTTGGGCTAAATGAAGAAAGAGGAAATGTGGGATTGTGGTTCAAACTTCAAAACTAGGAAGAAAAACACGGTTCGGCCCGATCTTAGCAAAATGGTTTAGATAGTTGAATTATATTGTTCGAAAAATTAATAAAAGGAAAGAGTCACTAAAAATAAATTCCATAGTTGTATACTCCGTATTTATCCTCAATTTCAACACGATTCTACAAAATCTTCTATAAATTTATCATCATTAAATATTTGAATTAAATTTAACAACTAAAATCACAAACAATTTTTGTACTCGTTGGACTTATGAGATATGATAAATCCCATTATTCTCTCAACACTAAATAAACGGAGAGTAATCTTATACATATAATTGTACTTTAAAGTGTTATACGGTACAACACTTTAACTGAGAAATATTTCCAATCATGAACCAAAATATGCCAATCTCTATATTATTATGAAGTATGAATAGAGGTGGCAAAACGGGCGGGCGGGCGGGTTTGGGTAACCGGGTCAAAATGGGCTCGGGTCTAAACGGACTCGGGCTATAACGGGCACGGGTATGAACGGGCTCGGGTCTAAACGGACTTTAATTTAAAAATATTTAGAATCAAGTAATTTATTTTTTCAATTGCTGCTTAAATAACTTTACGTTATGTCATTTATATTATATACACTAGCTTATAGCCCGTGGATTCGCGGGATGAAAATTTTTTTATATACATAAGTGATGTAAAACAATGATGTGATTGTTTAGTTTCGCAATTATCACAGTTATTTTATAGTCTTCGTTGTTGTGCACTCTATTTTTAGTATATGTTATTTGCAGGGTTAAGTGCTTGTAAATGTACTTAACTAAGGTATGACATTCATAATGTGTATAAATCTTCGGACATACATTGTGTGTAAAAAATTTGTTATTTATTCTCATTGTATTTTGTTGACGTGTTTGAACTTATACAGTTTTTATTTTTACATAATAACCATAAAAATGTATCAACTTTATTATGAGGTAGATGATGGATGCATATTAAGTACTCGAGATGTTGAATATGTAGCTGTTGCAATATCATAGCAATATAAGGAGTAATGCAATAGGTTTAGCCTTAACGTAAATACTATATAGGTTGAATAGGTTCAAAGTCAACTGAAGTGTTACCTCACAATGGCTCGAAAGTCTGTAGTCTGAAATGAGCATTCATGTCTGCCGATTTAATCTATGACGGTTAAACAATCTCAATCACAACATCAATAACATGCTCTTTCGCATTAATAAGAAACAGTTTTCTTCATTTCGGTATCCCGTTCACTCATTACTTAATTAGTTAATTACTTAGCCTCCTTTTAAAAAACCCACTGATTTGCCACATTCACACAAACTTTCATAGTTTGGTGGTATAAACAACATTTCATTATAGAACAATGATGTCGCCTATGAAAGCGCGTCTTGTTTTATAATTTATAAATAAAAATACCTAATAAATACTTTCAAGCAACCAGGCAAGAATACCCGATCAATTGTAAATATAGATTTGGTAAGTCAGATTCGAACACAGGGAAAGGTGGAATATCTAAAAATAGAAATTAACAATTAACTAGAAAACAGTAAATAAGGGGGGCGTTTTAGTTCCGTACGAACATTTTAGAAAACATTTAATTAAAATAAACAAACGTAAATAAAACTTTAAATTAAAATAATAAATAAATAATAACAATAAATCCTAATTGGAAGGAATAAGTAATTGTATAGTTAATGTCACTTAGATTCATATTTCCCGATTTATTACGTATTGATTATCTAATTGTGATTCTATTAGATCAACTTAATACCAAATTCTTCAATGAATACTAAGTCGAATATGAACTAGCCAACGTTTCGGGTCCAACTAATTCCTATAATCTAGGGTCCAACATGAAACACTGGTTCCAATGTCACAAGATGATCAGTCAATTGTGTGCATTTCCCTAAATTATGCATTAAACATTCACAACTCGTTATAATTAACTCTATTGGTATGACTCAACAATACCCAATAATTAACTTATTGTCTTGTTCATTTTAAAGTAGATTATTATTGTATACTCGACCTATCAGACTCAACGTATTTAGTGATAGTCCAAAACCCTAAGGTAGTACCAGCAATAATCAATAATCTTAAAGGAACTCAATCTCATTAAAATTATTAATCACGTGAAGCAACAATAATAACTAGTTACCAATAAACAAGTGTCCACGAGCAATATAACCGTTTTCAATCAAATAACTTATTCAATACGCAATTATAATCGTTCAATAATCATAATCTAAATTAAATCAACTACACAATCACATCAATTATTCAATTCATCATCAAAACAGAAATAATCAGATCATTCAACATCAAATACTTCAACGAAATCGAATAAAAGAATTATACCGAATCGAAAACGATGAACTACGAAAGATTAGATGAATTACCCTCGATCTTTAGCTTCCGTACCTCCAAACTACTAAGTAAATTCGTAAATCTAACCTAAAAACCGAATAAAAACGTCTGGAAACGAAAAACCTTTTAAAATCTATCGAAATAGGGTTTAAAACGCGTTTTTATACTTCCTGGAATTTTGATCCATACGGCGTATGGATTTCCATACGGCGTATGGATTGAATTCAAGCCCAGCCTAAGTCCGCGTAACCTGGGCCTCAACTGCTGCAATCCATACGGCGTATGGATGCATTTTCCAGCCGATTTTTGACTTTTCTTCACTTCCTCTTTTCTTCGACTTCGGCTTTACTTTATTCTTCAAATATGTATCATTTAGCTTGATTATTGACTGTTTTCCGTTCCTTTTCATAAACGCTCCATTTCCACATCTATTTGCAAATATGAACGAAATCAATATCTATTCTAAACAAAATGCAATAAAAACATTCAAGATTAGGGGTAAAATACTACTAAAATATAGTACTTTTGAGCGTTTATCAAACATCCCCCACTTGAATCCTACTTGTCCTCAACTAGACTATCGATTCAAAAATCAAATTCTTAGGAAAACAGTCATCTCTATTAATCTAAATAACTAAAATAGGAATTACACAACATCACCCATCTTCAACTCAAATGTTTAGATTTAAAAATCTGTTAATTCTAAAAACAATTATTAAGAAACTATGAGATTTACAAAAACTGATCTACACATAGAGTTATTATTCTAAAACATTAAATAGTTCACAATGATTACTGATATTGTTATCCACTTAAACAATCTATATTTGAATACTCGAGCTCAACTTATTATTATTCGCGTAAATATTCCCTTAGACTCCCAAAAACTATATACTTTCATACTCATAACATGCCAATATTACATATTTGAAATTTAATCAAAACAATCATTTTTTAAATCAAGACAGAGGTGGCAGGTCTGTGCCTCAACACAACAAAGCAACATAACTTGATTTTGGTTTAGCAATAATGTTTTTAGTCAAACCATTGGTGACAGGTCTGTACCTCAGTACAACAAAGTGACTTAATTTGACCACATTTTAAGATCATGAGTTTTTAAAATCTTTTGCTCTTTTTCATTAGATATACTGACGGAGACCAGGTCTGTACTTTCGTACAACAAAGGAAACAACACCCAGTATATCCCCAAATGATGTTAATTAAATTCTCAAAAATATGGCATATCACACATTACTAATATGAAAATTAAGACATACGTCATACACAGCTAAAGTTCATCTAAAAGGTAACATCTACTCCTTAATTTCATTTCTTAAAAGCTCAAAAATTTTCATATAAATCGCCTATCAATACATCATATAATGAAGCTAAATAACATCTTTAATAGCTTTAGTATTTAATTAAAATGTAGAAAATTTTAAATTTAACCTACATAGTTACAAAATAATTATCTCTAGAAAACAAAAATTTTAATGCAAAAAGTTGCTTGAAAAATGGGTAACTCATAACCTCCTAGTTACTTACCTTAATAGGATAGCTATTAACCAAATTACAAAATCATCTACTTATTAACAGAACAATTATGTGGAAATTTCACTCTTTTCTCTCCCATCCCCCATTTAAAGATGTACAATGCCCTCATTGTACAAATAATGAAATACTTAAAACGGGAAAAAGAGAAAAGAACTTAGAACAGAAAAACTCCCCTGGAATAGTGTGCTGTTTAATGACAAGGATGATACGAATTTTCCACATCCTCTCGATTCAATTTTTCGTTGCGCTGAACTTACTGCCAGCATGACACGTACTCACAACACAATTCTGAGGGAACAATCAACAAACATAATTAAATAATACCAAATTAAAACATCATAATTAAAAACAACCAAACCTAAAACTACCAATCCAACACAATTAATAAAACCTACAAATAAAAACAGTCATAATAATAATAAAACAATAATAATAATAGTGTCTAGAATCATAAACCAAATAGGATGAACATCATCCTAATCACTATCGTCATCCTGGCGATACTGGTACTGATGAGAAGGCGCACCATACTCTGACTGCGAAGGTGGGGGTGGTCGTGGCATGAACTCTGGTGGCATCTGGTACTGGAATGGCTGATACGTGGGTCCAGAAGGAAACTGACCAAACAGCTGCTCAAACAAGCCATCCCGGTAGTCCAAGTGTGCACTGGTCTGATGGAAATGCTGTCTCTGCATAAGATCTATCTGATCAAACCTCTGGGTCTGATGTAACTGCATCTGGTGCATCTGCTGAGACAACTGATCAAACTCCGTAGCATAACCTCTGTTACGGCCTCGTGCCGTACCTCGACCTCTATCACTGCCACTCGTATCTCTTCTAGCTCTAGCCTGCCTCGACTGCAAAGTCTGTCCTACCGGAGTAATCGGAACCCAGTAATACATCTCTGCAGGACCACCAGAAGTAATGCATGGCTCAATGAGAGCAAACGCCTCTAACCGGCGTGCAGTCAGCCAACCCATACTAGGCTGAACAATCGTGCATGACCCCATCTCATCCTGAGTAGCCAAACCAAAGTATCTCGCCAATCGAGTAACAAAGTGACCTCCACACAAACTACTACCATCTCTAGTACCAGTAGCTCTCTTCGACATCCACTTCGCCAACCTCCAAGGTACATTCACTAACCGCTTCCTGATAATCGAGTTCAAATAAAACAAGTCAGGCCTCGAAACTTTCTCAGGCCCCTCCTTGCGACCAACAATGGTGTAAGTCAACAATCTGTGAATGAGTCGATGACGAGGATCTCGAATACGCGTATAAGAAGGTGTCGAATTGCCATAACTACCCTGGGCAATAAACTGCCATTCCTGCTCAATCTCCAAATCAGTGAGCTTCTTCACAGCACCTGCAGAAATGTGGTTTAGAAAGTGAGGGTTATCCAACTCATTGGGCTCATAAAGCCCTAATCCCAAAGCAAACTGAACCAAAGTCATCTGTCTGGGCTGTCCCCATAGCTGAAAGAAAATGGAGTTCTCAGTCCATTGGATCGACCTGGCATCAAATCTAAAAGTGCTGTAAAACTCAACAACCAACTCTCTGTAGATATCCTCCCTTATACTGAATAACCGGGACCAAGCATAGGAAACAAATCCAATGTTTCCATCCTCTAGTACATATGGAACAGCAAGTAAATTCCTAATGGCTTCAGCACCATTAGTAAACCCTTCTCTAGCAATCACATGCTCCAAAACATTCCAGTTAACAGCATCAAACACCTCAATAGACTGGCCAATATTGGAAGCCAGACGATCTCTAAACTGCATCCTAACAGTCTCAGAATATGATCCATGAAAAGTGAGGTATCTATGTGATCTAATCAATGGGTTTCCCAAAGTTTTACCTCCTCGTGCTTTCCTGTTAGACATGATAACTGCTAAACAAAACAATTGTTAATAATACTGAATAAGCAGTTAATTGCAAAAAGGTTACTAAAAATTTCGGCAGCATTTCAGCTTAAAATTGAATAATCCACCATAAAGGTTTAGCCTAAAACTACCACAACAACCAATTTCATGAACCTAAATTGCAACTTTTAGACAAAAACTACTCAATATGAGTACATGTATATACTTAATTAAATATCACTGACAATTGCCTAATCAAATGTATTATAATAACTTGGTACCATTATGAATATACGAAATTGCACAATCACTAAACTCGAGTATTAGCAACTAGCAAACATCCATACAAACTCAAAATGAATTATTATAACACAATTAATCAAAATAACAACTTATCACATAACCGTAATCACAAACACTTGTGTACTAAACAAATATTTGCATTAATCGTCATGTGGTCAGAAAATTAATAAGCACTAATTTAAAACATAGCATAATTGAGCATAACTCATAATCACATTTAATCATCACTAACGAATAATTCGAATAACACAAAATATGCAATACAATAGAAAAACGAACATAACATTGCAATGCATATAGCAATTAGAACATAAACCAATCAAAACATGCTATTAATCCTACGCATATTCGAAATACCCAAAAATCTACAATAAACCCTAACTTCCAAACGAGCGATTTAACCAACGAAAATGAAAACGGGAAGTTATACCTTGTAGAGGAAAGTGCGTGTAACACGAATATGTAAAAATGGCGATGAATGCGTGGCCGGATTTTCCGTTTGGGGGTTGTGGGTGTGAGAGCCGTGGGTGTTTTTGAGAAAAAGGGTTTTGGAATGAAAAATGGGGAAGAAAGAAAGCTGCTGGCGGTTTTCTGCATTTTTGATCCATACGGCGTATGGATTCCATCCGGCGTATGGATTAAACAGGCCCAGGTCAACTCATTAAACCCAGTCAACGGCCCGGTCCAGCGGCCCAATCAATCCATACGGCGTATGGATTCCATACGGCGTATGGATTGAAAAATCAGAACTTTTTCAAAAACGATTTTCAACCCATTTTTAACCCAAATTCATCACTAACTTTATATAATTAAATCTCAAACCTGGATGATAATCACCACTTCAAAATCTTCACAATTCCACACTATAAAATAAATAACAATAATTAACAAACATTAAAGAGAATAATATTCAAAATAATAATACTTAATATTCAAATCACACATTCAAAAACCAAAAATCCAAAACAAACAAAAGTCTAGCATAATCCAAAACAAACCAAAATGTTAGAAACAATCCAATAGCATAAGAAAGATAAAAAGATATGGAACGATGAAATTAGTTCAATGGATAGAGGACTAGGAAGCTCTTCATCATTTCAGTAACTACATTTTCAACCCCATTACCAAAAGTCGCAAAACTTTCTAAGTGTCCATTGGTAACATGTTGAAGATAGACCAAGTCCCAGCTGATTCCTTTTATCACCTTATTAATTACTCCCTCAGGTGCCAATACTAACTTATCACCTACCAGCTTGTACTCACGATCGGGATGATTCTTCTCAAACTCACTCATAAACTCCAAACAATCTGCCACAATCCCAGCATGCTTACTCAGAAACGGTTCTTTCCTTAAACCTCTTATTCTAGTTTCAATCCCTACAATTATCTCATTCTGAACACAAGTTAGTTCTAATCCTGAATCTTTGAAGATTTCAACCAATTTAGTGTATATTTCCACCATCCCATAATAGAAATGTTCCCTCATAGTTAGAACCTTATTGTTATCAACTAAAACATCCAAATTCAGTACCACATAAGTAGCCAAATCAATATCAAAATAAGGATGAATGAAATCCGGGTGTGGCCTTTCTTCCACTTCCTTAGCACATCGATCCATTTTTGTCACCATTTCATGAAGATAGTAATGAATAGTACTCGTAACAATGAACCGATGAGGTGTAATATCCGTCAAATGGTCATCTGAATGTAGCAATCGAACCAATTCTCTTAAACCAAACCTAAATTCCTTGTCTGCTTCTGCCTTTGGATGACCAGTAGCCTCGTACAGAGCCCTAAGCATACGGCCAAGACACGCGGTCTGATTTGCCGAATAAGGAAATGCAGAATGCCTCAAAATCGCATAAATCTCCGTGTATCTTTTCCTCTGAGCATTGTAGAATCTCTCTTCCTCCTTAATCCTAGTTTCTAGAGATTCCCCAAAAGTAGTAAGGGCAATATAGAATTGCCTATCAATCCCATACTGACTCTCAATCATAGCTGCCTCTAACACATCATTTACCAAAACTCGCTGACTATCAGTAAAATCCACAGTGGACCTGCTAATAATCTCAGAACTGAAAGGTATATCCCCTCTAAACTCCTCAAGTGCAGATAGCAACCCCTGACAAGATGAAGTAATAGGAACGGGAATACGGCCTAATTCGGTATAAGGAGGCACCCTCTCGGCGGAACTAGCATCCGAAGTAACAGACTGATCCCTCTTAACCATGTTATTATCATTTGCATCACTTTCAAAACTCCTCGCCATTGGACAACCCTAAATAAAAATAAATCTGAAAATACAAAACACCACTAACGAAAAACAAGTTAGTTCACACAAAATAAGCAAAAATTAAATAACGTGTACAATTTTAAATAAATGGAACTCCAACCGGCGGACGGATTTCCATCCGCCGGTTGAAACTAAATCCCCAAAAGTTTAACCAATTAAAAAGGTAATTAGTTTCAACCAGTGAATTAATGAAAACTTATTACAAAATTAATTAAACTTATTAAAACAACTTTACTGAAACTTAATTAACAAAAGTTACTTTTAAAAAAAAGAAAGAATTAAGAATTATTAATTTCTATTTAAATAAACACAACCGCTTTCCCCGGCAGCGGCGCCAAAAACTTGATGTCGCCTATGAAAGCGCGTCTTGTTTTATAATTTATAAATAGAAATACCTAATAAATACTTTCAAGCAACCAGGCAAGAATACCCGATCAATTGTAAATATAGATTTGGTAAGTCAGATTCGAACACAGGGAAAGGTGGAATATTTAAAAATAGAAATTAACAATTAACTAGAAAACAGTAAATAAGGGGGGCGTTTTAGTTCCGTACGAACATTTTAGAAAACATTTAATTAAAATAAACAAACGTAAATAAAACTTTAAATTAAAATAATAAATAAATAATAACAATAAATCCTAATTGGAAGGAATAAGTAATTGTATAGTTAATGTCACTTAGATTCATATTTCCCGATTTATTACGTATTGATTATCTAATTGTGATTCTATTAGATCAACTTAATACCAAATTCTTCAATGAATACTAAGTCGAATATGAACTAGCCAACGTTTCGGGTCCAACTAATTCCTATAATCTAGGGTCCAACATGAAACACTGGTTCCAATGTCACAAGATGATCAGTCAATTGTGTGCCTTTCCCTAAATTATGCATTAAACATTCACAACTCGTTATAATTAACTCTATTGGTATGACTCAACAATACCCAATAATTAACTTATTGTCTTGTTCATTTTAAAGTAGATTATTATTGTATACTCGACCTATCAGACTCAACGTATTTAGTGATAGTACAAAACCCTAAGGTAGTACCAGCAATAATCAATAATCTTAAAGGAACTCAATCTCATTAAAATTATTAATCACGTGAAGCAACAATAATAACTAGTTACCAATAAACAAGTGTCCACGAGCAATATAACCGTTTTCAATCAAATAACTTATTCAATACGCAATTATAATCGTTCAATAATCATAATCTAAATTAAATCAACTACACAATCACATCAATTATTCAATTCATCATCAAAACAGAAATAATCAGATCATTCAACATCAAATACTTCAACGAAATCGAATAAAAGAATTATACCGAATCGAAAACGATGAACTACGAAAGATTAGATGAATTACCCTCGATCTTTAGCTTCCGTACCTCCAAACTACTAAGTAAATTCGTAAATCTAACCTAAAAACCGAATAAAAACGTCTGGAAACGAAAAACCTTTTAAAATCTATCGAAATAGGGTTTAAAACGCGTTTTTATACTTCCTAGAATTTTGATCCATACGGCGTATGGATTTCCATACGGCGTATGGATTGAATTCAAGCCCAGCCCAAGTCCGCGTAACCTGGGCCTCCACTGCTGCAATCCATACGGCGTATGGATTCCATACGGCGTATGGATGCATTTTCCAGCCGATTTTTTACTTTTCTTCATTTCTTCTTTTCTTCGACTTCGGCTTTACTTTATTCTTCAAATATGTATCATTTAGCTTGATTATTGACTGTTTTCCGTTCCTTTTCATAAACGCTCCATTTCCACATCTATTTGCAAATATGAACGAAATCAATATCTATTCTAAACAAAATGCAATAAAAACATTCAAGATTAGGGGTAAAATACTACTAAAATATAGTACTTTTGAGCGTTTATCAAACAACTATCACAATATTGGGCTGGAATTGTATGTCTTTATTATAACCAAACTTTACAAATGTACATAGAGTTTCAAACAGAAGCATAAAAAAGGATTACTTAACAGGTTAATTTCAACTCAATCTCGAGATGATAGTCCCGTAATCACTATTAGTTAGTGATTTAGAATCACAAAGTGTAAAGTTTAATTGTAGAAGGGGGGGTTGAATACAATTAAAAACAATTTCAGATTTTATCAAGTGTTTCAGCTTGTTTTAAATTGATTATCTATAACAGAGTATGACGGTATTGGAATAACAGATTAAAGATATAACAGTATCAAAGAACGACAAGTAATAGTAGCTGAAAGTGAATTGTATTGATTAAATTCACGAAGTGTTGAATGCGGAATGGATTAACCAAAGTTAATCCAATTCAAACACTTAGCTAAATTATCACAATGAAGAGTATTAACTACAGTGGACATACACGCTGATAGTTAACCTCGCTGAGTCTTAATACACACCTAGACAAACCAGTTCTCTGACAAACAGAAGAACGGTGCATATCACGACTAGCCTCTACAGTACAAAACACTGAACTATTTATACTACAAGAGTTCCTAAAATATCGCCTACAAAATAGGATCCTGGAAGACACGTGTCGCTGCTTGATTGGTCCTGATCTCTGATAAACCAACATTCTGCGGGTCCCAATTCTGTTACCGCAAATATCTCGTTAACAGAAAACCAATCACTTGCTGCCACGTAATCTTTCGGACATACTTCGAACTGGAACACTCTTGCTGATGTATAGATAAGTACAGTACTTTTTAGTACTTGATGATTGAGAGGCTTTATTGAATAGTCACTGAAGATGCAGCAATCCTCCTCACTCACTGCGAGCTAACATGCTCTTGTAGAATGAATTGAACTAAAGATCTTCAGTGACTAGCTGTTATTCTGGCAGTGACTTTTGCCTTTATTGATTTGAAGAAGTAAGGCTCTCGCTGTTGTTGATCAGCGACACACCAAGTTGAGCTTTAAATCTTCCTCAGAATATCGAACAGAATGAATGACGATCAGCGAAACCCACTATCAGCAACAGCAGCTTCGATACAATCCATTTCTTCATTGAGTAGTGAATAGTTGAGTTGATCAGCGACCAGTGACTTCATCATGGTCAGCGACCAGTGACTCAACAATCTCCCCCTAAATGATTGTGATTGAAGCTCCCTAGACAAACTTGTTGCTGTGAAAGTTTATAGTCAGTGTTTAAGATTTTAAACATTCAGTGACTTTATACTTGTGATCCATTCATTTTTCTTTTTGGATTCTTTTGATATGTTCTGAGTTTTTGCACAAAAGTTCAAATATTATTAAAACTAAAAATATAAAGTACATGATCATTTTTAGTCACAATACTCTAATCTAATTTAGATAAGTCAATCTTCTTTAGCGATCGAGAGATTCAGCAACTTTTGATATCTTCAGCTTTGACTCATATTCCTTTGATAGAAGTCATTTTGTGAACGGGTTGGCATATGATTCAAAGTTTTATCAGGGAAAGATATAGAGATAGCATCAGTGAACACAATCTCATCAGTGTGAATATATATCATCACAGTGCACTTGTCATCAGAGAGAAGACACATGTGAAGGAAATTTTATATGCAAATATCCTTCTCATGCAGCTTTAACCGACTGAAAATCAATGAGACACATCTGAGCTGCAGTTGATAGAGAAGGAATCATTGCTAAGCTGATATGAAATAAAAATTGCCAAGAAAATTGCAACTCCAATACAGAGAATATGTATTTTTTGAGATAGAGGCCGCAAAGATGATTCCCATGTATCAGCAATTTTCATAGCGTCAGCAATTTTTTCATATAGCGTCAGCAACTTTTCTATATGGTTCTAATAGCGTCAGCAACTTTTCCACATGAGTTGTAGATATGTTGTCCCTGCGATAGGATCCAAATAGATGATTTCCAATCAGCAACAATTCTTCATATGAGCACCATTGGTTTTTGCATTCATTTGCACGTTTTCTCCTCCTTGATGATATCAGAAAGTAGATTAACATTTTTCTGTAAGCATCAGCAATTTCTTCATGTAGATATCTCTCCTCCTTGATGATATCAGAAAATGCGATAGTAACTATGTGATCATGTTGTGAATCAGTTTTGGTTTTCTCATCATCAGCTTGTGTTTTAACTGATGGATCTTTAAAAACAGAAAGTGCAGCCTGTATCACTCTCTGTGACTGGAGAGGGACATTGACAGCTGGTGTGGTGATAGAAGAGAGTTGGCCCGGGTCTGTAGCCAGTGATGTGACACCAGATATGAGTGTGTTATCACCCACTGATGTCACTTGCCCTTTGAATGAAACATCATCCTTTTGTGAGAATGATGAGTGGCTGATGGGTTGACTCGATGGGTGGGTGTGGGTTGCACCCGAATCACTGCTAACAATGGGTTGAGCCATTGTAGCTGTCTGTAGGCTTCCCTTTATAGAGTCACTGGACTTTTGTGAGTCCAGTGAAGCAGTTTTAGGCATAGGTTGATCAAGAGTCCCGCAGGGACTGAACGTTCAGTTGCTGCTTCACTCTTGGCGTCCTTAGACGTCTTTTTCTGACTCTGTCCCTGATCCTTTGATGTCAGGGACTTTAACTTGATTTTCTTAGGAGCAGTTGGTGGTTGATCAGCAATAGTCACTGGAGGTGTGTTCAGTGACGTGATCAATGTGGGGGCAGAAACAGACGGATGTACAGTTTGTAAAGGCTGGGGTGCAAGTATCCCCTTTGGTTTCATGAAATCAGGTAGAAGCACAGTTGCAGTTTTACTAAAAATTTGATTCCCTATCAGAGTAGGTTCAAAACCTTGAAAAGAAATCCTATCGTATGCTTTAAACTGATCTTTAAAAACAAGTGAAAGAAACCTAGGATAGGAAACATATTTTGCTCTGGTAGGTTCACAGATTCTTGAAACAATATCATCAAAAATCATACTTGCATAGTCAACTTTTAAGGAGTTGACCAGTGACCAGCTTAACTGTGCTTCTAGGGAGTTGAATTGATCATAACTCCCTGTTTTTGTGCCCAGAGATTGAATAAAGTTTGAAAATAGGGCATTCCACACACCATCCATTTTAGATTTATGAACAGTAGTATACTTACAATTTCCATTGCTATCCATAGTGTATTTGCAGTCAATCCCAGTGAGATTGACTATACCAGCTTTGGCATCTTCTTTGTCAGGCAGTGGGTCGTAAGTATCGTGCTCAGGGAGTTGTAAAACAGTACGGATGGTGTGTGCAGAAATAATTATTTCTTGACCTCCGTTATCGATAAAACCTTTAAGTTGTGAGGTACTATTAACGATTGAGTGAGTACAGGTATACCAAAACTCACTCAACCATTCTGGATTCATCTTTACAGGTGATAATGTGAGAGCAGGGAGGATAAAATGATTTTTTAAGAAATTGATTATTTCCGCGTACTCTGTTTTAGGGCATGAAAGATTACCCAAATAATTTGCTTTTGGAACTGTAATGATATCATCTTCACCAACTGCAGGAGCTCGAAGAGCTTTGATATCTTTAGTGGCAGTGTATGAGTTGAGAAAATATTTGGATTTAGCCATTACAGAACCTTGGAAAATCTTTGATTAAACACTTATTTTAGGGTTTTTGAAATGCCAAAGGGTTTTCAAAAATTAGTAAAGTGTAAAAGATGAAAAGTTGCTGATTTGTAGGTTTAAATAGTACACTTTACTAATGATCATGTGGCTGAGATGAAAACAACGTGGGCAGTCGTGGTGGAAGATGTAGAGGTGGAGAGGGTTATGATGGTGGTGCGTGGTGGCATTAATGGTGATGGGAGTGGTGTGCCGGAAAAAGTACGCTGACGTAGGAAAGAGAGTGTCAGAAGCGCGCGATTTTTCCGATATACCATAAAACATTTAATTTTGAAATCCGCTAAGTTAAATACACAATGTACTAAACATAACGAATGTTTTTTCGATTGAAAATCACCATTAAATGATATCTTCAGTGAGTTTGAAAGTTACTGAAGATACATAACCAATTTCTTGATTTACCACAAAAAAAAAGTCAGGAATAATAACATTATCTCTTTATTTAGACAAGGATGTAGTCTTGCTGGTTTAAACACAACTTAGAATACTGAATAAACCATAGAGATGTGATCATTTTATAAATAAAGAGAAAAGATTATTATTCTTGAATATTTATATAGAAAAGATTTATTTTTTTTTATTTTTTTTTTATTTTTTTTTTATTTTTAAATAATGAGTAGAGATTATGTTGTATATAAGTTGTATATCATATCATTAGATTGCTTCGTCACTGATTAAGTTACAACTTAGAATATTAACAAAATCAGCTTTAGAAGAAATTAAGTCACTGATATAAAACAATTATGACAACATAACAGATACTCATGAGACTATATGGACTATATGATTAGTCCAGTTGATGATCCCATCCAGAGACAGGTTCATAGTGACCAAGTGCTGGTTTTGGCTTCCACTGATTTGAATAAACAGTATCTGAATGTTCACTGATGATGTTTTGTTTTTCAAAAGGTAAGATAGAACATTCAGATGACACATGTTGCCTATTGCCACATTTATAACACTTTTTGTTCAAGTAGTTGGCCTTTTTGGCTTTCCTTTTTGTAAGTTGCTGATCTGACACAATCACACAACTTTTATTGCTGATTGTTACTTCTTGCATCTTTGACTTTAGGTCACTGATGGAGGTTGTCTCAGTGACTGATACAGTGTCAGTGAAGTTGCTGATGATTGTTTGATTATCAGCGATGGTTTTGATGAGATGAGACGTTACTGATGATTTGACAGTTTTCAAAATATTTATCTCATCATTATCATTTAAGACATCAGTATCTTCAGTGACCAACTTGCTTTTAGTAAAATAGTTTGGTCGTGGCTCACTGAAGATGGAGATGGGTTCAAATACAGCTTCTGAAAAATTACTCTTGGGATCAAAAACAGGGTCAACCATTGTTGAATCAGCAAGGGATGCATCATGTTCATAATCTCCTCCCAAAATAGCTTTGACTTGTTTTGGAATTTGATTATTTACACAGTGATTGACTTTATCATTTGACTTACACCAAAATTCCATGACCTTTTTAAGCTGTTGAAATTGTGTTTCAAACTTAACTTTTTCTTGAACACACACTTGATTAGCATGAATTTGTGCATCAAGATCAAGTTTTAATTTCTTCAATTTTGACTCATTTTCATTTTGATCATTAAGTTTGGATTGTAAGTCACAAATTTTACGTTTTTGCCCTCTTTGAATATCATGAACATTTGATAAGTCAACTATCAAAGTCTCAAAGACATTATCTTTTTCAGCAGCTGTATATGTTTTAAAGCAATGTACCTTGTAAAGAGTTTCAGGATCCCATTCAGATGCTGAACATTTAGGAGTGACTTCTTTGATGTCTCCAAGAAGTTCAGTGTCATTAGCCATCAGACAGTACTCCTTGTCTAAACAAATCATTGCTTCTTCTTAATCAGATGATGAGGAGTCAGAATTACTGAATGAACCTTCTTCAGCAACGAAACCTTTTCCTTTCTTCTTCCCAGATTTAGCCAATGCCTTCAGTTTCTTGTATTTTGCCTTGTACTTGTTGTACTTGTCATTTCTGAAATCTGGCATGGGTTCAGGGACTTGATTTACTGACTTTGATCTGCATTCAGCTGCAAAATGACCAATTTTGCCATACTTGTAGCATTCACCTTTAGATTGAAATTTATCAGATGATGGAGCACCAGCAAATCGTTTTGATCTGGTGTTCCTTCTGAAATTAGCACCCGTCAAATTAGGACTAGAAATTAGTTCCTAATCATTATGTAATACATGTAGTTAGTGCTATGTATTAGACTAATTGTATGTATCAAAATATATATTGATGAATATATATATATATATCAGTACTCGATTAGATTTAATCGTTCATTTTAAATCGGCCGAATTCCGATTCAATTATACGGCGTTGGTAAAAATCAAGTAATTAAGTAACATGGAATTGTTATTTAATACCCTCATAATTATTATATATTATTTTGATAATATATCAAGTATCTCGTATCGTACAAATCAAACGTCTACGACAAAACTATACATAAATAATGAATTATTATTGAAATTAATAATTATTATTTACATCAGATAAAATAAAGCATATTTCGTTTTATATCATTTTACTCAAACGCGACGAAACCAATTATATTATATCCGTCTCTCAAACGTAAAACAAAGATATATTTTTATATCCCATTAAATGTATTTTTATAAAATACCTCGAATAAAAGTAAAAACGAATTCATTTTTAGAAATTTATCAATTTAAAACATTATACTACTTTTACGATCGGGTAAACAAACACGGGTAAAATACCACTCGGTGTGCACTATGGAGCTGGACAAGATCCACATTTTGTGGATCTTGCCCGTGCAATAATACTCCCTCCGTTCCCACTCTTCTTCTTTTTCATTTCATTCATCAATCTCTCAATCTCTCGTTTCTCTCTCAAAAATCGCAAACCACAACAACAAGTAACAAGTAACAGATTATCATCATCATTTCGTGGATCATCTTCATCATCCTCTTCGTTTTCATCATCATCACCATCCAAGCTCCATTTTTAAATTGTAAGGAATCGTTAACTTTTACTTTGTAATTTCGTATTTAAATACCTTGTATTATCATATAGTAACGTTAGAATAGATGATTGTTGGTTAATTTGCGGATTAGATTTGGTTTGGGTGATTTTTGGAACGACAGACTCGAACCAGACCTCGGAATACGGTCGGATTCACGGGAATCCGGCGTATTCCCGCCCAGAAAACATGAACACGGCGTATTCAATGGAATACGGCGTATTCCCGTTGTTTGCCATGAATACGGTCGGATTCATGGGAATCCGGCGTATTCCCTCTATTTTTAATGAATACGGTCGTATTCAGACGAATACGGCGTATTCCCACCAAATGTCACCAATCCGGCGGATTCAAGGGAATCCGGCGGATTCCCCCTATATATTTCATGATCCAACGGATCAATAAACTAGCCCTGCGAATTCTAGCTAAAACAGAACATGTAAATTTTCGAAAACGTCGACATAAAACAGGGTAGCTTCTCGATGAAAAATTTATTATAACGGATTGAGCTCAAATTCGCACGGTTATTCGAAAACAGCCAAATGATCAAAGCTAAGTACCTTAGCCTAGTCGGTTTTAGGCCATCCGGGGTCGTTTAAGGCCCGAAAATGGCATATTACTGTTTTCAGACTCGTACCAAAACTTCGTAATTTATGAAATAAATTGTAACGAATGTAATGAACGTGAATAACAAATAAACCTATATGATACGCTTTTAAAATCAATTTCATTTATATGAAAAAAACATATTATGTTTTCGAAACCTTGATTTCAATCAATCACCAACGATCCGTATACATTTTCACAAACTCAAACAAAATCATTAACCAAAGTATTTGGTTATAACTAGTTAAGGGAAAAACTAGCATAGATGGTCCGTAGAGTCATCAAATCAATTAAACCTTGTGCGTTTAATACGCCCGGCAGGTTTCAAGTATCTAATCATTTATCAAAACCTTGCGCGTCTAAGACGCCCTGCAGGTTCAGTCGTTGTAACGACATCAAATCATTGTGAATCATTTTAATTGTTGGCTAACAATTCATCAGACTCAGGTGAGTCTCATAGCCCCTATTTTAAATGCTTTTACCTAGGGGTGAGATACATGCTCTGTTTTGTTTTACATGTGAACGCAAGTATCAAATTATCACGTATGCTGCATGAGTTGTTTTCATCTAATCAATCAAAGTCCTCTGAAGCATAGTTCTGTTAATATGATTTAGCGTGAATGTTAGTGTATGGTACCATATGGGATTGACAATCCCCGTCCGAGTTAGCAAGCACTAACCTGTCAAACGGACGCATTATCATTTGTTCACACGTATGTTGATTAGGCATACGCATAGAGGCACCCTCGCTCAGGCACTTGATAGTGATCCTAACCCCTCAGTTAAGCTCAGACTATGTGCTCATGTTAGTTGTATCAATCTTTACTTATTTGTTTAATTACAAATATTCATGTGATACTCATCAATCAATTATTTACATGCTTTGTAAATCGAATCATTAAATCTTGCGGTTCACAAATCATATATTATCCTATCAAACCTGTGAGCTCACCAGCTTTATAGCTGACCTTTTAGCATGTTATCTCAGGTACTCAGCAGTAAGTTGGACTGCCCATCAGGATACTGTAGCTCGAGTCGCATGCAATCATATAAACATCAAGAGATTTCCCTGCATTTCTATATTTTGCTTAAATTAGATATGTACTAGAATCTCTCAAGTAGCTATGCGAACTCATCTTTTGTAAACCATATGTAGACTCTTACGTTAATCAATGTATTTGTAAAACGACGCATGTAGTGGTCGTTCATTATGTATCTTATGTGCTTTGTGTATTGATTAGTAGCACCCCAATGTATGCTTCCGCGAACAGTAAATTTGGGGGTGTTACAGATTGGTATCAGAGCCTAAGGTTATAGTGAACTAGGTTGCATTAGTGGGCCTAGACTATGACCGTTAGGCAGTATTTTCTGTTAAGTGTGATTGGTTCAAGAGTTACGTCATACAAGTTTAATTTAACATAGCTTGATCAACTATGTACAATTAAATAAAGATGATGTAAGGCTTGAAATTGTTATGCTGGAATAGGAATACATTAGTTGACTCTGACCTCGAGAGAAATCGGGACTCAAAAATTGTTTGTGCTAGACACTCATAAGACTATTATGTGAGTATATATACATAGTTAGTCATCGATCAAGCACAGTACGCTAGTCTATTATATATTATATATATAGACACTCACATCTTCAAACACTTTGTCATAGAGATGGCAACACACACCCACCGAAACATCTTCTATTTCATCCCGCTCTCGACAACATCTCTTGTAATCACGAAACTCATAGGTAGCTAGGAGGACCACCAAGTCACTTCGAGCGAGACCTTACCTAACTCAAAACAATTCAAATAACCAGGCTAGTTAGCACGTAGTTGTTAGTCAGTAGAGATGGTTATTCAACTCCTCTTGATTGTTCTATAATGTTGATTGTCATATTGTGATGTTGTATATTACCGCATTTGTATATGTACATCTATGATAATCATCATTTATGGACAATCTCTCACGAACCCTATCCTTTTATTCTCAGGAAAATCATGCCGCCAAAGTCAAGGACTTACACTGATGCCCAGATGGCATCTATCATCTCTCAGGCTGTGACTGAAGCCTTGGCGCGACATTCATCAGAGACCCCCGAAAGGAATAGTGGTACTGCCAATACCCCTCCCACTGCCAAGCCTTGTTCCTACAAGGATTTCCAAAACTGCAAACCCCTGAGCTTTAAAGGAACTGAAGGAGCCATCGGCCTAATCAGATGGGTTGAGAAGATGGAATCCGTCTTTCGCATTAGCAAATGTGCGGAAGGGGATAGAGTTCAGTTTTCCACATGCACCCTTGCTGATGGTGCCCTCACCTGGTGGAACTCGTATACCCAGTCTGTGGGTATAGATACCGCCTATCTACTTCCATGGGAAGATCTGAAGAAAATGCTCACAGAAGAGTATTGCCCATCTGAAGAACTCGAGAAGCTAGATGAGGAATTCTGGCATCTCAAGGTTCAAGGAACCGACATTATTGGTTATACCACTAGGTTTCAACAACTGGCAACCCTCCGCCCAGCCTTAGTAAGCACTGAGACCGACAAGGTCAAGAGGTACATTCGCGGTCTTCCGGAACCTGTCCGGGGGAACGTTGCCTCTTCTGGCAAAACCACCATTCAGGGAGCAATTCGTTTAGCTCATGAGCTCATGGCTATGCAAGAGAGCCAAGGAAACCCTGTCTCATCTTCTGGGAACAACAACAAGAGAAAATGGTCTGGGAATCAGAACCAACAGAACTTCAAAAAGACTGAGACTGTCAAGAATGACACATCAGGTTCAGGAGAGAGGAAAGGGTACACTGGAAGTAAACCCTACTGTTCAAAGTGCAATCGTCATCATGATGGTCCTTGTAGTGCACCCTGCAACAACTGCAAGAGGTATGGACATCTTACCAAAGACTGTCGAACACCTGCAACCAACCCCACCGCCAACACCAACAACAACCAACCCCGAGCATGCTATGAGTGTGGAAACACTGGACACTTCAGGAATGCGTGTCCGAAGCTAAAGAACAAGGGTAACAACAACAACGTTGCTAGGGGCAGAGCTTTTGTGCTGAATGCTGGAGAGGCCCGTGAAGACCCTAATGTGGTCACGGGTATGTTTCTTCTCAACAATTTAACTGCTTCAATTTTGTTTGATACTGGTGCTGATAAGAGTTTTATATCTGAGGAATTTAGCCCACTATTAGACATTTCACCTGTTGCCTTAGAAGCTAAGTACACTGTAGAGTTAGCTAATGGCAAATTGATCGAGGCCGATAGTGTAATACCAAATTGCACCCTAAACCTCGCAAATGAACTATTTCCCATAAACCTCATACCTATCGAGATTGGAAGTTTTGACATAGTAGTAGGCATGGATTGGCTATCTAAGCATCGAGCTGAAATTGTATGTCATGACAAGATCGTTCGTATTCCTCTCGTCACTGGTAGTACTTTGATTATACAAGGGGAGAAAAGTGGGACGAGATTGAATATCATATCCTGCATGAAGACTCGCAAGTACCTTAGGAAAGGTTATCAGGCAATCCTCGCTCATGTTATTGAGAAAAAGTCGGAAGAGAAACGACTCGAGGATGTGCCCATCGTCAGAGACTATCCAGAAGTCTTTCCTGAAGAATTGCCTGGTCTTCCACCACCAAGGCAAGTTGAGTTCTCAATAGACCTTGTGCCTGGGGCAGCACCCGTGGCACGAGCACCATATCGTTTAGCCCCTTCAGAATTTCAGGAGTTGTCTGTTCAGTTACAGGAACTTCTGGATAAGGGTTTCATAAGACCGAGTTCTTCACCCTAGGGAGCTCCGGTCCTGTTTGTGAAAAAGAAGGACGGTTCATTCAGGATGTGTATCGACTACAGAGAGTTGAACAAATTGACCGTCAAGAACCGTTACCCACTTCCCCGTATCGATGACCTGTTCGACCAACTCCAAGGGTCAAGTGTTTATTCAAAAATAGATCTACGATCGGGTTATCATCAGTTACGAGTTCGCGATGAAGATATTCCGAAAACCGCTTTCCGAACTCGCTATGGTCATTACGAGTTTCAGGTTATGGCCTTTGGTTTGACTAACGCACCGGCAGTATTCATGGATCTTATGAACCGGGTGTGCAAACCATATCTTGACAAGTTTGTCATTGTCTTCATAGACGACATTCTTATCTACTCATGCAATGAGCAAGAGCACGCGCAGCATCTCAAAACCATTCTAGAACTTCTCAAACGCGAAGAGTTATATGCAAAATTTTCCAAGTGTGAGTTCTGGATGCAAACTGTTCAATTCCTTGGTCATGTGATTGACAGTCAGGGAATTCACGTAGATCCATCAAAAATCGAGGCTATCAAGTGCTGGCAAGCACCGTCAACGCCGACAGAAGTACGCCAATTTTTAGGATTGGCTGGTTACTATCGACGCTTCATTGAGAATTTCTCCAAAATAGCACAACCACTCACAACACTGACTCAGAAAGAGAAGAAGTTCAATTGGACTGATAAGCAAGAGTCAGCATTTCAGTTATTAAAGCAAAAGCTTTGCAGTGCGCCCATCCTATCACTACCCGAAGGTAACGAAGACTTCGTGGTATATTGCGATGCTTCGCATCAGGGACTTGGTTGCGTGTTGATGCAACGAGAGAAAGTCATAGCTTACGCCTCCCGACAACTCAAAGTTCACGAGAAGAACTACACAACCCATGATCTCGAATTAGGAGCCGTAGTGTTCGCTCTCAAGATCTGGAGACATTATCTGTATGGCACTAAATGTACCATCTTCACTGATCATAAGAGTCTCCAGCACATATTTGATCAGAAGGATCTCAATATGAGGCAACGACGATGGGTCGAGTTGCTCACCGATTATGACTGCGAGATCAAGTATCATCCGGGTAAAGCAAATGTAGTTGCCGATGCCCTAAGTCGAAAAGAGCGCACCAAACCTCTTCGAGTCCGAGCCCTCAGTATTATCATTCATAATGATCTAATCATTCAAATCCTCACTGCTCAACTCGAAGCATTGAAACCTGAAAACATCAAGGAAGAGGCCTTGCGAAATATGGAGAATCAATTTGAAACCAAACCCAATGGGGTCAAGTACTTCGCAAACAGAATCTGGTTACCCAAGTTTGGGAATCTTCGAGACTTTGTGATGAATGAAGCTCACAAGTCCAAATACTCTATACATCCTGGATCGGACAAGATGTATCATGGCATCAAGGGACTGTACTGGTGGCCGAGCATGAAAGCTGAGATTGCCACGTACGTCAGTAAATGCCTCACATGTTCTAAGGTTAAAGCCGAATATCAGAAACCCTCCGGCTTGCTCCAGCAACCGGAAATTCCTCAATGGAAATGGGAGCAAATCTCCATGGATTTCATCACTAAACTCCCGAAAACATCAAGTGGTTGCGATACTATATGGGTAATAGTTGATCGTCTAACCAAATCTGCTCACTTCATTGCTATGAAGGAAACCGACAAAATGGAACGTCTCACGCGAATCTATATGAAGGAGATCGTAACAAGGCACGGCGTTCCAATCTCCATTATCTCTGATAGAGACAGCCGATTCACATCTAACTTTTGGCAATCATTGCAAAAGTCATTGGGTACTCGTTTAGATATGAGTACAGCCTATCATCCACAAACCGATGGCCAAAGTGAAAGGACTATTCAAACACTGGAAGATATGTTACGCGCCTGCGTAATTGACTTCGGTGCGAATTGGGAACAACATTTGCCATTGTGTGAATTCTCATACAACAACAGCTACCACACCAGTATTGGAGCTGCACCTTTTGAGGCACTATACGGTCGTAAGTGCCGATCGCCTATCTGTTGGACCGAAGTTGGAGATAGTCAACTCACTGGTCCTGAAATCATTCATGAAACCACCGAAAAGATCGTTGGTATCTAGCAACGGCTGAAGGCCGCACGTGATCGTCAGAAGAGTTATGCTGACGTGAGACGAAAGCATCTCGAGTTCCAGGTTGGGGATCGAGTATTGCTCAAAGTATCACCTTGAAAAGGTGTCATCCGTTTTGGCAAACGTGGAAAGTTAAACCCTAGATACATCGGACCTTTTGAGATCCTTGAAAGGATTGGTCCAGTCGCTTATCGATTGCAGCTACCTCCTCCGCTCAGTAGCGTGCATCCTGTATTTCACATTTTTAATCTTAAGAAATGCCTGTCCGACGAGACACTCATTATCCCACTCGAGGAAATTCAAATCGACGACAAACTTCATTTTGTCGAGACACCAGTGGAGGTCATGGACCGTGAGGTCAAACAGCTTAAACAAAGTCGTATTCCAATCGTCAAGGTTCGGTGGAATTCTCGGCGTGGTCCGGAATTCACCTGGGAACGAGAAGACCAGATGCGACTCAAATATCCACATCTATTTTCAGACTCCACTCACACGCCAACTTCGAGTTAAATTTCGGGTCGAAATTCTCTTAACAAGGGGAGAATGTGACACCCGTCAAATTAGGACTAGAAATTAGTTCCTAATCATTATGTAATACATGTAGTTAGTGCTATGTATTAGACTAATTGTATGTATCAAAATATATATTGATGAATATATATATATCAGTACTCGATTAGATTTAATCGTTCATTTTAAATCGGCCGAATTCCGATTCAATTATACGGCGTTGGTAAAAATCAAGTAATTAAGTAACATGGAATTGTTATTTAATACCCTCATAATTATTATATATTATTTTGATAATATATCAAGTATCTCGTATCGTACAAATCAAACGTCTACGACAAAACTATACATAAATAATGAATTATTATTGAAATTAATAATTATTATTTACATCAGATAAAATAAAACATATTTCGTTTTATATCATTTTACTCAAACGCGACGAAACCAATTATATTATATCCGTCTCTCAAACGTAAAACAAAGATATATTTTTATATCCCATTAAATGTATTTTTATAAAATACCTCGAATAAAAGTAAAAACGAATTCATTTTTAGAAATTTATCAATTTAAAACATTATACTACTTTTACGATCGGGTAAACAAACACGGGTAAAATACCACTCGGTGTGCACTATGGAGCTGGACAAGATCCACATTTTGTGGATCTTGCCCGTGCAATAATACTCCCTCCGTTCCCACTCTTCTTCTTTTTCATTTCATTCATCAATCTCTCAATCTCTCGGTTCTCTCTCAAAAATCGCAAACCACAACAACAAGTAACAAGTAACAGATTATCATCATCATTTCGTGGATCATCTTCATCATCCTCTTCGTTTTCATCATCATCACCATCCAAGCTCCATTTTTAAATTGTAAGGAATCGTTAACTTTTACTTTGTAATTTCGTATTTAAATACCTTGTATTATCATATAGTAACGTTAGAATAGATGATTGTTGGTTAATTTGCGGATTAGATTTGGTTTGGGTGATTTTTGGAACGACAGACTCGAACCAGACCTCGGAATACGGTCGGATTCACGGGAATCCGGCGTATTCCCGCCCAGAAAACATGAACACGGCGTATTCAATGGAATACGGCGTATTCCCGTTGTTTGCCATGAATACGGTCGGATTCATGGGAATCCGGCGTATTCCCTCTATTTTTAATGAATACGGTCGTATTCAGACGAATACGGCGTATTCCCACCAAATGTCACCAATCCGGCGGATTCAAGGGAATCCGGCGGATTCCCCCTATATATTTCATGATCCAACGGATCAATAAACTAGCCCTGCGAATTCTAGCTAAAACAGAACATGTAAATTTTCGAAAACGTCGACATAAAACAGGGTAGCTTCTCGATGAAAAATTTATTATAACGGATTGAGCTCAAATTCGCACGGTTATTCGAAAACAGCCAAATGATCAAAGCTAAGTACCTTAGCCTAGTCGGTTTTAGGCCATCCGGGGTCGTTTAAGGCCCGAAAATGGCATATTACTGTTTTCAGACTCGTACCAAAACTTCGTAATTTATGAAATAAATTGTAACGAATGTAATGAACGTGAATAACAAATAAACCTATATGATACGCTTTTAAAATCAATTTCATTTATATGAAACAAACATATTATGTTTTCGAAACCTTGATTTCAATCAATCACCAACGATCCGTATACATTTTCACAAACTCAAACAAAATCATTAACCAAAGTATTTGGTTATAACTAGTTAAGGGAAAAACTAGCATAGATGGTCCGTAGAGTCATCAAATCAATTAAACCTTGTGCGTTTAATACGCCCGGCAGGTTTCAAGTATCTAATCATTTATCAAAACCTTGCGCGTCTAAGACGCCCTGCAGGTTCAGTCGTTGTAACGACATCAAATCATTGTGAATCATTTTAATTGTTGGCTAACAATTCATCAGACTCAGGTGAGTCTCATAGCCCCTATTTTAAATGCTTTTACCTAGGGGTGAGATACATGCTCTGTTTTGTTTTACATGTGAACGCAAGTATCAAATTATCACGTATGCTGCATGAGTTGTTTTCATCTAATCAATCAAAGTCCTCTGAAGCATAGTTCTGTTAATATGATTTAGCGTGAATGTTAGTGTATGGTACCATATGGGATTGACAATCCCCGTCCGAGTTAGCAAGCACTAACCTGTCAAACGGACGCATTATCATTTGTTCACACGTATGTTGATTAGGCATACGCATAGAGGCACCCTCGCTCAGGCACTTGATAGTGATCCTAACCCCTCAGTTAAGCTCAGACTATGTGCTCATGTTAGTTGTATCAATCTTTACTTATTTGTTTAATTACAAATATTCATGTGATACTCATCAATCAATTATTTACATGCTTTGTAAATCGAATCATTAAATCTTGCGGTTCACAAATCATATATTATCCTATCAAACCTGTGAGCTCACCAGCTTTATAGCTGACCTTTTAGCATGTTATCTCAGGTACTCAGCAGTAAGTTGGACTGCCCATCAGGATACTGTAGCTCGAGTCGCATGCAATCATATAAACATCAAGAGATTTCCCTGCATTTCTATATTTTGCTTAAATTAGATATGTACTAGAATCTCTCAAGTAGCTATGCGAACTCATCTTTTGTAAACCATATGTAGACTCTTACGTTAATCAATGTATTTGTAAAACGACGCATGTAGTGGTCGTTCATTATGTATCTTATGTGCTTTGTGTATTGATTAGTAGCACCCCAATGTATGCTTCCGCGAACAGTAAATTTGGGGGTGTTACACATGCCTATGTAGATTTTAGCTTGTTTATCAAGTCTAACCAATCGCCTATCCTCATCAGTCCATTGTTCCTCTCTTTTAGGTAAAACCATTTCTGGTATAGCTGGAGTAGTAGCTGTTGTAATTACAGCAGGAACAATAGTAGTTGGGATATGTGGACCATTGGTTATGATATTACAAAGACGGTCATCAATTAAGTCCAAAAACATCATCATCCGGGACATCCAAGTTTCAATCCTTGAAGGATCAAAAGCTGGAGGTTTGGTTGTAGAACCATTTCCCTTTTGATAGTCAGAGTAGACACAGCTGTACTTTACAGATTCCATTGCAGCCCTGGTTAATTGAAGTTAAACCAACTCTGCTCTGATACCAATTGATAGTCCCGTAATCACTATTAGTTACTGATTTGAAATCACAAAGTGTAAAGTTTAATTGTAGAAGGGGGGGTTGAATACAATTAAAAACAATTTCAGATTTTATCAAGTGTTTCAGCTTGTTTTAAATTGATTATCTATAACAGAGTATGACGGTATTGGAAAAACAGATTAAAGATATAATAGTATCAAAGAACGACAAGTAATAGTAGCTGAAAGTGAATTGTATTGATTAAATTCACGAAGTGTTGAATGCGAAATGGATTAACCAAAGTTAATCCAATTCAAACACTTAGCTAAATTATCACAATGAAGAGTATTAACTACAGTGGACATACACGCTGATAGTTAACCTCGCTGAGTCTTAATACACACCTAGACAAACCAGTTCTCTGACAAACAGAAGAACGATGCATATCACGACTAGCCTCTACAGTACAAAACACTGAACTATTTATACTACAAGAGTTCCTAAAATATCGCCTACAAAATAGGATCTTGGAAGACACGTGTCGCTGCTTGATTGGTCCTGATCTCTGATAAACTGACATTCTGCGGGTCCCAATTCTGTTACCGCAAATATCTCGTTACCTTAAAACCAATCACTTGCTGCCACGTAATCTTTCGGACATACTTCGAACTGGAACACTCTTGCTGATGTATAGATAAGTACAGTACTTTTTAGTACTTGATGATTGAGAGGCTTTATTGAATAGTCACTGAAGATGTAGCAATCCTCCTCACTCACTGCGAGCTAACATGCTCTTGTAGAATGAATTGAACTAAAGATCTTCAGTGACTAGCTGTTATTCTGGCAGTGACTTTTGCCTTTATTGATTTGAAGAAGTAAGGCTCTCGCTGTTGTTGATCAGCGACACACCAAGTTGAGCTTTAAATCTTCCTCAGAATATCGAACAGAATGAATGACGATCAGCGAAACCCACTATCAGCAACAGCAGCTTCGATACAATCCATTTCTTCATTGAGTAGTGAATAGTTGAGTTGATCAGCGACCAGTGACTTCATCATGGTCAGCGACCAGTGACTCAACATGAGTGCCATTGCAAAGTTCTTCTAAAATTGTCATCCCCCAAATACATGCTTGCAACAGCTGGCTCAAAAGTTAGCATCACATGTTATTGACACCATGGACTGTCAAAAGACTTGCATTCACATCTTGCAAATCTTAGGTATGCGTTTTGAAATTGTTTACTCAATTAATTATATGTATTGTTAGGAATCAGATAAATCACTTTCTTACCGGCTGCTACAAAAGACTTGCATTCACACCTTAAAGTGAACTTGTTATGATTAGAAATTTTGTCAAACGAAAACTCTTCAATACCCTTCCAAAGTACTGTATTGATAATTCATAGTATCACACAAGCATATATATCCTTGAGAATCAAGAAAATTAATATCGATACATATGGCAATGTTCACCCGTTTACCATGGATGTGAGTCAATTCGGGTTAAATTGTCAACCTCAATGGTAAGATAACCCATTTTGAAAGAAAATGTCTCGTTCAATAAATGACCCATTTTGACACGATCCGTTCCAAAAATAACCCACTTTGGCACGACTTTTTACCCAGACCAGCTAACTTGCCACATGTAGCACTAAGATATAGATGATATAATAACTAAATTCACTTATTTCTCTTTGTAAATAAGATACATGCATACCTTATCTTCAAGCATTTTGGGACGGAAAATCTCTAATCTCCTCCCACCTTCTCACACGTTCCAATCAGTGGAACATGTAAAATTTTGTAAACTCCCTTGAGGGAAATCGTGAACTGATTCAACAACGAAGCTTTTCCATGTCCATGATGACTCCTTCTGTCCAACTGATTCGCCCTCATTGTCTTGAAAGTATATTCCCTTTGTAACTTTTTGAGATTCTGTTCAGCAATATTAGAACTTCCCCTTAAAGTGTATTTATTCAGTGTTTTCTTTTTTTCGATTCGGCCAGAACCTATACCAAATTTGATTCCAGATATTCCAATAAATAAGGTACATTCCTCAAATAAAAATCTTAATTTGATCTGAAATCTACATAAGAGATTACTACAATTTACAATGGAACACATATCCAAAAATAAAGTTGGTATACAAAAAGGATTTTACATTGTATACAACTCCTAATCATATCTATATATCTTACTAAGCCTACTATCGTCGTCATAAAAAATTGTTTATATTATACCCAGACAAATTATTTAAGGTCCGCATGATAAACTGAAATTGAAAAGGATTCATAAAAACCAAAGATACGTACAAATTCCTAAATAGAAATAAAAAAACAATCTAACCCAATAGCAATCATAAGGAGAATTGGTATATACGACTGTCAATAGAAATTTAAGATGATATCAAGATGTGATATAATGGAATGGAAAATTTTGATATATAATACAAAACACATCGATGATACGCTTGGCAATTTGCAACAACAAACAGAATATGAGGCCAATGTGGGGGGTTCAATTGTTTGATCAATTTTCACATAAATGGGTTGAAGTGACACACCTGGTAATAAGAGAGAGGCTACCAAAGAACTATACCTGCCATAAAATTTCTCGAAAATGCTTGATGGTCTTTGTCACTTGCCATAGCAACCACACAAGCTAAGTTTGTGTCAAGACCTATAAGAAAATAAAAACACAAAACAAAATACAAACGGGTTAAGTCAGCACACAAACCTGACAGATAGCAAGTCCCGCTTCAGAAGTTATCAATTGTACCACACATCTGACTAACAGAACAACCAAATGACAAAATAAGTTACTCAATTGGAAGTTGTTGCTTTTTCAAGTTTGGTATTTATAAGGAGCTTGAATAAAAACATACACATGAAAGTCTGAACAATATAGAAGAGTCCTTTTTATGTGCTTCACGATCCGGATTGGTTTGATGGAACTACAACTGAGAGTTTCTGCTCAACCACCTGAATGATAATAACATATAAGTAATGAATCAACTTCTCATCTATTTGAGCCAGAAATGTATCATATAAGAAAGGAACTCAAAAACTAATAAGGACTGCTACGTTAAACCAATTTAATCGTCAAGTCAAGAGATATTTTTGATTACATGAAATTTTTAAAGGGATACAGCACAGAAAAATGGCTCACCAATCTAAATCGTTGTATGACAATTAGAGACACTACCAATATTGAAGACGAATGGAAAGCCATAACAACCTGAAAAGTCAAACAATAACAACAACCCGCTTATAACCATTACAAAATATTCATATAGCCTATTAGTTATATTTGTGACAAACATGATCTCAGGATCCAATTTCCTCAAAAATAAGTTCAGTTCACAATTAGGATCCCAACTATCAACTATCCATTGTACTATTTTGGTACCTACTTCAGTTTATAAGTGTGTGATTATTTTATGGCAATAAAAACTTATATATCCCTTATAAAACAAATGAAGTTACATTCTTTACTTTTTGTAAATGCCTTCACTGCAAGTGCAGGTGATTCGGCATCATTCTCTTCATCCCCAGTCTCCTCACGAAAGAGATTCGCATCATTGCCATCATCCTCATATTCTGCAGCCTATAGAAGTACAAGTATCAGACAATTGCTCATTTATCTTTTGTTCATTTTTAGTTTATGTTTTAAATATATTTATAAAAGACAATAATCTTACATATGCTATTTTAAAAGAAGTGACGTAGATTCTACTATAAAAAAGTGATCAACTTTGGGCACCTTTCAACCCGTTTTCATTTTAGCTAAATTGTTTGACTTGACCCATTAGAGATAAAATAGCTCAATGCATCATTACCTTCTCTGGTGCACCTTTGATCACTCGATTCCACTACCCAGCTCCATCAATATAAGTCAAAGTTATTCTCCCATCAGTCGGATTACAGGAATGGATGTGCACTACTGTAATTCCATAGCATGCCTTACAAAAAGACACATAATATATTTGTCATCAAAAATAAATGAAATTCATATGAATAAACCTTGCTTAAAGCAGATGCAACGCCAAAAGGGAGAGAAGAAATATCATGAAAAATAAAAGACATGATAATATAAGAATAGAGGGAACACGTTTCTTTTACAAAACACGAATTTTGAAGTAATAATGGTGGACAAATATTCTAACTCGTAGCTAAAATTGAAAGAGCCTATATCGTAGAAAGTTGTACACAAGTTCATACAGTTGGCTCACTCTTCCATTAATCACATATGTGCTTACTCCAATGATATACGCTTGCAATGTCATGAGCTTCCAATAAAATACACATTTAACTACCCAATATTGTCCACGACACCAACAATAAACTTACACTGGGACGTGGACCAAATGATTCGGGTTGGAGTAATGCACGAGCGATTTTGATCCACTAACTAAGCCATGTGACCCGCCCAAGTTGTCACCTCTACTAAGAACCCCACATCAACCTTAATTAGTTATCAATGTGTAACTCGTTACCTTTCATTATCATTTGTATATACCAAGCATCAATCAATAACATAACACAAAAGGCATGAGAGATTAAGAAAAATAAAATCAGTAGCGGATACCTCAACATCCATGAGGATCAACTCATGGCTGGTAACTTGTTTGGGATTGTTCATGTAGCTTTGGGTCCACATAAGAAACACCTTCACACAAACCTTCCAAGAGTCTTTTCCTCGGTGAAGAAGGTTCAAGGAAGTGTAAAAATCATCAACAGGGGTTGACTGGTATGATCTGGTAAAATTGTGAGTTAAAAGTGAAGGACGTTTGGAAGGCTGAATGAAATGCAGATGAATAGCTGTGAGTAGATATATATACATAAAATACATAACAACTTTGCCAAAAAAGTAGGCACCAAATTCAAATTTTGAATTTCCAGAAACCACCTAGAGATTGGATAAGGTAAAAGGCCGCATAATTTATCGGATTATTATTATTATTATTATTTTTCATAAAAATACTCTGTAACATATATATGTTACCATAGTGTTAAATTAAAAGAATTTCTTTCAAAAATAATAAGCCTAACGCTATCAACTATTATATATGCCATTCCATCAATCGTAACAGTAATACTAACATATGTGAATCAGCCCTTTGAATCAAACAATTAGAAAATTCACAGAAACATGAATTGACAAACATATGTCTAGCTTAAAGGAACAAAGGGCTGATTATTTTCTAATGTGCTACGAAACATTTGAAAGGGCTGACAACTGATAAACATATGTGTCATATACTACAAAGGGCTGACAAACATATGAGAATTTCTTTCTTGAGCCTCTTATCAACATAAATTTTGAAATAAACACAATATAGATGAAATTTACCTTCAAATTATTCCCCGTTCATATCCTTGGGGGTTAACTGATAAACAATCAACACGAAACATAAGTGGTGAAATCCAAATCGAAAAGTATGTTGATTACTTCTACTCCGAAGTAACAACACCTCCAACTGCATTAGTTCATTCTCGCATTAAGATCTTCGCTGAATCGTCTCTCTCAATCTCATCCTGTTATCGTGTTCGAACAGATCAACTCATCGATTTGGAATTTCCGATAGGGTATAACGAGTTAACGACTGGTTAATCGTCTCTCTCGATCTCATCCTGTTTAAGCGTTTGAACGGATCAACTCATCGAATTCTTCATTTCCGATAGGGTAGAACGACTGGTTATAGATAAGGTTAGGAAAGGGGAGGATCAAATCTGAGTTTATTTTATTTTTATTTATTCATAAAAACTTAATGAAATAAGTAAATTAAACGTTTTAAATTATTGTTATTTTTGTTATTAAAATTCAAAATTTAAACAATAAATTAGTAAGGGCATTAGTGTCTTTTCAATGAAAGGATTATGATGTCAGCAAATGAACCAGTGGATGGATTTGCTCGTTGACTTTTGAAATTGAAGGTCTAGATTTACCCATTTTAAATTTGGTCAAATATTTTTAAACATTTATACTTTCTTATTATAATATAAGTAGATGATTATTTTCTTGTAATAAATATAATGAATACTATTAGTAATTATCTATAACTCAATTTTGCCCAAATAAACCATACGGAGTACAAGTTATAAAATATCCATAACTAAATTAGGAAGAAGGTTTACTATAGTAAATAAAATAATTCTTTAATTAAAAAATATTTAACATATCCAATATACACAGAATTAACTAAAATATCGATATCGATATCGATATCAATATTACATGGAAATATAGGTAAATTTATATGATTCTGAAATAGCAAAAAAGATGCTGGAAATAGCAAACTTGTTAACCTGTTTATCTAAAAAGTTGAATTTGAACACAGTAAAACTGTAAAACTAGCAGTGTGGAAACAGCAAAAAGCACTTTAACTTGCACCGGCCTATCCCATCTTCTTGAGACGTTGATTCGTTGAAGGTTTATAGAATTGATGAATTACAATTTCAGCCCCTTGGGTTTTGGTTTGTATTTTATGGTCCTCTGATACATGAACATCATTTTTGATCAAGTCATAGATGTCAAATAGTTAAATTCGACGATAATAACTCCTTTTCTACATTTTATTGTTGAAAAAAGTTTCTATTACTTATTAACTCGAACTGAACATTTTATCTTTAATTTAAGTTGAAATTAAAAACGCGTGCAAACGAGTCTCATGAAAATGAATGTTCAAGTTTTATACTAACACATACGGGGTAATAAACAACATCGTAGAATTGATATAGAATGTAATAAGTCTTTTATTTGAAACACTAGTTAGTACTTAGGCCATTTGAAACACTAGTTAGTACTTAGGCCGTGCGACGCACGATCCACGCCTAGAGAAGTTGATATTAGCTTTTGCGATGTTACATTTATTATACTCCATCCATTCCATATTAATTGTCCACTATTGAAATGTATATAGATTTAGGAAAGTACATTGATTACTATATAACTTGGGACGGAAAGAATATCTTTAAGGAAGATCATTTACTAAAATCAAAAAAATAAATGTTTATTTCTTATCATCAACTATTGTCAAACATAAGCATTTCAGTTAGAGCGTCGTCTGATACACCTTGGATCATAGTTTGTGTGTAGAGAAAGTTAGCTGTAAAATTCAATGAAAAATCTAACACACAAAAATCAAATGATTAACGAAGAAAACTTATGTTCTTAACAATCTATAAATTTCATATGAGCAATCTAGCTATTTGTTATGCTTTCATAATACTCTGTAGATGTTCTGTTCATGTAGCACGAAGCTACCACAATTAAAGAATGTGATTGACCTACATTATGGAATATGTAACAATAGATGATCTTTTTATTATCTGAAAAATAAGAATACGACCATTACTTATCTATGTAATAATACATATGTGACATGAGTGCATAGTTAAAGTGAACACTTTGACTACGACGAAGGAATGTCACTTATGTAACATGTGTATACACTTTGACACTTTGTATACACATGTAACATGTGTGCATAGGATTATGTCCTCTCAAATTAATCTTATCATGCATGTCTTTGTAAAAAGATGATAAAATTATTAAAAATGAAGAAATAAATGTAAATATTTAAAAAAGATGATAAAATTATTAAAAATGAAGTGATTTTATTATTATATAAAATTTGTTGATGGACAATTGACATGAATTTAGGAGATGAGTTGTCAACAATTTAGAACATATGCTTCTTTTTATATAGTAACTAGACTAGATAATTGACCCGTGTATACACGGGTTTGCCGAAGAAAATGAGCAACATTTATTTGATATATTTTGTAACCATTAAAACGTATATATATATATATATATATATATATATATATATATATATATATATATATATATATATATATATATATATATATATATATATATATGGGTTAAAATGAGAAGGCTAATTTTCGTGAGAACGTGAGAAACACTTCAAAATTACTTTTTAACTATTCGAAACACATTTTCCTATAAAACTTTTTAAATGATTACTATTAAAATAACTTTTGGAAGCTATGATATAAATATAAATAAAAAGTATTAACTTTTTTTTTTAACTTGTTTTACAGTCGTTACTGTTGTGATTATTTAAGATAATCACAAAATATAACATGATAATCACATGTGATTATTCTCTTATATTATGTGATTATCATGTGTTCGAGATAATCACAAAATATGGCATGATAATCACATATTATTCATGTGATTATCAAGTTATAAAATGTGATTATCATGAATAAAAAATTTAATAAAAAATAATTAAAAAATAATAAAACGTTGAATTTTTTTTTATTTGAAAAATAACTTCTAAAAGTTATTTAAAAAAGACACTACGAAGAAAATTTTGTAAAATAACGTGTTTGGGATAGTTAAAAGGTGATTTTTAAAGTGTTTCTCACGTTCTCACGAAAATTAGCCTTCTCATTTGAACCTATATATATATATATATATATATATATATATATATATATATATATATATATATATATAAATATGATGTATTTGAATTTTGTATTATTATAGATTGTAGACAATAGTCCTTCAATAAAAAAGGATAGAAATCGTTTTCATTGGTTATCATTATCATTATTTGTTTTCAAGATTTTGTTTAAATGTGTGATCGATGGAACTTAGTCATTAACCATGTCACCTGAAATGATTCATACTACCTCAACATATATGTAATACATACGTTTTAACATTCAATTCTTAAAGTAATTTAAACTTCCCATGGCACATGATGGCAATAGCCATAAAGCTTAAAGTAGTATTCTTTTAAACCGGATGGAAGACATAGAAACGGCTATTTAAAATCATTAGTGTGTTGACTTAACTTATTTCTAGTACATCCTTCACATTGTAGACAACAACAAAAAATTAATCTAAAAGAACACAGTGGTACAAGAGCATCACCTAATCACCTAACACTTGACCCGCCCAATTGAAAATGCAAAATCACATGATAACGTAGTGCACATGATAGCTCAAAAAACTTGACAAAAATAACACCTCGTTGTCGATCGGTAACAAAAGGTAGTAAGGATCAACCAAACCAAATTGAAACGAAAGCCATATTGACTATGGATTAATGTAATATCACAGGTATTCGAGGTAAAAACTTAGCGAAAAGGGATAACGTTTAAAACTAACTTAATTAGGATGTACATTGCTAATTTAAACGGAGAAAATAGTTCTTATAATAAATTCAAGTGGTTTATTACCGTTGTCACCATCATACAAAGTAGTAAAATGCTAAATATAGCAATGACAACCCTGTAAAACCATCCCAAAGTTTATGTAAAAAGCCTTTAAAAGCAAACTTACATCAAGCTCAAACGCCTTTAAACATATTGCTCTATAACCCCATCATGTGATTTTTATTTTATCAAAAATGCCAAAACAATGTCAATAAACTTAAAAGTGGATTTGTACTCTATATCTAAACTTTTGAGTGAAGTCATTAAACTATATATATATATATATATATATATATATATATATATATATATATATATATATATATATATATATATTTCAGCTTAACTTCCCCAACTTCTATGTGAACTAACTTTAAAGAATCTGGGACTTAACCACAAACTATCAGATTATAAAGCCAACAACTACAATCAAGTCTCAAAACACTCAAACTTAGACAATTACAAGTCACCAAAGTAATAATTAGAGGAATAGAGAATTATGACCATAGGCAAACTTGTATGTGGCTGAAACACGTTAAAATGAGAAAACTTAAAATTCCTGCATTCGGTGCTCGTTTCACTCAGAAAAATTCAGCCCCAAATTTCTTTCTTTCTGTTTTTTGCACTGCAAGTTTTTTCACTTTGCAATTCTCAAAGTTGGCAACTTTTTATTTCATCTAGAATTCCTGCATTCGGTGCTCGTATCTAATGCCCAATGCCATGTTAGCTTCTTTCAAAACACCCATTGCATATCCTCGACCAGTTGCACATCCTCAAAACACCTGCACGAATTGAGATCGCTCAAATTAAATAGAGGGGAATAATTGAAAAACGTGGAGATAGGACATAAGAAGAGAGATTTTCCTTTTAATGGTCCCCAAAGCGAGCGCAAAAGCATATCAATTTTAACCTTCTTCACTGCAGAATTGAAGCTTGGATGTCACAGTATACTCCACAGCTCAAACATCACCCAGGTTCAAACAAAAGGCTTGCCACTCTCTTGATCTCATCCTCTTGAATACAACCGTAAGCTACATAAGTAGTTATAATATATATTTGAATAAACAAAAAACATCAAAACAGTATCAAGCGGATGTAAAGCTACTACTCACTAACACTTGCACACCCAAAAAAACTCAACTTGAAACTAATAAAAGATAACCAAGACCTTAAAGCAAAACTTATGACCACATGAAGCAGTGATTTTCTCTTATTGTGGGACTTTTCATTCATTCATATAATCCTCTATGCGTCTTCTCTGTGCATATTAACAACTTTGAGAAGAAATTACAACCCCACAACACAAATAGATAAAACGGATTTAAGAACCAATTATTAAATGACATGGATCTTCAAACACTACCATCTTTTGTTTTCATTTAGGCACTTAATCTTACAACTACCAAAATTAAGAACTCTTTCCCAAACTTACATTGTTCCAGAATCACTTGTCGAGAAAACTGAAAATCTGAATTGAATAACAAATTCAGTTTTCTCTAGCAATCAATCGATTACAAATCACGAGCATCCACATTCTTTCAGATCCACCAAGCTACATAAAAAATTAAAGAAAAATGTTGAAATCATCAGAAAATACTATCATAGACATTTTAACAAACACTTGGAGTGCATTCTAACATTAGAGCCACTCAAACAATGATAATTATACGTATTCCATCTCTAACTAACAATTATATGGTTTACAAATAAGCAGGACTAACAAAAAAAGCCCTAAAAATCATATGTAATCAAACGATTGTATACTCACATTGAGTTTTCCCGAATCAAAATAAGTAGTACTGTCGTCGTCTTCATCTTTTTAGGTTTCACAATCATCTTCGTTCTCCAAAGGGTATGCGATAGTAACTTGATACAAATATGAATAAAAAATCAATAGAGAGAATTGAAGAACTTTTTAACATGTTATTAAATTTTGTTCACACAAAAATAAATTGGGTATAGATAATGGAAGAAGAAGGATGTAGTAGAATGTAGAAGGAGAAAAAGAAACAGAGAAAACACATACCTGATGGAGATGTGAGGTACTGAGATGAAATTCAAATACATGAAGAGTGTTGAAAAATACAGCGTACGAATTAAGTTTTTTAGTCTTTCAATATAAAATTATAAATGGACGGCACCAATTTCCAATAGATATTAAGTATGCGAAGTGTAATTATTATTGCCTCAACCAGGGATGAACAAAAAAACCGAAATACCGAAATCGAACCGGTACCGACCGTTACAAATGGTACGGTATTCGGTTTTTGATTTGGGGCAATAAAAACCCGGTACCAACCGGTCGGTACCGGTTGGTACCATGCACACCAAAATACCTAAATCGAACCGAAACCGCACCGGTACCGAACCGGTACCAACCGATACAAATGGTACGGTATTCGGTTTTTGATTTGGGACAAAAAAAAATCGGTACCAACCGGTCGGTACCGGTATGGTACCAAGCTCATCCCTAACCTCAACCATCATTTACCATCTAGTAAATCACACAAAAATTTAAATCAACTAATTTATGAATTATTTATTAAAAAAAATCAAAATAACCAGAAAAAAGCTTGCCCCACATTAATCCACGTCAACAAAATACCAACCTAAGATTGAGTCTCATCAGTTTCATGTCATCAACTGCCCTTTAATATATAGAAGATATATAGATGATGAGATATAGAGATAGAGATATAGGATGTGTTTGGGTGACCGGCTTATGAGAGCTTATAGTAACTTAAGCTTATTTTTTTTACAAAGCTTAAGCTACAAGTTTTGTTTGGAACACAAAAATGTAGAAGCTTATTGGGAGCTTATTGAAAAAATAAACTCTAGAATGATAAGCTATTTGAAGTAGCTTATTGAAAATTCTAGAGCTTATGAGTATTGAATTTACATAAATACCCTTTATTTAAATGTTGGATTTATCTTTTTGTGTCTTTTAATGTCATTTTACATTTATAAGCTCCGGCTCCAGCTACTTCACCAAACACTTACAAAAATAATTATAAGCTTCAGTTTCCAGCTCTTTATATAAGCTCCAGCTATCAGCTCCAGCTACTTTTACCAAACACACCCATAGATAGATAGATAGATGTAATACATGAAATCATAACTCATGGATTCTTTTATTTTATATATATACTCCCTCCGTCCCGATTTAATTGTCCAGTATTTCATTTTGAGTTGTTCCAAATTGATTGTCCACTACCAAATATAGAAAGTAAATATAATTCCATTTACTATATTATCCCTAGTTCAAAAATTAAATTACAAAAGTGAAAGGGAGTTCAAATTAATTGGTTAGGGGTAAGAATGTCATTGTGCAAAAAGTAAGTAGTAATTATTGTGTTTATCTTAAACTGCGTATTTTCAGTGTGGGGACAATTAAATTGGGATGGAGGGAGTATAAAACTTCTCCAAAAAGATTCAACTATAATTTGTATTTTTTATTTTCTAGTTTTCTTAAAAGAAGTCGAAAAATTTAGGAGTTAGTTTTTCATAACGAAACGCACCCTATATTCTTTTTACACTATTACATAAAATATCTTATAGAACTAGCGTGAACATATAAACCGGTTTTAAAAACCGACCCGGCCCAAACCCGGAAAACCGACCCGGTAAGAACCGGGTATAACCTAACCCGGTTCGGGTTTTTTCACTACCCGGCGGGTAGGGAACCGGGTAGAGGTTTCGGATTTCAAAATCGGGTTGGGACCGGGTAGGGGTCGGGTCGGGTTGGAAAACCCGGTAAAAAACCCGGTAAAACCCGGTAAAAACCCGGTTGAAATGGGTCAAAAAACCCGGTTCGGGTCGGGTCGGGTAGGTCAACGAACCGGTTTTCATTTTGTTGACCAAAACCCGGTTCGGGTAATGGGTCGGGTCGGGTTGGGGAAAAAACCCGGTTTGTTCACCTTGATATAGAAGTAATGGGAAATTAAACTACTCCTAAATGTGACCGTACAAGTGATGATAAGTGATTAAGATAGCTAAAAGCATAATTATATCATTATCTAGTTGGTTCCTGTATTTCAATGATATTGTAAGAGATGGCAAAATATCTACTCGTATTTGTTTGCAACTGGTATAATGTCCATATTATTTTATTGTTTTATTCAAAAGGCATTATAGGGGTAGTGATCATATTTAATTGATAAATAATATAGTTAGTAAAGATTATAAAAAAAAGTTCGTCATTTACAGAATATACACTTTAACTGATGGGTGTACGTGTAAGAAACCGGTAATGCTGGCATGCTGCACCAATATCACACTGAGCCCATTATCTTTATCGGGCTTGCCAGAAGCCCAGAAGGCCCAAATGTATTTGATCCTAAATTATTATAACGCTCTTTTTTTAGAACTATTTTCAGAAGGCTCCAAATGGATCTTGGGCTGATCCAAATTATAAATGTAAAATGAAAATTACGGAATATGTTATAACTTATAACTAGCATTTTATATATCTTTTTACTCGTGATCGAACAAATAAGCATTTCTTAATTAGTTGTGCAAAAAAATTGAACCTTATATTGTAGACATAGTAACTAATAAATTTATGCTAAAGTGAGTAATATATAATGATAATTACATTTTACAAAAGAAAAATAAACTTTTTACCGCAAGAAATTGAAGCGCGAGTAAAATCATATATAAGTTGAATAAGTTTAAAATTAAGAAGGTTATGGTCATGTCAGTAAAAAATTTATTCTAATAATGGTCTAGTTTCAAGTTTGATGAAATTTCAACAAATATTTTCAGTTCGAACTTTTAAATATTCTGTAAGTTTAACGTTTTCAATCTTAAGAATAGAGATAAGTGTCTGAAAATGTATCAAACTTTGTCAAAATTTCTATTGTATGTATCAACTTTCAAAACCTCTATTGTATGTATTCAACTTTCGATTATTGCTAATTGTATGCAATTTGACTGGTGTGTCATCCATATATAGCACCCACGTGGCATTCACACAAAGCGCCACATAGAAAAGTTACATACAATTAGCATAAATCGAAAGTTTTATACATACAATAGAGGTTTTGAAAGTTAATACATACAATAGATATTTTGACAAAGTTTGATACAATTTCAGACGCTTAGTTCTTTAGAATAAGTATAATTATAATATAATCTATATTAATTACACCTTCATATGTAAATATCTGAAGTACGTGGTCAGAAAAAGAGCTTGGAAATGGTCATCAGACATCCCGATTAGCTGATTACAACACGTATATCCATGTAAGAGAAGAACTCGTCATCCTCGAATAACATAAACACATAAACTTTTCACCGTTTACCCGTTTATACGAATTAGATTATTAATAAAGATATTTTTGTTCTAGACAGTATTCAAAAAGCTCGTTCCAATGACAGGTTTTGTACACACTAAAAACCTCAACAAATTAAACATTGTACGCAAATCACGCACATCTCATGTACTTCTATAAAAAGTACACAAATATAAATATAATATAATATAATAAATATATATAAATATACAATATGTATACAATAATTCTAGTTTAATACTGTAATGAACTATTTTCTTATTGGCCAAAAGAAACACATCAATTTTTTTCCTCTATAAACAGCTACACTTGTTCAAAATCTAAATACCATCTAAACCATCAACACATCTTCAACAACTCTGCATCATCAAAAAAAAAAAAAAAATTATAATAATATTACATTAGAAATTAGTCTCACATATTATTCGTACAAAAATATTATTATTATTTATTATTATGAACTATATATATATATATACCTGATCCGTTAATGGCATCTGAGTTCTTCATTAATCTTATTCGTTTGCATGATTCAACAAACATCCTGCAAAATTATATCATTAATTCAATAATTGCCGTACGCTAACATTTTATGTATGTACATGTAGATCGATCGATCGGCTTACTTCCAAGGAACATCACCAACTAACATCCAATCTCCATCTTTATCTTCATACGTTGGAACGTATTCCATTTCGTTTACAGGATCCATTAATTTTGTCTCCGTTGATACATTTCCTATGATAATTATTCGATCAACACGTTAATTCGTTAAATAAGTACTACATGTTGACAAATAATGTGCATCATGCATGATTTTATTAATATTGATGATGAATAATGAATCACAATTTAAATGTGTACTTACTTATGGTGAAACATGATGAGAATAGATGTTCAAAAGCACAAAGAAGTTGTTGATAGCATGTATATGATATTAAATCTACTTTCCGCAAATATGGTGCTCCATCAACAGCCACCTTTACATATTTGCAATCGTTTTTCGTCACGTTTTTTCTGTGAGATCTAACCGGTGGCCATCCTACAACCTGTTTCCTGAAAAATAAATTTTGTTATATCAATCAATCAATTGATCAAGTCACAAACTTAATTCACATAATTGGTTGTTTTCCAAGTGATGAGTGTATGTAGAAGATCATAGGACAAATGTCATAAAATGACAATGTATTTTTAAATTATTTATTTATTCATCAATATATTTATTACCAATTCAAACAGCGCGCATTTTATTAAAATGTTTAAATTTGATCGGTTGACAATATTGTCAATTTTAACATGTTCATCAAACTTTCATACGATGCGTTGTAACACGTTAGTGTGAAAGTTTAGCGAAATATTAAAACAAAATAACTAGGGTTTACTTATGTAAGTAAAAATTAAGGTATATTGCTACTTTGCGACATTTGATTTAAATTATATGATATGATCGATCAAACTTACTTGGAAGGAGAAGATTTTGTAACAACCGAGCATTCCGTGTCATGTTGATCATTTCCTCCTAATTTAAGCTCAATCATATTAGAAAACTTTCGTTTTTCTTCTAATTTTCGATATTCACCTGGTAACCCTAAGGTGAGCTCGGTATCATTCAAATTAAGGATTCTGGTGGTGACAGTGGTGGCGGTAGTAGGTGGCTCCGACGTGATGTTCGAAGCTTCGGATGACATTTTGTGTTTGGTAAGGTTCGATCTTGTGATGATACTTCTCTTTTAAAGAAAGAAAGTTAATTGGTTGTTTTGAGATTTAAGGAATATGAAATTTAATTGAACGCGTTGTGGGATGTTATTGAATTGTTTTGAAGTATTATTTATTATAACTTATAAAACAGGCACAATAAGTATGAAACCAGTATTATGTTGACACGTGTTATCTTGATGAGTGGTCAAGATTCTTCAATGTTAGTTGCGGGTGCATCATAAAGGTTGTGTTTCCTACCACATTTTTACTCAAACAAGTCTCTACCATCTTCCATACATTAAAAAATTAAGATCATGAGCAAGTTATATATATATGTGGAGTCTTAATTACTTATAATACGATTTATAGTCATGATTTGAGTTGGCTTATAATAAGCATTAGTGGAATAAGATAGGTTAATTAATCATACATTATTTCTACTTATACATAAACTCGTACGTTTTCAAGGTACTTTATGCATAATCGTAGTCCTTTACGAATTTTGTACATCTTTGATGCAAGAAAAGGACACGAGAATGGAGGGAGGCGATTTGTATACCATCGATCTTTAGTCGTAAATCATCAAACATGTTTTACAATATTGTACAATACAACACATTAGATCATGTTTTATGTTTTATGACGTATAACGTAAAAATGATAGTACACGAATCTTACTCGTTAATCAGTCATAAGTTGGAATGGTCCCAGAGACAAGCATGTGAGCTTGTTTGTTTGTCGGATTTAAAAAGAGGGCAACGATTTTTAATATTGGATTCGACTCGTGCGTGTTCTAGACTTCTAGTTATACGGTGTTTCTTAAATTTTTAAAAGTAAATGAAAGTTTCTTCAAACAATGATATATTTTGCAAAGCATTTTGATCGGAAAACGTTACAACCTTTTGATAGGTAGATAATTGTTGAATCTTTGATGAAATAATGGGTAGCTATAAAAAAATATAAAAATAAATAAAAAAAGAGAGAAGAGAAAACTCTTTTATAGTACATAAATAGCTTTTTAAACAAATCACTCGTATAAAAAAAATGATTACAATGTTAATAGGATCTTGATCAACTCCATTTCGATTTCGATATACGTGTGATACTAATATACTCTCTCCGTTCCAAATTGAATATCCATTTTCAGTTTATTCATAACTATTAGAAAAATGGGGAACATCATATTGTTACATCAATAAAAATTTCATTTTGACATTCTAAAAATATTTTGATTGATTAAAAGTTTAGAATAGATACTTATTTCAAGATAAATCAAAATAAAAAAGTGGACATATAATTTTAAATGGAAGGAAAGATTGAAAACGTCATTAATTGATTAATTAATGGCTCCTACTTTGTATACCATTTATTTATTTTTAAATTCATTTTCTGTACTTTTTCTGTACTTTTTTAAATCATTATTTCTTACATTCTTTACTTTTCTGTACCTTTTCTGTACTTTTCCGTACTTTTTCCTATTTTTTTAATCAAAAAATGGTATGGCAAGTAGATTTAAATGGTATAGAGAGAAACTCCCTTAATTAATCCTTTGTTAACTTTTAATAGGATAGATTCAAAGTGTTTGGACATATTGGTATCATGGCCAAATTGGACGAGTTATGACACAGGGTGGTTTTCGATCTATCAGTCACATTCCAGATTTGGCTAAACAATGCATGCACTTGCATTAAAAGATCTTACTTTTATTTGGAAATACTCCAATAGAAAATGTGGCCCTTTTTTTAATAATTACCATATGAGTGAGGTTCTAATGAGAATGAAAAATTTGATGAGAATGAAGGAACAAATAAGAATGCTTCATGTGTTATAAAATCATTTTCATCCACGTTTTATAAAATTAAATATCTCACAAACGGTAAGTCGGAAAATTATAAAAGTTACACCACAAAAATCAATATTTTTTATCTTCGATTTGCCATCTCACAAGGTATACTTTTGACGACTTTTTTATGAGTTTTACAAAGTGTACAATATTAGTATCACATGTGTTACTCGCTGGTAACACATGTGTTAGTTGTTTTCAAAATTCACAAAAAAAAAAAAAAAAAAAATCGTCGAAAGTATACCTTGGAAGATCTCTAATTGAAGAGAAAAAAACGTTGATTTTTATGATGCAAGTTTTGTGATTTTTTGATTTACCGTTTAGGAGATATTTAATTTTTAAAAACGTGGGGGGAAGTGAGTTTATTGACACGTAACACATTCTTATTGGTTCCCCCATTCTTACAAAAAGTTGTTGTACTCATTTAACCTTCACTGTTACCAATTATTATTCCATTAATGAGGTAATATTTATAGTTCCTCTTTTGTATTATAAGTGACTATTTATATAAGTATAAGTAACAAATAAAAGAAAATAAAAAAAAAAAGGTACCCAAAAGAGCCTTAATTTAGAAAGAACATCGAAAACAAAGGAAAAAAATATCAAACAAAAAAATGTACTCCGTAGTTAAATACTTAAATGACCTCCTCACGGAAGATTAAGTGTATGTTTGATAACAATTTAGCTCCTTATCAATGTGACTAACATAATTATTGTCATTTGAATTATTTTCCTTGACCAATGTGACTAAGATATGATAGAATATTGGTATGTGGTGTATGTGTCACATTTTACAAGTACTAGTTATATGAGTAATGAGTATAGGTTTGACGTGAAGAATATTATTCAAAAATTAAGAACAAAAATAAAAACTAGAATCTAGTGTTAATTATATGGTCTTCTAACTTTTTAGCTCTAGTCCTATAATGTTCAATCCCTATTAAAAACTCAAGGCAACCTCACATAATATTAACCGTTATCCAATTAAAAAAAAACTTTTTCTGTCAATCACTTCATCTGATCGACTGCTTATGTGCTTTAATTTGATAAGAATATAACAAAAATTGATTTTGATAGTATATATTTAATTTAACGATTTAATATAATGTTCTCTTTAATCGAATGTTTTACATAAATGTTTTATTTTGATCTTACATAAGTCTTTGTTGTAGTTCATGTCTTTTATGTTTACATGATTTACGTATAACTTTTTTAAACTCTAAACTAAATTAGTTGGATTTCCCTTTTAAACTTTGGTTTATGGCAAAAGAAAACACATATGTGGATACGAAAAATGTAAAAGAAATAGAATATCGGAGAATTTTTCTATTGGGGGCCTATTTTTTATATCGCACGGGGCCACCCAAATTCATTTGCCGTCCCTGAGATAACGCTACGCTTTAAGTTTTATATATTTCAGCACATCGATAATATATACTTATCGTAGATTTAGAAGGAAAAATAACAGTTTAATTATTGCTTAAAGTATACTCATCGTAGATTTGGAAGGAAAAAAAATAATATAATGATTAATACCAATGATTATGTTTGACCGTTAATTATAAAATGCGAGGTTGAATATATATATAAAAAATAAATGCATGCACAACATGTATCATATATCCATATTGAATATTTTTGGACTAGCTGTTACAGCAGGAGTTCACTGTATCGTGTCTTGATTACATAATCGAATATACACTATACACAGTACTTTAATTTTGAAAAGTGTAATATGATTATACATTATTAATTAATTATAAATAAATATATAGATCTAAATTTATTACTTTTATACGTACGTTTGTAGGTTGGGTTGACATGCACTATATATAGTATATATCATAAAAATCAATTTTTTCATGTAAAGATATGATACTAGTTACTACATAATGTGAATTTATACATAAATTAATCCCCAAAAGATTGAAGTAAAAATCAAACGTAAAAATATCCTTTGAACTTCAAACGATGTTTTAACATTTGAAGGACAATTTTGTAACTCTCTCAGTGAATTCCGAATTGGTCGTTCATTACTGTCCTTATTTGAAACAAATTCGTGAGGATAAACGTTTGATGAGTATTATTCGAAACAAATACGTAGGTGACATATATGAGATCAATGTTTACGGTTCATCGGTCACATCTATCCAACTTGAACAGAACAATTAATTATAACGTACATCATCAAGGGTACTAATCTATATTTCTATATTCTATATCTATCTATCTATATCTATATATTATAATAAAGTGTGATTTAGGTAGTCATTTTATTTTTAGCAACCCCTAAGATAATCCTAACCATTTATTAACTTGAAAGATTAAATTAGGACCATTGATCTAGATTAAGAAAATAGACTACCTAAATAGTGGAGAGGAGAAGATAACATGACTTAACTACCCCTGGTCATTTGTAAGGAAAGTCATTAATTTAATTTATGTTTAAAAAGTGCAACACAAATCAACATTTAATGTTGTCCAATAATTTTGATTTTTTTTTTCTTTCAAATATAGCATGGTCAAATGATTTATATATTTAAAAATAAAAAATGAGTAAATCAATTCAACTTTATATTATGTGCATGATCATGAATAACAATCAATTCCAATAAATATGAAAATCATTATGTAAATTAAATCTCTATGTTTTTTATTTTTTTAAATAATATGTGACTTTTTGAACATTAAATTATGTTAATTGATCTAAGTTTGGTTTTATTACCTACATAGTGGAGATGAGATGGTCAAATGACTAAAACAAGTTTTTTATTGTAACACCCCCAAATTAATAATTTGCGGAAGCATACTTGGGTGTTACTAATCAATATACAAAGCACAAGATATACAGCAAACGACCTCTAAATGAGACGTTGTAAAACGATTTCATATGAAATAAATGTTTGAAAACTCAAAGTTTTCGTATACAAAATGTAGTTCCCTAGAGTCCACGCGTGTAGCGGGAGATTCTATTACATAATCAAAATGTACAAAAGATAATGCTGAGAATCTCCGTTAATGCAATTTAGTTGAAATCATGCGACTCTAGCTATGCCCTGGAGTAATTCTACTCCGTCTGGGTACCTGAGAATATATGCTAAAAGGTCAACACGAATGTTGGTGAATCTCACAGGTTAGTAAGTAATATCAGTTTTTGAACACAAGATTTCATCAGTAGTGCCCGTATGCGTAAATCATGTATTTGCAATCCTGCAAATGTAAAATAAGTAACTTATACCGTTACCTTAAGGCTCATAATCGAAGCTTAACCCGTAAGTAATAAGTTGCTCCCGTGACATGCTCGTAACTGAGCAAGCATAAGTAACGAATAATAGTCGCCCGTTTATACAGAACGGTTCGTGGTAGCGCTACTACCCCGGGCGGGGAGGGTCATTTCCCTAATGGATCCATTAACTAGTGTTCGCGCTTAAGTCCATAACTAACGATATATGATGGAGAAACTTCAGTAAAAGTAAGTAACTCATGCAATCCCGTATAGTAAAATGTATAGTTCGTACTTGTGTTCAAGAAAAGTAAGCAATGTATCTCACCCCGTATGTAAAACAGTAAAAGTGGGGCTGTAAGACTTACCTGAGTCGAGTAGTAAGCAGTAGTAAACAGTGGGTAGTGTGTAGGTTCTCCGAACCCGTCACCTTTAAATGCCTAAACATATAAAGTTAAGTAAGTAGATGTCTCGCAAGACCATCTAGGTTAGTTGTCTACACAACTCGTTATGTCCAATGTTGGTTCGTTATCGTTTGTTCTTAGAAAAACATGGTTGGCCCGTTGGTGACGGTTTGTATTAGTGATTCCAAAGTGTTACTCTTGAAAAATATGTCTCAATTTGTTTATAATGTCGTATCGTAATAAGGTTTGAAGTTGTTTAAGTTCGACACTTGGTGTGAAATGTATTTACAAACTCTAAGTGACGGGGGTCCGGGGGCAGCGCCCCTGGTAGCGGGGTCCAAGGGGCGGCAGCCCCTGGCGGGGTCCAAGGGGCGGCAGCCCCTGGCGGGGTCCAAGGGGCAGATCCCCTGGTTGGGGTCGAGCTGCCAAGTCAGCTTGGAAAAATTTTATTCTTACTACTTTCCTTTAGTGAAAACGTATCCGAAATTTGAATTTGGAGTAAAATTAGGTGGTAAAATCTTGGTTCCGACACTTAGTAAAAATCTAAGTTTTCAGAGTTCTGTTTTATGCGACGTTGGGTGCGACGTCGCAGGTCCTAACTGCGACGTTGATCGTGGCGTCGCTATGTGCGACATTCGCAATTTAGTGCGACGTTGTGGGTGGCGTCGCTATATGCGACGTTGTGGTTCTTGCGACATAAGGGTCGATGTCGCTATGTGCGACGTCGGCCAATTAAGGCGACGTTAGGGATGACGTCGCTATATGCGACGTTGTGAGGGGTATTGCGACGTAATGGTCTACGTCGCAGATAGCCCAGCGTCTCTGCGACGTTGCGGTCTGATCGGAAGTGGTGGCCGGAAAATCGGTCGAAAAGCTTCCGTTTGGTCCAAATCTTTTACCCAACCCATTTTTGGACATTTTAAGCATATATAAACAACAAACAAGTAAAAACGAGTACAAAACGGAGAGTTTCGGGTTTTGTCGGAAACTTACAAAGTGTTGGATGAGAAATCCGAAAAGGTAGGAAGGTAGATCGTGATGCGGTGAGTCTTTTCTTCCAAAGGAGATGTATGATCCGATATAGTTTAGTGGTGTTATTTTGTGAATTTGTGAGATGGTGGTGGTTTGTGTTTAGAGAGAAAGAAGAGAGGAAGAAAGAGAAAGAAATGAGAAATGAGAAAATGAGAAAGGAGGTGGGAGGTTAAGCCTCCCATTTTTCAGTCTCTGTCCGTGTCCCGTGCGGTGTTCGTTTTCTCCGTTGTTAAGCGTTAACTATTTATTTTTCGCGTTGATTATTCATTTAAAAATACGAATCTTTGTTATATAATTTAATTGAATTATTTTGTCAAATCTTTAATTAAATTTATGTATTTTGTTTTTAATCGCGTAGTTTTAGTTGTACGAAACAGGACAATTTGAGAGTATCATTAAAATACTATTTCGAATACTATAGTGTTTTTAAATAATGTTTCATGATTAAATTAAAATGTTTCACCAACGTCCAAGTATAATGAATCGGGCTCCGTCCGGTTAATTTGTACGATTTATCCAAATCGCGTAAGTACACACATATATATAAATCACCTTATATATACAAATAGAGTCTGTAATTAGTCCCATTACATACTAATTACAACTAGTTACAAGTAATCAGGCATGATTAATTATCCTAATTAGGCAGGTGTTACATTTATTGCCCTCGCGATGCGACGGGTTTTAAAAAATTGATATTTTTTACATAAATATTTGAAACCGCAAATTTTGGTTCGGTTTTTTAATTTTAATAGAAATGTTATGAGCTCATACTCTTTTTTTAATTGTTAATTACTAAAATATTTTAGAATACCAATGATATAATAATCTAGATCTAGATAATAATAATAATAACAATAACAATGAAACAGTAATTGTAGTTACCCAAGTTAAATTTATTGTAGCAAGAGCAATAACTATAAATTTAAAATTTTGTACCTTTTTACTATCGGTGTCTTTTTTTCTAACTCATACATATTACTATCGGAGTTAATTGAAATTTTCTTAAATATAGAAATGAAAACACAAAATGTAAGATAAAGTGGTGGTACTACATACTTATTGAATAATTTTTACCTTCGTCATCATATCATCATAAATATATATATGTAAGATATTATTTCTTTCGAAAACGTAAAACATACACTCTATAAGAGTTGAATAATTATTAATATCAAGAGATAATAATCATGAAATATAGTTATTGTAATTGTGTGTGTGTTTTAATTTCTTATTTCGAAAAAATAAAAACGTAAGAATTCAATAATAAATATTAAGAGATAATAACCATAGAATATAATTATTGTAGCTAATAGTATCATAAAAAAATAATAGCAACTATGAGTTATATTCAAATACTTGATATAAAGTTTAGATGGAATTTCAAAATAATAGGACAAAACAATATCACACTAAAAGCTTAAACTTATATAACCCATAAAAAATTTAAAGTTATTAAAAAGTTAATATTAATAATAGTTTGTTAATTAATATTAAAGGATAAGGATTAAAATATATATAAATTAATTTGCCATTAAAAATAAAAATACTTTGTTAATTAATATTAAAGGATAAGGATTAAAATATATATAAATTAATATGCCATAAAAGACAAAATAGTTACTATTCATAAGTAGGGTAAAATTGATATTAGTAGTAATGACCATTTACGTATTTTATTAAACAATTAGTTAAATTAAGTTAACGGTTACTTAATGGCAAATCAAGCTTTTAGGGTCTGTTTGGTGAATTAGCTGTAGGCTGTAGCTATAGCTCTAAGCTGGAGCTGTAAGTTATAGCTTTACTTGTATAAAACTGTTTGGTAAACTAGCTGTAGCTGTAACTTTAAATAGTAAAATGGCATAATGGACATCAATATATAATAATCTATAAATGTACGTACAGAATAATAAATACTATTAATTATTAGTTATATAAATTAAGCGTTTTATCATGTTGTTCATCGAGTGATATATAACAAGGAATTAGTTTGCCCTCGTGATGCGAGGAAATTTAATTCATCGTACTAATACAACAAATAAAGAAATCACCTATATGATAATAAGAATATAATATAATATATATTGTTAATATACATTTATTTCTATACATTAAATAAAAACAAAAAAAAATTATTTATTCGTACGGGCCTACACCACAGCGTCACTTCTAATTCGGTAAACCGACGTTTCCAAAAACTGATGCCGATTGATGACTTGGTGCCAGTGGATAAAATTCTATTTACATAGTGATGCAAACTGACGCATCAAATTGTGTAAAATTAGTGTCACGTCAGCACTTTTCGAAATTGGCACGAAATTAACATCACTTAGCCTTTTCAGGTCCAACATTTACCATTATACATTTATTTTAATACACTAAACAAAACAATTCATTATTATATAAATTATAAAAAGGTAGAGTAATTTTAGACTACACTGAAAAGAATCATAAAGGAGGGAAAAGTGATTCTTTGTTGAATTTAGTTATTAATATATATATATATATATATATATATATATATATATATATATATATATATATATATATATATATATAGGATGTGGATCAATGGAGAAGGTTTATAAAGTGGAGAAAGGGGAGAAGGAATCCTGACTACCAGATAATTGATCCTAGGGCTGAGATTAGTCAAGGGGAAATTATAATTTTCGTATGGAATTTGTAAGGGGTTGGGGCATTATGGTCCATTGGTTGTAATTTAAAAAAAGGAAATAACATCAATTTAATTAGGTAGTAACCACCGAGCGGTTTACATGCAAATTTGCCGATTAAGATTTTCTTTTCTTCTCCATCCTGCACGCACGAAAACATAAACCCTAATTGTGAATCTTCGATCGGCAACTTCCGCGAATCTAATTATCACTTTTTATAATTCTTTTTGAGCGGATTCTTTGATGCGCGACTGAATCAATGCATGGCAGAGACGAGAGCGTTTTTGTTGTTGTGATTCTGAGAAGCAATATGGTGAAAACACGAAATCTGAAGCAAGCGAATGTGAAAGGTAATAACCGATTTTTTTTTTGCGTGCTTTGAATGTTTTATGATTCAACAAATTATTGATTTAGTGTTTTTTGAAGAGTAAGCCAATCTGATTATTTTGGGGTATTTTGTAGTAGGTTAAAAAACATTCAATCAAAAAAAGCATGATCCTGGCGTGATAATTCTTGTTGTGAATCAAGTTGTTAGGCCATCGATTCAGTGATTCTTGGATGGAATTCCTGATTTGTTTGTATGTCTATTTCATATCTATGTTTCAACTTTGCTAGTGAATAATGTTGATGGTGAAAAGACGTGTACTGAATCAATAGAAATTGCAAGATAACCCTATGTATTTGTTTTGTGTGTAGTGAACATATTATAGTTTGTTATAGCACTTTGACGCCAAAACAAACAAAAAACTAGTTAGAACTTGTATTAATGCATCTGGCAAAAAAATCATGTGAATCATTGTATGTTATCTAACTATTAGCTGCATATCAGCATGGCACATAGTAGCGTAATAGTGTATTTTATAGCATCATTGTATGATTGTAAACAACATGTTGTGATTAATGTTTTTATAGCATCCACTTAGTAAGTAATGGTGTATGTTAAATGTTTCAGGTAATACCCAATTGCATGATCATGATTCGGATGATGATTTTATGACAACTCCTCCAAAGGAATTTAGGAGTCAAAAACGTAAGAGAGGAGATAGTAGCAAAAAAGTTAACGTCAATGGCGATGAAAAAGTGAGAAAAATTAACCCGAGGTCTGTTAACAATAGAAACCCACCAAGCATTTTAGTTGAGTTGCTATTATTAATGCTGAATCATAGTATCATTAATGCTGAATCACATTAGACTTAATGCTAAATAATAGAATATGAATTATGATTATATGTTTTGTTATGTGCTGAATCATGCTATAATTAATGCCGAATCATAGTATAATAACTTTTGAATCATACTATACTTAATGTTGAATCACCTTAGACTTAATGCTAAATAATAGTGTACGCAGCATAATTATATGTTTTGTGACGTGGTGTTTAGTATACGCCAAACCATAGGCGACTAAGCACCTTCGTTTTTAAATTTTGCAGACGAAAGTTTGTATGGATGTTGGTAGAACGGTTGAGGAGCGACTAAAGCATTTTTCTGAGAATTTGAATGACTATCTGTCACGATACAAGATCGGTGATCTTAACAGCTATTGATTGGTAATTAATAGTTAAATGCACATTGAAGTGATTATTTACATATTATTCGTATATTTACGAAGTGGGTTGTACGATGTGTAGGTGTTCTTCCCATAGTTGAATCGGGGACATATTTGGTGTCTTGTCTTCAGCCTCGATTCCGGTCATATTTTTGTACTTGACAATTTGGCGAACGGTGACGCGGCTAAGTATTATTATGAAAAAGTTCATGAAAATTTGGTAAGAAGTACTAAGGCCTTAGTTGTTATTATAATGTGTATAAACTGGTGAAAATGTGTTAAGCCAATATATGTGCGTAATAGTAGTTTGGTTTAGAAGGTTATTTGCACATGAAAAGTGTGGTGAAAATGTTTGGTACATGTGAATGGAAAGGGGAGAATGGAATTCATTCCATTTCTCTTCTTTGTTTAAAAAAGAGAATGAAGATAGAGAATAAAAAAATCATTCCCTTTCCACCTTTTCTATTCTCCTAAAAAACCAAAGGAATGCTGAGAATTGAAACTTTGTAAGGGGTTGATTCTCCGCTTTTTTTGTTGAGAATTGAGAGGGCCTTTAAAAATACAAGGTATAAATATATGTTGGCATGTGGATAGCACATGCTCTTCACCACTGAACAAATTTTGAGCCCTAGCCCCCAAATGTCTTATGGTGATTTTGACGATTATTTCTTTATTGTTCGTCTGTATGCCTCTCTTTTTTGTTGACAATAACTCCTTTATCATCTTCGTCACTCATTGTTGCTTCTTCCTCTTCAATTTTGCTTGTCGGAGTTGCTGAAGATTCGCGTCAGAGACTCAGAGCCACCGATGCTAACCACCGTAGCCACTTCTCATATGGTTGTACCTGTTGTTTGTCGATGAACTATGCAATTTCATCAAACTTGTATAATTATTGTAAGCTTTTTGGGACTATTTTTTAGAAGTTACATCAATTCTTATACATAATTGAAGACAATATTATGAAATAAAGTTTCTTTTGTTGTTCGTATTACAGGTTGCCAATATGGCAATATAAGTGTAATTAAATTATTGTTTGTTGTAATTAAATTAAATTATTGATAAAAACTTACTGTTAATTCACTCCATTGCATAAAACGATCAATGTTAACTGGGTTTTGTTGGTTGTGAAAGTGGTTGCAGCAGCAACAAGAATTAATTTGGGTATTACAGAAGTTAATTCCATTCCACTACATAAAATAACCAAAAAAAAGAATTTATTTCACAACTATTAAAGAGGTTCATTCTCTACTTCTACCAAACACAAGAATGGATTTCATTCCTTAATGCTCATTCCCTTTCCTTACATTTCCATTCTCCGTGTTGATTCCATTCTTTACGATTCCATCATACCAAACGCACCCTTAGAGTAGCTGAATAAAAGGTTGGGAATGTTCAAACATGGTATGATAATGCTGAATCGTAGTATAGTTGCTGCTGAATCATAGTACATTTAATACTGAATCATAGTATCGTTATTGCTGAATCATAGTATCTGAATCAAATGTGGGATGTATCTGAATCATATTTATTGCAGCTAGAGACGTTGATGTTTTTGATTCACTTAATGTTTGTTTTTTTTACAATTGCAGCGGGATCGGTTTTGTGAATACTTAGACACCAAGCGGCACCCTATGGTTAAAACTATTAAACGATTTGTTCCATGTAGACTGAGATTATCGTGGCAAACAACTTTGAACGGGGAAGACTGTGGCGTTTTTTAAATGCGCCACATGGAGATGTTCAAGGGATCTAGTAACTTTGATGCGGACTTAGACCAGAGAATAACAGGCAGTAGGCACAGCTAGATGATCTTCGGAAGAAATATGCATCGAAGATATTGTTGTCTGGGTTGAGCACTCTGGCTTTTAAAGTCGAATTTGAAGCTAAGGATCATGATAAACTTCCCATGGATTTTAAGAAATTGGTGGAAGAGATCGCATTCAAGATAAGGGAAGAAAGGCTGGCGGCGTTTGGACAATGAATACAAGATGCATAACGTTAATTTGTAGTTGAACATCTGATTCATTTTTTGGTAACATAGCTGACTGTTTTTTTTTTAAGAATGTCCTTTAATGTATTATTGAATTATTATTGGTAATACGTGATGAGAATTTTCAATCGTTGGTAGGAATTACACAGTATCAATTGTGTTTCAAACATACTTGTTGTAACACCCCCAAATTGAATGATTTGCGGAAGCTTGATTTGGGTGTTACTAATCAATAACAAAGCACAAAGATATATAGTAAACGACTCTATATGCGTCGTTTTAACAAAATATATTGATAACTGAAATGTTTACAACATTTAAAGCTTTACATAGCTCGAGTTAAATAAAATGAGATTTCAGTACATAAGTACTTATACAAAATATACTAATGCAAGAAAATCTCAATCGTCTGTATGCTGACTCGAGCTAAATCCTGAAGCAGAAACATCCTACTGCTGGGTACCTGCGATATATGCTAAAAGGTCAGCTATAAAGCTGGTGAGCTCACAGGTTTGAAATCAAGTAATATCGTATGAACCGCAAGATTTAAATAATGAATTGCATCCAGCAATTAAATAATGAATTGCATCCAGCAATTAAATAATGAATTGCATCCAGCAATTAAATGATAATCATCGTGTATACAGCCATGAGCACATAGTTGAGCTTAACTCGAGGGCCGGGTCCCCTATAGAGAATTCCGGGCGAGGTGCCTCCACGAATGCCTAATCAACATTCGTCTTCCCAAATATTAGTACGTTCGTTTACCCGGTTAGTGCTTGCTAACCCGAACGAGGTGGGTCAATCCTATATGGTACCATATACTAATATTCACGCTACAACGTATTAACAACTATGCTGATGGAGGACTTTAAAATTATTAGTTTCGAAAAACTCATGTAGTATATGAAAAGTTGGTACTTGCGTTCACATGTTAAAAGTTGAGCAATATATCACACCCCTGAGTAAAACAGTAAAAGAGGGGCTATGAGACTCACCTGAGTCTTGTGAGTTTAACTTAATAAACTTGAGTTGATTAGCCGAGTATGAAGTCCAAAGACTTGTAACCTGAGGGTGTCCACGACACGCGATGGTTATAAACATGATTGGGTATCTCAAAAGATCACCCTTGTAGTTGTTACACAACTATATATATGTCCAAATTACTACGATTTGGTTGATTTGTTAAGTGTTTGAAAACATGTACGGCCCGTTGGTGACGGATTTGTAATAATAATCTCAACTATTATTATTTTGATTTCGTGGCGTTTTACTTGAAAAATGTGTTTTGATTGTGTTTTAGAAGCCGTTACGGAATCTATGTACGGGGGTCCGGGGGCAGTGCCCCTGGTAGCGGGGTCCAAGGGGCGGCAGCCCCTGGCGGGGTCCAAGGGGCAGAGCCCCTGGCTGGGGTCGAGCTGCCAGGTCAGCTTGGAAAATTTTTATTTCTACTATATTGCTTTGACGAAAAACGCATCTGGGATCTGAATTCGGGTAAAATAGAGTGATAAATTTCGAGTCTCGACACTTAGTAAAAATCTGAGTTTTCTGTGTTTTGCGACACAATATGCGACACAAAAGTGGTTATGCGACACAAGGGTTGTGTCGCATAGGAATGCGACACAATGTCTATGCGACACAATGGTTGTGTCGCATAGATGCGAGATGCTGATTCAACAGCGACATAGTGATTGTGTCGTATGGGGTATGCGACATAGTGGTTGTGTCGCAGGTCTTGCGACACTGATTATCGGGTACGACACAAGGTACGACACAAGGGATTTTTATGCGACACAAAGGTCAAAATACGACACAACATGCGACACAAGGCTTGTGTCGCATGGATGAACATCAGCCCAGAAAGTCCGGCTGTCAAGGTTTTTCCGGCCAAAAATCCGTTTTAAACTCGTTTTCAGGTTATAAAATCGTGTTCTATACATTGTAATGGACATATACAAGTGATAATAACAACCACAAATGAAAAATACTAAGAATCGAGAGATTTCGGGATTTTGTCGGAAACTTACAAATTGCCGAAATGAAAATCCGGAAAGATAGGATGATAGATCGAGATGTCGTGGTCGTTTTGTTCCAAAGAGCCGAGATGATCCAAGCGAGTTTAGTATGTTTATTTTGCGATTTTAACGAGTTTGGTGGTTTCTCTTTTTAGAGAGAAAAGAAAAGAGAGAGAGTGAAGGAATGGATGAAATGAAGAAAGAAAAGTGGGAGGTGGGGTTTATCCCCACTTTTCCAGTTTTCGCCCCGCGTTCCGTGTGATGTTCGTTTGCTCCGTCGTTTAACGTTAAACAATTATTTACATTTTAATTATAAGTTTTAAAATACGATTTATTACGCGATATATTGTTTAAATATTTTACAATTCGATTTATATTTGAGTTATAAAATGTAAGTTTGTTTATTTAGTTTGTGCGTTTTAAACATTTTAAATTGTGTACGTTCTGTTTGTACGACACGATTGAATACGAAATATTATCATAATAATATTTTTGACATAAAGTGTTATTTAATAAAATTGGTCACCAACGTCCGTATTAAATTGAATCGAAATACATTCGATTTAAGTTGCGTACGATTTAATCAAATCGCATTTTCGTATATATTCAACAATATATATAATTCGATACATTAATTAGCCTAACACAGAACTAATTACATGTATTAACATCTGATTAGGCACTAATTACTAGTCCTAATTTGGCGGGTGTTACACTTGTGCACAAGGAGTTTATCCTCTAATTGTAACAATTGCATCGAGACGATGTTAATTTATTGGTTAAACCATAGAGTAAGAAATGTCACAGGAGTATCCTTTTACGTTCTAGTTGTTTGACCTAAATAGACGACTTTGTGTTTAGGTAATTCAACCGAAAAGATGTTTATTATGTTGTTGAAATACGTAGCTGAATCTCAGTGCGAAATGACTGAATAACTGCCTTAATTTAGTAAATAAAGTTATGAAATGGATGTCACTATGTTAACTGCTAGCTGCAATGAAATAAAGAAAATGCTAACCTAAAGTCGAAAAAAAAAAACTTAAATACATGGAATAACTAACCAACCAAAGGATTTTACAAGTTATTCATAAAAAAACAGAAACGAGTGA